>CM071625.1:2769495-5467573 GCA_036365135.1 Miichthys miiuy | reverse complement strand
CTAGGAATTAGACGGAGCCCACATCTCCTCCTCCGGACTCCGTTATGTTGTAGTGTGGCTTTGTTTTCATATTAATCAAGCCAGTCAGAGCAGATGGTGACACTGCCGATGTCAAAGTAACGTTACAAAGCGTTTCTGTCCACGTTAATACAGGTTATTCTGCTTTATTTCTCATGTGATTGTAACCGCTTTTAGCTTTGCATCCGTATTAGCTGCATTTGAGCTGGACTAAATGCTGATGTTTTGCTGTCTATGCATGGATATAATAGTGTATTATTTATGTATGGTGCAGCCCTCTGCACCCATTTTCAAGCTTGTTTTCCTCAGGGTTGCTAAAGAAACGCCTAAAAGTTCATTTAGGTTGATATATACTGATTAAAAAAGCAATGCACTGTAGGCTTCTGTGCAGCTATAATCATCATATTTTTGGTAAGTTCTGCTTGATAAACACTGACACACACTAAAAAGTACAATATTCACTTCTCGAGCACATATTTTGATAATAAAAATCACTTTATAAGCTGATTCTGGCTTCTTAAATGTCATTTTAAGTTGAATAACGTTGGATTTTGGACAAAAACGACCTCACTTTGGGCTCTGGGAAGCTGTGTGTAAGTGTATTATAATTATAATTTGCCGTCTGGTACTCATTTTAAGGCTTGTAATAAAAGCAGACTTCCTTATCAGTTTGTTCCAGCTGCTGAGCATCAAGTCCTGAAGTGTTTTTGTCCAGATTAATACGTGCCAATCACTTTCTTCTTCTTCTGTTTTTTCCAGTGAGATGTTTCAAGCCACAGAGCTGAATACCAAATTGCCTTCTACTATCAAGAGATAGCCAGTCTGCTGAATGGAGACCCAGGAGGAATGACAAAGTCTCTTCCCCCTCGGGTGATGCACCGACAGTCTGAGAAAATGCACTGGGCCGTTTACGGATACGTTTTTCTTGTTGTCCTGGCGTCCCTTATTGCCTCTCACACCACCGGGGCCTTATCAGTGGACACGGATGGAAACCGTACAGGAAACGGCACTGTGACAGACGGTGGATTTGTCCCAGTTGTGTTCACAAAAGTGAGCCAGATAATTGCCCGGGAGGGTAGCTGCGCGCTGATTGATTGCAATGTCACCGGAGACCCGTTCCCGAGTGTTCAGTGGTTTAACTCCCATGGAGACCGCCTGGACACGGAGACGAATGGTAAGACTGACTGTACTGTTACTTTAAACCTGGTTTTCTGTTCCCTTTGTCTCCAGCGCTGCACGTCATTCAATTATAATTTAATTAGCAGCAAATGCAGAGGGGGTGTCAGGTTTGTTATTTAATGTGAAAAAGGCTTCTAAAAGTTTAGATCAATTTTAAATTAGTATTTCTTTCTTATCATGCAGCTCTAGTACTCCGAGTGTCTCGGTGTCTTTCTCAGGGACGTTTCCAGGTGTCATAGATGAGCCGTCCCCGACCTATTTTGCGCCAAGGACCGGTTTCATGTAAGACAATAATTTCATGGACCAGCCTTCAAGTTGCGGGGGATAAATATGACGAAATAAAATGATACGACCGGCATAAAAACAAATATAAAGTGCCTAAAAAATACAACTCACCACGTACAACCCACTGAGCTTGTTTCTCTGCAACGAGATGGTCCCATTGAGGGGTAATGGAGTTCCTGATGTTCCTTACGCCGTAATTTTTGTTTTGCACAGACAGATGTATCCGGTCATTTTTCAAAATAAAACATCTTTCAGATACTGTAGATGGAGCCAATAGTTCGTGTTGCAGAACCAACAACCCTCTAGTTTTGGGGGAGGCTTGATGAATCTACACCCTACTGAGAACTTCTTTTCAGAGAGGTGGAGGTGGAGATTTCAGGTGGTAAGAACAAAGAAGTTGGGGCATTTAGATGTTGGATAATAATGGAAGTTAACAAATCAGGCGTTTCTGTGATACGCGTAGGGTTTTGTTGCATTGTGGGAGCATAAGAAGCAGAAGTCATGACCAGAAATCCCTACTGTGCACAACAGGGTTGTACATCTTTGGAAAGGTCATCACGGCGGCGGTCAGTCTCGTTTGTCTACATGGTGACGAGGTTCTGCGTCTTCTGGCTTCGTGACATCAGGTTGTGTTTCTTCACAAGCCTGAAATGCCCAACCCACATTCAAATTAGTGGGATGACAATCCTCATTTGGTTAGCAAGAAAAAAGGGAAGAGAGAAAAGGCGAGACAGGAACTGAAGAACTTTGTGGACAGTGTTGATTTTAGTCCAGCCTCCAGACGTTTCTCTTTTGAATCTTTAATCAGGGTGAAACCTGACTTCTCAACACGAGGACAAGGTGGCCTTGAGCTCCTCGTTGGTATAATTATTGCACATTTTGCCTGGCAGGCGCTTGCCAGTTAGATTCAGGAAGTTATTCAGTCCTTTTTAAACGATTAACTTTCATTCATGCCGTCCATGTTTGAATGTTGTGATTCAGTTGAGTAGGAATGCAAAGCGAAGAGTTGTTTGGATGCCTCGCCTGAGCCGACCTGTTGAGATCTGCCGTCGCAGAGCTCCTCCTCTGGGTTAAACACAGGAGTATAATTAGGAAAGGATAGTATTTCACCACAGCACGCAGTAGGTCACCCCGTAATAAACAGAGCAGCGATACTAACCTGCCCTCGCTGGTTTCTTCTTCTTCAAACTTGCTCGTAGTATTGGGCAGCACATCAGTCACACCACATGATCTGGTGGTGGTGGAGGTAAAATTAGAAAATCTTGCTCTGACATGAAAGGGCGGATGGGTGGGACGCTGTTGTCGGCCAAGCTGCATTTCCTGAAAGCCCCTTCATCTCCTCCAGAGGATACCAGTGCGGGAAATTGATCGTGTTAGCAGTGTTTTCACAGCCTTCTTTCAGATTTAGAGGGGCCTTCTGTGATACCTGTCCATCTTCACTCCTACACAGTAGAAAACAGCGAGTAGCTGTGGAGGAGTTGCAGATGAACTTGCTGAAGGTTTGCTGCTTGCGGATGAATCGAGGTTGAAGGGGGCGGTTCAGAGTACAAACCTCACAGAAACAGTTTTATATCAGGAGCTGTCTGCAACCAAAGGTAGAATTTCAAGTTTAAAACATTAAAATCCATCCGACAACACTGTGATTGAGCACAAAACATTGGCAGGTGAGACTGAAACCTGAAGGCGGCACTGACTAAACTTAAAGGATTAGTTTGATGTTTCGCAATTCATGTTTAGTTGAAGAAGATTGATACCGGAGACTTCTGGTAGACAACCAAGCAGGATGACGGGTTAGATTGAGAGCTCCCGACAGTCAGAAAAATTCCAAATTAAATGAGGTACTTGATTAAAGTATGAGCGGGGGAGCTAAAGCAAAGAACAGAAAGATGCAAGTGCAAGGAAAACTCAAACGCTGATAAAAATAAGGACGATGTACGAGACAGCAGAGGCACTTCAAGTTGGACTGAAGAGGATTGATACCACTCCGCAGCAGCTTAGCTTAAAGACTGGAAGATAGCTGGTCTGGCTCTGTCAGTAGGTTACAAAATCTGCATCCAACACCTTTAAAACTCAATAATTAACTTCTGGGGTCAGGTCGCGGTGGCAGTAGGGTAAGCAAACAAACGTCTGGAAACAAGGCGTCCCTCTCTCCAGCAGTGCATTTCAGCTCCTGAGGCGTTCCCAGGCCAGTTGGGCTATATAGTCCTTCTAGCAGGTTCTGGGTTTTCCTGAGCCTGTTCCCAGTTGGGCATACTTGGAATACCTCCAGAGAAAGATGCCCAGTAGGCATCCTAATCAGATCCCCAAACCACCTCATCTGGTTCCTTTTGACGCAAAGGAGCAGCAGCTCTACTCCGAGCTCCTAACTCTGTCTCTAAGGCTGACGGAGGACGCTCATTTCTGCTGCTTGTATCCGCGACCTCATTCTTTTGGTCGCTACCCAAAGCTCATGACCATAGGTGAGGGTTAGAATGTAGAAGTCAGCTCCCGCTCTGGTACAATGTTCGTTCATTCGTTTGTTTAATACACACATAAACCGAAGTGTATTAGCGGTTGTGCTGGGCGTTTTGCTCTGGACAGTTTGGTAGCTCTGAACTAGCGGCCAGCAGACATACAGCCCAGAAAAGCTAGCTGCGTCCCCGATTTCCGCTCTTGTGCTAAGCTAACTGACACACACGAGATATACCGATCTTCTTATCTAACTCTCCACCAGAGAGCAAATAAGTGTATTTCTCAAAATGTCAAACTACTCCGTTGAACTGCACAGAGGCGGTCACACCGCCGCGTAGGTCGGATCAATTTTTATCAGTGAAAACAACCGCCTCATCACTTTGATAAGACCTGATAACCAAAGTCAACAATCACCAGACACCACAGCTCATATAACGGGCTAACAGGCTCATATAAACTCCGACTGGAACATTTAAAACTATTTAAACAATAAAATGAAGCAAATTACATCCAGTCATTAACTGACTGCTGGTGACGAGTCTCCACCATTTAAACCCATTTCCAAGAGTTAATGAGCCGATGTGTTACTGGTTAACTGGCCTTGCAACAGCTGTGGTTTGACAGTTGTTGTTCGGTTCGTTTAAGACACTTAGGTCATGGTGAACGACGACTTTGAAGCATCTTAAACTACAGGAACATGTCCACATTTCTCCGATTCAACTCCAGTTCCAAAAAGTCTAAACTTTGGTTAAACTGTGACGTTGGAAAATGTGTAATTTGGGTGGAAAATCGTCCTTTTTAAACAAGTTTTAATGCTTGTTTAACTCAACTACTCCAACATGTAAATAGAAAGTTCTTGTTTTGATTATTCAAACACAGACAGCAGTCACGTCACCTGTTTAAATATTGAAGGCACGGAAGAGTAATAAGGTCACGGCTGCTGAATTACAATCATCAAAACCATGAACTGATTTATTATATCACAACATACACTAACACAACACATGGAGGCTGCTGCTTTTAGGACTTGCATTAACAAATTAGGCTTAAAGCCACTTGTTTTTTTTATTGATTTATAAATATGTCTGCCAAAACATTGTGTTCTTTTGAGCTGTCAGACTCCATTAACAAAGAAACAGTTCAGAAGTGCAACGTGAGCAAATCTGAGTAAACAAGTTCCTCTCGGAAAGCGGCGGATTCAGCAGAGAAACGGATGCACTAAGAGGATTTTCAGGGTTTTAAACTTTGACCTCAGAGTGAGCGAGTTAGCGGGCAAACTGCACATTTAGTCGGTTACATGCAGAGTTACAAGCAGAAAAAGTCTTGTTTACAGCATTGTGAAGTAAGTAATGGATTCAAAGCATTTGTACGACTTGATCACACAAAGTTTGACAATCAGTTACGGTTAAAGCTCAGAAAAACATGAAACCCAAGTCATAATAAATCATAGTTTTCCTTTAATGTTTTGTTTATTTAATCAGAATATAAAAAACAAGAGCGTGACAGGTAAACATGAGTCATGTGTACAGATAAAAACAACAGTAACTTATATGCAATAAGCAACATTACATGAGTGCATGTGCTTTATCGTGTATATTGGCACGACAGTGAAGTCACTGAAGTGCCAATAATGACGATAAAGCACGTCCCTGAATGTAACTTTGTGAATATACAACAACAATTTCAATAAAACATAAAATCAGAATGTATTCATAATTTGTCGTCAATCTGCTCTCAAAATAAACATTTTTTATCTGTTTATGGAGCACAGTTTTCAGTAGTGTGAGCTTCGTAACGACCTGTAACGGAGACGTTAAAGCTTTCTAGAGATCGTGGAGTTTACCAAATTGAATAAATACCACACAGATAAACCACTAAACTGTCGTGTTAGTTCAGTCCTGTTGTGACTAAGGTATCTGCTGAAAATAAATCATTTTTCCATGGACGGATTTAGCCACTACGTCCGTGAACTTTACGTGTGTTTTTAAGACTCACCGCACAGCTGACGGAGGATGTGATCCAAACATTTCCAATAACTGCACAGCGTTGTCCAAAAGTCAAAATGTATTGAATAAAGATCAGTGTAATCATTCTAAAATTACCAACATGTTTTATCTAATGAAATATTCAGCTTCAGTCCAGATTAGTCGATCTTTAGTCTTCAGAAACATTTTCTGTTTGAACACAAACAAGTCTCCGTAAAATTAAAGAAACTTTCTCTGTCTCGTCCTGTAGGTGCGAAGTGGTGGCTGTTGGACGACGGCGTCCTCAACATCACCAGCATCGAGTTCGCAGACCGTGGGAAGTACACCTGCATGGCGTCCAACGTGCACGGCAGCTCCAACTGCACAGTGACGCTCCGCGTGGTGTTCACCAACGGTGACATGGGCGTGTACTACATGGTGGTGTGTCTGGTCACCTTCACCATCATCATGGCGCTGAACGTCACGCGCCTCTGCATGATGAGCAGCCACCTGAAGAAGACGGAGAAAGCCATCAACGAGTTCTTCCGCACCGAGGGCGCCGAGAAGCTGCAGAAGGCGTTCGAGATCGCCAAGCGGATCCCCATCATCACCTCGGCGAAGACGCTGGAGCTGGCCAAGGTGACGCAGTTCAAGACGATGGAGTTCGCGCGGTACATCGAGGAGCTGGCTCGCAGCATCCCGCTGCCGCCGCTCATCATGAACTGCCGCACCTTCATGGAGGAGATCCTGGAGGTGGTCGGGGTGGAGGAGATGAGGCACACCTTCGTCAGGCACGCGCCCGAGGGAGCGACCAGGGCCATCGGGGCGAGAGACGTCTTCACCATCCTGCAGGAGAGGGAGCAGGAGCGAGGGCGGGAGAGGGAGCGCAGCGAATCCCCGGCCGCCGACTCCGACAACTCTTCCGTTCACGATCAGCCGCAGCACATCGCCATCCAGGTGTCAGTCCACCCGCAACTCGCCATCAGCGGCTACTGCAGCATCGAAGCACCGCCTCCGCCGGACGCTGCACCTTCCTCGCCTCCGCCGCTGACTCCTGTTCACCACGAGGAGCAGCCCGACGCAGAGGAAGAGGCAGAAGAGAAGGAGGAGGAGGAGGAGGAGGAGGAGGAGAAGAAGGAGGAGGAGCAGGCTGCAGCACCCGAACCCACAGACAAGACCCCTCCTCCGTGCCAGGTGTTTTACGAGAGCCATGTGTGACGAAACAAACGAACCCTGGAGCTGGAGGAGCGCGACGAGTTATCCTGCTATGCATTTCCACTTGAAACAAAAAGGTCAAAACATTTTTAATTTCACATTTTTTTTTGAAAGAAACAATCACTTTTTTTATCTTTTCTGAACAATCTCTTGAAACCTTTGTAGTCTGATCTACTGAGAATAAATCGTGAGATTTTTAGACACTCTGGACTTTCATGCTTGAATGTACACGGGACGGGGGAATCATTAATGTAACAAGCAGCGAATTGTAAAAAAGGACGCCATCGCTCAGATTATTATTTAAAGGATTTAGGGTACTTCACTGTCGGGTCGGGAACGACTTCTCGGTTTTTAGTTTCTTACAGTTACTCGGGGTTTTTACGACTTTAACTGCCTCAAGCTTGCGCTTCATGCCGTTTATTTTCCAAACCGTGAACGTTCATCCGCTCAAGAATTCACATCCAGCTACTGTCACAGCGTGATCTGCTGTTATCTTACAACGTCCTGCTCACCTAGAGATGCATGCTGGACTGAAAACAAACAAAAAAAAAATTATTTGAGGGTTTCATGATTGTATTTCTAGGAAATAAAAGTTTGTGTGTGTACAGTATATTTCATGATTAGGTCACTCAGCTCTGGGTAGAGTTTTTTTTGTCTTTTCCTTTTGAGATATTAGAGTATTATTATGATTATTATTATTATGACCCACTGTGGTGTGATTTTTAGATCTTTAATTTAACTCCTGACCTGATCTCTGCGTCGTCTTGCTTCTTTGCGGTGGCTTTTACAAGTACAAGTTGCATTTCTGCTGCATGTGAACATGAAAGACGGTCGGAGACGTTTTGACGTCTTTCTCTGGGACTTTAAAAAAAAAAAAAAAAAATGAAATAAGTAGAAGACTCTTTTTCTTTCTTTCCTTTTTTGCTTGGCTAACGGTCCAGTCAGTTAGCGGGTGGTGGTGGTGGTGGTGGTGGAGATGAACTGGATGCTGTTCTGCTTTTACCGGTGCTCTTGAGATGCCTCTTTTTTGTAGTGGAATAAAATGGAAGTGCTGTGTATAAAAAAAACAAAATATAAATATAAAAAACAACAACATGGTTTCCACAGTTTGGTCTGTTGTGTTTTTATTGTTTCAGGACTACATCTATTACTACTTCATCTCATCCTTGTGAATTTATGATGTTTTAAAGGGTGATTTAACTACTTTTTCCAACAATCATCCCTCTTAATGTCTCCAAGGATCAATGATATAATAGTACACCAACACCACAACTGATGCACGTCATCTTCTACTGCAGAATATCTGAACTATGATAGACTCTGAACGTTTAAATGAGTGAGTACCTTCATTTGTATAACTGATGTGCTTAAAAGCTCAAAAACACACGTAAAAATGCAAAATTATGAAAAATATATATTGTGTTTAATAGACACTTTAATTTCCTAAAAATCTTTATGAAAAGAAGTTTGTCTTAGAGTTTGATTATACGTTGCTCGAGTCTTAAAAATCATGACTACAATCAAATTAAAACCTTAAAAAGATTATTTTGGGAGGTGTTTCTATTATTTTGTCCACCTCCTGTACTCATACAGTACACACTGTGTGTGGTTTTGTAAGAGCTCAACAGTGCAGCGTCTGTCCACATCGTCATTACTGTTAACAGTGGCTTCACTGTCCAGGGTTTGGAGGAGTTTCAGGGCTAGGAGAGTTTGTGGGGAGATATGATGATGGAGGAGGTGAGGTGAAGAGGAGGAGGAGGAGGAGGAGGAGGAGGGTTCTCTGCCACTTCCCAAACACAGAGCAGCCTTTGTTAAAAAGTCCTTTTAGTTTCCAGAGTTTGAAAGTAGCTCACGGACAATGACAGCGGCTGAAAGAGTTGGACTGCTGTGTCCGGTTACAGACCGTCTATTATTCATACCTCTGTCCGTCAACAGCCTCAGACCTCATTCTTATTCGTTCACCTGCTGGCTTCATCTAGTGAGAAAATGTCTCTACACCAGACTCCATTTTTTTAAGTAGTTACTTAATTACTAAAGTACTACACCTGTTACGAGCACGGACAGTATAAAGAATGGACGCTGTATCTGTGATGTCACCCACAGGTTTTTGTGGCGTTGGCAGTCCTGCCTCTTCCGCCCTCCGGCTAATCTAAAAATCAGCAAAGACGTGGATCATCGGCGGACCTCAGCTCAAATAAGCCACCTGTAACTGCACCTGCCTGTCAATCAAAGCGTCCACACTGTTAATCCTGCATAACTTGAAGCCTTAATATAATCTGAACAGGTGAGTTGTATATAAATTCAGACTCAGTACAGTTGTCATGAACGGGGAAATTAGCTACAGAGACCAAAACTGTTTTTTGTACCAGGCTGTAAACATGTTTATTTCTGCTGTGAAGTTGGACATTTTAACATGGGGACTTATGGAGACTGACTCACTTCTGGAGCCAGCCTCAAGTGGACGTTCAAGGAACTGCAGTTTTCGGCTTCACTTCGCAGCCACACTCTAGAAAGGAGACAGTTAAGTGAGGACTTCTCAGTTGGTTGCAATCCACAACCTCGAAGCTAGAGGGCGCTAAACCTCACACACTGGACCTTTAAAGTACAAATGTATAATAAAAAAAATCTGCCACGTTGTGCAACTTGAATCTTTTTTCTTTTTAATTTAAAACAAAATTTAATCTTTTACATATTTTGTTTTAAATGTACAATCAAACAATCAATGTAATCATACATAAAATTCTTCATAATAATGCACAACTCTATCGACACTACCCATAAATTAAAAACAAAAACAAAAAACAAAAAAAAAAAAAAGGGAAAAACATCGAGATCAGTATGAAATACAATGTTAGGCAACACCACTGGTTAACAAAGACGATGTCCTGCTGCCTGTCGACCTACAGCAGGACAGTCACTGCAACGGAAACAAGTACACAGGATGAACCGACCTTCCTCACACACATTCACACACACTCGCACACACACACTATCTGCCGCCACTCAACAGGTAAGGTGCTACTGTTTGTCCCCCACCCCACCGCTTCACCTTTTCCCTTCATCGTTTTTCCGAGGACAGAGAGGAGGGGAAGGGTTATCGGGGTCGAGCGGGGTGATTAAAATAGCCGACACACTTTTGTCAGGCACTTGGCAGACGAAGCGGGACTCGATCTCATGTTGATCTTGAGATGATTAAAAGGAAGAAGAATTAAAAGCAAGACGGTTCATTCTTTACTAAAGGTCCAGTTACTCGCCAGTTCCAGAGCTTTCGACAGCATCAGTCTTTGATCACGAGATGAAGAGTTTGTGCAATAATTCTTTATGCATCGTCAGCACCTTTTGTCCAGCTTGAAAGCTCGTCATCAACTATAATCTTTATTTTTTCAATTTAATGTTGAGGTACCGCATAGTTTCATTATTTATATACCGACTCACTCTTTGATTTAAGGAGTCACGAGCTCACGTTAGATTGAATCTACATGCGCGGGAAGAAACTTTTTCAAGATTTTCATCTTTTTTTTTTTTTTTTAGAGCTGAAATGATTCGTTATTTATCTCGTTTATGAAGCCAAAACCAAAAGTTTGTATCAGGATGATTTGAATGTTTTTTGGCCATAAAACAACCATTTTTATAAAAGGTTAACATTGGGCTCAAGTAATATTTATGTTAAAAGTAATAGATTTAAAATTTGTATTTTTGTCTGAAGTGATTTATTTCTTGTTTTGTTTTTTTAAATCTTAACTATCTGAACTCAACTTCCACCCGCCACACGACGCAGGTTAAATCAAACACTTCTCTTCACTGTTTCCTGGAGCCAATAATTTTTTTATTTTTTTTTGATGTAGTGCTTTTCTTCTGACAAACTACACGAGACGAGCTGCTCATGTTTGAAAATTCCCAAAAGGCGAAGACGATAATAAGTCACCGTGTCGCATCGTCCTTCCTCCGACTTTAACCGATTCAGATTTCCAGTTTTGTGTCTTCAAGTCGTAAAAAAAAAGTTCGATGGTCTAAAAGAAGTCGCAGGAGCGTGAGAAGAAAAAGGAGAATCTCAGAATTTTTTTCTTTCCTGTAACAGAAAACACACAGAAGATCCTGGACACACTCTTTGTTTTCTTTACGTACACACTTGACCTGCCTTCACATACACACACACACACACACACACACACACACACACACACACACACACACAAAAGCTCAAGCTGGCTCAGAAATGAAAACACACACTCACTGTCACCTTTTTCCTTCTTTTTTCATCGTTTGTTCTTGAAATACAGTACCCATCTTTGTCTCTCTACCCCCCCTCTCTCTTTCTCACACACACACACACACACACACACTTACACTAACGTGCGCCCAGGTGAGCAGCCGTGCACCATGCGATCATGAGCTGCTGCCACGTTTTCGGGGTGGGCGAGGAGCAGGGACACGTCCTCTCAGTTCCCATGGTAACCTGGCTGGAATGTAGTGACGCTAGGGACACACACACACACACACACACACACACACACACTTAATTCACAGGTAAACAATGTATTTCTTCAGGAGGACGGACAGGTCTGGTGTGTGTGGTGTGCAGCAGGGCGGTGAGGAAAGTGAGCTTGTCCCAACAGAAGCCTGGAGGTTTTTTTTTTTTTTTAAAGGTCCCTCATCGCGTCCTTCGTCGGCGGTTCATTCTGACCTTTGACCTTCATGCCGGGGCGACCACGACCTCGGCGGAGGCGGGACAAAGGGTGAGGCACATGAAGAGTGCATGAGTTACAGGGTTAGGGAGTCTTATAAGTGTGTGTGTGTGTGTGTGTGTGAGAGAGAGAGAGCATGCATGTTTGAGGTGTGTGCGAGTGCAAAAAGTGTGTTTGTATGTGATGGTGTGTGTTTGTGTGTAAAAAGTGCATTCCTCATGTGTGTGTGTGCCTTCGACCCCGTGACCTCCTCGTGTCCTCAGCAGCCACAATGACAATAAAGTTTTTTTTTTATCGTGTCTTTTCGCTCTCGTGGCCGGTAAAAGTCTCCGGCGAGGTTCAGGGTCTACACAGCTGAGAACTAAAAACAAAAAACAAAAAATCCGAATGTCAGAGATTGGAGCCGTCCAGGAGGCGCACCTCCTCATCTCCTCCACCTCCTCCTCCACCTCCTGCTCGTCGCTGTCGTATCCCCTTCTTCCCCCCCAGCTGTCCTGGAAGGAGCGGATCAGTTGAACATGATGGACTCGGGATCTTGGTTTGCCATTTGAGCCATGTGACGAAGGATATCTTTTTTTGTGATAATACCAAGAAGCCGCCTGCAGGGGGAGACAAAAGAGAGGAGAGGAGAGGGAGGAGAAGAGGAGGGTTAGAGAGGTGAGGAGGCGCTGGTGGAGGAGAGAGAACACCGTCGTGTTTTTGTTGGCGGGATGAGAATGATTTGAAAGAGGATTGAGTTTGTCTTTTTTTTTTTTTAAATCATGAAATCGATTGGCGAGCCAACAAAAACACGACTACCTGAGGAAGCAAAAGTCAGCAGCAGGAAGGAGAGGAAGGAGGGAGGTGAGTAACCAGAGGAGGAGGAGTAAAAAAAATTTTAAAAAAGGGATGAAGAGCAGCAGAGTCTGAAACAGCACCTCCTCTACCAGAGAGTGTCGTTTCAGACGCCTGATGCCTCGCTTTGTTTTTATGTTATCGGTCCCAGGAAAAACTGGATCCTACGAGGAAGACAGGAAGTGGTGAAGAGTTAGAACGTCGGAGGAGGAGAGAGGACGACCTCGTCGCACGAGTCAGAAATCATTCGCAGTTGACAGTCTGATGCAGCTGAACCCAAATCTGCCAGAAGTGACATGAAACTCCACAAAGAAGCTACACGTGACTGGAAAATAGTTTATATATATTTTATATTATTTTTTAGAAATGAATCCAAAGAATGAAACTTTACCATGTTATTTTGTTATCGCTGTTTCTCATATTTGTTTTCGTCTCTGTTCTAGACTTCTGTTACTTCTCATGAGAGTCAATTTGCTTCTTTATATTTGTCTTATTCTGCAGTTTGTTGTTTTTATTGATACTGTGTGAGTTTAAATTGTTTTTGTGGAAGATCCAAATAAAGAACTGAATCATTTTTATGATGTTTCTCACCTTCTTTCATTAAAACATTTGAACACTTTGTAAGTTTGAGACTGAAACACGCCCTCGTACCGACCGACCTCATGCTTTTACAGTGTAAGACGAGCAGCGGTGCGAACGATCAACATTTCACGGTGACGTTAGCTGTTTCTGACTCGTGGCAGAGCCGCCTCCTCCTCCTCCTCCTCCTCTTTAACATTTACCTGATGGACCCAGCAAACAAACACTGGGTCTAATTTCACATTTTTTTTTAATATCCAGTCAGTCAAGATTTTTCCTGCTGATTCAAGAGCACGCCGCCCAAACGTGTGCTCTTGAATGCAGCCGTGAATGTAAGCCCGAGGTCAAGTGAAGAGAAGCATCTGAAGCCACAACGTGAGGAGAGACTGTTCATCTGCTACAGAGCTACAGGAGAGCAGAGCTGGGTCCAAAACATCGCAGCTTGATTTGTTTGTTTGGTTTTTTTGTTCGTTAAAGACGTTCAGCTTCATTTGAACCCTGAAAAGTCGAAATAAATGAGTGAGAACAAACATTTGAACCCAGGTCTGAGTGAGAGGAGTTCAGATGACCTGGAAGGGCGGTCGGGGAGGAGGAGGAGGGTTGGGATTAGAGCTACAGCTACTGAGCAGCAGGAGGCATGAAACACTGGTGAGGCGTCAGATCAGACTCGGTTTTCCCAGCAGCTGCTGAGATCTACGACTGCTCTTGTTTCATTTTTACAAAAGGAAACCCAGTGAAGTAAACAAAGGCAGGCGTAGAAAGCTGGGAGACCAGGTACAGATCAGAGTGTATGAAGGGTCAGCGGGTGAAGGCAATGTTCCCTGAAAGCCAGCGGCGTCCAGTGCTGATTCACGTTCCTCTACTGAAGGTGATGAAGGTCAGCCCATAAAAAGATACATCAGGACATTTTTAATGCTACCTAAACTAAATTTAAAGGTCCGGTGTGTAAAACTGATGTGGCTCTATAGGTGGCGGAGTCCGCCGTGTTTCTACAGTAGCCCAGAACAGACAAAACACTTCCTCTAGGTAGATTTAGCACTTTTTGCAGCCACTAGTTTCTCCTGCACGCTTGGAGGGTGAGGCAAGCTGTATTCAGTTGGTTGCCACTAGAGATATTTACAATGAAAACATACTTTGCTCACTTCTGGAGCCAGCCTCCAGTGGACGTTTGAGGAACTGCAGTTTTTGGCACTTCGGCATTGGATTTTTTTGTGTTTTTAAAATCATTTCATTTCATTTTTTAGGTGTTGAAACTGATTTTTTTGCTACATTACTGACTGATGATGTTAGACTTTAGTTAACCATTAGTTACGAGCATATATACTGTGTGTGTATAATGTGCTCTTGTTGCAGGCCTTTCCATGAGCTATGTTTGTGCCAGTATATAAAAGATGGTTGATCATCATGTAAACATTTACGAACCATGTTTGCTCTCTTTGTGTGACTTTATCGTCCTTTTTACTTTATAAATCAACGACAAACTTCAGGTTTTTTTTCACTTTTTGAAAGAACATAATCGTGTTCACACTCTTGTGAAGAGGACGGGACGCCGCTGGCTCAGAGGAAACATCGGCAGGTTAAAGCACGGGGATTAGTAAATTACTTCATCAGGGTCATTTTATCACCACACGCTAAACTAGCCCGCTCTACTTACAGCACTACTAGCACCAATCAACACATCACTTCACCACAGCATTCACGACCACTACAGGATGAGGGAAGTGTGGGGAATGAATCGTATCACTAGAGATCCTCTCCCTCCCTTCTAATAAAACAATTACCACCCCTCTAACAATAAACAACAACGGTAGTCCGCTTTCCCAAGGCGGCTAGCTACTCGCCAAGTGGTTGTTAAGGCGACGGGTCAGATGTCATCGATCTGTGGAGACCCACGGCGAACGTGGGGGAGGTGTTTAAAAAAAAACCAACAACAAAAGAGGAAAAAGAAGTCGTTAATGACGATAACTGAGCGTGGGTGATTCTCAGAATGAAAATGACCGACAACTGTTGGGAGAGGGAAGATGGGGAAACACAACAGGCATCATGGTTACGTGACTGCAGACATGCTGAGAGGTCTACGCTTACACATCTGATTGGTTACATGGCATTTAATCAGGATTATATATCTAAACACATCTTAAGATGCTATAGATCAGAAGACAGGATGGACCTTAAAGGTGCTAGCATGATGCAGCTGTCACAACACTAAGCAGAGCTACAGTCGCTACGGATGCACTTCAATGGGGATGAGTTGCAAAGCTGCACTCTGGGAATCTAATGAGCCCTTTTCAGACATGGAAACTCCTGCTGGCTTCAACTGTCGGTTAGATGGACAGCTTTTTGACAAGATTCTGCACTGAGCTTGTTTTTTTAATTTTATTGGACTGGGAGAGACAAGAAGAGGGGGGACAACATGCAGCAAGAGGCCGCAGGTTGGAGATGAACCCAGGCCGCTGCAGTAAGGACTGACCCTTTGCACATGGAGCACATGCTCCACCAGGTCTGTATTTGAATATCAGTGAGATTCTGAGAAAAAATAACTATGTTTGTGAACATCCGAGCTCAGGTTAAAAGTTAGATTATAACTCGTTTTTATGCTTTATGATGTTTGTAAATGTTTTTCTGCTGGATATTCACACTGTAAACAGTCAGCATTGTTGCATGTTTTTCATTCTTTTAATCAAAGAACACATTCACTGTTTTATTGTTTGTTTCTTTGAAGGTCGTTCTTGACCAGGAAAATGTTTTTTAACCAAACAATCATAACTCAAGATCGACTTACTGGCTTTTTCTGGAGCTTCATCAGCTCAGTTGTCACGCTAGTTGCTAGTTCTCAAACTAAACTCCCTGTAAGTAGTACTTGGAAGAGTCTATGAAATACTTTTTAAAAGGAAATAAACAACACTTAATACTACAACATCTGAATGAAAATAAACGATGAGGCGGCCGGCTGATGTAGTCACGTTCACGTACATAGCTCGTAGCTGAATTAGCTCTGGTTCTTGGATTCCTGCCTCTTGTGTGAACTGTCCGTAGCTGAATAGCATCGGCCTGTATTTTAATGGTCGCACTTGGAGAGCTGAATATATTCTAAGGTATTCTAGAAACACTGCTCACATACAAGAGATTTGAAGTTTATATTTTTGTGCTGCTATAGCTTTTATATGACCGTAACAGCAGTGTTCATGTCAGTGCTGAGCCGTGTTTTACAGTCAAATAACCGTAAAACTTTACAGGTTAGACTGCCAGCACATTCTCGTAATGAAGCACATGTCTGAAAGGGGCTCTAACACTGATGTGGGTGACAGTTCCCATTCGGGTCCGACATTACAGGACCCAGAAAACACAAGAAAGCTTTTCTACAGAGTGACTCGTCAAAATCTGCGACTGCTACCAGCGATGAAGATGAGGAGAACGTCTATCTACAGATGTTTGTCTGAGATGATGAACGACTTCATTAAAAGAGGTGAATCCACACCAAACCAACCCACGGACAACAGAGAGTGCGAACAGTGAGTGAAAGAAGAAGAAGAAGAAGAAGAAGAAGAAGAGGTAGAGGAAGAGGAAGAGGAAGACTTAATGTTTAGCCGGGAACTGTCAACAGTTTTTCACACCAAGTTTCATGCATCCCTCTTAAGAGGCGGAGCCTAAGAGACAGGTGTGAAAGTAAGTGGGAGGGGTCACGTGTAAAGGGGCGGGGCTAGTCACCAGGGGCTCCGTGTGCTGCTTGAGCTCCTCCAGATGCTCTAATATATTCTTCTTTGTGATGATGCCCAACACAATCCTGAAACACACACCCGTTACTCGGCAAACTGCCCAGAAACGACGACAGATAAACAAAAGAAAAGAAAAACAACAACAAAAAAAAAAACACGACAACAAGAGGAGAGACAGAGAGAGAACAGACAGCAGCAGCACAAAAACATACATGACAGGTGCAACTTAAAATATCAAACTCAACGTTAAAAACGTGAAAATCAAAATTACACAACTCAATTAACACAAAAACAACAAAACTTCATAATGTTATAAATTAATTTCACATGCTACGACTGATCGAACAAACTACGAGTCTTAAAGAGGTTTGACTGGCGCTGAATTGAATCATCTTGTTGCGCCTTCTTCTTCTTCTGCAACAGTTTAATGGCTGCCAACGCACCACCTAATACTCACGTAACAGTAATGGATAAAAACACACATCAATTTGCATTTTATTTTAATGATTTACTGGAAATCAGCTTAAAATTTGAGCTGAATTTTGAAGGAAACTTATCAAATCGCACGGAAAGACTGAACAAAATTTCCAGATGAAATTCTACTTCATGTGTACGCTAAGTTCACCCAAATGTTGCGACTGCCACGTGTTTCATTCTTACTTTTTGGGGAAAGTTTTCTAAACATTTTAATAATTACACATTTTCAAAAACAAAAAGACTTCTGTTTGATCAGCTCTAACTATCTTCTTACTTAGTATAATATATCAAGGTCTATTATTGTCTGTTACTTATTTGTTTCATTTTTAGTCTTTGTGTCTTATTTTTTCTTTATGTAATTGTATAAAAAAAGTAATAAAATTGAAAAAAAAGAAAAAACTAACAATGAATTGAGTCAAAGTAAGTTTTGTCAGACTATCCAAAGCTTGATTTATCTTATGCTCTGTCGTAAAAACGATTGAAAACAGTGAAGCACGCTGCTGCACTGGGTAAACATTCACTGGAGCATCAAATGTGTGTTAATCTACAAGAAAATAGTTCCCATAGTGCCCGGCTGTTTTAGGAAATTACCCGAGTAAAAACAAAAATGGGCAGGAAAGAGGATAAAACACATTTTCATGAGAGTTGTTGGATAAGAAACATATAAAATAACATCAGTTTTATCCTTTAAAAGGTAAATAAAATAGTTAGACATAAATAAAAACAAACAGTGCTGCTCAGCTCCTCTCTGATGATTCTTACTGCAAACTCAGAGAAGTCGTCTGTAGCTCCTATAAAACACCAGCAGGTGTCTCTCTCCATTTCAGCCCACACACCAGCTGATTTTACTGACTACGTTTCCCAGCATGATACCTGTTATGTAGTTGTAGTTAGTTTCAGCAGCTCAGCCTCTTCAACAGAGGAGACCGACTGTTATTGTTCAGTAGGGGGGGTAAAGGAAGTGCAGCACAGCGGTTAGGCCAGGCCATGCAGATTACGGGACAAACTCAGGCACCTCGGCGTCCATGCAACACTGCACAGTGTGTACATGTGCTTGCGTAATGTTTGTCGACCTCGGACGGGGTTAGTCGATCATAACAACAACAGGCAGAGAAGAAGGACGCGAGAAGGACTCGCCTTCCGCTCTTACGTCCTTCTTCGTCCTAAGACAGTTGCGTCTCCTACTTACCCGTTGTGAGTGACCAGGCACTGGCGCAGCCCGAGCTTTCTGAAGATGTCCACCACGATCTCCATAGGGGTGTGGTCGGTGACGGTGAAGGGGCTCATGTCCAGGATGGAGCGCAGTTTGAGGGGCCGGGGGCTGTCGGCCGGCAGGGTGGGTGCGTGCTGGGTGAAGTACACCCTGGAGTTTAACATGATGCCCTCCTGCTTGCGGCGAGCATTTTCTGTCAAGGAAGGAAGATACGGGATTTGTGAGACGTGAATAGAGAGATGTACTTCAAAGTAAAGATGGGAGAAACTGTCCCGCTCTGTGCGGTTACCTATAGCGATAGTGATGTCCCTGCGCAGAGCAAAGCCCACCAGCCTCTGGGACTCTTTAGAAACTATCACAGGGAAACCATTATAACTGGTTTCATTGATGGTGGCCTGCAGCTCCTCCACCGTCAGGTCGTCCTGCGTCAGCACCGCCAACGGCGGGTCGCTGCGTCGAGGCCTCATCACCTCCCTGGCCAGCGTGGTGTGCGTGAACTCCTCCTTGGCGTCCAGGAAGGGGTATCCGTTCAGGCGGATGTGGGCCTCGTAGATTCCCTCGCGGCCGAATGCGTCGCCCACCCATTTGCTGGTCATGACGGCAGCCATGAGGGGGACGATGTACTCCAGCCCACCGGTCAGCTCGAAGACGATGACGACCAGGGAGACGGTCATACGAGTCACGCCACCTGAAGAGATGAATGAACTTTAAGACATGAAACATATTTGGACAAAAAAGTTGTCACTTGATGATCTGCGGACTCACCCAAACACGCCGCTGCCCCCACCATGGCGTAGAGTCCTGGGGTGATGCAGTCGGCTCCCACCTCGCACCACTCTTTGAATAAGAACCAATCGTGGTGATAGGAGGCGAGCTGCTCCATGGCGATGCCAACGATTCGCCCTGCGATCGCCCCAATGGCCATGCTGGGGATAAACAAACCCGACGGTACCTAAAGGACGAGAAGTTAGAAGTTAGTTTAGGTTTGTAAAGACGTGTGTGGTAAAACAACAAGTAAAACATCCAGGTGTCACCTTGAGTCCAAAGGTGAAAATGGTCATGATGATTTTAAAGATGAGTGCCAGGCAGAGCTGCCACATGGCGGCGTAGACGCCGGGCCCCGCCGGCCGGTTGGGGTTGTCACTGAAGGCCTTACTGCCGTTCATCTGGCTGCGGTACTGGCAGAGCTGCGAGGACTCCAGCGGGCCGCAGTCGGTGAACAGCTCCTTTATCAGCTCGCTGGTGTTCTGGCGGGTGTACGGATTCGGGAAAGCAACTACAGCCGTGATGGCCGCCACCAAGATGACCTCCAGCACCGGGTACTTGCCTGAAGGGACGAAGGATGCAATGTGTTAGACTGTGGGAGTGCTGTGCATCAAACTGGACCCAGACAGATCTTCAACAACTACATTCATCCCAATTAGTACTCGCCGAAGCGCGTCGACTTGCGCCGCCGGCACCAAGCGATGTTGGCTCGGATGAAGAAGGCCCCCCAGAGGCCCCCGAAAACCCCCAAAAGGATGAAGGGGATGAGCTCGAACAGGTACCACGGCGTGTGGTACTCCACGTAGAACAGCACCAGTCGGCTGTTACCGAACGGGTTGATGGAGCGCAGGACGAAGGCCGCCACCAGGGCGGCGAAGAAGGAGCGCCACAGCGTCTTCAGAGGGAAGTAGTAGCTCACCTGGAGGAGAGAGAGGGAAGAGTTTACATGATTAGCTGGTTGTAACGTTTTCAAATATAATTTCTGGTCAGTTTTATGAGTCCGCTGCACCTCCTCCAAGCTGAACAGCACTCCTCCAATCGGGGCTCCAAAAGCGACAGACACTCCGGCCGCCGACGCAGCCGAGAGAACCTGAGAGAACAAAACAAACGCACCTCAGCTGACGTGATACAGTAACACAGTCACATATCCTAATAACAGAACACCAGCGAGGATTAAAGTCATCTTCTTCCTTCTTCCCTCTCACCTCTCGTTTCTTGGCTTCGTTCTTGCTGTACTTGGGGAAAAGGTACGAGAAGATGTTCCCACAGCAGCAGGCCACGTGGACCAGAGGGCCCTCCTTCCCCAGGCTGAGGCCAGACGCCACAGCCAGCACCAGAGTGATGGTCTTGATCATCAAGGTCCATTTGCCCAGGTATCCTCGGATGATGAACCCACTCAGGATGGTCTTGATCTGTGGACAGGAGGAAGAAGTTTAATAGAGAGTAAGGGTACTTACTCTCTTAACACCAGTATCTTAAACATGTGATGCTAAGCTGTGTAATATTATGTAACGGTAATGTCTTAAAATAGTTTGTTTTGTTCGACTTTACTGTGATAAAAAAGCAGCAGAAAATCATAAAAATTTAGACGCAAGATGAAGCAAATAGCTATAAATCAATTAATAAAGCAATTATTTCAGCAGTTCTGAGGAGTAATCAGATTTAAAGAAATAATGAAATTAATGAAAAAGTCATTTTTGTGACTCTTATGGATGCAAAAATCATATAAAACACTATTCAATTAAATAAATTGGTCTTTATTCGTCAGTGGGGTAGCAGAGAGCTGACAGGAAATGACCAAATTTGGCCTCTTCTGACCAATTAAAATCAGCAGACAGATGATGTCACATAACTAGCTCCGCCCGTGCTTCTGATGAAATATATATAAATTTCTGTTTTCTTTTTGCTGTATCTGCATCGTCACGACGACCACACACATGGCACTGCGGCTCCAGCTCCCTTGTTCCCATGGCAACAAAAGGATTTTTTTATTTTTTATTTTAAAGCTCCTCAAAATGGCTTTTTTTCCCCCCCATCACAGCAACAATTTTAAGTCACTTCGAGACATTAAAGGAGAAAAATGAACGCGTGACGACACACTGAGAGGAGCACGTAACGCTTTTAGACCACTTTCATGGAGAGTTAAAGAGGCAGCTTGCAGAGACTTGTGCCACTTCAAGCCTCTGACACACAGAGGAAATGGATCAGACATGAGAAAATGAGAGAGCAGAGAGATGAAACAGAACATCAATAGTCTGTTTCAGTGTGAAGGAGGGACACTCAGACGCAAAAAGAGATGCTAACCTCATTAGTTTGATAAAAAAAAAACTAGTCCGACATGTCCGCCAGGGATCTTTACCAAACGATTAAAAGAAAGAAATCCTGCTGCATGACAGCAAACTCTCTTGGATGTGTGGAGTTTCCCATAAGAAGCTCGTTTGAGCTTGATACAACTGTACCTGAAAAAGGATTTGTAAAAGCGACATAGTCCTCACCTCAGGGATCCCTGAGCCGCAGGCGTACGGAGCGAACACCTTGACCAGACAGACGGCGAGGAAGGCGAAGGACAGAGCCCAGTAGATGTACATGAAGTAGTTCATGATGTACGAGCCGGGGCCCTGCAGAGAGGAGAGCAGCAGGAGTGTAAGAGCTTCTTCAAACTCTCACGTGTGATGAGTCGTTTAAAGCTTTAACATTCTCCTCACGTTGCAGGCCATCCGCCTAAATTAAAACAAATGGACTATTTTTGATCGTTAAATTGAAACGATCTTAAACGACGACAGTCTGTTCAAGTTCTACCTACCGCTAGTATCCCACAGGCTAAAACTCATCAAGATATTTCACATCCACAGAGGTCTAATTTGGACACATTATACTGAATTATTGTGAATAATTAACCCAATTCTCAGTTTTTGGTGCCAGATTTATGAAGTAATTTGTCATATTTTATATAAAAATGATGTTTTTAAAAAATAAAAATAAAGGCAGGTCTCTAATAAAGGCCTGACAAAAACATTGACGGGGAGTAAAATAACGTTCACATGATAAATTTACCATAATGTGCATTTCCACAGCACTAATTACATCATCACAACAGCAGAGTCATGTCATACTCACTACTTTGTTATTCTATGGTTCGTTTTTGAACAAAAATACAGTTTTCTTATTATTTTTGGTTCTTCTTTTCCCTTTTTTTCCCCCTCCATTGCTGATAAGCTTTTTTCACATATCTGCATATATTTCAAATTAAAAGTCTAAAAGGAAAGAGAAGGATTATGCCCTTTGTGCTGCTGGGGCTTTTAATGTGAAACATAAATGCAGGAAGTGATGAATTTTATTGACGATAGGCCTGATAGAATGAGAAGAGGTCTGTCTCTGTGGTCGTCTCTACATTCTATTAGAGAATATATGGTAATTCATTAAAATTGCCGCTGTGTCAGTGGCTGACGTCTCCAGCGTGTGCTTGTGTTCGTCTACCTCGGCCTGCCCCAGTATCAGCTCAGCCCAGCTCTTCCACTGAGGGCACTTGTCCCGCTCGGCGAAGGTGGTCTCGTTGGACGTCCAGCAGCACTGCTCGTGGTTGAACCACATGGCGCTCAGACACACGCCCTCCTTCAGGTCGTTCATCCAATCGGCAGCAATGTCAATCAGGCCAGCCAAAGCACCTGACAGGAGGAGGAGGAGGAGGAAGGAGAAGAGGGGAATCATGAATTACAATCCGACATGTTCCAGGCAGACATGATGAGGCTTCATCAGCTGGGTCTTGGATAAGAGCAGGGGGAAACTATGGTGTATTCTTCCTATATGTTCCCTTTGGGGTGGCACGGTGCAGTAGTTGTTTGTCTCACCCTAAGTCAGCCCCATGATGGAAAATGAATGGAAGTTTGTAAACTGGATCTTAGAGAAGCTTTCCTACAAAAAAAGTTGCCGGTCTAGCTGCTCCTCAGAGGGTGGTTATCTCTCTTTTTGTGGTCACAGAAATATAAATCATCTATTCAGTTTTCCAACCGCTTTTCCTTATCAGGGTCGCAGAGGGCTGGAGCCAATCCCAGCTTGCATTGGGCGAGAGTCAGGAGTTTATCACAGGGCTGACGCATAGAGACAAACAACCGTTCATTCACACCTGCGATTTAGAGTCACCGACTAACCTGTTAACAACCTGCGTGTTTTTGGACTGTGTGAGGCAACAGTGCTAACAACTACACCCCGAAAAAACAAATCATCTTATGCTGCTTTGAGGACTGAACTCTCTCTGCTGAGCAAGCGGTTAAACTTGAGCCTGAGGCCAAGCATGTGAGACGAGAAGAGATAAAGGCTGTGTGTGTTTGTACTGTGTGTGTGTGTGTGCATGTTTGTTACCTGAGGCCAAGCCAGTGAGCGTCACCACCAGCCAGCCAGACCAAGCGTCGTACAGGCTCTTTGTGAACTCCCATGCCGACTCCTTTTTCTTACTGTTGATCTAAAGAAAAAAAATAAAGAGAATCAAATGTTTCGTACTAAAAGCTGGTCAAAGGTTTAGAACCGCCGTCACTCTGTGTGTGTCACATTATTTTATCATTTTAAGACCAGGCTGTAAAAACATTGTTTGATAAAGTATTTAAGTAGCACGCAAATCAAACAAACCAACAAATTCATACCAGTCCTAATTTCCCATTGTCCTCTGCTAAACCACCTCTCTTATGGCGGGCTGTAAACTTGTGTCAATATTTGATAAAAGTGTTGCCAGAGTGAGGTTGTGTCAAGTCACAGGCAGATGTAGGACAGGAAGTTTGTTCATTCATGAGATTTTTACACCGAGCATGAGCGAGCTTCGCTCGGCCTCCGGCTGCTGATAAATGTGAGATGAAGTCAGACAGCGGATCGCGGGAAAAAAGGGGGAATATATTTAAAGTTGTGGCTTTAAATAATCGTAATTTTGTCCTTTCCTCAGGCTTAAAAATCCTGATACCAACTACCCACTTCTAAGGCCGACATGATACCAGAATTTTAAACTTTGCTACAATACTACAATAAAAATAACAACCTGCACACGGTGCTGGAACAGAAAAAAAAGTGAGTTTTTGACAGCCTTGCCCAGTTCTCCTTTCCTGCGATCCAAAATAAACTATTGCTGCACAGGAAGTGTGTGATATATATACGTATATCGCTTCCTGAGGAGTTTTTGCTGACGCCAGCTAATGTGCAGGAGCCGTATGTAACTGTAAATAGGCTGAGCTACGAGAGCTCTGATATACGTGTGAGAGCTGAGAATCAGTTTGAAGCTTCTGAGCTTTACGGTGTCCT
Source organism: Miichthys miiuy (assembly GCA_036365135.1). Lineage (NCBI taxonomy): Eukaryota > Metazoa > Chordata > Actinopteri > Sciaenidae > Miichthys > Miichthys miiuy. Next base: position 5,442,909 of record CM071625.1, on the reverse strand, counting down.
CACCTTCCGGTGCCTCTCGCGATCCTTGCACTTCTCGCGGACCCAGTCGATGGTGTGGAAGTCGTCGTAGGTCCCCACACCAGGTATGGGCTCCTCTAGGAAGTCCAAAAGGTGGGTAGTGCTGCTGGGCGCCCCTCCCCCGTTAGACATGGCGTAGTTAGACCCTGAAGAGGAAAGACAAGAGAGAGGGAGAGAGTAAGAATGAGCTAAATTCATGAATACCATCGGGATTTAAAACACATTTTATGTACAGAAAACGTTCAGTAACATGAACAGTTTGATTCAAAATGATGATGAGCCTTATAGCAAACAAAACAAAGTCACTTTGAATCCACATATTTACATTCCCTCTGAGCCATTATGCAAGAAAAACCCACCTAAACTCTGTTATTCAGCCTCTGCAACATGAATCAAACACAGGCTACATCAAATATTTTACAATGTTAAAACACAAACAGAAAAAGCTTGTGATGTGATATCCTGCCGTGCGTCTGAGCATCTTACAAACGACCATGGAAAGAAAAGAGATCCATCACATCTGTTGCCGCCTGCTGCACATTAGTCCTACATCTCCTCGATTATCCGGCTCATCAGAAACACTGCGGAGCTAAAACACACAGTCACCGCTGAGATGTAATGACTGACAAAAAATCCCTGCGAGGCCTGCAGTCCATCACCTTCGTAGGAAACTAAAAAAAAAGATAAGGGAGTGGAGGTTTTATCTGCACGGCTGAAACATTTGGAGGAGTAACGTTCGCTGAAATACCTCTGCTCCGATTCTCTCCTGCCGCTGTGAGATGCAGATGTGTAGGTGGACGTTTTGTAATTTTACATTTTGAACATCAGAGATTACAAACAGCTCTTTCTATACGAGCCAGACTAAGTGAATCACGTTTTAATTACATCTAAAAGCTTTTACAGAGGTCTTTTTCTTGGAGACAGAAAATCCCCTATCCTTTTGTGCATAAAGAACCTTTAACTACTCCAACGTCTGGCATTTTAATTAACGCTAACGTGTGATTGTATCTGCAAGACAATGTGACTGTCTATACGTCCAGTAACCATGTAGAGTCAGGTCACTAATGACTTTAACATGACTACGATTAGTCATGGCACATATTGATAATTTAACACAAAAAAAAAATCCACTGCTTTATAGAGGACTGTCCTGATACGAGGTCTGATCTGCTCTGTCTGGATTCAATATGAAGGGCATATTGACTCACATGAACACACACACAGAGTGTAACAGAGCGAGGAGAAGCAGCCCGATGGTTAATTCTCTCCACCTCTTATCTGGAAAACATCATCACGATTTGCATGGCAGCCGTTTGGCTTCCCTGACTGAGCCGGCCGCACGATCAGCGTTAGGTTTGACGGCAAATTTTGATTTTCTCTCAGTCAGATTTTATTATTCTGAGTTGTTTTAGTTGACCAAAGACTTGGATTAAAAATGATTTACACATTTAGTTCAAATCTAATGTTAATGCATGATTTAAACATTTCTCTAGCACTTCCAAACACATCATACTCTTGGAGGAAACGATTAATAAAACTTATCAACTCAGTCGCAACAGCGTGGTTTCTTCTATTTCATACTGTATTTCAAGTTTAGCGAAAACACACATCTTAGGGTTAGCTGAGAAAATAACGTTATCTTGCATCTAACCTCTCTAACAGACAAAAAGATTAGTTCTGATCGGATCTCATCCCGACTCTTGTCTCTATCACGCCTGGACTTAAGAGCACTTCAGAAGCGAAGTTTTTAACCCACCAGACTTTATTAACTTGCTCAAATTTTCAAAGTTTGAGCACATTTTGGCTCGTTTTATGATCAGAAGTTTACACAAAATCGACCAGATTTCTCTATGCAGTTTGTGTGTCTGACTTCCAGCAGATTGACGAAGCCGTTTGCGGCGCCAGTCGCATATTCTCCGCCGAGCAGAGTGCTTCTGAAACGCGTCGTGCTGCTTCTGGTGGGGTCACAATCATTGCCCAGAACAGCTGCGATCAGCCCGAGGTTATAGTATTATACTGTAACAACAACTGTCACATACGGTGACATATATGGGCCATTAGTGCAACAGGATGTGTGATTTGGTTAAAAATTTAATTGATGAAATATATCTAGTAACTGGAGCTTGTTTTGAGGTTTCAAAGTACTCTACTTTCCCGGCCTTGATTCTCCGTTTACAGCTGTTACTTTGTTAACAGGAAATAAAAGGCAGGTGTCTCGTATAAACGTCGTTGATTAAATGAGGTTCAGCAGATCGTTGGTTTGGTGGATGGATGGAAATGAACCCCGTGAACGGTGCAACATTTCGTCAACAATGGGATCATCAGAAATCTTATTTAGCATTGGCATCCTCATAATTCAGTAGGTCCGTTCCATTACTATATAAGTACAGGAGGGCCATCGCATCAACTTTAATCCGGCACAAAGTGAGTTTGATCATTTAGGGAGAATCCACCCAAAGAGCCGAATCCTCCTACTGGTGACGGCACAAATATGCGAGACTTCTTCTTCAGCTGCGACACAAAGGCGGCACAGTGTGTAACAAGGACAAAAGGAGACACAGACCAACAACTAAAGCTTCTGTTCAAGTGTTTAGAAGAAGAAGAAGAAAAAAAACAAGAAAAATATGTCAAACTTCAGCAGTATCAGGGTCAACGGTGACCCCCAGCACACAGAGCTCATGCATCCAGCCTTACAAACATGACTCAAAGCACTCAGTTAAAACAAACTGTGGGCCTTTAGAGCATCTTTGGATTGGGTAATGTAACGTAAATACACAAGGCAGGTTTTCATTTCGAGAAACTGGAGGGCGGAGGATGAGGTGAAACGCTCAGAGATAACAGAGTAATCACCACAGGGAGAGATGGAAAATTAGATTTTAATATTTGACTCTCGTCTTTACTGTGTAACTTAACACCAAGCCAAACAGCACTGCGACGCTTGCTGGGTGTGGATCACTGTTGTGTGGTGAGAAGATCAACCGACAAAGTTCAGACAGCGTTGAGTTAATCTTAAACAAATCGAAGGGCGATGCACGGTCTTCTTCTGGATTTGTACTTTGAAAACAACCTTGTAGCACTTCCTCTATTGATGCACATGTAGTAAACACAAATGTTGCTATGGTTCGCAGTTTATCTCCACTTCCCCTGCTGTGGTTATTCAATCATTCATTCAGTGCCATGTGGTCGGTCACACATCAGTCAGGCACGTTGGTGCTGAATTTTCCAGCATCCTGTGATGAGACGCTGAAGGCAGCAGAGTTGGACAGATCACAGAAACTTCAAAACAGTCGAGTTAGCAGCTATTTTACCGGACATTTCTAATTTTTAGGCTCAAAAAAGGAACCAACGTATGACAGCTGGTTTCCTGCCAAAGTGCCAAGTGTGCCATTTTTTTTTACTGGTAGAACAATATGAAACAAAAGTATTGTGACGTGCTTTCACTCTGTGGCTGCTAAAGATAAAGTTGTGAGTGCAGAAATGCGAGCGAGAGTAACTCCTGCGGCCATTTGAACAGCAAACATACACATTCCAGTCCACAATACACATTTGCCTTTTACATTTTTAATCTCCTGAGCTGAACTACAACTGGGGCAAGGTCACGACTGTCAAACAAGGCCTCATTCATGGCTAAGAAATCCTTTAGATGGCTCTGAATCCTTTGGAAGCATTACTATGCTCCAACTGGTATAACAGAGCAAAGGTATTGATGCTCTGTAAAGCTCTTGCACACTAGTGACATTTTTATCCCCCAATAACGGAGACGTAATCCGCTGAACTCGAGAACCGAGGAAGGAAAAGATGTGCAAGTGTCGCTTCCATCTGACCAGCTGATATATCGTGAGAGGCAAAAAGGGAAGCGAGCCCTCGTTTCTGAAGAGTCAGCAGCAGTAAGGATACAGAGGGAGACCATCGTTCTCCATTTTGGTTTCAGAGAGACAGCTACAGTTTGGACTGTCCAAGTCTGTGTGTGTGTCCAAGTGAACGGGGAGGTGGGATGATGATGATGATGACTCAGTTGTTGACTCAACAAAAAGCAGTCCAACATGGAGGTATGTTTTTTTGGAAAGGACTGAGATATGAACTATCAACAGACAGTCAGGACAACTGACTCATCAATTTGTGTAACCGCATAGTAAACATAGGAGAGTGAGCCATTTCACTCAGACCTACAAGGCTTAAGAAATGTGTGAGTATTGGTGTTTTTGTTGGGCATTTCGTTGCCAGTTGTAACCACCTCTGGCACAGTTCAAGAGCAGTTAAAAGTTGAACTTAAATTAATTTGCTCTCAGCGCAGAATACACAAAGTTCAGACTCAACTTGGCACCGATTCGATAGTCCAAACTGCCAAGAACTGGAGGACACAGTAGACTTGATTTGCAGTTTGGACACCAACCTTCTAGCCTTCAACAGCTCAACAAGTATCCACATAGACTTTAAAAGCATCTGTATGGCAACGTTCGTTTCTTATGCCACAGAGACAACAGGTCCAGGGTTAAAACTGGTTTTCCAGATAGGATGAGGAGGTTGACCATCAGGCCAAGGCCAAACGAGCTCCAAGATGGCTAGCCAGTCTTACGGCGAAACCCCACAAGGGTTGTTCTGTTTTTAATATCTCACCTTGTAGCCAAAAAACGTTGGGTTAGCCAATTTCCTTCATTGGCATCTATCGCTCCTTTTAATACAATATTTTTAAGGGTGTCTGAGTTGAGTGTGTTTTACTTGAAGCATGGCATGCACATAAGGGCAAAATAGATAAGTTAGGGAGTGACTTCTTCTAAGGGCATGACCTCCCTGCTGCGAGGGGCTTTAAGAACAGCCCGTTCCAGTCAAAGAAAGGCAGAGTGAATGCTGTTTTTCCTGAACAGACATTGGTATAAACTGAAGACACTTCAGTTATATTGATTTCTGAAAAGGCTGCTCAAACCGCCCACCGATGGTGATGCTAATGACTTTGCAGTCCATCTTGGCGCACCTTAAAGTTTTATTTCTTTATTCAAACACCATTACACAACTCATACTGAGCATCTTTGTAACAATGGAGAATGTTTATGATGCTAAACTATGCTGAACAAATCCCACCCTGACATTTAGTTATCTAATTCTATCTGTGACATTTGAAGAAAATATGCTAACAATTACACAAAAGGGCAGAGAAGACACACAACGATTTATGAAATTCAGGACAGATCCATTAATTGAAGACCGAAAAAGCTAATTATCCATGAGTCAGAGGCATTACTGTCCCTAATGGGACACTGTAGGTGATTCATCATTCAGGTAGACCAACAGAATATTCACAAGGAAGCACAGACACAGAAAAATATGGTTCAAATGAAGAAATTCAAGATATTTGTGCATTGTTGCTATAAATTTGCACCTCTAAAAAGGCTAAAACTGAGATAATTTATGGAGTTAAATGGCAACAACCCAGCAGTGTCAGCCTCTGAAGGCAACACATCACAAATATTGGACTGCGGCTCTACACTGCAGTAACTCCTGCAAAGTTTCCAGCTCACGAGTAGCGACAGAATCGAAGTGGCCAGTAAGAAAAGGAGAGATTTGACTGATGAGATCAATCCTGATGATGCTGCATCCATCAAATCAAATCAGGAGCGTTGGAGCCGAGCGAGGGTGACGCCTACGAGCACGTCGCCAGCATCGCAGACATAAAGACACATTCGCACACATAAAAATAAGGCTTCGGTCCCCCCCACCCTCTGTGCTTTAAGTACAGTGACACAGCGATTCTGTTCTGCCTGCATCAGGGCTAAACGCCACGTCAGTGCACAGGCAGGGTTGCTGACTGTCTGTAATACCACTTCTCTAAATGAAAAGTGTTGCTGTGATCAGTGAGGTGGGAAAACCGACTGCTTGTTCTCCGGTCCTATGACCACCCCCTACTACTGCTGAGTAAATGAGATCAGAGAGGTTTAAAGGCTGCTCGCTAAGGACAGCCTGGGTCAGCCCGGGTTGGAGTAGGGTTAGTCTCCTCAGCCGTCATGTGATCGTAAAAACTACCCCCCCGACATCCTCCTCATAGTCTGGAGAGCCAGACTGGAAGAGACCGGTGGAATCCCTGCAGTCGCACGCATAAACGTATCAAAGTCCGAAGAGCTTACACAACTTTCCTTTGGGTGTTTACATACGGTCATAGATGAGGCAAGGCCACGGTGTTTAAAGGTAAATGTCCTTAAAGTGGCCTAAATACTATATCTTGTTTGACAACTATGCGTCCAAAATGGCAAACAACATACGTGAAAGATGTGTGGTTCGATGTGATCACTTAGGGACAGAGTAGAGGACAAGCTGGACTTAAAACTACGAAACCGCGCCTGTAAGGAGAGGAAATAAAAGCAGGGAAATAAAAGCAGTCCCTTTTGATGGAGGCGGCAGTGGATCCGTCCTAAAAAACTCACCAGGGATCTTTTGTCTGTGCTCACTCACCGTATAAAACCTAACAAGGCCTGTAGGAACCAGCACACACACACACACACACACACACACACACACAACTTAATGGAAAACTCCCTAAAGGCCGGGCAGGAAAGACAAACAAGGATGCATAGCAGAAGAGGTGAAGTTTATCACAGCTCGTTATGAATGACGTGAGGCGACGTCCTGAATGTGGCCAACAGGTGTCCTCGCACTGCAGGGACGTTGTGAAACGCTTCGACAACACACAGCTTTACATCCAGCAGCACACGTATGCCAAAGCCCGACTGTGCCTCTGTCAGTGTGGGCAAATTAAAATGGATGCCCGTGATGTTGCCTTTAGTCGCTGCTGCTGCTTACAAGGCCCGAGCACAAGCCTCCACACCACAATCAACCCTCTCTTTATCTTATTATCTCTAGCTGACGTGCACACACACACACACACACACACATTAACTGATGGGTAATCATCAACAGAGGTGAGAGGTGACATGCAGCACAGCAATGGAAGCTTCTGATTCCCACTCCTCTCGCCGACAGCAGATGAGGCAGCGTTTGTTTCACCTGCCATATGGCTACAACACTCACTGTACAAGAAGAAGAAGGAGAAGGAGGAGGAGGAGGAGGAAGAGGAGGAGGAGGACGGCCTCTGTCAATACAGCAGGGTGAGGAAAGGAGGGAATCGAAGGGGAAATAAGAAGGGGATGTGGCGTACCTCTTTTAGGGATCTCCTGGAGGGGGATGGTGTCCCCTCCCCCGTCGTAGGGCAAATAGGGGTCGGCCGCCGCGTCCTCCTCCTCCATGTTGACAGCTGAGACGAGGCTAGGCTAAAAGCTAGGCTAGGCTTCACTACGCACTGCTCGCTGCGTGTGTGTCAGCCACTGCCATGTTTACCCGAGGAAGACGAGCGGCACTACGGGAGTGAGAGAGTGTGTGTGTGTGTGTGCGCGCTCCCCCTCCCTTTTCTCTCTCCACTGCAGCAGCTGACTGTTCAAGCTGATGATGTCATCACACACACACACAGACACACACATGAACACACACACTCAAAGGGAAAGACGATCACACACACACACACAAGCCGGTCAGCCTTGCCTGCTTGGTTGCTAGGGGAGATCAGTGAGCCCTGCCTGCACGGGAGAGACCATGGTGCCAGGTCACAGGGGTGTGAGCGTGTTGGAGAGGGAATAAACCATTCTGAGGACGTGCAGGGGTGTTAAGTAAAGCAGTACTAATACCACATTATTAAAAAAGTCTGATCAGAAAAATGTACTTTAAGTACTCAATGTCCCCTGTGACTGGTATATATTATATATGACATAATTTGATTATTATTGCTCATGTATTAATGTGAAAGTAGGATTTTATTGTTGTAACTGATTGAGGCGGAGATAATAATTTTATGTATTTAATTATTAAACCAGGAAAAATCCCATTGAGATTAAAAAAAAATCTCTTTTTGACGCCCAAACAGGCAGCAGCACAAACTACGAACAGTATACGAACACCAAACATCCCAGAACAATAAAGATAAAAGTGTAGTACAAGCCGTGAATCCAACAATATCAAGCAACCACGTCTCTCAATATGGATTTAAAAACATTCCCAGTTTCCATACGAACGTTTGTCACAGATGACATGTAAAAGTCCAGCGCACTTCTCAGGAATAGAAATACAGATGTAGGATGGGAGCAACCCAAAAGTATATGTATATATCTTGTATATGGTTGTTATATTTAACTATTTTGCACAAGACTGCAACTACCATTCATTACAGGTGAATCTGCTGATTATTTTCTCCACTGATCGATTGTTTGTTTGGTTTATAAAAATAGTGAAATACACTGTCAGTAACATCTTTATAATGCTCGATAACGTCAGCCGACAGGCCGAACCGTCCTGATATGTGACACTGACCGCCTCCGTGTTGGTAGACCTGCCTCCTTCACCTCCTAGTTAATTTAAAAAAACGGCCCAAAATGAAAGACGGACCAAATGAAGTCTGGTTGCTCAATCAAGCCATCTGTAACAGCAACTACCTGTCAATCAAAGCATCCACGCTCTTAATCCTGCATAACTTTAAGCCTTAATATAATTTCACCCTCAGTACAGTTGTCATGAACGGGGAAATTAGCTATAGAGACCAAAACTGTTTTTGTACCAGGCTGTAAACATGTTTATTTCTGCTGTGACATGGGGACTTATGGAGACTGACTCACTTCTGTAGCCAGCCTCAAGTGGACGTTTGAGGAACTGCAGCGTTACTTAGCATTAGTGCTGCTTTCTTGAACAAATAATTCAATTAAAGTATATTTAAGTTGAATATCTATGTTAAATAATCTATTTGACTTTGCTGGGAGCTGCTTGTCACAGTATTCGTTACAGACAGATGATTAAAAGGAGAAAACTTTCCACAGCAATATTTTGCCAATTCAAATCAGAATGAGTTAGCCTGTTCAGAGATGAAATGAAATGAAGCTTTGTGATCGCACAAACAAGAAAATAACATCATGCCCCATGGGAGTTATTTGATAATTTGCCGTGTTGTTTTATTTTGAATGGCGCAATTGTTGATTTGCAAAAAAGAAAATGAAAAGTGGGTCCAGTGTCACAGACGCACGGCATTGCTCAATCTTCCTCTCTTGTGCTCGCTCTGCAGAGAGGATATGAAACGTGAGATATCTCACGGCATCTTTGTCACAATGCACGACAGACTTTACAAACTTTAATGTGAAGGGGACTCCCCCAGCTTTACAGCAGTCTGAACTGAGGTGGATTTAATGCGTAAAAAGGAGACAACACAGTCGCTGTGTTGTGTAAACTCGCTGCGTTATTACATGAAACAGTGCAGCTAAACTCAGTTCCTTTAAGGCTTAAACAATGGGGACATTTCACATGCTGTAATTTTGTCATACCTGCAAGGCCCCCTTACCTTTCAGCGGGGCTCCTGTTGCTAAGCGATGGCACAGGTGTTGTCAGCCATCGTTTGGTACCCCCACCCCCAAACCACTGCTCGACAAGTCCCGGTCAGGATGTCGGAGCAGCCGAAAACAGCAACATGAAACAGTAAAAAACCCTCCAGAGTCTCTGTAATCCAAGCAGAGTAAATCCTTTTCAGTTCGTGACAAAGAGTTGCTCCATTCGTCCTCTCCTGCTTGAGCAAAACAAAAAGTTTCAGCAAAAAAAAAAAAAATCTCCACGGGGTTTCAGAGTGAGCCGGCCCCCTCGTTCACACTCAAGTCTCAGCCCAGAGGAGGGCTTTACAAGCTTTCCTATGAACCCACCCACCCCCTCCTCATAACTGTGTAAAAATAGCAGCAACAAGGAGGCAGATAGAGGCACCACACCGACTTCAAGGAAGAACATATGAGACTTCCAAAGTCCAGAAACTTCCTGAAACACTAGCTCAAGCCGGGTGCTAAACTGGTTCATGGGAATGTCTGGGTGTTACACACAAATCAAGACTGACCAGACTGGGAGGTAAAGCCCTGGTATTTACACTGCTGTGTACACAACAAGACATTTTTACTGAATGACTCTATCGGTTATGTGTTGTGTGTCTGATTGCTTCAATATCTCCCTAAAGATCGGCCTCGGTCTGCAGCAGCAGTGACAGTATAATCGGTGGCAGGTTAGGGTTACTTCATGCTTTCACCTTTCGTAGTTAACTGTCTGCAGGTCCAGTTTCAGACACTGTAATGTAAGACAATCCCTGTTACGTAAACACACATACAATACATACTACCTTTAGTAGTAAGGTGATACGGCAAAGACAAAATACAAAAGTCCTAAATGTGGAAAATCCCAAACACTCTGCAGATCCTATTTTTTGGTCATCCCCCAAACTTTCCATCAATAACAAGAAAGTGCAACACAGAAAGGCCAGTGTCTCCTTTAGCTGTGTGTTGGTTACAATACTTCCTCTTCAACTATCAGCTGATTTAGACTCACAAATATCAATATCAACCTCAAACATCCACTGTCAGTTGGGCTAAAATGAGCTAACGTGCTCAATATAACCACTACCAAATGTACGTGTCTGCCTCCCTATAGTGATACTTTAAGGGCTCTCTCAATGTTTAAAAAAAAATGAAATAAAGTTTAAAGCAAAATGAGATTTGTTTCCATATCCATAGACCTGCGATGTGGTGATTAGTTGTGAGCTATCTCAGCTATAACAGCCCTCAGTCTTCTTTTCAATAATGAATAGTCGAGTCTAGACTCTAGGCTCGTTATATCACAGCTACGCTTTACTACATGCAAATCATATGAGTAAAAAGCTTTATTTAGATTCACATTATAATACGACGTGAGTAGGTGTGAATGCTACCAACTTGAGGAAGAGAGGAGGAGGTAAACTGTCAGGTTTCAAGTAAATTCCTGCAGAAAATACGAGTTTACGGTGCTCAAAAAGCATGATGATGTCATTAAGAAGTAGTATGAAAAAGTAAAAGTACTAGAGAAAACAGACACTGTCATCAGTGGTCTAAGAATCAAAGTTTAGACCATCAGCGCACACTGTCACCATCGAAACAGTCTTACTTTTCTTGAGCAACCTTCCCACAGAATTGTGAGATTTTAAAGGCAACGCTGAACGTTACAGAACACTACCACATGACCGTAACCAGTAGCAACGCATCATGCTCGATTCAGGAGTCTTGCTCAAAGCCTCTCTCACAATGCAAAACGGGAAGCGACTCGGACTTCAACTGAAAAAAAGTAACACCACAAAAGAGGGAGAGATGACGGGTCATGGTAGAATAACGTGGTCGGGGAAAAGCTCTGTGTTCTAGTCCAGAGTCTTTTATTTTAAACTTTAAACTCAAATAAAGGAAGTTAATCCAGATTATTCACCTCAAACGGACGGAAAATAACCTCTGTGCTCAGCAAACACTTCAACCAGAGTTTGCTCTCCCTCCATGTGCTCTTTGAATGCAGGTCAAACAGTGTGATTAAACGCATATTTGCAGAGCTGACAACCTCTGACACAACCCTTCCGAGCGTGTGTGCTCTCTATCCCATCGGCTGCAGGTCAGGAGTAAAGAAAAGGGGGGGAACAGAGGAGAGAAGAGAGGGATCGGCGTGTTTACTGAACAAACCGGATGCGGCGGATCGGATGCTGCCGGGACACCAGATATACCGGTCACCGGGGTGCCACCGAGCGAGCTGCTGAATCAGAAACAGGCGACTGTGCAGGAATGGCAGGTATGACCGCAGCTTGGCAGCCGGGTGAACAGAAGCACGGCATAATTATGAATGAGGTAACAAGCGGCAGAAAACACGATACAACACGCTCCTTTAAAAATAAGTGCACGATTAATACGTCACTTTTTTAACGAGCTAACTTCAGAGTGTGACTCGTACACCACCTCCACCTGGGCTCGTCTATATCTATCCAGCGATGACGCATTTACGAGTACGACAAACTCACGTGTCTGTGTTACTACTACCGCCGATCTGTCATCGCTACCTGTCAGGAAGACAGATCCGCGTCAGAACAAGAGGAAAGGAAGGTGGAGCGAGGCCTGAGCGCACATAAAAGTGGCAGAAACAAAGTGTGGGAAACAGGAAGCAAGGACGTTAAAACGGGGTGAGGAGGTCAAGATGGTGGATGGGAACGGGGGAAAAGCACGATAAACAGGAACAAGGAGCAGGCAAAGTGGAATTTGGTGAAAGAACAGTGAGTTATGGACAACAAGCACTGAACTAATGATTACAGATGAACTTAAAAGAATAAAAATAGTCCTGAGAGAGCCACACAGATGGTTATAGAGCGATTAATTCACTGATGTTTAACTGGACAATACGAAGAGGACTTAACACGAGTTAATAAGCCTGTTAGTCAACAGATTAAATTGGAAACTGGGTTGCAACGAAGTAACTTCGGCTTTCAATCAGCACAATTAATAGTTTTATAACCATGTGTGCGGCTGCTTCAGTCACGGCGGCAGGCGGGTGTATGCAAGACGGCATGTGGATCGGCTGATGGGTGTGGATGGAGCTGAGGGGAGGAGGCAGATGGCAGAGGAACTGCGTCCCAGGACAGCAACACACATGAGCGGACACACACTTGATGCGTCTTGACGTCGGCAGTGGGGTGAGTCACAACCAGAGCGGCTGGCCGAAGATTAACTCGATTTTTTGGGGCTTGAAGACGTCACTGATTGGAGAGTGAGGGTCAAAGCCTGCTGGGTCATGGATAGCTCAGGGGGGTGGGGGTGGAGGTATCCCGTACTCCCTACCTGGGGAGGCAGCGTCCCCATCCAGCAGGTTGTCGTCCTCGGTGGTGTGGAAGTCCATGATGACGCCGGCTCCATCCAGCAGCTCCTCGTCGCTGCTGGCGCTGGCGATGCTGTTGTAGCTGTTCCTGCAGTAGCCTCTGTGGTACAGCTGCTCCGACTCCATTTAGCAACGCGCCGGTGCCCTGGATGATAAGGAGGGAGGGAGGAAGGGAAGGAAGGAAGGAGGGAAGGAAGGAAGGTGGAGATACACACACCGTGTTTGTGAGGATGCTAGATTAGAGAGTCTACAAGGTGAAGGGAGTGTGTCAGGTACACAGATGAGTAGGGTGGTAGTTGTTAATGTAAAAACAGCAAACAGACACACACACACACATTTATAGGCCAGGAAAAGACAACTATCACTTGAACACACCACGAGAAACACAACCAGTTACACGAGCAGCTTCCAGTTTAGCAAAAAAACAACAAAAATCTGAGCCGAGCTACGTTTTATCGCTCATTTTCTCCGTCCACTTCACTACTATCTAATTATATTTGGAGCATGAGGAGACTGGAGAGCCAAATATGTGCAAAAGTATCAACTGCATCTTCACGGTGCAAAGAGAGATTACAGAGACGGAAATAATGTAACCGCTGGAGCGCATGGCAACAGAAGATAAAGTGAGGTGTTGGGAGGAATGAGAAAGAAGAGATGCAAGAGATCCATCAGAGTTTAAGATGAACGTGGGCTGCCGGAGACAAAGACGTTTAAAGATGATGATGATAATGACGGAGAGAGAAAGTGAACTTATGAGCCTCGTCCCTCCGTGCCAGGAATGGGGTAGACCGCTTGACCAGAGAAGAAGACCTGATCGATAAATTTAATGTGAAGAGGAGTCTTAGACACATCTGACATAAAACTCAATATCTCAGCGATGAAGCTCCCGCCGTTCTTCCCTTCTGACACGTCTCTTTTTTTCTATATGCAACGCCATCTTACGGTCTGTAATATCAGAATTATTTCAGAGATTTCTCCTTGAAATAACTGTTTAAAGTTTCCAATTATAGTTTTAATTTGTTGATTTACAGAGTTTCCTGATGGGTGTATTAAACGCTTCATAACCATCCTGTGTACTGTAGTTGCTGTTAGCTAGTTAGCCGTGCTGCCCAGACTGGGTGTTCTGAGCACTAGAGGAGTGTTGGTGTTTGTAATAGTAACTCGGGAGGTTTGGACTACAGGTGGAGGAGGTTTTCAGGCCCAGGACAGGGGGAGGAATGCTGGCAGAGAGTGGGCAATGTAACCGGGCTCTTCAGCTGCTACCGGACATCCTTACAAACTGAGACTTAATCCACATTTTCCCATTAATTAGCACCAAGTTCTATTAAAAAAACTTCCTAGGAAATTAGGGGCCCATAAAATAAAGTGTTACCTTCTATTACTTCAATATTAGAACCAGTGTTTAGCAAACTTTTTACTATTCTTTCTACTTATTGATGACTGTTGATGAATCCTGAACCAAACCGGTTCAAGAACCAGAGCTAATTTGGTGGAAAAGGGTTTAGTAGGACAACTGCAGTGTTTTTGAACCTTTAAATTCACTTCCACTTACTAACTTTTGTTCACATTTTAGCTTGTAACTCATCATAGATGCTAAACTCTACATGCATAAGTGAGACTATGAAGCAGGCTGATGAAATTCAAATTTTTTGTTGTATTTTCATAGTATAATATGGTTTTAAATGAATTTATCTCATTAAGTATTTCAAAAATTCCTCCAAGTACCACTACAGGGAGGTCACGTAGCACATTTTGAGAACCAGTGGTTAAAACCTACAGTTGATTCAGATGTTAAAACTTGATACTGATATTCTGATAATGTGATATAATGTTTTGAAACTCGAGAACTCTCAGTGGCTGACGACAACAGATCATCTTCATTCAAATGATAAAATAATAAATACTGCGTGGAAACTTTCCAATTCAAATCGTGAAAACTGGTCTGACTGGATGAATTCAGCCTCTGTTCAGTGAAGGTTCTGCATTTAATCATTAAAACAGGAGAAATGTTTCCTTCAGACAACACTTTAAAGGATCTGACAGTGATGTTAAAATGTTCTGCTCGCTGCACAGCCAACGTCAACATGATTATGATAATAACGTTGGTGAACCAAAGAGAGCAGAGCTGCATGGTCGCTCAGCACCTCACCTCTGTTCAAACCTCACCCCCCTGTGGAGAAGATAAAAACTACAGCAGAGTCTGTGACCACCAACGTGACTCAGGCGGTGACGGACGTGACCTAAAATGATCCCCACTGGGCCGCGAGCACAATGACAGCCCAATGACTCCTGAAAATTACAGATAGCTTGCAGATATTTATAGGAGTATCGGCCTCGGGGCACGATGAGTCACAAAGTAACGAAGGAAAAGGAGAGGAGGAGGATTCAGGACCCTGTCGATGGAGCCTGGCTGATCTTCACTAATCCTTTATGGTCCGATAGGCGACTCCATCATAAGATTTATAAGCTGTCTTCGTATCAACCTGAATGGATTCTTGATTCTTCGTCTTCATTTTTGAGCCGTGGACTTGACAATCACAAAAGACCCCAAAAAAATAAGAAGGAAGTAAAGGAAAAGAAAAGTTGGAGTCAGCTCGATCGATTGAGGAAGTGGATTTCTCCTCTTTTGTAACAAAACATCCTTTTATCCGGTGTATTGAGAAGGTTTAGAAAAATGAACACCAAGGAAAGAAAACTGTATTTTCCATTTGTATTATTTGAGGATTTCTTTTCTGGGTGATATTTTTCTACTTGTGGAAAAAGCCTTAATGTTTGGTGAGCTGAGCTTTGAGCGTCCCTGTAGCTCGTTAAAATGAAATCATAAGATAATTGCGAAGATGCATCAGTTTAACTCTCATTATGTTTGAATGCAGTTGGGTTGGAGTAGAAATCTCTGTGCTTTACTTGGTTTTCACCTTGCTCCGGCACATCAAAGAACATTTTCATACTATTGAACCTTTTTAACCTCCCCGCGTTGCACCGCCCGACAACTTTGGAGTATACGTGTCACGTTCAGTGGTGCCCGGCATGGTTTTTTTTTTGAGGTTCACTAAACAGCGAATGTGCGTCCTGCATCCTGATGTGTGCATCCACTGGGGGAACAGCAGCTTTCTGCAAACTAACTTTTAAAACAAAGAAAGACACGACACAGGGATAAAGCACAATTACAATTACAATTGTGTTGAATGTTTATTTTTGGGCTTGTGTTTAATGTATTTATGTAAGGCTTAGTACCAACTGTGGCAACTGATTTCTTTGTAACGACGATAAAGTACCTATGTATCTAATCAAAACACTATTTTTGTTTTATAAACCCAATAAACTTTTGGCGGACAATATTCTGATCATAGGCTGACCAATGTTGGACTTTTGAGGCTGATACCAACGTTTAAAAAGACATACATCAACCAAAATGTAATGTTTTAAATAAAAACATGCCATAAACTGAAATATCCCTTTAAAATATTGTAACCAACATGCGTACTGAGTTGAAATCTAAACTTCTGGTGGACAAACACAAACATATCTTTGGTGGTATGTACTGCAATCAAGCGTCAATCTCCATGAAGTGAAACCAATGCGGAAGTGCCAAAAACTGCAGTTCGTCAAACGTCCACTTGAGGCTGGCTGCAGAACGAGTCAATCTCCATAAGACTTACCAGGCGTCATCCAACATGGCAGTGGTCAGCACCACAGAATTTGAGCTTCAAAGCAGCTCTACGGAAACCTACGAGTGACATCACGCATACGGCGTCTTTATACAGTCAGTGACTTCAATTGGCTGATATATTTCCAGTAGCCCAGTCAGTCAGTCAGTCAACAGCGCCGTCTGTTCCCCTTTAGATGTGGGATGTTGCGGTGAAAGTCACTCACCTCTGACAAATAAATCCAGACACTTTGGTATGATAGTAAGACCACATCGCAGCGCAACAAAAGCCTTCTGCAAACCCACCCTCCAACACTCAAACTGAAGACCACTAATCCTCTCTGGCACAAACTCTAATGTGAGGCAAAGAGGAAAGAAAAACTTTCCCTGCGCCAACAAACACAATGATTCAACATGAGACGGGACTTCCCTTTGAGCTATATCAAATCAGCGTGGCCAGGAAATTCAATTGAGCTTGTTTGCAGAGTCGGTTGAGTCCGGGTCGAGGTCAGCTCATGTGATATCTTTGCTCCTTGACCTCTGCTGCAGAATCATCAGCACGATCTGACCCCGAGACTTAAACTTAAACCTCATCGAACTTTCTCTACCTCCTCCGACTGTTTTATTTGGATTCAAGCTAAGCTTTGAGACTTTAGCACGACATGGGTGCCGATTCATGCGGCAAATTAGCGCGAGTGAGACATCAAATATACGTTAAAGGTGTGCAATTATCTTTTCAGACACACAGGCTCAATATTAAATGAACCGAGCCACCTAACGACGGTCTGCTTTAATAAGAAGTGTCATCTTCCCTCTTGTTTCTCTCTGCTGGTGACATTTGATGGCTATAATTACGACAGTCTGCGGTATATTTCTTCGTGTTTCCCCGCATTCTTTGCAACAGTAATCAAAACAGTAATTATGCCGGAGAGACGAGAGTGTGTTGAGGGAGGAGTGTGTGTGTTTGCGGGTGAGATAATCATTGGCGAGGGAACAAAAGCGTTGCAGGGTCTTGCTGATACACAACTAGTTGAGCAGCGACGGGGCCTTATCTTCCCTCCATCTGGTCACTATGGAGGTGTTGCCCAGGCGACTGTTGCTGAGATGTGACTCAGCGTTTTGAACCGACAGGCTCACACCTCCTCCGTAAACGGGGCTGATAAGTTGACACACACACACACACACACACACACACACACACACACACACACACCCTTGTGTGCGGTTCGATACATGGATCGCTCTGTAGCAAAACATCGACGGAAGCTTTCACTCCTCACAATTAACAACAACTGACCGGATCACTGACGAGGAGATGCACAGTCACGATGTGATGTCAGCTTGAGAAAATAATAAACGCACTTATAGTGGATGGAGGAAAACAATTAATCTAGGATACTCCCAGTTTTAATTATGCTTAATAGATTATTACTTTTACCATAATTAAATAATTTAGCCGTTAAATAAAAGACTCCAGAGGCAAAGTGACAAAAATGTTAAAATAACACTTGTCAAACTGTCAAAAAATCTAATTAATATATTTAATTTGTAATTACTAAAAGTAAATCTTTAAATTAAATGTTTTAATTATTTAATTAAGCAATCAATCTGTAAACTATAAACGCTTATTCTCACCTTTTTTAACATGTAAATACGCACAAACTCATGCTGTATATACTGTAATATTATAATAACAACCTGCTGAGCATAACATATTTATTTCAGCATCCTTTGCACTCGGAAAAAAATCTTTATTATCCAGTAAAGGTTCTCCTCTGCGGTGCACCAAACAAACGCAGCGACCTGCGACAAAGGGGGTTGAGCCACGCTGCGACCGCCAATCAGACGCTCAGATCGGTCGAACTCCTCCACAGTCAGCCTGAAATGTCTCTGAGACTATCCAGGTGGATTCATGGACTAAACTCTGATACTCTACCTGTTGTGTTCTGGCTTCGTTTATGTCATGAACCAGCTTGGCAAGGAAGTTTAAGTTTAACACAAACACACACTCCCTGTGCCAGTTACTGGAAATTATAGTAATCCAGAGAAGACGTGTGCGATCTAAACAAATAAACAACACGAGCAAACTGCTGATGAAATGTAATCAGATTTGATACAATCACTAATATCAGTATCAGCCTCAAACGATCCAGTATCAGTGAGTCAGGCCAACCGATGTTTATTATTTGATAGACGACATAATCAGAAAGATGAAATGTTTGATTACCAGTTAAATTAACTCCTAATAGGATGGAGATTTTGATATCACGTTAATGAGCGTGTCAGTAATGTGCTGCTGAAGACAGAGGAAGTTCCTCTTGTTACAACATGAACGCTGAAACATGAATAATACATGTTTTATCTGTGCTGCAGAGGAACTAGAAGATTCACGAAATCCTTCACTGTGTGTGTGTGCGTGTGTCAGCTATCAATTTCATCCAGCCTACGCCAAATCTGATCATTTTACTCAGGAGGCAGCAGAGGACGCATCCTAGAATTAAAAATGGTCAAACTCAAACGAGGGAAAAGATTTCAATAAAGACGTTAAAGTGAAGACAAACATGTTTGTTTGCCGACCTTCGACCTCCAAATGAACGTTCACGTGATGTTGGAGACCGGGTCGTGCAGCGTGACGTGTGTGGATGGAGGCAAACGTCTCGTCTGGCGGCGAATGAAGCTCTGATGTCGTCCTGTTTAACAGAATGAAGGCGAACACTCCAGACAGACTTAACACAATCACGAGCGCTGATTAAACCAACAGCGACGGCAAATCAAATAAGGACGTGGTGGTTTGTGGTTTGACCTGACTGAGAGGGGAAGACTTCGCCGAGGACTGCCGGCTGAACATAAATCATACGTAACTGAACACGTGAACGGGAAACATTAACTTGAGTGTGCTCGGGTACACATGCAGACCTCAATGTTTGACTAGTGCTGCAATCATTAGCCAATCGACCAAAAATTAACTTCAAATTTGATAACTGATTAATCCTAAAAGTCATTCAGCAAGCGAAAACAACAAACGCATGCTGGTTGCAGCTTCTAAAATGGACGTAACCTCGGCTCATGGGACAATATGTAGTTTTATTTTATACGACAAAATCTCTGTATAAAATATTGGAGTTTCACGAGCCCGTTGACAAATTTAAATTGTTTTAATTTATCCAGAAATATTCAGTTTAATATCATAGAGAATCAAGAAAACCAGCAAATATTGCTACTAAATGACTTGATTAATTGACTTATATCAACTCTGTGATGGATGTGGTTGCCAGTTGTCATTATTGGTTAATCTGCCATGGGTTTTTGCCAGGTGTAGAGGTTATAAATGTCGTGGTATGTTGACTTTATTCATGCTATAAACTTGTCCTTATACAAATAAAATAAAACATCTCCCCAACTAACCAATTAATCATTTAGTTTTAGTTTCAAATAGGCCAAGTTGACATATTTAAATTGCTTAATTTTGTCCAGGAAAAGATTCAAAACTCCAAAAACATTCATTTTAATATCATAAATAGCCTTTTAAGAAGATGTAACCAGTGAATTAATATGCCAAAATGACTTCAATACTTCTTTAAATAAGCTGTGAATAATTGTCTGTTGATCAGCTTATTGATTAATCCACTTACAGTATCATGTCTGTGGTAAATGTCAATGATCTGCATGATGATGAAGCTTTTATTTTGCAGTTTTCAGCTCACGGTTACAAGTTAATTTGAAATAAATCAGCCTATGTTGAAGTTAATAACTATATAAAACCTAAATATTAATATAAATGTAATACCAGGACAACTTTTTACAGCCTGTAGCAGCTTTGACACCTAACATGAGGACATGAGGAGCTTGTTTTCTGTATGACTGAAGGAATAATGATGGAAAACAACCGTGACACAGCCAGCATGGCAACATGTCACAGCAGCAGTTAGCCGTGCATATATTATGTTAAATCTGCATTTCATGGTGTAAATTCACAGATTAAAATTAAACAGAGAGGAGGAGGGCTTTGTTTTCATGTTGTTTGTGGTCGCACAGCTTCAGTTTGTCTGCAGTGGAGGGCCTGAGTCCGTTAAATCACACCGTTAAAAACGTTAAACGGTTATCAGAGCCACCAGAGCTAGGTTAGCTTCGGAGCTAGCCTGAAGCTAGCACCTGTTCAACGGCTGGAGGAGAAGGAGGTGAAATCAACCCGAGAGCCCGAAAACATCGATATGAGGACGGATAGATGGATGGACGGATGGACGGCCTCGGGATGGTGGAACATGTCTGTCCCTCAAACACACACAGCAGAAGCTAACCGACATTAACGGCTGATAAAAATTCAAAAATTCAAAAGAGCCGTTACCTTCCTGATGCCTCAAATCCAGCTCGGACACAACAGTTCATCCTCCTCCTGAGCTGAAGCTGATGGTGTTTCCTTTACACGAGTGGATTTGACATTCTCCTCCTCATCCTCCTCCTCATCATCATCATGGTGTTTTCTTTTTTTTTTTTCTTACAGTCCCATTCCTGTGTCAGTGACGTTCACTTCCTGTCTCCACATCCCAGCTCCAGCTCCAGCAGCAGCTCCACCACCACCATCAACACCACCACCACCCATCGTCTCTGTGATAGTAAAACAGTGTGATCAATTATTCATCCAGTCACTGCAACAACAACAAAAAGAAAGAAAGAAAAGGCTGGGATGAAAACATAATGAGATAGACATGACCAGCTGTGATACTGCATAGGATTTCAATATGTGCAGAGGAATTAAACATTTGCATAGAAAGTACATATATAACTAAAGAATAAAGAAGTTAACCCGTGCTAAACATCTGTACAAAGACTATATAAAAAATAGAAAGTAACTGTAGAAATAAAAATGTTTTATACAAATATAAAATATAAAGTGACCATAGAAATATAAATGTGCAAAGGATACAACATGTACGACTTACACACTGTACTGTCAGTGTAAACCGATGATTTGGACCTCTAGAAAGTAACTAAGTACATTTACTCAATTTCTGTACGTACAGCAAACAATTGTCGTCACTATTCGTTAATGTAATGAGGATTTTGCAGAGTCTAGAGATGGTTGTACATCTATGTGGTAGTGGTTCAAGCTATGTGTACTTACATTTTCTCAATTAACTGGTTCATTTAGCCTATAAAGTGTTTGAACATGGGAAAGTTGACATATATAATTTTCTTAATTTGAACCCAAAGATGTTCATATTTACACATTATTACATCACTAATTATAATTCGTTATATACTTTACTCTAAAATAAGCCATTCTACTTAATGAGTATTTTTAGTACTCACCTATCCAAACACGTTTGTGTAGTTTTGATCCCAATACAAAGGCTCAAATCAGATTTTTTTACTATAGCGGTCTTCCAATACATATATTTGTATGAATGTGATGATGAAGACTTTCCAAATGAGTTTCTTTATTTATTTATTATGAGAGAGACATTGTGTTGATCTGTAGTAATTGTTTGATGCCAAGACAAACTTCCAATAACTGATTATGATATATCAGGTATGTTACATACAGGATTTGATTTTAAGGCATCTTGAAGCACATGTGTGATTTTAGGCGACAGAGAAGTGACTACAATGTCTGTGCCCCAATGAAGAGGTTAAACATTTCCACATCATTTCATTCATTATCAGACAGAGATGCGTTGCCATTAGGCAAAAGAAAGAAAGTGATTTGTACTGGAAGCAGAAGACAAACAAACCAAGTGAAGGTGATGTGTTTCAGATATTTGACTTTATAATCTTTCAGCAAAACAATATTTCATTTAAACACATTCAGTATAACAGATCAATTCATCAGTAATTTAACTAGAAAATTATATTTTACTTGAAGCCTTTGCCATTTCCTTCCATTTCTTCTATGTTTACAACCCAACACTACCACCTACTGACCAGTACCAGTAATATGACTGAGTCTGAGCTGATTTTCATCCATGAGTATCTCCAATAATCTACAGTTCACACTACTTTTATCCTGCAGAGCAGAACAAATACTCCATCTTTACACTTTTATTCATTCAGTAAATCTTCATTTGACAAGAGTGTATTCTTCTTTTCTCACACGGTAAACTTGTTTCCACGGTCCCATCCTGCAGTTTCTCATTAAACAAGCTGGAAATCTGTTTTGATCTCTCATTAATCAAATCATGTGAGGTAAATAAAAACAAACGTCCAACTTTTCATATAAAAGAAAGACAACATTCTGTTTTGTGGTCAAGTTTTCTCCAGACTGTGATAGAAACCGGTGTCTCTGCGGTGCTGTTGGACTGGCATGTTCCTCCTGGTGCTGCTGACCTTCTCCAGGTCGATCTCCACCAGCACCATGCCTGGTCTCTCCCCCCCACAGTCGCCCATCACCTCGCCCCAGGGGTCCACCGCCAGGGCGTGGCCGTACGAGGAGCGCTTCTCATGGTGCTGGCCTACCTGCGCCGCTGCCAGGACGAAGCACTGGGTCTCGATTGCCCGTGCGCGTAGTAACACCTGTGAATAAATGCATGAAGTTTGTGTTCACTTTGGTTTATATCTTAACCGAGCCTGAGTAATCAAACACTCTGTTGTCTGACTCATCCCACCTCCCAGTGTGCAGCTCCTGTTGCCACAGTGAAGGCTGATGGGTATGTCAGAATCTCGACCCCGTGCCTTTGCAGAGCCAGCGACAACTCAGGGAATCTCAGATCATAGCAGATGCCCAAACCGAGCTGTGGCAACAATATAAAAATGTTTAAAACAAAGACACAGAGCACAAACAGATCTTAATGTTACACTACTGTTGGGAAGCCCAAAGTGGATCCAAGGTTTCAAGGAGGTTTCTCAAACAACTCACCTAATATGAAGAACTCATGTGCATACCTTGCCGATGGGAGTTTGGACCGGAGACACCAGGCAGGGCCCGGGGATGGTGAAGGCACTTTCTTTAAGGGAAACACCTTTTTCTGGCAGTTCCACGTCAAACAAATGAGACTTCCTGTAGACTGAAACGATGTCACCTGCGGGTGTAATGACAGTTTGTCAGTGAGAATGTGTATTTGTGTACCAAGAGAATGTAAAGAGAGGCCGTTCAACGGACAGTACCTTTATCACTAATTATGATGTGGCTGTTGTAGATTCGTCTGTCAGACTCCCAGTTGTGTCCTCGTTCGTGAAATCCTCCAAGAGACAGCCACACTTCCAACTTCCTGGAAGAAGAACAAGTTAAAATCCTAAACAAGTGCCAATTACTCACATCTTCCTCACATGACACACGTCAATGACGACTAGGTTTAATTTAAAGGGGTAGTTCAGTATTGTATGATGTACTTATGCCCACCCACGTGTACACTGTAGTGACTATATTTGGTAGCAAAGTTGGGCTTAGGTATAGCAGTATTTAAGTATCCTAACTGCAGTTGAGACAAAGTATGCACTGTAGCTTGATTGTTTACCTTTGGATAAAAGCATCAGCTTCACTTCAAAAGACTCAAACTATGCCTTAAAATCTAAAAATGTGACTATAAAAGCAGGAACAGTCATCCTCGAATCTGATGGCTTGGCTACCACATACGTTTCTACACAATGTTACATTAAACCTACTGAACCCCGGCTGGTTCCTTAGTTCCAACAACTACCCAACACAAGTTTCACCGTTTCTTTTATTCATGGGGAAATAAGTCACGAAGCCAAGAGTATATTTCACCTTAAGAAAAGCAGGAAGCAGTGGTGGATCTGTATCTCATGTACAAACATTGTTTTGTTTGGACAGAGTCAACATTTGTGCAAGAACACACTTTTCTGCCAATATGTGAGCCATAAAATATATAAAACACCTCTATGAAAGCCAGAAAGTGGTGCCTATGTCAACGTTTGTCTACCTGGCCAGCTGAGTGTATTGTGAGATCGTGTCTCCCGTCAGGCTCGGACAGCGACAGCGTCTCCTCCCGACTGGATCCGATGTAGTCGAAGCCCTCGGGCAGGAAGACCATGCTGGCTCCTTTCTCCTTGGCTTCCTCCACCAGATGTTTGCAGGCAGAGAAGTTGGCCTCTTTGTCCGGGTGGCTGTCACCTGACACACCGCAGCCACCGGGCGGGTTGAAGTTGACATCCTGTATGGAGAAGAGGTTGTTGTTGTGTCCGGTGAACAGAAGCTGCATGCCAGGCAAAGAACTCAGATCAACCTTGGTTTATTATTAACTGCACTAGTTATTCTGTTATACATTTACTGCATAATACTGTGCAGCTTTGCACCCATGGTGATATTACTATATTCTTCTATACAATATTGTAGTCTCTGTCATCGGTTCCTAGCTGGCAGATATAAAAACAACTTGTGCTTTTGTTAGAATCATAAACAAACCTGCTCTGCAGCTTGATCTGCTGTCTCCAAGCCGGCAGAGAGGCCAAACACTTTGTAGACGTTCCCAAAACACACCTGACTGTAAACATTGGTCCGAGTAACCCAGACAGTGTGTCACCTTCCCTGGTCAGTCCATGTCAGGAGAACAGTTTGATTCAGTGATTCAGTCACTGTACAGCAGGAAGGATCAGCCGAGCTCCTGTCTTCTTCTCTGTTCTTTATGAGAGGCTAGAAAGCAGCATGAAGTCACAGCGTCTCCACCTGCTGGAGAGTATTGGTCTTAGTGCAGAGTGATGAGTGAGGATTGCTGTTTCTGTCTATAAAATATATAAATATATAGTTAAAAGAAGAAATTTAACAGTCTGTGGTTTTGCTGAAAGGTTTGGGTGTACTGCATGAACCCTGTCTTGTTATATATTCAGATTTTCTGGACGACAGCAGAGAGAAGTGCTGATTCAACTCATTTTACACAAAGCCTGCATATTTATGGCTGCATGTGCTTCGTCATCTGAGCTTAGAAAAATAACTCATAGGTTTCTATGAACAATCGGGTCAAAACAATGTGTGTTGTGTGTTTTTTTTTTGGGTGCACCAGTTGCTGATAAATTCAGAACCCATTTCAGAACCTTTGTCTTTAAGTGTGGGGTGGTGGTGGGGTGCGGATGTTCTCCAGACCCACAACCCACAATATCAAAACCCTAACCAAAGGAAATGCTGACAGTAAATAAAAATACAGATTACTGCTGTGGTTGGTTCTGCACCTCAGGTCACAGCTGCTTCACTATTGCACCTCTGTGCCTTAGATCTGCCCTGTAATTGTAGGCCAATTATGAGTCTATCAATGGTTGATTAATCTAATTACAATCTAATTATTCACAAGTAGGACATTATTATTTATGTTCCCCCCTGTTTCCTCCATACTCAACCACCAGCTTGACCTCATGTTGTATCTATTTAATCATTCATCATGTCCTGTTTGTGTCTGTCGATTGTCTTTGTCCTACTGTGTATTGTAAAATAAATAAATAAATAAAAACAGTACAATATTCACTGACCTCCTTCTAAACTGGACTGCACTCCCGCACAGGCACTCACATGGACCACCTCTTCTTCACATCCTCCTTCCCGGGGTCCTTCTCAGCAACACCCTTACCAAGATGGCAGCCAACAGTAGCAGCACGGGTAGCAAATCCAGCACCAACACCTCCGGCGGGAAACAGTCCGGCCCGTCAGCCGAACAGGTACCGTCACCTCAGGCTCGGCTCGCTTTAGTCGGTACACCGTGTGTCGTTGTGGCTCGGTCGTGTTAAGGTGAAGCTAAAGCCGCTGATCTGACTCCCAGCTAGCCACATGCTAACCGTTAGCTTCCCCTATCGCCATCATCCTGCTGCTTTCTCTCTCAACACGAGAGCCAACATGAAGCCAGGCGTGGTATTATTTATGTTTATGAATAATTACAGCAGATTTGTGCCTCTAATTAACAGTTTAATAAGGTGTAGGTGGATTTAAATGAGCTTAAATTAGCATACGCCTTTAATGGGATGGAGGCTTCCCAGTCAAAGACAGTGAGTGAAGCTATTTTTATCACTGAACACCACCCAGGTCCTCTTTAACCAACCACCAGCTACACCAACACTCAAGTATTCATATTTTATTAAGCAAAAGTTATAATACCATTAAAGTACAGAACCATAACCAGCTAAATATAGTGAAAGTCAGGCCCTAACTGTCGACTATTTACATTTTTAATTAGTCTGCTGATGATTTTATGAATTAATCAGTTAGTTTTAAGTAAGTCTGAAAAACACTCAGAATGATACATTCAGATATCTAGTTTTGTCTGATAAGCAGTCAGTAATCCAAATATATTACATTTACAGTGACTTAAAGTAGAGAAAAGCAGTAAACACCAACATTTAAACAGCTGAATATTTAGTATTTATGACTTAAATAACAACAACAATAATAATAATAATAATAATAATAATAATAATAATAAAAAGTAACTTAAAGAAATAAAATATCTGTTTCTGATTAATCTTCTGTCAACCAACTAATCAATTGAAAGTATTAAAATTAAAAGTACTCGTCATAGTTTCTATAAAAAATAATTTTGTTTATATATTTTAATCTGTTACATCATTTTACTGTTTATTTATTTATTTATTTATTTTGTCTATTTATCTTTATTATGTTTTTTCACTTTAATTCTATTTCATCTTATTTATACGTTTTAATGGGCTTTGTTTAATTATCTTTTATTATTTATATCATATTATATTTAACTGGCCTCCGATGTTTGAGATGGTGAGAGAGGGTCATTGTGTGAAGCACTTTGTGTTACATTTTGTTTGAATGAATAAATAATAATGAAAGCAGCGAGCACTTCTGTAACAATCAGATGTATTTTACTGAGTTGAAGTTTAACTCACCTGGCCTGAGTCTGTGTGTGTGTGCGTGTATGTGTGTGTGTTTGTGTTGTTGCTGACGATGTATTTTTGTGTGGCAGGTGGTGGCAACATTTCAGAGGATGCGTCAGGAGCAGCGCAGTATGGCTTCTAAAGCCGCAGAGTTGGAGATGGAGATCAACGAGCACAGGTTGGTAGCAGATGCTCTTCACTACCTTTATATATATATTCACATCCTGAGTCACAGTTACAGCAAACACAACATGCTTCACTTCAGTTACCAGACCAGAAAACTGACCGTCTGAGTGCTTTTAGATGCTTTGAGATGTCTCGATTGATTCATTTTTGGTTTTTCACTTCCAGCTTAGTAATTGACACCCTGAAGGACGTGGACCCGTCGAGGAAATGCTATCGTCTAGTAGGAGGAGTGTTGGTGGAGAGGACGGTAAAAGAAGTTCTACCAGCCTTGGAAACCAACAAAGAACAGGTGATGGACTACTGGATGAACAAATATAAAGAGCCATGGTGTTGCTTTGTTAAAATTGTATTTTAAAAAGGTAACTGAGGCTATTAAATAACTATTTTAGGTCTCACTCTCTTCTTTTTCTCTCCCGCAGATCTCCAAAATAATCGAGTCCATCAACACACAAATGCAGTCGAAAGGACGGGAGCTCACAGAGTACAGGGAACGCTACAACATCCGGTTGGTGGGAGAGGGTGAAGGTGATGCACAAGGCCAGTCGGCAGCGCCCTCCAGGGACAGCGAAGGAGGCGGGTCTAAAACCGGAGCTGGCGTTTTAGTGTCATAGTTTGTAATAATAGAGCGCGACAGTAGGGCCTTATGATTTCTGCAGTACTGAAAAATATGGTTTAAAGGTTGAACTGTTCACAGGCTTAGTTTTGACGTTAGATGAAATTTCTGCTAACCATAATGCACTTGGTATTGAAGTTCGTCGACACATAGTACGCAGTAGTTCTCTGCTTCTGTACGTGTAAAGATTTAAAGGTGTTTGTCTTGCATTTGCCTTTCACTGAAGCTGACCTTTTTTTGTATTTCTGGAATACTGTGGCATAAATTAAACATCTAAATTCAAGTACTTGTTTCAGTCTTACTCTCATTTTACACACAAGCGAGTAAATATGATTTCACTGTCTCAGATTATTGGAGATTTAAAGAAACATACAAGACATATAAGTCCACACGGGTTGCGTTCGTAAACTTCAGATTTTGGACATATAAAAGCTGATTTCATAGCGCCCTAAAGTAAGTTGAGCTTTGTCACCCTTGCCAAGGCAGCACAGGTCCTGGAAAGCATTTCAACAATGTGTAATGAGCATGAACATGAGATCATACAATGAATCTGTGGTTTTGTTTAACCTTGTCCCCTCATGTCGTCTCCACACAGTCAGTTTGTGTTCAGTTGTTACTAAAGCGAGTTCTGTGATGTGGAAAGAAGTCGTTGCTACCACCACACCTTAATAATAAAGCCCTGTCATTGAAAACACAATAAAACGTGTCGTATTCTTTCTCATCTGTACGCACAAACTTCACCTGTGAGTGTTAAAGAAAATGCAGCCGAGGACCTGATGTATGCTGTCCACACTGATTAAATTATATATATTGGTATTTAACCACTGACAGTATAAAGAATGGACAGCATATATGTAACGTCACCTTTAGGTTTCTGAAGAGATGTTTTGAAGCTCGGAGTGTGGTGGCTCTGGCTGCCACCATCTTGGCACCATCTGCCTGGCTAATCTAAAAATTGGCAAAGACGTGGATCATCTGTTGTCATAAATGGGGAAATTAGCTATAGAGACCAAGACAGTTTTTTGTACCAGGCTGTAAACATGTTTATTTCTGCTGTGAAGTTGGACATTTTAACATGGGGACCTATGGAGGCTGACTCAGTTCTAGAGCCAGCCTCAAGTGGACGTTTGAGGAACTGCAGTTCAGCATTGGCTTCACTTCTCAGCCACAGAGGTTGCTGCTTGTATTTACTCAATAAAATAACATCAACACAAATATATATAAATAAACGTTACACTCTGTAATAATACACTAAACATAGAACAAAAACGAAAAGTGATTTCCGACGAGGATGGGATTCGAACCCACGCGTGCAGAGCACAATGGATTAGCAGTCCATCGCCTTAACCACTCGGCCACCTCGTCTCATGGTCTCCTATACTATGGTAAATACGTCTTTATAGAAGTCAGTCATTATTTATTGATGTTAGCGGTTATTTTATCTGATTATTTTATATTTATTTTGATTGATTGTAATGGCGGCAGTCGCCCTTTATTCTCACCGGCGACCGTTAGCACCAGTTCGTATAGTATAGTATAGTATAGTACAGTGCTAATTCGGCTGCGCCTTTACTCCAGTCATTACGGTTATTACGCACAGACGTGCGCCGCCGCCGTCGCAGCAGCAGCAGCAGCAGCAGGCTGGTAACAACGGTGTTTTGATGGAGATAACGGTGTCTACCGATTAATTCGTGCTGTCGAGGGACCGTATGAAAACCCGGTGAAGCGTTAGCACGAACCAGCACCATGTGCAGTCAGGTGTTCGTGCTATTTCCGGCCGTATAGGCTGGCAGTGTTGTTAGCACTGTGATAGCAATGTTAGCTGGGACGCTTGGACAGCAGATATAGCTCCGCTGTGTTTTTGGACCTTTGCTTTGTGTGCAGTGATTTGCCAGTTTGCAGTCTCTCTGTTATGCATCTCTCCAAGAAATGTTCCGCCTTCAAAGTGGTGCTGAGTGCTCTGCTCATAGTGGCGCTCCTGCAGCTCATATACCTGTCCTTCTTGTCCAAGTTTCACGGTAAGCAGCAGCGGTACCGGTACTCTGAGCTCTTTGGAGGCTCTGGAGGTAAGAAAAATGGGCACCCTGAGAAGAACTCGAGGAAGGAGCGTCTGAGGTACTCCCTGTCCACTGGTGGGATCTTTGACAACAGCGGTCAGTACAGGGTGTACAAGAACTTGATCAAAAGTGACCTCACCACAAACCAGAAACCAGGATCTGACCCCAGCTCTAATGTCCTGGCTTTAGCCACACACACAACCATCAACAACCTCCATCACCTGGAGTCTCTTCTGGAAAGGTGGCACAACCCGCTCTCCGTGGCGATATTCGCACATGGGCAAGATGTCAAGTTTGCGACGGCTCTCGTGTACGCGCTCAGCTTCTTCTGCCCTCAGATTCAAGCCCTGGTGGACTTTCACTTGGTTTGTCTCTCAGGTGAGATGGCGAGCTTCCCCGAGCAGGACCGTGAGCACTTTGCGGGGCTTGAGGACTGTGCCTCCGTGTTCTCCAGACTGGAGACCCACAGGGATCAATACAAGAACTACGCCATCAGTGGAAACATCTCCTACCCCAATAACCTCCTTCGTAATGTGGCCCGAGGTGGCACCGAGTCCTCCTACATCCTGGTCATCGACATCGACATGATGCCAAGCGCTGACCTGCACCAGCAGTTCCTGGCTTTGATTATGAAG
This sequence comes from Miichthys miiuy, assembly GCA_036365135.1. Taxonomy (NCBI): domain Eukaryota; kingdom Metazoa; phylum Chordata; class Actinopteri; family Sciaenidae; genus Miichthys; species Miichthys miiuy. The sequence continues at coordinate 5,412,264 of CM071625.1, read as the reverse complement.
CGGGAACCAGCGAGCGATGAGGTATTCGTCTTGCCCGCCTTCGAGATCCGCCACGCCAGGAAGATGCCCGCCACCAAGTCGGAGCTGGTGCAGCTCTACCAGGTAGGTGAGGTCCGGCCGTTTTATGAAGAGCTGTGTCCTCGCTGTCAAGCCCCCACCAACTACTCCCAATGGGTCAACAGCCACGTTAGAGAGACGGGAACCCTGGAAGTCGCCTACACGCTCACCTGGGTGGACCCCTGGGAGCCTTTCTACATTGGGCCCCACACTGTGCCCCTCTATGATGAGAACTTCAAGCAGTATGGCTTCAATCGAATCAGCCAGGTTTGTACAATTTGAACATTGATGTGTGAAAGACCCTTTCCCCAATGTCAGAACCAGTATATAGTGAGCTCCCTCTAGAGTAAAGGTGCCATGATTTAGAGTAGTTTGAAAGAAGGTTGAGATCATACAAGCCCCACGAAAAAGACCAGAACCAACAACACATTTGTCCGTCTTTCTGACAGTAAGGAAGGTTTTACTAGCCTTGTACTTCAAGAAATTTGAGTATATTTTTACTCTAGTAAGAACATTGTACTTGACAGCACTGTCCCAATGTAATCCAATACAGCGTTTATTTGCAAACAGTTTGACAAAAGTCAATCAGTCAGTCCAGCCGATTGATGAATAATTTGGTCTACCAAGTCAAAGCTGACTTAAAAGTTCTTCAACAGTCCAAAAAGGTCCATATTCCACCAGGCATGAACGTGTTGCATTTTGTATGCGCCGGCAACAGTCAAAGCTAATCGTGGCCGTTCTAGTCAGTGTTTTAAACCCAAATCAGAAGTGTCATGGTCAATTTCAGAAGTGTCCGAGAAACACCCTGTGCAAACTTCTAAAAATGTAAAAGCAGCCAAAAAGGAAAACAATTTAACTACATAGCATATTTACATATTTAGAGACACATAACCAAAGAAAAATGACAAAATCTGAGCAAGTTAAAGTCTCAAACGCTCATGGTGGGGTTTGAAGTGTGTGGAGAACTGACCAAAACAGCGCTGTGACAGAGACATGCCAGGTAGGGGTTCACCGTAATAACCTGACAGATATTCACACTGAGAAGCTGCAACCAGTGAATTCTTGGTATGTTTGCTTTAAAAATGGCTGGATTAATGGGGCACTACTCTTAATTTTACACATAAAGGTCAGTTAACTTTACACATCAGGGTTATTTCATCAAGAGTTAAGAGTTCAGATTTAGTGACAGAAGGCCTCTGTTGCAAAATGGGAGTGTGGCGTCCAAAATAAAACAAGCAGGGAAGGTCTATTTAAGGACAGTATTGAGTTACATGGTGTGTAAGTTGACATCCAGCAGTGTTTTTGGAGGACTAAAAGTCAGAGTTTGTCAGCCTCTGTTGGTCCATTTTTGACCTTTGGGTGTCTTTTCCCCTTCGTTGCCTTCTTGAATGCACTTCCTCATTCCTCTCTCCTCCCTGGTCAATCCCCTCTTCCCTCACCACCTCTTACCTCATCCATTTTATACCTTATTCACTACATCTCCTCGCCCCTTCCTTCAACCCATCTTCCTCCTTCTCCTAATGCCATATTTCTTCAACACATTTCATCTCTTCCTCCTCGTTTCCCATCTGTCTTTCTTGCTGTCGCCTTTATTCTCACCTCTTCTGCCCCCTTGCACAATCTTCCTCACCTTTTTCCCCCTCATCACTTCCCACTTTCCATGTCTGCCTCCTCACCCTGTCCTTCTGATTCCTCTTTTCAGACTTGCGAGCTCCATGTGGCCGGATACAGGTTTTCGGTGTTGAGCTCAGCCTTCGTCGTGCACCGGGGCTTCAAGATCCAGGGCGAGTTTCACGCCAAGAAGGACGAAGAGAACAAACGCAACCGGGTTCTGTTTCGCAGCTTCAAAGAGGGCCTGAAAACCAAATATCCATCTTCCAACCGACGATGCTGAAACAAGATGAGGACTGTATATACTGCCTAATGAAGTCAGCCTTCTGCTGAGATGATGGACGTGCATTCTTCTTATTTTATCTATCTAGTCATGCTCTCCTTGCCCAAAATGTCCTAGTTTTCATTGTGATTTCTTGTGACGATGGAACAGTTTAATCTAATCCAAACTGGGTTTTATTTCAAGACTCTGAAAATGAACAGCAGGGGAATGTTCTCTGGGGATTTCTGAGGGCCCTCTGCTAAGTTGAGACTGAAAGAATGAAATGATCATTCAATTTTAGAGAACTGGCTAGTGACTCATGAGATTAGTTTTTTTTTTTTTTTCAAATCAAATGCAAATCTAGAAACCTAGATCCACGTTAAAGCATATAAGGTACCTTTTGAGCTGAGATGCAAGAATATGACTGACAGACCTACATATCTCACTACATATCTACTCAGAGACAAAACTTTCACTGTAACAAGTTTAAAGGTACGTTCAGGCAGAATCAGGCACTGCTGCTAAAACACAGGTTTTTTAGGTTGCAGGGTGCGTCCGCCAAAAAAAACAGTGATCCGCAGCGGAGAAGTTGAGCCTGATTGCCTGATGAGTTATTTCCTGATTGTTTCACAGCGGTTATGTTCAGCACAAATAGACAAACCCCCAGCAGCACCTACAAACCGCCAGAAAACCCCGCGGCGATTTGCGGCAGTGTCTGATCTTGTCTGAATGCGCCCTACAGGGAATGCATCCACCTTTTTATAGTCAAATATAAAAAAGGGTCTTTCTATCCCAGAGATAGAACCATGACGTAACAGCTTTGTGCAAATAAGGTTTAAAATGAAACTATATGATTGGTTGTATGATGACAAGTTGTCCATATACGTAGATAGAGAACTAAAAGATGTGGCAGGTGGTCCACGAAAAGTCTAGTCTGGTTACAGACATTCTCAGCTATTCAATAACAATAACGAAGTGACACAAAGTGGTGATTGAGTTCAGTTATCATGGTAACAGGAAATCAACCCTGACTCTCGAGTCCTTTCAAATGCCAGCACATTGACGTGCTCCAACCACCAGATGGCAACAGGCACTTGAGTGTTTCAGTCTATATATTTCAGCCTGAAGTAAACACAGGGATTACACAACACCAGTCACCAGTGCTGTCGGGCCCACGGGGAGATGTGAATTTACTCTGCGCCACAAATTGTTTGAACTGTCTGAAGAGATTACTCACAAGTCATTAGCACTACATAAGCACTGGGAAACTGTACGTAGAACATTGTACAACACTACAATTTCAGCAAGACTGTGGAGAACTACTGTATCATAAACACTGAGGATCTGACACTGGTCGTTGGGAGTAGAGTTCATAAAACGCTGCACAGATAAACTGTAAAAAGGATATGTTTATCTGAACACCACTAGAAAATAGCAAATTATTGATCTCACACATTGTTCTGTAGCCTTCTGGTACATACAGTACATAGAGTGTTCAACCTTGACTACCACTCTTCTCATGTCTGTTTAGTGAAAGTATACAGAATATGTTTTAAGTGTTAAGTTGTTATGTAATTGTTGATTTTTGGACAGATTTAAATAAGCTTCCCTTCCTCACTTGTTGTGTTTTATGATATATTTATTGTACGGTTTTCCGTTAACTGGAATAGGTTGATTTTTTTTTTTAAACGACCCCAAGCAGGAAAACTGTAGCACGAAATTGTGTTTTTGTTTTAGAAACCACTATACAGTCACTTCTATTCGGTAGTTTTTGATTACCTTTGTGTGATGACGTGGTGTGGTGCTTTTGTTTTCTCATGTCTTTTCTTTACTTGAAAAAGTTTCTTTTTTTTTTTTATTTATTATTTCGTTTGTGTTCAGAAAGTATAATGCTTGATTTGTATTGTTGGAATTTCTATTAAACCTACCAGAGGACTTTTATTTGATTCATAACTGTCACTCATTGTATTTCTACTACAGAACAACATCCTCTGTCTTTGGTCTCTTTGGGTACTTGGAAATGCAGAAATCCAATCAATTAACTTCACCAGAGGGATTTGTAATGACAAGTAATGTCTACGGTGTTTCCGAAGTATCGCTTAAATAGGAGGCGAAGAAGCTGAAGGCAGGACGAGCAAAGAAACGTGTTCCTAATAAATATAATGTTGGAGATTTCATTCATTTGAGTTTAAACTGTGGAAAGGAGATATCAGTAGGAGTATCGTTCACCAAGCACTTGACACAGTTGACATTAACCTGTGGTGTAACATGGCTTAAGATGGGGGGTTTAAAGGCATCCTTGCACCTATAGCATGTGATGGGTGATTACAAGGTGAGTCAGGCCCGCATCCAATTAAAAGCTCCTATTTAGTAATTAAGTTTTAAAGGGGACTTTAAGTAGTTTCCAGTTTGAAATGGGCCGAGTTACAAACAGCTACATCGAGTAGAGTAACCAAGGTTTTCGTTACATCCTATTAAATGGTCTCAGAAACAAAGAAACAACAGTTTGTGTAGCTTTAAAAGTGTTGATCGGTGAGTCGGCCATCTGTTAGCAAAGTGGAGCACATGTGACATTCGGCTGTCGGCTGTCCGAAGCGCCGTGGCATTTTGTAGTTAAGCCTTCGTTACAAAGCTCGATAATGAAGCAGGCACGCGAGAGCTAGCGGCACGCAACTTTGTGTGCTTTGGCTTTAGATCAGCTTTCATTGGGGACGACTAATTATCATCATCTGACACTTTTCTTTCTGCTCAGTTTATCACGCTGCCTTCTGCTCAAACTTATAAAAGCAAGTCCTGATCTACATGGAGACTAAAAATACCTAAAAGTAGTTGTTGTCTTTCAACGTGCATCTCCACACCTGACAAGAAAAATCACTACTCTACAAAGATGTCATGTTTCGTCTCCTCATGGTGTTCATTTTTTTCTTCTCCCGCTGACCTGGGTGTTAATAACGTGGCAGAAGGTGCAGAAATGTCAAGAGGGAGGGGGCGGCTTGTGTGGATCAGGAGAGGCAGGTTTGGTGAGGTAAAGTGGGGTTTATATCGACAGCTTTGGGGAGTGGAGGCTTATCTGGGTCAGAGAGCTTTACGACATAAGCAATTAGGGCTGCGCTCTCTTGTTGTACGCTAGCAGGAGGGAGGCCTCCCGCCATCTAGATTAGCCGCCCTGCTAAGAGCCAGGAGAGCTTCTCCGCGGCTTCTGGACGGTGGAGGGGGAACCAGCTGGAGGGCGAGATGAGCAGGCGGTGGGGGGTTTCCTCGAGTGAAGGGAAGGGGAGGAAAAAGGATGAGGGCGAACGAGAGCAAGGGGTCAAAATACAGGCGGGCGCTGTAGACATACAGACCCTTCTGGGTCAGTGAATGGGTGAGAAATGAAGGAGTCAATGACCCATACTGATGAAAGGAATTCACACAACAAAAAAAAACGTGGGCACAAATGAATTGGTTGTTTGTCCCTTGTAGCATGTTTAACAGCAGTTTGAGGAGAAAAGGTCTATAGAGAATGTTTATGCCACTCAGCTTAACAATGATTTCTTCTAATGAGCCGCTTGACTGGAAGGATTTGCAAGTGATTAGGCCAAATGCTTTAAGAGTTCTTTACAGTTATTGAATAAATGATTTGTTAACTGAAGTGTCTCAAAGGGGATTTAGAATATATTATGTCAGGAGACTGACTGAGACATAGATTACAATTACAAAAGACGTGTATTTGCAACATTAGAGACGTATGTAAGAGAATTTAGACGATAATATGTAGTTAAAAAAATAAAATCAACATTAAAATCAACATTTGCAGGTGAATTTTGTCAGAATCACTACTTGACTGAGGTCCGGTGTTTGGACACGTTGTCGAGGTTATAAAACATTCAGAGATGTACTTAACGATTATTTTCATGTCAGAAAACACTTCAAAATGCCCACACAAACTACTCTATCATAACACTGAGGATCTGACACTCAGTTAGTTAGAGTATATGATTGGTATATGGACAAAGTGCCACACAGATAAATTGTAAAAAGGTTTGCTGTGAATATGTTTATCTCAACACCACTAGAAAATAGCCAATTATCGTTCTTACACGTTGTTCTGTAACCTTCTGCTACAAAAAGTAGATAAAATATGTTTTAAATGTTAAGTTGTTATGTAATTGATGATTTTGGAGAGATTTAAATAATAGAAAAATGTCCACACAACCACCATTTACCAGATTTCAATTTGAAGACTTCTAATTTCTTATTTTGTCCAACCAAAACAGTCCCATTGGAGAAGAATAAAACTGAATCTTTACTTGATTAATGATTGATTAAATAGCCAGTCATCGACTAATAAAGTTGCAAGATAAAAGCGTCATCTTCTCTGTTATTCTTGTTATATTATATAAAAATCACTTTTAAAGTTTAAGAAGTGTCTTATTTTATTGAAACTTTGAGTAGAAGTCCCAGTTAAGATGATCCAGATGATTTTCTGGATTTATCAATTAAAAATGTCAAAAAGTAGTAAAAAACTAACTTTCCCAAGAGGGTTAGAGTTTGATATAAATAAATATCTCATCTAATAGTGAAAAAACCCAAAGATGCTAAATGTTGGAACCACCTAAAGTTTGACTGACGAAATGTTGAAACGCTCACCCTTCCTCCTACATGTGATGTGTGTGATGTTACACGTTAATTGCACGCCTGTCTGTCAGCTGGGGTCGGTCTTTCTCAATGAGACAATCACAACAACAGATTGTAACCACACACTGAGCACGTCTCTCTCTCTAAGAGATGCATCCATCCGTTTCACTTAAACAAGTGAGGGCTTAACTGCCATCAATGCCAGCTTTGGGAGAAGTTTACCTGTCCGCTTACTGATAAAAAAAGCCTCTCAAGCAAAGGGCATGCATATCAGTCGGCCTCTAAACCTGGTGTTCGTGGACGCCCAGGCTGCCCGCATTTTAAATGTATCCCGATTAAAGCCAGACTATCCGGGTTGGAGGACAGAAGTAATGAGACGTGACACGGCCTCGGGGAAAGAAAAGGAGGCCTAACAGATATAGGTAATCCTTCTCACCAACGCCTCCATCCTCCCGCCTCCGCTGTCACGTGAACCCAGCGGGAAAACACCCATAAGACGTAATAAATAAACACATAAAGGTGAGTAATCATTAAAAATGCTTACATTTAAAGTGTGACACGTTGTGCTATGGGGAAATTCATCCACAAAGCGAATCGATTAAACATATGTTCTCGACTGCTTACGCACACATTTACAGTACAGTTAATTCTGCTGCGATCGATGCACTAATGCAAGGCTCATTTATCACAGTCATTCAGTAGCAGATGATGAGTGCTATGACACAATTACTCTACTGTTTACACAACACAAACTGGGTGTATGCCAACAAGCGCCTCAAAGATTACCTGAAGGATTTCAGTGATATTATCACACTGCTGCTGCTGCCGCCATAGAGAACAAATCAAATATGGATTTTAATTACTCCCTATGCTGATTAAAAAAGTCCACTGATTTTACTATAAAGAAACATCTGATAGCAGCAAACGTGGCTGAACACTTAACCCAAGTTAATATACTTAATATAGCAGCAGGAATCAGGAGATTAAGTGGGATTTATATGACAGATTAAATTTTAGCCGCGCTTTACTTCACAAAACAACATGACAAAATCAATATGAGCTACTAGTGAGGGTTGTTTTCACTACTTTTTTTGTAGTCATGCACCTTTGTCGGTGCAGCTAAAACTAGCTGATAGCAGCATGAGAGCTGACATAATCCTTCTAGTCATTTTTAACAGACGATATCACCCTGATTTTAGCTGCCCTCCATGGGCTCCCTGTGCATTTTAGGATTGATTTTACTGATCACTTCTAAAGCCCGTCGGGATCTGGCTCCAAACTATATTGCCTGTATGTTAACCCCATACGAGCCAGTTTGCAGCCATACATACTTGAATGGGTTATTCCAACGTTGAGGCTCAAAACTAGAAGTGACTATAAGGCTTGCTGATTCAGTTAACAAACTTTTAAATCACTTCAAACTCATTTTTACAGTTTTGTCATCTCTTTATATCTTTATCTTATTATCATTTATTTTATTATTGCACATTCCTGCACAAATCTGTACAGCTCTTTTCTATTTGGAAACATATTGTACATGTTTATATCTTCTTGATGTAAGGTGATATATTTGTACTTTGTAAAAACTAACTTGGCAATAAATCTGTTTTTTTTATTCTGAACTCATAAAATGTAGGTCAGATTTTTATTTATTTTAAGTGTGAGAAACTGTGCTTTAATTTGGATAATACCCAATAAATAAAAAAGTAATTCACTATTATTCTACCAGGTACCGCCAAAGTGCAGTTAAGTATCTGATATCTGACTGCCTGACTACAATGTGTTCATGTGAAAGATGATCCTCTCATTAGTTAGTGCATCTCAGCAGTGACACATGTTGACAGATGTCATTATAGACAGGGGTCTCCACCCCTCCATGTGTTCAGACATGAGCCTCTAAAACACATTATACAAAGGGGACCACCATAACAGTATGTGTGTCTCTCCTAACACCACCCCTTCCTAACACAAAGGTCACCAACCGGCTTTGATACCGCTATTATGTTCCTTCATGTGTGCATAGTTTTGTAATTGATTTAGACTGGTACTGACACACTTATTTGGAACACAAGACACTGTTTATATTTGCCTTTCATAATAAAAGCTGAATCTTTTGTTTGCCAGCTGTACTGAAAACATACTGAGTCATGACCCCCAAACCAAAGTACGTGTTGAAAAGAGGCAAGCCCAATTATTCGCCTTTTTGCCGATGACTATCTCCTATTCGTCTAAGTTCCTCATAACCAAAATGTTCAGTTAAAATGAAGATCAGAGTGCTAGTTGAGCCACAAAACAGTTGAATCAGAATAAACTGTGTCATGCTTCAATGGAGCAACCATCATGAGGTTTGAACACGGGATTTCCAGTTGAGAATTTCACGCAAATTATTTCTACCCCTACCTTAACTAAGGAAACTATAGTTTTGGACACAGTATGCACCAAATCCATGCACAAATCCGTGACATGTGTCCCAATCTTACAATCCCATGTTCCCGCCTTCCCCTATATTTTCCCTCTAAAAAGACAGATGATTCCCACCTGACAGCTGAGTGGCCTTTCTGTCAAGGCGCTGACAGCGTCAGCAGGCCGAGGATGGGCCGGGCTGTGCCGGGCCAACCATAGAGGATCAGGGGGATGTAAGTCACCAAAGCAGGAATTAATGAGCATTATAGTATTAGGTAAGAATAAGTCCCACCTTAAATCCCTCAGGATTCCTAAACAACTCCAGTAACACCTGTTACATACGCTGATGGAGGGAAGCAGAGGGGTTTCCTGATATAGGGATTTAATATTAGGCAATATTCAAGGAAATGTCTTATTATAAATAAAGCCTTGTGACATCAGAGCAGTGTTTAAAATCTTTTATATTTTACCACTTTTAGCTGCATGTGCAAGTTGGTCTAGTGTTGTTTTAAGTCAGAAAGTCAGTTTAAAAAGAAGTCATGTGAAAGTAATTTTCACACTGCTGATAGCACTTTTAGAAAGATTTGAAGTCTTGATCAACTTCTCTTATACTTTTTATCCCCCCTTTTATTTTATGTCTTACTAAATTGGTCCTTGGTTTCTATGCAGTTGTTCTTAAACTTCTTTTTTCTCCCTACTGGCTTTTATTTATTGTAACATTTTATGATTGCACGGCCACATTTTATTTATGTATTATCTGTTTTGCTAGATTCAATTAATTGTTGTCTATTTCTGTTTTTATTTTTTGCACTGTGAAGCACTTTGGGCTGCATGTCTGCATGAAAGGTGCTATATGAATAAATAAAGTTTGAGTTTAACACATACAGGACACATTAAGTGAGGTGGTGACTACTGAACCCTACAAAATGTATTTAAATTGATCTAATCCATTAGTTTTTACCCAGTATAATGTGCAGCAGTTCCTCAGCTCGACTTCAGAACATCTTTGTTTTACTTAAAAGTTAAATTTACAAGCAGAAAAAAGTTTAAGATGACAAAAAGTTGTATAACAGGACAACAAAACAGGGTCAAACATTTCTAGAACTTCCCTTGTCTGATTCGTTCAAATAAAGATGAGTCAAAAGGTTTCCAGGCTGTGTTGGGGTTAAATGGGGAGTCTCATAACGGTCATCAGCCCGTTACATCACCTACTGTGTCAGACAGTCAGCTCTCAATATAAAAAGCTCTGACCACAACCAGCGTACAAGAAAACGAATAATCCAGTCCGAGCAGTAATTTGCTGGGCTATTTTTTTAAGGCTTAAATTAGAGTTTGCCAGCTAACCATGAGCTTGCAGTAAGCTGATCCCTCAAACAGCGAACATGATACTGTCTGCAGTGGAATAACAATCCACCACTTAATGATACCTGGAAAGAACATCTCATTACTCAATTAATCTCCAGATAACATTTTAACTTCACACCTTGAAGCTTAAAAGGAAACTCAGGAGTTTCCCTGAAATGGTATAATGTCACAGTGACACAGCATTTCATGAGAGAAGTGAAGTCATATGACACAAGATCAGATTTTTAATAATCTCCTCCTGATACTCTTTGGAAGAAAATAGATCCCCTGAATGTGCTTGTCATTATTAGATGATATATTTCTCTTTAAATGTAAATGTGAAGATTTTTTAAATAAATCCTAGAAGTAAACCAAAGATGCATCTTGCATAAGAAAAACATTATTATTCTCACTGTTTACATTTAGTTTTTTATTCTTTTAATATGTAAATATCACAAATATAACACACAAACTACTCATGCTTTGGCTGAGGAGTCTTCCAGTGGAGAAGAATCAGTTTCTGTGATAATAAAGTGACAAATGTTGCTATCTATGCCAATAATCGCTATCGTAGGATCTGGCTGAATCACTGTTTCGAAGATTGAGCTCCAATAAGTGGACAGTTTAGGACTGACCATTAGTCATTTTTAAATCACCAAAGATTCACTGGTTGTAGCTTCTCTGAGTGAATATTTGCTTGTTTTCTTTGGTATTAAAAAAATTAAAATCTCTTATTTTGGACTGCTGGTTGGAAAAAACAAAGAATTTGAATATGTCAACTTGTGATGGGCATTCCTCAATATTTTCTGACATTTTAGACATCAAACAATCAATTAAAAAAATAGTGAAATGCAGCTCTGGGTGTCACAGTTGGACAAAACGAATAATTATATTTAAAAGTTATAAATGAAAACAGTTCTTTGAAACTTCCATAAGATTACAAAGTGTCTAAAAGTATTTATCGGGCAGAAAGCACTTGTCTGACGATGTCTTTCTTTTTTCTTAATTTATATTCCTAATTTTTGGATATTGAAATATAACCACCAAATTTGGCTGGAGATCTAATTTTAACCTCCTGGTTTTGGAGTCTAAAACTAAATCGCCCGTCACTGTTTGCTGAAAATGTAGCCCACATTTACTTTATATCACCTGTGTCTATTGAATCAAGAGATCTACCTCTAGTATTTTCTGTCGTTTGTTTGGCGAGTGTCCTCAGTGAGGCTGAGAGGTAAAAGCTCACACAGAGTGTTTTAGGGACGAGGGAGGGAGGACGCAGGCAGGGGGATAGACCTGTCTGAGAGGATACTGCTATTGAGTTGCAAATTAGCTTGTAATTAGCCCTTACGCATTTGCCTGGAGGGAATTAGTGTGTGTGTATGTGTGTGTGTGTGTCATTGTGTGTTTTTTAACCCATTTTCCTGAGAATAGGGGGTGACGGTGATAAGCAGATAATACTAATTACTTCTCCTCCCAAGTGCTTGTTAATTGTGCTTGGTGTGGATTTATACAGCATGGTAATACCCCCCATTCCACACACACATACACACACACCTACACACACAAATGCATGCCCCCCTCCCTGTTTGCCTGATGGCAAAATCAACAGGTCATTTTTTAAGCTTGAGGCTCCTGTTTAAGCCACTAATTAATTATGCCAAGTGGGGTTCCAGCATTCAGGCAGGGTGTGTAGTTTACATTAATTTGTAGTTTACCCTGATCAGAATCACTAATAGGAAGTTAAAACCTACATGTGTTGGACATCACAGGTGAGTCTGAGTCCCAATTCAGGGATTGGATCCTATGAATGGTAGAATACGTCAGGCCAACGGGCCAACAAGGCTTGTCAAATGGTCCTTCAAAGCAGGTTGAGAACTTCCTGGGTACTTCACTGCACTCTTAGCAGCCTAAAGTCCTAAAGTCGGGAAACCATCACACGAACATGTTTTATTTATCATTTCCAATTATCAGGTGGCATATAAACATGTTGGTAATAATGATAATTGGAAGTTGCCATGGCGCAGCATGGTTGGCAGCCAGTTACAGCAGCTCCTCTCTGTTTTTAGTATTTTTAGTACTTGTTTTGTGTTTTTGTCTACACCAGTCTCAGTCCATATTGTGTGCAACGTGTTTGGAACTTTCAACATTACAACTTGTACTGCTAACTTGGGCACCATAAAAGTTTCCCACAGATATTTAAATTGGTCGACCTCTTCCTGGTAGTAAAGATGAAAGATGACTTTACCTTGATGAAGAGCACTTGAATGGAAGGTGTCAGCTAAGTCTTGCCTTCAGGTCTGGTGTGCCATGTTCAACACCTAAATTGTGAAAAAAACAAACAAAAAAAAAACACCTTCACATCTACAATGAATTGTGTCTTTTCAGTTGAACTACCCTGCATCTGTTTGGACTGTTTGAAGAAGGTAACATCTGCAAACATGTAAAGTCGACACAGAAATGCTCCCAGCCTTCAGATGGGGTTCAAATCTTGCTGTGCAGTGACATTGAAAACACCCACGAGTCACTAACGAGAAGTCGTGTAAGCTTTGACTCATCATCATGTCTCTCAGATAAGTCATGGTAAGAAGTTATGACTCTATAATCATCTAATTTGGGACTGAATGATTTGCAAAATTGTGATGATGTGAGTTTTGCTGGACTCTGTACCTAACACATATGTTCCCTTACATCCAAAGAGTAGGCCAGTGTATCTCTCTGGCACCACAATACTTAAATTATAACGGTACTTTGTGAGATTTATTATGAAACTACAGATCCTGCGATTTAGATATTGCACTATTATGAGGCACTTTTACACAGCAACATACAGCAAAATAGCAAACCACTGAGCCCTAATCTAACACAGTGACCATCGGGACAGACAAAAATATTGTGTAGCCTGAATCGGCATGAGCAAAAATTAATTTAGGACTTATATAAAGCTCCTATAATTCTGCTTTTCATTTAAAAGTGCAACTGATACAGTGGTATCAGGACAACAGGACATGAAGGAACAACATATAATTTAAATGGCTTTGAGGTTACACATTTAATCACTAAAGAGGGGGTAAATTATCAATATTTGCCTTGTGGATAAGTATTTCTTCATAAATCTGTGTGATCAGTGATGGTAAAGATTTTCTACTTTACAAATATACACAGTATAATTAACTCTTCTCAACCCCACCCTTCTCCAAACACATACATCATCTGTTCATCCCATCACCATCTCATCATTCATCCCATTCTAACAGCTTGGGAGAGCTTAAGCAGATTTTGGTTCAGTCTGCTCTCAAAGTGTTAAACAGATTGGGTTGGGGGGGGATTTCTTGTAATGAAGGTAAGTGTGTGTGTGTGATGGTCAGTGGCGCAAAGTGTCTGAAACTTGGAAGGGTTAGATTAACTGTGAGCATGATCTTCACTGAGCTCATTTCACCCCTTCTGTGCGCACACACAGTCACACCTACCCCCCTTTCCATTAGCCTCACCAATCCCACCTGGTATTTTAATCTAGATTTGGATCTAACACGTATCAAATGATTGCCTACTGCTTATAAAGTAACTCTATACGCTTCCTATACCCTCAACTCCACTTAACAGCATCTCGGGAGCAGATTTGGGAAGTTTGCTCCGTGACTGGTGCAGGAAGGATTAGTCGGCTAGTTGACTGACTGAATATTAACGCTTCTGATGATTGATTAATTGGTTAAAGTAAATTATCTGGTGAAGTTTTGATCATTTCAGCTGCTCAAACATGATAAAAACACGTCATTAACAAATGAACATTACCTGCCCCATCTAAATCTTCTCTGTCTTAATTGTAAATTGAATATTTGGGGTTTTGTTCTGCTATTTTGACAGATGTTTCCCTTTTGTATTGTAATCTGTGATACATTTTACAGTTTGTTAGAAAAAAGAACTTTCTAAAACGGATTTTATTGGTGATGAGGGAAAAACGCTCAGTCATAGTTACAACATTGAGAAAGATTCAAATTTGCTTAATGAGCCCGAAAAAATCAATTTGAAAGATTTCATTGCTATAAATCTATGTGGAAAACACATCATATGTAGGATCTTCATATGTTTTTGCAGTAAATGTTTAAGCAAACATTTTATGACAAACAACTACTGTGTGAAGAACGATGACTCCTGACTTGAGACTTATTATAAAATGTACATGTTAACAAATTTTACAAATAATTGGACATATTTTATCAGATTCACATAGTCCAGCAGGAAATTTTCATTTCATTATATCCTTTAAAGCATATTATGAACTAAACTATTAAGTTTTTATGTTGTTTTTGTTGTAAAGGATTATTTAAAATTTTCAAATTGGGACTCCTGATGTTCATAGATCAGTGCTTAGTGTCTGGCAGTCTCATAGACAGATTGCAGATAGATTTTAAATCCATTCACCTCAATTTAAACCAGATGATCCTTCACCTGACTGCAACCTTTTATGCAAAGTCTCATATTCAATCCAGGGACTAATCTATGTCTGCCATCAGAGCCATTTACTGCAGGCTTTAAGTGATATTGTCCGTTTAACTTAACATTCTTCATCCAGGCTTTGGTCCACGGGTTTCCCTCTAGGGCTCTGATGAACAAATGAAGTGTAACATGTTTGCATTATAGCTGACAGATGCTTACAGGATCCTTAACCTGATTAATAAGAAAATTATCCTAAGGCTGATTAATGAGCTACTGAGATCAGAAGGATTGAACCAAGCAGCAGATCATTAATTCCTTGTCCTGGAGTTGCTCTGTCAGTACATCAATGTCTAGAGGCGTTTTCATTATGTCTCGGCCTGGCAAGAGGTCGAGGAGGATCGCCTATAGGTGCAACCATGTCTGTTTTAATTACATGGGTATTAGCTGGTCGGGGATCGCTACAGCTTTGCGCCCCAACATATCCTCTGGGCCAAATGTCGAGGCACATGATACAGATTTAATTGTGCCATCCAAATGTGTGTTAGAGTAACTTTTAAAGTTGCCACTCGTGTATAATTGGACAGATTTATTGAGTTAGTCCCTGCTGCAACATCTCACTCCACATATACTCTTCTCACAGTCTCCATCTCCAGCAGATCCCACCTATTAAATAACCTACCCTGACTTGTTTGCTCGCTGCAGTCAATGTATCCTCAGGTTAAGCCAAACAAGCTGATCAGCCAGTCACCTCTGTACACACTACCCCCCACTAAGAGGCTAATGGCCGGGATGTATAATCCTTCTCAAAACAACTACAGAGATGCTAATTGTATCTAGCTATAAATACTGTTTGACTCCCTGTCCTCTTTCTTTATTGGGCTCTACTCTGGAAACCTGCAGCCGCCTCCTCCTCTGCGCACAAATACCAGGATCAGTTGGAGCTTTACGCGCGGCTGTCCTGTGAACATTTCCCAACTTCTCCACCGAGGAGGAACAAGCAGAGATGTTCCCACTGCCGATGTTCACCCCGGACCAAGTGGCTCGTGTGTGCGAGAACTTGGAGGAGACCGGGGACATCGAGCGCCTCGGCAGGTTCCTCTGGTCCCTGCCCGCCGCCGTCCCTGGCTCCGCCGGGGAGGCGCTCAACCGACACGAGTCCGTGATGCGAGCCAGAGCGCTGGTCGCCTTCCACGGTGGGAACTTTGACGCCCTTTACCAGATCCTCCAGAGCCACAGGTTTACGCGCGAGTCGCACGCCAAGCTTCAGGACCTGTGGCTGGACGCGCACTACCGAGAGGCGGAGAGGCTCCGAGGGCGGCCGCTAGGCCCCGTGGAGAAGTACCGCATCCGCAAGAAGTTCCCCCTGCCCCGCACCATCTGGGACGGCGAGCAGAAGACGCATTGTTTTAAGGTAAAACACCGTGTTGTGGTGCTTTAATTTATCCCACATGGATGATGGTGGTGTGTTTGAGCCATCATGCTTTCATATTTTAAGATGAATCTCATCAGCTGCTCTCTGGTGCTTTTTAACCTGCAGCCTGGTCTTTGAGCTCTTAAGATGATAATGTTCAGAGCCCTGGTTATCCCTCTACCTTCTGCCGTGAAGTCTACTTAACTGTTTTAGGCATGGTGGCCACGGCCAGGATACTCACATGGTGTTAAATGAAGTCAGACACACTGATTGTGCCTCCTAAAGTTGACAAAAGACTCATTTTTATATAATTTCCTTTGCTGTTACTCAAAAACTTTGCAGCTTGAACGAACAGGTTAATTAAAGTTTAATCTAATCTTTAAGCTTGGACCTGCAGGAGTGTAAATGAGCCATATGAGCCAATACAAAGGCATTTATTCCATATTTAAGATCAATTTGATGATGATTCTCCTGCTAGAAACCACTGTAGGTGTCACAAACTAATAACCTGATGTGCAAAACATCTAAAAAACACTCAAACATTTGTATTTTTCTGTGATATGGCTTAATTAGTAGTATATTAGGGAGCAAAAATGTTGTATTTGCACACTTAAAGTTATGTCAAATTTAATTTGAAGGAAGGTTCAAATCTGCAGCATGAGGCATCCACACTTCCCCTAAAAATGATGTTTTTGTCAACGTTCGGAGGCATTATCAGTTTGTCTGCCCTTGTTTAACACTATGTGAGTGTCCTGGTCAGAAAACTTGCATGAGAGAGGAGTGAGCTGCAAACTAGGCAGAAAAAAAAAACAAATCTTTACAAGATTTAAAGTTAAAATAGTGTTTGAAAGCACTGACATGCCACCTTGCCTCTTGGGTGTGTGTTTATATGTGTGAGCGCCCTCATGTGGCAGGGTGAAGTATGGTTCATAAGTGTAGTTAATCTTTAATAAACCTCAGGAGGGGCTATCAGCCTATTAAGCTCCTTAAGCATGATCCCATTTACTGGATGTACATTGTTTTGTTACACTGATGTAGATTGTGATCATCTATTTTATTAATCCAGTCTAATGCGATTATACTGAGCATCATACGAGAGTGGTGAGATTATTGTGGTTTAATAGGATGATATCAAAACACCATATGGTGTCTTCTCAAGGTTCTCTGTGTCAGTTTTTTAGGGAACAATCGAGTTTTATTGCTCAAAAGGTAACAGGTTAATAGGAGATCATGCAATGAAGCATCAGCCTGAATGTTTCATATGTTACTTTTTGTTCTCCAGGAACGGACTCGCAGTCTGTTGAGAGAGTGGTACCTCCAAGACCCGTACCCCAACCCATCCAGGAAACGCCACTTGGCCCAGGCGACGGGACTCACGCCCACACAGGTCGGCAACTGGTTCAAGAACCGTCGGCAAAGAGACAGAGCTGCGTCCGCAAAGAACAGGTATACTCAAAAATACTCATGAGCATGTTGGTTGTGGATAAAAAGGTAGAAAATAGGAAGAAAATCAGGCTTGTTTTACGAATGTTTTCAACTCAACTCAGTCAGTCTGCTACAAAGCAAACATCTGATTTTATGAGGCAAATAGTCGACATATGTCTCTGCCATAAAAAAGACTCCAATGTCGTCTCATCATCATCTCTCCCTCCTCTCAGACTGCAGCAGGATCCTTCCCTCCTGCCCTCTCAGAGCTCACCCGACGGCTCCCACCAGGAGCGCCGCCATCACCCACACTTGTTGCCAACCTCCCCTCGCCACCTGGGCAGCCCAGAGGCCAGCGACTGTAGCACGGAGAACGAGCGCAGAGGAACGGGAGCATCCACACCGGACATCTCTGTCAGCAGCGACAGCGAGTTCGAGTCTTGAGACGACGGCGGACTCTTTTCAAGGACGAACTCTCTATCCTAACGTTATGTCAGACTCAGACATATTGTACAAGACATTTGAACTGTCGGCGGCTGTGGACGCGCTGGAGGTGTTCTCAGTGGGAGGAGGGCGAAGATGAGGCCACTCGATGTGGCTGTGAGTGGACATTTAAGGAAAACAACATGCACTTATAAAAGCACCATGGCACATGACCGTGACTGTTATATGAATTAGTTTACAGCTGCTGATGACTCAGCACTGTTGATAGGCAGATATAGAACGGGTACATGAACGACAGTATTTTCCAACACTCAGAGTATTTATAGAAATAATGCCAATGGTCTTTAGATAATGTGAATATTATATTTGAAGTTTTGATACTTTTTTTCAGTGAATATTTTGGGATAGATCATTTTCTAATAGTTATTATCTAAATTACATAATTCACTTGTATGGAAACTGTGAGGACACAACGAACAATGCCTTGAGTAGGCTATTAATATATGTAACTATATTTACATGCACGTTAATAACTAAGTCACATAAACAATTGAATTGGCTTATTTTAAACACAAATTTAAAAAATCATGTAAGTGTGTGAGTGGTGGTGTTGATGAAGCAAATCAACATGAAAATATCGGAGTAAATGTCCAAAATCCACCAATTTAATGTAAAAAAATCATGTAAAAGGTTCAGATTAATTAGATTAATGTTGTAATTTAGTAATCGGGTTATAATGTGCATGTAAAAATAGTGGCTGACCAATTAAAGTCATTTCACTGCCTTAAAAATGAACTAAGGGCATCACTCTCTTACAGTGCAAACATATAATAATAACATCGACAGACGTTTAATGATGCGCATGTGCTGCTACAACACGACTGTGTTTTACCTTCACGTCTCTCTTGGTTACTGTTTCGGAAGACGTCCATCTCTTCTGTGGATGCTCCTGAGCTGCTCCGATGATCCCGCAGGAGCTGAAACAGACGAGATGACACAGCGAGAATGTAAAAAGCACTGATCGGTCTTAACTCAATGTGCCTCTTACATTTGAGAACAGTGAGACCTCGTCGGACGTGATTGTGTCCTCGTGTCGGGACGACACACTCAAAGGCCTACTGTTTGCTGTCTTTCTTACGAGCGTCATTAATACAACATTACTGCATTTCAATGAAAAGATGTATTTTGTAAATGTTTTATGTGAATAAATGAGCCTATTTTTATCCAAAGGTATGCTGACTCTGTGTATTTATAAGTATTAATGCAGTGTGATAGGACATGGGCGACATACAGTCCATTAAATACAATGTTTTCTGCACTTTAACTGAGGGAGAACACTAAACATGATTTTTTCTAACAAGTATTTGAACACTGAACTTAAATGTTTCACGGCCAATCAATATAAAATAATGTGGATGCACCAACCGTCTAAACATTTTAAGTATTTTTGAAACTCCCATCTCCGCCTCAGAGTTTAAGGCCGCCGTGCAAAGCTCGCCCTCGCCTTGACAAGGGTGAATATGGCAGCAAGGAGGTTCCTGGTTTGAACCTTGGCTGGGGCCTTTCTGTGTGGAGTTTGTGTGTTTTCCCTGTGACTGTGTGGGTTATCTCCGGGTATTCCAGCTTCCTACCACAGTCCAAAGACATGCACTTAATAGTTTAATTGGTGGCTCTAA
The DNA here is from genome assembly GCA_036365135.1 of Miichthys miiuy. Taxonomy (NCBI): domain Eukaryota; kingdom Metazoa; phylum Chordata; class Actinopteri; family Sciaenidae; genus Miichthys; species Miichthys miiuy. Next base: position 5,392,583 of record CM071625.1, on the reverse strand, counting down.
ATTAGCCGTAGGTGTGAATGTAAGTGTGAATGGTTGTTTGTCTCTATGTGCCCTGTGATGAACTGGTGACTTGTCCAGGGTGCACCCCGCCTTTCGCCCAAAGTCAGCCCCACCGTGACCCTGATGAGGATAAGCGGTTACAGATAATGGATGGATGTTCAAACCTTGACACACTTGACCAATCACTGCATAAACTGGGCGTTATTGATGGATTGCAGCCCCAGAAAAAAAGTTTGGTAGAGTGGTTTTAACTTTGTGTGCTCTCTCAACTCAAGCCTCTACAACCTGTAAATAGTAACTAACTAGCTAGTAGCTAACATGTAACATTGCTTTATGTCTCAATAAAAAGTTGAAACGAGTTGTCAGCAAACATGTTTGAGTATGTCGTTGAAGACCACCAGGGGCCAACGGGCTGTAACTCTTTTACAAGTGTATACACTGTTAACCTGCAACAAAAGTAACAAACAATAAATTTTTAAGTGTTTCCTTACACAAAAATCATTCACTTTGCACGAATGACAATAAATGTTGCATGAAGAAAAAAGTACTTTGTCGAGGTAGTCAACTTAGTCCAGGATGCTTCAGAGTTTACAGCAACATTTTCTTGAGACATAGTAGGTAAACAGGTGTTACCAATGATACTAATTAAGGTTCCCCCTTATAGCTCCATTTTACTCTCTTGAGATAAATATCTGGCTTTGTACCTGCTAAATGCAACAAAACTTACTAACCAGCTAACTTTTGCTGACTTTGTCACTGTTTTTCTGAAGATGACTACAAGCTAAACTTAAAAACATAAACTGACAACTTACCAATGTTTTGGGGCATTTCCAGGTTCCCGAAAATAATTTCCTCCCATGTTTGAAGAGAAAATATTGTCCCTGTTAAACAGTGAAGAAGATTTTAAACACTGCTCACGAACTGTTGACTAATCAAAACAAAGATGGCGGCCGGAAGTGACATCTTCGTGCTCGTTTTGTAGTCCAACGGTAAAAAAAAATAATTTTAAGGGGCCAGGACGACGACATTAGAGTCACTGTAGGGCTGTTATTTAATGTTTAAAAGACACACAACGTGTTTTTAATTAAAATAATATAAGTAATGCTATGTTTTAATATGTTTGACCAAAGAAGATGTCTCTATAGTAGTTTTAAAGTTTCTAGAGAAGGACTACAAAACATACAAGGTAGGTACATTTCACATTTATTTAGCAACCCTTTACCTCTTTATTAATACATAGGATTATATAGCAATACACATAAAATACAGGCTACTGATTTCTGCTGTACAAATATGGTTAATATTTTACAGCTATTTTTATTGATATTAGATATTATCTATTCAAAATACAAAAAATACAATGACAAAAACATAAACAAATACAAATAAAAATAATAATGACAAATTAAAATGAGAAATTAATATTTATATCATATGATATACATAGACAACATACAACTATTTGAAATATTTTAATTAGTTTTATACAACCCTGATGCCAAAAATGTTGGGACGCTGTGTAAAATGTAAATAAAAATAAAATGCGTCAAATTCAGAATGAGTGTATGGTTACAGAAATTTAAGTTTATCAGTTTGAACATTAAATGTCTTCTTCAAATAAATATTGTGTTCAAATGAATATAGGTTGATGAGGATTTGCATATCCTTAGCCTGTTTCCATTTATGTTTTACATACACGACATCCCAACTTTTTTGGAATCAGTGTTGCATGCCATGAAAATGAAAGAAAATAAATAATAAAAATTAAAAAAAAGATAGGAATTATTTTGATGCATTGCAGCTATATAGGCTACATTTTCAAGGAACTGAGAGAAGCAGTCTATTGGCTGAACTTAGTCATCTTAAGGCACAAAAGCTTGACACTATAACTCCTTGAGCGCTATCATTTTCCATTATTTAATTAAAAAGTATGAAGTCATGATTGTTTATCTCTCTCGAGAAAGCAGTGGACATATGTAGACACGTTTGCAGAGGACATTGAAGGACAAAAAATGACATTTAATGAAGTAAAAAATAAATAAATAAATGCAGAAATAAAAATTAAATACTTATGTTGGTAATAAATAGGCTTTTTCTTATATTTTGATTCATTTTGTCCTTCATAGCTTAGCGTTGTTTAAACATGGATTAAATGTTCTTTTTTGTTGTTGCAGAATGAGAAGTCTAATCAAATGTCAACTTTGTGAACGCCTCACTTAACAGACTACTACCTGTTTCCTCTTCCCCGGCCACAGAAAATGGGCGTCCTCACATTCAGTAATCCCGCCCACACTTGAAGGAATGAAGACTTCTGCTTACCTGTCAGTTTCAGTCACTGCTAAATTCATGTGAACTGGTTATTTGTTAGTCGGACCCCTGTCCTGACAGGCGGGAGTATCTTGAGCTGTTTGTAGTATTTGTTTAAGCATGGACAGCGAGGGGAGAAAAGTGGTGGTCTGTGACAATGGGACAGGGGTAAGTGTCATATATATTGTACCATAAACTAGCTTGTTTTATTATCTTTCTTGTAGATATTAGCTTGTATTCAACATGTGTTTTTAATGCAAACCTACACCAGGTGTGTTAAACATCTGTGTTTTTATTTCAAAGTGGTTGTACTAAGAAGTTCTGGATCATGTAGTGGATAACATCTGAAGGGTGTGAATCTGTGTGCAAACTGCTGCCTGATTCCACATCTGTCTGGACTTGTCAGTCTGCCTCTAATGTGCACACACACACAGCCATAAATGGTTGTGATGCTTTGAACTGAGCAACAATTGGCTGAAAAGCAGGAAGAGAGATATGAGGTACTAAAACAATACTGTATTGCTGCATGTAAATGTTGATATTGAGGCATTGCAGTGAGGAAATGCATGAGTTATGAACCATACCTGCAGTTAGACACCAGCTGGGTCTTATTTTTGCCCCTGCCTGGAATGTATTGTGTCCCTCCAGGCTAAGGAATGTGTATGGCCACAAAGACAAGTTGAGACACTACAAAATGAGGTGTAGTCATGACAGGCAGAGAGGCAGAGAGTCTGTAGCAAACTGCAGGCCATTTAAAAGCAATGAGACATGTTCAATTTGCCAAATGAATTATTCCACATGCTTTTAAAAATTGCATTGTCTGTTAAATGCATCGTTGACAATACACTCTGGGATACGTGAATGGAGCTGATTCGTGAAAGGTTTAGTGTAGCAGTACAATGATGATCTTTCAGTTTCAGTCAGCATATAAAAACAAGAACTTAAATCTTCAAACACACCCATAAAAAAAAACATCTCTACATATGTTTCATTCTCACATCCGTTCACAGTTTGTCAAATGTGGCTTCGCTGGATCCAACTTCCCTGACCACATCTTCCCCGCCATGGTGGGTCGACCAATCATACGATCCACCACTAAAGTGGGCAACATTGAGATAAAGGTGAGGTTACTTTCAATTGAGAAGCTCTTTTGATGGCAGCATTTGGGTTGGGATCATGGGCATATTTTTCCCAATCTGCTGGGGTTTTACAGAGTCATCAACGTTAATACAGCCTCTCATAACAAAAACTGTATCTGTTACAGTATCGTGTGTAAATTTGAGGGAACATGAAGAACATGTGTACTTTAGTTGAGTATTTGCATTTAATGCAACTTTATATTCACTTTATATTCCAGTCCACTTCATCTCAATGGTAAACATTGCACTTTTTAGTCCACTTTATGTTTCTGACAGTTTTAGTTACTAGTTACTTTTCAGAATTTAAATTTTGCTTCCCATCCTGTCTCTGTTTCACCTCCTACTTGTTTGGCTAAATAAACTATTTAAAACCTGTCTTGGATTAGCTGGAAAAGCAGAAAACAGGTTTATTTTTCTTATGTGATTTTTCAAAGATTTGCAATTCGCACAGGAGAGTGTCACTTAAAACATATGACGATCTAATAGACCACGATGCATTACTGTGGATTAAACTATTAGTACAGGACATAAAGCTGCATGCAACATATACATTAATGCAACTTTAATATTGATCCAAAAACATCAGGTATAAAAGTAAAACACAGGCAGGGAACATTTCCTGGAGAATGAGTACTGCTTGTAGAGTATTTTAACAGCGTGGTATTAGTACTTTAGTAAACGGTTTAAATACTTCCTCCACTGTCGTCTATATTTGGTTGTATTCTATGAAAAGCAAAGTGAGTGACTGTCTGGTAAGTCTAGACACACACTGTAAGACTCATTCAGCTCATTAAATACCTGACCTACCTTTTCTCCTCCAGCTCTTCTTACCTCTCAGCTCATATCAAAGTGTCTTAGATCTGTACACCTGTTAGCATCCTAAGAAGCAGATCACTCAGACCTTTAACTGTGTTTAATCCTCACTGGACTGCACTCAAGAGTGAAAAGGGCACTAAATTGTGAGGTACTCCCTTTATAAAGATTATTTCTTGTCATTCTTTGCTTTTATTTCAACAGTTAAGAGCTTAATCAAGACAAAGACACCAGAGTTTCCAAGATAGTTGTCTTTCTTTTTTGTAAAATCATATATTCTTGTAAGATGTCAAGTTTTAGACAGAACAGAGAAAGAGTACACTTTAAATTGCTTCCCCGTTTCCATTTCCTGATCCTGTATTTATGCAAAGATAAACTGACCGACAAAGGTCAGCTCTTATCCCTTTAAACCCTCCCTGTTCTCCTCAACCAGGACCTGATGGTGGGTGATGAGGCCAGCGAGTGCCGCTCCATGCTGGAGGTGTCCTACCCCATGGAGAACGGCATGGTGCGCTGTTGGGACGACATGCTCCACCTGTGGGACTACACCTTTGGTCCCGACCGACTGAACATCAACCCAGCAGAGTGCAAGGTAGAACATGGCTGGAGATGGGCAGATGTCGCACTGATTTTTTGATTCATACCAGATATTTAATGCCATTTGTAATTTGTCAAGAAGAATGTTTGTGTCGGGGGGTTTGCAAGAAGAACCTTTCAAAATAAAACTGAGTTTGTACTTTAAGATCTTGCTGACTGAGCCGCCCATGAACCCCACCAAGAACCGGGAGAAGATTGCAGAAGTCATGTTCGAGAAGTACCAGTTTAATGGCATTTATGTGGCGATTCAGGCTGTGCTCACTCTCTATGCTCAGGGTAAGACATCACATCTATGTGGTAAATTAATATGTAATAGATTACATCCTCCAGGACTGGAGATGTTTCATTAAATACTCTTTTCCTGTGCGTCTACAGGTTTGCTGACCGGTGTGGTAGTCGACTCAGGGGATGGCGTCACCCACATCTGTCCGGTGTATGAGGGTTTTTCTTTACCTCACCTCACACGCAGGCTTGACATCGCAGGACGTGACATCACACGCTACCTCATCAAGGTGAGCAAGGAGACATTAAGGTGTCTGAAAATGAGACAACTAATCATCAACATAAACCCAGATTTATCGAGTCACTTTTTATCCTCCATCAGCTCCTGCTTCTCCGTGGTTACGCCTTCAACCACACGGCCGACTTTGAGACTGTGCGGATGTTGAAGGAGAAGCTCTGCTATGTGGGCTACAACATTGAGCAGGAGCAGCGCCTGGCCACAGAGACCACTTACCTGGTGGAGTCATACATGGTACTTTAAAGCATGAATGTTCTTGCAGGGAGTTAGATGAGAAGATTGATACCACTCTTGTACCTGCGTGGAAAATATGAAGCTAAGGCAATAATCCAGTTAGCATAGCTTAGCTCCAAAGGTTAAAAAGATCACCTACTAACTCCTCTAATGCCAGAAAACTAACAAGATATGTAACAATTTGGTGGTTCTAGCTTAATATTTAGTTAGTGTACAGACATGAGAGTGGTATCAGTCTTTTTCAAAATTCAGTATATCAGTTTATCAGACAGTGGACTTGGTGAATTTTCCTTATATATCTTGTATACAATCATATATTATCATTCATAGCAGGTAAAATCAAATCAGAGGTAGTTTTGACTGACAACATGGCATCACTGACTATCAAACTGAAATAAATTTAAATATTAACACTCCTACATTTACTACAGCTACATCCAGCAGCTTTTAAATCAGCATTGTATATATCTGGAAAGTGTTTTGTATGAAACACCCTCAGCAGTGGCTAAAATCAAAGGTTTTTCTTCACGGTTTCCTTTCTCTGGTGTAGCTCCCCGATGGTCGGCAGGTGATGGTGGGTGGAGAGAGGTTCGGGGCCCCTGAAGCTCTCTTCCAGCCTCATCTCATCAACGTGGAGGGAGCAGGAGTCGCTGAGCTGCTGTTTAACACCATCCAGGCTGCAGACATCGACCTCAGGTCTCCTCACTGTTGTCTTTATCAATGCCCTACAGCTACTGTATTACCATAGAAGTAAAACCTGCCACTGTAAACAAACAAAGCATATGATTTTCCCGTCCATCTATTTTTCTGTACAGGGCAGAGTTCTATAAGCACATCGTTCTGTCAGGAGGGAGCACCATGTACCCCGGCCTTCCATCCAGACTAGAAAGAGAGATCAAGCAGCTCTACCTGGAGAGAGTGCTGGATGGAGACACTCAGAAACTATCAGTAAGTAACACTGCTTTACCTGAGAATCTAAGCAATCTAAGCAGTTCCTTTACTGCAGTTGTACCAGCAGTTTTGTCTGAAGTTCTAACAGACAGAGACTCAGAGAGCATAAAGGCATAAAATATTGAAATCCCCTTTTTTTCTTTACCTGTGTAGAAGTTTAAGATCCGCATCGAGGACCCTCCCAGGCGTAAACACATGGTGTTCCTGGGTGGTGCTGTGCTGGCCAACATCATGAAAGACAAAGACACCTTCTGGCTGAGCAGGGCGGAGTACGAGGAAAAGGGGCTGGGAGTGCTGCAAAAACTGGGAGGTGGAGTCAGATAAAAGTAATAATTACAGAGAAAGATATCACCCAAACATTTAATTTTTTATATCTCACCTGTCATAGCCTGGCATGCTGGATGAAAAATGTCATTTGTTCATTCCTATCCACTATTTTCTGACTTATTTTAAAACAATCAATGAGAGGAGGTGGTTTATTTTTCATTATTTTACTGTAAAATTGTTTGGGACACACTGAACAGATACAGTATATGGATGAATTCTTTAAACTTCAAAATACACTGTGGCTACTAAATAAGCAATTTGTTGTTTGTCATTTAAATTGGATCTCATTTTAACCTGCTCACGGGGGGATATGGTGCCCATATCTAACCCCATATTGTGCCCTGAGTGGCAAATTTCTGTTGCTATATGCTGGGAAACATCGACTGACTGATACAGAAGATGTGAAATGTTTAAAAATAACCATAAATCTGTCAAACTAGACTTGAGTGACGTAGTTTTCTATTTAAAAGACCTTTTTCAAAGCAGCCATTTTAACATGAAATAGTAGGACAAACACAGGTGTCACCAATGATGCTAATTAAGGTCTCGTTCCATTCAGGTCAAACAGAGTCAGGGTGCTGCTGTGGTGCATGTTGGTTCACTGGACTCTGCTGCACAAAATGGAACAGGGCCTTAATTAGTATAATTGGAAACACTGGTGTTGACCCTACTACTTCATATCAAAATGCTGAAGGTTCTCAGTCATCTTTCTTCAAGAAGGGTCAAATCTGGGCCAACTGGACTTGGTTGTAGATCCATGAAGACCTCTTACCCAAGAGGCTTCTTCAGTTCTGACTGGTGGAGAGATCCAAGTATTTAGCCAAGGTGGGATTGTTGACTCGCACCATGGTTCGTTAGTGTTCGTTGTTTTGTAACGACTATCGTCCGAGATGTTGAAGTCACCTGAGGTCTGGTGTGAGTCGTTCGGGACGCCTGAGGTCTGGAACGACAGTCGTTGGGGACAGATGAGGCCTGGAATGACAGTCGTTCAGGACACCTGAGGCCTGGAACGACAGTCGTTGGGGACACTTGAGGCCTGGAACGACAGTCGTTCAGGACACCTGAGGCCTGGAACGACAGTCGTTGGGGACACTTGAGGCCTGGAATGACAGTCGTTCAGGACGCCTGAGGTCTAGAAAAACAGTCGTTGGGGACACCTGAGGCCTGGAACGACAGTCGTTCAGGACACCTGAGGCCTGGAACGACAGTCGTTGGGGACACTTGAGGCCTGGAATGACAGTCGTTCAGGACACCTGAGCTCTGGTGTGCCTATTTAATTGTTATTTCTCAATATATTTTAAAGATTTTTATTCTGCATATGAGGATTTTTAACAGTATCATCTTTCTAAGAAGCTTTTAAATAAATCCACTGCTATTTTAAAATTAAACTCTGTCAACATCATTACACCCTGAATAAACAGAAGCAGGTGTAACATGAAGTTATTATTTGCTGCCCTCTGGTGGTTCAGTTTGTCTAAGACCTCAAATCTCCAACACAAAACTGTATGAAACAACATAGTGAACAGATATTGCAATCTTTTTTATTGCGATACTGAGTTACCTGACAAAATACAGTAATGTGTTTTTACACTGAAAAGAAATAGTGAGCTCTCACAATGAACACATGCTTCACGCACACACACACACACGCACACCACATCCGCAGAACTGTCACGTTAAATGAAAAAGCATGCAATAATGTTCAAAACACGTCATAGTTCTCAAACCGAACCTCCTCGGGCCGATTAAAAACTCCAGATATGTTGAAAATCCATACTTAGGTTTGATATCTACCCAACAAATTGAACAATTAAAAGTTAGTTGTTTTTTTTTTAAATACACAACATGATAATTGGTAATGACACTGAGTTGAACAGTCAGTTGATGGTGATGACTTGCAGCAGGAGTCACCAGAAGCTGGTGACTTTTTTTAAAATTTTTTACATTTACATTCTACCAGTCACCGTGAGGTCCTGGTTTTATTGGTATGACTGTCCTGTCGTTCCAGGTCGTGACGCTGTGTTGTTATTTTTTTTTTACAGTACGGCCAAGAGAAACAGTAGTAACTGAAAAGCAGTTGAATTGAAACGTGAAATGAATGCAGTTGTGAAGGGATTAAAGTCTGACTGGGAAAAAAAGAAAGAAAAAGATTTTAATACATTCGCAAGTCTGTTTAAATCTGTTGCAGGTTGTCTCGGTGTGTCGGGTTTTAAAAACAGAAAGCTGATGCTTCTCTATCACTTCACTCCTACTCGCTCATTATTCCACCTGCCAAAAACACTTAATAGAATACGCGAGCAAGGAGGAGAGTCTGTGCTTCTTCTTCTTCTTCTCGAAAAAGCAAAAATAAAACCATCTCTGTGGGTGATTCTAAAAATAAACAGCCGATTTTAAAGCTTCCGTCGAGCTTTTAAACCTGATTTCTTTCAAAGTAAACACCTGTTTGTATCACGTAATGGCCTCTCTTTATCTGTTTTTCTTTGTCACTTTGGTATTGAGGTTTGGTCTTGGCTATAACACATCAAACTGTATTCCAGGGGGCACAGAAAGGTGCCGTTCTCCATCCGAAAATCTGCAGACTTTTACACATAAAAGTGAAGTAATAAAACATCCAAGTGTCTTTTAGATTTTGCCCAGAACTATACTGTGAAAGGGTTACATCACCACCACCGCCACCGGTGGACAATTTGCCTTCTCGTGTGCGTACAGGAAGTGATGTTGTGTTTCCAGGCAACAGTAGTCTCACAGAATTTGTCTTTGGATTTGAGCCTCCTCACGTTTTTAATGATGTAATCCCTTCATGGTATAACTCTGGGTTCATGTTTCAAATAACAACCAAATCCATTTATTACACATTTTCCATGTCACAAAATAGTACAATCCTTTACACCAGCAGCCACACTGAGTGGTACATAGTACAACTTTTGGCAACAGTCCCTATGTTGGTCCTGCTCTGCTCTGCATGTTGGTCCATTTAGGGAAGAGTTTACCGTTTAAGGTCTGCTCCTAGTCTGGAGAAGGGCTGTAGTTTTTCACAACAAGTCCTGACCCACGACGAGACACAACACACCGCCGGAGAGAAAGAGACAGAACAAGAGAGAGAAAGAGAGAGAGAGAGAGAGAAAGCGAGAGCAACCATCCATCTCCACCTCCTCCTCCTCCTCCCTCATCCCTCCTTCCTCCCATTCCTCCCACTCACTCCTCACACACCGACTCGCTCAGGTCCACGGCGCCACCTCTGGTGAGCCGCCGCATCTTGCTGAAGTCGTGGTCGGTCCTCAGGTAGGAGAGCGAGGGGCCTCCCTCGCTGTGGCTGGCCAGGTCCTGGGGTTGGGCCTGAGGCGGCAGGGCCCTCATCTCGCCGCCGCTGCGCCAGTACAGGGTGTATTGCTGCGGGTCAGACACTCCGAAGGTGGAGGCGCACAGCTGCGCCAGGGCCTGGCTGGTCTCCCCGGCTCTCCACTGCAAAGTCCGCACGGCGCTCCGCTCCCCGTCCTGGAACAGTATCCGAACGCACCTCTGAAGGGAAGAAGGGAGGAGGAGAGGGGGGGGAGAAAAAAAGAGTTAATACATACTGTATTCATGAAAAACAGGAGGTCAAGAGGCTTATGGAGTGCAAAAGAGGGGGAGGAGACAGAGATGGAGCCAGAGGGAGGAGTGAGAGCTGTGCAAACACAGGCTGATAATCCACCACTACAATAAATCATCTTCATAAAAGAAATTCTCTCAAAAGAAAGCTCCAACATCCCCCCCATCACACACACACACACACACACCACCAGCAGGTCCAAGAGCTTTATATGAAAAATCCGGAGAGATTGCTCTTTTCTCTGTTGCCTTGACAAACTCCCAGTGTTATTAATCCACTAGAGAATCACGTCCACGTCCAAGAACTGATCAAATATAATCCATTAAGCTCGCTCTACCTCGGTGTGCTCTGGGTGAAGTTCTCCCCTCCTGCACTTTAATCCAAACTTTTTCCAAAAGAAAAAAAAAAAAAAAGCAATCAAACACGCAACTAACGAGTCTGTCTCAACAATTGCCACTCTTCAAACACTTACCAGCAATTGTGCAGCACCTAAGCTATTATATAATGTCAGATTCAACCACCTACAGACTCCCTCACAACTCTCTTTAACACACACACACACACACACACACACACACACACGCACAATGAAAACATACTGTACATAATCCTTTTAACATATCTTGAGAAACCAGTGAGAATCCCCTTCTTTACCACACAACACACATCCTACCTGTACACACAACTAACCCCCTCACTCAAACACACACACACACAAACACACACACACAGATGCACAAGTGTCCAAATATGCCCTTAAAAAAAAAAAAAGAAGAAGAAAAACACAGCAGCAGCAATTACAATCAACAGGTCTGCCATCATCAAAACTTACAGAGTCACTGAGCTCCTCGCTGTCCGTGTGCATATTGTGTTTGCCTGCTTCGATGGGTAGATGCAGCTCAATAAATTTCATGTTATCTGACCGCCCACTTCTTCATAGCACTTGGCTCACTGATCCCCGCCTGTGTCAGTGGAAAATCTGGCTGCCGGGTGAGTTAGATCGGCTATTTGAAGCCAGGAGAGGCACCACGTGACGAGACAGAAACGTTGTGGATGACAATGCCTTTTTTTCCGTGGCATCTGGTGGACCGTTACACCAATCTGAGGCCGTGAGATGAGAGTGATAACAGGAGAGTGTAGGTAAAAGTCTGTGTGTGTGTGTGTTAGTGCATGCCCTGTTGTGAGCGGCGTTCCCCAGATCAGCGGATTACCTCTAAAAACGTCTAAAAACTAATCCCCTCAAATGAATTTGAGTTTGCACGCAAAAGGAGGGAAATCCAGGTGTCTGAAATTTGATGGAAAAATCGTCACCTCCTGTGTGACCTCTGCAAAATTCAAGTACTATTTTCAACTCCCTTAGTAACAGCAGCAGCAGGAGAAGTTGTAGCTGAGATTAATCAAATATAGGTTGTTGTTGCTCATTCTACCCCACCTGACATTGTAACAGATGTAGGATAATCTCAGTGCGCATCGCCATCAGTATAATTAATGTAAAGTCTGACCTCTCTGGACGGATTACCGCCTCGTTTTTGTTGCCGCTCGTGTCTTTTGTGGCATTAAAAAAAAACATAAAATAGGATCATGAATGGATGGTGAAATGTCGAAACAGTTTGTTGATGATTTGTAGGTCATTTCAGGCTTTTAAAATACACATCATCACACATTTAGAGACATAATTTCACAGGTTACACTTTTAACTAGTTACTGACCACTGGTGGAAGAAGAGTTTTGATCTGTTACTGTGAAAATACTCCACTACGAGCCCTACGTCACACATCATCACATCACGTTCATGCAGGTAGAGCGTACCTTGCATATATCCATGATTATCATCCAATTAATTATGAGCTAAAATGTGACTCGGTAAATAATCTTAAATCGTGGCTCCAAACAAGAAATATTAGGAAGAGACGTGCAGATCAGGAGAACTGCTTTTCCATTAAATAAGCTCCGGTTCTTGAGTCGATTCAACAACAATCAACTATATCAATCAAACAATTTAATGTCTGTCATGATGGTAGTACTTGGAGAGCCGAATATTTTCTGAGGTGGTAGACGGCGTAAAAAGTTTGAGAAACACTGACTTACAGCGATGCATCATGTTCTGTAAGATCATTATATATTTGTAGTGACCTATGAGAGCAATTTGAGGACCCCAAAACTGTAAAAAGTCAAAAACTGAGCTGTTTTCAGCTTTGTGACGAAGCACTTTCCGCTAATACAAGATGGTTTTTAAGTAGTTTATTTATCTTTAAGAAGTTCAACCCATAAAGATTTTCAGTGGACAGGGCAGATAAGTAAAGTTAAGGGAAGTTACTAGCAACTAAATCTGCCTCGGAGATGTCGTGGAGTCGAAGTATAAATCTGCATAAAATGGAAATACTCAAGTAAAGTACAAGTACTTCAAAATTGGATTTAATTACGGTACTTCAGTGACCAAATCACATATGTGATCAGCCTTTACATCGTCTCCTAGCTTTTCACTGATTGACTGAACATTGTGGTGGTTCTTCTTTGCCCTCGGCCAAACTCTACCCAAGAACCCCATTAGTTGTTGCCAAGGTAACAATTAATGGAGATCCAAATAAACAACACCATTCGGCCCAGTTCTGTCTTATATACTTTATGACCTGTGCAACATCTGGAGTAAAAAAAGTAAGGACCCCCTGCTGTCAGTCACATTACATTACTGGTTACTGTGTTTTACAGCCTTTGATCCACATTCAGCCACCTGAAACTCATTTTGGGTTCCAGTCTGTATTTTAGGAAGCTCTACCCTCCAGCATCGCTCAGTTGGTGACTATTTTCTCTCTCAATACCACCTACAAAAAAAAAAAAAGTACATTTCATGTTTTCACACATCATCTTCTGCCATGATGTCATTCATATGTTCGAGTGGAGAGTATCCCATAGATTGTTTCGCTGCATAATAAGTAGGAGTTCCCATTGTCTGCACATCAATCAGCTCTTCACACGGTGCTGCTGTGTGTGACAGCTATAAAGAAGATCACTGCACAAACCCACACATGCTGTAACACTACTACAGTCCTTCTGTGTTGTACTATTACTACTACTACGATCAAAACATCTGGTACCGACCTGGCTCTGCTGGTTCTCCTTTTGTCTCTGGGCCTCTCGGCTCCGTCTGCAGCTCCACTCCTTCAGCGCCTCCTGGGCCTCTGGTGTCAGGCAACCTGAGAACGGCTGCTCCCTCTCCAGGCTCTGGATCAGACACAGGCTGGCGTACACACTGGTCAGGTAGTACCCGCCTGGAACCAAAACAAACCAACAAGCAAGAGTAATAAAGAGTTGTAAGCCTTCCACAGTAACAGTAAAGTACACGACTACTACTAGTACTATACTTTAATACGTAGTAGCAGTAACTACTTTAAAAACTGACTCTTCTTCTGACTCTATTAAAGTTAGAAAAGCATCGCTCACAAGTTATTATAATTAAATTTAGGTATTATTAAGTAATTATGTAGTGAAACTATTTAAATGATGAATTAGGTCATTTTTTAAGAGGAAAAAAAATGCTAAAACCTCACTTGTTGTAGCTTCCCAAATGTGAATATTTACTCGTTTTCTTAGTATTTTATGAAAAATACATAAACTTTAAGGAGCTCTATTTACAGAATATGTTTATATTAGTGTATTATGGGGGGCTGCTGGGTAAACGCTGTAAAACAATCAGGAAATAACCTTTAATTTCACTGATTAACCGGCTTTATCGAAGCTGGCGCTCACTCACTCTCATTCACTGTCTATGTCGCTCAACCAATGCTCGCTTTTTTCCCCTCTCTCTAGCATAAATTAGAGACTCAGATTAAGAAGCTGGTTCATGAAATAAACAAAGCCAGAACACACACACACAGGTAGATTATCAGAGTTTAGTACATGAATACAGCTGGATAGTCTCTGTGGCTTTCAGACTGATCGCCCGATTGGCGGCTGCAGAGTGACGTCGGGCTGCGTTTTTCTGAAAGTTGTATCCGGCTCAACTTCTCCACCGCTGGTCGCCCATTCAAATGAATGGAAAAACCTGCTGCAGATCTCGTCTGAATGCGTCCTTAGTGGGTATATTTATATTTATTTATATGGAGGTTGTCACATCTTTGAAAGAAATCTATTGTATGAATGCTGTATGCAGTATGGATTTAGTTTAGGTTGTACCCTCTCCTCCGAGCCAGGACGGCTCCAGCAGCTCCATCATGTACTCCACCTCTATCAGGATGTGAGGCCGGTTACACTCAACAATCACGTACGACAACGACGGCAGGAAGTCGTCCCAGCTCACTTCCTGTCCTGGAAAGAAAATAACAGGAGGACAGTGTAGTTTTCAAATGACTCCCACTCTGAAATCCAATAAAATAACAATATAAATATTTGGTCTCACCATGTAAGGACCCCATGGCCTTGTGGACGCATTTGCACACTTGCAGCAGCAGCAGCACTTTGTCGATGGGCGAGTGCGTCCTCTGCATCAAGACCAGCTTCTGCTTCACCCTCTCCACCTCACGGCTGTCAGGGACGCCCGTTCGAACCCCGAGACGCTCCATGGCGGCGTCCCCCTTCAGACGGAGCAGGTTCTTGGTGAGACGCTGGCAGGTGCCGTCCTGATTGTGCAGCTCAACCAGAGCTTTTTCCAGGTGTGACCTCAGAGGCCGGAGCACACAGGAGAACATGGCCCGCTCCAACGCCAGGTCTGAGGACAGAGGGAGAGTTTCATTATTTTGGAGACTGAAACCTGTCTCTTGACTCCTTTTTTTTTAACGCTGTGTGTTATTTATTTCATCATTTTCACTGTGTCTGCATACCCAGAGGCATTGGCAAGAGGCCCAGAAAGGTATGCTGATCATTGCAGTGGAATTATTAGGATGAATGAAAGTGTCAAAATCATATCATTTGTAGAAAATGTTTAAATAAATATGAGTTTCAAGCCCTAGGCCCTTGTCCTCCCCCTACATGTGTTGTGTCTACAGTTTCTCTATGGTGGCATACAACCCAGCTCCAGGTTTACGCTGTGATAACTTCATTTAACATGTTTAATGTGTAGGAACATGTCTTAAAGTCTTCAGACCTCAAGGCCATGAATGATGTTGGCTTAGCTAGTTGTGCAAGTTTCCAATTAAATTAGTACAAACTAGCTGACACACAGTTAAAGTCCTGCTAACGCCAGAAAAGTGGGACAACCAAATTCATCCGTGCCTTGTCTCAGAATAGGTTGTGCAAGAATCTCTGTATATAGTGACTGCTCGCATATATTATAAGCACTAACGCGGTATAGCCAGTCTGAAACATACTAGCTTGAGTCTAGTGAATCACAACAGCTCTGTGCCTGCTGTCTAACTGTCAGTTGAAAGTTAGCTAACTGTCAGTGATTTATTTTTTTTTTGCTAGAAGTCAGCTAACTGTCAATTAAAAGTTTGCTAAATGTCATCTAACTGTCAGTTTAAAGTAAGCTAACTGTCAGTTAAAAGTTAGCTTAATGTCAGCTAACTGTCAGTTTAAAGTAAGCTTAATGTCTGTTAAAAGTTAGTTTAATGTCAGCTAACTATCAGTTAAAGTGAGCTAACTGTCAGTTAAAAGTTAGCTTACTGTCAGCTAAAAGTTAGCTTAATGTCAGCTAACTATCAGTTAAAAGTGAGCTAACTCTTAAAAGTTAGCTTAATGTCAGCTAACTATCAGTTAAAAGTGACCTAACTGTCAGTTAAGTAACTGTCAGTTTAAAGTAACAATGTCTGTTAAAAGTTAGTTTAATGTCAGCTAACTATCAGTTAAAAGTGAGCTAACTATCAGTTAAAAGTGAGCTAACTGTCAGCTAAAAGTTAGCTTAATGTCAGCTAACTATCAGTTAAAAGTGAGCTAACTCTTAAAAGTTAGCTTAATGTCAGCTAACTATCAGTTAAAAGTGACCTAACTGTCAGTTAAAAGTTAGCTTAATGTCAGCTAACTATCAGTTAAAAGTGAGCTAACTGTCAGTTAAAAGTTAGCTTAATGTTTGCTAACTATCAGTTAAATATTATAGCTATATCTATACCATCAACTGTCTAGGAACCATGCATGTTTTGTGGAGTTTATGGAGCAAGGTTAATGTAAAAGTGGTTTGTAGTACTTTTAAAACATTAACGCTAACTTCCTCTGTTAGTGACTCTCTGGCTCTCTGTTCCTTTGAAAATTAGCGCTGTCAAAGTTCAAAGTTAAATTCTTGAAGGATTTGCTTGGATTTACAGTTACAGTCTTTCTACTGGCTAAGAAACATCTACAGTTTGTATAAATCACAAATTGTCGTTTTACATTTCTATTTATTTAGTGAACATATTAAACCAAGAATGATGATGATGGTATAAATGTTTTTGTAACTTTGGACAGATCAAGATCAATCGACAACCCACGTGACTGTGAAGTGAAGCCAATGCAGAAGTGCCAAAAACTGCAGTTCCTCAAACGTCCACTTGAGGCTGGCTCCAGAAGTGAGTCTGTCTCCATAAGTCCCCATGTTAAAATGTCCAACTTCACAGCAGAAATAAACATGTTTACAGCCTGGTACAAAAAACAGTTTTGGTCTCTATAGCTAATTTACTTGTTCATGGCAACTGTACTGAGGGTGAATTTTTACAGAACTCACCTATTCAAATTATATTAAGGCTTAAAGTTACGCATAATTAACAGCATGGACGCTTTGATTGACGGGTAGGTGCCGTTACAGGTGGCTTATTTAAGCACCCAGGCGTCATCCACCAATGATCCAGGTCTTTGCAGAGTTTTAGATTAGGCGGAATAGGCAGGAGAGCCAAGATGGCGGCGTTCCGATCCACAGATTTCGAGCTTCACGACGTCCAACTATGGGTGACATCACACATACGCTGTCCACTCTTTATACTGTCACAGTGATGAAGTCTAGATGTTCAGTACTTGCATACTGTAATACTCTAGAGATACAGGTGTTGTTTCCAGCCCGACAACGGTGATATGTAATACACAGACCCGCGGACATGCATACATGCCCTCACACGTGGAAACACACGCACTTCAGTGATTCTCCTGCTGTCAGTGGGCAGTCCTGACTAAGTGGGTAACAATCCTGTGCACGCTGTTTTCCACTCATCATCAATATCCTCCTCTCCATCCTTCATGTATCCCTTCTGTCCTGTATAATCCCCCCCTGCATCTACCTTACTATACATGATTAATCATTCACACCCTCCAGCCTCTCTCTCTCTCTCTCTTTTACCAGCTCTAGAGAGTAACAGATTACATGTAACGTGACTGATTTATTTATTTATTTAAGCTATTACTCACAGATCTGTTAACTGATTACATTTTCAAAGTATCCTGCCTATTTCTATCCCTCCCTTCCTCCCACCCTTCCCCTGAATCGTGCTGCTCTTCAAGTGAGCGTGGGACTGTGATATCTTTTTATGATAAACGAGGGGTAAAAAAAAATGCAAATGCCTCCCACCGACGCAATGCGAGATAAATCAGAATCAGAGCCCAGGAAGGAAGGAAGGAAGACAGGACGGGAGCAAGGAAGGAAGAAAGGAAGGCAGGCAGGCAGTGGTCGAGCGCCCTGAAGCCTCTGCACTGCCAGGCAACCATCCGTCATCATCACCACCACACACAAACATACCTGGAAACACACTCACACACACACAGGAGCATGAACAGCCTACGCACAGCGCTGTGTCAAAAGATCTAACTTCCAAAGTCCTGCGATGTCTTTACAATAATGAGAAGAAGCATGGATGGGAGTGCAGGCGCGTCGGGCAGGGCTTTCCTAATGCTGTTTTCTAAATACAAGAGACAATATGAGCTCTGGTGAATGAGGCTCTACCCCCCACGCAAACTACTTTGTGTTGACAGTGCCTTTCACTAGAGCCTGGGCAGCCCACCATCTATCAGAAAAGGCTGTCTGTTTCCATAGACCTGCGTCCTCTGGCACTGTGCTCTATTGAATCAGTGTTTTCTAATAGTACCATTTTCTCTCTCTCTCTCTCTCTCCTCCAGTCCCTTTGCTGCAACACACCGTCTCCCTCTTTGTGATGTGATAAACTAATCACGCATGCATACGGGAGATTCACAAGGTTTATGAAGCTCAAAATGTAATCCAGCACAGTCAGCTAAATTCAATTATGCAATTCGACTTTCTTTGCTGATGAAATCAAAAAAAGAGTTCAGATCGTGTGAGATGACTTCCCACGACGAAGTGTGCTCCTGACTTTAATTGCAAACTTTTAGCATAATTAAAAGATTAATAAGTTGTAACTAATGGCTGCAATCGTGTTAAAAGCTGGAACGTTTTCGATCTGAACTAATCTGTCCAGTTTAGTTCAGCTGCATTGTTTTGAACCTGCCTGTACACAGTATAAAGAGTGGATAGCGTATCCGTGACGTCACCGTAGGTTTCTGAAAAGCCGTTTTGAAGCTCAAAATCTGTGGCGCTGGCCGCTGCCATGTTTGTAGTCCTGCCTCATCCGCCTCCGACGTCGATCATCGGCGGACCGAATGAAGCCTGGGTGCTCAAACAACCTCAATCTGTAAGCAGCCAAAAGCAGCCACGCTGTTAATTATTCATAACTTTAAAGGTCTAGTGTGTAGGATTTCCTAGAGGTGACGGTGCAGATTGTTTAGGCTCCAAATCAAAGTCAAAGAAGTTACCGTATACGGTACCTGTGACGTAGCCTGACATTCGCTGATTGGCAGGAGAAAGTCATGTGACTCTGCTCCTTCATTGAGAGACGAGGGGCACCATTTTTAAAGCGCGTGGAAGTGACCATGTATGGTTCCTCGCCGGATAAAGGGTTAAGCCCGTTCTATGTGTCAGCTTAAGTCCTGTTAAGTGTATAACGTCCCTGTACTTTGCCAACATTGTTACCTTTTGTAACTTTTGTTTCAGCAAATATTAATTAATCATTGTGTGATCAGACATCTAGTGGTGTAGTTGCTGATTGCAGCGCCCTCATCTCACCCTTAAGTCAGTGTTTAGTTTGTCTATTCTGTCCTTTATTATGCTGGGGTTCAGAATGTGTTGTAACAGATTTGTGTTTCCTACCTTTCTCGTTCTCTGGTACCAGAGTTTCAATGGGAGGCTCCAGCTCTCCGCTGTCCAGCAGGCAGCACTTCGCCTGGGACAGAAAGAGGCGCAGACCCTGCAGGAGCTGCACGGATGTCACATGTGACGAAGACGAGGATGAAGAAGAGGAAGTCATGGATTTCAGCACCTCTCTCTGCGCCAGGAGGAAATCCTGAACCATGCCCCCAAAGGTGGAGCGCCTGTCTCTGGACAGCTCCTCCACCAGTCGCGTCAGCCTCTTGTCCGGAGCAAAGAAACACACAAACGCCTCGCTCATACGGTGCAGCCCGCCGCGGCCTCGAGAGCGCACGAGCGGCGGGCGCTGGTAGATATTAGTTTGGACTTGGGTCATGCTTTCTGGATCTGAATCCGAGTCATTGTCCTCGTCCATGCTGCTGAAGGAGCTGCTGCTGTCGAGCTCAGCCAGGGACGGAGCTGGACGGCGCTCCAGGGACAAAACTGCCACCTCGATGCCTGGCTCCTCTGCTCGGGCGGACGGCTGGGGCTGTGGAAACTCCTCCACCTGTGCAGGCGTCTTAACCAGGACAGAAATGAGAATTTTAAATGATTTATATTTAGAAAAGAACATAAACAGAAGAAGAAGATGGTAACACATATTACTTGTGGCACATAGACGGACATCATGTCCTCTTCCTCTGCAGAACCTGGTGATACAGCAGGAGTTCTCCTCAGGACCCCCGCCCCAGGGTGAACTCTTCTCTGTGGGTTGGTGCCGGCCTTCTGCAGCCTCTCTGACTCACCGGGCTGGTCCCCCGATGAGGAAGGTGAATAGGAGCCGACCCCCTCGAGCGATAGATTCATGGAGGACTCAGAGAGCCGGAGCCGCATGCTGCGCTTGAAGCGGTGCCGTTTATTGGAGGCACTGTGGTTTACGAGCTGCGGCTGCTGTAGAAAAAGAAAAAAGAGGTATTAAGTGTTCATCGAACACTTAAGCCAGAGGCTTTTGAACATCATTTTGTGTCACTTCGACCCACACATTTAGTGTTCTGCAAAGACGAAGGTCTCATTGATGACGGCACCAACACGACCAAAATGTGACTCAAAATGCTGCAGCAGGTCACGTATTGGAGGAAAATTGAACTTTTCAGGATCTAAACAAACTTTTTCAGCTCGCCCCATAAATCGCTAGCTAACCTTGCTAACCTCCAGCTGTAGGAAGAGCGGGTTGATGAAGCAGAGTTTGCCTTGTCTACCCCGGCTCAGCAGGGTACATCGGTCCTGGGTCTGAGCCTGGCTGCCACTGGTTGATGCAACCAGGTCCACCGGTCCATTTTGGATCTCTGAGGCACTCGGCACACTCCAGAAGTCTAAAAGGAGATGCAGAAAGAGACGAGCGTTCAGTTACACGTTGTAGATATACCAACCAACCAACCAGATTTGAATTGTACAGATATTTTGACATTTATTCACTTGTGATAAGTTTTATCCTTGTCTTTCTGATTTTATAGTCTTTTATCTCTGAGCTGCAGTCAGTGACACACACACTGTGTCTTACTTGTCATTTTTAGCCATCTTGAAGTCACACCTCGCTCTCTGCTGCGGCGCTGCAGCCGTACATGTTGCCATGTTAAAATAGATGCAAGCTGGCAGTCACTACTTTAGTCAGTTTACTTTCTCACATTAGAAATACGTCGCTGAAGAGAAGTCATTACGGAGCAACGTCGCTGTACATTACGTATGTCTAACTTTAGTTTCGTGAATGTGTAAAAGCTTTAGCAATGTTTGCTGGTGTGCTGGTGAGAGATATAAACCAGACTACGAGTCTACAGCCATGCTAACAGCTCTGTGAGGCCAACGTCAACCTGCTGCCATGCCAACAATAACAATGCTGATATGTTAATGTTTAACAGGTATCTTCACTTTACTTACACTTGCTATTGACAATGATGGCAAAATGCAATGTACTGTGCACTCATAACAGTCAAAAAGGTGAGTGTGGAACGCTGAACATTTCTCGGTTCTCAGTGGTCACCATTTTGGCTACGTAGTGAAAGGGGGAAGGACCACCAGCAGTGTGAAAATGGCGGCCAACTATTATTATTTGGGGCAAGCAACTAAGCAATATACTTTTTTTAAAGGACAGGAAATTAAGGGAAGAGAGAGGATGATGATATGCAACAAGGACCAGGCTTGAATCAAACCCAGGTAGCTACAGTAGGGACTTGATACATGGGGCGCACACTCTAACAGGTGAGCTACAGATGTGGTAGCAACATACTTAGTAAGTTTAGTGAGAGGTTTTCAGTCACTGTACCTTGTCCCATGTGTGAGATGGCCTCCAGCTGCCTGTGTGTTGTGGCTTTAGCAATGGCCTCTGGTAGCTGGAGCGGGAAGGGCAACACATCTCTGCAAGACAAGAACAAAACTTAAATGAAACCATGTGTGTGCATGTGTGCGATCATGAGATTTTCAGAAGGTATCTGAATGACGTCAGGTATGCTGCATGCATACAGCCAAAACTATGTGGACGAACTCTTACTTGTTGCACATCTGATTCCAAGAGATTTGATCCCATTCGGCCACACTCTGTGGAGGACAGTTAAGTTCTTCCACACCAAACTGGGAAAACCATTTCTTGTGGACCTCATTTCGTGTATTGTCATGTTACAAGTTAAAAGCACACTATTGCCTGTAATACCAGCTGTAGAATTAAGATTTTCCTTCATTGGAACAAAGGGAAACCATGAAAGACAACCTCAACCCAAAGTGGCAGGGACGTCCACATACTTTTGGCCAAACAGTTAATATAATACATCACCTGCTGACACAGTAGAAGGCCACCAGACGACACAGGTCGGGGAAGCTGAGTGCCGAACTCTCCAGGGCGAATGCTGGTTATAGAACAGACAGAGTTTGTTTGACAGCTGTGGAGGCAGTGGGACAGAAATTTAACAGCATGTATGGCAGCTGCAGATCTTTTGGAGGACCCATCCTGTCCCACACAACTTCACCCAGCAAGTGTATGAACTGCACCACAAACAGAGAAATGTGGTATGTATTTCTGTAGTGGCAGGTGGGTAACACATGATAATTCAGCTTGTTTTATACTCACTGGAGTCCTCCTCACAGATGAAGCACTCCTTAACAGAGGAGGCACTTCTGTCTGCTGTCACCCTCAAACACAGCACCTTCCTCTGGCTGGAGCTGCATTTACGCACCAAAAATGTCTGTAAGCACCAAACAACCACCACAGACAACAAGAATAAATCGCCGGGGTGTTAACGTCTTTTTAAAATATGTTTCCTCTTCACACATTCTTCAGGAGATGGTGCAGATTGTGCAAACAGCAACGTAAAGTACCAAATAATAGAAAATCAAGCAAACTTTAAAGCAACATTGTGTGATTTTTCAACAATAAAATAACATAATTAATCAGGTGAAGCTGAGCTGAGCTGGGCTTCTTTAAGTTTAGGATATAACTAAAAATATATAGATGCGTGATGATCAGTGTATTCCTGTATTCTTTGAAGCGATATGATTGAAATAATTGACGGGTCCTTACCCCAACAGGCTCTCTGAGCAGGATGTAGAGGGCGGAGTCTTGGTTGAGTGACAGTTGCAGCCACACAGGGTGTGTGACCAGCAGACGATCCAGGACGCTGAAGGCCCGCTGAGAGCCTCGCTGGGTAGCCTCCTGCATCTGAAACACATGCACAAAGGTTATAATACAACGTCCTTGAGATGAGTGGTCATATCAGCTCCAAATAAAGTATTTTATAGTAGTATTTTGCATAGATTTGTCTTTAGAGAGTTGTGACTGCGGCTTCTAAAGTTGAAGCGAACACACGTTCAACGAGATTGTCATCCAATTTTGTAGTTTTGAGTTAACTTTTTCAGCTATTTGTGCTACAGTAGTTCCTCTGGGCCCGCCTTTGCTCCCCACATGTTTGGCCGTCTATGACTCTGTCACCAGTTCATTGCTTTTCCTTCCTTGGACCACTGCAGACTGTGAATACCTCACAATAGCTGCAGTTTTTGACGTGCACTGACCCAGTCGTCGAGCCATCACAGCTTGGTCCTTGTCAAATCCTGATGCTTGCCCATTTTCTTCCAACTTTGAGGACAAAGTGTGCACTTGTTGCTGGATATATCCCATCCACTGACAGGTACCATGATAACTAGCTAATCAGTGTTATTCACCTCACCTGTCAGTGGTCTGAATGTTATGGCTAATCGGTGTATATATAGATATATATTTATTTATTTATTTCATTTATGGAAAACCACCAGCATGACATCACAAAAAATCATGTTGAAGTCCCATAAACGTTTGTGAAATCCAGTCAGACTGTGACTTCATTACCACTAATCAGATTTGTGTGCTTGACATAATCTGACAATTAAAAATATCAGATTTAAATTAAATTGTTAAATTAAATAAAATTAAATTATTACAAAGAGCCACAGATTTTGAGCTTCAAAACGGCTCTTCAGAAACTTACGAGTGACGTCACACATACTCTGTCCATTCTTTATGCTGACATTGGCTTCATTGGGCTACTTTTTTCTTATTACCTTTATGTTTTATGACTTTATTAGATACCTACGTTGGAGAGATGAGTGGAAGTTGAAGCCTGCTGTGCTGTCTGACTTTCATCAAACTGCACTTCAAAGTTTTTAGACGTTTTTAAAGCAGCTTTACATCCGTCTGCTCTTTCTATAATCTCTCACGGTGTTGTCATGTTGCTCCGAATGTTGTACACCTCTCCTCCTTCTGTCTTCACTGTACCAACATAAAAAAACAACAACTCAGTATATATATCTATATTTCTAAAGAATTAACATGTTTCAACGTACACCTGGTGGGAAAAAAACAACATAAAACAACAATGAGTTTCAGTCTGAACTCTGTTTTCCTTATTTTTGGCCTTTTTAATATTATTCAATCGCAGATTTACTTTCTCTCTCTCTCTCTCTCTCAGATTGGCTTGCTGCTGGATGTCACACTGTGTGGGCTGATGGCGAACGCTTGTGAGCGTAGCAGCAGATGGTTGCCATGGCAACCCGGGCCTACACATCCTACCAGGCATTCCCACTCAGTGAAACACCCATTTCTCTGACAAGTTGGAGACACACGCACACACACACAGACTTATACAGTATATACACACTAATATGAACACACACACACTCACACACCACACTGCCTTAAAGGTTCTCTGGGGTGCAGAGGTGGTTTATTTCTAGGAAGCTTTATTTTATTTTTATTTTGGGTAATAATAATAAAAAAAGATTTTTTTTTTGTCGCTTCCTCCCTCACATCAGAGCACCAAAGTTCATTTCTGAGCACGTCGACATCAGATGCAGCAGCCTGTTTCGTTGGTATCAGAGGAAAAGCTTTATGAATATTGTCTTCATTCAGTAACACATTTTGAAGTCTTCACTTTTTTTTTTTAATCACCTCCTGCCACCTTATTACATAACTCGCCCCTCCTCTCAGGGAAACCAGCTATCTGCGCACCTCTATCTGCACTCTGTAAGACCATTAACAGATTTTGTAAATAGCGTTCAGGAGGAGGGTCAGGATTGAGTCCCGCAGATCAGCTGATATCAATCAAAGGAGGGAGTCAGTGTTATATCATAATTACAGGTTTGAGAGCTGTAAGACTTTAAGAGGAAGCTCATGCGGAACTTGTTAATTGCGTTTAAAAATAAGACCAAAAAGAGCAATTATAGTTTAGCAACTAGACTGAGCAGACATGTCGGGAATTGGATTTCTCCACATGCCAAAATCATGTGCATGGACATGTTAACAAATATGATAATAAATATAACAATAAAAGCTTTATTTACATAGCAGCTTTAAAAACAGAGTTTAAGAAGTGCTTTGAAAGACAAACACATGAACGCTTGTTTCTAAAGAGTGGACAGAGTATTCGTGACGTCACCCACAGGTTTCTGAAGAGCAGATTTGAAATTCAAAATCTGTCGCCATGTTGGTAGTCCTGCTTGTTCTGCTTCATTTTAACATGGGGACTTATGGAGACTGGCTCACTTCTGGAGCCAGCCTCAAGTGGACGTTCGAGGAACTGCAGTTTTTGGCTTCACTTCATAGCCACAGAGGTCGCCGCTTGGCTTCATTCAGCTCTACCTCTTTGCACATCTTTGGGCAGGTGGCAACAGCCAGAGCCAGCACACTGACGGTGGCGTCATTGATACAACATCCATTTTTATTTATACAGTCTATAGTCAGGACTTAGAGTGCAATCAGTATGACTGTTTTATCTATCAGGGATTCACTTCAGACCTTCCTCACTTCAAAACACTTCACATGAGCATTACGAGTCAACAAGCATCATCATCTTCAAATTAGGAGTCAAATATTTTTTTATTTCAAGGTGCGCGTTAAAAAAAAATAAATAAAAAAAGCTGTGAGTATGACTCTGCGTAGGTCTGCAGAGTCGCCCCTTTGCATATCTGGAGCCAACGAACCACGCAGATCCGCAGGTCCAATGACCCAACCACACAAGGTTATAAGACAAGTAGAGAGAGAGAGAGAGAGAGAGAAAACAGAGAGCAAGACCCGAGTGTTTCGCTAGCCACTTCCAGGTCCGCCTTACATAAAATGCAATGCTGCCCACACACACACAGAGAAAGACTTATGTAATTCCCTCAGAGAAAGAGACACACACACACACACAGAGGGAGAAACAGAAGAGAAAAGATAAAAAGATACAATGATGAAAAGAAGAAAAAGCCGGCACTGAAAATTAAAGCTGGGTAAGGAAATCACAACTTCAGTGGGCCTGCAGCGCTGCAGTTCAAGCCGGCAGACTGGAAATATAATAAGCAGGAGACGTACACTGTCTAACAAGGTGTTTTTACACCTGAGGGCAGTAGCTGTAGCAGCAGCAGCAGCAGCCAGAAACCCAGCGGGATAGACCAGAAAGTCTGAATGCACAGAGCACTTAACAAGTAGATGAAGAGACAGTTAGGGCAAGACTTGTCTGAAAAAGGGTGGGGGGAAGAGGGAGTAGATGGACAGAGAGGAGTGCTGAGCCCGGTAGTGTGAATCTGTGGGGACTTGTACTGGAAAGTGGAGTTTCGGAAAACCCTTTGGGCTCAGTCGAGGAGGTACGGGTTCAGACTAGAGCCAAAAATAAGCAGCCTGCTAATGGGTATTTTGGAAAGAAGACATTAGATTTTATTGTGCAAATGTTGACTGACTGCGAGAGAAAACCTGACTAGTTTACACCTTTTTTTCCCTCACAGAAGAGATGAGAAACTTGAACTGAGATGCAAAAACTGGACAGAAGGACTGACCGACTTGCTGGCTGAGCGAGTGATGATGGAGTGACGGAGTGACTCAAACACTCACAGAAAGACAATTTCTTAGCAGAGCTGAGAAAACAACAGGTGCCATAGGTATCGGTGTTAAAACTACCTTTTACTGTAGACTCTCAAGGTGTTGGTGCAGAATTATGCAGAAAACATCACCAGCCGTCACTCATCGGACCACAGTGTCACGCATCTGTTAATCAGATGCACGCACATTGTTTCAGTCCTTGATTACAAGGGATTCAAGACAAAGAAGAAGTCTTTCAAGGCTGGAGGTAAAGCGGAAGTTCAGTTGACCTAAATGAAACCGAAGAGGAGGGTGATAAAAAACACAGAATTTGAGATCTTCTGGAGAACAGTGTAGGACGAGAGAGAGATCACTGACAATCAGCAGCTGCTCAGCGAGAAGCTCAACCGGGTGCAGATGGACAACATCATGGTGTCCAGATTTTTCCCCACCTCCAGACCAGTGCTCCATCAGGTTATAGAGAAACACAGCGGCTGGTGCCCCCAAAGGGTTGAACGGTTTCAACATTGTTCGAAAAACAATCTCCACCTGCAGCTCTGCCGTGATGACGTCTTCGTCATGTTATGTATCAGCGAAGCGGAGAAAATCTGGTGAAGAGTTTATGTCAGGTGTTGCGAGGAGAACCACCTGCAAGGAGCTTTCAGTAGATTTGAATAAAGTGTTTTAAAGCTTCAAATGCAAAGTGCACGGAGAAGAAAAAAGCACCATCAAAGGTTATGTTCACTAGCAAGGAACACACCATCAACAGTTGAGCTTAAAAGACAGTGAGCAAAGCTCGGATCTTGTACTTCTTGAAACTGCTGCGTTGTGGGGAGCTTCGGTGGGGAATCCGCCGTAGCTCCGGGGTACGACGGACCCCCTAGGATCCTACGGAGAGTAGAAGGAGAGTAATAGAAACAGAAGGAGTAGTGGGGAGGGGGCGAAGAATAACAAGAGTTAAACAGGAGCACATGGTAGGAGTGTATTTATAGTTTAAACGTTTAAGCCGGCGGGGGCGCGATTGAGGTGTGTTCCTGCTCCTGAAACTTCAATTCAGGCTTCAATTTCACATTCATCTAACTGATTTTAATGCTCATGAAGGCCACCGATACAAATATGGTCTGACAAGTTGATCTCAGTGCTAGACATGTTGCTGAAATGTTGACAAAGCTGACGGTTCTTCTTGAGAGTTTCCAGCATTTTCTGAGTGGTGGTGAACGCAATGATGTAGGAATATGTTAAAAGATGATTCCTGCAAGTATTCAAAGTTTCAGACCAGGGATATACATTTTTAGTTCACCGTCCCAAAACTGAACTTTATTTTTAATGACCTGCTTTCTAAAATATTGAGTTTGATTTGTTGGAGGAACTTTGCAGCTGTTGGCTCGTGGTCTTGTGGTTAAACCTCGACCTGTCCTCGCTTTGGTTTTCTGTGACACACAAACTGTAGAACAACTTTTAGAACAATTTTATTTCTTTCACTCTCCTCAGTGGTGCGCCAAAGTTGGTTCGATGGAAATTAAAAGTAAAAAAAACTTGCTCTTGTGGGACAAATGAGACATTATTAGGCTGGTCTTGACCAGTCTTAAAATGAAATTCTCTTTGTCCGAGACGAAGACAAGACCGAGTAATAATGCAGTCATAGACCAGTACCTTCAATAAGTGGTCTCAAAACCAAAACTGATCTTGAGTACTACAGCACTGTAAGTGGTTATGGAAAATGGATGGATGGATGCTCAGCCACTTCTAGGTTGCTTCTAGGCTGGGTCGGTGGGTCAATTTATAAGGAATAACGTCTTTAGTTTGATCTGCCACCTTCAAGTGACACATTGGTTTCCATTCATTTCAAGGGGGTGAAGATGAACTTGTAGAAACGTGCAACCTGAGATAATCAAAGAAAATATTTAATCTCTCTAATTGTACTCTATCATTCATGTGTGGTTGTATGAAACTCCATCATATATGCAACTGCAACTGTTTTTAAAGCGAGAAACAACCAAATGTATATCTTCCATTCATGTTCGCTCATTTGTTGAAGCTTTGATTTCTTCTTCAGTGCAATACAACACATAAAACATCAGTATATAAATATGGAGATGCTCCTTTAAAGGAGGAATTCACCCTCGGATCACTAAACCTGTAAAACATAAAACAAAGTTTTGTGTGGTGATTGAACTTCTCTAATATTTTCACTCTGCCTCCTCTGCTTCTACTTAATTAGTGATTTTCCTACATTTCCCAGAATTACTTTCAGCAGCCTCCACAAGCCCATGAACTTGTATTCAGTTAAGTATTGTGTGTAGGTGGACAAAGCCATAATGACTGAGATAGTAAGAGCAAAAGAGCGCCGCTTTGGAGGAAAAACTGCCTTTTACACTGAAAACAACACATCTCGTAGCGCTTTGAAAGAGATTCTGGTCTCCTGAGGATACAACCAACGGTTGAATTAGTATCTCTGCCTCTTCTAACGTTAGTCCTGATCATTAGTCCAAGATACTGAGGCTAAAAATGGCTGCTGATGTTTACAGTTGATGTGTTTTTGCAAACTCAAATTTAGCTGCAATGGAGATATCTCGTGTGTTATCCCCAGGGATGAATGCATAACAAAATAAGTCCAGAGACAGCTACAGAGACTCCTGAGACAGCAGCATGGAGGGGAGGACGAGGAGGGAAACCGAATCCTCCACAGCATCTCCCACCCCCTCGACACTGAGCCGGTTACAGCTGCACTCCATCTCCATCCTCTTGCTTCATCATCTTCACAACATCTTTCTCCACGAATGTAACCTCCAGCCAACAAACATGTAACGGCAGTGATACTGAAAACAGACAGCGATGTCGCGCACTTTGCAGATCATGCATACGGGATTTCCATCTGGAGATTTTGATAAGCAGGCGGTTAGAAAAGCACAAATCTGACCATGGCAATTAGTTTTCTATCATCTTATTTGTTAGGATATATATTTTGATGTTCTTACATGCTTTGGTTCTTTTATAGATTTCGATATTGTCGATTTATTTTGTCTTTTTCGTTGAAGTCTTACAGCTCTCGCACCCTGACGTGACGCTGCAGTCGTCACTTTTTAAAACCATTTTCATCCAGCTATCATAGTGTCATGTCTACAATACTATTTACCTCCAGGAAATGAACAATCTTAATATTTTTCAACAGTTTTTTTCTTGACTGTCTTTGTGTATTTCCCTTATTTCACCTTAGTGCATCAAATTCAGGAAGCTGCAGACTTCTGGCTTCTTGCAAACTTCCTGCTTATATAATTATAATTTAGTTAAGTAAATGACTCATATTCAGTTCATATTTACACTGCCAAGATAAACAGATTTGAAATCTGAAACAAATACACACACACACACACACACACACACACACACACACACACACACAGACATTTCACCTGTTATTATGACAGTAAGGAACAACACATACTTCCAGCAGGAAGTAAACTGTACTAAAACTTTTTGCAGCCATAAAATAAAGTGTCAACGCCGGAGTTGGTAACTTCATGCAAACTGTCTCTCTCTGCGGAGGCAACAGGCGACTTGGTGTTTAAATTAACAATTAAAAATTTTTATGTTTGTGCATTTTCAGCTATGACAGACGCAATATTTCCCAGTCATGGAGTCTGTGCTAGTTTTTGTGTTTTGTACAGTTTTCACTGTTCATATTCAATATGAGCATCTCAGGACGAACCTCTAACCTCAACCTGACAGCACAGTAACTCTTTGACATCATCACATCTTCTGTGTCAAAATAAAGTTAAGTTAGCTCAGAGGATAACTCTCTGTAAGACCTCTGCCTGTCCTCTAACACTGACATTGACCTGCAGTCCATTTAGTGAGACAGTGCGTTAATCAGTCGTTAGTAGACTTCATCAGTCTGCAGCTGAATGCCTGGTAAGGTCGGAGTGTCAGGTGTTGCTTCCTCTGCCTCCATCATAACATAGCAGGTGTGGGCGGGAGCGTTTTCCAATTTTGAATTTTATAGAACTCACCTGTTCAAATTATATTAAGGCTTAAAGTTATGCAGAATTAACAGCCACGTGGCCGCTTTGATTGACAGGTAGGTGCTGTTACAGGTGGTTCACGTCTTTGTCGAGGCAGACGAAGCAGGACTACCAAGAGATTTTGAGCTTCGAAACAGCTCTTCAGAAACCTGACGTCACACACACGCTGTCCTTTCTTTACAATGTCAGTGGTAGGAATATGTTCATCTTCACGGTACAAAGCTTCTCAGATAGATGAAGAACATCGATGTAACGGTTGTTGGAACACCTGTAAAGCACCCCAGAGCCTTTACGCTCTATATCAGCACTCATGCAACGACTCTTTAGCAGCTTTAAGTTTCTTTGACACACACATTAACGAGCAGTGTTTGTTTCCCTCACAAACAAACTTCAAAACAACAAATGGGTGCTCATTATTCATCTCTATTCACCGTGTTTGACGCCAACAACGAGCCATCAGTCTGTAAAATCTCTCATTTGCACAAGAGTGACCATGACGGTGGCTAAGTATAGCCAGCAGCCCATCACTGCATGCGTAGGATGACTAATGGAACAACATAATTGCAGTGGGCTATAAGTATCCGCAGGGGGCAACAGTGGGCACAGGGCCCTGCTGACTGATGACAGGTGTCCGTTTTGATGCCTGCTGCAAAAGCGCTGTAGCGATGGCACTCAGGGCCAGTGACAAGGAAGTGAGAGCTGTGTGTTTTACTGAGTGTGTGTGTGTGTGACGAAGCTGTACAAAGGAATTAGTATGAGTCAGAAGTAACACTGGGGCTGTAGGAGAGGACGAGGACTGTTAGCATAACTGTGAATATTCATAATTTTAGAAGCATATCGGTGAATCAGAAGGGGCATTATCACAAATAGTCCTGTCAGACCAGAGGTGTGTGTGTGTGCATGTGTGTAAAACAGAGTGTTCGTCATTAAATCTTAAAACCGTATTTCTCCATGAATGGTCTTTCCTTGATTTTTCTCAGCAGCGTGACACCGAGCTGAACTAGTCTAACTCTGAATCGACACTTTGCTTCGACTCTGTGACACTCTGTGGCGATCTTGACGTGTGAATGTTTTAATTAGAGACGCTCCCGAAGTGACTAAGGGGCTGCTTTGGGTGCGAGAGGAACGTCGGTTAGTGGTAGGCGATACTGTTGAAATCATTATCGCAGTGTTACTCTGGAGATTTTCTGATGTTGATGTGTACTGAGTGAAATGCAAAATCACAAATAAAAACATTTTGTGTCAACTACAGGAGTGCCAAGGTGGCCTAAGGGTCAAAGACCTGAACACCGTAAATAACAGATTTTAAATCATGTTGATGCTGCAGTGATATATAATGTTATTCCCACTATGTAACTTTGAGCTCTGGGTACAATCACCCGCGATAAGTCACAACCACCAACTATTTCACTGATTTTGGGATCATATTTTATAGAGAAAATGTTCTCTGGTTTTCCCTCTGTGCTCAGAGTTTCCTGATGGACAGTGAAGTAAACTGCTTCAACTGTAGCTGCTGTTAGCTAATGTTAGCTCAGTTTGTTAAGTCTGGCTACTCGGACTGTGAGCTCAGAGCACCGGAGGAGTGTTAAGGGTTTGTACCGCAGGCGTTTTGGATCACTGTAAAGAGGAGATTTTCAAGCTCAGGGTGCTGGGAAGGCTGATGGGGATCGAAGCAGGGCCAGTGTCATGCCAGAACCGGAGCTGGGCGAGTGGGCAATATAACCAGGCTCAGCAGCCTCTATGGACATGATGACAGAGGCAAAGAGAACGAAGGGGACATTTATGGAAGAAGCTAGAGCTGTCGGACAAGAGTAAATGTTATTTTTTTTAAAGGCTGAAAGACAGACGCGAGCTGGACTTCTTGTTGTTGGACTAGTCAGTAATATTAGCTGGCTGCCGTGTCTTGTGCTTGATGTTTGGCTTGTTGGCAAGTGGTCAACTCAAACAAAGACAATAATAACAAATACATGCATACAACTGTCTGTATTTACATGAAACTGGAGGCACTAAATCACAAAAATTTCTACACAGTGTTGCTTTAAATCTGTAATCTTTGTTGCATTAGATTAGATGTTTAGCATCTAACCAGCAGTAAAGTGCAGAGTAATGTAGAGATATATAAATAACAGTGGAGATATATATGTTCATGTTGTTATATGTTAAGTTTAGATACATACAGAATGAGCAGTATTAATAGTCTGAAATGAATATACTAAGGTATACACAGCATGTGCAACAGTTTCAGTCAGTAACTGCAGGCGTTAAGTGTAATTACACAGTGTGGGTGTGAGTAATGTATTTGGTAGACATTATGTACAGAATAAACAGCTAGATGTGAATACACTATAGGTCACATATGTACAGTATTGACTACAGCAGCATATGATTACTCTCTACATATGTACTGAATATGTATATGTCAGCCAATCCCCTCTCTGTCTCTTTATGGGGTGAAACAACAAACCAAAACCGAACCAACTTTTACTGGGAGTGTCCGATATTTCTACAAATAAAATTTTATGCCTTTAAAATAATTTAAAAGTCACATAAAAAGGGTTCACTCTTAGTGACAAACCGCACAGAGATTATCACTCCACTGGGTGTTTCAGCATCTTTAAATGTTAAAATACAAGTACAGTCATATAAGACCCTGATAAGCTAACTCATAGCTTGAGTATAGGGGCCCAGAGACTCGTCAGATAGCGTTAAAAATATATGTTGTTATGATTTGACACAAGCATGTATTACAAACATCAGCCTGGTTTTCTGGCCCACAACGTCACTATTTCGGGTCACTCTTACTCTTATTAACCTTGTTTACAGTCTCTGCGGGGCGGTTGTTTCCAGCAGAGAAAACTTTCTCTGTG
Source organism: Miichthys miiuy (assembly GCA_036365135.1). NCBI lineage: Eukaryota > Metazoa > Chordata > Actinopteri > Sciaenidae > Miichthys > Miichthys miiuy. The sequence continues at coordinate 5,358,838 of CM071625.1, read as the reverse complement.
TACACTCCTGCCCTACATCAAACATCAGCCAGATTTAAATTTAGACAACTAGAGTAGCCTTTAGCAGCTAAAGAATCAGACATTTCCCTCAGGAGTTGGTAGAGACCCAAAACAGAGCTAAAAGAGTGTGACTTACATCTGCTGGCTCCAAATGAATGATGAAGTGTTTCTTCAACAACTGCTGGGTGTGTTGAGCAGACAACTGTTAGCCAACACCTCTGCCCTATATATAAACCTCAAAAGGTGATCATATGTCAATGTTGTGTGTGTGTGCAGGTTTTTGTTTATGCTGCCCCCAAGTGGCCAAAAATCAGTCACTGCAGGTTATACATTGAAGGAAAATGACATTTTAGTGGACTGTTGCTCACGTTACAAACACTAAAACTTGGGATATTAAACTGGGAAATGATGGAAGAGGGCTTCATTTTCATTAACGGGATGATGACCGGTCAAGGTTTTTAAAACTACAAGACCCACACAGGTGTTTTCAATGAGAGAGGAGGCCTCCGTTCATGACATCATCAACCTGTATGAACTATAAACAGTGCAGATTATCCCGCCCTAACAGCTGCAGAGCGAAGGAGCGAAGTCGAAAATAAGAGTCGTCCTGCACCACCTGTTGAGGTGCAGTGTGGGTGCACGACGGTCACATTTTAATTGTTGATTCTTCTAATTAAGCAACTTGTGAATATTTATCAGCGTTCTTGTTTTTCTCACCATGTTTTGGAGCTTTGCAGGCTGCACTTGGCAAATTCATCCATCTGAACAGGTCATCCAATCTGATATGAAACCGGGGAAGACCTGCCAGAACAACAATCTATCCGCTTGTCTCCGATGAACTTTTTCCCAAGATGCTGTCACTTCTCAAAAAACACCAAACAAGAAGAATAATCTCACCATCCTGTCTGAGCTTTTATCCGACAGAGATATGTAAATACTTCTTCGGAGTTGAGTTAAAGCATAATTATTTAACAATATGTGGGGAAATTATTGGATCAGTGCCCTTAAAAGAGGTTTTGTTAACGTCACGAGTCGACTTTTCTGATCTGTTTTGACCTTCGTGATTCACAGCCTGAGTAATGACGGACCGGCATGAGGAGCTCTTCTTACAAAATGTTATTTTTGTGAAGGACTGTTAGGTAATGTCAGAGGTTTTTTTCGATAAGTGAGAGTGAATAATACCACTTGAAAAACAGAGTGCTTTTTAAAAATTTTTTTACAGCTTTGTTGGGGACGTTTTTCCAAAATCAGAAGAAAGGACGGACGCCTTTTGAGTTCTAGTTTAATATCTTCAATGTCAAGAACTTATTTTCTCTAATTCAGATAAGATCACTTAAAGAATAAAGATTTTTTTTGTCCTGATGGCGGGACAGTAAAAGACAAAACATTCAGCGGTGTAGGATGTGACTCTCGTGGATCTTTCTTCATACGTTAATTCATTTTCCAGGCCTCTCGAAGCTCTCCACACCCTCGTGTGAATCCTCTGAGCGTCGTCTTGACAATGACAATGAGGGATCACTTTCATCCTCCATTTTCAGACTGTGTTAGAGTGACCACAAGAGGACAAAAGCCTGCATTAATACTGTACTCTCTGAAGCAGCCGGGAAGGGAGGATGTCAAACTCAGACCTCTTTCTCTCTATTATCAACTCTCATGAATGTTTAAAGCTTTTTGTAAAGCCGATCACAGTCAGCATTTTTGACACATTTAAGGAGCTTCCCTCTTTAATTGCAAAAAAAAAAAAAACTGTGATGTTTGATATCATAATGTACCGCTGAATAAATGTAGCTACACTCAAACATCTCAGCTCTCACATTGTGTCTAGTGAGGAATTTATCCAGCAGACCTGCCGAGGAAATGTATGAAAATATCTCTGGGAAGAAAATCTGCTCTGGTTGTCTGAGAAACCTCCATAAAAAAAACTGTTTTTTAAAAAAAGGCACACGTCCTGATTTAGTGCCCAAAAGTGGTGCTATGGAAACTAAAATGTCAATTCTGTAAAACAAAAAACATCAACAGTGAAGTGGGAGCTCATGTATTTTTCCTCTAACGTGAGCTTAAGCAATCAACGAGATGGTAACCTCCACGGTGTATTACTGCATCATCGCTTCGTCAATGGTGCGGTGATTTAAAGATATTCATGTGTTGACAGTGGAGCTATCTGAGGCTGGAAACAAGTAACTATTATCTACTTATGTTAGTGATATTGTGACATATCTGTGCTGACGTTTTCTTGCTGATTGGCTCTCTATGGCGAGGAAGAATGGTTGGAGGTGGTGTGGAATATGAAGGAGGTACAAAAGTCAAACTTTGTGCAAGTTTTCATGAAGAAGATAAACTTCACTGATCCTTCTCACTTAAAGGCTTTATAGACATGCAAATGTTGAGTGTCCACAAGGTGAATTGGCACCACAAAAGTTATACCAACTTTCCATTTACCAATTTTGAGAAGAAGGCTTATAGACGTGCAGATGTGGAGACAACGTAGCAGCGCCCTGGGTGCAGTTAGGGGTTTGGTTGCTTAAGGGTATCCCAACAGTGTCCAGGAGGTGAACTGGCAACCTCTACAGCTACCAGTCCATACTCTATACTCCATGCTGGACCAGCTTAGATTCGAACAAGCGACCCTCTAGTTCCCAAACCAAGTGTACTGCCGCCCAATTTCTTTTCTAGTATATAACTTATTAGGACATTTTTCATGCAATACAGAGTGCTCCAATGAGTTCACTCAGTTAGAGGCTGAAATTGAGAAGAAGGGGGAAAAAAGAAAGGTCAGTGCAATTTGGTATTAATTATAAGGAAAAAGTGTTTGTACTATGAGTGGGTCATTGTTTGGGTTCATAAGCAGCCTTAATAACTGAGATTCAAGTTCAGCTCGGTTACCAGACAAATCTGCATTTGTGCCTTAAGTTTATGCCTCACAATGACTTATCTGTAATTTCCAAACACACCAAAAACTTTCCTTTTTAAAAAGGGGTTTGAGGGGTATTTCTTCCAACTGTAAGCTACCACCTGAACAATAACTCCATTTTCCATTTTCCTACCACATAAACCAGCAAATATCCTGAGAGTTAACACGAGATTTTAGAGAGGAAAGATCCTGGAAAGTAACACACCCGTAAAATGAAGTGTTAGCCTCACGGTGATATGAGGTCAGTGCTGCTCTTGAGGTCACTTTTGAGGTAAGATAAGCAGTTTTTAATGATAAGATGATGTAATATTACTGATAGGAGCAGATCAGCGTTTAAAAAGTGCAGTTATTACTGAAACACTTCACAGTCTGAATGCCAGCCATCATTTTTACGAGTAGCTGCCAGATTTTTCAAAATGGTGGACATTTGTTTTGTTTATTTATTTATTTTATTAGATATCATTATTATTATTATTATTTTAAATGCTGGCTTATGTGTTGTGTTGCATGATGATGACACAATTCCTGGAGCAGTGATGGGGGAAGCCTGCCATATACATGAGTCAGGTTACTGTATCATGTCTGTCTGCGCACCACTTCCAGCACAAAAGGACAGACTGCTCAGCGAAGGACTGAACTCCGTCCAACAAGCTCTGAGCGTCATGCTCGGGCACACTGCGATCACACTCCTCCTACACAACACAGGGCAGAATGCAGCCCCCACCCTCCCTACACACACATAAATATACACACATTTTTGGCCATGGCACCGTCGAAATTAACATGTCATTCCACTTTGGACAATCACAGACTTCACGTAGGTAGAGGTGAATAAATCACAGAGAGGACCTGCAAAGCAATCAGTCCTGCTTTAAAACCTCATCTGCATTAAACAACAACAAAAAAACAACAATCAGCCGTCATGTAAAAGTCACAAAACGCCACTTACAGTAATGTGCTTCTCAGAATTAACGAGCAAAACAACAGCAAGGAAGTGGGAACATCACATCTACTCCCACACAGGCAGGATGGCACTTCAGTTTTAAAGTTATGTAACAGTCTAATGGTGTGAGATTACATTCACTTTGCCCTCGGAGGGGAGACAAGAGATCAAGATACTCAAAAAAAAAATTGGAAGTCTGAGTGGTTTCATTGAGGATTGTTTCCGGAGGCTTAATGACATTAGTTGTAGATCTGAAACAAGCTGAACTTGTGCTGGTGTGTGTGCAAAGATTTAAACTTTTAAGGCTTTTTTTGTTGTTGTTGTTTTCTCTCTGTCAGCCATCCAAAGACATCCTCTAAACCTGAGACAAAGAGGGCTGTCTGTGAGAACAACAGCTCCTCTGACAACCTCAGCATAAACCTGTGGCTGGCAGTAATTAAGACGTGAACACCTACACCTTTTCTTTTTGTCTTCAATGCCAGTGTGAAACAATTAGAAAAACAACTTTGCGATCAGTGAAAACTCGGAATTACATCACATATTTGGCTCTGGAGAGGCTGCGCCGTGGGTGACATCACTGCCTCGACTGATTGATCACTAATTGATTAATTGGCAGAGCTTTTTTTGGAAATGTCACACATGCATGAATCACCGGCATTGTTTACCAAGACGTCCCCCGGTGACCGGAAACTACGTTAAACAACAAACGCCAACGCGCTTTGAACTCGAGAATAAAACAGAAAAAAAACCCACCTTCAAATAGGGAGGAGAAAACATCAATACAGATACTGTAGCCTGCAGCCAAGCAGCCAAGCATGCATGTGCCAAACTCTCCAGGAAACTCCCGCTGCAATTTTTACTTCATGGAGTCTATTTTTTTCAAGCATGGCAACGCGTTTTTACGCAAATTCCGCTTCAAAAAATAACTTACCTTCTCTCTTCTCGCTGTGAAGGTGGGAACAGGTGTTGCGTGGCGGCGTGCGTGATCTGCTGTCTTTTAATTAGGCGTCCGAGAGAGAGTTTTTTTTTTTTTTTTAAAGAAAAGAATGGTTATGTATGAATGAAGACAGTGCTGAGGCTTCTTTTGAGTCCGCCGTGCACCATGCTGTGGGAACACGGGGCTTGTCAAGAAAATGCGCACAACACTGGTGACAGGGCGGAGGAGCGCATTTTTAATTCTGTCTGAGCATCTGAAGTGATACACACAGTCACAGCAGAGACACTGCGTGTGTGTGTGTGTGTGTGTGTGTGCCCCCCCCTCTCTCTAACTCTGCACACACACCAAATCATATTATGGCACTGCAAAATGTCAGCAAACCCACTTTTTATTAAAATAATTTTAAAAAGGGCGTTTCTGGTATTTATAATCCTGCAAAAAACACATTTAAATCAACACTGTGTGCTCTTTTATAGTGTACCAAACCAACATTTAACTTTAATATGAGCAGATTAATGTAGAAAATGTTGTAAAAACATTATAAAAATACCATAAAATAACTCTTTCTTTTGTCCAAACAGCCTGCATTTCATTACATGTACATACAACACTGCGTGCTAAGGTGGGAGTAAACAGCCAATCGTCTTAAAATGCTAATTGAGGCGCATAAATTATCACAATCCTCCAACATTGTGACCATGGCAAAGCTGTTAGAGGCGTCAGATAACCGGACCTGGACTTTGACGCACGGTGAGCATTTTGTGGATGTGTGTAAAGGTGTGTGTGTGTGAGAGAGAGCTATTTCTGGACTGCTGCATCCATCTTTTTTTTTCTTCTTCTTTTTACAGGTGAGGATGTGTGCTTCAGCTTCTTCCCGCTGGAGGGCGCCACAGGCCGCCTTTAGCTTCACCTACAGGGCTTAAAGCACCATGGGTGAAATAATGTGGGTCTATATTGGTAAAGAAAAGGTTTAATATGGAGGATGTTTATGTTTGTGATGTCTCGTTTCACTGAGAGAAATGACACAAAACTGAGTGTCCAACAGAAGCAACACTTTAATATCTAAATTATACAATAATAATCTGCTAATTTGACCATTTTAATCACAGTTTTAAAGTTTTTAATTAAACCGTCTGCATGAAATACTATAAACACCATTTGTTTACCTTTTTATCGTTAAATTTCAGCATTTTACACCATGTATTGGTTAAAGATCATTACAGTAACCGATAGAGATCTTACAACTTTGCGTCCACCCTTTCATGTGAGTCGACAACTTTGACAGCCAAACATCAACAAGGTCAACAACACAAGACATAGCAGCCAGCTAATATTACTGACTGGTCCAACAGCAGTCAGCCCAGCTCGGCGTCTGTCTTTCAGCCTTTTATTTCACCAAGCTCTCACCAACCACTAAAACTTACTCTTGCCCTCTCTCTCGTACTCTCTTCTTCTCTTCTAAGGTTCTTCTGTCAGCGTCCTCATTGGTCTTTTCGCCCCTGTCATCATGTTCATAGAGGCTTCTGAGGCCAGATATATTGCCTGCTCGTCCAGCTCCGGTTCTGGCACAACACCGGCACAGCTTCCCTGTCAGCATTCCCTCAGGGCCTGAAAAAACCTCCTCTTCAGAATACGTGAGGTACAAACACTAACAATCAACCACAGTCTTTCAGCTAACAAAGTAAGGTAACATTAGCTAACAGCAGCTGTAGTTTGCAGCAGTTTACTCTGAGGACATCAGAGGGAAAACCAGAAAACATTTTCTCCATAAAATATGATGCAGTTTCACCAAAAAATCAGTGAAATAGTTGGTGGAATGTGACACAAAGTTACATAATGCAGAATCAGACGTACGAGGCGCAGAGTGGGAAGTCAGTGTAGCATCAGTATGGTTTAAAATCTGTTATTTTATGATAGAATCAATGTTGATAAAGCAATGTTGCTTTAAAAAAATGGTTTCACTGGTCTTCTTCTTCTTCTTCTTCTTTGTCCGGGCTGTCCGGGTACATGTTCAACACGCCGCTGCTCGATCTTCTCTTCTTTGTCTTTCAGTGTGGCGTACAATTGATTTTTAAGTCTTGCTGTCTGTAACAGTTTAGACTGGAGAGAAAAGAGAACAGCCATTTCACAAAAGACATTTCTATTCTTTGGCTTTTGGCTCCTTCTGAATCCTCTGTATGTGCAGCTGTAGCTTGATTCTTCCTCTATGTTTTTATCATGATCGAAACTTCTGATCAGATTAAGATGAAACGTGATAATCTCCCTGCTTACACACATTCCTAATTTTTTCTAATTGCAGTGTTTGTTGGTGCTCCGCCAGCTCCAGATGTTGTTTGGTGCCTGGCAGTGGATCATTATTCTCTGGGCCTCAGCCATGCATCTTATGACCACAATCATTCCTCTGCACACTCTGCTCTTGGTTTGGTCACAGATGCCTAAAAATGTAAATTTTTTGAGCGCATTATGCTAAAAGTTTCACTTTTAATTCACGGCTGTAGCCGTAACCTCCCTGAAGAAAGTATTTTGAAATGGAGCCATTATTTCAAGAAAATTCCTCTTAGAAATGTTTACAAACCAAGCACAGATAACTTCAAATAATTAGCTCTGATTGTCCCTGTAAGTAGACCTGATGTTGTTTACAGGAAATTCTAGAAAATAACAGACCCGTAACATGAAGCGTATCATGTCCATTAAAGATAAAATAGAGCATGAGATGAAGTTAAAAGCTCCATCACACATAGTAAGTGGATCTTGTGTTTAGGTTATTTAAGCAATTTAAAGAAATTATTTATTTTATTTCTCAAAATTAAGCTTTAAATTCTGGTGAAGAAATGCTGAATCACTTTTTCACATTTATTTATTGTTTTTGTTGTCTTGTAGTCCAATCTAATATACATAATATTAGCACCAAACACAAAGGCTGATGGGGGATGTATTTTATCAGTACACTTTTGATTCGATGGTGGCGTCAGAGTCATCCTCAGGGGGGAAAATGAACGTCCGTATAAGATTTCAGATCCATCAAATAGTTGTTGAGATATTTCAGCATGGACCAAGCGGTGAACCACCGAGACAGACAGACATTAGCATCCCCGGAGAGCTATATGCAGCTAACATGCTTAAAATCAGACGTGACCTCAGCGTCCCTACAGCCCTGCTAGTATCGACTCTGTCTGTATTTTGGGGCTAAATTACAAAATTGGAGCCTCAAAATTACAGCATGCAGCTCTGTCTGCAACCACAGAGACTTCGATATCACAAAGAGCAAAGATAATATACAGAAACAGCATCTATGTTGCGCTTAAATAAACTATTTTCAAAAACAAATAGCTGCATTTGGCGCGCCTATCTAATGTGGCACAAGAATCCGTCTAAGGTCGGGATGTGTGATGTGTTTTTTGACGTCCTGCTGCGGTCCGTTGAGCGCCTTCAGGGTGGAAACACTGCTTCAGATGTTATGTGGCTCTCTCTGTTTCATTGCTGGGTGTTTGCCACGTTAGGACAGCTCACTCTCTCCAGCATCTTTCACATGCCAGATCACTGTGGGCCAGTTCCTCTGTCCACTGAGTGGAAAATACCACTAGTGTGGCAATCCGCAGCCGCTCGGAAATCAACAGCGCCGAGCTAATGCTAATTAATTGTAACACGCACGCACGCACGCGAGTTATCTCTTTCCTCTTTGCCCTCTTGCTCCCTTCGCTCTGCATACACACACACTCATGCCGCCCACAGCCCTTCAGAGAGTAAACTAAAATGGAAGTGATGCATTGCGGTCTCAACGCTGTGCAAAGTATCTCTGACTCAGAGAAATGAGCAGAGACACGGACACTTTTCATGTGAGATACTGTCAGTGCATGTGTGTGTGTGTGTGTACATGTGGGTATGTGTCATCATGTTACACTACATACACTGTGTGTAGGCTCATATCATATGCTGTGTGGAGGTCATGGAGACCGGGGTATATTTTGCGCTTCAGACCTCTCCGTGTCAAACTCGAGAGCTCTAAAGGAGAAGGTAAGATGATGGTCTGAAGACAAGTGGCAATAAGTGGCAGTGTGAGTGTACAGCTTAGGAAAGTTGTGCAACTTTCATTACTGTAGAGATTAAAATCTTCACTCAAAACTTCAGTCAAATGTTTGGGATTCACTGTGCAGCACAATGTAGGTGCAGATTTTGACTCCAGGAGCTTGTTTTTACAGCCATGTGCTCACCTACGAGCAGACTACAGGTACACACGGACACACTTTTGTGACATTGTGATGCGCCTCGTAATTCATTTTCCAATCGGATGCGAGCAGGTAGCTATGCACATGTCATATCTGACAGGCGGAGTGACAAGCAGGTGCGTTCGGTGAAACTGTTGTGGTTGTGCTTGTCATACGCACGCACCCGGAGGCTGTTGGAGTTGAATTGTCATTCAGTTGAATTGTGCTAGGGCGATCTCATGCTAGGCCGGCAGCATTGACAGTATTGTGGACGTTGTGCCGGATCATTGTGGGGAAGAGGGAGCTGCCTGGAAGGTAAAGCTCTTGATTTTAAGATATTTTTGGAAGCTTTATTTGTCAGAGATAGCTGACGAGGGACAGGAACGGGACAGGCCAACCGGTACCCCAAAGCTCTCAATTTTCCAGTCTATCTAAGTTCCAACCTTCACCGATGGTTATTGGGTAGTGACCAAAAGTATGAGATTGCAGATACAGGTGGCTAAAAGAGATAGGGTGAGGAGCTCGGACATTCAGAGGGAACTCAGAGTAGCACTACTCCTTCGCTTCGAAAGAGCCAGTTGATCAGGATGCCCCCTGGGCGCCTTTCTTTGGAGGTGTTCAACTCGTAGGAGACCCCAGAGCAGACCCAGATCCCACTGGAGGGACTACATAGCCCATCTGGCCTGGAAACTCCTCGGGATCCCACAGGAAAAGCTGGAATGCCCTGCTAAACCCGTTTCCACCTAAACCCAGGCCGAGATAAGCAGAAGGAAACGGATGGAAGGCATTGGTTGAAGTGTATGATCATTATGGAGGATGTAGTTTGTGGTGCTGTTATTTATTTATTTCCAGAACAGCTGGAGGCTCCTAAATGGACCCTGTGGTGACAATTTGTCAACTTCTGTTTCCAAGGTCAATAATTAATCTCTGTTAAAAACGCTTGTGTGCCTGCAAATTGACATTTTTCTACCAAACCTCATCAGGCATACAAAACATGTAATTATGTGCTTATGATCATTTCTATGCAAATATGTAGAATCACAATTTATTCTGCTGCAGTATGTTTGCTGCATGATTGTACTCTTGAGCTGTTAAACCCTGCAGACCCACTGATGAGTCAGTCAATACAAGCTCAAGCTGTTCAGCCAAACATTGTTCAAACCCACGGACCCTTATTTTAAATTCTAGTGGACATCCTAAAGTTTTTAAAGAACACCAAATATGTCAGGCTGTTAATATGTGTAAAACAAGAGCTCAATAATATGATATGAGAAAATGGTGCAGCCATAAAAAGATCTGTAGATCTTGATGTGACTGTGACGGTGCAAAATATGCATGTTTGCCTGCATTTTGGGGGGTTAAACCAACACAAATTAGGTATATTTGACACAAAACCATCACTGATGTGGTTGAAAAATCTTCAAACAATAACAAAAAGTCAGATTATGAGACTGTATCCGCACACAAACATGCCAAACGCACGTGCCAAGACTTTCACATGGCTTTTCCCATGATGCCCGAGGCTCCAGCATGACAACAGGCAGAAGAGTTGACTTATTCGCCCATGTCCCCTGCACTCCTTCCTGTCTGTTTGCCTCCATTCATCAGCGATCAGTCGTCCACAGTCGATGTGACACCTTGTTTGCGTCTACGGGACTCAGAAACTGACAGCTGAGTCACAGAGTCAGGACTCCGTGGCCGGATCAAGAGGCCAAATCAAACACAGTACAGTTTGTACTGGACCAGAATGGGCTGAACGAGTTACAGCAGGCTCATTTTGACGACACTACAGTCAGTTAATCCTTAGTCTAGTCTAAAGCAGCATGAAACTGCTATTCAAGGTGAGAAGTGACGGTGTTTGCCAAGTAGACAGGATGCACAAAGAATCTGACCTGCTTAATTGTTAGACTGTGAAAAACTAGCAGAATTTATTGTCCACCAGAGTAGAAAATTGTCTTAAGCTCAGCAAGACGTCATATCAATCATGTCAAGTGTTAGTTAACGATTGATTACAATTGGACGTCAGTGCATCTGAAGAGTTTTCTGTCTTGCCGATTCATACTTTTCATAGAAAGTAGAACAGAAAAATAGAAAGAACAGAAAGAAATTTGCAGCTAAACAACTCCAATTCTGTTAGATGTAGTCGTAGATCATCCATTTCTAATACGATGAATGTTCTTCTGTCCACCAGAACATACATTAGTCTGAAAAAGTAAATTTCATTTATTTAATTAAGCTACACAATACTTAAATTAATTAATAAACCCCAGAGTGTTCTTTTGTTATTAAAAAGCAGCCAACCGGAAAGTAATGTTATTGTTCAATGATGCTCAGGAGAGTTTGATGCTAAATGCTGCTTCTATGCTGCTTTAAGAGCAAAACAGAGCAGGAAACTGAATAAACTTTTATATATGTTTGGTCATGAAAATGGTTATCATTAATGTCAATAATTAAAGGTTTAGCTTTATTTAAATAGACAGTAATGGAAGAAGTACTCATCTTTTACTGAACTACAAGAGACTACAAAAGTCCTGCATTCAAAACTTAACTTCAGAAGAAGTACAGAAGTATTAGCATTAAAATATACCTAAAGTACCAAAAGTAAAAGTATTTATTATGCAGAATGGTTCATTTCAGAGTAATATATTATTGCATTATACACAGATCAGCCATAACGTTATGACCATTGACAGGTGAACACTTTTCATCTTGTTATCATGGCATTTGAAGTGATCATTGTGTCTCCAAAGTTTGACATGTTAGAAGCAGGAAAAATGGGCAAGTGTAAGGATTTGAGCGACAAAAGCCAAATTATGTTGGCTAGACGACTCGGTCAGAGCATCTCCAAAACTGCAACTCTTGTGGGGTGTTCCCAGTCTGCAGTGGTCCAAGGAAGGAAGAGCAGTGAACCAGCGTCAGGGTTATGCATTGCCAAGGCTCATTGATGCATGTAAGGAGCGAAGGCTGGCCCAGACGAGCTACTGTAGCTCAAATTACTAAAGAAGTTGCTGATTCTGATACAGAGGTGTCAGAACAATCATTGTCCATGCATTGGAGTTTGTTGGGTAGTCCATGCTGACCCCTGTCTACTGCCAAAAGCGGCAACAAGGAGCATGTGAGCACCAGAACTGGACCATGGAGCACTGAAAGACGGTGGCCTGGTCTGATGAACCTGGGGAACACCGGGAAGAAGGCAAGCCGGCAGAGGTAGTGTTGAGTCCTGCCATTCATGTGGACTTTGACACCTACCCAAGCATTGTTGCAGACCATGTACACCCTTTCATGGAAACAATATTCCCTGATGGCAGTGGCCTCTTTTTAACAGGCGCCCTGCCAAAAAGCAAAGGGCTGCTTTGGCAGCAAGAGGTGACCTACACAGCATTAACTCTGTCTTCTGTATATGTGTATAAATATACTGTATGTGTATGTTAAAGAAAAACAGAAGGACGAGTAGTAAGTGACAGAAAGAACTCCCAGCTCAGAGCCAATCCACTGGAACAGACACTTCATAAAAATGTTTTGACACCAACATCTGTTCGCGACGCCGCAGCCGCCAGCCGATGTCTCCTGATCTCCCGCAGTTGTCGTCTCGCTCGGTACACCCTCATCACGGAGTTTCACTGCGTCTGAGACACTGAGACTGAGGTGAAATCAGACAGTCCACTCCCTCCACCCGAAAATCTATCCAGGTGTCAGAACTGCTGTCTGTTACACCATGTGTGTGTGCATAGACTGAATATACTCTCAAGAATGAAAAGTTACCTTCATAACCAAAAAAACCCTTTTAGAGACACTTCTTTATCTTGTCTGTCTCTCGTCCTGTTGTAGCACTTCATTGTCACCCTGGGCAACTTATAGAGCTCTATTTACAGAATATAGCAGAAAATGTGATATAATATTTATAACTATGTTTTCATTCACCTGAAAATAAGAATTGTTGTATTTCTGTCACCCTTGAATGACTCTTCTATATCTACAGACGTCACAGGAAGTCTGTTATGGTGTGATGTTACAGCAGCCCAGAAATAACAAACCCAAACACTGGCTCTTGGGTTGCAACTCTCAACTACACCACTAGATGTCACTAAATCCGACACACTGATCCTTTAAATGTCTGGAGGCCAAATTTATCCAAAAATACATCGAAAGTATATTTTAGTATAACTTCTCATTTTATGTAGGACTGAACGTCTACTTAAAGGTGTTGTGGAGAAAACTCTTAAAAAACTTTATGAAAGAAAGACGCAGAGACAGCTGCTTGCAAATTCGAACTCCTTTTACTTACAAACTTCACAGCTTTTTATAATCATTCTTACATCACTGTTTCATAACCAAACTGCCAAATATGGCAGTTCATACATCCTGAACTTTGTTATGATCACATAGTCAATGTTCAAAGAAAAGTTCCCAGAAGTGTGTGTGTGTGTCTCTCATGGGTGTGTATGCGTGCGTGACTTCTCCATGATCTGGTCAAAGCATGGAGATAAATGTTATCTGGCGGAACAGGCAATTCATTCTGGCAGTCACCCCAGAACACAGTATTGTTGATGCTAAGACCACGCCAAAAGGGGTTTCCCAGATGTGTGCTTCTGTTATATTACGTGTAAAAGTATATATGTATCGCTCAGAACATGACAAAGGACCAACTGTGAAGCTGCCGATTGCAACCATCTGAATACCCCTCGCCTCACCCTACCCTTCCAAGTGTGAAGGGCAAACTATAGCAGCCACGTAATCGGTCCAATGCCAATGTTTGGCTTTTCCATTCTGGGCAACATGGTGGTGCAACATCACAGACTCTATTCAAGAGGACCTGCTCCCTCTGAAGATATAAAAGACTCATTCTAAGGTAATGGAAACATAATTCTTCTGTTCAGGTGATTATATACTCATAAAAACATACTTATTATTCAATTTCTGGCATATTCTATAAATAAGAGTAAATCTGACAAACCGACCTTTGAGTTTCTTTACTTTCTTGAGCTAAGACGAGCGGTGCCATTTGAACATTAAAGTACTCATTTCCTTGGTTGTTTACTCAAAGTTAAACTGACCTCTCGTGGTGCAAGTAATGATCGTCCTCTCTCAGCAACAAAGGCAAAACTTGCGGGACATAAACCCCTACCTGGTTTCTTTTAATCTTAACCGCTCGTCTTTTTTCACCTGCTGTAATTGATTGTTTGGCCTCTTGGGATCTGCTGTAAGTTGTAAACAAATCATTCACGTATTATCCCCTGTTGTTGTAGCAAATGACCTATTTACATATCCAGAGTTGGTCTCCACCAACTCCTGAGGGAAATATCCGTCTCTTTAGCTGCTAAATGCTCGACTATGTTCAGCAGCACGTTGCTAACTTTTCCTGTCTGCCATTTGGTGTTTGGACAGGTAACATGCAGTGGATTCTCTTTTGCTTAAATCAGCTGCCTGCTGCTTGGGGAAAGTGTCATCGAGAGAAGTGAGAGAGAAGTTGCCCCATCCATCCATCCATTTTCCATAACTGCTTATCCTTATCAAGGTCACAAGTGGCTGGAGATGAACCCAGCTAACAATGAGCGAGAGGGAGGGTATATCCTGGACAAGTCGCTAGTTCATCACAGGTCACATAGAGACAAACAACACACTCACATTCACACCTACGGCCAATTAACCTGCATGTCTTTGGACTGTTGGAGGAAGCCAGTCAGGTTTGAACCAGGAACCTTCTTGCTGTGAGGCGACTGCACCAACTATAGACAGTACAAAGAATGGACGTCATATCTGTGACATCGCCAACAGGTTTCTAAGGAGCCGCTGTGACGCTCACAGTGTGGTGGCTCTGACTGTTGCCATCTTGGCAGTCCTGCCTCCCGGCTAATGTAAAAATGGGCTAAGACGTGGATTGTTGGTGAGGTGAACCACAAAGTCAGTGGTAATACTTTTCAGTGGGTTTATTTATGGGTACATTTTTATTATATTATACATTAAATATAGTCATTTAACCCGCTGCTTACATAAAGATATTGTTTATTGAGCTGTAAGTAGTATAAGTAGGTAATGTTGCAGTAATATTGCTCAATTTGGAAGTGCAATAATCAACATTTCATGGTCGTCATGTGTTAATAAAGACACTGCCCCTTTGGTATCACTGATGACTGTACACGTAGGATCAACTAATTGCTCCGTTGCTCATTGCTCTATTAAATTGTTTAATATTGCAGAGTTGGACACCAAACGGGGACTTCCAGACGAAAAACATTTACTTGTTTACGCTGTTTACATCTTCTGCATGACATGCATGGTCTCCCTGTGTCAGGTAAAAGACCCTACAGTATATGAACCTCATTCATAGACACAGGATCAAAAACTAGCTGCTAATGTGAAAGGACATATTAGCGCAGGAGTGAATAAAATAAAAATGACTAAATAAAATGTGTAGTTTTAGTCTTAAATCTATAAAATGCTATTGTCGGGTATAACTGACATTATTGTGATGAAATTCATCATTTTGCCTGTAATACTGTTGCAGGTTCGTGTAGCCAGTTGTTGTCAGTAGGTCACATTTCACCCCTCACAGTACAGACAGGAGAAACATTCACTGATATGAAAATAATCAGATCTGTTCTCTCACACAATAACACCCCACACACTGTGTAAAACAAGCTCCGTGTCTTCCTTTCTTCTGCACATGCACATAAACACTCCACCTCCAGTCTTCTCCTCTTTGTCTTTGTGTGTCACCAGAAGCTCTTACATGCATTGCATAAGCATGTCGCTGCCAGCACCATCAGGTCATCTTACCGCAAAACCTTTTAGACAGAGACACAGAACGAGGGAGGAAAACGAGTGAGAGTGTGAAAGTGTGGAGGGAGTGATGAGGATGTGTGTGTGTGTGTGTGTGTGGAGGTGAGGGAGAATATGGTTCAGGGTCTTTTTTAGATAGTGGAGGTGGGTGGAGGGGCTGAAGCGAGGGATGTGTAAAGCGAGGGATGACAGGCATGACGATCACACCTGTGGCTGACTAATCCCGCCTCCGCTGTCTGCAAATGAATCTGTTAGACGATGAGAGGCCTGGATGATTGACAGACGGATGCACGCACGCAGGAAGTGGAGGAGGAAAACTAATGAATTCGTCAATGCTGGATTGTGTTTCTACGCTCAGAAAGTCATCTGACAAAACAGAACAATAAAAAACAAAGAAGTCTGGAAGATATTTTACATGCAATTCGACATTTTTTACACTATAATTAGTCAGGACAGTGGATACGTGTGGTGTCTTTCTCCATAACACTTGAAAAACATTGTAAGATTTAAGACACTTGGCTGTATGAGTCAGTTTCTGTCTTAAAACCTGCATCAATTCTTTGGCCACTTGGGGGCAGCACAACAGGCTGCAAACACAACATTGACATATTACTACTATTGAAAGCAACACTGAGTAGAAATTAGTATTTTTGTGATTTGGTGCTTCCAGTTTCAGAGTTTCAGAGTTTGCTAACAGCCAAACATCAAGCAAGGTCAACAACAGCAGACATAGCAGCCAGCTAGTATTACTTACTCGTCAACAGCAGTCAGCCCAGCTCAGCGTCTGTCTTTCAGCCTTTTACGACTAAAAGTCAGTCCCAGATTTACTCTTGTCCTGCAGCTTCTTCCTCGGTCATTCACTGCTTTTCTCTTCTTAGCTTTCTCCTGCTGAGTTCAGTTACATTGCCCGCTTGCCCAGCTCTGGTTCTGGCACGACATTCGCCTACATCCTGGGACTGAAAACCTCCTTTTCCTGGTACAAAACTCCTGTGGTACAAAATGTTAACACTTTCCCGGTGCTCTGAGCTCACAGTCCGGGCAGCCCGACTAACAAACTGAGCTAACAGCAGCTACAGTTGTCAGCAGTTTACTTCACTGTCCATCAGGAAACTCTGTAAATCACAGAGAGTTGATGCACAGCAGCTAAGGACATCAGAGGGAAAACCAGAAAACATTTTCTCTGTAAAATATGATCCAGTTTCACCAAAATCAGAGAAGAAGTCAGTGTAGCATCAAAATGATTTTAAATCTCTTTTTTTATGGTAGAAAAGTTCCACAATGTTGCTTTAAGTATCAAAATATCAATGCTGCTTGCGTTTATATATCGTAAATTTGTCATTGCTTGATAACCAAAGGGGGAAAAAAAACAGCATTTATAGATGATAGATTTATTTAGACAGACAAAGCAGGAAAGAAAGCTAACACGTTGTACAATGTTGAAAACTTTAAAAACATGTTAAATGTGCTTTGTCCACTATCATATTGGTGCATTTTAATTGATTTTACACTGGTTGTCGAGTGTTAACACTACAAATTCATAAAATCTGGTGTAAATAGCTTTAGAGGAGCATATTCGGAGGTATATTTTGCACGCAGCATGCAGCTGGTTTTAAGCTCAGGTAGTGTTTCAGGTCCCTCACTGCCGCAGTGTGAGGTTTGGATGGGAGATAATTGTTGGTTTTTGCTGAACAGGTTCCATTTTCGTCACTTCTGCTTGAATATTTTATGGTAATTACTCCAAGGTATTCATCAGTGAGAAGCAGAGAGAAAGAGAGAGAGAGCAACAGCCTGCAGCAGATAACAAGACACCAGATCTCTTTCTCCGAGCTCCCACCGAGTTCACCTGCATGTGTGTGTGTGTGTGTGTGTGTGTGTGTGCTCAGGGTGTCCCTATAGACAGTATGAAGCTTTGTCTCTGAACCCCCCCAACCACCCACCGCCCCCTAGAGAAGAATAGGGTCAGATTGAGATTCAAGTTCACCACCATCAAGGACACGTCCTGTGGTCACTCCACACACACACACACACACACACACACACACAATCAGCATGCCGTATGCTTTCAATCCGCATTCAAAGAGGGAGTCTTTAGGGAGAGACAATAGAAGCACATGCATATATTTGGACATGTAATGAGGGCACAGCCCACCAATTAAGGCAGACTGTGCCTGTGTGTGTGTGTGTGTGTGTGTGTGTGTGTGTGCGTGTGTGTGTGTGTGTGTGTGTGTGTGTGTGTGTGTGTGGACCACTAGTCCCGGCAGGGGATGGAGACAAAACCCAGTGGAGGGGAACCGACCCCATTCAGAGCTGGTAATCCAATTCTGAAAGCTGTCTTTCAGAGGAGGAGTGTGTGTGTGTGTGTGTGTGTGTGTGTGGTGGTGGAGGAGTGGGGTGGTGTCGGGGGGGTACAAGCAGCCGAGAGTAGTTCTTTAATGTGAATGCAAAGCAGGGGAGGGGTCATATTACTCCCCTTCTCGCTCCTCTAGTAACCGTTCATTTGTTTTTTAAATCCATGACTCCCGCTCTCTCGGGGGCCACGACGGATAGTTAAGACCACCGCCTCACCCACCCATCCTCTACTCCTCCACCACCACCACCACCAGCAGCAGGAGCAGGAGCAGCTCTCCGTCCTTCGGTTCGATAACCCAATAACAAGTGCTTTTATCCGAGGCTCAAGTTTCAAGCTTTCGCTCTCTGGGATCGTGGACATGACAGAAAAGAGGCTCAGAAGAGAAACACTGTGGAGAAGTGAGAAGAGTTCAAGGGGCATGTAGGTCTAAAACACTTAAATAATCTTAAACTGAACTTGTCAAACAGTGAAAATGATCTCACACTCACACTCTGAAGAAGCTAGACTGAGAAAAATACAATTTTAAGTGGTGGAAAACTGTACTCAAGTTCAGTTTTGAGGTACTTAATTGAGTTCTTTAATTTAATTTCTATGTTATGTACAGCACCTCTATACTTTGACTACACTACATTTTAGAGGGAAATATTATATAATATTTTTAGTGCACTAAATTTATCAAGGAAGCTAATAGTAATCGGAAAATCTCATATAACACAGTTTGCTGCCTATTGAGTACTTCCCACCACTGTAATGATGGTAAACAAAGGTAATGTCCAATTTGTGCCCATTTGTTTTTGTGTTGAATGTGTGTGAAGAACATTTTAGGAAAATTAAACTCTGCACAGTGTTTTTAGCTATCTCAGCTAGAATTAGATGTACGTCTGGTGTTTGTTTTCACGGCTGTGCCTTGGCGAAAAATCCCAATTTCCCAATTGAATTCATGAATTTTAGTTACTTCTCTGCAACAATAGCAGATTAGCCCCTCTGTTATTAGTGTTCTCCATTGGATGTGTATTTTTGACAAGCAGCAATGCTGAAGTGCCAAAAACTGCAGTTCCTCAAACGTCCACTTGAGGCTGGCTCCAGAACGAGTCAGTCTCCATAAGTCCCCATGTTTAAAATGTCCAACTTTCACAGCAGAAATAAACATGTTTACAGCCTGGTACAAAAAACTGTTTTGGTCACTCTGCATGATTTTTCTTCGCCAAACCCAAAAGTTGTTCTCAGTAGCAGCTTGTACAAAACATCGAATGATTAATTAGGCAATTAATTAAACTTTTTTTTCTATGTTTAGTCCAACTTTCTGTCAGATTCTCTGAGCTGTGCCTGCTACAAGAGGACCGTGTGACCTTACATGAGTGATTATTAATTAATGCGATGCCCAAAACTTGCCTCATGCTACTAAACACAGCCCCATCCTCAAAGTGAAGCTGTTTTAGACACTCTTTGACCCTTTGACTCTCCAACAGGTCTGGCTACCCAGACAAACTTTCTTTGGGTCTTCCTGAACGCACGTTTTCTCAGTTTAAGCCACCGGTATCTTCTTGCAGAAAGACTTTTCGATGCTTCAGGATATTAAGTTAAAGTGAAAATCAGTTTAAACAATCTGTGTACATCTCAGCGAGTTTGCCGTGGTGGAGTTTTGCAGCTGTGAGTTCATGAAGTTAGGCGAGAGGAAAGCGGAGTTGGGTCCTCTGAATGATGTATGGACGGATGCTTTAGACTGTTGCATTATTGAAACGTGGCAACAGAAAAACATGCCCCCTCCTCGACTCCCTCTCACACACAGTCAGCAACACATCCTCTTGTTTTGAAACCCAACACGGATCATAATTTCAAAAGAAAATGCTGCAGCACAGAGGTGAGATGTACGACTCAAGTGTGTTTTGTCAAAGTCGGAGGTGTCAGAGAAATCTTTGGAAGAAGACGGAGGGAAAAAAGGTGATGCATTTACACTTTGATCTGCACTGGTGTTGCCCTTTTATGATTTCCTTTTGCCAGCACTGAGCTTCTTTCAGATTCTGCCAGTGGATTCAGAGAAAGTGGGAGTACAGCAAGTATGGACGGCATGGCGAAATGGCAGAGAAAATCTAATTATGCGTGTGTGAGAGGGGTTAAAGGAGAGGGAGAGAGAAACAGGGGTTGATAATGAGAGGGGTGAGAGATCCCCTGTAAGGCCCACCGGGTCTCCACAGACCGCTGGAAGAATGGAGCGCCGCAACAGAGGGGCCGTTATTTTCTTTGTGAGCTCGGGAAACCGGAGATGCTCCTCCGCTCGGCTACTGAGTGACATCAGCCGCTCGGGGAGAAGACACACACATACATACACACCAATAAAACCAAAACCTTGCATGCAAACACACACACACACACACATATATTTGCAGATGCACCACCCACACACACACACACTCAGAAATCCCTGAATCCTCTAAATGGCTCAACATTTGCATATACTGCTGTTCCAATTATCCTCCCGTCTTCTTCTCTTTCTCTTTTATCTGCGGGTGAAGACAGGTCCGTGTGAGGTTTAATGAACGTGAGACAGCCTCTGTCATCTCTCTGACACTGCCTGCCGTCTCCTTCTCCTTAAGCTATTATAGCAAACAAAGAAACAGAAACAAAGACTTCTGAGGCCGTGGGTGCTGTGTGTGGATGCATAATGTACACATATGCCGTACATGTCGTATAAATATGCAACATTTAGTCATCTTATACATGTGGAGGCATTTGGTGGAATGGACTGCGATGCAACGGCACGATCTGTGCATGGAAAGCAACCCCATCTATAAAAGACAACATTTGAAGACTGATAGTAATAAAGACCTAGTGATGCAACATGTTGTTTGAGGATAGATATTACAGTATACAGCATTATTAGACTTTGTATAAGTGATGATATTAAAAAAACAAAAAACTAAATGTAAACAGTCATTTATAATTTGCAGGTTATTGCAAATTATTGAAATGAAAGCAGGATGACAGTCAGGCTTTTAAATGAAGTAACTTCACTTCAGTTTAGTTGTTTAGCTTCTGTTTTCTCAGCTAAAGACACATAAAGATAAAAAATAGTTAAATCCTAAAGACATTAGCTACATGTCACAGGTCCAGTTTGTGGGTATTATGGTTGAGATTGAATTTTTGTGACACGATGTGCTCATGCGACAAACATTTTAGGAAAATTTGGCAGATTAGTTTTTCACAAAATGTATCTAATTCTTACACAGACCTACTCGTCTTTTAAAGGCCCTACAAACTCTGCCCAGTGTTATCAGTTATCTCGGCTAGACATAGATACATATCTGATGTTTGTTTTGTGACTTTCCAAAAGAATAAATCTTTCTGCAACAATAGCAGTTGATGTTCTTGATTGGATGTGAATTTTTGGCTGTGAAATGAAGTCACCTCCAAACCACAACAGCAAAATAAGTTAGTCAGTGTCTTCCAAATCCAAAAAAAACAGAGCTCTCTGTGTTCTCTTCAGAGCCTTTAAGTGTCTTTCAGCTCATTATTTTGAGTTTATGGTACAACTTCTGGGTGTCAAGCGGCGACCTCCGTGGCTGTGAAGTGAAGCCGATGCAGAAGTGCCAAAAACTTGGCTAGAGTTTTGTGAATTTAAATCTGAAAGACAGACACCGAGCTGGGCTTCTTGCTGTTGGAGTAGTAAGAAAATAGCTGGTTGCTATGTCTTGTGTTGTTGACCTTGCTTGATGTTTTGCTGTTAGCAAAACATCTGTCCATATTTCTGACAGCTGCACTCTGAAACTGTGGGACACCAAATCCTAAAAAATACCAATTTGTACGTGATGTTGCTTTAACTAAAAAAGATGACAATTCACACTTTCAGTTGTTTAAAAACTAATGACGTGAGTTCGTTACACTTGCCGCGCTAATTAAGGAAGATAAATGTATAATTTGTCTCACACCTACCAGATGAAACAAAGCTAGCATGAGAGGAAAGTCAATCAGCCACTGTCTGTTCACACCCACAGAAGAGAGGTCTAATCAAGCAAGATAAGTGAAAACATCTGTGTGGGTGGCCGGTGGGTTTATAGACACTTTAAACCTAAAACGTTTAACATCAGTGCCACCTGCTAAACAACTGACATAATGAGAAAAACACGGTTTGTGGTGTGCTGCTAATGTTGTTCAGCACGTAATTTGCTGGGAAAGATTTTAGACGCTGCAGCGAGCCCTTTGAAAATATGTAATTTTTTTTTTTGCTGATGCTGCTTGACTCATTAGTAAATTTCACAACTAAAAAGTAAAGAGCTGAGCAGCTCGAATCTGTAGATCATTCAGCCATGTGTTGTGTTAAAAAGAAAAAGGCCCCTTCATTAACTCAGAATACGTAGAAAATTGGCCCAATTTAAATGAAAGACTAAACCAACTTTGTGCAACAAACACACTTAAACATGAGTTTATTTGTGAGATCCAAGCCCAATTAAAGACCGACTCCAGACTGTTTCTGTCAGGCACCTACAAGAAGTACAACAAACAGGAATATTTTCTGATTTCAGTGTGTTTGAACAGTTTTTTCACCCCCAAAAGTGATTTTTTTTTTCAATCCAAAGAGGAGTCAGCATCTGCTTAATTAGACTTAAATGTTTACATTTACATTAAAATAAATCTAACACGGTTTACCATCAAATTACGCCGCTAATACTATAAAGTTATGACATCTTTCTGCTTTGCAGCGCCGTTACCCAAACTTGGCATTCAAAGAGGGATCGCTGACCTGTTTTTCTTGGTTCCCCTGCTGGCACATTAAAGTGCATAGCTATGATATATGAATTAATTTACCTAATTAAAATCAAAGATGAGAAGACGCTCTTCTTCTACTTTAATTAGGAAAATGAAATTAAAGGGCTTTGCACGTACTTACCGAACTGGAATTACATCTAGTAAGTACTATTTCAGATGCCGTGTGTGTCTTCTGTGCTTACACTTGCTATTTTGGTTACATAAGTGCATTTGCACTGTTGATTATGGCAAAATTCAGGTCAAAAAGGTTAAAGTGTAGAACGTTGGATACTTCTCACCCTCAGTGGTCCCCATTTTGGATATGTAGCAGAAAAGGAGGGACCACCAGGACCCCGAGAGTAAGCTGCTGGAGCTGAAGTGGTTGTGGTGCGTGCAACAATATACAAATGTTGTTGTACATATGTTTTAGATTTAGATTTTGGCAGTCAAATGTTGGCGCTAATGCTCTGCGTGGTTGCAATTCGGCGACGAAGAAGAAGCAGTAAAATGCTGCTATTTTCTTTTTCCGGTAAGCCGAACTACAAAACAGCCGTCTTCTTGCGAACCTGGATCAGAAATTGTGAAACACTGAGCGTCACGTCACGCCTGAGATTCCCTCACCCATCAACGTTGGTGTCACCAATGGCGTCAAGATATTTGAAATGCAAACGAGAGGCCGCCTTACTCACACGGCAGCCATTTTACTCTGAGGGTTGGAAGCTCAAATGACTCCTCCTCTCAGATAACAGATTTTTGTACCAGTCTGCTGTGAAGGTGGGCATTTTAACATGGGGACTTATGGAGATTGGCTCGTTTTATAGCCAGCCTCAAGAATGGCAGGTTTTTGGTACTTTGGTACTTGTTGGCCTCATTTCACTATTAGAAATGCAGGTTGTGTTTTTGTAAAGGCCGTTTCAAACCACCGTGCAGTAACCACCTACCTTTACAAGTGTTCCCCAAAAAGCAAAGCACCTACCGGCATGATCCAAACCTCTTCCCTTCGTTGAAATGATTGGTTACTGTACAGTGTCTGTGTTTTGTTTTGGTCCTGGGGAGACACCAAATATCTCTTTTTGGTCTCGAGCTGAAAAGAGTTCGGGAAGCCCTGCTTTAGATGAAAATAAAATCAAATTTCTCTTCCCGGCATCAGTCTGTGGCATTACTTATGCTCTTTGTAGCTCTGCACACCTACACACTGAGTTCACAACTGTGGTCCTGCTTTCATGCTTGATGTTTGGAGCTAATGAATGTTTAAGGAGGGAGTTTCTATCACCAGCCAACAATAACAGCAGCACAGCGCTGACAGTTCGCGAGACAAATTTAGACACGCATGCATAAAGGCACAGAAATCACCTCGGTGCTGTAAACAAAGAAAAGCACACATGCCTCAAATAGCAGAGGGACACATGCAGGAATGCATATGTATTCACACATATACGCTCACATTCAATACCTAAACATCGCTCTGTATCCATGGTTTGAGGTCTCGGACACACACACACACACACTCACATCTCCAGCCAAAAAGAAACGCACATTTCCCTGGGAGGCTTCCACTCCTTTCGCTCTCTCTTCAATATCGAGCAGGCTTCACTCTGCAGAGAACAAAGTGTTTGTTTTTTTTATTTTAGATCACAGCTCCTGTGTGGGCACCGGGTCAGAGTGGTGCACTGCAGAAGGAAGTATGAGGCGTGCTTTGAGCTGGTGGTCATGGGAGGATCGGTAAACAACAAGGCCGTAGGTGGAGGCTTTTAGGTCTACATCGATCCAGCTGCCGAAGCCGCTCCAGGCTGATAAAGATGAAGGTTGTGTGTGTTAAAGTATATCTCCATCTATAATGTTTTAAAACATTTATTTGGTTAGAAAGGTGCGCGGTACAAGCGGTGGAGGAGACGATGTGTGTGTTCACAGTTGGGGTGAGTGATCTGCAATCAGCTCATGCATCCGGACCGGCACACAGCTCAAATCTGACTGATGTGTTTCCTCTCGTTTCTGATCTTTTCCTTCCAACTCATCATCTCCAATCATCAATCTCCGTCACATTTTTAACCCCTTTTAACTTGTATATATTCTGGTGCAAGGTTTACTCTCTGCATTTCTGTCAAGAACCCTCCAACACGTCAGACTGTTTACTGTTTGTGATTCTTGATCTTTTCTGAAGAATATTGACATTTTGAGAAATATAGATCGGAAGCTCACCAGTGGCCTCCTGAAGTCCTGTTGCCATGCTGTGATGTTGCAGGGCAACCAGAGACTTCAGGAAGTCGGTGTGTCTGCAGAGAAATAAGTCCGGCATGTAAACACTGTTTTCTTATATTTCAGCTCTTGTTAAACCTGCAACAGCTAAATTTTTTGAACACTGGGCGGCAGCGAAGACAAGTTTTGAACCTTGTTAGCCAACAGTTAGATTTACAAATATTGTGTTATATCTTTTCATCGAACTATCTATCAGATCAAAATATCAGTTTGTTCAAATACTAATAACAACAAAACATTTGGGGTTCATTAGCAAATGTTGCTAACACATTAAGTTAAGATGGCAGACAAAGTAAACCTGCTTAACATCAACATGTTAGCATTATCATTGTGAGCATGGATTAAGACTTTGAGGCAGATTAAAGTCCAATAGTGACTCACTTTTAGCTCAGTTTTTGGTCTCTACCACCTCCTGAGGGAAATATCTTTAGCTCTTTAGCTGCTAGCTGTTTGTTGCGGAGCAGGTAGTGGACAGTAGCTTTTCCACAGAGTGCCCACGCTGATCTGGTTGTCTGGTTGACCTCAGAGTACCACTGCTCCTTCTGAAAGCCACCAGGTGAAGTGGTTAAGCAACCTCTTGAACCTCCTTTGGATGCTTCCGTGTGGAGATATTACAAACACCTCCAACTGGAAGAGACTCTAGACGGACACCCAAAAAGCGCTCAAGAGATTACATTTCCCATCCGGGCCTCAAGATGGACTAGAAAGAGAGCTGGAGCGAAGGGCGAACCTGCCTCAACCATAACCGAGAACCGTGGCAGGATTGGTTGATGTAAAACTTTCTTGCGTACAACAATTGAAATAAAACTCAAAATCCCGACAATAGCTACATGTTACGTCTAAATTCCACTGGAGATTGCAGTCTTGGTCCATTCTCCGTATAACTTCATATTCCACCAGGAGCGTTTCAGAACTAGACTTTATTTTGTTTAAATTTGGTCAATTTTCTTTGATTTAAATGCTTCTACCATCGGTTAGTGGGATATGTAGTTAAATTGTTTGGCGTTTTTTACAATCTGGAGTCTGCACAGTGTGTTTTATTTTGAAAACTGACCCGATTCTTGATATAGAAATAATTCTCAATCTGCTCTTTGCTGCTCGACACGGCTGGTTGCGACGTCCATCAAAAAGCAGTGTATTCCCAGCAGTGTCACAATCAATGTCTAGGACGACCATGATCAGCTTCAGCGGGCTTGGCGTGTCCAGAACGCACCGCAACCACGCCCGGTGGGATTTAGGTGTTTGAAGTTCCTGAAGTGTAAGAAAAGCCCACTGTTCCTTCAGCATGTCCTCCCTGCTGCCTCCTTTCAGGCTCTCTCTGTATCATTTCCAGGCTTTTCTCACTGCTGGCCTTCTCATTTGCATACACAGACAGCTTTGAAGGTAGCCATCCCCCTCCAAAGACAAGAACCCCCCTGTGATGTTGTTTAATTAAGGCGTTTGTGAATCTGCGTGTCTGTTCGTGTCCCTTTGTGAGTCAAAGCACGCATATGCGAGAAGCTGTGTTTTCCTGCGATGCCTTGGCGAGTGTGTGTGCTTGGGCTGAAGTATTTGTTTATTTCATGTTTATGCAGAGCTGATTTAGCTCTTCTTCCTCCCTCAGGCTCGCCTCCATGCCCCAAACACACACACACACACATAGAGAGCGATGAGGACTAATTAAGTCACAGAATAGAGACCTAACCTCCATCCCCTCATGCGAATATAAACAACAACAAAAATGGCTGATGGCCGTCTATCCGTCTGTCCCTCCGGGTAAAACTTGATCTCAATCCCGACCGTCTGCTGTGGATGATCAAAGCTGACAGAACAACACAGGGAGTCAGATGGAGTCCCTCCATCTTTTCAGTCCTTCATCTCTGTGTGAAAGGCTGCATTACATCCAGAGAAAGATGACAAAGTATGACAACGTGATGATGAAATTATACTGATGAGAAAAACCTATAAATATAAATAAAAGATAAACCGACTCACAGGTTTTAGAAACATTTCTTTGAGGCGGAGCAGCTCTGGAGATGGAAATCAACAATCGTGGTGTCGTGAAATTTTTGCATAAACCTTGTTTTGTTTCTCCACGGCAAAAGGTCACAAGTTAGAAAATATTCTCAGCTTCCAAAGGACTCACAACACTGTAATGCTGCCTTTTAAAATTCGCCTACATTTCATCAGGCTCCCTAACGATACCTCTGT
This sequence comes from Miichthys miiuy, assembly GCA_036365135.1. NCBI lineage: Eukaryota > Metazoa > Chordata > Actinopteri > Sciaenidae > Miichthys > Miichthys miiuy. The sequence goes on along the minus strand of CM071625.1, from coordinate 5,331,523 downwards.
TGTTGAGGAAGAGCCAATTTGCACAGAAGATACAGTTACAGTGCTGCACGTTTTTGGGTAGCAGAAATCATTGTATGATAAGACTTTGCCTAAACTTATTTCTTAGTTCTCAGTGTGTTCCCACCTTTCACCATCACCTGAGCGTCATCACCACCTGCACACCTGATGCCAATTCCCTCATCAGCTCCCCAATAGATATACAAGTCCTTAAACCTTGGGTAGATTATCTCTTCAGGAGCATTTTTTTGTTGTATTTGTTGAAAGGCTTTTTACTTCCCAGCAGGTATGGAGGGAAAAAGACAAGAAAATACTGTATCTGTAATAAGCCAGTCTATCTATCCTCCTGCCTACCAGTGGGCACTCTGTCCGTACACTCATTGCATCTGAAAATGTGTTTTGGTGGAGTGATTTTGAAAGGAATTGGCTTAAAGGGAATTGTTGTATACTTTAAAAATCTTTCATCCAATCAGTCCAAAAAAGGTGAAGTCTGGGGCAACTGGACTTGTTTGTAGATCCGTGAAACTCATCCAAGAAACAGGATCGTAGACCAGCCCATTGTTCCACTTGGTTCGTTCCACTTGGTTTTTGAAGGAAGATGACCTGGATGACTGAGAACCTTCACAGACTTCCTTTCATCCAATGTACCTCCACCAGATTTAGGCTCATCTTGCTCTTTGCTAGGTGTTTGTTGTGTCTTCCATTGTGTATAGTTTTAGCCTTGTCCTGTTATTCTTGCTAATTCCACTTATATATGATATGACTGCCTGCCTATTGCTGTCCTTTACCTTGCTGTTATTGTGATTATATCAACTGTTCTGCCTTAGATTCGTGAGTCCACACACTGTCTTACTGCCAAAGACTTAGATTTAAGTTAGTAAACAATGGTTGCATTAATTAAGACAAAGTTTTAGTTAGGATGTGTTTTATTGAGAAAACTGTGAAAATGTCCTAGTTCCTGGTACGCATTCATCACCCATCATTCTCATTATTTCTTAATTGCACACTTGCTTGTTCACATAATAATTTGGTGGTTCAGAAACACATTTTTCATCTTATCTTATCATATTTGCATTTCAGACATTATTATCTCTTGTTTCAAGTTTCAAGGGAACAAGTGCGATAATCTAAAATTAAATGTTCAAGTTTCAGTAAACTAACTGGTACCTGAGTGACAAAGAAGACATTCAGTTAGCACCAAATCATAACAGCAGTTATCTTATGACATTTTTCTATTTAGAGCAGGTCTAGACTGGACTCTTTATGATATTATTTACAGAGACTCAACAATTTTCCACCATGAGCAAGCACTTGGCGACAGTGGCGGCCATCTGCCACGTCTGGTTGAGTTAGAGAGGGAGAAGGAGAGGGGGAGAATAGATACAGGGACAGAGATACAGACACACAGACACACAGCAGCAATAATAATGATAACTTCATGGAGATATGAATAGTAACTGGATAGTAATTAGCAATGTATTGGACATCAAGCAGGCTCGACCAATTGCTAATCTAGGCCAGGCCAAGATCTGTGACAACCAGCAAGACGAGAAAGCAGAAAAACTCTGGGGAAGAAGTTAGTAACGTGTATCACTGGGACATGAATGTGTACAAATGGAGAGAGAGAGGAGCTCAGTGCATCATGGGAAGTCTAGACCCATAGCAGCATCACTAAAGGATGGTTCAGGACCTGACCCAGAGCTAACTATAAGCTCTATCAAGAAGGAACGTCTTAAGCCGACTCTTTAATGTGTTGAAGGTGTCTGCCTCCAGAACCAGAACTGGGAGCTTGATAGCCAAAGGCTCTGGCTCCCATCCTACTTTTAAAGACTATAGGAACCACAAGGAACCCTGCATTATGAGAGCGCAGTGTTCTAGTGTAGTAAGGTACTATGAGCTCTTTAGGATATGATGGTGCCTGAAGTCAAAATAGGAGTCCTGGATCGATTGCACAATCCAAAGGGACCTATCAGGGCAGCCTGATAACAAGTTGCATGAATCCAATCTAGCTTTTCTGCAAAAGAAAGTGGTCAAAAATGAAACAATCAATGCAATGATGGAAGGGATTTCTTTCTTTTGTGACCAACATGCAGCTACAAGTCCAGACAAGTGTGGCGAGGCTGGACTCAGACAATCAGCTAACCTAAAAAAAAATTAGCATTCATTAACTGATGAAAAGTTTAGCTACCTCCTCTTGCTGTTTCCCCCGAATCTCTGTACTTTTAATTTAGCCTTGAAAAAGTTTAACTCACTCAATTATTATTATATAATTTCTGCCCGGGAGAAACATGTAAATAAGTTCCTTCTCCGTAGGGAGACTGAATGCAGAACAAAAGGTAGATTCGATGTCAGAGGCACCTCCGAGCCCAGCAGAGCGGGTTATTCAGAGGAGGGATGAGCTGCACATTATCAGGGATAAGCTGCTCTAACAGCCCACCCAGCCAACCTCCTGCGCGCCAGCATTGTTCCAACACACTCTGATTCACAAAAGGCAAAAATATATTGATATTGCCTCCTTGCTCTTTGTGACTCACAAAGCTGGACTACATTTAGCCTGCAACATCCGTCGCCAACACAGCCTGACAAAAGAGCTGGAGAGCTGCGTGCATCTTTGGCGTTCAAGCTGAAACTTGGAGGCAATGCATAAAAAGAGGGGGGCTGGTAACTGAGGTTCAAATCCAAATATTATGGAAAGACACCGCAGGAGTTTGACGGACAACAGAACTGATTACAAAAAGGATAAAAGGGTGAATTCTGTTTGATTGTTTGAATGGAGTAATTTCTGATGACGTTTGTTTGTGAAATTCAATTTTAGACTTCATATTTCCTGAAATTGCTTCACCACATTTCTCCAGACTGGTTATTATCAATCATCAATAGATTGCTGTAAGTCTAGGTCAAGTCTTGTTTTTGCTATCCAGTGAAATCGTCTTCAGCATGTTGAGTCTCCTTTTTGTGATTTAATCAAGTCTCAAGTCTACAGCTCTGCTTGTTTGAGGTCTTGCATCTTAAATCTCAAGTTGAGTCATTAAGGTTTAGGACCAAGTCAAGTCTGTAAATGGTAAATTGACTGTATTTATATTGAGCTGTGGCAACAAGATCTTTAAGTCTTTAATCTCTCAGAAAGAGACTTGAATGTTCTTGTTCTCAAGATTTAAAAGTTCTTCTTGACAAGTCCATCTGACATTTATCAGAGCAAGTTATTACAGACAGCAGAGTCAATTTTTTTTGGTCTCAGAGGGAGATTTCAAAGTGATTCTTTATTAACGGTTGAGTCTCTGGAATCTCAACTCAATCTCAATTAAAGTGTGATTCTTTTAGATCTGAGACTTGAAATGTTTTGCAGTCAAGTCTTCAAGTCCACATCTTTATGATTTAAGTCCATGTCTCAGGTATACAGCTGTGCATGATTCATATGAATCTTAAGTAAGACTCAATTCAAGTCATTAAGGCGAGGTCCAGGTTAATAGACTTCATAAATGTTAATGTTCTTAAGTGTGCATTTGTTGTAGAGGTTCAAGTCTGCAGTCTGTTCTCAAGTCCTCATGTTTCCTCATGTCTCGTCTTCTGCGGGCACTCGGATCAAGAAGACAACCAACCGTGAGGCCTGAAGAGATTGAGTGGACGACGCCTCGACCGCGACATCAAGACATCAACCACGAGAGACAGATGCATCTGTAGAGGAAACAAACATCAGTTCACTTGAGTGCCCCACAGAAAGTCTTAAGTAATTGAGGACAGGTCCAAGTCAAGCCACTGTTCTTCATAAGAAAGGCAACATTTTAATAAAGTTTGTTTTTGTCTGCCTCAAAATGGGGGTTTTACATTTTCCTACAGTGGTCAAATTCACCCGGTGGTTATTATTAGAGTTTGTCTTCGAGTGTAAACATAACCCCGGTGCCATGATTTATTTTTTCCTGTGATTACAGCAACATGAGTCACAGAGATGGAAAACATAAAGACTGGAAGTGCACTTTCGCCTCGATGATAAATAGGTGCCTGACATTTTAGGTCCAATCATAGTGCAATCAAGGCGAAGCACTTGAGCAAAGCTATAACAATACGCCGCCTTCAATTCAGTTCCACTTGTGCACTTTCAAATAGATAATCCTATAAATTGCTACACAGAACAGCATGTGCACAACACACAAACACATGGTTATGGAATTAGTGTAATCCTTTGTAATGGGGTATTTAGGGTCCTATGTATTTGTTGCATTGTTGCCGTTTCATTTTGGTTTTATGTTGCAAAGCAATTTGTTTGTTTGCGTCTGAGGTGCCCTTGTGTGCTCGTGTAAAAGCCTGTTTATACATTAACAAGTGATTTAATGCATTTGAGTGCATGATCCAGAGCAAAGCTGTGTGTTTGTTTGTGTTTTATTAAGGGGGTTAAACATGATCTTCTAAGAGCAGATGTAGCCGGATATCCCGGACGAGTGGCCATTAAACTACCCAACCTGTTATTCTCTGACTATGTTGGGATGGTTTACTTTCTCACTAATGCTACATGTTAAAGGACACCAACTTGTGTCAGTGTCATTGTTATTCATTCATAAAATATGCAGACGTTTAAGCTGAGTGAACAAAAGGTAACTTATGACTAATAACTCACTGAACAGGCAGGTAAAGAAAGAGAAAAACAAAGCCGAGGAGTCGAGGCAAAAACAACCTCAATCCAACAATCCAGGAAAAATCCAGTCAACAGCCAACAACCCAGAACTGAGATACCCTATGAACACTAAGACTGAACAATGCAGGACTGGGGGGACCAAATGCAGACGACTTGGCATGTTAAAAGGGAAAACATGGACTAAATACAAGAGAGCTAATTAGCTAATTAATCACAGGTGACACAGAAAACAGGCGGGAAAAAGACAAAGTCAAAGTGAGCCTTTATTTGGGGTTTATTAGTTGTAGAACAGAAAAATAAAACATTTCCAGTTGTTGTTAGAGTGTTGATGTGTTTGCAATGTGCAAATATAGAAATTTTCATATGTTTTAAATATTTTGCTGCCTGTTCTGTGTTTTACACACACTTTGAATACCTGTATGCAACGCATGTTATAACAGATACTGGCTATGCTTGTAATGACTGTATGTACAACCAAATCTCGTCTTTATTTTGTCTATATATTAACAGAAATTCAACTATAGCATCCCTTCTCCTGCTGCTAGTCTTGCTATCTGCCTGTAAACAAGACTAATGTGTCTCTGTCTGCGCACTTATCTGTACTTGTTTTAAGTACACAAGTCTGAACTGCAAGTACATGGATGTGTAGAACGTTGGACACTTCTCAACCTCAGTTGTCACCATTTTCGGCTACGTAGCAGATGGTGATTGTGAAAATGGCAGCCAAGGAAGCTACTAGAGGTGAAGCACTTGAGTCGAATACCAAAAATATACGAATGGATGTTGGGTTTATGTTTTATATTTATATATCTTGGCAGTCAAATGTTGGCGCTCATGCTCTGCTCTCTAAGTGCACAACGGCCGTACTCAAACTGAGAAACTACCCTGCTGAAATTAGCACACGGTATACTACATAGAAGTGTACTATCTGAATTAAGACAACATTAGAGCCTGCGGCCATGCTAGCAGCTCTTTGAGGCTACACTTAGCGACCCAGTGCTTCGAGCTAAATGCTAACATGCTGATGCTAAGCAAGTAGAAGGTTTACCGTGGTCACAATGCTAAGTTCAGCTTAAAAGTACAGCTGAGAGTGCAGTTTTGAAAGTCGTAAGGACAACCAAATTTCATGTCAATGCATCCAATACCTGTTGAGAAAATTATCTTAACATCTCATCCTGCTGGTGCCACCAGAGGAAAAGTTAAGGAATCACAAATGCCAATAGGATTCATCCTCTGGGGATCATCAGTGTCAATCCAACCAATAGCTGCTGAAATATTTCTGCAGTGGACCAACCGACCTACATCCCTCGAGCCAAAGCATGGCTAAAAAGTCAATAACTAATTAAATGATTCATTAAATATTAAATTAATGTAAAGTACAGACATTTATTTAAGTACTTAAGTGAATTTTACACATCAGAGTGGAGGAAAGAGGACGAGCAGCGCTGGGAGCTGGAAGATTGTTTTCTTTTTAATTTCCTCGACATTGTTAAGTGTTTGTCACTCTGCCATGTAGTTCTGTTAAGAGCGTCTCTGCCTGACTCACAGCTGCTGTACAGTAAGTTTGTTTCAGGAGGAAATAAAGAAGGGAAAAGGAAACATTATTATTAGCCACTGTAATTATCATAATGATGCTTATAATTAGAACTGTGTGAAAGATATGAGATGTGAAAGACGAGAAAGGTGCTGAGGCAGCCGGTCCGGAGGGTCGGGCCTCGCAGCTGTCGCCGCCATGGCAACAGCAGGTCATAATGACAGACGGGCAAAGGCGACATCGCAGCCGCAACATCGTGATTGCTTCAATCACAGTCACATCAAACACACAGCGCTTTGCATTTTGTTTTTGTCCCTACGAGAAGCAATTTGTTCATTCGTTTAGGCGGGCATGGTGGATGGAGGTAATTTCAAACGACTGATTGCAGGATGAAATGTCTGGCTCGGGTCTTCGGGGAAATGGGGAACCATTAAGAATCAGAATCTTAATTGAGCAACTGTCACTGTGTGTTATGTATCAACGCTGATGATGAAGCGCGTGTGTGTGTGCTCTGATGTTCGGAATAATTCATGTCAGTGCATATCTGAATAAATCTGCATTAAAAAGAGACAAAAAAAAAACTCGTGTTCACTCGCAGATGAATTGAAATCATTCAAACTTTATTTGTCACCGTCACCGCCCATCATTACAAAGCTTTGGGGCCCCTAGCTCTGATTGTCATTAGCCATTTGTTCAGAGCCCCATCACCCGCCTCTTCAACTCAATCACCAAAATAAAAAGTCTCAGTTCACAGATAAGTCCATAAACAGAGGATGGAAATAAATAATGAGACACTTTCACCCAATATCAATGAACAGTTTTCATTTTCCTGCAACATAAAAGCTCCACAGACAATCAAAAAAAAAAAGTCCAGCTTCATTTTCTAATAAAAAATTTAGAAAAACAAAAAAACATCAGCTTTGCATGTCACTCTTTAAAGAAAAGGGTGTTTTGGGGGGCAAGCTAATGTGAAGATGATGAGATTTTAGCGTACTGTTTTTACAGCCCCTCTGGCATTTTCAGAGAAGAATAGCCGTCGCCTAAAACACGACAGCGTGAGCATTAACTGAAACTCGCTCACAAGAAGCCGAAACGGCAACGGCGAACGGCTCGTACAATCAAAAGAGCACTTAGAGAGACTCACAGCCGGAGAGGAATGGATCACAAATGAACATTCGAGGAGGAAATAAAAGCAAATTCTCCAGCTGGCTCCCAGTCGGACACAGACATGGGAAGAAAAATATTTTCACACAACCATTTCAATTGTACTTTTTTAGTTTATTTACTGGAAGATGTAACAGTTTGATTTATGTATCGGATCATCAGATTATTAGACCCTTTTGTGAGAGTTCTGACAGTACATGAACCTCACCTTAAGGTTCGAAATCAAGTTTTGTACCGATGCTTTAGGAGACCTAAAGTGTTCAAATTTAAGACATTTTGAAATAAATAAAACACCTCACAGAAGAGGACATTTCTTTTACTTCATTCCAACAGTTTTTGTCTTATTACTCAGACCCAAACGAGAGCCAATAACATAGCTGCCTTCATCCAGTTTGTCTTGATTAACAATAAATTACTGTCCAAAATTTTGAGAAAAATGGTGTGAAATAAAATCCAGGTCATTTTGATATTAAAAAAAACAAGTTGGAATGAAATAAAAATGAACTTTATTGGGTCACAATTTGATGATTAGATGTTTGGACCATATATATTTACATGATTGTATATTTTATAGTCTAAAGCATGAAAACCTCCACCAGTCTTTTGTGGCTTCACATCCCACCAGAAGCTTTTCAGAAGTAGCGACTTTGTTAACTTTCTCAGATTTGGTCATTTTTTACTTTATTTACCTGCTTCTACCACGAGTAAACATGCTGCGCAGTTCAGTTGTTTCCTATTTGGCTAATTTTTACAATCAGAAGTTTGCACGGGGTGTTTTATTTTGAAAATCTACCGGATTCTTTATGCTGTTTTCGTATGTGACATCCGTACAGCTCGACCTACTCCGCACTTGACATGGCCGTGCTGCATCCATGCCCGGTAAAATGACTCATTTATTTAGTAACGCTTGAACACTTTGGGTCTCCGTAATGAGCGCGGGACAAACCATTTCAGTGTTTTCTTGCTGATCTACAGCAGCATTCAAAGTCAAAATGCATTATTTCACATGTGACAGCAGAATTTAAACAAATTCAAATATAGTTATAGTTCCTCGCCTTGTATGTAGTTGGCAGACAGACTTGTACATCGTTGGTCTTTTTGTGTGATTTGCCAACAGTGAGAAGAAAAAACAGAAAAACAGCAGCCTTATCCTTTAAAGTGAGTTTTTTTTTTTTTTTTACAGTGTATGTACTGTGAATAAATATTACACATATTTGAACATATTTCAGAATACCTGTAAATAAATAGAAACTGCTGCGTGTCTTCAAAAGCTGAGGTTCCCCCGGTAAGTTCAGATAAGCACACTTTGAATTTAAATATTCACATCCACTTCAACTGTTTATCCTCCGGTCTGTTTTTCCACCCGCTCCACTTTCTTTCTATTTCCTGCGGGCAGCAGCAGCAGCAGCAGCAGCAGCAGTAGCGGTGGTGGTTTGTGTGTTTTTCATTATCGTAACCTACAGTGCGACAGGCTCCAACCACAAAAGCATTGTGTGGTTGAGCACTTAAGCGCCGCTGAATGAAAGATTAATTTTAAAAGTGACTACACTTGTTTCAATGTGCGGTTTTTTTGGGAAGTGGTTTTTGCAGTTTTGCATGATGTAAAACAAACATCTTCTTCCTGAAGTGGCATACTGAACATATTGGTCCGGTAACTCGATGGCAAAGAACAGATTTTATCCAGTGATTCATGAAAATTAACAGTTAAAAATACAGTAATGGGAGCCTCTACTGTTCAGATTCTGATAATAAATAATACATAGATTTCATAAATCTCACACACATTACTTCCTTTTGTTGCCATGCCAACTTGGCTGGCCATGGAAATAAAAAAGAAAAAAAAATTAAAAAAAACATGAAATAGAGTCACAAACACACACACTCACACACACATTCGCACAAATACACACACCCTTCCTCCTCCCCTCAGTTACTTAGCAGTACCCTGCTGATCACTGGAGGAAAGAACATAAACGACACATTAAATATGAGCAGAATGCATTAAAAATGGATCACAGCTGAGATAAGTGTTGACATTTTTTTTTTTTTTTTTAAAGATCCCAGCCAGACCGAGCCGGGCCCCACCAGCGTTGCGAGGATTTAAGCATCATATATACGTTAAAACACCTCTCGCTTTTGTCCTCTTGCGTGTGTCCTGGTCATCGTATTCTTAATGAAAATGTAACCCAAGAACATCGGCCATACAGTCGGAGGGCTGCGAGAGGAGATGATTAAATATTCAAACACAGCGACCCTGCAGGATTCGAGTCTTTGTCCTGTGGCGTTGTTTCACATATTTTTTTTTTGTTGTTTGTTTGTGCCAGTGCGTGCCGTGTGTGTGTGGGGAGGTTGCTGGTACGTTATTAAATCCACGCCTTTCATACAGAGCGTAGGCATGTAGATCTTATTGCAATAAGATTTTAAATAAAACCCCAACATCAAGGAACCTTGACTTTCCGGCGCAAAGTCTCCACGGTGCAAGATCTCAGCTGGTGGTCCGCAGGGGAGGCCTTCAATAAGAGGTGCACCAGGTTGAAGAAAGCAAGATGTCAGTGCTGTCCAGTGACCAACAGGGATGAGAGCATGGAGGATGCAAAGGCTGAAGGGACACAGGCTTTTTATGAGTGTTCAGACTGATAATGGGTGGCCAAATTGAGTACCAAGCAGTCTTTAGGCTGACCCTCTGGATAAGGTCTCTTTCTTTCTCTGTCTGTCGAGCCTTTTAACGCTCCTCCCTATATTACTTTAGGCTCTAGAGTTCGTAAAAGAGAAGGAGACGAGAAGAGTTGTTGATTGTGCTGTTGTATTAATGGTTTTAGGTTATCTCAATGTCTGTCTAGCCTCTTAGGAGGCTCTTGGAAGCCTGACAGCTGATCCCTTTATGTCATTATGTCTCTCTCAAGGACTTTAAATGGCATATGTAAGGGAGAGAGAGCGAAAGAGAGCTCGAGAAACAGAGAATGAAAGCAAGTAACGTGATACTATACCAGTGTGATACACACAAAGCCCACACTGTGCCTCACAATAGGCCCCGATATCGCCACTTCCCTATTGAGTCTTGGTCGCACATAACAGATTTGCTTCAAAGAGCCACTTTTACCTAAAACTCTCTCCCATCCGCTGTGGTCGCCGTGGAGAGGCGTGCAATTTAGCCGAGTCCTCGTGTAGATTTCTCCTGCCCTCGCGTCTGCCAACTCTGATACTGTTTCACAGACCAGAGAGGGGAGAGATTCAAGTTCAAGTCCAGTTATGTCTAAACCCGTTCCCCATTTTTCCACATTTATTTTTATCACAAACTCTGTCTGGAAGAGCCCAGAGAGACACCTTTGTTTCCAATACAAACCAACCAAGTACCATTGTCTTAAGGGCCAGGATTGGTAGAACAATGCAGTCTGTTGGGCACTGTATTCAAGTCTTTATTTTCAGTCTATGAGGCCTGGGTCTGTGAGGATTTAAGTCCTAACTTTGTGGTTCGACCTTGAGTTCCTGCAACAGGCTTTGAAGTGGAGGGGGACCCTGTTTCTGATGCAGGTCCAGGAGCTGCAGGAGGAGGAGGTTGGCTGCGTTGAACTTGAGGATGCCGAGGCAGGACTGTGCGTATGGGCTGCAGGGGTGGATGGGACAGCTGTGGAGTCCGGAGCTGGTAGCCTCGACGGTAGCGCAATGATTGGGAACGTAGGAGCACCCGTGAGTACTGGATCTCTGGCATAATAAGTTTGAGACAGAGCTCCTGAGCTTGGCTCGAGAACCCGCGGCTCAGATTAACCGGGAGGTCATAGCCTACAATGTCGACTTTTCCACTAGGCTGCCAGGGGCGGAGTTCCTTGTTTTTGATCTGTGCCGCTGAACGGACAAGAGGCATTCGCTCGCCAAAGCAGCTTCTCATTAACCTCTCCTGGGCTCGCTGAAGGAGTCGCACCTCCCTTGCCACACAGGCTAGACCCAGAGCTGAAAGCTGGCGCCACAACGAGGCGTTGAAATGGTCGTAGAGGCGTGCATCTAAGGAATTCCAGGCACGGATCTTTGAGGGAAGGCCCGGTGTCAGGCTCCGCTTTGAGCTTGTCGTACGCATGTTGAGCTTAACATACAGGATGTCATCCAGATCCCAGTTGAGGAGATGACGAAGGAGAACCAGCGACTCATCAAAGTACTCAGCAATCATCACCAGGGAGAAAACTTGCTCCACCTCTTTTAGAAATGACTGTGCATACACCACATCTGATGCTGGGCGATCCTTGTCTCCACCCAAGTCGAAGGCCAAAGTGTTGTGTGCATATATGGAGTCTTTCTCGTCTGGTCGGTAGTAGCGCCCGGGGTCATCTAAGAAAGCCTCCAACGAGCCATTGGGGACCCTCCTGAAGCTTTGGCAGTACTGGTTGTAGTAACTAAACAGAGATTCAAACATGGAGCCGGGCTCTCTCAGGATTGTGACATATATTGTGTCATTGGGCATCAGGCGCTGCAGCTCTGCCCTGTTGAAACGCATGTGGCTGGTGATGATGTTTGGCGGTATCGTGTGCGGGTGGACAAAGTGAGAGGTGAAGGACCGTGGGTAGCAGAACTGGTGGCTGCAGGCCTGCACCGGCATCGCCACGGTGAGGTTGTTGCGCTCCGCAAAGCGGAAAAGCAAGTTCTGCATGGTGCTGCTGGCCGTTTTGTGGGTCTTGAGGAAGGCCACGTTGGTGTGCTTCGGTTTCAGGCCTGGGGCAGGGTGGGAATGGATGGCAGGACAACCAAGGTGGAAGGCCTCCATGGTCCTGGAGAAAGAAAATAAAAATGAAATAATGTACTTGAAACTCCATTAGCTCCAGAAAAAGCAGAAGCTACTCCGGGTGAAATGGTGACATTAGAGACACAATTGCACAGACATCAGACAGATAATGGAGGAAACTGAGGACAGAGGTAGTACAACACAGTAAAAATCAGTGTACATGGGGGGAGTAAAGAGACAAAGAAAAGGGGCAGACAAAACCACAGGAGGACGGAGTATCAGAGTGCAATTTAAGGTGTGTCTGAACTGATTTTACTGCATACGATAGCTGGGTGATGAAGCAATAGTAGCATTTATTGACTCGGTAAATTCAAATTAATAGTTCCCAACTTTGATTAAACTGTCAGTCTTTCTTTATTGTGATATGTGTTGGTATTGGACTGACTTTATTCTTTGCCAAATTCTAATTACAACGAATATTCATGATACAATTTGAGCAAAAAGAGCTAACTCACAGAAAAGCCCAATCATATGCAGTATCGGTTGCATGCACATTCAATCCTCTGCAGTTTTACAGCATGTGCTCTTCACTGCAGACCGAATTAGAGCGTCAGGTGTGGAAACAACGTGTGAAAAGTAGAGTGATGAGGCAGCAATAACGTTCAACAAATGAGGACAGTAACGACAGGAGTTGGGAAAAGGTTTTATGTGCAAAATGTTAAGTTAAAAAAGGGTAAAGGGCTGTCAAAGCTCTACGATCCCTCTACTTTTATAATTGGTCCCTCGAACCAACTTGGCACTGTGTCAGCACTCAAAATCTCCGTACCTGACTATTATAATAATCCATTCCCTTCATTAATTTGTCTTTAAAGGGAAAAGACAGGAGCTGCCCTCGTGAGATTTTTTTATTATTAGCACCATATGGACTTATAGGAGGTATACAGGGTATATAATGTGAGCATGTTTGCATATAAGTAGACGTGTTTCAATCACTCACCAGTTCAAATGACCCCCATGGTGGAGCAGAAGACTGACAGTGCTGATAAAAAGTAAGACCAGGAATATCTTCCTCTGCGACATCTCTCTCTCTGTTTCGCTGGGACTGTGGGAGGTAGAGGAGAAGAGTGAGGTGAGCAGGGAACATAAGTAAAGGCGGAAACAGGAGAAAGAACAAGGGCAGGTGAGAGGATGTGGTGTAAGGAGGACGATGGGGGAGCTGCGGGGGGAATTAGGCAAGAGGTGGAGGGGAAAACAAAAGGGAGATTCAAAGGAAGCAAAAATGAGGAGTGGAAGGACACGAAGAGAAAGCATCCAAGAGGAAGAGACAGACACGTTGAAGAGGATTTATTCGGCTGGGATCCATTAGCAGGAAAGGGTAGTGACGCTTGGCTTTTGTCACTCCGTAATAATACAGTGAATTATACCTTCATTACCTTCCACAGCTGTAATAGTCACATTCACCTTTTATATTATCTTGGCTCAAACTCTGGACAGATGGCCTTGCGCATTAAGTCCTGTCAGTAACGAGGGACACGCATATGTGCAAAACCAACAGCACTTCACAGTGAGAGGCCTCTGTGGTACTGACACTCCCCGTGTCACTTGACCCGCGTCGCCAAAAAACGCTACGACTGCAATGGAACCTGGGAAGGAATCCAAGCCTCTCTCGACGGCATCTCACTTGCATAACAAAGACCGGCGTCTCTCTCCTTGATTACACCGTCCTGTTACCGTCCACACACACACACGCCACACAGTCACAGAAGCAGCTCACGTTACTCAAAGCGCTCGTATTTTTACGTAACACACAGCCATTTGGTGGATGCTTTTATCCAAAATCGTGGCGGAGGAGAATGAGTGCATCAATTTTGAGCATGGATGGGCCCCAGCGGGAAACTGCTGACTACTGCCACCCACTCAAGTAAACGTGATTATTAAGGGTCTGCTGCACATACAGGGATTTTGGTATGGGAGTAAAATAAGCGTTAAATCTGTCCAAATATACCGATATTTTGGATTTAGTAGCAAAAGCTGCTTGTCACAGTTTGCCAGACGTCTTCAAATTTAAATAATTACACATATAAAACAGCAAATTTTCACATTTGGGAAGCTGGAAACAGTGGGTGTTTGCTTAACAAACTTGAACCATCAATCAATTATTTATATTGTTGTCCAAAACTGCCAAAATTTCAATTAACTAATGATTTCAGCACATTTTTTTTTTTAATCAACACAATGAATTTTAATTACAAACAGGCTGTCAAAAATTGGAAATTCATCTCGCAGGAGTGGTTATTGAATAAAAAGACACAATAAAAATAACTACGACTCTTAAAATACAACGCTCATAAATAGGCATGAGGTGGGACGTTGCTTCATGTGCAAATCAAACAGCTGCGATGGAGAAAAACGTTCCCCCAGTTCACGTAAAATCAAGATACGCTTTCCAGATAGTAATTAAGCGTTTAGTGAAGAATTGACAGCTGACCTCGTTGTAGTAGATTAAGAGAGAAACATGAAGACTGACGTTCATTCATTACTTCTTTTTTTGTTACAATCCCAAACACTGTAACAGCTGGGATTGTGCTGCTTCAGTGGCTGGGCTCAGTAGGACTGTGAGCAAACACGTTATGCACAAATACACACTCTGATACTGAACAGGCACTAATGCTCTCTTGCTAATTGATGCACAGATTGTTGTAGACACAGTTTGGTTGTTTTTTTGTTTTATTTGGGTGAGAGATGTCTGCCGTACTGATGCCACAACAATCTGACCAAAACTCAGTTGTGTGTTCATGTTTTTGAACCTTTATTTGATGGTAACAGCCAGAGAGGAAGGTGGAATCAAACCTGAGGTCGCTGTAGCAATGACTGAGCCTTTGTACATGCTACCAAGGCACTCCTGAGCACTTATCTTGATATCTTCTTCATCACTCATGAAGACTCGAGGATGCAAAGACAGGGAAACAGTGCACCAACAGCCAGTTGTCACATTTAAGAAGCTATGACACTTTTTTCACAGATTTCCACTTGTTAAATCTCTTAAAGGATTAATGAATTGTTATTTTCCTGACCACTGACTAAGCAGTTTACAACATCTTCTTGATTTATTTATATGCATCTGTCCCAAGCCCTTGAAAAAGACATATGTTGGCTCCAAGTGCATGCCTTACTTCTTCAATATATGCATTTATATATAGCATACCAAAATCACTTTTTCCTACAATAGGCTTTCAAAGAATGCTCGGCTCTTTTAAGTCTATGAAAAGGTTCCTTTGACCCCCTTAATAAATAAAATATTATTTTTTAAAAGCATGTTTCCTTTCTCCTTTACATTGTTCCTGTTTTGTCCAAACACAGTCTGAGTAGTAGTTGGGAATATTCGCGTTCCTTTGCTTGCTGCTGTTATATCTTGTAGACCGTGAAAAACAACCTCCAGCTGGATAATCTATCGCATTAAATATGACACCTTAATGTGCTTCTGCCACCGTTTTTTGTTTTATTTCTTTTTCACCATGCCTGAGTCGAGTGTTTTCTCTGGTCACATCCTTACTGTTAATCATCAGACAGACAGAGGAGGAGATTGAAGTCTCTTCCAGGATGTTCTTTCCCCTTCAGCCACTTTATTGTCAGATCTCTGTGTATTTACCAAAGAATGGGACATCAGTTTGGACTCTATAAGATTTATAAAGGTGTGTTCAGACATAAAAAATATAACAGTTATATAGAGGCAGAAGGGGAAAATCACAACCATGTGGCCTCAATCTGTGTGAAAATCGCACTACTGAAGCTGTAGGGCTCCAATTCATGTTGTAACATGATGATGCTAAGCAGCTATAATGTTTCCATGTTGATCATCTTTTGCTATTAAGCACTAAGCACTAAATGTCGTTCAAGTATTTTGATGTAAAGTATTAAAAGAAATTTTGACCTGACGGTGACGCTAGAGGAAAAACCAGAGAATCACCAAAGTTATCAGGATTCATCGTCCATGAAACTTTGTACAAGATCTGATAGGTACATGTTCAGATATTTCTCAGGGTAAGTGAAAAAACTGAGTATAAAATCAATAAGATGAATGCTCTGGGGACCATGAATGTTTCATAGAAATCCATCTAGTATTTTTTTAGATATCTCAGTCTGAACCAAAGTAATGGATCGAATCAATAGAGCCAGGCAACTGGCAACTAGGACTAGATTAGCATCTCTAAAAATTGCTGATGGTGGACAAACCAGAGGATCACCAAAGTTTTTAGGACTCGTCGTCTATGAAACTCTGTACAAGATCTGATAGGTAGATGTTCAGATATTTCTCAGGGTAAGTGAAAAATACTGACATGCTGGTGGTTCTAGAGGAAAAGTCAGAGGATAAATAATAACATTTTTAAATAAAATGAATGCTCTGGGGACCATGAACATCTGTAAAACAGCCCAAAGTACCGGAAGTACTGATCAATAGACGACACACGACAAACCTTTGTAACTTTTGCTACAAATAAAAATGAATGAGGGTAAACTGACTCAGTACTGATGATTTCATACACCAATAAATATCTACGACGACACAAAGAAGCATTTTCTGATCAGCAGGACGACAAGATTTCTCCGTGTCTTCCATCAGAGTCATAAACATGGCGTTTTTCTCCATCACTTCTACACGATGTGAATACAGCATAGTATATTTCCATCCCATTTAGTGCTGTTATGGAGTTTTCTATCCTTTGGGTACACATGGCTGTGCATGGGCCTTGGGGTCATAGACGGTGACGGCGCTAAGCCAGATCAGAGAAGACGCTCTCTCTCTTTGCATGTAAGGCTGCTGTTAGGAGTGCGAGTATTTGTGGCGTCATCTTTAAGGGTTTAAAGTCTGACTACCAGCATGAGTTGATTGATTGACCTGATTGTATGTGAGAATGTCTCTGATTCTCCTTGATCAAGCTTCAATAAATATTACAGCACAAGACATCAGAGGCTCCTGAACGCTTTCTTCCCTCCTGACGTGGTGCCATTGACCTTCAGCAATTTCTCCACAACAAGTGCAGCTCCAGGTTAGAGCTCATTTGCATAGGGAAATGTTACTGTAATACCTGTTTTGAATTGAGAATTAATAAAATGCGGACTGAGCAAGCCTGATAGTAAAATGAAGTGTTTCACGGCGCTGCAGCTGATGCTGTGCGCTGACACGACATCGTTAGCTAAATGAAACCATGCAGCAGGGATGCAAAGGCTGTTTCTCGTGGTAAGAGGAGCTAGTTCGTAGTCCTAAGTTTGCGTGTGTGTGTGTGTGTGAGGGGATGGAGGTAGATCATGTGTCACAGAGAGTTAATAAGAAAGGGATTTAAGTGGCTTTCAGCAGACAGATTCGACCTCTCCCATTCATCCGCCCTCATCTGCTGCCATCTTCTCCTCCCTTCACCTCCTCCTTCTGCACCAAGACTCTGGTCTCTTTAATTATAATGGTCTGATTAGGTTTCTCTTACGATCGCTGCAGATATGAAAGCACAGTGAGAGGACACCCGATCCTTGTTAGTGGACAGTAAAAAAAAAAAAAAAACAGGAGACAGACATGAGAAAGGATACCTTATCTTATTTATGTATTGATTTAATGATTAAATGAGGGATAATCCACCAGGAGGTGTGTGTTTTAAAGGATTTCAACATGACATGAAGGTAAAGAGCCGCCTGATGTGAAGCGTCCACGGCGGAGGAGTTCAACTAATCCTTTAATGCAGACCACGGAGTGGATTATCCTTTTTTTTTTTTACACCACCAAAGATTTTAATTAAGAGTATTCGTTTGTTTATTCCAGGAGGCAAAAAGATGTCCGTTCCAAACATTATTCTAGCAAAGAACACACAGATTGAAGATGTACTGATGTTAAGCAGTTAAATTATATACTTTAAAACCAAAGATGATACATTTTAAATGGTAATGGTAAATGGACTGTACTTATATAGTGCCTTTCTAGTCTTCCGACCACTCAAAGCACTTTTACACTTCATATCTCATACACACATTCATACAGTGATGGCACTGGCTGCCATGCAAGGTGCCAACTGCTCATCAGTTTTAGGAGCTAACCATTCACACACCGTTCGTTCGTTCCAGCCTTTTGTTGGCTAAACCTAACCACAAACCTTGGTCTTTGGTGTCAAAGTCCTGCTAACGTTCACTCCAACCTCCCGCCTGCAACTTCGACGTTGCCAAGTGAACGAACATAATCCAGGCAGCAAAATGTTTTCGTCAAAATGTTACGGCCATTATTGTATTTGAGTTTTCATAGCAGCGATAAACGGCCCGTGTTTTTTGACTATACATTTTGAAGAGATATGGCTGCAAATATACATAAACCGTTGCCTGTTATGTACTATTTGTATCACTTTAATACTGGCCTGCTGATATGTCAGTCACACTGAGCTGATTAGAAACACATTGAATCACCTTGGTATGGTATAATATGTATGAACAGACTGTTTTTTTGCCATTGACTGCAAGTTAATTTCACAGTTCTCATGTGTTTTTCGTTAGTGTGACACTGGTTTGTAAGCCTTCGATCTTTTTTGTCGCTGCGACTACTTACAAACCCGGTTAATTACCGTCACATCTCCCTTAAATTCTCCCCATGGGTGATTCAAACTTTATTTTCTTGTCTTTTCTCGCTCCGTCGCTCCCAGAGGTGTTTTCATTTTTATTTTTCCGCGTTGCTGCTGCTGTGTGAAAATGTGCTTTCTCTGAATTGTCAGCGGTTATAAATCAATGGAAAGTTTTGTGTGTGTGTGTGTGTGTGTGTGTGTGTGTGTGTGTCACAATCCATGTCTGTGCAGGTGACAACACAATACACACAGACTAACAATGGAGACAAACCAAACATGCCCAACATGATACAGCAACAAAAATAACCATAGTCCCCACATGTACACTTAAACTGGCACACGCAGATGTTCACTACACACACACACACACACACACACACACACACACACACACACACACACACACACAGAGCTGACTGCAGCCTAATGAGCGTATGAAGGTAGCTTCATGCTCAGTCCTCCGGGGCAACGGCAGCTGCTTCTCTCTATGATCATCTGCACTGAGCTCATATGATGATCTCTGACCTCTCCTCGGGGACTTTATACCTCAAATGATCTGTGAGGTTTCAGCAAAATAACACACACACACACACACACACACACACACACACACACACACACACACATATTGTATCAAAATGTGACGCTATAATTCCTCTTTTGTTATCTTAAGATGTCCGTGCGTCCAAACCAGTCAACATACCAAGCTGTGACAAATGATAGCTCATGCACATATGTCAGCTTCCCCTCTTAAACACACACTCGCACACACACACACACACAGCTGTTCAGGTCCAAGCCACCAGGGAGATGACCCATAGCCAACACTAACAGGATGGCTGTTGCTGCGGGAGACCAAGGGCAAAAGCCCGACGTACCATCTAACATTGTGTATAAATACACATTAACACACACACACGTTCTCAGACCCGAGGGGTACATTAGCATTAGTGTTGCCCTACAACAGCAATTTAGAAAATGCTAGTTTGTGCTAGTAAGTGATCCTGGGGAAATGTCCATAATTAGCTCTGAAGATTGTTGAGTTTTTTGAGATCTCGTCCACACCAACTCAGTAAAATGAAGATTAACAGCACTGAAATATTATATTTTCTCATGAAATCTAGTGTTAGTACTCAATTCTGAGGCACTTTGCTTGAATATTACATTTCAGAGGCAAATCTAAAATATAATCAATTATAGGTTAAATTAAAACCAGCTGCAACGTTAAAGATAACGATAAGATAATGCTTCTCTAACTGTAATGCAATAATCTCAAATGGGTGATTGTGTATATTTAGTACTTTAAGTGATGCTTACACTGATTTTCTTCCACCACTGCATGTTAAGAAGATTCCACTGCTGCTTCATAACACAGTAACAATAACTCTGGGTAACAACCAAACATCTCTCACGTTGGCCAAAGGCGCCATTCAAGGTGGTTAAATTTAGTAGATATAGTTTTATGGGTGTATTAATTGTTATATTGTCATTGTGCAGTATTTTTATTACTCACAAAATCAACTGTCCGATTGATATCAGTGCTCATGAGCCATGCATTTTTCCATCGCTTCCTTATGACATAAACACAACGTAGCCCATTCCTGTCTGTGAAAATAATGTCCTTTAAATTATATTCGACAGGATTTATTTTAAAAGTTTGTAGCCTCTGGAGAGATTTTAAACAACTGTCTTTTACAGGATAAGTAAGCGCTGTCTGTACATGACTAGTACATCGACTCTGACATAAATTTCCCTTTAAAAAATTAAACAGCAACACGTCTTTCCAAAAACAATGAAAACCCAAGAAAACACCTCAAGTACTACTACACCAACACCTACGTTGGCACATTATACGTGATCCCAAAGAAACTTTATGACATGAAAGTTTACCAGAGCATCTAAAGATTCAGCTCCATACTTGCCCCCGTTGGCACCATATGACCAACACAGATTTCATTGAAACAAATTTTTCCCTATGAATGAATATCCCCCTAGATTATTCAAAGAAGCAGGGATGAAGCTTCTGGAAGGACATATTGACGTTGACGTTCAATGCGCTGAGCACCACAAGTGAAAATCCATTCTCCTCAGTTGCATTGGAGTCTCAAGAGTCGGATATCACCAACCTTGGACAAACAAAACCAAAGGTATATATATATATCTGCACGGCTAAAGTAGCTAAAGTAGCAATCGAGCACTCATCCTGCTGAAACGTCCTTGAGACACTGGATCCCTCCCAGTTCGAGGGCTTCTGACCCCGAGGTTTAACCTCCCAGTGCAGCCCAGTAATTTTCCTCCCTTTGGGGATAAATAGATATCACATCTGATTATTGCTACTTACATTTGCAGTGTGACTTTGTCTTAAAAGCGTAGAATTTCACGAGGTGACCGCGTTGGAGAAACAACAACTGGGTGGACGGTCGAGTAGCAGCTGCACTGGTAACAGCTGCAAACAGAAATTTGTCTTGCCATCAACATCTGCAGCTGCCAACGAGTTACCAGCTCAAGGACAAAGACTTTATTTTGGTATTGATTACTTTAGAGTGGGACAAGGAAATGCTTTGACCTTTTCTTAAACTGTAAAACACACTGTGGAGAGCTACTGTAATAATCATGAGGAGTGTGCTAGAGGATGTTGAATAAGAACCGTTGTTAAATTCTGAGAAATCCTTCAAAGGGGGTTCGGGCAATCTAAAAAATCCTTTTCATTTTCCAGGAAGGCTGTTTGCTTACGTCTCAGGCTTTATCTCTCAAATCCTCAAAATCAATCTGCGATACAAAGCTTGAAATTATTTTCCACAGTCGCGCCTCCTCGCTCGCACCGCCTAGAGCTACACCTTTACACTTTGTGCCATTCGGCGAGGTCAAAGCTCCTCAAGAGCAGACATATTTTTTAAACCTCTTTCAAAAGAGGGTCAGACAGATACATCATGTACGTCATCCACGGCCAACAAGATAGAGGTTCCTCTTTGTTGTAGCAGCATAAAAAAACATTTGTGATATCAAGTATCTCAATGGATTTAACTGATTGTATCATACTGAATGACTGAAAGGCTGGATTGCGTTCATCAATCAAATCTGCACGTTTAACTTGATTATTCAAAAGAAAGAGCTAAAGGGCGGTAAAGGCCGCATTCAGACAGGATCCAGCGCTGCGGCGGAAACACTGTTTTTTCCATTTATTTGAATGGGGATCGTCCGTCCGCAGGGGTGTCCGCCGAAAAATGCAGCGACCTGCGTTGGAGTAGTTGAGCCAGGTCCAACTTTTAGAAAAATGCTGCTCGGATCGGTCAAACCTCCACTGTCTACCTAAAACGTCTGAAACTGAGACTATCCAGGTGGATTCATGGACTAAACTCTGATGAGTCTGGCTCCCAATTTACGCTACAAAATGGAGACAGTGAAGAAGTTTAATTTGGTTTGTGTCCGATGGTTTGAGAGAGAGGGAGAAAGCGAGCTTTGCAGTGATTCGCCACAGCACCTGATCCTGTCTGAATGCAGCTTAAGGGTTTCAGACCAAACAAACAATATCATATGACATGCCATCCAATCACATGTAAAGGCAAAAGTTTGACTAGTCGCTGTGAACGGCCGAGGGCAGCCTTCTGTCTTAGTCCTTGTTCAGACTGGCAGCCCAAATTTGTTTTTTTGGCATCTCCGTCTTGACAGCAGTAAACACAAAAAAATGCAAATTGGACCCAAGCCACATTTGGAGGTGGTTTGAAATGCAACTCCAAACGGATTTCTAAAAAAAAAAATGCATCTCAGCCTGGCTGCTCCGGCTGCTCATATTGGATTTCAAAGTGTCTTTTGAGTCACTTGCAATGTGACACACAATGACAAAACCAAATGTGTGGATAGAAGTGCATTGGAGCGGCCGAGCTGCTACTGTCGGAGCGATAGGCAGGACAACACATAGAACTACACTCTGTGGACAGATGCTGGCACTTTCTGTACAGAAAAAGCTGTGACAAAGCCTCAACAACCCTCAGGAGATAGGTTGGGGATCTCCGAACACACAAATCTTATCTGATGACTTGCAAATAACAGCGCAAAACAAACAAATCTGATTTGCCTGCAGTCTGAACAACATACCCAAGAAGGTGTACCCAAGAAGGTGTACTAAGGTACAAAGGTATGATACCTTTGTACCTTAGTACACCTTCGCACCATCATTTCCTCCAGAGTATTCATCTTGTTGCACTCAGCTGACTGAAGAATAATAAACAGAATCACGAGAGAAATTCAAAACCCCGGATGCTTCCACTTCTTCACACACCTGAACAATCGCTGTGTGAGGGAGGGAATCAACAAAAAGTATGTGACACAAAACCCATTGAAAAGGTGCTTTCAGACACTGTTAAATAATCCAACGAGCACTTTGAGGCCATGGCTGCGTTCTAAATGATATTAGAACATGTTGACCCTCCAATTTTGCAATGTAATATCATCTGCAACTCTTGTCTCTTCTCAAAAGAAAGCAGATATTGGTAGATTATTTTGTAACTTGATAGTACACATATCTTGAATCTACTAAAACTGGACCAGTTGGATCATTTATGTTCTCCTACATGCTGGTTTGTAGACAAACAAAGATATATATCATCAACTGATGAGGTATCATCCCTTGTAGGATCCCAACTAGTGTCCAACCATCCAAGAAACTACATTCGACAGTCGTGCTCTGGTTTGGTTTTTGTCTTGAGCTTGCTAACGTGCCTCTCGCTGAATGGTAATAATTGTATTAAATCGTGTTTTGCTGAGGTTCTTGTTCACGACCGGGGATTTAAGGCAGATCTAGTAGGTTTCGCACACACGTATTAGAAGCAGCAGATTAGATTTAGGAATGATGTTTCTCTGTGATTTTGTGGTTATTACATTTCTTTCCTTTTCGTTTACAGGTTCATTTAGGTAGTTCAGATTCAGATTTTTAAAGAACAACTGGTTTTATGTTACTTCCTTTTCCCTGCGTGAGCTGGATCGTAACCAAGCGGCAACCTCCAGTGCTGGGAAATGAAGCCAAGTGCTAAAAACTGGCCGTTAGAGACAGGCTGCAGAAGTGACCGCATTAAAATGCCCAACTTCACAGCAGAAATAAACATGTTTACCGCCTGGTACAGACAACGGTTTTGGTCTCTATAGTTAATTCATGAACTGTAATGATTTTTATTTGTTTTATCATGCGTTCAGATGATATTATGGCTTAAAGTTATGCTGTTACAGACGGCTCATTAGAGCACCCAGGCGTCTCAGGTCTGCCGATGAAGCACGTCTTTGCCAATATTTAGACGGGAGGCAGAAGGAGCAGTACAACCAAGAAAACCTACTCGTGCTCTGTCCATTCTTTATACCGTCATTGGTCGTAACACATACATTATTTATAATTACAGATTAACTAGTCAACCTTCTCTTTAAGCTTTAAATTTCCTTGGCATTCAATGTGTTTCAAACTCCTGCACGTTCACATAGCCGCCACAGTATAAATTTTCTTTAAAAGGTCTAATTTGTTAGGACAAAAAGCGACTGGGTTTATGATAAACAGTGCTTGGAGCTTAATACAAGCAGCCGAGACGTCGTGAATCGAACACTTCTTTTGTAAAAGCCTTGAGCCGAGGAACATCACAGTTTCAGTCTGTACTCGTGCAAAGACTCTTTCTCTTATCGCTCTCTCCCCACAGTCTCCCTCCAATCCTCATTACTTTAATCTAAACTGCACCTCACTGACTCCCCCTCCTCTTTCTCCTCTCCACTGGGTTTTTCCTCTTTCCATCACTCTACCCTCTAACCCTTTATCTTAACAGTAAAGGCAGCCAGGGCTCTCTGGCCAGTGTCCCTACGGTGCTTCTTTTTTATTTTATTTTGAAGTATCTGCCCCGCCCTGTTCCTGGACCTGTTAGAGACGTAGAGAATCAAAGTGCATGTCTGTACTCCAACATGCATGTTAATGTATGTGTTTGCTTGCATGTGTGTGTCTGAGCGTGTGTCTGGATCATTACTTGTCTGCAGGGTAGACTCCCTGTGGACGCACAGATACAGGCTTTATCTCTCCCCAGATGACCCCCTAGAGAGAGTGATGAGAGAGAGAGAGAGGGGGGGAGAAAATGGGGTAAGTGGAGGACGGGGTAAGAGAGGGAGTAAGATGAGATTTGACGAAAGACAAACTGAGAACACGGAAGGAGAAAATGAAAGAGGCCGAGCCTGATTGAGCAGTCAGAATCAACATCAGGGCATGTATTTGCTTATTGATGAAAGCCTTTTAGATCACTTCTTATCAGCAAACGCCTTAAGCCAATTTCGAGGAAGGATCAAGAGAAAGAGACAGAAAACATCAGCCAGACAATGTTCCCTTTGGCGATATCTTTGCATAAAAACACAGCCCACATCGTCTACACAGATTAATACCCACATCGGGATGTGTTGTCCTTCGCCTCATTTTTGTGATAATGTCTGAATAACACCGGTGGCTAATGTTGGAGTTGTAGGAGTTTAGTTTATAGCGTCATCAGAAGTTCTTGTCAAAGGGGAGAACAGCCTTTGCAAAAATCAGTGATCCAACATTTACACCCACTTCATGTTGTGTGCACAAACTATAAATGCTTTGCAGGAGAGACTGTCTGAAAATGTGCACCATTAAAATATGTCTCTCTATGACGGCAAGCTGTTCACTTCACTGTCCAGTGTGTCGTCTAGTCTAGCGACAAAAATTGGGCAACACATTGTACAAACTAGTTCTTTTTGAGCATTAAAATCTACAGGCATGCTAGCAGGTCTATGAGGCATTTAACACATTAGCACTGCAGTGCTTTGAGCTAAATGCAGTCAAACATTTTGAAGCTCCTACCTCTTCCACCGCCTGGCTAATGACATGGATCATCAGTGGATCTGAGGCCAGAGAAGCCATCTGTGATGGCACCCAGCTGTCAATGCCTCATATTAAAATGCTGTTAACAGGTAACTGTACTGTAGCAGGTATAATGTTTCAGGTGTTTGCTAGTACAGCTGTGGTTGATGTGAATTCCATTACCAAACAAATTGAAGTATTGGCATGATGATGGAGCTACGGTCAAAGTTTCTACAGTTTAGTCCATCAGGAACATGAATGTCTGGATCACTGACAGTATAAAGAATGGACGGCGTATGCGTGACGTCACACGTAGGTTTCTGAAAAGCTGTTTTGAAGCTCAAAATTCACCGCCATGTTGGCAGTCCTGCCTCTTCCGCCTTCTGGCTAATCTAAAAGTCGGCAGATGATCTCTATAGCGACCAAAACTGTTTTTTTGTACCAGGCTGTAAACATGTTTATTTCTGCTGTGAAGTTGGACATTTGAACATGGGGACTTATGGAGACTGACTCGTTCTGTAGCCAGCCTCAAGTGGACGTTTGAGGAACTGCAGTTTTTGGCACTAGCTTCACTTCAAAACCACGGAGGTTGCAGCTTGGTTTGGACCAAATTTCTCGTCAATCCGTCCATTGGTTACTAAAATGTATCAATAAAAACTAAAACTATAAGAAAAGTCAGGAGGATTCGTCCTCTGGGGATCATGAATGTCTGTTCAAGATTTCATGGCCATCTCATGTCCAATAGTTCTCGAGATGCTGCACTAACTTAAAATGATCGGAGCTTAATGTTTTGTTATGGAAAGGATGAAAGCTTCATTTTCCGCAAGAGTGAATTCATCCCTTATAGAAGCACCTTTGAAACTCGGGAATAGAATTTTTGAACAACAGACGAGAACTACTTCAATTTTCTGCAGGCCTTTGCTTGAAATGAACAATCAAGACTGTTCTAATTATTCCAGCAGGCCTCTACACGTTGTCACTCATGCGAGCGACAACGCCTCGATCATCTGTGAAAAATAAAAATGCAATTTGGATCATAAGCACTCCATGGCACTCGAAAGGTTGGCGTTCTGCTTCTTTGGTTAGGGTGAAGCGGTAAGTGTGTGTTTGTGTGTACAGTTCAATCCAGCGGGGGGATAATGTGTACGTGTGTGTTCAGGGGAAACACTCTTTCAAAATATCACTCCCACCTCTTTATTCATCTGCATTCATATTCTGCTCAGGGAACTCAATGTGCTTTTAAAACTCAGCTGTTCATTTACATAAGACGCAGGCTTCCTCCTTGCCAAATTAATTTGATGTTCCTCCACCAGAGAAAATCGCAGCTTCCTGCGTGGTCTACGTGACCCGACCTGGAGCAGAGTTCACATCAACCGAGCTAACCGGGGCGTCAAACTGTTTTTTTTTTTGTTTGTTGTTGTCGCTTTAGTTGGTTAAAAACTTCAATTGCAGGTTTTTCCACAAAGCCCCCCCCGTGCCGTCGTTCTGTACTTAAGCTCAACGCCAATTACTAGCACAGAGCTGAAGGAGCTGAGCCATCCAGCAGGTTTGTTTGGACCGCAGCCTGTTTTGTGTTCCTGCTTTTATTGGATGACAGTTCATTCTGCTGCAGTGTGCCGCTTTGGGTTTTTTCCTTCAAGAGAAGGCCCCTCTTCATCAGCATGACAAACGAGCAAGATTTATGAATCTAAACACGCCAGCTTCTCTCGGAGTTACTCTATATTTTCAGCTGTAACCCCTCACCAAACCCCGCCACCCCCCACCGGGAGTATCGAAGAGCTTTGATGCTGCCAGAAAACCAAAAGAGCTGCCTGCACGCTGCAATTAAGCAAAGACGCTGTCACGATCCGAGACAGCAGAAAACATTAAAGGCTCTTCAGCAACGCGGCAGAGTATGTACATGCTTTTATGCTTTTATAAAAAAAAAAGAAAAAAAGCTTGTCTGCTTTCATCAACCGGTTGCAAATGCAGCTGAGGTGCACAAACAGACGGACAGGGCGGTCTGAGGTGATTAATATGAACAGAAAAAGACCTACAGAGGCGTGTAAGGCAAGTAGGACACAGAGTAATCAAGGATGCACTAATTATCTTATCACTAATGTTATTTTACCATGAACTTTTAACTGTGTGAATACGTATAGATTTTTCCAAACTTATTGATCACATCTGGGTCACTTCGAATACGCCCATTGTCACGCCTGCACAGAATTAACAAGTAAACACGTGCAGCTTTAAATCGGTCTGTGCAGCATATTTCAGTCCTCTTTACTCAGTTTTTTAGGTCTTCATTAAACTTTTAATCTCCAGGTTTTATTTTAATTAAATCACACACTCATGCAAAAAAAAATTGATTTAATACTATGCAGTGGACTGTGCAGTTTTTGCTGTTCCTCTCTTTTCCATTTGAGGTGCTGCCAGCTTCCCACTGACTTTATTATTAGTGGTAGTGCTGCTGGTAGTAATAGTAGTAGTTTTGGTAGCGGTACTTGTAGTGTGGGCACATTTATGCCTGCTTACATGCTTTCCCCTTGTTCTCATAGACTTCTTCGCAGTTTGAAACATCAACATCAAATACAATTTGTCGTTTAAGCCTGCATTCATTGTGTTAATGTCTAGAAATAACGTGGGAGGAATTAGCAAGCGATATCTCCGAGCAGTGAACCAGTTTTTGTTGCTGTTGGTTTTACAGACTAAAATCTTGTTTATTTATAATCCACGTCATTCAAAATCACGTTGATGTTGTTGTAGTTTGCCTGGATTATTACCGCCTTGCATGGCCTCTTGTTTACACAGTGCTGATCTAGCAGTAAAAGTCAGTTAAGACTGGAGTTAAACTGCAGTTCCTTAAATGTCCACTTGAGGCTGGCTACAGAACGAGTCAATCTCCATAAGACTTCACAGCAGAAATAAACATGTTTACAGCCTGGTGCAAAAAACAGTTTTGGTCTCTATAGCTAATTTCCCCGTTCAAATTATATTAAGGCTTAAAGTTATGTAGGATTAAGAGCTTGACGGCTTGTTTGAGCACACAGGCATCACAAATCACAAGTTACTATATGATTTTTTTTATATTTTAAAGTGTTTGGCATGCTAGAATGTAGTATTTTAAGGAGTACAGTATTCTCAGCTCGTTGTAAGTCACTAAACTGAAACTGGAATATTGTTACATAATAGTAAATGTTCAGATTTTTCATGATTCAGTGTGCATACCAATTTCCATGCTCTGTTTTTGAACAATATTGCTGACTATATTATTCAGTGTCTTGGGAAGAGAGGCCACCACAAATCTCTGCCTCTCTCTCCGGCCTGTCCTGCCCCTGGCTATATTAAATCATTCTGAAACACTGACAGCGAGTCGAGGCCTCTTTACTTTCTTTTGGAAGAATTTTGTCAACAGCTGCTTTCCCTCTGATTTTCTACCCCCGTCTTGTCATAACTCCTTTCTGGTTTTGTTTTTAAAAAGATGTGACGCCGCTCACGTTGGGACCCCGGTGACGCTGTTTCTGTCACTACTACTACACCCCTGGATCTCGACAGCAGTCGTAAATGTTACGACAATATTTTAGATGATCAGATTCATGCACTTGCTGCCAAGTGCAGCCATTGTCGTCTGCTGCTGCTGCTGCTGAAGGAAGCTTAATTAGCCCGACGATGTAAAAATGATTGCATTCATGGTATGTTTAGGTGTTTTATGTGTAAAGCAATATCAAGCCCAGTGCGAAATAATTATAAAATATGGAGCAATGGAATGGAGTTCAATAGATGTAATCTTGAAAACAGATGCTACTACCCAGGACGCACAGCCCTAACCCTGGATTTACACCCATATTGCTGCATTTATAAACACAACACAGGCTAATGAGCCCCGATGCAAGCAGCAATAAGCAAAATCAATACGTACTGGATCAATATAACATTGCTCTGATAGTGGAAATCCCCGCAAGCAATTAGATGCCGCTGAGGAAGGCGGCGTCCTCGTTCATAACCAATTATGACTGGGTCAAATGGGCTTAATTGGGTGTCTGGTTTGTTGATTATGGTTGAAGCAAGCAAATCACCCCCGTTTATCATACTGATAGAAGTGAGAGCCCACGGTTAATTCTGGTTGCGCGTCCGGTGATAATTGGGAAATTAAAAAGCAAATAAGCCGTAATATTGTGGTCGGTGTTTCAGGAGTAATTAGAGAGCGGAATAGGATGAGAGGATGTCCAGTTCTGATTAGACCTGGCAAATAGAGGTGTTTCAATCAGGACTGGGAATGAATATTTATCACAGACAAAGAAAAACATTTGAGGAGGGAATAAGAGATTTGAAAGTTCTGAATTTCAGCCCTTAGCACTTTTATCCAGCAACACAGCCCACAAATGTTTTGCTCCGCTAGTTTTTAAGCCTTTTCTGGTAGTAATACATTTGGTGGAACCAAAAGTAGCTTGATATGCTAAGGTTGGACTCCAACTAACATTTAGTCAGATTACAGCTTGGCTATTTAATCTCCATTAGTATATATATATAACATAAGTTTAACATACAATAACCAGTTTTTCATAACAGGAACGTCTGTTCACTCTTGACTTACTATGCTACCTTGTCTTTATTGCTTGTTGTTGGGTTGCAATAGCTACATGGCTACCATATCACATAAAAATGACACAAATATTAATTTAAATTTGAGTGAAAAGCCGCTAAAAGTCTGATATTCTGATTGTAAGCATACTAAATACATACTCATTTGTGTGAGGTCTTGATTATCATTCATGAATCCCCAGTGTTTTGCTGGTTTTAGGACGCTGTCACCCTTTTTACACCCGTTTACTTGCATTAGATGGAGGCAAGGCTGTGACTACATCATTTCATACTGCATAACTTCACTTGAAGCCACATCAAACTGCTTTATTTGCTCATTTCAAATGTTTAAAACTACTTTAATAAGCTTGTTTACTCCACATTAAGTTTTGTGGCTGGTGGGAGGGCTGCACATGCATGCTCTAATGGCTGGCCACCGCTGCTAAAGAGTCCCCCCGCTATGAATATGACAGACAACATTGCTTTTTGTGAATAAGTCATTGGTTTTGAGGCTCAGCTCTGGCACTCAGCATAGCAGAGAGGTCAAAGGATAACCGCTGGACTGACAATAAGAGGGTCTCATTCTGGTGTCAACTCCAACTGTCACTTCCGGACCGGAGCAGAACTGAATCGGAACGACAGACTCCAAATGCCGGATTCTTCACAGAGTGTCAGTCCTGCTTTGTGTCGGGGCGATGCCTCCAGATAGCCGACCACTCCGAACTGAGAGCTGGAGACTGAATAATTAACCACAATGGAACAATAAACACGCTGTTCTCACAAGTTCTCCTCATTCTAAAAATGTCAAAAGCAGATGGCACTCTGCCTGCAGGCAAAACTTTGGCGAAGAGCGAGGAGAGAGGAGAGAGTGGAGTGAAAAGGGAAAACAAGAAAGGAGGCGAGATAAGAAAATAATTTAGGGAGTATTATTTTTTTGAGTGGGAAGAGGGATGAATGGCTGACCCATGTTTTATTTGTGAATCCTTAAAATGTATGAAATGCAATAAAATAAATGAGGTGAGACCAAACTGAGTTACATAAAAAATAAAATATATATGAACATATAACTGTCTTTGCTTATATTTATTGTTATAGATTACCCTGGAGTGTATATTTTAATGTTTGACTGCATCACTGAAGATAGGAAATAAACTGCACAGGCAGTGATAAAAAGAACAAAGAAGGTGGTAAAAAAAAAAATATCCTCAGACTGCAGATGATCCCAAAAATGAGACAGAAAAGGAGAAAATATGTGACTGCTGATTTCACTTCTATCCATTTATTAATAGTAATTTGCTCGCCTCCATCCAGTGTTGCCAACTTGGCAAAATTCACTCTAGATTTAGCTACTTTTAAAAACCCTCTTAGCGACCTTATTTCTAAAAAGCGACTAATGACAAATTTAGAAACTTCTTCAAACCTCCAGGGAAAAAGGCAAGAAATATATTCAAATATTATATTGTAATTCATTCCCGTGCATGCTGCACAGCTTTTCACTGGAAAGGTGTTGGCCTCACTGCCACCTTCAGTGAATGCAGAAATAATGACAAACTAAAGTATAGGTCCTAACAAAGCTGACCAATACTGAAAAATATTAAAATGTTGGGCTTTCAGTCGTCTTCTACTTCAATTATGCTGTTGCAGCCAGCCATGCCTCATTAGAGCAATTCTTTCAAGAAGGTCTTAATACGTGATTCTAGAGTAAACGTGGTGTTTTCCCCTAAAAATGTAGCTTCCCTTTCAGCCACAGGAGAACCTTTGGTCCAGCCTCGAGCACCGCCAGACAGTGGGGAAACAGGAATATCGGGGAGAGGGCAGCCAGACTGTGCAAGTGAAGAAGCAGTAACGGTGCTCGCCCTCTCCCGCCGCTGAGGGAAGCAATGCTAGACTGTAATCAGATTTCACACGCCGCTCGAGCATCTCAAACAAACACTCAGACTCCTCTGCAGTCAGCCAGCCGAACTGATACCGTTGTGTGTGTTACAGTAAAAGTAAAAGTAAAGGAGAGTGTGTTTGAATCTGTGTCGGTATGAGCATGCTGGGACCTGCTTGTATGTGCACACTTGTGTGTGTGTCAGCGTCCATGTATGAGTACATGATATGTGTTAGTGTGTGCAGTTAGTTAATGTCTATATCCGAATGCTACATACGCTCATGTATTTGCTGTGTTTCTGTGCCACGCTTGCTTTAATTTGTGTATATGTATGTGTTTGTGTGTGTAAATGTTCTTATTCTTGTACCTATGTGGGGACCGTAGTTGTCTTGTGAAATATGAGGACATTTTGGCCGACCCTCTTTAAAAAGTCAGTATGAGGGTTAAAACCAAGCAGCAACCTCCGTGGAAGCCAATGCGGAAGTGCCAAAAAACTGCAGTTCCTCAAACGTCCACTTGAGGCTGGCTACAGAACGAGCCAATCTCCATAAGTCCCCATGTTAAAATGTCCCAACTTCACAGCAGAAATAAACATTTTGGTCTCCAAAAGTTTTGTGACCTGTTTGCACCAGGAACTACTACAATTCCCGGCAATTTTTTTATCATGCTGCGCACAAAGTAAACATCTGTGAGATTACAAAAGTTTGATGTCAACTCCAGGAACATGCGGTAGAGGAATGTATGGTGTGCTAAAATTAGTGCAGCTACTTTAATCTTAGATTAGATTAGAAGTTTAAGGTTAAGCTCGGGGTTAGACCTGTACTCAACATCATTCCTTCATTCAGATGGGGCAACAAACAGGAAATCAACCAGGTTGTAAATAAGGCCAGATGCAGAAAACTCAAAGGCACCTTCAAAATGTCAGTACTTCATTAACCTGGAAAACAGTGTGCATGTACAAGTACGGTAAATACAGTAGGTCAAACCAGGAATGCAAAGTGAGAAAATAAAACCCAATTATCCTTTGACGAGAGGTTTTATTAGTATCAATGAGCGTCCTCACAGGTGCAGAGGTATAAAGGTGTGCTTGTTTTTTTTGTGTGTGTACCTGTGTTGTGCTCTCTGGCTTGGGCTGTTAAGGACGCAGCCAGCTACTCTGTAGTGGCCTGATAACACGGAGACCCTCCGGCCAGAAAACGGATTAATTAAGGGGCCAGACTGGAACCCCTAGGGAGGATGCCCTCTGCAACCTCCACCTCCACCTCCACCTCCACCCAACACGCACACATAAACACACAGACACTCGTGTGAATAAACAAAGCTCGTGTGCACATTCATAGCAAAGCAGACCTCGTAAACTCACAATCACAAAGGTAAGCGTGTCACACAGACGGACACACACACACACTCTGGGGGTTCAAACCATTCCTGCCCGTCTCTGCGGGGGTTGCAGTCCCCTTTTAACTAACACTGGCAGGCTGAGTTTGACTCCAGAGGAAACACCTTTAGCGCTTTACAGAGGCTTTTACTCGCCTGCCTGGTCAGCTCAACGCTCTCATTAAATTCCTCCTTTTTTTTTAGACCAAACGTATCGTCTCAGGATGAAGAAGGTGTGGGGAAAGTGAGGGCATGAAATAAAAGGAAAGGGAGCAACAATCGAATTCAAAGGCATGAATTAATTTTGTATGTGCAGACTTCAATAATAGTTAGAGTGCTTGAAAACAAACAATCCGGGTGTCTTAAAAATAAGCTTCTTGGGTGTTCAGATTGCACATAAAAATCTTATTTTTAAGGTAAAATAAGCAATACAAAAGATTTGAAGAAAAACCTTCAACAAATACGAAGTATCAAGTGTTGTTGTTTTACAAAAATCCTGTAAAAAGGGATTCATCTAAAGATTACAGTGCTCAACAAAGAATAGCGTTGCACTTGTCAGCACTGTTCAGTCCTTGAAGTGTTTTCACCTTGCATGCTATTGAATAAGAGGTAATATTATGCATTGTAATTAACAAGAAGCACAGCTTGAAGACTTTCAGTAGAGGTCTTAAGCAGGCTCTTTTAAAACCTGACAACAATGCAAAGGTTCCTTATTGTATACTGTAAATCTCTTTAAAAATCTGTGGTGTCGTGCATTTGTTGACCCAGAATGCTTTAATGAAGCCCTTCATTGAAGCAGGCACTGAAAACTGATATACAGTTTGGGCTATCTGGTTTCTAGATCATCTTGTGCGATGGATTCTTCTATGGATAACGTATCGAATGTCTCGTTGTTACAGACCTTGGAGTTGATAGCCAACACAGTGTGTCCTTACTAACCTCCTAACTAAAGTCCCATTTGTTCTCCTGCTAGATGATGCTTTGTTTGATGTAGGTTTCACTGCAATATAAGCCTTGACTTTTTCCCTCCTCAGAGGCGGTTTGTGTTTCCTCCGGGTTCATGGGAACAGTAACATAGAGAAAACATGTGAGGGATGTAAATACAACGCCCTGTCTTATTCAATCACAACTGCGATCAACACCACAATATGCCAACACGTTAACTGTACCTGCCTTTATTTCACTTCAGGTGTCAGGTGGGGAAAAACGAGTGAAAAATCCCAATCAGTGAAAGATTCAAGAACTAAATTTAAAACAGTGAACATGACATCGGGTATGTTGTGTCTCTAATCCCATTTGAAGCTATAATCTGATTATGGGAACAGTTATATAAAACTATAATCTCATTATGTTAATCAGAAAAAGAGATGTTATTTTAAATTAATTGGCACAAATGGCAACTTTTGTGCTGAATACTGTGATTTATTGAGAAAACACTCTCACTACAAAGTCACATTTAGAAGCTCTTCTCGAGCTTTCGATCATACCACGTGATCTTCAGGTTGGGGTGGAAGTCGAAATATTCCAATGTCCTTTTCTGGGGCGCCTCCCGTAGAGCGTGCACCCCATGTTCAAGTCCTTATCTTATCGCAGCAGGCCAAGTTCGATTCCAACCCGCGGCCCTTTGCTGCGTGTCATCAATAAAACATAGCCCACTTTGCAACCATGTTCATCTGCTAATGAACATCATGTGGTGTGACTGAAAGCTCCAGAACAGCAACAGCATGGATCTTCCCATGGAGGTTGTTTTTTTTTTTAGCTCCAGCAACCATAGTTGATAAAAAAAACTGATACACTCATCTAATTCACCTTCAATTACTACCATGCACTCAAACTAATAAGCTAAAAGAGCAGCAGCAAGTGCTTTGCAGACTGTTTATACCCTGGGTCTTGCCTCTCAGGATACATACAGGGCTGCCCTATCTAATTGCTGAAGGCTGTTGGGGCGACATGAAGCCTAAAGGGAATACTTGCAGACACCACTCAGGTCTGAAAAAAGCGACTGTGAACTACATTTCTATGTTTTAGTTTACAGTTTATTGCCCTAAAAAAGACGCATGAACCTTGGTTTAAAAATAAGAGAAGTTATCTTTGTAGTAAAGACGATAGAAGACCTGAACGTATCAGGTAAAGGAAGGTTACAATGCAAAGGTTTACGTAACATCATTTTGCATACATTAACATATGGAAAGAAGAATAACCAAATCTAATCCATTAAATCAGAATTTGTTCAACTGATTTAAATGTTTACTTCATTTACTTCCACCTCCACTTCTGAAAACACAGTGCTCCTTTTCAGTTCATCAAATTTCATTTTTTTTTTATCAAAGAAACTGATATAAACATCTTAATTTTAAACAGGGCGACCAATTCTGATATCTAAATTTGTATTTTTCTGACATTATTATGAAAGGCACAACTGACTTCATTATAATTAGTTATATATATATTATTATATAGACAGCATCAACATATCCACAACCTCCACATCTTTTCTGAGTAACTTCTCCTCTGCCTCTGTCTTAATGAAGAAATCAAGGTCAGCCTTTGAATTTTGTCTGAGTGGGTGAACCAGGGAGGACTCCGAGAAGTTTGTTTGAACACAGCAGCAACAACAACAACAACAACAACGACCAAACAGAGATGCTCTCAGTATTAATAATAAATAATGCATTTTGTGCGGAGCAGCAGGGCCATCCAGATACAGGACTTTACTCCCATAATCTTCCCGGCCCAGACCATTTTAATCCAGGGTCTCTGCTGGAATCTGTCTGGTGGACATCTACAAGTAGATGAAAACGTTCACACCAAGGGCAGCTCCCCTGGAGCCGAGCCCAGGCGACTGACAAAAAAAACCCTCGTCCATCTGTCTTCATCTGGCAACAGCGGCCACGGTCAGAACCGTAGCTAACATGCAGAGTTTGAAAACATTTCGGAAGTCATTGCTCCGCGTTAACATTTGAGAATGAGACATGCTCATGTACAGATGTGTCTTATTTAGATGATGGCCTCTCTGGGGGATTGGTCTGACTCGATAATAAGCAACAGCAAAGAGGATGAGAGAGGCTATTTTCAATGTTACAAACTCCCTCGACATTTGTGTCACCTCTGAGCTCGCCTCTAATCTGAAATCAGGTTGCAGTGCTTGGTGCGTGCACGTGCCAGCACATCAGAATCAATTTTCCACAATGTGGCGAAAATGCACCTTTGCACTAATGCATCAAAGTGGTCGAAAGTTGGACTGCGTTCAATGTTTGTGTGTGTGCTTCTACTCAAGGAGGGCCACTCGTGGGTAGGATTAATCCAACAGGAGAGCAAGTGGGTGGCATGTGCGTCGATGTTTTTGTGTGTTTTTGCAGGTTAGCCGGGGTCAAACCAAAAGGTTCCCTCACAGTTCTCTGCGGCGAGCTGAGATGCCCACATGTAAATTTTTAATCACAAGCGCTCTAATCACTCAGGCCATCTTAAACACCAGTCACAATCTGCTGTACACATCGAGGCCTCGTCCTCCTGCGCCATAAACACATGAAACACTTCCTTCTACACCAAATATACACAGACGAGAAGAAAGCTCTTCATCTGTGCTGCTGTGTTATTTTAATTCAGTTGCTACTTCCCTTTAATATCACTGACGTGTTTTCGCCTTGTCATCACTCGTCATTTCATCTTAGGTGACTTGACGGGTTAAATTAACGTTAAAGATGATTTAATTGACTCTGATGAAGTCAGTATATGTGAAAATCAAACAATGCGAGCCACACAAGCAGTGAAATGTGTGTATTATTATTAACTTTTTGTTTATTTGCTACAGAAAATTAATTTGTAACAATTCAATTCATGCATTAAACATTTAACTCTAATAGTCTCTCATGTCAGAGTCTCAGATGTGAAGATCAGCTGTTTTTCTCTCTTATTGAGTGAAATATTTTGGAAGTTTGGACAAAACAAGCCCGAGGACGTCTCGATGGGCTCTGGGAAATTAAAATTTCACACAACTTTTTGTTATTTTATACATAATCTACAACTAAACTATGAAATAATTGTTAGTTTTAGCAAATAGTTGCCAAAATAAAGCCAGATTTACGATGTGAAACAGAGAAAATGATTTTTCTTTGCTAAATAAATGATGATAAATGATTATTTAATTATCTATTGACCTAAGAAGTTATTACTGTGCTAATTTCAAAGCTTTTTAAAGCCAGCTCACATTTACTTCAGGATCAAAGGCACTGAGGCATTACTTGTATTTGCTTCTGAACTTGAACCTCAAGGAAACATCTGCATACAGCCTGACAGTGACTTGAACAATTAGAGGAAATTATGCTACATAGCAACGATTCTGAGTAATTCTGCTTCCGGGGAAGGAGTAAACACTGTGCAGCAAACAGCCACAGAGGTTTATATCATTTAGGGCTTATATCATAGCCTGATATCGTATAAATAAACTCCTTTCCCAGAGCGCCGGCCTTTAAAGGGCGCCCTCAGTCTAAAAAGACTCTTGTGATGAGGCTTAACACAACGATGCAGTGAATCTTAGTCAGCACAACACACTTTATCATATTGACTTTTTTTTCAAGAGGCTAGTGTGTGTGTGCGTGTGTGCCTATGTGTGTGTGTGTGTCACTGCTCTGCCCACCGCCTCCCCCCCCTTGTCTCCATTGTTATTCCCTGCTTTGCTATTCACCAAACAGAGCACACATTCATCACTCGGTCTTGTGCCTTTTCTTGTGGACTCGCCAGGACGAGGAGAAAAAAAAAAAAGAGGAACCTTTTCAGGTCTGTGCTTGTAAATGACCTGCCGCAAAAGGGTTTATTAAGTCACCTCCCCTCCCTTCTCCTAACCTACTTCCTGAAGACACAGAGGAGGAGAGGAGAGGGACGGGCACAAAGAGAAGGAGAGAGACAGACAGACAGGACAGGAGCAGGACTGGATGGATGTATGGAGGGAAAAAGGTGACGAGATTTACCATCAGTCTAGGTTATGCTTAAATAAGAGCCGTGTCGTTATAGATATGTAACAAAACACTCAGAATGATTGAGAAGGACATGTCAGCATGCGTGTACTTTTCCATCAGATTATTGTTACCGAGAATTCATGGATGTGTCCTTTAGGGGATTACTTGTTTTGTCAGACCAACAGTCAGTTTACAGCGACGCGGAGGACATTCGCATGTTTAAGAAGCTGGAGCCAGCAACTGATAAATATCTTAAATTATTAATGGACTCTGACTGATGAAGGACCCACCTACTCTGATTTTTGTTCCCTCTTTAAAGGATTTATTTGAGTAGGGGGAGTTCCTCCTCATCCAGAGTGTCTAAACATGCTCTGATTTTACCTGAATGTTGTCCATAACTTCCTAAATATGTAACAAAAAATTATGTTTGCCTTTAGGATGCACCAACGGTCAAAAGAAATCCACAGTTTACAGCAATACGAAGCAAACATTTTAGAAATGATCGATCAGTTATGACATCTGTCGTGTCGTCTATCTGTGCTAGATATCCCCATACTCCGATTTTAAGGGTTTATTTGGGGGAGTTTCTCCTCATCGAGAGTGTCTAAAGATGTCCTGAATGCTCTTACTTCAATTTTAATTTTTAATTTTTAAAAAGTGATGTTCCTCAGAGTCACCCATCTGTGTACAAAACACTTTGAGAAGGACGTGTTGCTGTTACGAGCATCTGAAAAGAATTCATGCAAGTGTGTTTGTCATTTACTTTTTAGTCCTTTAACAGTCAAAAGAAACAGCGATGCTCAATTTTACAGCACAATTTCACATTTTATAAAGGCTGGAGCCAGCAACTGTTTTGACCTTTTTTGCCTGATAAAAGTCTTAAATTGTTGATCGATTGTGACATATGTTGAGTCGTCTATCTGTACCGGATGAAGGACTCCTTACTCCTCCATCTTTAAAAGGGTTTATTTGGGTGGATCTCTGGATGCTCTGGCTTCATTTCTCCATAATTTCCTGTCAGTTGCCTCATCAGTAAGTTATTTCAGCATCGTGCAGCTTCTTCACTGTCAAAGCATTCCTGGTTTTGTAGCTCTTCCATCATCAATCACTCCTCCAGCCCTGCTATGTGCTGTGAAACACAAATCTGGGTGACATATTGACAGAATATTTAACTGATGTTCGAACACCAGATGGAAAAAAAACTTCAGCCAACTTACATCCAACAACAAAACCAATCAACTAATGGAGAGGAATCAAATCTGCATTATGGAAAATATTGAACACGCGTGCAACAATTGTTGCTACAATCCCATCCAATAAAGCTCCAGATGTATAAATAGTTTGTCATTAATTGATGCACCCCCTCCCTCTCCTCTCCTCTTCTCACTGATAATCTTAGGCGGTTAATCTTTGCGTGCACTTTAATTAATTTGCCGGTGAGGTGTTCGCGCACTCCTAATCTGACTGAACAGGCGAAATCAATCAGCTCGACAAGCCTCAAGGAGACCATCACGATAACCCCCCCACCCTGCCCTCATCATCCTCCACCACCACCACCACCACCTCATCACACATACGACGCTTCCTTCAGGACATAAACAACAAAAAAAGCCTCCCCCCTGAGGAGGTCTGGTTATTAAGTATGGGCCATATCTGATTAATTTTTGTTGTTGGGGGTCGTCACTCCGCCACGCGTCCCTTAAATGGGCACACACATGCCGGCTGTGTAATACGTTTTCCTCAAGACATCCATTCATCCATAAATCCGCTTTTATCAAAACGGCGCGTCGGTGCGTAATTGTCTCCGTCAGAGAGCAGAGAGAGACGGGAGGAAAGCGCCGGAGGAGCTCTGGTACAACAGAAACAAACAGAAATGCCCCTCACCGGCCCCGTTTTCTTTTTACAGACACCAGACATGTCTACTATCACTCCACTGTGGGGATTAAAGGTGCCATGTAGGACAGGGATGCTGAAAATACACGCCGTCACCCACCTTTGTCACCTCAGGAGCTGTGATGTGATGTGACGGTCGTGGCGGTGATTTCTTCCCCTCCTGGACACGGCTCCGTGTCCCGGCCAGCCGGCTGCTTGCCCTCGCTTACCTCTCCTCTTCTTCTTCTCCTTCTTTTTATTTTTATTTTATTTTTTAGGATAGCCTCCTTCTCCTCCTCCTTGTTCTCGCCTACAGTTCGCTCTCCTTCATCGGCTTGGGGATTGTTCAGGTGTCGCAGTCAGTGAGGCAGCAGATCGGCTGTCTGTCTGTCATCGGAGGCTCCTCGCGACTCCTCTTGCAACAAAACGGGAGACGGTTGCCTCCCCCTCACCCCCGGCTCCTCTCCCACCCACCTCCACCCACCCCCTCTCTCTCTCTCCTCTCTCTCTTTAGCCAGCCAATGCGTGCGCGTTTGTGCCTGTGATGCGGGGAGGCGTGCTGTACGCGCACACACATGGTCCTCACACACACGCACACACACACGTGGATAACTGTGATTATAATGTACCTTTATAATTCTGATCAGGTGATCTCGTGTGTTTCTTCGCTCTGTTGTGTTGTGCTTGAATATTAAAGTCATTCCGGGAAAGTTCATTTGAATCTGAACTGGACCTCAAAGAGCTGACTGACATGTAAATGTACCCCAGACAGGGGCGCATTTAGTGATTAGTGAGCCCTATAGGCAGAACCAAAGGGAGGGGGGGGGCTCCCTTATGCATTATTCTCACCTTTTTCTAACAGAACATGTTAATGTGGCTCCTGATCGTAGACTGTTTCTACACTCCCCATGCTCGAGTGTTTCTTTACTTACCATCAGTAGAGTTAGGACTGATTTAGGGTACATTCAGCAGCAAACCTCTGGGGGGGGGGTGTGTCTGCTTGTGCTGGATGTAAAACAATCAGGAAATAACTGATTTCACTGATTTACCGGCATTCTCAGTGCCAGTGCTCCCTCACTCTCATTCACTGTCTGTGTCTCTCTCAAACCGTCGTACACAAATCAAATTAAACTTCTTCATGTCACTATTCTGCAGCGTAAAGTGCAAACCAGGCACAGATTTATATTGTACGAAGAAAACTGTTTTTTTCTTGTAATAAATACAGTGCAACTTTTTTCTAATATTACAGTAAACGGATAGATTTGAACCAAACCATGATAGTAAAAGACCATAAAACGGTGTTTTACTGTACAATACACAACAGTCTGTAATATAAAATACGACTTTATTCTCTATAAATTTCCATAAAATGCGTATAAATAAAGGTTTTAAAATATGACTGTAAAACAACAACAACAAAAAATTTTACGGTAAAAATCTGGCAGCTGTGGTTGCCAGAATTTTACTGTAATAAATATATAATAATATATTACAGTAAAAGGATGTTTATACTGTTGATTTGACGTATAAGGTTGTTGTTTTATCCTACATTTTAAATATAGGATAGGAAAATCTGTAGATTTTACGGTGAAAAACTGCCAAACCGTGACTGTAATATTTAACGGCATTTACGGTCTTTTACTGTGATTTACTGTACAATTAAGAGTCTGTGATATAAAATACTACTTTATTCTCTATAAATTTCCTTAAAACGGGATATAAATAAAAGTTTTGAAATATGACTGTGTTTTACTGTATACAGGAAAACACAGTCATACTTCATTTCATATTTTACAGTCTTTTACTGTCATGGTTTGGCAGTTTTTCACCGTAAAATCTACAGACATTTCTCACAGTGAAGCTGGGTACATGAAATAAGCAAAGTAGTAGTAAATCGTATTAGTAGTATTATCTGATTTTAACTTACCCACCCAACCATTCCGTCCATTCCTCTGTGGACGCCATACTTCCTGTTTTGCTCCAGACGGACAGTGTTTTGAATATTTTTCATGGCTGCATATTCTTATAAGGGTCGTAGTCAGCTGGAGCCGATTGCTGACACTGAGTGAAAGGACAAGTTGTCTGTTTATGATTGATATAGAAACATAGAAACAATCATTCACGCTCCGGTTCACGCCTATGGGCAATTTAGAGTCACCAAATAAAGCAACATCGTGTAACTTTTCTATTATAACATTACAGATTTTTAATAATTTAGATGCAACACTGAGTGAGCTCAGAGCAGCAGTATTGGATCACTGGGAAGAAGAGGTTTTATAGCCTGGGGCTGTCGGTGAAGCGGAGCCAGTGTCATGCCAGAACCGGAGCTAGGCAAGCAGACAATGTAACTGGGCTCAGTGGTCTCTATGGACTTAATGACAAAGCAAAAACACTGAAGGGTATGGTGACAGAGAAAGGTAGGAAAAGAAACAGAGCAAGAGGTCACCAGACAAAAGTAAATCTGGGACTGACTATTGTTTCGGTGGTGAGAGCTTGGTGAAACAAAAGGCTGAAAGACAGACTAGTAAGTAATATTAGCTGGCTTCTATGTCTCGTGTTGTTGAACTTGCTTGATGTTTGGCTATTAGTAAAGCTGTCAACTTACTAGTTTTGGATCAGAAGTAATGTTATCAACAAATA
Source organism: Miichthys miiuy (assembly GCA_036365135.1). Classification (NCBI taxonomy): domain Eukaryota; kingdom Metazoa; phylum Chordata; class Actinopteri; family Sciaenidae; genus Miichthys; species Miichthys miiuy. The sequence goes on along the minus strand of CM071625.1, from coordinate 5,288,773 downwards.
CACATTACCACAGTGGTATTACAGTTGGAAACTGGGGGCTCTAAACCGCAAAACCAATTAATTTCTCTGCGACGTTGCTTTAAAATTCCTACAGGTGTTTGTACATAAATTATGCCAGCTATACAGTGTACGTCCCAGATTATAGGAGCTATAATTTGCATCCTTCATCCTCTTCCCATGAAGTATTCATAATCCTTTCAACTCATATGTACTCACTTTATACATTCAGTTACCCATTCAAACCTTTAAATGTACTAATTAAGACTTTCGACTCTTCATACTTGTTCAACTGCTCGCACATACGAATTAAAGCCAGCTATGCGGTTTACCATCAGCGTTTAAAATATTCAGCCGTTAAAATATTCCACACGTTTCATACATTATTGATTTTATTCAACTTTTGAAGCCAGCAAAGCAGTTTTGCGTCAGCCTTTCAACACCTGGTATTCTCCTACAACACTGTGTAGTGTTAGAAATGGTATACTCTGTATACGCAGCGTGTGTATGGTTGATTAATCTGACAGGCTTTGAATGCATTTATCTACATAATTCATAAGGAGATGGTGTCATAGTGAGTTACTGTAATAGCAAGGTTTAAAAGACTTCATTGCACCTCATGGTTGTTTTATTATTATAATCTTCTCATGCACTAATATTGAGTCACTGGTAGCCTACTTAAAAGACAATTTATAGCCGCTGACCTTATTGTAATTTCTGGCTTTTGCCTCCTTTTAAACGCAGCTACCTTTTGATGTTTTATTTGAACTGCATCCCTCTGTAATTGCTAGGTGTTTTTCCAACAAGGGAAAACTAGGCTAAGGATGCTTGCTGGATCATGGCAGCCAGATTGTTTGAGTAATGATCTGGATTCTGGGGTGTGATGATTAAATGAGGTATTGTGTTTGGAAGCCACACTGCAGCATATTGCCTCCTCCATATGGGTCATTATTTCAGAGAGGAACAGTAGACTTTGATTAGGCATCGCTGTCTTTTCTTCTTATTGATCCTCTCTGTGATGAGCTGTAGAGTTTGTCCATAGCTCGTTAAACACATTGCTGGCATTATAATTAATACTTTTGAGCTTGTTGGTAAGTCAGCAATAATGCATGACGCCGCTGTGCTGAATGGGCAATATTTGTTTAAGGGGCTATTTTCTGATTGATTGGATCCTTTTTTTTGTTTCCTCTCCCGCCTTTTGTGGTCTGTGATTGATTTAATTGAAAAATACATGTTTCTCAAAATGATGTATATGATTTAATCTTCCTGCGAATGTAATGTGTTTACTGCACTGTGCACAAAAATGCATCACTACACTAGTATTTTTCCCAAAAGCAAGTTTTGTTATCTTCAGCAACCAAAGCAGAACAACGCCCAATCTGGGTGTAACCAGTGTAAATAAGGAAAATACAACTGGATGAGACTTCCTCTGCAGTTTGATTAACAACGTGGCAGATAAGAATGAGGAGAAAGAGACATTTTGGTTAATCTCTATACAGATATGTGTACATATCTGCACGGTGCTGCGAAAAAGGATTTCTCTTTGGGGACAAAACGTGTTTTCATGTTAATTTTTGCTTCACTATGCTCAGGATTTTCATTTAAAATCTACTTGTGCTTTTGGAAATAATAAAATATCCTGTTTAATTTCTCTATAATACAACAAGAGACAATATAAATGGTTTGTTTGACACCGTATGAATGTTACACATCCATCCTCTGTCTTCTAAAGATGTGACGAAGTGGAGCCAGGACAAAGTCACACATGGTGTATTTTTTACAAACATAGCCCCGGCTCTGCTTGCCGGACATGCTTGGCTTCATCTTCCATCTGAGCTGTCAGGGTGCAATCAGCAGACATGGAGCGCGCTCTGGCAGGACTGTGACATTGCTCTGACCTCAGCAGGGTCCCTCATACCACTAACGCTCCTTCTCTTATGGGCTGAATAATATCAGCTTTGTGATGTTGTCACAGGTAAAACACAGCTGAGGTCAATGGTTTGATTCCCTTTAAGATAAACCAAGCTCTAACAAATACAGTTGTGGATTCATTGAATTGTATTGGCCTCTCTGCAAAGAAATATTTGTTATATTTCATTTTATTCAGTACTTAAAGAAGAAACATCGATCATTTATATGTCATTTTCATATTTTGACATAAATAATGCTCCTGTGTGGGTGGACAAAGTTACTTTATGTTCATTGCACAGCCAAGAAACCTGAAATGATACAAGACAGACGAGTTCAACTATTGCTACAAAAAAACACGATTTTATATTCAATGTTTAAGTCGAACGGAGTTGAGTAAAATTTATTTTGACTCTTAAAGAATTGATTGAATGATTTTGTGAGAGAGAGGGACAACCTCAATAAAAATTAATTAAATCTGTTATCAGCGATTGAGTCGATAACAAAATGGACGACTGAAAAAACGTGATTTTGATAACAATCGTGGGAATGTGGACAATGTCCGGTGTAAGCAGAAGGAAACATTATAACAAAATATATTTATAGCACAGAGGCTTCCTGTACGATGTAGAGACAAAAACACTTGTCTGAAGTTGGTTTGACTATTAATATTCCTCACAGAGAGGCGACAGTTAATTGAATATACCACAGCCTGAAACTGACAAAACAATCTCAACCTCAGTTCAATTTATTAGCTAATTCAGTAGCATTTTTTAATATTACACAACCTTCCTCAGTAGCCTAGTTAGCATAAAAGTGCACATTTGAATTATTCTGAATACTTTAATGCCTTCATCTAAAAAAAGCTGAGGGTCAAAGTTGGACACGGTAATTCACAAAGTGAGCTGCTGGAAATTCAAATAACTATATAATATACAGTACTACTTAAAGGTTTGGACACGCTTTCTCATTCAGTGTTTCTTTCTACGCACTCTTGGCATTCTCTCAATCAGCTTCAGAAGGTGAATGGATGTTATCTACATGTGTGGTTCCCGCTGTGAAGCATAGATGATGATTTGGAGGTGCTCTGCTGGCGGCACAGTTGGCGATTTTATTCAAAAATCAAGGCACGCTTAACCAGCATGGCTACCATAGAATTTTAGTGGAACCTTCATTTGTTTTTCAACAGGACAATAGCTCCAAACACACCAAGAAGGAGAGCGAGAGTGATGGAGTGTTGCGTCAGATGACCTGGCTTCCAAAATCACCCAATCTAAAACAAAGTTGAGATGAGTTGGAATGAGCTGGACCGCAAAGTGAAGGAAAAAAACAACAAAACAATTTCAGGCATCTTGCCAAAAATAAAATAGAATAATAGAACAATATGCTCGACGCACAATTTCGACCTCATGTTAGACCTTGAAGAGTGGGTGGTGCATTTATGTAGTTATTTATAATATAAGGGCAGCACTATGATTTGATGGATGTATATAATTTACCACATGGCCATTACAGCCAAGACGCCCTTCTTTAGCGTGCATTCTCGCAATTTCACAATCAATATACAGCACACAGGCACGGGGTTAATTAGAAATGATTGCAACAGTGGTAAATCAACCTCACCTACTGTATGTTGACTGTGAAATTGCAAGAATACACACCGATGATGTGTTTTGTGCAAGAACGTCAGAACAGTTTCAGCGAGCGATCCTCGGCTAACAGATGGTTTTTATGTTTGTCGATTGGCTGTAGTGTCTTTATCAGAGTTAGCTACAGTAAAATCAACACAGATGGCTGTCATGAAAGCAAACATAACTTTTATTCATTGTTAATCTGAAATAAATTCTTGCTCACCATGTTTTTGTTTGTGTCTGTGGTCATATAGCTGTTTGAGTAGTGAATAATTTATAAGTGCTCCAGGATTAACGTTGTCCTAAAGCAAACAAACTGCTAACTTTGCATTTGTATTAGAAATTGTTATTTTTTTTTCTGTGTTTTATTCCCCGGCTCTAAAAATAAAGTGTTGCTTGCATTTGTCACTGAAACAAGAGCTGCTTCACCTTATTGAAGTTTTTAATAAGAGAATATATCAGACTCCAGGTCGGTGTTAATGGGGTGGAGGATAGTGGCTCATTTAGTACAGATAAAACCTCTACTGTTCCACACAGGGCTGTCAACACTTTCCTGTCAGCACTGCCATACACTGGCCTCCGAACACACACACACACACACACACATACACACACACACTCTTCTTTGTCAAATTTGTTCTTCTCCCGTCTTTTCATCTTCCACTTTTCTCCCTCCTTTCTTTCTCCCTCTGAATCTCCCATGGACAGTCTACTGATTAGGTTTCACTCTTCTTTCCAGCTCTGTGCTGTCTCTTGTGTGTGTGTGTGTTTCTGTATGTATATTTGTGTGTGTGTGTTAATGAAATCCCCCTTCTCTCCTCTCTCTCTTGGGCTCAGGTGTCACCACAGCTCTCCCTCCACCTCTTTTGAACGTAGAGCTCAGCGCTGAGGATCAACGCGAGGGCAAAGGTTTTCGACAGTTTCCCATGTACCAAATAAATTAACTGCTGCTGCTGCTGCTGATGTGTGGCCGATGTGTGTGCGCGTGACTCACACAAAAGGCATTTCTTATATGCGTTTGAGCCTGGTGCACACACCGGCTCAGCCCTCTTAAAGCCTGTGGTCATATTACTGAGCACGGGGGTCAAGGGTCAAAACCAATGAGCCGCCGCATACAGAAGGAGCTGTGTTCTGACTGAGCCGCCGCTCGGCTCTCTTCCGTGTAAAACATCGGCCCCCTCGGTGTTGTTTTGACATAATGACGGCTGTGTTTCTGGATCACCACACACTGTAGATGAGCGGTGCTGAATATGTGTCACTCACTTCCCAAATTTAGTCGGAGGAGGTTCGATTTAGAGGCTTTTATTTTAGACATCGCGACCCAGATTTTTATGCCACATCACGGTCATGTGCCATCTCCTGTGGCTCTCTCTCTCTCTGTGCTATCAAAAGGGTTGCCAACAGATACAATAGGGATGCATAGAGAACACACACACATGCACACACACATTCATCTCTGAGCTGGTAAAAACCCCGAGAACCCGTCATCAGCTTAGTGGTACTCTCTCTCCCATAGCTTTAATCTAAAAATGGACTCCATAACAATAATCTATACACATTATGAATCAGAGGCCGACACATACGGCAGGAAGCAATCATTATTACTGCAGACAACCTGTGGTGATTTGTCCACACACTACAATCTTGTGCGTCCACATAATGCACTCCTCCCACAGCCTGACCCCGATATAAAAAAAAAAACTCCCACGCTCTATTTTTGCATTGTCCTCAACGTATTTTACACTGAGCCTGCTGTTTTCCTAAGGCAGCCATAGCTTTCCATTCATTTCACCGTGGGATGAAAATCAGCTGCAAATGTTTTTTCTACAATATATAATTACGATTACACATACCGTGATATAAGACGTACCCATGTGACCTACCTGTGACCCATCACGAGCATGCCACAGCTGCCTGTAATGTTAAAGTGGGTTATTATCACGTTGTATGGTTCAAATAAAACATAAAACATGTTTTCTGTTCATTAGTTTAGGATGTTTGTTGTGCGATATGTTTCTGAAAATTCTTGTAGGCTCATCCGAGTACCTTTTTTTTTAAAGGTACATGCACGCAAATACTACTTTGTCTGAGTACTTATAGTTTTAGATGTGTATTCCAGCCAAATACTACTTAGTCCAAATTCTTTCATCATCATCATCATTTAAAAGGTAAAAAAAATAATCTACATGAACAACCAGCAACACACCCCCCACTAATCAATCCTTTGCCCGTCAGCTTAAGATGGATCAGATCAACACAGTTTCCTGTCCCTCGGGTTCGGGGAAGAGGATTGTAGTGTGAATTATGATTTACTAAATTCTGAATCAATGATGTGGTCACCACAAACAAATCAGAGAAGGATGTTTTGATTCATTTCTCTAAAGAAACTGATCATAAGAGTCAGGCTGCCATTTCCAAATGAGTGCACAAACTGAGCTTCACGGAGAACTGCGCGGTTGAAATGGTTCTCTCTAAAAGTTTCTAGCCTTGTTCAACTTTGTTGGTTGGGAACAAAATGGGCAGTGGAAGTCCCTGCAGCACGTGGAACAATCTTTTTGTATCTGTAAACTGTAAACATGTTTATTTCTGCTGAGAAGTTGGGACATTTTAACATGGGGACTTATGGAGACTGAGTTGTTCTGGAGCCAGCCTCAAGTGGACGTTTGAGGAATTACAGTTTTAAGCACTTCCGCATTGGTTATATATTTATTCTCTATGCAAATGTCTAACTCCTAATTCCTCTGTACATATTTAAATTCTCTGCAAATGTTAAATTTTTTTACTTTCTCTGTAGATATTTAATTTAGATCTATCTCAGGTTAATTTTAACGTATGAATACCGTGTTGTAGGTTGATTTCTAATGTATGTTTGCATGCTGCTACTGGATGCTTGAATTTCCCCCTGGATTAATAACGTATCTATCTATCTATCTATCTATCTATCTATCTATCTATCTATCTATCTATCTATCTATCTATCTATCTATCTATCTTGGCTTCTTTCTCCAGCCATGGTGGTTGCCGCTTGGTTATCACGGGAAAAGAGAGAGAAATAAAATGTATAAAATGTGGCTGCTTAGGGCTTCCGTAGCTCTCATCCTTCAATCATCCTAAAAATGGTCAATCAGTTTGATAAACTACAATATTAAAATGCAAACATATAACATTGAGCCTTGTTTTATTTATGTTGATGATACTTTGATGTTTTCTGGTTGTCATATTTATGTGTAATTATCATTATTATTGTTGTTTTGTCATGATTTCCTCTAATGAAGCTGCACAGAGAGACACTAGAAAGCCATGCACCCTCTCCACGAGACAAAAATAGAAAGCAGCAGTGGCGGTTAGTCGGCACGTGGCGGCAGTAACGTGCGGGAGGGCTTACGTCACCGGACTGGACCTGACCTCACAAACATGGCGGCGGCCGTTAGCGCGTGCACCCGGTTCGCTTCCGTTTGTAAAAAAGTGGGAACTTCTCTGTTTACATCAGTTTTCATCAGCCAGGCGGCGACGTGCGGGTACAAGATGGGCTCGGAGAGGCCGGCGAAGGTTTGTACAGTGTCTGTGTCATGTTTTAGACTGGCGTTTTTGCTGAGTCACGTTATATTTGCAGCTGTAACGACGGTAAAAATGTCAAAAACATCCGTTAATCCAGCTCGTGTTGTGATGAAGCAGAGGTTGCTGCGTAGTCTAGTTTGCTACGTAACGAGCTGAGGTGTGTTAGTGCAGTTACAGATGTGATAAATGCTACAGGTGTTTAACGTCCAGGTGTGTTTTTAGGGCCAGAGCACTGCGGTGCGAGGCCCTATTGAATTTCAAATGTTTTTTTTTTTTTTTTTTCTTTTTCTTCCTAAAAGTAAATCGCATTTTAGACGGCCTATATATACTCGAAAACTCACGAAAATTTGCGTACCCCCCCAAGGTCGGGCGTAAAATTACGTATTTTAGGGGTGTCTGACATCAGCCCCTCGACACGGTTTCATCCACGTGTACGGGATTTGGAGGGAATATGTAACACCCCAAGACGCACAAAAAAGTCTCTTGGTGACCCGGGCTACGGCGAAGGTCACGGCCTCCATCTTGTTTCAAAGTTGGCGTTTTCGTGTTTTTGGGGTCATTTCCAGGGGTCGTATTTGAACAAACTCCTCCTAGAGCTTTCATCCTATCTGTTTGAAACTTGGCGTGTGTGTTCTCAAGGCCTCGACAATGAAAAGTTATCAAAATCGTAAGTTTTGGATTTACTGTGTGGGAGGGGCGGGGCCACGAAATTCGTTTATAAAATTTCGACGTTTTATAACTTTGCGAAAAATACTCCAATCTTCCCCAAACCTCTGATATATAATGGCAGTCCGCCTAGAACGCATTTCCATGACAACATTTGGTGATTTTCACAGCGCCACCTGTTGGCGACAGGAAGTGTCATATTTTTTTGACGATAAATTTCTCCAAAGTCTTTGAGTATATCCACCTCAAACTAGGTGTGGATGTTGTCAAGGCCTTGGTGTTGACATTTGAGAAAAATTTCAACTTTTCATCAGAGGGCGTGGCGTGACGGCGCTCAAAGTCAACAGTGGCGATTTTTTGAAAAAATCTGTGACTCCATTGACTTTTGGGCTGATTTTCAGGCAAAAGTGTTGGGCTTTCATACTTTCTCAGAGCTGTATGAAACTTCTTGTGGTTATTAAGACCAATATTATGCAAATTTCGCTGCAGAATTAATTAGGGCGGGTAATCGCTCTATAGCGCCCCTTGAACTTTTCTTTCAGGCAGCCCCGCCACAGCTTTGGACACAGAGTTATGAAAACTCAGCCGAATTGTAGAACAAGGCAAGACCTACAAAAAGTCTCTTGGAGAAATGGGCTAAAATGAACAGGAAGTAGATATTTAAGATTGAAAATCACCATTTTCGTTTTCGGGCTGGTTGAGAAGGGGTCCTATTTGAACGAACTCCTCCTAGGGATTTTATCCAATTGACTTCAAACTTGGTAGGTTCGTTCATATAGACTTCCTGAGTAAAAGTTATCAAAATTATGAATTTTGATGAAACGGCATTGTCCGTCGAGTTTGACCATTTGACCGATGAAAATCACCATTTTTAGTGTTTCGAATGGTTGAGAAGGGGTCCTATTTGAACGAACTCCTCCAAGGGATTTTATCTAATCGACTTCAAACTTGGTAGGCGCATTCATATAGACTTCCCGAGTAAAAGTTATCAAAATTACGAATTTTGATGAAACGGTGTGGGCATGGCGCTCCGTCGAGTTTGACGAATTTGACGAATTCTGCCTAATGCGTGGTCAGTTTGAACAAATTGCTTCAAGGCTCACGTGTTTTCCGCCGTGCCCCGACGTGCCAGCCCTCGACGCGCGGAGGTGCGATTTCAATGCTGCATGCAGCTTTAATTTTTTTTTTTCACCTCCACAGCTGGAGTTTGCGGTGCAGATGACCTGTGAGAGCTGTGCGCAGGAAGTCAGAGCTGCTCTGCAGGACAAACCAGGTGAGAAGAGCATTTACCTGTTTACAGTGAGCTGTTTAGACTGTGACACAGCAGATCATGTCTGTCAGCTCTTATCTGTGTTAACGGCTGCATGACAGTGCACACATGCAAGTGTATTCATCCCCCATTTTCTCCTTTAAAGCAGCAGGGTGCACACACTACTCATGCACATTTAACTCACCAAAATAATGCAATCAATTCTGACCCACAGACGAATAAGACATCTACATAATTATGTTGTGTTAACAGTGCCGTGACTGATCTCCCTGCAGAGCAAAGACATTTGATAACTGCCAAAAATATTGGCACCCTTTTGTATTTTTGTCACATAATGTATTACTTCTCTCAAAAAAAATGTTGCAGTCACAAATGCAAATAAATTGAAACAACACAAAGAAAAAAAAAAGCCAATTAAAGGTATTTTTCCACAAAATTCCAAAAATGATTGGCATCCTCAACTTTGGGGTAAAAAAAATGACTGAACTCAGTCGTCATCTGTGAGTTTCTTACTCCTCTGTATGGAGTTTTGGACCACTCTTCTTTTGCCTCCAGATCTTTCAGATTTGATGGGTTCCTTCACCCAGACGCAGTTCTGAGATCCCTCCACAGGTAATCTATGGGATTTAGACCAGAAACTTTGTCTTAAACCGTTTCTTTGGTGCTTTTTGAAGTATTTGTTGGCTCACCGTCCAGCTGTAAGTCCCATGACCTCTGACGGAGACCCAGCTTTCGGTAGCCTTTAGATTTCATAATGCAGTTCTTACTGTCAAGACATCCAGTGCCTGAAGCAGCAAAGCCACCCCCAAAACATCAGTGAACCTCCACCATGTTTGACCGTAGTGACTGTGGAAAGAAATGCAAGGGTGCTAATGTTTTTGGCCATGACTGTAAATGCAACTTTTGTTGTAGAGACGCTGGTGCTGTTCACACATCCCGGACAAATCTATTGCAAATAGAAATCTCTAAATAGAAGCACCTATTTTGCAGCCCTGTTCACCCAGTTTTTCCTCAAACGTTTTACACTGCACACCACCTCAGAAAAGATTAGGCTTATTAGAGGTGCACATTGTGCAGAAGGTGTTCAGTTTGATTCGATATTGGACACAAGGGAAGCAGAAAAGCAGCAAATCTTCACATTTGAGAAGACGCAAACAGATAACGTTTGTCATTTTGCTTGATAAATAGCTCAGGCGTCGTTTGGAGATAATCAAAATGTCTGCGTTGTCGCTGTCTGCTTGTGCATCTATCAGATGATTTTTTTTTTTTTTTTTACGTTTGCAGGAGTGACGTCTGTCAGCATCGACGTCGGTAAGGAGGAGGTGCTGGTGGAATCCGCTCTGACCAGCGCGGAGGTGCAAGCTTTGATCGAGAGCACTGGACGCAGGGCGGTGCTGAAGGGCATCGGAGGATCGGAGCAAGGTGAGAAGTCACAGGACGGGAGAAGAACAGCTCTAAAGTGTTACATCAGGTCACAAACTCCACTGGGAACCTTTAAGCACGATGTGTTATGTATATATGTGTTTGATAATTGAGACTTAAGTGCAGCTTCAGACGTAGAGATGCTGACGCTGTCACGCACACATATATTACAAGTATAAATCTCTAAATTAAAATATGATTGCACCTTGATCCTTGACACACGTGTGACGAGCCATGTCAACTGTTTACTACGACTAATCTCTCAAACACAATAAGTTATATGGTTGATTTGCCCCTGCACAGCATATCAGGCGAGGATTTCAAGTCCATATTCTAGCTCTGCTTACCACCTCAGAGAATATTATCATCGTGACAAATGTTAAAAAACATGAGCGTAGGCCAGCCCTATTCAGCTATTTCTAATAATAGGATTAGTCTCATTGGCTGCTGTTGAATTCTGAACAGAGCCGGTTCAAGAGCTAATTTGGTAGAAAAGTGGTACTCCTGATCTGCACTTGTCTTTCTAATGTTTCCAGTTTGGAGCCACGATTCTAGAGTTTTTGAACCATCATGTTACCTCCACTCACTGTCTTGCTATCACGTTTTAACTCGTAACTAATCATGGATGTTTGCGCGCAGTATGTGCACGAACGTGACGACGTAGCAGGCTGATATTGAAACTCAACCTGGATGTGAGGACGCTGAACGTGAACGAGCTCGCCCATTGTTTTGTTTTTTTTGTCTTTTTTGTGACAGACCATGGTTCAGCAGTGGCCATGATGGCCGGTGTGGGAAAGATCCAGGGGGTGGTGCGTTTCCTGCAGCTGTCTGAAGGCCATTGTTTGATTGATGGGACCATAGATGGGCTGGAGCCTGGACCTCACGGCCTCCACGTCCACACCTTGGGGGACCTTACGCAGGACTGCCTCAGGTAGCACCGCTGGATCATACGAGCTTAGAGCTTTTTTTTTTAATGGTTTCTACAATGAATATGCCATTTTGTTTTGCTTTGTTTGTGATCCAAAAAGTCCTACAAAAAGTTGCAAAGTGGGAGAAGCCATCCAACATTAACTTAAAGTGGTGGGGTCGGTAAATTTTACACATTAATAGGAAGAAAAATCATAAAATAGAGCAGTCAAGGTTGCCAGACCTTTTATAGTAGTAGTATGTTTTTTGCTGTTTGCAAATTCGAGATGTGCCGTCACATCTTCCAGCGAGCGTTTGAGATGTTGATGTAGTTTTCTGTGCCGGTGGTTTTGTAGGCCAAAGAGTTGGGGTCAATAACTGTGCCACATACACTTGATAGTATGGAGTTATGTTACAGCAATCAGCGTTGAGTTAATTCACTGTTTTCCCTACGGATGGTATCATATACTACGATACCCACGAGCCTCAGCAACTGTTGTGTTGGAGACAGTCAGAGCTTTCATTCTGGTTTCAAAATACGGTGCAATGTTTGTAGATTTGACCCAGAATATAAAGCTTACTTAAGCCGTTAGCTGCTCACATGATAGATTCAGTGATGATGTTTCTTATCGATTGACCTCTGGGAGTTATGTTTGACTTCTCTACTTACATTTTTATGTAGCCAAGTTTGTCTGTTTTGATATATAAGATGTTTTCACTCTCAGACTCATAAACATCATCGTCCGCCGTGTATTCACAGTCCAGCAACTTTATGACGCCGCAGACCTGCAATTCAATGTCTGATATTTTGTGGAGAAGCAGACAGTAAAATGTCTCATCCCAAACACTTCGAAACAGTTTGTACTCGCCTAACGACGTATGAAATTGCACTCCAAACTTTTTATAATGGATTCGATTTCTTCTTTTCCCAGTTGCGGCGAGCACTATAACCCCTTTGGAAGACGACACGGCGGTCCTGGAGACTCTGAAAGGGTACGGTCGTATCTGTTGAATGGATCCTCTTATCGTAAATTCGGACAAACTCCCTCCTCAGATTTTAATAAAACTTCCAACACAAGCCAAACGTAAGATGTGATACCTCTATCGGATTGCCAAATTTGTCCCACAGGAGCAATTCAGAGCTGTTCTGTTCCAGGTGCTGAATTTTCAGTAAGAGAGCTATAAGTCTGAGGCCGGAGGAGTGTTTTCTGGCTCTCGTGGTGTTTCCCCCTTGTGTATTTATTTATTTCTGTGTATATATATTATGTGTAATTCTTCTCACATGCAGTATTGTTGTGCAGCACGTAGGTGATCTGGGGAATATTGTTGCTGGACCAGACGGCAGAGCCTCATTTAGACTCGAGGACAGTCAGATAAAGGTAACAAACACACATTTTGCACTACGGCACAGTATATTGAGCTTAATGAAGCTCAATGTCATATGACAGCTTTATTCATACCTTGGCTGCAGGTATGGGATGTGATCGGCCGATCGCTGGTTGTGGACGCAGGAGAGGACGACCTGGGTCAAGGTGGTCACCCTCTTCCGAACAGACTGGAAACTCTGGAGAAAGGTGGGTCAACGTCAGCGGTCAGAGTTACAAAATAAGACGCAGTCTGAGTTCATTCAGTGTTACAAACTGTGGACAAAATAACAGGAATGCTTTTAGCACCGGTAGTTCAGGTGTTTCTATTAAATTAGAAGTGAAATTTCTGAGGAAAAACTACGACAAACTGCCTCACCTCAAGGTCTGTTTAGTAGCTGTTCAATCACAAACAATCTTCTTTTTGGAATGGTCAATTTTTGACGTTTCGAAGCTGATTTTCTCTCCTCTGCAGGCTGGCCTGTGGGATCATCGCCAGATCAGCCGGCCTTTTCCAAAACCCCAAACAGATTTGTGCCTGCGACGGGGTCACGATATGGGAGGAGAGAGAGAAGCCGATAGCTGGGAAAGGTCGAAGCAAAGCCAACGCGCAGACGCCGGCAGCAAACCTCTAAAACCTCGGACACAAACGCCGAGCACATCTGCGACCTGTGTCACAGGGCGGTTTAAACAGATATAAGAAATTTGAAGAGAAATGCTCGGGACAAGAGGGTGAAGGGAGGAAGACAAAGCACTGGGGAGTATGTCTCCTGACAGCTGCACGGATGACCAAAGAAAAATAGCTGCAGGTAGTGTCCTCTGGAGATTTCAAAAGCACTAAAGCCGATTTGAAACAGGCTGGAAGTTTGTACAACTTGATAAGACGTCCATTAATATTGTTTGTATAACCAGCTGTCTCATCACTGCTTGTAAGATTTGAGGTATCCATTTTGGCTGTGTGCTTGCTAGGGTAAATAAGCTGTAAGGTAATTATGCAAGCCTCCTAAAAACAGCAGTAGTAAAAGCATCACGGCTAACTCAGTGACTCCCAGGCAGAGGTACTTCAGTTTGAGGAAAATGGGGTTATAAACCGGTGTGATGCCGAGCCTGACTCCACAGGATATGTCTCAATCGAAGTCAGTTGCAACAGCAAGTGTTCATTCATAAAAAAAAAAATAGTTAAAAAGGCAACCGAAACACCGAAATAGATACCTCAAAGTAACGGACATACGGCTGAATTCACACGGATCCGGGGTATTATATGGATCAGGTAACCACGGGGCTAACTTGGGACACATAGAGAGAATCTGGGCCACTGTTAGCTGCATCCAGACTGAACAAATCCTGCATTAGCTTGTTCATTTAAAATCCATAAGGTGGTGTGAGTGACTCGGATAAGAGAGATTCGAAAGCGCTCGGGAGAGAGAGTCAAATTCCAAGCAGAGCGAAAGGGCAAGAGGGCGGTAAAAGTTTGAGGAGGAGGAGGGGTGTTTGAAGGATTGTGTGCTCAGCTGTTTTTCTTTTTCAGTGTACAGTTGCTACAGTCAACATCAGAGCCACACAATACAGGAAAGTGACTATTGTGCCTGTTTTTCTGCTTAAAATCCTCTGTTGTGCTCTGTAGAAACTCTAAAGTCGAAAGTAATAATGTATAAAAACGTCTATCCGCTGCCACTTGTTGATTTCTGTCTTGATGCAGACGTCAGTATCGGCTCATTGTGCACACCATATTGGTGTACGTATGTGAGTGTGTATTGATTTTCCAACATTGAACATCTGTCTTGTCCCGGTGATGCCTGAATAAGCTTATTGAATTTTCCTCCCAAATGTTCCAACTCGGTGTCCTTTTTCCGTTTGTGTGTCTGAGGGCTGTTAAGGCGAGCTTGAACGCAGGACTGCAACTAATGATTGTTTATGTTATCGTTATATCGTTATCATTTAGTCTAAATGTCTTTAAGCAGCCTTTTTTCTTATGTCTGACCATAAATTTATATGTAATAAACAGTAATTCTGTGAAAAGAAGCAGCTGAAATCAGGAAATGCGTTTTTTTTTACTTTATAAACTTAAATAATAATAATAATATTAATAATAAAACAGTACACATCTGTATGGAAGCCCAAAGTGGTCGTACATTCATACATTTAAAGCATTGCAGGAAACATCATTCATTATAGCAATGTTAGAGGAGCAGGACTAGACCACTGGTTCTCAAAATGTGGTACGCAATCTCCCTGTGCTGGTACTTGAAATAAATAAAAATAAATGAAATATTTAATTAAATTTTAAAACATATATTGAACGAAAATAAACTGAGTTTTCCATTGTGTATGTTTTCTTGAGATCTCAAACTAATTATGGCATTATTATCTCGGGAAAACTGTTTAGCTATCTTGAGATTTCGAGAAAATTGCCCCATTATCTTTTATCATAATGGCATATATATATATATATATATATAATTCAAGATCTCAGGAAACAAATGAGTTAACATAACAGGAAAACTGAGGAAATAAAATGTATGAATGTATGACCGGTTAAGGCTTCCGTACTTTCGTTTTCTCAAGATCTCAAACAAACAAAACAAACTTGAGAAAATGATCCATTAACATAATGACATGAATAACTCAAGAAAAACAAATTAAATTAACTCATTATCACAGAGAAAATAAAATGTATGACTGCTTGGGGCTTCCGTAATGTAGTTTTCTCGAGATCTCAGATTAATTATAGCATTATCTCGGGAAAACAAAGTTTAGTTATCTTGAGAAGTTGAGAATGGAGAATGAAATGAACTCAGTATAAGATGGAGAAAATAAAATGCATGACCGCTTGGGCTCCGTACTTTTGTTTTCTCAAGATCTCAAATTAATTATAGCATTATCTTGGGAAAACAAAGTTTAGTTATCTTAAAAAGCTGTTATGCGTTAACATAACGGCACGAATAACTCAAGATCTCGAGAAAACAAATGAAATTAACTAATGTATGACCGCTTGGGGCTTCCGTACTTTTGTTTTCTCGAGATCTCAAACAAACAAAACAAAGTTTAGTTATCTTGAGAAGTTGAGAAAATGATCCGTTAACATAATGACATGAATAACTTTAAGAGATCTCAAAATAAAACAAATGAAATTAACTCGTCATCACTGAGGAAATAAAATGTATGACCGCTTGGGGCTTCCGTACATCTGTGTAAATATGCACTGGCAGTCATTTTGCACTTCTCCTCTGTGGTTAGGCAAATTCTTTCATAGCACATAATGAGCTCTTTAATTGAGCTCATGTCCCATTGGAGCAAAAAAAAAAAAACTGTGGTTAAAGAAGAAGCCCTTTTATTCTCACAGTGTCTGTAATAAATTGGAGCTTACACTGGCTTTGTGTGTGTGTGTGTTTGAGTCATTTCATGGGTTGTTTTTGTGAGGATTCAGCATCCTCTGGGTGCAGCAGCAGCAGCAGCAGCAGCAGCAGCCGCAGCAGCCCTCCCCCTCTCTGCATGCTCTCTCCAGCAGTATGCCCGACATGCAAACGGAAGCAGGCGCTACCATTTTGAAACACAGCACCGCCTAGGTAAGATGGTAGATCCTTTTATTTAATCGCCTTTTTTCCTGCAGCATAACTCTCATCCGAGCCACATGGGAGGTAACTAATTGATCCGTCTTTAAACTCGGGTGTTTTTCTGACCGGTCTGTCGCAGCGACAAAGACTTATTAGACGTCGTTGTTTGCACACACGGGAGTCACTCCGGTGTTACACTGTATTCAGTCCTGTGCGGAAAAAAAAAATGCTCGACCTCCTCTTGAAAGCTTGTTATTGCATCACATATTGTGTGTTTACCGCCTTTTTAATGCGCGCAACAGAAGCAGAAATATGTGTTTTGATTTGTTTGTACGCGCTTTGTTTTATTCGCCTTTGTGCACACAACAACAACAAGCATCCAGTCTCGCCTTTCACGTTTAATGTTTTTAAACACTAAGCGTGCACGATGTGTGTGTGTGTGTGTGTGTTTTCTGTGTTTTCTCGCCTTTAAAACTAATTTTTTAAAAATGTTTTGTTTCGCTTGTTGAGGAAATGTGTTGACTCAGCGTCGTGCTGCGTCATCAGAAAGCTGGTTATTGCTCAAATGAACCCAGTGTTAATGCAGCAGCAGCCATATGTAACAGTGTGTTCCCCCTCCATTCACACACACACTCATATATATGTGTGTTTACAGGTGAATTACATGCATCTTGTTTAATATGAGCAGCAGCAAGGAGAAGAAGTAGGTGGTGGTGGTGGAGGAGGAGGAGGTGTAGTTGTAAGTCAGTTGCAGCAGCTGGCTGGCTGACTGACTTGAGCCTAAACCAAAAAATAGAAATGTCATTCGCTGGTGTCGTGTTCCTCTTTTGCCCTTTGATTTACAGCCAGCTGTAAAGGTTGTTCAGGAGGAATAAAGGTGGTGGTGTGGCCCCGACCTGTGGAAACACCTCCGTGCGTTTTTAGAGGTTAAATTTAAGCAACTTTTGCGACACAAAAGAGGCCACACAAAGCTTAAAGTTTGTATTATCATCCGTATAAACGCCACATGAATTGCTACACAGGGGTTTTTTTTTTTCATCTGTAAATTGCTCCACTACCCCTGCCTGTGTCTTTCCTGTGTATGACTCATACATAGCCGTCTCATACGGGTAATCACAGCCTCCTCAAGTGAGAATGAAATCCTTTAAGCTGCCTTTGCTCTGTAATATATATACCCAAAATATGTAGCTGTTCATGTTCGTATCAAACTGTGTTTCCTAATAACCTCATCTGAGTTTATTTAACCTGAGTGGCCGTCTCGCAGGCAAATGTGAGGTGTGTGTGTGGTTTTGAATTTGAAATATTTGAATGTCAGTCTGGCCGCTCATTCACACGCTGAGGTTGTTTCTTATCAAGAGTGCATGATGTGTTGACTGTAAGATTTTAGCGTGGTTTCCCAGACGTGTTCTTTGTGTTTTTAATCTCTGGATCTTCGGTTTTTATGTGCCATATCTCTGGATGATAAACACGAGTTGCATGTTGGAGAAGCAGGCTTGTAAGTTTCTTTGTTAAACCCAAAGTCAGCAGCACCCCTCTTCCTCATAGTCCTGAAAAAGACGCTAAATTGCTAGGTCAGCTATGTCCCTGTGTGCTGCAGTCCACCCCTGTATTCAGACAATTGCACTTCCTTCTCCTCGTCCGACTTCCATAGAGCCAAACGTGTGGTTTTGTGCTCACTCAGTAGTTGTTATGTCTGTGGCAGCCGATAGTTGCAGTGTGTAGTTAATCCCCTCACTTATCTCTAACCGCAGTCAAGTACATAACTCCTCTGTTTCTCCACAGCGCCATGGACAAGAGCCACACAGTGAAGCTCTTTGTGGGCAACCTGGCGTTGGACACCACCCAGGAAGAGCTGTCAGCCATCTTCGAACCCTACGGCCAGGTGGTCAGCTGCAGCGTGCTGCGACAGTTCGCCTTCGTCCACCTGCAGGGCGAGGGCGCTGCCGAGCGCGCCATCCGGGAGCTCAATGGACGAGAGTTTCGTGGACGTAACTTGGTGGTGGAGGAGTCGAGAGGGAGACCGTTGCACTCCACCAAGGTGTTTGTGGGTAATCTGAGTGGGATGTGCACCACTGAAGACCTACAGCAGTTGTTCCAGACATTTGGGAAAGTTCTTGAGTGTGACAAAGTCAAAGGTGAGTGGAGACCCTTGTAGCATTTGAATTGTTTTAAATTGCTTCCCAGTCACGTCCTGCACAAGTTCTGCTTGGTGTTAGTGGTGCTAGTGTACAAGTTAAGTCGTAGCTCAGGTAAGAGATCACATCTTATTCCAAGTGTTTGGAGATTGCAGAAGTTCTACTGCATAAATTAGATTAGTCGTCCTTGTTGTAAAGATGGACATGGAGGTTCTATTTGGCGCAATTCATACTCTTTTTTTTTTTTTTTTTTTAATAGAAGTAATAAGTAAGTGCCTGTGGCAAAGCCACTGTGATCCTAACTGTTGTCCCTGCGCTCAATGACAGCCAGGCATTCCTCTTCCGCAGGCTATGCCTTTGTCCACATGGAGAACAAGGAAGATGCTCTCCAGGCCATCGAGGCCCTCCATGGCACCTCGTTTAAGGGTCGCCCCCTGTCTGTAGAGCTGTCCAAGGTCCAACCCAGCAAGCAGGCACCTACGGGAAAAATCCCCTGCGTTAACTGTGGAAAGCAGGGCCACTATGCTGGAGAATGCCCCGTTGGGAAGCCTTCTCTTGAGCAGTACCAGAGTCAGGCAGCAGTACTAGCCGCCGCCGCCGCTGCAGCCGCCGGCTTGCCACTGCAAGTCCAACAAAGTGTGCACAATTCAGTCTACAACACCTCCACCTTTGATCCCACATATGCAGCTCTCACTGGGATCACCACAGGCACACGTACTGATGGAAACCCAGTGAATCCAGCTGTTTACGGTGCCCTTGCCAGCCAGGTGTACGGTGCCAATGTTGCCAATCAGCTTTATGGAACGGTGGCCAATCAGGCAGCTCTTACATCAGGCGCCACTCAAATGTACAGCTCGATGACCCCCAACATCTACGGACAGATGGCTGCGACCCCGGCGGCTGCTGCTGCGGCTGCTGCCGCCGCTGCCTACTCAACTCCGGTTTATACCCCAACCGTGGCCAATCCCCCTCTCTATCTGGCTGCTGGTCCTGGAATAGAAATGCCAACAGCAGCGGCTGCGGTCAATCCTGCCTACACTGTATCTCCAGCGATTTATGGTGCCACCACACCAGCCTACGCTCACATAAGCGCCATGGGAGCAGCGGACCCTACTACAGCCATCTTTGAGGCAGCCAGACAGGCGCATTATTTCGCCCAGGGCCAGCAGGTTGTGGCCGAGCAGCAATCAGTGGCTGCCGCAGCAGCAGCGGCGGCCGCTGCGGCGAAGTCTGGCGAGAGGGACCGTAGTCCCCTACGGAGGTCGGTACCTCTGCTACCAGACCCTGTGATGAAGCCGTTCATGTACCAGAGAGCCAAGCCGCGACGCCCCCTGCTCCCCACACCGGCTGGCCGAGCGGCAGAAGAGGCAGTGGAGGCTGCAGAGGACCCCATGGCCAGGTAGAAAACACGATCCTTGATTGTCTTTACCATCAGCTCTGCAGCAGCACCGAAACATTCCCAGAGAGCGTTGAGCTTACATCTAGAAATAATATTTTCTGCTTGTTTTTAGTCATGCTTCTTGGTCATTTATCACTTTCTTGATACCTGAAGTGCCTCAATAAATGCCTGTGCTGTCCCTGTTCCTACCTAAACCCTCCTCTCCCTACCTTAACCCCATCCCTCTCTTCTCTTAGGTACTATGCGGAGTACTACCAGCAGCTGCAGCAGTACCCCCAGTTCCAGTATGCCTACCCACCACCGAACACAATGACAGCCATCCCTGGTATGCCGGGAGTGTCAGTCCCTGCGATGTCCGCCCAGCCAGTCACCACGCTGGACGCTCTCAGGCCAGTGGTCCCTACAGCTGCGGCAATGGCAGCCGCCATGGCTGCGCCAAGGGTGTATGAGCCGCCGTTGCCGCCGCCCACGCGCAAGGAGGCCATCCTCCGCCGCCCCGAACTCTCCCTTCACACGCCTGAGCCCCCCTTCCGATAGTCGCACACAACTCTCTGCCACCCCCACCCCTCCCTCTTTGCCCTGAAACCCCCCCATCCCCACATCTCCTCTTCCAACCCCAAACTTGACCACCTTACAGCAGCTGTATGTGTGTGTGTGAGTTTGTTTGCGTCTGGCGGCTCTAAGTGTGTATGTGGGGTGGGGTTTGGTTTATTAACCTGCTTTACGAGGGACTTGATCTTGCTAACCTTGGTCCTGTTTGCATGCACACAGTGCAGCCACGAAAGGGAGGCTCTCATCTGTTGTACGGGCATTCTTTGTGCTTCTCAGTTTTACTTTTTTATTGTGCCAGTCTCACACTTGTGCCAGTATTAGACTGATCCAATCAGTCGTTTCATATGCCTTTATTTCCGCAACCCAGTTATGATTTTCTAAGGCCAAATTTACAATAAAAGACATCAGCCATCCTCCTTAGGCCTAGATGATCAGTTAGGGCAGCTAATTTGAAACCTTTTTTGCCTTATGTTGAAGAGTTTGGATTTATAATCAGATGGGAAGTCAGATAAACACATATTGTGTACTGGCTGCGTTGCATTGTGTCCAACAGAACCAAGGTTGACTTATTTTGGGGTGGGTGTTTGTCTCGAATGTGACGTGGATGTAGTGTGTGCGTGTGAACGATACGTGCGGGCTCCTGACCTTGCAGCGCACAAATGCAGCAGCTAAGACTGCGCCTTGCAGAAAAAAAAAGTAAAGCACACATAATACGTACTGTAATGTATGTTTGGATCTCTCCTTGAACCCTTCCCCACCCTCCACCTCACCTGTACTCTAACTACAACACTAGAAGACACTGCTTCAACTCTCTTTCTCTTTCTAACAACAGCTGCCTACCTCTAACCGTAAATTTCAGTGTAGAGTCTACTCTTTTCCACACCTTTCATCCAGTCAGCAGTTCATTTCCTGCTACTCGTAAAAAAAATACAGGGTCAGCAGGTTAGGGAGGAGCTGTATTTTGGTGATGATGACTTTTGTAGATATTCTGTATTATTATACAAGTCCTCCTACATGTTCAGAGGCCTTTTTTAAAGAAAATAGTTTATGTTTTGTTTGTTTTACTGTAGTTTACATGTAATACAAGTCAACCTGGGGTGTAATGAATTGTAAATGGACAGAAAAAAACCCATGTGTGACTACTGAATGAGCTGTTTACAAAGGTTTACTGCATCCTTATGAGGAATCATGGTATGTGACAAGCTCAGTTATGTGCCTATAAGCTTTGAGTGAAGTGCATTAAGTGGAGGGATCTCCCATTTTAAGTGCTTTTGCCTTTTTTAATCATTTCAAGTAGGGGGCGCGAGCGTAACCTCTTAGGCGGTGAAGCTTTCTCGCGGGCTTGCACTCCTGCGTTTAATTTGTTTCATATCATACGGTTTTCAAAAAGCCACAAACTGAGCCTTGCAGGTTCACGATTAGCCGCTGGTTTAAAGCAGGAACAACAGTGATAGCAACAATGAAACGAGAGATGGGGCAGTGTCTTCCAGTTGCCCCAACTATCCTTACTTTTTTTTTTCCAAATACAAGACCTGCTTCAGATTGTGATTGCAAAGAGATTTTTAGTGTTTGTTTTAATCTGGTGGTCGGATCTGGATGACGAGGGGTTCGCTCCATCAGGATAATAGACTTGCAAGTACAGGTACTTTTTGTGACGGTTGCGAGCTTGTCCTGGGTGGCGAATCCTTTCCATTCGGATCTGCAATCACTTAAAAACAATCACTCAAGAGTTTTGTTTTTTTTTGCAACTGAAATTTGACAGCGGTCTGATGCACATACAGACATACCCTCTGAAATCACCTTACTGCCTCGCTGTTTCCCCCTCCTCCCCTCTCCCCGTGTGGTTTTTAGTGGTTAAGTGACTTTTGCATCTCACAGTGTAATCTTTCTGTGTTGTATATACAAACACATACCAGTTGCATCCTTTGTAGAATTATGTGGTTTGCGAAATGTCTTGTTTGCCATGTTTGAGACCGTATTTTTTAGAGAAGTATTTTAATTTTGCCTTTTTTTAGGAAAAGACAAAAAAAAAAAGAATTAAAAAAAATCAGCATGCTTTTTATTGAGAATATGTATACTATAATCATTATTATAATAAAGAATGTTTGGCTGACTACTGTGGTAAAAGAAAGCAAAGGGTTTGGACATTTCCCCTTCTTGTTTATGTTGTTCTTCTCCACTATCTGTTTCTCTTGTGTAAAATGGCCACCAGACCCATTTGACTGGGGACCCAAGGGGGAGACAGGTGTAGATGCTGGCCCAGCTTTGCTCTCTTTGGTCAGGGTAAGTGTGGGTTGGTGCTCCTTTCTCTCTCCAGCCTCTCAAACTGGGTGCAAACCAACATTTTTTTTTTTTTTTTACAAGAAAGGGGTTTGCACTCGAGCAAATGCACTTCAGTATTTAATTCTGGCTTGAAAAAGCTTTGATTTGATTTTCATGTAGAAAAGGACTGGCTGTGAAATCAATGTTGAGAGCTGGGGAGAGGCACACAGATAGAATGGCCTGGGTGCATTTTGATCTGTGGAGCAGTCCTGTTCTTGGGGGTTGATGGATGGGTGTGCGTCTGGTCTGGTCTGGTCTGGTCTCTCCCCTGCTGCACCAAATTCTCCCCCCTTTCTCCGTGTGTCTCTGTGTCCACTCTACTCTCAGACCTGCATGTGTGATAATCTGTAACTCTGCCGCACAAAAAAAAAAAAAAAAAAAGCCCCGCGACAGTCCAGCTCTGAACTAACTATCTCAACTGAATTAGGTCACCGTGCCACCTGGAACGGCCTGCGTGCAGCCGTGCGTGAACGTTGGCGGGCGTGAGCCACGGGGGAAGGACTTTTAGCGCGACGCCACCGCAGTGGGAACTTGTTCTCTCTCTCTTCACCACCAAGGTAAATGAAAAACGAAAACAAAAAAAAAAACAAAAACAACAAAAAAAAAGCACTGACCTCCCTTCTCCCCACCTGCCGCCCCCTCCTTTTGACTGTGCCTTGACCAAACACCCCCAAAACCCCTCTCCTCCTCCTCCTCTTCCTCCTCCGCCATCACCACCACCACCACCACCCCCCCCCTTCTCCCTGCTCCATAACTCCTGATTTGCTGCAGTTGGCAGTGCCATCGGTGGGGTGGCGGGTGGGGCGGTGGGGTTAGGACCCCTCTCTCCGCAAGACTTGAGTCCTGTCTCGCATCAGCATACAAGGCTGTGCCCTCTCTGTCCCGCTGGTGTCTGAACTAGTTTATGAAGGGAAGTGTGTGTACGAGTGTGTATGTGAGTGTGTGTGTGCGAGTGTGTGTGAGTGTGTGTGTTGAACAGAAAGCGAGCATGGATGTCTGAGTAACTTTTTGGGTGGTGTTTCATTGATTGGTGAGGCTTGGCACATGCGGACACACCCTTCCCCTTCCCCTGCCCGCTAGTCAACTCCTCTCCACCGCCGTATTCGCCGCCCTCACCCCACCCTCCCTACCTCCCTCCACCCCTCCCTCTTACCTCCTCCTCCTCCTCCTCACCCCCATCCTACTGTCCCCTATGCGCCTCTCCTCTCCGCCGTCCACACACACACACTGCGCTTTTTTTTCCGCCACCGCTGTCGCCACCTTGGATCTGGGTTCGTGGCTCTGGCTCGGACTAAACTTCCCAGAACCACCCACCTGACCCAACCTCCCCCCCTCCTCCTCCACCACCACCCTCCTTTGTTACCATAGAGGCCTGGGCGTGCCAATGGACAAGTGTATGTGTGGTGGCCCGCCGCCGGACTCAGTAACATGACACAGAGACACTTCAATGTTGGACAAGTCGCTTTGCTAGAACTGTTGAATGCTGGGTTTGCTCCACACGGCTGTGGAAGGGATCTTAACACGTGTTTCCCAAAAGAACTTAGCTCCATTACAACTTAAGTGATAAAATCAACCTCAAACTATGGAACCTCAATTACCTTTGGGTCCCTCACAGCCTGTGTGCCAATCAGAAACATCCTATAAGATAGGCCGAGGTATGAGGCCAGTCTGACCTGTAGATTCTCATCAATCTCAGGGTTCCTATAGGACTTTTCTGGTACGGCAGCTCTATTTCTCTAATAACTTGGGGGATCAGCTGGGACTGGCTGTGAATATGTGCTCTGAGTGACTTGTATGTGTTCTTACCTGTTAAAGGTTGTCCATGTGCTGAGATAGAGAGCTTAAGCCTCGCACACACTCACATGAATCCCCCACACACACTCGCACACGTGGGCTTTTCAGTATGTCAGACGAGTTGTCCGGCGTTCTGCTCGGACAGCTGCGAGATGGAGTCGAGAAAAGGGACGGCGTTGCCTTCTCTCTGCCTCACAAAAGGGAAGTAAGGGAAGGGAAGAAGAAGAAGGAGAGGGATGAATAGATGAGTTAATTATAAGGTGAGTTGGTAGTGGAAGGATGCTGCTCTGTAAACTCACCTTCCCAATCTTGGAGGACCCCTATTGTTGGTTACTGTATTACATATTCTGGCTCTAAAAAAAGGCCCTTTTATTACTATATTGCTCATAGTGTATCCTGATTGTGCAGCTTTGACTCTGAGGTGTCACTTTCTTTGTTTACTAAGATGTAGAATTACACCAAAACTGATTTTAAGCACCCAAGATAGAAGAAAGCATCAAATGACTGCACATGTAGGCAGGGAAACAGTGAAACCATGAGCCGATTTTATTAAAATAACCCAGAAAACAAAGCAGGTTTTGCCCCTTCCCAGCCTCCATGATCGGGGCTCGTGGTACTCCCAATTTTTTTTTTTTTTTTTTTATTATCCTCCAGGCACCCCATCCACCCCCCACTTTCTCCCAAACTCCTCACTAAAGGCTTCTTCGAGTGCTTGCGAGTCTGGGCTTCCCATGCTTTGGTGAATGCAGCCTCGCATCTTTTTAAAAAAAAATATATATATATATATTAAAGTCGCACAGTACTGACAGCCAAAGCTCGCTGCTGCAGCCTCCTCCTCCTCCCTTATACTTCCACTTCCTCACCCACTCTCCCCCACCCACCCTTTGCCTTCTGTGGTTTTTGGACAGCTGAAGAACTGTAATCCAGATGCTCTCTTTCTTTTTATGCGCACACATCTCCTGTTATTGTGTTGTTTTGATGGGATCCCACAGGTTACATCTGTTCTCCCTGCGAGCAGGTATCAGCTGAGATGCGCATGCACATCTGGAAATACACTCTCCGGTTTGGTTTAAGCACAACCCCATGAGACCATATTGCCTTTTTTTTTTTTTTATTTTCTTTTGCAGTAATGAGATTCAGCAACCAACGAATGTGACTACTCTAGCACAGATGTGAATTAACATATATCAGACTCCACTGCTGACGTTAAGCGTCATACCTCAGCCATTACCTCATTTACAGGGGTTGGACACAACATGAACACCTGTAGAATAAAGTGCAGTTCAATACGTATAAGAACTGTCGATTTGGTGGTGGTGGTGAAGGTGTTGGTGTGTTGCCTTGCACTACATTTTAAGGTGTTCACGATATTTTGTCCATCTCTGTTCAATGGCCAGCAAATCTGTCTTTTAGTCTGTGGTCCATATTATCAAAAGTCACATTATGTTTACAGTGATCAACCCATCCACTTCCCTCAAGCTCAGTGTAGTAGCACAATAATGGTAACCACAAATAGTCACACACAGTAGCTATGCTGCTTCTACTTTCAAGTAGGTTAATGGACCAAGCAGCGGTGTAGTTACATTTAAATGCCTGATTAATTATAATATAAATTATTCTAGTTTCCAAAGACACACATGAGGGGTGACGGAATAATAATGTGTCACCTCGAGAGAGGATAGCGATCTGGATCTGCTGCTTTCGAGGACATTTTTCTTTTCCCAGCACAAAGTTGGATGGGTAACGTTGGGATGGGGGGATTTTAGTTGATGAATGTTAGATGAACAACGTGTTTACTGTGAATGACAAATCCTGATATAAACACCAGTTATATTGTAAGGTTGTGTATGCATATATATGCCTTTTAAATCTGTATTTCTTAAAACGTTTCTTTTCAGTCTGCATGCAAATCATGAATAAATCAATTTCTTTTCTCATAAAAGCGCCTGAATCTCTTTTGTTCTGATTGAAATGATGCACCGAGGCAACCAAGACAGAATGCCATGAATATTTCTTTACAGACTGTTTGTATAGTTTATGATAGAAAGAGTATAAACTATGCATTTACCTGCAGCCTCGCTTTCAGCAGTGTGGTATTAGATGGTTTGCTGTCAGCCTTTGCACTTGAAAAGTGCCTGGAGTGCTAGAGAGTTGTACTAAAACGACTGCTTTTTAGAGATTCACTTCTTTTTATCTGGTTTTCTGGGGGAGGTAGGCTGTAATACAGAGGCCTGGGTTTGCCATTGAGGGTCACTAACAGCAACAGGTGCATTGCGCAGGCCATAAAAACCTCTCTAGTGCCAGGGGGCGTAATTGACATCCCTCCACACCACTCACAAGCCCGTTAACCGTGCCAGCGGGACACTACCCCGCCTTTTACACCTTTTTAGGGTCAGAACCTGATACCCAAGCTGTTGGTTCCCATACTTATTGGGGTGCGGTCACGTGTGCCACTTTTGACCAGGAAAGGAGCACCGGCCAGCAGGGTCTTCTGGTAGTGGGAGCACCACCTCCGCACAGGCACCTCGCACCAGTGGAGTCTGGTCTCTGCAGCCCATAACAGTCTCTCCCCCCGAAAGCGAGACCCCCGTCCCGAGGAGGTTCTTGCCCTCACGGCGTCGTTTCGATTGCTGATTATTTTTTTCTTTCTATAAGCTGACGGGGACGTGAGAAGTCCTAACAAAGGCGGCACGATGACAGCTGTCGAAACCCAAATTACATACAGCAACTCCTACACGATCCACCATGAAGAAGCGTATATGACCCAAGAGGATGACTGGGACAGGGACCTGCTGCTGGACCCTGCCTGGGAGAAGCAGCAGAGGAAGGTAGGTTTGGATCTGGAGGCTTTGGAGGCAGTGGGTTACGCTTGTGCCGCCGTGCGTAATTACGCACTGATTGACCCATGCCCTCACACTATGAATGAGTGACTTTTTAATGCATTTTAACATGACAAATTGTATGTTTTTCCAAATCACTAGCCTCCCCCCTTTAAGTATGTAAAGTCTGCGCCTTAGCTATCCTCGCACCTGGCACTTCAGTCCTGCTGGAAGCTGTGTGGGCAGATATTTTAGGCCTGTGGAACTTTCTCAGTGTTGTCTTTCAGTTACCCCCGATTGCCTTGCGAAGACTGTCTAAATATAATACCACCCACCCCAGTCTTTTCCCTTTACATTTGAACCATATCTTATGAAATAAACATAAATTACGCGTTAAATCAATTAAAAAATGTAAATACACTTAATGGAGAGGCAGATAAATCAGTTTAAACATTATTTTAGGCAGATATAAGTAGGTTTATGTGAATTAAAACAGCTTTTTTGACGTTAGTGATGTATACTTAATCTAATAGTTTTTAAATACAAGTAACAACAATAAAAATGGTGCGTAAAAATAGTTTTTTTAAGCCAGAGGGAGGGAGGGACTGTGGGAGGGCTAGCCGCCGGTTGCCGGGGCAACCAGCTGGCCCTGCCTGCCTTCCGCGCGGCGCTGAGGACGAGCCCGCCTCGTGACAGGTGCGTTTAATGAGCTGTTTGAGTTTTAAAAGTCAACTGACACAAGCCCGGTGACAGGAACAACAAACAAAACTGCTGCTGTTAAAAAAAAAAAAAGGTTAATACACATTTATTATTTATCTAAATGTTCACCTGACGCACAAACTGTCCTGTTTTCACGAAAATGTTTCAGTTCAGGCGGGAAGATGTATAAGATATTACTCAACACTTTTACTGCGTTTAGTTTCAACGGTTTGCTACGTCATGCCCGCCATTTTGGACGACCGTTAAAACAAAGACAGCGGATATCCTGGAGGCGAAGCTAAAAATAGCTTTCAGGTACATTTAAAGTAAGAATTAAAGAATTAAATTCAGTTTAGGAACATCTTTTAAACACCTTGTAAGTTTATCTGAGTATCAAACTTTGATATTAAAGTTAGTACAGGTAGTATTTTAGGCCTGGCTAATACTATGTCCAAATACCAAGAACTAGTAAGTTCAAGCTTAACATGGCGTTTGATAACTCTTACATTACTTTGTAGATGTTTCTAAAAAGCTTTTCTACAAAGCTGTGTGACCGTGACAACTCACTTTCAGCAGTAAAACAAGCGAATACATAAAATAATATGAATTCAGACTTATATTGATTAATGTACCCGTAGAAACAGTCACTTACTGTTAGATTGGCTTCATTTGCTGGCTGAAAAAGAGTCATGACTTGGCAGACAGGTTAAAAATCTTTGTCATTATGAAATAGGTGTAATATTTGTTGCTCCAGTTGAGTAGAAATGTCTTCAGAACAAGTGTAAGTATTGTCAAAAAACTTGTACTTCAAAATACATATGTTGCGTGTCTCAAACATAATTAACGGAGAAGAAATCTCAATGATTAGCCTATGTAAGAGTACACAAGAGGCACAAACTGAGAGAAAGTCAACCAAAATATTATTCAGACTTTATCTATTTCTAATTAGCATCATTTAACGGCTTGATATGTGCCAAAAAATACAGATCAGTGTGTATTTTATACAGCAGTGACAGTGGAAATGGAAATGGCAATCTCTCAATTGGTTAAATGTCAGCAGTAAAAATAATCAGACTGATTGTATTATTTAAAGCTGACATTTGTCCATGCCAAATGTGTGATGATACACTTTATTAATGCGTCTAAATCAACATATATCCTTTTTTTCCACTTTAGTTGTGTGATATTTTAATGTTTCTGCCGCCATAAGACAATTTTCTATCTAATAACACCAAATCTGCACTCTTGTGGTGCATTACAGCATTTTTTGACAGGCGTGTTCAGGTGGTACTTTTGCGGTGAATCTGCAGAATTGTTCTGTCAGTGCGAAATGACCCCCACCTATAGATCCACAGAGCGCCGTGACAGGCTGAGAGACCTCAACAGATGGTAACAGAGAGACAGAGAGAGAGATGGCAAGGCTGGTAGATATACACCCCGGGTTAGTTTCACAGACCTACAAATAAACATCTTCCTAAAAATACTTTTCAACTTGCTCGGCTCCAGCTTCCCTCCCTTCCTCCTCCCTCCTTCCCTCGCTGCCTTCTTCTTCGCCTTGCTTTCTTTCTGTCTTTTCTCCAGTCAGGTCAAACACTTCCTCTCGCCACCATTCTTGAAATATCCCTTCGCACCTTCCATTTCCTTTCCCGTGGCACAATTTGTCTCGTTTTTCTGCTTTTTGTCTATCAAAAGAGTTACTTCTTTTTTTTTTTTTTTTGTCTCATGTGTCTGTCAGTCTTCTGAATGTAAGCTGATATAATAGGCCTTGAAAAACCTCACACAGGCCAAGCGAGCCCCTCTCTTTTAGTCTTCATCTCTCAGCCTTCCCAGGGGAGTAGGTCACCGTACTCCATTGCTCTCCTCGGCATGTAAAATCTAGCTTAAGGAGCTGATATCAGCCCATAAATATAGCTAGTGCATCATTTTGCGATGTAATGAATATGAAAGAAAATCCTCGCGCCACCTGTTCTATCCTTGAAATTTCAGTGGAAAAAGCTGCTCACCACTTGACGCAGTAGTAAAGTGTTTGTCAACACACAGTGATGCCGAATCTGATACCGGACATTAGAAATAGTGTGTGTGTCTGAATTGTACGTCTTGACATTGGTTTATATTTATCGTGAAGCGGCTCTTGTAGCTTGCTAGCTAAATGATTCATGGCTTGGTTTGGAACAGGAATTTTATTTGATAGGAGCTGGCAAAAATAGTGTTAGATATTGCATCTAGCATGGAATGAGATACGAAAGGACAGTGGAGATATCAGCGATATTCTTTCCTCAAAGCAGCTGTAATCCTGAAAAAATAGAAAGAAGGCGCTCAGTAGTCAGACCGACTGAAAAGATGAGGCCAGTTAGGGACGAAGTAGACGTTTCCATGAGCTCTCAAAGCTTATTGACGTCCGCCTGACAGCACTTCTACAAAAAAAAGCTGTAATGTTTATAAAGGGGGCGATCAATAACTGTTTAAAGACTGCAGAGGACTGCACTCACTCAACTGTAGAGCTGAACGCTGCTATTAATTAGAAAAAGGAGTATTACGTTAGAGCTGATGGATCCATCCATTTGTTGTCGTTTGGCCGTTGATGTATTGAGATATTAAAAAGTAAATAGGAAGTTTCAGTACACCAAAAAAAGTTCACCACAGACTGTGACTAAAGCCATCTTCTGTTTCACATAGTTTAAGAGTTCAGCTGCTAACTGACTAAGTGAATGACTGGCTGCCTAACGACGCTTATGCTAGCAATAACCTATAAATACCCATTACACAGGGGTTATCAACAGCCTTATTGGCTCAGCTGACCTATTAGCCACATGGTGACTGCTTAGTATATACATACATCCATAAACACACACACAGAAGATAAAGGAGATGTTTAAAAGAAAGTTAACAGCAGCCTCTTCAGCTGATACAATCAAAGGCTGAGATAAAGTATTGATTTATCACCCAGTTTCATGTGTAAGCGTCATGAAACTTGAACAATGAGGCCAACAAATGTGACTCATGCATTAGTCTAATTATGATCATTTATTCCCAGGATTAACAGTAATCCTCACGCATCCTAAAATCTGTAAAACTCTACGTTAAAAAACTTTAATTATTTAACTTTTGCACACTCTAAATTAGATTTGCAATTAATCTCAAATACTTCCTTTCTGTTCTACTCCACAGGGTGTAAAACGAATGAAGTGTCCAAAAGACTGATGGTCGTCAGATTCGAGCGTTATAAAGTCATATTCAGTAATGCGATATTTATCCACTCCAACCTAATGTAACGTCCCACTGTGTGTGGGCGATGAGAGATCTTGGGGGTGCTGCTCCATAATTGAATCTGGTCCCGTCTAATCTCATTTTGCACTTTTAACAAATCAGCACAGCGGTGCAGCAGACAGACGGAGTCATTGATCTTGCCTACTACCTGATGTATTCGTGAGACGATGCCAAAACAATACACGGGCAGTGATTTGCATTGAAGACTGTATGTACGTTTCCAAGTGCGACACTTTTCAGCCTTCAAGCCCGATAATATCTGTCTTTAACATATGTTTTGTGTTACACATGAAGCTAACATTTAAACTGGTCTGTTCTCTTTACATGTCACATAATAATCTAGATATAAATTGCCATCTCTTATCTGAAATATGATATTTAATCCAGCTCTCGGGAATCTCTTTACAGGATGAACTTAGATGATTTTAATCTAAATTGATGAATTAATTTGTCAGACCAGCTCAGTGCCCAGCCGACCGTACCTGATCCCAAGGTGCACCTTCTTAGATTCCCTCCCATGATTCACTCTGTCGGGTCGTGATCCCAGTGCTCTCAGCATATTTTCACTCACCAGACTGTCACAGCACACAGATACCTCCTTAGAGGGGCTAAAATGAGACCAAGCAAGAAATGTGTGACATAATTATTCACATAATTTCAATATTAAATGTTAATATTTGTAAAAAAAAAAAAAGAGGTGCTAAAAGGACGATAGCTGTCTGTTTAAACTAGCTCAGGTGTCTCTGTACAGATGTTTGAGGCTAAAAGGTTGCCGTTTTGCACTCCTGTGACTCATCCACTTTATCTAAGAGAAACTATTAAATTATGACTAATCATTTTCAACAGTTAAGTTATATCACTGTCCACTGAGTAAAAAAACAAAACAGAAAATCTAAATTTGCTGAACTTTTCAAAGTTTATTCCAGGTGAAGTGTGTCCAAATAATGGCATTAATTAGTGCAGTGTACTGTGTGTGTGTGTGTGTGTTGATAGAGAGTAGGTGTACGAGGGTTAAACGTAAGTGGAGAGGTGAGAGAACTTGCAGTCAGATCAAATAGCAGTTGCTATTCCAGAAGCTGTGTCCATGTAGGGAGGCTTCTATAAACTGCTATAGTGCAGGCGCAGGAGCCCTGGGAGGCCGCAGGAAAGGCTGAGGAGTATATATGTGTGTGTGTGTGTGCACAAGCCTGCATATGTGCGACATATTCTTCATACACTCTATTTTATTAGCAGGAAAAGTGTGTGTGTGTGTGAGTGTAGCGGGTAAGTTCTTAAGAGGATTGGGACATGGTTGGAAGACAGAAAAGTTCTCGCAGAGTGTTGTAATGGCGAATTCAGACACACGATACGAGCGCAGTGTCAGTGTCCACCGAGGGAAAAGTAGAAATGATGATTGATGGGCTGTGAGAGCCGCCATCTTAATGTGATCAGAGCGATCCCGTGGGTCTGTAAATAGAATAAAAGGTTGGGTTAGTTAGAGAAAATTGCACAGTTGACGGCGCTGTTTTTTGTGTTTGTGCAGACAAACTGAACTCGAAAATAAAGTGACGTGTTGTTAAATGAAGCTGCAGGTTTACTTATTATTCGTTAAGGCTCAGCGCCGGTGTTGAAAATGGAAACTTGTGTTTTATGAGGAAGCCACAGGCCACTGCCAAGTCGGTGACCTCAGCAGCAAATGACATACAGAGCGTACAAGGCTGAAGACCTACAAAATGTCACCTCAAGTCCTAATAGTGTCGGACTCGAACGCTGCATTTATGTCGACGGTTACAGTTTCCTGTGGTAATGAGACAAACTGAAGAGTGAACCTGTCTTTATGAACCTAAACTCATAATGTCATGGCTGAATGCTGGCTGCTCGCAGTGGGTATTTATAGTTAGAGGCCGCCAGAAGTTACAGTCGTCAGTTGGAAGTCTGCTGAGATGATGGGTCTCTTATAATAGGACTGAGGTCACGAAGATATCATTATGTACTTTATAATGGCTGAAAAAGCTGCAGTTGCAAAGTATTCTGCCAGAGCGTTGCTAGCTCCGAGCGTCGTAATCTTTGACTTTTTCTCACCTTTTAGATGTCATTTTTACTTCATTTATTTCAGTCAACAGACGGCAGACGACGACATTGTTATCATCTGAAAGCGTGAAAATGTTTATTAGCTGTTGCCTCAGGCGTGCTATAGGTGTTAACAGCTTTTTTCTAGCAGCTTCTCAGAGGACGCTAAACAAGGACTTCCTGAATGATGAGGCATGCAGCAGCAGTCACATGTGACCATTGTGGTGTCACTTCAGTGTCCAAATTACAAAATGAAATCAGCTGATCGGAGCGGTTAAATAAGCGTTTTGTGGTTCCTGAATGGAGTGGAGGTCAACAGTGACTTGCTCTTTTGCCTAAATGAATGCTGGGAAATGAAGTTGGGTTGCGTGTTGCTATACAGAGCCTTACGTCAGTGTCACACCTTTGGCCCTCACGGTCAAGGCTCCTGTTGATATGGATTTAGCTGACTCTAGATCTAGCCTGCAACGGTTTTGCCTCTTATTTCAGAGAAAGAACTTGCCTTCTGAAATTAGACACAACCCTCCACCACCTCCTCCTCCATCTCCTCCTCCTCATACCCCCAACCCGTCCTCCTTCTCAGACCAGCCGCACAGCCATAAATCCTCCACAACCACTTGCACCAATTTACGTCTGTCGTGTCAGTCACTGCAGCCCAGAGCTCATTAAAGACAAAAGACTCTACATGCTGCTGCTGCTGCATGTTCACCTTTATTCTCCACCGGGGATCACGCAGTCAGTTGAATTGTGTAAGAGAAGAAGAAGGTCATCTCACCTGTTCAAATGATATTAAAGCTCAAAGTTATGCAGAATTAAGAGTGTGGCCACTTTGATTGACAGGTAAGACTTATTAGAGCACTCAGTCGATGATCCACGTCTTTGCCGATATTTAGATTACCCAGCAGGCGGAAGAAGCAGTACATCCAACATGATGGCAGCCAATATTCAGCTTCAAAATGGCACTCGTCCTCTGTCCGTTCTTTGTACTGTCATTGGTTTATCCCAAACGATTGGTCCATCTGATTATACCTGCTAAACATCAGCATGTTTTCAAAGCAAAGTACAGTTTGACATTCATAGTAAGCTGACATAAAAACCTGACTCACAAAAGGACCTATCCCTCCTGTTATGTGCAACTGCAACATCTCTAATCCATCAACGCTGCCAGACAATTTTTTGAATCATCTGTCCCCAAATTAGACTCCACAACACCGTCTTTGATCTGAAATGAAAGGAAACAAAATGCTGCTTAATTCAGTGTGACGCCAAAAAATGACTAGCTGTTTTCTCTAAATAATTTCCTTCACTGCGCTGTCTTTCCTGTTCATTCTTCTTTTCACCGTCAATAAATCTAAAAATCTGATAGATGCGCCGCTGTGTTCCTGCTCTGCGATTTCCTGTCAGCATTTCTGATGCTTCTGAAAAGTGAACACCTGTACACACACACATACACACACATTGAGAGAAACACTGCTGGAGGAGCTCATTGTGAAGTTTTGGCCGATGTTTCTGGCAGGCATCATCATTCTGGTAGCGCAGCAACAACATGGAACCATGTGGCAGCGGGAACACAATGTAAGGCAGCATAATGGAGTGGAGCAGGACACAATGTTTTCCTGCACTGAGCCGAAGCAATTAATGTGACGGCGCAGACAGATGGCTGTGTCAAAAAGTGATTGACTGAACCAGGATAGCCATCCGTTCCCTCGTGGCGCTCAACCGCAGACAAAAAATAAATGGAGGGTTGTAGATGATGTGCTGTAGGATTGTCGGGCGGAGTACCTGAGTTTCCGAGTGGCACGAATCGTCTTGTTTTTGTCGTAACCTTGTTTCCTGGAGCATCGTGACATGTCGTGTGTTTGTGAATCAAAATCAGATGTCTCCATAGAGAAATATCTGAGCTGACGCTCCATAGAGGAGCTTAATATGATGTTCTGCTCGTACACAACTCTTTTAAATCTTTAAAACATTAGTTTTGTTTGTGGGTGGAGGACTTGTCTTTCATCACATGCTCCACCTGTTCTCTCACCAGCTAAAATCCCCTGTGCCTACACTATATCTCACTGGCATCTGGCACACACACGCACACACTCTTTAACTAGAAGAGGTGTCCTAGGCCTTTTATCCTCTAAACACAGACATAAATCCATCGGTTTGGACTCGAGCCTCGTATCGGAGGCCAGCGTGGCCCTGTTGTCAGCAGGATCTCCGGGATATTAGCCTGTTAATCCTTCATAGGGAAGCGGTGGAAAGGATGGCTGATAAATTGATGCTGGGCAGTGATTCAGTTACAGTTGAACCAGCTGAAAATGCGACTTGAAACTGGCATTCAAGTAATGTTCATTCAAGTATCTGACAGTCTCATTTTGCTAGGTTTCCTCTGACTTCGGATTACGTGTTTATACTTTATAACACCCTAAAGAGTGAATAGCAACAAGATCTAGTTTCCTCTGCCAGTTTCTTTTTCTGTTTAGACACTGTACATCTGTACATCTACGAGTTTGCGAGTACTTCATACAATACCAAGTATTTACAATAGCACAGCACAGAAAGTTTCCTCTTCATCAACAATCTTTTCAGTTTTCAGAAATGTAGGCCTTAAAATATCTATACCACAAGAATAATGATTAGTAATAAAGTTACTGTGACGTCACGAGAACAGGAAGCAGATTGGAAGTTACTCACTTCCTTTGCCGTGAGCGTTATAGTAAGTTTTGGACGTTCTGGGGGGGGATTAGAGGTGAGTCCACGGGGCAGGAGAGTTCAGGTTGGCCCATTAGAGGTGTGTGTGTGTGTGTGCGTGTGTGTGCGGGGATCAACACTTGGCACTTATGTCATTTTCCCAAATTGTCCCTGTGGCACCCAAGTTCAGGGCTCCAGGTCTGTTTGAAGCAAGGCAGGTGGTGGTGGTGGTGGTGGTGGGGGTATTTAAAGCCCACAAGAGGGAAGAAGAGAAGGAGCGAGGGGAAGGGTGGAGGGGCTCCTAAATGTCGTCCACACCTGTTGTGTGTTGTAACTCCTCTCCACGATGGTTCTGTCACTTTATCGGCTGGTAAAACTTGGTGCAGGAATTCAGGGCGATTGTTGTTTACAAGAGACTCTCTGACGCAGGAAAGTGATGTCAGACGTGAAGTCGGTTATAAAAACAAACTCGATTTGTGAGCGACACGACGCAGGTTGTTGAGTTTGTCTTGAACGTCTGGTAACATTTGATGAGGTGGTTCCTAAATTCAGACATTTAGAGCTCTTCTTTCGTGTCGTATCAGTACTGAAGCTCTGTATCCACGCTCATACCAAAAGATTTAAACGTACCCACCCAGAGTCGTGTTTTTTATATATATATATATACTCTTATTTTGAAGATTTTATAACTGTCCATTTAGATTAAATCCAACACTACACACTTTTCTACACCTTCACTGTAGATTTGGTTCGTGAACATCAGTCTTCTTGACAACTCGAGGCTTCAAATGTCTAAAAGTCACACACACAACAAACTTTCCTGTCTTTTTTTTTATTTATTTATTTTATCGACACTTGCTCTGAGATGACAAGTGTTGATGTGAGTGTTGCTCGTCCACTCAGAGCTGATCTGGCTTCACGGCGGCTGTTCGAATCTGTCAGAAGCGTTACGGCTTGAAGGCTTACATAAGCGCTGTCAGAGAGTTTTTTTCCTTCCCCAACACAGTTTTGATGTGCGCAAATCCAGAAAAATGTCAGCACGTCCGCAGCTCTTGGAAGTGTTTTTTTCGCTCTAATACGAACCCGTCTTGTCTATGTTTGTGAATCCTCTTTTCTGTGGATGTGTTTGAGTTTGATAGGTTTGTGTTTTCACTGATGCGAGGAGCCCGCTTGAAGAGTGGATCTCTGCGGTGGAGCAGTTTCACTCCATCACTCATGACAGATGAGCAAATTATGCTCCTTCCCTCCGCTCTGTTATCTGCTGACAGATGAACACAGCCTGCTACGTTTCTTACACTTTGTTCAGCTCATAGCGTCCCGCTGAGACTTTGAGAGTAGTTGTATATCAGCCAATGTAAACGACACTGAGAGTGTGTAATTTTCACCGTTTATATATGAAAAATAAATAACGCACTTGAAGTTTGGCTTGATGATGAGTGCGTTATTTGTAAACTTCCTTCAGATCCTTTCATTTAGGATGTGGGCGCCAATAACTGAAGAGAGCTCGAGCCTTTTGTGTTTTGTGTCTGAGTTTTTAATAACTACTGACCCGGGGTTTGTTGACAGTGGGAGTTGCAGTCTTTCATTGTGGGGGAAGGGTGCACACACTTATTACCGCCAGACAGGTGGACTGAAGCGGTGGTGGTCCAACATCACAGAGCTATTATTACAGCGTGGCTTCAGGCTTTGGTTCGAAGCTGTAACCTGGTTTATATGTCTGTGTTTTATATGTTGCAGATCTCAGCCACACATTTGTGATGTGTTGAATCTAAAGTTACGCCGCTTTGTTCTTCGTCTACGCTTGAAGACATTTTTCTGCGTTTGGTCCGAGTCAAACTGCGTGCGTCCATCGTGCATCACAGACATAGTGACCTTATAAACAAAAGAGCACAGCGTTTTTATGTGCTGCTATTATTGTGCGAGTGCATGTGAGTGAACTGTGATTTGTTTATGTGCCGTGTGTGTGTGTGTGACTTCTGAACAGTTGTGTGACAATGGTGGTTGTAGTGGACAGGTGTGAATGAAGTCAACCTTGCAGGCAGACTTCTTTTTTTTACGCTGGCAGTGAGACATAAATATCTGTTGTATTAAGATTAGACGCGCTGTATGTAGGGGTCAGCCAAAATCTTCTATTGTGGTAATTTCATATCATGGTTATGATGTTTATTATAATATATGATGATATAATGGTATAAAATAACCATGCTGTATCTCTTCACAATTGATTATGCTTTTATTTTGAAATTCCATGCTCAAAATAGTCTTTATTTGCACTTTCACTCCTCCTCCGCTGTATTTTCTTGTCATTTTCTTCTTCTGTGGTGGAGTCCAGCTTTGATTTATTATACAGCCAGCCTTGAAGACAGTAAGAGAGAGCGTCATATTGCCCAGCCTTCGGCGTATATTAACTTTTTTATACAGATATAGGAAACAGATGCTTCTGATTATTTTCTTCTTTCTCAAGCACTTTCAGTGCATGCAGATATACGACGTTATTGTTGCTATATGTAGGCTGTATGTATTTAGAGTGTTTAGATTAAATAGGCTGTAAACAATGAGTTGAAATTGAGTTAGTGCTTCAGAATGAGCCTTTTTTTTTTTGCATCATATTTTCACTCACAACAGTGTTTCTGTGTCAGAAACTGCACCAAATCGTGAAAGTTTAAACCTAGATAATGTAGATGGATACATGCTGGCAGTGTCCCCTGATTGAAGGTGATTAATGGGGAAATCTTCAGCACACTGTGGCAATAGACTGGACACCAATGTGGGAGAATTGCAAAGGCAGTCCTGCAGGTTTATGTAATTATCCACAAGCCTGAGGCCAAAGGATGCTCCGCGACTGAGAGGAATGGAGCTTGTAAGTGTAAAAAGCACCTTGACATAGCAGCAGTAACACTCACTCTGGGATAATAATCAAGTCAGCCACAAGCTGAAGTGTGTGTGTGTGTGTGTGTGTGTGTGTGTGTAATCTGCTGGACTGGCACCACAGAGGGTGGGAGGAGGTGCAACGCATTTAACATGACAGCAGAGCAGAAAGATGGCCAGCCACAGGAGGCCATTTTGTGTCTACACAGTGTGGTGGGAGTTATGTCACAGGTGAAATACACAGTGTATTCTCAGGTCAGCCTGCAGCATTGAACTGACACCAGGAAAATAACGAGCTGTTACAACAGTTTAGTAGAATTTTTTTAAAAGTCAATTTTTGTCAGGACATAAGTCAAATAATTGTGCTTTGATTTACTTTAGATATCAAAATATATCTTTATTGGAGCCATTTTTCATACGTATATCTACACAAAAAAGAAAAGACAAACATACACAAACTCACCACAGCCACCCTCAGCCCCCGTACAGTAAAATAATGACATCTACATATAGTTACATCTGAACGTGCTGTATGAGGTCTCAGAACAGAACAGTAAAGGGGAGCCGGTTTGATACTGACGTACTAGTTGAAGTGATTTTAACTAGTAGCAGACTTTTAATTGAAGTTTCTTTTACTCACCCACTAAACTCTTATACAGAAGTACAAAAACTATATCAAACACAATATTTCATTTTGTTACATTAACCTTTTCTGACCGATGGGAGCGCTGGTGTTATATCCTTTTTGCATATAAAACCTGGACGAGTTACACTCACATGTCACGCATGCGTCGCGTCCCGGAGCTCTGTTTCCTTCCACTAGTGTATTTATAAAAAAATCCAGTCACAACCAAGACTTTATGATGCAGGGTATAATCGCGGGTATTCACAGCGCTTCCTACGTTATTGAGCGGGTCTGTTCAGAAGCTGTGTCTTGCTCACGGCCTCCCCTCTGAGGCGAGCCGCGGTAACTCCAGGCAGCGCTGCGGTTGCATCAGCTGTTTGATAGACAGCGGAGCGAGCTGACATTATTAAGAGCTCCAAGCCTGTTCAAATGGGAAGACGGATGTGTGCGTGTGTGTAGGTGTGTGTGTATGTGCGTGTCAGCTGTATTGAGGGTCAGCAGCCTTGATTCCCTTGGGGAGGAGGAGGGAGGTGTAGTTATGACAGGCATTCAGCTAGGCTACTGTGACCTCATTTTACAAGAAGGACCTGTAAAAAGGCCGTGCCGAGCCAAGCTGAGCCAGGCCAGACCAACAGGTGTGGACAGGATGGAGGGTGACTTCATGCCAGCGGACTCTGTGGACAACCACAGGCATTAAAACAAACCCAGGGATGGGATAATGGTGCGACGGCCTTTTATCCCGTGAAGTATTTTAGGTTTAATGAATTCTGCGTTATGTCGGCTTCATCACGTTACGTGAATCCTTCACTTCAATTAACGCCAGTTTAGTCTCTGTCCTTTGATGTTCGGGACGTTTCAGCCCTCTCATCTTACCCACACTTTCTCAAGTTATTATTTTATAGTCCGTCATATTCGTCAATCCATTCCGTCCTCCTCCTCCTCCTCCTCCTCCTCCTCCTCTCCGTCTTGGACTCTTACAGTTCACCTCAGGAATCCTGCCCTCTCAGCTGTCCCGTGGTGTCCCATAGCAACCCGATTTAGCCTCTGCTGCCTTCTTGCCCTCCTCCACCCTCCCTCCACTTTTCAGTCTTTTCCTCCTCCTCTTCCTCTTCTACCTAATTTAGCCCCCACCCACCCCTCCTCCTTCTCCTCTCTTCTCCTTGGGCTCCCTCCTCCTTCCTCCTCCGCACACCTTCTCGTCTCGGCCCTGGCGGCCCGCGTGTTGCTGGATTAGGAGCCTGTCTAAATTTGGTCATGCATGGCAAAGGAGGCGAGCACCTGCTGGGACCGTGGCTGGTTGGACAGGCGGCCTCCTCTCCTCCTCTCCTCCTCTCCTCCTCTCCAGACCCTTACATCAAATTACACCGGAGCCTGGGCATTCCTGTCACTCCTCTCGCTCCTCCACTTCGCTGCCTCGCTCTTTTCTCTTTCTACAAGCGTCTTTCTTTGGCCTTTAAATCCTGAAATTCAGCTCCAATAATTTTTTAACTTTTGAGCAAAGTTTGCAAAGAAAAATGCGACTCAGCATGTTTCAGTAAAAGTATTCAGATAAAGTAAAAGTACAAATACTACAGTCTAAAAATACTTCACAAGTGTTTCAAGTTTTAGTTTTTATGGCGCTTTTGTTGCATTTATATGAAAGAATCGTCAAACTCTGCCGTTAATTGTCACTCGTTTATATAGATTTAGGTAGTTTAACCTGTAATAAGTCGTCTTATTTCATATTTATCTGTTGAAAACATTTAATAGGAAGATAACTACATGTGTTCAACAAAAAGTACTATTTTGTCCTGTAAATGTTGGAGTAGAAGTATAAAGCTGCATAAAATGGAAATAGTCGAGCACCTCTTAAAGTTTGAGTTGTACTGCTGTGCAGATGGTTGAAACTATGAAACTATGATATATATATATATATGATATTTTTTGTGTTCCAGATATGATATTGTGTCCACGATACAGCAGTCTTTATAAATGTTTTCAGTTAAAGATACTCAGATGACAGAGAGAGGCAGATTTCAGATCAGTTTTCTGCTGGTCAACTAATCAAATCATTTGAGCTGGAGATGCACGATATTGGATCTTTGCAGACACTTTCCAACTCATTTTGACTGCCAGTAACGATAAGTGCAGCGCCGAGACTCTCCTACAGTTGAATTAACATATTATTCCTCTTCTTCTCGTATCCTTCGAGTACAATGCTTTTAAAAACCTTGAGAGAAACGACAGCTGACAGGTTTTTTTTTTGCTGGTGCCTGTTTGTCTTCATCGTGATGATCGGGGTGACGGGCAGTTAAACTTGTAACGTTCTCCTCCTCGCATGACAAACGCTGAGCAATCATCGCAAATATGAACTTTTTTTTTTTTTACAGCTTTAGACACTCGCGTCACATGTGCGTAATCAATGCGTCCTCTAATCGGCCTGTTATGTCGTCAGAAATGTTCATTTCAGGCCGATGTTTTACTTCTTGGATCCCTGATTTCATCTTTCAGTGAGTGTAGAGATGTGGAGTGTGTCCCTACACCGTTTCTCTACTCTCTCTGTCAAAACACACAGTTTCTTTTTCCTCCCTGTCACCATCGCTCCTCTCCTCTGTCTGTCTCTGCTGCTCTCCGTCCACCGATGCAGCTCTTCAGTCGCT
Source organism: Miichthys miiuy (assembly GCA_036365135.1). Taxonomy (NCBI): domain Eukaryota; kingdom Metazoa; phylum Chordata; class Actinopteri; family Sciaenidae; genus Miichthys; species Miichthys miiuy. The sequence goes on along the minus strand of CM071625.1, from coordinate 5,246,647 downwards.
CTCAAGTGCAAGCCGATAGACGCGGGTAGCACGCACGGATATAAACTCACGCCCACGTACTGTATGAGGACGTGTACATTTTGATTTGCAGGTTGCTCGGTGTGCCCTGCTGAAATGGAAAATTTATGCTCTCACCTACTGAGCACAAACCCTGTTTCATTGCTAATTTATACATTCCTCTTTCTGTGTCTGTGCTCGGCCTCTCTCTCCTCACTCCGCCCACGCTATCATCTGTAGTTAGTTATTCAGCTCATGTACTTATTCTGCTTCTGCGCCCACACGTCCTCCAAACCTTGGCAAAGTTTTGGCTCTACAGTAAGCAGCATGAACACACACACACACACACACACACTCGTATTCACATTTGAAGCTAAACGCTATGAAAGCCTCTCAAAATACCATTCGCTGATTGATTGAATGGTCTGATGGAGCCAATTGAGTTGTCCCTGACGTGCATTAGGCAATTTTCCAGACAGACCAAAAGCAAGCACTCACTGGCAGAGAGTCATTTTACATCACCGTCTGCTCTCAGGCCATTACGCACCGGCGCGTCCACCTAATGAAAGAAAGACGCAGCACCGACTCTTGCAACACAAAAATAGGACTTATCGGCACGCTCGAATGATCAGCTCCAGCTTTGTGGAGGATATACAATTCAATTGAACATAACGGCTCCCGGGGTTGTTTAGATAGTGCAGAGTTACAACCAGCCAGCGTGTGCAGAGCTGTGTGAACCTGATTTAATGAAGGTAAACACAGTGGACCGCCGTATGTAACGGCCCCGCGCTCTGTAGCGACAGCTCACAAGTCAGAGGGGGCAGATTTATCAACGTATCCGTCCTGCTGCTGAACCGAGGAAGCTTTTCTTACAGTATGAAGCAGCCATGGACAACAGAGCACTCATATTATGACCAACGCAGGCCGCTTTAACAGTGTTCCTACTTCAACCACGTTAAAAGTGATTTTTTTTTTAATGCTGATTTTAACGTAGCTGCTGGTGGTTTACTGCCGATGTTGCACCACAAACAAGTGGTTTATAATCTGAAGAACAATCCCAGTTTCACGATCATAATGCGTTCATTTATTTCACAACGCTGCAGATGCATAAAACCAGGTGAGGATTTGAAAAGAGGAACATCTCTTAGGGGGTTACATGCCGTTATAAACTGTGCAAAGCTCCGTTTCCTGCTGTATTGCTTGTTTATGTTGCACTGACAACTCTTAACTCACCCGTCTTTATTTGCAAGTGACAGAAACTGAGCTACAGAACTATGAAACCACGGTTAAAAGTGAAATTTCTCAGGGCGTCATCTACAATTATATTTCAGCCAAAATACCAAACAGATGGGCAAAGTGAGTGAATCAAGGTGATACACCTGGATGTTAGGCAGATATGACAGGCGACAGGTCGATAACCTCCTTACTAATTAATAAAGCCTGCTGATTAATGAAGAGGCTTTGAGGGAGGCTTAGCCACTTTATAAACACATCAGGGCTGCACCCAAAATTTATTCAGTTTATTATCAATAAATCTGTTGAAAAGTCTTTAAAATTTCAGAAAATTGTGAAAAATATCACTCAAATGTTCCAGGGTTAGATTTATCCAATGGCATGTTTCCTAAATTCCTCAAAAATATTCAATTCACAGTGGAGGAAACAGGAATATGCACCAGATCTTCACATTAGAGAAGCTGGAAATAAAACAGATCGATTTCCACAGTTTATTAATTCATCCATCATTTCGACTTCTGTTTTTTTGAGATATATTAAATCTAACAGAAAAATAAAAGCATTTTTTCTTCATGTAATTTCATTCTTATGTGATCACGTCTTTCAATAATTTACCTCTACACTTGGTAAACGTGACACTGATGTTTAAAGTGAATCCCTCTTATGTAATCTTGTAACGTCTGCGCGGCGTCACTTTCATTACATAAAGTGTTTTTGTATTCGTCCGGTGATTCCCGCAGGCGCCAGCATGATTTTCTGAGTAAATATTAATATAAACCAGAAATCAGTTTCAACTTGTTTCAGCACTGTTGAGTCAACAGTGGCTGTCAAACTGACAGAACCGTCTCAGTGTGTCTGCGCGACGGTAACAAGGTCACAAATTGAAGTGGACGTTTCAGGCTTTGCTCAGCAGGTTTTAGTCAGCTCTCGAAAGGGAAACATCAAGCTGTGTGTGTGTGTGTACATATAAATACATATATATATGTGTGTGTTCTGTGTGTGTGTGTGCAGGTAAAGTTATGGTGCTTGCTGTCAGTGTGTGTGAGTGTAACCTCCTCCATCTTCTCCCTCTCTCTCTCTCTCAGACCTTCACAGCTTGGTGTAACTCCCACTTGAGGAAGGCCGGGACACAGATCGAGAACATTGAAGAGGATTTTAGAAATGGCCTCAAACTCATGCTGCTGCTGGAGGTCATATCAGGTGGATCTCACACACACACACACACACACACACACACACTCGTGTACGTACAGGGTCATTGTGGATGATATAAAGCTGTTTGGAAGCTCTTAAACATGAGAAAAAATCAGGTTTTTGCTGTTTTTTTGTTACTTTCTTTGTCGAGAAGTTGATCCTCTTTAATGATCATTTTATATTTAATCACTTCGTCTCAGATACTGAAGACAAAATGAGAGCGGCTGTCTGGTTTTATACCTTTTTTTGATAGTTTAATTCATCTTTTATCCATATTTTTTCTCATTTATAGTAACATTTTACTCATTAGCTTTAATTTCAGAGCTACAGAGACACATCTAACTAACATGAGTGATTAAAAAGTCAGTTATTGAAGAGTGAAACTGGACGAGAAGAAACACAGACGTAATACTACATGAACAGATCCATAGAAATGATGCCTGAGCTTTAACAACATACTGCTAACTATCAGGGGTGTAAATAATGATTATTTTCATCATTTATTGATCATTTTCTCAAGTAATCGATTTGTTACAAGCTGGAGTGCTTGATAAATTAACTTTAAGAGTTAATCTTTTATAAAAAATGGTTGCCTAATCGAATAATCGTGTCAGCTGTTGTAAATTTTCTTCTTGTCTTTCAGGCGAGAGGCTGCCCAAACCCGATAAAGGCAAGATGCGTTTCCACAAGATCGCCAACGTGAACAAAGCCCTGGACTTCATCTGCAGCAAGGGAGTCAAACTGGTGTCTATCGGTGCTGAGGGTGAGCGTTTGACTAACGGCTTCCCGTTCTGTTATTTCTCCTCCTTCTGTTACCTAGTCCCGTCTCTTTTTTTTTTTAATTAATATGCCAAGGTCACATAGTATTTGCATTTCTTGGACCTGTTTCTGAGCGCCAGATGGCTGGTGAAGTTCACAGCGTCGGGAGAATTCAGATGAGTTGGCAGCAGTGACAGGAAAGTAAACTACAGATCGCCCGACTGGCAAGCAAATATGGCAACATATTTTAGTCTACTCTGAGTCACCATACTTATATTTCAAGCTGCATTCTTGCTGATTTTCCTTAGATACATGTTTACAGCCTTGACTCTCTGAGGTTAAACTGGATAAACGCTCAGCGGGGTTAAAAACTGGTTCGCTCGTGCAGCGTTCACGTCACAGGACTTCAAAAGCAGCTCGCTTTTGTTGTGTGACTTTAATTCTCTTCACCCTTTTTTGCCTTCAGGCTCTGCGAAAATTCAATTTGTCTCAACAGCAACGGCTTCAAAAGACGCAGACAATTAAACTTTTAACCTTTGTAGAGAGTCGTGACTGAAGCCTGCTTTCAGTCTTTCAGATTTAGTTTATTTCCATCGTGTGTGATTTGTTTCTGTTGTTTGTTTTTACAGAAATTGTCGACGGTAATGTGAAGATGACTCTTGGTATGATCTGGACCATCATCCTGCGCTTTGCCATCCAGGACATCTCTGTGGAAGGTGTGTGTTCACGCAAACTTTTAAAATAAGTATATGCAACGTTAAAAACAGCGTAAAGCAACGTTCAAGTTGCCTTTTAGAGGTTAGTGTTAAATATCTTCTCCTCTAACTCTCGGCAAGAAAGCAAACTATTTCTTTAAAAGAAATTCAAAAGAGAATGAGCGATTTATAACATGTTTAATATTGTAAGGCAATTTTTTTTGACAAACCTGATTAAAGCTGACTATAATCACCACGACCGTCACATGAGCAGACCCAGTTTTTAAAGTCGAACAGAATCAGTTTTACACTTGATGTTTGTACAAAAATCACACGTCGTTCGTCTTTTAAGTATCATCAAAGTCCATAAATTTCACACTTCAGCAGCAAAAAGCACAAACATCACTCTGACATGTCGAGTTTCGCACGTCGGTCACGTGATTTGTTTCATACTTGTGTGCAGTAAACTGTGTTCTATGATTCAGTCCATCAAACAAACTTCATTAAGCCTCCTTGTCATCAGGCGGGTCAGCTCGATAAATTCTTGTTCATCAAGGCTGAGGCCTCGTCCTCTCACACGTCTGACCTTCGCCTCCGAGTCATCGTCTTTAAGTCTCCTTTTATTGCTCCGGCTCCTCAATATCTTTTGCTGTCATATAGCTTGACTTCTTTTGCCCGTCGACCTTCTTCTGACCTTTCATAACGCGTCTCCACTAGTGCAGGAAACAATATTGTTCAAAGCACCGGCTGCAGACACACCAGATCTCCATCCTAACCATGCAGCTTCTCTTTTGTGTTTTGTCCCTGGACGTTTTTTAAATAATTATGCTTTATAATATCTCTTTTCTTCTGTGCTACAATCCTCACCGCCTCCCTCTCTTTCCTGTTTCCAGAGACCTCTGCTAAGGAGGGTTTGCTGCTGTGGTGCCAGAGGAAGACTGCCCCCTACAGGAACGTCAATGTGCAGAACTTCCACATCAGGTGGGTGAACAACGCCGAACTGTGGCGTCAGCAGGGAACTGCAACTATGTTCTTCTTAAACTGAATGTTTGTTTTTGTTTTCCTCTTTTCCAAATATCCGTTCCTGTTTATAACACCCTCGTCTCGACCCTTACACCTTTGCTAATTCTGTTTTGTTACCTTTCTTTCTCCTCCTCTGTCTCATGAATCTTCCCACCTTCCTCCTCCTCTTCTTCTCGTGGCTCAGTTGGAAGGACGGCCTGGCTCTGTGCGCCCTCATCCACAGACACAGACCTGACCTCATTGACTACTCCAAACTGAGAAAGGTGCTCTGTCCTCCCTTCTTGTTTTTTTTCCTCTTCTTATCTGCTTTATTTTCTCTCTTTGTACTGAATTTTAAAGACGGACACTCGGCGTCACAATCAGTTTGATTTCAATGTTTGAGCTCTTGATTTGGTGTCCTACAGCCTCCTTATAAAGTAACACATCAGAGCAGTGTTGGATCTTCTTTTGGATTATAGCCGATAATCTGATCTGAATATTTCAACTAGATCATTTATAGTGCAGATGAAAAGTGTTCCTGTTGATCAGAGGTCAGTTAACAAAGAGGAAACACGTCCTCCTCCAAACTTTTCAGCAGGTGCTTGATGGAAATGTGATCCAAAGCCAACACTGCTTTATAAAGTCAGTTTATTACAGTGATTCTTGTCTTGACTCACCCAGTGTGCTCCTTACAGTACTTGTGTCTCCCCCTTGTAGGACGACCCCATTGGTAACCTGAACACTGCCTTCGAAGTGGCTGAGAAGTTCCTGGACATCCCCAAGATGCTTGACGCTGAAGGTGAAGCAAAGAGCAGTACACGACGGCAGATGGTGCAAGGACGAGAAGTCCTCCTTACTTGAAATTCGTCCATCTTCTTCATTAAAAAAAAAAAAAGAAATCATTTTAAAAGCATCTGTTGAAGCTGAATGACCTCCAGAAATGTTTTAAACGACTCATAAATAAGAGAAAATCCTGATGCTGCATTTTAAATTGATAAAAGTCTAATTAGATTTTTTTATTTTGTATCTATTTAAAAAATCCGACCTAAAAAAGCTGCATTATGAAATATTAAGGTGACACATTTTGTTTTTACTCAACCCTCAGATATTGTGAACACACCCAAACCTGATGAGAAGGCCATCATGACCTACGTGTCCTGCTTCTACCACGCCTTCGCCGGCGCCGAGCAGGTCAGACGATATGTTGTTTTTATGTCGTCGCTTTGTGTGTGACAGACATGTTATCAGCTGTTGATACATAAACACGATATAACTGCAAAGCCTAATGAATAAATGTGAGAGAGCCGACAGGTTGTGAATGTATATTAATTGTTATTCTCTCTCAGGCCGAGACGGCTGCCAACCGTATCTGCAAGGTGCTGGCCGTCAACCAGGAGAACGAGAAACTGATGGAGGAGTACGAGAAGCTGGCCAGCGAGGTGAGAAAACCGCTCCCGAACGTTCCAGCAGTTCAAAGTCTCGAAAGTTTCTGATCATCATCGACTCACAGCTTTAAAATCAACGCAGGCGAATCAGCTTTAGTCACAAAGTTACAGGACAGCAGACGCAGTTCATACAGGACACACATAACATCATGTTTCCTTTCTTTCTGTAGCTGCTGGAGTGGATCCGTCGCACCATCCCCTGGCTGGAGAACCGCGTGGCGGAGCAGACCATGCGCGCCATGCAGCAGAAGTTGGAGGACTTCCGTGACTACCGCCGCATCCACAAGCCACCCCGCGTGCAGGAGAAGTGCCAGCTGGAGATCAACTTCAACACCCTGCAGACCAAGCTGAGGCTCAGCAACAGGCCCGCCTTCATGCCCTCCGAGGGCAAGATGGTGTCGGTGAGCGAGATAGCTTCGTATATTACTGTTGCTGCGCGGCATCTTTGTAGATTTTTCAGGCTTTGGCATCAGTCTGAGGATTACTTCCCCCCCTATGTTATTATCTATCCTCTAAAGCTTGTAAAATCCTTTGAATCCCTCTAGTTTGTGATCTTCTGTTAACTACAGACACAAAGTCACTGAACAACATCAATTTATACTAGAAAAAGGCGGAAAGAAAGAAGAGCACAGAACATTTTGTAGACATTAGAGCTGCGTTTGAAGCTGCACTTCATTTGCTAATAACCAAAATTTACAGATATTAAAATAAAAAAAAAACATTCAGTCACTCTTGTTCTCGCTCTCTTTTTCCAGGACATTGCCAACGCCTGGAAGGGTCTGGAGCAGGTGGAGAAGGGCTACGAGGAGTGGCTGCTGACCGAGATCCGCCGCCTGGAGAGACTCGATCATCTGGCTGAGAAGTTCAAGCAGAAGTGCGCCATGCACGAGGCCTGGACCGGAGGTACGGACCACAGGAACACCAACACAAGCTGTGACGTTATTAAATCATGTTTGTGTGTTCACGTGTTAAACTCAAGATTAAAGGTGAGCACCGAGAGAGAATCTGTGCAACACTTTGCACTTTCTAATTATGAATAAATGCCACAGAATAATCAATAAAAACACAATAAAATGATATAAAGAGATCTGTAGTAGTTTATGGCTCTAATAAACTGAAATAAAGGTCTAACTACAGTCAAGGAAGGATAAGAGATCAGTATAATATGTTTTTATTTATAAGATACATTTAAATAATATTCACTCTTATTCAACTCGCTCATCTTTAGATCTTCATCCCCCGAAGTTTCAATTTTCAATCAAATTATTTAAGTTAATTAAATTTAGGGTTACCAAATTAGGAAAAAAGTTCCCGTCTATAAAATGTTATGAAAGATGATTAAAAGCCCGTTTAACTGCATCCGTCTTGTGTTCCAGGTAAGGAGGACCTGCTGTCCCAGAAGGACTACGAGTCGGCCTCTCTGATGGAGATCAGAGCCCTGATGAGGAAGCACGAGGCGTTCGAGAGCGACCTCGCCGCTCACCAGGACAGAGTGGAGCAGATCGCTGCCATCGCCCAGGAGCTGAAGTAAGACGGAGAGAGAGTGAGGACGGGAACTTTTTGTTTTTTTTTAAATCAAGAGAATGAAACTGTTGCGAGGGGACAGGAGAGGAGGAAGTGAGCGACTGCAGTCTTTAAGGACTCCTAATGGCCGTCGTACGTCGAGAGCAGATGAGTTGAAAGCATATTAATGAGGAATAAAAAGATGAAAGGATGGTTCATGAAAGAGCAGAAACCTCTAATCTCACCATTCCTCAGGGCTGCTTCTTCTTTTCTCTCAGATAGTTTCGAGGTGATCTCTTTGATGTTATATACAGTATAACATGAGCTGAAAATGTATGCGAGCCGCCCCTCATTTATTATTCATTACTTCAAAAGCAGATATTAAATACTGAAAAGCAAAATGTTCTCAGATGACCCCTCAGAGAGGAGAATAAAAATCCTGGGATGGGTTTAAATATTTTAATGTAGGCTCCAGATATTTGGGGTAAAAACGTGAGTAGAACTTCTGGGAGAAGTTTTAAAGGTAGCAGGTGATCTGCAGCTTTTATATGATTCACATAATCTTCCTGATCTGATCGTTTATCGACGATTAACGGTGCCGTGTTTGCCTCCGTTGTCTCCTCCAGTGAGCTGGACTATCACGATGCTGCCACAGTCAACGCCCGCTGCCAGGGCATCTGTGACCAGTGGGACAACCTGGGCACCCTCACCCAGAAGAGGAGGGACTCACTGGAGGTGAAACACATTAACGACAGTGTAATAGTTCAGGTTAAAGCGGTGAATGAGCACTTCATCCACCACAAATACTCTGTGTTTTACAGCGCGTGGAGAAGCTGTGGGAGACCATCGACCAGCTGTACCTGGAGTTTGCCAAGAGGGCGGCGCCTTTCAACAACTGGATGGACGGAGCCATGGAGGATCTGCAGGACATGTTCATTGTCCACAGTATCGAGGAGATCCAGGTACAGCCATCTTTTTGTTTAATCAGTTGATTAGTAGTGTTTCATGCTTTTTGTTGGGGACTTAAGAGGTTAAATGTCGGCACAGGACGTCTCCAAGAGTCGGTAATAGAGTAAAGAATAAACAGAAAGAGAGTTCATGAGAAAGAAATGATGCAAAACACACAAAAAAATAAATTCTATGAAATGTTGGTAAAGTTTCCGGAGCCTCCACGTTAAAAGTCTAAAATATTATTTTTATCTTCTCCTCCGTTCTCCTTTAGAGTCTGATCACCGCTCACGACCAGTTCAAGGCCACCCTGCCCGAGGCCGACAAGGAGCGCATGGCCACCCTGGGCATCCACAACGAGATCCTGAAGATCGCCCAGACCTACGGCATCAAGCTGTCCGGAATCAACCCTTACACCACCCTCTCCCCCCAGGACGTCAGCACTAAGTGGGACACTGTGAGTTGAATCAAACGCTCGAGAATCAGCATGTGAAATAACTGATTTAACATCAAAACAACTAAAGCGGACGACGTGTAAACAGGAAATGTCAACCTAACTCCGACTCTGTGCACTTCTTTTGGTCATCTGGCTAATAATAAGTACAGTACATACATAGAGACGGGTCAGAAATAGTGCAGTACATATAGGTTAGAGCGACACTGAATACTGCGCTCAGTGCACGTCAAAATAACTGCAGAACACTTAGAGCTTACAGCTGAGAAAATAGATTTGAATCATTAAAGAACTGAAGCTCTATGTAATTCACTAAATATTCAGCCGGGACGAGCCGTCCTTCACGTATGATTTCTTCACCCGCCTGCAGGTGAAGCACCTTGTTCCCCTCAGAGACCAAATGCTCCAGGAGGAGGTGGCCAGACAGCAGGCCAACGAGAGGCTGAGGCGCCAGTTCGCTGCCCAGGCCAACATCATTGGACCCTGGATTCAAACCAAGATGGAGGTACGGCGTTACTGTAACTCTTCACCACGACAGTACACATCTTATACAAGTGCAAATACAAACACAGAGTTCTCCCTCCTCTCCTCTGCATCTCCAGGAGATCAGCCACGTGTCCGTGGACATCGCCGGCTCCCTGGAGGAACAGATGAACAGCCTGAAGCAGTACGAGCAGAACATCATCAACTACAAATCCAACATTGACAAGCTGGAGGGAGACCACCAGCTCAGCCAGGAGTCCCTCATCTTCGACAACAAGCACACCAACTACACCATGGAGGTACGGTGGACTTCGCTGCATGACTTCAACCTCCACCTCCACCCTCTGCTTTGTGCTTTAAAGTGTTCACATTTCCTCCACCCCTGCAGCACGTCCGCGTGGGCTGGGAGCAGCTGCTCACCACCATCGCCAGAACCATCAACGAGGTGGAGAACCAGATCCTGACCCGCGACGCCAAGGGCATCAGCCAGGAACAGCTCAACGAGTTCAGGGCCTCCTTCAACCACTTCGACAGGGTGAGGCGTTCACTGACCTTTTAAAAAGGCATCTCTGACAACATGCAAACCAACTACAGGAGAGATCTCAGATCATGTGATGGATGATTGTTCTCCTGAACGTCTTCAGATTGTCATTTTCTATAAACCTTTAATAAGACAAAACTGTGTTCATCCTCTGCAGAAGAGAAACGGCATGATGGACCCAGACGACTTCCGTGCCTGCCTCATCTCCATGGGTTACGATCTGGTCAGTACCAACATGAACTCCTGTATTAAGTAAAAAACTTCATTAAACTTTGCTGACTGATGTCGGACTAATAAAATCCTCTTCTGTCTGACAGGGTGAGGTGGAGTTTGCTCGTATCATGACCCTGGTGGACCCCAACAACACAGGCGTGGTGACCTTCCAGGCCTTCATCGACTTCATGACCCGCGAGACCGCCGAGACCGACACCGCAGAACAGGTCATGGCCTCCTTCAAGATTCTGGCCTCAGACAAGGTACGAAGACGGATACAGCCAATCCTGATAACTTTAAAAAAATACTCAGAGCCGAGGTCTTATTTTTAGTTGTAATTGCATGAAGATCTGGCAACACTGGCGTAAGAGGAACCTGATTTCTCCTGGAGAGTGTTGGCCACGTATACTTTGTTTCTAATCTACACGAGGCCAAAACTACAAAAACAAGACACAAATTTCACTTTAAATCTGGAATAACAACAATAATAGTTCTTTCTTAAGAGTGAATTAAAGTGTTCATCAAGTCACCCCGCCTCCTCCTCCTCCTCTGTCCTCCAGAATTACATCACAGTGGAGGAGCTGCGCAGGGAGCTGCCGCCCGAGCAGGCAGAGTACTGCATCAGCCGCATGACCAGGTACATCGGAGCCGACAGCCCCTCCGGCGCCCTGGACTACATCTCCTTCTCCAGCGCCCTCTACGGAGAGAGCGACTTATAAACCTGCTTCTCTTCCTCCTCCTCCTACTCCCATCCCCTCTTCCCAGCTCCGAATATTTCTCCGCTGTGGAGAGAGCGATTTAAACCCCTTCCACTGTCCTTCTATATTCTTTTTCCCTCTTTCAGATCTTAACTTTCTTCCCTTCTCCCCTCCTCCTCCTCCTCCTCCTCCCATTCACCCACCCCCCTCCTCCCCTAAAAAAAAAAAAAAACACTGCCCAGAGAGGGTGAGAGTAGGAGACTTTGCTCCAACGTTAGCAGCTCTGTTTGGACCGGTCAGCTTTGTCCCTCACTTCTGTCAGAGTGCCTCTTTAAAAACCAGGAAAACGTGCCGGGTATTGCACTGAAGTTATGTAAGCAGCATACATATACGAACATACCCGCCTGTAGGAGACAGAAGGAGGCCACGAGGGAGAGAAAAGAATCGAGTGATTTCGAGCAAAGCCTCCTGCCCTCGCCCTCTCTCTCAGATGACATATTTTTTTGTAGAAGGGTAAATTAAAGAAGAGAACGTGATAAAAATGCTGGTTGGTCAGTTGGCTTGGTTGGTTGTGTATTTGTGCAGATGCATGCTATGTTGAAGTTTAGAAACGCTGTCTTTGCGAGTCTCTGACTCTTCCTTAATCACTGCAACACAAATAAATAGATAAATAACGCACGTCGGCATCAGCAGGAGCCCGTCAGCAGAGGAGCAAAGTCAGTCAGGTGCTACGATGTTACAAAGCCAGTCTCACTCTGTTTAAATATAAAGAACTGTGAAACGTGAAGATAAAAAGCCTTAAGCTCAGGAAGAATCGGAGGGCGAATGGGAGCACCTTTTAACTTTGAACGCACTGATTTATTAAGATGAAGACTGCAGGTAGAGAGAGCAGCTCAGAGCGAAGCACTGTGGGTGATTGACTTAAAAAAAAGGGGCCATGGCTGGACTTAAGAACGAAGACAGAAAGACGAACTGTTATGGCCAGAGAGAACGATCCCACGCACCTCTCTCCTGAATGTAAGAGCACAATGTAGACATGACGGAGGAGAGACAGACAGGCAGGCAGACAGACAGAGAGAGAGGTGAGGCGTCGAGCAGCGAGACGGCAGGGCATCAGGAAAGTTGTGGACAAAATAAGAAGATGCTGGACGTGGCACCATAGCAGGCCTACGTCAGCGGAAAAGGCAAAAACAAAAAATAGAGTTTTGGTCCCATCGACAGGTCGGCCATGATAATCAGTGCGAGTCGACTCCTCCCTGCGCGTGATGATGACTTTTTCAAACTTTGATCTGTGCTCCGTTCTCCTCCTCCTCCTACATTCATGCTGTCCATCAACACGATGCCACGAAAACTCACACAGTTAAATGTTAAAAACCACAACTTGGAATAAAAAAGGAAAATTATATTACTAAACAGCAGGTGTCTGTGTTTTTTTAAATTTATTAGAACTAGACAAAAAAAAAAGATCTACAAGTATTAATAATTGTTCTGTGGATTAATGATCAAGATAACTCCTCATCTTTGGTTTTATCTCAGCTGTCCGACCTTTGACCTCCGAGCTGAAGGTCACATGTCGGGGTCGTTGTCCGGGTCCCAGCACAGGTGCGACGGGAAGCTCAGGCCTCTCTCCTGGGTGTAGCGTATCCAGCGCTCGTCGTCCCCCCGGTGCGTCAGATAACGGGAGCCCATCCTCTGCTCGAACTCCCTGAGGTCGCACCACAGCTGGAAGTTCTGACGGGGAGAAATAAGACACACACACGAACACACACGTCAGGAAAACTACATTTCATTTTCTGTAAAGACAAAACATAACAGGTGAAGGTGAAGAGGTTCTTCATTTGTAGCACAATCACTTTATAATCCTGCTCATATCACACCATAAACATGCGTCACGTGTCTGACCTGCAGCCACGGGTGTCCCAGAGCTTTGCCCACGCTGAACCTCCGTCTGACCGACACCTGCAGCAGGTTGTTGATGAGACTCACGGCTGGAAAGACAGATGAGGAGTTACCTCGGGGTTAAAAGTGGCTCACTGGAGTCACCCAGTGGTCGACAGGAGAAGAAACCTTCTGTGCAGCAGGAGTGAGCGTAAAGATCATGTACAGTGTGGAATAAGACAAAATATGAATGAAAACACTCGTATTTCCTGTATTAAATGAGGGTCTTTGAATGCATCAGCATTTAAAAGAAATTACCCTCCAGTGAGATGGAGGCCCAGGGTTGTCTCGGGTACATGAACGCAGCGTTGGTGATCTGCTGTTTGATGTCCTCGTCCTCGTTGTAGGGGAACGTGCCGCTCAGGCTCACGTACATGATGACGCCCACCGACCACATGTCCAGAGAGCGGTTGTAGCCGCTGCTGTTGATGACCTCCGGCGCCAGGTAGGCCGGCGTGCCCACGACGGAGCGACGGAAAGACTTCTCGCCGATGATCCGTGCGAAGCCGAAGTCGCACAGCTTCACCTGACGGGGCGCAGAGCGGATTGTTGACTGCGACTGTTGTGACAAGGTGACACGTCGCGGAGAAACAAAAGCTCACACACCTGAGGGAAAGGGTCCGCAGAGGCCAGCAGCACGTTCTCAGGTTTCAGGTCGCAGTGGGCGATGTGTTTGAAGTGGAGATACCGCAGAGCCTCGAGGATCTGCAGCACACACACAGACAAAACAAAACAAATACTCATGAAAACTCTGATTTCTGATGTGTTTCTAAATCAAATTTTGCTCCGTTTTTGAGACGTGAACATAAAAATAACTCTAAACTGGACACAAATCCACTCTTACAGGTCAAAACTACACAGTGATGAAGAGAAAGAAGCTTCACAAATCAGTTTAACTCAGATTTTAGAGGCCTGAAAATTAAAAATCTCCCGTATCTCACACACAAAGACGTGATTTTTCATCTTATTAATCATCTCACGACACCTCAGATTTATCTTTTGACTCCTTTGTGGTCCATCCGTCATAAAATACGACATAGAATGATCAGAATTGAAATATTTAACTTACCTGTGTGACCAGGAAGCGGCTGTTGCGTTCGGGGAGTCGGCCTATCTCGCTGGACATAATCATCTCCAGCATGTCGCCGTGGAGCTTCTCCATGACGACGAAGATGTGCTCCACCGTCTCGAACATCCCCTCCAACAGGACCACACCGTGGTGGGACAGACTCTGGACACACACACACACACACACACACACATTAGATGTGACAGCTCTTATGATAAACTAAATAAACTGAGATAAAATGTATCAGCACCTGCAGGATGGCCACTTCGTTCCTCAGCTGTCTCTCTTTGGTCGGGAAGCGCGCCTTGTCGATGACTTTAATCGCCACCGGACGACCTGATTTTCTGTGAGTACCTGAAGGATAAATTAAAAAAACACTTTTTTAACTTTATTTTTTATTTGATGTCCTGTAATTAGCACTAAATTAGAGACTTAATTCATCAATTAGCACACTTTCAATCAGCTGAACATCGAGTTTGTCTACCGTTTGTTTAAATTCTCACAAAAATGTCCAAAAATAATCAAACTTTTTCTCAGTTTTTCCTTTTAATTAATGCAAAATTATTAATGAGCTCACCTTTGTACACAACTCCAAACTGTCCCGAGCCCAAAACCTCGTCTGTGAAGATCTGATACACCGAGCTGATGTCCTAAACACACACACACACACACACTTTAACACTGTACAACACACTGCTCGCTGTATTTTGTTTATAGATTCAGCAGTATGAACTTACCACGCTGTCTCTGTGTGAATCTTTGTCTGTAATCAGAGCAGCACACGAGTCCATTTTATGGAAACAAATCATAAACTGTGTAAATGTTCAAACATATTCTCAGATTATTTAGATTTCTTGTTGTATAATTTAAATTTTGCTCATTACGTGATTAAAAACATTCGTTGGGATTAGTTTGGATTCATGTCCCCACATTAAAAGCTCGTTAAGTCAGTCTTGGATTCATATTTAATATCTGAGCTCCAGATGTTTTTCCCCGGCTCACCCTCGTTCTCCTCGTCGTGTCCTCCTCCGCTGCTCTGGACGGGCATCAGAGCCTGACGGATGGCGCTCTCCCACGCCGGCCCGTTCTCTCCGGCCACCACGCAGTACACCAGCGAAGACGTCACCACCTCGAAGGAGTGAGCGCTGCCGCCCGCCAACAAGGGCACGGAGAGCTGGCCGGGGCCTCGGACCTGCAGGACCTCGGACAGAGCGATCTCCTGGAGGAGAGAGGAGGAGGTGTTTGTTATAGAAAACATCATCGTCGGTCTACAGAAAGTGTTCGTCCGTCATGAATTCTACCTTGTAGTACTTGGTGCTGCTCTCGTTCTGGAACAGAGTGATACTCTTCCAGTCCAAGATCCAGTAATGACGTTTCCTCTGAGAACACAAACATCAGGAACCATTTATAATCTGCACGTGGACGAAGTTAAAGGACGTGTCAAAGACTTAAAGAGTGTCAAAATGAATGATTTGTTCTCACCTGCAGCACGTTTAGCAGATCACAAACCTTCAAACTCTTCACACATGAACCGTATATCAACGAGTACATTTACTTACGTACAGATTCAAGGTACTTGTACTTGAGTATTTCCAAAGTTTTGATTCTAAATTTTAAATGTTTGAGACAAACTGAAGTTAAACTTTATGTACTTAATGTTTTGAATGCAGGACTTTTACTTCTACTTGTAATCTGTGTGTGTGTGTGTGTGTGTGTGTCTCACCAGTGTATCAGTGTTGGTGTGATGCAGCAGCCATCCCTCTCTCAGGACTCCGCCGGCTCTCCTCTTAGTGTGATGCACCGTCTGGACGAGCCTCATCAGAGGGATGTTGCTGCTGAAACACGGACTGACGGAGCAAAGACGTGAAACAGAAACTAAAAAAATTGATTCAAGGATTTAAACTCAGCTGGCTGTGTGCCGTGAAAGCCTCTAGGTGGCAGCACGGCCCCAAAGCTCAGCACTGTGTTTGTCATGCAGATGAATTCAGTGATGGATGACAGACAGTGTGTGTGTGTGTGTGTGTGTGTGAGTGAGTCAAACGTCTGACATCACCACCAACTTTTTATATACCAAATATAATTAACAGCCCTCTGACCTCATTGGCTCTCGCGGTTGCTCGGCGTCCTTGGTCATCATCTCCGACGTCGCGTCTCCGTCAGTGGACATCTCATCGTCAGAGACTTCTAGTGTTCTCGTAATGGTGAGCTCTGAATCATCGTCCTCTGGGTCCAGCGGGTCGCTGTGAGCCACTGCTGTGGATTCTGGGAAAGAGACGCACAGAAAATATTCAGTTGACTGATTAACTGCTAAAAATTATTGGGAAAAATACCAGAGTGAGGCCTTGAAATGACTCGATTTGTTCGAACGACAGTCAAAAAACCTGGAAATATTTCATCTGCAATGACAGAAAAACAAAAAAGCAGCACAGTTTTATGTTTTTCTTGATAAATAACTTAAATCAAATCTTATTCTTGATCTATCTCTTGAAAAAGGAGTTGCTTTAATCTCCCGAGAGTCACATTTTTCTAACGCACTTCACCAAAGACGACCACTGCGAATTCAACAATCAAAGCAACACCCCGAGGATTCAGGTGTTTCAAAGAGCATTTAGAAGTATTCAAATGAATCAGATCTTGAAGTTTTATAATGTTCTGTGATGTAATGTAACCATGTTAGGTCAGAGAATGTTTTTAAATCCATCTTGAAAGACCTGGAGACGAAATCGTTGAGGTGTCGCTGCTTAAACCAATATAGTTGGGTAGTTTGTCTTGGCCAGGACTCCCTTGAAAAAGAGATTTTTTGGGACCTTTCCTGGTTAAATAAAGGTTACATAAATAAATAATCAGAGGATTAGCATGCTGGCTCGTTTTTAAGTTATTTGATCACAAATAATTGAACAAAGTATACAGGATCAGTAAAGTCGCCTGGTCGCCGTCATTTTGAATCTCTTCAAGCTTTGATCACCACTTGGACGTGGATGTTTCTGGGAATCTAAAATGAGTCCTGAATCTATCAAATACTCTTAACATGGAGGCTGAATCAGCTTTGACTCATCGCAGGCTTACAGGAACATCAGAGCCACGAGGGCTTTTCAAAGAAACATGAGCTAACGCAGCCCAGGATACAAAACCAGAGCCTCCCCTCCAGGGACGGCTGGCTGCTCACCTTCCCCGTTGACGACTCTCTTCTCTCCTGGACAGTCTCTGGGGACCAACAGCTCACAGCGCTGATGGCAGTTAAACCTGCAGTCTGACAAATGAGCAGAGACGAGAGAGGGGGCATGTTGAAATGTGGTGATGGGGACGCTGGTGTGAGGAGTTTTCTCAATGGAGCCTCGATGGAGGCTCAGTTTATCTTCCTGAAGCTGAAACGGTCCGTTAGAGTCAAAGTGCTGCTGGAACAGAGCATCTTAAAAGTCACTCGAGTGGAGGAATAAAAGATTAACATGAGTCATCGCTGCAAGAAGAAGCCTGACTATAAAACATGTATCTTTTAAAGAGCTCAATGAGAGGGTGAGAGTCCATGCTGGACCATGGAAACAGCTGTTTGACCAAAAAAAAAACCTCAACGGTGGCCCAGTGGTCGGGAAATGAACATCTACTGAGAGAGACTGAGACGTAAAAGCTCCTAAGTCATAATAAATAACATTATTCTCTGGGAAATCACTTCTTCCTCACTTGTTGCTAATTAAACTACATATTTCATCAAAGCTTGATAACAGTTAGCGCTACATTTCAAATGTTCAACCAATCAATCAATCAACCAAGGTCGATATCGATATTTAAGTGTTTTCTTTGTTTCTTTGCTGTATTCCATATGTTTTTATACAGCCATAACATTATGACCACTGACCTGAAGTGAATATTTTGTCCTCAAAGTCGATGTTAGAAGCAGGAAAAAAAAAAAAAAATCAAGCGTAAAGATTTGAGCGACTTTGACAAGCACCAAATTGTGATGGCTAGGAGACTGGGTCAAAACTGCAGATCTGGTGAGGCGTTCTCAGTCTGCAGTGGTCCAAGGAAAGAAAAGCAAAGTTCATGGAAGAACGTGGGGAGTGAAGGCTGGCCCAGATGAGCTACTGTAGCTCAAAGTGCTGAAACAGTTCTAATAGAAAGTCCATCAGGATGCACTGTGGGAAGAAGTCAAGCTGGCTTGATGCTTTGGGGAACATTGGGTCCTACCATTCATGTGGACTTTGGCACCTACCTAAACATTGTTAGAGACCATGTACACCCTTTCAAGAAATGGTATTCCCTGATGGCGTTGGCAATGAATATTAGGTAGGTGATCATAATGTTATGGCCAAGAAAATAATCATGAGCTACATGAGACGTTCTTCCTGCAGCAGGAAATAGTCCGCAACCACAACTTCTTGTTTTTACATTGGCATTAAAAAAAAGAGATATAAGGGTTGTCATTTAGCTCAGTTGGTAGAGCGGCCGCCCCATGTACAAAGGCTCAGTCCTTGCCGCGGCAGGCCAGGGTTCGAATCCGACCTGTGGCTCTTTCCTGCATCTCTCTCTCCCCACATTTCCTGTCACTCTTCAAGCTGTCTCTGTCAAATAAAGCTCAAAAAGGCCAAATCTTTTTTTAAAAACAAATATAACTTGTCAAATATCGCCCCTTGTGGTGCTGATTTTTTTTTAGCCGTTTCCCCTCTCTTTTTCATTCTTTATGCTAAGCTAAGCTAAGCTAATTGGCTGCTAGTGCTAGCTACTTATTTAGAATATAGACAAGTGAGGTATCAAACTTCCCACCAAACTCTCGGCAAGAATGCAAAGCATATGCCGTGTGGAAATACTGAACTACTCCTTTAAAAAGAGTCCAATAATTATATCTTATATGACGATATATGAGCTATAGTCTATACAGACTAAGACTTTAAAGCTTAAATCAGATACTCACCTGAGCACTGCAGCCCCTGTCTGAAGAGCCCTTTGAGCAGCCGGTGGCAGTACTGGCAGACAGTGGGTTTGGTGTAGCTGTGGATGTGGAAGGTGTGAGGGACCTGCGCTGTGGTCTTGTCACCGTACCCGATCCCAAGCCAGACCGGAGCCTCTGCCCAGGACGGAGGTCTGGACGAGGGCTTGGACATGCTGATCTGTTGTAGGACGGACGGTCGGTGTGTTTAGAGCTTCATTGTAAAAGCTTAAAAACAAAAACAACTCTGTGACGGTGACCTTACCTCTTCCAGACTGCCTCCCGCCTGATTGGACAGCGAGTGTGTGCGAGGTCGCCGTGGAGGAAACAGCGAGAGGCTGGTGCTAACCTGACGCCGTGCTCGGCTGCAGTCATTGGGCAGCCGGAAAGCACAACGCTTATGAAAGTCTAATCCACAACCTGAAGAGAGGACAGACTTATTTAAACACTTCAGAGCTTTAAAACTATCTCAGAGTTCTCTCAGATGAAGAGTTCATTACCATCACATTTCAGCCCCTGACGAACGAGGCCCCACAACATTTCTCCACAGTGGTGACAGAAAGTGGGAGTCCGGTACGACTGGACCACCAGGGAGTGTGGACGGATCCTCATCTCGGTCACTGACGCTGATTCTGAGTCCGATTTAAACAGACATGTTGACTGACAGTGCAAGACGTGAAATGAACTTGAACTTGCTACAGAACATCTAAACTTCAAGTGCATTCATCTGAAATAAAGCCTGTGCTTCTCTTGTAATGAGATTAACCTGCCAGAGTCGGACTTAGTAGCTTGTTGGTATAAATACTGACAGTAACTTAAAGTCCTGTGTGAATCAGAGGTATGAAAAGACCAAGAGAGTTTCCCGCCAAAATAAGACTTCTATTCCTCTTAAATAATGCTGGTAAATCAAACAGTCTTTTGTTTCCACGCCGTCGCCGTCTGACCTGCGATGATGACCTCGATGAGGTCTCCATGCTGCAGCTCGTCCTGGTCCGTCAGGCGTCGAAGCAGCTCCTCTGAGGCGGGCTGATGTCTGAACAGCAGAATCTTCTCCCCGACGCCCACCACGCTGCAGTCTGGAGCCTGAAGACACACAAAGACGGTCACAGCACGAAGCTCATACATAGATTATTTATTTCCACAGGCTTTATTAATGTAATGCTTATTTATAGTTTGATATATGATTTCAAGTCTGGAGGCAAAAAACTACAGAAGAACAAGTGGCCCAGAACAAGAACCAGATTTGAATCACTGGTTTAAATGACGGCTGCAAAAATGCGGGAAACCTGGTGAACAAGACGTACGCAAACACGCCAGACATGATCAAGCTTTAGCAGTAAAAGATGTGTTTAACTGCCTGAGCGTTAAAAAAAAGGCTCAGCTACTGATCTCTGATCAGAGAGAAAGAGATTCAATCAGCGCAACGTGGGAGGAAAAAGTTCAACGTCTAGCAGGGCAGAAACAGAAAGATTGTAAGACTCAATCTCAACACGATCACAAACCACGACCCATTTACACACAGTAAAAACCATGATACCATCTGAAATGCTAAATATCATACAGAAAACCACATCTTCAGTCGACATCTGTCCAATATGTGTGTGCTAAAATACAAAAACAGTTCCACGACATGCAGAAATGGTTCTTAGATACTGTAAATGATGGACTGCAGATAAGTTGTGCTTCCTCGTGAGTAAAAACGACTCAGATTCTGCCAATCTTGATGTTTTAACATGAACAAAAAGGACTCTGACAGAGTATTATCATTTCAAATAATTACGCAATGTTCATAACTTTATAAAATTCTTTAATTTCTATTTTAATTTGCAACCAAAGTTGTTTTAATGTGACCTTAAAACAGTTGCAGGTTAGATTAGAAACAGGGTTTTCCCTCAACGGTGACACATTTATAGCTTGACACATCTGAAGTGTTTGTGTACAAGTAAACACACACACACACACACACACACACACACACACACACACACACACACACTTTTCAGACCTCGCTTGCTGACCTGCTGCCTGGAAATACAAAAAAAAAAAAATGATCAAGCGGTGCAGAAAGTGTGTGTGTGTGTGTGTGTGTGTGTGTGTGTGTGTGTGTGTGTGTGTGAGACAGGGGTGGAGGGAGGTTGTGGTCGGAAAGTTTGCTGCACACTTGTCGACCACACAGTCTCTGTAGCTGAGGCAGTATGAACGCCAGAGCAGCTGAGACCAACAACACCTGCGATTCATCTTTAGTTAACCTCAACTTCAGTTTCAGTGCACCGTTAACCTGCTGGCTGCTAACGAAAGTCTCCTGATGGAAGATTGGGCTTTTTATTTATTTATTTTTTTAATTAGAGCTCTTAGGGGCTCCTTTTTAATCGATTTCATACATTTCACTTTAGATTTTTAGACAGAGTCCGGTTAAAGAGACGTGTTAGTCAAGGACGTACACTGCAGCTTAAAAAAAGAACAAAACACTACAACATCATTCAAACTGCATCATCCGCTTGGTGGTTTTTTCAAAAAGCCACACGTTCACATCATAACCTACACAATCCTCCTTTCTGCGCGTGGCGACCTTTCAAAGTCCACTTCCTGACACTTTTGAGTGAGGGAGGCTCGAAAAACAACATCAACTGAAGATTTTCCAAGTGGGACTGTGTGAAAGGTTTTCATTCACAGACAAACACGTTGAATATTAGTGACGTTTTTATGCACTTTGTTGCTCAGTTTGGCTGCCGGTTTCCACTCAGATGTCAGATTTTTTTTTCACCTGCACCTGTCGTGCTACAGATAGATTAAAGACAGACACCAACACCAACTTAAAGATAATTCAGTCGGTTCTGTTGAAGAGTTTTGCACCTTTCTTAAAGACAGACACAGATTTTAGGTCTAAAATGAAGCAGCAGAGGCTGAAACATCCAAACTTTTTGGTTCAGACTACGAGCCAGGCTCCAAAAAAAAACTCAATGTGCCCCAGTTGGACCCAGTTCCATCAAACCACAAACCTCTTGTTTGTAATGTAAACTTCCTGTGAAAGTCTCAAACCTTTTCACACTTCAGTGTTGTTCCTCATGAGCGAGCTGCGTGAACACCATCAGCGTGAGACAAGGCCACCCCCACCCCGCCGTGAGGTTTTTCATTACCTTGCGCTCTATGATCTCGGCAGCCAGCCTCTTGGCATGGCGGTAGCTCAGGTTGCTGGCAGGGACCCGAACCTCCTCCCTGAACAGGCCGAGCTGGAACTGGACCAGAGCCGGCACAGAGAGACTGGTTAGACCGGTGGGAGCCACTGCGGACATGGAGAAAGATCCTGCGGCAAGAAGGGATTTGTTTGTGATGTGTAGATGTTAGTTTTTGATGAAAATACACTAAAAAAAGCTTAAGTTGTTAATTTTTTAATTAATTAAATCACCAGAATGACCTAAAAAGTCACATTTAAAGTAACAAATACCTTCTTGCTCTGAAAAAAACAAACTTCACTGATGTGTAACACTGACTGGTGGACAAAAACATGTGTACAGTCCCGTACTAAGATCAGGATATCATCAAGATACATAAAGACAGATTAGCAAAATAAAAGCACTGATAGAACATCTAAAAACACTCAATCTAAGTGACCTTACTGTCTAATCCCGGTTCATTCAAGCGCCAACCTTTCACCTCAGTCGCAGGATCGTATCTCAACGGCGTGACAGCTGATGAGTCTGCGATTGTGCTGCCGATTCTCAACATGAACTCTGGTGGGTCTTGGTTTCCTTTTTGCGGGGCGTTGTTGAAACAGGAAGTCACAGAGTGACTCAAAACTCATCTCTGTGAAAAAGGCTGCTTCAGTGCACGTATGGTTAACACCTCTACCTCCAACTCTCTCACACACACATATACACACACACACACACACACACTTTAAAATGGTGGTCACAACCATCTGAAGATGACGAAAATGTACGAGACGCAGAATCAGTTTGAAAAGTGGAAGTTGTATTTATTGAACCTTTGATAAAATACACATTAGGTTGGCCCCTTCACAATAAGATCCATCAAATCATCAGCGATATAGGAGCTGAAATTATACATACACAACACCCTTGTACCCACAACATGAACCAACCGCGGCTCTGAGTTTACGCGCCGATCTCCGTGAGAATGTTTGGACGTCACAGAAACAAAATTTCAGATTCATCTTTCAAGCTTTTGGATCTGCTGTTGCACACGTTTACGGAGTGTGCCACACACACAAACAGAGCCTGAGATGCCGGGGTGAATAAGTGCCTAATCAATACTGTAAATGATCGATTAGTTTTGGTATTACAGTACGGTGCGTAGAGGAACTCAGTCAGGAAAACTAACTTTTGTACACAACTACATTGATTGAGATTAAAGGAATTTCATCGTTATGCGTGTGAACGTGTGACATACGGTAAACATACACATAAAAGTCGTATACGGATAAATTCTGTACATTATTTGCTGCGAACAACACTTAAAGCACTTTTAACATCTTTCCGAAGCACTTTTCTTTTTCCTTCTCCGTTTCCCGTTTCGACACTTCAACTTCCCGCGTTCCTTCATGCATTCGTGTTTTTCTTCCGTTACTATCCAAAAAAAAAAAACCTGCGTCACCTCGCACATTCAGCACAATCAGAAGCTGATAGATAATAAGCACTTTTTTTTCCTCTATTTTTAACTCAGTGACGTGACTTCAAAAGAACCAAAAGAAGGCCGACTTTAGGTTATCTACGGCACGTGGCGACCATCGCGGACGAAATATCTTCGCGACATACCTGCGTCTTTGTGGTGTTTAAGTCAGACTTGTCAAGAATGAACCTTTTTTTCCTTGTATTAGAAAGAGTAAGGTGGATTAAAAGCAAAAAAAATAAAAATAAACAGTTGAGGAAGTGCCAATTCTGATTTTTGCTTCGTGTACATTCTGTAGATATCTCGCTCGGTACTGGTCTTATTTTGGTGGAGTTTAGCTTCCATAAATCCAGTGCGAATGCCACCAGACCGACATGAAACGTAACATTCAGATAATCAGTTTGCGGTACCTTCAAAATAAAAGCTCAGAGCCAAAACAGGAAAAAGCAAACAGCACAACAAAATTCATCGAGGACGGACGTTCAACAGTCGGATTCTCTGCGAGTGATTGCGACTGATGACGCCCGTCCGGGTCAGCGTAGACAAACGTAACACTGAAGGATTGTTTTGTACAAAAAAAAATGATACATATTCAGCAACAGTCAATGAGACAAAAACAAATTCTCACAAAGAGGAAGTAATAAAAGTAAACAGATTGTAGCTGCGTCAGCTTTAAACCAATAAAGTATAATTTTTCGAAATGATTATGCCTTAAATATCCCAGTTTAATGATTGTAAACAAATCAGATTTAAACGTCTCTTTCACAGCATTTTCCTTCGATATCGTTCAGGCTTGTGGCTGTTCGGTAAATCCGACTTTTTTTCCCACGGAAGATGTCGGTAAAACTTACCTGAACTTAATGATTCTAGTGTTCAATTTAACTTGCTGTAGGTAGTATTCAAGAGAAACCTTTCAAATGAACTTTTTTTGTTTATTTAAAAGATTTTCGCCGTGAGCCTGACCAGTAGAGGGCGCAGTGAAAACTACCGTGTACAGTACCGTCACGTTCAAAAGTGCATTATTACAGTTTAGACTGAAACCTGGCGGCTTATCTCGAATGTCAGCAGATTATCAGCGTTTTCCCGTCATCCTTCTTTTTCCAGTCTTCGTCCCCCTTTTTAAGTCGTATTTTTTTTCCAGCTGAGACCGTCTTTAAACCCAATGAAGTGTAAACAAAAAGAAAAAAAAAAAAACACAAGATCAAATGTGCACTATATACAAAGAATGAAATATCAAATAATTTAAAACTGTATATACATAAAAAACAAGAAGGCAAAAGTGAGGTTTAAATGGTTAGTGCTAATGATTTGTTTTTGAAAATACCCAAAAGATTGCTCGTATTCTCTTTTCTCTGATTTCTCGGATAAAATCGAAGCGGATCGTACCATTTTTTTTTTTACCGTCCATGATGTGCATTCGATGAGCGGTCAGCATCAGCAAACATGCTACTGGTGAAATATACAGAGTGCAATGGGTTTTTTTCTTTGAACTGAAACCAGTTTAGCCTACCTAAGGTTGAGTGTCTGCACGTGAGGGTGTGAGATCTAAAGAGACGGACTCACCACGACGTGATACGATGCGTTTGCTACAGTGGTACGAGTCGGAAAAACACGAGGCGTTCAGGTGCAGACATCCCACTTTCTAGTAAGCAGCATGCTGATTAATGTGTATCTAAATATTCTCTGTTCTGATCGAGGGCAGCGGTTTGTACAGCGAGCAGCAGCAGCAGCAGCAGCAGCGACCGCGTCTTACGGGATGACATTTAGTGACGATTGATGCTTCTTTTTTTTTCCTTCCTCTCTGAGTGTTGTTTAAAAAATATGCTGCAGGTGCAAGTGTTTGATCTCGCTTTGAGCTTTAGGTGTGTTTGTTTGATCAAACCAAGCTGCAAACAGCCTCTCCTCGACGGGCCGCTCCGTGTCTACCACCCCCCAAACCCTCACACCGTGTCCCGCCTCCTCTTGTCTCTGTCTAGCCAATCAGGGAGCTGCGTCTGGATAGGTCCACGTTGCTGGCGCTTAGTCCCCTGCAGTCAGAGAATCCGGAGTTGGCGTCCTAAAAGACAAAACGTTAAAACTGTGAGGCGATAGAAATTGTATTGCATCAAAGGCTCGGTTAACATCACGTGCCGTGGCAGGTGAGATGAACACATGAAGACGACAGTTGTACCTGTGTGGTCTCCTCGGCGCTCTTGTTGAGGAAGTTGAGGGAGCTCGCTCTCTTCATTCTGAGCAAAACGATACAATCAAACAATGAGATGAAACCGTTAATAACTCATTAACATCAGTATATGGCGTCAGAAATAAAAAACAGTATTGGTATTCAGGTGGAAGGTGCAACAAGACTCTTTCAGACAGCAGCAATAGAAAAAATGGGGCCCATGCAGGACACAAATTGGTAACCATACCCACATATTCTGGACATTCTTATAATTATGTATAATTTTGAGGAAAAGGCACTTTAGGAAATTTAATAACTTACAACTTGATGGATTAAAGCAAATAGTGTAAAATACAGAAAATAGACGCTCTAAGCGGGGACGCAACTATGTCCATCAAAAAATGCAGCGCCATGCGGACAAGACCGGTCAGTCCTAAACATAATATTTAAATGAATACCTCTGACAGTGACAAGAAAAGCTGGAAAAATATAAACTTCACAAAAGTTATAAAAGTAAAAGTCAAGTAAAAACAGTTAAATTGTCCAAAGTCTCCTGAAAGATGCAGTAGATTTGATTCGGCCTATCCGCTGTGTTTATTGTTAAGTTATATTTTAGTATAAACCAAATATTCGAGTGTTTTTATATCAAATACATCTTTTTTTTACCTGTCACATAAAAAAAACAAATAAAACTGCATGTCCGTAGCATTTGGCAAAGGGTTACTAGTTAAAAACTTCTTTACGTGGATGTGGTTTGAGGTTTAACATTATTTTGCATTCACGGAACCACGCCCAGTTTTAAGTAAGCCAAGTCAGTTCAAAGAATGTGATTTCCTTATATACTTAAACCGCACTGTTATATTCAGTTTCATTCACCGACACGTCACATTAAAGGTGTGAACGACGCGTTCGTTCGGGTTTCAGTGCCACTTAAAAGATGAAAAACGGTGAGAGTACGGAAGCCTAAAAGGGCCAAACTGAAACAAAAACTGTAGTCGATTAATTCACAAGTTGACCAGAAAAGCGTAACGTAAAAAAAATTCACATTGTAACAAGACACTGATGTTTTTTGACAAGCGTGACTAAAATTTTCTCACAAGGTCAACGTGTTTTTTCCAGGCGAGCCTCGTAATAAGAATGTTTTACAAAAGAATAAACCCTGAAGCTCATTACAGATTAAATGTTTTGGGGTTTTGGATTGTTCTGGGTCAACATTTTATAGATTAATTGATTGTTATTGTAATAAAGAGGATTAGTTGAAGCCTACATTGAACTCCTGATGGTCTATAATCATATTTACATGCATGTTTACACACAGATTTTACCCTGGGTTACGAGGTTCTTGTGGTCCGCTTCCCTGGAGCTTCTTCACCAGCATCTCGCTGCTCCTTCTCAGGGCGTCACGGATCTTCCCGAAGGAGCCGCTGCGGCGCAGAGACCCATTACCGTCCTGAGGGGGAAAAAAAAAAAAAGTGAGTCAGCATTCACTGGAGACAAACATTAAACACTGATTAGATTTCCCGTTAAGGCTGGTCAGGCTGTAAAAACTGAGCTCCCGTCTCGTGATTTGGCTTTAATCACAGCTACGAGTTGCGTTGCCGTACTGAATTACATCATTAATATGACTTTAACTGCATCGCCTGAAAGGTTGTGATGACCTTTACGTGATGAACTTGTTAATACTATCATTAGCGTCGAGGTGAAATGAGTCGGCGTCTGTTAACTGACCCCGTTCCACTCGGCGGAGTCATCGCCCTCGTTCTCCCCTCGCTGTCCCCCCGGACCGTTGATTCCTTCCCTGCTGTGTCGTCTGTCGCTGCCTCCGGCTCCTCCATCCTTCAGCAGCTCCACCACCTTACTCTGGTTAATGGCATCAATACCCTGAAAGAAAAAGACAAAGAGACAAAGAAAAACAAAGATTAGACACAAGCGATTAAAGGGATTGGAGAATAAATCACAGCCTTTTCCACAATAGCTCACACAGCACGTCTACGACGTACACGCATTAGCTTCATGACTGATCTTTAAAGCCGTTTGGCATTGTTTATGGGCCAATAAATAAAAGCTGTGAACGTCTGTTGAACTAATCGGGCTTCCTAACTGACCGAGCCGTTGTGAAAGAGCCCAGTCGACTAATCTAACAGCCGTAATTCAACTGGACGCTGCCGTTTGTGTTTGTACCTGTTTACGTGACTTGCTGGCGCACTCCTCCAGCGTTTCTGCTGCCTCCAGTTTGCCCTGACGACGGTACAAAGCTCCCAGGCTTTTCAGGGTTGTATTCACGGTCGGGCTGTGAAAGAACAAAAGAACAAAAAGGAAAAACATGTATTATTCCTGTTTACTTTGAAGCTGCACTCACCAACAAACCAAACATTAACTGAGCCATAAGAAGGTTTTTATGGCGGTGCTGTGATACGTAGTTTAGCCAGGCCACAGTCGAGGTCAAACTAACGCTTCACTTTGCAGAGTCTGTCCCTTTTATTAGCGCTGGATATCTGCCAGTGTGTGCTTTTCAAAGCCAAATTAAGGTGAGAACAAACGATGGACTCGCTCAGGTTTGTTTAAGGGCCTGATAACCCATTTAAATACACGACTGTTAGTGTCGCTGTTTTTCTGGGACGGACTGGGAGGAAATGGTATTTTTGTGCTACATAATTTATTTTATTTAATACATCTCCACTGTCTGCGACTCAATTTGCAGATCTTTTTCACGTAAAACAGGCAAATAAAATGACGCTTTTATCTAAAGCTACAGAGCAACAAGGACATGTTAGTGCAGCAATAAGTACTGTGACAGTACTAGAGGGGATAGATTCATCGTGTTCATTTGTTGGTAGTGTTGGAGAGGAGGTCCTCTCTGAAGAGCCGGTCTTCAGGAGGTTTTTGAAAGTAGAGATGGACGCTGTGATATGGTAGGAACTAACGGGAAACAACAGACGAGAAAAGTTTGGATTGCCCCGAGGGAACGGGTGGCAGAGCCAGGCGTCGTTCATTGGAGGAGGTAACAGTAGGTGGGTGGAGAATCAGAGACTACTTTACTACAGGTACCCAGTGGAGCTCGATGAGCAGCGGGGTAACACGTGACCTTTTTTTTTAGCATATAAAAACCTGTCTTTATCATCAACCTGCTTCATGTTTCCAGTGAATACAGACTCACCTGTCCACCTTGCAGGCTTTATACCAGCTTCCATACTCTACATACGGGCCAGAGTCCTTACGCTTACCCTGAGAGAGAGAGAGACAGATTACAATAAAAAGAGGCAGAGGGGAGGAGAAGCTGAGTATGAAGCATTACCCTATTAAAACATCCTATTAAAATGTCCCAGTAGTCATTTGTATAGTCTGCAGCTCTCCATCACTCTCATTTTGCCGTACAGTCCATTTCCATAATAGCTGCCTGCCATCAATGGAAAAGGTCAAAGTGAATAACTGACCTTGCTCTCCTCTCTCTCCTCTGCGTGCATCCAGATTGGCTTGTTGTCATCTGCAAAAAGAACAACAAAAAACATGAAAACGAGCTGCAGAAATTTAAACAAATGAGGAAAAAGAATAAACTGCACAGAAAATAACGATCCTGGGATTGTCCTAAATTTCTAAATGAAGCTCCTCTATCCATGTAAAACACATTTTTAATAACACACGGCTGTGTTTTATCAAATTCCTGCCAAAGCCGCCTCTCTCTCTCTCTCTCCTGCTGGGCGTGTGAGCACATAAGGGTTTGATGGGCTTAGTGGCGGCGGCGGCGGCGGGAGGGAAACATCAACGTTAAGCCGCTTCGCACGCTTCAATGGCATGAAATAATCCTCTAACCTGCTGAGAGTACTGAAGGCGACGGCGGGGATCAGGGTGAGGCCAAATAAATAAAATAAAAATAAAAACTGAATCCCAAAACATGGCAACTGTCAGGGGAAGGGAAAACGCAAAGTAAAAGATTAAAAAGAGCCGAGGAACGTCGGCTCCTGCTTACTGTTGACAGATCCAAACTCCTTCTCGTGTGCCCTGGTCAGGATCTCTTTGTACAGAGCCTCGGCGTCCTTGAACTTCCCCTGCTTCAGGTAGCATGTAGCCTGAGGAGAAGCAACAAGGACAGTCGTTAACTCGTGTGTCTAAACTGGAAAAGCTTGTGGAAGAATAAACATCACAGGAAACCCGAAACACGCACAAACAAACTCTGAAGTTTCGTTACTGTGCGTTAAATGTTCTTAAATTTTGGACTTGTTCCCACCAGGTTATTTTTGGTCTTGGCCACGTTGGGGTCGTCGGCTCCCAGTTTGGACTCGTAGATCTCCAGGGCTCGTCTGTAGTAGTACTCCACCTCGTCGTACTTGCCCTGGTTCTGACACAGCAGGGCCAAGTTGTTCAGCTGCTTGGCCACATCTGGGTGGTACTTCCCCAACACCTGGAGACGAATGTGTGCGTGTATATATTTAATCATAATCACATGGAGTTGTTTCTTTGTTATGAATCTAAACCTGGTGTTTTTTTTTTTACCTTCTCTCTGATCTCCAGCGCTCTCTTGCACAGAGGTTCAGCCTCCTTGTATTTGCCTCTTCCGTACAGGACGGCCAGGTTGTTGAGGGTCGCGGCCACAGCTGGATGATCCTTGCCCAGCGTCTTCTCTCTGATGGCCAGGGCGTCATTCAGGAGGTGAGCTGCTTCTTTGTACTTGTTCTGATCCCTGCAAAACAACACTTTGTTTATAACTGATACCAACGATGAATGTTAGTCAAACAACCTCCTTTCAGTTCCCCCACCTGTACACCAAGGCCAGGATGTTGAGTGGTACGCTGGTCGTGTCCGGACTTCTCCAGGTCCTCCAGGGCTTGTTTGCAGGCACGGCCACCTGCACCCCTGCGAGGCGTACTGGATCACCAGGTTGTGGAGCGTCCTGAGGCGGGCCGGGATCTCGTAGCCTCCCTGCTGGGCTGCCACCTCTCCGCTGGGCTGGGCTGTGGGCCAGAGGGGAGGATATTAAATGTGTGACGATCGGTGGCTGCTGTAGCCAGTTTCTCTGGCAGTCTTGGACATCCAGCTTATGCTGAGACGTTCCCAAACAATCCCACAATTCATCCTACACCCAAAAATCAATGACTCGTTAAATTTCAAGATGGTGGTACTTGTGAAACGGCCCACACAGGTGGAGCCTGGAGAGCTGAGTGGACATGCTCAAGGAAATCCAGCTGCTTCTTGTAACAAATGCTGCTCTATTTCTTCAGTGTTGCTGCCCAGAAACTGGATAAACTCTTTAAATCTCATTTCCTGAGCACTCTTGCTCCTTACTTCCCCCTTCCCCTGCTCAAAGGTGTCACCAGTTTAACTTCTCGCTCTCATCCAGGCTTAAATAAATGACCACTCTGCTCTGTTTCCCTTTCCTCTCCGTCCTTCTGCTGCAGTTTATACATTAGAAAGACATAATGCAACAACAGAAAGGTCATATCAATGGCTAAATGTGCAGTCGTCTCTGAAAGGGAACATAAACAAAGCTAAGAGACATAAAAGCATTTTTTAATTCAGTTATTAAAAATTGAAGAGAGTGATACGAGAGCACTCAGTGGCTGGCTAATGGGCAGGAAAGCTGAGCACGGTTTACGTGGTCAGTGACCTTTTCCGTCTTTGTTAACATGGATCCACAAATCCACTTAGCTTCTGTTTAGACAGTGCACTCAGCATCAAACCAAACCACAGCTCACTGCTACAAATAACTTTAACCTCCTATGTAAACTATGCACACAGCCAGAGGGGCTAACTGCAGCGTTACTGCGTCTACAAGGAGCTGCTTGTATGTAACACTTGAGCCTCAGTGTTTAAATTACTTCAGGCTTAAGGGCAGTCGAGACCTGAATACTTGTGTTACTGAAAGGCTGTATTGACACTCAGAGAGACTTGGTACATTAAATAAAAACAGCATTGATTCTCTCGCTGTGCTTTCAGGCCCCTGCAGATAAGGGATGATTCAGCTTAACGGCACTATGTGTAAAATATGATATGGTTTAACAACTTTAATAAAAACTGTGAATTAATCCAAAGTGTTTGGTGACTTTTGGAGATCTACCTTGTTAAAATCAAGAAAGAAGTCCCACAGCAAACTTCCCGGACAATGAAGTAGATGTGATCTTATCTGAACGAGTTATATTATATATACACAATGATGAAAGGCATATTTCTTGTTATACAAACACTCAGTTCCTGTCACAAAACACTAGGAACACGAGATAAAGGACGTCAGATGTCGACGGTCTTCTTGTCAATTTGGCATCAATATAATCCAGAAATTAACTATGTTTCTGTTCAAACTTTACATGTTGGGTTTTGTTCTTCAGAGGTTAGGACGCTAACAGTAGAGGGTAGGACGCTAACATTAGAGGTTAGGACGCTAACATTAGAGGTTAGGAGGCTATCTTTAGAGGTTAGGACGCTAACATTAGAGGTTAGGACGCTAACATTAGAGGTTAGGACGCTAACATTAGAGGTTAGGAGGCTAACATTAGAGGTTAGGACACTATCTTTAGAGGTTAGGACACTATCTTTAGAGGTTAGGACGCTAACATTAGTGGTTAGGACGCTATCATTAGAGGTTAGGACGCTATTAGAGGTTAGGACAACTATTATTAAGTTAGAGGTTAGGACATCTTAGAGGTTTCAGCTAACATTAGAGGTTAGGCCTAACTTAACGAGAGGTTATCCTATCTTCACGGTTAGAGGTATCAAGGTTAGCGCTTCATTAGAGGTTAGGACGCTAAACATTAGAGGTTAGGACGCTATCATTAGAGGTTAGGACGCTATCATTAGAGGTTAGGACGCTATCATTAGAGGTTAGGACGCTATCATTAGAGGTTAGGACACTATCATTAGAGGTTAGGACACTATCTTTAGAGGTTAGACACTATCTTTAGAGGTTAGACGCTAACATTAGAGGTTAGGACACTATCATTAGAGGTTAGGACACTATCATTAGAGGTTAGGACGCTATCTTTAGAGGTTAGGACGCTATCTTTAGAGGTTAGGACGCTAACATTAGTGGTTAGGACACTATCTTTAGAGGTTAGGACACTATCTTTAGAGGTTAGGACGCTAACATTAGTGGTTAGGACGCTATCATTAGAGGTTAGGACGCTATCTTTAGAGGTTAGGACGCTATCTTTAGAGGTTAGGACACTATCTTTAGAGGTTAGGACGCTAACATTAGAGGTTAGGACGCTAACATTAGAGGTTAGGACACTATCTTTAGAGGTTAGGACGCTAACATTAGAGGTTAGAGGCTAACATTAGAGGTTAGGAGGCTAACATTAGAGGTTAGAGGCTAACATTAGAGGTTAGGAGGCTAACATTAGAGGTTAGGACGCTATCTTTAGAGGTTAGGACGCTATCATTAGAGGTTAGGACGCTATCATTAGAGGTTAGGACACTATCTTTAGAGGTTAAGATGCCATCTTTAGAAATGACTTCATTTAGCATCTTGCTATCATCTCCTGTCTGATGTCATACCTGGTCCCTGGTCATCATCGTTGGGGAACAGATCATCCAGACTGTCCTTTGAAGTGTCTCCCCCGCTTCCACTGCCGGCGCCGCCACCGGCGCTCTGGTTCTTCTCCTCCGAGGGCGACACGTCGTCGTCAAACTTCTTGATCTGGTTCATGAACTCCAGGTGCTTCTTCTCCTCCTCCAGCTGGGCGACGCTCTGCTCGCTGCGCTGCAGCTTGTGCTGCGTCCCCGCCAGCTCGTCGCGGAGCCACTGGTTCTCCTGGCAGAGGCGACGCACCTGAGCGCGCAGCTTCTGCTTCTCCGACTCCACGGCACTCAGGTGGCTCGACAGAGCGATGATCACCTAGAGAAAAGGGAAATTTTACTAACTGAAATTGTAAAGTTGTGCCCATTTGTTTTAACCAAGGGTTAAAGGAGTTGTACCTGTGCCTCTCCCAGGCCCAGCTCGATGGCCTCCAGACTCTTGCGGAGCAGTCCGGACTTCTCCTGGGCGGCCGGCGGCTGGGTGCAGTCCAGCAGCGAGTTGAGGAGCTGGGCATGTTCGCCGCGCAGCGTCTCCAGGCCCTGCATGACGGCCTTAGTGTTGAGGACGATCTCATCCTGGCTCAGTCTCTCCAGGGTTTCTTCACGTGGATACACCATGGTGGACATTGCCTGGTTTCATACACACTGAACAGAAAGAAAAAAGAAATGCAACAATGACGAGGTGTTTTTTTGCAGAGTGTGTACTGTCTTTCAACCACATCCTTTGTGTGTTGGTCACTGAGGTCAAGAGAAAGGTGGAGGAGACAAAAGTGCGAGAAGAAAAGAGCAAAGGGTGGAGGAGAAATATGATACAATAAAGATGAGGAATGCGGAAATGAGACGAAGGTCAGAAAGAAAAGAAATCTGAGCTTCGAAAGGAGAGAACAGAATAAATTCTCATTATTTCATTATGATGCAAAAAATGAGGTATTATGGTGTCAAAGCTAAGTAGTTAAAATCTATATTTAATATAAAACCCTCCAGGGAAACATGAGAAACGATGTGCCACGCACGCTTAAGTACAGTACGTGTCATACACAGTTAAAATAACCTCAATGAAGAACACTAAATCAGGATGAAGTTAACATTCCCAAGACGCGTTTATCGCATGACAGCACATTTTAATTCAACAACAGAGATTAAAAAAAGATGGATGGAGGATATGAAATATGAAGTATGATGTAGTTGGAGGATTTCTAAGTCAGCCTGCTGCTGCACAAAGCTTCTCTGCCTTTCTACCATAACAAAGAGGTCAACGGCTAAATAATAGTTTCCCATTTCGTTATTGCCCAACGTGCCCCATGGGTGGTTAGACTAGATGGAACACGATGAGGTGTGTGTGTGTGTGTGTGTGTGTGTGTGTGTGTGTGTGTGTGTGTGTGTGTGTGTGTAAGTAAAACCCATTCAGAGTTTTCCTCCGAGCTTTAAAGTGACGCAGCAGCTTACAGCGACCAGGAAATATGATTAAAATGTGGAGCTGCTATTTTCAAGGAGATTCAGAGACGATGATGACTACATCAAATATCACAGACAACATTACATCTATCGACCTCTACCGGGGTACTCTGTACATATCTCTAAGTATGCTTCCATAACATAAATTAAAGGAGAGGCTGATGTATCATTAGCACTTAAATATCGATTTTTAGATGCTTGATGAGAAAAGCGGCAACCTTCGCGGCTGTGAAGTGAAGCCAATGCCGAAGTGCCAAAAACGTCCACTTAGGCTACAGAAGTGAGGCAGTCTCCATAAGTCCCCATGTTAAAAATGTCCAACTTCACAGCAGAAATCAACATGTTCACAGCCTGGTAAAGTTAAAGTTATTTAACAGAATTTACAGTGTACAATGTTCAGCCCGCGTCAGGTCCAGGCAGGACTACCAACATGGCCACATAAACTGAGCTTTAAAACGGCTCTTGAGAAACCTTTGGCACATACGCTGTCCATTCTTTTATACAGTATGTCAGTGGAATATTCTTATGGAAAAATATTTATGTTTTAGTGAAACAATAAACATAGATAGATATATGATTAGCACTTAAAATTTAACTCTTAAATATCTATATTTATTAGTGTAACGACCTCAAAAGCCCCAGAGCTCAGTGACATATTTAGGATCCTTTTATTTGTCCAAACAATCAAAAAAAAAAAAAAATCTAAATATTTTTTAGTTTCCAAGTACAAAAACCTTAAAAAAAGAAAATAAACATCTTAGAAGCTGGAATGAGGATGGTGACAGTTTTCTGGCACCTTTTCAATGAACTTTTCTGAAGTTATGATGAGAATTAAGTCTGGGCTACCGATGCCGTCAGAGGATGATTATACCAAGCAGTGGGTGATCTCTAAAAAGACACAGATCATTGAGTCATGCCAGTGGTCATCATGAGTAATGATGCATCTCTTCATCTAGACACACACACACACACACACACACACACACACACACACACACAAACATCTATCTCTAATCTACAACACGCCGAGCTGTGTCCAGTATCAGTGTATCAACACACATCACCCTGTTATAGACAGATCCAGGCGGAGGGATCTGGCTCAGTAAATAGTCCCGAGCATGCGGCCTGCAGGTCTGAGTATTGACCAGCTGTATGTGAAACTGATGCAGTAGCAGGAGGAGGAGGAGGAGGAGGAGGAGGAGGAGGAGGAGGAGGAGGAGGAAGAGGACAGAGCGGCCGATTGTGCAACATCGTGACTTTCTCCTCTTTTTCCCTGCTTTGATGGTGGAGGCGCACCTGTTCTCCCTCTCCTCCCCCCTCTCTCTCTCTCTGTGTCTATCTCACCCATCCTCCTCCTCGCCTCCCTCCTCCCTCCTCCCATCCGCCTCAAACACTGACTGCAATGCACCAATATTCACATTTCCCTTAAAGTCCACCGCCGTGTGCACACACACACACACACACACAGGAAGGGCACCAAAAATCAGTGACACCCTCACATGCATGCCCTCCTGTCTTCCTGGTGTGAGTTTAATTTGTTTTAATTTAAAAAAGGTACAAATAAAGAAATGTCCAGGCGGATGGTCGAGGCCTGTGGGCGGGAGGGGCGGCAGCAGCAGGGTTTGTCTTGGGCAGCACATGAATGAAGGTGACCCACAGTGAGAGAGAGAACAGGACAAAACTATAACAGCTGATTCATTCAAGTGTTGCATTCACTGCAAATGCGTAAAAAACAAACAAAAAAACTGACCGACTGCGACATGGAGACTGTTTGTAAACAGAGCAGGCCCGAGCACCGTGATGTGACACAATACACACTGATACACCTCATATCAAGCTACCGCACACTAATTAACATTATAAACACATGATAATATAATAAAAGGCGGTGTTAAAGTGTTGTTTAAACACTGCTGCGACCGCGAATGACACATTTACGGACCCCCGCCGAGGATGTAACCTTCGTTTTGACAGCTTATTTTAAATAAATACATCTATTCTAACTCCATAACTGCGACGTCATGCTC
Organism: Miichthys miiuy; assembly: GCA_036365135.1. Lineage (NCBI taxonomy): Eukaryota > Metazoa > Chordata > Actinopteri > Sciaenidae > Miichthys > Miichthys miiuy. The sequence goes on along the minus strand of CM071625.1, from coordinate 5,209,776 downwards.
GTTTAAATGTTATTTATCCGTATGTTTACCTTCATCGAAGACAAGTGGGATGCTTTCTGTCCCCTCGAACAAAGCGGCAGGACAATGTTGTGATGCTCCAGACCGGACCAGCGTCAAGTCTAGGCGTAGAAAACAAACTACTTCCGGTCGTGTTTTTCCAAAATAAAACACCTTCAGAGTTTTAGGCTGCCAAATATATAAAATACAAGTTAAAAGCGAGGATAAAATGACACAATTAAGTTATAATACGCTTATTTTATTCACAAAACGTGATTTAGAAAAGTTGTTATCAACGTCAACCGTTAAATTAACGTTAGCTCCTATTTTGAAGGACCGCGCGCGCGCTACTAGCTACCGTTACCGTTACCTGTCTTGGGTTTCGTGCACGCGTCTTTACGTTAATATTATTGGCCGGTACAACAAACAAACACCGAAACAGCCCTCACATCACTCCGGTTTAGTTTAAGACGATTAAACCATCACAGATGAAGTCTATAAGTTAGCTAACGGCCGCCCGCGAGCTCATTCCTAAGAGCAACTGCCGTCTCCTTCATGTTAACTTACCCGAGACTGTCACAGCGCGAGAGCTCCTCAAACGGTGTCCACGGTGATGGCCGTTACTGACCGTTACTTTTTAAACAACCTTTATATTCAGTTTAAGTAAAGTGATGTTACCGGAGCGTCCAAAATGTGACAGCTGGGAAGCGAAAAGGAAAAAAATGGCTGTTCTCCCAGAATCCACAACCAAAGATGAAGTCAAACATCAAGATGATTCACGTCATCTGCCATTTTCCAAGCAAGGGGGCGGGAAATATTGTACTAGTGATGGGAATTTCGGTTCTTTTAAGGGAGTCAGGTCATTTGACTCAGCTCACCAAGAAGAGCCGGCTCTTTCGGCTCCCAAACTTATACCTTTCATAATTCAGCCAGCGCTGTTTTGACTTATGATTTGTATGTGTACACATATATCATGTATATATTTAATAAACTTACACTTTGTACTGAAGTATTCAAAAGTACAGACTGTTTTAACTCTCTGAAACCGCCCATTGAATGCACTAACTTGCTTGTAGAACCACTCTGATACACAAAGCAGATAGAAACACTTATAAAAAACTATTTTAAAAAAAAACAAAAAAAAAACAACAACATAGAAATGCTGCTTCTTTTTCACTCAACGGGGGGAAAAGAACGGGTCCTCTTCCACCATGTTGAACTGCCATTTTGTACAGTAGCCCAGAACAGACAAACCAAACCCTGAACTAGATACCACTTAAGCAATATTACACAAGAGGATGTGCTTTAACGTCATTATTGGCACGACAGTGATGCGTCACTGAAGTATAAACAGAATAAATAGCGCACATATAAACACTAAACTGCTTTGCTAGTTAGTGACTAAGCTATCTGCTGAAAAAGATATTTTTACATGGACAGATTAGATTGGCCTTCTAAATCCATGAACTTCACATTTATGTTTAAGCTAGTGCCATATCAGTGACTCACCAGCACAGCTGATGGAGGATGATCCAAACATTTCCAGTAACTCCACAGCGTTGTAAAGTCCAAAAGTCAAAATGTACAGTATTGAACAAGGTGAAACTAAATGAATCTAACAGAATATTCCTCTTCAGTCCATATTAGTCCACCTTTAGTCTTTAAAAACAATATTTTCTCTGCGCTCACTGAACTGTTTGTACAAGCTGTACACAAACAAGGTGCACACCTGTGTTAACGAGGTGCACACCTGTGTTAACGAGGTGCACACCTGTGTTAACGAGGCGGTCTAACAGATCTATAACACACAGAATATTCATTAAAAAAAAGCTGAAATTGTACATTCAGATGTATTACTTTTATCCAGTGGACTTATTCATATTTGTTTACATGTTATATATTTTTAGGATGTGACAATGTGGAGATGGTGGAGTAATATTTTTAGTGATGAGTCAGGTGTGCTGTCATGCTGATTTGAGCACGTTCTAAACGTCTGGTTGACCAATCAGATTGCTTGGTTGGATCTACTTGTTGTATAATAAATCCTACACACTGGATCTTTAAAATAGGACGTTATCGCTGCCTCATAAAAATTTTAACAGGTTGTTCACAAGACAGGATGTAGGTGGAAGTGAAGTCTCTTGTTTTGTCTTGTCTTGTTGCATACTCTTTGTGTTCTGATGTCAGCAGAGGGTCCATTCAAAGACCAGAGCAAAGAGGGCCTGCTGTGTACCACTGACCTGCTTCACAACAAGCATCATGAGCACTATTTATTTACACGGTCACTGTGTTTAACTCTTTCAATAAAAAAAACACACATCTGGTTCTACTTCTTTAATCAGGAGGGAATAGGTGAGGAAAAATCTCACTCAAATTTGGTGTAATTGCAACAGTAAAATCATCATGTTTTTATTTCTCATTTTAATTGCAGCTTATTTTAGCTTATATTATTATTTTTCCCTGCAACCTCTTTCGTCCCTTTACTGCGATTATTTGTTCATATTTATTTGGAAAACACTAATTGTTAAATTTGTTTTATATATTGCTATATACTAACTAGTTTGTTATAAGGTATATACAGTATTAACAGTATGGATGGAGTGAAATGAATATACTATATGATATATATATATAAGTGTAAGTTATTAAATTGGTCGACAATATATAAACAGCTGGATGTGAATATACAGTATAGACGTGAATGTAGAAGAAGATATATGAGCTACAAACACACACTAAACATGCTTATATATATTTATATATATTAAAAACAAAAGACCGAGTTACAAATCAGGAGTATTTTTATTTTAAAAAACAAATGAAACAATAAACACTTCCACTTTTCATCCCACATCTGTTTGATTGACAAACATAATCATGAAAAAGCAGTACTACAAAACATGTCAAATTAAGATAAACAAAAAAAAACAGAACTAGAATACAATATAACAAGTACTATCTGATATGTACAAGCATTATAGTTTATTATAATTATTGTTATAGGCAAAAGGCAAAAAAGCTGAAGACTGCTGCTGAAGAAACAATGGCATGTGCAAAATACTCTCCACAAGTCCACAAGCTTAGGGCAGAACCTCATCAAGCAGAAGATCTACTGCTTTTCGTAGGCAAATCCCGTTCCCACGAGGACAGACAGCAAATTTACAAGCTGTTAAAGGGAATGGGGACGATATTAAGATGATTTCAGAAAGCTAAGCTTGTGGAAGCCTGGTGAAGAAGACTCTCTCATCATCAGAGGGACATACATTTAGGACGGTGGAGAGAAAAGACACTGCTGATCACGGACAGAGATTATTGATGGACCAAACAGCTCCTGATCTCTAACCACGACTAGTCAAGGACAGAGGAACCATCGTTAACACCGTCACAAACACACACAGGTACAGAGGTACAAGGTAAAAACACACAGGAACGAGTTCAAGACTTACGTAGAGAACAACCAGGGTTTTTTTTTTTCAAAGAGACTTTTATAAAAACATGTAAATGGTAAGAACGAGGAGAAAGATGGTGTCAAGGTGACGAAGACGAGAAAAGCTGCAGAGTGTGGCTGTGATAAAAAAAGCATTCAGTTCCTCCAAACACTGAAATGATGACTACAGAACAAGGATCACTTTGTTGTTAACCAAAAAAAAAAAAAGACCCCACATATTTATCTGAATGTTATCACAAATGTTTCACATTGTAGTTTTGGCAGTGATTTTGGTTTTTGATGCCTCTCCTTCAGAAGAATATTTCCAAGTTCAGTTCAATCAAGAGAGCCGGACGGAGAGAGTCAGCTGACCTTTATAACTCTCCATGTGGAGGCTGCAAGCGGAAAGAGGCATCGGTACACTATGATGTCATACAATTTAGGAAAGGTAGTTTAGATTCACATCACTGCGATAAATAGGCTAACAACACTACAAGGCAAAGAGCATTTTGAGTTAGTAGACACAAGATCGTTGACCCTTCGTGGTTACAGTAAAAAAGCATTTCATTCCAAAATGTCGTGAAACATTTGGAAATATTTGTCTTTTTGAAATTTCTAATTTAAAAATGCAGCACTCTTTCATAATAAAGCATACTTAAGAAAAACTTTCTAAGTTGTCACTAATGACTTTATTAAAAAGGTTAAAATTATACTGAGCGGGTTGCCACATGTTGGTGAAGGATCCCTTTGGTTCATCTCCTGTTCCTCATGACCTGTTTGTCAATCATAGAGCTAATGATTTAATCCAAGCAGAAAAACTTTGTTATAATCATAATATTTAATATTAAAGCATTATGTTTGTTATTTTTTGGCCACTTGGGGGCAGCAGAAACAAGCTGCAAGCTCTAACAAATTATATTTCAGCTACATTTTAGGTCTAACAAATGTATTTTTTAGTATTATTGGTGCACAATTTGGAAAATTGGTTGACCATTTACACACACCCCAGTTACAGAGGAACACTATCGTTCATTTGGAGACGTGTTAATGTCCACCTGCTGAAGTCACTCTTATTTTAGCTCAGTTTGAGTCTCCACCGCCTGTTGCTAACTTTATTTGTCTGCTGTTCGGGGCTGGGAATGTAGTGTACAGTCAGTTCTTAGAGCTTCGAAACAGTAAAGATGCGGACCCATAAACCAAAACAATGAGCTAAAAGACACTAAAGTGGTCCGTAAACCTGAAGGGAACCGAGGAGTTTGGTAATAATTCTGTGTTTTTGTCACTGTGAGTGACACCTTTCATCTTACATGTATTAATTTGACTTATTGTTAATAGAAAAAAATGTATAAGTAACTAAACTAACTAAAGGGATACTTGACTGAAATTTGGCCTCACAACCAGGCAACCCAAAAGTTATAATTCATGCATAATAGCAGAACTTTAATGTGTTTTTGATTATGATTTATTAATGTAAATAAAGTCATTAGTGGCAAATTATAAACCTTTTCTAAGTATGGGTTATTTTAAGGATGATTGTACTTTTGTTCTTAGCAAAGATCTTCAGATTTAGTTCACTTTCAGAACGATAAATTATTTTTATTTTTATGCCAAAAATGCTTCTTTTTTAAGAGCAAGTATCAAACTTTGGAATGAAATGATTAAGCAACCTTATCGTCAAGTTACAGTACATCAACACTCACTGATATTCAGGTATAATGAAACCCCGTCAGTCAGTCAGTCAGTCAGTCTATCAAGCCCTTAACTGGTTGTCAGCAACACGAGTGAATAAAATCTACAGGTTTCATGATGGGTGCTTTCTCTCGCTCGTCAGACTGCACTGCAAAAAAAAAAAAAATCTGATGTGTGCTTCAGGCCAAATAACACCAAAATAAATTCATTAAAGTGATACAAAGCTCTACCTGTGCCTCAAGCACAAAGAGTGCGAGACAGCACATGTAAACTGAAGTCAATACATTCAAATATTTGCATGTAATTAACACCAAAGTGAGCTGAGACAGACGAGCTGTTAACCGAACAAGAGAGAGAGCCTTCAGTGTGAAACCTCGCGTCACGTCTAACAGAGAAATGAGCCTGCTGACATCACGACTGTAACACTGTAATATCGAAGCTTTCTAATCTAAACAAAAACAGACGTTGGCATTAACACTATTTAAAAAAAAACAAACGTAGTTTTGCTAATACTTCACCGGAGATGGAGAGCGTTACGATGTAGGCGACACAAGGCTGCTGCAGGTACATTCTTGGATTCTAAATCGATCAAATAATTTCAATTAAAGCTGATTTAATTAAATTTTTCAGTTTTAGCGGTGGGGATGTTCGCCTTGTGCCAGGCTACAAAGTAAACAAGACGACTCCTGCAGCTTTGGCCCAAATTTCTGATCTGATCAATGATATCGATAATGACCACATCACACACACACACACACACACACACATACTAATTACATGCCCTCTGTCACATGATAGAAAAAGTATTCCTCCTAGTTAGTGATTTTTGACCACACACACACACTCACTTGTTACCAGTTACTGTACACTCACTAATCACCTCACGACATCCTAGAGAAAGCATGAAGCAGACCTGTGCCAAAATAACTGAACCCAAATACTTATAATAAGAGAAATGCTTAAAAAAATGTGATTTTTTTAATTTATTTATTTTTTAAACCAGGTCTGCTGTGGGGAAACAACATTGTGCTTTATTGCAGGTGTTTAACTCCTTAAATAAAAAATAAAAAAAAACAATGCTTAGTTTTGGGACTGTTTAAATATGCTTTTTTTTCCCCCCCGCTTGGTTCTGACGTCAAGACGGTTTATATATTATTTACCAGCTGTACTCAAACACCCAGATGTGTACTCATAAGTGCATAGCAAATAAGAAGTTAAAGAAGAAAACTGCACGTTACGGTAGCCCCTGGAGCTCGTCACAAAAACGTACACTATGCATCACGAAACTGCTTTCAAAGGGAAGTTTTACTATTTTTCACTAGAGCACGATTAAAAAAAAAAAAAATACACTTCCCCTTTATAGATATGATTTTTTCTTCATTTTTTTTTTTTACGGTTTGGCATTAGACATCCAAATTACTTATTCTGGTACAGAAAAAATATTTTAAATCATATGGAAGCCCTTGAAATATAAGAAAGAAAGAGAAACCGGGTCTGTTGTTTGAAGGGCATCGGAGAACTTGTCACATGCAAACCTTTTTTTGTTTGACATTTTTGTGAGCACGGGAGACTTTTCTTTGTGTTTTCACTGACTCATGCAAACACCGAAGCCCCCGTCGCGTTCACTTTTTCTATTTTGAGTTACTGTTTCCGGCACATGAGTGGTGGTGTTTTATCCGTTAGGTTTTCATGCACGTGGTGGATCGGGTCTCGAAGGTTTGCGGGTAAAAAATTCGAGGTCGGACTTTAAGGGCTTTGAAATCTGTGAGTTGTTGCATGCTGTTGCATTCCATAGAACGGAAACGTAAAATGGCAGTTAGCTAATAAACTTGTGCTGTAAGCCCCTTGTAAACACACACACACACACACATACATACTGTACATTCACGTGTGCATGCACACTCGCCACGCACGCAAACACACACACACCAAAAAAAAGGGGCATTAAAGTGACTAGTAACAGCGCTGCACCCCCAACACCTCCCCTCTTCTTCCTCCTCCTCCTCCTTCCCAAAAGAGAAACAAGACGACTGCAGCCAAAACGAAACCAAAGGAAGAAACACAGTCCAGACGCCCGACGTCTTCTCTCAGCTCTGCAGGCGCAGAGAGGCGAGGGGTCTTTGCGCAAAAAGGTGTGACAGGATCGAGGAAAGTCGAAGGTCAAGTTGGGGGTCAGAGGAGTCGGTGGGTGGTCACCCCTAGGACGGGGGTTTGCTGTAGCCGAAAAGTCCGACAGGTAGGTATTTGACGTGAGTGGGCCACTGGGCGGCGAGCTGGAAGAACTTAACATCGTTCCACTCCACGCCGTCTATGGACACTGCAGGGAAACAAGACAAAAACTCAGCTGGATAACAAGATGACAGAGAGATGAAGTACTCAAACAATCACTTAAAAATAAAAACGGAGGTACAGAACCGCCCCGATCCTCCGGGTTTACCTTTCAGGATGGTTTGCTGCTGCTTGGCGGAGCAGATGAGTCGGCTGATGCCTTCAATGACCTGACTCTTTGAGTCTACATCCTTCTCCTTTGGCTTCTTTCCCAGGAAGATGGTGGGAACTGAAGAGAGGCATAATGAGAGATGATGAACGTAAAGTGCAGCGTAGAGTCAAATCAATTGATTTTCAGATTCAGTTTGACTGGATTTATTACAGCACAACGGATAAAACACTTCTCCGGATGTATGCCGGGTGCTTAATTCTTTTTTTTTTATTATTCCACAGCTAAGCAACATTGTTCTTTCACTGTTTGAAACTTCTCATCACAACTAACAACAACTGACACATGATAGTTTTTATTTCAAATTGAAACAATCAATATCGGATCGTTCAACTGTAAATTATGATAAATAAAAGATAAATAAAAAGTCCTTTTTTATTTTTACCCAGTCTTAGTTCAAGGTAATGCATGAAATTTTAAAGATTTCTGAATCTTTAAAGGTCAAGCAGCAACCTCTGTGGCTGTGAAGTGAAGCCAAAAACTGCAGTTTCTCAACTGGCCACTTGAGGCTGGCTGAAGGACAAAGTCAGTCTCCATAAGTCCCCATGTTAAAATGTCCAACTTCACAGCAGAAATCAACATGTTCACAGCCTGGTAAAGTTAAAGTTATGCAGAATTTAAGTGTACAATGTTCAGCCCGCCTCAGGTCCAGGCAGGAGGACAGACAGAGACGCATGGAATAAAACACTGTCCTTAAATGTGAAATCAACAGTACTATTGTCCTTTTATTGTAATATTGGAAACGGTTATACCGTTTATTTATTACGGTAAAATTCTGGCAACATGTTCATGTTCGTCTTACAAAACAACATCCAGCTCTTCGTGTCTCCAAACCTGTAAACTTGGTTACAGGTTACGGAGAGATTAAAAGGTGTCATAAGTCTGACACTTTTCAATCTAATCTTTTTGCAGAAGGTGGAATGTTGTTTTTTTTTTTTTCTCGATCGATTTGATCGAGAGGGGAAAACCGGAGCGACCCGGAGGAAAAACCCCAACAAACATGTACTGTGACCAGATGGTAAAGTCAAGAAAGTACAGTTTGTTTTTTTCTCTCGATCGATTTGATCGAGAGGGGAAAACCGGAGCGACCCGGAGAAAAAACCCCAACAAACATGTACTGTGACCAGATGGTAAAGTCAAGTACATTTTTTTTTCCTGTTAAAATTAAACGGTGGTGAACCGGAGCGACCCGGAGAAAACCAAAAGGTGTGAATGTGATCAGTGTTCCTAAAAATATTCACACCTCAACACAATAAAATAACACAATAAAACAACATAGCTGACTATACCGACCACAGCAAGACAAGTTTCAAAAACATTCCACCCACTGCGAGAAGAGCGTTTCTTCGCTTGTTCAGCGATGAAAGCTCTGGTGTGAGTCTGCAAACACTGGGCGATGTCGGCGTCAGTGGCTGCATCCTCTTGCAAAATCGCAGTCTGCACCAGTCCTTTGCTGCCGTACCTCTTCTGCAGGTCTTTCTGCACGGCCTTGCACACCTTCTTGATGTCCTTACCGTCTGTGCAGAAGTTTCCCGCCACAGTGAGCCCCTCCATGGTCTGGCTAACCAGAGTCTTCATGTGGGCCGCCCACTGCTCCTGGGTACGGCTCTGCAGAGTGTTACACTTGTGTAACAGTCTTAAGGTCAGCATGGTGACAAACAAACGAAGCTGCTTCTGACTGTCTGTCTCGATTGGAGACTCGCAGCCAGAAGCAGAAGGAGCTGCAGGCTCCGTGGTGGTCATCGGTGAGTTCATTATATCGATAAGAGTCGTCTTCCTTCTCTGGGATCCTTGAATCTGGTGAGTTTTCTGTAGCAGTGTTGGTGCACTTATAGAGACAGTCCAGATCAAAGACTCTAGAATGTGTGACATCACATGAGACACGCCTCCTAAAACAGCCTTTTATCTCTAGCGTTTCCATGGCAACCTCCCTGCTGGAAAATGAAGGCAATTGAAGTAAAGTGCCGAAAAACTGCAGTTCCTCAAATGTCCACTTGAGGCTGGTTGCAGAAGTGAGTCAGTCTCCATAAGTCCCCATGTTAAAATGTCACAACTTCACAGCAGAAATAAACATGTTTACAGCCTGGTACAAAAAACAGTTTTGGTCTCTATAGCTAATTTCCCCGTTCATGACAACTGTACTGAGGGTGAATTTATATACAACTCACCTGTTCAAACTATATTAAGGCTTAAAGTTATAAATAATTAAGAGTGCAGCCGCTTTGATTGACAGCTTGGTGCCTTTACAGATGGCTTGTTTGAGCGCTCAGGTGTCATTCAGCCCGCCTTAGATCTGCAGATGATCCACGTGTTTGCCGATAGCCCGGAGGTGGAAGAAGTAGGACTGCCAAGATGGCGGCTGACAGAGCCACATATTTTGAGCTTCAGAACAGCTCTTCAGAAACCAGCATATGCTGGTTAAATAATAATAGTATCTTTAGATAATGTCTCAATAATACTAGAACATAACTCCTCTCTGATAATCTCCTCTCACCTTTCTTGTTCTTCTCCTTGGTGACCACCGTCATGGCCATGGTGCTGACCTGAGCCTGTGGGTCGCTGCTGCCCCCGCCTGGTAGCCTGCTGACCTGCAGCGAGCGGAAGGCGCTCTTCAGCGTGTTTTTGCAGCCCGTGTCGCGTCGCTCGCCCTCGCGCCGCTTGTCGGCCAAGGAGGCGAGCCAATAATCCACCTGCAGGCCGATGGCGTCCACGCCGTGAGACATGCTGGGACTCCTGCGGACAGGAAGCGGTGAAATAAAACAAAATAAAAGCATGAGCACAACTCATTTTCAACCTTTATTCGTCTAGCGAGTGCTCTGCTGCTGCAGATGTTTTTGTAAGAAGGGAGGACGAATAAAAACATAGCTCAGATTTACCCTTGTACAGTCAGCACGCTGCCCATGGAGGGAGAGGAGGGAGGCGTGGCTGCCTCTTTAATCATCCCCGTGGGTGAGCCGTGAGAGGGGGGAGACGTGGAGGGGACAGCCAAGCTCACCGCCACGCCCTCTTCTACATCTCCTTCACGACCACAAAATGAAATGATCACGTTATAAACAGCTGAATCGAATCAAAGGATTTTGTGACTTGTGTGTTCAAACAGTTTCCTCACCTGTCGGAGAAGGACCGGACTCGATAAGACCGACCTTCACCACCTGGAAAAACAGAGAAAGAAGTGACGTCAGCAACATGACCAGCTGTAATCTATGTTAGATTTAAAGTTGGATTCAGATCTTACCCCTATGAAGGGAATAAACTTCTGGTAGGAGTCTTCATCTCGCCTGGAAAGAGAGAAACAAGCAGAGAGTATTAGAAAACAGAGTTTGTGAGACAGTCTGTGTGTGTTTGCGTCTGTACTCACGTCCTGTGTTTGCAGGTGAGCATGGCCTCGGCGATGGGCAGCTGGTGTGTGACCGTGGCGCCGCTGATGTACTGTGTGATTCGTGCCGCGACATCCAACTGATCTGGAGGAGACAGAACGACAAGATTCACTCAAAATAATCACCCGCGGAGCTCGCATATGTTCGTCCTCAGCATGACGGGCGTTGGTACCTGTCTGCGGAGGCTCAGATCGGCTGAAGACGTCTCTCCACGCGCCGTCCAGGAAGGAGGAGCTGTAGCGGTTGTCAAGGGCGCCGAGGTGCTTGGCAACCGGATGGGAACCTGACGGAGACGATGGAGCGAAAGAAAAAAAAAATCATGCACGCTGTCCGAAAAACATTGCTCGCTCCCCAGAGAGTTTATAAAACCTTGCCGCAGCATGACTCTGCAAGAACAACAGCCTCCTAATCACCATGGAAACACAAGCGGACGCTCTTACCCAGAGGCACGACCAGGAAGCGCATGTGGTTGAGCCAATCGGACGTCTTGTTGGCGAGCTGAGTGACAAAGAACTGCAGGATGGCTCCCAGGTAACTCTGGCTGCCGACCGCCGCCACCTTCACCGCTCTGGGCATGGATGAGTTACAGTTACAGCTACAGGGACAAAGATGGAGAGAGAGAGTGGTGTTATTAGTGCTGTGTGGAGGTGTATCCACTGGGACTTCATTATAATGTCTCATCCATAAAAAGGAAGATTAAACAGTAGAAATTCCTCAAATTCAACTGGCAGGAGGTCTAAATCTTCAGAAAAATCTGAAATTTATCATGTTCAGTGTTGGTAGTGTTGGAGAGGAGGTCCTCTCTGAAGAGCTGGAGGTCTTCAGGAGGTTTCTGCAGGTAGAGAGGGACGCTGTGATCTGATAGGAACTGGTAGGACCACCAACGGTGAACAACAGACGAGAAAAGTTAGAATTGCCCTGAGTGTACGGGTGGCAGAGCCAGGCGTCGTTCATTGGAGGAGGTAACATGTCTGTATTCAAGTAGGTGGAGAAGTGGAGACTACTTTGTAGGCGAGCATTAGAGATTTGAATTTAACGCGGGCTGCTAGCTCGATGATCAGAAAGGGTTTCACTGTGCAGGCTGGGAGGGCGTTACATTTCCTTAATCATGTAGTCTTAAAAAAATGTCCAATGTGGCCGTCTTTAAATTTCTTATTTCGCTTGTCAAACTGTCCCAAAACTCAAAGATATTCAAGTCAGAGGCATAAAAAACAGTGGACATTAACTAACCCTCACATAAGTGAAGCTGGAAATTGTATATTTAGCATTTTTCCTCAACAGATCATGAATTTTCTGTCAGTTAATCGTTTAAGAGGTAAATATAATAAAAGTTCAAAAATAAATATCATCATGTATTAAGGATGGTGTTCTTTATATGCTTTGGCAGAGGAGAGAGACAAAAGAGGAGAAAAATAAAAAGATAAGGGAGATATATATAGATAATATTTTATTTAGAGGATATGAAGTACTGTTCTGGCATAAAGAGATGTGGAGTCATGAGGGCACAAACGAGGAGGAGGGAGAGATGTGGAGGATGGAGCAAAAGAACAGGGTCAAACGTAGGACAGCAAACTACTAAGAAGATGAGTCATCCCGCCGAGCGTTTAACTCACAATTTCTGGATGCGCGTGAGCACGGCGGACAGCACCGCCTGGATTTCAGCCACCGAACACGTGCAGACCACCGGGTGTCTCTTCACCTGAAGCTGCTCTGCGACATACTGCAAACACACACACCAAGAGTGTGAGAGAGATGTTTGATGGGAAATGCAGACACACACACACACACACACACACACACACACACACACACACACACACACACACACACACACACACACAAATGCAGACACACACACACACACACACACTCTCGGTCTTACCTGCCCTTGCCAGTCAGTGCCGTTGACCAAGATGAGGCTCTCCGGGAGGGCCGAGTCCGACAACAAAATCTGGTTCAGCTGATCGTACACCACCTTCCTCAGGAGCCACACACACACACACACACAAGCCGAGTACATAAACAGCCTCACAGCAATACATTTAATCTTCGGATGAGTCAGCAGCACATACATAATTCATTTCTGAGCTCTGGGCGAGTCATAGATTATCAGGATGCATTATTTACTTTGGAAGGAGACAAGAAAGGAGTCGGTGGAGGGAGACAGAACAAAGGCAGCAAAAGTGTAAATCCCTCTGTAGGAATACTGATGAACAACGTGATTTATTCGCATACACTCGGTAAGAATGGTGCTGCAGCTCATGATAAGAGCCCAGACTTTAAAATACTAAGTTACCGGCGTGCTGTGTCCGAGCTCGGGATCTCTCTGAGTCCGAGCTGTTGGTCCGTTCGCTCAGAGGTTTGGACAGCTGTCTCTCCTTCATGGGAGTGCTGATTCGCTTCTGTCTGGGTGTGTGGCCTCCGTCCAACCTGAGAGGAGAAACAAAGCTCAAATGACATCTCCAAAATATTCAGGGACGCTCGCTGTCAAGCTACAAGTTGGACACCACGTACGAATGTGGTTGATTGTTGTAGAGCGATTTTACACGAAGGCTAACCTCAGCAGTCAAATGCTTAGAGTCAGCAGATCTCATGAAGTTTAGGAGCTGCAGCTGAAAAAGCACGATCACTCCTGAATTTAAACTAAGGAGGAAGAGTTAAGAGGCCTCGGCCAAACTCTGGAGGAACGTCAGTATTGATCCTCTGTTTTACCGGGAGCCAATAAGGGAGGCGAGAAGTGGAGTGATGTGGGCTTGATGACTTGTGTTTGTCAACGGCCTCACTGCTGCATCCTGAAGACGAGCTAATGTCGAGTGGATGATATCATTGTAATACAGTTTATTGCAGCTTGCGACAGGTTCGGTAATGCTGTGCTGGAAAAATGTGTAGATAAACTCGATGATACAATATGCTGAGAGAGATCAGCCGAGTCGTGGGTCGACACAAGTTTCTGTAAAGGATAGAAGATAACGTCTTTGTTGAGACAACGCTGTAAGTTATTCATGTTTAATAAATCATCGTTCAAGTTTACTTTCCTCATTGCATCGTGAAGATTGGATTAAAGCTGATGGACAGGAGGCAAAATTAGATACACTCAGCAAACAAAGTGGCCTAGACGCTCGGAGCTTGTGGTAAAAACAGCTGCTATACACAGTGTGCCGGTTGGGAGAGGTTGAGTTCATTGTATTAGTAAAATTACGTGTCTTGCTTTAATTCTTTAATAGGGAAAGAGCAGAAGCAATAAAACATGGATAATTTGCTGATTTTATTTAACAATCAGTTCATGGAAGCTTAAGAACGCTCAAACATAACTGAATATCTTACGGTTACGTTACACGTATGGGTTTTGATTGGTTACCTTGGTGACGGCATGGCCTGGGTTTCACTTTTGCTGCTCTTCAGGGGCGTACGGGGTTTCTCTGCCACTGATACCATGATGCAGGGGCCCACCTCAGCAAACAGCTCCTGATCCGTTAGCTCCTACACACACACACACACACACACACACAACACACAAAGACAAAGTATCAGTGTCAGAGAAAGGAGATACTGGCAGCCCTAACACCATCATCTCTGACACTTCATCACTTTTTTTGTGTCTCCTCCGTCTCCCTTGATCTGTGTCACTTACGGGGGGAGCAGATGGCAGCGAATACCCGCCTCGAAGTGATATTAACAAAGACCCCGACACACCATTAACGTTCACGTTTTTTTAAAAGAGTCGTACCAGTGTGTCGGTCTCGGACAACGCCTCCTCCAGGTTGCGGCTGCGGGACGGTTTCATCTTCTCTAGAGGAGGCTGCTCCCCCTGCTGGGAAGACGAGGGAGAAGTCAGAAACATCCTGTCCAATCTAAAATAACAGCAGCTTCTTTCGCATGAATAAACCGGATTAAAACTATTTACTGGAGTGAAATCAGACTACAAACATCTTTTTCAGTTAGTGTGCAGACACCAGTCACCACGTTAAAAAAGGTTACTTCAGTGTGAGCGTGAAAGGAGAGACTGCAGCAGAGAGACATCCAGTGAAATCCATTCAGAGCGGCGTGATTAAACACACTTTTTATTGAGCAGATGGCGACTGTCAAAGAGCTATTGGATTTCTGCTCCATTAAGGAAACGTTTCTGAAATGTTATATTTGCACACTGCTTCCTCCCCGCTGGGCGATTTTCATGGGTTTCAGATTCTGGATGTTTAACACATCAATGCAGAGGCGCACGTTGTTTTAAAGCTTGTGATCATTTTATGTTGTATTATTACACTATTTTATGTCACTGTTTGACTCTTTTATTATCCTGCCACATGTAAACTGAGAAATTAGCATTTTATTTTAGTGAATAAAGTCAGTTAAATTTCTGTGATGAGCTGGAATGAACGCCTGTTGGACTTATGTAGCACCTTTCTAGTCTTCTGACCGCTTTTACACTACATATCTCGTTCACCTATTTCACACACGTTCATACACTGGGTGCCATGCAAGGTGCCAACTGCTCATCAGTTTTTGGGAGCTACACATTCACATTCTTAGGGAGCAATGTGGGGTTCAGTATCTTGTCAAAGGAAACTGAAAGAGCCAGAGATCAAAGCGCCGATCTTCTGATTAATGGATGACCCGTTTTATCTCCGCGATTACTAGGTATACTACCGCAAATTTAGATTTACAGAAGCTAAAGGAGAATAAAAATAATAAATAAAATTACTTATTTATACAGATGCAGAAAAAAACCCCAATAGGTTTGGTTCAGATTAAAAGTTTTAGCCTTGTTAATGGACAGTTTTAGGTTAATAATCCATTCATCTATTATCTGTACCCACTTATCCTCATCAGGGTCGCAGACAGCTGCAGCCGATCATAGAGACAAACAACAATTCACGCTCACATTGACACCTACGGGCAATTCAAAGTCATCAATGTCCTACTGACTGCATAATCTTTGGCTTGTGGGAGGAAGCCAGAGTACCCGGATTAATCTCCTTAATCTCTACTTTAACTTTCACTCCTCATAAATTGCATATAGTGACCAGTTCAACCATCTATTAATACTTTATAAAGGCGCTAAAAGGAACCATTGTCAAGTAATTCATTTGAAAAAAGCTAACTGTGTAGCAGAAATGTGTTTTTTTTCTGCCTTTATAAATTAATAACCACGTTGCAGTCCTCAGATTTAACTTGTGAGTCCTTGGGGTGTCTCAAAATGTTGATAGAAAGCAGCTCACAGAGGTTTTATAGCGTAGAAATCATTTCCATAACAAAAACTTCAATTCAGGAATAATTCATGTATAGAAAAGTAGCCACAGTCGCGTATTTCACCTTTAACGTGCGACTTTTGTGCACGGTTTTAAAGTCAGGCGTCCTTTAGGGACAATAAATTTTTACTGCACTCATCTCTCTGTGAAATGGAGGTAAAAACCTCCAGCAAGCGGTTCAGGTTTCCTTGAGTGCCACACTAACGCTCGTATAAGTGAAATTCCCGCTGACGCTGCAGCTGCTGAACCTCAGTTACTCACCGGGCTGAAAGTGTCTCGGCCCAAACTGCCTTTGCTGTTCAGGCTGCCGATCTCCGTCTGAGAGCTGGACTGAGACATTCCCTCGAAGAACGGCCTGAACGCGGAGACACAAGAGAGCTCGTCAACAGCGAACATTTGGACTCGTCATGGTTGGAGAGGCACAGGTGTTACTAAAGACAGTGATGCACAATACTCTGACGCAGCTAAACAGGAGTCAGCCTTCATTCCTTTTATTATTCACAGCTGAGCTTCTCCTACTGTGAGACGTCTTCGGTGAAAAATATTAAATATCTTTTATTATCTGAGAAGAAACCTCCACAGACCTCTGAGAGGTACTTTATTGACTTCTAAAGATCATTTTTTGACTCATTCATTGGATCAGACTTTAAAAAAGTAATAACAAGGATCACAGGAACCCCCAGCCGCATGTCTTTCTTTAAAAATATACTTCAAATAAATGTTTGGGAATGTTTTGGTGAACATTTGCAGTTTGATTTTCCAATTCTGGTTTTCCTGTAAACCTTAAAATCAACTTTAAAGATGTGAGTGCAATGAGCTTTTTTCACCAACAGAGGGGGCTCTGAATTGGAGCAAAAGTGAGTCAGTGTTGCAGGTACTGCATGAGTGTGTTTAGATAGATGTGCGTAGGCTGGCTACTACAGCTGTGTGATTAGTGATGCTACGTCTGAGCCCGTGCTGTTACCGTAGTTTAGGTTTGGGTGTGCTCAGGATGCTGTCGGTCTCCTCCATCTCCGGCCCGCTGTCACTTGGGTTGTACATCTCCAGACTGTCGTAGAGCTCGTCCAGGTCCTCCTCCACCTCCTGGATCTGCTCCCTCGACACATGCTCCAAGCCAAAACCAACCTGGACGAGACAAAGAGGAGACACATGACAATAAAAACTGATCCTGGTCATGCAGCTTTGATTGGTTCTCATCAAAAAAGTGTAATAACTTCCTGGATTCTTTGGTTTACTGACAGGTTTTTGTCACAAGGCTCCGCAAGTTAGAGACTTCACACGTGGTGAAAAGTAAAAGTGAAAGAAGAATATGACAGAGGACAGTTATCAAAGTTTTATGATATACTATTAGCAGGCTCCAAAGAGAGCTCAATTTTGTATTTAACTGCATGGAAGAATGATCTTCAGGCAAGGACTGGGTGAAGGCATGTCTTCATGCCCAAACCCAAGCTATAAATACCAGATTTAAATTATTACAATATAAGTAGTTGGTCAGGACTTATATTACTCCGGTTAAATTACATCATCTTAATCCTGAGATCCCTGATTTAAGTACTAAATGCACTGAAGAAATTGGCACTCTCTACCATTGTATGTGGGAATGCCGAAAAACTCCGGGTATTCTGGAAAGAGGTTCAGGAGCTGATTTCTAAATTGACGGAAAGTGCAGCTAAAATGTGTTTATTACACATATACCCTGAAGATTTTCCAGCAAATAAGAAGAAACGCAAACTAATCAATTTTTGTTTGTTGCCAGCCAAACGTGTAAATTGCTTTGACCTTGAAGGATACTCAGAGACCTGATTCTAGACAGTGAGTTAAGGAGGTGTCTTGCAGTCTGGCACTAGAAAAATTGACCTACATAGTAAGAGGGAAAGTTGAGGATTTTTATGAGATATGGACGCCTTTTCTTATTTTTATGAATAACATGAATATACAAATGCCTGGGAACAGATAAGTTACCAATACCCCTGCAGAATAGCTTGAATCTTGTACCACAGCTAGAGAACTATGGTTATGAATTGGGGGAGAGAAATAGGATGGTGACCACGTTTTATAACTCTCTTTTTAATTTTATTCTATACTATTTTACACCCTTTTTTTAAATATATATATATATATATTTATATATATATAAATATATAAATATATATATTTATATATATATATAAATATAAAATAAATATATATTTATATATAATAAATATATATATTTATTATATTTATTATATATAATAAATATATATAATAACAAAAAAACGTGTAGTGTACACGACGGCACAAAAACACAAATTTAGGCAACACCACCACGTCCAGACAGGAAACACACACACATAAATACACACCCAAACAAACTCTGTGTGAAATCAAACACACACATTTAGGTGGAATGACTCCAGAAGCACATAAACACATTAAACACACACACATTTCTATTTTGATCGACAGTGTTTAGTGTTTCTTTGAGCTGCCGGCTGAATCTCAGTTGTTCTGCCACATCTCTCCCCCACACACACACACACACACACACCTTTGTGGGTCTTCAAATACTGAAAATACACACTCTGAACCTCGCACATGAAGTGTGGATGTGTGATATGAGGCCACAAGATGATGGAGGAGGCGGAGGGGGGAGAAAAGTGAGAACAGCACCTACCTCATCGGTGACTTTAAACCTTTTCAGCAAGGCAACAAACTTCTGCTTGATGTTTGGTTGCTGCGGAAGAAAGAAAATAGAAAAAAAAAACATGAGGCGTTCAGGAGATGGATGTTCACATCTGTGTGTGTGATGGAGAGAGGGGATGTATGGCGGAGAAAGAGATGACAGGAGGAGGATAGAGCGGCAATTTACCGAGCTCTCTTTTCACGCTTGATGACTCAAAACAACAGCAGTTAATGGATACCGCGCCGGGGCATATTTCTGTATATGTCACATTAAGCAAAAAGCGCTATGTATGCAGATGTTTCGGCGAAAGGCTCGGGGTGTGACTGCATCTCGTGTTATTAAACCGGAATATTTGCGAGCGTGTGTGTTATTGAGGTTATCGAGTCGACTCCTCCCTTCGCAGATGTTCGCCTCAGTAAGTGACAAAGGGTTGTTTGTTTATTTAACAAGCCGAGCTATTTGAAATGGAAGGTATGGTACATAAAAACATTTATTAAAAGTGACTCAGCACTTCAAATATGCTTTTCTCTGAATCTTTTGGCATTCATTGTCTGTACATGACCTTTAAAAAAAAGACTTGAGAATGTAACTGTTGGCCAGACTGATGTTATATTTATTTTGAGCTTTCTTTTAACCTATAATAACTCCTTAAGGGGGCTGTGGAAACAAGTTGTGACATTGACCTTTTAAGTTGACACTAAAAGGCAACACTGGCTCTCTTTTAGCTCCATTTTTGGTCCCTACCGACTCCTGAAGCAGCTAACTCCTCTTTAGCTGCTAAATGCTCCACCATGTTCATGTCGCCAACTGTGTCTTTGCTGCTGAACAGTAGGGTTTTCAGAGCTGAGGGTGAATTTATATACAACTCACCTGTTCAAATTATATTAAGGCTTAAAGTTATGCAGAATTAAGAGCATGGACACTTTGATTGACAGGTAGGTGCAGTTACAGGTGGCTTGTTGAGCAACCAAGCATCATTCAGCCTGCCTCAAGTCCACCAATGATCATCGTCTTTGCCAATTTTTAGATTATCATAGCATATCAACACACTATAATAGTCATATTGTTCGTTCTTATACGTGGGCTCCAACTCTATTCACATTACTGGCAGCACAGCATTATGAGGCATCAGGCATGTTTGCAAATGTAGCCGATGAAAGTGACCTTTACTCATTTTCCTGACAGAGAGAAAGTTTGTGTGGGATCCTGATTGTTGTTGACAGAATGAAACATGAATCAGTTGATACCTTGTAATTGGACATCACCATTTGTTCTGTCAGTGCAGGATAATGTGTAGCAGTGCGTCAGCGTGGACGAGCCGAGCTTTCAAAATGCTCATTGTTATTTTTATTGTTACTTACTTTAATTTATCCACTTTTTTTGATGAATAAAAATGGGCGAAAATTAATAAAACAACAGATATAAAGACTATAAAAATCTGCAGTGTGAACACTTTATTTTTTATGCTTATTTAAAGGATTCTGGTGTGTAATCAGCAGCTCATTTCTCTTAATTTTGTTCTTCTTTACTTACACCTCCCTGAAGCTTTTGAGTATAAACTGTGATGAACAGCCGTGGGACGCCGTGCAAAACATAAATGAGACAGAACGCGTGATTTGCAAATCCTCATTTGACCTCTTTCACATTGAATACAGTACAAAGACAGAATTAAAGATATTTAATGTACAAACTGATAGTCAGAACTTTTCAGAATCGGGGTTTAGAAGGAAACCGAACAACCTTAAAATGCTCCTTTTGAAAAAATCTGTCTGTTTTTGTTGAGCAAAGCTTTCATCAGCAACATAAGTGGATGTCTGAGTGGCTGCAAAGAGGTGCGTTTGAAAGAGGCTGTGTCCCAATTTTCTGCTATAAATTGGAGAGGGTTGACTTCATGCTGTTTCTCTGTACACATAAATATATATATATTATGTGTGTGTTTGTGTTTGCAGTTACAGGGCAGAGATGTCGGCTGTAATGGCTTTTGAGTGCGTGTTTATGATCATACAAGTAGATCCGACCGAGCGAACGGATTGATGGACTAGACATTTAGTATGTGCTCAAATCAGCATGACTCATCACATCCTGAAAATATATAACATGCAAATAAATAAACTGGAAGTAGTCGACTTAATAAAGTAATAAATCTGACTTTCAAATTTCAGCTTTTTAAAAAAATTATTCTGGATTTTATGGAGCTGTTAGACCGCTTCGTTAGTACAGGTGTGAACCTCGTTTGTGTGCAGAACATTGGAGATCAAACAGTTCAGTGCAAGGCAGTTTAGTGTTCATATGGGTAGTATTTATTCAGTTTGGGAAACTTACTAAGGCTCGGACTACTTGCTGGAGTAGTAAACTGTGCTCCGTTACATATATGAGAGTCTATTGCTGTGACTGATTGTCCAGGTATTAGTCAGACTTGTTTATCTCCATGGAAACAGAGATAACATGAGCAGAAATTATTATTTTGAGAGCAAAATGCCCCAAAATATGAATATCTTTTGATTATTTAAGTTGGTAACTGTTGTATAATTATAATATTACACTGCCGTGCCAATAATGACGGTAAAGCACGCCCTCTCATGTAATATTGTGTTCTCAGAAATCATGGCTGATAATGTTGTGTGTGTGTGTGTTTTTTTGTGTGTGCTTTGTCCACAGGTGGCGGTGTCAGGGAGCAGTAGCGACAGTCTCACGGAGACCTCCACAGGAGCCCACCATTAATAACCTGCTGAGACAAACTCCTGCTGCGACTACACACACACACACACACACAATCACACACACACTCACACACACTTTCCCTTCTGACGAATTGCAGGTCTGCCGCAATTTTCGTGGTTGCCGACAATTTAATTTTAATCTCTGTTCCTCGTGAGTATTTCTGTGTGTGGTGAAGTGGTTAGTGTTATTGCAGGTGCTTGTGGCGACTTTTCTCAGTGTTTCCTCCACAGAAAATTGGCGAGAATTACATGTATTGAGAAGGAGAGGGAGAAAATGGATTTATAGAAAAACCAACAACAAGGGAGTGACGGAGCGGGGAAAGAGAGAGGGGCAGATAAGAGGGAGAGGTTGAATGAGGTGAGGCAAGAGGCAGACGAGTCCAGTTGAATCAAATCTATTTGAAAAGGCTTTTTCATTGTAGGAAATTGCTTCACTGACAAAACAAAGAGGTAGATAGAAAAGCAGAGCGATATAGAGAGATGAGGAGGTGAGAGAGGTGCTTTTCTTACTCTGGTGATGGCGGCATTGGAAGGGAGCTTACGCCTCGGCTTCTTCTTCCTCACCTCATCTTCTTCGTCGTATAGATACTGAGAGAGGAAGAGAAGAGTGTGAGTGAGTCGTTGTTAAAAGATTAACGTCATTTGCGCCACAGACGAGGTCAGGATGTACACAACAATAACTCACTACGTGGAAGAGGACCCGCTCTCACCGTAGATATAAATCATTTTAAGGCAACAAAAACACGATAATTCTTATACTAAAGTGATTATACACTAATGGAAACATACTAATGAATACTGTATTCCATTCCTGCCAATAAATGCTCCTAAATCTTACACACTTGACTGTTAATCATCCAATTCAAGGATTTTTCAAGCACTTTCAAGGCCCAATTCCCTAAAATTCAAGGATCAAACACAGCATCGTTTAAGACACAGATTAATTTCTGTTACAACAATGAGAATTTTCACAATGAGAAAAAGCCAGAACATATTTACTGAAGTTAAGTTTTAACTTTTTATTCTTGCACAAAATCTAAATAAATTCAAGCACTTTCAATGCTATTTATGTCCATTTTCAAAACCTCTCAAGACTTTCATTTTATTCCCCCAAATTCACAAACTTTCAAGGAATTCAAGGGCCAATAAGAAACATGATAATAATGCCAGCGTTACTTTAAATTTCATAATTTTGTTCATCATTTCAGTTCTAGTTAAATATATAGTTAATATATGATGACATTGTACTGTTGAGGTCTTGGTATCATGGTGACATCAGCAAAGTCAAACAGGGCATGAAGAATGAGTAAACAAGCCGACGGTTTATTCAGATTATCCCGACGACTTTATTTTCAGGTAAAATCAGAAGTGAGCGCCTGAGACGTTACAGATAATCCTTTAATACGAAAGTTTTCAAATGATGCCTACAGAGTTTTTAAATCGTCTCACCTCTTTTGTTTCTAAAGCTACAAAGAAAATCCTAATTATTGGATGAAATTTGCCTTTAAGTCGAAGACAAACAGCAGCCGTGACAGATTTCGTATCACCGCTGCAGCCCTGCAGTCGCCTCCCTCGCCCCTGTACCATCTCCCCCTCCTTTCTCCAAAGCCTTGTTGCTCCCTCCTTATCTCCCTCCGCTGTCTGTTCGCTCCTTTCACTCTCTCCTCCAATCTCTCGCACCGATGGGCACCGATTCCCCTCAAATCCCCCGAGCACTGTCACCTTCTCTCTTTTGCATAAGCAGAGAGAGAGAAGGTGACACGATAAAAAAAGCGTCTGTAACAGGAACGAATTAAGATGACAACAAGGTGGCCAAACACTGTTCACTTTGAACGAGGTAACACAGACTTCCAGTTGCTAAGGATGAATTTTCTGTACGTAATTTCCATGGTGACAGCATGCAGTAAAACACGTTGTGTGTGTTACATGTCACCTTTATGTTTCAATCATTTTTTATTGCCAATGGGTGAACAGGTTATAATGTAACTTTTTCAATGGCTTCTATCAAAATTCGTGATGAATTTCCCGACTTTAGAGAGCCTTTTTCTCTACCCTCTATTGACTGCATTTCTACATTTTCAAATACTGACTGAATGTCACAGAGAGAACATTTAATGCAAGAATGCTAAGACGTTAATAAAAATGGAAAAATAAGTTGTTACATTTTTAAACCTTAGAAAGATAGCTTCTGTTGGCTAAGTTGACAAATTGACTTAACGAATCAAGAGTGCCCGTCATCAACTGCTGAAATAACCGTTTGCTGTCGCTCTTATCCAAACATACCTGTCCATGAATGGGGTCGTCGCTGCCTTCCTGTTCTGATGAGTAGCTCTCTTCCTCCTCTTCAGAGTAGTTGTCGATGTCTGGGGAGCGATCTGGAGAAAGACAGGGGACATATGAATAAGGGTGACACGCTGAAAGTGAGGAGGACGTACAGACAGTCGTGGCGAGATGATGGTGCTCACCAGACATCTTTGCTTTGGGTCCCTCGTGGTCGATGGGCTGACTGGAGAGGGAATAGACTCGGATCTCGGCGACGGGTACCGAAGCGTCCTTCAGCTGGCTGTGGAGCCCCAGGACCTGGGCACCTTCACTGGGGTGCTGCATCACCTGGACAGAAAACACAAGACAAGGTTTGAGTGAGTTGTGTTAAATAACTACAGCCTACAACTTGAAGAGCGCTTTTCAATGTGTAATAACAGAAAACTGGAGGCAGCACAAAGCTAAATATTATAATATTTTTGTCCAAATGGTGCGTTCAGGAGATTTTTTTAGTCAAACTGGGCTACAAATTAACTGCGACTGTCCCAAATTCTACTTTCAACTGTCCCAGACTTAACACCACTGTCCCAAATTGAAGTTTTTCCATGTGCACTGATACTGAAATGTCCGTGATAGGCCAATATCGACCGATTATATCAGCCGAGGAAGGTAAGAAAGTGAGATGCATAAACTTCTCACAGAAATGTCCAGGAAAAAGAGAATTGTTTCAAGTGTGATCATCCTCAGCAAGGATAAAAAAATGGATTCAAATTAGAGGAGAGAGACAGAAATACAGACTCTGCAGACGGAGAGAAATACAGGTTAGACGGCAGCGAGAGAAGAAATGAGGACAGGCATGAAGCAGATGTTCAGAAGAGGTACGATAATGGGACGACGAGAAGAAAGGAGGTTGAGGATGATAAACAAAAATAACAGCCGGGGGATTAACAAAACCAAAGACGGCGGAGAAAACGTGAACACGCGAGGCAGCGAGTATAATTTCTTCTCTGCGGCAAACAGCAGCATCACATCCAGCCTCGCTCAGCAGTCCGGTCACACTCGGAGAGTTAATGAAGTCTGAGCAGCTTATTGTGGAGACAGCCTTAGCCACGCATTAAAGAGAGACATTACTGCCACACATCCATTTAAACGTGACTCAAGTTCTGCTTTAAATGCCGCTGGTGGCTCTCTAAAAACTTCCTGCAGCAGCAGCAGCAGCAGCTAATTTTCACAATTTTACAGTCAGAAAGACAATTATGCAAATGTGACGGGGCAAACATCACGGAGACACAATATGCATATTTAATGAGAAACACTGGTGTCATTTGACTTTTATGAGGGAAAGAAAAGGCAATTCCACACACACTTACCGCCTCCACATTGATTTATTATTTTTATTAAAGTTGATGTTGCCAATAAATCAGTGCAGAGTTTATAAGTGTGTGCTGGAACTGCCTTTTTGTCTTTGGAAGAAGTTTTTTGGGACCACAAAAGAGATCAAGAAAGAGGTGTGTGTGCTGCTTTCTACTAATTATATTATGACTTTCCCATAATTTCAGGTTCAACAGGTTCATCTTTTTAAACACCGCTTCTGGGCAGCTGTGGAAGTAGAACAAATCATCCACGAATCAGATGATCGGCAATTCGATCAACGGTTCCTCGTGTCTCAAGTGTCCTTGAGCAAGATACCGAACCCCAAATTGAACCCCAAATGAAGGTTGTTTTAGAGGTTTAAGCTGTTCTTAAAACCGGCAACCAAGTGGCGACCTTCGTGGCTGGGAAGTGAAGCCAGTGTGGAGGTGCCAAAAACTGCAGTTCCTCAAACGTCCACTTGAGGCTGGCTACAGAACGAGTCAGTCTCCATAAGTCCCCATGTTAAAATGTCCAACTTCACAGCAGAAATAAACATGTTTACAGCCTGGTACAAAAAACGGTTTTGGTCTCTATAGTTAATTTCTTCGTTCATGACAACTGTACTGAGGGTGAATTTTTATATATACCTATGGGTGACGTCACGGATACAATGTCCATTCTTTATACTGTCTATGGTGGCAACTAGGAGTGCAACAAGAGTTTTTATAATGTCTATTTCTTTCACAAACTTACAAGGATTTCAAGGACCTGAGGGAGCCGTGATTTCAGTATGACACAGATAAACATGATGACATCTTTAAAGCAACACACTCTGAGCAGGATCTCGGTTTAATGAGGGCAAATTCAACGTGACATTGTTGCGTAATTGCTTCATGATGTGTATATTTTGAAGAATCTGTACTCTGTAGGAGCTCAAAGCATGTTTGGATTTTCAAACTGGTTCATCCTCAGAGTTTGTGCTGGGTCAGTGGAAGCTATCTGTCATATGAAAAAAAGCGCAGCGCCATCAAAATGACATTTCGGATAAGAATGAACTGAAAACCTGAGTGTGTTCCCCTATAGCATATTATTTTTCTGACACTGACACACACATAGAGAGAGAGAGCTCTGGGGAGAGTTCATTCTGCAGAGACTTTTACTGTGCCCGTGAAGGAAATGAGTTTGAACCGATCATGCTTACGGGTCTGCATTTGTGTCCTTTGCCCTCTGTGAAACGCTTTACAGGCGAATCTGTCTGCTGAGGGAGGCTCATGAATAAAATTTGACTTTATTTTACATGCAGATGCAGCCTTAAACAGGCGGCAGGCTTCACAAAGACCGGAGCAACAAACTATTCCAGATAAAGGGCGAGAAAACTTTATACTCACCAGCTTATTCTAGTTGTACTCGGTTTAATTTGCTCGACATAAACGACCTACCTCTTGATTAAGTCTGCATTTATGTCCTTTCCCTCTCCATAAAATGTTTTGTGGCGAGCCGGTTTTGTTCAAGGTGTTTTATAGCCGATGAAAAGCCACCGGGCTTTCGTAAAGCACAAGGAACGTCCACATGTTGTGCACACACAGAAAGTACAGACCCACAGCAGCCATTAATCACAGACCCTTTTATAAAAGGTTTCATATTGTGAGAGAGACGGAGGAACGCGAGGATAATATTTAATTGGAACTTTGATTTATGGCGACATTTATGGTGGCTGAGGAGAGAACGTCTGAGGCCGGGATCAAAAACCGGGTTCAATTTTGAAGCACGCCTGCTTGAATCGAGTTCAGATGAAGGTTAAATGAAGGTTAGCACTAACGAGGTTTTCAATTAAAGTTTCCAAACAATAAAAGTGTCTTATGTGAGGATAGATGCTTGATATTAGATTGGAAATCACTTTCCGTCAACAGCGAATTTAAGCTGAGATTGAGCCGAAGCAGAAGGCAGAGAGGATACATGTTTAGGGAAATGAGCCTATGACCGGTAATTTGTTGGGTCAACAGCTCCGATCAGCTGGGACATTTGTCTGGCTGAAGAGGGTGAGACTCCGCTGACTCAACAACTCACAGCTGACGTGCCCTCAAACACGCAGCTCAACCTCCATCTGTTGCTGCTGGAGCTGAAAATACACGAAAAATGTGACGTGCGCATGAAAGCAGCCTTTCCTCCACTAACCCTGTAACCATAAATCACTCAGTCATATGAAGAATACTCATTTCCTCATATGTAAAGTGTATACAAATGAACTTTTCTGTTGTTACAGACTTTAACCAAAAATTAAATACGGTGATTCTCAAATGGAAAAGAATGCAAATGAAAGAAAACGCTGTTTGACACGAGGACAGTTAGTGTTCATGCAAAATGTTTCCTAGTTTTAGCTCCTAAGCTCTGAGTATTTGCTGCTTACATGACAGTGAACTGGATATTTATGCGGTAAGACGTCATTTCACTATTTTATTTGAGAATAACATAACTGTAGTCCTAGCTGAAGGGAAACTTCAGTGTTTTTCAACCTGGACCATATTCAGTGTGCGCCACAGCCGCCGGAGCTAATCACAGCCGCTCTAGTCAATGTTTTAAACCCCACCAACAGCACCGTGGTCCGGTTCGGAAGCCCAGAAGCTGCTTCATCGACCTGAACCAATTATGCCACAGCGGTTCTGTCTTTGACAAACGCCGCGAGCAGCCAGCGTCAATCGGCACAAAGCAGCTTGAGCTGGACGGAAGTCGGACACAGAAACGGCACAGAGAATCCAGACGATTTTCAAAATAAAAGACCCTGTGCAAACTTATGATTACAAAAAGAGCCAAAATGTAACTACTTAGGTAGAAGCACGTAAATCAATCACATGACCAAATGTGATGATGAAGTTAAAGTCTGGCGATGACACGCCACTGAAAGTCACGTGGAGAACGGACTTTCTGCGACAGGGACGTGCTCGGTGAGGTCATGATGTTTTAACTGATTAAAGGGAAACTTAAGTATTATTCAACGTGGACCATATTTTCCCATGTTTTTGTGTCAATGTGATGAATAGTAAGAACTTTTTTGTCCAGTAACAATTACAGTAATTTTATGTTGGAGTTGTTGGTCTACCGCTGCCTCGCTCGGTTAGTTTGTTAATATTTTCGTGTGTCTTTGGTGAGTTCAAACTAACGTGTCAAACCACTTCTTGTGCGTAATTAGCAGGAATGCACGTTATTGTGGTTAAATGTGATAAATGCAGAACTTTAAAGACAGAGTAAAGCAGGAGGAAATGAGAAAATCTCAAACATTTCACATCACAAAATCACTTCTGCAGGGAACTGAACGTCACAGATTCAAAGTTTCAGCAGCTGGATTTTTCACATTCTTGTTGCGATACCTCGGCCATGTTGATGAGTCCCAGTGCCAGTGTCTTGTAGCCCAGGATGGTCCGGTTCTTGTACCGCTTCCGTCGCTGCAGCATGATCTGAAGCTTGTTGGCGTCCCTCTTGAGGAAGTGTGGATACTGCAGGTACAAATACACAGAAATACACACACACACGGGTAAACATGTGCACTGATGCACGACGACATTTGTTTCCCAGGTCATGATAATTAGGCGGATCTCACTTGCTCATTGCATAAGGAGCTCACACCCGCTGACCTGTCTCCGGCGTCCTGAAGTGTCGAACTACTTAGTCACATCTGAACTATGACATAGCCCATCATTAAGGACCTCACCGGCTGCACTATAAATGGAACAAAACCCGACTCCTGCAACCGTGTTCAAAGCCGTGGAATGACTCTGCTCCTCCTGTTTTAATAGGCTTCCTCTATGCAGTGCTGCTGCTGCAGAAAGTTCAATGTATAATGTATAAAGTCTGGCTCTCTGCACTCGGGAAGATGCAGAGAGAGAAACTCCCTGACCTTTTAGCAGCATTTAGAACCATGAAAATCGGAAAGTATAATTTAGAGCAGAAGAAAACCTCGTGGGAATCAAATTAACCGTGCTCTGTACATTCACATACAGAGGGAGTGAATGTAAAAACACCAAACACTGAATTCAGATTTGGATCTCTGCTGTTTATGACAGATAGGGACTCCTTAAACTAAGCCAGATACAGCACTGAACAAATATTAGGACATATTTTTGAAGAACTGATGTGCTCTCCTTTCACGTAATTGGAAAACAGTCCCTCGAGATCTCTCGTGGTATTTTTGTTTGACTGTTGTAGCCCAAAAATGAATCGTTTTTTAAATTACAAGTCGATTCTTAAAAGTTTTCACTGTTTAAGGAACTCCTTGGTTGTATTTGTCTCAAAATACTGCAGTGGACGCAACAAATGGTTCACCACGACGCCCATGTCCATGGGTGGAAGTCGGTTGGTCCCCTACTTTGGACAATCTGGACTGAAATACCTCAACATCTACTTTTGCACCGGGGTTCATGGTCCCCAGAGGATCCTATGACTTTGACGATCTTCTGACTTTTCCTACAGCACCATAGGCGTCATGTGGTGAAATGTCTCAACAACTGTTGGACGGATTGCTATGAAATTTGGTTCAAACATTAATTACTAATAATTTTGGTGATCTCACCACCT
This sequence comes from Miichthys miiuy, assembly GCA_036365135.1. NCBI lineage: Eukaryota > Metazoa > Chordata > Actinopteri > Sciaenidae > Miichthys > Miichthys miiuy. Next base: position 5,179,974 of record CM071625.1, on the reverse strand, counting down.
CATGGTCGCGCTAGATGATAAATAGGATGACACGCAGCAAAGAACCACAAAACAATGTTAGATTTAGTTATGAGGGCTCTATTTTGGTAGAAATTAATTAGAGGGGCTGTCAGATAAGCGCTAAGAAAAGAAAGTCCCTATTTTGTGAAAAACAAATTGGATTTTCATTTGACCTTTCTTGTAAAGAGTTGTTCGTGAATTTGATTATTTTTCATGGAAAACGGCGGCAATTAAACTACCTTTAATCACTATTCTGCCTGACATCAAACTGCATTTTGTTGTTGTTTTTGTTGATAGCCTGAAGCTATTCATGAGCATTCAACCCTTTATGTTGGATAAAAAGTACAAAGTGTGTGTATGCTTTTGACTGACAGGTGCCTGCCCCCTCTCTCTCTCTGAATCTTTGTCTTTACCTGCAGGGAGAAGGTGAGCTGCAGGTCGGTCTCCGTGAGGCCCGCAGAGGACAGCAGGATCTCATTGGAGCGAAGGATCCTCTTGGAGCCCTGAGTAGGCGACAGCAGGAAGGAAAGAAAGAGAGAAAAGACAAAAGAGAAAATGTCAGGAGTGCACGGAAAGAAAGAAAAAACTGGAAAGATTACTGTTAGCATGCCCCGGCCGACTCCAGCAGGGTGAGAACAATGAACTCTCATCAACCGCACGCAGTGAGAGAAGTGGGAGCAAAGGAGGTCGGGAAAGAGGGAGGTAAAACTGACTGATAGGAGGCAACAGAGGAGGGAAGATTGAGCAAGTGGCGGCAGCGGCGGCGTGAAGAAGAATTAAAACAGATTTAAAACAGCTTAAAGTGTATTATGTGCCAAAAACAGCAGAATTCATTGGTTTACTTAGATTTAAAACAAGATGGAAATGGTGAAGAGAGAAAAGGAGCCAAGGAGCAGAGACTGGGAAAGGAGCCACAGCATTAAAGAGGAATTTAAACAACGTTAATTGTAGTGTGTGTGTGTCAACAAAGAATCTGTTGGTTTTCTTCAGTTATGGGCAAGAAAGAGGTGATACAGAGCAAAACGAAGAGTGCAAGACGGCAGGAGAGGTGAAGAAATGAAGGAATCTGATCAAATCTGACAACTTATGTCGTATTTTCTGGAGTTATTCAAGCTAACATTTACAAATGTGGCTGTCAGCAGGGTGTGAAATGATAAGAAATTGAATACAGGACTGGAGGCTCGCCTTCGAGTATAAGAATAAAAGTAATTTACACAGCTGTGGACGACTTGCAGAAAGTTTTTTTGGCTGTAAACAAAGAGGAGGCGTCCAGATCCAAAAACCTGACTCGACAAAACAATGAACTAAAATTGGAAGAAAAGAAAAAAAACACCACTCAATTTGTGGATTACTCAGCAACATTTCAACTCGTCTGGCACATTTAAATTCAAGTCTTTAACTCCTGAAATACAATTTTGCTGATTAAAGCCAAAGAAATAATTGCTGAATTAAAAAAAAACTGCTGACTAATGGGACTTTATTTACTTCCAGGAAAGTTCAATTGTTCTTGCCGCCAGGTGTCCATCCTGAAACATCTCCGTCATTCATTCATTGACTGACTGTTCGACACATCTCGTACCTGCAGTTTGACGGCGATGACCACCGAGGTGAGGTCTTTGTCCAGCTCCTTCAGCATGATCAGCTTCTTCAGAGTCAGGTTGAAAAGCCTGTAGACAAACACAAAAAGAGGAGGCAGGGTTAGAAGACATCATGGTCCAACAACTCAGCAGTGGTTCATTCATTCCCGACAGAGCTGAGCTGCAAGGTTTGGCAACACCTGTTCAGATCTTTGCGCTCCTTACAATGCAGCCCCCTGTGATAAACTCCCCGTTATGAGGTCGTGAGAACTTCCCCATGAAATATCTACAGCCCTTGATTCAAATACAACACAACCGTCTTCAATAAAACAGTTTATTTTTGATTGTTGATGCGTAAAATGAGCTCTTCTGAGGAGTTATAACATATTATTGCAAAAAAAAGCAGCAGCAATATCAACATTTTATAGACCTCTGTATCTTTTGCTCCATATCATCAACTAAGTTTCCAAACTTGTGTTACAGAGGGGATTCGAAAGTCTGAAAAATCATCCTGTTAAACAGATTCGACTTCATCACTCCGGCCTTCTGTAAATAAATGAGCCGGCGCTCCTTCATAAGTCACGTTGGATAAGAGCAACAGCTGAAGTTAGAAAGTTTGAGTAAGAACATGCAACATGTAGGAGAAATCTTTGGGAATTTGATCTGTGTGCACGGTAAAATGATTAGGAACAGGAACACCTGATATCAGTGAGCAAACACAAGAGGCTGATAAGACTTTTCCTCTCCTGATACGATACAATAAATACATGAAGCGATAATATGTACCAGCGAGTCAGCAGCTGATAGAGGAAACACTTCTGGCCAATGCACGATCCATTCCTGACCCACTTCTTAAGGTCAGAATCGGACCAATCTGGATCCGGTGGATTGGATAGGTGCATCTCAACAAGAAATATTTACATTTTTTATTCTTTAAGTCTAATTTTAAAATACCACATAGAGATAGAGTTGCCAATTTCTTAAGTATCCAGCTAAAAAAAGCCAATAAAGACGTGGATCATCGGCGGACCTGAGGTGGGCTGAATGACGACTGTGTGCTCAAACAAGCCACCTGTCAATCAAAGCGTCCATGCTGTTAATTCTGCATAACTTTAAGCCTTAATATAATTTGAACAGGTGAGTTGTATATAAATCCACCCTCAGTACAGTTGTCATGAACGGGGAAATTAGCTATAGAGACGAAAACTGTTTTTTGTACCAGGCTGTAAACATGTTTATTTCTGCTGTGAAGTTGTGACATTTTAACATGGGGACTTATGGAGACTGACTCACTTCTGGAGCCAGCCTCAAGTGGACGTTTGAGGAACTGCAGTTTTTGATACTTCCACATCGGCTTCACTTCACAGCCACGGAGGTTGCAGCTTGGTTGGAACCAGTGAATGTTCGGCATTTAATCATTTAAATGATAATCATCATTTTTTGGCAGGAAACATATTTTTTAGTATGTATCCCTTTATTATTTTCTCACTTATTTCCTTCATAATTACTTCATATTTACTTTCTCAGTGAGTCTTCGATGTGCAGAGACACTGATGATGTGCACCAGAAAAATATGATTTGTCTGGTGGTCATTATTTCCCCCTCAAGTTATTAGAAATGTTCACATTTCCTGCCTCGTACTTTTGTTGTTTATCTTCAGTCTATCACACATTGTGATAAACACAATTTGCTTTCCTGGAATAAAAGCCTTTTTTTTTTTTTTTTTTTAATCTCTGCGATGTCAGACAGTTCATCTCTGCCTCATCACATTGTGTCAGCGTCTGTCATCTCCAGATCTCTTTTCTCGCCGTTGATGCGTCCTTCAATTTTCGCGTCTTCTCCCGCTCCCTCCCTCTCTCTGTTCTCTCTTGATTGTCTGACTTGTTTCCTCCTTTCTGTATTCATCTCCCATCCCTGTCTTCTCTTTTCTCTCTGTAGTCCTTTGTCAGCCTGACAGTCTTTGCCTTTTTCCTGCACATCATAACATTCTATCTCTATATGTGTGTTTCTTCCTTTGGTTTTCGTTCTGTCTCCCCCCGTTCCCCTCAGACGGCCCCAGCAGGTCTATTTTAGTGGTTTACTTTCTGTCTCTAAAGACCTGGAGATGAATTATTGAACAGACTGACCCCTGGCTGCACAGCTGCTGTTTGGGTGTGGTGTGTCTTTTCTCTGCTTCCATTTCAGTTCGTTAAGTGCTTCTGGTCTCATATGTCTCTCTTTTTTTTAACAATTAGTTTCAGTCTGCATGTTGAAACCTACACATGCTCCTCGTTCGTTCACAGTTGGAAGACATCCAGTGTTATTTTGTCTGTGCGCGCTGACGTAAGTGTTGGCTTCAGTTGGAAAAAGGACAACGTTTGACAAAAATAGCAAATTTTCAGTCCCATCAGATGTCATCAGATAAAACCAGAGCTGCACTTAAGACCTGTCACTTTTCATTTAAGTTTTCTTTTTGGTTTGATGGTCCACTGGAGGGTCAGGAAGTGGAGATGAAGCAGAAACGGGATGACATATTTCCAGCATTACAAGCTGACATCAGTGCATATATTCAGTTTAACCAACCAACCAACCTTCTGGCTCCAGAAGTGAGTCAGTCTCCATAAGTCCCCATGTTCAAATGTCCAACTCCACAGCAGAAATAAACATGTTTACAGCCTGGTACAAAAAACAGTTTTGGTCTCTATAGCTAATTTCCCCGTTCATGACAACTGTACTGAGGGTGAATTTATATACAACTCAGCTGTTCAAATTATATTAAGGCTTAAAGTTATGTATAATTAACAGCGTGGACGCTTTAATTGACAGGTAGATACCATTACAGATGGCTTGTTTGGTCATTCAGGTCAGCCGATGATTCACGTCTTTGCCGATTTCTAGATTAGCCGGGAGGCTGCCAACAAAATTTGAGCTTCAAAGTGGCTCTTCGGAAACCTACGAGTGACGTCACGCAAACACTGTCCATATATTATACTGTCAGTGGTTTCAACTTCTCAAATGTGAAGATTTGCTGCTTTTTTATGGTCTAAAAGCATTTTATTTTGAAAATATTTGGGGTTTTGGGTGAATAAAACAAAGAAAATCAGGTAAATTTGAGATATTTTTCACTATATTCTCTTAAAAATGAATGCAAGAATGAGCTGGTTCAAGCTTGAGTCTACTCTCACTGCTCTTTACACAGCATTTTAAAAAGCCCCACATCCACCAGTACATTACAAATCAAAGCCTCCCAGGGGTAAACTACGATCACTCCCTGCTGAGCTGGGTGTGGCGTCTGGAGGTCAGAGCCTCGACACACTCACATAATAATCCACTCCATGTTTGTGGAAGAAAAGAATAGCAACACGATGAACACTGAAAACAATCGCCAAAGCTCTACAGAGATCGATATTATCCAGGCAGGACTTCCAGAAATACACACAGTCAAACTTCTAATGCAACCTTTAATGACAACTGTAAAGATTAAAGGCACCGAGAAAAATTGCATCCCTGTCTCAAACACACCTCTCCACCCCTCAGCTCCCTCTCATCTTACCCGGGCCGTCCTCCAAATCCACCCCACTTACTGCCTTTCATCTTTCTTTCAGCTCTTCACGTCCCAACACTGAAATTCACCTGACGCAACCACCACCGTAATACTCAACGACAAACAGAGGGCCTTTTCTCCTCACTCCCAACGCTTTCTTCATGAGATCAAAGTGGCCAGAAGAGGCTAAACCTATGAATAAAAGCAAATCAATTTCTTCTCCTGATAGAAAAGACAGCTAAGTGCAGCTTCTGCATACACCTGCTGGATGTGAGTGGAGTGAATCAAGGTGGAGAGGAGGCAGAAGAGGCCGGGTGCCAGAGGTCGATTTGTGACGGGGGGCTGAAGCACCTGAGGTAAGCCATAAGGGAGGGAGGAGATGAATGGGGGAGAAGGGTGGAGATCTGTCTGTATTACAGTCTAACAGACACACAGATAAAGACGGATGTGTTTCTGGAGGCCGATCAAACTCAAGACCAACATCTTCCATCAAAATATTAACAGATTACCCCCAAAAAGTTGCTGATTAATTTTTACAGATAACTTGTCGATGTCAATCTTGCACATTATCGTTCTGTACCTGCTCTGTAGTGTTTCCCTCCATCAGCGTGATCAATCACAGGGCTGACGAGATGGTAAATGTTTACGACACCACCGGGGCCTCCGTCATCAGACATTATAGCTGTAGGTTATAGCTTTTGGAGGGTCCTAAAGCGTGATGAATCAAAACTCAAATAAGATGTCGTACAAGATGAGTCCCACTGTTCAGAGCCTCCAATTTGAAGAGAAACCTCTCGGTAATGAGGTGGCACAAAACCAGCCTGGAAATTCAAAATTTCCCTCGAGATAAACTTTTAGTAAATAGCCAAGGTGTACTTCATTGTTGCTCAGTAAAAAGGATGGATGTACCAGTGGGATTTCTGCATTACAACTGAAACACAAGCCTTCCATCATGCTGAGTTTTAATTTGATTCCTTTCCACAATCAGGTTAAGGATCAAACATCTTCTTACCACCTCAAACAGCTGACAACAGAAGCACTATAAGCTGCACAACAGAAAAATAATAGCAAACATGGTCCCTAGCTGCTGTTTTTAATAATCTTCTGACACCTCCTTCACACTTAAATGACCAGGACACCTCCAGTGACCTCTGCACTCTTTACTTAACTACTTTAAATCCCTCTGGATGAAGAAAAACAGCCAAATTCTTCAAAAAAAAAAATAGCTCCAGCCTCGACTGCTGCACAGATACAGCACGTCACCATATATGATGAGGGGAAATCACATGGTAAAGGTCAAAACAGTCTACCTGCCACAAACGCTTCCTCTCCCATCCAGTTCTCACTTTTATGCCCCGTCTCCTCGACAGCCTGTCACTACATCGACAGTCACTACGCATCATTATCAATCTGAACAAAAGACGAGACCAGAGCAAAGAAAATGACGACAAGGAGTACAGCAAAGAGGAAACAATGGGAAAAAATGGATAAACTGGAGCACAGCTTTGTTTTTCTTGCACAAATAATTACAAAGATGCTTCTACAGCGCAACAACTGGGATATAATTATAAACTGCAATGCATACTGGAATAAAAAAACGCTAGTCTAGCTAAGCCAGGGGTTTAAATCTCCTGGATTTGGGATTTGGGATGTATTCATCCTAAAATTTCGGATGTTGTTGTAAATTAATCCATTTTAACATCTCTCTTTGGATTGACTAATCTCATGATTTCTCCTTTCTTAACTTTACTTCTCTCTTCACTGGAAAACATGTGGATCGACGGCATTGTAGTTCAAGTACAGAATTGAGTTTGGCCACAACTAACTTACTATTATTTCCATTATCAATTAATCTGCACATTCTTTTATCAATTGATCACTTGGCCATCCAATAGTAGTCCAACACCCAAATATATTCAGTTTACTATCACATAAGACAAAGAAAAGCAGCAAATCCACCCAATTTAAGAAGCTGGAATTGGGGTATGTTTGGCTTTTTGCTTGAAAATGTGGATTATTAAAGTAACTGCTGATGTTTTTGGTATTGTCAAAAAAATCCATATAAAGACCAAAAGCAACAATATATCTATCAATAGTTTCTGACTTCTCCAGTATCATTTTCTTATTCAAAAACAGCTCACAAAATATAGTTTCAACTTCTAAAAAGGCTCCGTACTTTCCTACTGTAGTTTTTAACAAAAGTAACTCCAACAGAAGTAAATACTGCATTTGTTGAGGACTCTTTTCAGTGGCAGATCAATAAACATTTGGTTATCGAAAGAGTATTTCCAGCATCATGCTGATTGTTTTCTTGATTAATCACAATATCCTAAAGCACAAGTTAACGTCATTAGATGTCTGTTTTTGGACCACAGTGGAGCTCTACGGCACAGACTGATAAGCCATCAAGTTTTCAATGCGCAGACAATACTTGTTGCTCTAAATTTAGTCTTTAAAACGTGAACTTTAAACTTAAAAGCAGCTTTGACTGAAGTGGTTGTTTGTTTCAACAAGCAGGAAGCTCTAGCTGGGTTTGGGCGTTTACTTCTGTGGCTCGTGTTCAGTTAAGGTGCAAAACAGTAATTACTCAAAAGTGGACTTTGAAAGGCTTTTCTGTGGTTGTCATTGTGTCATCTGATGAAGCCAGCCCCACCTTTCTTGAGGATTTCTCAGTGTTCTCGACATCACATGATAAACAAAACACAGATTTTCCCCACAAGGTTTTAACTCTATTATTGACAATGTCTGGCCTGAGCCGCAGCCACCACAAGTGAACGTTACATCGGATGTGGAAGTGCCTCAAGTTGCACTTCCTCTAAAGGCTGCTGGCTCCAAAATACTAGAAAAACACACAGCTTTTCTTGAAAAACATGTGAGCACAGTTCTCCTTGCAACACCTCGGTTTCACTTCTTCAAAGCGTGCCATGGCAATTTCACAAACTCCAGTTCAAATGAAGACGAGAATGGAAGTGTACAGTACTTGTTTGGGTGTGTTTGTTTGATTGGCAGGTGTCTCAACCCAACACTTTAACTAAATTTGTGTCAGCATTGGTTTGAAAATTTAAAACCAGGCCAACATACAACCAACATATAGGCGACTTCACAAATTCTGCATTGATGGTTTTCGAGTACATGTTGAGGATGTGGTGCATTATGGTTACAATAAATCTTGTGTTGACATCTTTCACCACTCGGTATGGTCAATTAATTGATTCATTGATTGGCAGACAATTAATCTACAACAATTTTGATAGTAAACAATAGTTATTAAAGATATATAATAAGTAAAAACTCAATTATTGACTGTTTAAAGATCATTTGGGGTTCTTAGGATGGTCTATTCTCGCATTTTTCACATTTTTGGACATCCTGTAAATTCTACAACTTGCTAACAGTTATCTTCTGGGATTTTGGACCAATGGTTGGACCAACAAAAGCAATTCAACGAAGACAGACCTTCGTTACCTTCTGTAAATTAATTGATTAATCAATCTGATACATCCCTGGTTGTCAAGATCACATAAGGGACTTTTATTAATGCCCTTATCCTATGTTAAAAAAGACACAAGAAAGACAAGAAAGATGTCTGTCTGCAGGGTGTGTGGGAAAGAAACAGTGTGTTTGTGTGTGTTTTCACTAACTGCATCAATTTGTCATAGGTCTTCATGCTTGTACATGACAAACTGGAGAAGACCTCCCTGTCTGACTCACCACCACTAAATAAATCTTTAATGTCCCTCTGGGTGATAACGCCTCGTGTTTTCCCAGCAGTTGCTACTATTTCTTTGTTTATCTGTCGAAGGAATAAAGGCATGGGTGGATGAAAGGAGGTAGATGACGGAGGTAGAGAGTGGTTCGATAATGTCTGTGGAAAGATTGACCTCTGACATTCTGGAAAGGCCAGACTCTGAATAAGCATGTCTGTCCAAGATAACACACACACACAGAGACAAACACACAAATTAAGCCATGAAACAAAATCAAATATCAAACTACTCGAAGGAGAAGCGAGTTGAAGCAATATGCCAAATATAGCTTGACTCGTTTAGGGATGATTTAATTGATTTATTTGTCTAAAATAGTGAAAAATGACGCTCACAATTTCCCAGAGCCCACGGTGATGACTTCTAATTGCTAGCTTTGTCCAAAAGCCAAAAGATTCAGTGACAGTGACAGTGATAAAATGTGAAAAACATAACAGTAACATTTTAGATGATAGTCTTTCTGTTATTTGACCACACTAAAGTTTGGTGAAGATGAGAAAAACCTACTTACTGTAAGTGCCACCAGATTTTGAACAGATGTTCATGGTTCCCACATGATATATCCTAAAGCTAGTTTCAGACCACATCCTGTGAGATGTCTGGCTCAACTTCTCTGCCATAGGTCACTATGTTTTTTTTCGGACACCCCTGCGGCCCACACTGCTGCTAACAAAATGCACTACACCCACTTAAATCAATGGAAAAACCTGCGTTTTGATGATAGCCCAACTTTACTTCATGGTTTTTGGTGAAATATGTCACAATTATTGGATGGATTTGGTTTAGACATGAATTTGTAATCGCTTTGGTTCATCCAAAGCCATTAGCAAGCTGATCTTTTAATTTGTCAGACAAATAAATCCAATAAAGTACTTCCCCCCACTTCCTTAACGCTGTAATTATTAAATGGTAATTAGCAAATGTTAGCATGCTGACATGCTGAGCTAAAATCTGCTTAGCTCAAAGCAAAGAATAAACCAGTGACTCTTCACATTCTTTTTAAAGATGCGACCAGAATATTCTTGGCATTTTTGCTGGAACGATTCAGAGATTATGACGTTGTTGTCAATTAATTTTATGCCAAGCAACTAATCCGCTAGTTGACTGATCCCTTCAGCACCAGATTTGTTAAAAAGTACAGCAGGAGGCTCGCCAACAATACAAAGACGTGATGCAAATAAATATGGATGAGAAATTTAAGCATAAAAAACGTCAAGCTGTGCTTCAAAGGGATTTTAGGAGAAAAGGTGTGTGTGGCTTTAAGAGGAAGGTGCCTATGGTTCCCTTGACAACAGTCTGTCATGTGAGGTGTGACCTTGCCGTGTCATACAAGCAGAACAACATGCTAAGTGCACATTACAGAGGGAAAACAGTCCTTCCACTGACCTTCACGCTATGTCCTCTTATTTATTTTCCTCCCTCAGGTTTTCACCCTCCTTAATCTTAACTTTGCCGCCCTTCCATCTGACCTCCAACACTTCCTTTATTCCTCCACTTTATCCCTCCTCTTAACCCACATCACCTTTCCTCCTACTCTCCTCATCTTTTCCCCTCCTTCTCCTCATCCTGTCATCGGTGCCTCATCGCCTCCCTTATTTAAAGGACAACTCCTGCCGTCCTCGCTCCCTTACGTAACGGTAACTCAACTCCTCTTCTTCCCCTCAGCACCCTCTCCGCCCCACCTCCTCCTCTTAAATAACGTGGCGTCTCCTCCTCCCTTTCTGTAATTGTGATCAATCGCAGTGCCAGTGCTGCCGCTGACAGACAGAGTAAGAGTCTTGCCCTCGTTCCTTATTAGCTTCCCCCTGCTCGTCTCCTCCGAACTCATTATCATTCCATAACACGGATTAATCTGTCCGTAACACACAGCCGGGCCAAACATTTTGGCTGCAGAGCAACGCACACACCAAGTGAAATCCAATATCTTACAGATGATAGAAGAAAACCGATTTCAGCACAGTGTCTGCAATGAATTTGAAATATCACGCTAATCCCACATCAATTAAAGATAGAAGATGAGAGATTCACCTTATAAAGGCGGTAAAACTCAGGTAATAGGATGAGAATAATCTGTAATTTGGACAACTGAAGTCTGTAAACCACAAATACACAATACACAAATATGATATTGATGTTAAAAAATTCCAAACAATATGGTGAAACATTGTGCAACGGTGAGTTAGCATCAACTGAGCTAATGCTACAAAGCAACATGAATTTACCAAATCAAATTAAATTCGGAAATGTAGCACAACGATATGATGGAGTGACAGCTGGTGTCAGTTTTTCCTACATTTCCCACAAGCACCCAAATGCACCTTAAAGGACGACTTTGCAAAGAAGTTCCTGCCCTTAACCACAAAAATTAAAAATTAGTAAAAACCAAAACCCGACATGCTGTTTAATACAGGATGGATTACCTACAGTATATCGAGCTAAGACGTGTAGACTTAAGTTAGAAGAACAATATTGGCACATAGCAGAGTTATTAGCCTATGTCTTACAATGACAACATGCAGAGGGAACAAAACATTTCACAGAAGCCCTGTAATTTTCGGTCTACTCCAATAACAGCTGCACAAACGTGGTAGCCAGCTGAACCTCGGTCAACTTTCTCCTTTTCCTCTGCTTATTTATGCTACAACCAAATTTTGAAGATGGTTGAAAGGCTGACTGGTGGGGAAACCCAGGCCATTGTTTCCACAAGGTTTGTTAGTGCTCCTTGCTGTTGTGACGACTTTCATTGGATAAGAGGTGAAACGTCTTCTTGGATCTACAACCAAGTCGAGTTGCCCCAGATTTACAAAATGTAGGTGTCTTTTCGACATAGATTAGTCTAGCACATATCTACAGGAAATTAGAAAGTTGACCCAAGTTCTGCCTTTCTCAACTGTTATTGGAGCACAGAGCAAAAAGAGGAAGGGTCAACTCACCTTGATAATACTCATTTTTAATTAGTTTCACTGTCAATGACCAGTTTGAAATTCTGGACTTCTGGACTCGACTACAGCCACAGCCAAGGGTTAAACAAACTAGCACAGGGATATCACAAACACTGAGATCAGTGTGTGTTTATGTTCATTTTGGTGTAAAAGTCACTTCAATCCTGCTAGATTTATGGGTTCACACACAAATACGTGCACATACACACATTTTTAACAAAATACCAGACAATCACAAGAAAGTTTTCAAGCACCCAAAATCCAGGTGATCCAACATAAACTTTGATCTTTGTGTGTTTGTGTGGATTTTCAAGAGAAGAGCTGGTGGGGTACAAACCCTCACATGGGGAGTGTTTCATCCCCAGGCCCTAAATAAGCTTATCGACAGTCTCCACACACTAATGTGGACACACCAACACACACACTGGAGGCACAAAAGATAAAACGTGCATACAAATGAACTTGTGCATGAAATCCAGAGCACACAGAAGCAGGAGCAGGAAAATGATGTGGTAAGACAGAGACAGAACGAGATAGAGAAAGAATGGAAGAACGAGTCAACAATATCTAGTAGTGTATACACTCACAGGCAGCAAAAATAACAAGCATTTGGTTTTCTCACTAACAACGGTCTTAAAATAGCTCTCGGCTGAGTGGAGACAGCCTGTAAAGATGTCAACACTTTGGCAGAGCAGCACTGAATCATTTTTTATCCTCTAGCTTTTATATTAAGAAGCAAACGGAATAATTCATCTGAAAACAGATCTCGAGCTCTCCGTGTGCATTATTACGAGAGAGGATGAGTGACAGCGCAGCATGAGCACAAATGATGTGACCTGGTTGGAAAAACCTCAGAGTAGTGTGGTTCATGCTTTAGATTTGCAGTCAGCTGACCGTGTAGAAAAATGCCAACAGTGACGAAAGGTAAATAAATGATTGTAGGCAACATAAGAGAAGCTGTCGAGTAACTGTGAGTCCACAGCGATATGAAATATGAGCCCAATCTGTGTCTGTAAGGAAGAACAAGTTTTACTTTACTCTGAAATGTGTTATACTATTTTACTTTTTATTAATTTAATACCTCAGTCTCATTAACGTCTGCAGTCAATAAAAGTTACAGATGAAAATTTACAATTTGGATTTACAATAAAAAGTAGCAAGTCGTCAGCAAATGTTTGACATTTTTGCTTAGTTAAATGACTTTTTGTGTCATTTTTATCATGAAATTTCATTAATGTTGACCTTTTCACAACACTGTCAGAAGACAAAAACATTATACAACATAACTTTGTTGCATAAACTGGCAATGAACGAGTTTTGCTGCATTACTAGTGAGTCACTCTGAAGCATTGGGTTACAGGAGGCTCAATTTTAGGAATCTATAAACCTTGTTTATCCTGTTTGTCTTGTATAAAAATAAAATAAATATAATATAATAAGAGATGTAATTACTTCCTACCTGTAATTATGACAAAGTGAAAGCTACCAATTAAACCTATGTATTAACACATTTCGATGTGAAAATTGTGAATTTTCCCCAGATTTTCCAGAGTTCGACAAGATGGGTGACCACCAAAGAACACCTGAGGCTGCCTTTATCTGAAGTGACCCCCCCTCCCGCTTCTACAGGAGCAAAACTAGCCTGCAGAGCAGAGTGAGTCATAAAGCTCTGCAGTCTGCTCTGCTTCTCATCCATGGACCTAAGACAGCTTTGTGACAGCCAATGAGCTGCTGGACAGGGCGGGGTTTACAGAGTGGAGAGGGGAGAGATGAGGCGTGGCGTTGGGTTGCCAAGGCATCAATCATTGAGGAGAGAAATTGTATTAAGTCTAGAGATGGAGATGGAGCAAATTGAGAGCTAGAAAAGTGTGTATATACACTGTAGGTATGTGTACCCCCTTAGCCTGGTCTTACACTTGATTAGCATGCTGGTCACAACAGCAGTCAGACTCCAGTGAGGCTGAGGCTTCCTCCTTCCTTGTCCACAGTGGTGCAGCAGACTAATGCTCCAACACTATTAGTGAGGGAAAAACAAGATACTCTGTGGTTGTGTCGATCCATTAAGGAGTATATGTGTGAGAACGCACAGGTTGAAATGCTTTAGGAGGGCCAAATTTCCTCACAAAGACACAAAGACAAGCAGCTTTTTAGCCAGTTTGTTTCTTCTAAAGGGGAACTCCACCAACCAATGTCATCCAACCCAATTAATTATCACACCAAATGTTGGTGATGGAAGATTTCTCATCAGCTAACTCATTCAACAGTTTAGACTTACAATCTGATTAACAGTGGGTAGTATTTTGATATGAGTTCAAGAGTTTAGCACTAAAAAAATCTCTTTAGTTCCTGTTCGGTTTAGGCTCGTCATCCATCTTTCACGCCTCCAGAGGTTAAGCGCTTGACTCTCAAAAGGGTTTTTGGTTGACATGTCTTTTCAAGGACTTATGACTAAAACTAATAAAGTTACATATACAGAAGCAAATATCAGCTGCATGTGGGAGGAACTGCATTTAACATCGTCTGACTCACTGAGTGAGAGATGATGTGGTTTCATATGATGAACAATCGGGTTGCCAAGAGAGCCACAGCTGCACCTGTGTAGCAGGTGAGTCATTTAAGAGACGAGCCAAACAAAATCAACAGTAATTAAACACTAAAACACAAAAATCTGCAGTAAACCAAAGCTGAATTCAACCCCAGAACAACCTGATTTTAACCCGAACCCCAAATGTTTTACAGCTTTAAGGCTGAGTTGCTGAATAGAAAAGTGTTTCTTGGGATATTTTTATTTCTATTAGACTGACTGATTGATTGAAATTCTTCTTTGGCTGGGGCTCAAAGAAAGAGAGGTGGAGTGTGTGTGAGAATGGGCGAATGCCACATTTAGTTTAAAGCAACTACTGGGCTGTGGACCGGAACCGGTCCATGGGTCATTTGCAACCAGAAAAAATATATATTATTGATTATCGGAGTCTGAGAAAAACTAAACTCACTAAAACTGAGCATACAGAAGTGTTTTAATGAATTAATAGTATTGTTTAATAAATTTGTGGGCATGATTGCACAGCTTCTACAAACACTAAAACCCCACTGTGGCAACGTTAGTATTCTGATGGCCTCTCTTTAGAGGCAGCACTTTCTAATCAGAGTCTTGGGGAAACCGCTGGATGTTATGCTGTGAGTCAACACTCACACACACACATCACACACACACACTCTCCTCCGGTTATAGTTGGTACAGACTTGTCCCGATTCAAATCTTATCAATGTTCGTCCAAACGGAGGACAGCATCCAACCCCCCGCAGACATACATTACAGAACTGATAGCGCTGTCTGCTGATGACTGAACACCGGGAGGGACGCAAAACAAGCATGTACGCAGAAGAGAAGCTAATTGCGGTTTGGCTGATCAGTATGCATGAATGCTTTGCTATTCGCTCCGACAGAGAGAGAGAGATAGAGGGAGGTGGAGGAACAAGGGCAGAGGATGATGAGAATAAAGGGAGGAAAAGGAGCAGGAGAGCAGAGGCAACAGGACACTAATTCAGTAGCTTTTAATATAGTGCGTATTGATCGATGCTGCATCCCTCCAGCCAGTTTGAGGAGCCGGAGTCTGTCAGCCTGTTGGGTCATGTTGATATTACGGATGCTATTACTACTGAAACGTCTACCAACGTATACCACAACTTATCTTCACATTTAGGCTCGTACTGACGCAGATACTCATTCAGTATGTGCTCTTATGTATTTAAATGTAAATATATATATAAAATATATCTATTTTATGCCATTTAATACTTCGACTCTGCTACATTTTGGAACCCGATATTGCTTTTTTAAAATTCTCTACATTTATTTGACAACATAATTTGTTTAGAATCTACCAAGTCTCTTTAAAATTAGATATTAGATATATTTCTCTTTACTCTTGCGCACTAACGTGTGTAAATATATACCAGCTGTTTCTTCTTCTCATTGCCATCAAACCTAAAACATCCAGCTACATTAACAGACTGTAGAGAAAGCAGCGCTCAGATTTTTAATTTCCCAGCGATCATATTCAGGTGTTAAACAGGGTTAACTGGGATTAATCGGGGTTAACTGTTCATTTACTGGCATTAATGTAACCTCGACTTTCCTTTACTTCTAAATGGGTCTACTGGTGCATCCGGCCTTGAAGAACTACAATCCTCATTAGTTCAGAGGGTTTTAATTAACATTATTAAGGTATTATAAGCATTATTAACGTTATTTTCAGCAGCTTAAAAACAGACATATCTTGAATTCGTGTACACTGTAGATTTGTTCAGTCTGTAGCTCATTCATTCACCTCAAACAGAGGTTGTTGTAAGGATGTCAAGTCATCAGCAGCAAAAGTCAGAAAAATAATTAAATCCTGCTTAAAATGAATGTGTTTTTCTAAAAAAAAAAATTAGCTATTCATCTCTGGTTCTTCTGATCTCTTTGTTTCCTCTCTTCAAATCTGCACGTTAAAATACAAAAAGTCACGACGATAACAGATGCAAAACTCATCTCCTGTGTCAAGGTGAGTCTCGATAAATAATAACGGCAAAGAATAACGTCACGTTAAACTAGCTTTCATCAGCTAATGGCTCTCGTGTGTTCCTAATCTTTCCGTCCACATCTTTTTATTTTTTGGTACGCGGGAGCTTTCACTGCAATCCAGGAGAAGCGCTTCGTGAGTTAGGGGTTATAATTAAATGAACTGCGAGGCACACATGAGAAAAGAAAGGTTTGGCGCTTGCCGGAATATTCTGCTCAGGAAGGATTATATGTGAAATGAAGCCGGCTGTCAGTCCTGTCGACCTGTTCCTCCTCTGACATTTCCCTTTTTCATGATGTGTGAATCTATTATTAATTCTGCCTGAGCCGGGCGTCGTGTGTGTGTTCCACTAAACGTCTAATATCAATTTTAAAAGGTGTGTTACCTGCATCAGAGGATGGCAGGCTCTTACAACAGGGTCACGGTCACACCGACACAATGCATCAGGACCTATTTCAATGATGTGTGCTGCAGGCTCATTGTCTCCTTTCTCTTCAATTTCCTCCCTCGTTTATTTCTTATCACTCCTGCTAACACGAGCTGTCCACTTCTGTCCGATGACAAAAACCAGGACTATCTCTGCCCACACCCTTCTCTTCATTCATGGCTTTTTCCATTTCACCTCTGGCGGATCTCCATCACAATTCTCCATCTGTCGCATCCGATAGCGCCTCTGTTTTCCCTCCGACCCCGACCCGGCTCTGCACGGTTTGTCTAATTGATATCCTTTACTTTTTAAAAATCTTCGATCTCCATCTCTGCTTACCTCCATCTTTCTCCAACATAGGATTTGGATTGATTTTGTGTTATTCCAGTCCACTCTGTCCTCTACGTGTTCTGTCTGTCTCCTTCACATCTATCTTCACTTTATGACGGTTTTTAAAGTCTTTCAGTCGCTGTCTGACTTCTTTTAAATATGAGCCATAAAAGTCCAGCAAATTAAAATATCTAGCACAGGTGATATGATACGGACATCCTCTTTTTGTCACACTTTATCACCAATTAAAGATAAAGGTTTGTTGTGAACTTTGGCTTACAGCAGAAGAGTTTATAAGAGTAACTGTGGTGTAACAGGCACAGCGTGTATTCAGACAGCCCCTGTTTCAGTTCCAGCTTTGGTTTTAACTTTTGTTGCACGCCATTATATCTTTGCTTTCTCCACATGTTTGTCTCTACGGTCAATTATTGAAAATAAAAAGACAAAAATCCAAAGAATTAAAAGGTCCAGAGGATTCACGTGGATTCAGGCAGATATTAGACAGCAAACATACAACAACTTCTGGACTACGGCACAGGAAATATAAAGAAACAGTCCAGTTTAGGTGATTACACAGACCGCTCACACTAACTGAACTAACTGAAGAAATAACTGTGGTTTAACAGGCACGACATGTATTCAAACACCCCCGGTTTCAGTTCCAGCTTTTGTTGACTTTTGTTGCACGGCATTACCCTGTTGCTCTTTCCATGTGTTTGCCTGTTTTCAGGTGATTATACACTAAGAAACACATTTGTATCGATATTATATTTAATCTGTCCCATATTCTAACAACAAATACCCCTAAATCTTTCACACTTGACCTTTAATTTTGAAAATAAGACCTAAATCATCACCAGAGACCAACTTTATCAACAGAATATTAACAGAAGACGACGTCACAGGGACGAGGCATGTCAGGAAGTATCTGACTCAACTCAGGAGCTGACAGTAATTAAGACCGTACCCACCACTGCCAACTGATTTCCTGGGGGTTTACCCTGCACGTAACTTCTGCGGCGATACAAATGCACCACATAAAGATAAAAAAAGTTTTAAAAACTATAAAAGAAACCTCTACAGCTTTTATTTTGAAAGTACCAGTACCTTGCACGCTTCTAACAACAAGTGTGTGAAATTGCTCGAGGCTGCCAAATATCTAGTCCAGTGTTTCTCAATCCTGGTCCTCGGGGATCACTGCCCTGCATGTTTTAGATGTTTCCTCCTCCACCACACCTGATTCAAATGATCAGCTCGTCATCAAGCTCTGCAGTGGCCTGATAACGAGCCACTCATTTGAATCAGGTGTGGTGGAGGAGGAAACATCTAAAACATGCAGGGCAGTGGTCCCAGAGGACCAGGACTGAGAAACACTGATCTAGACTATCAGCTTACAAGATTGCCAATTCTTCGAAGCACACACACACCCTTCTGCTCCACCTTCCTGTAGCATACCTACTCACGACAATCTCCCACACATGCATGTGTGTCCGCACCGATGAATAAGCACATCAGCGCTGCCAGCACATGTGTATAAGTGTGTGTCAGTCTGAGAGTGTGTGGGAGAAACCGTGAGAGAAACAGAGTGGGTGAGTGTACGCTGGCATAAGTAGGTTACAGGTAACATTGTCATTGTGTGTGTGTGTTCGTGTCACATGGACAATATGTGCATCACTGAGCCTGCAGTGTGTGGCTTTCCCATACAGCTATGAGGCAGTGTGTGTGTGTCTTCCTGTGCTGTGACTCATATTTAATCTGAGTGCAGAGCAGAAGTGATTCCTTCATAACAGCAAAAGAATATATATGTGTGTGTGTGTGTGTGTGTGTGTAGGCCTATTGCTCACCACAGTGATCATCAAAACCATATCCTGGCATGGCTCTCCGTTCGCTGTATGCGTTTGCCCACAGCAGGGGAGCTATTTGAGCATGTGACTGCATGTAGGTGGGTGGGCACTTCATTTTTTTATGTTGTTATACTGAGCTATCTAGTACGCGTATCGGTGCGTGGGTGGCAGCTGCCTCGTTTTGGAAGGCATGTGAGTTAACTGTGCAGCGTTTGTGTGTGTTGTGAGCTATTAATCAACTCACTAGAGAGACTGAAAATTGAGAAGCGATTGCACAGAGGAGAAGTAAACAACGTGGACTGGAAACGGTTTTGGACAGTTCAGTAGTTCGGTCATTATAAATAAGAATAAATATGTGCTCTGAGTAGGGTTGCAAAATTCCAGGGATTTATTGGAATTAACGGGAATAAACCGTGAATTTACAAAAATGAAGGTTGGCCCTAAACAGAGAACATTAATATAGTTGGAGAACAGCGCCGTCACTACCATAACTCACGTTACACACTGTGCATAGGGCACCAAGTGCTGGAGGGGCCACCAAAATGTCCACAACACTGCAAAGCAATTCCCCTTAGGGCACCAAATTAGCTAGCAGCGGCCCTGTTGGGGAAAATATATTTTAGCATAGTTGTGACTAAAACAACCAGTATTTCCTAAATTCACTAGCTTAACTTCCCATGGAAAGTTTCTGGAAGTTTACCACCTCTTTGAAACCCTAGTTCTGCGTTTGTCAGACCAGAGAAGAAAGTGTTATTAACCACCCAGCCAAATTTGAATGATTAAAAATATCGACAAGTTTATGAAATTAGGTGTCAAAATTGAGTAAAAATCAGCGCGAGTCCGTTGAATGTGCTGAAGCCGCCCACTCGTGGGAGCAGTCAAGCAGCAATTTTGAAGCGACTGAAACGTGTCAGATGAGTTCAGAAAATGACATGACTAACTTTGAAACACTGAGTGAGATGAATTAATCACCATCTCTTTGCTCAGGGTGGCCTCAGCGTGTCATCGAGCCACCCTTTAAGGACCGCCCACAAAATCCTGCACGGAAAACTGGTGAAAAACTGTTTGAACCTCTAACTGCACATTTAAGTAATATATCGTTCAAAGTCTTTTCATGTGTTTTCAGCAACTATTTTCCAACATATTTAATGTATTTTGAAAGAAATCTCAGAATTACACAGACTTCAATGTGAAATGACAAAGAGGCAGCGCTGAGATAAAGTGAAACCTCAAACCACACTCACAGGATGCAACAAAATGAGAAAGATGGAGTGATAAAAAGGGCAAACAAGTGAGAGAAAGTGAAAATGAATGCATTGAGTCATGCTGTGTGAACATAACAGAGGTGTGTTGGTGAGGAGGTAAGGAAGTCACATGAATATAGAAATGTGTGCGCTTCCCTCGGGCTAGTGTTGCTATCAGCGTGGTGACGTGTAGCTCTGCTCTACATCTGTACTGGAAAAAACAAGTCAGAAAAATTAAAAAAACAAAGCCTCACCGATCACATCCAATCTCCGTTACAAACACACACAACCGCAACCGCTCTGTAATACACTTATCAGTCTGTTATGTAACCCTTTGAACAAATGGCTTGCAGAAAATACATAAGGGGAAAGTGTTTCTCTCAGCGATGGTGACAAATAGACTGAAATCTATCTGTGAAGCAGCGAGAGAGAGCATCAGAAAACCAACAGCTTTCGATAACACAACATTTTAATTCAAAATCAAAACTGAGATGAGAGATCAAGCGTAGTGAAAGCAGGAACCTCCAAACAGCATCCACTGTTGACGTGAAAGTACCTAAATGCACGATACACCGTGCTTTCTGCTTCAAAACACCACAAGAGAACAATCAGAGGACTTAAAGGCAGATTTTAATCACCTGATACGTTCCACTGACGACTTTCAGGGACTTTCAGGGGCTCTTGGGACGGAAACTACCAGCCCAGCTTCTGCTTTCTTACCATCATCATCATCATATGTATAACACGAGTTCACAGGTTTACAGAAATATAGAAATCTGGATCTTAAGAGTGATGGAGATAATAAACCGGGCCAACACATAAAACAACTGATAAGTTATGTGGGAGAGATTTGAGACATTATTTTATTGTTCCGAGACGGTTTGCTTGGTAAAACCTCAAAGTCATACATCCCATTGTTTTGTGCAGACGGACATGAGGTTGTCACAATACCCAAATTTTAAACTTATTAACCATAGACAGTATAAAACATTACCCTAATCTAAAAAACGGCAAAGACGTGGATTTGGTGGACCTGAGGCTTGCTGAATGAGCTGTGCCTGAATAATGCCGCCAACCTGTCAATCAAAGCGTCCACGCTGTTAATCCTGCATAACTTTAAGCCTTAATATCATTTGAACAGGTGAGTTGTATATAAATTCACCCTCAGTACAGTTGTCATGAATTGGTAAATTAGCTATAGAGACCAAAACAGTTTTTACCAGGCTGTAAACATGTTTATTTCTGCTGTGAAGTTGGACATTTTAACATGGGGACTTATGGAGACTGACTCACTTCTGGAGCCAGCCTCAAGTGGACGTTTGAGAAACTGCAGTTTTGGGCACTTCTGCAAAGGCTTCATTTGAGAGCCAAGAAGGATGCCGCTTGGTTGTTACACATTATACACTGACTCACAGTGTTTATTTTATTAAAATTAGATTAAGTAAAATTGACTCAAGTCCAGGACTCCCTACAGTGTCTGAAGATGAGCCTGCTGGGCTTGAAAATCTTTTAAACAAAGAATAATAAAAATAACCAATTAGAAAACATGCTCACAGTTTTGCAGGAAGTTAGTTAGCAGACACAGTAATCCTTCAGTACATATTTAGTTCGTTTTCAGCATGAACAACAGCTCCCTCAGAGCATCTATATGCTTTTTGAGTCTTTAGAGAAGCCACTGTTACAAACGTGGGAGGGCACCACACAAAAAAAGACAAGCAACAAAAAAAGCTCCTTTGTTTCTGAGTACAGTATTCCCCAGAACGAGCATACTGTGAATTATTTTCTTTGAGTCTCTAACATTCAACAACTCCTACATACAGCATATTAACTAGTCATATTGTCCCTCATGAAAGCAGAAATAGCACACATCGCACCTTTCGACATTTTCCTGGAATCTATCTCCAGCAGCAGCAGCGTGTGAAATATAAAAAAAAAGAAGACCATTCCACCACAAGACTGAATAAAAAGAATAAAACGACGCTGCTAAATTTAAAACAAGATCCAATATAAGCTTTATATCTCAATAACTATTCAAACAAACACTAGAAAGCGCTCCAATTTAGCTCCGTCATTTCATCTGTCTTCACGCTTTAGCAGCGTGAAAGGACACAGATTAAACTGCAAAGCCAAAACGGCGCTCAAAATTAGTGAAGACGCATTTGCATTTTAGATTTGCATGCGTTAAAAAGCTTAAAGCTGTTGCAATATGACACAGCAGGACTGAAAATAGAGCCAACGACAGTCATGTTGGTACCAAATCGTTGATGTGCCAGCTCAGAGAGCCATGACGGCACCTCCATAAAAAAGATGGCTGCAGAGGTTGGTTGGCTGATCTATCACAGCTGTTCATGAGGGGAGGATGTGACTGTAATTGTGGCACCATTAGGAAGAAGAAGGCCAGCAGGGGATTTTGGATCAGAGAGGTGAGTTATGGACAAGAGTAGGGCAGTCCCCAAGACAAAAAAGCTTAGGTTCAGCCGCACGCTGGCATCGACGGTGAAGTATGACTCCGTGGGGAGAGGGTGGTAAAGGAGAGACAAATGGAAAGGTGAAAACACAACAGGAGGAGAGACAGATGAGGGGAAACATGAGATAAAAATAAAGTCAGGGCAAAGAGGAAGAAGGAAGCATGTGGCTGAGTCTAATTCCTCCATCAGCTCACATCTCTCTGCCGTACATCCTCCATGTGCTCCAGCTGCTCCCCTTGCCATTCACCAAATCACCCGGCTTTGATGTTGTCCTTTTCCTGACGAATCCTCCCTCTCATCATCCTCCCCCTTCTTCTCACCTTTATCCACTCGAGCCCATTTTCTCTCACCCCCCCACCACCCATTGACTTCTCACAATTGGAACCTCCTCTTCTCGTCCTGGTTTGTTTCATGATTCCTGCATGATATACACGCTTTTTTTCCTCTCTGCTTTACCTTGGCGTGACATTCAGACTAAATGGCCATTTTGTTGCTCACTACATTATTCAGAGGACGCCTTTGATTTTCCTCTAACAGAGCGATGCACTCCTGTTATTTTCAGCTACGTTAGCCAGTGCATAATTAGCATAGGTGAGCAGGTTTATAGACAATGGCAGTAAATATTTATTTATGTTTATTCAAAGACAAGTGTGACTATGTGTCCTGGTACAGAAAAAACAGATAAGGCTAAGACGTCCACATTGTAAAATAAAAGTTCCTCCCTGTGACGCTGTTGTTTTTATTCTAGCAGGACACCTCCGGTATGATATACAGACACTAAAAACAAATAAATATATAAAAGTGAAGGTTGTGTTTGATTAACTGCTACAATCAGACTTGCAAAATCCCAGCAAAGGTTCAATTCGTTTCAACTGTTTCTCAAACCAAGTTAAAACCACCATTTAGCAACACCAGAGCTTTTGGAAACTCACTGACACTGACATTTGGGCAACAGTTCAGAGGACGGGAACCAGGCCAACATAACTTGTCACGTCCTCATTTCTTCTGCTATGGTGCCCTGAAGACTTCTGGACCCTTCTTTCTCTTCTTTTCCTATTGCTTTCCTCCTAAAGTCTTTGCTGTGTCTCTGTAGAGAGCAACAGTCACCTTGCTGTCATGAGCCGACAGCCTGAAGCAAGAGTGCCCTGCAAGGACGCACACATACACGTGTACACACAGTGAAGTGTTATTTGATGTAAGACGGTCTAGGTGAGGCAAGACAATTTGCACTACATGAAGCACACACTGATACTGCATGGCACAAATGGAGGGAGAACACACACACACACACACACATAAGTACCATTTAAGTGCAAGGTCAGCCAGGACACTGATTTGAGTGCTGCCAAACATATAATGAAAATGACACTGCTAAAAGGCAGCATTCGATGTGGAAAAAACACGCACACACACCAACACACAACCAACTCAACCGCCATTTAATGTAATGTGCAGGTGAGACAGGCCAGATTCTAGTGCAGTAAAGAATGCAGTGAAGATGATACTTAACAGCAATCAATGTGAAAACAGAAAACATACCGCAGAAACAAGGTGAGACAAGAAGCAGCTGCAATGAAAATCACACCATGACGGCGTGTGAACACACAAGAAAACACACTCTGACACGTACTGTATACACACACCGCTTTGAATGAAAGGTGAAGGAGATGTTGCTGCAACACAATGAGAGCACGAACACACAAAACGCTAGCGTGTTCAAGTGGCGTTCAAGTGCTTGTTGTGAATTCAATACAAAAGGCACTTAATGTGACAACGATGACACCAAACGATAACGCGCCAGACAGGTTAAAGGCAAGGCGAGCTGCAGATTCAAGAGCAGCGAATGGTGATTAAAATGAGGCCATCTTGCCTTGTGAGCTTAATGTGCTGAAAGTAGCATGACACAAAGAGTAGAAATTAATAGGGGACTCTGAGATGTGACTCTACGATGTCCATCTGGTGTGTGTATGTACCTTGAAGAAATGTGAACGCCCAAGCAAGAAAAGGAGAAATTCATATTGCTGTGCATCCACAAACACACTTGTTTTTGTCACTTCGATGAGATACACTCGCTAACGCCAACCCCTTTGTAGGTGATGGGCTGCATTAGCATAGGTGTGGTCAGATACAAGTATCATCGTTGAAACACTGCATATTACAGCAGTTACTATTATGAGGCAGAATTTTATATTCCCAACTGTCATTTTATCATTTGTCAAGAGACAAACCGCTAACACAGTGTGGTTGAACAGACGCACTACGTTTCTGGATGGCAGCAGATGTAGAGCCAAGTTCGACTTTTTGCAGATGATAATGCCTTATTTCTTTCCAAAGAGGTGACATTAAAATGAACCAGGGGGCTTTGGGTTTTCACACTAATGTTGTTGTAGCTGTACATAATCTTACATGCCAGTGAGGTGTTTCGGATGTGTTTGCATGTCTGTATATTGTCAACCAGATTGAGATAGATCAACCAATAAGCATGCATGACGCTTAGCTCAGATTTGGGACATCTGTGAGCCTCTGCAACGCATGGTTAAGGCGCTGGTGTGCTTCTTCAGAAATGTTTGCTGGATTTCATCTCTAACTTTTCACAATCTGACATTCACAACCACTTTTTTATTATTTGTTGCACAACTTGTGGCACTTTTTGAGTGAGTAAACAAGTTCAAAATAATGAATTTGCATATTTCAACAATAATGCATCCATCACCCTCTCTATGGCAGCCAGAATAAAACGGCCTCCTAGTGTGGTTCTTATGTAATCTATAACTAAAATACTATAAATATTTTGCTATAAATGCTATATATACTTTGTATTTTAAGCTTTAATCCCAAACTTTAATAGTTAACCTTGTGGGGACAGGCTTTTGTGGGGACTCACTTCCTATTTAGGTCCCTAAATTGTGACAGACCCCAAAATGTGACATTTTAGCTCCTACAATGTAGGTGTTACAAATTCACACACTTGCAGGCATAGACAGAGCTGTCGTGTGTGTTAAAAAAAAACTTGACCTCCTGTTCTTTTGCTCACTTTTTTCTGCATAATTTCCATCCTCTCTCTCTCTCTCTCTCTCTCTCCTCTACTTTATTTTGTGCCAGCCTCTGTGTCCCTCTCCCTCTTCATCTCTTCCCGTCTTGCTCTACTTCCCACAGCCACAGGCAAGGACACACCGAGGCCTGCTACTTCCTAAGGAGGGCAGAATCAACCTTTATACATTTACACTCTAAAACACATTACAAATTCAACTCTGTCATCATGTTTACACAAAAAAAAAAAAAAAAAGTGTGACAAATTGGGGTTAGCACATGTCAGCATTTGTCTGCTGCATCAGAAAACACGCTGAGCGCAACTCATTATTGTTGGCTAATCATGTTTTGCTGGTTTGCACTTTGTTATCCAGAGCACAGGGCTGTTGTCTGGCCTTTCCCCGTCGTCTAGTCCTGCGAGACTGAGCATGTGACCTGCTGTTTGTGTATGTGAAGAGATAAGAAAGTACTTGCTTGCAGGCCTATTCTGTGTGCATGTGTTTGCTTTTCATTACACGTGTGGGTTTACATTGACGTCCAGTAAAAGTAAAGATTCCCTCGGTTAGAAGCAGGAGGAATCCTCTTTTTTCTTGTCACCCATGCAACACAAGTACACACATATAACTGACCCTTTCATTAAAGCGATTACAGATTAATGAGCTGAGCACCCGCCTAATCCAGTTTAGCTCGAGGTGGGGAGACAATGCCACCGGAGCTCGATGTCGGCCACCATGCACAACCCGCGGAACCGGAAACCGCTATCTGAGCGGGCAATCGAATTAGCTTCCTGGTTATCGGCCAATCAGGGCCGCCGCTCCTGCAACGATGCAGGCATCATAACGGGCTGAGGGTATCAACGTGACAGCACAGAGTCGAGGAGCAACTGCTGAGCCAAAAATAATACTAAGGATAAGTCAGTTCTCCCGTAATGTGCCTCGTAGTTTGGTGCTGAGCTGGTTAACATGAATTAACCTGAACTCATTCAATCATTAACTTACGTTTCTGGGGAAAAAGGGACTCTAGTTCACTTTATTTGCCTTGTCAATCAATACCACTGTCATGTCCGCACACTAAATATACAGCTTAGCTTAGCATAAAAACTGGAAACAGCTGGCCTCAATACAAAGGTGAAAAAGAAACAACCTACCAACACCTATTGTTATTTTACACAAACAAATGAGAAATAATGTTAACCAATAGGCAGATTTAGTTATCTTGTCCAGCTAGCTGTTTCCCTCTGCCTACAGTCTTTATGCTAAGCTACGCTAATAGCTTCCTGCTTTTGGCTTCAGATTTAGTGTACAGACATGAGTGGTATCGATCTACTCCTCTAACTCTCTGCAGGAAATTGCACATGCAGTGTTTATGCTAAGCTAATGTCTCCTGGATTTAGCTTCATATTTACTGTACACAGTATGAAAGCACCATCAAGAAGCCGTGCTTAGTTTTCATTAGTTTTTGCTTTCATTAATTTAGCAATGGGTGACATTTTCGGTTTCAGTTAGTCCTGCTGTTTTTCCATTAGTGCTTATGTAACAGAGCTCAAATTATAATTATGTACTGAAAGGTTTCTGCTGCTGCCAGTCTTTGAACACTATTTTCCCATTAATGTCGAATGGAAAAACTCCAGAACACTTCTCGTCTCGCTTATCCGATATACCGTAAAGCATCGGCTCCTTATAGAAATAATGCATGCTGGGTAAATGATCTAATCAGAGGACCAAAACATGACAAACATAAATCAAAATCACGCATTTTCTTTAATAGAACACTGCGACAACATCCATGTAACAACGCCAAACTGCTCAAATGTCATTAAAAAACGGCTGTTTTGCAGAATTGAAGAAATGTCAAGAAATTATTGTCAGTAATCCACAACAGGCACCGTGTCAAGGTCAATCTCTGTTAAGTGCTTTACAAGCTTGTGTTATCACACAGGTGAAACTGTGTGTAACCTGAGCTGGACGGGATTACAGACGCGGACACACATTATTTGCATGAACGTACAGTAGCAGCACAGAGACACAAATGTAGCTAGTGTTTTGCTATTCATGTCCAAGTGCACTTTATGTGAGTCTGTGTGTATGTATGTGTGTGTGTGTGTGTGGGCGTGATAAACAAATGCAACTTGTCTCGTTGTTGCAACAGGTTGGTAAAGAGATTATGTTGAAAATGCTTTGTCATAATACGACCCAGTGTATGTTTGTGTGTGCTATTATGTGTACCTCATGTTGTCAACATGATTTGTGTTTCCCCTCGCAGCACGTCCTTCTGTGTAACAGTATCTTTGTTTATAACACATTAGATGAAAGCGAAGCATATGTCAGTGACATTGTCCGTGAAGAGGTGTCACTACACCTTCGAAATGGAAATCTGCATGCGTGTGTGTGTGTGTGTGTGTGTGCGCTAGCTGCCAGATGGGAGTCTATGATTCCACAGCAGGGGGATCGCTGCCAGGAGACATAAGCTCTCAAAGAATACGCCACATATAATACTGCAACAAAGGCCTCCTCAGACCACAGCAGTGTTATAGCCTCAATCAACCACAACAACTACACTGCAGCAGCAGCAGCAGCAGCAGCAGCAGCAAGAACACAAGGACAACCCAGCTTCACTACATATATTCTCTCTGAAACACAGTGTGTGTGTGAGAGAAATGACTACCAGCCGCCAGCCGAATGATTTCTCTTTGTCTGCTCATATTAAGAAGCTTCCAAAATCTTAAATCCTGCCTGTCATCGACCTGAATATTTCTATTTTTTTCCTGGAAGTTATGTCTGAAAAAGTCAGCTAAGACTAGCATTTGCATTATAGGTTGTTTTCAGCCTTAATGTTGCTAGACTAGTGTGTTTATAACGTGTCTGTTAGAGTTGTGGAAGTGTTTAGTTAGACGCCATGTTTCTGACAGCTCATGTAAAGTTTTTAGCCACCACAGAGTGAAAACAAATCATCTCCTGATGCTTTTACGATAGCGGCTGACCGCAGAACAAATCATCTGTCAAACAGCCCAGGGTAGTCATAATGGTGAGCTGGGATTTCAGAGACAAAAGGCGATAAAGATGAGGGGCATCTTTCCTTTGGACCGCCAGTATCTTGTGAAAATGTGCCTAACAACAATAGGAATAAGTCCATCCACAGCAACCATTCCAGCTACTCCTGGTGAATCCTGAGGTGTTGCCACGCTAGATGGGCTATGCAGTCTCTCCAACAGGTTCTGGGTCTGCCCTGGGGTCTCCTACCAGCTGCCCAAAACACCTCCAAAGGAAGGCACCCAGGAGGATCCTAATCAGATGCCCGAACCACCTCAGCTGGCTCCAGACTCCGGGCTCCCTCCGGATGTCCGAGCTCCTAATGCTATCTCTAAGGCTGAGGTTTCGTCTCTTAATCGGGCCAACTTGGTAGCAAATGCTTCCGATTTGTTTGAAAAGCAACCCAACTGGGTGTACTTTAACTAACGCTCAAACAAGTAGAGCTTTTAAGTTTGATACCAACGCTGATATCATCCTTTTGACTCATGTCCAAGCTTCCAAAGTGACACTGTTATCTCTGAAATTTATTTCATGAAGGTCTACAAAAGAGCATTTATGCCACTATTTGGGCGCTAAAAGGCGTACCAGTGAAAATCTTCTGAGTGGGTTCGCAGCTTTTTAAAGCTGGGTGAGAGGTTTCACTGCAGTTTTTTTTACAGCCTGCCAGACTTCAAGCTGCTGAGAAAAACATGACTCCCCTTCACTGCGTCACTTGTACCGTTTGGCCATTTCAGCTGCATACTAATAAAAATCTTCATCTTTCCAAAGCCATTGGACAAATTAAGGGCAATAACAGCCGTGCATGTCATCATCTACCATCTCTCTTACTCAACTTCGGAAGGATATTATCAGTAATATAATAATCATGGAAAGTCAGGGTGGGAAGAGGAGGAGGAGGAGATATGCACTTTATAATCTCCGTTCATCTCCAGCAGGCGAGCTGAGCCACAGAGGAAACTTCAAACCTCTCTGCCACTCAGCTGTGCGGAAGAACGAGCAGCGCCAAGGCGAGTGGCAAAGCCAAAGCTTCTTAATGAACACTACCACCCCGTCTGCATGTATGCGATGGCCTGATGGCACTCTCTCCATTTCTTTCCATTTGTGTGTGATCAGCAGCCAGAGGTTTAGGATGGGGAGGGGGGGTGGTGTAATGTAACGCTGACACTCGTTCCTCGAGTGTCCCACTATTGTGTTGCAGGGCAATTATAGCAAACGAGTCTAACAAATGCACAATGTATAATTTAGAACATCCTGCATTTCTGCACAGCACTTCTTTAGTCCAACAGTATTCATTACCAGGCCAGTAGAGAAGCATTTATTTTTAATGCAGTGACCCGGCTGTTTTCACTTATTTATATGTTTATTTTTAGCTCTAAATATTTATTTATTTGGCTGATGCTCTTTTTGGGTGCATACAAAGAGCTCAAGAGTATTTTTAATTCTTTTAGCTCGTGCCTGGAAACCACAAGATGAAGATGATGATAAACCACAATTTCCTTGTGCAAGGGAGGGTTTTGAGTAAGTGAGTAAGTTCTCTTTTCAGGGTTGTTTCTTTTGCTACAACAGGAAATCCAGTGGCTGGTCACCAGCAATAACAAGTGCTAAAATTAGAGGAAAATGTACATCTTCTTCTAAACAGATTAAATTATCTTTAAAGTCCCGGTCAGGGTCCTGCCCTCACTGATGTAGGAGATCATACATGGGTAAAAGTATACAAATTCTTAGCTGTATCAACCTTAAATCTTTATGCTAAGCTACGCTAATCACCTCCAGCCTCTCCGGCCCTGTGGCGAAACACAGGTTTTGCCATTCATTTGAGCTGGGGTAGTCCGTTTTGGCATTTTGGTGTCTGCCAAAAAACTGCGACGGAAAAGTTGAATTGGATCTAACTTTTATATAAAAACACAGCCGGACGTCACGCTGTGGCCACCAATCAGGCGCTCAGACCAGTCAAACCTCTCTGAAACGTGACTAAAACTGAGGCTATCCAGAGAGAGAGAGAGAACTTTGGTCAAGTGACATAGACAGCCAATGAACGTGAGTGAGCACCAGCCTCAATAAAACCAGTTAATCAGTGAAATAAAAAGTTATTCCCTGATGTGTCTACATTGAACCAGTGGTTCCCAATGTTGGGCTTGGAAGCCCCAAGGGGTTGCGATATAAATCTGATGTTTATATATTTTATTTTTTTCTTATCTTTATCGTTAGCTTGTAGATTACTACCAAATTTCCCAAGTAGTGTGAGGCTAATCACAGTAATCCTGCCATTACTTTGACATTTGAAGCTTGATCCACCTTACTGGGAGTTACAGGAATTGCCAATATCAGTTTGGTTTCAATGCACAGACTGGTCTGTGACATGCTAGCTTCAGCTTGACGTAAAAGGGAAGTGGTTATCCTCCCTGTTATTTCAAATTTGTCTTAATCCCTCCAAATTAGAAGGCTGCTTGCTTGTCTTGTTTGCTATTTCAACACGTTAAACACAGCAGACACAACATGCGGGGGTGGAGGATTTGGAGTTGTTTAAAAGGCACTTTTGATGGAGCGTGGCTGCATCAAAGTAGAGTAACAAGTGATGTGTTTTGCAGTTGAGTAATTCATAAAGTAAATAAATTACTTATTACTAATGTGTAATGAGTTTTCAAGCACATACAAATACATAAAGCTCTTCTCTATGGTCCATATACTTGCTTTGGGACTCTCTCATGTCTCGGAAACTACCTTGAAGCCCCCCAGCATCCATCCATGGATGGAGTCATGGGACTTTCCACTCAGCCCTTCAAGGGGACCTTTAATAATGCAAGGCGGAGGGCAGAGGGTATAGTTCCTGGCAGAGGGGATAGGGCCGAGCAGAGGCGATAGCGCCGAGCAGAGGGTATAGTTCCGGGCAGAGGGGATAGCGCCGAGCAGAGGGTATAGTGCCAAGCACCCATATGTGTGTGTGTT
Source organism: Miichthys miiuy (assembly GCA_036365135.1). Classification (NCBI taxonomy): domain Eukaryota; kingdom Metazoa; phylum Chordata; class Actinopteri; family Sciaenidae; genus Miichthys; species Miichthys miiuy. Next base: position 5,148,285 of record CM071625.1, on the reverse strand, counting down.
GATGACACTGCAGAAGAGACAGTGCAGAAAAGGAATCACCCACTACGCCACACGAGAGAGAGAGAGAGAGAGCTGGTTTGGAGCCAGTGAAATGATTTATTCCTCTCTGGTAAAGAATAGAAAAGAAGGTCGGTAAGGCTGAACAAAGAAATGACCTCAGGAGGCACTCACGCTGTGTTGATGGACACGAGGAAAGGGTGGAGCTGATTTCAGCTGACTGTACTTGTGTTCTCTTCAAAACAAACACCCGCGGGATCCTGGTTGCTCGTATTTACAGACGGATACACCGAATTTGACTGCTCAATTGTGATATCATCTCTCATCATATTTCCTGTTACTCCCTGCTGAATATGACCTAAAATACCACAAAAACAAACAGTCCTTGGTTGATATGTGTAGTATTTTTTTTTTTTTTTGGAGTAGGGAGCTGAGTGCATTTTTGTGCCTGCCAGGGGCATATTCAATTCGCAGGGTTGCATAAACAGCATACCAAGTGGCATTTTGTGTAGACAGGAAGAGGTTAGAGCAACAACACCTCGGCTAGCAAGGGGCGGGGGGGGGTTAGCAGCAACAAAGATTAAGCAACAGACTGCAAAACATCATCAAGACTGAATTTCAGCTTGAAGCAGAGGCAGGTTCCTCTCGCTGTGGAGATTAGTTGTCACCACAGCCGCTTTTGAAGACTTTCCAACTCCCTGCGTCTGCGAGAGATCCTATTTAAATGTAGATGACAGAGCCATCGCTCCTTTTTCCTTCTTCTTCTTTTTCTTCTCCTCATCTCCATCCCCTCCTCTTTTTTCTGATTCTGCGAATCTGTCACCGTCGCTGCAACTGCAGTGAAATCGAAGGTATTTGACGGACCGTGACGGTCTTCCAAAAAAAGACCCCACATATGATGAGGAGGAGGACAGACATTTAAAATGTAGGCTAAATATGGATGTTTTATTCATGCAAGCTGTTCCAAAATATAGATCCAGGACTGTATTATTTATTTACAAGCATGTGGTGCACACTCACTCACTCCCACGCATTACCAAAATGTTTAGAAGCAAAACATACCCTTGAGGCTTTGCTTCTAACCCCCGTAAAGCCCCGGAGCATTTTAGAAAGCAGCATTAAGATGTCAGCATGTGAGCTTTGTGTGTGTGATGCTTTTACCAGCATGCTTTATCCCCCACTAATTGCTTTCAGTGACCTAAACATCTGAGCTCATCTGGGCGGCTTCTGGCTAGAAAAAGCGACACGATTTAAGGTGGCGAAAGTTTCCAGATTCACGAGCTGGGTTTAACAGGTGAAAGCATCGACGTAAGGAATGTTTTTGTCTGCGTAGAAGATGGAAATGAATCAATACCGCAAACAAAAACCCTGATAACCCCATCATCAGCTCTCTTACACTGTATAGCCGGGGTCGTGAATCACATGTTCAGTCACAGCAGTTAACCTTTGACCTTGAATCTAACTCATGACCACGGTTATTACTGAGACTTCATCTGGAGCACGTCGCCTCCGATATGTGTCTATCACAGGTCACACGAGGCGGCGCGTCTGCTTCTGACATTCATGCAACAGCCAAACAAAAGGCGCCCACTTGGACGTCTTTTGTCTGAGGTGGATAAGGCGTCTCGTCCGCTGTGTCACAGCAACTTTCATTGCGTACAAAGCGTTGGATCACAAACACCTTGACATAAATCACAGTGGCCGTGCAGATCGTGCAGTGACGACCCCAACGCTTCATCAATCTGTGTGTCCTGCATTGATCAGGTGGGCAACGACTGAGGCTGATCTGGGAAAGGCTGCAGCTGCCCCCTGCACAAATAGCCTTGGTGCTATGGTTGGTGTGAAGATTATTTGGGTCTGGAGGTGCTAGAAAATTGCAATTTGGAGCATAAATAATGGTAATATTCCCTTTTAATGTGACATCAACAATCATCTCACCCATGGGTGACACCCCCCGGTGTAAACACCCTAACTGGGGGGTCACAACCACCCCCTTAAAAAATGATAAGTCATCGCCGTGTTCCCCCTTCACATACCTCGGCACACAGCTGGGTGAGGAGCGGTCCACCTCCCAGGTAGCATACAGGTTCATGTGGACCGGTCGGTTTGAGGTGATGCAGACCGGCTTGGAGGGTTGCATGTGCGGCGATGGGACGCCCCCAGTCCGCGGGAGCCCTCCTCGCTCCGACATCCTGGAGGCTGAAAACGAGCTTTCAAGTCGGGGCTGTTAGGGGAGGAATACCCGTAGTAGTAGTAGTAGTAGTAGTAGTCTGGTTTCTCCGTGTGTTCGTGCTGTTTTTTTAGGTGGTGGTGGTGGTGGTGGTGGTTGTTCCTCCTCCTGCTCCTGCTCCTGCTCCTTCCTTTAGCTTATTTTTCAGGCTCCTGGTGGTGCAAATGCGTAAAAACGCTCCGGCGGACAATGCAAACGGAAAGTTGGCCGTGCTATTCTCCGCCTGGTTGGGGACACATTGCGGTTTGTAGCCGTTAAATCCCCGCCGGGACACGTCCGTCCGTCCGTGTGTGTCCTCTCGTTATCTTCCCCCGTGCCTTAACTTCGCGTGTGTGTGTGTGCGTGTGTGTGTGTTGTGTTGCTGTTTGTCGGTGCAGGAAGCGGAAATTTCTCTCGCTGAAGTCGCACAATGAGCTGAAAGCAGCGCGAGGCTGAGAGCTACGCCTCTTCAGTTAGAGGACGTACAGCGCGAGCGAGAGCACGAGAGAGAGAGGCTGGCCAATAGTGTCACTGTGTTTTTTTTAAATCATGGTTAACATATGTTTCATCTATACTTACATTTACTGTAATATATGTTTGTATATGTTTGTATGTTATTCTATAATCACATTTTGTTTTTATATTTCTATTCATTTATGTATCATGTATCCTTTATTATTGTTTCATTTCATAATATTTATGATATATAATATGTATGTAATGTATAACGTAACAATATTTACTACAGTTAAAACTATCTTTTATAATAGTAATATTAGCTTTTAAAAATTTTTTAGAGCATTTACTTTTATTTTTAGGCTTGAGAATTACTCAAAAGAAAAAAAAAATATTATTATTTTATTTTATATTATTATTTATATTATTTTAATTGATTGTTTTTCATGTATGTTTTAATTTTATTAAATTATATTAAATTTTATATTTTTTAGAATATATATTGTAATAATATTTTATATAAATAAAAATATTTTATAATAATATCATATGTTTTTATTATTATTGTGTTGATTCTTGTACAACAATAATAATAATAATAATTAATTTTTATTATGTTAGCAATAAAATAAACATTAATAAAATATTTTAAATATGAATAATATTTCATATCATTATTATTATATGAATATACAGTATTATTATATTTGATTAGTGTGAGATGAGCTAGTCATATGATGGACAAATCAAACACTGGTTCGAGGTCGGAGCTTTCATTGGCACCATAGGTTCTACTAAACACACTTGGAAAGGGAGGGTGAGATGAGGAATATTCAGTTGGTCGCAATCGGCAGCCTCACTGCTAGATGCCCCAAAACACGACACTAAAAATATATTAAAGTTGTTATAATATATTCTGCTGTGTAGTAATGTAGCATAGTGTTGTGTATGATGTACTGTATAGCATAGTAATGTGATTTTTTTCATACATTATAGATTATTATATTTACCTTGTAAACACTGTTTACAATACACGAATAGTACAGTATTAATCTAACTATGTTCATGCAAATAAATGAAATTTGAATTAGACAAACAGCGAGAGCTGCCTTCTGAACTTTGACCCCGTTTCTTAGCCATCACATTCCCTTCAGAGGATGATTAGAAATACATTTAAAAACATCTGGCTGGAGTCTCAGGTGTTGCTGAAATTATTCCCATTAGTCATACACATGAGAGAGCTCACTCACACACTCACTCACACACACACACACACACGCCAAGGAAATATATAAAGGTGTAAAACCGGTTACAGAACTTGCTGACTCTTGCCATATACAAAAATCAGATATATAGAGAGGAGAAACACCATCTTTAAGTGCTCAGAAAAGATTTTTACTTCCTCTTTAAACGCCTGATTATGAGGTAAAAATATTGTAAGCATGTTGTCTCAAGCTGTAATTTGTGAGAAAACAGGATCTATATACGCAAATGCCTGCCTGCCATGTATTTTTCCACTTCTCTTTACCCTGTAATCACCAAATGGAAGCAACACTTCGCCTCTTTTTTTTTTTTTTCCCCCTGCGAAGCACACACCATGTCCTGCAGCTCTCTGTGGGTTTGGCAGCATGGAACAGGTGCAGTGTTTGCACCCTCAGGTGACAAAGGCATGGCTGTGATTACAATCTCTGAATCTGAATATGAATCAGGAGGTGACCTAATCGCTCAACCGACGTCACGGCACGGCTGGCTGCCACCTGTTTGACGCTTCTCTCTATAAGGCAGATTATCACAGCTGTCATCTGGGCCAACGACTACAACACTATGTGCTTGGAATGTGCTGCTGCTGCGGCGGTAACCACAGGTAGTAATGATGGACGAGAAAGTGAACAGCACACAGGATACTCCATCTTTGACTTTTGTCATGCATATTTATTGATATCAAATCCATTAAGACATAAAATATCACAAGCTGTTGGATTTTTTGGAGCAAAACATCAAGTTCAAGTTCAATTTTTCCATATTTCTAACCAAAAATACTTGACTTGAGTACTTCCAGATGATAAGCGGTTATAGATAATGCACAGATAGATGCAGTAAACTCCACAGTACACAGTTTTGTAGTTTGTCATGGCCGGATTAACCTGCTAGAGGGGACTCAGGGGCAAAACTGAAGAGATGGGCCCCCTACAACGCCTGTGTCAGCACCTCCACCTATGTTGCTCTCCTTTTGTGGTGTTTTACAGATGCTGAAAGGAGCTACCATCGGCTACACCTGCGCCAGTGTGCACTGCCCTATAAATGCCTCCATAATCCTGCAGACGCTGTCTGGCTCGCTCTGTCTGACGACAGCATATGTTTTCTTTGGTGCATCCATACATGTTTTACAGTACTGACTCACTGATTGGTGCACGTCTTTGCCACCACCTTGTGTTGTCTCCCGCCTTGTTGCAGTCTTTGACACCGCCCGTTCCTCCAAGTAATTTACGATGTGCACCATGTTCTTCTGAGATAATAAATGTCCTTTAGGTTGTCAAATGTACTTCACTTTAAACCTTAGTCACTTTTGAGAAGGCAGCATTGGACATTCAGGAGTTTAACAGCAGTGGAGCAACATTTACACGTAATAAATGTTAAAGAGAAGCATCACATTGACATTTCGATGCAGTATTCTGATGAAAATGTCTCCAGGACTGCTTCCACTTTTTGTATAAACTACTCTTGGTTCAGGGGAAATGTTAAACATGCAAGTAAAAGCTCATCAGTTTCAATTTAAAAGAGCTCAAAGGGGAACTTTTACTCATTCAGCTCTCTGGAAATTGTAAGGTAAGTTGTATAAAGTCTTTTGTGGAACCGGATGCAGCTGCAGAAAGTCTGATAAGCCACCTTGAGTCAGTGTTGACTGGGGCTGAAGACCACAAATCTCAGGGTGTGGAGTTACAAAGAAGTGAGTCTGAGGCTAAATTAGCGCCAGTTTAATCACCCATACTTGCACTTGCCAGCAGTTTTGTGTAAATGGTGTGTAGCCAGTGTATTACAGGTGTTTCATACACCTTCAGTGAAACCTCATCTGCCGATGGCACTGGCTTGCAAGCTCATCCTCATAGACTAAAAGTGTGACAATCAGTGAAATCAGCTGGTCTGCTAACGAGCTGGAATTAAAACCATGCAGACTGTTAGCCTGGCTGTCTCTGTTTACCGTCCACTCGTTCTGGATAATCGGCCGGATAGACTTAGACGCATGCAGTCCAAACACACCCCTGCTCTTTTTAACACGCTTCTCTCCTGATAAAGAGATTAGAATCAAGCAGATTAAAACATGGTCACGGGATAATCCTGGGGTTACTTTTTTACACAGCGCCACCTTAATCTGCCAGGTCATCAAGTGACACTGCACAGGCCCCAAAGCCAACGTCAAAATCAATTAAGTTTAAACTGTCTCTTATTCAACACAACCCACACATGGAGATCTACTCTGGCTATTGGCAAGTGTTGTGCGTGTATATTGTATTTGCAACTGAATAGTTTGGGATTATTTGACCACTGACAATGTAAAGAATGGATGGAGTATGCGTGACGTCACCCACAGGTTTCCAAAGAGCCATTTTGAGGCTCAAAATCTGGCTGCCACCATGTTGGTAGTCCTGCCTCTTCTGCCTCCCGGCTAATCTGAAAATTGGCAAAGATGTGGTTCATCGGTGGACCTGAAGCGGGCTGATTGACGCCTGGTTGGTCGCTCAAACAAGGCTCCACGCCTTAATCCTGCATAACTTTAAGCCTTAATATAATCTGAACAGGTGAGTTGTATATAAATTCACCCTCAGTACAGTTGTCATGAACGGGGAAATTAGCTATAGAGACCAAAACTGTTTTTTGTACCAGGCTGTAAACATGTTTATTTCTGCTGTGAAGTTGGACATTTTAACATGGGGACTTATGGAGACTGACTTGTTCTGCAGCCAGCCTCAAGTGGACGTTTGAGGAACTGCAGTTTTTGGTTTCACTTCACAGTCATGGAGGTTGCTGCTTGGGTTTTATCAGCTTCTAAATGAATTAGACTGATATACAGAGAATTTCTACTAAATATTTGCAATATTTGGCGAAATACACCAATTCATAGGCTGCAAGTAACGATTACATGAATTATTTTTATTTTTATTATTATTCTTGGCCTATATAATGTCAGATAACTTCCCAGATGATATATGCTTGTTCCCAAATACTTGTTTTGTCCAACCAACCTAAACACATACAGCTCACTATGATATATAGACTAAAGAAAAGCATCAAAACGTCACATTTGAGGAGCTGGAAACTAATCAGTTAACAAAAATTATTTCAGACAAGATATTTGAATAGCCACTGCAGGAATAAACAATAGAAACATATACATTCAACAAATTATAATTCTGCATCTTTAATCAAATAAAAATCAGAAATGCCAAGATGATATATTTAAAATGCTTGTTTTGTCCAACCAACAGTCCAAAATCAAAGCAATTAACAAACATAATTTGAAATACATCACCTGTTCACTGTATTTTTGTACTTTAAAAGACAACATATTGTTGATGTGTGGTTAGATGGATGGTGTGGGCAGTGAGACATGCTTACATGCCAGGAATGGACACATGTCCACCCACAAAGGTGCCCCTGTGAAACAATAACAATACCTGCTGCTGTCATTATCCAAACAGCTCTATAAAATTGGCTTGAATGTGTAATCCTTTGATTTTGAACAGACTGTTGCACCCCGTGTGCTCGACCCTGTGTACCAGTGACCGAGACATCATGCGGCTGCTGCGGCTATATAGGTCACTGTGCTCCACCCGCCCGCCCGCCCCTCCTTTCAGACGGTCAGCTGACTGTCACTGCTCTACTGCTCTCTAGCTGCACAAACGTGAGCTGCAGCTTGTTGCAACATCAAACAGTCTGCATGTCTGTGAGGATTAATGAAGTCATTACTTAAAAAGTATGAGGTGTCTGGTGCTCCCCCTGACATCTTGGGTCATCAGCGTTGCTGTAGCAACCGAGCTGGTGGATGTGAGAAAGCTCTTGTCTCTTTAGGAGAAATTAAAAATGACTTGTTCTGACATGCTACAGTTAAACTGTAGAGGAAATGTAGTATATTTCAAATATATTAATATAATATATAGATCATATTTGTGGGTATGGGGGTGGGTTGCTGGTGGTTACTCGGTCTGTTACCAGGCAACCACCCGAGTCTCCAGGTAGTTACTGCTCCCAGTCAACAAATAGTCCACACATAACCACCTGTAAAATGGTGATTAGGGTTAATTAATGAGCGTTAGAGACGGAGCCAGGCTAGTTATTCACTGTTTCCAGTCTTTACACTAAGGATATTATATTGTCACATAAAATAATACAGGTACAATCATTGTAACAAGTATTTATGTAAGCTCCTATGATTAATTCACTTAAAATTAGTGTAAAATATGTGTAATAGTAATTAGAATAGAAAACATAACTTATTATGTTTGTGATCTAATTTATGAAAATATAGACCAGCCACCAATCAAACTCAAATATTTAAAATAATAATAAAAATAATATATTTATAATCATATTTAAAGGTTCGGTTATATTTTCTGCAAATATTACGTCTCAAAGTTATGGTCTATTTTTATTTTTATCTCAGTTTATTTTTCTTTTTATCTATTAATTTATGTGTATTAATTGTCCTTTTATCATTTATTTTATTATCTTTGATTCTGTCAATATGCAGCGCCTGGTCTCTACAGTTTTATTCTTAAGCCAGTCTAGGTGGCTTCATTTGGACAGTGGTTCTGACCTCAGGCCTGATCAGATTTAGCCTTTAAACATGTGTAACCTGTAATCGTACAACACCCAAGAGCCCAAAATAGGTTTTAAAGCGAGAGCTCCTTTTCCTCTTTTTACCCGAGTCACTCCGCTTGTGACTGAATCAGCTGACTCAGACTTTGGCAAATACCTCGCATTTTACCAGCAGCGCCTGATTATTTCCTCGCACAAGCGAACACTTACAGTAAAAGTCTCCACGTACATAGCGATGTCAGGAAAATCAAATGAAAGCAGCGGGGGCGTCACACGTTGTGAACTCTTGTCATCACTTCATTTATTTACAAAAAAAGACAAAAAGGACAAGATTACAGTGAAAAAATAACCAAGACGTCAAAACAGAGGAAATACACGCCAGCGTTCTCGTGTGCTCACACGAGATGCGTCACAAAAGCATCGTCTATTTATAGTTTTTTTTTTAAAAAAGGAACACAAACATGTTTACTGCTACTGGTCTATCGGATGATTGGCGTTGCAGTCTGCGTCCTCTGAAGTTAAAATCTGAGCGTGGCTCTTCCTCTTTCATTTCCTGTCGTGGCTCATCGTCTCGGCGTTTCTGCTCTAGAACTTGAACTCTTTGTATTTCTTGGCACCGCCTCGCGTGTCCTGCGGCTGGGCCTTCCTCTTCTTTTGCTGTTATGGTGACGAGCAAACACAGAGAGAGAGAGAGAGATGCAAACAGAGGTTATTAATGACGATAACGGTTGTAAACCACACTGTATTAGCAGCCTCCCACTTTCCTTTAGCCTTTAAATAAAACACTTGTAGAGTCGTGCAAGTGGTGATCAGCTGGTCATGTGTTCACTGTGTGAAGCCTCTGCAAATATGATATCAAGGTCTGATTAAGCACCACAACCTAAGTGAAAATAAATATTCATACCTAAAATCATGTGCTGCTATCTAAGCCACCAAAAAATATAAATATTAGCTTAAATTTACGCTATTTATTTACACTGTATTTCCACTGCTTTACTTTGCCACCAGAGATGATTGTTGGAACAGCAGAAACATTAACCTTTGTTTTGTTTTGTCACATTTGAATGAAGTCTGTTTTATGCGTTAAAATGGACGTTAAGCTCGTCTTAATTCGGTAAAAGTGAAATTCAGAAGCTGTTCAGTTGTATTTTTCTGTTCAATAAAGGACAACAGGTGTGAGAATATTTACTTTAGCGACAGTTTCTGATTTTATTTATTGCACTAAGCGTAGTGAAGTGGGGTTCTTCAGCCATGCCGGCTGGCTTTGTTTCGAGGGACAGAAGAGGTGGATTTTTATTGAGTATTAAATGACCGAGCATAAACACGCCCAATTCTAAACCAATATCAGAAACATTTACGCTTTATGCTTACTATTAAGTACATAAGACCCTAATTTACAGTCTACAAGGCTTTGTGGATTTGACTTGACTTCTGTGATCACGATCTTTTCTAACTACATTTGTTGCTCTTTCATACATTTCTGCTGGAAACATAACTTTAAAAACCAATCAGCCTTCAGTAACTGTATTTTAAGTGAGTTCAATAACATTGAGTCGGTGTCTCTGTACCTTCTGTTTGGCAGCGTGCTCAGCCACCATGTCGCTGAAGTCTTCTTTCTCCACCTGGGCCTGCTGCTCTCTGACGTGCTCCTCGTACTTCTGCGTCATGGCCATGGGGTCGAGCTCCAACTCCTCCGGAGCCAGCGCCACCTCTACGCCCTGTGACTCCTGCCCTCCGCCCGCCTTACGCCCTGCCATGGCCTTGAAGAGAGGGGCGAACAAGAGGAAGGTTGAGACTTGAATTAGATTTGGACATTCACACACACACACACACATCTGAAGCTTGCAGAGTGGTCTTACCCCTGACACGTCGTAGATGTGTGTTGAGGCCATCATGGCTGCTCCGACGGGGCCAGTTCGTCTCTCTGGGAGCACCGTGAACAGCTGAGGCGTCTCATTTCTATGAACAAACCAACACATTGTTTTAACTCATATTAGCAAATACTAATGATCTATCCCATCGATAAAACAAGACATGACTTCTCTCAGCAGGGGCACTCGTGTGGGAGTAAATGGGAAATTAAAACAGCAGCGTTGGTAAAAAAAAATGCGACAGAGCGACGCTCACCCGTCCATGGCCTCCTCGATCTTCTTCTTCCTCAGCTCGATCAGCTCTGGGGTCTCCATGCCGGCGGGTACTGATGAGAAGCCTCCAGGCGTGATCAGCCCACTGAAACGCACAAAATGAGACGCAGTTCGTGACGAGTTTATCCATGCGTGTCCGTCTCCGTGTGCTTGTGTGAATTATTATGCATTATAAGGCAGAAACAGAAGCAAATACTAATCTTAAGATGAGTAACCTCTAGTTTCCTCTTTAAGATTCTTTCAAATTTCTTGATTTAAGCGTCGACTCTAGTTTTCACGTCATGTACCTGTCCGCCGGCGTGAAGAATCCGGTCTCGTCCGGCTTCTCCTCGTCGCTCGCTCTCCTCCTCCTCCTCTTCCTCCGATGACTCCTCGTCCGAAGGCTCAAGCTCTCCCCACGGTGTGTGATCCACCTCCTCCTCCTCTGCTTTGGCCTGGCCGTGAAAACAAAGACACGTTCGTCCATTACGAAGCTCGTGGGGTCAGCATTTCAGATGTTTCAGGAGATTTTGATGTACATGACGACTCATAACATCTCAGTAGATTGGAAACATTTTTAATCAGTGAATCGAGAGGACAGACAGCCAAAGAATGGTGGTGATAACATACCGTATAATTAGTTAGTTATGTGTGTGTGCGTAAGATGTTACGTACCTGGAAGTCTGCAGCGTTGGTCCCGAACACGTCACCGTAAAGAGGTTTGCCCATCTCGTCTACCGGCGGCTTCCCCCAGCCTCCGGCGTGATAACCGAACGTACAATTCTAACAGGCGACGAGAAAAATCAAGAATTAAACACACGGAGACACTAGTAGATTACTTGTTTTGTGTGAAAAGTCTGCGGTGTGAGAAGTCGTCTTACGTCCGGGATGGGGGAGTTGAGTCCGGGGATCTTGAGATTCGGGTAGGACGGAGGAGGGCCGTACCGCTGCATGGCTATCAACCAGGGAGGAGGCACCTTGTGGGCGTTCTGTGGAAGAAGAAACACGGACAACGTAAGCTCAATGACCCGCACTGTTTCCTCACTTCATGTTTAAAGCACTCCTTGAAACAGAAACGATTCTATCTGGATTTATTCGAGCTAAAAACACGACCCGGAGTTCATTTATTCACGTCGGCTGTTGTCGCCTGCAGCTGAAGTTTGAACGGATGTATTTTTTATTGCCGTCTATCTTTATCTCAGCTGTCGTGTTCCTGTCATTGTTGCTGTGTTTGCTAAATAAACAAGTCTCGTCTCATCTTGCAGGAGGAGATTCATTTTCACAGCGTGTACATTAATCACTGCGGTAACAAGAAGTGACTACAAAGTGATACAAGAGAAGGGACAGCAGCACAATAAATCAGTACTGGAACATTCATACTGCTCAAGACGTGCTCGTATTTGTGTATTTTTAAACTTTGGTTGTGGTTTTATTAAATAATCGGAAGGAATTATGACATTAGTGGGTCTTACAGGTCCAACAGGCATGCCCAGAGCGATACGCAGCTCGTCAGACAGATCGCCTGGCTTCTTCTCCTTCAGCCGAGTTTCAAACTCTTTTCCCTGCAGAGACACAAAAACACACAGCGGGTCACTTCAGGACTTCTCCCCACAGGACACCAACAAGATTTTATCGAAAGGTTAAATTCTCTCGTGCCTCGTAGTAAAGGTCTCCGTGGATGGTGAGTTTGGGTTTGATCTGCCACTTGAAGAAGGCGTCGTGCAGCTTCTGGTAGTCGATGTCGATCTTCCCCATCTTGGGTCGAACCTTCTCCCTCATTTTGGTTTTCATGGTTTTGGCGTCCTCCTGTAAATGTGGGAAATAAATGAACTTCACGGCTCGCTGTGTAAAGAGCAGCTAGGAAAATAAAGAAACGTCAGCGTGGTAGCTCACCTTCTCCTGCAGGGCCTCCCTCATCTCCTGGATCCCTGTTTTCTTGATGAATTCGGGCAGCTCGAACGGAGGCTTCTCTATACCCCTCTTGCCCTGCAGGTACTTTCTTTTGAAGCACCAGTGACGGGGTACTGGCACTGTGTTCCTGGTGGCCTTCAGGTGGACCAGCAGCTTGGGCTCCTGGGCCGTCACGTCGTGCATCTCCACCACATCTGGACGAGCCACCAGCTGGAGCAGGAGGAGAACGGAGGTGAAGGTTAAGCGTCGCACTGGAAATCTTCTGTAATCGTGACCATTTGTCGCAAAATTTACCTGTTTGAGTTCGGCCACAGTCAGCCTGTTCATCCTCCTCAGCTTCTTCTTGGAGAGTTTAGGTACATCGGGTCTGATTTCCTGCACGCCGAAGAATGTTTTAGATGTTTTACACGTAAAGAAACAGGATTTTATTCTCTCTGTTCAGTTCTAAGAGGAGAGAAGGATTCAAACCTCGTCGCTGTCGTCGCTGTCTTTCTTCTCATCCTCGAATCCCTTTTTCCGCAGAATGGCCGTCTCCTGCTTCTCCGCCTTCTCGGGCTCCTTCTCCTTCTCCTTCTTCACGTCGTCGGTCAGCTAGAGAACAGAGAAGAACGGCTCCGTTATAGCAAAATAACAACAAATGCACTAAGAGAATTTACAGTGAGTCAACAGTGTCCTGTAGTCACCTTGAACGCCTCAAAGATCCTCTTGAAGAAGATGAAGTTGGGGTCGTAGATCTCCGGCTCCTCTGTGATGTACTCGATCTCCACCTCTGACTCCTTGTCCTTCTCCTTGTCCTTCTCTTTGTCGCTGCCCTCCTCCTTTTTCTGCTGCTGCTCCGCCTGCTCCTTCTTCTCCTGGGCTCGCTTCTGCTTGCTCTTCTTCTTGCGGTTTCGGCGTCTGCGGTTTTTCTGATGGTTTAAAAAGAGTTCAAATGACTTGAAAATATTGACTAAAAACATACATACGTGAGGGAAAACGTCCCTTTATGCATCACTACATGTAATCAGAGGATTGTAACACAAGCTGCTCGGGTGATGTGCAAAAAAGCCCTCATTCTCAACTCATTCTGACTCAAATATTCAGGATCATTCTTTGCTGACTAACAGCAACAAACTATTGAAATATCACAAGCATAGAGCTGTCATGTTGTGTCTCACAGCTGCTGAGTATTGACAGACAGATGTGTGAGAAGACACTCACGTCTTTCTTTGATATCTGGCTGTCGTCTTCCTCCGTCTCAGACATGACTGGTGCAGACGAGTTCATGTCTGCTCCCTCATCGTCATCTTCCTCCTCTTCTGAAACAGACAGATGAGAATATAAAACTCCAGTGCTACCAGATAATTGTAATATATCTTCTTCGGCATGCAGAACAGTCTTAATTGTCAGTCAGCATGTACTGACCTGTGGGGTCGGTGAGCTGCTCCTGTCTGATCTCCTTCAGTTGGAGGATTTTCTCCAGAGCTTGAGGGATCTTGGGCCCGCTCGCTCCACGCTCCTCCTCGCTCTGCCAGGGCTGGAAACAAAACAACAACGTGTGATATCAATAAAAGATCTGAGAGCCCGAAAAAGAACAATCATAACCCTTTATCATTTTTAGCCAACACTGAGTCAGCTCCAACTGGGGAAATAATGTATGTCCATGTGCAGTGGAGTTTACACAAACAAACAAACGTCTGCTTACCTCTCTGTTATCTTCTCCTGGAGGAGGTGGCACTCTCTGTTTCTGGGTTGGCAGCATACTGACACCAGGAGGCAGCGGAGCGCGAGGATCCAAACCTGAAAAAAACAAAACACAGTTTAGTTATTTAGGATCATTCACCACCCCCGAAGAACTGACAACAAGCACTTCATCACCGACATACCTCTCATCGGGCTGACAGTGGGCATGGATCTGGGTCCCCCCATCTTAGCCATCTCCTGCTGACGCTCCTGTTCTAGCAGTACAGCGGCCTGATATACAACAAGAGAGGAGGCGACGTTAAACACAGAGACAAAAGAAAGGAGCAGAATGGATGGTGTGAGGAGACAGACGCCCTAAATGTCAGGAGGGGATTATTTTAACTGTACATTCACATGAAAATGTACAAAGATATTTTATTTAATGATTTTAGTGACATAAAGGTCAATTATAAAACACTACAAGAACATTTCCTACAGCCTTTAAATCTTAAGTAAAGCTCTGTCTGATGATCCATTATACAACCCTGATTCCAAAAAGTTGGGATGCTTTGTTGTAAAATCCTTTTCGACCTAAATTCAGCACAAAAAGTTGAGACAGAGGCGACAGCATCGTGATCGGGTTTGAAAGGGAGGGTGTCTTCGAAAGGCTCAGTCGTTCACCAAGCAAGGATGGAGCGAGGTTCGTCTACGAATGGTCCAACAACTTAAGAACAACGTTTTCAATGAATTTTGTGGTCTCTACATCTACGATCCAGAACATCGACAACATTCAGAGACCCAGAACAAATTTTGGCACGTGAGGGGCAACATTTAACGGCCACTTTGGTAAAAAACGGACATGATTGTATAAAAAGACGTTACCACACGGGCACAGGATGACTTAGAAAAGGCCGCAGTTTGTCGCTGCAGCTACTACTAACACGAGTTAAAACTCCACCGCGCAAAGAGAAAGTCAGATGTCAACAACATCTAGAAATGTGGCCAACTTCTCCAGACAAAACTTATCTTAGATGACTGACGGACAGTGGAAAAGTCCATGTTTTATTTTTTTTGGGAATCGCGGCTGTCCTCCGTGCTAAATTGACATTTTAAAAAAGTTCCAATTTCTTTGGAATCAGGGTTGTAGCTGATTTTATTTAACCGGTGGACTATCTTGGTCGTCTCACCCTCTTCTGCTGTTCCAGGAGATCGTGTTCATCCATGACACGGGAATCACCCTGTGATACACAGACACAATTCATGACTGAGCAACAGTCAAATAAAAAGTGACTCTGCGCTATTTTCTGCATCAAGTCCTGCAATTTTTTCCAAAAAGCAGAAAGTTCTTGCTGCGTTGCTCTATAGAGACTGTAAACTTTATAGTTATTTCTGTCGTTTCAATAATTTAGATTCCTTATTTTAGATTATCCAGAGCAGATTTCTTGGGTTGTTCTTGCTTTGAGGGCGTTTAACGGGCCTGTTTTCTTCTTTCATGGACTGATTGCACTTCTGTGTTTGGAAGTGATTCACACCGTAAATCCATGGACCGGCTGCCCACCCTCACCTGCTGCTTGGCTCGCTCCTCCTGCTGTAACACCATGGCTGCTCTCTGCTGAGCCATTTTCAGCTGATCATCCTGCGACAGGCCTGGAGGAGGCAAACCTGGGGGCTCCATGCCCATGTGGATGCCAGGCGGAGGGGGCCCTCCGGGCATCATGCTCATAGCCTGGAGCATTCCTATACCGGGAGGCATGGGTGGCA
This sequence comes from Miichthys miiuy, assembly GCA_036365135.1. Lineage (NCBI taxonomy): Eukaryota > Metazoa > Chordata > Actinopteri > Sciaenidae > Miichthys > Miichthys miiuy. Next base: position 5,132,352 of record CM071625.1, on the reverse strand, counting down.
TGGGCATCGGGGGCATGGGTGGCATACCTGGCACCTGCACAGGAGAGAAGAAGAAGGTGTCAGAGTGTGAAGTGAGGCTTCATTCTTGTTATTCCTTCATTTATAAAACATGAATTTAATGTAGCCTTCAGATAACACTAGTATTTACTGTAAAGTTGTGAACTAACGTAGTAAGAAACAAGAAATTATGATTCTTATATAACCAGGTTTTACAACTTATACAATCTTTATTTACACTTTTGTCAACATACCAGCTATCTGAAGATGAATCGAGTCAAGATATTTAGACTAGATGCCAAAAAAAAAATCAACTATAAAAGTCAAACTAAATATTAAAAAATTAAAAAAGGAACATCCTGTAGAAAACTGCAGTACAGTGACGTTTACCTGCGAGCCCATCGCTTTGTCGTCGTTAGGTTTGCTGAGGAGGATTCCAGTCTGCAGAGAGAAACACGAATCAGTCAAAGACTTTTAATCGCATTAAGAAGGTGGAGGTGTAATGGAAAAAACACTGTGTGTTAGTAACTTTCACCTTTTCGGTCCTCGGGTGTCTCGTGTATGAAAGCGACCTCGACTTTTCACCGTGCAGTAAGGGCTCGTTAGAGAGCGTCTGATACATTTCACCGTGACACTTCTCTCTAATCGACTCCTTTTTAAACACCCATCTCCTACCATCAAGGCTGCTATTTCACGTTTATACAGTCTCATCTATTCTTTGCAGCTAACCCCGCAGCATAAAATTAAAACCCAGTGGGATGGTAGGAGATCTCAGAGGTTCAAAAATTGCAAAAATCATACCACATCATACCCATCTCACTCGAGTTTGGCTTTCCCAAAGTCTATAATGATGTCGACCCCATGTGCATAAGATGCCATCAGGCTGCAGCCACCCGTGTCCATGTGTTTTGGTCTTGCTCTTCACTATGTACGGCTTTGTTTGGGGTTTTACCTCCTACTTTGCAGCTTCCTGAATATAAAGCTAGCCTCACTATTAGCTAGACGTTTGATCCTGTTGAGGTGGAGGGTGAAGATCTTTTGTTTTTGTTTATTGGTGAGTGTCTTACAGGAGCTATTCATGTGTAGCTGCAAGGTGCTCAACAGCACACAGCTCCTACATACAGCTGTGTGGTAGCTATGTTGCTATAAGTACACCAATACATGTTGCTTACTTACCTGCATCATGTAGCCCTTCAGCCTGTCAATCAGCTCCTCTCTGGGACCTGATGAATGACAAAAAAACTTTATTCAACGTCGCATAAAGTTGCTGCAGCTGCTTTAAACACACACACACGGTTATATACTGGATATATATTATGGATAATATAACACGGAGGTGTTGCGTTTAGCTAGTTAGCGTTAGCAAGTGGCTAGCCACTGTTAGCTAAACACAGTCCGCTTCTCTCCCCGTCCTTTCCCGCTCTTTTCTCACCCATCGTAGGCGCTCCAAGCTCCGCCAGCTTGGACTGAAGCTCCGGGTTGCTCCATGAGTTCAACGCCGCGATAGCGGTCCCTAAATCGGACGGGAGGGACTCGGTACCCGGTGGTCCGTCGGATGCCATGTTGAATTTCTCTCAATGGAACAACGGCGGCGGCAGCGGAAGACACGCGAGCTTAGTGCAAAGCATGACGGGAAGCTCTCCGGCGCAGTGCCTGCTGGGACATGAAGTCCGAAATGAGGAAACTCTGTATTTATTGATTGTAGCCTCAAGGTGTCATTGTTGAATCCTTGTTTCTTACCTGTCAGTCCTAAAATCATGTTTTATTATTAGTATAATAAAACTTTAGGTTGTTTACATAACCCCGGTTCTCTGAGTAATATGAGTGAGAAGCATTAATCTCATTATGCCAATCCTGATTGGCTGGTGAAACGTGTCTGATTTGCTGAAGGGCTGAATTCAAAGACATCCCCAAAATCAAAGCAAAACAATTATACAGCAGGCTAGTCCATTTTGCCAAAATGTCTTTGTAGCAACTCATAATGGTAATCGGTAGTTTGTATGCATGCCTGACAACGTCGGGGCATGCTCCTAATGAGATGAAGGATGGTGTCCTGGGGGATCTCCTCCCAGATCTGGACCAGGGCATCACTGAGCCCTCACTGGACAGTCTGAGGTGCAACCAGGCAGCATCGGATGGACCGCAATATAATGTCCAAGAGGTGTTCTGTTGGATTCATGTCAGTCGAGCACAGGGGTCATTCAATGGTATCAATTCCTTCATCCTCCAGGAACTGCCTGCATACTCTCGCCACATGAGACTGGGTATTGTCGTGCACCAGGAGGAATCCAGGACCCACTGCACCAGCATGGGGTCTGACAATGGGTCCAAGGATTTCATGGTGATACCTAATAGCAATCAGGGTGCCGTTGTCTAACCTGCAGAGGTCTGTGTGTCCTTCCAGGGATATGCCTCCCCAGACCATCACTGACCCACCACCAAACCGGTCATGCTGAATGATGTTGCAGGCAGCATAACGTTCTCCATGGCATCTCCCGACCCGTTCACGTCTATCACATGTGCTCAGGTTGAACCTGTTGTCATCTGTGAAATCACAGGGCGCAGTGGCAGACCTGCCAATTCTGGTGTTTTGTGGTAAATGCCAGTCGAGCTCCACGGTGCCGGACAGTGAGCACGGGGTCCAGTACAGGATGTCGGGCCCTCAGGCCACCCTCATGAAGTCTGTTTCTGATTGTTTGGTCAGAGACATTCACACCAGTGGCCTCCTGGAGGTGATTTTGTAGGGCTCTGGCAGTGCTCATCCTGTTCTGGTCCTGCTGGTGGGTTAAGGACCGTCTACGGCCCTGTCCAGGTCTCCTAGAGTAACTGCCTGTCTCCTGGAATCTCCTCCACGCTCTTGAGACTGTGCTGGGAGACACAGCAAACCTTCTGGCAATGGCCCATATTGGTCCACCAACCCACAGGGAAAAGTAGTCCGTTCCAATCAGGACAGCAAAACCACGCGTGCCACGCACGGAGTGGAGACATCCAGCATATAGAAACGGACAAAAGTGAGAGGCGAGGACCAACTCGCTGCAGCACAGGTGTCCTGGACAGAAACTCCCCTAAATGGCCCACAGCCAGATCCCATGGTGGTACCAGTGGTGTGGACACGGGGATAAGCCTGCGCACTCCCTTCATAAAACGGCAAACCAGCGACTCAACCTCGTTGTTTGCATCCCAAACCCGTTATTGGCAAAATGTTATTACGTTATTGGCTTTATTACATTTAAAATGGCCAAAATGTTTACATTATTGGACTTTATTACATTACCAGTTGCTACATGAGCCTTTTGTATCTACAGATGCTGCGGGTCCTCTTTCGCGGAGTGGGCCATTTTGAACCGTCCAGAACAAACTCAATACTGGCTTTAAATTACAATTACACACATGCACATATACACTGCTAAATCCTACACACTGGACCTTTAATAGCTGTAGTAGTTTAATAGTTTAATAGTAGTACTTATGCTGTAAAACTATGTAACAGAACTGGTAAAACTATACTTAAATATGGTACTTGAGTGAATATAATAAGCATAATTAGCTGCATTCCAGCACTGAAACAGATAACCTAACAACACTGAAGTGCATTATAAAGCCTGGTATGCTCTCATCGACAACAGCTACACAGACTGTGTATGACCCTCCCTTTGTGACCAGCAGTGAGCACTGCGCAGTCGCAGTGCGGAGGGGGGCGCAGTGGTTCCAATAAATCAGGGTAGAGGCAACAGCAGGGCGTTTCTAAATATTAAGAGCTGCAGAGAGAGAGAGGGAGAGAGAGCAGAGGAGGGGACGAACCTACACTAAACATGGAAGGGAACTAAAGTAGCACATTCATTGCCTAAACTACTGGAAACAACCGGAAAGGTAAATATAAAACCCATTTATCCACACTGGCTTCAGTTTATAGCTTGTCTCCCGCTGCATGCCTATGTATATTTATATGTTTGACATCCTGGTTTCAACTTTTTTTTTTTTTTTTTTTTTTTAATGTTGCATTGCGAAACCAGCGTCTCTCACAACTTCCAGGACACTGCAAATGCGTGAAATATGTCGGTTATTCTGCGTGAAATCTCGCCCCAGCTGTTCGCGTTGGTCAACTTTAACAAAAGTTGCACTTGTGACAGCTGGACATTTGTATATCTCCTCTTCTTGAGGGGGACCACACCTACCACCAGGACTGCATGCTTGTAACGTATGAGGCCATATGTCTATCTAAACATGCGTGTTATCTGCACTCACAGGCCAGCCAGTCAGCGTTTCTTTTGCACCCACTGGACACTGTGCGTGTCTAGTTTCTCTGGGGGTCTATTTTTCCCCCTCCTCCATGTGTGTTTTATTAAAGCACACACACACACACACACAAACACTTTGGATATATTCTTTCACTCATGCACATGCAGAAATAACACCACAGGAGGTCTGAATGCCTACTCACAGCACAAACACTGGATATAACACACCCACACAGGCTTTATCACACTCAGCATGTATGGAGATGAGGAAACCCTTCAGAGCAGACACTGATCAGCAAAAAAAAAAAAAGTGTGGTGACACAGACTGTGCTCATATGACCTCTCATCTCTGTCTTATCCTGTGCATTCGTTCGTTTATCGCTGCTTGAGCCTTGTTGTTTGTGAAATTACATAATAACATCTAATAATAACACACATAATATGTGTGTAACCTATTTCCTCCTTTGTTGCTAACAGCTGAAATCCATTTTTTATGGTCCATCTACCATATAACACATACAGACCCCGTACAGATGGAGTCATTTCCTCTTTTGTGTGTATGATCTGCAGCAGAGTGTGTGTTGTTAAGACTCTAAAGCGTCTGGACGTGCAGTCTACTGCATGTCGTTTCTTATGAATGTCACCACCTGCACTGATGTGGAGGATATTTATGTGTGTGTGTTTCGCACGTGAGGGCAAATTAAATATTAATTATAGCCAGATTGTGCCCCGATAACACACAGCAGAGATAAAGAAAACAAACAAACATGTTATTTAGTGATTTTTAATCAAATAAAAACATAAAAAAACTCACATACAGTACACATAAGTGTTGGGATAGCATCATTTCATATATATGTTTCATATAGTCTACTATGGATGTGGTAGACCTTTTTCTCAGCAGCCTTTTTGACATGAAACAGTAGGTAAACACAGGTGTTATCAAGGATACTAATTAAGATCCCGTCCCATTCAGGTCAAACAGTGTTGACCCTACTGTTTCATGTCAAAATGGCTGCTGTGAAGAGGGTCTATAGTTGTGTTGACTGTAATAACAGCAGCTGTAGAAGTAGTGTTAGAGGTAGCAGGAGTAGTAGTCCATTCGGCAGGGACGTCCTTGGTCTAACAGGGGTGATTTTTATTTTTTAAAACATGTTACAGCGTAAACATGTCATGAATATTCGTGGCATATTGTACAAAATGTTCTTTACGTATAAAGAAACGTCGTCTGTTGACGTATGCTACAAAATTGACCAAAAAGTCAAAGATGTGCATTTGCACCTTTTGTGTTCAGGAAGCTCCCATTTCCTAGAAAAACAGGTAAGTTTATAGCTTCACTGAGGAGAAATTTAGGTGAGGCTGAAGTCCATTTCACGCTTGATTGCTCTTTTTATGATAATTCAGTGTTACTGACTTCAGCTGAGCTCCTACAGTTGTACAATTCTAAAAGTTTTTTATGGCAGAATATATTTGAACACAGAAGAGACAGAGTCAGTTGTTTGCGTTTGTTATGTTTTATTTTTAAAAGCATAGTTTTGAGACTTCAGCTGTGTCTTGATTTCTTTGCATTTGTACCGGCGTATACCAAAAATGTGCGATAGGCTACTAGTGCTAACAAGAGTAGCTTAGTTTTGATCCTAAAGCAACACTCTTTATTTGAAGATTAAAAACACAGGCAGCCATACAAGAACTTTACCTAAACAAACAAGTCTAAAATCGGCAAATGTTAGCTGTAGCTGTAGTAGACTAACAGCAGTAACAATAGTTGTAGTACTTTTGCTAGTGGTAGTAGTAGTAGTAGTAGTGGAAACTGTAGTAAAAGCATTAAATCATTGAATTATCATTGAAGTTATTATAAAACACGTCTGTAAAACTCTGCAACAGACCTGTTGTTTCAGCTACATGTTCTGTCCTCTGGCTCTGTTAGCAGGAACATTTTACTTTCAGTGAACGCTGAGACATTTTTTTATGGGTGTGGTTCACACTGAGCAGTGGAAACAGTATCAGGAATGAAGCAATAAAACTCTCCTGTTATGACTGACTGCCAAGTCTTGAAGCAGGAAGAGTGTTCGGTTTGGATAGTTGAGAGTCGAGGTAGTAAAGAAAAAAAGCGACGATGTTGATGTTAAAAATAAACCTGTCTTTGTGTACGCCGGAAAGAAGCAGAGGGACAGACAGAAAGACTGCAAAGACAGGCGAACTGAGACGAACCGTTCACGAAGCTCCACTTCTGTCAAGAGCTTTGGTGGCTCTAATGACAGTTTACACTACCTCCCTCCTGGCTCTGCTTAATTAAAGAGTAGGAGAGAGAGAGAGAGAGCTTTTGCTTGTTGTTGGTCTTCATTGTGCATCAAGATTCACAGAAAACAGCACCCTCTGTCAACTCTGTACACAACACACATACATCCACACAGAGCTCAATAAACTGTGACTTTAATGTGTTTCTGACGGGCACACACATCCAGCTCCCACCGTGCAGTAAAAGTAGCACCAATGCGCCTATTGTGACTAACCTCTTTGCTATGCACAGCGAGCATGTGTGCGTACGGTTGACTGAAAGGAAATGGGGAGGGCTTATTTGCCTTGAATGCATGTAGAAAGGGTGTATACGGCTGCAGCTTTTGTTTGTGTTGTGCACACAGGTATAGGGCTGTGTACAGACTTGCATCTCTGCATGCTTTCTCTGTTCAGTGTCTCATTTTTGACGTCTTTCTTTCAGGGATTTAGCTGCTGGTGGAGCAAGGAAGTACTGAAAGAAGTGATTGGTAACTCAGTTGGATGAGATCAAGCCCCTACACTCATGATTGGTATTGCATTGGAAGCATCCAGCTACAGCAGAGCCACAAGTACCGCAACCAAGTAGCCGCCTGGTCTTGTTAATATTTCATCACTTCTTAATGGCTACTGATGTTTCATTCTGATTTATTGAGCCCTGAAGCCATTACCAACCTATATCAGATTTACATCAGGCCTGCCGCAGTGCTTTAACATCAAACCTGCAGCTACAATAGGTTCACAGCTGCCTCATTCATTATTGACACACCTTTACATCATATTGTAGTTGCACACATTCACAAACATCCAACAGAGAGCGACAGTTGACCCCGCCGCCGTTAACTCAGGATGGAGGAGCCCATTTGTGCTACAGGCATGGCCGCCAGGCTGAGGAGCCAGTGGGATCACAATGCAGGTCTGGGACAGAACCACAACGCCGTGAAGTTTCTGGGTCAGGATTATGAGCGTCTCAAAGCCCAGTCCCTCCAGAGCGGGAAACTGTTTGAGGATAGTTTGTTCCCCTGTGCTGCGTCATCTCTGGGATTCAACGAGCTCGGCCCGAGATCCTCCAAGACCTACGGAGTCCGCTGGATGAGGCCCACGGTGAGTAATGGAGGATGGGCAGAGAACTGTGATAGGTCTTTGAAAGTTACCCAAATGAAGTCAGGTTTGTCTGTCTGTTAATTCTAAAACCATTAGATCTAATCTCAGATTAATTATTGACACTAACTTGCATGGGCCAAGTTTTTAAACTTCCAAAAATGCAGATAAATAAAACCTGCATTAGCTTGTGTCAAAGCATGAATGTGGAGAAGAGATTCTTAGTTGTAGATATTGAAATTTTAGACCAAATTTTAACTCATTTGGCTACAAAACACCAAAATTTATAGTTAACATAATACACAACCAAATGAAACCAAATAATAAAAATGAAAAACCTAAGAGAGGCATGAGTTCCACTATTCTGTACATGTATCATATACAATGCATTTATTTCTGATATACAAATTAGATTAACAAACAAACCATGTTAGGCTAAAAGTTAATATCGTTCAGCAACAGACAAATAAATACATGACATTATCTTTACTGTGCCTCTCCTCCTCTTCTTTTCTTTTCTTCCTTCCCCCGAGCACCAGAGAGATTTGGCGTTTTCACATTATTATTGTCAATAACGAAGTGACGTCAGAAAACTGAGAGCAGGTACAGTCTAAGCAGTCAGCTGAGTGGTTTGAGCGCGCTCCCGAGAGGGGGTGCATTTCCCGGCAGGGGTGCTTAATACGGCACAACACCGGCACTGGCCTTACCGGTTGGTGTGTTCAAATGCTGTTGGAAAGCTCCATCTTGTAACCAAACTGTGAAATTTATGTGGTTTATTTCACAATGTCTTTGTTTTCCTTTTGTTTTATTTAATGGTCTGATTTTCCAAACAAGCACTTGACCTTGACCACCTCTGTTTAACCTGTTGCTTTGCAGCTAAACTTTCTAGATACTTTTTAGATATTTTAATTGTACAACACTTCCCACTCAGGAGGTATGTTTGCTTCAGTTTAATCAGTTTGCAAGTGTCTCATTATCATTCAGATCTCTTTTTATGCTTCCCCAAACATTCACTCAGTCTCTCATCGCTGACTACATTATAAATACACCACGGTGCGCCCTGCAGCAGAATATAACACCAAAGGATGAAGTGGGGCTGTCTTCATTAGGCGTTATCACGGCAGGCCTGAAGACATCACGCTCTCATTACCATCCAGTTTGCTCATACCGTGACAGGTCGCTGTTGTCAGTCCTGCAACAGAGCGAACGAGTCGTGATCTTAAAAGCTCTCAGGGTCGTGATCGTCAGCGTGACTGAAGCCTCTTAGCTCCTCGTGCAGCTTCCATCTGAGTGTGTATGTGATTTGTGTTAACGTGTGTGTCCTGTGTGTGTCTTTTTGCCTGTAATGCTTCGCAAGGTCTCCAAAAAGTCTGACGATTTATAATGCATGCGCCTTTCCTACGCCGAAGGATCTGTAATATTTACGCTGCATAAAAGGGTCCATGGTGTTCACATTCCTCTTAAAAATCCATGCTTCATGTGAACCCCGAAAAAGAGAATGTGTGTTTCTTTGAATTCATGGTTTGTGTGCAGCTGTGTGTGTGTGCTTGTGGGACACAAGGACAAATGGCATATTTCTTTTTATAGCTTTGTGGCGTGGGGTTTTCTCACGCTCCACATGTTGAGAAGAAGATGGTTTGTGAAGCATACTGAGAAAGAAGACGTGAACAAGGAACACTAGAATGCAACATTGTTTTCCTGAAATGTGTATTACGAGGTCATCACAGAGTTCATTTCAGCTGTGCATATTAAAAAGAGCAACTTCACGTGGAGAAATCAACTTGATATTCAATTAACTATTACAATAACTTTAGTTAAAGATTCAGCTTTATTTGTTTTCTGTATTTTTTTTGTCTCGTTATCTCAAGAAAACAAATGAAATTAACTATCTTTAATCTTAACTATCTAAAGTAAATTAGAAAATCGGGCAGAAAATAGGCTCTTTGCTTTAGTCAACGCAGTCAGCATGAGAAAGACAGCTAATGTGACATGTTTGTAAAATGGGTATCCAAAAGCAAATATAGCACTAATTCGTTTGTTTTCTTTGCATTTGACAGGAGTTCTGCCAACGCCCGGAGTTCATCGTGGACGGAGCTACTCGCACAGACATCTGTCAGGGCGCTCTAGGTGAGTTCAGCCGGGAGAGTCAACAGTTTTTACTGCATGATTCAGCTATGATAGGACAGGAGAGGAGAGGAATAGCTCAGATTTGATCTGGTAGAAAATCAAAGAGAAGAATGTCGGCAAAAGCCGAAAGAAACAGGCTTTTGGCTGGAAGGTTGCCAGGTTGGAAGACCAGCTGGGAGATGTAGGAAACTTGCAGAACTACAGACATCACGCCCTTGAGTAATTTTTTGCGATACATAGAAAAACTTGAAGACTAGTGCTGATAACCTTGAATAATTGGACTAAATTGCGTATATTGGGTATAAAGAATGGACAGAGCCTGAGCGACAGTTTTTAAGCACTTAATTTCCCAGCACCGGAGGTTGCTGCTTGATCAGTACATGAATGACAGATTGAGATGGACAGCCTAAAGGAGAAGACAAACAGAGGATAGTTGACAGTCAATTCAACCAGTACCAGAAGCAGTTTATTTCCTGAGATGTCTCTTGCCCGACACAGAGCTGCATTCATAATTCATACTTTGTTTCCGTGCATCACATCTGTAAACAAGGCCAGCTCCACTCAGTTTGAGTTGCTCTGGCAGCGCATGAAGCAACTTCCCCAGATCTCTTGGATAAATGATCCCTCACATCGCCCCCTCGCTCTCAGAGGAGCAGCTGAATAACCCCAAAAATGTCGAGCCAGAAAACACAATACTCCACTTAGTTTTACAGCTAAAATGCAGTCCGACGAGAAGTCTTTATCAGTGTCACGGGGGTTATCTGTTAGCTGCTCCCAGGAACTGTTCATAGATTATACGACAGATAAAAATATATATGTTATAAAAGGAAAACAGCCTGTGTTCTTAATATAGAAGTGCAATGGTACTCTGCATCATTAACCAGCAATAACAGATGTAACACAAGCTAAAATGAAGTAAGAGTCACGACCTTTGGCATTAAGATTCAGAAAGTGCTGCTGTAAATGAGAATAATGCAACAGAACAATCAAAATGTAAAACTACTCAACTAAAAGAGCAGCCATCACTTCATTTGGAACTGAGCGTCAGCAGATAACACAACAAAGACCACTGTTTTTGTTTTTGACGAGATTATTTCAATCAGTGGTTCTCAACTTTTTTAGGGTCACGACCCCCCAAAGTAATCGCTATTATATAACACATGAAAGCTACTGAACTCACACAGCCCACAGACTGAACAGTAACTAATCTGATTTTGGCTTTAATCTGTGTTTTTAGATTTGCATGTTACGGAGGTAAATGGGCCTGTTAACATGAAACCTGTAGTATATAGTGTTATTGAGCTCTTGTTCCTTGTGTTGAATGCACTGACAGTATAAAGAATGGACAGTGTATCCATGACCTTACCCGTAGGTTTCTGAAGAGCCATTTTGAGGCTCTGGTCGCTGCCATAACCTGCATAACTTTACCCCCCAAACTCCACCGGAGCTTGCTAAGATTTGGATGGGTAAATGTGCTACGTAGTTAAATTGTTTCCCCTTTGGCTGTTTTTATGACATGGCAGTTTGCATGGCGTGTTTTATTTTGAAAATCGTCTAAATTCTCTATGCTGGTGGAATTTATAACATTGACTTAAATGGCTGCATATAGCTCCGGTGGCTGTAAACATGTTTATTTCTGCTGTGAAGTTGGACATTTTAACATGGGGGCTTATGGAGATTGACTCACTTCTGTAGTCAGCCTCAAGTGGACGTTTGAGGAACTGCAGTTTTGGCACTTCCGCATGGCCTTCACTTCACAGCCACAGAGGTTTCTGTTTGGATGAACCGAAAGTCATGGTGTTCTTGTCTTCTAACAGAGAAACTTTTGCTGTATGACATATAATAATAACAGAAACAGCTATTGTGACTCAAATCCACTGTGTGACACCTACTTATATATGACTATTGTGTGGAGATGGGAGTTTCAGCTCCTCCACCCATTTCCCAGAGGGCAAAGCTTGTTCAAACATCGTTCAAGACTGTTGTCTTTACTTAGCTGTTAGTGGGTGAATTCCAATTTTATGAGCGTCTTCCCACTGAGTTGTATCTTCATGAATTTATCTAAATAGATAAGAGAAAGATAATAGAAAACTGATTCTTGAGTTCTTTACAAATATGGGAATAAAGTAGAGGAATGGTCTGTTTTATTTGAAATTAGTGTCCTTGCCTGTTTTGCATGAACAACCTTGGAGGAGTAGGGTCTATAAGAGAGCCATAGAGCCTGTTGGGAGGACAGACCGGGTCACGGCGACTTTTAGCTCGAAATTTGCAGATTTTCATCTCAAAAGTTACCAAAACAGTTGTGTGGGATGTTGTACTAGAGGAGGTCTAGTAAAAGATGCTGTTGGCTTCAAAGGCGCAAACAGCATTGTAGGGTCACCCTGAGGTCTGCCCATCAATTCTCCCCCAACTGTTTACACTACCGTCCACCACACGATAAACACGATGGACATCTACGTGATGGACATTTACAGTCGCGATGGACATCTACAGTAAGGAAGGAGAACCGAAATGTCCAGAGGGAACACTCCTCAAGTGCCGGTGGCTGAAAAATCATAAGGGGTTTCGTGAGGAGGTGGTGAAATTCAGAAGACCGGACACAGAATATATTAACACGGGACCTGAACAAGATCCACTATGATATAAACTGATATAACTGGAGAAAAAGAGAACAGGAAAAGGCCAAAGAAGAAGATATGAGGTAAGATTAGCATCAAAGGAAAGCAGAGAAAACTGCATTCAAATTTACAACTACAACAACATGCTCGCCTTGAGCAGCAGAAAAAGAAAGGAAGAACACAGTGCTACAGTGAAGAAGGCTGAAGAGGAAGCACTGAGGGATGAAAGACTTCAGCAGCATGTTGATGGGGAACTTCACAAGGCCACAGAGGTGCTTTGCCAAAACCGTGGTAGGGTCACCCTGAGGGCAGCCCACAAACTCTGGCCCAACCATTTACAGACCCGTCGCCCCCACACGCGTCCCTGCAGCTAGCCCCATCTACATCTGTGCTTCCCCACCACAACCTCCCATGCATTTTCAAAACATATCCGCATTTAGTAGTGAGGGATCCAGGTATGTCACTGCACTTACCCTGGACCCATTGCCTGGATTAGGCAGGCCGAGACCACGGAGTAACCGCACCATGATCACATATCTGCAACCGACCCGCCTCCCTTCTACTCCTGGCAACTCTAAGTACCAGGCGTCATCATCGTACACATGCTTCCAGCCCATCTGAATACACACACACATAGATGATAGGATATCCAGGTTCTGTCGCAGGCCAGACCTTTGTGTAAGTAGTTTGCAGCCGGTCTATATATTTTAGGGTTTTCCCCAGGTGCTCTGGTTTCCTCTGTTAAATATATTACCAAAAAACCCCGTAAATAATCGATTATTCCCCTCCTGAATTTTCCAAAGACACTACCTACAACTGTGGGCAAGTATCAAACCATCAGTAAAAAATTGGATCCATAAAAAAACAAAATCCTAATCCAAAAGTTTTATTTCTTTCCCTCCCTCTGTCAATAACCAGAAATGTACATCATAACGAGGTTTGTGATTTCCGACTCGTTTTGAATAAAAATAAGTAACTCTACCATAATCATCCCTGTCTTTTTTTAATCACAGGGATGCTCTAAGATTCTGTTGTGAGAGTGATTATGACCCACAGTGCATCACGGAAAGTGACAAAGACATTGCGGGAGTTACCGAGACCTACTCAGCTCTTACTACCAGAGACGGAGGCTACTTTCCATGGGGGAAGTGGGCCGAAGATTTTGTAGGGAAGACTGACTGGGTCATGGCCATTTTTCCACTTATGCTCTAAATCTCCCACTCTTTCTCTGTCACTATCCGGAAGTATACATCGTAACGTTAACATTAACAGCAGTTTTTTCAGTATGTTTTCTTTTTTTTTTTCTTTTTACACAGATTTTTAAATTTAAACGCAGTGAAATATTGAACGGTGCTCTGGGTCTGTCTGGGCTCTACCTAAGCTGTTTTTATCTTCCAAACATTTACCCGTGTTTTACCACGGGGAGAACGTTAACTTTGTTGATCCACTTTTCTTGCTTGCTTCCATGGCTGTAGCACTCTGCGTTGGCGTAGTATTTTAATTTAGCACTTTTCCAAAAAAATAATCAAAAATAAAAGTATGAACCTGAAAATGAGCATAATATGGCTTCTTTAAATGTATAATAGTAATACTGATTTTTTCTTTTTGACATGTGTCCACAGGGGACTGCTGGCTGCTGGCAGCCATTGCATCGCTGACCTTAAACGACAACCTCCTTCACCGAGTGGTTCCTCATGGACAGAGTTTCAGGCAGGGATATGCCGGCATCTTTCACTTCCAGGTGACACTTTTTTAAATTTTTTTTTACATTATATTGTATGTCTAGGGATAGAAACATAACAGACACAATGGACACCTCCCGTACAGCCAACTGTCTGCAGTTTAGCACGTCCACTGTTGTTGCAGTTGAATTCCTTAGTTAGAAGTAGATCAATTGATTAACAGGCTGCCATTTAAAAATAAATATACACAAATATACAACTGACTTGATTGGTTATTTCACATTTCATTTATTTTCATACCTTTGCACTAAACTCACAGACTTCATGTCTTACTGTCACGACTGCAAGCGCACTGGGCGGCAGTCGCGGAGTCCGTTAGGGACTTGAGAGTGATTGTTTCAAATCCAGTATGGACCACGGTACGGAGCGTGGGCTGGTTTCTAGAGAGGTGGCGGTTCACAACCCTAACTGGCATCGAAATCCTAACTGCTACCGTGACACCATTACGTACACGTGACAATTAAATACATTTTTTGTGTGAAAAAAGAATTTCCCCATTGAGGGATTAATAAAATAAATCTTCTTCTACTGGGTCAGCAGGGAATGAAGTTTACTATGACTTCAGGCGTTTTTATGGAAATAAAATTAAACTGTGTGCATGCTCTGCTGTTTACAGTGTACCAGAAATAGATGCCATTAGAAAGTAACTCTGTAAATGAGCTGCTAAACACTCCTATATTCTTATCAAACCCTCCAATGAAGTCTTTCACATCGTAGATGGATGAAAAGTCTGCTCACTTAGATAAAATAAACTGGGAGCCAGCTCACTTTGTTGGTTTGTTTCTGTGGCTTCAACACTTCCTCTTGTGTCATTTCCCGTTAAGTACACCATCCGTGTTTGTGAAACTTCTGAAGCATTTTTCTGTTGACCTTTCTTCAAGCTGATTTTCTTAACTCACAGTATGTGAAGTAATGCTGAAATAATGATGTGAATTTTTTCTAATAGTTTATCGTTTCATCACGTTAAGTAATCTGTTTCCTCTGAGGATTTCCTGCTTTTCTAATATGATTATAAACTGAATCCAGTCTGAAGTTTCTTGCTCAACGGTAGTTAATATGTTGAACCAGTGAGTCGGCGTTATTCTTAGTTATTCAGAGTAAGTTATTCTTTGTCTCCCAAGACATTACAGAGGTTAGGACTAAGGATTTAAAACACTAATTTTCACGACTGGCTTTTTCACTTGTCAAACCCCACTGAGTCATCTGAGATAAGTGACCTGTCAGATCCACACCCAGTCGTCAGTAAGCCAATAATCTTTATCTGGGAGGATTTGAGTCACTGTCAGACTGACTTAAGAACACAACCTTAAAGTGACTACCGCCCATTTCTTTATCAGTGTTTTTAAACCTAGAGAAGATATAATCAGTCACTCACGTCGATCAAGACAATAATGCTGCTGACAGTCAAACCTATTTTCCAGCTGTAGTTCAGTAATCACGTCTTCTTCTTGAAGTACCTGTCCTGCTACTTAAATACAAAACATGTTGTAGTTGTTCCTCCTCCAGCCTCTGGCAGACTGCTGCGCCTCATCAGATGAACTTTGCTTCATATACAAATCCAAATATAGACACAAACAAAAAACACAGGTATGTTTGAGAACATACAGCACACAGTGACACAGGCGTGGGTCTGATCATAAACCCTTTCTTGCTGCAGTCGGTGACCAACACATGAGATAAGGAAATGATTTATATTCCTCTTCTATTTGAATATAGTATATCTATATATAGTTTATTTAAAGTAGCCACACACTGGAATCAAAACTCTTATAAACGCCAAAGGAGCTCTGACTGCAGCGTACGGGTCTTTTGTATTCTCGTTGATTTCATCCAGCACCGGTCAATGCCAATCTAGTACCTAAAATTACATTTTAAAAGCTGAATTGTTGATCTTTCCCTTCCAGGTGACACACCTGAACCGATTTGACATAGAGAGAGAACATAAACAAATCCCACATTTACCACGGCAGTGTTTTCTTAAAGTTGCAGTGCATTGAGCTCTTAGGACCACAGTACTTTTGACTGTTCAAGCAAACAAACTTTCAAATAAACCTAATGTTGCAGATAACTAAAGTAAACTCAAACTAGTATAGTCACAGATGAGTGACTATGCAAGAAACAATTTAAAGTGCGTCCCTCTGCTTCGTCTGCACGGCTGGAGTGAACTGTAGAGTCCTAAAATCCTTCCTCTAATGTTCTCAAGCGCTCCCAAAACCCAAACGCATTCTTCTTCTTAAGTACAACTTTTATAAGGAAGAGGCAGACACAGGTTTCATTATTAATAATTCGCCACCATCTCGACCTACTTCGTCACAGAGCACTTTCGAGCTGAGTCGGCCGCCCTCTTTGATGCGGCAAGCTCTGTGCCAACCAGACTGTCAGCACGCCAAGTGTTGACAAGGGGGAGAAGGGTAGAGACATAAGACGGGGAGAGAGAGAACAAGGAAGCAAAACAAAGCATAGAGGAAGCTCTCGCACATCAAAGATGCGTAATACTACATCTATGTAGAACACACACGCACACACACATGCATTTCTAGGCTATAGCACTGTAGGGAAATCCTGTTAAACCCAAAACATTCAAGCATCTGCGACTTTAATTGTCCACTTTTCTGGAGCGACTTTGACAAAGACACTGAAATCCTTCCACCTCCGAGGGCCTGCCGCGATGACTCATCGGATATAAGGGATCGATAAATACCATCCGACACACAGAGCTCCCATTCACACGTGTCTGCTGGGGCCGGTGACTCAATTACAGAGCAGCCAGCCAAAGGAAAGCGGAATAATTGGCCTGTTTTTCGCTGATTATTTCCAGAGACGCTTGTTAATTGTTACATTGTCGAATATAGACATATATATATAGATACATTTGCCCTCTCTGCTAGAATGAGTGGAAATAATACTCCCGTTTCCTCCAAAGGCATGTAAATGCATGCATGTGTTTAATGCATATGCATGAAAACACATATGTGTTGCCCTAGTTTCATCTTTTTCTACTACGCCTGCACGTCTGTTTGTGTTCATCCTCTTCCAGTAAATGTTTCAGCTCTTGAGTTTCCATTACTTGCAGTTTCTCTTCTTTTTTTTTTTTCTTTGTCTGTCCGGACATGTTTCCATGCTTTTTGTGCACGCCTTCCAGGGATTCCCACCCCCCTATGTGTCGGTTTGGATCCTTTAAGCCTCTGGATAAATTACCCAGACCTGGATGAGTCATCCCAAAAATGTAATCATGAGTGCAGGCAGTGGGAATTTAATTTGATTTTAAGAAGTAGGAAAGAAAAAGGGAGGGAGAAGGACGAATACATTATAAACTAGGGAAGCTCGTCCATTGTTTGAAACTTCATTATATTCTTATGATAGCACATATTTCACACACGAGTCTGAACAGTTTGTTGAGTTGCATTTCTCACGCTCTAAAGCTTTAAGGCCGGGCAACTGCAACATGACACAGATGTCGTAAGAGTGCATTTTTTTCCCTCAGTGAGGCCGGCTGTTGCTCACACACTGTGGAGGATAAATAAATGCTCAGCTGGGTCAGTGTTAAAAAGTGAAATGAGGAAGTTGCGTGTGCCTGGGGCAAGCCCCGTGTGTCTGTTTGTGTGTCGATTCAGCTCTGCAGGGTATGCAAAATACATCCATCCATCCATCCGTCTATGTTCACACATGCACTCAAGCTGCGACCAAATTACAATCCTCCAACTTCAGTCACCGCTCTCTCTCTCTGTTCTACAAATCGAATTACTCTGACACAGAGATATTTCTTTCACTGCACTGAATTGCTGCAATGCAAGCTCCTCGTTTGCATGAGGATTATTGTATTACTGCCTCAAGGTTTCTTTTTGAGTCGAGGCACAACCAGTTCTGTTTGTTTTTTCTGCACTTGCATGAATTCCCAGAAATGTGTTTGCTGACAGAAAAGCTCCAAGAAGAGCTAAAAGACGGGATTTACGGTACACGTTGTCTAGAACAGGTAAAACACAATCGTTTTTTTTTAAAGTACCAGCCTTGGTGCAGATGTAAGAGGCCTCTATTTGAAGGCATGTCACATTTGTATGAATGTAATTTACACCTGGATGCCAGAACATCGGGTGCAATGAAAGATGAGTCTGGATAACATCTTTCTCTCCCTCTGCCAACAAAAACAAGCACAGTTACAGTATCTACTTTATTAAATTGGCAATTTGCAAAGTACTCTCAGGTACAGCTCTAATGGCAAGTGATCTGTAAAATTTCTAAATCTCGAGCGTGTTTTTTGGTTGCGTTGCCAGGGAGCAGCAGAAACTCTGCTCTTACTTTGACTTCAGCCTCTTTTGACCCCATTTGAATAACAAAATGGGCTCTGGTATCTTCTCGTACGTTGTGTTGGTCTATTCTGCTCCCTGCTGGTCAAGAAGCTCACAGTCACACACGTGTGAAGGTCTAATACAGGAAAACAGTTCAGAAAAACTCACCTCGTCCTAACTGACCTCTGTTCACCCGCTGCTTTGCAATTGTTTTGCCTCCTGATTTAATTCTGGACTGTTTTTTATGAGTATAGTTTAATGTTGCCCATTTAGCCACAACACAAATCTAAAGAACCACTGGACTTAAAGACTGTTTAAAGACTGTTGCTCTAGAGTTAGCTAACGGTTCATTTCCGTCTGTTGTCCCTGAGCAGGTAGACACACAAAAACAACCACAACACATTAAATAGTCCATATAAGTCATAAAAATCCATCAGTGTGAGATAATAAACTGATAAATACAAGACAATGTGTGGTGTGGACACTTCTGTGCTGACTTTAGCCAGCGTTTGAGGCTGGTTTTTAAACACTGCAAAGCTTCTTGGATCTCTAATGTTTGCTGATAGATTTCCACTTCCTCGCTGCTTTAACCGAGAAAGCAAACTGACCAAAGGCTGACCCAGTAACCCAGCTTGTGTGTCTTTGAGTTGTAATTTTGGTTCTCTGTTGTGCAGTTCTGGCAGTTTGGCGAGTGGGTGGAGGTGGTGATCGATGACCGGCTGCCAGTGAAGGATGGGAAGCTGCTGTTCGTCCACTCGGCAGAAGGCACCGAGTTCTGGAGCGCACTGCTGGAAAAGGCCTACGCTAAGTAAGACTGACAGACAGACAGGGCTGATGATGAACTCTCACTGATGTATTAATGTCCCATCATAAAAAGTCCTAAATATAATACCCACATTTGGCTTTATTTTGGTGCATTGAAGTATTAATATCCAGCATTGCTCCGTTTGTGGCTTTTCTTTCTTGTTATTCCAGTCAGCAGCTCATATTTATGTAAAATCTACCACGATATAAACACGACCTAAAAATAGTGCTACTCATGTTTTGTAGAAGCATGTACGACTGGGACTCCAGCTGTGGTCCCAGTTGTAAATTTGCTTCGGTGTGAAAGTGAAGCTTTTGTTGTGTGTGTGTGTGTGTGTGTGTGTGTGTGTGTGTGTGTGTGCCAAGTTAAATAAAACAGTAAATGTGTTATGTAAATGTAAAAAGTGAGTTGAATGCATTGTCACACTGTTTATCTGAAGGTACACGTTTGTATATAGTAATATGGAGTCTGGACTTTTGACTCAATAGTTTATATATATAATGTTAACACGCACAGTACATTTGATTAAGTCTGCCACCATTTAAGGCCTGCACATAAAAAAAAATAAATAAAAATGATTCTCTATGCACTATTTGAACAGCTCATTAATCTCTTGTTGTGTTCCAGGTTGAACGGCTGTTATGAGGCTCTGTCAGGCGGCAGCACGTCAGAGGGCTTTGAGGACTTCACAGGCGGCGTGACGGAGATGTTCGAGCTGAGGAAAGCCCCCCCTGACCTCTACAACATCATGAGCAGGGCCATAGAGAGGGGATCTCTGCTGGGCTGCTCCATAGACGTCAGTACTGCAACATTCAAGCAATTAACAGAGATTCATCACAGATTGTTCTTTTGCTTCAAAGCTCCCATAATCAATGATTTTATAATAACAACGTGCTAAAGAACAATGTGACACTGTAGGCCTGTAGTGACGCTAGTAACTTCCTGTGGCTTTACGTCACTTTATCGTTCATAGAGTTCATTCTTCATTCATCACAGAAACACAGGACTCTCCCACCAGTTTCAACACATCAACTTTGTTCCTGAGAAGTCCTAGAAACAAGCTGGTGAACATAGGGAAGCATTAAGTAGCTAAAAAGCCACTTTATTCAATCTAGAGTTGGTAGAGACCAAAAACTGAGCTAAAAGAGAGTGAACACTGGACTGTTTCATAACTGATGGATGTATAAATATGCAGCATTTTGCTAACAATCAACAATACGTCAATGCTGTGTTCACATCTTGTTTCTACTGCCCCCCAGTGGCCCCAAAAAACAGTCATTGCAGTTTTTTAAAGAAAAGTTTGCTTTCTTGCTAAGAGATGGAGAAAATTGATACCGTTCTTCTGTCTGTAAATATGAAGCTTAGCTTTATAGTAAGTAATGAGAACTATCTGTCAAAAGAGATTAAAACTGTCTGATGTAAAAATAATAAACACAGGCATCAGTCATCTCAGCTTTCATTACCTCTTGCTGGGTTTTACTTTATAAATAGATCAGCCTGTGTCTCGGCACTGCTCATGGCGATTAACTACTTATCACTCAGTTTTTGAAATCCCACAATTCAAATATTAACCCTTCAGTAATAAAAATGATTGAAGGATTCATTAAATGACAATATTAAAGTGGTAAAAAAAACTCAAAATGTTCTGTTCCAGCCTATCAAATTTGAATGTTTGCTTAATTTTTCTGCCTTCAGTCTCTGGGAATTTGTGTTTGAACTGGCAATCTAAGATATGTCAACTTCTCTCAATTTCTAATAGACACTTGAGTTTTATAAACTGCAGGATAAATACATGCATTATCAATGGATTCAATAATGAAAATAGTAAGTTGCAGTGCTTTAGCTTGGCACCTCTGAGAGGAGGTCAAAGGTCAGAGTCAGCTGTAGATCAGCAGACCTGGAGCCATACATGCCGACTTTGAAAGTAAAAAAGTTGGAGTGGTTGGGATCCGAGAAACCAGACGTGTAATAACAGTCACATCGGTATACCGTCATATTTCACAGACAGTATATTTAATGTACTATTAGACAAAAGTATTGTTGTCTCATTGTGGGACGTTTGAGTGGAAAGGTGCTATAATGGTAGAAAAATACGGGAACTATGATCGGACAGGACAGAGGTGTAATTCTCAAGGACGCTGCAGTGAAGTGAATGTTTACACACAGAGGGGATTGAACCCTGTTTGCTGTCTGCCCTGTTGAAGGACATTCATCTGTAATCAGTACACGCTCCCTGTGCTGCTCAGTTTGTGTAGGAAGGACTGCCAGTCTACATCATCGGGTTTGTCTAAGAGCTTTGCGCACCAGTGATGATGAAATAGTAAAATATTGAGTTTACCAGCACATTTGCTCAGTTTTGCTGTTAATGGTTTTCACAAATTCACCAAGTGCAAACAGTTTTAAAATTAAAGAATCATGCTTCCCATTCGGTGTGGTAGTAAATGTGGAATCCAGTGTGACGACAGTGATTTAGCGCTTTATGTAGATCTGTCAGCAGCCTTTAAATTACATCAGCAGCTCGAGTGACACATAGACACTGCGGTGTGACTGTGTGACCACCACGTCTGTGTTTGAGTTAGTTAGAACAACCAGTGACAGACACCTCGCTAATGGATTTCCCACCCTGTAAAGTTTGTGAATGAATTAGCCGTGTTACGTGACCGTCACATGTGCAGCTACAGTATGCAGATACTTTAACCCCCATCTGCGTTGCCGTCATCCACTCTTAGCGAAACGTGTCGTAGACGTCAGTGACCCTCCGTTTTAAACCTTGTGCGCCCTCTCTATGGGCTTATAAACAATACTTAATATATATGGAACACCATGTGTTTGGTACCTATATATTCAGGAGAACCTAGGCTATCATAAGCATTCATGTAATGTGCTTATAAAAGAAGTATGAGTGAAAAATCTACAATACACTAAAGAATTTTCAAAAACGAAAAGTAGATTTGTCTGTCAACAGGACAAATTGTGGGAGAGATTTTTTTCCCCCTGGGACAGCTGATGAAAAAAGAGAACAATTCTGGGAAAAACGGGACGGGTGGCAACACTAGACTCAAATATAACGCCATAAAGCAGTTCTTCCTCCGTTTCATGGCGGGTGGCAACAAATGACCACTATGTTACGTGCTCAGAAACGTAGGTGCTAATTGGCCGAAGAGGCATCCTGTGTATCTGTGCTCGATTGCTCTGCCTCAACTACTATGTTTGTCACAGAAAATTGAATTTGAATTGTGAGAACTGAATGTTCAGTTCCAAACTAATAAATTCAATTTCAATTTACAATTCAGATTCAGTTTTTCAATGCAATGATTCAAATTGAACAATACAAATTCAAATATAAACGATTCAAATTCAGTTTCTGGTGGCACATATTTCAGCCCATACCTCTCGTCCTCAGATCACCAACACAAGAGACATGGAGGCCGTCACATTCAAGAAGCTGGTGAAGGGACACGCCTACTCCGTGACCGCTGTGGACGAGGTGAGCGCAGTGAAGCAGTGAATCAGTGATCCTGCGATGGCTAAAACAGATCCAGAAATTTCACAAATATGAATTGTGAGAAACACATAAAATTCATATCTTTTATTTTTCACCCTTCAAACACGCATCAACACACAGATCAGATCATATAATATCAACTTTATCTTTACAGTAGATAACTTTACAAAAGTTAAACAACTCTCTCTTGCCCAGCGAAGACCAGCTGACATCAGAACATTGTTGTAATCGGCCTGACATCCATCTGACTGATTTCTCCATTAGTTAGGCGTGTTTTACTGTAGTAATTCATTTCAGACTAACTTCAAGTAGACTCACATGACTATGCACAGGGCGCTTAGGAAGATCATTGTGTTTCTTCATCCTTAGGTGGTATACAGAGGAAATATGACCAAGCTGGTTCGCATCAGGAACCCCTGGGGGGAAGTGGAATGGACCGGAGCCTGGAGTGACAAGTAGGATATTACTTAACACTTACTGCACTGCACTGGGGTTTTAAACGTACGTATTTTCAAGTCCAAAAAGAAATTTTTAGGAAGCTTTCACCTTGATTCAAACTTTTCTGGAAAGCCCAAAGCCGTGACCGCCCACTCCGATTCCACAGAAACTCTGAGGAAAGGAAAAAGAAAAGACAAGTCGGGGAAGGGGGTTAGCTAAGCTGCTCAGCTGTCCTTTCTATGAGCGTCAGACACAATGGAGGAATGGGTGGGATTACATTATGTGATATCACTCATGAGAGTGGAAAATACCAGACATTTTTCTCCCACTGCAAACAGTGTTTGACAGACCGAATGAGCTTTTTCAACACTTTCAGCCACTTTGCTGACTTTAGGGGTAAAAACTCAGGTACATAACTTCAGTTATTCTGTAAATTCATGTAACTATGTTAAGTTTTTGATAAAAGTAACTCATGAATTTGCAGTACAAACAAGGAAAAAATACTTCTCTGCCCTCTTCTCCATTTTGTGGTTTTAAAGTCGAGAAAGTTCTAGACTTGACAAAAGAAACCTTTCACCGAAAAGCAAATTTTTCTAATGTTTCCGCCTTTAAAGAACAAAGTGAATTGACCCTGTTAAAGTGTGAGGGCTGACACACTCTGCAGCATTGTTCTGTATGTGGTTTCAGACTCACATAAGTATCTCATTAAATATACATGGATTGCCATGAAACACTAATTGAACATTAATTTATCTCTTACTGACTTCTTGTCACCATCAACGTTTGGCTCGATGCACTTCTGTACCTACTTTAGCCTCACAGAGCAGCTTACAGACAAAATATCTTGAGATCATCAACTACAGTTGAGAAAACCTTGTGATAAACTGTATCGACCGGATGAAAATGATTTTGCAAGATTTTCCTCAGGTCCTGTTGAAGCAGTGTCTTTTCTTTGTGCAATCTTCAGCTCCAGAGAGTGGGACAATGTGGATCGCTCCATCAGAGGTCGGCTACAAAACCGCAGCGAGGATGGTGAATTCTGGTGAGTCTTCTTCTACATGCGGACTCTCATCATTACGTGGAAGTGGATATTTCTGCCTCTTGGCAGCTGATAGAAAATCAAACGATGTGAACCCAAATGTGAACGAACTTGACCCCCAAAGACATTTTTATCCCTTCACACAATAAAAAAATTACACCTTTTGGGACTTGATTAAACTAAATTGTAACCCTATAACGTGTGCAACTCTTGCCTCTGTTCCCTTTTGTACCGTCTGTTTCATATATCGATGTTCTCAGCACTAAACAGTATATGTTTGAAATGTCAGGATCATCTTTCATCTGTACTGGAACAAGGTTCAACTGTAGGACTTTGTGACAACCGTGTTTCCACAGGATGTCGTTCAGTGACTTCCTGCGTGAGTTCAGCCGCCTGGAGCTGTGCAACCTGACGGCAGACGCCCTGCAAAACAGCCAGATGAAGAAATGGAGCTCCTCGCTCTATCAGGGAGAGTGGAGGAGGGGCAGCACTGCCGGAGGCTGCAGGAACTACCCAGGTATGAAGTGATGGAAAAAGTGTAAGGTAGTGGATATGATATGATTTGATCATGAGTTTTCTTTGTACATTTTAGAGAATTCTTCTATAAAATGCACCCCAGAATTTCTTCTACCACGGACCAAGTCTGTTTACGATCACGAGAGTATTGTTCCAGAAACACTGAATGCAACCCTTTTGTTCATGAACATTTTTTGGGAATAAACGAGAAAGGGAGAGAGAGAGAGCAAGAGAGAGGATGAATTTACTAAAGGAATGTGAACCAGTGACTCCCATTTAGAGAATTGACCTGTTTTAAAATGAATTTTGGATGACGTGCATGGTAGACTGTTTTCGATCTAATGTTGTGGAGAATTTTATTCCTCAGTGGTCAGTTTAGTCACAGGAATCCAAGAAGTCTTTTGTTGAAAGGTTTATTGAAGCTTGATCGAGGAGAATGAAGGATTTATCGTGTTTATCCTGTTTATCCAACTCAATGCATCTACAGTATAGGGTATTTCCTAGTTGGTAATTGGAAAAATGTTCACTCTTAGTGGTGGAAAATTGTTATCTGACTGTATATTTTATATCTAAGACGTTATGTACCTATCTGTTGTGTCGAGGAAGCCCTCATCCTCTGATTGGTTGCCAAAGTAATGATCAAAATGGCGCCTACTTTCCTAAACACAAGCATACAACTGCTCTGTAACTCAAGGAGAAGAAATCATAACAATCTAAGATTTAACACTGTCCCTACAGTGACCTCTTGACACATGCTTGACCCTGTGTAGCCCCTTATAAGATCAGATTAACATACAGTCACCTCTTTTTGAGCCCGATCATTGCTAAATGCTGAAGACACAAAGAGGAACAGTCTGACATTGTCAACTCTTCTTCCCAGCGACCTTTTGGCTCAACCCTCAGTTCAAGCTTGTGCTGCAGCACCCGGACACCCCCGGCAAATCAGACTGCAGCTTCCTGGTCGGTCTCATGCAGAAGGACCGCAGGAAGAAACGGCGGGAGGGCAAAGACATGGAGACCATCGGGTTTGCCCTCTATGAGGTTAGCTACAAACACTGCATGTGAAACTTCAAAAATCAAGTTTTATTCTCCCACATTTTTGTGTTCTCAGTCACCTCCATCATGGTAATAATTTCATCTCTCTCTCTCTGTTCTTTACAGGTTCCAAATGAGGTATGTGTTCGACCTCTTGTGATTCAAGAACAACCTAATAGATGTCAAATGTTATCCAGGCATTGCAAAGTGCCAACATAATGGGCTTTAACCTAAAAAGAGGTTAACCGTCTCCCCTCTAAGTTCAAAGGCAGGTCAGGTGTTCACCTGAAGCGAGAGTTTTTCCTCACCCACGCCTCCAGCGCCCGCTCAGAGCTCTTCATCAACCTGAGAGAGGTCAGCTCGAGATTGCAGCTGCCGGCCGGGGAATACGTGATCGTCCCCTCCACGTTTGAGCCGCACAAAGAGGCCGACTTTGTCCTCAGGGTTTTCTCGGAGAAGCCCGCCGACTCTGAGTGAGTGGCTTGAATATGTTTGAGGGTCAAAATTACATTATTATCCAAAAAGTCTTGATAAGTGTTCATAGTTCAAAGTTTAAAATAAGCGACAAAGTAACTTGAAGTCTTCCAATCCATTTCAGGGAGCTTGATGATGACGTTATAGCCGAACTTCCAACAGAGGTGAGAAGACGAAACACGACCACATGACCACTAACGATGTGTGTAAAGAAACCAAATGTGAACTGTCTCTGTGTTTCAGCCTCTGTTGGACGAGAGCCAGATCGACGCAGGCTTCAAAAATCTCTTCAGACAGCTGGCGGGGGCGGTAAGCACACACACACACACAGGAAGTTTAGTTTGTGGTATACGCAGTCGTATTGAAATGATTTGACCTATTGTGTCTGTGCCAACAGGACATGGAGATCAGTATCGCAGAGCTGCAGACCATATTGAACAGGATCATTAGCAAACGTTAGTAATGCCTCTTAACCGTGCAGTGAGATTACAATCTTGTGTTTTGCTTCTAACATTAGTATTTAAAAATGTCATCTCAGATTTGTGTGTGTTTCCTCTCTCTCTCTGCTAACAGATAAAGACCTGAAGACAGACGGCTTCACAAAAGAGGCCTGTCGCAGTATGATAAGCCTAATGGACGTATCCTTGAAACTGCATTAAAATACCAAATACCAAAGCTTTTCTTTTATCTGTTTATATCTGTTTATTGCAGGAGGACCAGATATTTTGTAGCTTTTGCTCCAAGTATTGTTCTGGGGAAAAAAAAACTTTGTGCCCACATTACCCACAATGCACTGCAGCTGCTGACAATTTAGTCAAAGATTCGGGTGTGTTATGCCCGTAGTGACCAATGTTGCCTCGAGCTACTTGTTGCCTCAAGTAGAGCTTGTAAGCTCACTTCTTCGGAGCTCCACACCTCCAGACTTTTCATTTTTCAAACCTCAGCCCCGACCTGACTCAAGTGACATCACTTGAGGCAGGCACGCAACAACAACTTTTTTTCACAGATTTTAATGTGTAAAATCAATGGAGTTGGCTGTTTATGTGAATTATTTCTCTGTTTGTTGATCTTAACTTCTCGGCTCAGAAAGACGGCAGTGGAAAGCTCGGCCTGTCAGAGTTCCATGTCCTCTGGGAAAAGATTAAACGATACCTGGTGAGATAAAAAACTGAGGGGTCAGTTACAGACAAAGAGGGCACATAATATTGATTGGTGTTTCGTGGTACCTGCATCAGCCTGATGTTTATTTTGACATCTGGCCAGAGAACTCGTTTTGATGTCCTGGTTTGCCATAAATCCTTGTTTCTTTCCGTTCATTTTCTGCCTCTCTTATCTCTCTGTTATTTTCCCACTTTCTCCATGTGTTCGTGTCACCATGCCAGACTATATTCAGGCAGTTCGACTTGGACAAATCGGGCACCATGAGCTCCTATGAGATGAGGATGGCTCTTGAGTCTGCAGGTACTATTTATTTTCATTTCAACACAAGAAAAAGGAAAGAAAAAAGTCTGAGTTGTTGTTGTGGTTAAACTTGTTTTTCTGACACTGTTTTGTGGTCTGACTTTCCATTTTTGTCTCCTCCTAGGTTTCAAGTTGACCAACCACCTGTTCCAGCTGATCATCCTGCGCTACACGGAGGCCGACATGACTGTCGACTTTGACAACTTTGTCACCTGCCTGGTCAGACTGGAGACCATGTACAGTGAGTGTCATTACTGCACACCTTCAAAACACAGAATATTAAAGCAAGATAGAAGTTAAATTGTTGCATTACACTTGTAAAATAAGTGATTTTCTTTGTTTCTGTCTCTGCAGATACCTTTCAGACCATGGACACGGACAAAGACAAAGTCATAAGCCTCAACTTCACTCAGGTATGGCTGCATATACCTAAACATTGTCTGAAAAACACGTTTTGTTCTCTTGTGTTGGATATTTACTTTTTCTGTGCATAAGTACATGATATATTCATAATTCCCTAACTCACATGCTCTCTGTGTTCGACAGTGGATTACCCTGACCATGTTTGCCTAAAGATGAGTGGACTCCTCTGTTACTGTTGCACTGCATCCTGCTGCACCTCCAGGCCCAGTACGTTGTTGTTTCAGAAGTGCCTTTTTCTGCTTCCTCTCCTCCACGCAGCTCGCTGCTGAGGCCCTCTGATGCTAAAAGACTGTAAATTCATCTTTACGGTGCCTATATTGGAAAAAATAATGTGCCAGTCCTTTATTTGTCACCTTTTCCAACAAAAGGAAGCTCATTTCTTGTGGCCTGGCTGTAGCACTGTGAGCTAGGTAGCCATACAAACATGTCTAGGAGGCAGAGCTACTCTTGGGGGTCAGAAATATACTTATTGGTTAAATTTCAGTGGGTGGAGACAAAAAGTTCCACTTTTTTGTCTGGATATGTAGCTTACTTGGTAGAAAAAATGGAATCTAGCCATCGATTTTCCCTCCAAAAATTTCCTCCATTCTGCAGCTACCACATTTCAGAAGACCAAACCTGACTTATAAGTAAGTAAATAAATGAATTAGCTAGTCAAATACATTTTATAAACACTTTGTGAAGAAGTATATAAAATGGACAAAGAAATTGAGAGGAAAATTGTTACGGGAATTTTTAAGAAAAAAACGTTGAATAAGGAAGACTGGATTCAAAGTATCAAAGTTTAAGTTGAATTTATTATTCTTGTACAAGAAGGAGCGTTTAACAGTGCAACACACAAAAGGGATTACAGAGAAAAGGCTCCCTGAGGAGCTCTAACAATTAGTTCTTATACATTTTTCAAAAATGGGCTGTCTCGGAAACCTCCCACCTGATACAGATAATATCATGACATTCCTTTTTGCTTTTCTGTTCAGTAATGAGCATTATGATTCATATGATCCAAATGGTACTCCCCTAGCCTGTCTCTCCTAACCTTATACTACTGATTTATAATTATCTCTCCCTGCCAGCCTCAGTAAATTAGAGGCCAACTAAAGGAAGTATGCGAGACATACAAAAGCCAGGATACACACACACTCTCTATATGAGTTAAAACATCTGCACCCCAGTATAATCCTAATTTTTTATAACAAAAATATTTATTAATTTCACAATTTTTACTGTCATTTTAAGGGTTAGCAGGAATTAGCTGCCCATCATATTATTAGCAATTCCCGAGCTTAACAAGGCCTGATTTAATTCTGCCTAAAAAGTCTGGTTTGGTTCTTCATATTGACTGAGGTAGTCAAGATTGCTAAACTATGCTAAGCTAAGCTCATGAAGAAAAGTAAAAAATTCCATGTTCGCTATGCTCAAGTTGCCAAGTAGCTGTTTTTGCCATTCACGTTACACTGTAGCTCAACCAATATGATTATTTTTGCTCTGTTATATCTATACAATCAAAGTTTTTGTCTCTAGAGCTTTGCCACCTTTTGGGTGGCCAACTGGGACATTTTAAATCAATCAGCGTTTTACTTTTTTTAATGGTGTTTTTATCGGGAAGTGGCTATAAATGATTATCATGAAATGTATTCATGAAAAGCTGTAAGGGATATTTCTGCAGAGGGAAAATAATATTTTTAGACAGGTTTTTTATTAAATCAGTGAATTGATTAGTGAAAATAAATCCTGTGGCTAGTCCACCAAGAGTTAATGTACTTGAAAACAATCTGTAAAACACTCCTCTCAGCTTGTTTTTTGTAAAAATTAAAAAATATAGAGACGGTCTCTGTGCCAGATGAAGTCAATGTGAAGAGCTGTTGAGTGTGCCAGCTTGTTCTTCAGCCTGCGCTGTAATGCCCCACGTTTACTCCATATTAATGTGGGTAAAATGTATCTCTACGCTGCCTTTGTAGGCCAGCCTGCCACTTTCTGTTTACATCTTGTGCCAAACTTTTCTTTCACCTCGGCATCGAGGGTCTAGTCGTGAAGCTTCCCTGGGCTCCGCAGTGCAGAGACAACGGTCGGTGGTGTATCACAGAGAATGTGTTTCTTTAAAACTAATCCTGTTTAGCTTTAATCCTGTACCGGCTCATCATTATGCATGGCACATATTAAAAAAAAAAAAAAAAAAGCTTTTGTATCATATTTGGAACTGGATGTCACAGTGGTTTAAAATCAGCCTTGCTTATTCTTGCCTTTCAACGGGAACAAGACCACGTCAGTACTTTAGGTGCAGGTAAACAATTATGCAAGACGGATGGATATGCATGCAGTGTGAAATGTGATATAAATGTCTGCCTGCTTAACGTCTGTTCAGCCAGGGGAGCAAGTGTTTAATTTTTACGAGTATTTCAAAATAAAATGTCACTTTTAGGAAAAAGAAGAAGCCTTTAAAAATGGAGGATCTTGATGTAACGTTGACTTGCGAGTGTTTCAAACACCAAAATTGTTTGTTCTGCCAATTTTTTGTCTTCTTGAAAATGGAATTTGAAATCATTTAATCCATACGTGACTGCCAAGTCCTTAAATTTACGATACTTCCAACAATGCCAGCATTCATGTCTTCAGTTTTCGCAGTGTAATGCTTATATAACGTTACCTAATGTTTACACAAGTAACATTCTGGGTCTCTTTGGACCCATTCATCATACAATGCGTTGGTTTACTGTGTGGTGTCTCTGTAAAACTTCCATACTCACTTTGAAAATAAACACGGAATGTTTTCATGAGTCTCTTGTCAATTTATGTTTGTATTGAATCTGTCCGAAAGAGGTTTTTACTTTATGGTTGTGATGAGTAAGTGAAGTAAAAAAACCCAAAGAACAACACAAACAAAGGTGTAATAGTAATAAATAGTACCTTTAGTAAGAACTTTCATATTAAAAAAGCACAATAAAATACATTAAGTCCACTAATGTACACATTTCAACAACATCATAATATTAAAGAGCGGCAGATTTTTGCTCATTAAGTTAAATTGCAGACATTATACAAGTTGATCATAGATTTTAAGTTAGAACAAATACGCCTGGTTTTAAATGATACAAAAAAAACAAAACAACAACGACCGAGAAGCGACTTTTTCGCTCGATGGGAGGAATGCAAGATGTCAGATGAGGCACAGTGACATGACAACAAAGACCGTGTGCGTTCTCTATTTCTGTTTATATCTAAGTGAGATGACGACGCTATTATCTTTTGACCTAAAGACTAAAAAACAGCCCAACTGCTCACCTAAATAATAAATGGGATTTTCTTTGGGCTAGCATGATTACGCCTCTTAGGCGTAGTTGTTGTTGTGCTCGATCCTCGTCACCATGGTGGAAACCAGCCGCTCCAGCTGTTCTGCTCGCTGCTTGCCCGTCTGGAGGACCTCCTCGTGATTGGCCTTCTCCTCGCTGTCGTAGTCCATCACCGCCTGGTTGGTGATCAACGACAGGGCGAATACTCGCATGCCGCAGTGACGGGCAATGATCACCTCGTGGACTGTGCTCATGCCTGGTGAGGAAAGAAAGGCAGGAGGGATGAATATTAAAGATACCACCGCAAATGGGTGAATTTTTACATCTGATTCTTACATAATTCCTTAAAAATTTTTCATACATCATTGCAGTGCACGTACTGCAGCTACAAAACAGTATAGATTGATGGCTAATCCTCACCAACAGCATCAGCGCCCAGTTTGTGCAGCATACGGCACTCAGCAATGGTCTCGAACGATGGTCCGCCCAGCACGCAGTAGACTCCCTCCTTCAGGAAGTCCCCGTAGCCGAGCTCCTGTCCAACGTCCATGGCCAGCTGCTGCAGCTCTCTGTCGTAGGCGTCGGACATGCAGGGGAAACGCACACCGAACCTGCGAGAAGAAGAAATAAGAGACGGAGGAGGGTTAGATGAAGACCTAAGGTTGATCTGACCTGAAAGACCTAACCTTCTTTCCATTTACAGCATGTTTAAAAACCCTCAAACACACCTCTCATCGTTGGGTCCAGCCAGTGGATTGTTTCCAGCGAAGCCCGGCATGTTCAGGTGGTCTTTGAGGATCATGATGTCTCCAACTTTAAAGTCCTGATTGAGGCCTCCGCAGCGTTGGTCAGCATCACCGTCTCCACTCCGAGCAGCTTGAAGATGCGTATGGGCAGCGTGATCTGGAAAAAGACACATAGAGTACATAAATATAGATGTTATGTAACCATTCAGATGGCATAGGATCTCGCGGCAGCATGACAGGAGCATTTTTAAAGGATTTCACAGCTAACTGCTTCTTGATGAGTTTCAAATGCACACACATACCTTCTGGATTGGGTAGCCCTCGTACAAATGGAAGCGCCCCTGCATGCAAACACATGGCCTCCCCTTTAAGGTGCCGAACACCAGCCGACCGGCATGTCCATGCACTGCAGGGAGAAAAACAACACAAAGCCAGTTAGTAAATATAAAAAATTAATGGAAACCAGTCAGTTACTGCAAGGTTTTTATTATGAACTCACCGGTGCTTTGTGGAAAGTTGGGGATGTCCTTGTAGTTGAAGGCCACCTGGTCCTTTAACATGTCAGCCAGCCCGCCGAGCCCTGAGCCGCACACGATGCCCACTGTTGGTCGGACGTCTGTCTGGGCCATCAGCCAATCAGCGGTGGCCTTGCAGTCCTCGTAGGTGTAGCTGGATGTCATAAAAAGAGATTCAGAGGGAGAGAGTCAAACAAACTGACCACAGAAAAATGGTGACTTTTTTAAACCTTCTAAGTAGAGTCCTTAATCGCCTCTCTTTGCCTCTAAATTCATTCAGTCATCAACATGTTATGTGAGGATTATTATCAGATTACAGGGTAAGAGACCAAATCTGAGAACTGACACTAATAAGGAGAGACACATTCCTGCAGGGAGACTCATTTTTTTTTATCCTCGGAGTTGAACAGGTTTCACCCCCAGCTCCAGCATGGATCCAATGATAAACACGTGTTTGCTCTTTAAAGTCTGTGCTATAAATAAATATACTTAGTGAAACTACAAACTGTGGTGCTCTATCAACACCATAAAGTTAAATAAAGTACCCAAACACGCCACAAAGCATACTATTTGTATTGAAAATGGTATAATCAGCAAAAACGTGCTATTAAATTTTTAAAAATGAATGGGCTCAGTTGCCCACGGCGCATGAGCACATTTTTTTTCTGGCTCCATTGCCAAGTATTCCCACTGTCCCAACTTGCCCATGAAGGGAGCCATGTGTTCAGGCCGGCATGAGGAAAGAGTAAAGTACAGTCTGTACAGAAGTGTGTGAGTGTACTCACCCTTTGTTTGCCTCTGGAAACATTGTGGAAGATTAAAGAAAAAAGTGTCTGATGAAGTAAGAAAAATGAAGACTGGACACTTTTTAGTGCAGGAAGAAAAAGTTCCAAAAACTTTCAATCAGAGCCCAGCTGTTGAAAAAAGTAAAATATTTATACACAAACTTTAAAAAGATTGTAAAATGTCTTCTTTTTGTTGCTTCTGGTTTGGAGTCCTGTCAAAATCTTCAGTTCTTCACTTGTGTCTGAAGAAAAGGCACAGTCGCCGGCTTTATTATAGAGCAGAGATCAACCCACCCCCCCCTGTTTAAGATGACGCATGTAACTGCTGCAGGCTGATTGGCTGAGCAGACACACCTTCAAAATAGCATGTATGTTAGAAAAATCCCTCCCTCTTCCCAGCAGCAGCAGCAGCAGCAGCAGCAGCAGCAGCAGCAGCAGCAGATGTGATGTTCATGTCCACATCATTGTCAGCGGGAAGTGACGACTGCACACAAACATTACAACGACTGTTACAACACCCATTAAGCAGTGATCAATGGATCCACGTTCTGGTTATTATTCCAGATCGATGATATGATTTTCAGCATGACTCAGGGACGTTGTGTTTTGAACATCATGTGTGTCCATCAGTTTGTGTTTTCATGTGCCGACTGTGTCATCACATACGTCAACACGTCTGATGTTTAAAAAGAATTAGTAGGTCATGCTTTGTTGTCTTCATCAAGGAGTTCTTACAATACTATAGCAGCATGTACTAGGTTTAAAATCTACATAAAGATTTTCACATAGACCCCTTGTGTTAGATTAAAACACAAAAAAATAAATAAAATGAAAATAAAAAAATATAATCATTAAACATAAAATATGGAGACATTACAGGCAAAAACATTGTTTTGAGATGCCAAAAATACACAAACAGCTGCTTGTGATGTCTCCTAAATTCACTAAAAGTTAGTATTAAATAATGCCTCAAAATTAGTGAGATAAAATATACTTTTGTCAGTAACTGACTGCAAGTTTAATGGAGATATCTATCAGTTAAATATTCGCCTGTAGTGTCTTGCAAAATGCAAAGACCCTTTAACTCTAACATGTCAACAAATTCTAAGTAATCAAGTTCATTGATTAATTGTATATTTACATTGTTGTGTGGCTACTTTTACTACTTAGTACAGTGCAGAGACTGTAGTGTTTGTTACTCTCAATCTGTCTATTTTATGAAGAATATATAAACAGCCATAGCATCGATGACGTTTTATGTTAATTATTCCTTCAGTTACCAGGAAGTGTGTGAGGTTTATTTACTTTATATATGGACTTTAAAACAATTGCTCAATGGTGCTGAACGATTGCCAAAGCTCCGAAGTAAAGACAACAACAGTATTTTTATTATTACCTACAGCTGATATGAAAACAGACAATGCAATTTATTTAATTTTGTTTTTAAGGCTGTATGGTGACTTAAATTCTATCCTAAACACTATCACGTACCACTTAAAATGACTTCTTTTAATCAGAAAAGAAAAGTACGATGTACAGTACATAAAACTACTAAAAAAGCTGATATGCTCAAGTCTTCACTCTCCAACATGTAATGTAAAGAAACCTTCTGGAAGACAGTGAAATATCCTATTGAATTATGTCAGCAGGTTCTCCACTTATCGCAGGGTTGGCGGGTCAATCACATCACCAGATGTCCATGAGTCAAAGGATCCTGAACCCACTGCCATGGCCATTGCCTTGTTTTGGTGAATGACAATAAATGAGAGACTATTTGTAAAGCACATATACATGTAAATGCAGCTATTTAATATTGGATTTGAATTGCATTTGAAAAGCAGTATTTGTCAGGTGAGTTTTCAAAGAAAGCTGTGGATGCATCATTAACAAAACTGCAAAATTATCTCACATCAGGAAAATAAGCGACACAAACACACTAACATACGTACGATTGCCATATCTTGATGTATATAGAGGTTGTGCAATAAAATCTTCCATGATCCACCTTTGAAGCAGCTTTTACAACAGTTACATTCTTTCATAAAGCCTTTAGGACATTTTGTTCCCCCCCCCCCCCTTTATTGTTGCCAGTAAGACTTAGTTCATCAACACACCTTGTTTGGGGCACATGTGTTGTAAATGAGGCAAATTACAACCCAGGAAGTCATAAATAAACACTGCATTCATTTCTTTGATTGGATCATTTATGGCTCCACGTTGTACTCATGGCATATCTCCCAAATGTACAGATACACACACACACACACACACACACACAAAAACAAACACACAGTCACGATCACGAGGAATATCACCTAAACTGAACATCCTGTAATCGATGCGGCACAATAAATATAAAATAGCACGGTACATTGAGCAGCGAAACCAGACTGTGAAACAGCAGAAAACACACATCAGCAGTTACAGTTTACAGTATATTAAAATATAGACGTATCCGTGACCGCGCCCATGCATTCGTGAAGAGACGTCGTGAAGAGTGTGGTGGCTCTGTTCACCACCGTCTTTGCAGTCCTGGCTCCACCGCCTCTGAACTAAGGCCTCGCTGTTAATTATGCATAGCTTTAAGCCTTAATATAATTTGAACCAGTGAGAATTGGTTTCACTTCACATCACTTTTGAAACTTTTGAGGTGTACCATACATTAGAAATATGGCATAACAGACACAAATTACATGGTAAGATGAAGTAAAAAGGAGTAAAAAGTAGGAAAAAAAAAGTTGCATTTGTACAAAAATCATACCATTTAAAAACTTGTAGCATATTGCTAAATGACCAACAGTAAAACACATCCAGTGAAGGTAAACCTGTCTTCAGTAAATACATCTAAAAGCTTGTCAAAGTCTAAACATGGAGAGCCTACACCACAACATAGAGCCTGACGTCGAGCGGGACCTTGAGTTGTTGTTTGGCACTGACGCATAAGAGCAGAGTTGTCAGCCTTGGTGTGTGTTATGATTTCCTACTGAGTGAACCACCTCTCTGTTTGGGTGCTGGCTTCTTCGTATCTCCTTTTAGTTGATAACTTTGTTGGAGCCGTTGACCTCTTCTCCTCTGCCCTGGTTTATAACACACCTTTGGCTCAGCCAATGAGTCTGGGGCATTGGACTGCAGTGCAACAGCCCACAGTAACTTGTTTACCTGTCCTCAGTTTTTACAGGCAAGTGAAATGTCAATAAAAGTGTTCCTGAAGATTCTGCTAACGGAGACACTGGTAGCAGGACAGCAGAAAAGGAACAGTCATATGTCTGTAGTCAGGTGTCTGTGCGGAACGTAACTCTCTTTATGTTTTTCAAATCAGTTTCATGAACTAACTTGAGACCATATTTCAATAAAATGTTGATTTTTTCTGACTGAAACTGGGGCCAGCACGTCTTTTCCCACAGAAAACTCATTTAACCCATTCAAGTTCATGTCTTTTTAGCACACAAACAGTTCCTGGGACAGTTCCTGTAACTACTTATCCTTGTCAGGGTCGTTGGGAGCTGGAAAATATCCCAACTAGCATTGGACAAGAGGCAGGGTACAACCTGAATTAGTTGGCAATTCAGCAGAAACTGGAGAGAATCCATACGCAAGAGAACATGCAAACTCTACAAAGATGGGCCATAGCCAGGGTTTAAATCAGGTGACAGTACTATCTACTGAACCGCAATATTATCTTAGATGATTCAACTCTTCAGGAGTAAAGACGTATCAACAAATTTTAACCTAAATTTCGAGTTACTTGGCAAAAGAAAATGAGAATTAATGTTTTTTTCCATCCACTGTAGTTACGCAAATATTAGCTGTTTTACGAGATAAGCAGTAGGTGGCTCCAATTCTCCAGTTGGAGAAACTAAAAGAAGGTGCAACGAGATGATGTAATTAAACAAGTGCCAGCTGAACTTCAAACAACGATGGAAATATGACATTTTTGTTTGTTTCATGTGTTAATTTGAGGAAGGTTACATCAGATCCGTGTGGAGTGAGGATGTGTTATAGAGTCATGGACGAAGAGGAAACAGCAGATCAGTCATGTGAGTCAAATGTTCATTATATCGGAACTTACTTGAAAAAATAAGTGTTTCAGTCTCCCATTAAGTCACATTAAGTTTTTTGGAAAAGGCAATAACCACCTCAATTTTTTTTTATAAAGAAGCAGAAACATGCCTGATTAAATGGATCCAAAATGACAGAGAGATAAACTCATA
Organism: Miichthys miiuy; assembly: GCA_036365135.1. NCBI lineage: Eukaryota > Metazoa > Chordata > Actinopteri > Sciaenidae > Miichthys > Miichthys miiuy. The sequence continues at coordinate 5,094,729 of CM071625.1, read as the reverse complement.
CATCTGTAATGTCATTATCAGCTTTTTGTACTTGCTCAATACACACACGGGTCAGGCATGAGATCCAATGTCAGCAGACCCTTCAAAGACATACAGGTTTCTAATGTCACACATTTTGATATACATTCCACACTAGTCATCTTTTGTGTTTGGTGTAATTTGTAAAGCCTCCAGAACTAATGCAAGCCAAGCTACTGTAACTTCACAAGACAGATTTTAAGATGGACGTCTCACATGTCTGCTGAAAGGTCCTGGCGTTTATCCTTCAGTTATCTTGGATCAGTCATAGTCATATTTCTTTGCTGATATGTGGAAGTTATCCTGGTTTAACCTCCTGATAAGAGTTGCTTCTCTTCAGCTAATTATTTGACCTCACCAGCTGCAGAAATATTTCAAAGATCAATACTGCTTGACACACATTGTGACACACGATACCTTTTGGTCAAACCCTGTTTTAAAGATTTTTAAGCCCTTAGCCCAGCCAATGGAGAGACAACAAGTATCCGGATATCTGGACAATAGATAACGGATATTCACAGTCTGTATATCTAAAGTCTGATTAGCAACTTTATAAGAAACTGTTCAACTGATATCTAAAACAGTTGCATATGAATGCAGCTAATAAAAAGTGAAACTGTTGTCAAACAATAGTCGGTTGCAATTTAGCTAATGCATTCCACCTCTTTTGCTCTTCAACGTTTACCTGCATGCAATCACAGTCCACTCAAACATCACTGGTCAGTATTACAAAGACTACAGAACACTTCCAGTCTTTGTCTTGGAGATATGATTTGTGAAGAGTCCTTGCCTGGACTTCAACTGGGAATGTTGCAGTGCATGGTCAGCATCTTGACCCTTAAGACATGGGGGCACCCAATCCACATGCTTAGACACACGGTAGGTTAATACTTTAAAGCTTTACATGGCTTAGAGCTAGATTATCATGAAATCCATGTTGTTCTCAGAAGTTTGGCAAGATTGGAATGCTTTGGCTGTTCAAAAATCCCAATTAAAATGATGCAGATCTCTTATTTGCAGTGTGTCTGCACACATATGCTTCCCTTTGGCCTGTTGTATAAAACAAGATCATATCTATTGTACTAACTGATAAGAACGTTTTAGGAACAGACTGGTGTGTAAACTATTTTGGCTGTCTGACCCTCAGAAGAGCAGTGTGGCCTTGTGGGTGCACGGTGACATGTGAAGCCAACACAGATGTTCTTTCACTCTGTAGTAGATTTATCTTATCTTTTACTCTGCTCACCATATTTTGTATATATTATACTAAATGCTGATCTAAAAACTGACATGAAGCAGATCTTGAGATTGTCTCAAGATTCAGTATTTTGTTGATGCTACAAAAATAAATGCTAAATCTGTGTTTATACCCGGCCTTGATGCTTTTCTAGAACTTTACAGAACTGCCTGTTCTGCTGTGTCCTAAAAGTGAACATGCCCAGTCGCCATAACAAACGTACTTAGCTCATACTAAATATTGATCTCATGGGACAAATGTCTGTGACGGTTGACCCAGTGAGGCCTGATGCCCCATTTTCAAAATCATGAACAACAGATTGTGTTCTCAATCAATATAGTCATGTTTTAGTGCAGGACGCGGACCCAAATGCAGATATGAATGTAAACTAAAAGGTAACTTTAATAACTTACTGTATAACAGCAGAAGGCACTAATTATCTTGTGACAGTAAAGTACCCCACAAGGATGTATATTTCAAACAACGCATTGTTTTGGACAACATGAGTAAGTGGCTAGGCTCGGTACTGTATCACCGGGACTGTGTCTCTTAGGGGACCAATCAGAAGTGCTAAATATATATCTAAACATAAACATGCTGTGATAGAGGTTGGGGCTGCTCGAATTCTTGAAGAGTATAGCTTCTCCACATGTTGAGAGTTAAGCTCAACTCAACAATAGAAACTTCATAGGGCTGTTATTTGCATACTGTACCTCTGGTACAGCAATGTATAATATTTAAACTGGATTCGTTGTATTGAAGTACATCGACCGAGCAGTTTGGTTTAAAAACTCCAACACTAGGTAAATTTGTCACACCAGCTTGCATACACAAGTTGGATAAGAAATAACTCATAATTAAGCTTACCTAACCTCAATCAAGTAGCATGTACATCAGAAAAAGTAAAGTTATTATTTTATCGTCTGTTGCAGTAAATCCCACACATCTGGCAACTGCTTTTATACGTCCAGAACATGTGCTTGATCGCCTTGCATTCTTGATTTTTTCCGTTTCACAACTCTTTCACCAGAGCAGCCTAATAAAGTCATAATGTGATGAAACAAGCTGCAAAATGTGTCTGAAAATACCAATGCATGCATACCTCTTTCTTTTAACCGATCAACAAAGGACAGCTTACTGAATTCTACAATGACATTTTATCTATTGTTGATAGGACACAAAAAAGTGTCACTGAAGAGAACTGCTTGACATGCACTTGAACCTATGGTGTGTCATCAGTCATATGAGCTGGTGAAGCTGCTCAGTGAGCCTCTTCGTGACCTGATCTGTGAGGTCAATGTTAGTATGAACAGCTGTAACAGAAAGGGGAAATGGACAGCACATGATGTTTCACGCCCCGTCTTGTCAAATAAATCAAGTCGTTTGAAAATGATTGATGTGTCGTTGCACACAAGCCTCACAAGACACTCAACTGACAATAGGAATGCAGCACAATCTTGATTAAGCGATTATATGTTAATTTTCATTTACTGACGGGTGATGTGTAATGGCTTTTGTGGTGTGCTTTGAGGCAGTTGGACTCAAGGGAGTACAAATACAAACATTTCTCACATTGCCTCATTAAGGGATTCATTCTTAAGACGGTTGCACACTTCACATCATTGATTACAGACCGAACAGCACTGTTATCTTAGATGTCTGAAGGTTAACTGACTTAAAAATGTATTAGTTGTATCTAACTTAAAATCTTGACATTACATATTAAAGCAACATTATGTAACTTTTGAAAAGGTTTTCTCATTTTCCTTCTAATGACCTCTGGCTGCTCTTCATAAACTCTGTGATTTACAGAGATTCCTGATGGACAGTAAAGTAAACTGCTGCAAACTGTAGCTGCTGTTAGCTAATATGTATCAGATAATTAGCTGGGCTGACCAGACTTTGAGCTCAGAGCATTGGGGGAGTGGTGGTGTTTGTTGTCTTCAGGCCCGGGGTGCAGGTGAATGCAGATAGAGAGCGGAGATGGTGTAATTTCCTGTGTGTACATAATGGCAGAGGTGAACAGACAGAAGAGGAAGTTGACAAAGGAAGCTAAGAAGAGAAAACAAGAGAGAAATCAAGCAAGAGACCGCCAGAGAAGAGTAAATCTGGGACTGACTTTTTTGCTTTACCTTGTGTTTTTGCACTTGATTGACGTTGGCTGTTAGCAAAGTAGTTGACTTCCTAGTTTTTTCTAATTAATCATAACAAATACACGTGTACAGCTGTCCATATTTACGACAGCGGCATTGCACTCTAAGTCTAGTTAAAACTGCTCTAATCAAAGTTTTTATATTAATAATGGGACAAATGACATGTGGAAGGTGTCACTCGTAATGTCACAGAAACTCAACAGCGCTTTTTTAGCTTCTTTCAGCGCATTGCTTTAGTTTTTTGGCCTACCACTTTTACTGTCAATGCCGTCACCAACAACAGCAGCATCAGCAGGCAGGTAAATATAGCAACTAGCTGGTGAACATAGTCAAGCATTTAGTGGCTGAAGAGACACATATTTACCTCAGGACTAAAACATTGATCAGGGGTGCAGAACGAATGAGTACAGTAGAGTGCTTTATAAAATACCCACTGTATATGAGGAGCAAATATAAGTAGATATATATAGTGCATAGACTTTGCTTTGCAGCCTTGACACTGTGAGCAATAAAACTGAAATATAACTTTACATAAAACTAAAATTACTTGGATGCTACCTGGAAAGGCAGCAATTGTTCACTGTGTCTCCTGGTGTCATTCCTGCAATGAAACACATTACATAAAACTACAGAACTGGCTGTGAATCAGCACGAAGATATGAGAAATGTTTGAAGCTTGAACATGAAGAGTGCCAAATACCGTTAGTGTGTGTCATTGTTAGGGAGACACATTCCTGTTTTACATAAACAGCAATAAGGTGCAAAAACTGGCCCCTTCAGACAGACTCATAACTGTTATCTAGGATTATATGATAACTTGATGCTGCACACACAAAAATTTACTCGGAAAGGGTTTCCTGTGCAACAACACAAACACAATACAATCTGAAAGTCTTCGCAGTGAGATAATTATTCCAGTCAACACTAAATACTGATTAAAAAAAAATCACGTACCTAGTTTAAACAAGTATTAATAGAGGATACAAACACACACATGGAAAAAAACCAAACAAACTTTCACTAGAAACAGATCTATGATCAACATTTTAAGTGCTGTCCTCTTTATCATGTGTATTTCTAAAAGTAAGTCTTACATAACTTGCAGACAGCTTATCTCATAAAAGATAACACTGGGAATACAACCATGTGATCAAAGTCAAAGGTTGGGTTTTTATATTGACAGTGACACTGGCATGGATGATCAGATGATGCTAGGTAAAAATCATATGGATATACATGCATATGGATATTCTCTGACATTCATTTCAACACTCATGCACATTAGCATGACTGTATTTTGATGAAGTAATGTTTGAATCACTTGTTCAGAACCCTGCCAACTCCCTAAATAGTAATTTTGTGTACACAGTATGTGGCTCTGAACACTTTTTGTACCTTAAAGGTTGCATAACATGTACAGTATTTGTGAAACATCTCAGGATATAGCTGCGACATGTTCCACATGCATGCCTGCAGCTGTAAGGGTTTGCATCAGCAGAAAATTGTGGCTATATGTGAAAACAGAATCATGTGGTCTCATTTTCAAGGTCCCTTCAAAGGCTGCACGCTGACCTTGTTTCACACAGTGGAGCTTAATGTGGGAAAACATACCTGGAAGAACCTGTAACTAAACTGGAAAACATTGGTTCATAACATCTACAACTGATTGAATTTCACAGGGATTTTAGCTACTGTAGCCAGACACTGTAACTCTGATTGATACCAATTTAATTTCATTATATTAAAAAGTATGAAACTAAAGAGTTCCTGAGACTCACCATGATTCAGCAGATAACTGTTATCTTTGTGTACTGTTTCAGGGTTTCTGAAAGGTCAAAATACTGTATATAAATATGATAAAAAATGTCAACAAAGGGTGAAAGATGATGATGTTTCAAGGGGTCCATGAACACTCCTGGATATTTATATTTTTGAAGAAAAGTTTTGTGTAGTTATTTGTGTGGAGTTATGTAACAGATGACCCACTTGACCTGTTTGTTTTTGCAGGTCTCAGTGCCAAGGTGCTGGATGAGCTTGTATTGCTTCCAGAAATGATCAGATCAAAGAAGGAATGCAATTTTAGAGGAGACAGCTTGGAAGCAACATAATAGAGGTATTCACAGTAAAAGATAAAAGCAGTACTAAAATAAGCTAACATATCCAGTTATAATAAAAATAGTGGATTTAAATAAGATTTATCAGAGCTACTTATTGTTTGGTTTAGTCTTTAAAACTCTTTCCCTAAGAGTGTTAAATACAGTCACAAAGTTAGGATCAAAAGTCTGTTTAGAAAATAATTTCCATTTTGTTTTGTCTGCAATTAAAACAAATTCAGATTAAAGAGTGTACTTTAGAGTCTCAAAGCAAGCTGCAATTGTATGATAACCAATTTGGACATAACTATATAAAACTATGTCATCAGCATAGAGATTCACGCTGCTGGTACCTAAGTGTGACAACAACAAAGGTAAAAAGGTTAAAAGGTAAAAGGACTCAGATTAAATTCCTGAGGAGCTCCTCTGGATACAATAAGTAGCCTAATTAACAGCCTTGTGCCTACAACTGAATCACAGTTGTGCAGCATCACTCTTTCTCATGTGATATTGCTTAAATTTTTCAGCCAAATTTCAGGTGGAATTTCCGACTGCATGCGCTTCATTTAGGAAACAAGTTAAACAAACACTTATGAATTCTAGTGAAATCTAATGGAGTCAAACAGAAACTCTGAAAAGTCAAATGATTTGCTTAACGGAGCAGAAACTGCTTTAGATTATCTGCCACAGGTTTCTAAACATTGACCTTTTTAACACGGGTTATCTTTAACGTGCAGTCTCAAAGAAATAACAGCTGGGTTGAGGTTAATGTGGTATTGTGTCGCGTCATGTTGGAGCTGCAGTAAAAACACAATTTCCTCAAAGTTACGCAACTGACAGGAAACGATGCAAAAGATAATCAGAGCGGGGAAAGAAAAGGAAATGACAGAAATAATATATAAGACATCAACTCAGGGATAAAGAAAAATATATAAATAAAATTCCTTTGTGAAGGCATTTTAGTTTGTGCTGACACAGGAAAATCAGATCAGGCTCTCATCCTTGTGAGAACTTGACTCAACCTTGTGAAGGCAAAAATTAGATGAGCTATTTGCAGACTGCCATGCTGCAGCGCATTAGATAAAACGAATGGAGAAGGACAGATTGCATGTGCATTCCTATGTATGTGTATGTGTGTTTCAGATTGAGATAATGTTTTCCTCCTGCAGACTTTTTAGCAACACAAGTTTATAACATTATGCTCAGGGAGTTTCTTCTCTGTAGCAAAGAATCTGCAAGTGCTACCTGTAAATCATAATTCCATTAACACCTAAGTAAACCCAATGACCCAAGACTAGATCACTCGTTTTTTACATTTGTCTACATTTGTCAGTGCCTTGGGTGGATCGAGGGCAGGACTACATGCACATTGGCCTTGTCTATAATCTTATTGGTCCTTGAAGTACCCGTGTTCACTTTAAATTAAACTTTATTAGCTTAATTTCGAAAGATACATAAATGTCATAGTGGACCTGCAAAATCCTCTTTAAATGCATCTTCTACGTTAAAAAGATTGCACTGTTCTTGCACCAGAGACCCTGGAAGAGGTCTGTAACTCCACAAACAAATATATAACAGGGTTTCCAGAGTGATACAGGTGCAGGTGTGCAGATGAAACAGGGCCGGACATGGCAGATCAGTTTTTCCAGGGGCACAGGGAAATGACAATTAGACAAAGATCAAACAAGAACAAATAATTTTCACGAATGAGAACGGAGTTGGCCGTAGTTTTGTTACCACAAGGAAAACTGAGGTTGATTGGCAGATGAGGAACAGATGTTGAGGTGATTAAGCAGGTGAGAGGGAAACTGGAGGCCATGAGCAATGACCAACCCATGACAGAGAGACACATAGAAACACAAGAGGAGGGGAAACGACAGGTTCCATATGACATGAGTTTTGTGTTTGCCCTTTAAAGACAATTCATTCCAGAGTTGATTTGCTGTTTGGTCAGATTTGTGGTTATTTATGTGCATAAAAAGTCACCAGAATGCAGAAAATTGAGCTTCTAATACTCAAAACATCAAATAAATTAATTTGATCATTCTTTAAGTCAGTGTTTCAGTTAAGTCTCCGGGGAACTTGTTGAATACATCTTGAAATAAAAAGCGTGTTCCTCCAAAATCTCTCATTTGTTCTCAGTTAGCTTCGGATCTGGTGGCTGTGAAGGTCACTCCAAATGATTCACATCACTTTCATACTAAACATATTATTCAGTGATTCTGTGTACTGTACAGTAGATATAAGCAGACTCGTATGTCACATGAGTGGAAATTAGGTTTCTAGTCATAAGATGAAGACTACAGGTTTTCTTTTCTTGATACAACAAATTACTAAGACTGCTTATAATTTAATAACAATAAAAACACATGACCATGTCTAAAGAAGTACTATCTGTGTCTAAAAAGACAGAAGATAAGGATGTCTTACTTTGGAACTTAAGCTGAGTCACTAAATATCAATGTTTTCTGCTATTATCAGTTTTCTTTATCATCATGAATAAAATGTCAAATCGACCAGGACTATTATTGCTCTGTTGAAGAGCAGCATTGACCTCTTGAGGCTGCCTTTGTTGATCACATCTACATTTCTTTTTTTAGGGGATTGACAGATGCCTAAAAGTCTCTTATAGCAGTGTTTCTCAATCCTGATTCAAATGATCAGCTCGTCATCAAGCTCTGCAGTGGCCTGATAACGAGCCACTCATTTGAATCAGGTGTGGTGGAGGAGGAAACATCTAAAACATGCAGGGCAGTGGTCCCCAAGGACCAAGATTGAGAAACACTGTCTTAAAGAATTTAGGCTTTTGTGGTTGCTAAATACAAAATCTAAAATTTTACAGGACATCTATCCTTTAGTCAAAACATCAATCAAACAATATGAGACTGAAAATCCTTTGAAATCCTTTAAATTGTCTTGTCTGTCACGGTTTTAACTTTGTCTGGCCTGTGTTTAGTCTCTAAATATTCCAAATTAGATATTTTCTGTTTATTGTACTTCATCTTGAAGCTTGAAAATATGATACCAAAGACATTTTTATTTTAAGTTTCATTTAGTCACAATAAGAAATGTGCAACAAAATGTTTTATTTGGAACTGCCTGCTGCCTGAAGCAGCACTTCTGATTTCTGGCCAGAATGCACACACACAACACAGTATTTAAACTTTTGATTTTAATATTTATTCCTGAATCTTATTCTCATTTCAAAATATAATGGGTTCAATAAGTATGAAGCAAGTTGATGAAGAAATGTGTAAATATGCACAAAGCTTCACGTTGTCATGGTTTGTAGTTGTGAGGTAGTTTTTCCTTACGCCTCTTTTGCTTCTACTGTTCCTCTGATGAGTGTGTGTTTCACAGATAACCACTAGATGGAGAGAGAGATTAGTGTTGAACATAACCACCTTTGTCAGCTTGACAACTCTCCAATTTTGGTTTTCCATTACTCTTTAAACTAATGACATAAAAACACAACCTACTGGATATAGTGTGTCTCATTACTGCAGTGCAGCCACGTTTTCCTCCTGTCTCTTGGCTACTTTAAGAGATTTCAATAAAGAAAGATGCTCGGAAGCTTCTTCTCAGAGAAATTTTGAAGCAACCAGTTATTATTGATGTAAGAGAACTTAGTAAACCCAGGATCTCTCCACCAATGCCTGCATGTTTGTTAGTGTGTGTATGAAATGCTACAAAAAACCATCACAACACTATAATGAAACTAGCTGTAGTGAGAACGGCCCCAGGAAAGAAAGACCAAGAGTCGCCTCTGCCTTGAAAATCACCACTTAACAGCACCTCAGATTACTTTTGGTTCAAAACCTCAACTGTCTTTGTGAAAACAGGAAAAGGTGAATGGATGCTTTTTGCATGTGTGATTTCCACTGTGAGACACAAAGGAGGAGGTGTTAAGGTGTGAAGGTGCCATGCTGGTGACACTGTTGGTGATTTATTTAAAACAAATCACATGCCACCCCATCTGGTTTTCACTTAGTGGGACCATCATTTGTTTGTTTTTTTAACAGGACAATGACCCCAAACATATCTCCAGGCTATGCAAGGGCTATTTGACCGAGACGTAGAGGGATAGAGTGCTGCATCAGATGACCTGCCATCCACAATCACCCAATGTGAACCCAATTAAGATGGTTTGAGATCAGTTGGCCTGCAAAGTAAAGGAAAAGCAGCCTGCAATCTGCAATTTACAAAATAATTAAACAAGAACTAAAACCATTCATTGAGAAGATGTGACCAAACCTATGACTGTCACTGTAGGTGTGTGCACATTTTCACACCTTTCTTCAACTGTATACACAAATAGTTTTTTTTTCCCCCCCAAAAAACCCAACCATTTGCAAATGTAAGCCAAATATAGACCTACACATGACGTGTGACTGGAGGTTAGAGGGTAGTGAAAGTGCCAGAATAAAAAGAAAAATCAAAGAGGGAGGACAACATGTGCAACATGTGATGGAAACACAAACCTTATCCGGGGCCAAAAGGACAGATCAACAAAGAGAGGGGTGGAAAAAGGAAGATGGAGCCTTCCTACCGGTCCACAGTACGCCATCATGTACTTTCTCTCCTTCCTCCATACCCCCCTCTTTCATTGTCTCCTCTCGCCTCCATATTAGTATTCATGTCCTCTCCCTCTGTCTTTTCTTCTTCTCCCTCCTCTCTTGACTCCCTCTCAGTGACCGCTGACCTGCGTCACACAGTTTTCCTAAAACTATCGCCGGTCTGAAAACAGAGAAACAATGTCTTGGTTTCTGTTGGCTTAGTGGGGTCACATTCTTTCATACATACATGACCTGGGTTAAATATGATACAAGGAAATATTGGGCCTTTATACAGTAAAGTTTTTTTTTTGGAGAAATAAAAATATGTCTTTGGTATCATCCAGTCAATGTGGTTGGTTGTAGATTGATTTATTAAAGGTCCAGTATGTTTGATTTAGTGGCATCTGTTGGTAAAGTTGTACATTGCAATCAACTGAACATTCCCTTGCGTCACCTTCCAAGCATGTTGGAGAAACCATGGTGGCTCTTTCTAAAGCCAGTGTTTAGTTTGTCTGTTCTGGGCTACTGTTGAAACATGATGGCTCAACACTTCATGGTGGAGGATTAAGAAAAGGAACTGACAGTTTGTTCTACTTTCTTCTTGTCAGGCTGAACGAGGCCGAAAGAGACTGAATCGGTTTGATACAGCTCGCTATACACACAAGAAGGAGATCACAATTAGTCACAAAGAAGCAAAGTCTCAAAAGAACACCGGACTGAACTATGTGGTGGCATTTGGGAGGAAGAGCTGGTCTTTTATACCGCAGTGGTTGATGATGAACAGGTGGTGAGGTGACCAGGCAGGTGAGAGGGAGATTGAAGGCCGTGTCAAGCGACACGCACCCAGACAGAAAGACAAGGGATGCGGAAAATGACAGAAAAAACACTGGGAAAGTTTTCAGGAGGATTAAGTGTCAATTTATCTTAATGTTGACTTAGTGATATTGTTTAATATTGGACTTCTCATTTTTGAGAGTTTTAAGTTCTGTGCTGCAACTGTAATTGTTTCACAATATTCTGACCAAACTAGACAAAAACATTTCTTATCCATTAAAGCCATGCAGAACTCATGTGGAAGTAAGTATTTCTAAAATCCTGTTGTAGACATATTCAAAACGCTTCCAAGTAAGTTTCTCCAAGTGTGAAATGTGTGTGAAATTCTACCTAATAAGTTACTACTAATAAGTCTTCTGACTAATAAACAAACTGCTAATATTCACCTATCTTTTAAGAATTTTCCATTACTGTTACGACTAGAGTCTAGAAATGCTGAATGACAGTGAGAGAGACAAGGTTTCAAAACCTTCAAAAACATCCGGAGAATGCTTTCAGGAAACTCTTAATTTAACACATCCGCTGCTGCTGCTGCTGCGGAGGTGTTTAAAACATGGTGTAACGATGAATACTGTTTCATGTAATTAACATTTCTACTGAAAGTATGAGCCATTACTTTAAAATGTGTGAAAACACAGGGCTAGTTGCTCAGTAGCCTGTTCACATGTTGGTATTAAGGCAGATGAAGGGGTTGCGACAGACACAAATAAAGTAGAGAGTTCATTTCTACTGAGATCGACCACAAACATTATCTCTACATAATCTCATGTCAGATGGGGTTTCATAAACGTCACTCAAAGTTTGGAGGGTGTTTTTCCTACAATTTTGTCTTTGCTCTTTGCTTAAGAAACTCTTAAACCTCTTAAAAGTTTGAAGGCATGGAAATGTCTGCTTGGTCTTGAAGAACAGGATCACAACTTCATAAGACATGGTTAAAATGAGAGTTAGTGGGAAACATAAAGCCCCCCATGTACATACACTACTGGAGTCTTTTTTGACTCCTTAATCAACCAGTGGGATTATTTTTGCATTCAAAGGAACTCTGCCACAAGAACCAGTTTGTGTTGAAGGAAAAACAAAACTGGGCTCTGTTTTCAGAATTTAAGAGAGGAGAATGAGGAGTGCAACCAACAAAACTAAGTAAAGCAACTTCTGACAAAGATACAGGTCAGTTTATTCCTGCAACTGTTTGTTATGAAGCAACAGGTTAAATGCTGGTAGTTTGAAAAGTTGTACGTTTTGAGCAGTAAAAAGTGTAAATTTCTTCCACAATTTGCAAACTCCGAGAAAAGTTCTTCAGCATCCTCAGAATCTAGTATTTGTTTTCCTTGATCATGCTTTTCATCAGCTGCTTCAAGGCTGCAGGTGAAGCTCCGCCACCCAGGAAGCCAAGGATGACCCCGACCTAAAAGGTGCCAAATCCTTATGAAATCGTCAGCCAGAAGGTAAACAAACACATATAATCAGGTCCCCCGTGGATGCAGGGCCCCATAGCTCCGGATAAGGGGAGCCCCAAACTCTGCAGGACAGGAGAGGGTGTTTAGGAGGAACAACACCCGCTGGCAGGTTGGAGGGGCCCTCACAGATTGATGTGCGTGTGAAACCATCGGGGCCAGATATTGCGCAGTGCCGGGTTTATTGTGCGGTGCGTCTCAGCTGCAGATTCATGCGTCTGCGCCCCGCCTGAGTGTTCTCATCTGAACATACGGTAAATTTAACTCCCGTCAAAACAAAGTTAAAAGGCAAGCTTTGAATGGAGGGCTGACAAGTTGCCCTTTACGCTTTCTTTGGAATAAAAAAACTCTATTAGGCTCCTACAGAGACACAGACTAACTTTATAGAGAGTCAGACCACATATCTTGTCTTATTGGTGTGTATGATACTCCAAGAATATTCTTTCCAAGAATAAAAAAATCTGTTACAGATTACCAGACGATCATGTCTACAATAAAAACATGCATGACTAATAAAGTACAAGTCATAAAGAATGTCAGTAATATTACAGGTGTAGGAAAAGTAGTAAGATATATTCCTGTGAGTATCTACATGGTACTCAGCTGTGAGTTTTTTGCTGCCAGTTTTTCAGTTTGTTTGACATTATGACAACAATAAACACATGCATACCTATATCATCATTAATAAAATCACTCCTGGTTAAACAAACATTGAATTATAAAGAATAACATACAAATTAAAGCCAATTTGATAGCCTGCACTTTTAATTTTTTCTAATTTGGACATCTTTTTAAAGCTACATTTTGTAGCCACCTCAGTAGTCAGCCTGTTTCTTTCACTGGCACCACAGAACACAAAACTCGCTTCCTGTTTTATTTTGTATTTCTCCCCTTTCCATGTCTTGTGTTACTTTACTTCCTGCCTTTGGATTTACCGCCAATTTTGATTGTTTCACCTGTCCCTCGTTAGTTCACACCTGTGTCTCGTCATCTTGTCTTAACTTAAAAGGGGCGTTTAGTGTTTTTCACAGCCACCATAGTTTCTCCTTCACTCTATAGGCAGGAGAGGGTGAGGTGACGGGGTTGCAATCAGCAACTAAAAGTACTGAATTACAAGTAAAAGTACAGAAATATTATTGGCAAAATGTACTCTAAATTTCAAGAATAAAAGTGTCTTGCCTAGAAAAGTTAATTTCCCTCTGAAGTGTATTATGAATGGAAAATACAGTAAATAAAACAATTGTTCTTCAGCACAGTACTTGTATTTGGTTACTTTCTACCACCACAGGGATGAATTAATTCATCCTGTGCTGTCCATTCACAGCATGACCATGTGTACTCGCTTATACACAACAGAGTCCCCCTCCTCCTTGCAGGCGGACATGGCACGGCCTCACAGAGATGCACCGACATTATCCATTCAGTGCACACTGGCCAACGCAAAACTGCAAGGAGCCAAGTGCACAAGAAAAGAGCTCATTTTTTTTTCTGTCTTTGATTTGTAAATACCTCCGTTGCAGTGCAACAACTTCCAGGCTTGTATCTTATAACCATCAAACATTTACATGAGAAAGTTGACAAAGGCTGAAACAGCGGAGGAGGCCTTGCAACAAAGAGGCCCATTTATAGTGTACAGTCAGGGAGAGGGAGGGTAGGAGGAGAAGCTGGGAGGAGAGTTGAATTAATGAATTAAAAATGTCGTGAAACAGCGGCTGTCTGAATAGTTTTGGGTTTATATAGCGAGGCGTGCAGGGGGGTCCTGGAGGAGTGGACAGCACAGGCTTCTTTAACTTCTCTCTGTCCGAGCACACAGGGCTCTGTCTCTGCTTCACATGCAAGAAGAAGAAGGAGAATCGCAAACTGTGCTCATCTGATTACATAATGACCCACTAACAGTGAGCCAGAACCGGTACTGCCAGTACCAGTGTGCCGGGAGACACCGACCGAACGCCGGTCAATACTCATCCAGGCCTCTCTTCTGACGGCGTTTTTTCTTTTTTAAAATACAAGATGACAACGACGTAGAGGGACTGCAAGAGAAAAAACATGCAAACAATGTGATGTCAAAGTGAGAGGTGACTTGTTCGAGCTGTCAACAAGTGTTCGTCGATCACAGCCGTGAAATTTCTCTTCTTGTTTTTTTTTGTTTTTTTGTGCCTCCAATCTTTTTTTAACTATTGTTCACTTTCTGTGTTTTTCACATGTCTGCTGCACAGTGAAAGTAATTAAATCTTCAAGTTTCCAAGCTGTGGTCCAAGTGAACTTCTGTTACAGAGTCAGCTGAGAGGTAAGAGACACATAAACAGTTTAAAATCATGTTTCTTTTTTGATTAAAGTGTGAAAATTATGTCAAGATCTGACAGTTTATTTGATTTGTGTGCAGGCCAAGTGTTGGTACTATTTATTTACTTACTATACAGTTGTGTTATGATCATCTTGATGAAATTTCAGTGTCATCAAATATACTTCTTTCTTTATATTGTCTTTATATTTCTAGTGCCTGTCCTAATGGTCTACTGTACCTTTAATTTCCTTTTCTGTTATTTCCCTACAATACTGCATTGTGACATTCCTCTAACATCCCAAAATACACTTGTTTTTGGCTTTGATATTCATCTTGTGCCCTCATATTTATCATATCATATATCAAGGTCTCCTATAAAGGTGTAATTTGTGTTTAAATAAGCAGCAGAAACATACTGTAAATCCTTTAACTTTTTAATGGTTTGAGGTTAACGTTCAAACAGTTGCTCAGTCTTGCTGCGGGTGTTGTGTTTACAGTGCGGAGGTGATTAGCGATGCGTTACAATAGATAAGATTCCACTATCAGATCTGTACTACTACGAAATACTACGAGAATTATCTGGGTCGAAATGCATAAAATCCTTCATGTCCTGTACTGTATGAACGATGTTTTTCAGTCGGACTGTACAGTACCACATACTACACGTGTCCCCAACAGATACCCATGGTTAATGTAGTTTTTCGGACAGTTTACAATAGCAGAGTGGTACATGTTTAGATGCAAAACAGACAGAAAAACATTTCTGCTTCTGCCATAGCTACACGGGAAATATAGCTGACCAACAGGAGTTAAAGTATAGTGCTGATAGTAACAGAAAATATTGGAGGACTTGTGACGTTACAAAAAGTCTAGACTCTGAAAACCAAAACAAACCCCAACTTCTCATTGAGGACTCCTCATCACTTCAGTAGTAAACCAGTCAGATTTACAGCATAGAGACAGACATTTGGCTACTACCAACTTGGAAAAAGATGGTAAAAGTCAGTGCTAAATTACAGCATAGTGGCCAACAGCTGCTCTCCATTGTTTAATTTAGGTCAATGTCGTAACTCTCTCTTTAAGGAAGTGTTAGATATAGATGGAGGTTTGGGCAGACTGCTGGACACAGACACATGAGACAAACGTCTAAATGCCATGGTTACTGCTTACATTTACTTCCTGTTGTTAAATTCTACATTAAGGTACATTATGAATGCAGATGATGCATACAGAATGCAGATGTAAGTTTAAGTTGCAGGTTTATATACAACTGCTGTTCTTTCCATGAGGAGGAAATTAACTGCTGCCTTGATTACATTGAAAAACAGGAAAAGTTAAGTTGCCAGTATGCTTCAATCAGAGTTTGTTGGATGGTCAAACAGCACTTGAAACCCTCTAACCACACCACCTTCCTGATGGGACTATATACGACAATTTTTGTACTCTTCAGAAATCAACGATGATGCCAGCTTCAGGCAACCATTGACCAACTTTGTGGAAGTGAGAAGCTTTAACGTGAAAGTCCTCTTTTATCATTTTGTCATGATGCAACACCATGAATGCATCAGAGGTGTGACTGACCAAAAAGAGTGCCCTGATGAATCATTATTCCATCTATCTATGACTTGTATGCCAGTATGTCTTCACGCATGGTCAGATGATGGATCAAACAAAATAGTCATTTCAAGCATACTGACACCTTTAGTACCCAAACTTTGTTCTCATACAGCCATAGCTGTACTATATATATATATGTTCTTATACTCTTATAATATATAAAGTCATACGCTTTGAATAGCGTTGGAATGCATTGATGGATTTGGTAATTGAATGAGTTAGTGTTAAAACCTATACCCAGTTTATTCATGCTTTGACATCTGCCACATTGGCCTCTGGGGTGTTTTAGGGAGCTCCCACAGGGGTCTTCATGTAACAGTCAAAATGATCAAAGGTACACTATATTTACATGATTTGTTTCAGAGAAGTATCCACAGTTATAAAAGTAGAAAAAGAACAACTACCAAACCACGGTTATCTGTGGGGGTGGGGGCAGAATAAAGATTATATGTATGATGGACAGGTTAGTATTTTGTGTTTAAAAATCTTTCAGGATACAATGATTTTCAAGGTTTTCAAGGTTCTTTAAGTAAATTTTAATCGGTTATGATACAGTGTAAACGTAACTTGTAACATTTGTGAATTTGTAAATGTAACACATAAACAAAAAAAGACTGTTTCGAAATAGTAATCATTAATGCCTGTACAAAGTACCATTTGCAGATTTGTTTGGATTTCCCTTGAAATGAACAAACAGACAAGACAATGGAAACACTACTGTGTTTTTCCACAGGGACCACCAGAATCAACAACAACAACAACAAAAACAGTCACAAAGCTGACTATTTTTCTACTTTGTTAAAAGTTGATATTTTTGATACATGGTTTTCACAGGATAGGGAAATTTTTGGGCATAAAAATAAAAATATTATTAATATTAAACGTTAATTTATATGTGGCTTCATCTGCTCCTGACAGTGATCATATATGATGTTTCTATATTGATCTATTTTGAGAAATAAAGAAGTGCTCAGACTGTAGTTTTAATTTTATCTCTTAACTTCCTGTCTATGCAGGAAGTCTTATTGAAATGTCTGTGTGTATTGCGTTGGTGGTGGAGACTCTTTTGGTTAGTTTCACTATTACACACTGTCCGGGCGTTCAATGACTGTGGTTTATTGTAAGCTAAACGCAGATTTTTCACAATTATATAATAGTTACATATAATAATTAAATACATTATGATTACATATTTGGTCTAAAGGTTGTATTTCAATTAATATTTATAAGCAAACAAAGCAAAGATCTCCTGTTGTAGTGACTGTTTGTGGAAACAAATCAATGTTCTACCAGGTCTATGCTCTACAGGTGAGCTACCAGGGGGCCCAAAGAACACTGATGTTTAACTAATCTATACAAAAATGCAGATTATTGTTAATAACTTTAGGTGATGACCAGTGTACCGCAGCAGCCTGGGTTCGATTCCTACCCACAGCCCTCTGCTGCATATCATATGACCTCTCTCCCCAATTTTCCTCTGTATAATACAAATAAAAAGCCACCAAATGCTTCCACACTATAGGCTAGTTGAATTGTTTGTAAGTTGGCTGAACATTAGATGATGTAGTAGGTAATTTTGCGCCAAATATCATCTTTTAAATCAGATTTGGTGCTGTCAGGTCCTCATGAATGTGAATGTGTGTTCCCAACTGTCTGAAGCAATCAAGACTATGACTTTTTACTTACTTACTGTTGCCAGCAATAACAAGACAAGTGGAGAGAAAAAAAACGGAAATGAAAGAAGAGACTGTCTGAAATCATTCACTGTATATATAGAGACACAGTGACACAACAGCAGCTCATTTGTACGGCAATATGGGGCGCTCAGTTTGGCTCCAGTAAGTTTGGTGTTTCAGCGTCTTGTGTTGGCTGCGCAGATGCCTTTCTTGGCACGGCCTGTGTTGATGTTTAGACAGTCCTTTCAGTTTAGTGCAGAGGCTGCTGTGGTGTGGACACTGGTCACAGCCATTCAAGCCGTGTTGTATTGAGTCCTTTCAGCGCAGTGTACTGGCTGCTGGGGGTTCTTTATGGCTGTGGACACTGGACAGGGGCACTGAGTGGAAGGGATTACTCCCTCCTCTGGAATACTAATGACCGTCTTTTGTCACCGATCTGTTTCCTCCACCTTCACTCCACAGACCCCTTCCTCTCTCTCCTTCGCCATCCATTTCTCATCCTCTTCCTCTTTCACTCCTTTTGTCACCCGAAACCAATTATTCTCCCTCCTACCCACCCCACCCCATCTCTGCCCCCTCACAATGTCAAGCACTGCATACTCATACACGATCAAACGCGGCCGCAAACACACACCACGCGCACATACACACTTTGACGCTTCGTACCGCTCTCCTCTCCCCATCTAAGTTTGCTCCCTCTTTCACTCACTTGCTCACCCAGTCGTATTTTTCAATGGTGGCTTTTGTCCCTTTCATCTCATCGGAAACAAAGGATTCTTGTGAGCACAGGACAGAGGGAAGGAGAGGGACGGCGAGTCGGACAGAGAGGAAGAGATCCTAACCTTGATCGTGGTCGTCAAATGAGTGGGAAAAGTCATTTTTACAAGAGAGGGAATCCATCAGAATTACTGTCAGCAAGACCGATACACTACCCAAATATTGTCCTTCTAATCGAACCATCAGCCTCACACTTGTCCAAAAACTGCACAACTGGGTCCAAACAGAACAGTATCATTATAACTTTAAAAGTCTATTGTTGTAACAAGATGTTTTTCACGTAATATTCATGTCCATGTTACAACATGAAACATTTTCATGCTAAAACATCCTTTTAAAACAATAAACATTTCATGTTATAATGCAATACTTATCCATTCTTCTTTTTATGGTGTGGCAGCAATGTGCTGATGTAGTCTTCAGCATTAAAGCTCCACGACTGTATAAAACATGGACGTAGTTTCCATTACATCACCCACAGGTTTCAGAAGAGCCTTGGAAAGCTCAGATTGAAAGCTAAGGCCACTGCTATCTTGGCAGTCCTCCCTCTGTCACCTCCCGGCTAATCTTAAAATGGGCAAATACGTTGATAGTTGGTGGACCTGGGTGCTCAAACAAGCCATCTGTAACAGCACCCACCTGTCAATCAAAGCGATCATAATATAATTTGAACAGGTGAGTTCAATTCAACAGTTTTTTGGACCAGGCTGTAAACAGACCCTGTAGGGAAGTTGGATATAATGGAATAATGTATTGTTAGTTTGGTATTTCGTAGGTTTTCTTGACAATGAGAAAAATATAGAAACCTTTAAGTAGTGAATTAATATTAATACAGATGCCAGCTGCTATACGTCGTGTGTAAAGTCCTTGCTTTGCAAACCAAACATTCCTTTGGACAATAAATAGTATTGTATTGCGATCTAACTGTTCAAAAGGTCTATATGTCCAATACACGAGTGTGTGTTTACTGTATGTGTAGGCAGGAGCTCCGCAGGGTTCAGAGTTCAGCTGGAGATTGACACGGCCAATCACATGGGCCTCCTCTTGACCCCGCCTCCCTGCCCTCTCTCTCCTCCTCCATATCTTAGTATTCAGAGCACAGACATCAACACAGATCTCTATTCATTCACTCAGTGTGAGCTCCGGCATGGAGAGAGGAGAGAGAAGGGTCAGAAAGGACAGGAAAGGACAGAGCGTATCAGATCGTCTTGGTTCTTAGGCTTTTGTTTGTGTTGTTTTGTTTTTGGTTTTGTTATATTTGCTCCGGAAAGCAGAGGAAGTTTGAGACAAAAGGGCCATTTAGTGAACAGTGAGTGAGAGCAAGAGAGAAGAAAAGAAAAAGGACTTGGAGAAAGAAAAACTGCAGCCCAGATGAGGGTAAAACTGTTAAGAGTGTACAAGGAACGACCCGCACGGTGACAATAAGTGTCCATGGCACCCAGGAGTAGGGTGGGGAACTTCTCATTATGTCGATATACTGCTGACACTCACTGCCAATTATATACTCATCCATCCCATCCCATTATTCTCTGACAGAGGCATTCATATGACTCGTTCAATGACAACAAGCACTTGGCTTGAGTGTACGGGACTACAAATACACCATTACTCATTCACGTCAGCCATATTTAACAAATCTAATTAATAATAACACTAAAGCCACATGCATCCAGTCTTCAAGGAAGGCTTTCAACAAGGTTTAGGAAACTGGTTGCAGGGCTTTGCTGCAACTGAGCCACAAGAGCATCAGTGAGGTCAGTCGCTAGAGGCTAGCAGTTGGCATCTTGCTCTGTGCAGAATAGAGCACAGAGGGTCTGCAGCACCGCCTGAAATCAGCACAATAATAAACATCAGTTAAATTTCAGTAGTAGGAGAGAGGCTTGACTTTTTTAACAGTTGTTGTCATCAATATGTCTATAATACGTACAGGCAAACATGTTTAAGTGAGTCAACTCCAGTCAGCTACAGCTAGAGTACATGGTGATTTGGGTATAGACCTACATTATGAAATATATCTAGTAACTAGCGCTTGTCCTAATTGTTTGGAGTTTTAATTTGATAATGTTTAAATGTACTGTACTTTCCTTGCAGTTTGCATGCATTCGATCAGCGTTCCAGTCTGTTTAGTTGTTGTGGCTCCTTTGACATACAGTATGCTGGTGTTCATGTTCGCTGTTGGCTTGGAAACTGATTTGTTAGATAGTAGATGTGATACGATCCTGTTCATTCAAATGCAAAATTGGACATCACAAAGCAACTTCTAGACTCCCTGAAAAATGTCAAACAGGGATGTTTACTGACGTTCTCCACAGCGGACAACTTCTCATAAAGTAGATGTAAAAGAACACACATCTGCTGCAAATTCTACATAACTGAGGTCTCTATTCATGTAAAAACAGTACAAACAGGGAAGGGTAAAGTATGAAAACAGCTTTGAGCAAAATGAAAGAGGGTGGTCCACTAGAAGATCTCAGCGTCCTTGATTCAAATTTAAAGACTTTTTTTTAGTAATGTTTTCACAGCCACCAGCGTCTCCTCATCTCAATTCAGTAGCCGTCTTGTGCAACGGACACGTGAATAAGCTTGCACTACCAAACTTTTAATATGAAAGAGCAGCTGTGCTTTCATGCTGAAAGAAGGCTTTTATTTTGACAAGGCCAGCTGCCTCTGGTGAAAAGGAAAGGGGCTTAAATGGACCTCCGTGGACAGCCACAACACTGCCCAGTGAAAGCTGTGCTTCTAATCTCCTTCTTCTCCTCTCAAATGTTCCACTCTGTCATTTTTCTCATTCATGTGGTTCTCAAATGTTCTCTTCTTTCTGTTCTTCACACACCCTGCGCCTTTTCATTTGGACTCACCTGCTGTTCACTTGATCTGACTGCCTTTCTTCTTACCCCCTGTAGTGCCTGCCATGACCTCAGCCACTCCTCCCTCCTCTGAGAGCTCCTCCCCTCAGAAAGTATGCCACTCCCAGACACAGACTGACATCACCAAGCCCCTGCTGGGCTCCACAGGGGGGAATGGAGGTGCTGGTGCAGGTGGAGTAGGAGCGGCAGCCGGAGGGCCCAATGCACTGCGAAGGAGGCGCCGCGTGCTCTCCAAAGATGGACGAAGCAATGTACGCATCGAGCATGTAAGTGGACGAGGGGCGCTGTACCTCCGGGACCTATGGACGACTTTCCTGGACATGCAATGGCGCTACAAGTTCTTCCTTTTCGCTGCCACCTTTGCTGGGACCTGGTTCCTGTTTGGAGTGCTCTGGTACCTAGTTGCAATGGTGCATGGAGATCTGCTGGGTAAGAAGGAAGGAGGGTTGATAGTGGAGAGTCAGAGAAAAAAAAAAGTTTTTAAAAAGAAGTAGGAAAGCCATCTTGATGGTCTGAAATTGACACAAGCGTTGATGTTTTTGAAATGAACAAGCTATCAAGTTAGATCAAATCCCCACCCAAGATTAATGACTTTGGTGATCGCCTGACTTTTAATGATTTAAAGTGAATCACACTAAAAAACTGATCACTGATCGTAAACCTTATCAGCCCTCCACAAATATATTATAGATATTTTAACATACATACATTCTGAAAATTCTGAGGGAGTGATAAAATACCTTTACAACTGTTAGTTAAATCAGATGTTGCACAATGCTTGGAGGTAATTATTTCTCTTCCTTCTGGGGTCACTAAATAATTATTCCATGTTGCCAGGAAAATGTTTTTGACTCCTTTTTATGCCAAGATCAAATAGTAATTATTTTAATATATTCAGTTTCCAGAGCGCTCAGAGCGAATTCATGCTGTGACAAGAGAACAACAAAAAATGTCTTTATCCATGTCCTTTGGCTTTTTGTAAAAACGACCCATGATGTACTTTTTTGTGAATGAAAGAAAGACACGCAGGAATACAGTTTTGCATTGTAGAAAGAACATGAGAAAGACCTGGCAGAACACTGAGAGAGGGAACAAAATGTTCTTTGATAATTTGTTTACACCCCTAAAACCAAGATCTTCTGTTCTTCATCCGGTCCTCCAGAGTTTGATCCCCCCTCCAACCATACCCCATGTGTAATGGAGGTGAAGACCCTGACGGGAGCCTTCCTTTTTTCTTTGGAGTCTCAGACCACAATTGGTTACGGCTTCCGGTGCATCACAGAAGAGTGTCCTGTGGCCATTGTCCTGCTTATCTTTCAGCTGGTCATCACCATGGTGATGGAGATCTTCATCACAGGCACCTTTCTTGCAAAGGTAGTCAGATGTAGTTTTTAGTCTGGGGTAAAACAGGAAGGGCAAAACATGATTGTTAAAGAAGGGATGAAAAATCGGAAATTGTGGCATGCGCTCTCTCGAGTAATATGTGCTTTGTGGCATGCGCTCTCTCGAGTAATATGTGCTTGCTATGTAGAAAAAGAAATCCCTGCACTCAAGGTGCAAATAAAAAACAACATTAAATGCCTGTGACCTTCGACGCAGCACTGCACTAAAATGGCATGTTTGTATAAAGGATATTACTTCAGAAAACTATTGTCCATAAACACACTTTGTTGGTGCAACAATTACTAATGTAAGTTAAGACTTGACCATGCAAAGAGAAAGCCAGATATCCACAAGATCTAGAAACACAGCTGGCTTGGACTAGGGCGTTGCAATTCATGACTGGTGCCTCACAACCCTTTATAAATACTGTTTTCCTTCTCTTGTAGGTCGCTCGTCCCAAGAAGAGAGGCGAGACAGTGAAGTTTAGTCAACATGCTGTTGTGTCAAATCATGAGGGTCGGCCCTGCCTCATGATCAGAGTTGCCAACATGCGCAAAAGCCTGTTGTTAGGATGCCAGGTATGCAAGTTTGTATTTTGGGTATTATTCATTTCTATTGGGGCAGTTGAAGTTTATCAGTAGTACTGTAATTACAACCCTACTGTATTTGATGCACCTGATACCCTTTGTGTGTGTCTGTCTTGTATTTCTGTGTATGCTTTTGATTTCACCTGATGCCAAATGGATATGAACCCGTTGACACTGACATACAGTCTTTCCTGGAAGCGCAGCAGCGAAGAAAAAGAACAGAAAGGCTTTCATGAGAACCATAAGCTCTTTAAAAGGACTGTTGTAATGTCAAGTAATGGCAAGCGTTCAGTCTAGACTACAGTGTATAACCGTGTATAAGAATCAGGTTTATTGCCAAGTATGTTTGTCTTGGTGTTTGCCAGGAAGAAAAACAATCAAGTACTAGAATACAAATATATAAACTATGTTTTCTTATGAATAGAGCTGTACAGTTTGTGCAGGAATGTGCAAGTATTAACCAGGTAATGTCCAAAAGTTCACAGTATGCACAGTATTTAAATGTGCATGAAATTTATCATGGACTAAAATAGTCCAAATCCTTTGGACTATTGCGTTAAAGGTATGTGTTAATCTAATGCATAGAGTCAGTATATGCAACATGTAGAGTCTGGGTGGGTGGATGATCAGAGTCAGTGTCAGAGGTGGCCATTGGCAGTCAGGAAAAACTGTTTTGTGGCTTAAGTTTTGGTCCTGATGGAAGGGGGTGTCTCAAAAAGTTTGTGTCCGGGGTGGGAGGCATCAGCCACAATCTTTCCTGCATGCCTCAGAGTCCTGAAGGAGTACAGGTCTTGAAAAGATGGAAAATGCATGGAGGTTCAGAAGTGCACCATCATTGTCTTTAGCAGATTGAACTTCTTCAGTTGCCGCAGGAAGTATATCCTCTGCTGGGCTTTCTTGATGAGCCCACTTGAGGTCCTGGGAGATGATGGTTTCCAGGAAGCAAAGGGACTCCACACACAGGGTGATGGGAGCAGATGCAGGGTTTACAGCATATGTGTAGTAGATTACTACAAGCCAATATAAACCTTTTTTGAATGCTTGCTTAACTATAATAATCTATGTAACTAATGGCACTGATTGAGCAAGTCAGTCAGTGGCATGCTGAAGGTACTGGCCGTTGCAGGTATTAAACCTGGGGCCTTTTGGTTACAGGATGCCTTCTGCAACCTCTTGGCTGCATTTACTGACTCCATCTTGGCTCCCAGGTGACGGGGAAGTTCCTTCAGACGTCCCTGACAAAGGAGGGTGAGACAGTGCGGCTGGACCAGCGAAATGTGCCTTTCCAGGTGGATACGTCCAGCGACAGCCCATTCCTCATCATCCCCCTGACTTTCTACCACATCATTGACGACAACAGCCCCCTCAGGGCCTGGGCGGCAAAAGGTAGATCATGACTCTCATGTCAAGTTGTCTGGCATGTCTGATGAACAAATAGCAAGAAGAAAACTAGTCTAAACACATTTATTTTCATGTCACACACAATGTTTTTTTTTTTTTTAGGTTTTTATATTAATATTAAAATTGGAAAGTAATGGCATCAGGTGTAATATGTTTTATGAAACAGGCAATATCTTTATTTATAGTCAGAGGTTCATATGTCTCTGGAGAATAACTGTACGTTCAGTATGTATGTGTATGTAGGTGTATTGGTATTTATGGTCATGTGCTGCGTGCTTGGCTGCCTCTAACTGCCCGGAGTTGGGCTGGTTTGGCACTGAAGGAGAGGGTTTCGCTGGCTGGAATGTGTGTGAGAGAGATCGCCAGAGACACCCCTCATTAGAGCACAATGCTGTACAGTCCGGGGTGCTGACACGAAGCCTGCACAGATCCACTTACAGCCGCACAGACCTCTCAGCACTGGAAGCCACAAAGGACTTCTGATCGCTGCGTGATTTACGCTCACACTACTCATTTACTCCAGACAGCTTCTTTCATTTCTATTCTTGGCTTCACATGACACACTTGATTTTCTGATTTGTTATGATCAGTTCCCGTCCTTACAGTACCTTTATGCGCTGCCCTTTAACTTGAACTTTCATTTCTGCCTTGGTTTCTGTCATCATTGTCTGTCATGTCACCTCCCCTCCAGCTGCACATTTCCCTCTTGTCATTATGATTAGCCTCACTGTAGTGAATCTTGAACTTCCAGTTAATTTACCTGTTGCCATATTTAAGAGATTACATTACAACACACATAATGCCATCCACAGTACTTCAGTAATCCCTGTTCTTGGTGCCAACTGTAACAGTAGCCTATTTTTGTTGCCAGGTCCCCAGTGTTGAATGAATCCAGGATGTGATGCCTTAAAAGCACTCATGCAAAGCACTGAAAAGTTCTTGTAACTTAAATATGATAAGTAGCTCTGTTTATTAGATTTATTAAACAAAGAAGAAAAAAAGACAAAACATAACTCTTTTGCCCAGTGATAGGCTGGTATCCTGCCCAGGATGTACCCTGCCTCTGGCTCGGTGTGGCCTAGTTGGCTGCTGCAGCTCCCTGCAATCCTGCACAGGATAATTACGTATAGCTCATGGATGGATGGTTGAATGGTTGGATAGGTGTCCTTAATGGACATTTGGACAAGTCTGCATTTCTTGGACATGCATTCATGACTGAGCACACTTCAAGCTCCCTGTAAAGCTGGCTTTATGTTCTCAACATGTTCAAAAATATAAGGGACCTTCAGCAGGGAACTGACTATGAGTCACTGAATCAGGAGGACAGAACACTGTGGAGACAGTATATAGGAGGGAGGTCATGGCTGTCCATACCGCTGAGCTGGATTATCAGGAAATTCCTCTTAACCATGCAGTTGTATTGCACCAGACAAGGCTGATTGTGTTTGTGCACCATCGATGACTCATTCAAGGACTTTATTTTCTATAGAACTGAGGGATGATGAAACCGAAAAAAATGCTTGCTGGTTGAGAAGTGTGGGTGGTGAGAAAATGTTTTAAGTTAGGTGAGATAAGCAGGTGATCACATGGTCTGAAACAACAGAAGAATTAGTGTCTAGCAGACAAAAAAAGTCCCCAAAATAGTCAAATTTTATCATGACAATATTGTTTATTGTTTATTGTATAGTTTTGGGAGGCAAAATGAGGAAAGAGAAATATTGCACTCATCACTTGGCTGATAATGTGCATAAGTAACACCTAGTAGCCTCGCTACATGTCAAAAATGTTATGAAAATGAACCCCAAAGAAACTAAGAGGCTGCCACTCTAAGATAGTACTTTGAACTCAGTGCTTACATTGGCATGCTGCAAGTATAACTTTCCATGTTCGCTGTCATATACTGTGTCTCAATTCGGATGCTTCCGTTAGTACACATCATTGTAGTGCACTGTGTACTTCCTGGCATAGTGCGCTAATTTCTGCAGGGTGTTCTCAGTTCGAGTACAGCCGTTGTCCTTTATCGGAAATGATGATAGTAACATTTCATAACTTATTGCTCTTTGCTGAATTGAAACCGTGCAAGAGCATTAGCATCAACATTTGACTGCCAACTGCAACCATTTCAGCTAAAAGCAGCTTCCACGGCTGCCATTTTCCCATTCCGCTCTGTAGCCAAAACGGTGACCACTGAGGCGAGGTGTCCAGACTCAACTTTTTGACCGCTATGATTACACCATTCATCACAGTACACTGCATTTTGCCATAATTGACAGTAAACACACTTATGTGCTCAAAATAGCAAGAAGTACACCAGATAAAGTGTTTGTTTACCATTTTTTCCAAGCTAATATTTGCTAATTAGCACAAAACACAAGTATAGCTGATGGACAGTACATTTTGAAATTTTCTCCTCATTGTGGCACTACAGGGATAGTTAGTGTATCACTAACATCATCAGGATTCATTGCCTATGATCCATGACCAAAAGTGGTGGAACGACTGACCAACTGACAGATGGTCATCTCTAACCATACTGCTAGGGATGAAAGATAGATCACTACATGCAGATGAGCCCTTTGCACCGCCCACTACGGGCCAATATAAAGAATGCTTCAACCAAGTTTGTTGCAGTGTGTACAAGCGGTTGCGAAACCTGGTGTTTTTTTCCCCGGTGGGAGCGGTACTGGGTCTGGGTTAGGGTAAGGGCTGTTTAGACAGATGACAGAGTCTGCATTCTGAGTGAGGCCTGTTGATGCAGGTGTGTGTTTGTTTGAGTGCCTATGTCTTCTAGCGTGTCCTTTGTGTTACTGTGGTTGTGTGTTGATGAAGTATATATTGCATTTGTTTTTAAAATCTATTGAACATTTATGATTTGAATGTTTGCAGCAGCTTTTTGTGTGTCTCTTCAGAAAAGAAGTGTTGT
The DNA here is from genome assembly GCA_036365135.1 of Miichthys miiuy. Lineage (NCBI taxonomy): Eukaryota > Metazoa > Chordata > Actinopteri > Sciaenidae > Miichthys > Miichthys miiuy. The sequence goes on along the minus strand of CM071625.1, from coordinate 5,066,869 downwards.
GCCCTGTTCAAGTGTTTTTTGGGATGAGTCTGTAAAATAAAAAATGTTTATGTTTTGGAAATTTCTGGGTGTGTTTGTGTGTGTGTTTGTGTGTGTGTTTGTGTGTGTCTTCTTTCCTTTTCCCACTCTCTGGACTACTTTTACTGTATGAATCAATCAAGTGCCCCAGGCCTGAAAACCTCCTCTTCCCGGTGGTCCAAAACACCTGTTGTACAAACATTAACATTCTCCCAGTGCTCTGAGCTCACAGCCTGGGCAGCCCGGCTAACAAATTGTGCTAACATTAGCTGCAGCAGCTACAGTTTGCAGCAGTTTACTTTACTGTCCATCAGGAAACTGATAGCACATAGTGCAGAACCAGACGTACAGGGCACAGAGTGGAAATGACACCATTCACCTGATTACAAGTTAGTGCAGAATCAACATGATTTTTCTTTTTTTGTTATTTTATGGTAGAAAAGTTAAACAGCTCATGGACAATGACACAGGACAACTAACAAAGCTCTGTTGAGGCCAAATGATCTGCTTCTACTTAATATTGTTGCTTTATACATACTGACAGTAGGTGAGTAACTATAATACTGTATCTAAAGTGAAAGCATCATTAGTGCCCCACAGAATGATCACTCAGGTTTGCACTTCCCCTTAGCCCCTATTGAGCGTTCTAGCTTATTATAGCTCATTGTTGTGGTTGTCTGCCTTGCAACTGTGTCACCCAGCTGTTTTCAACAACAGCAACAGATCTTCCCCAAATTCCACATTCATTCTCACAGAGATGTTAATTCAATTATACTTTTATTACTGAGGCCGCAGTTTGTGGTGGTGCAATTCATGTTCGGCGTCTAATTAATCTAACCTAACGTTTCTTAATCACATTAAATATTGTATTGATTATAAACAATTTAATAATAAAACATTCATGACTTGAGCCCAAGAAGCTACCCCTCCAGCTCAACGGTTCAGCTTGTTATGCTGCGTTCAAGTGGCCGCAAGAAATGCGGCTTTGAATTCCTCTTTCATTAAGTGATTTCATACTTTGAGGAAGCTAATATAAAAAACATATGGCTTGCTTAGTTTGTTGTTTAACCTAAGGTCTCCTTTTCCCTTCAGGCGGTGGCTGGACAGACCCAGAGCTGGCTGACTTCGAGCTGCTGGTGATCTTGAGCGCCACAGTTGAGCCAACGTCCGCTACCTGCCAGGTTCGGACCTCCTATCTTCCAGATGAAATCCTCTGGGGCTACGAGTTTCCCCCCGTTGTCTCTCTGTCTCCCTCAGGAAAATATGTAGCCGATTTTGCCTTCTTTGACAAAGTGGCCAAAACCAAAACACCACCCCTCTTCAAGCATTCCCTGTCATCAAGCCCGCCGTCACGGGCGTCCCGTCACCGCAGCGACAAGGAGGATGGGACGGATCCGGAAAAGATGCGACTAGAAGAGAGCTACAGGGGGGAAGAGAGGGGGCGAGAAAGAGGGCGCATCAGAGATAGCAGCCCGCTGAGTGTGCGCATTAGTAATGTGTGAGGGGAAAAAAAAAAGGTTGCTGATGTGAGTAAGCTGATGTGAAACTGAGATGAGGTCAACACAGGAAGACAAGTAACAAGCTGCTCAACTGAAGAAGTCAAACTCTCTCATAAAAGAATATCTCCTCCACCCTCACTACGCCTACGCACATTGAACACCTTGGAGGCCTTTCACTGCACCCCACCCCACCCCAACCCCAACCCCAACCGCACACAAACACTGCCTACAATGTGCTCCTGTAACCACAGGACTGTGGGGATAACACACTGATTATATCTGTGTCTGCAAACCAACAAAGGGAGCGAATTACAAACCCAACATGTACAAATGTGCAGCACAACATCAAGTCATCTGTTTTCTATACTTAATACATTTTTTTTTTTTTGAAAGGACTTGATTCACTGTAACTGGAGGATACTCAAACACCAAAAATCATCTCAGGTCATTTCTGTCTTTAATTTATCCATATTTTTCCAAATTAAATCAACTTGTGTCAAGAGTTTACTAGAAATTATGTCTCTTCTTTGAACCAAGACAGAAGGAAGGTTAAAATAAAACTAAATTACAGACAAATTGACTTTATGAGATGATTTTTGCAGTGTACTTGGATGTCTGAACTGGATGTTAATCACTGAATCACAGTACTGTTTTTTCTTCTTTTGTTTTTTAATTAATAAAATACCTGCAACAGGTGGCGAAAATACTGGAACCATATTATTTTTTTAACGAAGGATTTTAAAGGAATGTATCATATTTTATGTACCCAATAGTTTCTAACAACATTGTTACTTGTTGCACATGAAAATACTGTGCTCTGTGATATGAATGTTTCTCGTTTATTGAGGTAAAATATTTTTAGTAATATTACTAAAAGCACTTTAACTTGAAAGAAAAGTGGCATTATTCACAAGGGAATAACTGAACTAACTTTGATACTTAATGCACTGTAATAAATGATTAAATCTTGTAGTTATGTTTGGGGTTTGTGAGTGTGAGTGTGTGGTTTTATGCTTGAGAATGGATAATTTTGTGAATGTGATAATACTGAAGTTTTTTGTGACCTGCCTTAAATTTCATGTACAGTATGTGTGTGTGTGTGTGTGTGTGTGTGTTAATGTATCTCTGTACAGTGTATTTTTTTTATGTCCTGACATTTGATACACAACTCCACATTTTCAATATACCCTATGAATTGTTGTTAGTGCACAATGTTATTTCTGTAAAGTACACACATCTTTTTACTGCTGTATTTATTTTCATACGGTGGTTATGAAAGTATCTGTGGATTCTGCCAATGTGTGCCTAATCAACTGACTTTTTATATTAGATTAGTGCATATATTTGGTTAAAAATGACCAATTTCTTGGTTTATTGTGGTAAAAATTATTGGATATCTGAATTTTTAAGTGAAGGAATCAGGAAGAATTAACAGAGAACTTTTTTTTTTCTATACGTATTTTTGTTTGAATGCCCCATAAAGTGTGATTTTAAAAATCAGTATATTATACATCTGATGATTTGTTTTAAATTCGTGCTCTTGATAATAATATAAGATAAGTGCCACTATTCAAATGAAATCCTCTGCTGCTCCACACAAGCCCAATGAAAAACAAAATACTGAAAATATCAATGTCTCGTGAGATGTTGTGCTTGTTTATTCTGCAAACCCTACTGTATATGGATCACTCATAATACTGGAAGCTCATTGGTCTAACTTTTTAAGTAAGCACTTTTTTAAGTGGCTCTTTTAATAAATGTATTATTTACAACATGTCTGTATGTGTGTGTGCATGAAACAAATAGATTCCTGTTTAAACTGACTCCACAGGCAAGTATACATTATCAACGTTAAAAGTCAAAACTTTCACTAGCGAGGACCACGCCCTCAAAAGGTACAATAAAATGATTTATCAGAAAAATGAAATCATCATGAGTAAAGTGAGAACTGAGTACTTTTTTGGTCTGTTCCTGCATTGTTGGGAAGTTTCGGGGGGGAATTCGCTGTAACATCCGAGCATGACGGGTCCCCAGTGACGAAGACTCCAGCTGACATGAGTTACTGGGGGTGGTGAAACTGGGAGACAGATTGAGACACATTAATTTATGCTTCACCCTACTCTGATATTTCTTTTCTGAGGTTGATGAAGCTATGACTTTCCCTACTCTGCCTCTGATTGGCTTACACTGAAAGTCTTATCCTAACCCTTACCAATCTCAGTCTTTCTGCATAAACCTAATCACCTAATGATTGAACATTACCAACCTAACCATCAAATCAAAGGCTGGCAGAGTCGGAGGCAGAGCCAGGTGTGTCATTCCTACACCGTTACTTGGAAAAATAAATTGGTCTTTTGGGATAGTGGTATGAAAACTGGGTAAATGGACTGTACTTATATAGCGCCTTTCTAGTCTTCCGACCACTCAAAGCGCTTTACAGTACGTATCTCATTCACCCATTCACACACATTCATACAGTGATGGCATTAGCTGCCATGCAAGGTGCCAACTGCTCATCAGTTTGAGGAGCTAACCATTTATACACATTCACACACCGATGGCACTTGCACTCCCATCCAAGTACTAACCAGGCGTGTTCAGGGTGGTATGGCCGTCAGTATTTTATAGTTGATTAGTTAATGGCTAAAAAAGGTTTATTTCATTATGTATATAACATATATATAAAATTTTATTAGATTAAGAATATCAAAAGAAGTTGTCCATCCTCATTGACATAGGACTAATACCTTTTCTGTCACATACATTTTTCCCTTTGGTGCACTGATTTCCTGTTCATAGGAAGAGCATGTGAAATGTAATTTCCAAATGAGTAATGTATGTTGTATCGGAGACATGTACAGTAATTGTTATTATGTTCATGGTATCATATTTTAGTAGAGGACTAGTTTTTATATAGAACAACAAAAAAGTCCAGATGTAGTTTCCATGAGTTCAAAATCCCCACTGATGACACCTTCAGTAGGTGATTTTTTTATTTAGTCATAATGCAGCTCATAGCTAATAGGCAGAAACAGAAACTTTTAATATATATTGATGTACCTTATTTGTGTAGATCAATGTGAATAGTTTGTACATAATTATGTTTGATACACAAAACAAATGTCACTGCTATTGCTTTAAGTGCAAGGCTGACAAGACTGGCTGCTCCTTTCCTGCACAAACCACAGGAAACACATTGTTTGTTATGAAACCCAACAAATCTACAGGTAAAAAGCACACATCAGCCCACACAGAAAAGACAAATGAAGACATGATATAAGAAAGTTTTGGTGAAATAGCAAGAGAAAGACTTCTGTTGAGGTCTTCAGTCAGTGTAATGCCCTGTATCAATTCAGCTGTGCTGAACATTGAACATGAGCATGACACAAGACAGATGAGAGGTAATGCACAGAGGCACTTTGGTTTTGTGATGAGGGTGTGCAAAGGTTAAGGTCATGCTGACCTTGTGAAATGCAACTACCTTAACATTACATTACATTACATTGCATGCAATAAAAAAATGTTACAGTGTAGTAGTCTTGGATTAGGCTGTGTGGATTACATTCAAATGATTTTAAACAAATTACCTGTCACTTCTCTTTCATTGGAACTTTTTTTTTTAGCTGCCAGCTGCACTGCGTGTGGTTTCCGCTCTAAGTCACATATCTAACATCTGCTGTCGTTGCAGTGCTACATTTATGAGCTTGTACATCCATCGAACCCATGTAGAACTTCCTGTTTTCATTTCAGACTCGTTGACATTACGCAAAAAGAATTAAGTGGATTGAAGATGCTTCTTATTCTGAGTTGTTGGATTATCGCAGGTAAGAACGAACGAAAACTGTGTCGTCATTTGCATGTTATATGTCAGAGCCACAACTATTTTTCCATTTGTTTAGTTGGTAAAACATATATTCAATGAGCTAAAAAAATTTAATTAATTAGTTAAAAAAAAAAAAAGTTGTATCATGTATCATAAGATATTTGTAATGTATTTCAAGATGTTTTCTTTTAAATCATATAATTAAATGTTTCTTATCAGGGATTACAGCAGAGGCCACACCGACGAGGCACTACCGCGTGAAAAACAGCTCATTCTGTCTACAAGTTGGAAAATCACCAGGAAGTGATGATGTCATGTGGACTTTTAATAAGACAATTATTGTTCTATATAAAAAGGTTGCACACAACTTCACAAACAAAGTGGATTACAATCCAAGGAACATCTCCTTATGTATCAACAAACTCAGTGAGACAGACAGTGGCATCTATGAAGTTTCAATCATTAATAATGGTCGTTCTTTTTCTGAGACTCACATACTTACTGTTCAAGGTAAGTTCTAAGTAGTTCTTTGTCTTTAGCCTGTGTATACCTTGTATAGACTGGTCTGTAGATTTCATTATTTAAAATCACCATGAGAGTCTGATACAAAGTTTATTTTGAAGACCACATTTAAGATGACTTGATATTTAAGATGATTACTTTTTCATTGTGACTTCAAACAAAGTTAACATAGATCACATAAAATACAAAGTTGTATGTTAAGATTTCGTTTCATTTATTAAAAATGAATTAGTTTCCCATGACTTCAGTGGCCACAGAGCATTTGGCTCGAAACCTATATGTAAATTTAGTGTGAACAGAGCTGGCTGTAGATGTAGGCAAATGGCAGGGTACTGTAGGGGGAAATACAGAAAACAAAAGTAATAAATTATGTAAAAATACAGTTATAACGGGAATGTCCTGTGTAGTGGAAAGAAATGCACACTTAATATTGTCTGTGAATTATGTTATTTTTAGGCAGTAGGCCTTATTGTTGTTGCTGTGTTTCTTACTATCTACCAACAGAGGGTGCCAACATACAAACTAATCCTCTTTACTTTATCTGCTTGGTTGGCTATTTCAGAAACTGTTCCCACACCTGTCATCAGGATGGCAGTAATACACTCCAACATTTCTGCTGATCTCTGCAACATCACAGTTAACTGTACCGTCCAGCATGACTGGATGTTGTTTGTCTGTGATCAAGACAGTTGCAGAGAATCCCAGGGATCACTCGGGAAGGTCAACATCACAACCTCCGTTGTCAACAGATCTATTGTCTGCATTAGCAATAATGACGTCAGCAGAAGCATTGTTTCCAAAAGCATAGAGGCAATGTGTAAGTATAATGTGATGTTTTAAGATTTTAGAAAATATATATAGAGTTGTTTCTTTATTGTAATGCTCCAGTTGTTGTGTGGTCCCTATCTACTACAAAGTTTCTCCATGTTTTTCCAGGCTTCAGTGATCAGCCTGATCCTGATGAAGTCAAGACATCACATGTTGTAATATTAGTGGTAATAGTTTCAATAATTGCAGTGGGTTTCGTCCTCATTGCAATTATTGTCTGTGTGGCAGAGAGGGACATTTCAACCAAATGTAATCAATTTCAGGTAAGTTGAATTTACTAATCGATATTTAAATAGATTTTTGTGATCTGACTTTAAGGATGTATACTTGAATTTTATGATGGGAGGTGTACTTCTGTTTTTTGAGGAAAATGTGTTTAGATGATTTCAAACACGAACAATTCTTCAAGATGTGCTTTGGTGTCTTGCCGTAGTGTATGACACTTTGCTTAAAAACATATTTTACTGCATTATTTATAGGCACAGACATCTCTTGCTTCTCTTGTGCAAATCCAACAAGTGGAGATACAGCCACCATCCTTGCCCAGAGCCTCGACCTCTTCTGAAGTCTCTTATGAAAACGTGAGCGCCATGCAGCCCAGCCAGACCAGCAATCCAACGATCGGCCCAAGAGAGGAACTGGAGCCAAAGCAAAGTCAGGAAGTGGATACCGTCTACAGCTTTTTACAGGTACCGAACAAGGCTGCCTCGCCTGGCAAGAGTGACAGCAATAATGATACGAAAGAACACAACAAGACAACAGAGGCATCGACTTCACCGTCTGTCACTCAGAATCAGGCAGAGCAGCCTGCGGAAATTGACACAGTGTACAGTGTGTTGCAAAAGCCACAAATATGAACTCACAGCACCACCAATAGGTCAAACAAGATCTACAGAAGCCAAAGAGATGAACATGACAAGTGGAAGAGACCTGTTCAGTCAAAGCCAGAGTAATGACATTCATGTAGTATTTTGTACAGTATTTTGATATTGTGGCATTTGTTTTATTTCAGAAGCACTTGGTGACTTGTGTATATTTTTTTTATCAAACAAAATAATAATAAAAAGAGTACAACAACTGGACTGAACTGTAATATTATGTAATGTAACAGTGTGCCAAGTAAGCTACAGGCAATCACCTGAACGTTTATTTATTTAGTTACCTTTATTCTCTCTTTTTTTTTATTGATTGTCAGTATTTTCCAGCAGTGTTCCTTAAAGGAAGAACCACAGAATGCAGCTTTATCTAACATGACAGCAGATAGTTCGGATATGTTGGTCATGAAGAATAGTTTGCCTGTTCTACTGTGCCATCTCTGACTTTCTGTAAAAGGCCTCTGGGATCCAGATCTGTCTAAAAAGGTCAGTGTGCCCCTTTAAAGGAATTCTCTCTCTGACAAAACAAGTCATGTAGTTTGGTAATGGAAGACTTAACTCTGTAATGCAAAATAAAGCACACAACTGGATTTAGGAGACCATTATTTATAAATAATACCACCCTGTCTAGCCAATTAAAAATACTTGCCTTATGACCAGCCAATCAATAATATTACAGGTTTCTTGGCGGTAAATTAAGATTACTTGCAACGTGCAAAATGTAGCCATCATTCAGTTAATATGGATGTAAAAAAAGTGGTTTGGAACAGCAGCATGCACAAAAACTCATGGAAGTAACAACCGAGCTCAAGCTAATGATGTAGCTAGTATTAGCTCAGTTAATACTGCACAAGCTGCAGTGATGGAGGTAACGTTAGTGATTCTGAGGACACCGATGCTCCCGCTGAGGGGTAAGCAGCTGACGGCAACTTGACTTTGTCCTGATGATTTGAGAGTGGATGAAAGAGGTTATCATGGTGTCGCAATCAAGAGTCAAGTGGGATGCTTTCTCTTACCCTTTCAGAAAATTTCTCTCTTCTCAGTCCAAATGTGATCCAGTTTTCACCAGATGCAAAGGCAATAAAGCCAACCTTGGATCATGGACAAAATCTTCAAAACAGTAAAAAAAAAAAAAAACACCAACAGTCAGGAAAAGTGGACTTAAAAATCTCCAGTCAGGACCCCACAGAGTACTCAAGGCCATGCTGAGTGTGTTGTTGTCTCTTAATGTTTGTGTCACTTATTGCCTATGACTGCATGTGCAAAAACTAATTCTTGTTTGTTTGTAAATGATCACAGACGTGCAGTGTTGCACAGTTGCAAGAGTCAGCTCATGCATCTTGCTTTTGAGTATCATTTTGCACAATGAATGCAAAGAACAGTGGGTAAAAACAATGAAAAATCATGACGTCACCACTTGTTAACACGGTTAACATACTATACTATCTGTTGCTATCTATGCATTGTACTGAGCTCAATTTCTCCTTTAAAACAGTCTTGTACATCCTGCAAAGTATATGATCCTTCTTCTTCGGTGCATATAAACACTATATTAATACACACACACACACACACACACACACATATATATATATACATAAATATATATATATAATATTTGAGGATCACTGGAAGGCTAATGTTACCTGCCCTGTTGACATATTTCAGGCTGGGTGTTTGAATAAGCCATCTGAAATGGCACTTTCCTGTCAATCAAGCGCTGATGCTGTTAATTCTGCATAACTTTGAGCCTTACTATCATTTTAACAGGTGAGTAAAAAAATTCACTCCTCAGTACAGTTGTCATGAATGGTGAAATTAGCTATAGAGACCAAAACTGTTGTCTGTACCAGGCTATAAACATGTTTATTTCTGCTGTGAAATTGTGCATTTTAATGCAGGCGCTTATGGAGATTGACTCACTCCCATATACTGTATTTAAAATCTTAAATCTTAATTTAATAATTTGCATGCAAGTTACATTATCTACATTACATCTAATTATGCTAGATACTAAATGAATTAAATTAGCTAAACAGTAATAATTTCATGGTTATGCTTTGGTTTGGTGCTTTTCCCGCCTTTTTCTGTTTCTGCCCGGCAGTGTGTGTGTGGGTGTGTGTGGGTGGGTGTTATTAGCCATTATTAGCCCCGTCAATCGTCGTAAAGCAGCTCTGTATCGATATAAAAGGGAGGGAGACAGAATGAAGATTACGGCACTTCACTTTCAACTTTTTACGTGTCACGGTAAGCATTTTAATTTGACACACCGTCGTGACTTCGACCAACACGCTTTTCCTGAGAAGTTACCGGGATACGAGGTAAGTTAACGTTAGCCACCATTCAGAAACCTCGCTCGTATGTGTGTGTTTCTGCTGTAGATAAATGCACTTATAGACAAAAGTAACAATACAGCTTTGTAGAAGAAGAAATTATCAAACTTTAGGAGTTAATTTGCTTGAGCACATGTGTGTAACTTTGATTAGCATCCAGCAGCTAGCTGACTAGCTTGCTCAGAACATAAAACGCTAAAGCTACTAGCCTCCTGAGCAGTAAAACTGAGGCTGATAAAACCTTTCTCCTCCTCAGACACGCTTTGTGTTATTGCAGTACTATTAACTTATTACTGACAATTTTAGTGTAACATCTCCAGGCCATAAAGTCTCAGCCTTGCTATATCTAGCACAACACACTTATTTAAAAATTACGGGACCGGGACAATTTGCTTCACTAAGCATGTTACTTAGGCTGATAAAACATTTCTCCTCCACAGACACACTTCATGTTATTTAACTAATTACTGACAATACTACTGTAACATCTTCTGGGCATAAAGTCTCAGCTTTGCTATGTCTAGCACGACACACTTATTTAAAAATTACGGGACCGGGATAATTTGCTGCACGAAGCATGTTTCAAGATGCAGAAGAGCTTGTACATGATGAAGAGGAATAATTCAGGATTCAAAGTCAATGCTGAGTGACACAGGTAAGCTAAACTTAACTAGTTTTTTTTTTTTAAAGATATTTTTTGAGCTTTATTGTATAGAGACAGCTGAAGAGTGACAGGAAATGTGGGTAGAGAGAGATGGGGAACGACATGCGGGAAAGAGCCACAGGTCGGATTCGAACCCTGGGCTGCCGCGGCAAGGACTGAGCCTTTGTACATGGGGCAGCTGCTCTACCGACTGAGCTAACTAGTTTCAAGGTTACAGCTAGAATTTTAGCTAGCTGCTAGCTAGTAGATAATAGTATGTGTAATGTAGGTACTGTGTTACTGTTTAATTGGCAGAATATAGCATATAGACACAGAAAGGCACAGAGAAACTGTATGTATCATTTGAAATCAATCTGAAACTTGCATGATCTGTATTGAATATGCGGTTCCTCCTGTACTCTATGTACTTATATTTTTATATTTCTCAATTTTCTATAATCCAGTGTTTGAAAGGTTGTTATTGATATTTTATATATTGTCACAATGGACTTTGTAGCCTGTCTTGAATTGAATATTTGGTAATGTCTAAACAATTATTCTGCTGAATGATTATATTTATGCTGAGCGAAGACAAAGTATGGTAAGTTTTTGTATTGGCTGTCCTGTAACGTTGGTCCAACGTCACGTTACGCCCATCTCGTTCTCGCCTCTTGTAACGCAAAGAAGAAAATTTCCTCAGAAGCAGAGAAACAGAGCGACGTGGCAGTGCTGGATGAGAAGATGTCGCGAGCTCTGTGTGCTGGGGTTATTCTGTAAGTATAACTGTGACTCTCTTATTTTGTGACTTTAAGAGGCAGACAGGCATTATATGATATATGAACAGAAATATAAATTCAAGCTTATTTTAGGGTCGCAAAACTTATTGTTTCTTTACAGTTTTGTTGAAATAACAAAGTTGTTTTGGAGAAATGGGTACATGTATTTAAAGAACATGATTAATTATAAATGTGTGCTACAGCTTCTTCTAAATCCAATATAATGTTGATATTAATGACAGAGGTTCACATCTTTACTTGATTAGCTCCCTTTTTGTAACAGGCACCTGTTGAGAAGGAAAATATAGGAAATGTAGCTAATAAGGGAGTTGCAGATGATTTAGCTCACTATGACCATGCAAAGGATATGTGGATGCAGATAATGGGTGAATAGATATAATGTACATGTATTATACAGTTGTCTTTTAAATATTGTATTAATGTACCAAGGACAAAATATTTTATTAGAGTCAGTTGAGTTTTTAATTGCGGAGACAAAAATATGTAGTGTAAGTACATTACCTGGTATTAAGAATGACGTTTACACTGTAATTATGCTCAACTTAGGCATCAGAAATGATCAATATTTATACTGACTAACAAAATTTAACTTGTATTAAATTACCATTGGGAATCAACCTTCGAAAAGGAAAATGACAGCCAGTTAGTTAATTCCACTCTGAAGTTTGCAGAAATTCTTGGCTTGTAAACAGTGACCGTAATACTTAATTCACACAAATCATAGAGCCCCATATATTAGTTGGGTGATTTATTTCATGCCTCTCCTGCTGTGTTTTTGTTGTCTACAGAGTCCTGGTTGGACTCTGACTCCTTGGTTGAGCCTGGTTTTCTCTGCCTGTCCACCTGGCTCTGGTTCTGGTGCCCAACACAGGGCCACGTACCTTCAGCATTTCCTGCTTGGTCCCTGTCAGCTTGCCTGAACGGTCTGGAGGCAAAATAACAAGAAAATGACTCTTCAGGTGGCGATGAATGTGTGTTTATTAACACACATAAAAAAATCCAAACACTTTTCAAATAATAATCGCAATCCAATATCCAACACTCTCCAATCTCATACCAATACTCCACAACTCTCTACAACCAACAAACAATTCTGACTCTTATATACATCTTTTCCTTGTCACGTGATAATATTATTAATAAACCATAAATATTTACATAAATCCATAAAAACAATATATACACCTATTTACAAACCCATATACCATCAGTAAACACCCCCAAAATACCTATACATGAATAAACATATTTACATAACATAACGCATACTTTTGCTCAATTAGCATTAAAACCGTTTCACAGTTTGTTTGCAACAATCGTCACCCTCGGTACTCAGTCTGTGTGTTTTGTGTGCAGGCGGATCACGAACGGACTACGAGGCGGACCAGCCCCGCGTCCCGTGTCGTGTGTCTCCGCCCTCGCCAGAAATACACACCTGAATATACAATCAATCAATAAATGTCCTTTTCTGCATCTCATATGCGTGCTTATTTCCATCTGTGACTAAATATGGGGTTAACGGCGAGCCCGTCGTTACAGTCCCCATCCAGAGAATGAACTCTTGGACACTGTTTTCAAGTTGTTACCCATAGAGTATCTGTGAACTTGTGGTAGTTATTTATTTGTTTATTTATTTTAAAAAAGGAACAAAGTTGAGTAGCAAGAATCTATGTGGTGCACTAAGTTAAGTACAATTAGTATATTAGTTTATCCATAAGGAAGTCAATAGCACACTGGTAAAGTTTAGTCAATTAGTGTAACTGTAACTGTCCATTGATATATAGGCCTTTCTGTACCAGCTGTTTACTGAAAATGAATGAGCTCATCATTTTTACTTTGACCTGCAGTGCTAAAAATAAGTAAAAACAGCAAACCAGAGTAGGAACTTTTCACAAACTAGTTCACCTTCATGCTTAGTCTGTTGTCTTCCATCCATCCATCCATTACTTGTAACCGCTTATCCTCATCAGGGTCACAGTGGGACTGGAGCCTATCCCAGCTGACTTTGGGGGATTGGCGGGGTACACCCTGGACAAGTCACCAGCTTGTCACAGGGCACATAAAGACAAGCAGCCATTCACATTTACAGGGAATTTAGAGTCACCAATTAACCTATTAACTGCATGTCTTTGGAGTGTGGGAGGAAACTGGAGTACCTGCTGAGAACCCACACAGAGACAGGGAAAACACGCAAAGTCCACACAGAGCTTTGAACCAGGAACCTTCTTGCTGTGAGGGTACAGTGCTAACCACTGCACCACCGTGCCACCAGCCGGTTGAAATATCGATCACTCACTTCCTCATGTCACCATCAGTTAACTGGTTTGGGTTTTCTGTGTTTGATTACACTCGGATGGGTGGAGGCAGTATTCACTGTACCAGGGGAAGTGTTGTACTACAAAAGGGAACAAGAGAAGAAGAAAGTCTGTGTGCGCATGTGTGTGAAATATATGCTCTCACACACTGCTGAAAAACAGACAGCGGATGCAAAAAGGGGAGACAGGAAGTAGACTGATGAGATGCAGGTTCGAGCTGAGCACCAACACACTGTATTACTAAAACAAGATTAATTTCCACACAAACAGTGGGTAACAACTTGAAAACAGTGTCCGGGCCTTTATTCGCTGCTCTGCATGTGGTGAGTTCAGCCACTGAAAGTGATGATGACACCACAGGCAGGCTTCCTCATATAGCTCTGTTCTCTATGCATTTCACTTAACTCATTTTAGACCACATTCAGAGTTTATGACACCTCTTTTTTTTGTGGTGATGACTTATTCTCGCTATCACTTCAGTGGAAAGAGGAAATATGAAGTTTGAAGAATTGGCTTTCTTGTTTTTTCTCAGTCTCTAGTTAGAAACTTATCTTAATAGCACAATGACAAGTATTTAAAACTATCGATTTTCAGCCTTTTTGATAAGATAAAAATTTCTTCTGTGCTCTGTGCCTGGAATCACCTGTTGCCTCTCTCTGTTGTCCACCCCATCATGTAAGTTACTGTATATGTCAGCAGCAGATCTTCATGAGATAACACAAGGTTTGTTTGTATTTGTTCAGGTTTCTACCTGTTTGTCTGATGAACTCACAGTGAAGAGTCTGAATACTTCTGTCAATGTGATTTTTTCTTTTAATACATTTGCAAAAAACAAACTAAAATCCTGTTTTCACTTTGTCATTATGGGGTATTAAGTGAAGATTAATGAGGGAAAAATAATTGCAAACGTGAGGACGCGCCCTCATCACAATACAGACACTGTGCATGCAAGAACAGTGGGCATATTCTACACAACATGCACAGATTACCACAATAAAAGGTTTAAAAGTCTATGATCTGATATGATTACATTTTATATTTATAAATTCTTTATGCCATTTTTCTTTTGAACAAACGTTTGCACAAGAGACGAGATGAAAGCTCTTTGCAGCATGCAGAATGTGTGAACATGTCAGTATGCTGTGGTCAAAACTGCTGTTTTCTTTTTTAGCTCTGTGTGAAAGGGAAGGAAGAACTGACAGGCTATTCTCTGAAGTTAGAAAAGTCTTTCTCTCTTCCCTCTCTCTGCTGCGTTGTTATTAATACAAAGTTGAACATTTCCTCACAAGCAGAGGAACAGAGCGACGTGTCGGTGCTGGATGTAAAATGGGGCACACTTTGCTCCGTGTGCTGGAGTTATTCTGTAAGTATCTGTGACTTTATAACTTTGTGACTTTCAGAGGCAGACTCGTGGTTTTTTATCAGCATGGTGGTTTTGTAGACATGATCTTTGTTCAGAGTGGACGATTGTGTTAGATACACAAATGGACTAGTTATTTTTGCACTCATATTTGTACAGTGTATGCAGTATATGGCAGTGGTGAGCACGGTCGCCTCAGCAAGAAGGTTCCTGGTTTGAACCTCGGCTGCGGCCTTTCTGTGTGCAGTTTGCATGTTCTCCCCGTGTCTGTGTGTGTTCTCACCGGGAACTCTGGCTTCCTCCCACAGACCAAAGACGTGCAGTTAATAGGTTAATTGGTCAAATTGGCCATGAGTCTGAATGTTTGTTTGTCTCCATGTCTTTAAGCTGGCGACTTGTCCAGGGTGTACACTGCCTGGTTTTGTAGACATGATCTTTGCTCAGAGTGGAGGATTGTGTTAAAAACACGACTGGACTAGTTATTTTTGCACTTGTTTTTGCACAGTGCATGCTGTATGTGTTCTAAGGTATCATAACTTTTGAATATATTGTGTTGCTTTTTTAATTTAAAAGAGTTTTGTGTGTTTTTTTTATTCTTACCTCTTGCTACTGTTGATTGAATGACAGTCACCACTGATAAAACTGTCTGATGAAGTTTTAATTTTTATTTTAGTGCTGAATACACTCCTCTACGTACACGCTGAAGGTGAGATATCATCTTTTCTTACCCACACAGTATTTAACATGAATGCAAAAAGAGGAAGTGATCTGAAGAAGAGTGATAGAATTTTTTCACTTCCTCTTTTGCATTTGTCTTTGTCCATGCACGTTTCATTTTACTCTGTACCAACACATAAGATTACTATATTACTGCCTTTTGCATCATATTTATGTCATGAGACCTGAGCTGACCCTGATGTCCATAATATAGAATATTATAATATTATTTTCAGAAACTCTACAAGTCACACCATGAGGAGGCACTTGGTTTCAGTGGCAAGCTTTATTTTGAAAGGCAGAAACCTCGATGCACAACAAGAATATCAATTATCAATTATGATAAATAGAACCACAAACTTCAATGGAGTCATGATTACTAGTACAAATTATGATGATAATGATGATGATGTATTTGTAATGGAAATCAAGCAGGACCACGGCAGCAGGCTCATTCACAATTTCTAATCTAGGTGTAGACACAATCCATGATCCATGATATATAGTCAAGATATTAACTTGTTTTGTTTTTTGAACAGTGGAAAATCCTAAACCCAGACTGACAGCAGACAAAGACATCATACCAGTGTGGGGCACTGTGACACTGACCTGTTCTGTGGAGGGCTCTGCTGACTGGAAATACTACTGGTTCAAACGTACATCTGACTCTTCTGAAGCTCAGTCCATAAGGAATGGTGGACCAGACAAAGTTATCGATGTCTCAGAAGGAGGTCTGTACCACTGCAGAGGAGGAAGAGGAGATCCACCGTCCTTAACAGAGAACAGCAACGTGACCATTCAGAAAACTCGTGAGTTTATTCATTTCTCATGGAATAATTCAATATGCATTATTGAAACCTGTTATTAGTAATGAAGAGAATGCTCTTTGTCCCAGTAGTAAAAAGAACATGAATGATAAAATGACATAGGTCTGCAGACAGAAGCTGAACATGCTGATGGAGTTTTGTTTGTTACTCCTCTTCCTCAGTCACTGAATAATGTAATCAGTAAGATTAGTGAAAATATAAAGTACAGAAATGACCTGAAATATGCTGAATGAATCATAAAAACACACACAAACTCTCAAATTCTCACACTTCACATTCTTATTACAGGATCTGTTAACTGCTCTTAGTTCTTAAATGCCATTCAGTTGCAGCTTTAATAATTACACTGGAGGTTATTAACAGTCTGCATGTGGTTCACATGATGTCACTCATTTTGGGTGGTGACATGATGTTCAGGCTGCCACAGTGTTTTTATGGTCAGAACTTTGGACTATTATAAAGCCAGTGAGTGAATTCAGTATTTTGACCTCAAATAAAACAACGTACATTCTTTATGTTCTTAAACAAACAGCTCAAACAACTAAGATATGGAAGACAGTCATTTTCAGTTAGAAGAACACTAATGAATAAATGATGTCAGCCCAGTACCTCTTACTTCTCTTTTCATTTATAAATATGTGACAGCTGAATGCAGTATCTGTGGACTGTTTCCTTCACATGATTCTGCTGAATGTTTTACAGTCGCTCACATGATTTTGTTTTATTCTCAAATTTAAATCAATAGGATGACTTCTATATTGATTTTTTATCAGTGATGTTAAATTACCATCTTTCCTCTTTTAGCTCTCTTTTGTATCTGATCAAAAACAGGTGCTGAAAACTAGACCAACATGTATTCACATAATTACCATCAGGATTCTAGAAGAATCAATTACATTTTATCTGTTTAGTTTTTAATCCTGTTTGTATTCTAACTGCAGATTTTTTATGTGAACAGTTTCCAACAGGGCCAGTTTGACCCTTCAACCCAACTGGACTCAGATTTTGAGTGGTGAGACGATCACTCTCAGATGTCAGATCCAGGAAGGTGGAGACACTGATTGGACGTATGAATGGACACCACACAGATTAAACACACCATCAACAAACAGTGAATACAAGATCAGCAGCGCTACTGAGTCCCACAGTGGAGAATACAAGTGTAAAGGTAGAAGGGCCTCATATTCCTCAACAGAGTGGAGTAATATCATCACATTGACAGTATCATGTAAGTTTGATTATCTTTCATTCACAATGAAAATGTTATCTAAATGATGCAACATAGGACACTTATATAACTGAATATAATCATTCAAAGTGAATAATAAATCATATTGAATCTGCTGAACTCAGCAACAGGGCAACTTTTTCATCAACTAGCTGTGAACTATTTGCGACCACATGATCACCATAAATGATCTATATTATTGACTGACAAGAGTCATGTGTGGCATGTTTGTAATGGTTTGTGTAACTATAATTATTTAAAGTCTGTTACAATCAATGTTTTTAAGTCTATTATGGAGTAAAAACATTTCTTGAGTGAAATTTGATTCAAGATATTAACTTGTTTTGTTTTTTCTCTAAACTGAACAGCAAAAAAACCTGAACCCAGACTGACAGCAGACAAAGACATCATACCAGTGAGGGGCACTGTGAGACTGACCTGTTCTGTGGAGGGCTCTGCTGACTGGAAATACTACTGGTTCAAACGTACATCTGACTCTTCTGAAGCTCAGTTCATAAGGAATGGTGGACCACACAAAGTTATCGATGTCTCAGAAGGAGGTCTGTACCACTGCAGAGGAGGAAGAGGAGATCCACTGTTCTACACAGAAGAAAGCAATGACGTTACCGTTCATGAAATGGTGAGTTTATTCATTTGTTCAGAATAATTCAATATGCATTATTGAAACCTGTTATTAGTAATGAAGAAAATACTAAATAATAATATATTTTGTTCCAGTAGTAAAAACATGAATGATAAAATGAACATAGGTCTGCAGACAGAAGCTGAACATGCTGATGGAGTTTTGTTTGTTACTCCTCTTCCTCAGTCACTGGATTATGTAATCAGAAAGATTAGTGAAAATATAAAGTACAGAAATGACCTAAAATATGCTGAATGAATCATAAAAACACACACAAACTCTCAAATTCTCACACTTCACATTCTTATTACAGGATCTGTTAACTGCTCTTAGTTCTTAAATGCCATTCAGTTGCAGCTTTAATAATTACACTGGAGGTTATTAACAGTCTGCATGTGGTTCACATGATGTCACTCATTTTGGGTGGTGACATGATGTTCAGGCTGCCACAGTGTTTTTATGGTCAGAACTTTGGACTATTATAAAGCCAGTGAGTGAATTCAGTATTTTGACCTCAAATAAAACAACGTACATTCTTTATGTTCTTAAACAAACAGCTCAAACAACTAAGATATGGAAGACAGTCATTTTCAGTTAGAAGAACACTAATGAATAAATGATGTCAGCCCAGTACCTCTTACTTCTCTTTTCATTTATAAATATGTGACAGCTGAATGCAGTATCTGTGGACTGTTTCCTTCACATGATTCTGCTGAATGTTTTACAGTCGCTCACATGATTTTGTTTTATTCTCAAATTTAAATCAATAGGATGACTTCTATATTGATTTTTTATCAGTGATGTTAAATTACCATCTTTCCTCTTTTAGCTCTCTTTTTGTATCTGATCAAAAACAGGTGCTGAAAACTAGACCAACATGTATTCATAATTACCATCAGGATTCTAGAAGAAACAATTACATTTTATCTGTTTAGTTTTTAATCCTGTTTGTATTCTAACTGCATATTTTTATGAACAGTTTCCAACAGGGCCAGTTTGACCCTTCAACCCAGCTGGACTCAGATATTCACAGGTGAGACGATCACTCTCAGATGTCAGATCCAGAGGTGGAGGCACTGATTGGACGTATGAATGGACACCACACAGATTAAACACACCATCAACAAACAATGAATACAAGATCAGCAGCGCTACTGAGTCCCACAGTGGAGAATACAGGTGTAAAGGTAGAAGGGGCTCATATTCCTCAACAGAGTGGAGTAATATCATCAAACTGACAGTATCATGTAAGTTTGATTATCTTTCATTCACAATGAAAATGTTATCTAAATGATGCAACATAGGACACTTATATAACTGAATATAATCATTCAAAGTGAATAATAAATCATATTGAATCTGCTGAACTCAGCAACAGGGCAACTTTTTTCATCAACTAGCTGTGAACTATTTGCACGACCACATGATCACCATAAATGATCTATATTATTGACTGAGAAGAGTCATGTGTATGTTTGTAATGGTTTGTGTAACTATAATTATTTAAAGTCTGTTACAATCAATGTTTTTAAGTCTATTATGGAGTAAAAACATTTCTTGAGTGAAATTTGATTCAAGATATTAACTTGTTTTGTTTTTTCTCTAAACTGAACAGCAAAAAAACCTGAACCCAGACTGACAGCAGACAAAGACATCATACCAGTGTGGGGCACTGTGAGACTGACCTGTTCTGTGGAGGGCTCTGCTGACTGGAAATACTACTGGTTCAAACGTACATCTGACTCTTCTGAAGCTCAGTTCATAAGGAATGGTGTACCAGACAAAGTTATCTATGTCTCAGAAGGAGGTCTGTACCACTGCAGAGGAGGAAGAGGAGATCCACTGTTCTACACAGAAGAAAGCAATGAAGTTACCGTTCAGAAAACCGGTGAGTTTATTAATTTGTTTAGGAATAATACAATATGCATTATTGAAACCTGTTATCAGTAGTGAAGAAAATACTAAATAATAATATATTTTGTTCCAGTAGTAAAAAAGAACATGAATGATAAAATGAACATAGGTCTGCAGACAGAAGCTGAACATGCTGATGGAGTTTTGTTTGTTACTCCTCTTCCTCAGTCACTGGATAATGTAATTAGTAAGATTAGTGAAAATATAAAGTACAGAAATGACCTGAAATATGCTGAATGAATCATAAAAACACACACAAACTCTCAAATTCTCACACTTCACATTCTTATTACAGGATCTGTTAACTGCTCTTAGTTCTTAAATGCCATTCAGTTGCAGCTTTAATAATTACACTGGAGGTTATTAACAGTCTGCATGTGGTTCACATGATGTCACTCATTTTGGGTGGTGACATGATGTTCAGGCTGCCACAGTGTTTTTATGGTCAGAACTTTGGACTATTATAAAGCCAGTGAGTGAATTCAGTATTTTGACCTCAAATAAAACAACGTACATTCTTTATGTTCTTAAACAAACAGCTCAAACAACTAAGATATGGAAGACAGTCATTTTCAGTTAGAAGAACACTAATGAATAAATGATGTCAGCCCAGTACCTCTTACTTCTCTTTTCATTTATAAATATGTGACAGCTGAATGCAGTATCTGTGGACTGTTTCCTTCACATGATTCTGCTGAATGTTTTACAGTCGCACACATGATTTTGTTTTATTCTCAAATTTAAATCAATAGGATGACTTCTATATTGATTTTTTATCAGTGATGTTAAATTACCATCTTTCCTCTTTTAGCTCTCTTTTTGTATCTGATCAAAAACAGGTGCTGAAAACTAGACCAACATGTATTCACAAAATACCATCAGGATTCTAAAAGAATCAATTACATTTTATCTGTTTAGTTTTTAATCCTGTTTGTATTCTAACTGCAGATTTTTTATGTGAACAGTTTCCAACAGGGCCAGTTTGACCCTTCAACCCAACTGGACTCAGATTTTGAGTGGTGAGACGATCACTCTCAGATGTCAGATCCAGGAAGGTGGAGACACTGATTGGACGTATGAATGGACACCACACAGATTAAACACACCATCAACAAACAGTGAATACAAGATCAGCAGCGCTACTGAGTCCCACAGTGGAGAATACAAGTGTAAAGGTAGAAGGGCCTCATATTCCTCAACAGAGTGGAGTAATATCATCACATTGACAGTATCATGTAAGTTTGATTATCTTTCATTCACAATGAAAATGTTATCTAAATGATGCAACATAGGACACTTATATAACTGAATATAATCATTCAAAGTGAATAATAAATCATATTGAATCTGCTGAACTCAGCAACAGGGCAACTTTTTTCATCAACTAGCTGTGAACTATTTGCACGACCACATGATCACCATAAATGATCTATATTATTGACTGACAAGAGTCATGTGTGGCATGTTTGTAATGGTTTGTGTAACTATAATTATTTAAAGTCTGTTACAATCAATGTTTTTAAGTCTATTATGGAGTAAAAACATTTCTTGAGTGAAATTTGATTCAAGATATTAACTTGTTTTGTTTTTTCTCTAAACTGAACAGCAAAAAAACCTGAACCCAGACTGACAGCAGACAAAGACATCATACCAGTGAGGGGCACTGTGAGACTGACCTGTTCTGTGGAGGGCTCTGCTGACTGGAAATACTACTGGTTCAAACGTACATCTGACTCTTCTGAAGCTCAGTTCATAAGGAATGGTGTACCAGACAAAGTTATCGATGTCTCAGAAGGAGGTCTGTACCACTGCAGAGGAGGAAGAGGAGATCCACCGTTCTACACAGAAGAAAGCAATGACGTTACCGTTCATGAAATTGGTGAGTTTATTAATTTGTTTAGGAATAATACAATATGCATTATTGAAACCTGTTATTAGTAATGAAGAAAATACTAAATAATAATATATTTTGTTCCAGTAGTAAAAAAGAACATGAATGATAAAATGAACATAGGTCTGCAGACAGAAGCTGAACATGCTGATGGAGTTTTGTTTGTTACTCCTCTTCCTCAGTCACTGGATTATGTAATCAGAAAGATTAGTGAAAATATAAAGTACAGAAATGACCTAAAATATGCTGAATGAATCATAAAAACACACAAACTCTCAAATTCTCACACTTCACATTCTTATTACAGGATCTGTTAACTGCTCTTAGTTCTTAAATGCCATTCAGTTGCAGCTTTAATAATTACACTGGAGGTTATTAACAGTCTGCATGTGGTTCACATGATGTCACTCATTTTGGGTGGTGACATGATGTTCAGGCTGCCACAGTGTTTTTATGGTCAGAACTTTGGACTATTATAAAGCCAGTGAGTGAATTCAGTATTTTGACCTCAAATAAAACAACGTACATTCTTTATGTTCTTAAACAAACAGCTCAAACAACTAAGATATGGAAGACAGTCATTTTCAGTTAGAAGAACACTAATGAATAAATGATGTCAGCCCAGTACCTCTTACTTCTCTTTTCATTTATAAATATGTGACAGCTGAATGCAGTATCTGTGGACTGTTTCCTTCACATGATTCTGCTGAATGTTTTACAGTCGCTCACATGATTTTGTTTTATTCTCAAATTTAAATCAATAGGATGACTTCTATATTGATTTTTTATCAGTGATGTTAAATTACCATCTTTCCTCTTTTAGCTCTCTTTTTGTATCTGATCAAAAACAGGTGCTGAAAACTAGACCAACATGTATTCACATAATTACCATCAGGATTCTAGAAGAATCAATTACATTTTATCTGTTTAGTTTTTAATCCTGTTTGTATTCTAACTGCATATTTTTTATGTGAACAGTTTCCAACAGGGCCAGTTTGACCCTTCAACCCAGCTGGACTCAGATATTCACAGGTGAGACGATCACTCTCAGATGTCAGATCCAGAGAGGTGGAGGCACTGATTGGACGTATGAATGGACACCACACAGATTAAACACACCATCAACAAACAATGAATACAAGATCAGCAGCGCTACTGAGTCCCACAGTGGAGAATACAGGTGTAAAGGTAGAAGGGCCTCATATTCCTCAACAGAGTGGAGTAATATCATCAAACTGACAGTATCATGTAAGTTTGATTATCTTTCATTCACAATGAAAATGTTATCTAAATGATGCAACATAGGACACTTATATAACTGAATATAATCATTCAAAGTGAATAATAAATCATATTGAATCTGCTGAACTCAGCAACAGGGCAACTTTTTTCATCAACTAGCTGTGAACTATTTGCACGACCACATGATCACCATAAATGATCTATATTATTGACTGAGAAGAGTCATGTGTGGCATGTTTGTAATGGTTTGTGTAACTGTAATTATTTAAAGTCTGTTACAATCAATGTTTTTAAGTCTATTATGGAGTAAAACATTTCTTGAGTGAAATTTGATTCAAGATATTAACTTGTTTTGTTTTTCTCTAAACTGAACAGCAAAAAAACCTGAACCCAGACTGACAGCAGACAAAGACATCATACCAGTGTGGGGCGCTGTGACACTGACCTGTTCTGTGGAGGGCTCTGCTGACTGGAAATACTACTGGTTCAAACGTACATCTGACTCTTCTCAAGCTCAGTCCATAAGGAATGGTGTACCAGACAAAGTTATCGATGTCTCAGAAGGAGGTCTGTACCACTGCAGAGGAGGAAGAGGAGATCCACCGTTCTACACAGAGAACAGCAACGAAGTGACCATTCAGAAAACTTGTGAGTTTATTCATTTCTCATGGAATAATTCAATATGCATTATTGAAACCTGTTATTAGTAATGAAGAAAATACTAAATAATAATATATTTTGTTCCAGTAGTAAAAAGAACATGAATGATAAAATGAACATAGGTCTGCAGACAGAAGCTGAACATGCTGATGGAGTTTTGTTTGTTACTCCTCTTCCTCAGTCACTGAATCACATAAGTTTGGTCAAAAAATAAAGAAATGTCCTAAAATATGCTGACTGAATCATAAAAAACAGAAAAACACATGACTAGATTCTCAGAGAAAGATTTTCATTTGTTTAAAATATATGTTGCAGTAGCTGAGTACTTGTCGACTGGAACACAAACAGTCTGTCTCTGTAGATTAACAGGTTATTGATGGGAAATTATACAGGAAGTTAAACATAAATGTTTTTCATGTCAACATGCAAAAATAATTAAATTTTATTTAAGATTTTGAGTTGCTTAAACTAATGTTAATATTAATGTGCTGATGTTATATAAAAAGGTGCTGATTTATTTGTTGTAATCTTTCAGCAGCTGCTATTATTAACACTGACCTTCACTGGCCTTTGAGTAGTTTATTTTAAACAGTCTGCAACTTTACTGTGTAACTGTGTTGTGTTATAGCTGTTGAAGTGTATTTGTATGTTTTTATTTTATTTTGCTGCACAATAGACATTTACTGACATAATTACCATCAGGATCAATTACATTTTATCTGTTTAGTTTTTAATCCTGTTTGTATTCTAACTGCAGATTTTTTATGTGAACAGTTTCCAACAGGGCCAGTTTGACCCTTCAACCCAACTGGACTCAGATATTCAGAGGTGAGACAATCACTCTCAGATGTCAGATCCAGAGAGGTGGAGGCACTGATTGGACGTATGAATGGACACCACACAGATTAAACACACCATCAACAAACAATGAATACAAGATCAGCAGCGCTACTGAGTCCCACAGTGGAGAATACAGGTGTAAAGGTAGAAGGGCCTCATATTCTTTAACAGAGTGGAGTAATATCATCAAACTGACAGTATCATGTAAGTTTGATTATCTTTCATTCACAATGAAAATGTTATCTAAATGATGCAACATAGGACACTTATATAACTGAATATAATCATTCACAGGGATGTACACATACAAATTATCAAAGAATATTAAACAACTTAATATTGATGGTGCAGTTTAACACTGTTCCCACAGTAAGAAGGTTTCTACCTTTGGACAACTGGCTGTAATCTTACTCTTGTCCAATGTGAGCTGGGATATGATCCAGTTCTCTGTGACTCTGCAAATGATAAGTGGCTACAGAAAACTGATAAATTAACATTAACATTTATTCATGTTACCAAAGGGCCTGCACAACTGTAGCATTTAGCAGTGCAGCAGCAAATTATCATTATTTTATATGAACGTTTTATTTAATGAATTCATAGAGTTTCTGGCTCTGTCTAAATTTTTGATTGGACCTGAGAAAGAGTGTGAAAGCATGAGCAACACATGCTGCATCTTTAATCAAACAATCCAAACACAACACAGTGCTTCATGATGTCTTTTACACAGATCACAAATGATTGTCACTTGTTGATAAATGTACATGTTCCTATAGGGCTCACCAAAGTCTGATGTTTGTTTTGATTGCTGTGTCAAAATGAGGAAAATATCTCAGATTACAAAATGCAGCTTGTTGTAGCAAATCTGGTGAATTGTGCTGCTGCATAGTTACAGTACAGATACAGACGAGAAACAAAGAGAGAAGTACGACATGCAACAGAGGTCCTCTGACAGAAATAAACTAGTATGTATTCAGTATGTGTGAATTTAATTTAATGTTAATTTAACAATAGAACTTAATTCAAGTCTTGCCTGATGCACTATTTAAATTAGACTAAATCACAGTGACAGTAATTTCCTGTTTTTCATCTTTGTTCTAAATTAAACAGCAAACACACCAAAGGCTGAACTGAGTGCTGATGACAGAGACATTCCAGTAGGGGGCAGTGTGACCCTGACCTGCACTGTGAAGACATCATCATCTGGTTGGAAGTACGTCTATGTCAGAGAGAAAACCTCTGAACCTCTGACCACACAAGATGTTTCACTCTCAACTGGACAAATCAGAGTCTCACAGGAAGGAGTCTACTGGTGCAGAGGAGGAAGAGGAGAGCCAGTTTACTACACAGAGTACAGTGATTCAATCAGAATCAACAAAAATGGTGAGTTTGGCATTTGTTTTTGAATTAAAAACTATTTTGTGTTCATAATTATTAATTGATAAAAAGGCTAAAGACACTATGCTTTGATGTAGATTTAATGTTTTGTCTTTTTTGTTTCCTGACTGTGAATTCTTGAACATGAACAGTTGTAAACAAGGCTGTTGTGACTCTGCAACCAAACTGGTCTGAAATCTTCAGTGGAGAGACGATCACTCTCAGATGTGAGATCAAGAATGGAGGAGACACTGAGTGGGAGTATGAATGGAAAACAACCAGCTCAAGAAAACCTTCAAATCAAAATGAAGTCAGTATTAGATCTGCTTCTGTATCTCACAGTGGAGACTACAGGTGTAAGGGCAGAATGAAAAATAAACAGTCAACAGACTGGAGTGATCCCATCAAACTGACAGTATCAGACAGTAAGTCACAACACATTTCATTCACATATATTTTAATGTAAATATTCACTTGTATGTTCTGATTGTGCTGGATATATTTCATCCTCTATCATTACATGTTTTCATTCTGAAAAATCACTTTTCAACAGAACCCCTTCCTGTCCTCACTGTGTCTCCATTGTGGCTGAATGCTGGAGACTCAGTAACTCTGAACTGTGAGGTTGAACATCCATCTGCAGGATGGAGGTTCTACTGGTATAAGGCTGTTCCCACACTATCAGGCAACTTCTACAGCCCTGAGCTGCTACCTGGCAGCAGCAATGGGACTGAACAGGATTCCTACATCGTTCATGGACAGACTGGCACAGCACGATATGTGTGCATAGCTGGAAGAGGAGACTCCATGTATTACACATTTCACAGTCAACCTAAGTTTGTCTGGTCTGGAGGTCAGTTTGTTTCACTCTGTCCTTAATGCATCTTCTGTCTGTGATCAACATACAGTATCTTGAAAACTAACACTCATGTTGACAAATAATTGGCTGTGTACATTCACGATCCTCCAAATGAAGAAATGAATTGACTGTGGTGACTTCATGGTCTTTAATCTCTGGCTAGCATCAAGCCAAACTTTCTGCTTTCCACCTTACTGAGTGATTTAAAGTAATAATAATACGTTTAATAAAAGGAATATTTGCATTGTGACATTTTTAAACTTAAGATCACTGTGCTCTGTTTGACCCCTTATTACATGTTGTTTTTCAGATTTTCATTCATCGGCGTCTCTCACAGTGAGTCCTGACAGAGTGCAACACTTCACCTCTGACTCTGTCTCACTGAACTGTGAGGGAAACTCTACTAAGTGGAGAGTGATGAGGGTTACTGGAAACCGCTACCTGTCATACTGCTCCTCCTGGGGGACAATGACTGGATCCACATGCAACATATACAGTTACTCTCAGAGTGATGGAGTGTTCTGGTGTGAGTCTGGATCAGGAGAGTTCAGCAACGCAGTCAACATCTCTATACAGAGTATGGTTTCATTACACTTTTATAAATTATTTTGTACATCTCACTATGTGTTTGAGACAAATAGAAAATATTTTGGGTTCAGTCTATTTTATAACAGTAAGTTTAAACCAACAGCTGTCAGACTCTTTAACACCAGCATGACTAAATGACTTATTATTCTTATCCCCCTCATGTATACAAACTGATGTAACAGGTTCATTTTCCTGGTGTGAGATTATTAAACTTAATCTTATGTTCTCAAACTTTTGCCAGAGAAAATATCACCCTCTATAAGGGTATGGTTTCATTACACTTTCTTTTTTTAATGAATGAATAATTTTAAACTTCTCTCTGTGTTTCAACATGTAAATGTAAAGATTATTAAACAAAAAACAATACCTAATCAGGTAAATAATCCAAAGTTCTCTGTGCAGCAGTATAATTCAAACTCTGCTAATGCAAAGATAATTAATTAATGAGGACTGGATAAAGTATACAGTACATTTGTTCATGTTTATGGGTGCAGTACTCTCTAAGTTTTTGACTTTTAGACACTTGTTGATTATTTGATAAAATGTTACTTTTACAGTGAGACATAAGTTGTACACAAGATAAAACATCAGATTTTATGATCACTGTAAAACAAATGAGCGTTACAAAGAGAAAACAATGTGTGTGATCTATTCTCATCATTCTACGTCCACTCATTCTGAAGTTTGTCAGCCAGCTGATCTCTGACTAAACCTCATATTCTTTGACTGTTCCTACAGATAAAAACATTATCCTGCTGAGCCCTGTCCATCCTGTGACTGAGGGAGATCCTGTTAGTCTGAGCTGCAAACTGAAAACTGAAATATTTGTTTCCGATGTGTTTTTCTATCGAAATGATGAACTCATTCAAAATGATACCAGAAAGGAGCTAAATATCTCTATCATTCAAACCCTGACAAGCAGCTTCTACAAGTGTCAGCACTAGGGAAAGAGTCTTCACAGATGATGTCAGTTAAGGTGAGAGGATTAAAACAACTGCTGCATTTTCTTTGATGTAAACTGTGTTTCTGTGTGAGAAAGAAACTTGTTCAAATACTGAACTGAATTTGAAGCAGCATTAGTTTCAGACGACTTCACCTGTTGGATTCAGTAAATATATAAAGTTTATTAACACTTATTATTTATTTCAGCAGTGTCCAGGCCTGAAAGCTCTTCAGTTCCTGTCGGGTTGATCGTTGGGCTGGTTTGTGGAATCGTGACTTCTTCTTTTTTTCTTCCGTTAATTTTGTATTGCTACAGATCATCCAAAGGTGAGTCCATCTTCTTTTGTCATATGTTTTACGCTTTAATCATTTAAATACACAAGTACAATAACTTACGACAGAAAAGCAAGTAACAACAAATGTCTTTTCCACAGATTCGTTCTGCATCAGGTTGGTTCAACACTCTCTTCTCTCATTTTGAACATAATAACAAAACATTTCATGTTCCTATTTAAATGTATTGTATTTGCTCTATGTAGGCAAAGTCAGTCTGAGAGAACCAATCAGGGCTCTGATACAAATCAAGTGGTCAACCAGAATGAGGCTCAAGGTGATGAATGCTCCATTCATATTCATGGTAAGCACTGACACTAATCTTGATTTTATATGTTTGTATTCACACTTTGTAGAGCACAACCCATTAGATCAGAGAAGTTTTAATTAGTATCATACAATTAAAACGATTATTTTGACCTTGACTTGATATTGACTGCTCTGCAGGTGATGCTGTTGTCTATGAATCAATCAAAGGCCCTGAAGACACTGAAAATGGTACGATACATCCTTTTTAACATGCACCTCCATCATATCTAAAATTTTAGATAGATTTATTTTGCTTGAAGATGAACAAATGAAATAACTCAAAATAAGATTGGTGGTGGTGATTGGTGTGTTGATAACACACACGAGCTGTTTACTGGGAATGAATCTTTGTACAGATATTCTCTATCCTTAGAGGATAAGTCTGAATGAGTTTGATGACCCTCTGACTTTTTCGTAGCACCATCATCAGAAATGCAACCACTGCATGATTCATGAGCACTGATTATGAGTGATTAATATAAAATAGTCTAAACAAAATTATGTATGTGTATTTCAGTTGCAGGTGGATCTCAGGATGTCACATATTCTTTGATTGAACTGAAAAACATCAAAAAAAAGGGTGAGTACTCCAAACACATACAATAAATATAATATTTTAGAGATGTATTGCACTGCAGGATTAATTCATCAGATTTTCTTCACAGGGAAGCAGCATGAACCAGAGGAGAGCTCTGTTTACTCTGATGTGAAGACAAGAAGTACAGGTACAGTCAGTTACAACAGTCATGCTCAAAGTTTGAGGAGGTCATTATGCAGTTCAGTTAATGTCAGTCACCTTTGGTAGCTGCTACGTTTTACCACTAGGCTTCACATGAGATGTAAATTGACAAATCTTACACGTGTATTTGTCTGTTTCATGGACTAACTGAATATTATTGTCTGTTGTTTCCATTATATTTCCATCATACAGATATGGCATGAAACTGAATTGTTTTGTTTATATCTGAGGTGTCGTGTGTGGTGACAACAACTCATTTTGTTGTATTTTGGTATTTATGTCACTATCTAACGCTACTGAACTGAAGACACAAGGGCATCCCAAACCTCTTATTTTTTCGTTCTACCTGTCAGTCCGTCTATTCATTCATCTAGCTGAACAGTACTCTGTATGTCTGCTGAGCAAATAAATCCTGAGATCTGCTTTCTGTTTTAGACGACAACCAGATGTATGCACAAGTAAACTACTACAACAAAGGCAAAGCCAAGAAAACCAAAGGTGAGTAAAGTCTCCATCATCCAGCATGTTGGACAGTATGTAATGTGTTCAATATTTTTCAAGGTTCAGTACATTACCTTTATTAATTATTAACATTACTGGTTATTGTTTAAAACTAAACATCTCTCCATTCATAGGAATACCACATCCTGCAACTGAAACCGTTTACTCTGAAATTAAACCAGGAACATCTCTTGGTAATAACATGATAACATATAATGTGCATACTGTGCATAATGACTCATTTAAAAGTCAGAATAATGTATCAGAAAGCATCCTTTAATCTTGAATAACTCTCTACCTGTTGTTTATGTGTGTGTTTTTCTTCCAGGTCTGTAAAGACAGCTGTATCATCAAAGAAAAATGTCAGACATGCTCAGTATTTTGTACAGTTAATTTATTAGATTATATAATAGAGATTTAACAAGATTTTTAGTATTTACACATTTTGAAAAACTTTTTGAACAGCTTGATGCAGTTATGAGCTTTAGTACTCAGGTGGTAGCGCAGCTTTAAAGTCAGCATTTTTTACAGTGTTAGAGTAGAAAGATCCAAGACAGACATCAACAATTATGAACAGGGACTGTATGTATTTCACGACATAGTTTGTATTATTAAATCTTTGTTCATTTTATGCGTCAATAAAGTTTTTTTTGCACTTACTGTTCTTTGTATTTTGTCGTTTTGTTTCAGATTAGGAAATCGATTTTAGTCATCCACATCAAATTTTTCTTTTTTTTTTCTAAAAAAAAAAAAAGCCTGGTGCTAAAATTGTTTAGGTTAATTTTTTACCTCATCATTCCATGCTTAATACATCATAATAACAACACAAAAAAAATCTATGTGAATTTCTTCCACACAAAAGTTTGCAACCAAGCACCCCACATAAAGTCTTGAGAATGAACAGATGAGTCATCACTATTGGCTTCTGTTTTTTTAGAGGAATATGTGATGTCACTCACATTACCCTCCACAATAAAGGTCAAGCCAAGAATGGGAAAGGGAAAAATTGTCCTACATCCTCCTACAGGTGTTATTGTTTAACATTTTGCTGTTGGAGTTAAATAGCACTCTGACATAAATATAATGATGCCATATTTGTAAAAAGTATCTGTTAATCATAATAATTTCCAGACCAGTGATAAACACTAAGGATTTTCATTGTGGTGCCACTTTAATCTTTAATAGCTGACATTTATTGATCATGTCAGAGACCTTACCGACAGTCTTTCTATTTTAATATGAGTGAAACCTGCAATGTGGGAATGTGTCTCTCCCTTCTGGCAGTGAGAGAAATTACACAGATACTGTTGATGCGTGCTCATGGCGTATTACAAAAATGATTGAACTTGATGGAATCGACTGATGGAAGTAGTACAGACCAGTAGGCATCCTCCTACAGGAAGAAAAACATTGAGGCTGTGCTTTTCATTCACTCACTTCATGAAAGTCACGTGAAAAACCCTCTAAAACCTAATATAATTTAATAATTAAATACATTTGAAAAAAATCTAAAATCCTGTTTTCATTTTCAAATTTTCATTTTAATTATGGGGTATTAAGTGTAGATTGATGAGGAAAAAAATGGTTTACAGGATTTTAGCATCCGACTGCGACATAACAAAGTGTGAATGTTTGTACTGTGTGTAACTATCTGTGGTGGTACAGGCTTAAAAATAAATAAATTAGGAAGTGGGTGACTAATATTAATTACAAACACTATAACAAAATACTAAGAAATAATATCAAGTGAAAAAAGTTTATTGATGTATAAAATGATCAAAGATATCTTAATAATACAAAAAATATAAAATCCTTTCAGGTGAAATACATAAAGTCACAGTATACATGAAATAGTTGTTAGATAGCAGATCATTAAATTAATTGTTGATGTCCGTCTTGGATCTTTCTCCTCTAACACTGTAAAAGATGCTGACTTCAAAGCTGCGCTACCACCTGAGAACTAAAGCTCATAACTGCATCAAGCTGTTCAAAAAGTTTTTCAAAATGTGTAAATACTTACA
Source organism: Miichthys miiuy (assembly GCA_036365135.1). Lineage (NCBI taxonomy): Eukaryota > Metazoa > Chordata > Actinopteri > Sciaenidae > Miichthys > Miichthys miiuy. The sequence goes on along the minus strand of CM071625.1, from coordinate 5,034,225 downwards.
ATCCTGTGCTTTGTGCTAAAATAGGCAGTAATAAAATCCATATGTCATTCTCCGAACTGTCTGTTCTGCTTCGCTCTCGTATTCTGCACACCCCTACCACATTCCTTTCACATATTTCTACTGTCCTTCCTAAACTAACCTTTATTTATTTATGTAACACCTTTCATGCAAACATGCAGCCCAAAGTGCTTCACAGAGCAAAAATAAAACACTGAAGAGAGTCCGGCAAAATAGATAAAACAGAAATACAGTAGATAAAATTAGGCTATACCATTATAAAATAAAAGCCAGTATGAAAACCGAAAATTAAAACCAAAATAACAAACATAAAAATTGCAACAATAAAACAAATAAAATGTTAAAAGTAAGATAATATAATAATAAAAACTCAAATAAAGAATGATCAGGTTCTGAGGGGGGTCTGTCATGCCCGGGTGTTACGACGGATTCCCCGCCAAAACTTTGCCACACCGCAGCAATAGACCGAAGGAGTACAAGAGATCACGCTTCACTCAGAACCTTTCATTGTGTCAATCAATCATTCAAACATATCTTGATGATGGTGTGGTCCATACTAGCGAATAATCTAACAAATTAACTGTAACAAAATACTGAGCATGTCTGATATTTGAATAGCAAGCATGCACACAACTCAAACATTTTTTTTTTTTTTTTTGAGGATTCAAAACAACCAGTTATTCAAAATCAAGGATGTTTTCTGACACGTTTTAAATAACTCTACAGTATACATTGTATGTTTTATACAAGAGATCTTCCTGGTTTCACGTCAGAATAAACAGCTTCATCAGTTGCTGCAGGACGTGGTTTTCCTATGAATGAAGAGATGTTTAGTTTTAAACAATTGCCAGTAATGTCATATTTAATTAAGATAATGTACTGAACTGACAGGGTAAAGTCTCCATTACAACAAAGAATGACAAAATTATATAATACCCACAGTGCTCAAACTAGCCACAAAGCAGAGTATTATAGCTTTTACAGTATTGACTGATGTATGTTTTTAGGCAATGTAAAATAAATAAAACACTGAAAAGACAGTTAGACTAAAAATAATACGTAACTACAAATGGCTACGACATTAAAATTACTGATCACATTACATACTGACTAACATGCTGGGTAACGCAGAGTTTACTCACCTTTGGTTTTCTTTGCTTTGCCTTTGTTTTTGGGGTTTACTTGCGCATACATCAGGTTGTTCTCTAAAAGAGAAGGCAGATCTCAGGATTTGTTTACTCAGCAGACATATAGAGTACTGTACATCTAGAGGAATGAATGTACGGATGGACTGACAGGTAGAATGAAAGTAAAAGAAATCTTGGATGCCTTTGTGTCTACAGAAAATCGAAATACAACCAAATTAGTTGTTGTCACCACACTGACACCTCAGCTAATGTGTCTTTTGTTTGTTTTTTACAATACGATACAAACGTTGAGCATGACTGTTATAACTGACTGTACCTGCAGTTCTTGTCTTCACATCAGAGTAAACAGAGCTCTCCTCTGGTCCATGCTGCTTCCCTGTGAAGTAAATCTGATGAATAAATCCTGCAGTGCAATACATCTCTAAAATATTATAGATTTATGATGTTTGGAGTACTCACCCTTTTTTTTGATGTTTTTAAATTCAATCGAAGAGTATGTGACATCCTGAGATCCATCTGCAACTGAAATATACATATTTTCTGTTAGACTATTTTAAATCATATGTGGCATTTTTGAATTCCCACTGCCACTTCAGAATGATCATTAACTTAAAGCACCTGTCTCTGAAGGTGAAAGGAACACACAATCCAGAACAGCACATATCATGCTTAACATGAAAACAGTATTTAAAAAACACAAAACACAGCCAACACTGATTAGTATCAGTACTTAACATGAATATAATAGGAGCATTCATCACCTTGAGCCTCATTCTGGTTGATCACATGATTTGTGTCAGAGCCCTGATTGGTTCTCTCAGACTGACTTTGCCTACATTAAACAAATACAATACATTTAAATAGGAACATTGAATGTTTTGTTATTATGTTCAAAATGAGAGAAGAGAGTGTTGAACCAACCTGATGCAGAACGAATCTGTGGAAAAGACATTTGTTCTTACTTGCTTTTCTGTCATAAGTTATTGTACTTGTGTATTTAAATGATTAAAGCGTAAAACATATGACAAAAGAAGATGGACTCACCTTTGGATGATCTGTAGCAATACAAAATTAAAGGAAGAAAAAAAAGAAGAAGTACGATTCCACAAACCAGCCCAACGATCAACCCGACAGGAACTGAAGAGCTTTCAGGCCTGGACACTGCTGTAATAAATAATAAGTGTTAATAAACTTTTATATATTTACTGAATCCAACAGGTGAAGTCGTCTGAAACTAATGCTGCTTCAAATTCAGTTCAGTATTTTAACAAGTTTCTTTCTCACACAGAAACACAGTTTACATCAAAGAAAATGCAGCAGTTGTTTTAATCCTACTCACCCTTAACTGACATCCAACTCTGTGAAGACTCTTTTCCTGAGTACTGACACTTGTAGAAGCCCTCATCTGACTTTGACACTGCAGAGATATTTAGCTCCTTTCTGGTATCATTTTGAATGAGTTCATCATTTCGATAGAAAACACATCGAAACAAATATTCCAGTTTTCAGTTTGCAGCTCAGACTAACAGGATCTCCCTCAGTCACAGGATGGACAGGGCTCAGCAGGATAATTTTTTATCTGTAGGAACAGTCAAAGAATATGAGGTTTAGTCAGAGATCAGCTGGTTGACAAACTTCAGAATGAGTGGACGAGAAGCGATGAGAACAGATCACACATTGTTTTTCTTTGTAACGCCTCATATTTCTTTTTGTACATCCAACTTGTGTCTTACTGTAAAAGTAACCCTTGCCAAATAATCAACATGTGTCTAAAAGGTTTTACAAACTAAACAGTATTAGTACAAAACTTAGAGAGTACAGATCAATCTTAAACCTGAACAAATCTACTGTAAACTACATTCAGTCCTCATCATATTATGGTGATGTAGTGGTTTTCAGTGTAGTCAGAAGAGATAAACTGCAGCTGATGATGTTCAGCAATAAATGAATGTTTATTAAATTCTTAACTATGTTTATTTATTGGAAACTATTATTTTGTTGGTGGCCAGAATGGTTTACAGAATGTTCAACCTCAGGAAGACTTGTGGTTTGATTGCAGTCATAGATGAGTAGGCAGTCTATAGCATTGTTAATGGGTATAAAAGAGTGATTAGTGATTACCTACTGCCATAAATATACAAGTGTGAAAATCCAAATGGTCATTTTTTTTGTTTCAAGTGGTCGCTGCACAGTGAAAAAACATCAATTTTAATCACGTTGGACATGTAAAATATTAAAAATGTCCACAAATATTAATTTCCAGTTGTTTAAATAATTACCAAGAGATCACAGTTTCTTCAACTTTAATTCTTTGGCTTTACGTGAGAACGTTTGAATTATACTGCTGTGCAGAGAACTTCAGATTTTCTACCTAATGGCATATTATTTCACGTTTAATAATCTTGAGGAACATCAATGACGTAATCCTGATCTTTATAAATTGATGTTAAAGAAAACAAACTTTACCTGTTACAGAAGCTAGTATACAAGAGGTGGATAAGAACTCTCTCTTTATATAAATATATAGAAAAAAGTCATTAAGTCATGCAGTGTTAAAGAGTCTGACAGATGTTGGAGGAGTAACTTGTTGTTATAAAATTGCCTAAATCCAATTTAATTTACATTTTACATTATTTGTGTTGTGACTTACCGTCTGATACTGTCAGTTTGATGGGATCACTCCAGTCTGTTGACTGATTCTTTTTCATTCTGCCCTTACACCTGTAGTCTCCACTGTGAGATACAGAAGCAGGTCTAATACTGACTTCATTTTGATTTGAAGGTTTTCTTGAGCTGGTTGTTTTCCATTCATACTCCCACTCAGTGTCTCCTCCATTCTTGATCTCACATCTGAGAGTGATCGTCTCTCCACTGAAGATTTCAGACCAGTTTGGTTGCAGAGTCACAACAGCCTTGTTTACAACTGTTCATGTTCAAGAATTCACAGTCAGGAAACAAAAAAGACAAAACATTAAATCTACATCAAAGCATAGTGTCTTTAGCCTTTTTATCAATTAATAATTATGAACGCAAAATAGTTTTTAATTCAAAAACAAATGCCAAACTCACCATTTTTGTTGATTCTGATTGAATCACTGTACTCTGTGTACTCTTTGGAGGAATTTGTGTTTTCTCTTTCTCCTCTGCACCAGTAGACTCCTTCCTGTGAGACTCTGATTTGTCCAGTTGAGAGTGAAACATCTTGTGTGGTCAGGGGTTCAGAGGTTTTCTCTCCTCTGACATAGGTGTACTTCCATTCAGGTGATGATGTCTTCACAGAGCAGGTCAGGGTCACACTGCCCCCTACTGGAATGTCTCTGTCATCAGCACTCAGTTCAGCCTTTGGTCTGTTTGCTGTTTAATTTAGAACAAAGATGAAAAACATTTTTTTCCAATTAAAAATGTAGGTAAAGCCAGAAACTCTCTGAATTCATACTATCAGTTTATCAGTCATCTGCAGCCATTATTCGTTTGCAGAGTCACAGAGAACTGGATCATATCCCATCTCACACTGAAGAAGAGTAAGATTACACCCTGCATGCCGATTAAACAAACTTCTAAGTTAACTCAACCAGTTGTCCAAAGGATAGGAACCTTTTTTCTGTGGGGAACAGTGTTAAACTGCACCATCATTCCACCATGCAAGTCATTTAATATTCTTTTTAATTTTAGAAGCTGAAGAAATAAGTCTTTTCTGTTGTCTTATTTTAACATTTCATGATCTATGAAAGACAATCAAACTCACATGATACTGTCAGGTTGATGGGATCACTCCAGTCTGTTGACTGTTTATTTTTCATTCTGCCCTTACACCTGTAGTCTCCACTGTGAGATACAGAAGCAGATCTAATACTGACTTCATTTTGATTTGAAGGTTTTCTTGAGCTGGTTGTTTTCCATTCATACTCCCACTCAGTGTCTCCTCCATTCTTGATCTCACATCTGAGAGTGATCGCTCTCCACTGAAGATTTCAGACCAGTTTGGTTGAAGAGTCACAACAGCCTTGTTTACAACTGTTCATGTTCAAAGCATAGTGTCTTTAGTATTTTTATCAATTAATAATTATGAACGAAAATAGTTTTTAATTCAAAAACAAATGCCAAACTCACCATTTTGTTGATTCTGATTGAATCACTGTACTCTGTGTACTTTTGTTCGAGGAACTGGTTTCTCTTTGTCCTCTGCACCAGTAGACTCCTTCCTGTGAGACACTGATTTGTCCAGTTGAGATGGAATAATTACTTGATGTGGTTTTCTCTCTGACATAGATGTACTTCCAACCAGATGATGATGTCTTCACAGAGCAGGTCAGGGTCACACTGCCCCCTACTGGAATGTCTCTGTCATCAGCACTCAGTTCAGCCTTTGGTCTGTTTGCTGTTTAATTTAGAACAAAGATGAAAAACAGGAAATTACTGTCACTGTGATTTAGTCTAATTTAAATAGTGCATCAGGCAAGACTTGAATTAAGTTCTATTGTTAAATTAACATTAAATTAAATTCACACATACTGAATACATACTAGTTTATTTCTATCAGAGGAGCTCTGTTGCATGTCGTACTCTCTCTTTGTTTCTGTCCAATCAAAAACTTTAGACAATATACCAGGAATTCATGAAATAAAATAAATACAATTACTGAATGCTACATTTGTGCAGGCCCTTTGGTAACAGACTTGTGTTTAAGAGTTGAAGAGCCAAGTTAAACACTTTCAGTGTGTGTTTTCATATTCTGGAAGATGACTGTATAATACATACTATCAATTTATCAGTTTTCTGCAGCCACTTATTGTTTGCAGGGTCACAGAGGACTGGATCATATCCCAGCTCACATTGGACAAGAGTAAGATTACAGCCAGTTGTCCAAAGGTTAGAGCCTTCTTACTGTGGGGAACAGTGTTAAACTGCACCATCAATCCACCCTACAAGTTATTTAATATTCTTTGTTCATTTCTGTACATTTACCAGTGAATAATTATATTTCATACAATGAAGCCCCATGATTGTTGAAGAAATAAGTGTTTTCTGTTGTCTTGTTTAGATAACATGTCATTATGAATGATGGCTATAAACACATTTTCTGTATATGAAGATTTCTATCTCTTAAAAGGAAGTTTTTTTCTTGCCACTCACCAAGTGCTTGACCATGATGGGAACTGTTGAGTCTCTGTACATAATCGGATAAAGAGAACAAACTAGACCTGCTCTATATACAGTATAACTTCTGTTATGATTTGCATGTATATACATAAAATTCAACTGCATTGAAAAGAAAATCTGTATGAAAGCAGCAGACATAAAGATGCAAAAACGAGGCACTCGTGTAGTAATTCCACAAATTGCACTGAAAAAAGAAGAAGTGATCAAGAGATTCTACTTCCTCTTTCTGCGTTTGCGTTTTTCTGTGCATGTCAAATATAGTGTGAGTAAAAAAGGGTTTTTTCACCTTCAGCGTGTATGTAGAGGAGTGTATTCAGCACTAAAATAAAGAATAAAACTTCATCAGGCAATACTCAAAGACCTCAAAGATCAGGGTCACAGGAGCCTATCCCAGCTAACTTTGGGCAAGAGGTGGGGTACACCATGGACAAGTCGCCAGCTTATTGCAGGGCACATAGAGACAAACAACCATTCACACTCACGGACAATTTAGAGTCACCAATTATATTAAGTGCATGTCTTTGGTCTGTGGGAGGAAGCCAGAGTACTCAGTGAGAACACACACAGACACGGGAGAACATGCAAACTGCACACAGAAAGGCCGCAGCCGAGGTTCAAACCAGGAACCTTCTTGCTGTGAGGCGACAGTGCTCACCACTGCCATATACTGCATACACTGTGCAAATACGAGTAAAATAACTAGTCCATTTGTGTATCTAACACAATCGTCCACTCTGAACAAAGATCATGTCTACAAAACCACCATGCTGATAAAACCACGAGTCTGCCTCTGAAAGTCACAAAGTTATAAAGTCACAGATACTTACAGAATAACTCCAGCACACGGAGCAAAGTGTGCCCCATCTTCACATCCAGCCAGCACGCCGCTCTGTTCCTCTGCTTCTGAGGAGATTTTCGACTTTGTATTAATAAACTCAGCAGAGAGAGGAAGAGAGAAAGACTTCTTCTTTTTTTTTCTGCATATAGCCGGTCACTTCTTCCTTCCATTTCACACAGAGATAAAAATAACGGAGTGGTTTTGACCACAGCATACTGATGTGTTCATACTTTCTGCAAAGATCTTTTACCTCGTCTCTTGTGCAAAACTTTGTTTGTCTGAGAGAAATGGCATAAACAATTCATGAATACAAAATACAATAACATCAGATCATAGACTTTTAAACATTTTATTGTGTTAATTTGTGCATGTGATGCAGTACATGTCCACTGCTCTTGCATCCACAGTGTCTGTATTGTGATGAGGGTGTGTGTTGTGTGTGTGTATATACAGTGTATCAAGAAAATATTGCCCATAATGACAAAGTGAAAACAGGATTTTAGAATTTTTTGCAAACGTATTAAAAAGAAAAAAACTGAAACATCACATTGACAGACGTATTCAGACTCTTTGCTGTGACACTTGAAGTTTAGTTCATCAGACCAACCTGAACAATTACAAACAAACCTCGTGGTATCTCATGAAGATACTTTTATCTTTCTTTCTATTTTTTGATGGCCTTTGAGATTTGAAACAGAAATAGTCAACAAAACAGTGACATAAACCGTTTTTCATTGTGCTATTAAGATTACTTTCTAACTAGAGCCAAAGACAAACAGAGCCAAGCCAACACTTAAAGGCGTGAGAGAAAAATGAACAACTTTATACTTCCTCTTTCCAAATAATGATGTGCTGCTTTGATAATGACAATTTGTCATCAACACGTTCACACCAGAACTAAAAAAAAGCAACTGTACTGCATATATGGAGTATTAATCAGAGCAGATCAGACAAGATCTAAGTGTGCCATGCATATCACCCACACATAGTGATATCGTGCACTCACATAGATTCCTGCTGCTCAACTTTATTCCCACAACTTCACAGAAACTCTAAAGACAGATGTGGTGTGAAGTATCTCAAACATTAGATGATGATTCAAATTTGCTCTCACCTTCAGCGTGTATGTAGAGGAGTGTATTCAGCACTAAAATAAAGAATAAACTTCATCAGGCAATACTCAAAGACCTCAGATCAGGGTCACAGGAGCCTATCCCAGCTAACTTTGGGCAAGAGGTGGGTACACCATGGACAAGTCGCCAGCTTATTGCAGGGCACATAGAGACAAACAACCATTCACACTCACGAACAATTTAGAGTCACCAATTAACATATTAAGTGCATGTCTTGGTCTGTGGGAGGAAGCCAGAGTACTCAGTGAGAACACACACAGACACGGGGAGAACATGCAAACTGCACACAGAAAGGCCGCAGCCGGGTTCAAACCAGGAACCTTCTTGCTGTGAGGCGACAGTGTCACCACTGCCATATACTGCATACACTGTGCAAATACGAGTGCAAAAATAACTAGTCCATTTGTGTATCTAACACAATCGTCCACTCTGAACAAAGATCATGTCTACAAAACCACCATGCTGATAAAAAACCACGAGTCTGCCTCTGAAAGTCACAAAGTTATAAAGTCACAGATACTTACAGAATAACTCCAGCACACGGAGCAAAGTGTGCCCCATCTTCACATCCAGCACCGACGCGCCTGTTCCTCTGCTTCTGAGGAGATTTTCGACTTTGTATTAATAATAACTCAGCAGAGAGAGGGAAGAGAGAAAGACTTCTTCTTTTTTTTCTGCATATAGCCGGTCACTTCTTCCTTCCATTTCACACAGAGATAAAAATAACGGAGTGGTTTTGACCACAGCATACTGATGTGTTCATACTTTCTGCAAAGATCTTTACCTGCCTCTGTGCAAAACTTTGTTTGTCTGAGAGAAATGGCATAAACAATTCATGAATACAAAATACAATAACATCAGATCATAGACTTTAAACATTTTATTGTGTTAATTTGTGCATGTGATGGTACATGTCCACTGCTCTGCATCCACAGTGTCTGTATTGTGATGAGGGTGTGTGTTGTTGTGTGTATATACAGTGTATCAAGAAAATATTGCCCATAATGACAAAGTGAAAACAGGATTTAGAATTTTTTGCAAACGATAAAAAGAAAAAACTGAAACATCACATTGACAGACGTATTCAGACTCTTTGCTGTGACACTTGAAATTTAGTTCATCAGACCAACCTGAACAATTACAAACAAACCTCGTGGTATCTCATGAAGATACTTTTATCTTTCTTTCTATTTTTTGATGGCCTTGAGATTTGAAACAGAAATAGTCAACAAAACAGTGACATAAACCGTTTTTTCATTGTGCTATTAAGATTACTTTCTAACTAGAGCCAAAGACAAACAGAGCCAAGCCAACACTTAAAGGCGGAGAGAAAAATGAACAACTTTATACTTCCTCTTTCCAAATAATGATGTGCTGCTGATAATGACAATTTGTCATCAACACGTTCACACCAGAACTAAAAAAGCAACTGTACTGCATATATGGAGTATTAATCAGAGCAGATCAGACAAGATCTAAGTGTGCCATGCGTATCACCCACACATAGTGATATCGTGCACTCACATAGATTCCTGCTGCTCAACTTTGTTCCCCACAACTTCACAGAAACTCTAAAGACAGATGTATGAAGTATCTCAAACATTAGATGATGATTCAAATTTGCTCTTAATATAATCTAAATGTACTTCGTACAGTGACTGCCGATGACGATTTAAACTCACACCAGTACACTGCATTACCATCCTGTCAGCTGTGGACGCTGTGCATGTAGATCCAGTCACTGATCAGCTGTCAGAGCAGTCACTGAGTGGAGTAAGAAGGTTTATTATTATTATTATTTTATTTAAGTAAGAGAGTGACAAGTTAAAGATTTTAGTGCAGCATGCATGTAATCTCCACAGGAGACCAGGTCACGCCCTCCCAATGTTCAAAAGAGGGAAATCTGACCCCAAAAAACTGTCAATCATTTCACGTTTAAGCTCACATTTTCTGTGTTTGATTACACTAAGTTGAGGGGAGCATTCATTGTATTAGGAAGTGACTTCCACAAAAGAGATAACAGAAGAAGACACTGCGATGCGTGTGTGTGTGTGTGTGTACGGAGGCAAAGGCAACGGAGGCGGACTGATGAGATGCAGGTTCAGCTGAGCACCAACACACTGTATGACTCAAACAAGATTCATTTCACACAAACAGGGTAACAACTTGAAAACAGTGTCCAGGAGTTCATTCTCTGCTCTGCATGCAGTGAGTGCAGCCACTGAAAGTCATGATGACACCGCTCTTTAACAGGATGAGGCAGGCAAAGTAAAAATTACAGATATTTTTACTTTTACAAGTTGGAAAACATTAACTACTGTGATCTTTTAAACCTGGATCATTAAATTACCTGCTTTATGGGGCATTATGTAGGGGGATGTTAGGGCCACCTGTTCATGCCCCAAACAAATAGGTAGCAGCACATCACCAGAGTATCTGCTCGCTGCTAACTATAGCTGCTGTTAGCTCAGTCAGCTGTGCAGCTGAAAGTCCTTAGATGACTCGACCTGGACTGGCAGCTGGAGTATTTACACAGCTAGCACAGGAGCCACTGGGAGGAGAGAGTTTTCAGGCACATCAACATACGAGTGAACCTGTCTGGACCTCCAAGACTTGACTCTGAATGACAAAAATACAGCAGGTCAGGCGAGGACAGGAGAGGCATGAAGGAGAGGAGCGAGAGAGGGAGGTCGAGCACTGTTGGTGCATTTTTGTGTTCAATTATTTTACAATCTAGATCATTTATTCATTCAAGTTATGGTTAATTAGTATCAGAATAGTTATTTATTAATGAATTTATTAGCTGTCACTTTTATTTTATTTTCAGCTGACAAAGTTCTTTCTGCAAAATATATTAATGAGATAAATCTGTGATAGGCCAATATCGGCTGATAAAACCAACTGATATATCGAGCTCTAGTGGATTGTGTTCATGAAGTATTACAGTCACTGTTTATGAGCCAAGAATTTCACAACCTCCAGATTGAGACTTGATGAATTAATTAGCTGTCATTTCTGTTATGATGCTCGAGGTGATTTAAAACAAGTTCAACTCTGTTACACAGTATAAATACTGATCATTTCTAAAGTTGAGTGTAATCATTAAACATCATTCTTCATCACAGGTAATGTATTTACACATAGTTAAAAACTCAACTGACAGCTTACTGCTGGAAAAGTAGTTTATTGATATAAAATGATGAAAAAAATAAAAGTACAGAAATATAAAATCTGTTCATGTGAAATGAAATACATACAGTAGCTATCATGTATTTAAAACAGAGGAAAACAAGGAAATATAAGAACATATGTTGTTCAAAGCAGTTATTACATATATTTAAGATCCATCCTGGATCTTTGTCTTCCAACACTGTAAAATATGTTGACTTTAAAGCTGTAATCACCTAAAGCTCAAATATACTATGTTGCATTCAAAGTTTCATATAACAAGAAAAATATTAAAAAACACATTGTATAAGTACTAAATATGAATACATTTCAGCAAAAAGAGTAATCAAATTGATATATTGTCATTCTTTTACATTGTCTGTAAACAAATTAAATGTACAAAACATTTTTTCTTTGTCTGTACAAACAACAAGAGGAACATGAACGACAAAATGGAGAAGATCGAGAGGAAATGTGTATGTACCAAATATTTCATAATCCTAAACAGCATGAGAGAAACAAATAAGACAATTGAGTTTATGTCATATCTGAGATGGAAAACAACCCAGCCAAACAAATGACACACAACATAAATAATAATCACATACTGTCTATGAAACAGACAAACTTAAAAACACACAAACATCTAAAAAAGCCTAAATATGTGTAAGATTTGTCAATTTCCATCTCTGGTGATACCTAGTGGTAAATGTAACAGCTACCCAAGCTGACTGACATTAACTGAACTGCATGCTGACCCATAATGACCTCCTGTGTAATAATATGACACATTTCAATACAAACTTTGAGCATGGCTGTACCATCTTCATATCACAGTAAACAGAGCTCTCCTCTGGTTCATGTTGCTTCACTATGAAGAAAATCAGATGAATCCATAAAAGAGAAAAATCTATTAAATCTCTGAAGTATTTTCTATTTATTGTAGTTATTTGAAGCACTCACCGTTTTATCCAACTTTCTTCAGTTCAATTGAAGACGATGCCACATTCTGGTATACACCTGCATTTGAAAAATAACAATTTTTAGTTCAAGGATTTTATATCAGTCACTCAATCAGTCCTGCAAAACTCTATTCCTAGATCGAGAAATGAAAAGGTACTGTACCATTTTCAGTGTCTTCAGGCCTTTGATTGTTTCATAGACAATCATCACCTACAGAGGAGCGAATATCAAACCAGGACAGATTAATGAATTGACTGCATGACACAAAGAGAACATCCTCTGATGTATGTATATAAATACATACACACAAATACATACAGTATATGATCAGTTGAATGCTCACCATGGAGAAGAGTGGAGTATACACACCTTGAGCCTCATTCTGGTTGACCACTTGATTTGTATCAGAGCCCTGATTAGTGCTCTCAGACTGACTTTGCCTACATGAAACAAATACAATACATTTAAATAGGAACATTGAATGTTTTGTTATTATGTTCAAAATGAGAGAAGAGAGTGTTGAACCAACCTGATGCAGCACGAATCTGTGGAAAAGACATTTGTTGTTACAAAGTTCATAATTTAAGTTATTATAGTTGAGTGTTTCAATAATTAAAGCATAAAACATCTAATAATAGAAGAAGAAGCTCTTACTGTTAGACGATCTGGATGACACAAAAGGAACAGAAGAAGAAGAAGAAGAAGAAGAAGAAGAAGTACGATTCCACAAACCAGCCCAATGATCAACCGGATGGTATATGCTTTCAGGCCTGGACACTGCTGTAATAAATAATAAGTGTTCATTAACCTATATATTTACTGAATCCTCCTACTTTCAAGATACTGTATGTTGGTCACAGACAGAAGATGCATTAAGGACAGAGTGAAACAAACTGACTCCAGACGAGAAGCTTAGGTTTACTGTACTGAGTGTAATACACTGAGTCTCCTCTTCCAGCTCTGCACACATATCCTGCTGTGCCAGTCTGTCCATGAACGATGTAGGAATCCTGTTCAGTCCCATTTGCTGCCAGGTAGCAGCTCAGGGCTGTAGTCGTTGCCTGTAATTTGGGAACAGCCTTATACCAGTAGAACCTCCATCCTGCAGATGGATGTTCAACCTCACAGTTCAGAGTTACTGAGTCTCCATCATTCAGCCACAATGGAGACAGTGAGGACAGGAAGGGTTCTGCTGAAAAGTGATTTTCAGAATGAAAACATGTAATGATAGAGGATCAAATATATCCAGCACAATCAGAACATACAAGTGAATATTTACATTAAAATATATATGAACCAAAACAGCCTTTAATGAACTGTATAATATTCACTTTGAATGAAATGTGTTGTGACTTACTGTCTGATACTGTCAGTTTGATGGGATCACTCCAGTCTGTTGACTGTTTATTTTTCATTCTGCCCTTACACCTGTAGTCTCCACTGTGAGATACAGAAGCAGATCTAATACTGACTTCATTTTGATTTGAAGGTTTTCTTGAGCTGTTTTCCATTCATACTCCCACTCAGTGTCTCCTCCATTCTTGATCTCACATCTGAGAGTGATCGTCTCCACTGAAGATTTCAGACCAGTTTGTTGCAGAGTCACAACAGCCTTGTTTACAACTGTTCATGTTCAAGAATTCACAGTCAGGAAACAAAAGACAAAACATTAAATCTACATCAAAGCATAGTGTCTGTTTTTATTAATTAATAATTATGAACACAAAATAGTTTGCCAAACTCACCATGTTTGTTGATTGTGATTGGAGCACTGTCTCTGTAGTACACTCTTCCTCTTCCTCTTCTGCACCAGTAGATTCCTTCCTGTGAGACAATACGTCCAGGTTGGAAGTCTTTTTGTCCTGGGGTCCTCCTTGTACAAGACGTACTTCCAACCAGATGACGGTGGCTTCACGGTGCAGGTCAGGGTCACACTGCCCCCTTCTGAATGACTCTGTCATCAGCACTCAGTTCATTTGGTGTGTTTGCTGTTTAATTTAGAACAGATGAAAAACAATTCTTTACAATTTAAAAATTTAGACAAGACTAGAAACTCTGTGAATTCATAAAATAAAATAAATACAATGTTTATAGAAAAATATTATTTGCTGCTACATTAATGAATGCTACATTTGTTCAGGCCTTTGGTAACAAACTTATGTTCAAGAGTTGAAGAGTCAAGTTGAACACTTTCACTGTGTTTTTTCATATTTTGGAAGATCACAGTATTATACATATTATGAATTTATCGACTATCTGCACCTATTATTCATTTACAGGGTCACAGGAACTGGATCATATCCCAGCTCACACTGAAGCAGAGTAAGATTACACCCTGGTGTTTTCTGTTGTCTTATTTTAACATTTTATGGTCAATGAAAGACAATCCAACTCACATGATACTGTCAGTTTGATGGGATCACTCCAGTCTGTTGACTGTTTATTTTTCATTCTGCCCTTACACCTGTAGTCTCCACTGTGAGATACAGAAGCAGATCTAATACTGACTTCATTTTGATTTGAAGGCTTGAGCTGGTTTTTCCATTCATACTCCCACTCAGTGTCTCCTCCATTCTTGATCTCACATCTGAGAGTGATCTCTCTCCACTGAAGATTTCAGACCAGTTTGTTGCAGAGTCACAACAGCCTTGTTTACAACTGTTCATGTTCAAGAATTCACAGTCAGGAAACAAAAGACAAAACATTAAATCTACATCAAAGCATAGTGTCTTTAGCCTTTTATCAATTAATAATTATGAATTAAAATAGTTTTTATTTCAAAAACAAATGCCAAACTCACCATTTTTGTTGATTCTGATTGAATCACTGTACTCTGTGTAGTAAACTGGCTGTCCTCTTCCTCCTCTGCACCAGTAGACTCTTCCTGTGAGACTCTGATACGTCCAGTTGAGATGGAATAATTACTTGATGTGGGTTCTCTCTGACATAGAAGTACTTCCAACCAGGTGATGATGTCTTTCACAGAGCAGGTCAGGGTCACACTGCCCCCTACTGGAATGTCTCTGTCATCAGCACTCAGTTCAGCCTTTGGTGTGTTTGCTGTTTAATTTAGAACAAAGATGAAAACAGGAAATTACTGTCACTGTGATTTAGTCTAATTTAAATAGTGCATCAGGCAAGACTTGAATTAAGTTCTATTGTTAAATTAACATTAAATTAAATTCACATACTGAATACATACTAGTTTATTTCTGTCAGAGGACCTCTGTTGCATGTCGTACTCCTCTCTCTTTGTTTCTGTCCAATCAAAAACTTTAGACAATATACAGGAATTCATGAAATAAAATAAATACAATTACTGAATGCTACATTTGTGCAGGCCTTTGGTAACAGACTTGTGTTTAAGAGTTGAAGAGCAAGTTAAACACTTTCAGTGTGTGTTTTCATATTCTGGAAGATGACTGTATAATACATACTATCAATTTATCAGTTTTCTGCAGCCACTTATTGTTTGCAGGGTCACAGAGGACTGGATCATATCCCAGCTCACATTGACAAGAGTAAGATTACAGCCAGTTGTCCAAAGGTTAGGAGCCTTCTTACTGTGGGGAACAGTGTTAAACTGCACCATCAATCCACCCTACAAGTTATTTAATATTCTTTGTTCATTTCTGTACATTTACCAGTGAATTATTATATTTCATACAATGAAGCCCCATGATTGTTGAAGAAATAAGTGTTTTCTGTTGTCTTGTTTAGATAACATATTATGAATAATGGCTATAAACACATTTTCTATATATGGTTTTATCTCTTAAAAGGAAGTAAAGTAACATAAAGATGCTTACAAATGTACAAATAGTAATTTCACAAATTGCACTGAAAAGAGGAAGTGATCAAGAGATTCTACTTTCTCCTTCTGCTTGTGTTTTTCTGTCCATGTCAATTATATTGTGAGTAAAAAAATAATTTTCTCACCTTCAGCATGTACGTAGAGGAGTGTATTCAGCACTAAAATAAAGAATAAAACTTCATCAGGCAATACTCAAAGACGTCAAAGATCAGGGTCACAGTGGAGCCTATCCCAGCTAACTTTGGGCAAGAGGTGGGGTACACCATGGACAAGTCGCCAGCTTATCTCAGGGCACATAGAGACAAACAACCATTCACACTCACGGACAATTTAGAGTCAGCAACATATTAAGTGCATGTCTTTGTCTGTGGGAGGAAGCCAGATTACCCAGTGAAACCCACAGAAAACCACCATGCTGATTATAAACTCAAGTCTGCTTCTGAAAGTCACAAAGTTATAAAGTCACAGATACTTACAGAATAACTCCAGCACACGGAGCAAAGTGTGCCCCATCTTCACATCCAGCACCGACACGTCGCTCTGTTCCTCTGCTTCTGAGGAAATGTCGACTTTGTATTAATAACAACGCAGCAGAGAGAGAGAAGAGAAAGACTTCTTCTTTTTCCACTTCTTCTGCATATAGCCGGTCATTTCTTCCTTCCTTTACCTTTACACAGAGATAAAAACGGAGTGGTTTTGACCACAGCATACTGATGTGTTCATACTTTCTGCAAAGATCTTTTACCTCGTCTCTTGTGCAAAACTTTGTTCCAGAGAAATGGCATAAACAATTCATGAATACAAAATACAATAACATCAGATCATAGACTTTTAAAGATTTTATTGTGTTAATTTGTGCATGTGATGCAGTACATGTCCACTGCTCTTGCATCCACAGTGTCTGTATTGTGATGAGGGTGTGTGTGTGTGTGTGTACAGTGCATCAAGAAAATATTGCCCATAATGACAAAGTGAAAACAGGATTTTAGAATTTTTGCAAACATTGAAATTCGGTGTAATCATTAAGCATCATTCTTCATCACAGGTAATGTATTTACAATACATAGTTAAAAACTCAACTGACAGCTTACTGCTGGAAAAGTAGTTTATTGATACATAAAATGATGAAAATATTATAAAAGTACAAAAAATATAAAACGTGTTCAGGTGAAAATAAAATATAAGAACATATGTTGTTCAATAGCAGATATTTACATACATTTAAGTAATTCTGATGGCCATCCTGGATCTTTGTCTTCCAACACTGTAAAATATGTTGACTTTAAAGCTGTAATCACCTAAAGCTCAAATATACTATGTTGCATTCAAAGTTTCATATAACAAGAAAAAATATTTAAAAAACCACATTGTATAAGTACTAAATATGAATACATTTCAGCAAAACAGAGTAATCAAATTGATATATTGTCATTCTTTTACATTGTCTGAACAAATTAAATGTACAAAACAAACATTTTTCTTTGTCTGTACAGATCTCTTTACAGACCTGGAAGAAAACATCAACAAAATGTCGGATGCTTTTAATTTTTTACGACTCTACAGAAGCATGAAAGACGAATGATGAAGATAAAAATGAAAAGATGGAGAGGAAATTTGCATGTACCAAATATTTCATAATCCGCAACAGCATGGAGAGTAACAAATAAGACAATTGAGTTTTATGTCATATCTGTGAGATGGAAAACAACCCAGCTGTGCAAACAAATGACACACAACATAAAATAATAATCACATACTGTCTATGAAACAGACAAACTTAAAAACACACAAACATCTAAAAAAGCCTAAATATGTGTAAGATTTGTCAATTTCCATCTCTGGTGATACCTAGTGGTAAAATGTAACAGCTACCCAAGCTGACTGACATTAACTGAACTGCATGCTGACCCATAATGACCTCCTGTGTAATAATATGACACATTTCAATACAAACTTTGAGCATGGCTGTACTTCATATCTTCATATCACAGTAAACAGAGCTCTCCTCTGGTTCATGTTGCTTCACTATGAAGAAAATCAGATGAATCCATAAAAGAAAAATCTATTAAATCTCTGAAGTATTTTCTATTTATTGTAGTTATTTGAAGCACTCACCGTTTTATCCAACTTTCTTCAGTTCAATTGAAGACGATGCCACATTCTGGTATTCATCTGCATTTGAAAAATAACAATTTTTAGTTCAAGGATTTTATATCAGTCACTCTCAATCAGTCCTGCAAAAACTCTATTCCTAGATCGAGAAATGAAAAGGTACTGTACCATTTTCAGTGTCTTCAGGGCCTTTGATTGTTTCATAGACACAATCATCACCTACAGAGGAGCGAATATCAAACCAGGACAGATTAATGAATTCGACTGCATGACACAAAGAGAACATCCTCTGATGTATGTATATAAATACATACACACAAATACATACAGTATATGATCAGTTGAATGCTCACCATGGAGAAGAGTGGAGTATACTACACCTTGAGCCTCATTCTGGTTGACCACTTGATTTGTATCAGAGCCCTGATTAGTGCTCTCAGACTGACTTTGCCTACATGAAACAAATACAATACATTTAAATAGGAACATTGAATGTTTTGTTATTATGTTCAAAATGAGAGAAGAGAGTGTTGAACCAACCTGATGCAGCACGAATCTGTGGGAAAGACATTTGTTGTTACAAAGTTCATAATTTAAGTTATTATAGTTGAGTGTTTCAATCATTAAAGCATAAAACATCTAATAATAGAAGAAGCTCTTACTGTTAGACGATCTGGAGTGACACAAAAGGAACAGAAGAAGAAGAAGAAGAAGAAGAAGAAGAAGTACGATTCCACAAACCAGCCCAATGATCAACCGGATGGTATATGAAGAGCTTTCAGGCCTGGACACTGCTGTAATAAATAATAAGTGTTCATTAACCTATAGATATTTACTGAATCCTCCTACTTTCAAGATACTGTATGTTGGTCACAGACAGAAGATGCATTAAGGACAGAGTGAAACAAACTGACCTCCAGACGAGACAAGCTTAGGTTTACTGTACTGAGTGTAATACACTGAGTCTCCTCTTCCAGCTCTGCACACATATCCTGCTGTGCCAGTCTGTCCATGAACGATGTAGGAATCCTGTTCAGTCCCATTGCTGCTGCCAGGTAGCAGCTCAGGGCTGTAGTCGTTGCCTGGTAATTTGGGAACAGCCTTATACCAGTAGAACCTCCATCCTGCAGATGGATGTTCAACCTCACAGTTCAGAGTTACTGAGTCTCCATCATTCAGCCACAATGGAGACACAGTGAGGACAGGAAGGGGTTCTGCTGAAAAGTGATTTTTCAGAATGAAAACATGTAATGATAGAGGATCAAATATATCCAGCACAATCAGAACATACAAGTGAATATTTACATTAAAATATATATGAACCAAAAACAGCCTTTAATGAACTGTATAATATTCACTTTGAATGAAATGTGTTGTGACTTACCGTCTGATACTGTCAGTTTGATGGGATCACTCCAGTCTGTTGACTGTTTATTTTTCATTCTGCCCTTACACCTGTAGTCTCCACTGTGAGATACAGAAGCAGATCTAATACTGACTTCATTTTGATTTGAAGGTTTTCTTGAGCTGGTTGTTTCCATTCATACTCCCACTCAGTGTCTCCTCCATTCTTGATCTCACATCTGAGAGTGATCGTCTCTCCACTGAAGATTTCAGACCAGTTTGGTTGCAGAGTCACAACAGCCTTGTTTACAACTGTTCATGTTCAAGAATTCACAGTCAGGAAACAAAAAAGACAAAACATTAAATCTACATCAAAGCATAGTGTCTTTAGCCTTTTTATTAATTAATAATTATGAACACAAAATAGTTTGCCAAACTCACCATGTTTGTTGATTGTGATTGGAGCACTGTCCTCTGTGTAGTACACTGGCTCTCCTCTTCCTCTTCTGCACCAGTAGATTCCTTCCTGTGAGACAATACGTCCAGGTTGGAAAGTCTTTTTTGTCCTGGGGTCCTCTCCTTTGTACAAGACGTACTTCCAACCAGATGACGGTGGCTTCACGGTGCAGGTCAGTCACACTGCCCTTCTGGAATGACTCTGTCATCAGCACTCAGTTCAGCCTTTGGTGTGTTTGCTGTTTAATTTAGAACAAAGATGAAAAACAATTTTTTACAATTTAAAAATTTAGACAAGACTAGAAACTCTGTGAATTCATAAAATAAAATAAATACAATGTTTATAGAAAAATATTATTTGCTGCTACATTAATGAATGCTACATTTGTTCAGGCCCTTTGGTAACAAAGTTATGTTCAAGAGTCAAGTTGAACACTTTCACTGTGTTTTTCATATTTTGGAAGATCACAGTATTACATATTATGAATTTATCGACTATCTGCACCTATTATTCATTTACAGGGTCACAGGAACTGGATCATATCCCAGCTCACACTGAAGCAGAGTAAGATTACACCCTGGTGTTTTCTGTTGTCTTATTTTAACATTTTATGGTCAATGAAAGACAATCCAACTCACATGATACTGTCAGTTTGATGGGATCACTCCAGTCTGTTGACTGTTTATTTTTCATTCTGCCCTTACACCTGTAGTCTCCACTGTGAGATACAGAAGCAGATCTAATACTGACTTCATTTTGATTTGAAGGTTTTCTTGAGCTGGTTGTTTTCCATTCATACTCCCACTCAGTGTCTCCTCCATTCTTGATCTCACATCTGAGAGTGATCGTCTCTCCACTGAAGATTTCAGACCAGTTTGGTTGCAGAGTCACAACAGCCTTGTTTACAACTGTTCATGTTCAAGAATTCACAGTCAGGAAACAAAAAAGACAAAACATTAAATCTACATCAAAGCATAGTGTCTTTAGCCTTTTTATCAATTAATAATTATGAACGCAAAATAGTTTTTATTTCAAAAACAAATGCCAAACTCACCATTTTTGTTGATTCTGATTGAATCACTGTACTCTGTGTAGTAAACTGGCTGTCCTCTTCCTCCTCTGCACCAGTAGACTCCTTCCTGTGAGACTCTGATACGTC
Organism: Miichthys miiuy; assembly: GCA_036365135.1. Lineage (NCBI taxonomy): Eukaryota > Metazoa > Chordata > Actinopteri > Sciaenidae > Miichthys > Miichthys miiuy. The sequence goes on along the minus strand of CM071625.1, from coordinate 5,012,911 downwards.
CAGTTGAGATGGAATAATTACTTGATGTGGGTTCTCTCCTCTGACATAGAAGTACTTCCAACCAGGTGATGATGTCTTCACAGAGCAGGTCAGGGTCACACTGCCCCCTACTGGAATGTCTCTGTCATCAGCACTCAGTTCAGCCTTTGGTGTGTTTGCTGTTTAATTTAGAACAAAGATGAAAAACAGGAAATTACTGTCACTGTGATTTAGTCTAATTTAAATAGTGCATCAGGCAAGACTTGAATTAAGTTCTATTGTTAAATTAACATTAAATTAAATTCACACATACTGAATACATACTAGTTTATTTCTATCAGAGGACCTCTGTTGCATGTCGACTCTCTCTCTTTGTTTCTGTCCAATCAAAAACTTTAGACAATATACCAGGAATTCATGAAATAAAATAAATACAATTACTGAATGCTACATTTGTGCAGGCCCTTTGGTAACAGACTTGTGTTTAAGAGTTGAAGAGCAAGTTAAACACTTTCAGTGTGTGTTTTCATATTCTGGAAGATGACTGTATAATACATACTATCAATTTATCAGTTTTCTGCAGCCACTTATTGTTTGCAGGGTCACAGAGGACTGGATCATATCCCAGCTCACATTGGACAAGAGTAAGATTACAGCCAGTTGTCCAAAGGTTAGGAGCCTTCTTACTGTGGGGAACAGTGTTAAACTGCACCATCAATCCACCCTACAAGTTATTTAATATTCTTTGTTCATTTCTGTACATTTACCAGTGAATTATTATATTTCATACAATGAAGCCCCATGATTGTTGAAGAAATAACTGTTTTCTGTTGTCTTGTTTAGATAACATATTATGAATAATGGCTATAAACACATTTTCTATATATGAAGGTTTTTATCTCTTAAAAGGAAGTAAAGTAACATAAAGATGCTTACAAAAATGAGGCACTAATGTAGTAATTCCACAAATTGCACTGAAAAAAGAGGAAGTGATCAAGAGATTCTACTTCCTCTTTCTGCGTTTGTGTTTTTCTGTGCATGTCAATTATATTGTGAGTAAAAAAAAAATAATTTTCTCACCTTCAGCATGTACGTAGAGGAGTGTATTCAGCACTAAAATAAAGAATAAAACTTCATCAGGCAATACTCAAAGACGTCAAAGATCAGGGTCACAGTGGAGCCTATCCCAGCTAACTTTGGGCAAGAGGTGGGGTACACCATGGACAAGTCGCCAGCTTATCTCAGGGCACATAGAGACAAACAACCATTCACACTCACGGACAATTTAGAGTCAGCAATTAACATATTAAGTGCATGTCTTTGGTCTGTGGAGGAAGCCAGAGTACCCAGTGAAAACCCACAGAAAAAACCACCATGCTGATTATAAAACTCAAGTCTGCTTCTGAAAGTCACAAAGTTATAAAGTCACAGATACTTACAGAATAACTCCAGCACACGGAGCAAAGTGTGCCCCATCTTCACATCCAGCACCGACACGTCGCTCTGTTCCTCTGCTTCTGAGGAGATTTTCGACTTTGTATTAATAATAACTCAGCAGAGAGAGGGAAGAGAGAAAGACTTCTTCTTTTTTTTCTGCATATAGCCGGTCATTTCTTCCTTCCCTTTTACCTTTTACACAGAGATAAAAATAACGGAGTGGTTTTGACGACAGCATACTGATGTGTTCATACTTTCTGCAAAGATCTTTCATCTTGTCTCTTGTGCAAAACTTTGTTCCAGAGAAAAATGGCATACAAAATACAATAACATCAGATCATAGACTTTTAAACATTTTATTGTGTTAATTTGTGCATGTGATGCAGTACATGTCCACTGCTCTTGCATCCACAGTGTCTGTATTGTGATGAGGGGTGTGTGTTGTGTGTATATACAGTGCATCAAGAAAATATTATAATGACAAAGTGAAAACAGGATTTTAGAATTTTTTGCAAACATTGAAATTCGGTGTAATCATTAAGCATCATTCTTCATCACAGGTAATGTATTTACAATACATAGTTAAAAACTCAACTGACACTTACTGCTGGAAAAGTAGTTTATTGATACATAAAATGATGAAAAATATTATAAAAGTACAAAAAAATATAAAACGTGTTCAGGTGAAAATAAAATATAAGAACATATGTTGTTCAATAGCAGATATTTACATACATTTAAGTAATTCTTGATGGCCATCCTGGATCTTTGTCTTCCAACACTGTAAAATATGTTGACTTTAAAGCTGTAATCACCTAAAGCTCAAATATACTATGTTGCATTCAAAGTTTCATATAACAAGAAAAAATATTAAAAAAACACATTGTATAAGTACTAAATATGAATACATTTCAGCAAAACAGAGTAATCAAATTGATATACTGTCATTCTTTTACATTGTCTGTAAACAAATTAAATGTACAAAACAACATTTTTTCTTTGTCTGTACAAACAACAAGAGGAACATGAACGACAAAATGGAGAAGATCGAGAGGAAATGTGTATGTACCAAATATTTCATAATCCGCAACAGCATGGAGAGAAACAAATAAGACAATTCAGTTTTATGTCATATCTGTGAGATGGAAAAACAACCCAGCTGTGCAAACAAATGACACACAACATAAAATAATAATCACATACTGTCTACTGAAACAGACAAACTTAAAAACACACAAACATCTAAAAAGCCTAAATATGTAAGATTTGTCAATTTCCATCTCTGGTGATACCTAGTGGTAAAATGTAACAGCTACCCAAGCTGACTGACATTAACTGAACTGCATGCTGACCCATAATGACCTCCTGTGTAATAATATGACACATTTCAATACAAACTTTGAGCATGGCTGTACTTCATATCTTCATATCACAGTAAACAGAGCTCTCCTCTGGTTCATGTTGCTTCCCTGTGGAGAAAATCATAAAGAACAAAACTGATCAAATGTATAAAGAATAAATATATATATATTTGTATATATTTTCTGGCTCTTCAGGTCAAAAATGTCTTTTCTATTTACTGCAGTTATTTGAAGTACTCACCGTTTTATCCAACGTTTTTAAGTTCAATTGAAAAAGATGGCACATTTTCGTATATATCTGCATTTGAAAAATATAAATTTTTCAATTAATCACTCTTAATCAGTCTTCTTAAATTATGCAACAATACCTGCTACTGCAAAAAAGATTTAAATGTAATTTTAAATTTAGATTTAAAATCTAGTCTGACTTGTTTTGACAATTGGGTTATATAGGTTTGACTCAGGATGAGTGACTTAAACAGAAGTTAATGTCACTTGTCTTAATTAACATTTTTATTTTATTATTATGTTTAGCTACATACAAGGAACATACAGTATGTGTTATAGGACCTTGAGTATGCTTTTACACTCATTATGAGCTCTGAAGTTTTAAGACAAACATTTTGTTTCAAGTTTTAGTTTTCTGGCTTGAATGAAGTACGGAGGACCAAACTGCTAAAAAAAAATATACATAAGTAAATGATTCCATCAATTAATAAATATGCCATTAAATTCACTGAAAACAACATGAAAAATAAAAGAATTTTTATTTAGTCTTGTATTTATTTATGTGCTATTTTACCTTATCTATGGCTATAATAACTTATTTATCATGTATTTTCCTTCATGTGTTTCTGCTCAATCATGCAAATGAGGAGGCTTTCATTCAAATTGTCTCTTGAGGTCAACTTTTGCCTAACAAGACTAAGAGTGTACAGCCATGCAAGCAGGCCTGTACAGCAGCACTTGAGTCTAAATGCTGATGTCAGCCAGCAGCCAGATGTGCTGCTTACTGTAGACAAACGAAAGCTTGTATCTAAAATGTTTTCACTTTGGTTTTCCAGTGTGATGTAAAGGTACTGTACCATTTTCAGTGTCTTCAGAGATTGATTCAAGGTCAAAAAATGATTCTTTGATATGTTGTTTTGGCTCTTTACAAAATGTGAATAGATACATATTAATATTAGTGTGAGTGTTTATCGTGGAGGACAGTGGAGTATACTCCACCTTGAGGCTCATTCTGGTACACCGCATGATTTGTATCAGAGCCCTGATTGGTTCTCTCAGACTGACTTTGCCTACATGAAACAAATACAATACATTTAAATAGGAACATTGAATGTTTTGTTATTATGTTCAAAATGAGAGAAGAGAGTGTTGAACCAACCTGATGCAGAACGAATCTGTGGAAGAGACATTTGTTGTTACATGGTTTATAATGTAAGTTATTATAGTGGAGTGTTTCAATAATTAAAGCATAAAACATCTAATAATAGAAGAAGAAGCTCTTACTCTTGGACAATCTGTAGCGATACAAAAGGAACAGAAGAAGTAGAAGAAGTAGGATTCCAGAAACCAGCCCGACAATCAAAGATACAGTGAATGAAGAGCTTTCAGGCCTGGACACTGCTGTAATACATAATAACTCTTAATAAACTGAATTTAAACTGGATTTACCAAAGTACTGCTTTGTGGCACATCAAGACAAAATATACGGATGTATTCACAAATCCAGAGTTATAAACAACACACATGCACGAACAGGCACAATAAAAAATAATCCCTGTTTCAGTGCTATGCATATCTTGATACACACGTGAACACTTGTTCACATCCTACTACCTACCAAATCCTACTCACCCTTAACTGACATCCAACTCTGTGAAGACTCTCTTCCTAAGTACTGACACTTGTAGAAGCCCTCATCTGACTTTGACACTGCAGAGATATTTAGCTCCTTTCTGGTATCATTTTGAATGAGTTCATCATTTCGATAGAAAAACACATCGGAAACAAATATTTCAGTTTGCAGTTTGCAGCTCAGACTAACAGGATCTCCCTCAGTCACAGGATGGACAGGGCTCAGCAGGATAATGTTTTTATCTGTAGGAACAGTCAAAGAATATGAGGTTTAGTCAGAGATCAGCTGGTTGACAAACTTCAGAATGAAAATACATAATGGAATGTTTGACACAATTATATATAAATAACTAAATAATATTAGGTACAATCCAATGTATCCAACACAACAACTCTAATCTTTCAGTGTTTGTTCAGTGAGGCATTAATTTAATTATGTTTCCTATTGAGGTTGTAGTTTGCAGTAGTGTTAAACTGGACTGTAATATTGAGACGTATTTCTAAAATTATGGTGTAAAAATGGAGTATGAAATATTAGGAACATCTGTTAATATAGTCCAGTTTAACACTAATGCAAAGTACAACCTCAATGGTAAACAAACTAGCTAAATTAATACTTCTTGGACGGTGTCAGGAAAAATTACCACAGCTTATAAAAGTAGACTTTATGGCAGTTGTTGTACCAAATGTTGTACCAAATGAAGTGTGTATGTTAAAACGCATAACAGGATGTTTATAAGAATTCATAAAAGAAAAAGAAAGTGTAATGAAACCATACTCTGTTTAGAGATGTTGACTGCGTTGCTGAACTCTCCTGATCCAGACTCACACCAGAACACTCCATCACTCTGCCGGGAACTGTACATGTTGCATGTGGATACAGTCATTGTCCCCAGGAGCAGTATGACAGGTAGCTGTTTCCAGTAACCTCATCACTCCACTTGATAGAGTTTCCTCACAGTTCAGTGAGACAGAGTCAGAGGTGAAGTGTTGCACTCTGTCAGGACTCACTGTGAGAGACGCTGATGAATGAAAATCTGAAAAACAACATGTAATAAGGGGTCAAACAGAGCACAGTGATCTTAAGTTGAAAGCAGAAAGTTTGGCTTGATGCTAGCCAGAGATTAAAGACCATAAAGTCACCACAGTCAATTCATTTCTTCATTTGGGGGATCGTGAATGTACACAGCCAATTATTTGTCAACATGAGTGTTAGTTTTCAAGATACTGTATGTTGATCACAGACAGAAGATGCATTAAGGACAGAGTGAAACAAACTGACCTCCAGACCAGACAAACTTAGGTTGACTGTGAAATGTGTAATACATGGAGTCTCCTCTTCCAGCTCTGCACACATATCCTGCTGTGCCAGTCTGTCCATGAACGATGTAGGAATCCTGTTCAGTCCCATTGCTGCTGCCAGGTAGCAGCTCAGGGCTGTAGGAGTTGCCTGGTAATTTGGGAACAGCCTTATACCAGTAGAACCTCCATCCTGCAGATGGATGTTCAACCTCACAGTTCAGAGTTACTGAGTCTCCATCATTCAGCCACAATGGAGACAGTGAGGACAGGAAGGGGTTCTGTTGAAAAGTGATTTTTCAGAATGAAAACATGTAATGATAGAGGATGAAATATATCCAGCACAATCAGAACATACAAGTGTATATTTACATTAAAATATATATGAACCAAAAACAGCCTTTAATGAACTGTATAATATTCACTTTGAATGAAATGTGTTGTGACTTACCGTCTGATACTGTCAGTTTGATGGGATCACTCCAGTCTGTTGACTGTTTATTTTTCATTCTGCCCTTACACCTGTAGTCTCCACTGTGAGATACAGAAGCAGATCTAATACTGACTTCATTTTGATTTGAAGGTTTTCTTGAGCTGGTTGTTTTCCATTCATACTCCCACTCAGTGTCTCCTCCATTCTTGATCTCACATCTGAGAGTGATCGTCTCTCCACTGAAGATTTCAGACCAGTTTGGTTGCAGAGTCACAACAGCCTTGTTTACAACTGTTCATGTTCAAGAATTCACAGTCAGGAAACAAAAAGACAAAACATTAAATCTACATCAAAGCATAGTGTCTTTAGCCTTTTCAATAATAATTAATGAACACAAAATAGTTTTTAATTCAAAAACAAATGCCAAACTCACCATTTTTGTTGATTCTGATTGAATCACTGTACTCTGTGTACTCTTTGGAGGAATCTGTGTTTTCTCTTCGTCCTCTGCACCAGTAGACTCCTTCCTGTGAGACACTGATTTGTCCAGTTGAGATGGAATAATTACTTGATGTGGGTTTCTCTCCTCTGACATAGGTGTACTTCCAACCAGATGATGATGTCTTCACAGAGCAGGTCAGGGTCACACTGCCCCCTACTGGAATGTCTCTGTCATCAGCACTCAGTTCAGCCTTTGGTGTGTTTGCTGTTTAATTTAGAACAAAGATGAAAAACTGGAAATTACTGTCACTGTGATTTAGTCTAATTTAAATAGTGCATCAGGCAAGACTTGAATTAAGTTCTATTGTTAAATTAACATTAAATTAAATTCACACATACTGAATACATACTAGTTTATTTCTGTCAGAGGACCTCTGTTGCATGTCGTACTCCTCTCTCTTTGTTTCTCGTCTGTATCTGTACTGTAACTATGCAGCAGCACAATTCACCAAATTTGCTACAACAAGCTGCATTTTTCTGCTTGTGTTTTTCCGTGCATGTCAAATATAGTGTGAGTAAAAAAGAGTTTTCTCACCTTCAGCATGTAATGAGGAGTGTATTCAGCACTAAAATAAAGAATAAAACTTCATCAGGCAATACTCAAAGACCTTCAAATCAACAGTGTCAAACATTTCTGTGAAGATATTCTCAAAGCTGGTGAAGAGGTAGAAAACAAACAACAAACATCCTTCCATTATCTGTAACCGCTAATCCTCATCAGGGTCACAGTGGAGCCTATCCCAGCTGACTTTGGTCAAGAGGTGGGGTACACCATGGACAAGTCACCAGCTTAGAGACATAGAGACAAACAACCATTCACACTCCACAATGAAGCCAGAGTACTCAGTGAGAACACACACAGACACGGGAGAACATGCAAACCGCACACAGAAAGGCCGCAGCCGAGGTTCAAACCACAAATGTTCTTGCTGTGAGGCGACAGTGCTCACCACTGCCATATACTGCATACACAGTGCAAATACGAGTGCAAAAATAACTAGTCCATTTGTGTATCTAACACAATCGTCCACTCTGAACAAAGATAATGTCTACAAAACCACCATGCTGATAAAAAACCACGAGTCTGCCTCTGAAAGTCACAAAGTTATAAAGTCACAGATACTTACAGAATAACTCCAGCACACGGAGCAAAGTGTGCCCCATCTTCACATCCAGCACCGACACGTCGCTCTGTTCCTCTGCTTCTGAGGAAATGTTCGACTTTGTATTAATAACAACGCAGCAGCTCGGCTATCATTTCTGGGTACAGCCAACCAGTTCTTCCTTCCCTTTCACACAGAGCTCAACAAACTGCAGTGGTTTTGCCCACAGCATGTTCACACCTCCCACCTACTGCAAAGGTCTTTCATCTCATGCAAAAGTTTGTTCCAGAGAAAAATGGCATAAACATTTTTTTAGCACTGCAGGTCAAAGTAAAAATGATGAGCTCATTCATTTTCAGTAAACAGCTGGTACAGAAAGGCCTATATATCAATGGACAGTTACAGTTACACTAATTGACTAAACTTTAACCAGTGTGCTATTGACTTCCTTATGGATGAACTCCATGCATGCATATAATTGTACTTAATATATGAAGTATCAAGATACAATATGCTTGATCAGTTATTATGAGGTCATTTTAGAATCAGACCACAAGATCTAGGTGTACCATGCACATCGCCCACACATAGTGACATAGTGCTCTTGCACTTCTTGCTACTCAACTTTGTGCATTGCACTTGACTTTGACCTTCATCATGTATGTAGAGGAGTGTATTCAGCACTAAAATAAAGATTAAAACTTCATCAGACAATTCTCAAATACCTTCAAATCAGTATGAAACATTTCTATGATGATATCCTGCACAAAGATCATGTCAAGAAAACCACCACGCTGAAAAAAAGACATATCAGCTCATGTCTTGTGCAAAGGTTGTGCAAAGTCACCAATTTCACAGACATGGAGTTTGTGAAACAGTGAAACAGCAGCCTTACCTGGGAATCAGCAGCTTCAGGATGGACTGCCTAGATGGAGGCCAGCCAGAGCCACCACATTCTGAACTTCACCATGGCTCTTCAAAAACCTCAATACGTCAAAGACATCAATATTTATAGTGTCTATGACTCTCTTATTCACTGCTTTGCATGCATAGCTGTAATTTACGTGATGTTCCTTGAACACCTCACACGCGGACTACTCGTGCACACGGCTGTTCAGCGGCTGCGCGCGCGCAGAGAACCTTCTTTTCCCTCCAACGACGCGACAAGTCAGGCAGGCGTTTTCTCAGACGAGATTATCCGTTAAAAAGAGAGAAGAAATGTGTTCAAATGTAAGTTTAACACACATTGAGCCGAGTGGAGTGAGTGTGCCGCCAGAGAGGGAGAAACAATCAAGCTGCAAAGTGGCTGTGGGAAGAGAAACTTCGAGGCAAACTCCGGCGGGAGTTAGCCACACGAGGTTAGCAGGTTAGGTCATTAGCATTAAAGGTCAGTTTCAAAACAAGTGAATTGTGTGTTATTTTAACTTTGGAAGGTGCTAAAGTTAAAAAAAACAAACTCAGGATAAAACAGTGTGAAGAGAAGAAGTTAATAATACTAAACTCACTACTGTTCATTGTTATTCTCATGTTAAAGCTAACCTCCAAATTCCACCAGGTGGAGACGCGCCACGGTCGCCGCAGCGATATGCGCCATGGTCGGGTTCAGAAGCGTCCCAGAAGCGGGCCTCCACTCGGCTCTGTGTGAAATATGCTGCTGTTTTATTTTTGATGGACGCCGTGAGCAGCCTGCGCATTTACCCTCATTCTACCGCGACTCCACCGACACGCTTCAATTTTAGTCAATGTGTCAGCTCACACAGTCTCCGAACGACTGCGGCGACCGCAGCCCTCCGCAACACATATGCAGAGCTTCTGTTTTTCACGGACGCCGGAGCACGGCACATAATTTCAGCACAGAGCAGATTGTGCAGGGAAGGAAATCGGCTACAAAATACAAAATAAAACCCCGGTTGATTTTCAAAATAAAATACTCATTAATTTCATTACAAGAACACGTCATAATGGGCGGGGCCAACATGAAGTCAACAGGTCAGAGGTTTTCAGGCGTCTTTTCACCCCTTCGACACCATGGATGAGGCGAAGTTGATTCTGGAGGTCCAAAATCTACCTATCATTTATGACACCTCACATCCTTTTTATAAGGACACCAACAAAAAAGATGCGGCGTGGAATGCCATTGCAGGAGTCAAAGAGACTACAGCCGGCAAGATCGTGCGATTATGCGTGAATTTGCGAGATTTCGGCGCTCTCACGACGCTCAGTGGCGTGGAGCGCACCAGTGCGCATCACAAACGGATTATGCGAGTTGGCGGACGCGGAGTACGATTCCGAGCCGCCCGCATGCAGCGTATTTCGAGTCAGTGATTCGCGCCATTCTAGTCAATGTTTTAAACCCACGGCTCCGCCGCAGTCCGTTCAGTGCAGGCCTCTGCTCGGCTGTTCTATTTTTGATGGACGCCACAAGCAGCCCGCCAATTTGCGAGATCACCTTGAGCTGGCTGAAGCCAGACACAGAAACAGCATAGAGAATCCGGTGAATTTTCAGAACAAAATATCCTGTGCGTTGGTCATAAAAACGGACGAAAACAAAACAAATTAACTACGTAGCATATTCACACATGTAGAAGCACATGAACCAAGAAACATGACCAAATATGAGCCAAGTAAACAAAGTCGGGCGTGCTGAAAGCTCCGCTTCTGAATCGGGGTTTGAAGTCGCGCGCAGGACGGACTAAAACAGCGTCGCAGCCACGACGTGACAGACGTGTCCAGTGGGGTTTCGAGGTAAGTGTTATGTGCATTCTGCTAGCCCAGGGGAGCATGTTAGGACATTTCTGCATGTTTGTAATGGGTTACAAATGTAAAAGAAACTACTGATGTGCATTCAGTTGTGGGACAGAAACAATTTAAGTCATAATAGTCATCGCTGTTCAATTCTGTACTGTCGTAGATTCAGTTCCTTATGGTTCAGGTTGTAACATGTACCCAAAAATGGAATACAATAAGCATAACTGTGTTTTTATTAGTGTAAAATAACCTGAAAATAAGAATTGTTATGTTTTTGAGTCTTTTATATCTACAGAGGGAGAAGGTTCTTCCACAGCGTCCGCCATTTTGAACTGTCATGTTTCTACAAACCTAGTACAGACTAATCGTACACTGACTTTAGATAGAAGCTTTTGTACCGTAGTTTCTCCTTCATGGTTAGAATGGCGGGTTGAAGTCAAACCTCGCCACTAGATGTCAGTAAATCATACACACTGCGCTTTTAAAGTCTGAATATGAAAGAAAGAAGTTCTGTAACTGTTCTGCACATTTGTGTGGAGGCTGTTTGTTTTGTTTTGTTTTGTTTCAGATATGACTGCAGTTCAGCGAGCCATTTCATCTGCCATCGCTGATGTTGATGCTGTATCGTTGAGGGCGGTAGGAACAGATTGAAAACAAAACCCAACCGATGGCAATTTATTTCAGTTTCATTTCAGAATATTTTATTCTTGGTCCTAAGAAAACAAACAAGAAACTGAGTGGAACTAGTGTAATAATGAAACCCAGGGTTAAAGGAAACTTAACATGAAAGGAAGGAACTAGTAACCTTAAGGGAACTTAAAGGGATGTTTAAAGGGGACATATGAAAAAAAAAAAAAACACTTTTTTTAATGATTGTGCACATATGTTTGTTTATCTGGGTTCGACCAGCCCAAAAAATGTAAAAAAAAAAAGACAACCTATTCCACTTTTTGTGGCCTGTTGCAGTAAGAATGCATGCAACTAAACGCATGCCCTCCCCTTTAGACGCTCATACGGGCTCATAACAATAATCAAGTCCGCTTTATGAAAATCTCCACCGACGACCTGAGAGTAACCTTACGAGGATCTGCCATTTTTTTTACTCGCAAGTGAAAGACCCTCTGGCGATATGTTGAATCATAGACCTAGGCAATGAGACTGAACATGAAAGAGGCATTTACACCACCTGTCTGTGGCGAAACAGCAGGCCAGGGAAATGTAAGTATGCTTTGTGTTTCTTTTGGCTGTTTAACACAAGCTAATGTTTGGTAGAAAGTTACCACCGTTCTTTGCCTCCACATTAACTGAACACCAATAGTTTGCTAGTTAGATGTCTGTAAGATGAATTCCATCTTAAGTGAGGTTAAATGAGAAAATGGGTGTAATCTGTACGGTTGTGGAGAAAACTTGGCTGGCTGAGCTTGAGTCTTACTAGTGTAATGGAAATAGCTTAAGTACATTTGCATTACTTTTATTTATTTATTGTGATAAAGGTCGTTCAGCTCTGGATCTTTAAAAACAATCTGCTGTGTCACTGCTGCTGTCCAAGGTGCTGATCCTGGGACCTCCAAGAAAGTTAAGGCTGTCTTGGGTAATGATGCCTGTTGTCCACGCTGATGGCAAGGGTTACCATTAATGATGTTTGCACAGCTGACAAGGTTATGTTTCAAACACCAATGTCGCTTTATAAGGTATAGCAATAAATTCTGCTGTTTCCTTTTATCCTTACAGGTTTAACCTTGTGCTGGCAGTATTTCCTTGCTGATGGCATGATGCTGCTGTGTTTCTTCCGGTTCCAACGCAATGTGTCTCTCACAGTGAGTCCTGACAGAGTGCAACACTTCAGCTCTGGCTCTGTCTCATTCACTCTTCCAGGTCTGTAAAGAGGTCTGTATGACCAAGAAAAAGGTTTTGTCATCCACGGAGTCAGAGGCCTGGTTGGACTTGCTGTAAATCATCGAGTACTGTAGTTTTTGTCGTCAAACTAACCTCTGTCCATATTTGAGGCTGTGTTCGGTAACTGTTCAGACAAGTTCACTGTGAGGATGATGAGGCCGGTTTCTTTGCCTGCCCACCTGCCTCTGGTTCTGGTGCACAACACTTCAGAATTTCCTGCTTTGTGCCCCATCCTGGGTCGAAAAACCTTCTCCCAGGTGCAAAGGTTTTCCTAATTTGTCAGTTTTAAAAAGATCACAGTCGTTAATGTTTTCCAACTTTTAGTTTCATGTGGGCTCCAGCCTTGTAAAAGACGGAGAAAAAATATCTAAGTTTAAATGTCTTACAATTCTTGATCAATTATGGGGTAATTTTATAATCAGACCACAAGATCTAGGTGTGGCATGCACATCACATCACCCACACATAGTGACGTAGTGCACTCACAGATTGTTGCTACTCAACTTGTTTCTTTTTTTTTTTTTTTTTAAAACAAAACAAAAATCAACCACAAGTTCAAAGATACTCTAAAGTATTAATTTCCACACAAACTAAAAACTTGAAAAAGTGTCCAGGCCTTTATTCTCTGCTCTGCGTGTGGTGAGTGCAGCCACTGAAAGTCATGACGTTGCCACTCTTTAACAGGGCAAGGCAGGCTTCCTCATGTAGAGCTGTTCTCTATGCATGTATGACACCTCTTGTGTGACACACATTAGCGCTGGTATAAATGTAGTGATGACTAATTCCTGCTATAACAGCAGCACATCGTTTTGTAGAAAGAGGAAATGTAAGGCCCTTCATTTTTCTCTCATGCTAATGTTCTCAGACTCTAGGTAGAAAGTAATATCACAATGACAAAATGTTTTGTTTCAGTGTTTTGTTGACCATTTCTGTTTCAAATCTGAAACATCATAAAAAAATACAAAGGAAGAACAAACAACCCCTAAAATTTATAGGCACAGGAATTGAGTAGATTGACAAGGGAAAAGGATTTTTGCATAAGGCTGCATCATACACACACACACACAACACACACACTCATCACAATACAGACATTCTGAATGCAAGAACAATGGGCACATACTGCATAACATGCACACATTTACAAAATGATGATGATTTCATATGACTAAATGTACTGGTTTTATGTGTGTGAATTGTTAATGTGATTCTTCTCTGGAACAAACTTTTGCACAAGAGACGAGCTAATACATCTTTGCAGTATGCAGAAGGTGTGAACATGTCAAAGTATGCCATTTTAGAAAACCACTGCGGTTGTTTGAGGTTTGTGTAAAAGGGAAGTAAGACCTGGTCGCCTATACTGTGCAGTTAGAAAAGTCTTTCTCTCTTCCCTCTCTCTGCGTTATTATTAAAACAAAGTCGAAAATCTCCTCAGAAGCAGAGGAACAGAGCGACGTGTCAGTGCTGGATGTGAAGATGGGGCACACTTTGCTCCGTGTGCTGGAGTTATTCTGTAAGTATCTGTGACTTTATAACTTTGTGACTCTCAGAAGCAGACGTGTTTTACTACATGACTTGACTAGTTACTGTTGCACTTGTATTTGCACAATCCATGCAGTATATGCAGTATACCACAGAGCATGCGGTATATTTAATTTAAGAGTTTTTGGTTTGTTTTCTGCCCAATTACCAACTTAAAGAATATCATCACAAAAATGTTTGATACTGTTGATTTGAAGATCTGATGAAGTTTTAATCTTTATTCTAGTTCTGAATACACTCCTCTACATACATGCTGAAGGTGAGAAAAGTTTTTCTCACTTCCTCTTTTTGCATTTGTGTTTTTTCATTTTACTCTACAAAGTAAAGTTTGTTTTACAAAGTATGAAATGACTATTACTACAAGTTTTTGCATGCATATTTGTGTCAGCGATCTAATGATGAGCTGATACTGATGTCAAACAGAACATTAGAGTATGCGTTTTGTTTTCACACATTGGACTGAACAACTTGACAGGCAGAATGAAAAAGATGAACCGAGCACTGAGGCCTTAGAGCCAGTACCAAGAGTCACTCACTCACTCACTCACTCCACTTTACATGAGACATAGTTGTTTGCTGCTATATACCCTGTTGCTCATACAGCAACGGTATACCACAACAAAAAATGTCAACGTCTCAGTAACCTGTCATGTGTCCTTGAGGTGTTGTCTTGGTCTCATGGTGTCAAAATGTGAACAGCATGATGAAGAGGACTGTTGAAATACAAACTGTCATTGAACAAAAACCATTCATGGATCAGACACTATTTTTGCAGTTATTCACGTTGTTAGAGAACAGCATGTTATGCATTAAGTACTGAAACATTGAACAGTTTGACAATGTGCATTCAAAAGTTTAGAGTAGGTCAAATTAAGTTTGCCTGTAAAGTTTATAGTGCTTTAGGAGAACTTTGAAATTTCATCCAAAAGCTGAATATCCCTAACTTTTTGTGAGAAGTGTAGATGGTTTGTGAAATAAGCAAAAGAAAGACCTTCATAACTGTCAACAATCTGACCGCAGCATGAATAAAATCCGACAGCTATTCTAAAAGAGCAGAACAAAGCCACAAACACACCGTTAAACTAGTTTCACTCTCGCAAACAGAAAGAAACACACCCACAAAGAATTTTTTTAACTTGCCTCTCTTTGTGTTTATTAACACTACTTTGTACTTGGCTAACCCTTGAGTAGTTTCTATCAGTTTGCAACAGTACTGTGTAACTGTGTTGTGCTGGAGCTGTTGAAGTGCATTTGTATGTTGTTTTTTTTAGTTTTGCTGCAAAATAGACCAACATGTACTCATTTAATTACAATTATCAGGATTACAGCAGAAAACAATTACATTTTATTTGTTTAGTTTTTAATCCTGTTTAACTGCATATTTTTTATGTGAAGTTTCTAAAAGGGCCATTTTGACCCTTGAACCCAACTGGCCTCAGATATTCAGAGGTGAGACGATCACTCTCAGATGTCAGCTCCAGGGAGGTAGAGGCACTGATTGGACCTATGAATGGACATCAGACACATTAAACAGTCCCACCAGGATTTCACGATTTTTTTTTGTGATTTTTGCGATCAAAATGACTGATTTTGCAGCGGCATTTTATCATTTTTTTCGAAGAATTTTGCAAGAACCACAAGAAACACTGTTTCCTTTTTATTTTCTGTAAGAATCTTAACATTAGTACTGGAGTGTAAAAACGCATTTACCCCAGTACTGAGTGATGCGAGATAATTAACCATCTAATCTATAGTTGACTTTCGGCGATGGTCGAGGACTTTGTTAGACGGGCTACAAAATAGTTTCCTCCGCTTGCATGTAAAATTGCCGGATATTGTTTTGGTCGGTCATTTGCCGATATATGACGGCAGGTGGGACTTGTTAGTAGTCGCCATCACTAACTAACGCTCCCACGGCGTGTGTGAAAATGGCGTGTGTGTGTGTGTGTGAAACAGGTGGTGTGGAAGACACATCTATGGTAGAGCTGTTTATTTGATCTATGGTGGTATGTCATGGGGAAGGGTGGCATGTTTGGTTATTTTGCAATAATTGTGGACATAGTAGGAAATATGTGGCCTCGCAAAATATGCATATTGCTGATTACGTGGTAAACCACGTGATTGCAAAATCACGAAAAACTGGAGGGACTGGTTAAACATACCATCAACAAACAATGAATACAGGATCAGAAGCGCTACTGAGTCCCACAGTAGAGAATACAGGTGTAAAGGTAGAAGGGACTCATATTCCTCAACAAAGTGGAGTAATATCATCACATTGACAGTATCATGTAAGTTTGATTATCTTTCATTCACAATGAAAATGTTATCTAAATGATGCAACATAGGACACTTATATAACTGAATATAATTATTCAAAGTGAATAATAAATCATATTGAATCTGCTGAACTCAGCAACAGGGCAACTTTTTCATCAACTAGCTGTGAACTATTTGCACGACCACATGATCACCATAAATGATCTATATTATTGACTGACAAGAGTCGTGGCATGTTTGTAATGGTTTGTGTAACTATAATTATTTAAAGTCTGTTACAATCAATGTTTTTAAGTCTATTATGGAGTAAAAACATTTCTTGAGTGAAATTTGATTCAAGATATTAACTTGTTTTGTTTTTCTCTAAACTGAACAGCAAAAAATCTAAACCCAGACTGACAGCAGACAAAGACATCATACCAGTGTGGCACTGTGACACTGACCTGTTCTGTGGAGGGCTCTGCTGACTGGAAATACTACTGGTTCAAACGTATATCTGACTTTTTCAAGATCGCCCGTAAGGAATGGTGACCACACAATGTTATCTATGTCTCAGAAGGAGGTCTGTACCACTGCAGAGGAAGAAGAGGAGATCCACTGTTCTTGACAGAGGGAAGCACTGGTGTTTCATTCAGAAAACAAAGTTTATTAATTTGTTTAGAATAATACAATATGCATTATTGAAACCTGTTAGTAGTAGTGAAGAAAATACTAATTTTGTTCCAGTAGTGAAGAACATGAATGATAAAATGAATATAGGTCTCAGACAGAAGCTGAACATGCTGATGGAGTTTTGTTTGTTACTCCTCTTCCTCAGTCACTGAATAAATGTAATTAGTAAGATTGGTAAAAACAAGTATAGAAATGTCCTAAAATATGCTGACTGAATCATAAAAACAGAAAACACATGACTAGATTTCAGAGAAAGATTTTCATTTGTTTAAAATATATGTTGCAGTAGCTGAGTACTTGTTTACTGTAACACAAACAGTCTGTTTCTGTAGATTAACAGGTTATTGATGGGAAATTATACAGGAAGTTAAACATAAATGTTTTTCATGTCAACTTGCAAAAATAATGTAATTTTATTTAAGATTTTGAGTTGCTTAAACTAATGTTAATATTAATGTGCTGATGTTATATAAAAAGGTGCTGATTTATTTGTTGTAATCTTTCAGCAGCTGCTATTATTAACACTGACCTTCACTGGCCTTTGAGTAGTTTATTTTAAACAGTCTGCAACTTTACTGTGTAACTGTGTTGTGTTATAGCTGTTGAAGTGTATTTGTATGTTTTTATTTTATTTTGCTGCACAATAGACATTTACTGACATAATTACCATCAGGATCAATTACATTTTATCTGTTTAGTTTTTAATCCTGTTTGTATTCTAACTGCAGATTTTTTATGTGAACAGTTTACAACAGGGCCAGTTTGACCCTTCAACCCAACTGGACTCAGATTTTGAGGTGAGACGATCACTCTCAGATGTCAGATCCAGAGGTGGAGGCACTGATTGGACGTATGAATGGACACCACACAGATTAAAACACACCATCAACAAACAATGAATACAAGATCAGCAGCGCTACTGAGTCCCACAGTGGATACTACAGGTGTAAAGGTAGAAGGGACTCATATTCCTTAACAGAGTGGAGTAATATCATCAAACTGAGAGTATCATGTAAGTTTGATTATCTTTCATTCACAATGAAAATGTTATCTAAATGATGCAACATAAGACACTTATATAACTGAATATAATCATTCAAAGTGAATAATAAATCATATTGAATCTGCTGAACTCAGCAACAGGGCAACTTTTTTCATCAACTAGCTGTGAACTATTTGCACAACCACATGATCACCATAAATGATCTATATTATTGACTGACAAGAGTCATGTGTGGCATGTTTGTAATGGTTTGTGTAACTATAATTATTTAAAGTCTGTTACAATCAATGTTTTTAAGTCTATTATGGAGTAAAAATATTTCGAGTGAAATTTGATTCAAGATATTAACTTGTTTTGTTTTTCTCTAAACTGAACAGCAAAAACCTGAACCCAGACTGAGAGCAGACAAAGACATCATACCAGTGTGGGGCACTGTGAGACTGACCTGTTCTGTGGAGGGCTCTGCTGACTGGAAATACTACTGGTTCAAACGTACATCTGACTCTTCTAAAGCTCAGTTCATAAGGAATGGTGTACCAGACAAAGTTATCGATGTCTCAGAAGGAGGTCTGTACCACTGCAGAGGAGGAAGAGGAGATCCACTGTTCTACACAGAAGAAAGCAATGACGTTACTGTTCATGAAATTGGTGAGTTTATTCATTTGTTTAGGATTAATACAATATGCATTATTGAAACCTGTTATTAGTAATGAAGAAAATACTAAATAATAATATATTTTGTTCCAGTAGTAAAAAGAACATGAATGATAAAATGAACATAGGTCTGCAGACAGAAGCTGAACATGCTGATGGAGTTTTGTTTGTTACTCCTCTTCCTCAGTCACTGAATCACATAAGATTGGTCAAAAAATAAAGAAATGTCCTAAAATATGCTGACTGAATCATAAAAAACAGAAAAACACATGACTAGATTCTCAGAGAAAGATTTTCATTTGTTTAAAATATATGTTGCAGTAGCTGAGTACTTGTCGACTGGAACACAATCTGTTTCTGTAGATTAACAGGTTATTGATGGGAAATTATACAGGAAGTTAAACATAAATGTTTTTCATGTCAACATGCAAAAATAATTTCATTTTATTTAAGATTTTGAGTTGCTTAAACTAATGTTAATATTAATGTGCTGATGTTATATAAAAAGGTGCTGATTTATTTGTTGTAATCTTTCAGCAGCTGCTATTATTAACACTGACCTTCACTGGCCTTTGAGTAGTTTATTTTAAACAGTCTGCAACTTTACTGTGTAACTGTGTTGTGTTATAGCTGTTGAAGTGTATTTGTATGTTTTTATTTTATTTTGCTGCACAATAGACATTTACTGACATAATTACCATCAGGATCAATTACATTTTATCTGTTTAGTTTTTAATCCTGTTTATATTCTAACTGCAGATTTTTTATGTGAACAGTTTCCAACAGGGCCAGTTTGACCCTTCAACCCAACTGGCCTCAGATATTCAGAGGTGAGACGATCACTCTCAGATGTCAGATCCAGGAGGTGGAGGCACTGATTGGACGTATGAATGGACACCACACAGATTAAACACACCATCAACAAACAGTGAATACAAGATCAGCAGCGCTACTGAGTCCCACAGTGGATACTACAGGTGAAGGTAGAAGGGACTCATATTCCTCAACAGAGTGGAGTGATATCATCAAACTGAGAGTATCATGTAAGTTTGATTATCTTTGATTCACAATGAAAATGTTATCTAAATGATGCAACATAGGACACTTATATAACTGAATATAATCATTCACAGGGATGTACACATACAAATTATCAAAGAATATTAAACAACTTAATATTGATGGTGCAGTTTAACACTGTTCCCACAGTAAGAAGGTTTCTACCTTTGGACAACTGGCTGTAATCTTACTCTTGTCCAATGTGAGCTGGGATATGATCCAGTTCTCTGTGACTCTGCAAATGATAAGTGGCTACAGATAACTGATAAATTAACATTAACATTTATTCATGTTACCAAAGGGCCAGCACAACTGTAGCATTTAGCAGTGCAGCAGCAAATTATCATTATTTTATATGAACGTTTTATTTTATGAATTTATAGAGTTTCTGGCTTTGTCTAAATTTTTTAAATTGGACCTGAGAAAGAGTGTGAAAGCATGAGCAACACATGCTGCATCTTTAATCAAACAATCCAAACACAACACAGTGCTTCATGATGTCTTTTACACAGATCACAAATGATTGTCACTTGTTGATAAATGTACATGTTCCTATAGGGCTCACCAAAGTCTGATGTTTGTTTTGATTGCTGTGTCAAAATGAGGAAAATATCTCAGATTACAAAATGCAGCTTGTTGTAGCAAATTTGGTGAATTGTGCTGCTGCATAGTTACAGTACAGATACAGACGAAACAAAGAGAGAGGAGTACGACATGCAACAGAGGTCCTCTGACAGAAATAAACTAGTATGTATTCAGTATGTGTGAATTTAATTTAATGTTAATTTAACAATAGAACTTAATTCAAGTCTTGCCTGATGCACTATTTAAATTAGACTAAATCACAGTGACAGGAATTTCCTGTTTTTCATCTTTGTTCTAAATTAAACAGCAAACAGACCAAAGGCTGAACTGAGTGCTGATGACAGAGACATTCCAGTAGGGGGCAGTGTGACCCTGACCTGCTCTGTGAAGACATCATCACCTGGTTGGAAGTACACCTATGTCAGAGGAGAGAAACCCACATCAAGTAATTATTCCATCTCAACTGGACAAATCAGAGTCTCACAGGAAGGAGTCTACTGGTGCAGAGGAGGAAGAGGAGAGCCAGTTTACTACACAGAGTACAGTGATTCAATCAGAATCAACAAAATGGTGAGTTTGGCATTTGTTTTTGAATTAAAAACTATTTTGTGTTCATAATTATTAATTGATAAAAAGGCTAAAGACACTATGCTTTGATGTAGATTTAATGTTTTGTCTTTTTTGTTTCCTGACTGTGAATTCTTGAACATGAACAGTTGTAAACAAGGCTGTTGTGACTCTGCAACCAAACTGGTCTGAAATCTTCAGTGGAGAGACGATCACTCTCAGATGTGAGATCAAGAATGGAGGAGACACTGAGTGGGAGTATGAATGGAAAACACCCAGCTCAAGAAAACCTTCAAATCAAAATGAAGTCAGTATTAGATCTGCTTCTGTATCTCACAGTGGAGACTACAGGTGTAAGGGCAGAATGAAAAATAAACAGTCAACAGACTGGAGTGATCCCATCAAACTGACAGTATCAAACGGTAAGTCACAACACATTTCATTCACATATATTTTAATGTAAATATACACTTGTATGTTCTGATTGTGCTGGATATATTTGATCCTCTATCATTACATGTTTTCATTCTGAAAAATCACTTTTCAACAGAACCCCTTCCTGTCCTCACTGTGTCTCCATTGTGGCTGAATGCTGAGACTCAGTAACTCTGAACTGTGAGGTTGAACATCCATCTGCAGGATGGAGGTTCTACTGGTATAAGACTGTTCCCAAACTATCAGACAACTCCTACAGCTTGGAGCTGCTACCTGGCAGCAGCAATGGGACTGAACAGGATTCCTACATCGTTCATGGACAGACTGGCACAGCACGATATGTGTGCAGAGCTGGAAGAGGAGACTCCATGTATTACACTCAGTACAGTGAACCTAAGTTTGTCTGGTCTGGAGGTCAGTTTGTTTCACTCTGTCCTTAATGCATCTTCTGTCTGTGATCAACATACAGTATCTTGAAAACTAACACTCATGTTGACAATTAATTGGCTGTGTACATTCATACCAAGCCAAACTTTCTGCTTTTCACCTTACTGAGTTTAATACAGTTTAATTAAAACACCCCACGTTGTTACAATGTTTACATAAATCGTCAGTTATAAGAAAAGGGAAAGCAAATGAATATTTGCATTGTGACATTTTTAAACTTAAGATCACTGTGCTCTGTTTGACCCCTTATTACATGTTGTTTTTCAGATTTTCATTCTTCAGCGTCTCTCACAGTGAGTCCTGACAGAGTGCAACACTTCACCTCTGACTCTGTCTCACTGAACTGTGAGGGAAACTCTACTAAGTGGAGAGTAAGAAGGCTTTCTGAGAACAGCTACCCATCACAATGCTATACCTGGGGGACAATGACTGGATCCACATGCAACATATACAGTTACTCTCAGAGTGATGGAGTGTTCTGGTGTGAGTCTGGATCAGGAGAGTTCAGCAACGCAGTCAACATCTCTATACAGAGTATGGTTTCATTACACTTTCTTTTTCTTTTATAAATTATTTTAAACATCCTATTATGTGTTTCAATACATATCACATATTGTATACATCTACATTGAGGAGCAGCGTACACTGACATTTTAAAAGTTTGGCCATTTACTGCTGCATGGTATCTTAAGTACAGTAATTGTAGTTAACATTAACCAACTTTTCTGTAGATTGAACCAAAGTGGGTTCAGCCTATTTTATAACAACTTACACAAATTATCACTTATTTTTAGTATTTCAAGTTTAGTTTTCATCCACTCATCAAGATCATGATTATGTCATTGATGTCCCTAAAGATTATTAAACAAAAAATAATCAGGTGGAAAATCTGAAGTCATCTGCACAGCAGTATAATTCATCCATCCATCCATTATCTGTAACGCTTATCCTCAGTATAATTCAAACTCAGGTAATGTCAAAGAATCAAAGTTGAAGAAACAATGATGTGCACACCAGAAAGCTCAGCTCTAAACCAACTTTTTGGTATTTATTAAACAACTGAAAATTCATATTTGTTGACAATTTTAATTTAATTCAATAAATTAATTTTAATTTTATTTTAACATGTCCAATATTTTTGTGGATGTGGCAAGCTTACTGGTATTTTTAAAGCAGTAGTAGTAATAATAATACAGATTAAAATCTATAAATAGACAAATAAGTGTAGTAAAAGTAAAAGCCAGACTGAAGCCTTCTTTTAAAAAATATAAACATTTTCTGCTGCCCTCATGTCTTCAAGGAGTTATTCCACAGATGTAGACCACAGTAATAAAAATATAAAAATAAACAAAAGGGCAATAAACCCAGTTAAGAATTTAATTAAAAACTGTTAAAAAAAATGTAAACATAAACATCATCAAGTTGTATGTACAAAAGAAAAAATATCAGACTATCATACAAAGAAAAAAAAAACGTGTGATGACTGTGTGATCTGTTCTCATCGTTCTACGTCCACTCATTCTGAAGTTTGTCAACCAGCTGATCTCTGACTAAACCTCATATTCTTTGACTGTTCCTACAGATAAAAACATTATCCTGGTGAGCCCTGTCCATCCTGTGACTGAGGGAGATCCTGTTAGTCTGAGCTGCAAACTGCAAACTGAAATATTTGTTTCCGATGTGTTTTTCTATCGAAATGATGAACTCATTCAAAATGATACCAGAAAGGAGCTAAATATCTCTGCAGTGTCAAAGTCAGATGAGGGCTTCTACAAGTGTCAGTACTCAGGAAAAGAGTCTTCACAGAGTTGGATGTCAGTTAAGGGTGAGTAGGATTAAAACAACTGCTGCATTTTCTTAGATGTAAACTGTGTTTCTGTGTGAGAAAGAAACTGAACTGAACTTGAAGTAGCATTTGTTTCAGACGACTTCACCTGTTGGATTCACTTATTATTTATTACAGCAGTGTCCAGGCCTGAAAGCTCTTCATTTTCCGTCGGGTTGATTATTGGGCTGGTTTGTGGAATCGTACTTCTTCTTCTTCTGTTCCTTTTGTATCGCTACAGACTGTCCAAGAGTAAGAGCTTCTTCTTCTATTATTAGATGTTTCATGCTTTAATTATTCAAATATGCAAGTATAACAACTTAAATTCTAAACTTTGTAACAAGAAATGTCTTTTCCACAGATTCGTTCTTCATCAGGTTGGTTCAACACTCTCTTCTCTTGTTTTGATCAAAATAGCAAAATATTCAGTATTCCTATTTAAATGTATTGTATTTGTTTCATGTAGGCAAAGTCAGTCTGAAAGAACCAATCAGGGCTCTGACACAAATCATGTGGTCAACCAGAATGAGGCTCAAGGTGATGAATACTCCATTCCCCTCAATGGTAAGCACTGACACTTGATTTTATATATTCAGACTTTGTAAAGACACAAAACGTCAGATCAGAGAATGTTTAATTAGTATTATACAATTAAAACAAATATTTTGACCGTGACTTGATTTTCACTGCTCTGTAGGTGATGTTTGTCTCTATGAATTAATCAAAGGCCCTGAAGATGCTGAAAATGGTACAGTATACACAATATTTTTATTAACCTGCACTGCAAAAAGGTTTTGGCGCACACTATTGAAGTTGGGAGACATTTACTCTTTCCATCACTTTGGCAAACCAAATACCTCATCAGAGGTGCATATTCCTCCAGATGAGGTGTTAGAATGACTTTGGTGATTCCCAGGCTTCTCCTCTAGGCGACCATGAGGTTAGCATGAGTGTTTCACCAACCATAGAATGGAGTGCCATGGATTTTT
Organism: Miichthys miiuy; assembly: GCA_036365135.1. Lineage (NCBI taxonomy): Eukaryota > Metazoa > Chordata > Actinopteri > Sciaenidae > Miichthys > Miichthys miiuy. Next base: position 4,988,236 of record CM071625.1, on the reverse strand, counting down.
GTACAGATATTCACGATATTGAGAGAATTAATCTCTATGAGTTTGGTGACCCACCAAAATAATAATCCCATGATGTGCTATTCTGGATTGTATATTACTTTCATTATTAGAGACAAATGTTAGGTTTAATAATTGTTCTGAGCCTATTGCAGTGGGAATTAGAAAATGGGACTGATTATGAATATATACATATATATATATACATAGTCCAAATAAAAATCTGTAAATTTCATAATAATAGTTTAGAGATGTCTTGGAGAATTGCAGGATTGATTCTTCTGATTTCCTTCACAGGGAAGCAACGTGAACTAGAGGAGAGCTCTGTTTACTCCAATGTAAAGATACAAAGTGCAGGTACAGAGTAGTTACAACAGTCATGCTCAAAATGTGCATTGAATATATCAGTCCATCCATTCATTAATCCAGCTGTACAGTACTCTGAATGTCTGATGAGTAAACAAATCCTGAGATCTGCCTTCTGTTTTAGACGACAACCTGATGTATGCACAAGTAAACCACCACAATAAAGGCAAAGCCAGCAAGAACAAAAGTAAGTCTGCATTGTCTAGCATGTTGGAAAGTATGTAATGTGTTTAATGGGTTTGAGTAGTGTGGGTATAATTTTTGCGAAAAAATAAAATCTGGACCCATCCCTTCCCAAAATCTATAGGCCTAAATCAAAGCTGCAATGATATAACTTCTCGTAAGTCATTGCATGTATAGTGTGGATCTCTGCATCCTGATTAAATGGTTTAGTGAGCGGGTGGGTGTCTCTGGGAACTATCTCTCGGATAGACTGTATGCTGATGATGTTCAATTGTATGTGTCTTCTAGGCCTAATAAGTCTGAAAAACTGTTTTGCTAAGTTGTCTGTATGCCATTAATGCCTGTATGGCTAACAACTTTTTGCAGTTAAACACAGGAAAAACTGAGGTTCACATCATTGCATCCGATTCCATGGCTCCAAAGGTTGCTCAGTGCATTGGAATCCCTTTTTAGCGGTCTTCTCTTAGAAATCTTATTGTTTTTCAGGCTATGCAATTTGCACAACTTATAAAATTACGCACTCATTCGTGTTTCTTCCACCTGAGAAATATTGCCAAATTTAGGGCTGTTGTATCACGACCTGAACTACAAATGATTATTCATGCTTTTTCATCATCCCGGCTAGATTATTTTAACTCCGTTTTAACCTGCCTCAGCAGGACCAATAACTACTGGTCCAGAACGCTGCAGCAAGACTACTAACCAAGTCGAGAAGAACAACTTACATCACACCCATATTATTTGTTTTACACTGGCTTCCCAAGTTTAGGATTTTTTTAAGGTTCTGATTGAGCAGGCACCAGAATACATCCCTTGCTCAGATTATTATGATACTGTCAATCTTTGTTTTCATTGAGTTCACAGTTCAGTACATTATCTTAATTAAATATGACATGATATGACATGGCAATTGTTTAAAACTAAACATCTCTCCTTTCATAGGAAAACCACGTGCTGCAGCAACTGATGAAACTGTTTATTCTGAAGTTAAACCAGGAACAGCTCTTGGTAATAACATATGATAAAAACACGTGATGTTTCCTTGATGCATCCTTGATCTTGAATAACCCTCTATCTGTTTGTGTGTCTGTGTGTGTGTTTCTTCCAGGTCTGTAAAGAGAGCTGTATCACCAAAGAAAAATGTTTGAGTTGTGTGCACGAATGACATAATATGGATTTAAATACTGCCTGTTTTAGCACAATGCATAAGATTTTTATTTAAAATTATTTGAAGATTTTTCAGTATCTATGCACTTAACATACAAAAACAGTTTGATGCAGTTATGAGCTTTAGCCAGGTGGCAGCGCAGCTTAAAGTCAGCATTTTTTGTAGTGTTAGAGGATAAAGATCCAAGACGGACATCAACAATTATTTAACGATCTGCTATCTATCAACTATTACATGTACACTGGAGACTCTATGCATTTCATCTGAAAGGATTTTATATTTTTGTATAATCAAAATATTTTTGATCATCATTTTATACACCAATAAACTATTTTTAGTAATTCAATTCAGTAGTTGCAAACAAATTGTGACAGAGCACAGTGGGAATTTTCATGTCACTTAATGTCAGTGTATATCTTTACATTTTAGTTTTGTTTTTAATTCGTTGTTCTTTCTTCTTTCTGTATTTTGTCATGGTGTTTCAGATTTGGAAATCTATTTCCACTTCCTAATTTCAGTATAGCAGCGATAATACAAATAAATAATAACAGTACATACATTCAGAAAGTGTTCAGACTTCTTTTTTCACATTTTGTTATGTTGCAGCCTTATACTAAAATCATTTAAAATGCCAAATGTTAATTAAAGAACAAATTAAAAAGAACAAATTTAAATATCACATTGACAGAAGTATTCAGACCCTGCTATGACACATGACATTTAGTTCAGGTGTCTTGTGTTTCTCTTACTAAAATCTCAGAGACAAAGGTAAGGTAGGTAAAAACCTAAATAAACCTAGTGGTATCTCATGAAGATCTGAGAGAAAATGTACCCATGTTGAGGTCTGCAGCATCATCATGTTTAAGTTGCATTATAATTTAGTTATACATTACAGTTATTTTATATATATTCAAGCAGCATTGTCATTGTATCAACATCTGCACTGTGTGACGTCAACAACTCAGACCAAACAAAGTCATGTCAACAATTTTTATTTTTAGTGCAACTCTGGAGAGCTACATAAAATAATAAATACTAAATCAAATAAATAAGACCAATCAGAGACAGGTAGGATGTCCCTTTCGCTGAGTAGCAGTGTAGAAACACAGAAAATGTCAAATGAGTCACCAGTCAAAATGTAATCTCTGCCAAAACTGAATAAATTCAATGATATGTTGTTTCTGGCTCTGGGTCCGGACAGGACAGAGTCTGGGTCAGCCTATTAGTGACATGTGCTGTATGTCTTTACCTCAGACACTAAACATTTTATTCTTTATAACAAACCCCACAGAATCACAGCTACTACTAATGAAACAGGCAAGTTGGTCAAGGGGGCAGAGCTTTGACTCTCTTTGCATTCACTTCCCTTTATGAGACTGTTTCTTGAGTTCAGTCACTTCCTGTGGGTGAAGTCATGACCAAACATGTGACATTCATTATTTTATGCAGCACACAATGGCACCAATCATTACCGCAGTAATGCACGGACAATGGCATCTATCTCAGGTAGGAAACTGAAATGTCTATCTCTCTGCAGCCTCATAAATCATGTGACTGTTATATTTGTAAGTTTTAGAAACTTTGTATTTCTCAAATGTGTTGTAATGCAGATTTTCATTCAGATCCACTCCCATCTGGTGGTTTAAAAGTATGCTGTACATGATACAGCCCCATGAGGCAAATTAGTCCTTTGTAGTATTGTGTTATATAAATGAAATTCACTTGACTGACATTCTGAATGCAGTAAGTTGTCTCACTGAGTTATCAGAGCAATCAATAGTAATGCCAACACAGTCCATAGAAAGTAAAACTAAGCAATGTGAACATCTAATGTTTCTCTACATTGTGGTTTTTACTCTGTATCTCTTTAATTTCGTTCTTTCTTATAGATAAATTAGATATTAACCTGTGAGCCAGGACCCTCCCTCCTCCTTCCACCCAGTGTGTGTTTTCCTTAAGACAATATGATTCTACCATTAAATAAACCATGTACGTTTTTGTAAGAGTTTCAGAGACATATACAGAATGTTCTGTACATGCAAGCAAAGATACATACACGTCACATATCACAATACAGGCACTATAGTTGAAAAAATGCAGAATATGAAGTATTACATGCACAACATTACAGTATGTCGGGATGATATGATTAGTAGTCGTATTTTTTATGTGCAAACAATATGCTGTAGTCAAATCATTTGTGAGCTCCGTGGAAAAAGGAAGGAAACACAGGCAGGCTAATATTTTTTTTTTTTCCCCACACAAAGTAGAAGTGTTTCTGTAGAGCGGTGGCTCAGTGCTGACTGACGATGGGACACACTTTTCTCTGTGTGCTGGGGATATTCTGAGTGACTCTCTTTGTTTAAATCATAGTTTACTTCTATTAAATAGTTGCTATAAAAAAGTATCTGTAGTTATTATATATATGTGATTGTCAGTTTGATGTGACTGATAAAGTTTCACACTTTGTTTCAGCACTATGTATACTTTTCTACTGTGGATGTGCGCAAGGTAATTATAGTAATTATACAGTTTTCTTTACTTTTCTGATTTTAAATCTTTATTGCTCAGCGGACCTTAAGCATTTGAGCAAGCTTGATGTGAGTCTGGCAGCCCTTCAGTGAAGAGTCAATGTCATTAATATAAAAGGTAAAGAGGCTAGGACCTAAAATTGAACCTTGCTAGATGCTTTTTGTTCCTGGCAAGAACTCAAGAGTAGACACTTCCCTGACTTCCTGTACTGAAATCTCTCAGACAAGTCATTTTGAAACCAACCACAACCGTTTTCATTAAAGCCAAGTCTGGCTTTGTGCAAGCAATGATCTGCTGTTTTAAATTCTTGGTTATTTACTGTATCAAGGATTCCAGGATCATTTGGAAATTGGTCTGCAATAACCTGATTATTTCTACCACCCTGGCCAACTTCTAAACACAAACAAATATGTCTGTCTGGTAGAAGGATTGAATGCATGTGTTCATTGCTGCAATAAATTGAGTGGACAGTCTTAGTAAAAAAGGATCCATTTCGTTTCATTCCAGTTAAACTCCTGGTATGAATGTCATGTTATGCAATGCTTCTAATACATCACTAGGAGAGAGGGCCTCAAAGACAAACTGATGAGTAATCCTTTTTAAATCAGAAAAGTTCCTACTGAGAGGCTAATCAAACCTCTTTCTGTTCAGATATCACTCACCATATGTAGGATAGGGTAAAGTAGTGGTTTTGTTTGAGTTTACTGCTTTCCAAAATTTATTTTAAATCGGAGTAAGTAACTAGTAATTCATGTTAACATCATAATTAGGTTGGCTGTTCTCACAGATGATATGCATTTATTTCTAATCTATCTAAATAATGACGCTCTACTTACTGTATCATTCTTGTGTCTCCTTTGTCTTTATGATTTATCATTTTACTCTGTACATCCCGTGTTGGTGTCTAGATTTTGTGCTGACCGTTGAGCCAAACTGGTCCACTTTATTTACCGGAGAGTCAGTGACCCTCATATGTGACATGAGGGAAGAAGAAGGCACTGACTGGCATTACACAATTTTGAAGGATGGTCAAGAATATATCTACAATGCCCCGAAAATGAGCTATACATTACCACTTTTAACTACAGGATATAGCGGCGAATACCAGTGCTTTGGTCGTCACAAGAGCCTAGCACATTACCAAAAAAAAAGTAATAAAGTCTCTCTAACTGTATCAGGTAAGTGTTTAAGTTTTACCACCAGGACCAAGTTTACTAAAAGTACTTATTTATAAGCTATGTTGTAAGCTATGTTTTGGCAATGTGCTATTATAATATATGAATGTACATAAATTGAGTATGGGTGGACAAACAGTAACAGTTTAAGTAATTAGTAACTGATGATTTGTTTTGTGCTGTTCACTGGTTGGTACAGACTTAATCAGGATCAGCATTTGAATAAAGTGGTCACTACATTCCTACAGAAATTTTCAGTGGTAGTTGCCCCTGATAGATGTGTGCATGTGACAGCTTACACACACACACACATCATAAACAAACTTTATTACCATGATTTCTACAAAACTATACTCATTGCATGATAAGATACCTCAGTGGTCAATGTGTATTTGATGCTCCGTTACGAGCCTGTAACAGTAAAAACACCTTTGGCATACTGACGTTACCACTTGAAGCTAAAATTCCAATGGCAATGGGTCAGTATGATCAATTTACAGATATTCATGAACTAATCATTACCTAATGATTTATTAATATAGGTTCTCCTAGTCTGTATACTTAGTACTTATTAACGATTTATCACTTATCAAGTTGTTCCTGTTTTGCTCCTAGCGCTCAAATAGTTAATTCCTAAGTTCCTTCGTTCATTTGTTCCCTACTCAAAATTCTGTGTCCGTTATTGTGTGTTACTATGATGTGATAAGTTTGTTTCATTAAGCTGACATAATAAAACAAGTAATGACCTTTGTTACACAGCCAATGATGTGATACTGGAAAATCCTGCATCCACTTTGTATAAAGGCGAATCAGTGACTCTCCGCTGTAGGCATCGGACTCAGAGAAAAAAGAGGAACGCTTCCTTCTACAAAGACGGATCACTTATTGAAATGGACACAAACCAACAGTGGCAGATAATATCAGAAAATGCAGTCAAAATTACCATCCAACCACTGTCAGATGGGAGCTCTTACATGTGTAAATTTGATGAAGACGAGGAATCACAACCAATAAAACTGAAAATGGAAGGTAAGTGACTTTTCATACCAAAATCTCAAAATTTAAGGACATTTTTGTGTGTTTGTAAACTCTCTTTAATCCATGGTTAGGTTAATTTAACCAACAAATTCAAGGAGACATTTTAATCTTTGTTCTTAATTAAACAGCAAACAGACCAAAGGCTGAACTGAGAATAGACAACAGAGAAATTCCAGTAAGAGGCAATGTGACCCTGACCTGCTCTGTGAAGACATCATCTTGTTGGAAGTACTTCTGGTACAGAGGAGAGAAACCTCTGAACCTCTGACCACACAAGATGTTGTCTTCCTCTCAAATGAAACAATCCGTGTTTCAAAGGGAGGAGTCTACAGGTGCAGAGGAGGAAGAGGAAACCCACTTTACTACACTGAGTACAGTAATCCAATTGGTAATTTTAGATTATACTTTACATTATACATTTCAAAAAAATTGTTTTCTTTTCATTTATATACATGCCTACTGACTTTATTTTATTTAATCTTATTATTTTGTGGCTTTTTGAGCAGCCACAAACAGGCCTGTTGTGACTTTGCAACCCAGCTGGCCGAAGATATACTATGGAGAGATGATCACTCTTAGATGTGAAATTGAGAACGGAGAAGACACTGAGTGGAAATATGAATGGTCAATGTACAGCTCATACACACATAAAAAGCAAAATGAAAATATGATAAGGTTTGCTCAGTCATCACAAACTGGACAATACATGTGTTTGGGCAGAACAGAAAGTGAAATGTTGACAACACGGTGGAGTGACCCTTTCATATTGACACTATCTGACAGTAAGTCATATGTCATTTTTATTTTTCTGAACGTAAAAACAAATATTTAAAATGCTATTTTTGTCAGATTATCTTCACATCTAAGCAGTGCATGTAATCCACCAAGAATACAACATAACATGTTTTCATGAAAATCACTTCAACAGAACCCCTTCCTGTCCTCACTGTGTCTCCATTGTGGCTGAATGCTGGAGACTCAGTAACTCTGAACTGTGAGGTTGAACATCCATCTGCAGGATGGAGGTTCTACTGGTATAAGGCTGTTCCCACACTACCAGGCAACTCCTACAGCTTTGAGCTGCTACCTGGCAGCAGCAATGGGACTGAACAGGATTCCTACATCGTTCATGGACAGACTGGCACAGCACGATATGTGTGCAGAGCTGGAAGAGGAGACTTTATGTATTACACATTTCACAGTCAACCTAAGTTTGTCTGGTCTGGAGGTCAGTTTGTTTCCCTCTGTTTTTCTCTCAAGAAGCATTTTGCTTATGTTGACAAATAATTGGCCGTGTGGGGTGTCGTTTAGCTCAGCTGGTAGAGCATCCGCCCCATGTACAAAGGCTCAGTCCTTGCCGCGGCGGCCCAGGGTTCGAATCTAACCTGTGGCTCTTTCCCGCATGTCTTTCCCCATCTCTCTCTCCCCACATTCCTGTCACTCTTCAAGCTGTCTCTGTCAAATAAAGGTCAAAAAGGCCAAAAAATATCTTTAAAAAAAAAAATAATAATAATAATTGGTTGTGTACATTCATAATTCCTCAAATGAAGAAATGAATTGACTGTGACCTCTATAATCTCTGGCTACCTTTAACTTTTAGCATGAAAAACACAGAAAAGAGAGATTTGAGATATTTCCTGAAACTTAACTCTTCTTTGCAATAATTACTTTCACTTTGAATTCTTACTCATACTACCTAAACTTATTACTATTACTTGCACAACAGGCAGTGGATATAAAGACACTCAGTTAGTTAGTGGTCAGGTAGACGTGCCAACAAACAAAATCAAATTCAGGAAATAATAAACAAAGTAGTCCCCAGGCAAAATGGAAAGATGAACCATTATCTAAAGAACTGAGACAACTCAGAAAAATATGAGGAAAACACTGACTGTACATAGAGAAAAAGAAGTATTTGCATTGTGACATTTAAACTTAAGATCACTGCGCTCTGTTTGACCCCTTATTACATGTTGTTTTTCAGATTTTCGTTCATCAGCTTCTCTCACAGTGAGTCCTGACAGAGTGCAACACTTCACCTCTGACTCTGTCTCACTGAACTGTGAGGGAAACTCTACTAAGTGGAGAGTGATGAGGTTTACTGGGAACAGCTATCCATTACAATGTTCCCACTGGGGAGCAATGACTGGATCCGCATGCAGCATAGAAACTTCCTTGCAGTGTGATGCAGTGTACTGGTGTGAGTCTGCATCAGGAGAGTTCAGCAATGCAGTCAACATCTCTATACAGTGTATGGTTTCATTACACTTACTTTTTCTTTTATAAATTGTTTTAAACATCACATTATGTGATTCCATTTACATCAACTGGCCACTTCATTAGGGTACATTTGTACAATCCATTGTGATCCAATACAACAACTCTGCCATAAATTCTGCTTTTATGAAGCTTAAATGTTTTTCACAGGTTTTGTTGACACCGTGAGACAGGTGCCTACTCTATATTAGGTACAATAGGTATAATATTAAAAACTTCTTTCAGTACAATGTCCTGTTCAACTTTACTGCAAACTACAACCTCAACAGTGGACATAATAGTTAAATTTATAACTCTGACAGCGTCAACAAATACTGAAAAGTTATAAACTTCATAAAAGAAGAATTTATGGCAGGTTTTTTTTATGGATGATCTATTCTCTGCAAGTTTTTATGTCATTGATCACCATTAAAGTAAATGGTAGGATCTTTTAGACATTATTTGTTGAAGTTTACTTTTACAGTAAGACATAAGTTGGATGGGCACTTTTATGATCACTCTGTAAAACATATCAGCGTTGTGTTATCTATTCTCATCATTCTACGTCCACTCATTCTGAAGTTTGTCAACCAGCTGATCTCTGACTAAACCTCATATTCTTTAAATGTTCCTACAGATAAAAACATTATCCTGGTGAGCCCTGTCCATCCTGTGACTGAGGGAGATCCTGTTAGTCTGAGCTGCAAACTGCAAACTGGAATATTTGTTTCCGATGTGTTTTTCTATCGAAATGATGAACTCATTCAAAATGATACCAGAAAGGAGCTAAATATCTCTGCAGTGTCAAAGTCAGATGAGGGCTTCTACAAGTGTCAGTACTCAGGAAAAGAGTCTTCACAGAGTTGGATGTCAGTTAAGGGTGAGTAGGATTAAAACAATTTATGCATTTTTATCCTTAAAACATACTGCACTGTAAATACTGCTGTGTTCTATCAATTAGATGTGAATAGTTAAAAAATTATCTTTAAATAAGCCTGTAATCTGTCATAAGTAGTATGAACCCAATGTAAAGAGATGATGTGGTCTTTTGATTTCAATAAATTGATTTTAAAAAAGGCAGACATAACTAGATCATATTGGTGATTTGTAAAAAGTCTGAATTCCTACTTTGTCTGTCAGTCAGATTAAATATGTAAATGTAAGTGTTAATTTAGATTTTCTTTTTTTTAAGTTTCATCTTTACTATGGCTTGACATTCAGAGCTATATCAGTTTAACTTTTGTTACTGATTATTTATTACAGCAGTGTCCAGCTCTTCATTTCCTGTCCTGTTGATTCTTGGGCTGGTTTGTGGAATTGTACTTCTTTTTCTGCTTCTGCTCCTTTTGTATCGCTTTAGACCATTCAGAGGTGAGACCATTTTCTTATATTTATCTATTGTAGATGTTTTATATTTTAAAGTATAACAATTTACCATACAAAACCAAGTAACAACACATGTATTTTTTCACAGATTCATGCTTCAGGTTGGTGCCACATCCTTTTCTCTCATTTTCAACATAACAGCAGTACTTTGCAGTACATGTTCCTATTTAAATTTTATTTGTTTCATGCAGGCAAATTAAGTCTGAGAACACCAATCAGGACACTGACACAAATCATCCAGTCAACCAGAATGAGGCTCAACATAATAAATACTCCTCTCCCTGCCATGGTAAGACTTTATATATAGAATTGTGTTTATATTGGAGTGAATCAACTTTTTGACTTTGAAGCCCATGGTATGCACACTCGACCACTTACCTAACTCGTTAACAGTTTTTAACTGCCTTTCGGCTGAATTATTAAGCATAGTTGACCTACCATGGTTTAATCACTTCTCAAAAAGAGTAACTTAGATTCTTCAGATTTTATTAAATACTGATATATATTTCTGTATGCCGTCATGCTTTCAATCTTGCTGATAAGTTAGTGCATTGTTCATAAGACATAACTGACTGGATGTGACACAACTTTCGTCCACTCAATCAAGATAAGATAGAGATTATAATGTTTGGGCCAAAAGCCCAGTGAGACCAGTTGTCTGTGCACCTTTGGTCCTTAGCCACACCAAGGACCAAGTCAAAAAGCTTGGGGTTATCTTGGATTCTGACCTCAGTTTTGAGCCACACATTAGAAATTTCACAGAAATATCATCTTAGAAATACTCTTGGTCAGACCATTCTTCTTTCAGGCTGACAGACAAGCCTCATCCGTTTTCTTTGATACTTTTACAGTACAGATTATTGTATTTATTCACTTAATGGACTTTTATTTACCTTTAACATTTTATTGTTTCTAACATTTGGTTATTAGTTTTATGTCCTGTTTCTTAAGCTTTCTTATGCCATGTGTTTAATTATTTTATTGGCTTATTTATTAGAACATGTTAGCATTGTATGGCCGACTTTATTCATTTATTTGTCTACTTTGCAAAATTAGGGCATTATTCTCTATTTCTGTTCTTACTTTTTGCTCTGTGAAGAACTTTGGGTTGCATGTTTGTATGAATGCTATGTAAATAAATAAAGATTAAGGTTAGTGACCCTCTAACTTTTCCTTTAGTGCCACCAGCAGGTCAAAGTTTTCACTTAGCTAGTGAAATATCTTTACATTTACTTGCTTACCCTGACAGAGGATAAATCTCAAATACTTACTTACTTACTTGTTAACGTGAAAAGCATGATTACAGGTGATTTATTAAAAATACTAAAAACATGTATATTTCAGATTCAGGTGGATCTCAGGATGTCACATATTCTTTGATTGAGCTAAAAAACAGAAAAAAGGGTAAGGATTTCAAATATATATAATAAATGTGTAATTGTTTAGAAATGCTTTGAACTGCAGGATTCATCTATGTGATTTTCTTCACAGAGAAGGAACATGAACCAGAGGAGAGCTCTGTTTATGCCAATGTGAAGACAGGAACTGAAGGTACAGTCAGTTACAACAGTCATGCTTAAAGTTTGTGATGAAATATGTCATATTATTACACAGGAGGTCATTATGGGCAGTTTAGTTAATGTCAGCTAATGTCACCTTGGGTAGCTGCTACATTTTACCATTAGGTTTCACCAGAAAAATTGAGAAATCATACACATATTTAGGGCCTTTTAGACTAGTGGGTGTTCCTAAGTTTGTCTGTTTCATAGACAGTATGTGATTATTATTGTATGTATATTTCCAATGTATTTTTCATCTTACAGATATGGCATGGAACTGTATGATTTTGTTCAAAAGACAAAACAAAAAAAAGAGGTGTCATTGTGAACTAATCAACTAATTTAGTTATATTTTTATGTCAATATCTAATGCCACTTAACTAAAAACACAAGGACATCCCAAACATCTTTTATTTTCATTCTGTCAGTCCGTACATTCGTTCATCTAGCTGTACAGTACTCTATATGTCTGCTGAGCAAACAAATTTTGAGATATGCCTTGTGTTTTAGACGATAATCTGATGTATGCACAAGTAAACTGCCACAACAAAGGCAAAGCCAGCAAAAACAAAGGTAAGTAAAGTCCGATTACCCAGCAGGTTGGACAGTATGTAATGTGTTTTTTTTATAGCATAGCTGTTTGTAATTACTTTTTTTTTTTTTGTCTGTTTTGAGTATTGTTTTGTTTTAAAATTTTGTTGATGAATTGCTTAAAAGCAGTTTACAATTTTTAAAAGCTATAATACTCTTTTACTTTTTTGTTTTCATGGAGACTTTAACCCTGGCAGTGTAACCATCAGTTCAGTACATTTTGACATTACTGTAAATTGTTTAAAACTAATCATCTTTCCATTCATAGGAAAATCACGTCCTGCAGCAACTGATGAAACTGTTTATTCTGAAGTTAAAGTAGGAACAGCTCTTGGTAATAACGTGATATAAAAATCTGATGTACACGCTGTACTGTAATGACTCATTTAAAAGTCAGAATAACCTGCCAGCATCTTTAAATCTTGAATAACCCTCATTCTGTTTCTTTCAGGTCTGTAAAGAGAGCAGGATCATCAAAGCAAAATGATTGACAGCAGTTCATTAAATAATTGTTCCTGCTTTGCCTCCTCGTTTGCTATCTAAATACCAGACATGCTCTGTGTTTTGTACAGCTAATTTGTGAGCACTTCATACTAATTGAATTACCATTCTAAGCACAAACCTACTCAGGAGTATTTCTCTTTTTTTATTCTCTAGTTTTTATTATTATGTTGTATATGATGTTTTTGCTGTAGTACCCAGGTGATAGCAGCTAATGTGTATTTTATGTACTACTGAACAGATTTGATATTTTTTTGTAGTTTTAAAATTATTGTAATCATTTTATGCATTAGTAAACAATTTTTCCAGCAGTAAGGTGTCAGTTGAGTTCTTAATTGCTTTTTTGACTGGACAGCCAAACTAGAGCACATCCCACAGAACAGCCTTCTTCTGACAATATCAAGCTTGACAAAAGCAGACTTGGTATTCATGGACTCTTTCTTTTCCCATCAAGCTGACTGTTCTGTGGATTATTTATAGAAACTGAGACATCTGCTCTTGAAGTAAGCTGATGTTCTTTTATCTAACTCTACACTTTTACACTACATATCATTCACCCATACATACACACATTCCTACAAGGGAGCTAATTCATTCGCACAATGAAGGCACAGCACACCGAATTTGGGGTTGAGTTGACACTTGAACCACCAATGTAATTTGGGGTTGACCCGCTCTACCTCCTTGGCAGGTAAAAATTGAACAAATACAAACAAACCTAGGATTTAATGGAGATACTATATAAATCATCAATAATATTTGTATTTATATATTAAGATATATGAATTTAACTTGGCTCTGATATACAACACACTTCTCACATATATCTTTTTGGTATTTTGGTATTTTTATTGAATCCAAATAATCTTTCCTTTTGCAATGATGACTGTGTTTTCATTAGTGTTTCAACACCTGAAAATAAAAATCATTGCTTTTGAATGAGCCTTTAAAAAGAGTTTTCTATGTTGTAATGATAAGTTCTTTGTGATTATGAGCTATATGAATAAATAGGGCTATATACAGTATGCGAATACTAGCTCTGAACAACACAACTGATGGTCTGAAATGCATTAACAAGACAGGAAATTCTGTGAATGAACTTTTGACAAGGCACACCTGTTAATTAAAAACTATTCCAGGTGAGCTGATTGAAAGAATAGTATATATAGTATACAGTATGCATCTATGTATTTGTCTATATACTGCATATAGTAGACATTTTTTATATGTATTTTTAAAGTATTTCGTAAAAGCAGAATACTTTTCATTATGAGTAATATATCCCCATTTTGTTGCTTTTCCGTCCTTGTTTTTTTAAAGTTTTATTAAGAAATGTTACATTTTCATTTTCTGTACAACCATTAATGCAGCAGAGGACATATCTACCTGTAAAAACAACACAGCGATAGTCAGTATTATGTAACACACTATGTAACCACAACATCTACAATTTGATTCCAGCAGAAAATGTTTGTGTCAGCCCTTTCACTCTGCCCATGTTTCCTGTCAGTCTGGATTGTAACAATAATTTATCTCCAGCTCTGGCAGTTATACTGTTACCATGGAAATGGCAGAGTAATATTTTTAGTAATGTGTAAGGTGTGCTGTCATTGATGAGTGCGTTCTAAATGTCTAGTTGATCAGATTGCTTAGTCTGAAGTTGTTAAATACTTTTTTTTATGTCTTTGTTCTAAACAAAACAATTGAAACCAAAGACTATGATAAGTGCTGACAAAACAACCATTCCAGCAGGGGGCAATGTGATCCTGACCTGCGCTGTGACACAATCATCTGGCTGGAAATACTACTGGTAATAATACTGGTAATTGAAGACAAACCATCAAAAAATCAGTGTCTCACAAGGAGGACTCTACCAATGCAGAAGAGGGAAACTACACTGACTACAGTGATGACTTAAATCTCAATAAACTTGGTGAGTGAGTTGGTGGCATCAAAATTTGTCATATAAACGCAGGATTTTTATTTTATTTTATTTTTTTGCAAATTATGATTCCTTTTGTGTGTGTGTTTTGCCACAGGCAAGGCTGTGATGACCCTGCAGCCCAACTGGCCGAAAATATATAAAGAAGAGACAGTCACTCTCAACTGTGAGATCAAGTATGGAGAAGACACCGTGTGGGCGTATGAATGAAAATCAAACCGCTCATTCAAACCTCCAAACCAACGTCAAAGCTTGTTTACTGCTTATACATTCTGCAGTGGACACTACAGCTGTAGGGGCATAAAGAAAGTTGAACATATCCAAGACGGAGTGGAGTGATGCCTTTGAGTTTACAGTAGTTAACTGTGAGTGAGTGAGTGACACTCAGGTCTGGACAAAAACAGCTCGTACACAAAATCTGAAACTTAAAATAAAGGCAAAAGAATTAATCTTATACATAATATTATTATTATATATAGATATATAGGTATAGGTATAGGTAAACACGAAGATCCAGAGGACAGCTCTGACTATCTTAATGTGGAATAAACCCCAGGTAAACACTAATGCTTTATTTGTGGTTTGTTTGTTTTTAATATTTAGGGGACAACTGGTCAATAATGGCCCTGCACACACTCCATCAAGATGTATTTGTTGGTACTTTTCCAGATTCCTGCAATGAAGTATTCATAAAAAAAAAAAACCCAAGCTTCATCTGTGTCTCAACATGTTCTTTCCATACAGTCTAGTCACGCAGATTGAAACAATGTTGTGAACATGCCGCAAAAACTACATGTAGCAACCACAGCATTCTTGCAAAGCGTAGTGTGTAGATGTATTGATGTCAGTGCTGTCTAAATTTATCACAGTAACACATCTCTGTATGTGAAAGGGGAACTGACAAGCTGAATTGTGCACACTCACGATGGCCAGTGGTGGCTTGGCTTGTTGTTACTAGCTGTTTTTCACCAGAGCAAACATCAGAGAAACAGCTTGTTTCAGGGTTTACTTTTTTATGAGCATCCAATCTTGTCTTTTTGAAAGCTGCTGCTACTGAAAAACGTAAGCATCTCAATCAAACCCTTACATATATTTATTATATTTATTATGATTTGGTTCCAGGTTCATGGAGAGAGTTGCATCATCGACATAGCAAAGGAGGCACAACATTTCTATGTATAATCTATGTTCACGTTACAACTGCATTTCTGTGTAAAATGTGAAAAAGCCAGCATCCATGGTGGTATGGGGGTGCATTAGGGCACATTGCATGATGGGTAACCTGTACATTTGTGAAAGCACTATTAATGCTGAATGATATGTGCAGATTTTGAAGAAACATATGCTGCCATATGCTTTTTTGGAAACGGGGTAGTACACAGTGCAGGGGTGTTTTTGCTTTTGTTTTCATAGATGTGTTTGCTTGTCATTATTTCAATATTTCTGTCAGATGATGCAGGTCAGCCACAGGTACAGTTTGTTTTACAGTGTACGAAATTCTCATGTCTTTGCTGAAAAATTTCATAATTTCTTTTTGGGCTTGTTTTACACACAGTACACAAGTGTAAAATATCCTATAAATATGTATCTACATGTCACATACATGGCTTAAAGCTGAATTATGTAACTATTTACATGTTACAGCTGAGCTTTGTCTACTGTATGCTCTACTGTATGTTACTAACCAACAAACACTTGGCATGAAAAGTCATTTTGACTATAAAATGTGTTGATTTTGCTTAGCTTGATTGAACTGACGTGATTATATTATTACTTCACAAGCTTATAGCTTATTATAGCTTGTAAAGTCTTTCACTGTTGAACGCATCCAAAGGATATGTTGCTGTACTATCTTGCAGACAAGAAGTAAAACTGTTTTTTCACAGTATTTGTGATTGTGAAATTCTAACAATTCTCTTCCTCTTTTTCTTTTTTTTTTTTACAGACACCACTAAAAATAGTTGCATTCAAAAAGCAAACCCACTCAAAAGCAAACCAACCAACCAAAAAAATGATGCTGTAACATAACTACATAATATTTTGATTGCGCAGCTGTTCTGTATACAATAATTGTAAACTTGGTACTTTGACTTGTCTTTTTATCCAGGTTCATGTAACAGAAGAGAAGAGCATTTTAAAGTCACAATGGGCCACGGGAAGCAGAGGAAGAAATAGGACAAAGAAATGGGATGAGATGAGATTATTTTCCGCAGTGCAATTATGAAACATGTAATTCATAAAACAGAGGGTTTTATGTGGAAGCCTTTCAAACAGTTTAGAGCTAGTTACATTTGGGGCAAGTCCACCATAAGCAGCATTGTTCATTGTTTTTAATTGTTAAAAACATCTTTCTGTATTTTATCTGATATTTTCCATTATTTCTCTCGTGATTTGTGTAGACCACAACAGATATTACACTTCAAAATGCCCAAGAGCTACTGACTGAGGAGGTGCGTGCCATCTTCATTTTGTCTAAACCATGCAAAGTCATGTGCAAATATGTGGTCAAACCCAGTGTGGTGATGTGAGAAGGAAGCAGAAAGCAGCTAAACTGAGAAAAAGAGGTTGTAGAAAGCGTATGCTTTCATATTTCTACGAAATGTAACTTCTTTTTCTCACAGTTCTCTGTTTCTCTTCCTGCACCAGTGTCAGTCTTTCAGTGCCTCAGCTCTGAATGTGGCCACACTTTGAGAATGGGGCACACTTTGTTCTGTATGCTGTCGTTTTTTTGTGAGTACATCAGTAACTTTGTTTGATTTGCACACATTAAGGGACTACTTTTTTCCTGTTTGATAGTTCAGCCAGTTTGATAATGTCTGGTCATGTATCCTCTCTTTTTTTATAGTGCTGAATATACTCCTTGACTGTGGACATACTCAAGGTGATTGAACAATTTTCTGTTTCTGTTTATTCATTTAAGATAAATCTCCATCTACGGAGAGTCCTCTGATCACATCCCTTTTTCTTTGTTTTTGTTGATATTTTTTTTTTAGCAGCATACATTATGATTAAGACTAATGTATAGTTTGAGTCATTGCCCCCGAGCAAACCGCCAAAATTTCTTTAACCCTAACTATGTACTGTGTATGTTTGCATTGGGGTCTAGATGCTGAGCTGACCTATGAACCAAACTCACCCTATTTATTTACCGGAGAGTCCATTACCTTCACATGTGACATGGGAGAAGGAAATGACACTGACTGGCATTACAAATTCAACAGAAATGGTCAACAAATTGTCTCCTTCAGCACAAAAAACACACACTCGCTTAAACTGACGGCTGACTTGAGTGGTGACTATCAGTGCATTGGTCGTCACAAGGGCTCAGAAAAAGATGAAAAAGAGAGCAACAATGTTACCCTATCCGTATCAGGTAAGATATCAAATTTATTGTCACTATTTGCTATTGCCTGTAGCATAGCCATGTTGAGATAATTACTACACTACCGCAGGCATAATCAAGAAAAATAAAGTTAGGAATAAGAAAAGAATCTACTTCTCTTCTTCTTTTTCTTCTTTAGAGGCTATACCTCTAAACGCTGCAACCATGAAATTTGAGATGTAGTCAAAGCCAGCTAGGCTGACAAAACCTTACCTTCTGTGCAGGGTATTAATAACTGTGTGAGTCAGATCACAGACAAATTTCTATCACACCGACAGATTTTTTCAGATTCTGAAATTCAAGTAAATCAAACTAATTCAATAAAAGTACTTAATACAAGACGAGCCACTGTAGAAACTTGGTTGGTTAACTCACATGGCATTAACTCTTATATGAATGCAGAATATGAACTGAGTTTATATTTGGCATAGGTCTTTACCACAAGGATACATCAAGCTCTTCACAGCAGAGCATGTATTGATACTGATGTAATGGTCGGCAGATATTGTAAATGTACATACATCTGAATGCTGGACTTGAGGTGGGGTGTAGGAAATGCTGCAGGTGATTGCAACAGTTGCAACATTAGCTTTTAGCTGAGTAGTGTAGCAGGAGGCCGTTGTGGCATCATACCACTGTCAAGGGTGCACTGGACACAGTGCATGTTGCAGTGAGACTTTGTCAAGTGAGAGTAGCCCCCTAGGCGTCAGCTGAGAAAAAAGAGTAATGGGTTAATCTGTGCTGTAGTTTAGGAACTGTGCCCTCTGCCTGCACTGGCTGGTAGCCAGCAGCAGTATGCTTATATGGCTTTTGAAATGTTTCTGAATATGCAGTGACATCTTCTGGCCACAGGCAAGTCCTACAAGTCCATGTGCATGGATGGATTATGAATCAGAAAGCAGGTCCGACACCAATTAAAATGAGTGCAGGTTACACATGGCTCTTCTTTTTTGTTCAGCTGACCTTAGGGGGGTTCTGTAATTAAAGTATACTATGTGTATCCTATATGGGCAATATTCCACATTTTTTGCAGTAATGTAGCAAGCTAATAATTACTTTCAAGAAATGTACTCATAGAAATATTCAAAAATACATGTTCTGTTCTGTATATTCTAAATCCAACAGCACACAAACCCAAAGTAACTCTGAGAGCAGACAGGACAGCTATACCAGTGGGTGGCAGTATGATGCTGATTTGTTCTGTGGAAGGCTCGACTGGCTGGGAATATGGTTGGTTCAGACGTAGCTCAGACATCATATTCATGATAGATGGCAACAGCTCAATCATCAGTGTCTCACAAGAAGGCATGTACTGGTGCCACGGAAGAAGAGGAAACCCAGTCTTCTTCACAGAAGACAGTGATATGTTTCGTGTTGAGATGACTTGTGAGTTTAAATGCATCCATCATATTACTACCAGGATTAACACTGAACACTTTAATGTGTTTATTTTATATTTCTGTTTGGATGTTAACAATGTTTCTTGGTGTGAAAAGTGTCCAACAGGATCTTTGTGACCCGGCAACAGAACTGGACTCGAATATACAGTGGTGAGACGATCAATGTCAGATGTGAGATCGAGGGAGGAGAAGACACTGAGTGGGAGTATGAATGGAGAACAACCAGCTCAAACACACCTCCAGCACACAGTGAATACAAAATTAAAAGTGCTTCCCACAGTGGATCCTACTGGTGTAAGGGTAGAAGAGACTTGTATTCCTCAACAGAGTGGAGTGAGGCCTTCTCACTCACAGTATTATGTAAGTCTGATTGTCTTGCATTTATACCGTCATGTTTTTGTGTATTCATCTGTCCATCCATGAATAACATCACTGTTTTTCACAAAAACATACAGCTTTTAAGCCCAAGCCCACAGTTATAGCAGATAGGAGGACCATACCAGATGGTAACAACGAAAGACTGACCTGCTCTTTGGACAACTCTGCTGAGTGGAAATACTACTGGTTCCGACGTCGCTCAGTTTTGTCTGAAAGTGAGATCATTAGAGACGGTGAACCAGATAGAGTTATCAGTATCTCAGAAGGAGGCATCTACCACTGCAGAGGAGGTAGAGGAACCCCAGTTTTCTTCACAGAGGACAGTGATGCAGTTACCATTGAGAAAAGGGGTGAGTTTTATTGATTTAGTATAGAGCAGCACATCATGCAACATGCAATTAATGCTTAAAACACTCTGTTTATCTTCTGTTTCTATAGTTTCCAACAAGCCTGTTGTGTCTCTGCACCCTAACTGGCCTCTGATATTCAGTGGTGAGGCAATCACTATTAGATGTAGGATTTATGAAGATGCAATCACTGAGTGGGAATATGAATGGAGCAAACCCAACACAAGTCCAGCAGACGATGAATACAGGATTAGCAATGCCACTGTGTCTAATAGTGGAAACTACAAGTGTGTGGGTAAACACAAATGGGACACGTATTGCTCATCAGAGTGGAGTGATGTTGTCACACTGATAGTTTCATGTAAGTTGAACTGTGTGTTTCATGCATTTCATATATACTTTAATTTGTAGCTCAAAAACAAATGTGTTTAAAATGTCAGTACTTCTTTAAATTGCAGATGATAATATATGGCCTTGCAAGTTTGATTGTGTTTTGTCTATGTATAAGTTGCAGTGCACTGAGCTCTCAGTGCCACAGTAGTCATGACCTTTTTGTTCTGAACTGAACAGCAAACACACCAAAGGCTGAACTGAGTGCTGATGACAGAGACATTCCAGAAGGGGGCAGTGTGACCCTGACCTGCTCTGTGAAGACATCATCACCTGGTTGGAAGTACTTCTGGTACAGAGGAGAGAAAACCTCTGAACCCCTGACCACACAAGATGTTGTCTTACTCTCAAATGAAGTAGTTCGTGTTTCAAAGGAAGGAGTCTACTGGTGCAGAGGAGGAAGAGGAGACCCACTCTACTACACAGAGTACAGTGATTCAATCAGTATTAACAAAATTGGCACAAACAGGGCTGTTGTGACTCTGCAACCAAACTGGTCTGAAATCTTCAGTGGAGAGACGATCACGCTCAGATGTGAGATCAAGAACGGAGGAGACACGGAGTGGGAGTATGAATGGATAACAACAAGCTCAAGAAAACCTCCAAACCAAAATGAATACAAGATTAGTTCTGTTTCTTTTTTAAACAGTGGACAGTACTGGTGTAAGGGCAGACAGAAAAGAGCTGAGCAGAATTCAACAGGGTGGAGTAATGCCTTCCAACTAACAGTGTCTTATAGTAAGTCAAATATTTCATTCATTTCATTCACACATGCCTTCAAGTTTTGGCTGAATGTTTCTACATAGTGTTTTATGTGTTAAATGTGTAGTATCTAAGAATTTTATGTAATCCCTCAACAAGTCTAGCTCTTACAATGAAACATGTTTTTATTCTGAGAAAATCATTCTTCAACAGATCAACCTGAGCCTGTCCTCACTGTGTCTCCATTGTGGCTGAATGCTGGAGACTCAGTAACTCTGAACTGTGAGGTTGAACATCCATCTGCAGGATGGAGGTTCTACTGGTATAAGACTGTTCCCAAACTACCAGACATGTATATTCCCTACAACTACGACTACGACTACAGCTACTTTCATCGATTTCTAGATATGCATAGGATGGACAGTCGAAGATTTCATAACTCCTACAGCTATGAGCTGCTGTCTGGGAGTAACAACGGGACTGAACAGGGTTCCTACATCATCCATGGACAGACACACACAGCAGGATATGTGTGCAGAGCTGGAAGAGGAGACCCCGTGTATTACACTGATTATAGTGAAGAAAAGTTTGTCTGGTCTGCAGGTCAGTTTGCTTGTTTCTTGCTTCCCTCTCTCTAAAAGAAGACACTATGTTATATCTTGAACGCTAATGTCTGAGTGGGCACATGCCTCCCAAAGACAAAATGTAATGATTGTGAAAGTATCGGGGCTAATAATAAAAATAATAATAATTTTTTACAGTAGTTTTCTGTTTTTTGAATTGTATACAAAACTCTGGACATTATCTATAAATTAAAAACCAAGCTACTTGTTTACGTATTATGCTAAAAATGACAAATTACAGTTATTTCTCATTTTTCTACTGGAGTATTTCTTTTAAAGTGTACCGTTAAAGACTGTAAACAGTTGCACAGACAGACATAGTTTCAAAATTCATGCAACAAAGTACCCCCCGTGACTGTTGCCACTGACTGGTGACCATGCTTTGTGTTTAACCATTTCACACCCAAGGCACTGAAGCATTTGTAGCATTTTTAATGCTCAACAATCTACGATAGTGTAAACACAATAAAAACAAAATATCAGATTGTTTTTTTAATATCTGTATTCTTTGTTTGGCTAATTCATCTTGTTTTCCAGATTTTAATTCACAGGCGTCTCTCGCAGTGAGTCCTGACAGAGTTCAACACTTCATCTATGACTCCGTGTCGCTGAGCTGTCAGGGAAACTCTACTGAATGGAGAGTGATGTTTAGAGAAAACTACAGATTATCTGTGTCACACTGCTCCACCTTGGGAACAATGACTGGATCCACATGCCACATGGACGGTCAGTTGCTCAGGAATACAGTGTTCTGGTGTGAGTCTGGATCAGGAGAGTTCAGCAACGCAGTCAATGTCTCTACAGATCGTAAGTTTTCATTACATTCCTTCTTACATGTCTCGAACATCCAATTTTCTCATTTTAGAATCCTATTGTATTCATATGTATTGGACATACTTCTTAATATGTCTATCCGGATTAATTATAAGTAAATTCGGCCTGTGAAACAAGTCATACTGTATGTACGTATACAAGATGAAATGTCAGGTCTTTCATACCATTCATACTATTTAATGGTTTTACAGTTTCTATTATCCTGGTGAGTCCTGTCCATCCTGTGACTGAGGGAGATTCTGTTACTCTTGGCTGCATGTTGAGGCAGGGACAATTACTTTCCAATGTCACTTTCTACAAGAATGACAACCTCATCCAAAACAATGACAGAGCAGAGCTGAAAATCTCTGCGGTCTCAAAGTCAGATGAGGGCTTCTACAAGTGTGAATACTCAGGAGATGAGTCACCCAACAGTTGGATCTCAGTAAAATGTGAGTATGATTGCAGATTTAGCTGATTTCAATGCATTAAAGTTAATAAGAAAAGATGTTGATTATGTTTCTTTTCTGTGACCCTTTGCTGGGGTGTGTACTGCTTTCAAATATCAAATGAATTAACATTTGCTCTTTATTATTGCAGCATCCAGCTCTCCATTTCCTGTGTCACTGATCGTCGGGCTGTTCATTGGCATTTTACTGATTGTTCTCCTGCCACTGCTGGTGCTTTTTTGGTACAAAAAGTCAAAGGGTGAGAACTTTTCCTGCTTATTTTAGATAAATTACACTCCGTTTATTAAAATTCAATGAGGAATTCTGACATTGTGACATGGAGCAGCTGGTTCAGTTTGCAAAATAAAAAAGTAAACTAATATTTACTGTTTTTTTGGGGGGGGTTTTCAGGTAAATGTTGTCACAGGTTGGTACACCTTCACATTCTTGTCTCATCATAAACATACATATACATTTTGCTTTTACTATATCTTACACATTAATATTGTGTTGTTGTTTTTTTCTAATCAAGGCTCATCCAGTCTGAGAGAACCAATCAGGGTTCTGCTACAGCTCAAACTGTCAACCGAGATGAAAATCAAGTATACTCCTCTCTTCTCTATGGTCAGTCTCCTTTAGTCACACGTAGTTACTATATTTACAATAATAATGCCACATTCCCTGTGCTGCAGATTTAAAACTGTCAAACCAAATAAAGAACTATGGTATCACGAAGTGACTAATTCAATGTTGTCTTGATTTTTGCTGATCTGTAGGTGATGCTGGTGTCTACGAAACAATCCGTCATTCTGGAAACACTCGACGTGGTACAGTATAAACTCTGATTTATGCAGAGCTGTCCAAAAAAATATAACTTTAACAAAATTATTAAAATTCAAGCCAGTAAAAGCTTTCTTATTTCAGGTGAGCAGGCTGATGACTACAGAACTGTTACGTCTCACATTCAGCTCCAAGGTCTTGGAAAGAGGGGTGAGTACACAAGATAGGAAACACCATGAATAAATGAATTGATTGTTAATTCAACCAGCAATCCCCAAATGTACATATTACACCACTAAATCACACATCTATGTGTGGGTGTGAAACTTAAAGGACACTAATCCACTCTACTGGGAAGGTTTTACACCAGAATTTGGGAACCTGGCAGCAGAGATTTGTTCCCATTCAGACACAAGCGCAACAGTGAGGTTGGCCAATGTTGGTCGATGAGGCCTGGCTCCCAGTTTAAGTCAACCCAAAGGACTTGAATGGGGTTGAGGTCATGGGTCTGTGCAGGGGAGTCAAGTGGAGGCATACCCATACATACTTCCCTAAATGGAACTAAGAGGCCAAATCCAATCCACGAAACACCCTCTGAGGCTAAAAGTACACATATTCAAATGCTTTGTGTGTAGTATCAAAGACAACTTACACTTTTTATCATATTGTTTTAACAGGAGTTTGTGATGATCCAGCGGAGAGCTCTGACTACAGTAACATGGAGCCAGGTTCAATTACAGGTACAATATTAACACCTGCTATTTAGCTCCCTGGTAAACTTGCATTTGAAGTAAGCTTTCACAAAAACATCATATCAGTATTACTAAATACACAACAGCAGAGGTCAGTGTGGAGTTACAAATCCAATTTGAGAAACTCTATGCAAGTACATAAGTGGAAACAGACTTGATTATGTTCTAGGTTTAATTATCAAGTTCATAATGTTCTGTTGTATTAATTATGATTTTTGCTCCAGGTCCATAAAGAGAAGTGCATCATCAGCAAAATAACAGAAGCGTGGACAACATTCAAACAGTTACTGTTATATTGTACTTTATTTCCTGTTGATTTCTGCTGAATTTGCTTTTCTATTTATGCATATTTTATTGCAATGTTATAACCAGTTTGTACATAGAATTATAAATGTGTCTTTTCATGTCAGTAATGGAGCTTGGCGAGGTGTTTTGTTATTCTTAGTCTTGTACAGATAACTTGTTTGAGCAGTTAAATATTGTAAGCTTACTTCCATTTTTGATAATATCAAAAATATAATATGCACTCAGGATTTTATCTGCTGTTAACATAGTATATATTATCTATTTATAGTATAATTTATCTAGCCTACACCGGTACAGCATATAGTAACATAAATAACATGACATGCTGTCATGTTGGCATTAAATTAAAAATACAATAAAGTAAAAAAAAAAAGCATGTGATAAGTTGTCTTTGTGTTATTGTACATAAATATGGGATTTCGATATTTTGCACATCATCACATTTTATTTCTGTTTACATTTTAATAATTTAAAATACTTTTTCGGACACTCAAAGACACTTTCCTTGGTGAAAAAAAAAAAAGATCAAAGCAGCATAATGACATCAAACATCCCAGCAGTACGTTAAAAACACATAAGACTAAGCTAAAAATTAAAAGCAGTTTTTAAAAGGTGTGTCTTTGTCAGAGATTTGAATGTGGATAGGTCAGCGTTTGGGGAGAGAGTGCTTGGTCCTGGGTAGTGGAGTCAGGAGGTTTGCTTCGGGGGAACGGAGGCTGCAGGATGGATCGTTGCAGTGG
This sequence comes from Miichthys miiuy, assembly GCA_036365135.1. Classification (NCBI taxonomy): domain Eukaryota; kingdom Metazoa; phylum Chordata; class Actinopteri; family Sciaenidae; genus Miichthys; species Miichthys miiuy. The sequence continues at coordinate 4,962,480 of CM071625.1, read as the reverse complement.
AGGGGGCCTGGTTATGAAGGTCTTTGTGTGTGAGAGGAGGAGGATTTTGATTTGGATACGCTGTGTGGTCACAAGTGTGGGTGTGAGTGAGCAGGTGAGCAGCAGTGTTTTGGATGTATTGGAGTTAATGTAAAGTTTTGGATGATATGCTGCAGTGATTTTTAACCATGGGGCCGCGGCCCACTTTTGGGCCACAAGCACGACTTAGAGGGCTGCAAAACACTTTGAGTTTTGCACAATTTGACTGCATAGGTTACCAGTTGAAGACACCAGAGGTATTACTGTTATCCATGAGACACTCAGTTACAATACAGCTTCCCACCACTTGCTGGCGGTAATGCGTCAGTCAGTTGTTTAACAAGCTCCAATGAAGAGCGACGTCTGGTTCAGCCATGCAAAAATGAGCAGTTGATAAATTCATTTGCAGATTATAAGGCTTTATTTTCATTTACAGTGTATTGAATTTGAAAGTTGTCATTTTATTTATTTATTTTATTATTATATTTTGAATGTATTTATTTTATTACCACATTATTTAAAAATAAGACAATATAACTAATAATTAGGAGAGGCACTAAAAAAAAAGCCTGTTTGGCGTCTTGTTGTATGTGCAGGTTTAGTTTGATACAAATCAAACTAAAAGTGAGGTCAAGTTGTGTTGAAGACAACACACAGGGTACTGTTGTAATAACAACAGGATGTGGAAAGTTGCTCATGCTCAAAGGTCAGCAAATGCAGACCTCAGCACTTCACACATCTAGATCAGATGTATTTATAGTCGTCTATAGATACAGTGTCTTAACATTTACTTTTTGTCGACTGCTTATATGAAATAGAGTGGTGTTAAAAGTCTACAATTTAAATTAAATGCTGAACTCTTATTCTAATCTAATCTGTAAAAGCCACAACACGCAGTCTGTCTGCATGTTCTCCTTTCTATCTCAATCTCCACCCATTTATTTTTATATCTCTAATTCGTCACAGCAGAGTTTCATAGACCAGAAAAAGGAACCGGACGTTGTTTCTCTCAGAGATGGCTCGTGGTTATCGATACTCGATCTGCTTCTTTACATGCGGTGTTCTGCTGCTGTTTGGGATCTCTCTCCACAGTATGTATACATCTGGTTTTACTGTTGTGATTTATCTGTTTAGCTGTTACAGTCTTGCATGAGGTCAGAATTGCACAGCTGCATTTAAGTATGTAGGTCAAGCTTATACGTGTAGTATTTCCTAGATGTTTGCATATCTTCTGGATTATCTGTCTTTAGTATCATGTAACAGCTACATTTAGACAAGACTAAACCACACAAACTTTATTTTAACAATAAGAGAACTGACTCTCCAAGATCCAAGAGAGGTGGATGACACACAAAGGGAAACAGTCGCCATCACTGCAAGTTGTAGGGTATATAATCTGCGTATGAGATACCTAATACCATTATTACTACACTTACATGATCAAAATCCATAACATAAAAACAATTTCATGGATTACAGTTAAATACAGCTTCTCAACATGAGTAAACTTTTTTAATTTGGTGGCAAAATCATTGCTGATAACAGTTAAGGTGTATACAGATCATGAATGTATTATGAGATCAGGACTTTTTACAGTAAGTATAAACATTGACATCTCTGTTTCATTACAACATTGCCGTCTTCTTTATTGACAAACTGCTCAAAGTGGAGAATTATTGTAATGTGGGACTAATGACCCAAGCCAGGCGATACCCGGAGGCCTTGTGGGCACATGTGGGGCCCCTAGACTGCAACCTAGGCCGGCCTGTGTTTTCTCCCATCATGTTCAAAGAAACAAAACAAAAAGATGAAACTTGTTTGCCTTTGTGTTTCAGATGTGGAGGCTTCCAATTGTAAAAATGTCATTGTCATCCATAAAAAAGTTGGAGACACCGCAGAGCTGCCGTCATGCTTACCAACTGAAGGGGTCACCTCTGCAGCATGGAGATATGGAGACAGCAGACTTGCAGACAAAGATATTATTGTTGCTGACGAAAAACAGTTCAAGGGCAGATTAAACCTAAACCCCACAAACTTTAGTTTAACAATTAGAGAACTGACTCTCAAAGACTCAGGTAATTTCAGTTTTTTGTCAGCGGCGTATGACAGCCAATGGCCAACAGTCCACGTCACACTGCATGTTCACGGTAAGACGCTTCTATTTTTATTTATTTTGTTTGCTTGTGTTTTCTGTGCTCGCTCCACCACCATAGCCTCTCGTGTCTGATATCATTGTATTTCATTTCCTGAGCTACGTGTCCGCCCCCAAAACTACCAATCTGAAATGTTTCATTATTATACACAAATGTTTACCTTCATTATGTGTTAATCCAAGAAAAAATTTGCCTCATAAAAATTAGATTTGTATATTTATTCTCTGTTTTGTGGATCTAGTTTTGCTATTTGTGCATTTGTTTTTACATAAATGTATAATGGATTTAATTCAGACAGTTGCAATGTCTAGTCAAGTAAAACTGTCCCTCCCTCTGCCAACATTAGAGCCGATAGCAGAGCAGCCCGTCGTCGCTGCTAATTCCACCTGGCACAACTTGAATCAATCCTGTACAGTTTTGCTGGAATGCAGTGCACGCACTGGCAGCCATGTCTCCTACAACTGGACCGTGAGGAACCAAACCATCAGTGGGTCCAGGCTGCAATATGTCAGCAAGATGCAGTACGGAGACACCACATTCACCTGCACAGTCTACAATTCTGTCAGTGTGATGTCGGCATCTAAAATAGTGAAGTGCAGCAACGATACGGAAGAAAGTATGTGCAGAGATGTAGTTGTGGTTTACTGTTGTTGAATTATCAGGAGGTGCTTTTAACAATGTTTTTACGAATCTAGAATTATATTAACGTTGATGTCAGCATCCAAATCAGTGAACTGTAGCAGCGACTTACAAAAACCAGGTTTGCTTTAATTAAATTATATCTCAGTCTGTATTTATAGAATGAAACATGAAGCATACTGAATAAACAAGAGTAAGGAATCAATTTTAGATGGGCTATGGGCCAACTCTGTAGAGGTCAGAGATCATGTGTGGATAACCACGTCACTTTTGCTCCATGCAAACATCACAATATAATCCACATGGATATATGGTCAATGACGGCCTATGATATTAGCTATTCATCTACACTGAAATTAAAGCAAAGTAAGGATGTACAAAGCCGATCCACAGGATTGTGATCAGGACTGATTTGTTTTGAGCCATAAGACTGTGATGTTGAAAAGTCTAAGACACTCCTGCACAGATGATTAGAAATGGGGATAATGTTTGACTCATACAGAGATGTGAATGACCAGGTTAGATTCTTTATTTTTAAAACCAGGATAAGATGTAACAGAAACTAGTTTCTGAGATCAAGTTTCTAGTGGAGGAAAGTGTTATATAACTACACTTTATTGATAAACTTGTTCTTTATTATTGCAGTGTCCAGCTCCTCATCTATTGTAGTCTTGAGTGTCGGATCGGTTATTGGAATTTTACTGATTGTCCCCCTTTCGCTGCTTTGCTACACAAAGTTGAAAGGTAAGACCTCTCGCTGATGTTAGATGTAAGACATGATCCTGTAGTCAAACGTTGTAACATGTAACGTTTTTCTTTTTCACAGATCAATCTTGTAACAGGTTGGGACACTTTCATCTTCAACTTAACAACAGCAGCAATATGTTCTTCACTGATAATATATACTAATATAAATGTTGAACTACATGCTTTAGGGTCACCCAGTCTCAAACGGTCAACCATGATGAAACTGAACAGCATGTGTACTCCTCTCTCCTCCATGGTAAGTCTTCTGTCCAATCCTGTTTGCCTTTACAGCTATTTTTAAGTCTCAGTCAGCTGGTTTTAAAAAAAAAAATACAAGAAAAATCACAAATTTCACTGATTATGTCTGACCTGTAGGTGACGGCTGTGTCTATGAAACAGTAAGAGGTTCTGGAGAGGCTGGAACAGGTATAGTATAAACACTGATTACTATGGTGCTTTTTAATAACTTAGTGTTTAAAATCCCAGTAATCAAAAACACTCTTATTTCAGGTGAACCAGACAATCTATACAGCAATATCACAGTTCATCGTAAAGATTAAGGTAAGAACACTAAATATAACAAATCCAAATATATTTATTAAAGGTACACATTTGCAACATAAGATAAGATATGGATTCTAAAACAGTGCTCACATTCAAGCATACTACGTGCTGTTGGCTGTGGTGTTAAAACCACAGCAACACATCTCTGTAAGAGGAACTATGATGACGTGTTACGCCCCCTTTTGGGCTCAGTTGTGGTGAGCAAAGCACAACCAACTGCACTGTGTCTGAAGCCATTACAGAAGTCCGATCGTGTTACTCTTAAAAACTTATCCTTTCAGGGAAACTGAAGATATCTGTTTATTTAAAAGTCTTGATAAGAACTAGACAATGTACTTCCTGATCAAAATGCAGCATGAATTCTGAGATAAGATATTAGTAAACAGACAGGAAAGTGGGAAGAGGGATGACATGCAGCAAAGGGTTGCAAGTTGTTAATGAATCTGAGCTATTGGAGTAAGGACTTTATTGGGTGCATGCTACTGGGGTGATACAGAGCTAAAATAATTTTATAAGCATTGCTTGAATTACATGAAGTAATTGCCTGAAAATGCTCAAAGTACGAACACTTTACACTGCAGAACAATCAGGAAATGAAATACTAACCCTGCAGGTTTCAGACACGCACTGCAACCACTGCACCATTAAAGACAACAGAAGTAGCAGTTGGGAAAATCATCTGTAGGAGTGAGGATTCCCAACTGCCAAACTTATGGACATCTGTCATGCAGTTGACTTACATTGTAAAAATGAGATGAGATGTATAAAAAAAAGTATATAAAAATGTCCTTAAAGAGCTGAACATTTTGAAATGTGAATGGTTTCTGTGGCTGAATGTATGCAGGAGTAATCCACAGAAAAATGTAATTTTATTTTATTTCATATATTAACATTTTATTGTCAATGTTGCAATGGGAGGCTCTATTCCCACCACATTTACATGTCTATTAAGGTCAGGCCTTGGGAAAGGCAAGTGAAGAAAAAAAAAATTCCTATGCTCCATTTTGAATTTTATTTTCTTCATGCCCTCTAAACACTAAATGGTAAATATATTATGTGTTACCAAGTAATGTTTAGTTCTGTTTAGATCATGGGGTAGGGGATAGACTTTAGCCTCTTGTGGCCCAAAATGAGTATGAGTACACTTTTCAACTGCCAAAAACACCTTTTTTTCACCTACTACATTACAAAAAGTGCTTAAGTGCCTTAATTCATAAATACAGTAGAGAAAACAATTTAGATCAAGAAGTTTTGTCTCATTTGCCCCTCAGGCCTCCCTCATTCATGTGTTGCAGTTGTTTCCTCTGATTTCTGGAACCAGGTCCATAAATAGAAGTGCATCATCAGCAAAATAAGCAACACATTCATGTTTAAAGTCAGCAACTACAACCAGAAAAGTTGGCAAAACATATTTAATTAAAAATACCACAATGGCAACTTATTTTTAACTGTCTAAACTTCTTTTAACATCACTCTGTTAGCATCTGGGAACTGAGGAGTTTTTGCCTCAATTCTGAAAGTGAAACGTTTTCCATTCTTGGTTGATGTAGCTGTAGCTGCTCAACAGTTTGGGCTCTCCGATCGTTTCATAATGCACCAAATATTTTCAAGGTATCAAGTCTGGACTGCAGGCTGCCACTTAAGCACATGGTCTCTTTTACTACGGCGCCGTGCTGCAGAATTTAGATTAGCATCATCTTAAAAAAGATGTTGTATATTTGTCAGCATATGTTGATCCAGAACCTGTATATATCTTTCCACATTAATCGTGCCTTCACAAACATGCAGGTTACCCATCATGCCATGTGCATTAATGCACCCTATACTATCTAAATAAGGGGGTTCAATGTTTTGCACAAGATCACATTTTGTTTTTATTCATATTTTACAGACATCCTCAACTCAGCTGTTTAGATAGTTGGTTCTATATCATGAAGGAAAGGATGGACTGAAGACCAGACCACAAACACATCTTATTTCTGCACCCTAAAGCACACCTTATCGATTCACTTCCTCCTTATTCTTTTCTTTTCTCTTTTCTTCTCCCCATCTTTCTCTTTCATTCAAATACAGGAACCACTGGGATCATGTAGAGTCTCAACTCCCTCCCGGTTCTCTCCCATCTTCCCACCACCAGCTGACAGCAGTCCATCGCTGAACTCCGATTTCTCCTCTCATCCCTTCAATCCTCAACGCTTCAACCTGCATCCCTTCAATCCTCAACCCTTCATTCCTCGTCCCTCGACCCTTTTTCCCTTCATTCCTCGTCCCTTGACCCTCTTCCCTTCATCCCAGATGAATGCACAATGCACAATCATTTATTTTAAATCTATATCCATATTGGTGTGGTCTTTGTTAGTGAATTATTAATCAAAGCTTGATCTTTTACATTGTTATAAACAGCCAGAAGTACTTTTTTAAAGAATGCTGCAAATATTATATGTTACACTGAAATAATTTTTTCACACATGCATGGTTACATATTTAGCCACTAGATGGTGCCACGTGATATACCTGTCAGGTTAGGTCAGTACCTAATGGTTCCTGTGGTCAACTACCGTTCCAGTTATGTGAGTGAGTGCATGCATGATGGCTTACCTAATGCATGAGTCATGTGTCATGTGTTTAATCATGTCATGTCATTGGGTAAGAGTGCTTTGTATATTATTTTTAACAGTTTCAAATGTTTAAATCTCAATAGTTTTTCCTCAATCCAGACGAACAATGCTGTATTCTTATGTATGTTGTGCGAAACTATTAATGTTCTCTTTCTTTAATATCAATACTTGTATTTTAATTGCACTGAGATCCATTTAAACTCAATAAGCTAGTTTAATATGAATTATTGAGCAGTCCTAAATGCACTTTTGAACTAATCTGGGCTGTGTTTCATAGTTTTCTGAAAGGATATGAAGGATCAGGGTGTGTCATTATGTCTTGGTTCTGTTTCTGACTCACTGACCAGCATCATTTTACAGACACTGTATCACTTCTCCTTTCAAGAGAACTGTCAGGAAGCATGATAAAATCACTTCACTTCAGGGTTTTACCAAATATATGGTTAGCTACTTAGTTGATTTCTCCAAATGAAAAGGACAACTTGAAAATAAATGCCCTCTAAAGGGAAAAGGATTATTTGCATACAGAATAGGAGTCCCCTCTCGATGAACAGCTCTTAAAAAAAAGAAGTTGACACATTTTGTCCACTTGATGGTAACAGATAATGAAGATAAGGCCGCTTGACACTTGCAAACAAGTCCCTTAACTTTTTTTAGCCACTGTGGTCAGTGTGTAATGCTGTAAAGAATACACCATGTCAGGTTTGTTTTGTGGAGATACCAAAACATTGCATGGAGAAAAAAGAATTACTCATAGCGTCTTTTGTATTGGTCAAAATAACAACCTCATATTTAGAGGGGACTTTCCATTCTATATCTTTTTTATATTTCTCTTTAAATATAACCTCAGTTTACCAAAGAAGGTAGCTTCTTGAGACTTACTGCTAAGAAACCAAGAGTCATTGCCATGACGTCGGCTATTTCAAACTGCAGAGCAGTACTTTAGGCGAAATGCTAACATTAGCATGCTAATATGCTCACAATGACAACACCTAGCATCCTGATGTTTAGCAGATAATCTTTAACATGTTTAAAATCTTAATTTAGTGTGTTAGCATGCTAACACTTCCAATAGCAATAAACACAAGCTAAAGACACAGCTGAGGCTAAGGTTCAAGGTTTAGCTTAGCTGTCATTATAACATACAGGATTGCACAATGAAATGCATTAATGCAATTCATTTTTGTTCATAAACAAATGTATTTGGCTTTTGGCCCGTTAATCTCCATAGTTGTAGAGTTTTTCCTCTGAGTAACATGAATCCCAAATGACCGGTCAATCTAACCAAGTGTAAAAAATGTCAACTTCATGGTGGCAAATTTGTAGATCAATAAGATTAGTAGGCTCCATCTCTGGGGACCATAAATGTCTGTAGAACGTGTCACAGCAGTCTGCGCCAAAGTGTGTCATACACATGTTGATTCATTATGTGTAACCTCAGTGTCACCTTTTATCTAACCTAGGTGTGAAAAGTTCATTGTTGTGTGTCGCATAGATTGCATATAAAACATGAGCATTGTCTCTGTCTGAAGAACTGAAAGAGTGTGGAGGCTCTGGCCGTCACCATCTTCACAGTCCTGCCTCAGCCGGCTACCTGCTAATCTAAAAATGGGCAAAGAGGTGAATCGTGGGAAGAACTGAAGTGGGCTGAATGTGTGGGGTAGGGTGGAGAGGCCATGACTTCGCGTTAAACCAATCAACATTGATAGATTTAAGGAAGTGACCTAAACCATCTTTTTCTAAACCTAACCAAGAAGTTTTGGTGCATAAGTCTTAGCAAACTACAACAGTCACCTGATATGTTTCCCCAACAAGCTTTATTTTGAAACTCTAACCAGATATTGGATATTTATTAATGCTAAATAGGCCACACTAGAGGATATTGTGTAAGTGTCACATTTTGCCTCGCCTAGGCCTGAAAAGTATACAGTGGTCTGTCTTGTGTATTACACACAGTGACCTAGTTGGAGTGATCAACTTATAGAGAATCAAAAATATATGTAATATATGTAAAATGTTATAAATATTGGTCATTTAACGAAAGTTAAGTTAGAAAAAGATACAAAACGTGTAGGTTGGATGTGGTCTCTAAAGTAGTGAGACGAGGGGGAATTTCATTCTTGCACCTTTTGATAATAATAAAAAAAAGTGAAGTCACACTTGCCTATAAGTTGTGTGAAGCATCAAATCAACGCAGTTTAAGCAGACAATTGTTTGTGTGTTCACACTGTGGATTTCACATCAAAGCTGAACAATCCCCACGTTAAAATTCAAAGAAGTCCAGATAGTGTTGCATGCAGTGCACAGACCACCTCTGCAGAAACATCAGACGGTAGGGTAAAGTGTATTGCTGGCATTGTTAAGACAATGGCCTTTTTCTTTTTTTTTTTATTGAGACAAGCGATAAGTGAAACCACAGAGTTTCACTGCTAGCTGCTGAAAGACTCTGCAGTCCTGCTGAGCCCTGGTTTCTTACTGTCCCCTCATGACATTTTCATTTTCTTAACTCACTTCTGCTGAAGTCTATGCAGCACAGTCCCCCACGAGCCATCAAAAACATATATGATAGTGATAGCAGCTGTACTCTTCCTTCTATAAATGTAACACATTTACAGTATATCATGTTATATGTGCTAAATGTAGCAGGTGGTCAGGCAGCCAGCGTGAAAATACATCCTCTTTTACAGAAGCAACGTCATTAAAGATTCGCCACAGATAAGGCCTTTATCCTGATGCTGGGTTGTTCACTTCCTGACTTACTGACTGCACACGAAAGTAAGTTCTGTTTAAGAAGCATGCAGTTTTATGCCTTGTTGTGCAAGCACAGAGCGGCACACCACAGAAACAGAAGGGGTTTTTATTCATACGTTGTGTGGAGGAAAAAAACACTGTGGGTAGCACAGGGTCTGTGCTACCCACAGTGTCTGTGCTACCCACAGGACCTGTCCATGCGAGGCTAGGATTATTAAGCTGTTTCTCACACTTGCAGCTTGAGCCTCTGCAGCTTGTCCAGAATGTTCCTTCTCCACATGTTCACATATACCCATCTTACCACTGCTCTCTCTTTTCTGCTGCAGAATTCAGCTCAAAACTCTGGTGGTGGCCTATAGGGCATTGTGCTCTTCTCAGTGAAGGACCGGCAGTGTTGACGAAGCTCTCCAACAGAATTGTTGGCCCTTTCTGCCACCTTTTTCTTGTTGCTACTTTCAGCCATTATGCCCCTGATTTTGGGCTTTTCTAATTCCTCTTTGTGTATGGCTTTAAACTTGTGTTCTGGTGCACTTTGAGCTGTATTATGTGCATGAAAGTTTTCTATTTAAACATGCTAATGTTTAATTAATGTGAGGAACTGTGCCCTTTTGATGGCATTTACTTTTTGAATCATTTAAGTATCTCCTCATCTAGGAATATCTGACAACAGGATGTGGCTTCTTCCTGCTTAAAGGTTTTCAGATGAGGACACTCACCTCAAACACAACCCACACATCTAGGTCAGAAAGTTACTGTCAGTCGTCTGTAGATGCCTTGTTTGTTAGTTTGGGTTAATTCATGGTGGGAATGGCATAAGTGATATAAAATGGGGTCAGGGCTACCAGAATTTATAGGAAATAGTCAAGTGAGGCAATGATGAATATTTACTTTTTGTCACCTAATAGAAATAAATAGCGCAGTGTTAATATGGTACAATCCAGTGCATAACAACTGTGTGTGACGAAGATCTGATCAATGATCTTTTATTGAGCTCATATTCTCTAGCTATGTCGTACTTTTTGATTCGTTGCTTCTTGGTTTTACAGGAACCTTCAACCGCTCTCCACCCTCTTTTTTTTTTTTTTTTTTTCTATGCGCTACAGCCTAGTTCGAAGAGGAAACAGACGTTGTTCCTCTCTACACAGAGATGGTTGGTGGTCGCCTTCGTTGCCTGAGCTGTTTCATTGCATGCAGTTCTGTGCTGCTTCTGGGGGTCTGCCTTTATGGTATGTACACCGCAGCTTTTTTTTTTTAACCTGTTATGAGAATTGTTTGTGTGTGTGTGTGTGTGTGTCTGATGCACTCTCTTATACGCTTGAAATTGACTGCAGAATTTACTGGATGTGTAGTTTCGGGAAATGACGAGTATTCCTTGGAAGATGTCTGTCTTGAGTGTTTTGCAAATGGTAGATGGACTAAACTTCAAAGCTGCTATAGTAATATACTGATTTGAAAACGGAAGCACCCAAATTAAAGAAATGTATAAAAGGCAACAACTGTTTAATATTCATAAAAAAAAAAAATTTTTTTTTTTCCCATTCTCAACGTTTATTGAAACTTTTAAGTGGTTTTGGTTTTATGAAAAGGCAAAAATTGTATCTTGTGGTCTATGTTTTGCATTTTAGGCAGACTGTGTGTCAGCAAATTTCCTGCTACCACTGCTTGGTTACAAACTTTCCAATCTTGATCAAGCTGCAGGACGGGTCATCTGTTTCTGTCCCTCTTTGTTCTTTTCTGGAGTGGATTGGTTATATTGTCATATACTTTCTAATATGCTTGCAGTCGGATAGTTTGATAAATTATAGTTGGTTGAACAGTTTATACAGTAACCTGCGGTGGTTGGCATTTTATTTTTTTATTTTATTTATTTTTTTGCAGAAGTAGAGGAGTGCATATGTTTAAAAAAGAACTCACACTTCACACTACAGCTCACAGACACAAGCTATCAGTGTTTCTTGGCTCACCAACAACTGAACATCAGACCAGACACAACATGGCAACAGAAACAAGTGAACATTTCCTGAGTAGACTCCATCAGTAACACCAGCACTGACCAAAAGTGACAAAGATCTCTGAATAAAGTCACTGAGGTCAGGGTCTGTGGCTGCTCTGCTTTTACTTTGGAAAGGAGGCAATTGTACCATTGTTGTGCTAAAATACTACTCTGGCTGTAGTGTTGGCTGCTAATTTCTATCTACAGCACCAACAATGGCTTTGAAGAGTCTGATTCTACATGATTCCACATAACTGTTATATTTTATACCTTAGTGAGTCTTTTGCTTAAAACGTCCTACAAACTCATCATGACAAGTTTTCTGATCCTCCCTTCTAGTTTATAATTGAGATGAGATGACTAAAATAAATTTGTTTACGTTTAGGGAAGTCTCATAAAAGGAAATCGGTGTTGACCGTTGGCAGGCGGTGACAGGACGCAAACAAGTGCTGAAGAAGGTTATTTTATACTGTGCCATGCCGTCATGTCATTCTTGAATGTCATGCAGTGCCATCACGCGCTGTCATTTACATATATTCTGCAAATGAGATACCTAATACCGTTATTTGTATGCTTACATGAGCAAAACACATAATTTCACACAGAAAAAAACCACATAATTTCATAGATTACAGTTAAATACAGCTTCTCAAATGGAGTAAGCTGCAAAAACTTAGTTGCAAAATCATTGATGATAGCAGTCAGGGTGCATACAGATCTTGAATGTATTATACGAGGTCCCCTCAAGACATTTCGTAGAGTTGAGCGTATATGATGTAGAGCTATCTGTTACTGTTAACCTATGTATAACCTATAATGCTGTTAACAGAAACTCCAGCCCTCATCAACACCTCTGTTTCATTACAACACTGCCATCCTCTTTACTGACAAACTGCTCACATGGAGAATTATCATGTTGTTATTATCTTGTGTGACTAATGACCCAGGCCAGGTGACACCCATGTCCGACAGCCTTTGCACATGTTGGGGCCCCTAGACCGTAACCTAGGCCGGCCTGTGTTTTCTTACTCTATGAACACTGAAGATATTCTCCTCTTATGCTAAAAGAAACAAAACAAAAAGATGAAACTTGTTTGCCTTTGTGTTTCAGATGTGGAGGCTTCCAATTGTAAAAATGTCATTGTCATCCATAAAAAAGTTGGAGACACCGCAGAGCTGCCGTCATGCTTACCAACTGAAGGGGTCACCTCTGCAACATGGAGATATGGAGACAGCAGAATTGCAGACAAATATTTTATTGTTGCTGACGAAAAACAGTTCAAGGGCAGATTAAACCTAAACCCCACAAACTTTAGTTTAACAATTAGAGAACTGACTCTCAAAGACTCAGGTAATTTCAGTTTTTTGTCAGCGGCGTATGACAACCAACGGCCACCAGTCCACGTCACACTGCATGTTCACGGTAAGATGCTTCTATTTTTATTTATTTTGTTTGCTTGTGTTTTCTGTGCTCGCTCCACCACCATAGCCTCTCGTGTCTGATATCATTGTATTTCATTTCCTGAGCTACGTGTCCGCCCCCAAAACTACCAATCTGAAATGTTTCATTATTATACACAAATGTTTACCTTCATTATGTGTTAATCCAAGAAAAATTTAGCCCCATAAAAATTAGATTTGTATATTTATTCTCTGTTTTGTGGATCTAGTTTTGCTATTTGTGCATTTGTTTTTACATAAATGTATAATGGATTTAATTCAGACAGTTGCAATGTCTAGTCAAGTAAAACTGTCCCTCCCTCTGCCAACATTAGAGCCGATAGCAGAGCAGCCCGTCGTCACTGCTAATTCCACCTGGCACAACTTGAATCAATCCTGTACAGTTTTGCTGGAATGCAGTGCACGCACTGGCAGCCATGTCTCCTACAACTGGACCGTGAGGAACCAAACCATCAGTGGGTCCAGGCTGCAATATGTCAGCAAGATGCAGTACGGAGACACCACATTCACCTGCACAGTCTACAATTCTGTCAGTGTGATGTCGGCATCTAAAATAGTGAAGTGCAGCAACGATACGGAAGAAAGTATGTGCAGAGATGTAGTTGTGGTTTACTGTTGTTGAATTATCAGGAGGTGATATTCACGCATGCATTTGAATGAGTCAGGGCGATCATTTCTGCAACACATTTTTATATCTATATAATGTGATGTTGCAGGTTAAAACCATAAGATAGCTGTGATGCAAAATGCAATCATTTTAAATATCTCAGATTAAGAATAAGTTATTTTTGCCATGAGGTTGTGAACGTTCTCAAGAGATATTTACCATTTAGTATAATATCTCAAATTCTAGCTCTAATTCTAGATGTTTTCATTCAGATTGGGACTAATCATAACTCAAATCTATATATATATATATATATATATATATATATATATATATATATATATATATATATATATATATATATATATATATAATTTATATATATATATATATTTATAATTTATATATATAATATTTATAATGCAGTCTTGACTAGTCATAACTCAGAATAAAGATGCATTTACTTCATGATTAAAAATATTAAAATTTTCTTTTTAGGGGGTCTTTAAAATTAAGACAATACAAGTAAAATGCAATTGTTGAGTTATGAGGAGGAGCTACAATGTGGATTAGTCAAAACGCTTATTAAGCGTTCTAAATAAATAAGTCAAAATCAAATTAGACTTCTAAAACTCTAAATTTTGGGTGTGACATAGTTTGCTTATTTTTAGATTATAGATAAGTGATTTCCTGTTCATGGTTTATTACCACTCAGAAATCAATGCTGATAAATGATCTAACTTGCTTGCTGTGCAGGATGAGGAGAACGTAGATCACAGCGATGATGTTGATGATTAGCATTATGAATGCTACTTGCTGTCATGTTTTCTTATCAACTGCAAAAACATTAAAATTGTGTGTATTTGAATGTTTTATACCAAGGATTGTACCAGGATACCTGTTCTATTAGGTCTATCTGAGCTTGCTTTAATGTGATCACCATTGCTGTTACTGCTGTTACTACATCATTTTCAGATCCAGCGTACCAAGTCATTTTCCTGGTTGCAGGAGTTGCAGGAGCTGCCTTCGTTATCATTGTACTCGTAATAGCAGTGGTTTTTTGTTACTGCAAACAAAATAAAGCAGGTAAGAAACGTTACGCTCAAGAGCATGTGTCAGAGTTTGTTTCTTTATGCATGATTGACGTATATTTTTCTTCTTTTGCCTCATTAAAATCTACCACCAGGCAGTGACGTAAATGATCTCACCGTGTACGCTGATATCAATGAAGTTGCAAGTGTAGATGTAAGTATGCCCTATGCAGTTTTAAGAGGAATTCTGTGGTTGTTTCAGAGGATGAAGTGCATGTTTTACCCACTTTGCCATTTCTTGTTTCCTTTCTCTGTGGTGCATTAAAATTTAAACTTCCAGGATCCTGAATCTGTGACGAAGCCATGCTCAGTGTATGAAACCATTGATAACAGAGTCACCACAGTCACACCTGGGGTAAGAGTAACATTGTTTTTTATCTTGTAGGTGAGATAGCACTTTGTAACAGCTAGAACACCCACTCTTATGTTGATTATATGACAGCTCACAATCTTATTGTTGCTTTAATTTAAGGGTGCAGTACCATGAACATTATATTTTAAATCAAAATAAATTATTCACCTTTGGGGTATAGGAATTGCAGGACTGCTGACACAAAGAGCATTGAAATATTTCATATGTACGAGAGGCGTTGGAAACACAAAAGCTACAGGGTGATAGTTAATGCTATACTAGTGGCACAAGTTGAGGAAAGTCAGCAACACAGCAACATAATTCTCCTAACCATTGCTAACATTAGCCACTACAGGCTGCTGATCACACTGGACCAAGTAAGGTTCAAGTGATAAAATGTTTATTCTGAGAAAAATATTTGATCTGTACGGAAGCCTGGAAGGGACATGGAGAAAAAAAAAAAAATCAGTGGCAGTTGCCGGTGTCTGAGGACAACTGCCACTGTTATGGGTATCTGTTGTAGTTATGTTATTGTCTGACTATTATAGCGGTTGAGTGATTAATTAAGAAAACCTTGCAAATTAATGCAGAAATCACGTAATGGAAATGCTACTTCCAGCAAGTTTAATACAGCACTGACGACTGTCGACAGATGCTGTGGTGTATCTGATCGAGCACTCGGTGCTCGACTGTTAGACTGCGGCACTAAAGGTGTGTGGTGATTGATTACTCCTGTGTTGTTGTAAAGTTGAGCGACCACTAAAGAGCACACAAGTTACAGCCTCGCCTCCGTGTGTGTTATTTAATATAACCAGATTAGAGACCCACGATTCACACTTCATGTCCCTTCCAGGCTTCCGTAGATCTGTAATGGAAATACTGTGTCACTTCTTCTTTCAAAAGTCACGTAGTATCACTTTAACATACATTTTGCTCGGTGGGGAATGATGAAACTATGATTATGACATTTCTCATTACACACAAATTGTTTTGAAATTAATTCTTATTAAAAATGGGTCTCGCGTCTGATTGTGGTTGCTGTTCTTTTTTTTTTTTTTGCCTCTTTTGTCACTCATCTAGCCCCAGACTGTGTACGACAAGATCCAGCTCAGTCGTGTGAGGAAGGCCTCAGTGTCACCCTACCAAGAAATTTCTTAGAAGTTCACAGCTCACTTGAGATGTTTGAACTTACTTTGAGGAAAGTCTAGAATATACTTTGCTCAGAGCAACATTTTGTGCGTGTGTGTGTGTAAAGCAATGTTTTGTACATGTTTTTGTATATTTTCTATTTTTATTATTTTCTACTTGAATCTTACCAAAAAAAACAAAAAACAAAAACTATAATATGGGGGCCCAAGCTACATATAAATTCTCCAGATTTTATTAACAGTGTTGTAAATTCTGTAAATTCAGAGATTATATTTTTAAAATGTTTTATTTTGTATGTCTTCTAATACAAGTACTGTACTGTGCGAATCTTTTGTGGATGTCATGCCTAAAACCTGCTATAACAATATTTCATCCTCTGTAAAAGTGCTCATATTAAATTAAATTTATTACTGTAACTGTGTATTTTTGCAAGCATGCTGCTTTATTTAAAGGAGAAGTGTGCAGGGTTTTAATGGTATATATGCCTCACGATCATTCTAAAATAACAAAAACATAAGACCCCTAAATCTTACACACTCGATCTTTAAGTGGGAGCCATATATCTGTCTACATTTCACCTATATGTAATGTAAAGACTCTTTTAAGCTTCAATAATTAAGCTGTAAAAGATCATTTCCAGCTCGAATTTATTTGCAGAAGTGAAGTAAGAATAATGAAATGCAGCATTGGATGCACTAAGTTTACTGTTCATAACTTTTTTTTTCACATCTTCAGTTGTATGCAGTCTCACATATCATACTGTATTCCAGTGAAACCTACATCTGAACCTATCTATGATTTTAGCACTCCATGCATTTAGTCAACTTGTGATCCATTACTTTGGTCTAATTTGCCTCTGGGCAGAGGCAGAGTTATGTGGTTTAATGCTCCTTAAGCATTAGACCACGTAACTTTGACAAAGTACTGACAGTTCTGCACAAAACAAAACAGAAACTGGTGTGGTGTAAGTCTTGATAGCATCTAATAGTATCAGACGTGAGCTTCGGTCTGCAAGAAATAGCAATGTTGTTTATAGAGGACTTGATCTGCCGTCTTCCTCCAGTTAGAAAAATAAGAAGTGCTGTTACTCGGACTTTAGCTCAAAGCTGTTCATGTTTTTTTCTGTTGCATGCATGTATGCATGTACTGTATGTTTCTGTCTCTCATATATTTTATATAGTGCTGTCTGACATCTGTTTTAAATTTGACACATATACTACAAGCCCTCACAGTTTTTGTGATTTAGTGCATGATGTTTTGTTATAGATGAAATGTTAAACATTAGCTGTTATAGATAAACGTCACATCAGCTGCTACATTAGTGAAGACAATCAGGATTTAATCAAATAATTCAGCTTTATTGTACCAGAGTAACAGTACCAGAAGTTCCTCATGAGAGTCCACGTGTTTACACAAAAACAAAATTTGAGACAGACAGTAATTACAACAACAAAACATATCAGGTAAATGTATCTAAGACACCATGACCACTATTCCAGGGACCTGTGCATAGGATTTAGTGGCATCTAGCGGTGAAGATGCTGAATTACATTCTACATTCTTTCTAGAGCCATTGTTTATTTCTGGTCAAATGTGGAAACATGGCAGACTCCCTCAAAGAGGACACACTGTAGACAAAAAAAGGCTCATTTTAAGGTAACAAAAATATGATTCTTATTCTATAGTACCTTCACAAAGACAGACACGCAAAACAAATATAAGAAAACATAAAATAAATGGGTCTTCATCATCAAGCACCAACAGACTCTATAATGGCCTGTCTAATGTGGGAGGCTGTTCGAGAGCCGAGGCACCACTACTGAAAACGCCCGGGCTCCGACCTTTTCTTTTTTTTTTTTCTTTGAACGTGGGACAGTCAACATGCCACAATGGGACAATCTGTAAGGGTGAGATCATAGAGAGTCGTCTAGACAATTAGAAGGATTTAGAAATTGGACATTTTCAGTAAAACACTGGCCCTACATCATTGTCGGCAAGATTTATAATTAACATCATTCACAAAACTTCAGCGCAACAACATTGAGAACAACAATGAAAAAAACCATGTGATTGAGGGGTGAAAGAAATAAAAAGTTCACATGTGGCAGGATAAAATAAAATAAAGGCGGAACAGACAAAAATGAGGTCCAGAGGTAATGAAATGTGACGTTTTAACATAAGAAAGAGTAAAATACTCTTTTGCAAATCTACATAAGGTGGATTTACACCTGTACAAAAAAGTATAATCACTATCATCGTTACAATTCACCTGATTTTCTTCATCTTTTCAATAAATATATAACCTGCAATTTCACTATAAACCCAAGACAATTTCTCTAGATATCTTCAGACGTGATGTTCCTCTTCAACTGTTATATATATATATCGTTGACAAGCTAATTATAGGAAAGAGAGAGAAACTTGGTCATTTTTCAGAATCACAACAATTCGTTACCACTCATTGCTACAAATCGTCACAGTCAAAACAAAAACGGATGCTCACCTTTCCTTAAATTATGTTTTCTTTGAGCACAGTTTCTATGTGAAAATAACGAGAATACAAATTAATCTATGTAACAGTGACAAATTCAGTATGATCATGACAATATAAATTACATACCTACATACCTGTTTACATGCATCTATGATTTTCTCTGTAATAAAAAATAAAACAAAAAACAAAACATGTCAGCATTTATTATTACTATTATTGCTTGAGATTAATTGCTTTTATGGTCATGATAAATATTTTCTCAACACAGTGTAAAATCAAAATTATTTATAATTGATTATAATTTCAGGACACGGTAACTTCAGAAGTTGTGCATTATATTTTGATTTGATTATCTGTATTTAAATATGTGTCTCATTTTAAGTGTTTATGTCCATACATTTACATTAAAACTTTATAACCTAATTTACAGAAAATAACTTTTACAGTAGTTTTCTGTTTTATTTATCTGTAAACTGAAAACTAAACCTGTTTTTAAGTATTATGCCAATGATGACAAATTTAAGTTATTTCTTACTTTTGTACAAAATAAAAAGTATTATTTATTATTTAGTTTACAGTTTGCCAAAGCTTTTAACCATGCTGGGTGTGGCTGTCGTTGTCCCAGGCGGTCTGTGTCTAATTTTTAATCTAAATTAACTGTTAACACCATCAAGCTCGGAGCATTACTGTTAACTTGTGAAGAGGGCCTGAACAGATGGGGCCAACCACACAGTCAAGTGAGCAACACTGGGGGATGTGTGGAGCAGCGGTGTTCATCAATTATAGTACAACTGATCTATGTTCTATGGCCTGTCTTTAACTGAAATGACACAATGAAGAATTTTGTCTACAAAGATGATAATTTGCTCTCACCTCTGTAAACGACAGCTAAAGTTATTAAAACTCCCAGAATGACTCCGATGAAAAAAACAAGCCAAGTGGGTATCGGCTTGGGAGGTGAAGGATCTAAAACAACATGAAGGAAACAACAACATCATTAAAAGGAAACATCTAAAATGAGTATCTCAGAATCACATTGGCATTAAGATCCCCTAGTTTTGGATGGTAAAGCCATTCTCTGGGGCAGAATGTGAGTTGTTCATTTAAGCCCATTGTGGTCTTACCTTTACACGTTAGAGTGTAATCAGCTGAGGCAATCTCGTTATTCTTGCTGGACTTGCAGGTGAATTTAACCTGTTTTTGTCTGGTGTTGGCTGACGTAAAACGAACCACAGAACCATCGGAACCAGGAATCGACGAGGTCACATTAGGGATTTCAAAATGCCAGGTCCAGGTCAGGTTAACACCTTTATCAGCTGAAGAACAATTTAGCTCCACCCAACATTCTCCTTTTTCTGAGTTAGAGTTGACGATCTGTACGGTCGGTTTCCGGAGATGTTCTGCAGAGGTTTAAATTAGAATTGTGGATTAGATATGAGGATATGGTTTCAAACATTTCAAAACCTGACTGCTCAGTACCATGTGACTTGAGACACTAACCATAAAGTGTTACAAAATATTGATTAGCAACATGGGGAACTAAGGAGGAAGTCAGTCTCATTTTCTTAAAGAGATAGTTTGGGTATTTTGACATGGGGTTGTATGAGCTACTTATGATGAGCTACAATGAATATATATACCTCGTACAACCCTACTTCAAAATACCCAAACTATCCCTTTAAGGGCTGCCCTTCTCTTTTAAGTGTTTCAAAAGATGCCAAGTCAAGCTAACCAACTATGAAAACTGAAAATACAATTTTGTTCCCGTCAACACATTTGACTTGAAACCAAGTGACACTTACTTCTCAAAATGAGCCTAATCTTGTTTGAGCTGTCACTTCCCTTGTCATTGATGAGGTCTACACTGTATTCAATGGCATCGTTTTCTTTCAAATTGCGAATCGTCAAGTCACCTAATGAATGAATAAAAAAATTAAAAAAAAACATTAAAGAGACACTGTCAAGAGAGATATAAAATAATTCATTTACACTGATTGATTTGAGGTGATAGATTTGTCTTTTACCTGAGGAAGTGTTGAGATGGAGTCTCCCTTTATAGCTGTAAAAGCGTTCAACGTTTGTCTTGTTCTGATAAGTGGCGATCCAGGTGTTGTTTTTGTATATGGACCACTCAATTTTGGTAAGAGTCCATGATGAGTTGGCTCCGGAGGGCAAAGTGACATTACCCCCATGATACCCGTAAACATCCGTGATGGATTCAACTACTGCCACTGTAAAAAAACAAAAAAAACAAAACTCAAACAAAGCAGCACTTCCCTAAAAACAGCTGTTGCTTAGTGACATATTAAAGGAAGTGCAAACATCTAGTTTGAGCTCCATTTCTGTTACGAGAATTTTTTAAAAAGAACCCTTGAATAAGGAGGACTGGATTTAAAGTATCAAAGTTTAAGTTGAATGTATTATTCTTGTACAAGAAGGAGCGTTTAACAGTGCAACACGCAAAAGGGGTTACAGAGAAAAGGCTCCCTGGGGAGCTCTAACAGTTGGTTCTTATACAATTTTCTTAAAATGGGCCGTCTCTGACATCTCCCCACTGACAATTTCCTTTTTTGGTTTTCCTCTTAGTAATGAACATTATGTTTCTTGTCCAAAATGACACTTCCCCTAACCTGTCTCTTGTCCTTGAACTATTTTTTTTAATTATCTCTCCCTGCCAGCCTCAGTAAACACATGCCAGATAAGGCGAGTGGACGAGATATGCAAAAGACAGAAAACACACACACTCTTTATAAGAGTTAAAACATCTGCACCCCAGTATACTCCTAATTTTTATAACAATTTCATTTGGGTATTTTAAGGAACAGAAGGGAATGAGTCTGGTTTGTTGTTGTTGCCTTTCCTCTTCATAGATAGAGAACATTCATAAGACTTGAGGCTACAGCTATGCTAGCATCCCTTTATGGCTATACTACCTGGACTGGGCTGAACTATAGCTATAAATGAAATGCTAACACATGCTTACACATGCTAACACTGATAAGGTTGGGATGTAGATCTTTAGCAGGTATCATTTTTACCATCCATCTTCTTAATTTAGCGTGTTAGCATGCTAATATTTGCTAATAAGTACTACACAATAAAATTACAGCTGAGGCTGATGGGAATAAGTTTTGCAGGTATTAAATAAGCTATCTTTGCTGATGATTGTGCTAGATAAAAATCACCATCTGGGAAATGTCTGTCAAATTTCATGACGGAAGTTGTTGAGATATTTCAAAAGAAGAATGTCTGACTCATGGTGGTCTTAATGGAAAAGTTAGAGGACTACCAAAGTTCATTTAAACAGTTACCAGGATCGGGTAGATGTAGCCTAAATACACATGTGAATATACCATAGAATAATAATTTGTATGTTCACACATCTATGGGTGCAAGTTTATTTTTGAGATGACGAATATACTTTATGTTCACCGAGGGACAGCAGACATGTCAGTCACATGTTCTACTTCCTGCTTAACTATGTTGATTAAAAAAAACAAAAGATAACCAAGAGCCACAAATAACCAATATATATATATATATATGCCAATATGCTACACTTCCTTTCCTTTTGAGTTTTAAGTACACTTAAGAAAGGCATTTTAACTGAAGATCGATAAACATTTAGTAACTTCCTGAATTCACATAATAGTGACTATTATGCGAATCTATTCATTGTCAGTTTAAATATTTCAAAGTTGAAGTTTGGCACATCAGGTGCAGCTCTGTGGTATTTTTAGCCAGTGAAAATAGGACTTACCTTGGATGAATGTAATGACGAGGGATTGAAGTCTCATTGTTTCAAACTTTCACAGAAAGACAAAGTAGCAGCGCAGCAACGCTTCAAGTTTACTTCCTTACCCACAGACCCAAATGACGTCACACCTCATGCATTTAAACTGCTGCCAGATCAATCAACCATCAGTTTTAACAACTAATAACAAATCATAACCAAATTGTAAAATGTGCTTTTTTGGTAAAATCCCCATTCGTTTTTATAAATTCTTTCTTTTTTGGTGGATTCTAATTGCTGTAAGTAGGACACAATGGAAATTTCTAAATGTCATGACAGCATCACGGACACAGTGTGACTTCCTGTGACACATGACAACAGAGGGGAAAAGAAATGATCATTTACTATCATTTACTAAAAACCCCCAAAAACAGTGCAACAGTAAGTAACAATCTTGCTTTAAAAGACAATGTTCTTCAGAGGGGCAAGTGCCCCTGATTTTACACATCAAAGTCTGTTTATAGGTCTCCTGTCATACGTGAAAATTAAGCCTTTTGTGGCAGTAGAGGTTTGAGAAATCACCTCGTGATGTCACTTAAGTCAGTGTCATTTGGGGC
Organism: Miichthys miiuy; assembly: GCA_036365135.1. Classification (NCBI taxonomy): domain Eukaryota; kingdom Metazoa; phylum Chordata; class Actinopteri; family Sciaenidae; genus Miichthys; species Miichthys miiuy. The sequence continues at coordinate 4,939,493 of CM071625.1, read as the reverse complement.
TGAAGACTACACGTTTGAAAATGAAAAGAATCTGGGAATATAGAGTATGGAAGAACTTACCATACCTTACTTACCTTTTTTTAAAAAAAACAAAAAAACACATAGCTGTAGGAGGAACTCCAGAAAAGAGAAGTGATTATGCAAAACCTGAGCAGGAAACAATACAAAGATATTTACTCAGTGCATCAAGTCCACTCAGTGTTTCTTACTTCATACTTTCAGTGGAAAGTCTGCATGTCCACTTTTTGGTAAACTATTCAGTGGATTCAGAGAGAGAGGAAGCAGTTCAAAAGCAGTTTCATCTTCCTTTGACTCAGTACGTGAATCCAGTTAACGTCCAAAAAGTGACCAAAAGGTCAGTCAGAAGGACTTTTTTCACAGCCAGGTGACCTTTTTTAGTTGATTGTGTTTTCAATTCTCCTCTCCAATTATAGCTTTTTGAGGTCAACAGCAAACAAGAAGTTCAAGGAAAAGAGAAGCAAGAAAGCCAAGCCTCTCAAGTCTGATGCATTAAAAAAAAGCAGTACAGTGTTCCTGCACACTTGGGTATGTTCTCTTTAACAAATGTAGCCCAACACCCAATTTATAGACTTTTTAACCAAAGGATCAAATGTTTATAAAATGTATAGTGTAGTGAGAACTGGGTGCAGTCTGTGCTGCATTATAAAAAGATAACAGACATTCTAATGAAGTGTCGGAGTTCACTGGGAACTCAAAAGAGGAACAAGGTCAGACATCGGGTATTTCTGCAGCTTTTTTTCTGTAGGTTCATGATACTTGAACCATGTCCGGTTTGCATATTTGGTTCTCACACTTACACACTTAACATCAAATAAAATTCAGGAAACATAACTATTTAATAGCAAATGGGATTAACAAAAGAAGATACCCTGAAAGCACAAAGTTCAGCTTCTTGGATTCGTCACCATCCTGCCATGCATTATTCATATCCCTCCTTCTACACAGACGTCTCTGATTGGAGCTCCGTTACCTTGCCAGAGTTTACGTCTCCTTCTATGCTACCATGCCAATCTTCCCGTAGTACATTTCCTTGTAGTGTGTTTGCTTGTAGTAGTGCCCGTAGTGCTAATGAGATTTGCTCCGTCTGAAATCTTTGAAAAATATTTTAGTTAACACTATGTGATCATACAGTGGGGTTTTATCATATGACGCGTTGACGCAGAAGGATTTTTTTATCGTTGACGTAATCGGTTACTTCGACGTGGATAAATGTGGACAACCCGGTGAAGAATATGACTTCACTATCAAAATCAGAATTCAAATAATAACTAAAAAACTTTAAGGTTTGGGGGGCCCCCTGGTGGCTGGGGGGCCCTATGCTTTCGCAAAGTCCGCATATAGGAAGAAACGGCTCAGGATCTGCAGGACGCTGGATGACACAGTTACTCTCTCTCTCACTGTTTAGATAAATGATGTTGATGTTTGTTTTTTTTTAATGTCAGGTTAGTGAATGACTGAACAGTGCGTCGATTTTTTGGCACTGCAGCAAGGAATTGTGGGACCGTATTACCTCCGTTCCTTTTCCTTTAAAGGATGGTTCGGTGTATCCTGTGCTAAAGGAGATAATAAAGGAAGCATTGAAGCTCCTTTCCTTAACATTTAGAGAACAGCTCTTATCATGGCGGCTACATTACTACTACCGGGTCATTTCACACAGTTAGGAACTTTCTAAGCAAAATTGACTATTCGATTGCACCCCATGTGACACCAAACAGAGAAATGAAAAGGAAAAAAAACAAACAAAATCGAGACAACTCAAATGGGACAGAAATATTAGATGAACTCATTTACTAGACATTTTACAGAATGTAAGACATTTTATATCAACTCAGTCCTAAAAACACAGTGCAACAGTAAAAAAAAAAACAACCTTGCTTTTAAAGACAGTATTCTTCAGATACAAGTGTTAGGAGCTTAGAGTGAGTATAACAAAGTGATCCATTGAAAAACAAAACAGGAAAAACTACAACCTTAGAAAACTGCATCAAAGTCTACATGTAAGCTGCTCGTCAGTGGCACGACAATCTTTAGTGTAAAAAGGAAAGAGTGACAAAAGATGTGCACACATCTCAATCCATGGTTGGATTAACTTACTTGGGGGGGGCTGTATATATAGGGCAGCTTCATTATTCATTCTCAGACACCAACTAGTACTACAGAAGTGGAACAATTAATCAGCTAGTTCAACAGAAAATGAATCCGCAATTATTTTGATAACTGATGAAAAATAAATTCTCTCTGACTGCATAAATGTAAATATATGTTGGCTTTCCATACTGGATAATAAACCAAATATCTTTGACTGTCAGTTACCTTGAAGCACTTTGATAAAACAACTTTATTCAGGAATAAAAAATAAACTAAAAGGGCAAGTGCCCTGATTTTGCTGTTTACAGGTCTCCTGTCATACGTGAAAATTATTTGATTGTTTTTTGTTTTGTTTTTTAAAGATATAATACACATATTTTTTGGCCTTGTGACAGGAATGTGTGGAAAGAGAGAGATAGGGAGTGACATGCAGCAAAGGGCCGCAGGTCAGTTTTAAACCCTGGGCCACTGCGGCAAGGACTGAGCCTTCGTACATGGGGCGGATGCTCTACCGACTGAGCTAACCGACAGCCATTATTTGATTTCATAAAATACCTCGTGTGATGTAACTTGAGTCAGTGTTGGTTGAGGCTGAAGACTACAAGTTTGAAAATGAAAAAAATCTGGGGATATGGAGTACAAAAGAAGTGAACTTGAACCATACCTCTGTAGCCCGCTTACAGCTCGAGGCATTAACCGCTACCGCTAGCATAACACAGAAATCTTTGACTGAACAGCCGGCCATCAAGTTGCATTGTGGGCAATGTAGTTATGATTTTTTTTTTTAACCAGGATGAAGAGCGTGGAATTAAAAAAGACAATCTTTTCTCCACTGTCCATCACTAGTGCGACAATGTTTTAGAAGTGCAATGCTAAATCCATGGTGTTCTCTTTTAAAATTAGATTTGAACACAAGGCACCTCGACAAGACAAGGCCACAAGGTTAGGTAATGAGAGACCTTAATTTATATTGTATGTTAGTGGTGAAAATTATTTTGTCCAGCTGGTGATCCAGCCATGCTCAACCACATACACAAATCTACACATTCAGAATATCAAAGAAAGACTAATTAACACAAAGCTGCCAAAAAAGAAGCATATTGGTGGTGCTCGGCACTGTTTTAAGTCCAGTTTAAACCTCTTGTACAGGGGGAAACATCATCCACTACCAGTGTTACTGGACATAAACTGGTCCAACACTGTGCCTACATTGTGCTTAGAAAGTTATATTGGACAGTGTAGGAGTGTAGGCCATACACCAGAAAATGAGAAGTTACTCCGCAAAACCTGAGCAGGATATAGTACAAAGGTTTTCACTCAGTGCATTAAGTCCATCCAGTGTTTCTTACTTCATACTTTCAGTGGAAAGTCTGCATGTCCACATTTTGGTAAACTATTCAGTGGATTCAGGAAGAGAGGAAGCAGTTCAAAAGTAGGTTCATCTCCCTTTGACTTAGTCAGTGAATCCAGTCAATGTCCAAAAGGTGAGAAAAAAAGGCCAGTCGGAAGGAAACTTTCCTTCTTGAGGCTAAAGGTAATAAGACACAGTGGGAAACCAGAACTTAGAAAGAAGTAGTTCAACTCTACTGGAATGCCAGACACAGCTGGTTGTAGACATATGTCTAGTAAGTAGGTTCATGATACTTTAACCATGTCTGGTTTGCATATTTGTCACACTTACATATTTATCAAATAAAAAAAATCAGGAAAAATAACTATTTAATAGGAAAAGAAATAAAATGAAAGATACCCTGAAAGCACAAAGTTTAGCATCTTGGATTCGTCACCATCCTGGCGTGCATTATTCATCTCCCTCCTCCTACACAGACGTCTCTGATTGAAGCTTCATTACAAACTTGTGACTTTTGGGGTCGATGAACTCCTCTCCCACGCGCAGGAAGGGGAGTGGTGTCACTGTGACAACCAAGGAGAAGTCAAGGCGCCTCAGGGAGAAGACCTGGCCTTGTCGCAGGGCAGCGGTTACTGGCTCCTCGCTTACTAGTGTCCACTGGCGCCCCCTGCTGGTGTCCAGGTACTGGAGGGTGGGACCTGGGCTGAGGTAACGCTCAAGGAAAGCCTGAGACACAAACACAGGAAAAACAATTGTGAATCAGTTTATCAATAGTTGGACTAATTAAACTTTCAGAAAAAGTTTAATGTCATTAAAAGACATATTTTTTCATATTTTTAATCACTCTATCTATAATTACAGATAAAGGGGAATGGTATAAAATGAAACTGATTATCTCCTTTTATAAGGAGTAGAAAGGAAATCAAAATATATGTTTGTACCTAAAAGAAGACACTGTTCATCACATTTTACAGTAAACAGGGTCAACTTAAGTTTATCCAGCTTAAAAAATACTTTAGATAACTGAACATGAAGGAAGAAATTAGGGTAAATGCAAAAAAGTTTCATAATATGCAGACGACAAACCTGTTTTTACCAAAAATAAATAAAACTTAAATTAATATAAAACTAAAATAACTGATAAGATCAGATAAAATAAATTAAAATGCACATAAAATCAAAACAGAATACAAAATAGTCAACGCAGAATTCCTGTAAAATGCAGAGAATTTGAAATATATAAACACTTTGATACTACCCTCCTTACCTTAGGGGTCATGTTGTGTGTGATGCAGAACTGCAGGTGGTTAATGATGCTCTCCATGCTGTGGTAGGACTGCTGCCTGGTGGCGCGGAGGTACTTCTGCATTGCCCGCGCCATGGGAGCAAAGATGGCTTGGGCTGCTTCCCTGGGATCCATCACCTCCCGCGGGTGTTTGGGGGAGGATGCGGCCGCCTCTTCGTCCTGGTGACGCTTAATGTGGGTGAAGGCTTCTTCCACTGCCACCACCAGTCTGGGAGGAAAAACAGTGAAAAAGAGTGTGAGACACCAGCTTAAATTTAAGTCCAACATGACATGAGGGTATATCTTTACCTGGCCTTGCGTTTGCGGACCCTGCGCTCCACCTCTGCCTCCTCGTAGTAGTACTCATTGTGGGAGTTGTCTCTTCTCCGGGAAGCTGCTGCGATCATGGTTCTGGACTGCCCCGTAGTGTTATTGGTACTGTTCTCTGTAAACAGAAACACCAAAATTAAGGACGACCGGTTGATCTAGTTGGCAGGCAGAGCATTTTAAATATATTTTAAATATACACATTAAAGAAAGTGATGACTGTAAATACTGTGCAGAAGATCATTTTACCTTCCCCCAGGTTGTAGACCTTGAAGGCAGACATCTTCTTGGAGAGGATGGACTTGGGGAGATTGAGCAGGGCTGGGTTATAGACCGGGAAGTCACTGTAATACTGATCCAGAACCCACACTGCTGCCCGTTGAATACTGCGTTGTACGAGAGAGGAAGAAAAACAAGAAGTTCTTCCTTTAAACTGGCATATTTCAAAACAAGACCTCTTATCAGTGCATAGCACCGTTACCAGCCTGACAGATTGATGGTCACTCCCTATATGCAGATAAAGAAAGCAGTAAACCACTTGAGACAGAAACTACCAGTGGGCTGCATTTATTAGACAGTACGAGATGTATGTAGTAGCTAAAACAAGCAGCGAATGATGTGCGTGTGAAGAGAAAAAAGATATTTCTTTCATTTTAAATGTTGCACATTAGGGCTTAAACAGATTACAGTTTTATTCTTGGTGTCCTGTTTGCTGTACTTTCAGGATTAGATCTCAGTCTGTTGATCCTTCTGCCTCTGGTTCTGAGTCTACAACCAGGGCACAAACTGAGAAGAAGCTCTGCTGTAGGCGAACTACTCAAGTCTTTATTATTATTACAGGATCCAGTTGTGGACTCAGCCTTTTGTCCAGTCTTTGCAGTCTCACATCAAAGATTTATCTACTCAGTGTGCAGAGAGCTGCTTCCCACAAATGATGCTCCAGGTCATGGCTGGTTTACTCGCTGCTTTCTTTTTAATTGCACTCATCCCACAAAGCAGCACATGACCAGCTGCAGGTGGAGGAGGTTTGCAGTGTTGCAGCAAAGTCAGAAGATTGTAGGTGGTCTTACAGAAGGTCTCTTGTTACTGTGTGAAGTTCACTCCGGTTTCCTCAACACACTCTTGTTTTTATTGTTAATTTGGGCAATAAATGTGTCTGAGGAACTTCGTCTTAATTTTTTTGGATAACACAAACTCAACAAAACGTATAAATCTAAAATGTAAAAACACGATGAAACTTAAAATCCATCACTAACCTGAGATAACCCACGTTGTAGAAGTGGCTAGCTCCATCTGTCGTCCTCACAACCTTCAGACAGAAAGCAGGCTGCAGATGTCTGACCTCCAGCAGCACCAAGGTCAGGTACTGGATGAACAGCAAAGCGTCCACCAGAGATGCCGCATATCCCACAATCCCTCTGTAGTCCGTCTCCCTGGGCTCCAGCACCCGCACCCCATAGAAGAGCCAATAGGATGCCACGAAGAGGAAGACCAATGCCAGCAGCAGACAACGGAAGATGAAGAAGCGTGGCAGAGTGGCTCTGGGTGGGCGGAGAAACAGTGCCCAGGTGGAGATGAGGAGGATCAGGAGCTTGAAGGCCAGAGAAATGTAGAGGCCCTCACATGGTGTGCCACAAGGTTCCAACGTGTCCCGCCACAGCAGCTGTGGGAGCGCCAGGAAGGCCAGAGGAGTGACCAGAGCAAAGAGTCCCAGGACAGCGCCCAACGCTGGGCCGAGGTAACGGCGGCACTCGAGGGGCGAGGAGTCCTCAAGGTCTTTAGAGATCCGTGTCAAGTCCTCGTTGGAGACGCTGTCCACAGAGGTGCCGGTGACCACTGTGGTGGTCTCGCCCCAGTTATCATCCTGAAGAGAGAGGAGAACAAAGGAGAGTGTTGGTGATACGTGGCAGAGCACAGCTTGCACGGCTTATCGATTCGAATGAAATCTGACCCTGTCGTCTCCTCTGGTGGACTCGGCGTCTAGCAACGACTCTGCAGGAGCCTGGATGGTCACAGATTTGTCTCCACGGATGCTGAGGTCACGACCCTTCGAGCGATGTCTGTCCCTCCTCTCCCTGGAGAAAAAGACAAAGTGTACAAGTCAGGGACGATTTATAAGCCACGGATAGAAAATAATGACTTAAAACTTCCTGTCCTGGCAGATTTTATATTACCCTCTCGTCACTAATATAATTATTTGATAGCAGTTATTATTATATTAATTATTCTCTGCCTTTTCTGGTGCCACCACCAGGGGGTGCCAAATTCTACATATAGCGCCTTTAAGCATGCATGGTGCCTTTATTCTTTGGCTACAACAATTGATACACATTAAATACTTCCTAATACATTAAATACAAATTAATGAAATGTGCCCGTTAGAATATCTTAAGGTCTTAAGGTTTCTTGTTTTGTCCACAACCCAGGAAATCCATTTCACTATCATATATAACAAAGAAAATGAGCAAAATCTTTTTTTTTTTGAGAAACTAGAATCAAAAAATTTGAGGTATTTTTGAGCGAAAAATAATAAATCAACCATCGAAATAACATCGAAGTTTCGTTTTCATTTTTTCCTCATGCTCAAATATATATAATGCAAAAATATTTTAAAAAGTGCAAGTAAATGGAAACATACTTGCATTTGAGCGATTAGTGCCGGCAAATAGTCAATGAATCAAAAAATTAGTGGCTATTATTTTGGTAATTTTTTAGAGAAAATGTTAAAGTTTGAATTCACAAACAAATATTTGCTGGTTTCCTTCTTCATCTGTAGTAAAAAGTTGAATGTCCGAGTTTTGGTCAGCAATTAAAGTTTTAAACTTAACGTAAACAATTAACCAACAAAATAATCAGCAAATCGCGAACAAAATTATTCATTTGCATCCCTGCTTGCAATACAATCCAACGTGTGGTCCGCTACCTGTGTTTTCGGGAGCTCCGCGAGTGGGACGACTTGTAGGAGTAGCCCGAGTACGTCGACTCGTTGTCCATGTCGGAGGCCGGCGGTGGGCGGGGTTTCCTGGGCCCTCCTGCCCCCGAGCCGCCGCCCTTCTCCCACACCACGCCCAGCTGGCTCTTTCGATCGCTGATGGACTTGGCGGAGAGGGCCAGAGGGAGGCGCAGCAAGTCCACTTTACTCCTGAGGGAATCTATCTTGGAAGCCTGGAAAAAAAAAAAGGTGTGGAGGGGAGAAGATAAATGATAGAAATTAGAGAGGTTGGAGTGAGGAAAGTCAGCGTGTGAGAGAAAAGGGAAAGAGGAGAGTGAACAGGACGGAGGCAGAAAGAGAAATGAGAAGAGAGAGGTAGAGGGAGAGATAATTTGTCATATCAGACAGGAATAAAAGGATCTCAGAGGGAAACAAACCAAGCTACAGGAAGAGAGACTGCATTGTTAAAATGCTGGCACTCTACGGTGTGTGAAAGTGTGTGTGTGTGTGTGTGTGCTTTCAGTCAGGTCGTAGCTGAGTTCAATCTTCCTCTTTGTGGGACTTTTTATGAGCAGACTCGAGTGATTTGGCCCTGGGTGCGTTCTCAGCCAATAAAGGGCAATTACGCCACCTTCTATTCTGGGCTCCGATGTGCACGACATGCTGGAGTGGAGGCAGAACATCGGAGCAGCTCCGCACAGCATCTCATTCATAAAATACAATATATTTTGTTTTCACGCTGGAGAATCTCCACACTTTTTTTTTTTTTTTTTGGGGTCCATGTGTGATACATACTCACCCAGACGCCACATTCCCCAACTGTCCCCTGCGGTCTCTAAGGGCAACAGAGCTCAACTACCACAATGAGGATGAATGGGAGGCTAGGGGTGAGAAAGGACAGGAGGGGGGTGGTTGCCACGAAACCTGAACATCAACTCTACACCCCCTCCTCCCTCAAATACACATCTGAGAAGACACAGACAGACACTAATCATTTACCAGGCCGCTATTCTGACTTCATTTTAAAGATTTTTCTACTCCTATAATCTGTTTCCGTCCTCCATTTTAAGTTTTTCAAGCAGACAGTACACTTTTCTTTTTTTTTGGTACTTTCCAAAATGGACGCAGAACAAGAAGACTCTTAATCTAATAACGAATTTTCCTCGCGCTCCCAATTTGTGCCATGAACTCCTGTGTTCACGTTAGACACTACAGTCGTCTGTAATGGCTTTCATGTGATTCACACATGGACTTCTCAGCTGGGACATTTGTGAGAAGATTACAATGCACAGGAATAAAAAAAACTGAGGCTGAACAAACACAGAATATTAAGTGTTTTTGAATAAAACTATACGTTGGAGTGAGTACTGTAAATCAGCAAACGTACAAAGTATAGTAACAGTAAGTTTTTATGTCACTGCATACTGCTGCATCTCGAACAGATACATTAGCAGGCTGTAATTAATTAAATTCTTCACTCAATCGTGGGATCAGCCGCTCATTTGTAATGTCTGATGTAATATATGTTGTAGTATTTGATTTTTTTTGGTAGTTTTATGTGTGAAATAGTGCACGTCTTCAAATCAAATCAAAGATCTCGCCTTAGAGATTTCGAGACTGATGTATTTGTAATAAAAGCTTAGACTGTGCTCGTTGCAGCTTCATACGAAACGAAAATAAGAAGTTTCAGCTGCTGTTTGACACTTTGGTCAAACACTGCGCATCGTCCTGAAAAAAACAGTCCTTGTGAAGGTGGAAGAGAAATGAACTCAGCTAAATTTCCTGAAGGAAAACCTGATGCAGTCTGCAAAAAAAAAAAAACCTGCCACAGGGAAGAAAATGAACGTAAGCATGAAGCCAAAAAGAGTCTAAAGAGACGTTAAAACATTAAAACAAAGCTTTTTTTTTATAGATGCTGTGAGAATGAGAATATACAAGGCCGCTGTCACATGTCAGGGGGAGCACTCTGCAAACTTTCTGGTTAAAAATGGAAATCCCACCGACCCGAGAGCTCTGATTCTCTAGTGGCATGAAAAATTATCTTTGGGCCTTTGCTGCAGCGGCTCGTGCAGCCTTTTTTTTTTCAGAAGAAGAGCTCAAATCAGTGCCGATGCAGTCTGCACCACCTCTAACGAACTGTCCTGGGGTAGATTCAAAAATCGAAATAAATAAAATGTGTTGAGGCTTCAGCGTGTGAGTTGCCGCTCAGGGGCAGAACATTGAGCAGTGACCCATAAACGCAAGAGGCAAATAGTGATTTATAGGTGCGGCTCTAAACGTGACAGAGTTTCTCAACTATTTCAAACTACATTATTGTGCCAGAAACACAAACAACAGCAGCTCTGTCTCTCACACACACCGAGACAGTCAATCCCATCGATCGATCCATGCTCAGCATCATCTGGGGTGTGTGGTGCATGTGCAGTGTGGAAAAAACACAGGGTGACTAGGACAGAATGTGGCCAGCAGATGGCAAATTTTAAATTTAAAGTGTTTCTCCATCATCTTCACCATCTTTTAAAGTCAGATTTGTCATCATCTGTGCTTCTATTTCAAGAAAACTGAGAGAAAGTTTAAAAAGTTTCTCATTTATCTCTCAGCTTTGGATGAAAACAACTCAGTTCAGTGGGTGTTTCTTACCGCACAGCCTCAGGTGGGTGTTGCGGGTCTGTGTGGTGACTCCCGGGGGCCTCCAGGCCTCAGGGTGGCAGTGGGCCAGCGAGGCGTGGCTGCTGCCTCTATACAGACTCCAGCAAGCAACCCCAAGCCCAGGCTTCGAGGCCTTTACGTTGCAAACACACACACACGCTGGGCATGCATTAAAACTCGTGGTGAGCAGCTGCAGCCGTTTTGATTTAACATTAGTGTAAAACGCAGCGACTCCACTGTTGGAGACAAAGCGGAGCACACATCAGGGTGGAGTGATGCCACAAGCGAGCTCAGCCTACACGCCTGAGTGTAACACTGGAAGGAAATCTAGCAGACTTGATCCATTTTGCGCACCGTGCGTAAAAGTGGAAAATGGATTCAAATTAAAAAAAAAAACCGAACTTTGCCGATGAGCTCCATGAGTACGCGTTCACACTGCTGCAGAAATCCAGCTTCTGTGATCGATACTGTTATCTGCCAACTCATCACTCCTGACAGAGGAGTGGATGTGGACAAATAAACACATGAAATGCATCTGAAAAAAAAGTCTTTTTTTGTAATTTAGCTTTAAAGCCATAACCAGCTGGTGATCTCACATAAATACTCATATACTAGCAGCACATTTTACCCAGAATTCCTGCAGGAGCGTCTTACCTTTCTACCCAAGAGGAAAAAGCTGCAGCCCGCAGCACAAAGAGCCGAGCGCCTCCAACAAAAGTGCCTCCAAAATGCTCCAAATTCACTTTCTCTCCACTCTCATCTGTCCGTAGTTTCCGTGCTCATTCACCTCCGGAGTGGAAGTCTGTTCTTCGTGTGTGAAGCCAAGTGTGTGTTTTTGTTTGTTTTTCTTCCACGATTCCAGCCCGAAATCTCGGATCGAAGCTCCGGAGCTCGGACAAAAGGCAGCGACGAGAGGCGGCACCTCATCCCGGCTCCGCGTCTGCTGTGTGTGGCGGAGCCCCGCTGAGCTGAGCGGCTCTGTGCTGCAGACATCCAGCGCCGGCAGAGAGAGAGCCACACAGAGGTTAAGCTAGAGAGAGAGAGTGTGTGTGTGTGTGTGTGCACTCAGAGCTTCCGGCGGTGACTTTCAAAATAAAGCTGGTATTTTTTTACAAAGGTCCAGTGTGTAGGATTTAGTGGCTGCAGATTGAAACCGAATGAATGCTGCTCTGAAAAACACAACAATCTTTACTTTCAGTTGATGATACACTAATAAAAACATAGTTATGAATATTATATTCAATTTCTGCAAAATTGTACAAACACGTCCTTTAAAAATGCCTCTATCTGCTCTAGTGCAATGGTAAATGTATAATAAAAGTAAGAATCACTCCTCAAAATCAAACTATGTGGTGAAATTTAATGATAATTAAAACAAAGGACGAGCACAAACATCTGAATGTTCAGCTTAATGGTTAAAGTTCAGTTTAAAAACATTTCTGCTAATATAAAAGTGGAGTTTTGGTGCTTTGCCATCATCCATCCATCCATTTTCCACCTGGATAAGTCTTAACATGTAATAAAAATCCAGTAATCTTAATAGTAATGAACAAATATCATGTAGCGTAAATCAGATGTACAAAACTGAAAGAAGTAAATGAATGACGGCCGTAGACGTGTGATCTATTATAAATTAAAGCTTTTAAATGTTTAATTTCACCACTTAATGAACAGAAAAAAACTTTTGTTGCTTCTGACTAGGTTCTTAAATCGGATACATAATATATATTTAATATATTTGCATGAATGTTAGGGAAGAAATACTAAAGACTCGTCTCATACGTTGGTTTAGTCAGCGCTTCTACCTTTTATTTTTTAAACAAACCTCATGCTTTTATTTTTTATGCCAAGAATGACTCACTTCCTGTCACATCCAGAGCGAGCTTGACACATTCAGGCTTCACAGAGCAGAAAACTCAATTAAACCCTAATATCTCCCTTTCCTTTGCCTGTCAGGGACAACCAATGCAGAACAGAGGAGGTTGTTTTCTTGTTTCTTTCCTTCGTTTTTAACCCAAAGTATGAAACACTGACCCTCCTCATCATCTGCTCTCACTATCCAAAGATATAAACGTATCGTTTCTGGACAATTCCTCTCGAATTGGTCGATTTTAGAAATATGGTAGACGATTAAAATCCTTAATTTTGGCAGAAAAAGACAGATTTTTATTATTATTAAGGCGATACGGCGTCCAAATGTTTAATATTCAAAGATTCAAACACGTGTTTTCTTTATCCAGTTTCTTTTTAATTTCACAAAACACATGAATCTGAGACATGAGCTTTTTTTTTTTCCTTCTGTGCAGCTAAACAATCTCACCAATTTTAAAAACAAGGGAGAAGAAAATAATTTATACATCCTTTTTTTTTTTTTAATCAATATCTACAAAAATAAAATCAAATACGAGGACTAAGGCTTTACAGAAAAAAATTAACATATATAAAACAAGTGGGTCTGATCTCTCTATATTACATGAGTGAACAATTTTTTTTGTTTTTAAAAAAATAGACAAAATAAAAAGACAATGAGATGATAGTTAAAGACGTGTGTATGCGTACAGTAGTTTGCACCGTGCAGGGAAGTTTGTTTGTGCAACATTTAATAAGAATAAAACAAAAAAAGAAGAAGAAGAAAAAAGGAATCAGTTGATTTTCTTGTTTTTACAGCCGTTGGGGCCACAACGCTGATGTACAAGACAAATGTATGAAAAAAAGAGAAATCATGGAAGATACAAAGAAACTGAAACGTAGAGGTAGAAAATTGGAGATGGGGGAAAAAGAAGAGACGAGATGCATGGAGATCCTGATTCAACCGGCTCAGACCTTCCCTGGTGCGAGCTGCTTGAAATTCAGCATCCAAAAATGTGTAGAAGTCGAAATAAACCGTGCTCCCTTCGACGCCTCTTGACGAGGATATTTCACTTTGGTTGAACGTTTTTTTCACATTTTAGCGCAAAATCCCTCAAGTTTATTCAGGACCAGCTGTCCTTTGTTTGTACGCGACCGCCTCGTCGTCGACGATGACGACTCCTTCGGGTGCGTTTTGGCTAAAGAGTGAAAACCTTCCACCAGTGAAACATCGTTCTAATCGTAGAATAAGTGGCTGGTAGTGTGTAAGTATACTTGGCTCTTTGCTTGGTTCAGTTTCATCAGTACGTATTGTCAGTTTTGAAGCTGGTAAAGAGGCTGGGTAGCTCACTAAAGCACTCCTTGCTTAGTATTTGAAGCCAGCTCAAATAAAATTCAGTCCAGTGTGATTCTGCCCAGCTCGATAAGAGAAAGAAAAGAAAACATTTAAACTGCTACAAACCTTTGTAACATTTTAAATACAGATTTTCTGTCTAGTGTGTGTTAGAGATCAGACAGATGGAGTTTGAGAAAAAACAAAGCGCTTGGCTTAAGTGTCAGTCTTTGCTGGTTACACATGCCTCGAACACGCGCAAAAAAAAAAAAAAACGTTTTAACGACTCCTACGTATGATCCAAAAAAATAGTTCAAGGAATAGTTTGACGTTTCGGGAAACGCTCTTATTGCTTTCTTGCGGAGCGTTAGATGAGATTCCCACCTCCCTTGCACGTTCAGGGAGATGGAGCCGGCAGCTAGTCAGCTTAGCATAGCGTAAAGACTCTTAAAAGTTAACAATGTAACTTATTTGTTTACAAACAAAAAAAACGACAAAAGGTTGTAGTTTGACGGGCTATTACGTGGACAACTATTTCTTGGCCATGCGCTATAACTTCCTGGAGGTTGCCAGGCAAACCGCAGAGCCCCTAGGAGCTAGTAAGATGCAATATGTTGCTCTAGAGGTGCCGCTATGTGATTTTTGCTACCTTTGGGCAGAGCCAGGCTACATATTCCCCTTGTTTTCAGTCTTTATGCTAAGCTAAGCTAGCCAGCTGCTGCATTTTAAATGTAAATCTGTCAAAAAAAGAAAAAGAAAAAAGGTGTATTTCCCAAAACGACTCCTTCGCATTAACTTTTGCTTCATCTAGCTGTAGTGATTTTTTTCATTTATTTTTGTCTTGGATCATGTGCGTAAACTTGAGTTTGTAAAATTATATTTTACAAAGCTTTTCCAGTAAATAGAAGTTGTTCTGTGCAGGAAAAGGGTGAGGGTGGGTCTCTCTCTTCTTGGAAAGCTACTTGGTAAAGAGCGCAGTCCTTTCATGGCTTTGGATGTGGGCTACATGGATACAAACACAATGTACGGCATGAGCGTTGGATGGGAGAAGGGATACGTTGCTGGTTCACAGTATTCACCGTGGTTATTTACACACACACACACACGATACACCGGAAGAGAGAGGACTAACAGGATGTCACACGGTCAAATCTTAAAGTGTAGACAGGCAATGTCGGCGGTGATATTTGGCAGCGATTTGATTTGAGCGACAATATTCAAGTCTGAATCTGTACTCGTCCCGTTTCCTCTCACTCGTCGTCAACATTGCCTGTCTTGAACCTCCGTCCCAAAACACAAAAACACAAAAACATCCTGAATCTCCCAAAACTTAAACATGATGAGAACAGCGGCGCGTGAATCCACTGAGCTTGTTAGTGTAAAAATCGCTGAGATCCCTGTACGCCTCCGAAGCAGCGCTGAAAATAAAAAAACCTGCCAGCATTTCAGTAGTAAACAGCGCAGTAGTGTTTCCAGAACTTAAAAACAAAAAAAAACAAACACGTAAATGAGCGATGAAGGATGAACACGATAACGTCAGTGTGGCTGCAACTGTCCCCAGTGACAAAAAACTGCAGTGTTTCTCCCACAGTGTGAGGATATGAACGTCTGAGATGAATGAAACTTAACGATGTGAGTGTGTGTGAGTGTGTGTGAGTGTGTGATATTGGTTTCCTTACCCAGTGCAAATAACCTGAATTATATAAACACAGTCCTTCGGCCGTGGTGGCAGGTGAACTCAGTGTAAAGCAACTAATGTGGTGGTTGGTTGGTTGGTTGGTTGGTTGGTTGGTTGGTTGGTGGGTGTGGGGAGGGGACCGGAGGCCAGTGGCATCTCTTTAGTCCCTGATCGTCCACTGTAGAGGACGTACATGACAGAGGGATGCATTGTGGGTAAAGTGCAGGGGTGATGGGTCCCTCGGCTTTTTTTTTTTTTTTTTTTAAATTAATATTTCAACACTTTTTTTCTGCTCCGTTCCTTCAACCAGCTCTTTAAAGCGAGACGCACAACTCGTTTTCCTTCACAAATATCCAACGTGTCTTTCCACTTGCAGTTCTTCCATCTTTTCTCTCTCTCTCACTCTCTCTCCTCGTTAGTCGACTTGTCCTTTTTGTTCCTTCATACTTTCTCCTCGCTCCGTCCTGGACTCCCTCCACCTCGAGCTCTGGTAGATGTCAGGGGTTGTGCGCTGACCCCTCAGAAATCCCAGTGAGTCTGTCCAGCTTCCTGGTATCCAGGGCAACAGAAAATAAACAAAACAAACAAACAAAACAAAGAAACAGCCACGGTCCTTCTTGGGCTCTGTTCCACTGGCCAGTGCATGCAGGGACGAGGGGAGGCGAGCCTGAGGTGCCCGAGTCTCTGACAGTGGGTACACGTGGGAGGGTCCGTATGCCGACAATCAAGTTTGAGTGACTCTCGGCAACAACGTCAGAATCCTGTCGACTGAATCTTGGGCTCTGCTGGACTGCCCTCTTTGCCTGGTTGGGTTCGAGGAAGAAGATTAGTACAAACATGATCATCATCTACTGGACTGCAAATTCAGCTCCCTCTTACCGTCTCCTGAGCCGCGATCCAGAGAAGGTGTTCTGGAGACGGTTGCCGACGGACACCGTTGGTCCTCTGACTCCTGATTGACAGCTGGCTCTGTGAGGGTTTTCAAGAGCTTGTGATGGGCTTTCTCTATTTCCTGCAGACGGGTGAAGAGACGACATCGTTATCTTCACAAGCGACAAACTATTACAAACGTTGTGGGTTAAAAACACACTACAAAATATCCTGAGAGCAGCACGGACGCCATGAAGACATCAGTAAAAACAAAGTAAAGGTCACAGCCTGGAGTATATCGGACATGTTGCCACCCAGATAAAAACTCGCCTTCAGCTGCCGCAACTTGCTCATCAACCCCTCGATCGTGTGGAAAATCTCGTCCACATTTTTGATCACGTGGCTCTGCTGCCCGCCCTGCGTTTGGCCCGTTTCTTCTTCCTGTTCCAGTTGCATAGCCTCCGATTGGTCGGTCGCGTCCTCCCCCGGCTGCGACATCGCTTCCCCCAGAGGCTGAGGGAAGTGGCTGGCGGTGGGGGTGGGAGGGTCGTTGGCGGTGTCGTCAGTGGCGCTCTCTCCTTGCTCTGTAGGCATTACCAAGTAGAAAGTGTTCCCTGGAGAACAGACGTGAGAGGATGAATGATGAATAATACACACATAATGAGAAGAATGTGCTTGTTTAATAATAACTGCAGCACGTGACCAATTTAGTTGTCATTACCATGTGCGGCGGCCTCGCCTCTCGGCTTGGATGATTGGTCGGAGGGGAGGGCGACAACATCAGTGATGCCGCCAGGGACAGAAGAAGAAGAAGAAGGACCCGCAACCACAGCTATGCACAGAGGATAGACGTGTGACAGTGAAAAGTGTGTGCGGCAGAGTTTCGTGTGTCAATGAAAGAGTGAAAGAGTGCGAGCGGAGACAAGAAGAACGGAATAACGGATCACCGAGTGCGGAGGAAAACATGCAGAGGAAGGCAGCCAGATAAAAGCAGCGAGCTGAATTCACTCTCAGTTCAACCAACTTTTGAATTTGTGTCTTGAGAAGTGAATGACCTCAGAGCGATCAGCTGAAGAATTAAAATTCGAAAGCGTTTCTCGATCCGATCCGTTACCTTTCCTCACGACCTGAACGCTGGGCTGCTCCGCCTCCGGGGGCGGGGGCGGCAGCAGAACGTCTTCGGGCTCGGCCTCCCATTCGTCGGTGCTGAAGTTGAGGACCGTCTCCAGAGACTCCGGCCGCTGTCGTTCCGTGAACGAGCCCCTCTCGTTGGACGTCTCGTTGGTGGGCGTGTCGTCCGAATCGTGGCTCCAACAGTCCTCTTCCAGATCTCGCAATATGAGCTGCCTCAGTGTTTCAACTGTCGAGGCAAGAAAAGGACGAGGCTGATCAAAAACAATAAACTTTATAGTGCTACATACATTTAGAAACAACTATAAATTAAAAAAACGTCCCCAAGCATCTTTTTCTTCTTCATAACGGCGACATATACGCCGATACGATCTGTGATTGGCCGATATTGGTATCGATATATCATCTGGCTCTATTATTTATGTGTTTTCGTTCTCCGTCGTCCTCACCGTCTTGTAAAGCGGCCTCCGCCACACCAGCTGCTTTTCTCTCTGATTGGTCCGAAGGTGTGTCGGCCGACAGCGCGATGTCGTCGTTGGAGGAATGTGTCTCCATGGAGTCTGACTGCTCCGTCATGGAGTTGTCTGGAAGATTTCAAACACAATCAAACGGTTTTGTTTCACAGATATTTGCAGACGGTTTAAATGGTCGAGTCTGATGATCACGACGTGGTCATTACCTGGATAAACACTGCTGCTAGCTGAGACTGGAGACGCACTGCGTAGACTGGGGGAGCTAGAAAAAACACAACGCACGCTAAGTCGCGGCACATCTGATGGAATAATACAGAAGATACTTTAAAAGTTACCTTCCATACTTTATCATTCACAGATTTACTCACGATATTCGCATGGATCCGTGATTGACCAGTGGTGATGAACCGTCAGCCGATGCGATGGTCTTTTCAAGTAACTCTTTCCAGCTGCCAAACAAAAATCAACAGACGCATGACAAAGAGAAAGACTTCTGGAGGCTGAAGAACAGCGCGGACGCTCTGAGGTAAATACTCGCTGTGGGGAAGAGCTTACGTGTTTTTCTCTGATGCCGTCCCAGCCACCAGCTCGTAGATCTGCCTCTCTGTGGTGCTGATGATGTAGAGGGCTCTGTTGTCTGGAAAGAAATTCAGAGATTTATTGATCAGACCATTAAAAAAAAACCTGAAAATTTTGCGTTCTCGGGCGTGATCACAGACTTACCTGTCGCTACTGAGCGGACCAGCAGCGAGTCCAGCTTCACCAGAGGGCTGAAGGAGGTCTTGCTGTCTCCACTGCCTCCTCCGCCTCCACCCAGCCAGCGGGATGGATACCTCAGCTGCAGCCGGTCGTCTGGGCCCCTCTGTAGAAGGACGAGGCAGTCTGACAGCAGCAGTGCTTGAATCTCTGATGGGAGGGACACAAAGACGTGTGATTAAAGGGGTATGAAACCAAACCTATGAGACTGCATGTATCCAGACAGACGCGCTGACTGACCTATCTGCTTATCTTTGTTGACTTTCCACGTGAGAGGACCTTCGTGAATCATCCTCTTAGTGGAGAAATCCAGACTCTGGGAGGAAAAGCTTCTGTTAGACACGTTTGGGAGCCTTTCTCACAATATGAGCAATGTGGACAGCATGAACGGTTTAATCACCTTGAACTGAGGGGCAGCGTCCAGCCTGCGTTGGTATTGGCTGAGCCGTTGCCGGTGTTCTGTTTCTCTGACAATCTCGTTGACCGCCTGTAGTATCCCTCGGCAACAAGCCTGAGCGCGCTGAAGTGAGGGGAGGTCCGACGAACCGGCTGGACGTAAAAAAAAAAAAACACAAACATCTGCCTTAAAAATGACGAACTTTTGGGGCTTTTTGATGATTATTACACGACGCATGTCTTGATTCCTCACCCTCTGTGTGTTTCATGATCTTGTCCAGCAGCAGGGGGTACTTGGTGAGCCTCTGCATCTCTGACACCAGCAGGTCTTTGAGCTGCAGCCTCCGACAGTGAGGACTCGCCTCACACTCCTGAACAAATGTCAAGCACGTAAGCGCGGAGCTACAAGCACGAAGACAGCTACTGTGTGTGTGTGTGTGTGTGTGTGCGTACCTGGATGATGTGAGCGAAACGAGGGTCTTTGCGTTGTTTGTTCTTGATGAGCTCCAGGGCCTGAGACTGCTGGCTGCACAGCTGGGACGTCTGTTCCTGAAACTCGTCTCCAGCAGCACCTTCAAACTACAAACACGCCCTGCTGTTAACACACTAACTACATGTGTGTACGTGCATGAACACGTGTGACATCGCGGTACAAACGGGCACGTGATTATTTCACTCACCCTGGCCAGCATGACGTCCCCGATGTCCTGAACGATGGGAGTTTCTCGCCGCTTCTTTATCGCCTCGCACAGACTTGCTGCAACAAGTCGACAAAATAAAGACTTTAATTCACACGATAGAAAACAAAACTATCTGTAACTCTAACGTGGTAATTATATCTTACTATATTCCTCCATGTCGGCTCTAAATTAAAGCCCAGAATACATACTGACTGAGTGAAGCTGCACGCTGAGATTACATTTAACAGTCACGACCTTCGCCTGGTATTTGCTTCACTTATTATTATTTACTTAGCAACATAAAGCCCTGAATACATATTGACTCAAAGCACAACTCGCTTCACTGGGCAAACAGCAACAGAGGCGGAAGAAGCACGTTGGGAAATTTTCCATCTTTAAATCTTTAAAAACTCTGAAAGATAACCTACAATCAAGATCACATTAATGCAGAGCCAAAAGATCATTCAGCACGTGAGAAGATACACCTGTAATTACGGTAAATAAACAGGAATTAGACTTGCATATAAAGACCCAAACAACACACACACACACACTGACCGTGGAGTTCATAGACCTGAGGCAGGTTGGGGAAGATGCAGGCCAGCTCATCAGAGTTCAGCACAGACCTCATCTTCTGGAAAAATACCTGATCCAGGACCCTCAAAGTCCGCAGGTGGGACGCCTCGGTGGTGAACAGCTCTGATGATGAACAGGAGAGGGAGCAGTTGTTAATATTGTCTTTTTTTATTTTACCACGGTGATCATGGAAGACGTAGCACGTCTTGACTCGTACCGTATATGACGGCCTGTCTGTCCACCTCCCTCGGACTGAGCGTGGCGAGGAGCTGAGGAGGAACCGTGTCCTGCCAGTTCTGGCTGTCGCACACCTCCTCCTCCAGCGCGGCCTGGGCAGTGTAACGGTGAGTCTACGCTGCACACACACACACACACACACACACACACACACACACACACACACACACACACACACACACACACACAGACAGACTATTAGTCTTATCATTTGTTTCTCGTGAAGGAAAGAGCGTGTGGGCAAGCAGTCAGCCATCTTTCTTTACATTTCCTGCCAGACAACTAGCTAAACTGTCTAACTCGTCTACGGGGGTGACACAGAAACTCACCTGCGTCTAGATCGAGGGGTGTATGGGGGTGTAGGGTTCTCTAGAGACCTGAGTTTGAGAGAGAGTGGAGAGAGAGATGGCATGAGGCGATAGCCTACATTTTCCGGGATAACGTCCGGGGTGTTTGGGATGTAAAGCTCTCATCCCTTCCTGAAGGACGCAAAGAATATCTGCAAGTCAAAAACTTTGTGTGAAACACTCCAGTCTTTACCGTGCAGAGCTGCTGGACGCAGACGACGAGGCGCTGTGCTGCAGCGGCCTGAGGCCCGGTCCCTCCCTCTCCTCCCCGCAGTCCTCCATGTCCACGTCGCTACGGGAGCGAGGGACGGACTCCGTCCCCGGGACGACGCCTCGGCGTCGCCCTTCACCCTGAGCCTTCAGCGACTCGCTACGTGCCAGACGCACGGACACCGTAGGGCTGCAGGAGAGACAACACACGTTTAATGTGGTGCTATAAGCTGATACAGAATATCTACCAACGCTTCACCAGAGCTACCTCTCCATGCTGTCTTCTCCCAGGCTGCTGGAGGAGAGCCGCTGGGGGTCGGCAGCGTCGCCCCCCTCCTCTCCCGTCTCGGTGTGATTCTCAAACTGCTGAATGATGTTCCTCACACTGCCGGGACGGACTGCAAACACGGACATCAATTTATAGTTTGATAAAATAGCACACACACACTCGTATAAATCGGGGAGTCAGGGACGTTTGAGAGCAAAACTGAACGTAAAGAGTAAAAACAAAAGTGCGGAGAGAAATAATATATACCTTCAGTGGGTGACAACGGGACATGGAATGCTACAAAACCAAAATGAACCAGAAAGAAAAAATGAAATCAGAACAAGACACAATGAAAAAAAATCCACAAATAAACAAATAAACCTGTAAAAAAACGATAAAAACAGAGAAGAAGGAATCAATATCGTCTGACAGGCACGAATGAGAGCATCGCGTGTGTGTGTGTCAGTGCACCAATACTGTCAGCTGATAGATTTTACATGTTAAACACCGATAATGCTCTCATGGGACCAGATGATTTAATGGATGATCATTTACTGTGTGTGTGTGTGTGTGTATTTACTGGACTGGGATGTGGAGCGGGGCTTGCCGATGTACTTCAGGATGGGATTTCTCTTTTTATCCTCGCCCCCATCTTTGTCTTTCTTGGTTCCACTCAGCTGCGGAGAGAGACGAGCCGTGTCACGTAATCAATGTGCGAACTTTCCTGCGATTAACTGACTTCTGTTCATTTGTATTAAGACTTTATTCGCTGCTCAAGAGCTTTACCCCATCTGAACATGAAAAACAGAGAAATCTTTTGATTTAAGCATCGATGAGACAGACATGTTTAGTTAGGCTGTCACTAACACCTCAGTGATGTACAAGGTAAAAGGACTGTACTTATAGAGTGACCTTGCTAGTCTCCCCAATTTCAGCTTCCCTACATTGGCTTCCTGTGCGTTTTATGATTCTACTGATCACTTTTAAAGCCCGCAGGGGTCTGGCACCTAAATATATTGCTTGCATGCTAACCCCCTATGAGCCAGCTCGCAGCCTTAGATCCTCGGGGCGGGTCACTTCTGGTTGTTCCGGGCTCGAGGCTTAAAAACTAGAGCAGATCGCGCCTTTTCGTTCGACTCTGAAACGACCTGCCCGAGGAGACGAGGCTCGCTGAATCAGTGAATCTTTGAAACTCATTCTCGTTGTCTAACAACTCTGTTTTTTAAAAAAAGGTGCTATATAAATAAAGTTATTATTATTATTATCATCATCACGGAGCAAACACCTCATGGAGACCAGACCACGAGCTGAGCTAATAGATATTCACAGCACTGCTTAAAATAATGATAGTGTGTCTTCTTTGTTGATGCTGTAAACACAAATCTTACTGCAGAATGTTCAACCCTGTTCGTTACATTTGCATCATTTGTAAAATCTTCCCCTTCTGTAAGAAAAAAAAGCATCTTTCTGCGTCTTACCTTCTTCGTCTTTAAGAAGGCGAGCCACTTCTCCTTCTCTGTGCTCAGACCGGGGAACACCTTGGAGTCTCTTAGCTTGATACCAGAGTGACGCAGGTAAAGGAGCACGGCCGACGCCAGAGGAGAACTAAGAGGAGAGGAGCGAGGGAGGGAGGAGGGAGAGGAGAAAAAGGAGAGAGAGAGAGAGGACAAACACGGTGGAGGGGAATACAGATCACAGGAGGGAAACAAACAAAGAAAAAGGTGTTGAGAGGGAATTAAGCAAATCGCTTAAGAGGTGCGGCTGTTCAATCAGACTCCAACAGACGAGACGTTTAATTTACCTTCTGTCCTCTTCGTGCTTCGATCTGCAGCGGGAGCAGAGAGAGAGACATAAAAAGGTCGGTTAACTCCCTCCACACGAGAAAAACAACAAGCTCTCAAAGAGATATGTCCTCAAAGTTTAATCCAGTTAATTCAGGTGCAAACGGCGATGCGAGAAAGAAAACAGGCTCGCGGCGCTGCAGCGGCAGTCATGTGACAGGAATCGCCGTGCTCGTATGAAAGTCAAAGGAATAAATGTCATGTGGTTTCCAGGTTTTGTAGCTGTGGTAATGACCTTTGTTATGATAGCCTGGGTGAGCTCCTTCTGTCGCTTTGTAATAACCGTTTTATTGGGCCTCAAACATCTGACCCTGTTGCTAGGCAAACCTGCTTCAACAGTCTGACTGTGTGTTAACAGTCGCTGCAGGACTGGAGCCAGACGCTGAAGCAAAGCAACGTATAGTTAGTTAACGGATGAAGACCCAGAATGAATTTTGGTCTATATTTTGGCATGAAATACGTTAATAAATAAAAAACAAGCTGATCTTCTCTAGTTTAACGTGAACGTGAGTCGACCTAAACCTTGCTGCAGTTTTTAAACAATAAAAACACGACGTGGACTCACAGTATTTCCCACAGGGCGGTGACCTGTTTGTCCACCACCTGTCTCTCCTTCACCGGGTCTCCGTCCAGCTGCTGCAGGTCTCCTTCTCCAAACAGAGAGCCGAGACCCATCATCTGCTTGTTCCTGTGAAACACAAGCAGGTCACTATGAACTCTACGATCAGCTACACAAGCCTCAGCTGTCACCAAACAGCTCCCAGTTTTGATGATTATTAATGTTAACTAAAATCTTTAGTCGTGCACCTGTAGTCCTGTATCTGGTCCTGGATGTCCGGCAGCACCTGCTGCTGCAGCTCAGACAGAGGTCCTCTGATGTCCTCCTGCGCATGAAGTCGACTTTCTGAAGGGACGATGGACACAACAATACGTCAAACAACCTTTAAATTACATCAGCCACAAATAAAAGAAAGAAAGCCAGACAAAAATGACTAAAATTCAATATACAAATGTAAAAAAGACACACACACACAACCTCTTACCTATATCTGTGAGATACTCCTCTCGTACTTTGATTTTCAGGGGCTGCGAGGGCAAAAAAAAGACACAAAGAGGGAGCATTTGTATGATAAAAGTGCTTCTCATAAGTTCTCTGATGCCAAATGCGATGACAACGCCGGGATATGGAGAGATAATTAAGACGTGTTGGTACGTACAGCATCTGGGTCCAGGAAATGGGAGCAGATCTGAGGTGCAAGTGCGCGGGCGTCTTTAGGACTGGAGCCCAGGTAGGCCTCCACAGAGAGGTAAAACAGCTGTCGAAGACACACATAACCATGAATGTAAGCCAACAAACCCACACACACACGGCAACGATGAAAAGATTCAAGATGCAACAATAAAACAGAGTTATAGGTACGTTTCTTCATTATCTGCATTTACCGTGTGTGACAGTGTTCTTAAAAAATAGATAGAACAGATTAAAATGGCAAACATCAGCCCCAAAGAAGACAAAATGGAGAACTGAGCTGTTTTTATGCGTATTGTTAATTTATTTATGAACAAACCTGAGCAGAAAAATTGAAAAATATCAGAAAAAAAGCTTGTCTGAGGTGGAAAAGTTGCTTTATTGTTAAAGGAAAATGTGACAAAGTGAAAAAGAAACGATGCATGTGACTTCTAAGAGAGGAAAACTTGAGGAAACTCGATTCATATTTCCATCATGTTTTCTGCAAACCCTTCCACCATGCGAGGTTTAACTGGTGCCTCATTTAATTCACATAATTAACGTAGAGGACTAACTAACCAGAGGGTTTGGGTCCAGAAGCTGAGTGAAGACGTATCTCATGAACACGGCCATGTGTGCTGGTCGTGACTTCAGCAACTCGATGTCCTGGAACGGACCGTCCATCTGAGAGGAAGATGGAGAAATATGAATATTTGTACAGATGGAGGCGGAAAAGGGCAAGACGACGTTAAAACGTTCTTCTCACTTCGTTAAATGCATAGCCGTCATCCTCTTCATCCTCTTCCTCTGGGCCGATGATCTGGGCCTTCCCACCCTTTGAACACACACACACACACACACACACACACACACACACACACACACACACACACACACTTTTTTAAGAAATGGAAAGCACTCGGTCGCACACGCTCTTTTCATTCATGCCGTGCTCGAAAGAGTCGGTGGTGTGAAATATGACAGAAAGGGAGAGGAGCAGACGAAGAGGAAAGGACAGAGCTTCACATCAAAGTGGGAAATGAATTAGACAAACACAAATATGCAGCTGGTGACGCTCGTATTTACATCAAAGCTCAGACTTTAGTCAGCATGCTGAGAGTTATCATATCTGCTGTTACTGGAGAAAAGCGTCTTCCTTCTGCTTCACTGAACTGATTCATACGGACAGTAACGCTTCATGTGGATACTCGTTTTTGAACACTAAAAATCGACTAATATGAACTGAAGCTGAATATTTCATTAGATAAAAACATGTTGTTAATTTTAGAAATGATTACATCGACCTTTTTTTCAATATATTTTGACTTTTGGACTTTTACAACGCTGTGGAAATGTTTGGATCACGTCCTCCATCAGCTGTGCAGTCAATACAGCACTACGAGCTTCAAAATAAATGTGAAGTTCACAGACTCAGGAGCTAAAATATCTTTTTCAGCAGATACCTTCATCACTACAAGACTGAACTAGAACGGCAGTTCAGTGTTTATATGAGTGGTATTTAAACGACCATCTCTAGAAAGCTTTGACGGGGCTAGAAATCAGCTCAGTTGCTAGGTCGTTACTAAGGCTCGGACTACTTGCTGTGCTCCGTTACATATAAGAGTACTGCCGCGAGTGATTGTTGCCCAGGTGTTAGTCAGACCTGTGTATCTCCATGGAAACGAAAAATGCTTATTTTCCAGAGCAAACTGTCCCAAAATATGAATATCTTTGGATTCTACATTCTATTTAAGTTGCTATCAAAATAAAGTCCTCGTCGCCCTGAGCGCTGAAACAAAGAGTCATTCTGAACCTCCCGTGACTTTCAGAGTTTCTTTACGTTTATAAACTCGCTGCACGTGAGCATTGTTGTCTTAAAGTGAATGCAAAGTGCGTGTGTCCATCTCACCGAGTCAGACAGGGTGTGTGTGTCGGAGTTCTGCCGTCGGTGTTGTGGGGTCCTGAAGGAGGATGAGGGGGAGGAGTGGGGACTCTCAAAGGCCTAGGGAAGGAGGAGGAGGGAGGAGGGAGGAGGGAGGGGAGGACGAGGGGGACGGCATGAGTGGGACCATCTCATACACGAAGGAACACACACAGACAACCTCACCGGTTTGGGAGAAGACAAGACTGCGCAGCTTACCTCGAAGTCTCCTTCACTCGAGTCCACTGATAGTCGACCTGGCAGGGCACAGAGCAGTTGAACACCACGTATAAAGCCAGTCGTACGATGACAGATGATTATATGAATTATGATGTCTCCATTTACAATTTCAAGAGATACAAACCTTCTCCTGCTATGACGTAGCTCGTGACAGACTCTAATCGCGTTCCCTCCTGGAGGAGCAGAATGAAACATTAGTTCATGTCATCGTTACAGCTGGATTCATTCACCAAAAAGGGGGACAGACTAAAGCTTTGACGCTGACTGAACTAAAAGCTCGCCAGCAGCCGGCATACTCCAGAGCGGTCTGGTACGAGAACTGCTCTGCCCAGAGCCACAAATCACGACAGAGAGTGGTGGAAGCAGCACGGCACATCACTGGTACACCCGGGTGGACAGGACATATTTCATCAGCGGTGCCGGCGGAAGCCACCCAGCTCGCAGACCGTTCTCCGTCTGGCATCTTCTATGTCAGTGCTGTTACGTCAACTAGTCCACTGTTTTTCTCATCCAGCACATTTAATTGTACTGTTGACCCCTGCCTAAACCAACATATGACAAATAAAACTGAGAACTGAAAGTGAAATTTGAGACTAAGTACGAAAAAGTTCGCTTCAGACTACTTCCTTTTTTTTAACTGAGTGTATCCGATCACAAGACAAGAATTTGTAGACGAGTGAATTTGAATTATGTGCTTCATTATATGGCCAGGCGTCTGATATAAAACCAAAGCTTAACCACAAAGACGGGAAGAAAAACGTCTCCTCACCAGATCTTGCTGAATCTTCACCCTGACTTGGTGAGCTCTCCGCTTGGCACTTTCAATCCGCTCCTCCAGTGACGGCGACGGGTTCTTCAACCGCTCCTCCAGCAGGTCCTGTAAATTGGTCGGGTCCGGTTATCAACAGCACAATATATATATATAACAGTGTGAGACTGTATGGAAATTCTCTGATATTTGCATCTACAGGAGGAAGCAGTCAGGGATCTGAAGTGCACCTTGCACCCTGCAGTGTTTATGTGTGTGTGTGGGTGTGTGTGTACCTGCAGTTCAGCCTCTTCCTGCTCCAGCATTTTCCTGAGTATCTGAGTGGCATGTTTCTGAACTTCTGGGTCCTAAAAAAAACAAAACAAAAACACATATTTAGAATCATTCTGATGACGTACAGCAACAGCAGACATTACGTCGTCACTCACCTGTAGTGGTTTGGGTCCAGTGATTCTTTGGGAAGGCGTGCTGCTCAGTCCAGAGGGCAAGGGTGGAGGCGGAGGAGGAGGAACCTCCCCGCCCAGAGACGTTCTTTGATTGGGTGTGAGGTCGGTCTGGAGCGGCTCTAGCGGCAAGGAGGTGGTTGAAGGGGGCGGTCCTTGTAGCGTCAGCGCTACATAGGTTCCAGCTGTGGGACGGTTTAAAATCAAAGTGAGGGGATCAGATAAACGCGGGCAAGAGAACAAAAACGCGGACGCTGCGAAGACGTGTTTCAAACTCACATTTGATGAGTTTTACCACCTCCTGATGGGACATGGAGGACACCAGCGAGCCGTTCACCTGCGAGGCGGGAAAAGAGGAGACACTGAATGCTTAGAAACCAACAGCTCTCAGATTCAGCATGTGCGATGGAAAGTAGTAAACACCTTTATGATTCGGTCCCCTTCGTGGACACCGGCCTTCACTGCTGCACCGCCTGGAAGGACAAATACAGACAGTGAAGTTCATGTAGAGAATAACTCGTCCTGTATGTCACGTGTCCTCCGATAAACAACTAATTTACGACCGTCCGTGTCGTCTCAGTCTCACTAAGTTTGAAAAGTTGCCTCTAAAATAAGACGCTATCACAGTTTGTGATTTTACAAATCCATAAAAAATGTGTGAATTATGACAAAATTAATTGATTTTAAATTAAAATAAACAACAGCAATCAGCTGTGCTTCTCACCTGGTCGGACATTCTGCACTAGCTTGACTCTCTCTCCACACACTGTGAAGCCGAAACCGAGCTGGTCCTTCTGCACGACCACACACCTCTGGACAAGACCGGTACCTGGGAGACGTTCGGAGGGATTATTAAGCGACGTCAAATATATTTTAACGAGGAAATACACCAGCATGGGGGCGTCGCAAATTACCAGTACTCTCTGCAAGGACGTCAACGGTCGGCTCCCTCTGCTGGGAGGCAGAGGATTTGCGCTCCGAGTCACCGATGGTCAGGCTGCTGAGCCTGGGTTTGACAGATGAGAGGAAGAGGTTTAGCATTAAACTCATTGAGGCGATTTAAAAATATGCTCTGGGATGGAACGGACCCAAAAGAATGAGGGAGGATTGAATGAGGTGTAACATTCAAACGATATATTCAGAAAATGTGCGGGAGAGAGCATGAGAAGATGTACGAAAGGAAACAAGTACGCAGTCGACAGGAAAACTCACCAAGCAGCAAAGGGGCTGAAAGCGAAGCATGACAAAAAAAAGAAGGAAGAGGCAGATAAAGAGGGAAGAAGGGGGAGACAAGAGAGAAGAAGAAGAAGAAGAAATTGAGAACGAAGACCAATCTCGAAGTTAAAAGGAAACAACGATACTGACCAAGAGTTCAAGTCATCCCCACGCTCTTTATACTCGTACAGATTGTAAGCACTGAGAGCAGCCTTCGCTTGAGAGAACATATTTATTTAAGGGTGTGTGACGCAAGGACACACAGTGTAAACACTGAAGTGATTTGGTATTATTCCAGAGGTCGAATGGTTGGTTGGCTTAAAGGGACAAATAACCCCAAACCAAAAGTGAAACCGTCCAGATTTGTTGTGATTTAGTGAGATCTGGAGGTACTGAGCGACTGTTTCTGCCAATTAATGCTGAAACATTCAGACAGGATCCAGCGGCGATTCGCTACAACGCTGTCCAGCAGTGTGTAAGGGTGCGGTTGGGGTGGAATGGGCTGCTGGGGGAGTGTCAATTTATGCTGAACAAACTTCTGTGAAGCAATCAGGAAATAACTTTTTATTTGGCTTATTAAACAGCTTTCTCAATTCTGCTGCTCCCTCACTCTAATTCACTGTCTAAGTCGCTTGACCAATGCTCCCTCGCGCTCTCAAGCCATAGGAAAGGTCTAAATTGTGTAAATTGCGAGGCCAGACTCCGATTTAGAAGCTGGGTACATGAAATGAAACAAAGTCAGAACACAACAGGTAGAGTATCAGAGTTTAGTCCATGAATCCACCTGGATAGTCACAAATTTAGTGATGTCTCAGGCCGACCGTGGAGGAGTTTGACTGGTCTGATCATTTGATTGACGGCTACTGCGTGACGTCGGGCTGCGTTTTTTCCCAAAAGTAGGATCCGCTGCAGGTCACTGTGGTTTTTTTGGGTGGACACCCCTTCAGCGGCAAAACTACCACACTACCCCCGTCAAATGCACGCACTGGATTCTGTCTGAATGTGCCCTAATAAACACCAGCCAAACAGCCAAGAGGCTAATTTTTTAATCTGAAAAAAACTAAAACCAGAACCTAAAAACAGAATTATGGAGGAATTAACAGATCATGAAAAGGATTATTTAGATAAATACCTGTAGGCAGGCTTAGAAAATCTCAATTTACGACATCAACTGTTTGATATACTCTGAGATCTTGATTTAGTTGCATTTTTTCACATGTGTGTGTTAAACCTGGGTAGGTGGAGTCAGCACTTCATATAAAACAAGCTACTGGGATTGCATCAATCCAGTCCACCAAGTCGGTATCGCAATACCTGCCACCATATGACTGATCCATGTTAGTAGAGTTAAGTGTTATGATAAGACTCGTGTGGATGGGTATGGATTAGTGCATCCCAAAGAGCTTTGATACGATCTGAGCTTCAATCCGAGAGTGCTTGTCTATTGCTAACTCCACCTCCACTGCTACGTCAAGCCCAAGCATCCTGATAAATGCTGCCGCAGCTGTACAATCTGTAGGTGTCATTAAGCCCAAACCCTGACACATAAGCCCTCACTGGACTGGACAGCTCTCCTACCTGAACAGGTGGGTGTTTTTCTTATTGGCTGCCCTGCTGTCACATGACACAAACAGACACAGTAGTAGGCACGTGCACAAGAACACACAAACACACACACACACAGAGGAAAAACAGTTGATAGCAGGAGAAACAGGAAAGACACATGATCAAGACACAGACGCATCTAAAAAGGACAGATGATCACAGAAACACGGTGTGCGGCTACGCGGGGAGTGTGAAGACTGACAGCGACGAACAGGATGAACTGCAGTACGTCTCTAAGTTTTAGCAGCGGCAGGTGATGAGTCACAGCACGAGATCCAAGCAACAAATAAGACACTGAAACTGACTGAACAAAAGAGGTGGAAACCCACGGCTCGACGCGATACTTTGGGTTGACTCAAAACATGAAACATAACTGACAGCAGGGCACGAAATTTTACATTTGGTGGCCAATATTTAGTCCTCTAAATGCGACGCACGAGGACGTTAAAACGCTTCAATAAAATACTTTGTGGTTTGTGTGTTTCATTTGATACTTTCAGTTTCAGTTCACACACCCACAGTCAATTTCTGGTGTACAAAACACCAGCAGTTGTTGTGTCAGTCGACCTTTTCACCCCGTTCTCCGCCAAGCGAACGCACGTGCGGCGTTGTCTGGTTCAAGCTCCAACTGTATCAATATTTAAACATCTCTAAAGGCGGTAAAATTTTTTAAAGAATATGTATTTTTTGGGTGCACGGTTTGCCGTTTGCTGTCCCTGTTTTTTAAAAAAAGTGGATGCCACTGACGGCGAGCAAAGGTCAAGACTTGGTTTGTTAACGTCAATCTGGCACTTCTCGACAGATCAGGACAAATGCAAAGAAAGAAAGTCCACTGCATTCATATGAAAGCACGTTACAGCCAGTAAATGAACAGCACTGGTTAAACTGGCTGTCTTTTTTTTGTGCAACATGTTTCTGTGAAGTTCTTATTTGTCTTTACATCTTCAATCTAAATAAACCTGCAAAATATTTTGTTTTAACTAGTTTTTTTCAGGCTGCTATTGTTTTTATGCATGTAGTTCTATCACCTCCCAGTAAACAGCCTGTCTGACTAGTATTTCCAGTGGCCAGACTGGAGATAAAAACACGTCGATAAGCTCATCTGGGAGTACTACATTTCTCAGCAAAACCACAGAACAGACAGACAGCTGCACTCGGCTCGTACCTGTCCAACGTAGAGGTGGGTTGTCTGAGACTCATGTCTGCAGCCTTGTGACACTCCTGCGGGATCAACAGTCACTGGGCCTCTTCATCATCCCCATCATGTCTTTCTGCCGTCTGTGGTTTTTCAGTCCAGCACAATGGAGGAGGAGGAGGGGGGGCTCTATGTTGTGCTTTTTGATCAGATCTTCAAGCTACTTGATCAGACAGAGTACTCCTCATGTTCGGCCTTCAAAATAAAAGTCCTCTCCACTAGGTTACATTAGTGGTTTCAAATAAATACTACAACAAAGGGTGTTAGTGTGGCTTGGTGGTGTGTAGTGGTAAAATGGATTCAGGACAGTCTGCTTCCTCAGAGGTCATCAATCATGAATGAATGGCTGATATGTCTCTATGCTGCAGGAGATAAACAACTCCCATGCCTCTCAGTGTGTCCTAACTCCTAATTCCTTACAGATAAACTCATAGCAGCTGCTCCAACTGGCATGCACAGTTAGTATTTGAGTAATATCCAGGGTCAGGGGTTGTTTACATGCGTGTACCAACCTTTAAATAATCCCAATACGAGCTAAGCACCACCTTAAATTCGCTAGTTTCTCAGTCATATGCTTGCATAGACGGTGCAAAAATTACTGCCACGAACAAAATAACGTACCTCAGTTTGATAAAAGTGTAGTAAAGGGTGGTGGGGCTCACTGTAACTTGCAGAAATTTACATGTTAGCACAGTGTAAACAACAAACAGCCGACCCAAACGCTACAGTTGGCTAACGAACGACCTAGCTGGCTAATTAGCAGATTAGCCGGCATTAGCTAATTCAGCCGTTGGGCTCGTATAAAGATTTAAAGTTTAAAGGTGCTTAAAAGTCGCATTTGAACTTGTGACTTATCTAATGAGCTGACTAAAAGGAATGATAACGAAACCAAAGACCAACGAAGCGGCCCTGTTGTTGTATCCAACTAGCGTTAGCTTCCTGAAGTTAGCTCTACGAAGGCCCGATTTCAAGCCGCGGCATCGCGTTGGTCCTCAGGGCCGTTGGTTCGGCTTTCAGCTGCGCCAACGAGTCGCCCCCCTCCCCGCCCCCCGTATATATATAGAGAGAGAGATAGGAGGTGGCTAAGCTAACCAGCTACTTATGTCTGCTAGATAAAAAGGCCGACATGACTTCAGCTGCATGCGGGTTAAAGTGGTGCCATCCCGTGCAAAGTCCAGCTCGATATATCCCAGAAGTGTCGTTTTAAACTTAAAGCTGCATGTTAGCCAGTAAAGCTCCACCTCAGGTCCCTTTTTTTCCTCCTCAAAACAAGTCACAGTGGTTAAAAATCCAGCTTCTCTCTCTCTGTCGTGGTGTGCCAGAAGACACACACAGTTATTGCCTTTATAAAAAAAAAAATCCCAGTTGTTAAAATATTGATCTGTGCTCTGTGTTGTTATCCTCTGCTGCCTGTCTGTGTTTGACTGGCTGCTGATCCACCACCATGTTCTCAAAGATCACACGTACAAGCAGAGCAGAGCAGAACAGCGCCCCCTCCGTCAGGGTGCAGACTGTGAGTACTGCAGGCGGTGTGACGCTTATTGCGCTTGTCATGGAGCCAGGCCGTTTCTAGCTTTTTTTGGGGACCCCCTAATGCAGGGGTGGCCAATAAGAATGCAGCTCTCCAACTTAAAAAAACAAAACTTTAAGAATTTTTTGTGTGTCTTCCCTCTCCTTTTAATGATTGTTATGCTTGTGTGTATTGGGCTATTACTGCTTAAAAGAGCCACAAACATGCCACCAATTATCTTGGGGTGGGGAGTGGAAGGCGGGGAACAACCTGCACTGCGCACACCTGTTCGCGTGCACAAGTTTTCTGACGTTTTCCCACGGCAAGCTGTGATTTATTCACAAAAATGGCTAAATGCAAAGCTAAGCACAGTTATAAAGACGAGCACAAGACATTTCTGTCTGATATGTGACACGTCGTTAGCACATTTCAAAGCTTCAATTCTTCAGCGTCGTTTCAGCACGCTCCATTCAAACATCGACAAGGAATTCCCCAAAGGTACTGAACTTCGCAAGCACAAATTAAACACGCTGAAAAGTCAGGAAAAAAAACAAAACAGACCCAGATGTTCCAACAATATGCCAAGCATGCTGGGACAGTGACTCTTGCATCTTACAAAGCGGCGTGGAACACTGCCCGTGCCAAAAAAAAAAAAAAACGACAAAGGAAATTTTATTAAACTTACGTGATTGAAATATCAGTGAGTGATTGAATGAGTGAGTGAAATAACTGGCCACTGGTCTTGGTAGGCAGGACTTGGCAGTGTGATGTGAATCTGGCTGAGCAAAAGTCTGGCCTGTAATCTTGGGATGAGTTTAAACCCATTGTAGTCAATCTCCTGTTTCATAGTGAGGGGTGTGTGACATTTGTGACATGGTAAATTGTTAATATTTCTTTCTGTGTGTGTGTAAGTCCCTGGCTGGTTGGCCACCCCTGCCCTAATGCAAGATGCTATCTGGGAGATTGTAACCCACCCAGATGATCTGTGGCGATGAAAACAGGTTAGAGTACATTAATGTGGGGAGGCAGCTAGTGATGGGAAGTTCGGTTCTTTTTAGGGAGTCAGATCATTTGACTCAGCTCACCAAGAAGAGCCGGGTCTTTCGGCTCCCAAACAGCTCTTCATGTTACCACTTATACCTTTCAAAATTTAGCTAAATTTAGCGCTGTTTTGACATATCGTGTATATATTTAACACACCCTTTGTACTGAAGCATTCAAAAGTAAAAATTACATTTTCTAATATCAATAAATTGCTGTAGCCAATTGTTTTCATTGCATTTACAGACCCTTGTAACTCTCTGAAACCGCCCAATGAATGCACTAACGTGCTTGTAGAACCACTCAACTACACAAAGCAGATAGAAATACCTAAAACTATATATATATATAAATATATATATATATATATATATATATATATATATATATATATATATAAATAAAAGGACAGCTATTGACTGTTGGATGCACAGTTCTCATGTGTCTGTGAAGGTTGTTTGTGGATCCTGCTCGATATGACAGCTTGGCTTTGCTTCTGCTTTCTGTCTTTCTGTGTTTTCAATTTTTTAAAAATGGGTCCAAATGCTGCTGTTTCTTTTTCTACTATCACTCAACGGCTCACGTACCAGAGCCGGCTCTATGTTCCTGAAAAATGTTTCTGGTAAACTTTGAAAACAAGGTGACATAACATAAAAACGCTCTCACCACCAATCCAAAACAGTAAATAAGTAAATAACTTAACTTACTTGATACATAAAAATACGATCTACCAGCTTCCATATGCTGCTCTTAATGTGCAAACAATAAAAACAAAAACTAGTAAGAATAACACTGAAGTTTCAGGTAGTAAGAAACATTTACATGTAACACTGCAACCCCTTCAGTACCATTTTAGATCTGGTTCTGTGATTGTGGTATGTATAACCACAAGTCTGATGTTTCAGGTCACTGCACAAGATCAGCAGCTACAATCTATTATTATTTGGATGCCACAATAATTCAGTCGTCTTTAAACAGCAGAATGTAATGCAACCACAAAACATCTGGTCACTGTGTTTATTGCATTATTTTCTAAAGATAAAAATGAAACTTTCAACCTTTCTTTCAGTTACGTAGCCTGTGTTGCATGGTAGAAATGATCCAGACTCTATACAGCCTAACCTTGATTATATTCTGCATGAAACACTGTAAAAACAAACAAACAAAAAACGCTTTCCTACACAGGTATGACCAAAACATGAGGTTATAGGGGTCAGTATAACATCTTCTTTCTGCACTAACTATTTTCCAGCACATTACAGCAGCATATAATGCAACAACCCCCCCCAAAAAAGAGTTTATTGCATTATTTTACTGTAATTAGCTCATTTTAACATACGTTTTATGTATTTTTGAATCACATTTGGAGACTGAAAATGTGCTGCAGTTTGAATTTTGTCCACATGTAACGAACGCAAGCTGGCCTCAAGCATGCACACTTCTTTTAGCATATTTAAGGAAAACATGTTAGATCTTTACTCTATTCACAACTCCACCTCATCCACCCTCCACTGTTGTGTCTAACTGAGGCGCAAGTAAATCCAGACAGAGTGAGCTCGACACAGACTCACGGTATCTAAATGACGCACTGTGAAACTCTCCACAAGAGGAATTACGATGACCTTACTGAGGCCTGGAGAGGGTTTCAACCAACACGTTACCAAATATGGCCTGTGCGGGGCGTGGGATGCACGCTCTCTTCTGCGAGGTATTGGCGGATGAGAGAGAAGGGAGGGGGATGCGTCGCCAAATACGCACGGCGTTCCTGAGACTTTTATGCTTCTAACAGAAAATGAAAGATAACCCGAGGATAGAAATCGGTAAGTTCAATCTTCGCACTTGTATTTTATTGTTCTCAGGAAGTTTTATGCACAAGGTATAGCAGGTAGAGTTTATAATGGTCTATATTTGGAACGGTGAGAAAGAGCGGATGGCGGTGGCACAACGCAGGGCGCGGTATGTCCGCTATTTGGAACGGAAAAATTCTTCATCACTCACTTAATATGCCACTTATAGCATGTATGTTTGACAGAGTATACATTTAAACATGACTGTATGTCCTCTGCTTTGACTGTAATGCTGCTGTGTCTGCTTGATACTCTTTAAAAGAGGTAATAAGAGGAATGTAGAAAAGGTTTTTTTTTTTAGGTGTGTGGTTAGTTTTAAAGAAGCTTTCTCCTTGCTCCAGTGTGAATGATCAACTGTAACATAATATGCAGTGATACACTGGAGCACTCAGGTTTGTTTATATTAGGGGCCAACTGTTAGGCATGCATGGTATGCATGATATCAAACCTAAAGAGCAAACCAACTTGGTTTCCTGTCAGCAGCAGGGTTGCACACCACAACCACAGCTTTCTGTGTCTTCCTCTTCAACAGGTTTGGTTTTCTGATTTTTAGCTCAGACATTAACCAACATCTGTCACTGGGTGAACAAGCATGAGTGAGTTTTTTAGCTGCATTTCTAATTCTTATCTCTTGATTGCGTGTTATGTCTGACAATGTGATTATGTGCTCATTTGGTTTGTTGTTGCTGGTGCAGGTTCCTGTGGACGTGCCCTTAGCTGCTTCCTGTGTATCACTCTCATCACGCAGAACAGGAAGTGTGGCACATGGGCAAATGGCTAATAGGCAAACGAAGTTACCCATTTTCAGGGATGTCGATTGGCAGAATGCATGAACGATGCACGGCGTCTGTTTGTGGAGCGGCAGCATGTCATAGATAGGCTTTCTGGCCTGTAATCACAGCATCTGCATCTACAGCACACCAGATTATCTTTACTTATACTGCATTTGTATGTTCTGGTGGGGACAAACCTCTTCCCCATCGTTCTTCAGGAGGTTTCCCCCCTGCTTTGTTTGTTGTAACGTTTGTACAGTGTCTGTGCTGTGATATCACTATAACTATATGGACACACCCTTTATTCTCGTGCTGCTCGTTCTATCTTAAAACAACCAGATGCTCTTCATCATCACAGGAGATAAACGTCATAGTCGTGAAACAGCAGGCTGCTCCTCACTAGCACCGAGAAGAGGACTTTAGCTACAAAAGTTTCTGCAGTATATCAACTCTCAGGCCTATTTACCCTTCTGGTAAATACTGAACTTGGGAAGACTTCCCGCCACCACTCTCTCTCAGTAATACACATCTGTTTTATGGGTCCTAGGGAGTGTCGTACATTCTACAGATTGTCAAACTCTCAGAGGCAAAATTGTGATTTGTTGTTTTGTGTGATACATGAATAAAATTGACTGGAACTAAAATAAAAAAACATCACAGTTTGGACACTAGAGGGCATCGATATCAAAGCGTGGTGTGTGTTTTTCAAACGAGGGACTTTCCAGCTCCTTCACGTTCAAGCAGAAAAAGTTCCACTTCCTTCCTGTGTACCTACCCTGCACAGGTCACAGCTTGAACAGCCAACCGAGGTTCTTTAACACATTCCCCAGACTTTACACAATTCTAGTTTAGGCCTAGACATGTCAGTTGGGGATTAACAACTCATTAATAATCATTTTTATCAGCCTCGTTGTTGCAGTTTCTCATCATTTGTTTGCTCTTTACCCAATAAACTAGGCTTTAATTAGCCCATAGAGAAACGTCCAAAATATTTGACACCAGTTGTAATTATTTTTTTGACATTAAATGACACTTTTGGGCTCTTCAGATTTAAAGGATGCATCATTAAGTTAGAGCTGCGACATTTATAGGATAGCAGAATCAGTTTCTCTTTAAGAAATAAAGCATCACGCCATGTTTTGATTTCTACAGTACTACCTTACTTGCATTTTGCTGTCTTCTCGCTGCAGTGTATTCTGATTACTCTCTTCTTTTATTGTCTTTCTGCAGAATATATGACAAACATCGACAAGCAACCAGCACAGGATCCAACATTCAGTGTTAAAGACTCATCTTAACCCTCGCTGGGCTGCAGAACTTTCAACTCCTGACTGATTGTGATTCCCCATCATGCCACTGATCGTGTTTCCCACCTCCCAGCTTCTATGGGTGCGTGTAGCTGCCCTGCTGTTCACCTGTGTGGCGTTCAGTGTCACAGCACACGGAGCTGGAGTGTTCCATGGGGGCATGAGTGACTGGTGCATCTTCTGCTGGGCGTTCAGCTTTGCCTGCACCTTACTCGTGCTGCTGGTGGAGCAGTTCGGCCTTCAGGCCCGAACCCCAGTGTCCTGGACCAATTTCCCCATCACTATCGCCTGCTACGCCGCCCTCCTCTGCCTCTCTGCCTCTATCATCTTCCCACTTTATTTCATTAAGGACCAGAATGTCTATGGCGAAACGCGCAGCTATCGCATCACTGCCACCGTCTTCTCCTGCCTGGCAACCATAGCCTACATGGGGGAGGTGACCCTGTCTAAAGCCAGGCCGGGAGAGGTGGCAGGTTACATGGCTACAGCTCCAGGCCTGTTGAAGGTGTGCCAGACCTTTGTGGCCTGTATTATCTTCATCCTGGTCAGCAAGCCTGTGTCGTATAACCAGAATGCAGCTCTGGAGTGGTGCATGGCCGTGTACTGCATCTGTTTCATCCTCTCCATGGCTGTGGTGGTGCTGTGTGTGGGCGAATGCACCGGCTGTCTCCCCATCCCATTCTCCAAGTTCCTGTCAGGTTACGGGCTCCTGGCGGTTATCATGTACTTGACCGCTACCATCATCTGGCCCGTGTTCCAGTTCAGTAAAGCGTCCGGCCACAAAGGCCACAATGCGTCAAACCTGATCACGGTGGCGGTGCTCACTGCCCTCAACTTCCTGCTTTACCTCGCTGACCTGGCCTATACCGCCCGACTTGTGTTCGTCACTGTCTGAGAAGAAAAGAGACAAAAGGAGGGAGACGCATTAAGAGATGAAGAACAGAAAAAAAAGGGCTAAAAGCTTAAGCGACCTTGCAGAAAAGTGTGGCTGATGTTGAATTTCTGAAAATACACGACATTTACCTTTTGCTGTCTAATTGTAAAACGCTGAAATGAGATGTCCTGTTGATACAAGGGAAGTATATGTTCGTATACCTGCAGCAACAGTATTTAACCTCGAATGTGAATTGACCTGTGCTTAATGTGCAAACACAAGTATGACGTGAATTGGATTTTACACGTGGCGTGACGAAAACAAAGTCAGCTTGTAATGCTGTCAAAATAAAATAAAGTCAGCACACTGGAACGTAGTTGAACAACAGGAGAGAAGGTGTTTACTGTATCTGAGACACACAGGCGATACATGTGCTCTCCCATCACGACCAGACAAAGATTTGTTCGGTATCCTTCTTATTGTGTGTTGCTTATGATTCATAAAAATATCAGTATTAAAATGTTTGAAAGAAAGAATTTGAGCAAATAAAGCTGATGTGATTGTGATCACACGATGTGTTGTGGCTTTCTTACTGGAACACGTTTGGTGCGTAAGTTACGGTTGATGTTTTAAAAGGAGCACCATACATGCAGATTAGAGAGCAGACAGGTTTTAATGAGCAGTGATATTTTGAATTGAACAGATAAAACAATCAAATCTCAGTTTTCAGCAGGAAAATGAAAAAAACAAAAC
Source organism: Miichthys miiuy (assembly GCA_036365135.1). Lineage (NCBI taxonomy): Eukaryota > Metazoa > Chordata > Actinopteri > Sciaenidae > Miichthys > Miichthys miiuy. The sequence goes on along the minus strand of CM071625.1, from coordinate 4,899,475 downwards.
AAGTTGGCCAGCTTTGGGTGAAGAACACACCTCTTTTAAGCGATTTGTCAATTGTACAACAAGTCAGGAAGTGAAATGAGAGAATACAGGAAATATGTTCACACACACTGACAGGCTTGTTGCACTGACTCATCTTTCCTCTAGAGACCACCTCACTTTTAAAACATGGACGGTAAGTTCATTTCTTTCAGAAATCAAGTGTTTCATCTGCAGCACAGTGATTTTATCTTTCTCATTTTTAGTCGGTGTAGATTGTTAAAGTAATAATCATAATCATGAACAATCATAAACTTCTGGACAAACCTCTGCTGCTAGGCCTGTCTGTAGGCTGCTATTAAATCTGGTGAAAAATGAAACATCACTCTAAATTATACTCCACATCTCCAGTGTTTGGGTCAAAGTAGTTCATGAGAAGTAAGTAAGGTAGTCTACAGCGGTCATTACAGTGTCAGATAGACATTAAATCAACATTTATCTGTGTCAGATATTACACAGGGCCAAAATAAAAAAAACCTGTTCATCACTTTTTTAATCTGTTTACAAAATAAATGAACTTTTATTGTTCAATAATACTGTACTTTTTATGTACTGATGCCATACTTCATTCTTGTGTCGTGCTCATGCATCTATGTTATAAGTACAAACATGTTAACATTTCAACAGAGCAGCACATTTCATGAGACTTTCATTTATCAAGATATGAAAGTCAGAAATACAGTTTCACTTTTTGCTTCCTGGAACTCTTTCTTAATCACACACACACACACACACACACACACACACACACACACACACACACACACACACACACACACACACACACACACACACACACACACACACACACACGCACAAGTTTAGTGTTTCATCGTTTTGAGGGGATATCAATATACAGTATATTCAATGTGTCTGACATTTGATCCAAATTTAGGTAAATATAAGTATCAGATTTGACTTTGTTGAGTGATGAGTACTGTTGGGACAGATTTAATATTTCATTTTTCATTCTCGTACTATGGTAATACAGCTATTTAATAGTACTAACTGCTAACTGGTGAGTTTTTGAACGCTGCAAATTTGTATTGTAAACAACCAAAATACAAATATACAGTTTTACTGATGGACTTCATTATCTTTCAGAGTCAAACAGAAGAATTGTCATCTTGGGAAAAACTGGAGCTGGGAAAAGCAGCCTGGCTAACACCATATTTGGAGAAAAAACATTCATGATCAACCATACTTTCAACTCTGGAACAAGAAAATGTCAAGCAGAAACCAAATCTGTCAATGGAAGAAGCATCACTCTGATCGACACGCCTGGTTTCTTTGACACAAATATATCTGAGGAGAAGCTGAAGACTGAGATAGTGAGGTGTATCACAGAGTGCGCTCCTGGGCCTCATGCTTTTCTCATTGTGCTTAAAGTGGAGACATTCACAGAGCATGAGCAGGCTGTCATCAACAAAATAAATGAATACTTTTCTGAAGAAGCCTTCAAATATGCAACAGTTGTCTTCACTCAAGGTGACCAGCTCCCTGAAGGAGACAAACTTGAGGATCACGTCCACCAGAATAGGCCTTTGAGTGATCTGGTGAAGAAGTGTGGAGGTCGGTGTCACATCATTGACAATAAATACTGGAACCAAAACCCAAAGCACGAATACAGGAGCAACCAGTTCCAGGTGGAGCTGCTACTTAAGACAATAGACAAAATAATAGAGGCAAACAATGGAAGGTGCTACACTAATCAGATACTACAAGCAGTGGAGATAGATATAGAACAAGAGGAGGAGAACATTAGACTGTTACCAGGAAACATGTCAGAGAAAGAGATCAGGGAGCAGGCTAAGGACAGAGTGTTTGAGAAGCTTGTAAGGGAACTGGCAGGTATTCTAACAGGTGCATTGTTTGGAGCTTTTTTTGGTGTAGTAGTGGTGGTTGGAGGAGTTGCCACAGTTTTAAGGGTATCTTCAGAGCCAGTACAATTACGTGGAGCTGTAGCCGAAACAGCAAAAGTTATAGGAACAAGTGTATGTGCAGGAACAGCAATAGGACAAGTAGTAGGAGCAACAGCGGCAGCAGCTGGAATGCCATTACTCACAATAATATTGGCACTTGCTGCAACAGGAGCGGTGAAAGGAGTTCTTACAGGACATGATGCAAGTCAGGGGGCAGACAAACCAAGGGAGGCTGCAGAAAGGACAATTGAGGCTGTCAAGAACGAAGCTCAGTCTGGCTTAAATAAAATACACTCTGTTTGGAATGAGCTATCACAGACAAAGTCAAAACTGCCACTCTAGTTTCTTCTTAATGCTAGGAAGAAGAGGTTGAGGTGAGGGAGTTTCAGTCTGCAACTACACCTCTGGATGCCACTAAACCCTACACACTGCTCCTATATTGTAATGTGTTCATGGTGACAAAATGTATCCATTACACTGTTAAACGTTTAACTATATTGTATTTTTATTTACTCTGTGTTTTTTCCTTTGAGAAAGTAAGTGACTACATTTTACAGCTTGTTTTATTCTACAGCTCTGATCCGTTACAAAGATCAGCCGTAAATAAAGTCATTAAGTTTATTTGTCTTTACAATGAGAAGTTTATGTCTGACTGTTATCTTATGAGTCAGTTCTGGTCACACCAGCGGCACGGCAAGAACGGTAGAAAAGTGTCGTTCTATCTTTAACTCTTTGTCAGACTCTTTGTGTGTGTGAGGGGCCGTTCAGCTGAAATACTGTGCTTGTAATTTGGTATTCTCTTTGTTATGATGTTTCTACATATACTGCACATATTTACTCCGTTGAATAAATCAAACAGAAAGACAATATTGGAGTGAAAACAAAACAAGTTGGCCAGCTTTTGGCTGAACAACACATGTCTTTTAAGCGATTTGTCAATTGTACAACAAGTCAGGAAGTGAAATGAGAGAATACAGGAAATATGTTCACACACACACTGACAGGCTTTACTGACTCGTCTTTCCTCTGAAGACTACCTCACTTTTAAAACATGGACGGTAAGTTCATTTCTTTCAGTAATCAAGTGTTTCATCTGCAGCACAGTGATTTTATCCTTTCTCATTTTTAGTGGTGTAGATTGTTAAAGTAATAATCATAATCATGAACAATCATAAACTTCTGGACAAACCTCTGCTGCTAGGCCTGTCTGTAGGCTGCTATTAAATCTGGTGAAAAATGAAACATCACTCTAAATTATACTCCACATCTCCAGTGTTTGGGTCAAAGTAGTTCATGAGAAGTAAGTAAGGTAGTCTACAGCGGTCATTACAGTGTCAGATAGACATTAAATCAACATTTATCTGTGTCAGATATTAAACAGGGCCAAAATAAAAAAACCTGTTCATCACTTTTTTAATCTGTTTACAAAATAAATGAACTTTTATTGTTCAATAATACTGTACTTTTTATGTACTGATGCCATACTTCATTCTTGTGTCGTGCTCATGCATCTATGTTATAAGTACAAACATGTTAACATTTCAACAGAGCAGCACATTTCATGAGACTTTCATTTATCAAGATATGAAAGTCAGAAATACAGTTTCACTTTTTGCTTCCTGGAACTCTTTCTTAATCACACACACACACACACACACACACACACACACACACACACACACACACACACACACACACACACACACACACACAAGTTTAGTGTTTCATCGTTTTGAGGGGATATCCATATACAGTATATTCAATGTGTCTGACATTTGATCCAAATTTAGGTAAATATAAGTATCAGATTTGACTTTGTTGAGTGATGAGTACTGTTGGGACAGATTTAATATTTCATTTTTCATTCTCGTACTATGGTAATACAGCTATTTAATAGTACTAATTGCTAACTGGTGAGTTTTTGAACGCTGCAAATTTGTATTGTAAACAACCAAAATACAAATATACAGTTTTACTGATGGACTTCATTATCTTTCAGAGTCAAACAGAAGAATTGTCATCTTGGGAAAAACTGGAGCTGGGAAAAGCAGCCTGGCTAACACCATATTTGGAGAAAAAACATTCATGATCAACCATACTTTCAACTCTGGAACAAGAAAATGTCAAGCAGAAACCAAATCTGTCAATGGAAGAAGCATCACTCTGATCGACACGCCTGGTTTCTTTGACACAAATATATCTGAGGAGAAGCTGAAGACTGAGATAGTGAGGTGTATCACAGAGTGCGCTCCTGGGCCTCATGCTTTTCTCATTGTGCTTAAAATGGAGACATTCACAGAGCATGAGCAGGCTGTCGTCAACAAAATAAACGAATACTTTTCTGAAGAAGCCTTCAAATATGCAACAGTTGTCTTCACTCAAGGTGACCAGCTCCCTGAAGGAGACAAACTTGAGGATCACGTCCACCAGAATAGGCCTTTGAGTGATCTGGTGAAGAAGTGTGGAGGTCGGTGTCACATCATTGACAATAAATACTGGAACCAAAACCCAAAGCACGAATACAGGAGCAACCAGTTCCAGGTGGAGCTGCTACTTAAGACAATAGACAAAATAATAGAGGCAAACAATGGAAGGTGCTACACTAATCAGATACTACAAGCAGGAGATAGATATAGAACAAGAGGAGGAGAACATTAGACTGTTACCAGGAAACATGTCAGAGAAAGAGATCAGGAGCAGGCTAAGGACAGAGTGTTTGAGAAGCTTGTAAGGAACTGGCAGGTATTCTAACAGGTGCATTGTTTGGAGCTTTTTGTGTGTAGTGGTGGTTGGAGAGTTGCCACAGTTTTAAGGGTATCTTCAGAGCCAGTACAATTACGTGGAGCTGTAGCGAAACAGCAAAGTTATAGGAACAAGTGTATGCAGGAACAGCAATAGGACAAGTAGAGCACAGCGGCAGCAGCTGGAATGCCATTACTCACATTATTGGCACTTGCTGCAACAGGAGCGGTGAAAGGAGTTCTTACAGGACATGATGCAAGTCAGGGGCAGACAAACCAAGGGAGGCTGCAGAAAGGACAACTGAGGCTGTCAAGAACAAGCTCAGTCTGGCTTAAATAAAATACACTCTGTTTGGAATGAGCTATCACAGACAAAGTCAAACTGCCACTCTAGTTTCTTCTTAATGCTAGGAAGAAGAGGTTGAGGTGAGGGAGTTTCAGTCTGCAACTACACTCTGGATGCCACTAAACCTACACACTGCTCCTATTGTAATGTGTTCATGGTGACAAAATGTATCCATTACACTGTTAAACGTTTAACTATATTGTATTTTTATTTACTCTGTATTTTCCTTGAGAAAGTAAGTGACTACATTTTACAGCTTGTTTTATTCTACAGCTCTGATCCGTTACAAAGATCAAGCCGAAATAAAGTCATTAAGTTTATTTGTCTTTACAATGAGAAGTTTATGTCTGACTGTTATCTTATGAGTCAGTTCTGGTCACACCAGCGGCACGGCAAGAACGGTAGAAAAGTGTCGTTCTATCTTTCACTCTTTGTCAGACTCTTGTGTGTGAGGGGCGTTCAGCTGAAATACTGTGCTTGTAATTTGTATTCTCTTTGTTATGATGTTTCTACATATACTGCACATATTTACTCCGTTGAATAAATCAAACAGAAAGACAATATTGGAGTGACTTTGTTCATTTGTCCATCTCCCACTAGAATTTCCACAGTGTTAAGGTGAGACATGACAGGCAAACAGTCCCACCACACAGGCTACAATTCGTCAAGTCCTGATCAATGTAATGTGTATCTATCTATCAAAACGAAAGAAAACAAAACAAGTTGGCCAGCTTTGGGCAAACAACACATGTCTTTTAAGCAATTTGTCAATTATATAACAAGTCAGGAAGTGGCATATGAACTTACACACACACTGACAGGGTTGTTGCGCTGACTTGTCTTTCCTCTAGAGACTACCTCACCTTTAAAGACATGGACGGTAAGTTCATTTCTTTTAGTGATCAAGTGTTTTATCTGCAGCACAGTGATTTTATCTTTCTCATTTTTTGTTGGTGCAGATCGTCAATTTTAATCCTTAAAGTGATAATCATAAGAATAATAACTGATCATAAACTTCTGGATAAATTCCTGCTGCTAGGCCTGTCTGCAGGCTGCTATTAAATGTGGTAAAATTACACAAAGGATAACTCTGTATTATGCTCTGCATCTCCAGTATTTGGATCAAGTAGTTCATAAAAAATAAGGTGAGGTAATGTAGTAAGAACTCCGATGTATCAGACACAGATATTAAACGAAAATAAACAAAACCTGTTCATCACTTTTTTAATCTGTTTACAAAATGATCCTCAGTGTTCTTTACCACAATAAATTAACTTTTATTGTTCAACAATACTGTACTTTTTATGTACTGACGCCATACTTCATTCTTGTAGTGTTACTTTATTGTAATTGAGCTCACATATTTTCTTATGAAAACAATCACAAGTCTAAATATTTAAATAGTAATAAAATAGTTTTTAAGTTTTTGTGACGCAGCGATCATTGTTCATTATCTGGCCAGTCAGTAAAACAGTTTCACTTTTTGTTTCCTGGAACTCTTTCTTAATCACACACACACACACACACACACACACACACACACACACAGATACATAATTTAACACAATAGATGAACACATTGTTGAACAGTGATTAGTACTGTTAGGACAGATTTGATACATAAGATGTTTTTGATTATTAATATGCTCGTGGACCTTTTTATGTATTGACACCAACTTCATTCTGTTATTCTGTCAATGCAGCTGTTTTATAAGTACTAACTGCTTTCCCTTTGCCATCGTGACACATCGGACCAATGAGGATTTGTATTGTAATATCTTCTTATATAGAAAAAACAAACACAAATCAAATATACAGTTTTATTGATGGACTTCATTATCTTTCAGAGTCAAACAGAAGAATTGTCACCATACATGCAGATTAGAGAGCAGACAGGTTTTAATGAGCAGTGATATTTTGAATTGAACAGATAAAACAATCAAATCTCAGTTTTCAGCAGGATGTAATGTGTATCTATCTATCAAAATGAACAAAACAAAACTTGGCTAAGGCTTATTTGTTTAACCGGTTATCAAACAAGTTGGCCAGCTTTGGGTGAACAACACACCTCTTTTAAGGGCAATGTCAATTATATAACAAGTCAAGAAGTGGCATATGAACTTATTCACACACACTGACAGGGTTGTCACACTGACTTGTCTTTCCTCTAGAGACTACCTCACCTTTGATAACATGGACGGTAAGTTCATTTCTTTCAGTAATCAAGTGTTTTATCTGCAGCACAGTGATTTTATCTTTCTCATTTTTTGATGGTGCAGATCGTCAATTTTAATCCTTAAAGTGATCATCATAAGAATAATAACTGATCATAAACTTCTGGATAAATTCCTGCTGCTAGGCCTGTCTGCAGGCTGCTATTAAATGTGGTAAAATTACACAAAGGATAACTCTGTATTATGCTCTGCATCTCCAGTATTTGGATCAAGTAGTTCATAAAAAAATAAGGTGAGGTAATGTAGTAAGAACTCCGATGTATCAGACACAGATATTAAACCAAAAAAAAAAAAAAACTGTTCATCACTTTTTAATCTGTTTACAAAATGATCCTCAGTGTTCTTTACCACAATAAATTAACTTTTATTGTTCAACAATACTGTACTTTTTATGTATTGACGCCATACTTCATTCTTGTAGTGTTACTTCATTAGTGCCTTTCAGAGCTGGGAGAGTTGCCTCGTGTCGTAGTACTTAGTACTCGTACTTTCACCGAGAGACTTCATTTAAACTTTAAAATGTAGGTACTCTTGCCTTCTCTTCAGTGATTCACTTCACTTATTGACAGCTTTTACCGTTTTTAAACTATCAAGGCTTAAAGTTGAGCAGGTTTTTACTCAAATTCTGCGTTTATAATGGGTGTGTATGGCGTCTGCTAGAGTGAGTGATGTCATCACTAGAGTGGAGAGGGAGAGAAAAATCCGTCGAAAAATAAATTTGTAAACTGCGATTGTGGCCTCAAATGCCACAATACAGACGTGGTTTATACATAAAAACGTAGGAAAATTCTAGGCGGTGGCAGTGATAACACTGCTTAATTTGCTCATTGTAGTAAAGACATGCTAATTGCTAACATTAGCGGCCAATGCTAAAATTAGCATCACTAATTTTTAGCCACTATAAATTAAACTGCTAACATGCTAATGCTAATTGCTGGCGCGTCAGCATGCGCACGCACACCTGTGCCTAATTAATTAGACACTCACACACACACACTGACACACAGACAGATAGCCCCTCCCCCCTATTTTGGGAGGGGCTATTTTCACTGTCTTTTATATAATCAATGACTATCAAGGCTACATTTTTAATGTCGGCCATTTTATCCTTCTCTCTCGTAGACACACACACAGACACACACACACAGACAAGACAAAAGGCTTTCAAAATAAGAGTCCCTTCAAAATAAAAGACTCTCTCCTTAACAGACACAAGCACGCACAGACACACACATAGACAGACAGGAAAATTCTAGGCGGTTGCAGTGATAACACTGCTGAAGCTGTCAGCCTTATAGTTTTGGCGTAACACACAAAGATGCGCCAGCAACACCCATCCACAGCCCCATAGACTGCCATGTTAATTTGAGAAGAGAAATTTCCAGAAGGAGCAGGGAGCACCTGTGCTTTCTCTAACTCTCCAGGCCAAAGTTTATACAATTTTCGCCTGAAAATGGGCAAGGAAATGGTCCACGAGACGAGAATTCTCACGGTCATTTTGGATTTTGGTTTGTGGCACACCTTATGGCATTGTTGGCCACCTCTTCGAGGGAGTTCATTTGAAGCTTTTCTGTGTCTATTTTCTTATGAAAACAATCACAAGTCTAAATATTTAAATAGTAATAAAACAGTTTTAAGTTTTTGTGCCATGCGATCATTGTTCATTATCTGGCCAGTCAGTAAAACAGTTTCACTTTTTGTTACCTGGAATTTTCTGAATCACACATACACACACACACACACACACACACACACACACACACACACACACACACACACACACACACACACACAATTTAACACAATAGATGAACACATTGTTGAACAGTGATTAGTACTGTTAGGACAGATTTGATACATAAGATGTTTTTGATCATTAATATGCTCGTGGACCTTTTTATGTATTGACACCAACTTCATTCTGTTATTCTGTCAATGCAGCTGTTTTATAAGTACTAACTGCTTTCTCTTTGCCATCGTGACACATCTGACCAATGAGGATTTGTACTGTAATATCTTCTTATATAGAAAAAACAAACACAAATCAAATATACAGTTTTATTGATGGACTTCATTATCTTTCAGTGTCAAACAGAAGAATTGTCATCTTGGGAAAAACCGGAGCTGGGAAAAGCAGCCTGGCTAACACCATATTTGGAGAAGAAACATTCATGATCGATGATACTTTCAGCTCTGGAACAAGAAAATGTCAAGCAGAAACCAAATCTGTCAATGGAAGAAGCATCACTCTGATCGACACGCCTGGTTTCTTTGACACAAATATATCTGAGGATGAGCTGAAGACTGAGATAGTGAGGTGTATCACAGAGTGCGCTCCTGGGCCTCATGCTTTTCTCATTGTGCTTAAAATGGAGAAATTCACAAAGCTGGAGCAGGATGTCATCAACAAAATAAACGAATACTTTTCTGAAGAAGCCTTCAAATATGCAACAGTTGTCTTCACTCATGGTAATCAGCTCCCTGAAGGACAGACAATTGAGGATCACGCCTGCCAGAATAGGCTTGTAAAAGATCTGGTGAAGAAGTGTGGAGGTCGGTGCCACGTCATTGATAATAAATACTGGAACCAAAACCCAAACCATGAATACAGGAGCAACCAGTTCCAGGTGAAGGAGCTACTTAAGACAATAGACAAGATGGTGATGGAAAACAATGGAAGCTGCTACACCAACGAGATACTACAGTTAGTAAAAGAAGAAATAGAACAAGAGGAGAAGAACATTAGACAGTCGTCGGAAAACATGTCAGAGGAAGAGATCAGAGATCAGGCTAAGGACGGAGTGTTTGAGAAGCTTTTGATCAAACTGACAGGTGTTGGAGTAGGTATGTTGTTAGGAGCTTTCTTTGGTGTAGTAGTGATGGTTGGAGGAGTTCTCACAGTTTTAAGGGTATCTTCAGAGCCAGTAGAATTACGTGGAGCTATAGCCAAAACAGCAGCAGTTATAGGAGCAAACGCATTTGGAGCAATAGGAGGAGCAGCAGCAGGAGGAGCAGCAGGAGTAACTGGAACGTCATTACTCACATTAACAGGGGGATTTGCTGCAATAGGAGCGGTGAAAGGAGGTATTACAGGATATGATGCAAGTGAAGGAGCAAACACACCAAAGAAAGCTGCAAAGAGGGCATTCGAGGCTGTCAAGAATGACGCTCAGTCTGTCTTAAATAAAACACATTCTGTTTTGAATAAGCTGTCAAAGACAAAGTCAAAACTGCCACTCTAGTTTCTTCTTAATGCTAGGAAGAAGAGGTTGAGGTGAGGGGGTTTCAGTCTGCAACTACACCTCTGGATGCCACTAAACCCTACACACTGCTCCTATATTGTAATGTGTTCATGGTGACAAAATGTATCCATTACACTGGTAAACGTTTAACTATATTGTATTTTTATTTACTCTGTGTTTTTCCTTTGAGAAAGTAAGTGACTACATTTTACAGCTTGTTTTATTCTACAGCTCTGATCCGTTACAAAGATCAGCCGTAAATAAAGTCATAAAGTTTTTGTCTTTACAATGAAGTTTATGTCTGACTGTTATCTTATGAGTCAGTTCTGGTCACACCAGCGGGACGGCAAGAACGGTAGAAAAGTGTCGTTCTATCTTTCACTCTTTGTCAGACTCTTTGTGTGTGTGAGGGGCCGTTCAGCTGAAATACTGTGCTTGTAATTTGGTATTCTCTTTGTTATGATGTTTCTACATATACTGCACATATTTACTCCGTTGAATAAATCAAACAGAAAGACAATATTGGAGTGACTTTGTTCATTTGTCCATCTCCCACTAGAATTTCCACAGTGTTAAGGTGAGACATGACAGGCAAACAGTCCCACCACACAGGCTACAATTCGTCAAGTCCTGATCAATGTAATGTGTATCTATCTATCAAAACGAAAGAAAACAAAACAAGTTGGCCAGCTTTAGGCGAACAACACATGTCTTTTAAGCAATTTGTCAATTATATAACAAGTCAGGAAGTGGCATATGAACTTACACACACTGACAGGGTTGTTGTGCTGACTCGTCTTTCCTCTAGAGACTACCTCACTTTTCATAACATGGACGGTAAGTTAATTTCTTTCAGAAATCAAGTGTTTTATCTGCAGCACAGTGATTTTATCTTTCTCATTTTTTGATGGTGCAGATCGTCAATTTTAATCCTTAAAGTGATAATCATAAGAATAATAACTGATCATAAACTTCTGGATAAATTCCTGCTGCTAGGCCTGTCTGCAGGCTGCTATTAAATGTGGTAAAATTACACAAAGGATAACTCTGTATTATGCTCTGCATCTCCAGTATTTGGATCAAGTAGTTCATAAAAAATAAGGTGAGGTAATGTAGTAAGAACTCCGATGTATCAGACACAGATATTTAACAAAAATAAAAAAAAACTGTTCATCACTTTTTAATCTGTTTACAAAATGATCCTCAGTGTTCTTTACCACAATTAACTTTTATTGTTCAACAATACTGTACTTTTATGTATTGGCCATACTTCATTCTTGTAGTGTTACTTCATTAGTGCCTTTCAGAGCTGGGAGAGTTGCCTCGTGTCGTAGTACTTAGTACTCGTACTTTCACCGAGAGACTTCATTTAAACTTTAAAATGTAGGTACTCTTGCCTTCTCTTCAGTGATTCACTTCACTTATTGACAGCTTTTACCGTTTTTAAACTATCAAGGCTTAAAGTTGAGCAGGTTTTTACTCAAATTCTGCGTTTATAATGGGTGTGTATGGCGTCTGCTAGAGTGAGTGATGTCATCACTAGAGTGGAGAGGGAGAGAAAAATCCGTCGAAAAATAAATTTGTAAACTGCGATTGTGGCCTCAAATGCCACAATACAGGCGTGGTTTATATAAAAATGTAGGAAAATTCTAGGCGGTGTGATGTAACACTGCTTAATTTGCTCATTGTAGTAAAGACATGCTAATTGCTAACATTAGCGGCCAATGCTAAAATTAGCATCACTAATTTTTAGCCACTATAAATTAAACTGCTAACATGCTAATGCTAATTGCTGGCGCGTCAGCATGCGCATACACACCTGTGCCTAATTAATTAGACACTCACACACACACACTGACACACAGACAGATAGCCCCTCCCCCCTATTTTGGGAGGGGCTATTTTCACTGTCTTTTATATAATCAATGACTATCAAGGCTACATTTTTAGTAGTGTTTTATCCTTCTCTCTCGTAGACACACACACACAGACACACACACAGACAAGACAAAGGCTTTTCAAATAAGAGTCCCTTCAAAATAAAGACTCTCTCCTTAACAGACACAAGCAGCACAGACACACACATAGACAGGAAAATTGGCGGTTGCAGTGATAACACTGCTGAAGCTGTCAGCCTTATAGTTTGGCGTAACACACAAAGATCGCCAGCAACACCCATCCACAGCCCCATAGACTGCCATGTAATTTGAGAAGAGAAATTTCCAGAAGGAGCAGGGAGCACCTGTGCTTTCTCTAACTCTCCAGGCCAAAGTTTATACAATTTTCGCCTGAAAATGGGCAAGGAAATGGTCCACGAGACGAGGATTCTCACGGTCATTTTGGATTTTGGTTTGTGGCACACCTTATGGCATTGTTGGCCACCTCTTCGAGGGAGTTCATTTGAAGCTTTTCTGTGTCTATTTTCTTATGAAAACAATCAAAACAAGTCTAAATATTTATATAGTAATAAAATAGTTTTTAAGTTTTTGCGACGCAGCGATCATTGTTCATTATCTGGCCAGTCAGTAAAACAGTTTCACTTTTTGTTTCCTGGAATTTTCTGAATCACACACATACACACACACACACACACACACACACACACACACACACACACACACACAGATACATAATTTAACACAATAGATGAACACATTGTTGAACAGTGATTAGTACTGTTAGGACAGATTTGATACATAAGATGTTTCTGATCATTAATATGCTCGTGGACCTTTTTATGTATTGACACCAACTTCATTCTGTTATTCTGTCAATGCAGCTGTTTTATAAGTACTAACTGCTTTCCCTTTGCCATCGTGACACATCTGACCAATGAGGATTTGTATTGTAATATCTTCTTATATAGAAAAAGCAAACACAAATCAAATATACAGTTTTATTGATGGACTTCATTATCTTTCAGTGTCAAACAGAAGAATTGTCATCTTGGGAAAAGCTGGAGTTGGGAAAAGCAGCCTGGCTAACACCATATTTGGAGAAGAAATGTTCCAGATCGGCCACACTGCCAACTCTGAAACAAGAAAATGTGAAGCAAAGACCAAATCTGTCTATGGAAAAAGCATCATTCTGGCCGACACGCCTGGTTTCTTTGACACAAATATATCTGAGGAGAAGCTGAAGACTGAGATAGTGAGGTGTATCACAGAGTGCGCTCCTGGGCCTCATGCTTTTCTCATTGTGCTTAAAATGGAGACATTCACAGAGCATGAGCAGGCTGTCGTCAACAAAATAAACGAATACTTTTCTGAAGAAGCCTTCAAATATGCAACAGTTGTCTTCACTCATGGTGACCAGCTCCAAGAAGGACAGACAATTGATGATCATGTCCGCCAGAATAAGCTTGTGAGTGATCTGGTGAAGAAGTGTGGAGGTCGGTGCCACGTCATTGATAATAAATGCTGGAACCAAAACCCAAAGCACGAATACAGGAGCAACCAGTTCCAGGTGGAGGAGCTACTTAAGACAATAGACAAGATGGTGATGGAAAACAATGGAAGCTTCTACACCAACAAGATGCTACAAGCAGTGGAGGAAATGAGAAAAGAAGAGCAGGCCAATGTATCTACAAAGCTTTCGGTCAGATTAGCAGGTGTGTTGGTAGGAGCTTTATGTGGTGTTGCAGTGTCAGTTGGAATAGTCTTGGTAGCTATAAAAGCAGCAGCAGTAGGAGGAGGAGCAGCAGGAGGAGGAGGAGTTGGAGTGGCAGCAGCAGTTATAGGGACATGTGCTGCAGTGGGAGCGTTGTGTGGAGGTGTTAGAGGATATCGTGCATGTGAAGGAGCAGACACAGCATGGGAAGCAGCAAAAATTGCAGCCAAGGCTGTGAAGAATGACGCTCGCTTTTTTTGGAAATAAAAAAGTCTTGAGTCTTGAGGAAGCTTGAGAGAATGTATCATGAAACACTGTAAAATACATGACTGTATTTTTACAGTAAATTACTATCTCCTATTATTGCAGTAAATTTAAAGTAACACACAGTAAAAAAAAAAAAAATCAGTAATATATAGTTTCTATAGTAACCTCACACAATATTAATGTAAAAATACTAAATCTAAATCCAAAATCACAACATGATATTGTAATAATATTTGTACTTACCATAACTTTCAGTAACATTACAGCAATGTACTGTGTTTTCACAGTAAGCCAACATCAACATTACTGTAAAACTACATTATTATACTGCTAAATTATGGTGCTGTACCGTAATCACAGTAAATTATTATGTATTAATGTATTATTACTGCAACTCATTGTACTAAATTCTTGTTAATTCTGAAAATGTCTACTACATTAAAATACTGTAATTTTATGTAGAAAGTGTATTTTTATGGCAAAGCACTGGACCATATTTTTCTTGTAGATTGAAGAAATATATACAAATATTGTAACTGATTATGTTGATCGTAAATTTGAATGTTCACACAAAATATCAACACAGCATTTCTTATAGGCCACATCAGGTTAATGAGCGTCTGTTGTAGGTTTGCCATGAAATGTGATGTGATGACTGGTGGTGGGGTCACGTTAGAAAACTTTGGGAAGTTTTATTATCATTATTATCATTATTATTGAATAGGCTTTGCTATGCAGTTAAATTAATGTGGGCTTATTTTTTCATATTAAGAAATAATCGTAGAAAGTAGTTTTAGTATAAGAAAAGTGAAAGCTTCTCGTCCACTTGTGGCGTCCTCTGGATGTACAGCATGTTAGCACTTTGTTGTCTAAGTTGTTACTTTGTTCAATGACAATAAAGCTGAATTTAATCTAATCATTTGCCTGTACTGCCTTCTGTACTGCTCTGTTACAAATGGTATTCTACAGACGTGAAGTGTAAGTTCTGTATCTCTGACATCCAGCCCCATTTTCTACTCACTGGTGATGATAGAGTCCTCTGTCAGTCCAGTCCACGCCCTGAGCTCTGGTGTTTTTACAGACTTGGATCCAATGTATGGACAAAAATGTATCCAAAATATACACAAGGACGATGACTGGACCTCGTCTAGTAAAGGTCATTTCTGTGTTTATGTTGTAATCATGAAATCAAACTAACACTCAATTTTATGTTGTGTGCAAAACTTTCATATGAGGCCCCTCCACTGGTTCTTTTCTAAATTTCAGCTGTGTAATCATTTGAGAAAATGCCTTGAAATAGTTAATATAATGTCCCGACAACAGTCTCATGCTTATCTCTGTTTGACATGAGGCTCCGCCCTCCCTCACCCTCTCTGCACACACAAAAGAAAGTGAAAGTAAACCTAGAATGACTAAAAACTGCGTCAGAGCAGACACACAGGACGGTTGTCTGATAGATCCAAATCCTTTTACTCTTCGCTGATTTCTCCTCTAACAACATGGACAGTAAGTTATTTCTTAATTCATTATCATTTATTAACACTGATCACAATACAACATAACTATGACCTGTGTAATAGAAAACTCTCATCAGTGGCTAATGTGAAGCTTAGCATGCTGCCAGATACCAAATATGAAAGGACTCAGATCAGTGTGAGAAAAGGGTTAACTCCTGTAAATATCTAGGCAATATTTATATTTAAGCCACGTGTACAAAAACTGAGGCTGAAGTTAAGTTTCTATTTCAGAAACAAGTTTCTCTTTTAATGTAACAAAGAGACTTGTTGCTGCAACATTTGCAGCTGTTCTTGACTATGGTGATCTTTTGTACATGTGTGCCCCTGCGCAGGCATTGCAATTGATTGATACAGCCCATCATGCATCACTCAGGTTCATCACTAACTGTAAAGCCCTGACTCACCACTGTGAGCTTTATGCTCGGGTATGATGGACATCCTACCCGTCAGACGCACCCACTGGTATATACAAGGCGATTCTTGGGTTGCTGTGTTCTTTTATTTCTAGAAAGTGTGATGGACAATATTCGCTGCGTTCAAGGGACTTTTATATTTTATCTGTACCAAATGTTGGTAATGAGCTAGGGAAGAGGGCGTTTGGATACTCAGCACCCTCTGACTGGAATGTTTTAAAACTCAAAGAGCTGATCTGTTTGAATACTTTTAAATCCACATTACCTAGAGAATGAATCATCGAGGGGTTGTTGTTTTAGCTGATTTCATGGCTTGTATTGTACTTTTAGTATTTTTAGACTACTGTGTGTTGTAATTTTGTCTGTGTGTGTCTTGTGTCTGTTTTGGTTTGACCTGTTCTTAGTTTGTGCTGCTGTCTGTCCTGGCCAGGACTCCCTTGAAAAAGAGATTTTTAATCTCAATGGGACCTTTTCCTGGTTAAATAAAGGTTTAATAAAACAAGTATTAGAGAAAGAACCGTTTCATCCCTGTTAAACTATGGTAACAAAGTGATCCTCAGTGTTCTTTAATATATTATGGTTATATTGTTAAACAGTGATTGGTCCAGTGAGCAAGATTTAGGGGGCTTTATATACAAAAGTACTAGAAATGGTATATAATATACATAGCTATGTTTTCACAAGAGTCCACCATGTTGAGCTGCCAGGTTTTTTTTTTCACATTATTTATTACGTCATGTATGTATCATGCAAGGAAAACATGTGGAGCAGCCTTGCTAGTGATAGTTTTATTATTATTATTAATTATTTAAAAAAGAAACTGTATATCTGTTTTTGCTTGTGAACCACATACATCCATTCAAGATTTAATTTTTTCAAAATATTAAATGGTTTACTTAGTCATTGACGACTTATGTATAAAAACAGCCAAAATACTTGTATGTACAATATTATCAGAGGACTTCATTATCTTTCAGAGTCAAACAGAAGAATTGTCATGTTGGGATCTGGAGTTGGGAAAAGCAGCCTGGCTAACACCATATTTGGAGAGAAAGTGTTCCAGATCGGCCACACTGCCAACTCTGGAACAAGAAAATGTGAAGCAAAGACCAAATCTGTCAATGGAAGAAGCGTCACTCTGATCGACACGCCTGGTTTCTTTGACACAGATAGATCTGAGGATGAGCTGAAGCCTGAGATAGTGAGGTGTATCACAGAGTGCGCTCCTGGGCCTCATGCTTTTCTCATTGTGCTTAAAGTGGAGAAATTCACAGAGCAGGAGCAGGCTGTCGTCAACAAAATAAGCCAATACTTTTCTAAAGAAGCCTTCAGATATGCAACAGTTGTCTTCACTCATGGTGACCAGCTCCCTGAAGGACAGACAATTGAGGATTTTATCCATCAGAATAAGCTTGTGAGTGATCTAGTGAAGAAGTGTGGAGGTCGGTGCCACGTCATTGATAATAAATACTGGAACCAAAACCCAAAGCACGAATACAGGAGCAACCATCTCCACGTGGAGGAGCTACTTAACACTGTAGACAAGATGGTGATGGAAAACAATGGAAGCTGCTACACAAGTGAGATGCTTCGAGCAGTAGAGAAGAAGATAATTCCAGCATCCACAAAGCTTTTGACCATACTGAAATACGTTGTACAAGGTGGTATATTAGGAGGTTTAGTTGGTCTAGGTGCGAATCGAGTTGCATCTGCAACAGTTGCAGTGGCAGTTGCTTTAATGGGAGTAGTGATAGGTGGTGCTGTGGGGTATTTGAAAGTTAAGGAATCAGAAACTAAAGAGGAGACAGCAAAGAGGGCAGCAGAGGGTGTATGAATGTTTTGTAAATCAACACTTAGCTGTGACTCCCGAAGAAGGTGTGGGTGGAGTGTAATGTATAATTAATAAAATCACATCTCACTGTATATTAAATGTTAAAATGAAAATCGTGTTGTAAACATCCTTTAAACATTGAGATTACGTTCATTGTTATGTAAGACCTTTTGAATTCATTTCTCCCTGTGTCACAAGCTAACCAGTGTGTCAGCTTGATATGTTGTCCAGAGTGTGTGCTGTAAACTGTAACCACAAAGAAAAAATATTTTTAATCATATTCATGGATAAGATCTAAAAGTTGTTATAATCAAACAAGTTTACGCTTCATGTTGCAAAACCCAATCAGAAAATATCACAACCCTGAAATTAAAACCTATGAAAGATGTTTTTATTTTGTACGGTGGACAGGAATGTTTATCAAATATTAAAAAATGAAATGTGTGTGGACTAAACTGACCCTGCAACAGAATCATTGTGCAAAAGCTTTCTTTAGACCAGCTGATGTCATTTTGCAGGAATGAAATTGGTGGATGAAAACTTTGTGATTTTTTTATAATTATTTTCTTTTCTTCATCTTTTGTATTCTGAAAATTTTTGCACCAAATGTAAAAAACATAATGAAAGAATAAAACAAAGATTAAACTCAAGTCCTTTTTCCTCCTCCAATGTATAAGATTATAAAATGAGATATAAACTAACATATAAAATGTATTAATTATGCCATTACTGCAGTTGCATCACCTGACCACTAGAGAGCAGTCTAACATAAATATTTGAGGTAAGGACAGACAATGTCATACTTGTAATATTAGCTTTAAGACTACCTGATGAAGACAAATGACTTAAAGATAATGTAACAAGCTTCATAAGTTTTTGAATATAGCTGCACACTAAATTGTATTATTTTATTTACACAATAAAGACATGTATTCCCTCTAGTCACTTATTGTACCTTTTATCTTTTGACATCACTTTCAACCATTATAATTTTTATGTTTTCTATTCTCATCACTATCCTGTTAGACTATTTTTACTTGAACAAATTGGAGGAGCTCATGGAAATACATCTAACAAAAATTGTACCTGTATGATTATATGTGACAAATAATAATAGTAATAATAATCAATAGTTGAATTTAATTGAATAGCTGAGTAAAGTCAAAGCGCACATTCACATTTATGGAGAAACCCAGCCAATTGGCCTTAAACTTCATTTAAACCTCATATAAATATAGAAACGTTTCAGTCAGTCCTCGCTATTACAAACACAACACTGAATTGACCTTTCGCCGAGCCCCGCCCCCCTTAGTTACTGTTGCTAGGTCCGTCAAGCACTACAGAGTGCCATGACGGGAAGATGCGTGTCAGTGACAGTTTTTGGAGCAATACCTCCGCGATATCCTCCAGATCGAGGCAAAGGGGGTTACAATATGCAATGGAGGGATACATCCAAAATATTAAATGCATCCCCGGAGGTCAGCGCTTGTTGGCATGTATTAGCTCTAGAATTGCCACAGTTATCCAAGTAACGTTGGAGCGATCAAAGGAACCATAACTGATTTAATGAGCCATTCGCAGTTTCACTGTACCGGTAACTTAGTAACTTAGACTTGCATGGCTTAATCTTTGAGACAAGCATATGCTCTGGCAGGATCAACCAGGTAGCCCCCACCTCTGGCTGGCTCGGTCTGCAGCGCGGGGCGGACGCCTGCTCGAGCCCCCGCTCGAGCTGGGTGTCCCCAACAACCACCACCACCACCACCACCACCACCACCACTCCTGGAGGTGGGTGGGTGAGATCTTGAGCGCGCTAACCGCGCCGGGCTCCGTCGTGGGAGCTGTGGGCCGGGAGAAGTGCGGAGCGGATCCGCCCTCGCGCTGTACCTCCCGGCCTGGAGGTTCGGACCAGGCGATGGCGGGTCACTCGTGGACCAAGGTTAGGGAGCTCCAACCATGAGACCCAACACAACAACAGCGAATATAGCCAGCGTTAGCTAACACGTTAACTAATGTTGGCTAAAGCTAAAGGGCTCGCTGAACTTAGCTTAGAGGCTAACGTTCTTCAATGATATCCTTGTCATGGTACAACTTTGGTCCAGTTTGTGTTCTTGCCTCTAGTTCTAGACAACAACACAGTACGTAGTTACCGTTAAACGTTCGTCCTTACCTTCGAGCAGACACATGTATGCTTCGTTATCTTCGACACATTTAGCTGTGAGTGGGGCCGTCCACGCTGTTTAATCCATTGTACGCACCGCTCCAGTTGTGTTTTTGGCTTTGGGAATGGAAAGAACACAACTCAAGGTCAAGCTCTTGGGGTATCTACTGCCCGGTTTACATACACCATAGACACAGCGCTTCACCATCTTGCTAGGAGTCTGAAGCTTGACGGACCTTACTTACATAGTAACGGTTGCTAGGATGTGTGTGATTGGACGTTTTGGGGGCGGAGCTCTGCGAAGACAGTTTGAGTCCATTAAATATATTAGACGTTCAGACGACAGTACAGTACACCACAGACCCTTCTGTGCTGTACTGTACTGTTGTCACAGGGGTCACATTCAGCCACAGCCCTGCACTCCTCCAACTAATCGTGAAGAACATCAGCAGGGTGGATGTCTTCCAACACAGGCGTATGAACTCTTCCTTTCTCAGGTTACTCTATGTTAAGATGTACTTGCCAGTTTATATCTAGAACTATTGCCGTGTAGTACAAAAGTCCTGTGAAAGGCTTCATGTAGGGGTTTGCTCGGTTGTAAAGCTTCAGTTTGTGGTGCTGTTGAACTGTATTATATGATGCTGAGAGGTGTTTTTTTTATTATTATTTACTCAATCATCATTGATATAACTGATTTTAGATTACCTAAATGTGTTTGAAACCACTGTAACATGGGCACCAGAGGGCGCCTGTGTCGCACTGCCTCCTATTCCCTTTTGTTTTAATAAGGCCAGGTGCAAGGACATACCTGCAATAGTCACTCGTCAAACAGCCAGAAACACTTGTTTGATGCATATTTTTTTCTTTTAAGAACATTTTAAGTATCTTTTTTTTTTTTAGGATGACTCTTAAGCAATGGATCTCAATCACTTTCCAGTTTGCTGCTGCTGTAGGAGTGGCAAAAGGAAAAGCATGTCATACTATAAATACCCATCCAGCCAATGCCAAATAGCAGGTTTGACATGACTGAATGAATGAGATACAGCAGTCTTCCAGTTTGACTCCCCATGTAGGAGCCGCTGAAGCCAAAGACGCCATCAGGACCTGACTGTTTGAAAAGAAGGAAGCCCTCGGAGGCGTTCTCATATTGTCTCTGTATAACAGTGGAGAAAGTCTTTGACTCTAACTGCAGATACTGAAACACCCCACATGCTGTCGTTGATTGCAAGAGAATCTGGTCTCATTATGATAAAAGATTTCTTTTTTTCCTCCCCCCCATCATATTTTCTGTGTACATAACAAACGATGGTTCAGACAAACATGCAGGTGATCTGGACTTTGCTGATGTCTTGCATAAGGTTGACGTGACTGGAGAGGTCACATACCTGAACCATGTGACTGCTCTTCAGTCTGTAGTAAAAAAATAAATGGAACTGCGTAGTCAGCCGGTTTAAACGTGAGATAATGTTAAGGGCCGATCTATATTCTCTGATTGTAAACGGTTTTTCTGTGTCACATACATAACATATCTATTGGCTCAAACAACTTAACGCTACGTTCATGTTTAGGCCATCTTTAATACCTTGTGAAACATGCTTCATGTTGTGTTATCCCCTCATAACCTTTTCCTAATGTTATGAGAAGTGAGAAGTCCACCACAGCAAATGATGCAATACTATCAAACATATGGATTTCCAGATTTCTGGTGGTTACATCTCTCTGGCACGTGTAGGACAACAACAACAACATTGCCTGTCAATGACTTTTTGGCATACAAAAGGAATATGTCTGCATGCACGGCCCTTATGAGACATACTACAAGTATTTCCTTGGTGCAATAGCAAAAAGAAGTGTTACCACTTCATCCACATTACCACTATGTGTGAATTGCTTACGTGAGCTGGTATGGGTCCCTCACTCTTAAAAACAAAAACATTTTATTTTATTTACATTTTATTTTTTAAATAACACAATGTGAGATGTGGAACCTTATGTAGTATGTATTTATTTAGTCTTTTACTGGTTGCTGTTACCTTTGTTTGTATATGTGTTATTTATGTTACATCTGCTGCTGCACAACAAATTGGCCCTCGGGGATAATAAAGATTCCTTGAACCTTGAACCTCTAGATGTGACAATGTGCTTGTACTATTCGAGTATATTTTTGATATTTAGTATTTGTCTTTTCTCTATGTCTATCTGGAGACACTGGTGCTAATTGCTGTTACTATGTTCTCATGTCTACCTCATGTTTTTGTAATGACCACTCAGGAATGTGTGTATTATTTATTATTACTTTAGCGCAGGCATGTCAGTGTTGTTTTCATATATGCCAGGCAATATGTTTCTATTTTAAGCTCCATGTTACCTCCTTGTTTAATAGTCACCATGGTGATTTGATTTCTTTCTGCTTTGTCGTCATTAGGAGGCGCAGCTCCTCTCACTCTCTCAAATTCAGATTTGGGACTGCACACAGCTGACAGTCTCTGCGCCTTACAAATGGGACACACTACAACTATCTCTTGACTTGAGCTAATATAACTATGGCTGATAATTACCAATACCCTGTTTATTTTGAGTGTGACAGCCTGCCCGAGGAGCAGATTAGGAAAATAGAGAAGTATTTCCGTATTCACCGCAAATCAAACGGAGGAGACTGCGGACCACTGAGGAGTGTGGGCCATAAAACTTACAGCGTTGCTTTCAAGCATCAGAAAGGTAGGCCACAAGTCACAGTACATTACTGATCAATTATTTTATATGATAGTTGAATTATTTAAAGGAGGAGCCTTTGTCTAATATAATCTATTCATCTTAGTTTTATCGAAATCCTCAAGTTTCGTTTCCCGAGAAAGTGAAACTAAAATGTCAGATAATGATTTCTGATAGCATGAAGCCTAAACTCTTGTTCTTAGAGTAATATATATATATATACAAATATATATATAGCTGCACCAGATGAGTGAATCTACAGGGAGTAAATCTATGTAAATAAATAAATAAATAAATCTGAGTAAATATAGCAAAACTGCTCTGTGAAAATAGTTACATTATTCAGTACTTGTGCAAAAGTATGAACAGCAGTATTCAAGTGTCATGGTTTGAGGTTTCTTGTTTTGTCTTTTATTTTGTAATTCCCTCATGTCTATAACTTTACTTCCTGGTGTTGTTTTGCTGTTTCACCTGTCCCCAGGTAAGTGATAAGTTCCACTTGGACCGTGGCTGTTTTGTAGATTATGGACTTTTGATATTGAGCGGTCGCTGCGTCATGAAGCCTTTTGCTATTAATTATTAACTATTCATTATAATAGATAATAATAATAGATTAAATGCATGTTCCAGTACATCTGTGAATGATACGCCCATAATCAGCCTCTCGTAATGAAAGAAAAACAAGCAAACAATGAGCTGTGTCACAAGCTGAAAACATAAATATGACTTGCCAAGCCCAGAAAACACACTGTGTTTCATAACTTCATAACAGGTTAACGATATCTGATCTGTACCCGTGTACAAACTCAAAACTGTACACAATGCACTGCTACACACTATGTAAAATAAGGGCTCAAACTACCAAGAGTAATAGGAAAATCCTGTTAAACATGATAGGTTGACAGTGTGGTCTGTTGTGGAAATCTCTGTCTTATCAAGGTCTGATGAATGTTGTAATAATGGTCTTGAGACAAAATTTGTCTTTGTGAGATTTATTTCTACGATACTACGAAAGAGGAAGTCTCTGCACTTAAATCATGTTTACAAACATCTGGGGTGGAAGTAATTTTCCTGCTCGAAAGTGCACTGTAAGGTCATGTTCTGCAAAATTCTCCTGCTGGAAAGGTATTCTCTACCTTTATAAGGTCAAAGCATCAACAGGTTACACTTACTTAAACACTGCCTAGACATGAAATAGGTCAAAGCATCGAAAAGTCATGCATTGGAAAATCCCATCCCGACAACCAAGGACCCATACAACCTATAAAATCAATCCAGGAAGTTTGACTTTTTTAAGAGAGCATCTCAACAATATTGCCCTCTGAACTGCAGTGGAGTAGAAGTATAGCATAACATTGAAATACTGTTGCAAGTGAAATAGTAAAGTAAAAGTATTTCAAAAGTGAGACAGAGGAGATTGAACCTCTGTGCACAAACATGGCATGAATAAAGGGGGGAGGATGAGGAGATAAGTAAATATTGTTGCCCTACATTAGGTTTCGTCTGGCGTGGCAGCAATACGCTTCCGTAATCTGCCCTTCTTTCTTCTTCCTTCTAACAATAAGTGAGGGAAAAGAGACTAATGAAAAGTCCATGGTTTATGTCAATATTTATATAAAACTCACAGCCACTAATTTCTCTGTTTTAGATCAGCAGGCAGTCCTGAAGAGATCAGAACATGTTGTGAATGATTTGGTGTTTACTGTCCGAGACGGCCTCGAAGCTTGCACCTCATCTCCAATCACCACCTCCACTACAAGCCGGGATGGCACAGCTCCAGTACAGGTTAGCACAAACTTTCTGTCGTTCAGTCAAGGTTGTGTGTTCATAAAATACATTTCCATTTACAGTTCCTAATTTAATGTAGTTATGTAACACCAATGAGGCTATATTCTTAACCATGAACACTGTATATTAATGTTTATGATCATTATATAATAGGGAGGGCTTTGTTTTGATAATTTAACTGATTTTATGGGGAAAAGCTGGCACTAGTGAAGTGTTGTTATTGTGACATGGATGTCTTTTTTCAACACAGAGCCCACAGTCCTCTTCTACCTCAACACTTCCACTAAGTGGCGAAGAATGCGAACTACAACTTGATTCTTACCTCCTTCGTTACCTCAAGGAATGTCCCAAGGCTGAGAAAGATCTAGAGAGAGAACTCGCCTCTTTGGCCTGCTCTGCCAAGATTTACCCAATGGAGGGGAAGGTTTTAGTCAGGAGTTTAGATCAAGCTGGTGCTGTTGATGAAGTTAGAAGTTGGAAAGCCAAGGTGGACAAAGTCTTTGAAGGCTACCTGTGCCACTATGAGGTGGACCCTCAGAAAGTTAAAGCATTGTTTCAGTCCTGCAGCTCTCCTCAGACCACAGATGAGGTGAAGGTGTACAGCGAAGTTGGCATGGCTGTTGTAGTTGGGGAATGTTCTCAGGTGAAGGCCAGGGTGAAGGATGTAATGGACTTGCTTGAGAGTACGAAACAAGGGTCAAGTTCAGGTGAGAAGCAAACCAGTCTTCGTAGACTAGGTGAAGCCAAGCTCCGTCTCCTCTGGAAAGAGATTGAGCAGAGTTTGGGACGAGATTATCCAGGACTGGAGGTCACACAGAGAGATGCAGGTCAGTTAGCTTTGGAAGGCCCTGTGGAGGATATTCTAAAGGCAGGAAATTGGATCTCTGAGAAGGAGAATTTGGTGTTAAAAAGGAAAGTTTCTGACATGAGCCCACGTGTTTTGGCCTTTCTAAGGAAGGCTTATGGAGATCCAGCGGGGCTTAGTGACTTTTTAGGGGTTGGTGACGAGGTGGAGGTGGAGGTCGAGTTACGAGACACAGATCTACGTTTCTTTAGCCTCTCTGCTGATAAATTGGATAACACGGAAAAAAAACTGAAAGAAAAATTTAAGGAGATCAAGATTGAGGTCCCTAACTTCTCTGTTGTACCATCTGAGCTTCGGGAAAAGCTGGAGTCCAAGACAAATGAGATGAACCAAGGGCAATATAGGGCTGAGGTCATGTTTGGCTCAGACAGCATGGTGTGCTTACTGGGCCACACCGAAGAGGTTGAAGAACTAAGTAAAGCTGTCACACAGTTTATTTTGGACCAGTCTAGTGTGGAAAGTGCAGTGCATGTGAGTGGTGCACAGAAATTGGCATTGTCGAATCTTAGTGAATTAAACACAACAGTTGCTAGCTACATACTTTGTGATGAGCTTCAGGTGCTTGTGTGTCAGGGTGACATCACCAAACAGGAGGCTGATGTCCTGGTGAATGCTGCCAATGAAGATCTGGACCACTGTGGAGGTGTTGCTGCTGCACTGAGTAAAGCTGGTGGTCCTGAAATACGGAGTGAGAGCAATGGTTTAGTAAAGTGTATGGGGAAAATCCCTGTAGGTGACGTTGTTGTGACCACAGGGGGAAACTTAAACTGCAAGATACTACTGCACGCTGTTGGTCCTGTAGGTGGAAAATCAGGTGGTAAAGAAAGGATGTTATTGGAAAAAACTATCCACTCTGCTCTGAATCTATCAGAAATGATGGAGTTCCAGTCCATAGCCATTCCTTGTATCAGCTCAGGGGCGTTTGGTGTTCCTGTCAATGTGTGCTCTGAGGCTATTGTAACTGCTGTTAAAGAGTTTGGCAGTCAGAGAGGTCGAAGTCTGAGCAGAATCATACTGATTGATAACAGGGAAGAGGTGGTAGGAGCCATGCACGTAGCATGTGACAGGCTTCTCCGAGGGATAAGCATTGAAAACCATGAACCATTAAAAAGAGCCACTGCTGGAGCTTCTGGAGATGCTGTCCATCTAGAGATCATTCAGGGAACCATTGAAACCCAGCAGGTGAGAAACCTTTCTGAGAAATGTATCAAACCCTTTCAGACTAGAGAATTTCATGTCAGTGATTATATTAGAGATTGAAGAACAACTCAGAGTGACTAATATTTGGGATACTTGCACAAAGGCACACAGGCAGAGCATTAAAGATGACTTTGCTTACCTTGATGAGGTGCTGACAGTTAGACACAAAGCTACTGAAAGCCTAATATCACTAGTTAATGACTACCTGGTGATCATAGTGGAGCACTTAGCAACTAAAGAGACAGATGTTTACCACAGGAGCTGTTGAGAGCAAAAATGAGCTAATAGGAGAATGAATGTCGGACTTACATTCACCAATAACCCACTGAATGCTAATGTGGCTCTATGTCTGTTGGAATGAGGTAATAAGCATATCAACTTGATATTCTGCCAGTGTTGGCACCCAATTTAGGGAGACGTGGAGTGTTCAACCCTCACCACATCCCTTATTCTCCTCCTAGGTGGATGCTGTGGTATCGCCCATGGTTGGCCTTGATCCTCTCTCAACCCGTGTTGGAAACAGTTTGTCGAATGTGGTTGGATCTCAGCTGACTGCACGTTTCAGAAAGGAAGCAGGACACGAAATGCAGATTGGTGACACAGTCCTGGTAGAGGGCTTGCCTGGACTTCCATCGAATGCTGTGTTTTTCCTCGGCCTCATTCCCTGGGACGATGACCAAGATGGAACTGCAGTCCAGGTACAAAAGCAGAGGAGTGTTTTCATATGTTTCTCAACTTTCTATTTGTGTGTGTAAATACTTTATCAGAAGCTGTATTCCAGTTCTCTACAGAATTACACAGTATTTTGTATTTCGACCCTTGAAAATAAATGAATTCTGACCTTTTCCAGGTTCTGAGACTGGGCATCAACAACATCCTAACCTCCTGTGAGAGCAGAGGGTTTACTTCTGTTGCTTTCCCTGTACTCGGGGCTGGGATTGCCCTGCATTTTCCTGACAGTGTGGTAGCCAGGATTCTACTAGAGGAAGTTCACGTGTTCAAACAGACCCGCGATAGCAGAACACCGTTGCTGGTCCGCATTGTCATCCATCCCAATGATGAAGAGTCTAGTGAGGTAATGGAAATTGCATTAAATATCTTGGCTTGTCTTTGATTGATTCAAATATAACAAATTTGTTATTTCTTAGGCAATAATAATAATAATAAATTTGTGTTTTAAAACCAGTGAGGTCACATTTTTCTGCATCAGATGAATATATACTGGAACTGAACCTGATATGCTTCCTTGACTCTGCAGGTGTTCGAGTCCGTCCAGAAAGCTTTCCAACTGACAGGATTCAAAAACCACATTCACCAAACAGACCAAGGTGGGTATAGATATTATAGACAGAAAATAGTTGGAGTTCAGTCCTGCGACACCCATTTTTTAAATGTTTTCATGTATTTATACTCATATTTGATTTGGCTATAATACAGTAAATATGTTTTTTGTGTTTCTGTTGAATTGTCACAAAGCATCAGAACTATATTTGTTGGTCATTCTCTTCTAGTGTCAACTCCAAAGAGGATCGTCCTGCTTGGAAAAACAGGATCTGGGAAAAGCAACCTAGCTAACACCATATTTGGGGAGGATGTGTTCAAGATCTGCCATACTCCCAACTCTGGAACAGGAAAATGTCAAGCAGAAACAAAGTCTGTCAATGAAAGAAGCATCACGTTGATCGACACTCCTGGTTTCTTTGACACAGATAAACCTCAGGAGGATTTAAAGCCTGAGATAGTGGGGTGTATCACAGAGTGCGCTCCTGGGCCTCATGCTTTTCTCATTTTGCTTAAAGTGGAGAAATTCACAGAGCAGGAGGAGGCTGTCATCCACAAAATATGCCAATGTTTCTCTGAAGATGCCCTAAAATATGCTGTTATTGTCTTTACTCATGCTGACAACCTCCCTAAAGGGGAGAAAATTGAGGACTTTGTGAGCAAGAACAAGAATCTGAGTGATCTGGTGAAAAAGTGCGGAAACCGGTGCCACGCCATTGATAATAAATACTGGAACAACAAGCAGCAAAATAACTACAGGAGCAACCAGTTCCAGGTGGAGGAGCTGCTTAAGACAATAGACAAGATGGTGATGGAAAGCAATGGAGACTACTACAGCAACGAGATGCTTCAAAGAGTGGAGAAAGAAATACAGAAAGAGGAAGAACGCATAAAGCAGTCGTCGCAAAACATTCCAGTGGAAGAGATCAGAAAAGAGGCTAAAACCGCAGTGTCTAAGAGATTTCTAATGCAACTGACAGGTACTACAGTAGGAGCATTATTAGGAGCTTTTTGGTCTAGCAACAATGGTTGGACTAGTTGTCACAGCTATAAACAACTGTGCTGCATTAATGAAACTTGTGAAAAATCCAGCAGCAGCAACAGGAGGTGCAGCTACAGCAGCAACAGCAGGAGAGGTAGGATTAGTCGCTGCTGGCGTGCTCAGTGCGGCTGCAGCAGCAACAGGGGGAGTAGTAGGTGGTATGATTGGATGTGATGCAGCTGAGGAAGCAGAATCACTATCAGAGGCAGCAGAAATGGCATATCTTGCAGTCATCAAAACAGGGAAAGACACATTAAAGCGACTATAGCCAATATTTTCAAAACTTTAATTCAGTCAAATCAAGTGATAATCTGGTTTTCTGTGCTGTGCAATCATGCTCATGACAATGAGCCACGTTAGCATTTGTTTGTTATATTTTTTTGTTCATTTTCCTTTTGGCCCTGTTTTTGAGGCTAAAAAACAAGGTTGATAAAAATATTCTGAAAACCAGAAAACCAAAACAATGAGCTTAAAGTCCGTGTAAAGTCAGAATAAATATGTGTTCTGAGTTTGTCAGACCAAAGAAGAAGGTGTTATTAACCACCCAGCCAAATATAAATGAGTAAAAATATCGACACGTTTATGAAATTAGGTGTCAAAATTGGTGGAAAATGAATTCTCAGCTCCAGGACTGTGGGGACGTGTCCGCTCCACTGAATGTGCTGAAGCCACGCCCACTCGTGGGAGCGGTCAAGCAGCCATTTTGAAGCAACTGAAACGTGTCAGATGAGTTCAGAAAATGACACGACTAACTTTGAAACACTCTGAGTGAGATGAATTAATCTTTATCTCTCTGCTAGGGGTGCAGGGGTATGCTCAGGGTGGCCTCGGCGTGTCATCGAGCCACCCTTTAAGGACCGCCCACAAAATCCTGGACTGAAAACTGGTGAAAAACTTCTTCTTCTTCAAAGTCTTTTCACATGTTTTCAGCAACTGTTTTCCAACATATTCAATGTGTTTTAAAAGAAATCTCAGAAGTGCTTTTACATGGACCTTTAAGAGGTTAAAAAAGGTGGAAGGGAACTGCAGGGTGATGAAGCTTTGGGGCATACTGTTCAGACTAGCTTTAATTACAGAATTGAATGAAAACCAGATAAGCAGTGACTCTGGAAAAGGTGGAGGGAAATGTTCATTTTAAGGCAAATCTCTGTTGTTACTTACTTGTAATGTATAAAATGAATGTATATGTAAAATATTAACTTGATTAACTCATTTAACTTCAGGATGTTGGGTGATTTATATTTTTCCACTGATCTCTTTCTCTGTAATGAGCTCGTTTGTTATAAATAAACTATACTCACAAGTTTTCTCCTTTGTCTGTATTGTTTTGTTACCTCTCTACCAGGGGATTTCTAACACTGAACCTGCAAGCTCTGATCAGCAGAACAGAAACAGGCCTTCCACGAGGACGTGAGAGGGGATGAAGTTACAAAGCTGATATGTGGTCTCCGTTAAAACTTCGATGAGGCCACATCCACTTTTGGCTGTAACAAATATTTGTTCTCCCCACCCTGGAGCATCCTTTCAGATGATAGTAATTGTCAAATTATGAATCTTCATGTTTATTTTGTTTGCCTAGATTTACAGTCTAGCTGATTAAACCTTTTAGGGCCCCTACTGATGCCACCTACTGCTTAATGCACATTGCACATGCATCCATGTTGGACAATTGACCACTTTGAATTAAAATAACAGAACACTAACAAAATAACCTTTATTGATGCAGTATCATTCAATATTTTAAATTAATCAAAAGAAAGCAGCATCTTTATATTTACATAACATCCTCAAACGAAGTACGTCCAGGTAAAGTTGGAAATGAAAATGACATTTCGAGGTAAGCTTGAGTTTGCGTCTGACTATCAGACAGAAAACACATGAATGAGTGAAAGTAATGTTCATCAGTGACTGTGTCCATCTATGACAGTGATCCTTGTGTACAGTACAGCTGATAAACTGTTCTGCTGAGAGCTGGACCCAGGTTTCTGAAAAAACAAAAGACAATAAAGCATTAACCAACTGCAATGTTTACAATGTTTGAGTTTATCCTATAGAATTTACAAGTGAAGTAAATTCATTCATTAAACTTGGGGTTGCAAAATTCTGGGAATTTTTTTAAGCTGGAAACTTTCCATGGGAATTTAGGGGACTTAATGGAAATAAACTGGGAATTTACCAAATTGAAGGTTAGCCCTTAACAGGGAACTTAAATATAGTTGGGGAAAATATATTTTAGCATCATCTTGACTAAAACAATATTAAACAATGAATATCTGCTATTCCTCAATCACAGATGATTTCTACAACCCTGGACCACACTTTAGAGCCCAGAGCACACAGAGACTGTTGAAGCCATTTGAGTCTGTGAACTACATAATATTGTTCAATAGTTCTACTTACAAATAAATCTGTTGAAATGTCATGTTTTGTTTTTTATTGTGTTATTTTGCATGGATGTCTGCTTATGACAAAACAAAATTGTTATATTTATGTTTTGATATGATGCAGTTTGTTTAAATTACCCCCCAATTTCCAGTTAATTCCCATAAATTCCCATTAATTTCCAGAATTTCCATGAAGTTTCCGATTTGGAATATTTCCAAAATTCCCCAGTTTAACTTCACATGGAAGCAACCCTACTTAAACTACACTCTGCAAACCTTTTGAGCTTCCCATATCGGATGGAAGAGAGGAGTTTCTCTTTCTCTGCTTCACTCGCACACTGTTCATAGGCTGTCAGGAGGCTGATTGAGAGGAAAGAGAAATAGGCAAAAAGTTTAGTAGAAGAAAAAAGATGACAATATTGTTCTTTTCAGACTGCAGAAACATTTTCCCCTTTAAAAACATACTCATTCTCATTTATATGAGTCCAGGTTATGTAAGCAAACTCTTCACTTCCCTTCACCTGACCGAGTCATGTGACGTTTGAGCGTTTCTTTTCATTTGTCCAAAACTTAACCTTGTTGTCTGACTGCAATTAATCATTTGTTAACCCGTTGATGAAGTCTTTGCATCATGCAGGGCCATGAAACAGAATATGCACACTCAGATGTGTGCTCAGATCATGGGATTATGCAGCGCTGTGTTGTCTTGGGTGCTTAATTGTGTGCACAAACTTCCCAGAGATCGTCTGTCAGTTGAAATGTATTAAACTTTTGAAGCTTTAATCCTTTTGTATCCATGGCAGCTTTTTTAATATTTATGTTCTTTTTTAATATTTATTCTTAACAGACCTTTGTTTTGTTGCTTCTGCATGAAATCATGAGTACATCACTTTTTGTTGAAATGTCCCAACATAAAATAATGCGAGTTACCTGTGCGGTGTGCTGTAGTGCTCCAGTATTGCAGCTGCCTTGTCGCCAGACAAACCACTAATCTGCATCAGCTGTCTGGCAAACACTTCTCTCACTGTCTGACACTAGAAGGGAAAAGAGGGAAACTATCTTTAAAAGAAAAGAAAATGATCCTCTCCTTTATTTAAAAACAGGTGTTGCTCTCAGGGTTTTGCAGTATTCTTTCTTTTTTTGTGCAAATAGAAGTCAAAACAGGGATTGTACACACACCTTGTTTTTGACTGCACCGTAGTTGAACTCTGCAAACGAAATGAGAGAGCAGGAAGGAGTCCCTCTCTCCTCCTCCTCCTCCTCCTCCTCATCACTCCCTCCATCGCCCTCCAACTCTCGGGAGCGGCAGATCAGCGTACAGTTCTGTAATGAAGATTTTTAGAAAACAAACAAAGGGTAAGCGTCTGTATCCAAAGCCTGATACATGTTATTGTTTGTTGTGCCATAGAAGACCATTTTCTGCAAAACTACATCAATCAATCCACAGCTGACCGTCCCCAAATGTATCATTTACTTGTTGTTTACAAGTTTACAAAAAAAAAAACGCTGCCTAGCTGTTTTAGGATATTATTTTGATTTTTTTAAATAAAAATAAATATTTTTGTCCAGTTTTAAAATGTACGTCCTCAGTAGGAACCAATGGGTTTCAGTCTGAGAGTCTTTTCGTGGGAAACGTATAGAACAACACTGGCCTCATCCTTAAAGCTGCACTGTGGAGGATTTAGTGGCATCTAGTGGTGAAGTCGCAACTACAGTGGCCATTGAGAGCCAATGTTTGAGTGGTTTTTTTTTAAGTCACTTCGTCAAGATTTGGACCTGACACGATCAAAAAAGCTGCTAAACACTGATGTACACCAGTTTTCAGTTGAAAATAAAGTGGTTTGAGGGTTTAGTTACACTTTAAGTGGATAAATATGAGTATTTCTGGACACATGAAGTATTTTCCATTAAAAAAGAGAGATAAATGGAACTATTGTGTTTCACCTGGTATAGTTTGGACAGGTATCGCGTCATGACGGTGAGGTAGGCGGCCGACTCCCTCACATCCTGGACTCTCTTCACAAAGAAGCCATCAACTACCTAACACACAAATACACACTCATTTGTACCACGTTGTACCGATATCACGCCTGTATTCTTGAAATGATATCGGCCAATACATTGAGCTGGACTCGATGTGTGTGTGTACTCGTACCTGTGTGTTGATTATGGCCTGCTGTAGTGTAGTTTCCGGTAAACTCAGGTGGGACGCCGCCGTCCCGCATTCCTCTACTAGATAGATGGGCTTACGAAGACCACACCTCTTCAGTCGAAACTGATGCAGGGGAGAAAGAAGTGGAGAATCAGTATGGTAGAAATGCAAATGAGTTACTTGTTAGAACTGAAGATATTTTGGCGTTTATCTGTCAGACGAAACAACAATTTTCAAGTCGTCCTGTAGGAGGCTAGTAACTGACAAACACCGACCTTCTGTTCTCTGAAGCGTCCATCGATGATGCTGCCACACAGGTCATCCATCCTCTTCCTCTCAATGATGTAATCAAGGACGAGCTCCTTGCCTGTAGGGGCACGCAACTGACCTGGAGAGAGAAAAACAGAAAGAACAGGATAGTTAGATAGACATTCATTATCATAGTAACATAACTACAGCCAGCAATTTGTGAGTGAGACTCAGTTTTAGAAGCTGGGTACATGAAATAAACAAAGCCAGAACACAACAGGTAACAGAGTATCAGAGTTTAGTCCATGAATCCACATCTCGTGTTTGTGCGTTACCTGGAACGGGCGCGACCTTTTCTCGAGCGACCCACAGGAAGTCTCCAACGTTTAGCTTCCTGACGTCAAAGTTCACGCCGTTTCTCTGAAGCTCCTTGACCAGCTCCTGCTTACGGTGGTGGCTGCCACTGCACAAACGGATCGTGGGTGAGTCATACATGAGCACTGATGAGCAGAAAGATTCATGCAGGATAGTTCACACAGATAGACAGCTCTCTTACCCAGTCGTCTCAATAAAGTCAACACAGAGGATAATTTCATAGGTTCCAGGTAGAAGGCATGCTGGATTCGGCTTTCTGCTCGCTGCCTGGGGTTTTCCTGAAATACCCATCCCGTCAGCTGCACTCTGGGCGACGCATGTCAGCCTCTCTGCAGGGCTGTCCTCCTTGTCTTCTTCACCATCATCACTTCCGGTAAGGTCCACAACCCCAGGACCGCCTTCCTCTTCCTCCTCATCCTCCTCTCCTTCACTTATAACCTTCTCTTTGTCCCTCTCCTCTGGGCCGTCTTTAGTCCTTTCTTCTGCTGAATCCAGTCGCTCCGCTAAAGCCAGACCGTCTTCTGTCAGAGAATACCTGAGCGAGGAGGGAGAGTGAAGAGGAGCTTCAGTGGTGGAGATCTGACCTGAAACTATACTCCACTCAGGTTTGAAGATCATCAACATGAACCAAACGTTGTCTTGCTTTCAGCGCTCGTCTACACTTTAAAGAGGCTGAGGCTGATAGCAATGTTGAGGAAACGTCAGAGAATCACGAGGATTCATCCTCTGGGCACCTTGAATATCTATTCTGTTAACATGGCTAAAAGACAAATCAGAAACTTAAAAGACAAATGTGTGTTTTTGTGCGTGTGTTTCTTGTGTACCTTGCAGGGTTGTGGGTCTTTATCACCAGGTTCTTCTGAATCAGAGTGCTCACTGAAGACCAGGCAGTGTACTTACTGCCCAGATCTGGCTACAGACAGAGAGACAGACAAATGTGATGGAGGGAAACTAAATACAGAGAGCAAAACATGGGCAAAAAGGGTGATTTGGTTATGTTTCACTCACGACAGTGAAAGACTTATCACAGAGAGGCTGAGCTTCTGCTTGTAGCTCCATCTTAAACATGTAACCTTTACTGCCGGGGATCTAGAGAGTAGAGAGGCGATTATCACCGATGCCACAGTGCAGTACTTCAACTAATACTTCAGCTACGAGTGCCGGGAGAAATATGTACCTGTGACTGTCTGTAAAGAGCGACCAGGACAGCATAACCCCCAGACCTCTTCTGGGGCACATATTCCCTCTTTTTCTTCCTTCCTCCTCCTCCCTTGTCTTTCCCTTGATCCCCTGCTGCATTCTTCTACATGCAGAAAAGACGGATCACACCGGGAAAACAAGTGAAATAACACAGACTGATGGAAAATTTCTCGCTTATCCTGATTCTTTAACTCTTACACTGTCATATTGTGGATAGACAATATTTGACAAGATATTGTTTGCTGTGGAGGTTATAATGTGTTTTCTTAAGAGGTTACAGTACAATAAAGTCACACCATGTCAGGACTTCAAACCTTGATCAAAACCTGTCAAGCTGTAAGCCTTGTTTGTTTAATAAATAATAATAAAATCCTCGGCGCTTTGCTCTTCTGCACATATAAAATCCTCGGCGCTGACAATATTGTATCTTTAAGCAGTTAAACTTCTCTGTTTGGAAATGTATTGATTGGCATACTGTTATAAACTGTGTATCTACACAGCGAAACAAACACACACTTCCCTATTTACCTTCTTGGAGGGAGCCAGGCTGTTGTTCGCCTTTGTGCCAGGAGGGGGCGCTTCTTCAGAGATAATGTGAATGGGAGTGTTTGGACCTAAAGAAGAGGAGGGAATAAAAAGTGAGCTGGACGAACTCTTTAAAATCTAAGACATGAACAGACAAATTATACTTTGTAGCAGTGTTTAGTTTGTTTCTGATCTTACTGGGTCATGTGTGAAGTCTCCTGTTGCTGTAAATTTAAAGTTCTTCTCTTCATTATTATGTTTTGTGTCCCTCCATCCACCTCTTTCTAACTTAGACATCAATGCCTTCCCTCCATTCTGAAAATAATTTCTAACATCACTAGTTTCCCCATCTTGTATCTCACATCATTTCTTTATGACACTGGCACCTCCATCACCCTTTCACTGATCGTCTCTTCTCGTGTCTTTTTGGTTTTCCGTCTAGTGTTTTGTAGAAAGGTTATATCTGGACCAGAGCGGTCTAAATCAATTACCGTTCTCTCTGTAGTACCGTTGCAGTTTTTCATCCAGTATTTTACAAATGCCGTCCCCAAAGTTCTGCAGGATCTTTGCCTCTTTGGCGTTTTGAAGCGGTAATGGATATTTATTCAAAGAGCTGATGGCCTGGAAAAAGAAAAAGAAGATCTGTTTCAGCTTTGCATTACATTTCACACTTCAGTTTCTTGGCTGCACGTCAAAGGTTTTGTCAGTATAAAACAGTTGAATATTAATAATACTAGGATACCAGCAGTCCTAGTACATAGATCTCTCTAGGATACTAGGATAACAAAACTAGGACTACTCTACAACACGCAATGCCTGCACGAGGCCAGGAGCATTGTAGAAACAGTTTCTTCAGATGGGCGTCGAGGCCGATCCTGGACCCGATTATTCTTGTGCAGTGTGGGCAAGTGAAAGTGGTGGTGGTGGGTTTGTGTTGAGCCCGTTTGGTGGATGCTGAGCCTGCATAGTGGTGGAGGTCATCGTTATACAGTGCAGCACCCTCACAGACAAGGTTTCTCCATGTCGCCCTATTTTTTTTGCCATGTCCTCCCACGTCTTGAAGTCTATGTGGAACCTTTTGATGTTTGATTTGATGTTATCCTCATAACCTCTTCATTTGGCCTCCTGGGGCACGTTTCCCCTTTCAACAAAGCTGGGAGTAGAGGACTTGTTTTGGAAGGCGAGGAGTCGGGCATACGCATTAACGTGAGCAGTCCATCTGAGCTGGTGTTGAGAGATGGTGGGGATGCCCGCCTCCTCCAGAAAGGCTGGTGTTGGTGCGTCGATCCTCCCAACTGATCCGGAGGATCTTCCAGAGGCATCTCTGGTGATATGTGTCCAGCGCCTTTAAGTGCACCTTGAACCTTGAACTGTGACTTGCATCCATCATTCATCGTTTAATTTAACTGTACCCCCATTTGTAGTTCTATCTCATATTTTTATAAAACATTTTTATTTCTACGGTCACTTTCTGTAGTTTTTAATATAGATGTTTGGCACGGGTTAACCTCTTAACACAGTTATAGATTTATTTTCTATGCAAATGTTGAATTTCTCTGCACATATTTAAATTTAGGTCCATCTCAGGTCAATAAAGTATCTATCTATCTAGACGTTGAAGATTTTCATTGTGTTGCTGCAGCATTAAGATTGCACCCTTTCAAAATAAAAGCCTCTGGCAGGTTCCACACAGGTGTACTGGATCTTTACCTTCTGGTAGGTGTACTGGATCTTCAGTCCTTTCTCTCTCGCCTCGTCCCGGAGCTCGGTGAGCCACTTGAGGAACAGCGGGTTCGGGCAGGAGGGCAGGGCTCGTTTCCGACCCAGCCGAGCCGCCTCCTGAGCTGGCATCCCCTCTTTCTTTTTTAAACCTCACCTTTCACCTGTGAGTCCGCAGCAGCTGCAGCCGCTTTGTGTTCAAACACACACAAAGCACTTCCGTGTTGACACGGAAGAGGAAGCCGGGAGAAGCAGGTAAAAAATCTGAACAGTGACACCTAGCGACAGATGTGGAGACATGCAGGTGGGTAAATGGACAAATAAATGAATGAAAACGTTAGAAAATAGACAATTGGTTGATATGATCAGTAAATAATTGATAATAAAGTAATAATAACCCAAACTACTAAACAAAATAACTGACGCCGAGCTTATCAACAAGCCCCAGGGTCTCTTCTTGACCCTCCACCCACCCTGACCCTACATGTTACCTTAACCTAGGGTCTACTAACTCTATGTGGTGTGTTAATGTATGCAATCTCTTAAAAACATCTTTTGGACTACTACGTTTTGATGTGTATCTTGCACGTTTACAATATTCTGCATACTGTGAACCTTTGCGCACTACCCTACCTAATTTATATCTTTTAGCACTTGATATATGATCTTCCTCATATTTCTTTATTTCATGTTTGCTATGCAACAAAAACACCAAGACAAATCCCTTGTATGTGAAAACCTACTTCGCAATAATCGGATCCTGATAAAAAAATTAATAAATGCTGCATAGTACAGTTCTGGTATTTGTAATTAATTTAATTTCTTTCCTTATATAGAGAATGCACATTAAAGGATAGGTTCAACATTTTGAGAAAATGTTAATTCTGCATAACTTTAAGTCTTAATATAATTTGAACAGGTGAGTTGTATATAGATTTACCCTCAGTACAGTTGTCATGAACGGGGAAATTAGCTATAGAGACCAAAACTGTTTTTTGTACCAGGCTGTAAACATGTTTATTTCTGCTGTGAAGTTGGGACATTTTAACATGGGGGCTTATGGAGACTGCATCACTTTTGCAACCAGCTTAAGAAGCCATTTTAAAAACTGGCACTTCTGAGTCGGCTTAATTTCACAATCACAGATGATGTTTCTGGGCATCCAGTATATTTGGACAACAGATAATTGATATCCAAGCCAAGACTTCCTCTGCAGACCAAAAATCAACTTCATATGCGAGTATGATGAGAAAGAGACATTCCTGCTCATCTCTATAAACAGATATTAGAACATGAATGCAGATAACTTCATTATATTATATAACGGATGTGTTCCAAGATTGTATTTCTTCTTAAGCATTCAACCTCTTTTGCTCTCCAAAATCTTGGCCACTCACCAACAAATTCTCCATTCACATGCAAATATCTGTTCAGACAGATTATTTACATTGTGGTTGTGGAAGGGGGTAAGGATAGTCGACAAAATGACAACTCATACATTCAAAAACACCAAATAATATATACCAGACACTATTTCCATACAATAAGGCCAAAATTACATCAGGCAATAAATAGGCTAGTCAAAATGAGTGGATCCTGTCCAGCACTATATGAAATAATAATTTAAACCTGTCTCTGCACATTTTTAGAGTGTTTTTGAGCCTGCCCACTCCAAAAAACTCATACTGTACAAAAAATAAAGAGCGCCAAATCATGTTGGTATCTTCTAAAGTTACGGTCTTCTTAGTACGAAATAGCCTTTTTCTCTAAACATTTCTCTCCTGCAGCTCAGAAAGGAAACACCCTGACAAAAATAGATGGTGTGAATGATAAAAATCATTCAGTTAACTTTCAAGACCGTTATCCAGTTCTTACCTGACTCTACCTCCACGTGTCCTCAGGCTGGAAGGAGTTTGCAGGAATCCTCCAACAAGACCCAACAAAGACCAAGAATCCAACCCTACCCTCCCAACCACAACCTCTTTCATAAACACAGTCAGAAGCGTAGGGGGGGAAAAAGTAGCATAATTAGTGTTTAACAGTCATCTTTCATACAGTTGCACACAAAGTTTGCAGAGACAGTGCAAAGCATAATTAACTTAGAACTCTTGTATTCAAACGGCACACAGCGGTTGCTCTAAAGACGCATTTAATGTTGTAAAATGAGGCTGAATTGTAAATTAGAGGTAACAGAATTCTAGAGAAAATATGTATGTGACCAGATCACATTTATATCGATTTATAGCTCTCCACATGTCAACAGTCATGCAAGAATTCCTTTTGTCTTTCTGTCATCTCTGTAATATAAATAAATAACCTAAATCTAACTGATAAATGGATTTGAACTAATATATCAAGAACAATCTGTGCTCTTGCAGGTGTGGAAATTGATTAACTGTAGCATGCAACTGTTAATAGAAAATATATATATGCAAATGGAGGGCAAGGATGGCATTTTAAATTCTATTATATACTCTATACAAGTCATATAAATTTCTTTGGATATTATTTGTTTGAGCAGACATTTGCAAAACTGCCTGCAGAACCCACAACCATGGAGTTATTAGCACTACACCCTAAACAAACTGAGATAACCAGCCCTGACTTGTGAAGTTGGGATGTCCACCATACCTGGTGCAAAGATGGAGCAACAGAAAAGAAGAATGTATTGTTAATGTCCCTCGCAAAGCATGAATAAACATCCAGACTCTTCCTCAAGCTAGAAGAAAAGAAAGAAAATGCAGTAATGTGGTCATAGTCAAGTAAACTTATAGACATTCTGACATGCCACATTTTAGGTAATACTGGAGGACTATTGCCAGTTGGCAACCAGAGCGTTCAAACAATACTAAATTGGTTGGCAAATAAACCCTGTAAAACTATGATGTATCATTTTCACACCTGATCTTTGTACAGATTAAACAGGCAAGATAAAACATGTTAATTACTGAAGTTTTAGAGGCGCAAGGAGGTGTATTTTGTTACCGTTGGACACAGCCAGACTAGCTGCTTCTCCC
Organism: Miichthys miiuy; assembly: GCA_036365135.1. NCBI lineage: Eukaryota > Metazoa > Chordata > Actinopteri > Sciaenidae > Miichthys > Miichthys miiuy. The sequence goes on along the minus strand of CM071625.1, from coordinate 4,858,647 downwards.
CGTTTCCAGCCTTTTCACCTGAGCTGACACCCTCACATGTTCTAAATTAGGTTGTTGGAAGTGATGGTTTTCCAACCTACGGATACAAGGATAGCATCTGCTGTCTTTGATGCTCTAGAGAGAACGATCACATCAGGTACTTTACAACAGATTAGTCTGCTATGACAGGCTTAATTGTCGTGGCTGATCATTTTACCACAAAGAATCCATCCATTTTCTATAACCGCTTATCTTTATCAGGGTTGCAGGGCGCTGGTGCCGATCCTAGCTGACATTAGGTGAGAGGCAGGGTACAACCTGGTTTAAGTCGCCCGGTCATCACAGGGTTGTCACATAGAGACAATCACCTCTGGGGAATTTCGAGTCACCAATTAACCTTCGGGAGGAAGGGTACCAGGTATGCGGAGTACCCGTAGGGACCCAAGTAGACACAGGGAGAAGATGTCAATTCCACACAAGGGGAGGCCTCAGGGTTCTTTGAGTGCACTTCAATGAACTTATCAACCAGGTCAAACCAGAATGAATCTACCGTATTATAACAGTGAAGCACAATTTGTGTAATATATTACTCCCTTTAATGAACAAAATGTACTTTTTTCATAGAAAAATGTCCTTTTTTTTGCTGTACAGAGAAGCCCACAGGTAATATTCACATGCAATATAACTGGAGAAAAATACAACTGTATCGACACACACACGTTAATGAGCTTATCCACATTGCAATCCCATGTAAAAACATATATTAATCACACTTGGCTTTGTATTGTGCATTGTTTCATTTAACGCTGTAGCCTGGGTTATATACAAATACCCAAATCCATACACACATATACACACATTAACGCGCTGCGATGTATTTTGACTTCTGTCACTTCACCTTTATGTCCATCAGTTAACACATCCATCCATCCTTCATCCATCCCCCCTGAGTTTCTCATGTTGATGATCTTCCGGGTTTCCATCCCCTCTACTGCCCCGCTGATCCAGTCGTATCATCACTATCGCCTCCTCGTGGAGAGCCTGGAGTCGATCCTCCGACTGACTCTCCTTCCCGTCCACTTCCTCCTCCTCTCCTCGCAGCCTTGCTCTTCAACAGGTGACTGTCAGGGTGAAGCGAGTGGAGGTGGATCAGCAGGTCGTCCTGAGTTCCCGCCGTGTGGCCACACTCTTCGCAGACGTACAGCTTGTTGCGTCGCTCCTTGTAGGCGTACTTCTGGGTGACGCTGTGGATCTTCTTCATGTGAGACTCAAGGGAGCAGCGCTGGGTGAAGGCCTTGTCGCAGAGGGTGCACTTGTAAGGACGGACTCCTGTAATCAAAGTGTGAAAAATGTCATATTCTGTCTCGCATCTATTACCTGTGTGTAACATCAAGGTGGGTAAGCATGAATGTATGTAGCTACCTGTATGTGTGCGCACGTGTCTCTTGAGGTCAAAGGTGTCGTTGAAGCCTTTGCCGCAGAAGTTGCAGAGGTGTCTCTTGGTTTCGTTGTGGCACTTGACATGTCTGTTTAACATCCGCTGGTGATGGAAGGTCTTCTGGCAAACCTACAAGAAGCAACGATACCATCAGTGCCATTTTAGTTTACTTTTACATTCAGCAATCTTAGGCAATTAAACCATTCATGGTGCCCTGTGGAGTTTTCTTAAGTATATCCTTGAAGCCTGACAAACGTGATTATTTTATCACTGCCAAGAGATTTTAAATGTTTGCATTGATTTGCAGTGTACAAGTCAAGTGTCACCTGCTAGCAAACATTCTTCTAACTTTGTCAGCACCACGATTGACGAACACTTTATCATTGAAAGTTCAGTTCTTGGTATAAAAACTCCACCCCATTGACTCAAAACCCTTCCATGACTTTGATCCCAGCTCCAACCCATGGTTCCCCATTGACACCAATAGTGCTACCATTGTCAGAACCTCCACTGGGTACCATTAAATTGTCTTCCATCTATAGAATTGATTATTTTGACAGATTCAGATTGCTTTTGAGAATGTAGGTACTTGTCAACCATGGCAGGTCTTATAAAGGGCACACCATCAAGGCTTTTTATTTATTTCTATATTTTTTGACCTGACAAAGATCTGACGTTGACACATTTTTGGTGGTTGGAGAAGTATCTCCAAGCCATTGAAATATATAACGTACTAAATATATTAGTATCGTTTGCATACCTGGCATACAAACTCTCCCGTCATCGCCTGCGACAAACTCTGTCTCTGACCCGTCGATCTGGTCACCATGGAGACCACTTCCATCGGGGCAGGGGTTGTCGTCAAGGCAAGTGGCATCACAGTGGACTGCGGAGTCAAGGGTGGTGCGACGGGAATGGGAGGAAGTGAGAGAGGAAGAGGAGAAGGAGCGGGTGGTAACTCGCCAGTAGTTACCTGTGGTGGAGAGAGTGAACACAAAATTGACATAAGAATTGAGTTGAGTTGATCTGGAGATATAGATAATATTTACATCAAGCCATTCAATCAAAAAACACCAGTTTATGGGGTGTAGCCAATTGTAATTCTCAAATATTGATCAACAGTCAGTTGATATCTCTTCTGGAAGAAGAAACAACCCAAGCTTCTTTGAAATATGTCTAGATATTTTGTTTAATTTCCATAAAATACACTAAATATTCCTTCACTGCCTCTTTCCTCACCTTGATTTTGGATCGGACGTACGTAGAGCCGCCTTGTGGCCTCCTTCTGACCTCAGATTTCTCCTCCTGGGGAGCCGCTGGGGTCTGTGGACGGCCCAGCATCGTGCTGGACGGCAGCTCGGCGTGCGTTTTCGTGTCCGAGGGAGACTGTTTGGTGAGGCAGAGCGGTGTCGTCTCTGCTGGACTGGCTTCAGCTTCCATCATCAGAGTGGACGGAGGGAAGATGGAGACTGGAGGTAGAGAGAGAGAGAGAGAGAGGAGTCAGTGTCACTTTTGAAGTCTCTTTTTGAACCAACATTTGTAACATTTCAACAGGTTTTAAATCATGTTGATGCTACACTGACTTGTAATCAGGCGAATGGTGTCTCTGTCATTCATACACTATATACTGTAATTTAGTGCACACAGCTCCATTGTAAAACATTATGGAGTTGCATTATGGGAAATGTAGGATCTAGTGATTTTAAGCCCGTTACTACAGACTCTTTGATTTAGTTCTTTTTATATGTCATCTCCTGCGAGTGTAGGTTTGTAAATAGACAAGAAATCTCTGAAAATAGACAGAAATGGAGGAGAGAGGGTGAGAAACGTGGATGAGATCACAGGAAAGAGGTAGAAATTTCTTTTACTGACATTTCACGATAGGCCGCCAGCCTGCACCGCTTCATATTTGCACAATCTCACAATTAGCAAACACGCAGAGTTAACTATGTGTATGTATTTATGTGTGTGTGTGTGGGTGTGGGTGTGTACATGTTTGGCCTATTGTTAAGTGCGACTTATTTTGCACGCACTCACATGCCCACTAACACACACACAGACACACACCACATTTCCATTGCAGTTAGACTTGTCTGACCAGACAGTCTTGCAGCACCAGATCTGTACCTTCCTCAAACAATCCGCCTCCACAGGGGTTGGATGCCTGTCTGTGTGTGTGTGTGTTCTGTGTGTGTGTGTGTGTGAGAGAGCACAATATAACAAAACACACCACAGACAGAAAGAGAGTGAGCGAGAGAGAGAGATGTTGGGTCATAGAAACCTTTCAACCACCAACATGCAGGTGTGTGTGCATGTCTTTGTGTGTGTGTGTCCAGGCAGCCCAAAGGCAGGTGTGGTCCAGCTCGGTGAAGACAACGAATCAGTTGACTGTGCAGGGCCTCAATCAGATAAAACACAAATGTAAATGCAAATGACGCCTCGCAGTGAGCTATAAAGATGAAACGACATAACACCTGAACTGTAATCCAGCAGAGTTAACGGTACCGCCGTGGCACACAGTGGCGGCTCTGTGTACACTGTGAACAGCTGCTTCCTTTCATATTTGATACATAGATATCATTCACAGAGCCTCTGCAGATCTTAATAATGTGTTCACGGTGACACGGGCTGGGTAGCATTTAAATAAAATAAAATACAGGAAGTACCTGACAAATGAATGAACGACATAATGCCAACATATTGCACTTTGCAGTTTACTGATATTTGGCACGACGGTCAGTATTTTCTCACCGTATTTTTACTGCTATAATATTTGTTGACTACTGCAACTTTCAGTATTTCAACACTGTGTTTAACAACGATGCATGACTTCTAGTTCCCCCTGCAACACAAACAATGCCTTCTGATTAATAAGAACTGAACGATGAACCAATCGGAGCATCTTCAAATACCTGTTTGTCCGACCAACGGTCCAAAAACCAAAGATTTCCGCAAATGATCACATTTGAGAAGCTGAAAACGTCTTAAATTAGTAATTAATTATCAAAATGTCTCTGGGAAATTGAAACTTCCATTTATTTGACATCTACCTATCTATCTCAGACTCAACTTGGACTTGTCCTGACTTGAAACTACAGGTTTTGACCCTTCAAGTCTGAGGTACACCGAACAATAAACAACATTGATCCTGTGTGTTGAAAGGACTCGGTCTCAGCTATGTAAATAACACCATCAACGCAGCCTGTGTCAGTATTCAGGTACCTGCGAAGACTTTTGCATCAAATGATTTTGCATCGCAACAGATATTTTTGTCTTCCAACTGTGGAGCTGAAAACTGGAGCATCACCCAGATTTGGGAGCGGTCTGATGGTCCGTTCTTCAACGCTGGGTTGAGATCTTCTTTCATTATCGTTTCTAAACAGACTTATAACTTAGCTTCAAATAGGTAGCCTCGTGTGTTAGATATATTGCACATGCACAATGTTTTGTCAGGGGAACAGTGGACCGTAGTTCTCACACGTCTTTTAAATCTTTCTTAATTATTCCTGTGTGGTGATAGTTTCTGTGGTGAAGGCTGCTGCCTGGACATTTAATCTCATCTTGTATTGTTTGTTCACCCCTCCTTCCCCCACCTCTCACCAATGAATGAAGCATGTGTGCTAGTGTGTGTGTGTGTGTGTGTGTTTGAGAGCTCGGGGTGAGAGGGTTTAAAATACCCCGGGTAAGAGAGAGATGTATTGTTCTTAAATGCGCTTGTTTAATATTTTTTCTTTCAGTTCATTTAACTTCACTGAGCTGGAGAAAAAGAGTCAACAATTGTTAGATAACTTCGTCAAACACAGGGTGTGAGCCTGTGTGTGTGTGTGTGTGTTTGCTAAAGGCGTACTGTCTGCAGGGTCCGTTACATTTCCTCCCATCCAACGAACATTAACCTCACTGCAGCAGCCAATAGGCCGACAGTATAACCCCTCGGTATGATGCGAGAACACATAATCGGGGCTTAACTGTTAAATCAGCTGGCTGATGTCAACTTTTGACATTTCGTGAGAAGAAGATGAGAAGAGGGTAAACATGAAGCTGAAGCCAGTTAGCTGAAAACAGTTGAGGTCTTTCCTGGTTGCCCGGCAACCTCATGATGAAGATGAAGATGTTTTTTTTAACGCTTCTGTTTTCACATTCAGATTCATCCAGCTTTTATGCTAAGCTAACCGTCTCCATCTCCCAAAATGTATTTAAAAGTTAAATTTAAGATGATATTAATTATGATTAATAATTTATGCTCAAACTATTAATTTATAGGGCTTTAGAGGGTCAATATGATTGTGGGCATTGCTGTCGAAAATGCAGTACTGGTGAGGCTTTGAATTAATTATTAATATTTTAATTATACTATATAGAAAATTGGATAATTAGCGCTTCATTTTATCCTCGAGTTACAGTACAGTATAAAAGGGAATAAAAACATTTTGTTTCATTTATTTAACATTTTGTTAACAGTTTTATTAATTATCTTATGTTCAAATAAACCTTTGTTGTGTCCAAAACATTTGAATATCTTACATATAATCTAATCTTATGTATAATAATCTAAATAATCTTGCACAGTCACTCTAAATATCGACCTTTTGTGCATCAGTGACAATGATTTGATTTTTGATGAGACCTACTTTGTATTTTAACTGACTTCTTACACCTGTTTTTGTTCCTTATTAAACTCGGTGTGTCTACTGTACTTACAAGCAATGTAGTCCTGATCTCACATAAACCAGCTGGAGTGAGTGATGATATAAACACACTTGTTAAGTGTGTCTGGAAGTCAGAGGAAGGATAAACCAAGCTATAAAATCAAACAGAGGCTGATTTCGGACTGATGATACATACAGAAACAGGCCCAGGCACATGTTTGTGGATTACCAGATAAAAATAAACTCCTACCTACCCACCCACACACACACACACACAGAAAACTGTCGAAACCTATGGCATCTGGCGCCTCATAAAAGCATTCAACTTGCCTGTTTCTGAGGGCAATTATCATACCACTATGAGCTTGTGCGTGTGTGTGTGCTTCTGTGGCCCGCACACACACACAAAAAAAGACAACACACGTCAGGCAGGTACGTCAAGTAACGGCACATACCTGAAACTTTAGCTGAGACCGTTGTTGGGTTTGGTGAGGAGTGTTAACTATGCGTAATTACGCACTGACGCTCAGTTTTGTTTTTTTATCTTAAAGGAAATGTTCTAATGGGATATATATATATATATATATATATATATATATATATATATATATATATATATAAATTAACTTTTAAACTCATTGTTCTCAATTGTGGTTATTATGTGGAGAGTTTCAGTGAGTTAAATAAGTAAGTTTGGCTCGAGGAAATAGTTAATTATCTGTTTCACATGTGTGTCACATGTGCTACTGATCAATCCAGAAATACCTGTATGCTCCTGTTAAGATGACAAGACGTGTTTTTATTTCCTTCTCGTTTAAAAACAATCGCCAAACCAAATTGGCGGCGGTTCAGTTCATCCAATACGTTCCGGTTTTCAAACACCAGAGAGAGGATGTAAAAGTCAATGATTAAAAGTTAACGGTGATGAGATGTGGAGGTAAAGACACACGGGGAGAGGGAGAAGCAGGGGAGGGGAGGAAGGAGAGCGACAGGAGAGGTTTAGTTTAGGGTGTAGTCCGTTACTTGTTATCTGATACCAACGCGGTCTTACAATAAAAAACTCCGCCGATGGCAACAATGGGGATTGTTCTCAAGAGGAGTGAGAGAGAGAGAGAGTTGTTGGGGAAGAGGTGGACTCCCCTGACTTGTCATTTAAATGCAAAGTGTCTTATCTGAAGCTGAGAGACGCCAAAACTCAAATTTGACAGTTAACACGTCAGCACCCAACCCAGAAATTCTCGATCAAAGGACACATCAGTGCTGTCACCATATCTTAATTCAAATCTTTAATTTAAAGACGTGAGGACAGCTTGTGTCTGTAAAAATCATCTCCATTAAGGCTCAACAGGGCTCAAAATCACAACCACCTATAGGCCCACCAGGATCCGTTACAACCAGGCCAGATCTGTGCAGTCAGGACGCTACAGGCCCATATCTGGACTAGTCAACGCGATATTAAGCCGTACAAGGAAGAACGCTGCAATCTAGGGGTTGAAGGTCGATATGTGAAAAGCAACGGGCCCTTGTGATACAGCAGGGCACACAATGAGTTGGAAAATGACAGATATGGAAAGAGGAGCGCGAACAAACAGAGTTTTGTGGGGTTTTTACGCAAACAAAACATTCAAATTAAGGTTGGATGTGGCACAAGACAAGAAATACGCAGCTTCAAGCATTCAGGAACTGCACACTCTCTCTCTCTCTCCCGTTATTCGGTGGCTCCGGACGGCTGCCGACCCGTTACAATCTCAACCCGACCCCCCTCTCCCACAAGAGCCAGTCTTAACGGAACAAAAAAAAAAAAACACCCAAAAAACGCATGGGATCGCACAAATCCGTGCGTAAACGCACCCAAAAGGCGCGTCGGGACCCGCCACCGCCTACGTTTTGTGTTTGTTTGTTTTTTTTAAAGAAAAGAAGAAGAAGGTGGAGAAATATGGCTCATTACAGCAGCCAGACTCACCTGGGATGTAGACGTCCCCTCGTTCATGATCGGGGAGTTCACTCCAGTTCCGCTTTCCCGGCGAAACATTCGCCTTTTTCACCAGAAAGGCCCTCGGCATGCTTTTAATTAACACCCGGTTCTCTGTGAGAGGTCAGAAGAGAAGCCGCTGTTTCATCCACGACGGTAAGTCCAACTGAAAGTTACAGAAGCAGGAAACTCCAAAGTTGGAAGCAAAAAAAGAAAAAAAAAATGGAAGGTGTCTGTCCCCTTCTGTTCCTTCCTCCTTGCACCTTTCTTCTCGTTTCGCAAGTCGTGTATCGCTTTTGTCTCCCCGTTTTACCTTCTCCTCACACACCTTTCTCTCTATCCAGCTCTGGAGCAACAAGAGAAATTCAAAGATAAAAGTCTTTCGGCGTCGGGACAGGTGAGTCCGCTCAGGTGTGCAACCCGGACAGGTAAAGTCGAATATCACCTACAGCGTCCTGAAATAACGGGAGTGTGTGTGTGTGTGAGCGAGTGAGCGTGAGTGGGTGGTAGGGAAAAAACAGATTGTATCCTGATAACACACACTCAGTCGACAGAGGTGGGTCACAAAAAAAAAAAAGCAGCGCAGGTACTCATTTGAAAAAGCAGGAAACAGGCGCCAGCGCGCATGCGCTCAGAAATAACGGTGACAACAAGCTGCTGGGGGAGAGCCCGGGTTAGGCCTGTGTGTGTGTGTGTGTGTGTGTGTATACCTGCTGAACCGGTTTACCCCACCTTTCTCACTCTCTGCTCTCCTCGCTCTTTCTCCACCTCTTCTCCATTGCGCTTTAAGGTGTGGGGAAACGGTGCAAATGACAAGAAGAAGAAGATTTAAGGGGGCAGAGAGTGTGCGAGGAAGGCGCGAAGGGCAGTTATACAACACACACACGGTCTGCACACATCTTCACCCTCTGTGCATTGTTTTTTTTTTGTAACACCAATCAGTAAATAGAAAGCTGTAGATCAGAATATGATTGTAAGTAAGTAGCTGGCGTGCATCCTCGTCTGGAGAGCTGCTCTTTAAATCATCAGGGTGATCCCTGCTGACTGACATATCTGCAGTTTAATTCACTATAAATGAACCTGATATAAGTTATTAGATCAGCCATAACATTATGACCACCTGCTGAACAATTACATAGGTCCCTCTTTTGCCGCCAAAACAGCCCTGACCTCTCAGGCCGCATCCAGACAAGATCAGGTGCCGCAGTGCAGTTGTGCGGCGGTGTGTTAGGTGAGGGGGCTGTGCTGGTGGTGCGTCTATTTGTGTTGAACGTAAACCACTTTATTCCTCTGATTAACCGGCTTTATCGAGGCCGGCGCTCGCTCACTCTCATTCACTGTCTACGTCTGTCAACCATTGCTTTCTCAAACCATCGGACACAAACCAAATTAAACTTCTATGTGTTGCTGTTTTGCAGCGTAAATTGCGAGTCACACTCAGATTTAGAAGCTGGGTACATGATTTTAACAAAGACAGAACACAACAGGTAGAGTATCAGAGTTTAGTCCATGAATCAACCTGGATAGTCTCAGTTTTCAGAGACATTTCAGGCTGACTGTGACCGGTCTGATTGGCAGCCACAGTGTGATGTCGGGCTGCATTTTGGCCTGCAGGCAAAACACACTACCCCCACTCAAATAAATGGAAAAATCTGCATTTTCACCACAGCGAAAAGTGATTGCTGCCCAAAGATGCGCAGTGGTATCAGTCCTGTAAGTGGATTGGACCGCAAACGTGATACATCAGACCAGGCAATGTTGCCGCTTTCTGCAGTGGACAAGGGTCGGCATTGGCACCACATTTACAGTAGTAGATCGGACCACACAGGCCAGCCTTCAGTCCCCACATGCATCACTGAGTCTTGGTTGCCCATGATCCTGTTGTAGGTTCACTACTTTCCCTTCCTTGGACCACTTTTGATAGGCACTGAGTACAGGTACACCCCACAAGAACTGCAGTTATGAAGATGCTCTGATCCAGTTGTCCAACCATCACAATTTGGCACTTGTCAAAGTCGCTCAAATCTTTATACTTGCCCATTTTTCTGCTTCTAACACGTCAAGTTTGAGGACTAAATGTTCACTTGTTATGGCTGATTGGTGTTTGTTATCAAGGAGGTTTCTTTCATTACTAATCGGTTGCCTATAATGTAATATCTTTTGTTGGTTTAGTTTCTTAAGCTTTCACACTGAAGCTAATCTGCACACTGCGCGCTAAAAGTAGCATGTGAAGAAGTATCTGAGCAGGTCATTCACATGTTGCATGATATTGTCGGCCAGTAGATTAGACGTAAACCCCTCACTGGTAAAGACAATATTGAAGTTATGGCAACCGTCTTTCTCTATAGTGAGTGTGTCTGGTCGTGACAGATGTCCGCACACCGTGAGTTGGATCTGCTCGAGGTTTTATGCCTCTTAAAAGGAAGTTTTTCCTCGCCACTGTCGCCAAGTGTTTGCTCATGGTGGGAATGGTTGGGTCTCTGTAAATAATCTTATAAAGAGTATAGTCTAGACCTGCTCTATATGGAAAGCTTATCCAGGAATCCTTTATTTTGGAGTATGAAACCTTTAAATATGACAAAATCATGAGGGAAGTGTGCATAAATGAGCCAACAAGGTGGTAAATTCAGAACAAAATGAGTTTAATTGGTTTTAAGATAAGTAAACTTTTTCCTGTAATGACCTTGGCACTTACTACTACTTACTTTATCAAAGACAGGCATTAATCTATCAACATAATAATAATAATAAATCTGCAACCGATTTGGGCAAATCAGTCATTTTTCAAGCAGAAATGCCAATAAATTCATTTATTTTTTTGCCTCTCTTTCTCATTTATTTTTTTATCACCATGCGCTCTGGGAAAAATGGATTTTCATCATCATGTCATTTTAAATAGGCAAATAATCAGCAGATTAATTAATAATGACAATATTTGTGAGACACATCACTAATTGACTTTGGGGCACACCTTGGATGGCACCAGTTCATCACAGGTCATAGAGACAAACAACCATTCACACTCACATTCATAACAATGGGCAATTTAGAGTCACCAATTAACCTATTAAGTGCATGTCTTTGGACTGTGGGAGGAAGCCGGTGTACCCGGAGAGAAACTCATGGAGAACATGCAAACTCCACACAGAAAGGCCCCAGCCGAGGTTCAAACCAGGAACGTTACACCCTAATTCTGTATAACATCACAGCTAAAAAGCCAAATAAGCCTTTAGGTATGTAAATGACTCATTCAGACTCATTATTTTCCCCACCTTTCCCTCCCTGCTGTGTGTTTACAGCCCCCTCCTGCTTCTCCACTGTTGTCTTGTCTTTGTAATTAACCTAACACACACACACACACACACATATCCCCTAAATGGCCTCTCGAAACACCTGAAACCTAAACATAATAACAGACGGAAGGACACTATATGGAATGCATATGTTCAGTGCATTTTTACCTCCATCTCGAGGCTTTAACTCAGCTGCTCCATCCACCTAACAGCAAAACAAAAACGGAGACTTCTTCATGTCAAAACACACGACTTCTTAGATGTTATCCACTCACGGAAAGACTAGTCCAGTGATACAGCGCAGAGGACTGCAGGCAAATGCCTTCCTGTCATTACCAGTCGAAGAACCTCTTTATTCAGGAGATGGTTTTTCACAGGCTTTGTCTGAACGACTGCAATGTTGTTCATCTTTATTGGACTTATTTGGTGGTGGGTAAAGGCATGAAATTAGGACTGCAGCTTATGTTTACCTCAATACTTTGGTCTATAAAACATCAGGAAACAGGGAAAGAAATCTCACAAATCTCAAGTTTACATGTTGAAATCTGTGTGTTGCCCTGTCTGACAGACAGTCCAAAACTCAGAATGTAAATGTATTATAATGTAAGAGTCAGAAAGGCTTCAACTAATCATGGCAGCCTGATCAGCTCTCATAGAACTTTATTGAAAATGGTTCCTTAAAGAAGTTTTATGGTGCACATTGAGGAGAAACAACCAAGAATCAACCATCTCTGAAGCACCATTCGGGGTAGAGACCACTTAGGTTTAGTGGCATTAAAACAACTCTTAACACCAAAACTAATATGAAAATCCATTGTATTTGACTGTGTTTTACAGCTCAGAACCCCAAGCTGTAACAATGCGCAATATCATCAATCGTTTCACTCAAAAACGCCCCAAAAATTCACAGGTACCTCTCAATAAAAAGATTTTTGTGGAACTGAAAATTGTTCTTTCATGGCATCACTCTGAAGAGCCATCTTTGGTTCCAGTTAGCGCCTTTTATTTTTTTGAATGTACTCTCTGTCAGACTTGTTGCTGTTATAAAACCTCCGAACAACATGAAACCAAATTGGTTTAGGAGGGTAAAAAGACAAAAGTCACTAACAATAACCAAGCAGAAGTAATGCAGATGTTCTTTAGTAGACTTCTGTAAACATGGATCAATTTAAAAAAACATTTTTATAAGGAAGTATCAAGTGATAAAACAATGTTTAGTATGAGCGGTTAAAGCGGAAATTAGGATTGAATTAATTCAGAGTTTTGCTGGGGTTTTTTCTTGGCTCCAAAATATTAAAATCTGGGACTTATCTTTTAAAGCTTGGGTGTCTTGGAGTGTGAGTTATATCATATAAACTGGTAGGAAAAAAACTTTCTTGAGGCAGTGGAAGCTGCGACCCTGGTTTAATTTCATTCGGATGAATTCCTGTAACATATCACTGGCATTCCCCGCGATAATACTATTGTCATGTGGGTCAGGATATGTTTTGTTTTCAGTTTTCAATTGGGCCTTCAACGCTAACGTCTAAAGGGCCTTAAACTACAGCAAATATGAGATTATTATGAAATACTAGATTACTTCTCTGCTCCCTCAACCTCAGTGAACTCCACCGCAAGTTTGCAATTTGCATGCCAAGGTAAACACAGAGCATCTTTCTAGAGAATAGAAAACAAAACATGCAGCATTTGTCAGCGGCTGAAAAAGAGGACGCGGAGTCAAAGCATGAGAGGTGTTTGATGAGAGGAGTGGTGCAGGATGAATGAATGAACGGTATGCCGCCTGGGCTGTCAGAGTAGTTTGGGCGGTTCAGTTACGCTCCTCCTTTCTTTCTCGTCTTTCTTTTACATCCTCTGACTAACTGTCATCGATACTGTTATTCTAAATAATACACAGGCCTGTTCTGTATAAAAAGTACTTTTGATTTTGGTACCTTAAGTATATTTCGATGCTGATACATTTGTATTTTTTCATCACTACACTGTGACGTTTTGAGTGTTTTAACTCAAGCAAAAGATCTGAGTACTTCTTCCACCATTGGTTGGATGTGTGTTTTGCTTAGAAAGAAGAGGAAAGACTCAAACAACAATGTGTTGCTTAACCTTCCCCCCTTAAGCTCTCTTTTAATCGGACCACAGATCAGTTTTAGTCAGTTACAAGAGAGATAAAGATGGGAGACAACAGGATCAGGGAGAGGAAAGTGCAGCCTACTTCACACCAGTTCGACCTGATCGACAACCTCTTTTCTGATCTCCTCCACAGTACTGTTATGTCTGTATCTTTGTCCCTCTCGCCGTGTTTATTGTTTCATGTTTGAGTTGGTTACTGTTGGTGGTTACCTGCAATTTGTTAAGTGCAGTGATTTTAGAACAGCTGACCTGAACTGGACCTTAAAATGTGCTAATTAGCAAATGTTACCATGCTAACATTTGCTAATTAGCACTAAACTCAAAGTACATATAGGGCACAGTGGTGCTTTGGTGCCATGTTTTCCATGTTTTTGGTCATAAAGCTTAAAAAGTAGTGGCTAAATTAAAATTTGATGATGACCACTAGATGAAAAGTCCACACTTTAGGTCCCAATGGGTCATTTGCAGGGGCTAAAATGGGTCCAGAAGAACTCCACCTCCAGTTTTTTCAGTTAGCACGCCACATAGTCGGAAATACAAACGGCTAAATGATTAAATATGTGCAAGAAACAGCTGAATATAAAACGTAATTCAAATATTTAGTTATTATTTTAACTGTAAAACTTTTATTACATTATGTCAGATTATGGGTAGTCTTCACATTACTTGTTTGGTCTGACCAACAGCCTAAAACCTGGGTCACACTGGATTTTAGGGTTGCCAAATCCCACCTTTAATTATGGCATATAATACAAACAACTATAACACTGGGAGAAATGTTCACATTGGAGCATAAAAAGTCATCACAGAGCTTTAAAATTGGGCATCTATGTTTGGGACTGACAGATTTGAGCTCATCTTTTTTCCTCTGCTGAAAAAGAAATGTGATAGTAATCTTGTTTTTTTATTGTTGTTTTTTTTACTGACCTACTTAGTTCTGTTTTTGACTTTCAGTTCTCCTGAATTGTCTTTGTGTCTCCCTCCCTTTGTCAACGTCACACTAATGTGTCTGTCGGCATACTTTATTTTAATATGCTTGTTTTCTTGTAATGGGTGGGAGCACTGGTCAGGTAGCATACCTCTTACGCAGATATAATAGCAGCAAACTATGAGGTGATGCAGGAGGCTTCCAACATGAGAACGTATGAATATGGCAACAGACCTTTGACAGCTACAAGGCAGGTCAGTCAGGTACTGCAGTCAAAACTTCAGCAGTCAAACTCAGTTCCCAATTATGTAACAATTCGTCGACACCCTTCGAGATTTAAAAACTATTACAGGTGTGTCCTTTTAAAAGCTGATTTCTCGCCAGTTACAGAAAGAAACACAAGCTGTAAACACAACACTGACATATTATCTCCTTCTAAGTCGAGTTTCTGTCCAACTAAAGAATGTAAGTCCAATATTCACTCTTCACTTTTTGCTTCCTTCAAGCTTACCAACCCCTGAGGGACATTTCTGGCTCTTTAGCTGCTAAATGCTCCACTATGTTCACCATGTAGTCATTCAATTTTGTCTGTATGCTGTTTGTTGCTGTGCAGGTAGATTTATCTGAGCTTTATTTTTCCCACTGTTGCTGGTAAAGATGCTGATGAGAGCAGTGACAGTGAACCGAAACAAGAAAACAATAAGCTTAAAGATGCTAAAACAACTTGAAATTGTGCATTTAAATCAGGAGAAATCTGTCAAGTTCAAGTACTGTGGGTCAAACAACATTTGTATGTAATAAAACAAAAGAGAGGACTAATAGAGGACTTTTATTTTGAAATATAAGACAAAACTAGGTGACACGGTGGGGTACTAAGTCAAAGTCAGTCGTGATCATAAAGTCAAGTCTTGATTTGGTTTTCAGTCCACATGGAGACTGTGTTTATATATTTTCCTGACCTTTTATTTACAGGCAGAAACATGAATTTAATTTCATATAACTGATGTGTTGACATGAATCTATTTCATTGTTTGAGCACAGGTGCACAAGCTTAGAGAAATCATCCAGTGTTACAACCTGCAGATTAAAATAACTAAACTGAGGACAGTTATGGGTAATCATCCTGGGCTCCATTGGCTGTTGTTGTCCAAAAGGTGGCGCTGTTGATCCATTAAAGACAGGTAGAGGTACAGCAAACTACATGCTGACTTCTGCTGCAGGTTTTACTCATGACCATCTATCACATAAATATTTTTATTCATTTTAAGGGCCATTAAATTGCTTTTTTTCCCTAATTTGTTGTGAAGTCAGGTGAACCTGATCAGCAGTTACAGATGATGGATGGATGTTAGTATTTCAGAGGGTGGAAGAGAAAATAGGAAGTAAAATACTCACCCCTAGTGACTCAGTGTGAGCATGTGATATATCCAGTCGGCAAGTTAGCCGATCAGGGGAAAGACATGGTATTCGTGTGGTTACATGCACATTCAGGATTCCAAGGAAATGATTGTACTGAACTGTCAGAATCAGAGGAGAAAAGTTTGGAGGGAAGTAATGAAACAACGGCAACAGCGTCAGGAGATTGTGATAAAATTTAGAATCACACAGTATCCATAAAGACAAGAAACTGCAAAAAAAGCCAAATGTAAAGAAGTGAAATGACTTTACACATAAAACAATAAGGAACAAAAACCTGTAATAGAGACAAAAACCAAATAAAATACGAGTGAAGACCATTGACAGTATAAAGAATGGACAGCGTATGTGTGATGTCACCCATAGGTTTCTGAAGAGACATTTTGATCATCGGTAGACCTGAGGTGGGCCGCTCAGGCTGTGTGACGAGCAGTAAGCACAGCGGTGCGTTCATTCGGATCGTTCGTTCGGATCGTTCGTTCGGATCGTTCGTTCGGATCGTTCGTTCGGATCGTTCGTTCGGATCGTTCGTTCGGATCGCTCATTTCTTACGTCACAGGCCGCTCAGGCTGTGTGACGAGCAGTACACACAGCGGTTCATTCATACTGATGGGCCTTTCATTCATTTGTCACCTTCACATCGGCCACAAGAGGGCTACAGCGCTGCACTAGTGAATGAACGAAATGTGTAGGTGCTACATGCTGAGACGTTGATGTTTATGTTTGTGTTGGTCTCAGCTGTCAGTTTTGACACCTTTCACGCATGTCACGGGGTGTGGTTAAGGAGCAGTGATTGAGTGATTGAATGAATGAAAATGATGATAAAACAATGTTTAGTATGAGTGGTTAAAGCGGAAATTAGGATTGAATTAATTCAGAGTTTTGCTGGGGTTTTTTCTTGGCTCCAAAATATTCAAATCTGGGATTTATCTTTTAAACCTTGGTGTCTTAGAGTGTGAGTTATATCATATAAACTGGTAGAAAAAAAACTTTCTTGAGGCAGTGGAAGCTGCGACCCTGGTTTAATCTCAGGTCTCAGCTGTCAGTTTTGACACCTTTCACGCATGTCACGGGGGGTGTGGTTAAGGAGCAGTGATTGAGTGATTGGATGAATGGGCATATATTCACCTGTTCACCGCGGCGGCTGCATGGTGAGGGGGTGAGTAGGGAGAGGGTATTTTTTTGTTGACCGCTTAATTTAACTGCCTTGCCTTGCTGTTAGGCGGTGGAAATAAATACGGACACAGTCGGAAAATACGGAAATGGCTTTGTCGTTTGTGTAGCGAGTCAGCAGTGCAATGCTCCCTCACTTAGCCTCTCAGTGACTTTTCACTACAAAATGAATGAAATGACTCAAAAAAAGATTTATCATCTGAGGGTAAAGTGATCTGATTCAGTAAAAAAGACTCGAACTTCCCAGCACTAGAATGATCTGACTCCTAAAAAAACTGAACTTCCCATCAGTAACGTGAAGACGCCTTCCTCCTCCGGGGCAGCAGGTGGCGGTAGTGAGCGTCTCACGCCATGGCTAACAACACGAATTACAAACAGAGGAAGAAGAGGAAGACTGAGGACTCCTATAAATACAGCAGCTTCGCTCCAACAACACTATTCCTCTATTTTACGGGGAGATTTCAGCGTGCTGCTGGCTCCAGTGCTCGTTTCCGAAACTTTCTGACTCGCTAACGGTCGTCATGGCGTCCAGGAAGAGACGTCTGGTCGGTGATAACGGTGAGCAGGACGGGCTGCCGCACTCCTGCAAGAAGCCAGGCAGGGCGGGTGATGACAAGAGACACGTAGCTGCCTTGATCCTGGCGAGGGGAGGAAGCAAAGGGATCCCTCTGAAAAACATCAAGATGTTAGCCGGGGTCCCGCTGCTCGGATGGGTGCTGAGGGCTGCTGTGGACTCCAACATGTTCGACAGGTAGATGAAATAACTTCAGGATGTTACAAAACCTGCATAATATTTCCACATAGACCACCTCCACTTTTATTTTAAAGTTGCACAAACTGCTGCACTTGATTGCAGGTGCACAAACACCTTACACCATGTAAGATATGCACCCATATGATTCATGCTCAATTTGCATAGGCAGCCTTGTTGATAATTAATTACTTAATCATGTGAGACATTTTTAGAAAGGGGAAAAAAGGCAAAATTTTGGCACTTTTTTTTGCTCTTTTTCTCCCTGTTTTACATCATTGTAGTTGTATATTTGAAATATTTCATGGACTGGTGCTCTGTATCTGTATTTTTCCAGGTTTTTATCCCTTTTATCCATGTTTTATTTATGTTTCATACTATCTATCTATCTATCTATCTATCTATCTATCTATCTATCTATATCTATATCTATATATATCTATATCTATATCTATATCTATCTATATATATATATATATATATTGCACTCCTGCACTGAAGATGGCACTTAAATTTCATTACGACGATAAAGATATTCTATATTTTCATTTGGACAAAACAGGCTCTTTGTTTGAGGTTGTGATGAGACATTTTCACCGTGTTATGACATTTTTATAAGCATATCATTTGATCATAAGTCACAGTAAACGGCCGACAGATGGTTGATAGAGGGTTAGGTAATCATGGCCTTAGGTTTTGTGTAGTCCATGTCATTGTTTCCTGCTGCTTTCTCCCACAGTCCAAAGTCCTGCAGGTTAATTGGTGACTCTAAATTGGTCGTAGCCCCCCCAGCGACCCTGGAAAGAAAATGGATGGATGGATGGATAATACTGCGCTGGAATATACTTTAATTTAATTTCTTGCAGTATCTTTTGTATCAGCCTGATACGTAGTCACGTTTATGCAGTTAACGCACAGACATCCATGATAAGTTACGAGCTAAAACGTTGGGAAATATTGGCAAGAGAAGTGTGAATCTAAATGAGCTCTTGTTGTTGATCCGGTTCTGTTCAGGATTCAACAACTGTCAAGAATAAATAATCTTTTTATTATAAGAATTAAACCTTCCTCTTGTGTGTAGCCGAACATGGTCAATTTTCTGAGGTGTAAGGAACACTGTTAGGTGATTGCAGCCCTGCTTTGTGTAATTGTAGTTGTAGTTATGTCGTTATTTCTGGGTACTCCGGCTTCAAAGACATGCACTTAACAGGTTAATTGGTGCTCTAAACTGCCCGTAGGTACGAATGTGAGCGTGAGTGGTTGTTTATCTCTATGCGCCTTGTAATGAACCGTTGTATGAGCCAACTCTTCTTTTATGTTAAAAATGTCACAGTTTTAACCCGAAAGCATTGCGAACTAGCCTCCACTCGTAGTGGACCCTTTTTGTTTTGCCACTTTGTGGTCCGTAGAAGAAGATAAGAAGAAAACACTGTAACATTTTAGAGGTATTGATGTGTATAAATATATGAAAAGAGGTAATATTAATGAACCTTTGTTTTCCTAGTGTCTGGGTATCGACTGACCATGACGATATTGAGAAGGTGGCAAAAGCTTGGAATGCCAAGGTGCACCGCCGGAGTCCAGAAGTCTCCAAAGACTCTTCTACATCACTGGAAACCATCCAAGAGTTTGTCAGGCTCAACCCAGGTATGTGAACCATGCCAGGATTTGCTCATGCGAACTGTAGCGCCACGCAACCAGAGTTTAATTTCAAACCACATCCTTTGTTGACTCTTTTCCCGCAGATGTGGATGTGATATGTAACATTCAGGCCACAGCACCGTGTCTCCACCCGTACCATGTGAAGGAGGCCCTGGAGATGATCACGCAGCAGGGCTTTGATTCGGTCTTCTCGGTGGTCAGGAGACACCAGTTTCGCTGGCAGGAGGTCAAGAAAGGATGTAAGTCAACAGATGTTGTGTGTATACACAATGGCAATTGGCCTTATCGGCAACAACACTGAGTTGGACTACAGGGAGAAGGTCCACTGGCAACTTGGTGCGCCGATAACAACCAGGCCATCAGTGCCAGAAAGACCACGTGCACCCCCATCCTTAGAAACCTGAAGCTGGAGATTCACTCAACCTCTAACCGTTGATGAGTGTCCACATCTCTGATTGGACCCTGAAGACTTGAAGCCTGGTTGAGAAGACGCAGCAGTATCCCTTCTTTTTTAAGGAAACTCAGAAGGTCCATCTGCCTTCTGAGTTTCTGGTGAACTTCTACCATTGCAGTAAGCTTTATAGTACGGTACGGCAGCTGCTCCGTCTCGTACCTGAAAGCGCTGCAGAAGGTGGTTTTAAAACTGCCTTTCTTATGGGGTCTTGCTCTACTGATGGGTTCATTAAGTCATATTAGAGCTCATTAATAAATAAAGTAGGAAGACAACCAGCTCTTCACAGAGAAAAATACAAGAATGGAATGGGATTTTAAATTGCTGACTAGGACCAGTCCAAATAAGGATTAATAAGTGTTTTCATTGTGTCATATATCCTGTTGCACCAGATCTAATCTTTTAATTGTTAGTTTCACTTTCATGCTTTCATGATCGTCATCCAGAATAGTTTGCATCTATTTAAAACCGTACACTTCCCTCTGTGAGCAGTGCAACAGGTATTCACTCTGTGTCTGACTTCATGAAAGAGAAACCTGCGTTGTCACTGTCACTGAGTATAATTGCACACTAATCACTGCTTTGTTATTCAATGCCTCCTGGCACTTCAAGGTAAACATAGCAGACCAGTTAGTTGCAGATTCATTGTTCAGTGAATTGTGCTGTTGACGTAAGTTTTAGTAACTATTTTAGTATTTTGGAATTATATCAAGTTTCAGTGTTGTTGTTTTTTTTTTAGTTTGTACAGAAATATAAAGCCTATTTTTTTGTTCCTAAGTCTTCCAAAGTTGCAGCCAAATTTAATTTAATATATAAAGAAATGGTTAAATGTGTTGGGAAGAAGTGCTCATTTGCTTTCTTGCAAAGAGTTAGATCAGCATGCCGTGTACGCGTTTTACATTTCTGTTTTTTAGTGAAATAACTGAGCAGTTATTGTATGGATTACGATGCAATTTGAAATCTGTTTCTGGATGTTTGTAGATGCTGTTTGTTGTAAAATTGACCTTTTAACTCTTACCATACCTCCATCTAGCTGGTGAGTTTACCAAACCGTTAAATCTGGACCCGGTCAACCGGCCACGGCGTCAGGACTGGGATGGAGAGCTGTGTGAGAACGGCTCTTTTTACTTCACCACTAGAGACCTCATACTGAATGAGGGACTTCTGCAGGTAACATCTGCTGTATTTCATAATTTGATGTTTCCATTCTGACATAGGACACAACATGTGGCCAATGCGTTCATCCATCCATGCAAGGATTTCTTTTTTTGGATTTAGGAAGCTGTAGCTCACCTTCTTTCACAATTTAACCCTGCTTTCAGGTTTTGTAATGGTTTATGCTTTTGTATCCACCTCTCTAGGGTGGCAAATTATGCTACTACGAGATGCTGCCAGAGTACAGTGTTGACATAGATGTGGACATCGACTGGCCTGTTGCAGAACAGAGGGTTCTCAGGTGAGATGCATGCGGTTGTGGCGGTTGTTTGCCATCCCGTGCGCTTGGCTTGGCAGGAGCCACAGTAGTATTATTGTGGTTTCAGATGGGAACAAGTTGTTTTCCCGTTGTGGTTGTCCTTCCATTTTTAAAAATCTAATATGTACTTCTTTCCAAAGGTATGGCTACTTTGGTCGGGACACACCAGAGGTGGTCCGCCTGATGTTCTGTAAGGTTTCCGGGTGTTTAACGGAAGGACGGATCTTTCTTTCGTTATCTGGAGAGGAGATGGTGTCTATTAACACCAGAGACACTATGGGCATCCGCATGCTGCAGGAAGAAGAAGTGGAGGTTGGAATTTGAAAAAGGAGCACCGGTGAGTGAGCTCGTATTGAATGGCCGCACACTCTACCCTCTGTGTTGCTTCACCAGGTCGTGCTGTTGACCTCCATCGAGGACCCAGTGGCCCAGGCGTTGGCTGACAAACTGGCCAAGAGGACGGGCTGCCAGGTCTTACAAGTGGGAATGGAGCCGATGGATGCTTTGAAACCGATGGTGGAGCAGAGGAAGCTGAATTGGAAGGACGTGGCGTACATGGGTAAAGCAGCTATACCCTTTAGTATTTACAATGAGTCTGTTGTGTCTAGAGAGCGAGACTGACTTCTGTTACCGTAGCAAACAATGGTGTTTTCCTAAAAACAAACATACAGCTGCTCTATCTCAGGGAGAGAAGTCCCCATATAAGATTCAACACTCACTACAGGGACCTCAGGATTTATGAGGACCCTGTGTAGTCCTCATACAAAATTATACAATTAGCTTTTACTAGAGGTTTATGTAAATGGAGTGTTGTGTTGATGCAGTCTTTATATTCATTCTTTGTCCATCTTCTCTCACTCACTTTCAGGCAATGATAAACCAGATGTCAACTGTCTGAACCTGGCGGGATTAAGCGCAGTACCTGGAGATGCTCCGGTGGTAGCCATTAATGCTGCCAAGTACACCTGCCACAGTATCGGGGGGAAGGGAGCGATGAGGGAGTTTGCCGAACACATTCTCCTGCAAAAACAAAAAGCTAAGTCTCAGATTAGCCAGGACCGCATCGACCGCAGCAGCTTCTAATTTTAAACACTTGAAATCTACATGGAAAGCTTGTAGAGATTTGTGCAGTTGGCGCACAAATGATGAAAGTAAGGCACATATATACGTTAAAAATATTACAATATCTGATCTAATTTTAGTCAATTTTATGAGGTCTAACAACTTTTCCTGTCAAATAAATTTCTTATGCATGTTTTTTCTGTAATTTTCATAAAAGAAGTAATTTAAGTAATACTGTGAAAACTACAACAGAATCAGAAGTTAACAAACCGTGATTCATTGTTGCACTTGGCTGGTCCGTCACCACTACCACACGCTACCAAAGCCCAAAGAGGACTAACACAAGACAACCACTAAATGTTAGTATGGAATGATTACTGATGCAGTTAAAAGGTGGAAAACAGGATTTTCCAATAACTGAATGACACCAAATAATTCCCAGATCTGCAAAATAAAACCTGTTATTGTCATTATATCTGCATTATAAGATACAGCTCTTAAAAATTGAAAATGCATTTCACAAATAAGATGAAGCATTTGCATTTGGTAAGATAAATGTCACATCTTGGCAGAACTGTCACCTTGTATTCACCCCCTTGTTTATATTTCTCGTGTGCTCTTAAAGGAATAGTTTGACATTTTTGAGAAAATGCTTTCTTACTAAGAGTTTTATGAAGCCAGCAGCCAGTTAGCTTAGCTTATCACCTAGTCTGGTCTGAGTCTGCCCGAGGGTACCAAAATCCACCTTCCAGCAGTCAAAGTTCACTCTGTACAAAAACGACAAGATGTGGCTTCACGGAAGCTTATATACCACATACTGTTTCATGGCTGGGAGCAGTAACTTCCAAACAAACAATATATATATGTTGACTTTAGAGCGTGCCAGTCTTTGTGCTAACCTAAGATAACTAGCTGCTAGCTAATTACCAAACAGATAAAGCGAGTGGTATCGATCTTTTCATCTAATTCTTGATGAGAAAGCAAATGAGGGCATTGTCGACCTATTTCTTTAACCTGCGGTCATATTTCCACAGCGCACCTGAAGGCAACGTCAGGCCAACGTTGCGTCTACGTGCTTTTTGCTGCACGGTAGCGTCGCAGTTCTGAATGGAAGATTAGTTAAGAGATTTGAAGGTTGCCCGTTAGACCAGTTTATTGTGAGCTGGTGGGGGTGGTTTCTATGGTGCAGGTCCTGCATTTACAGTATTATTTAATCAATATAAAATATGCTTAATGTAATTCAACTTAATTGTTAGTACTTATTTGTCACATTAATGATTGTTGCATAGTGTTTGTGTCATTTGGCTCATTAATGTGATTTTTTTATTTCAATCTTTTTATTCGATTATTGTGTATCACAAGAGATTTTGATGTGTGAATAAGTTTCAATGAAGCCGAAGATGATTGAAAGTTTTGTGTCTTGTGTTTTTAATATGCAGCAGTAACACAGTACACCAAACTGACCCAATACTGAGTTTGCCACTCGCTGTGGTAAATGTAAATATGTGTTCTGATTACATTACTTATGATCAAAAACTAGCGAGTCGACATGTAGGACTTTTGTTGTAATGGAGTTCTTTCACAGCGTGGCAGTAGTACTTTTACTTAAGTACATGATGTGAATACTTCCTCCGTCCTCACAAAATCCTGTGTAAGTAAAAGTATTGATGTATTATCAGCTAAAAATGCAGGTGAAACTACTACTACAACAGAAACGCAGCCCTTGTGATTGATATATTAGTATATATTACATTACTAGACTGTTGAAGCTATTTAAAGTCCGTGTAATTCCATGTTTTCTTTCAAAACACAATAAATATGTTGGAAAATAGTTGCTGAAAAGACTTTGAACGATGTATCACTGAAATGTGGAGTTAGAGGTTCAAACAGTTTTTCACCAGTTTCCAGTCCAGGATTTTGTGGGCAGTCCTGAAACAAGACCGCGTGACGTTACGCGGTAATCATTAACATAAAATTAGCATAACTCCGCCCCCCTTGCACAACAGTATAGAAGCCTTAACGTATAGATTGTGGTTCTGGTGGCTCAAACATATAGGGCTGAACAATAGCAATAATAATGCTAGCTGTAGCATCCATATTGTGCTTGTTTACAGTCCTAAAACGAGATCACATGACGTCACGTGGTGCTCATTAACATAAAATTAGCATGTTCCACCAAGTGGGCGTGGCTTCATCGCATACAGTGGACACGCCCCCACAGTCCTGTAGCATACTGCTCATTTTTACCTGATTTTGACACCTAATTTCATGAACTTGTCGTTATTTTTTTATCATTCAAATTTGGCTGGGTGGTTAATAACTCTTTCTTCTTTAGTCTGACAAACTCAGAACACAAATTTATTTTGACTTTACACGGACCTTAAGATGAAGTTTGGAGCTTTATATTGTTCCACAGTTTAGTCCAGTGGTTCTCAACCTGGGGCTTGTGCCTCTCATAAGGGGTCACAAGAACAACCTATAATCTCTTTAAAGGTTATTTAAATGAAACCATGTGAGAAGTTTAGAGGGATCAGAAAATGCGATTGTTTTAATAAATGATCAGCAAAATTCACAGTCAGACGACAGCAACCATCTACCATTAGAAAGTCATAAGAAGACAACAATACTATGATATTGATAGAAAAAGAATTATTTTTTGAAAAAAAAGTGCATAAGTCAGGAAAAAGTGCATAAGTCAGGAAAAAAAAGTGCATAAGTCAGGAAAAAGTGCATAAGTCAGGAAAAAAAAGTGCATAAGTCAGGAAAAAGTGCATAAGTCAGGATATTCAAAAGAGTAGAAGGAACGACAAATGACTGTAAAGGTGTTTGGTCACTCTGGCATCATGTTTACTGGCGAGATTGTCAGCGGCCCCTCATTCTTTCCAGATTTATTCGTGCAGGGACTGAAGAAGGGATAGATGCATTCATTGAAAGTGTAGATGTGGATTTTACCGACTATCTTCTGTCTTCCACCTCCACATCTTCCTCAACAACATCCTCCCCATCCTCCTCCACATCTTCTTCCTCCCCATCCTCCACATCTACATCCTCCTCCTCCCCATCCTCCTCCTCCACATGCTCCTCCTCCCCATCCTCCCCCTCCTCGCCATCCTCCTCCACATGCTCCTCCTGCTACTGGCCATCCTCCTCCATATGCTCCTCCTGCTACTGGCCATCCTCTTGCTCCTCCTCCTCCTGCTACTGGCCATCCTCCTGCTCCTCCTCCTCCTTCACATCCTCCTCCTACTACTAGCCATTCTCCTCCTCCTCCTCCTCCTCCTCCTCCTCCTCCTCCTCCTCCTCCTCCTCCTCCTCCTCCCTCCTCCTCCTCCTCCCCCTCCTCCTCCTCCTTCTCCTCCAGATGCTCTGATCAGCAACCACATCCTGTTAATCTGGAAGGTCTTGTTGCACAGAGGACACTGGCAAGCCTGAGAGAGGAATGGAGGGAAGGAGGAAAGAAGAGACAACAGTGAACTGACATGTATACTCTCGAGGAGACAGACCTTTTTTTATTTTAATAACCTGATGACGTTGATTCTAGCATCAACCTCTGGACATCATTCCACTTGTCTACGACAGAGCTAACACATACAACACATTTATCTTGAGACTGATTGAGATTTAAAGGTTTAAAGAATACTCAACAGATTTAATATTGCACTCCCAAAAATAAGATTTAAAGTCGATGAACTAAGAGCTAAATATGTCGCTTTTTCTAGAAGGTAGAAGAGTACTCCCTTTTCAGCAACACAGACTCTAAATGGTTTCTGCACTTGTCCCCTGTAAAGAAATGTTTTCTTGAGATACTTCAGATAAGCATTAAACATAAAATAAGAGAGAGTAAAAGTTGATACCTTTCCTGTTGGTGGCTCTGATTTTAAAATATATCCGTGAAGCTTTTCTCTGTATGTTGTTTCTTGATCTTAAGAGGTCGTATCGTGATCGCTGGCCCGGACTTCTCAGCGTCTTCTCTGCCTGTGAAATATAAAGGTGTGCTTTACAGGGAAAGGAACGTCACAAGACGCCCACTTACCTGTCTGTCTGTTGCAGATAAATGTGGCAGGACTGGTTACAGTAGAGTCTGATACACACAAACACACACTGATTAGGTCAAAAGGCCACAGTCTTTAGGCTCAAACTTCCTTTTACTGTGTTTCCTGGAAGCATGGGAACAAATCAACCTTCAGCAATGGTGAAGTACACCTGTACTGGCCTCACAGTCACAAAATGTTTTCATTGAAAAATCTCTGATAGACCAGTTGTTCACTACCTGCCAGCACCATGAGAACAAATGAGTATCTAGCTGGTTGAACATAGTTGAGCAATTTCCCTTAGGAACTACACACAAAACGATTATTCGCAAATAAAGACACCACTGTTTGCGAGATGATATGTCAGTTACACTGCCCACTTGCCCAGCTCTGGTTCTCGCATGATACTGCTTGGCCTGCAAACCTCGTCTTCTTCCCGGTGGTTCTAAGCGTCTGTGGTACAAACACCAACACTCCCTCGGTGCTCTGGACTCACAGTCTGGGCAGCTGGGCTAACAAACTGAGCTAACATTAGATAACAGCAGCTCTTTCACCAAAATCAGTGAAACAGTTGGCGTGTGTGTGACTTAGTGTTACGTACTTTAGACAGACATACACAACTTACCTGATTACAAGTCAGTGTAGCATCAAAATGATGCTGAAAAATGTACACAATGTTGTTTTATATGTTTTATATATAATATATAAGTAAATCCTCTAAATGAGCTTTAGTTCAATGGTTAGTGGATTTTGTCAAGGGTAAGGGCAGAGCCATGCTAACTGTTTCCCCCCATTTCCAGTCTCTATGCTAAGCTAAGCTAACTTAGCATCAATCGTAAAAGTCAACCATTCCTCTGAAACTCAAAAAAAGAATAATATCAGATACAGATGTCCAGATGTGATTGTTTTATTGAATGATTCACAGTCAAAGAACAACTTCTACCATTAGAAATTCATAAGAAGACAACAATACTACAATATTGACAGAAAAATATGACCAAGAATTCTTTTGACAGGACAAACCAAGCGCATAAGTCAGTATAACAGAGGGAACGACACATTTTAAACTGTAAAGGTGTTTGGTCACTCTGGCATCATGTTTACTGGCGAGATTGTCAGCGGCCCCTCATTCTTTCCAGATTTATTCGTGCAGGGACTGAAGAAGGGATAGATGCATTCATTGAAAGTGTAGATGTGGATTTTACCGACTATCTTCTGTCTTCCACCTCCACATCTTCCTCAACATCCTCCTCCTCCTCCTCGACATCCTCCTCCTCCTCCACCTCCCTCTGCTCCTCCTCCTCCTCCACCTCGCCATCCTCCTCCCCCTCCACATCCTCCTCCTCCTCCTCCTCCTTCCCATCCTCCTCCTCCTCCTCCTCTCCTCCTCCTCCACCTCCTCCTCCTCCCATCCTCCTCCTCCCCATCCTCCCCATCCTCCTCCTCCTCCTCCCCATCCTCCTCCTCCCCATCCTCCTCCTCCTCCACCTTCCTCTCCTCCTCCTCCTCTTCGCCATCCTCCTCCTCCACCTCCTCCACTCCTCCTCCCTCGCCATCCTCCTCCTCCTCCCTCCTCTCCTTCTCCTCCTCCTCGTCCTCCTCGTCCTCCTCCTCCATCTCCTCCTCCTCCTCCACCTCCCTCTCCTCCTCCTCCTCCTCCTCGCCATCCTCCTCCTCCTCCTCCTCCATCCTCCTCCTCCTCCACCTCCTCCTCCTCCTCCTCCTCCTCCTCCTCCTTGTCCTCCTCGTCCTCCTCCTCCTCCTGCTACTAGCCATCCTCCTCCTTCTCCTCCTCCTCGTCCTCTCGTCCTCCTCCTCCATCTCCTCCTCCTCCTCCCCATCGCCTCCTCCTCCTCCTCCTCCACCTCCTCTCCTCCTCCTTCCTCCTCCTCCCTCCTCCTCGTCCTCCTCCTCCTCCTGCTCCTAGCCATCCTCCTCCTCCTCCATCTCCTCGTCCTCCTCCGCCTCCTCCATCTCCTCCTCCTCCTCCTCCTCCTCTCGCCATCCTCCTCCTCCTCCTCCACCTCCCTCTCCTCCTCCTTCTCCTCCTCCTCCTCCTCCTCCTCCTCCTCCTCCTCCTGCTACTAGCCATCCTCCTCCTCCTCCTCCTCCTCCTCCTTCTCCTCGTCCTCCTCCACCTCCTCCATCTCCTCCTCCTTCTCCTTTTCCTCCTCCTCCTCCTCCTCCTCCAGATCTTCTGATCTGCCACGGCATCCTGTTAATGTGAAGGTCTTGTTGCACAGAGGACACTGGCAAGCCTGAGAGAGGAATGGAGGAAGGAAGAAAGACAACAGTGAACTGACATGTATACTCTCGAGAGACAGACCTTTTTTATTTTAACCTGATGACGTTGATTCTAGCATCAACCTCTGGACATCATTCCACTTGTCTACGACAGAGCTAACACATACAACACATTTATCTTGAGACTGATTGAGATTTAAAGGTTTAAAGAATACTCAACAGATTTAATATTGCACTCCCAAAAATAAGATTTAAAGTCGATGAACTAAGAGCTAAATATGTCGCTTTTTCTAGAAGGTAGAAGAGTACTCCCTTTTCAGCAACACAGACTCTAAATGGTTTCTGCACTTGTCCCCTGTAAAGAAATGTTTTCTTGAGATACTTCAGATAAGCATTAAACATAAAATAAGAGAGAGTAAAAGTTGATACCTTTCCTGTTGGTGGCTCTGATTTTAAAATATATGCGTAAAGCTTTTCTCTGTATGTTGTTTCTTGATCTTAAGAGGTCGTATCGTGATCGCTGACGCTCGGACTTCTCAGCGTCTTCTCTGCCTGTGAAATATAAAGGTGTGCTTTACAGGGAAAGGAACGTCACAAGACACCCACTTACCTGTCTGTCTGTTGCAGATAAATGTGGCAGGACTGGTTACAGTAGAGTCTGATACACACAAACACACACTGATTAGGTCAAAAGGCCACAGTCTTTAGGCTCAAACTTCCTTTTACTGAGCTGATATTTCCATGAGGATAAACGCATCGCTTCCCTTTTTGTACGTTTACAAGAAGCTCTCCAGCTTTAGGGTACAAAGATACCCAGCATTCATACAATCATTTACAGATGAAGTAATAGTAAGTGTTTTATGGCAACTATGAAGCATAGTCATAGTTATTGAAGAGTCTGCTACACATGAACGGTGAACCAGCAAGTTCCAGATTCACTGTGTGCCACTTGGTTGTTGGTAATTTCTTTGATTACTTACAAATTTGACTGCAGCACTAAAGTTCAAAATCTAGTTGCAGCACTAAACAAAGCTGTGTTTCATCCAATGGCAACAGATCAGCTGACATACATACTGGGTATTCGAGTGTTTAAGTACTGGTTGGTTTGTGGGTAAGTAAAATTTTTAAAGCCTTGGTATCGATCCGGACTTGGCAACAAATAGCAAACATAAAACAGGTTCATCCGGACATCTTTCCAAGCAAACATATTCTAGTCCTGAGTCTGTACACTGGTAAAGATGTTAATCGCCTGATAACAATTCAGGCTCTCCCAAGTATGACAGATACTTGACAGATGACAGAAGAAGATTATTTATTAACAGACCAGTTCAAGAGCCAGAGGTATTTTTAATTAAACGATTAAAAGATGTTCATTGTATGTAGGACTTTTCTTGTAATGGAGTTCTTTCACAGCGTGGCAGTAGTACTTTTACTTAAGTACATGATGTGAATGCTTCCTCCATCCTCGCAAAATCCCGTGTAAGTAAAAGTATTGATGTATTATCAGCTAAAAATGCAGGTGAAACTACTACCACAACAGAAACACAGCCCCTGTGGGGTATATATTACATTACTAGACTGTTGTAGCTGTTAAATAAACTTATTCATATGCAGTGCTTCTCAACCTGGGGCTTGTGCCTCCCTTAAGGGGTCACAAGATTAACCTTGGGGGTCAGGACATGAATGAGGCAGTTATTTAAATTAAACCATGTGAGAAGTTTAGAGGGGAAATCTTTTTGATGCAGCTTGTAGACATCTGAAACATGACAACCTGAAAATGAATTAGTAACTATAGATTTTAGATAAACATAGTGGAGTTAAACGTACAATATTTCCCTCTGACGTGGAGTAGAGTACATGTATAAAGTAGCAGAATCCAGTAAAGTACCTCAAAAAGTTAATTATTTATTGCAAATGAGAGTTTTATGAGCACCTATAAGTTATAACAAATATAATTTAATTGCCTTCCTGCTGAATATCTCAATGCAAACACAAACGTTGTGTGTTGAGGATCAGCTGACTCATTTCACAAACTTCCTTGTGTCTCCCCACAGCTGGAACAAATCTTCCCCCTGCTGTTCAAACTACTGAACCACAACTGAGAGCTGTGGGACAAACAGAAACGTTACACTGGAGCAGAAAGATATACATACAAACTAACAAAAGTCCATGAAACTGCTTCTCAGAAATATAAATTATTCATTTTTCTTAACTAACCTGCTGAAGCATGACGGGCTGCTGCTACTGTGTCTACTTTTGTACAATACCCCTGTACACATTTGTCACTTTACTGTCAATCTCAACCCTCAATTTTGATATATTTTAAATAGTGTATTATATCATATTTATACAGTACATTCATGTATATTCATACAGTGATATTCTCCAATACTTGTATATACTTGACGCCACCTTTTCACATTTGTACACTTGGGCAAATATACTTAGACAGTAAACTTCTACATATTTGTTTTTGTACCGTTGACCCTATGCTAACTCTACAAATGACAAAACTGAAAACTAAAGACAAAATCTGTGTTTTAAGTTGTGAATTAAACTAATATTAAATTTAATAAAACAATAAACAAGATTACCAACATCTTATAATCTACTTTCATGCCAGCAAAACATTTGTAAAAACAACAGAAATTAGTAAGTATTTTTACGTTTTGTTGTAGTACCTGTCTTTTTGAATGGTATTTTCATTTATTAGAAATAAGTAAATAATATGAAGCTCATTTAATTAAAGGAGCAGCTCAATATTTTGGGAGCCAGCAGTTAGCCAGCAGATAGCTTAGCTTAGCTTAGCACAAAGACTGCAAACAGCTAACCTGGGTGTGACTTGAAGGTTAAGTAAATCCTCTAAATGAGCTTTAGTTCAATGGTTAGTGGATTTTGTCAAGGGTAAGGGCAGAGCCATGCTAACTGTTTCCCCATTTCCAGTCTATCTATGCTGTTAACTTAGCATCAATCGTAAAGTCAACCATTCTTCTGAAACTCAAAAAAAGAATAATATCAGATACAGATGTCCAGATGTGATTGTTTTATTGAATGATTCACAGTCAAAGAACAACTTCTACCATTAGAAATTCATAAGAAGACAACAATACTACAATATTGATAGAAAAATATGACCAAGAATTCTTTTGACAGGACAAACCAAGCGCATAAGTCAGTATAACAGAGGGAACGACAAATTTTAAACTGTAAAGGTGTTTGGTCACTCTGGCATCATGTTTACTGGCGAGATTGTCAGCGGCCCCTCATTCTTTCCAGATTTATTCGTGCAGGGACTGAAGAAGGGATAGATGCATTCATTGAAAGTGTAGATGTGGATTTTACCGACTATCTTCTGTTTTCCACCTCCACATCTTCCTCAACATCCTCCTCGTCCTCATCACCACCGTCCTCCTCCTCCTCCTCCTCCTCCTACTCGCCGCCGCCTCCTCCGCCTCCTCCTCCTCTCCTCCTCCTCCTCCTCCCCTCCTCCTCCGCCTCCTCCTCCCTCCTCCTCCGCCTCCTCCCCTCCTCCTCCTCCTACTCGCCTCCGCCCCTCCTCCCCTCCTCCTCCTCCTCCTCCTCCTCCTCCTCCCCTCCTCCTCCTCCTCCTCCTCCTCCTCCTCCGCCTCCTCCTCCTCCCCTCCCTCCTCCCCTCCTCCTCCTCCTCCTCCTCCTCCTCCTCCTCCTCCAGATCTTCTGATCTGCCACGGCATCCTGTTAATGTGAAGGTCTTGTTGCACAGAGGACACTGGCAAGCCTGAGAGAGGAATGGAGGGAAGGAGGAAAGAAGAGACAACAGTGAACTGACATGTATACTCTCGAGGAGACAGACCTTTTTTTATTTTAATAACCTGATGACGTTGATTCTAGCATCAACCTCTGGACATCATTCCACTTGTCTACGACAGAGCTAACACATACAACACATTTATCTTGAGACTGATTGAGATTTAAAGGTTTAAAGAATACTCAACAGATTTAATATTGCACTCCCAAAAATAAGATTTAAAGTCGATGAACTAAGAGCTAAATATGTCGCTTTTTCTAGAAGGTAGAAGAGTACTCCCTTTTCAGCAACACAGACTCTAAATGGTTTCTGCACTTGTCCCCTGCAAAGAAATGTTTTCTTGAGATACTTCAGATAAGCATTAAACATAAAATAAGAGAGAGTAAAAGTTGATACCTTTCCTGTTGGTGGCTCTGATTTTAAAATATATCCGTAAAGCTTTTCTCTGTATGTTGTTTCTTGATCTTAAGAGGTCGTATCGTGATCGCTGACGCTCGGACTTCTCAGCGTCTTCTCTGCCTGTGAAATATAAAGGTGTGCTTTACAGGGAAAGGAACGTCACAAGACGCCCACTTACCTGTCTGTCTGTTGCAGATAAATGTGGCAGGACTGGTTACAGTAGAGTCTGATACACACAAACACACACTGATTAGGTCAAAAGGCCACAGTCTTTAGGCTCAAACTTCCTTTTACTGTGTTTCCTGGAAGCATGGGAACAAATCAACCTTCAGCAATGGTGAAGTACACCTGTACTGGCCTCACCGTCACAAAATGTTTTCATTGAAAAATCTCTGATAGACCAATTGTTCACTACCTGCCAGCACCATGAGAACAAATGAGTATCTAGCTGGTTGAACATAGTTGAACAATTTCCTTAGGAACTACACACAAAACGATTATTCGCAAATAAAGACACCACTGTTTTGCAGATGATATGTCAGTTACACTGCCCACTTGCCCAGCTCTGGTTCTCGCATGATACTGCTTGGCCTGCAAACCTCGTCTTCTTCCCGGTGGTTCTAAGCGTCTGTGGTACAAACACCAACACTCCCTCGGTGCTCTGGACTCACAGTCTGGGCAGCTGGGCTAACAAACTGAGCTAACATTAGATAACAGCAGCTCTTTCACCAAAATCAGTGAAACAGTTGGCGTGTGTGTGACTTAGTGTTACGTACTTTAGACAGACATACACAACTTACCTGATTACAAGTCAGTGTAGCATCAAAATGATGCTGAAAAATGTACACAATGTTGTTTTATGTGTTTTATGGCAACTATGAAGCATAGTCATAGTTATTGGAGAGTCTGCTACACATGAACGGTGAACCAGCAAGTTCCAGATTCACTGTGTGCCACTTGGTTGTTGGTAATTTCTTTGATTACTTACAAATTTGACTGCAGTACTAAAGTTCAAAATCTAGTTGCAGCACTAAACAAAGCTGTGTTTCATCCAATGGCAACAGATCAGCTGACATACATACTGGGTATTCGAGTGTTTAAGTACTGGTTGGTTTGTGGGTAAGTAAAATATTCAAAGCCTTGGTATCGATCCGACTTGGCAACAAATAGCAAACATAAAACAGGTTCATCCGACATCTTTCCAAGCAAACATATTCTAGTCCTGAGTCTGTACACTGGTAAAGATGTTAATCGCCTGAGAACAATTCAGGCTCTCCCAGTATGACAGATACTTGACAGATGACAGAAGAAGATTATTTATTAACAGACCAGTTCAAGAGCCAGAGATATTTTTAATTAAACGATTAAAAGATGTTCATTGTATGTAGGACTTTTCTTGTAATGGAGTTCTTTCACAGCGTGGCAGTAGTACTTTTACTTAAGTACATGATGTGAATGCTTCCTCCATCCTCGCAAAATCCCGTGTAAGTAAAAGTATTGATGTATTATCAGCTAAAAATGCAGGTGAAACTACTACTACAACAGAAACACAGCCCTTTGGGTATATATTACATTACTAGACTGAGTAATGTAATATATACCCACTTGGCTCCATTTTTCAAAAACCCAATATTCCTTACCATTGTTACGCAGATGATACACAGTTCTACCTACCGGTCACACCCAACAGCACCTACTCCCTACAAAATCTTTTTAACTGTTTAAATGACGTCAAATGCTGGATGGCGAGGAACTTTTTACAACTCAATGACAATAAAACGGAAGTAATTATCTTCGGTCCACCTGATTCTGTCAGCACTCTCAGCAATACACTTGGTCCCCTAGCTCCTAGTTGCCATAACGTGGTTAGGAATCTGGGTGTCCTCTTCGACAGTCCCCTAAGTTTCAACAGTCAGGTCAGTAATGTTGTTAAGGGTAGTTTTTATCAGCTCAGAACCATCGCCAAACTCAAGCCGTTTTTATCTCAGAAGGATCTGGAGACTGTCATCCATGCTTTATTACTCCCGGTTGGATTATTGCATTCCTCTACATAGGGCTAACTGACTCCACCCTATCTAGACTCCAAATGGTGCAAAACGCTGCTGCAAGACTTTTAACTGGTTCAAAAAAGAGACACCACATCACCCCAATCCTGGCACACTTACACTGGTTGCCAGTGAAATTTAGAATCAATTTTAAGATTTTATTATTTGTTTACAAAGCCCTAAATGGCTTAGCTCCACAATATATTTCTGATCTCCTGGTTCCTTACTCTGCCCCCAGATCTCTCAGGTCATCATCACATCAGCTCCTCTCAGTCCCCCACTCGCGCCTAAAAACTAAAGGCGACCGTGCCTTCTCTGTTGCTGCCCCCAAGCTCTGGAATAGCCTACCCCTTCACATAAAGTCCTGCCCCACTATTGAGAATTTTAAATCCAGTTTAAAATCTTACTTCTATGATCTTGCTTTTAGCTCAGTCTGAGGCTGCACTATTAATGACTTCTGTCTACTTTTGTTTGTTTTTGTTTTTTTGTTTTTTTTTTTTTTTTTTTTTTGTTTGTTTGTTTGTTTTTATCCTTGCGATCCGCTCTGACTGTAAAGCACTTTGGGTCAACTTCTGTTGTTTTTAAATGTGCTATATAAATAAAATTGACTTGACTTGACTTGTTGTAGCTGTTAAATAAACTTCTTCATATGCAGTGCTTCTCAACCTGGGGCTTGTGCCTCCCTTAAGGGGTCACAAGATTAACCTTGGGGGTCAGGACATGAATGAGGCAGTTATTTAAATTAAACCATGTGAGAAGTTTAGAGGGGAAATCTTTTTGATGCAGCTTGTAGACATCTGAAACATGACAACCTGAAAATGAATTAGTAACTATAGATTTTAGATAAACATAGTGGAGTTAAACGTACAATATTTCCCTCTGACATGGAGTAGAGTACATGTATAAAGTAGCAGAATCCAGTAAAGTACCTCAAAAAGTTAATTATTTATTGCAAATGAGAGTTTTATGAGCACCTATAAGTTATAACAAATATAATTTAATTGCCTTCCTGCTGAATATCTCAATGCAAACACAAACGTTGTGTGTTGAGGATCAGCTGACTCATTTCACAAACTTCCTTGTGTCTCCCCACAGCTGGAACAAATCTTGCTGTTCAAACTACTGAACCACAACTGAGAGCTGTGGGACAAACAGAAACGTTACACTGGAGCAGAAAGATATACATACAAACTAACAAAAGTCCATGAAACTGCTTCTCAGAAATATAAATTATTCATTTTTCTTAACTAACCTGCTGAAGCATGACGGGCTGCTGCTACTGTGTCTACTTTTGTACAATACCCCTGTACACATTTGTCACTTTACTGTCAATCTCAACCCTCAATTTTGATATATTTTAAATAGTGTATTATATCATATTTATACAGTACATTCATGTATATTCATACAGTGATATCTCTCCAATACTTGTATATACTTGACGCCACCTTTTCACATTTGTACACTTGGGCAAAATATACTTAGACAGTAAACTTCTACATATTTGTTTTTTGTACTGTTGACCCTATGCTAACCTACAAATGACAAAACTGAAAAACTAAAGACAAAATCTGTGTTTTAAGTTGTGAATTAAACTAATATTAAATTTAATAAAACAATAAACAAGATTACCAACATCTTATAATCTACTTTCATGCCAGCAAAACATTTGTAAAAACAACAGAAATTAGTATGTATTTTTACGTTTTGTTGTAGTACCTGTCTTTTTGAATGGTATTTTCATTTATTAGAAACAAGTAAATAATATGAAGCTCATTTAATTAAAGGAGCAGCTCAATATTTTGGGAGCCAGCAGTTAGCCAGCAGATAGCTTAGCTTAGCTTAGCACAAAGACTGCAAACAGCTAACCTGGGTGTGACTTGAAGGTTAAGTAAATCCTCTAAATGAGCTTTAGTTCAATGGTTAGTGGATTTTGTCAAGGGTAAGGGCAGAGCCATGCTAACTGTTTCCCCCATTTCCAGTCTCTATGCTAAGCTAAGCTAACTTAGCATCAATCGTAAAAGTCAACCATTCCTCTGAAACTCAAAAAAAGAATAATATCAGATACAGATGTCCAGATGTGATTGTTTTATTGAATGATTCACAGTCAAAGAACAACTTCTACCATTAGAAATTCATAAGAAGACAACAATACTACAATATTGACAGAAAAATATGACCAAGAATTCTTTTGACAGGACAAACCAAGTGCATAAGTCAGTATAACAGAGGGAACGACACATTTTAAACTGTAAAGGTGTTTGGTCACTCTGGCATCATGTTTACTGGCGAGATTGTCAGCGGCCCCTCATTCTTTCCAGATTTATTCGTGCAGGGACTGAAGAAGGGATAGATGCATTCATTGAAAGTGTCATTGAAAGTGTAGATGTGGATTTTAGCGTCAACGTTGTAGAAAGACACCTGTAAAACCATGAGGACACAGTGTTATTTGATAAACAGCACAGAAATGTCCACGTCTGGTGAATCAAGTTGACACAGACTGGAGATTTTTTAATATTTGTCATATTCTGTTGAAGATGTAAAATGTGTTGATTATACTGCACCTGTCCTCTCTCAAAGTCCACAAATATCCCAATCTTGTGTGGACGGAGGTTCAGATGGACGTCTGTGGAGGGTTCAGTGCGAAAGGCGTACTTGTTCCTGAGGAGTAGAACGAGGGGGAGGGCAAGAGGAAGGATGGGATAGTTAGTTATTACAAAGAAAAAGAACCACACACCACCGACTATTTCACTGATTTTGGTGAAACTGGATCATATTTTATGTAGAAAATCTGGTTTTCCCTCTGATGTCCTCCGGCTGCTCCACCTCAACTCTCTGTGATTTACAGAGTTTCCTGATGGACAGTGAAGTAAACTGCTGCCGACTGTAGCTGCTGTTAGCTAATGTTAGCTCAGTTTTTTAGCCGGGTTGTCCGGACTGTGAGCTCAGAGCTCAAGGGGAGTGTTAGTGTTTGTACCACAGGCGTTTTGGACCACTGGGAAGAAGAAGAGGTTTTCAGGCCTGGGGTGTGGGCAAATGATGACGGGGAGCCAGTGTCGTGCCAGAACCTGAGCTGGGCAAGCGGGCAATTTAACTAGGCTCAGCAGCCTCTATGGACAGATGCATTTTACTCTATCAAATTATCTCCCATTTTGGATAATGAACTCACTTGTCTCTTAGACTAAGGAACCAGTATCCGTTGCTTGGAGTGACTTCAATCTTCCCCTTCCTGTTGATCGATTGTCTGGCCACCCCCAGGTCCCAGTCCGTCTTACCACCAACCTCCACCTGTTCACAAGACATATTTATACAATCAAACACTGAAACATGCAAAAGAATGGAATGCATTTACATGCATTTAAATATTTGCTATTTTCTGTGTCAAATACTCAAAGGAGAGAGCCTCTTACCTCCCAGTAGTGTCTCCCAGAGGAGATTGCCTCTCTCCCGAGGACACAGACAACTCTGTCAAACCTCTCTGGATTGTCTGGAACCAGTTGGTGTCGATCTCCACACCTCACCTGCAGAAACACAGATAGTTTATCAAGTTTATCAATACAACTACGTGGACCAAAAAACACTGATATTCTAAGATATTCTTACACAAATTGCCTTGAAAACAGGATTATTAAACAAATGCACTGATCAATTCATTATTCTATGATCTAATAATTAATAAAGGCGTCTCACGCTCTTCATGTCCTCTGACATAATCAGCCTGGGATGAGCAGTGTTGCAGTCCAGCATCACATCCACTGTGTTTAAAGGAAGGAGAGTTTTATATCGTTATATTCTGTATACATGTCTGAAAATTCATTTTGTGAATCTGTGTGAATGTAACAGACCCGCATACTCCTGTACCCTCTTCACCCCTGCAGAAAAACAATTTAAAGTTTAAGGCAAGATGGATAAAGTGACTTGTATTCGGAGAATTTAAGGTAGATTTTTTTTTTTGTACAGTATAGACCTTTATGAATGGCCTATTTAAGGTGGAGTAGGACCGGACACTCACTTGGCTGTGTTTGGACTGGACTGGGTTCCTGTACTGGAGCAGGAAAACCTGGAGAGGAACAAGAGACCATAAGTTGAACACCAGTCTACACCACTTTAGTTTCAAAGTGAAACTCAAGCTACTGAATGGTTTTAAAGAAAATTCAGAAGTTTTGTGTAAGTTGAAAAATTCATAAAATACCACCAGAGGGCACAGTTTCAGTACTTTGTTGAAGATCTACTTGAGTGTCTGGCTAAAGAAGACCTGTGTTTTTTCACAAACTAACTGACTCATGATCCTCTTTACTGATACAAAAATCAGGAAAATCTTAGTTTAGATTATAAAAGTGCTCTCTCAAGTAAAAAGTCCTTTGGTCTACCAGACATGTTATTTTTTAAATCTCTGACAAGCCTTCTGTTTTGCATTTCACTGACCTGTTTCTGCAATATTCTTCAGTGTTTCCTGGAACCTCTCCACCTGAGCTGCAAGCGACCTGTAGATGGTTGCTGTTCCCAGGTCAGAGTTCACTGACACCCCAGACCAGTCTTTTGGTGGAAGGCTCAAGGGGATTGGGATAGACTGGAAAGTAGGTGGAAATTAATAACAAAAATTGTCATATGACCCAGAATCCAGCAATTGAGGCTCATTAGACTCTTGCCAACCTTGACACAGTGTATATGGTCATCTGATTGTACGAGCTCAGCGATGATGCTCTCTCTCCTCCGCAGTTCTTCAACCTCCAGCTCCAGCTGTCGTATCATGGCATCGGCCTGGTGCTCAGCCGCCCTCCGGCTCATGTCCATCACCTCCATCAGCTCTGCTTGGGAACGCTCAATGGCAGATGCTAGCTCAGAAAAAAGGCAAACGCTGCTCGCTGTCTCTCGCTCCACCGCCAGCTGGGGAATTTAGAAGTCTGGGATGTAAAACTTCTCAAGACACCTTTGAAAAGTCATTAAATTAGAAAATATACACTTGAAATTTGAAAATCAAAATCAAGTAAAACCTTGAAAAACTCATGAATATGCCTAAAAGTAGAGAAGTATGATACCTCAAATTGAGGAATTAAACCCATGACAAAAGACAAAAAGTTGGCAGTGCACATAAATATTTTGGTAAATACCAAAAAAACAGCAAGGATGGTCACAACAAGCTGATAGAGGGATGATAGGAGGATTTACAATTTCTGTAGTGTTTATGGGTGTTGGCCCTACCTCCAATTGAGTCACTGACATTTTGATCTCCTCCATCTTCCTGATTCTCTGTCTGATCATCTCCTGGATCTCCTGCCCTGACACACTTAGTTGGGCCTGAACACACACACATAGATATACTTTACTTTTTTATACTCAACCAAACAGTTTTACTGTAATAACACACAATCACAACACCAAATTTGCTGGTGAGGGTCATATTGTGGTACCCAGCCCAAGGACCAACTGAAACTGTAATTTACATATATAGATATAACAGCCTAATAATGCCATACACAATGGTTAGTTTGTTTCCTTACACCGTTAATTTGATTACAGATGGCATTTTTTGGCAAGTTGGCCAAGTTTGTATGTTTCATGATTGGCTGGTTTACAATCATAGAACATACAATTTGTAGGACATTTATTTCTTACATACTAGAGGCAAAAGTTCACACTACGTCAAAGTAGTAGTATCACCTGCTTTGTTTTTCCTTCCTCTTACAGCCATTGTTCTCTGGTCAAAACAGAAATGTCAAAGGAGTAAACTCCTCGCTGTTTGAGTGACTTGCTTCAGACATCACTCTGTTTCCCTACCTTGGTTTCAATCCATGCATCTTCGATTGTCACTGTGTTGTGACCCTGATGATTCACAGTCACACATTCAGGACAGATACATTCTCGGTCAGTCAAACAGTAAATCTGGAATCAGCGAGGGAGAGTGTTGCAGTGTCAAACCTTTATCTGCCATTAAAATATAAATAAAGTTGGTTTACAATGCAGGTAAAAGTATTGTACCATTATTCCTCTGTGGTGGATCTCACAGAGAGGAAGACTCTGGCTGCTTGCAGCCCCACTCACGGTGAATCTTCTCCTGCCGCTGGAGCGGGTATAAGGGGGAGGTGGCGGAAGAGGTCCAGAGTTTTGGTTCAGGGCAGCAATCGGACTGTGGTCTGGTACCGAAGAAGCCAGTGAGGTCGTGACTGGTGAACATGACATTGGGGCGAACTCACCTTCCAAGGTAGAAGATACAGGAAATGAGAGAAAAAAATCAACAAAGCTAAACAAAGAACCCTGACAAACCATATCAAACAATTTTGGGATCTCCTGATTTTTCCTCCACCATAGAGCAACCAGCAACTACATTTAATTTGTCCAATACTTTGATTGATGATCAAACACCTGCAGAACTAATGACTTTCCCAACAGCCTTACCTGCGTCGGCTGCTTGCTTGGCTCTAGAGTACAAGACTACTTGTCTTGGTTAAGATTGCTGCTGTGCAACATAGCTCTGACAGGGCTGTCATTTTTCATCTGCAGAATGTGCAACCGAACTGTGCAGACTGGCTCTGCCACTTGTGTAAGATGAATGAATATAGATTTTTGAAGTGGGATAGCACTTTTAGACTCAAGTTGTCAATGTTATTGTGCATACATTCATTTGGTAGATTGAGGTCAGAGGATAGGGCCATCTTATTCCTTGACACAGGTAGGTACATAACATAGAAGCCTCTACAAAGTCAGATAACAATGCCCAACCATGAGGGTAAACATAATTCCATGTTTGTAGACTAATGACTGTTTAGGGAGCACTTGTAGCACTGTCCTGAGGGCATATATACAAGCAGCTTCTTCTGAACTGTGGCGGCCGTCATGTCATGACAAGTGTATCGATAAATCTGCCATTCTTCTTAGCCAAGCTCCAATGAAACTTTCAGAAGAAGACATCTTAGGCTCCTGTGAACTTTTCTCCACTGACTGAACTGACCATTGATGAAAAATATTCTCCACATGTTGAGGTCTAGTCTAAAAATGTAGTATTTCAGTCTTTGGTTAAAATTTGCGCTACGTCTGGATAGAAACCTGAGGGTCCTGAGGGGGTCCATCATTCCCCAACAAAGTTTCCCCACGACCCAACAACATGCCGAAGACGTACAAGAGTTGAAGCTTCCCTGTTTAAACATATCTTGTTGATAGCATTGGTCCCAAGACCAATGTAAGATTCATTCATAATTCACCTTTCTTAACTTGAGCCTCACGGGTCAACGTCACTGCTGCTTTTGGCAGAGATCGAGGCAGCCTCTTCTTCAATTCATCGAATACATTATCTGGTATGCCTCTATTTCCTCCTCCTCCTCCTCCTCCACCTCCTCTTCCTCTCTCTTATCCCTCCCCACTACGTCCCCTCCCCTCATGGATCTGAACTGCTCAGTGATCTCTCGCAGCGTCCTGTTGATCTGGAGGTCTGGTCGCTTCTGGAAGGTCTTGTTGCACAGAGGACACTGGCAAACCTGAGAGAGAAAGGATTTATGGAGGAGAGGAGGAACGGAAAAAGGGAACCAAAGATAAAAATAAATATGAAGGAAAGACAAAAGCAAGGATAGACGTAAAGAGAGGCTCAAAGTAACACATAAATGAATGGAATGAACACAATCTGCATGATACTGGGTTTCTCCAACAGACCTTAGATCCATCCCAGTATCTGCTGATGCAGCTCATGCAGAAGCTGTGGCCGCACGGCGTGGACGAAGGGTTGGTGAACACATCGAGGCAGATCGAGCACAGAAACTGCTCGTCAGACAGGAAGCTACCATATAAAGACATCTTGTGGACAGCAAAAGAGAGGAATTAATACCTGCTATATTTTGAAACAACAAAAACAACAGGTTGTAGTATTTCTTTTAAAAGAAACACCCTAACCGTTATTGCAACTGATTGCATTAAAGACAAATCTTAACATTTATTTTCCTCCCAATTTAGTTGTTCCCAATGTTTAACACTTCTTCTGACTGTTTCCCAAGTTTTACCAGCAGAATGTTCAATATGTGCAGAGGTTCATACCTTTTCACCCAAATCCAGCTACCCACCTTTGTGTTCAAGCTTTAAACTGCTATAAAAACCTTTTCTTGACCACTGGCGTTCTTGTGCTAACGTCAAACTTAAACTTGGTCCTTGGGCAGCTATATTGTTCTTTTGTGTTCTGAACTGCCTTGACTTGGTTAAATTTCTGACAACTAAAACTACTTGGGGGTGGTTAGGAAAGAAAACCGGTCTTGACTTCGCTTTGGCTGCCGAGAAGAACAATCGATCCTCCTGTCATTTTACTTGTGACAACATTCCTAAACAGATTCTCATTTAGTTTCGTGTAGGTATACATGGTACCCCCAGGGGATGAATCCTCCTTATTTTGACCCCACCAAGCTTTCATCTTTCATCAACATGTTCAAGCTAAAATACCCACTTATGCATAAGAGTCTAATAGGCAGAGATGCAGGCATTGAGGCTAAAGAGAAGCGAGACAAAAAAGCAGAAGAGAAAAATCTACACTGATTTTGCTAGTTGTGCCAAAGCTGAGAGATCCTGATGGCAATGCATATATACTATATATACAGACCTTACCCCATGACCTTGATTTTAGCATCAACCTTGGTACAATCTTTACACTTTTTGTCATGCGCCATTGTTAAAGTTTTAAACATAGACAATGTCCATGTGACCTGACAGTTACGTAAGTAGTAAAGGAAAAATGGAATGGATTTTTTGTTTATTTTAGTGTTGGCAACTGTGAAGGGGAAAAGTGTGAACGTGGAGAACAGTAGAGTGATGGCAGTCAAAAATAACAACGCAGGGAAAGCTGAAGTTATGAGAGATAAGTGAACACATTATATAACACAAACACATAGCCCCTATCATCATCAATCAGATTAGGGTGGTCAGAAACTTTTGGAATGAAGTGAGGCAAGATTCTGTCCTGCTTTATCACTAACACAACATACAAACACTCAAGACAGACTTTTTTATGTTCTGGTGACTCATTCTTTTGCCTTTTTAACTGATTCTGATGTTGAATCATCACATTTTAAAAATGTTTCAATGTTTCAGTGATAATAAAGTCAAATTTTAGTA
Source organism: Miichthys miiuy (assembly GCA_036365135.1). NCBI lineage: Eukaryota > Metazoa > Chordata > Actinopteri > Sciaenidae > Miichthys > Miichthys miiuy. The sequence continues at coordinate 4,814,682 of CM071625.1, read as the reverse complement.
GTAGTGTCTTCTGCTCCATTATCTAAACTACACTTTCTACGTCTGCTTATTCTACTTGAGTGTGACGAGGAGCTGGAAACTATTCCAGCATCATGGTTTAGGTGACATGCAGTTTACATAAGCTGTCTACGACAGAGCTAATACATACAACACATTTATTTTGAGACTGTGGGAGAAAAATGCAAGAAAAATGACAAGTCATAGGTAGATTAAATAGGTCATTTTGCTTATCTGGAATTATTTCAAGTAAATATTTCAGGTAAAAATGGAAATTTGACTTGATTTAACATTGCATTCCCAAAAACAAGTTCAAAGTCGATGTAGCCAAGCTAAATATGTCGCTTTTTCTATTCCATTTTCCTCCTCCTTTGGCATCCTTGCCAAAACCCGCACTGTGTCTCAATTTACATATACTTCCATACCTACTAGTTGTTATTTCAAGTACATGAGTGTGTTCACACTGTCAGTTATGGCAAAGCAGTGTACCATAAGGATGGTGCAATTATAACAGCCAAAAGATTACAGGACACTCACTGGATCACACATTGATTGAGTTGCCCTTTAATTTTGATGGAGCAAATATATAACGGCAAATAAATTTAAACATACATGGGTACACACTCCTCCTTTTGGCATCAACACAAAATCGTTTCTTCATCCAAATCAAGCGTAGAGATCATGTGAAATTGGATTGTACAATATTTGACAAAAACCCATAAATTGCATCTATAATGGACTGGCAGATGTCGTTATGTAGCTATTTTGATATCATGCAAACATGATGCAAATGACACAAACTGACCTCAGACATGTTTGTTAGAGGCCCTAGTTTTTCATATCAAGAAAAACAAATGTAGAAGTTGTGCAATCATGTCCTGATAAACTATGTGGTCCTTTCCCAAGACAACCCTCCTTAATTGCCTTAAATACTTCCGCAACATTGCAACATTAGGCTTCATCGCCCCTATCATTGAAGCAAATTGCAAAATAATAATAGAGCCAAGAATAGCTCCATAAGAGACACGCCTGTTAACTAAGTATAATAAACAACTACATAAAGACAGCGGTAAACTAAAGAGGCTGCCAGAAAAGTGCTTGACTCAAGTAGTCATGCAAATCATGTTGAACAACTGTGGAGCCTTTTATCAGTAAAGATTAAATTAGAACTACACTTCCTTGCTAGCTCCTTCTAGATAGATTTGGAAACTTCAATTTAGGGCTGAAATGATTGGTTGATTAGTCAAATGAGAGAAAAAGAACCGCATATTTTCAGTTGTTTTTCGAATATTGTCAGGTTTCTGCTACTTAATTGTGAGGATTTTTCTCAGTTTTATATTAGTGCCAATTAAAAATCTTTTTTTTTTTACTGTTGGTCTGACAAAACAAGAGATTAGAATAATTGTTGCAGGTCTACTTCAGTTAACAATTGATTACTTTTAACATTTAAGCCCCACGTGGTAGAAGAGTACTCCCTTTTCAGCAACACAGACTCTAAATGGTTTCTGCACTTGTCCCCTGCAAAGAAATGTTTTCTTGAGATACTTCAGATAAGCATTAAACATAAAATAAGAGAGAGTAAAAGTTGATACCTTTCCTGTTGGTGGCTCTGATTTTAAAATATATCCATAAAGCTTTTCTCTGTATGTTGTTTCTTGATCTTAAGAGGTCGTATCGTGATCGCTGACGCTCGGACTTCTCAGCGTCTTCTCTGCCTGTGAAACATAAAGGTGTGCTTTACAGGGAAAGGAAAATCACAACACGCCCACTTACCTGTCTGTCTGTTGCAAGTAAATGTGGCAGGACTGGTTAAGGTGGGAGTGTGATACACAGAAACACACAAACACCAAGTAGGTCAAAAGGCCACAGTCTCCACAGGTTCAACCTTCCTTGTTCTGCGTTTCCTGTAAGCATGGGAACAAATCAACCTTTAGCAATGATGAAGTACACCTACAAAATGAGTTTTGAGGGTATATTGTAATTTATATCTTTATTTTTTAAATCAAATTGACCTTTCAGCTCAATGTTTTGGTTCACTCTCACCTGCTGTCATTGGAAAAAGCTCTAATACACCTATTGTGCACTACCTGCCCAGCACCAAGCGATGTAAGTATAAATGATGGTCTCGCTGGTTGAACATAGTGCAGCATTTTCCCTCAGGAGTTGGTGGAGTATTAGCAAAATGATTAGTGGACTTGCAAATCAATAAACAACTCTTTGCTGAGATAATATGTCAGTATTGTGGTTAGAGTTTGGCGCAATCTGCCAGGATCTGGCACTGCGTTGGTACATGCAAGGGCACATTCCTGGTGAATTACTTGTTTATACTGTTTACATCATGATTAAAGAGTTAAGTTAGTAAGCTAGTTTTTCACATTTTCCTAACTGAACAAAATCCAGTTGGCTCTTGGATGATTTGGTAACTAGTTTGATAGCTAGCAAGATACCACATGTAAATAAGAGAAGACTTTTTAGTGGTTGTAAGGTGTATTTGTGTCAAATTTCATAACGAATTTCAGGAGCACTGACTTACCTGAAAGTGACATACACAACAACAGATATTCATATCATATCCTCAATCTGAACACTGGAATAAAGATTTTCTGCATGTCAAAGAAAATTGGCGTGAAAACAAGAAACAATCCCTGCTTTTTCCCTGCTTCACCTCACAGCTCTTAATTTCTGTCTTCATGTTGCCACAACAGGAAATTTAATATCTTTAATAACAGTATCTTCACGGCAGTCTGAACACTGTGTGCAGCTCTACGTGACCGAAGCTCAATGACGGAAAAATTAGCTCCTCTTATCGTTTGTGCCAGGACTCTTTGTGATCGATAAAGAGCTGTGGGAACTGTGCGTGCTGTTACCTGCATGTGCCTTTGTGTGATTCGACTCACCCTTTCAGCTCTGAGTGTTCACAGTCTTGTGTGCATGTTTCTTTGTTTACTTCCTCCATGTGTGTGCATGGTTGAATCAGTGGCATCTTACATTTTTAATGTTTGTCATTCCTTTTGGCTAATGATGCGCTGTCTCCAGAGAGAGATAAGCGGACACTCAGACATTAAACCCAAACAGGATGCTGGGTTTTGTTACACAACATCTTCCTTTATTGTGCTGATGATTCACCATCTCAGTAGTTATAATCTGCAGCAGGTTTTTCTGGGTAATTATGACAAAAATAACTCCCAAGAAAAGTAACTAGTTTAGAAGTTGTGTCCACATGATTTTAGAGTGGTTTATTTAGTCCTGTAGGTACCAACATTTTCAGCATCTCTTTCATTTGAAATCCACAAATTTGGGGACATATTGTTTTCAGACAGCAGTATATCATATTCATAGAAAAAAGATAGTGTTTATATACTGTTATTATATTATATACTGTTATATATATACACTATTGTGTATATATATAATATTTGGTTGTTGTTACTAAATTAACATGTATGCAGCATTTTAAGACACTTATATGTTTTTGCAAATTAATTACAGTCTATGTCTGTCAGTTAGATTTAGTTGAGTAAATAGTGCAATAGTACATGTATGTGCTTTACATCAGTGCTTGAGTATATGTACTATGTACCCCGTAATACAGGTGTGTTTTAATCTGCTTAGGACTTCACTATCTACTGATAAGCAGTACCAGCAGTGCTGTTTCCACTTGTACATTCCGCACCGCTTCAGCCAGGTAATAACTACACCTGTACTTACGTTTCAGGTATTTGATTGACATACATTGGCTGATGCCTGAAAAAGACCAAACCTGTTTTTTTTCCAGTCTCTGTAATGACATCATGATGTTACTCAATGGCACAAGGGTAAGGTACATGAAGTTCTGTCAACTTGTTGTGTTGGGAAACATAATTATTTTCCTGGTATATGACCATAGCTACCACTTTTTCATTTGAAGGAAGTGCTGTAGAAGGTGTCTGTGGTGGGCGTACAAGTCACAGGAGACCGTTGTTCACATCCTGAGTACGGCGTGTGGTTAAGTTTAGCTAACAAAAGGTTAGGGAAAGACTGTGAAATGTAATTTGTACACATGTAATTAATGTAGCATTCAGTTAAAACAGGTTACAGCTGCATCATGATGCCATCAGACACAAAGACTCCTGCACATCCACACTTAGTATATAAATGACCAGTAATTGAATAGTTCAAATTGCCTTTCTTCTTTGTTTGTCTTCAGCAACAGTTCCTGTTTCCACTGTGTTGCAGGAGGAGGTTCTTTGGTTGTGTAGTGTTGTGTTGTACAACTGTCAGCACTATGAAAGGTTTGACAACCTTTGGTGAAGTCAGCACTACTTCCAAATGAACTATGGAGGTAGATCACGTTAAATACGTTATATCTATGAAGTGCTTAATGTACGTGTGGTGTAAATAAAAATTCCCATGTCACATAACTTATTCACATAATTTGAGAATGCTGAAACTCGATCAGAATCTCTGTCATCCCAAAAACCCCCACAACCAGAGACAGTGTACGACCTGACCTACATACTATACTGCTTGTTAGGGAAAACAGGTGTGCAACTACAAATGTGGTCATGGGTCACGTGCACCGTTCTAACCAATCATTTCAGACCTGCAGTCACAGTCACTAGTCTAAAAACACTGATTTTCTCAAAAGACTTACTGTACTGTTTTTATTTAGAAAAAAATACTGTAGGAATAATTACATATTTGCAAAACTTCATATGATATATTTACAATATCTCAGTCTCATGACAATAATATCAGTCAGTACAAGAACTTCACCAATCCAAGCATGCAAAACACATGATTTCAAAGCAATATTTTAGAAAAGAGTCAGTTGAAACTCCATACAGTATCAATTCATAATCCTATTGAGCAGATAGTTATGCAGCATGTGCAGATATGTCCCTTCTCAGTGTTTTTCTTGTCGTTTCCCCCTCCCCTTGTCTCTCTCTCTCTGGGTGTTTTCACTGGGCGTGGCCTCCAATTTCACTCTCACCTGCCTGATTTCCTCACGACTTGTTACTCATTCACAATCAACTGCTGCAGTATATAAGACCACCCGGACGCCACCAGGTCCTTCCGTCTCCCATGTGGTTAAAAAGTGCTATGGAGAACGCTTTTGTTCTTTTGCTCTTCTGTTTGTTCTCATGACTTTTGGCTTTCTGTTACTACCAGCCCTCCAACCCCCAAGACAACCCGCCACTGGCTCACCTGCTCAACTGCACATTCTCTCTGGTGTTACAATAAACGTTAAACTGATTCAATGTCTTGGTTGGTTCAGCTTAACAAGATACATAAATGCAAACATAAAATAACTGTATGAACTGGACTGTGAAAACAGTAGCCATCACAATAAACTGGACTACACCACTGAACCAAACCCACAAGGTTTACAATCACATTAACCATTTAGTCATAGTTATATCCCTGACACACAATTCTCTTCACCTCTGCGCTGTTGTGCATCAATGGGCTTGAGAATGCATGTATTCTCATTTAAACCCTCGAGTTTCACTCAACATTGCTGTGTCATTTTCAGTGCAGTTGCTAAATTTCAATATTATTTCTTCACAGTCAGCTGTGCAACAAACCTACTTCTAGTCCTGTACCTGCAAAAAAAAAAAAACATTGAGCCAATATGGCCAAATATTACAATCAAGACACCATATTTGTGAATGCCTGATTTTCATTAGATTCCTGCCACAAGGGCCTTCTTTTTCTTTTTTTTCTTTTTGATCTCAGTTGTGATGCTGTTGCTGCTAGTGGCACTGCTGGCTCTCTTCATCTGGTACATCACCTTAGCTGCCTCATCAGAGAGAATCTGCAGGGGGAAAGAGATGTTAAATTACTGTGACCCCCTAGAAGGTTTTGGCAAAAGGATAAATTGTGCACAATTTCATGTGAGTTGAATTAATTGCATGGGAGAATGCTTTATTTGGAGTTTATATGTCACCTCCATTTTGCTGCAGTTGCACGTTGCATTCAAGAGTTATGGCAGTTTATGTCAAAGAGGCCTTGGCGACAACAAATTAACAGAATAGTTACACATTTTGCAAACTACACTTATTCCCTTTCTTGCTGAGAGTTAGATGAGGAGACTGATTCTGCTTTATCTTTTCGATTGATGTAAAGTTACAGCAAGTGCAAGAAAACATAATTAAAAAGATAGATCGATAAATTAAATGTATGATTACTTCAGATTCTGGGCTAATCTCATCACAGATTGTTGTCATTGTGTGCATCCAATTGCCGTAGATATTCTCTTCCTGTTGGATTGGCCTCTGCTGACTGTGAGAAAGAAAAAGCAAGTCCATTTCCAAAAACACTGTGAATGTACACAAAGACATTCACACACAGAAACATACACTAACTTTAACCATCATTCCTGAATGTTCAGCCTTAACCCTAAACGCTAAAACCTAAAGTCTAAGCCCAAAATAACCTGTTAATGGTGAGATGAACATACGAGATGATATCCTACAATGTGAGTATGGTGCCAGGTTGGCACACATGCACGCACCCAAAACGACATACTAAACCATAGTCCCCATAATGTCATGTAAACCAACCAATGTGTGTAAATCAAATCTGTATATGTGTTATGTCATTTGTTTGTTATTATAATTATCATATGGGCATAATCTCTATATTTAGGTATAAGCAACATATTAATAAGTCATAGCAACATATTGTCAAATCATGAACATCCTGCCATTCCATCCTTGTTTTTTTTTACAGAGTCATACCTGATTTGGCCAAGCAGCTCTTGCTGTGCTTTTAGCTCCTTCTGTGCTTCCTGGACTCGACCCCCCATAGTTAAACTGGCACAGAGTTGAGCACAGTGAACGCCAAGTACCGCCGTGTTGAGGCTAGCAGCCTGAATCCGACTTTGGACATAGGAGATTAGAAAAAGACAAGATGAATTCTCTCTGTTTAAGACACAGCAGATCACATTCTCGATGCCTGAGTCTGAAAAATGACTTTTCAAACATCTCACCAGTGTTCAATATCTCATCAAAGAATATGTAATATGTGCACGTATTGCAAGTCCAGTATTCAACCCTTTTACCTGCAGATAGTAACTGGTCGCTGTTCTGTAATGATCCGAGTGACTTTTTGTTGGTCTCTGGTCTTGAAGCTCAGCTGCAGTTGGAATGGAAGTGTGTCCTTCTGGATAAAAACTGTCACACATATTGACACACATCATATCTTTGCATAGCACATTGATTTATCAGCTCTGTAAAGCACCTACTGCCAACTTTAATCTGTTAAACATGTTCATTTCTTTTTATTTTATTTTATGTCTTCACACTAGCTAACAGAACAAATTACTCCCCACATGGGTCCCCACAATGTGGCGTACTGCAACTACCTAATAGAGTATAGTCAAGCTGATTTGTTAAGGACAGTAACGCCTGTCTTACCATCTGTAAATGCTGGTTTTACAGCAAACTGTATAGTGATCTCCATCCCCCTGGTTACATTCCCTATATCCTTCACCAGTTTGTGATTGTTCTCATCCTCATAAGGAAAATACCTACAGAGAGAGCAAGAGAAGAGGATTAAAATGTCATAAAAGAACCAAATTTCTTATGTATATAGGTAAATGAAAGTGAAAGAAATATAAGCATATGACTGAGTATTTTTCCATATTTATAGTGAATATAAACAATGTTATATACAATAGGCTTAGGGTATAGTTACTAAAGTGTTAGCATTAGATCAAGGACATGGATTATTTAGGTATCTATGTTCTTATCATTCGTAGGTTTACTTGTGAAACACTCAGTCACCACTCACACTCCATCAGGAGCAAGCAGGGTTGCAGTCACTCCTGTTGCAAGGACATTGTCTATGGTGGCTGACTCGATCTCTGTTGCAACAGTGCCGATGCTCACCATGTTCACCTGAGCATGGAAAGTGAGGGTTATAAGTTGATTTAATCAACTACATACTTACTTACTTCAATCCATATGTCCTACACGTCTTTGAACATGAATTTTACAGAATATAGTTTGAGGTATAAAAACCCTCCCCTGACATCTTTCAGATGTAGCCTACCCAGATGGAAGGTCCAGGTGGGCCATGCTGGAGGAATGGCTAAGGTGGGTAACAGTATAATTATAAGATTACAACCATATGGCTTGTTAAAAGATGCAATTTCTAAATACGAGGTGTGTGCATTTGGTTTTGGGCTTTTAGATACTTTCACAGTATTTACATAGCACCTAAATCTGCTTTATAATAAAAAAAATGGAAACCTTACTTTGTACAATAAATAACCTCTAAGTAAGTGCTGTAAGATTTTAAGATTTTCAGCCTCACCCTTCCTCCAGTAGAGTCTGCAAGTCTTCCAACATCAGCCAAGCGACAATCTGTCCCTTCAAAAGTCATGACTGATATTATGACTCTGGAAGAAGAAAAGAAAGAGAACAAAGTTTACGATCATGAGCAAGTTTACTTCTTGCCCATCGTACTTGGAGCAGAAAGGTACATAGTTAAAATTAAGTAAAAAAATCTGTTATTTTATGGTAGAAAAGTTATGTAATGTTGCTTTAATTAGATTAATTAAAAACGAACATGTATTACAAGCAATGCCGGCTGATGTTGTCATCTATGTATCTACACAGCAATGCATTATGTTAATCATACAGCTGTGTTTGTGTGTGTCCTTACCCACTCTCCACCGCCTTTTCAGCCAGTTGTCTGTAGAAAACTGGGGTAAGAGGAGAGGAGGACAGAGAGGGAGTTTGCTCCATTGCACCCAGTCCGATGTTGGCCATGCCATCAGTACACAAAATCACCTGCAGAACACAAAGAATCAAAAACGCCATTAGCCATAAGCCATGCCAGTCCACACAGGTGTTTTTCAGATGGGGAGCATCGTTGTAAAAATGGGGTAAGGGCTCTGACAGTTCAGTAGCTTCAGTTTGATGACGTGACACACCATTTAACTCTGTGCAAGAAGTAAAGAAGCAAGAAAGGTCCTTTAGACTCAATCACCTTTGACCCGGGGTACCTTGACGCCATGGCAACCGAGGCTAACGCTGCAGGACCAAGACTTGTAGCCCCATATTCCCTGAGTCTGGATATAGAAATATTAAAAACAAAGATAATTTAACCCGCCACACAAACGCAGAAGCACAAAAACACAATCCATCGTCACTCACTCTTTGACCCGCTGTATTAGTTGTTGGTAGGTCTCAGCAATACAGTGTGGGATGGTATAAGCCACGCCCTGTTGCCATATATGGTCATAGTCAACCAACGCCCAGTCACGAAGAGTGAGGGGAATACTTGTACCATCACCATATATCACAACCTGTAAATGAAAACACATAGATTAGAAGAAGGTCAGAGGGTCACGAGTATTTAGATATTAGTTATTTCATTAAATAATATTTTAATATTATATTTCAACAATATTTTGATTATATATTATATTAAATATTATTTATGGCAGAGAATACACTCAAAAAAATAAATGAATGTATTTTAATTGCATATCCATTTGGATTACATAGTTTTAATGTAAACATACTAATAAACTTAATGTGATACATATTTGTCTATCAAAAAAACAAAAACAATATTACACAGGATTTCTTCAAATTCTGCCATAGTGTCTGGACTGATCCAGTGGAATAACTATAGGCCTTGTCAGCATTTAGATATCATATATTGAAAACAATAATATGTAATTAATTAAGATTCTACATATGAAAAGCAATACATTAATTACATTTATATTTAAATGTTGGATTAAAATCTAAAAAGAAACAGTAGCCTACAAAAGGGTTATTACAATTGTCAATCAATATATATTTTTAACTTGTTTCATCTTTAAATTCTTAAAGATTAAGTTTATGTTAAAATGGAGAAAATTATTATTTTATGTCTCATTACCTCATCACCGAACGTGACCAGTGCCACTCTCCTGTGGGGGGACTGCTGCAGCAGAGACAATAGCGCCTTCTTGAGGGCATCCTGCATACCCTTTTAACAAAAATGAGAACATTTAAATTAATACCGCTGCATGTCGACCATGTATATTACACAATGAGTAAAGAGTGTATTCAGCCAAAGATTTAGTAGTGAACCAAACAAACAACAAATCTCACCTCCAGTCTGGATACGTACGCTGGAAGTCCATTGCTTGATGTAACCTATAGTGGAGTAAACGTGTTAGAAAGATATGATATGACTGATATCTCTCTTCATATATAAAGGTAGTATTATTAATTTAGTTTCCTCCTTTCTTGGGGTGTTAGTTGATGCCATTCCTGGAGATGGCACTCTTTATTAGTTTTTTAGTTAATTCAAAATTAAATTAAAACCTATGCAACTGTTGTTAATAGTTAAGTTTCAGGTTAAGATTTTACTTACTAAACTTCTCACATACTTTCATTTAAACTGTTAAAGGTTAAAACTCTCAGACATTTCACAATACATAAATAAATAAATAAGAGATTAGATAAAAGTAAAAATAAAAAAATCATCTCATAACACCTCCAATTTGTATTGTGAACTCTAAAGTGAGAAACATTGGTTTAAAGTAGTTAAATGTACATAAAATAGTAAAAACTAGCTCAACATTGACCAACAATAACAGGAAAATGCTGCTTACTCACTATTACATCTGATAATATATAGAATAATATGGCCTTTTTTACTTTTTACTTTACTCATGTGGTTAGGTGGGATATTTTGTATGTTATTGCATTGGTACATTCCCTTAAGCAAAGGATCTAAATAGGTCTTGCCACCACTGCCTTTACATACATACACACCTCTGTAGTGACTATCATGCTGCCAGAGATGTCCACGCAGAACACCACCAGTGTGTCCTCTAAGTTCTGGTAGTCATCTTCACTTTGATCCGGCAGGTAAAGGTCATCACTGTGTACACCTGCGCGCTGTCCAATGCACACTCTTGTCATGCTGTTGTTTACATTGTTTGCACATCCACAGAACTCACACACCCATACCTGAACAAGAGGAAGAGAAGGGGAAGTTTTGTTTTTCATTATTTTTAGAGTTGTTTTGATACCAGTAATGAAAATGCCTCAGATCATGCCAAAAATGTGGTATCGGGTATCAGCCAGTACCACGTAATTTATTAGCCCCAAAACTGGGCAGTGTCCCATTTGCCTTTTTTCCAATACTACATAATTTCTTAGCCCTGAAAACCGGCAGTGTCCCTTTAGCCTATTTTCTGGCACCACAAAATTTCTTAGCCCCAAAATTGGGTAGTGTTCCATTCCCCTTTTTTCTGGTACCACATAATTTCTTATCCCCAAAATTGGGCAATGTTCCATTCGCCTTTTTTTCTGATACAATGTAATTTCTTAGCACCCATATGGGGCAGTGTCCCGTTGACCTTTTTTCCAATACCACATAATGTATTAGCCCCAAATGGGGCAAAAACAGGCAACTATATTGCTACAGAAAAGAAATAAATAACCACTCACATTGCTCTGCATAGAACTCAGACATGACAAGGCAGCACTACATTTCCCACAAATCACCGGGCTCTGAAAATTCTCCAGGCCTGAGGCTGGGTAGAGAAGGAGAAAAATAACATAGGTATGAAAAAATAAACATTGAAATGTGTGTGTGTGTTTGTTTGTGTATGTGTGTCCTCTGACCTTGGCTAATGTCCACTAGATTTCCAATACTGAGGGAGACGACATTGACGTTGACTTTCAGCCTGTTTTCTCCTTCCAGCTTGTCAACTGATGAAACAGCACAAAGGAATGAAAAAGGCAAACAGAAAATCTAACTTCAAAAAGAGCAAACAAAACTCACTTCTGGGAGGGACGGGAGGAGGGAGCGAGGAAGGACCAAGTGGAGGCTGAAAGGGGCGAAGAGGGGGTGGAGGCAGGGAAGTCGGCCGAGGACGATGACGAGGAGGCACCGGTGGAGGAACTGGACCTGAGGATAGAAGTTAAGAACCAAAGACAAGAAAGATTGTGCTGTGTGTTTTACATAAAGTTAAGCTAAAAGCAACTTTGTAGGTATGATTTAATCCTTGCCTTACAGTACACTCTAGGAGAAACTACCATGTCTACTGAAATGTGTGAAAATTCAGAAGGCCCTATCTAAAGCTGGTGTTTAGTTTGTCCATTCTGGGCTACTGTAGAAACATGGTGGACTCACGACGAAGCCCTGTAAACGTTACACACCAGACAAGACTGTTGGAGATAGTGTATAAAAAACACAATAATATAAGTACATTCTGCTGATAATACTTGCGTACTTTCACCGAAGTAACATTTCGAATTCAGGAATTTGACTTGTAATGAAGTATTTTTAAATTATGGTATTTACTTTTACATAAAGGATTTGAGTACTTCCCTGACCACTGTAGCCTTTTTCACCACCCACACAACAGGGTTAAAGTGCTGTTTTATCCTATTTGACTACGTTTTGGTGGTGATAAACAATGACTTATTGTAGATGTAGGTACAAAATCAACAGCGACTGATGCATTTTTATCTGCGTTGTTGTCACACTTGACAGTGATTAAAGTATGCGTGGACTTCCCCTTGTTGAATCGCTATTGTCTCTTGCTTTTGCAAGCATGCCCACACACACACACGCATGTTACTCCTTATGCTTTCCTGTTCTTTTGCTGCAATACTCTTGAGAATTTGATAAACACCCTCATCAGAAAAACAGTTTAAACACATTGACCTTTATGGAGGCGTTTGTGCAGATGTGAAGCAAAGAGCATTACCTTGTTTTTTAAGAGTCACCCTGTTGTCATACGTGTGCTCGATTGGAGAAAAACCTGTGGATGCTGGGAAAAAAATAGTCCATGAAGCAAATAAATAATTAAATTACACATTATTTGACAAACATGAGTTCAGGCAGAGGAATAAAAATATGTGTTGAATTAAAAAAAAAACACTCAAGTGATAAATGTTATACCCAAAAACTTTTGCAAGTTTGGGTGCAAAGATAGCAAGATTTCACACTTGAAATGAACTTACCCGCTCCATCAGGTCTCCAGTCACATACAACATGACTGCAAGCGAACTCCATCTGCCACAGGAGGAAAGAAAAGCTTCTAACTTTGAGTAGAAATATGAATGTAGGACACAGAAATCAGACAGATCAGAAATAAGAGAACTGCAGTTCAGCTTCCTGGCATTGTGGATATCATATCGCCGTGGCAACCTTGATTTTTGTTATTTTTCTAGTTAACAGGTGGGTGAGTAAAACCATGAAAGCAGTCATTTCCTGTTGGTATAACTGTAAGAAAAAGTAAAACAACATGGTAAATAATGGCCTGGTAAGGGTGAAGAAGTTAAGTAGAAGCATAACACATGCACAGTAATTTAAATATGTATTAATAACTGTAAGCCAAGACAGACCACAGAGCTGTGGGTTCACCATGAAGGAAGTAGAAGGGTCTACTGCAAGACAATTAGATCTGATAGTGAAATAGTTATAAGTTTCTAAACCAGATCATGGTCACAATATTTATTTTAAAGTTAGCAACGCAGCAGGAAGCAGAAACAGGCCAAACATAAGTTAATTTAGGCGTTAAACCTCCGACTGCATCGCTTCACTCTAACAACAAGCTTTTACACTGATATCTGTCTATATAAAATTATACATAATTTAAGAATGGACTATTGCCAAGACCAAACAAGTAATTTCAAGATGTAAGCTGAAACTGTGATGAGCAATTTTCATACATTTTTGACACAAAGAAAAAAGGAGGGCACAGCAAAGCGGGGCACAGTGGAATACAAAGTAGCTACCCATGCAAGTCAAGTCAAGTTTGTGTTCTTCATGCCGTAAAGTTAACATATTTGCCACATCAAAGGAATGAATCTCACATTTCTGCATTTAATGGTTGCTTTCCTTTGTTCTTTGTTATCACAGACCCATTTTAGAAGCATTTTCTCGCTGTTTATCGTGGATTCATTGAAATTTTATAAACCACGCGATACGTCTATTAACTGAGGAAAGGTTCAGAAGTTGTGCTGCAGATAAAAGTTCTAACTTCACACTTCTAAGATTGTGTCCTGATACAAAAAGCTGCCAAGCTAAACGTGCATGTCTTGAACGGCACAGTTGACCTAATCAACAAAACGTTTCATGGGAGGTAGCGGGTACTTCCTAAAGCTCGGTGACTTCTGATCAAATGTGGAGACGGATACTTAGGCATTCTATAGACCTGATGCACCATCTGAGGTGAGTGAAAACCTAACCAAGATGACAACTGGTTTAGTCAGAGGCCTCGATGGGGTGAGCAAAAAAGGCGTTACTAGACAGGAAACTGAGGCGAGAACAATTCGTACAGCTGTACACGGCATGGCAATGACTTAGTCATTCCTAAGTCCTTCAAGGTATGCCAAGACTGCTGTCTAAATCTCGGAATGAGGACAAATTGCGGGATGTCAGTCAGTGGCGCCCCATCACTTTTGGTTCTCTGGTTTTACAACATTGAAGCTAGGCCGAGCCTGTCCCTTGAATACTAGGGAGAAGGGCTGCCTTGATTCTGACATAACATACTCATTCTTGATGAAAATTTCAAGACACAAGGGTTGGGTAAGGGGTTGGGTAAGGTTTTTGTGGACTTTGCCAAAGAAATTTGCATCCATATTCTATAAGCATATCCTGTGTGCTTTGAAACAGAGACAAGAGGGCCGGGATGTTATTGACTTAATCAAATGCTGGAGTGAAGCAGGAGTGACCTAATGTCACCATTATTAAAGATGGAGGAAGTGGAACGAACGATTTTTCGATGAATGAGTAAAATCATAGCATTTCCTGTCATTTCCTGTTGACACAACTATGAGAACATGGTAAATAATGCCCTGCTAAAGTTAAGCCTAAGCTGATGGAGTAGATTTATAGCTTGCTCAATAAATGTACAATATCTTAGATGATTAATAACTACTGTGAGCCAAAACTAAGGGAAGTAGAATAATTTATAGTGTGAAAATCTGACCTGATAGATTTAATTTTTAAACCAGATAGTGGTCACATTATGTATTTAAGTTAAGTTAGCGACACAACAGGACGTATGAACAGACCTATTATAGTTGTTTTCAGAGTTAAACCTGCAATTTGTTTAACCTGTAAAACTAAAGTAAAAACATTTGCATTATTACCGTAAGCTGTCTTGGTAAACTGAGCAACTTATCCTAGGAAGTTCCCCCAAGCAAAGAAATGCAAATAACCCCTCGTAAAACAAAATTCTCATACCTCGGTTCTCTTATGGAGCTTCAGTGGTAACCAGTAGATTTTGATTTCTTTGGTCAGAGACAGGCTAGCTGTATCCCCCCGTTTCCAGTCTTTGTGCCAAGCTAAGTTAATCATGTCCTGGCTATGGATTCATATTTAATATGCAGGCATGAGAATGGACTTGATCTTCTTGTCTAGCAAGAATTGTTTCCCACAGGAAGAGGAAGTTTTCATTTCATCAATTCAAAAGTAAGAACACAGTTTGTAAAGTCCAAAACACAAAAGAATGATATGTTAAGAAGATTTAGGAAGTTTTAGTGGCTGCTTGTCAACAGGTCCACTGATCACTCTGTCTCTAGTTTGGCAGTTTTACACAAGCAAAAATAAATGATTTTCTTACCTCAGTATGGCATATTACGTTTGATACATACTCATACACACATTACAACAAGAAAAAAAGTTACCTTTGCCGTGGTCTGTGTAAAGCAGTGAGGCTAAAACTGAAAGCAAGTGTTTGTAACGCAGCAGGTTTATGTGTGTGTGACTGTGTGGGCGTGTTCAAAGTCTAAGAAGCAGTGCTCTGCTCGTCTGTCAGGAAACTGCTGCAGGGTTTGTAGTTGAGAGAAATGACAACTTAAAAAAGGAAGAGATGCAGAGTTGAAAGAAAGAAGGGGAAAAAAATGTAATCTACAGATCTATTTATCAAAACCACAGAGTGAAAATCACATGTGAATAATGTAGAAATGCTGACAGAACTTGTGAGTATGTCAGAGGTTTGATATCACCCAACTTCTCACTGAGCTTCGACCTACTGATTAAATACATATGCATGTTGACCATAAAAACCACACGCACGGACGGGTCACATCCTGTGTAAAGTTATTTTTATTAGTTTGAATTAACACTGTTGTGCAAAGAAAGGGCATTTATTCCTTGTACAGTATGTTTGTAGCATGAAATGTAAAAACATATGATATATTATTAGTGGTAAAGGAACACTCCGGCTATTTTCGTCATGAGGAGGACGCAACAAACTTTTAACAGAAAAGGTTGTGTTACAAACTGAGGGCTAGTTGTTTGAAAGACTTAACAGGCAGGGAGTGTGTAATGAAACAATGGGAAATGTATGATCCAGTGTTTTTACGATATGTTTTTATTTTTTTATGTGGCCCTAAACGGTTGGAGTACTCCTCTGATAAGAAAATTCACTTGGCCTTTGATTAGGAATGTGTAATCTACAGAACACCCTGCATATGCGACGTCTAGTTGTTCCTAGTGTCAAACAAACCTGTGAAAGTTTAATTATTAAACCAATCAATGTCTATTCAAGTGTTCTCTATTGTATTTCAATAGTCGTAACGAGGAATGTTGATTCATGATTCAACCACAGAGTTGAATCAATAATACTCACGTATTCAAGCCTTGTTAAACTTTAACGGTACTTCTGAGCTTGTCAATCAAATTTAAAAGGACCATACCGGTGAGTTTTTTTTTGTAGTTTTTGACCATTTACTAAATGTTGTGTATACTTTACATCACTGCTGATACTTTTCCAAAGCATGCTTTGAGCATTATAGACAGATTTTCTGTCTTTTATGGACACGACTTCACAGTTTCTGTTCATAATGTATGAAAAGTATGGAAATTAGCTTGCAAAAACTTTAAACGAACGTTTAGTCACATTAGTTTTACTATTTCATTACAGTGTCGCTCTGATACTCTGATACTAGTAATCTTCTCTACTTCTATTTGTTGAATCACTTCTGCCCTTCCAGTGACTCCAGCACGGCTTTCAAGATGGCGGCCACAGCCACGGCGCCGGGGTCGGGCAGGGTGACCCGCTCAGCTGCGATGTAACTGGCTCGCCCCGCCCTCGCTGTGAGGTTACGGGTCGACTCCGCACCCGAGGCCGCTTTCTAGGTCGGGAAAGGAGAAGAAGGCAAAAGATGATGCAACTCAGAGAATATAAGAACACACGCTGCAGGTAGTCTTACAATGAAAGTATGCTACTGTACCTGAACAGCAGCCTGTAACACAGCCATCTGTCCACCGGGTGCTGCTGTGGTCAGTTTCCTCAGCTCATCCACAGCAGGACACAAAGCATCCAACTAGAGAGGTTAAGTGTTTGTTAAATTAATATTTTACTGCTGGACCAATAATATATTAATCAGGAAATACTTGAGACGCATGAAAAGTAGAAGAAAAATGATAAAACCAGTCGCTCACCATGGTTCTGTCTCCGGTGTCAGCACCACCGTATCTGAAATTTACAGATTGTTTGTATTCATGCACACACGTGTCATGCTGTGGCTTCCCTTTTCTTTATTTTTGTAAGTATGTCTCAAATTTGTTCGCCTGCTTTTTATTTATAGTCCAAAACACAGATGCACCTCTTCATGGCCTGCGTCCCAGCATGCGTTGCGCTCGCCCACGCTGCAGCGTCAGCCCTCCCCTCGCTCACATGACCAGCCGCTGCGGTCAGAAACAGACTGTACAACTGGAAGACACATGAAAATGAGTTGATGTTTGAGTTTGGGTATAGATAGTGTAAGCTGTCAGTTACCCAACCTACCGCGCCTGAAGACCCGCCCATCTTCTCCTGCACCAATCCAGCGAGGACTGATAGCAGTTTCCCGGGGCAACCAGGGACCACATGATCCTGGAGCCACTCCTGAATGGCTAAAGGAGCATTGTCACAGTTTTAAAAGTCCATTTAGGAGATACTTCATCATCACACTACACACTTTTTCTTACCTCTAGCAGCCTGTGCGTGAGTGTTCCCACAGTCTCCGTCCCCTGCAGCACGGTCCAGGGAGTTGAGTTCTTCCTGCTTCTCCAACAGCGTGGAACAAATCCTTCCTAACACTTGACGCATCAGAGGACTCAGTGGGCCTGGCAGAAGCAAAAAACAGACGTACTTGATAGATTCAAATATTATTTGGTTTTGTAATTTAATAATAACACACAATTCTTTCCAACAAGCATCATGCATCGTCTTGAATGGCTGTATGCAAAGCCTGACAGTGAAAATTAATTAAGTTCCTCTCATGGCCACCAGATGGCTGCATTGAGCAATTCAATTCTTTAAAGACAGCTTCTCTTAAAAAGGAGTTGTGTGTGGATTTAGGCCTCGATTCAGACCAACCTAGGCACTAATACATGAATTTTAGTGTTGCTGAGTTTCGGCTGCAGCAGTTCACCCAAAATCACCTTGGAAACTAACCTTCAGAGTGTGTGTCGGCCTGTGGTGGTGTGCTCGTGGCTTCAGGGTTTGTGATGTAGCTGCGTCCACTTACACACACACTGCTGACAGTTGGCCAGGCAGGGGCGCTGGTCTTAGCATCTATGTAGATGAGATAGACAATATTAAATATATTTTAGTGTGTATGTTTGGTCTTGTACATCTATCGTTGTGAGGACCATGTGACTTTTAGGCATTGGGAGGACGTTGTGTTAGGTCCTCACTTGTTTTGTTGTTGTTTTACATCTCTGTTTATATATGATTGAACAAATGAGATATAATGCATTTGTTAGTGAGCCTGGTATGTGGATTTTATTACTTATGGACAGAGCCAGTCTAGTATATGGTAAGGAGCTGGTGGATGCATTATGTTAATGAGGATTCTTACAAGTGTAGCTATACAAACTGGTGTGATGTCTGTGCACGCTCACCAAACAGTCTCAGTGTTTCCTGGTTGGCCTTCATCAGGGTCAACGACACACCTGCCATCTCCAGTGATGTCATGAATGACCCGGACATCACCCTGGCGACCACCACCCCGCGACTCTCTGTAATCAGAAACAACCGTTCACTGTCTGCAACCTCCTTTAGTTTTTTAATACGTGTTTATATATGATGATAGATGAGTAAATGTAGCCATAGTTACCCAGACAAATGATGGCTGCTCTAGTAACCACAGCCATCTCCAGACAAGACAGAGCTCCGAGGTTGTTCACGCACACAACCACACTGTCTCCTGTATAAAAAAAGAAAGACTTCAAATACAAAAGGCTGCATACGTTTAAAAAGTCAATATGAATAGAGAAATAAGACACTAAACTTAGAGGACCTGACTTAAGTGGCAGATGTGATTGGCTGTCAGGGTTGGTCATGTGATCGATCATGGTCTTCACCACCTTATCTGCGGATGCCACCTGATTAAAAGGGGAAACGACAAGTTAAATATGCACAGAAAATGGTGAACAGAGTCGTGTAAATTATGGATTCAGGTTGGTACAGGCTGAATCCGAGTCACCTGGACCTTCGAATTCCAGCTTCACCGTGGATTCCTGGAGAAGATGGAAAAAACACCAGTCAGCACTGAGAAAAGCCAGAGTAGTTCAGTCCTTCTTAGATATGCTTTACTAAGAGAATTTTAGCAGATATTTGGGTTTTTCTTCACAGATTTGAATAGCAAAGAAACATTTATGGACTTAATGTTAGAATTTCGTTGACATAGATTAGATGTAGGCACCAAAACTACATTGTAAGGGAAAAATCATAGTTGGGGTTAAAATAATAAGTCAATGTTGAGTTTTGGTTTCACACAGGACACAAAGAGTGGCTTTCTGGTAAAAAGACCTGAAGCCAAACTTCTCCCAGGTGCAGAAACAACAGGTACATATCTAGGGTTACCATCTAGACACAACACTTTGTCCTTCTCCCATTTCTTTATCATCCCTCACCCAGTCCTAGCTCCATGTCTCCTGGTGGCAGATCAAAAGAAGGCAGGCAGCCTGGAACGCTACATGGAGACAAACTCACCCCCAGTGTACCTGTTATAGGCATAAACCAACAACATTTATTAGAAAAGTATTTGTTTATGTAGTGTTTCTACCAAACATTACAGGAGTGAAAAAAAAACTCACCAATCCCTTTCAAAACCTCTGTTACCTGGGAAACAATCTGATCCAATGAGCAGCCTTCTTCTGCTAAGGCACCTGCCAGCTGACGGAAAGTGTTACGAGATTTTTAGAGGCTGGTATCAAGACGTGCAATGTGCAACTTTTTCATAAACAATCATAAACAATCCACTGTTTTTGGAACTTGATCCAAACATGTACGCATGAAAATGTCATTGTTCACCTTGTGTATGAAGATGGTGCCACACAAGCCTCTCCTCCCAGCCTTACTGGGTTGATCGAAGGCGCAGTCCTCAGCAACTATCACCATGTCGACAGTCACTCCATGGTTACGGGCCTGCTCTGCAGCCAGCCCGAAGTTGAGGCGATCGCCGGTGTAGTTCTTCACAATCAGAAGGACTCCGGAGGCTCCTGAGCAGGGAGGAGGGTTGTTATTCTTCAATTAATTGTCAATTAATTTAATTATTCTCAGCAGGGAATGTTAATCCCTTTGAGGTGTTTTAGCAACAATGATTCCTTTTATTGTGCTGTACATAATTTAAACGAGTAGACAGAAAAAAAACATTGGATGACATACAACAAGCTCTCTTAAAGCCAAAAAAAAAAAAGGCAAACACTGCGGTGTGCTTTACCTGCATTGTGCAAGGAGAGAACGGCAGCTAAGATGCTGGCAGGAGGTGGAGAAGCAAATACTCCACCTGCTACAGCTGCTGACAGCATACCTGCACCAACATAACCTGAAGACACCGGGAACGGAGAGGGAAATATGAGAAACAAGAGCAAAGATCTCGTGTTTCATGTCTCATTTTAAAATGTAAAAAGTCCCACCCCCGTGTGCCGGCTCATGTCCCGACCCCCCACCAGAGAGCAAGGCCACTTTCCCCCTCAGGTTGTCGAGGTCGGACCGAAGCACAACTCTGTGACCCTTCAGCAGAGACAGGCCCCCGCTGGCCCTCACGAGGCCGCAGAGAGCCTCATCCACACAGTTATCTGCTGAGTTTATCAACTTCTTTTTGGGCTGAGAGAGAGAAATAGATAATGTAAAATAAGTTCACAAGATCTGATGTTAAAGTGGCCAAAAGTATATCAAGTATGTCCTGTACCAATATGTAAAGGCTACTTAT
Organism: Miichthys miiuy; assembly: GCA_036365135.1. NCBI lineage: Eukaryota > Metazoa > Chordata > Actinopteri > Sciaenidae > Miichthys > Miichthys miiuy. The sequence continues at coordinate 4,793,518 of CM071625.1, read as the reverse complement.
TAATGCATCAGTTATAATAACAACACTGACTGTGAGTAATGAGTACTTTTTACTATTTTCTATGTTTTTATAGTCCAATTTACATCTTCTCTCTATCGCGTGTAAGAGGAAGAGGTCAAACACACACAATAAAAAAGTTTACATAAGCTGCACAATAAAGTTTTATCTGCAACAACACAGTATAATGTTCAGTATATTTTCCTTCATTTCCGTTCTTGTCATTGAAGTGGACTCTGATCCTTTTCAGTAGCAAATGTGCACACCAGTGCTGAACTCAACCAGACTATCAAAAACACTCCTGTCATCCTTCATGTCAGCACAAATCCACACCCACACATGTCTGCACTCACTCTACAATGAACATTTACCTCCATTTGAACTTTTCTTGCTTCTTTTCCCTTCCGACAGCAGGTTTAACCAGAAGTGTTAAATCACACAGATTTTTTTGCAAGAATGACACCAGATGTAATGCGAGTTTGCCTACAAAATAAAAGCATGTCATTTTTTTTTTTATAAAGGGTAACTGGCTATTTGCATGTGTGTTCAGACCTACAGCACCTATCAGAAATAACAACAACAAAACCACCATAATTATAACTAATCATTATGTTAAATACACACTGAATAAAGCATCATTATTAAAAGTGAGTGGTATGTGATTGGGATTTTATTTTGAAAAATTGACAGGAAGTGTTGGGTCATTTTTAGAGTAGAAAAGGATGTCTTGAAACGGCCAGTCACGCCCACTTTTTGTTTCCGGTAAACTGATAAAAATTGGACTGGATTTCAGAAACTAATTGGAGGGGAGCTCATTGACACCCTGTGTGTGTGTTTTTTTGTGTGTCCAGACTTTTTTAATTCATAAAATAAATAATAAGTCAAGTCAACTTTATTGTCATTGCTGCCATATGTACAGAGAATTTACATGAAATATAAAATATAAAAAGTTAAAAGATATCTTAGAAATATACGGCAAATCTAATAGATAGAAACAGTATAAATATGGCAAGCATAAAATGCCTAAAATAATAATATCTAGGTACTTTTTAAGACTTCAAGTCAGTGTAATAATGACATAAAACAATAATAAAGTATTTTATTTTGATGAAACTCTCTGCATACCCCAGTAGGAATGATTAATTATCATAACTTAATATTTAAGTTTATCCATTTAAAATAAACTAAATGAATGTATCAGAATATTTATATAATATATTATAATAATTTGTTGCCATTAAACATTATAATATTAAATCTAACATTGTACAGGTGACAGAAGTGTGTCCCACCTCATGAAACATTCACGTCCCTCCTCCAACAAATGGGGAAACTCCGCTCACTCGGGCTGCTCTGTGAAAACATCGAACCAACCCTCCGGTTCCTCCTGCTGCATGACGCACGGAGCCCAGCCAGTCAGTCCGCTCGGCTCAGTTCGGCTCAGCTCAGCTCAGCTCAGCTCGGAACCGTCCAGAGCAACATGCAGGATGGCGAGTGTGGAGACAGCCGCCGAACACGAGCGTATCCTGCGGGAGATCGAGAGTACAGACACCAACTGTATCGGGCCGACCCTCCGGTAAGTTAACCCCCTCGGGTAGCTCCCCGTGGAAAGGAGCCGAACCAACGGCCAACGTCACTGGCGGGGTGGGAGTGTGGAGAGTGCGGCTAGCTGCGACTAGCTCCAAGTTAGCAACTCCTCACTGACTCCCGGAGCTTGCTCAAAACTTTAACGGTGCTGCGTCCATTATCGGACAGCTAGCCGGGTGCTAACTTTAGCAAACAGAAAAGCCAGCTAAAATTCACACCTCGGGGTACTTGTGTGTTATGAACCCCGCACTGTGTGTCCTGGCTGTCTGGGATGGCCTAACGGGGGTTTACCCTTAGCCTTTTTCGCTAAAGTTTGTCAACTTGTCCGGAGGTATTTAAGCAACTTGAAGCTAACGGCAGCTAACTTGGCTAACTAATTGACATTCTGCTCAGTGGTGTCACTGCCTTCAGTTGAAGGGGAGTTGAGGTTGTTTGTGGTCGCTAAGGGCTCTCTGTTTGTCTGGTTTACCCTTGTGTTTATCTCTCAAGTCGGTTAAGAGGAGTTGTGGTTGCTGGTTGTTACCAGTGAGCTGCAACAGCTAAGATATATCAAGGAGTGTCAAGTGCAGCAGCTCTGTCAAGCCCTCATTGTACACAATGAATGAGACCTACAGCTCAGACACTCCTGGAGTGGTAACACTGCATTATACATCATATATCATGTGTGTGTGTGTGTGTGTGTGTGTGTGTGAATTCTTATACGTGTCTAAAACATCTGTCAGGTTCTAGAAAACATCTGTCAGGTTCTAGAAAACATCTGTCAGGTTCTCTAAAGCATCTGTCAGGTTCTAGAAAACATCTGTCAGGTTCTCTAAAACATCTGTCAGGTTCTCTAAAACATCTGTCAGGTTCTAGAAAACATCTGTCAGGTTCTCTAAAGCATCTGTCAGGTTCTCTAAAGCATCTGTCAGGTTCTAGAAAGCATCTGTCAGGTTCTAGAAAGCATCTGTCAGGTTCTAGAAAACATCTGTCAGGTTCTCTAAAGCATCTGTCAGGTTCTAGAAAACATCTGTCAGGTTCTCTAAAGCATCTGTCAGGTTCTCTAAAGCATCTGTCAGGTTCTAGAAAACATCTGTCAGGTTCTCTAAAGCATCTGTCAGGTTCTAGAAAACATCTGTCAGGTTCTCTAAAGCATCTGTCAGGTTCTCTAAAGCATCTGTCAGGTTCTAGAAAACATCTGTCAGGTTCTCTAAAGCATCTGTCAGGTTCTCTAAAGCATCTGTCAGGTTCTAGAAAGCATCTGTCAGGTTCTCTAAAGCATCTGTCAGGTTCTAGAAAACATCTGTCAGGTTCTCTAAAACATCTGTCAGGTTCTCTAAAACATCTGTCAGGTTCTAGAAAACATCTGTCAGGTTCTCTAAAACATCTGTCAGGTTCTCTAAAACATCTGTCAGGTTCTAGAAAACATCTGTCAGGTTCTAGAAAACATCTGTCAGGTTCTCTAAAACAGGGGTTCTCAATCTTTTTGGGCCCTTACAGATGAGAACATTTTCCAAGGACCCCCCTCATAATCCTCACGCAGATTAAAAATGTTTACTGCCATTTGTACTAGTAGATGACATTCATAGTTATGCACTTTTTAAGTGCATAACTCTGAATGGGGAACTTTTTAAGTGCATAACCCCCAACCTATGGCCCGTTTGAGAGAGTTTGAGAATCGTGGGTTTAGACCAGGGGTGTCCAAACTTTTTTTTTTTTAAAGAGGGCCAGATTTGACAATGTGAAGATACCTGGCGGCCAATACTAACATTTTAAAAATGAGAAAAATTACCAATAAAAGTTGTAACCAAATCTAAGCCAATCCAGGCGTGAACAAATCTAAAAACCAAAATCTGGAGTCAGATAACACAGAATAAATTGTATGGAGTACGTTAAACTTGCATGAAGTTGATACAAATATTAAGATCATGTTCATTCTAAACATGACTTATTATGAGTAATGCAAAGTCTGTTAACATTTAAGTTTAAAACGTGTCACTCTTGCTCTTCTCTTTAACAAGATCATTCAGAAAGTAATATTTTGTGTCACATCTACAGATATATAACAGCAGCATGTCCTTAGAGGTTCAAATGCTTTGTTATGTCAGCCAAAAAAGCCAAATCTTCCATCCATACAGTATCTGACAATCCTAGCTGGCCATAGATAATACATTATAAAAATGAAGCTTCGGGCCGCATGAAATCTGACCGCGGGCCGTGATTGGGCCCCGGGCTGTACTTTGGACATCCCCGGTTTAGACTGTTGTTCCATAATTTAGTGGAAACTGCACTTAAGAGGCTGAATGACTTTCCTGTTCGTTCGGGGATGTTGGTGCCAGGCTTACATTGGTTTCACATCGCATTAAGCGGGGAGGATATGTCCATGATGCAGCATTACTTTAGCTTATTTTGGACCTTAAATGGGTCACAGCTCCTGTTTTTTTTTTTCTGCTCAGCCTTTCATGTGAAGGACACTGTTATATATGCCAGACTGATGAAAATCTGCATGTCATTTAAAAAAAATCACCTTGATTTGTTTCTTTCCTCTCAGAAGAAAGCGTGTCCTTGACCAGCGGTCTTTGAGCTGATTGTCCAAAGAGGAAATAGGTAATGAATGGACAGGGAAAAGCAACAGAGGAACTGGGCTATTGAAGGGCTTGTTAAAGGAGTGCGTTTCCCACTGTGTTGATCGTTTTCTCCAAATAGTAACACCTATTTAAGCTTGTTATTTAGGCCAATTACTGTGCCCGACGGGGAGCCCAGAAAGAAGAGTGTGTGTTCACCGGCCCTCTTAAGATCTTTGACAACTTTGCGCGACACCTCTGGCTGCCTCCGAATGTGCTCGATGGCACGGAGAGCGGCTCAAGCTGGCATGAATATTATTTTTCTGTCCATACCCTCACACAGCTGTGTGATGTTTCATCCCTTCCAGCTTCCCATCCGCCTCTGTCTGACTGTGACTGACTTGTCAGTGTTTCCACTTCAAGCGCTCACACTCTTAAAATACTGTATAATACTGCGCAGTCTATGTTTGGAGCTGTCCGCGACATCATTAGCTATATTTAGCTCAGAGGGGTGTTTATGAAACAGAGATAGGCAAATATATCAGGTGATGAAGGATGCGACTGTTAGAGACAGTGTCTATAAAACGTTCCCTCTTTGTAGAAACGTACTAGGACAATACAAGCAGTGCTGTTTTTATCCTTCATCGACCAAAATTCCTCTCGTGTTACGCAGGTGTTCTGCAGAGATGAAAATGTTCACGGGTAGAAATTTCTCTTCTGGCTGCATTTTCCTTTAGTTTGTCAGTGTATGAAACCAAAGATCAGCATAACAAAACAATATATAACTTCTTTTGACTTAAATAGTACATAGAATTATGAATTACTACAGTTGTGAGTCATATCGACTGGTGGTAGCTTGTCGTCAGCCAGTTTTCTGGGCATTCATGTAGCTGTAATCAGACACTGTTTTGTCTTTTTACTTGATAAATGCCTGAAATGAACAGCATCACTACAGTATGTGGAAGTTAACTAAGGGATGTAAGATGTTTTACTTCAGAGCTGAAATGAGAAGTCAATTAATCAGTCCATTGAAAAAATAAATTGGCAATTAAGTATGTGTGCGACTAGTTGAGCAGTCGATTGAACGTTGCTGCCCTCATTTGTCAAAGCAGCAGCGTTAGGGTGCATTGGTGGTGGTGCTGCTGCGAAAACGCAGGTTTTTCCATTTATTTGAGTAGTGGTGGTGTGTCTAGTTGCGGCAGTGCAGGCCACTGGGTTGTCCGCCAAAAAATGCAGCAACCTGCGGTGGAGAAGTTAAGCCAGAAAAAAAAAATGTCGACAACCTCCACAGGCAACCTGAAATGTCTCTGAAACTGAGGCTATCCAGCTGGATTCATGGACTAAACTTTGATACTCTACCTGTTAGAGTTGTCACGATACCAAAATGAGTAACCACGATACTATACCAGACAAAGTATCACGGTTCCGGGTATTATCGTGATACTGCAGCCTTTTTTTCTGGCCTGGTGGTTCTGCCATGGTGAGTGTGTTGTCTCGTGTTTGTGACTGTAAGCCGTGTGCGCGTCTGGGCGAGACAGAACTTTAGCTTGTTGTTTGTTTTGAAGCAAATTTCTATCGAAGTGGAGCTGTCTTCATGGAGTTCGTTCTTGCCGGTAGAAACACACGAACAGCCAATCAGCTAACAGACGGGCAGACCCAGCGTGCAGAAACAGCCTATCATATCCCCGGACGTCACCAGTAACAGGCAAACAGCCAATCATTCAGCAGCTGTGTAGTTCGGTTGCGGTAGTTGCCATGTGGGTTTGTTTACAAGGGAGTAGCATGCAGTGAGACCGTGGGTATCGTGCATCTCTACTACCTGTTGTGTTCTGGCTTTGTTTATTTCATGAACCAGCTTCTAAATCTGAGTTTGACTTGCTGAAAAATAGTGACATGAAGAAGGTTAATTTGGTTTAAGAAGGAGAGAGCGAGCAGTGGTTGAGAGACGTAGACAGTGAATGAGAGTGAGTGAGCGCTGGCATCGATAAAGCCGGTTAATCAGCGAAATAAAAAGTTATTTTCTGATTGCACAAATAGACACACACCTCCAGCAGGCCACGTTGTTAGAACTGTGGATATTTTCAAGCATAATGATTCTAATGTTCCACCTCCTCCAAACCAGTTTGCAGGAGCAAAACTCTTCAAACAGCCAGGAAAATCAGGTTGGCAGTGAGAGTTGGAGGTGTGTGTATGTGTTCGTGTGTATGCAGCAGTGTGCAGGTTGAGGCCGGCTGCAGCATTCCTCCCTGACAGCAGAGGAACTCTGGATAGATCTGACAGGAGCAGGGCCGATCAGTCAGCCAACTCCCTCTAGTTACAAACATTCACCTACAGACGGAAAACGCCTGGGTCTACCTCTGTGTCCCCCAATAAGCAACTGTTAAATATTGTTAGACAGTACTTGTATACTACTATGTATCTACCCACAGCAGCTCTTTATGTTTGAGGTTGCAATGAGTGTTCAGTCGCCATTCTCTCGTCTTTCTGTAAGTTATTTGTTGCAGCCAAATTGTAGATGTGGAGGCTTTAAATGAATGCTGAATGCATTAAATGACCAAATGATTAGTTGGTCAAGAGAACATGTCAGCTGTTGGTCGGACAGAACAAGCATAATTTTTTGACTTGTAGATGTTGCATGGTGAATATCATGGTATCAGAATCAGATTTTCTACTTCTTAGATGCTGTAGATTCTCTAAATTGTGAATCATACACCTCACTTCAAGAAGTATTAAATCTAGGGCAACTGGACTTGGTTGTAGATCCATGAAGACATTTTTGCCTTCAAGAGTCTTCAAGCCTCTGACTGGTGAATCGTCTTCATGGATCTACAACCAAGTCCAGTTGCCCCAGATTTAACCCTTCTCGAAGAAAGATTGACCTGGACGGCTGAGAACCTTCACAGAATTCACTTGAGACAGATCCCATAATTTTGGAATAGAGCTGTTACAGTGTCAGATTTTTCCTACAGGAATATTGTGGCCAAAAGAGTTTGATATAGAAATTTTGAAAATTAATCTTTAACTTTTATTGTGTTTTGTCTCTTTTTTTGCCAAGTATAGGGAGGTGGAGAGAGTACCAAAAGAACATAGAAAGAAATGTAAATGATTTGAGAGCTCAGTCCGGAGGGACATGGATTGGGAATCCCAAGGGTGGCCGGTTCAAGTGGACTGATAGCTGTAGAGGTGCCATTTGACCTCCTGGGCACTGCCGAGGTGCCAACATGTTGACATCAGATAGAAGTTACGTTATCACAGACTTGCCTCCAAACATGAGCAGTTTGAAGTTTATTGGTAAGATTCAAAAATTATATTCAGGGAGGAGTCTCTGTCTTGCTGTTTTCATTTTTCCCTCTGTGAATTTCTCTCTGCTTCTTAATGGTCAGCACGGGAGTTACCGTTCAAATCATCAGCAGTTATCCCGGGAAGCTCACTCGCATTACAGTCCACATAAACGCAGAGAAGCAGTTTCAGGATAGAGACGCTGATGATCACAGAAAAGTTGTGATTCCAAAAACGAAAGAGTGGCGTCGCTACAAAACTAGACAGAAGACGGACAGTGAGGGGTATGAATCCGTGATAGAGCAGTTCAAAAGGCAGTGTCACAGCGAGAAGAAACATCTGCGCTTCGGACAGCAGACAGATTTAGCTGCAAACCTGCAAACAAGTGCAAGAAAATGTGTCGATCAATACAAAGACAAAGCGTGTGGTTGTTCACAGGACTTTTGCAAGATGCAAAAAGGCCTTGCAGATGCAGTTCTGTAAGATGCACTGTATTTAACTCAAACTTAACTTCAAATATCTCTTTTGCTTGGTTGTATTTCTTTAAAATAAGTTGTTTAAATACTGAAACTTTAACGTTTTCACCACTTTAGTTCTGCCCACTTGGTAATTTCTTGTATATTGATCCCTTAAAGTATCTGTAGAAATGGAAACAAGTGCCAGTCACCAGTACCCAAAGTGGCAAGTTTAAGTTACTATTGGAAAGGGATTCAGTTTATAGCGACATGTAACATAGAAAAGGTGCATTAAAGAACACAATGAAGAAGGTAGAGCCATTATTTTGTTATTAATATATTCCACCTGTCAGGAAATCGATATTAGCATTGTCGAAATGCCAAGACAGGACGTGAAGATATTAGGACATTTCCCATGGAGTTTGTGTTGCTAGAATCCCAAGATTAAGTTTGATTGACCGATTCATCAGTTTGGACAATTAATTGATGTTGATAGATAGTTACCAGAGAAAATTGCAGCCTTCACTACCTGTGCCTGTAAGCACACACGCCATTATGTCACACCCACAAGTCAACTCGAGGAATACCTTTGCGTGTTAAACCAAAAAGGACGCACCAGTGGAAGAGGCCTAGTCTATCCTATGAGTAATAGTTGATCTGCTTCCCAACACCTGGCAACGACACCAAAAGTCCGTAATTCATATTTCGCCCGTTCTACAGATTCTGATTATTCTCCATCTCCATCTTTTAACTTAATTAATCTGTGGACCCACCATCAAATCGCCAGGCTATCAAGCCGGCCATTCCCTGGAACCGACAGTTATGCACTGGCTGGACTACCAGAGTTAAAACTCTGGAGTTGTCGAAGAAGCAGTAAGCTTGAATGTCCGATGCAAGAGGCGTCACGTGCTTAGTTTCGTTGGCGAATGGTTGCATGTCTCGTTTTTGTTGAAATGAAGACTTGTTCATTGTTAGTTAAACTGTGGGGTTTGTATTGACCACTGACTGTCTAATACACTGTAGCAGACTTTGAATTCTGATGTCCTTCTTGTTGCCTCCTGGTGCCTTTGAAATACCTGGTTGTTAGGGGCCATTGTAAGGTTACTATAATTTGTCAGGCATGCACTCTTTACTGTGTGAATGAATGTAGACTTAGACGTCCAGTTCAACAGTTCTATTAGAGTAAAAGATCTGCTGATTAATTGGCTTTCAGCTTTTACCTGCTTTAAAATGTCGTTATTATATCAAACTTTAAAAATCCACCATCGGTCATCCTCATTTAAGTGACTTGAACCCTGTGTGCATTGTTTTTTGCCTGTTTCTGATCGTGTGGCTGCTGTGTGTTGCTTTCAGAAATAGCTGAATATGTCTCAACCCCTTCTTATCTGTGCTGGTCTGTGCTAGAGCTCATTCCAAGGTGTGCTGTATGTTGCGTTGGCTAATCTAATCAGTCAGCTCCAGTCATGCCACTGCAAGCAAGGAGAGCTCAATGACTTAAAGCTCCATCTTTGTGTGCGTGGAGCTCCACCCTGTGTTTAACAGCGTGCAGCTGGCAAATTTCGTCAGATTTAGCCATTAATGACAGGGTGTCTCTGTGTGTGCTCATTATGTGGGTTTTTGACTATATGGCTGTGGGAAATGCTTTTTTCTGATTGGTTGGCAGGTGGTCATTTAAATCTCATACTCTGGACACTTACACCACAGTTTAAATTAGTGCATAGTGTATATTAAACAATGGGTAGTCATAGCAACAGTACTGATGCTTTACCATCAGCTCTGGGCCTCAGTACTTTTTAGCCATACTGTAGGGATGTTGGTCCAACTCTTCGGTCCAGGCTGAAATATCTTGACTGCTACTACACTACAACTACAACTACTTAATGGATTGTCATGAAGTTTTGTGTACATATATTCGTTGTCCTCAGGGGATGAATCATACAGACAAGGGAGGGACAAGGGGTCGGGCAATTTATTTCACAAACTAGTTAGCAACTTACCATGAAGACAACAACTCTGCACCACCATCTGCTCAGCTGTGATGCTACTCTGCTAACACTACATGTTGTTAGGATTGTATCAAACACAAAACTAAAAGAGTTGATGTCACTGAGAGCTGCTTCTCTCTCTTTTCTGTTTTGCCAAAGCAGCCCGTAATGACAAATGCCGGTTCAGTCAGTCAAAATCAGACCGGTTTAAGCTTGTAGAACGAGCCGGCAAAATCAGAAACCAGCCAACCTACAGACTCTTGTTTGGCACTGACTGAAATGTCAGTAGCGCCACCTGTCATAATTTTATGTAGGTTATTCCTTTGTTCAGGTGAGTTTAGTAGAAAACCATGAGTCATGTAAATAAAAAGGTCTTGGCTTGGACATCAGTACGGGAACTCAAATATTGTATCAGGAATAGTTTTGAAAACTTTGAAACAACTTTGACTCTTCTTTTTGAACTTGAAGATTTATTGTTCAGCAGTTAGGCAAAAAATTCTCCAGGGTCCAACTTTTTGCTTTGCGAAGCTTTCAGTCATCTCGTGGTTGGAGTTGCTCAGTTGTCATGGAGAAGATTTAGTGGTGGTTTGTATGGTTGTAACCACTGACGGTCTTCTTCTCCTTGATCTTTCTTCGACCATCCACCAACTCCTGGTCAGTGACCTTCTCCCCAGTCGATGCTCTTACTAGCTTTGGTCACGTGGTATCGTATACCACTCCTGTCCTGGCCTTAGGGTCTTCCAGCAGCACTCTTAAGGTGTTGAATGGTTTGTAAGTGAAGAATCCTTATGTTTTAAAGGACTTACCATGTCTCTGGTGCTGTCTGTCTTAATTTGGGTTGGGTTTGTCCTGAGTCCTCTCTCCTCTGGTTTTACCCATGTTGCCTAGCTCTGTGTGGAATCTTCTCATATTTGTGACATGTAGCATGGCCTGAGTACTTCTGAAGGGACTGTAGGGAGTAACTTGCCACAAGCTTGCTACAGCCCACACACACCCAGCTGAGTCATCAGTCTACACTTATGAAGACACACACACACACTCATTCATACACGTTCAGGGGTTGGTGTGTTTGAATGTGGTTTAAATCCTATTTAGCCAGCTGTCAAACAGCCAGCAACTCTTCCCCAAAGGTCCTTCGATGGAAGTCACACACACACATGGGCACACACACACACACACACATGGGCACACACACACACGGGCACACGGACACACGCACACACGCACCGGCAGCTGTTAACAATGATGTCATGACTCGGCACATTGCTTGAACAACTTCGTGTCTTCGTGTCAGGGCTCCTTGCTTTCAAACTTTTCCTTCCCTAAACCCGTCCAACCAGGGACGCTCACTTCTAACAGAAAAAGAACTGACACTTCACATCAGTTTTATCATGATTTAATGTTATTTGAGAGCGGACTGCTTCCTGTATTACAATATCTGACAGTGCACAAGCATTGGGTGATGGGATGGGATGAGAGTCAGCAATGGTCGGTTGCTCCCATGGGGTTGGGAGGGAGTCGCTGCCCAAAGCGATGGAGGTTAAGCATCACAGGATCTTGTTCCTGTCATATTGATAGTACATATTGGAGGTTGTATTAGACTATATTGATGAAGAGGGAGCTGAGCCACGTGGCAAAGCTTTCAATTTAGCAGTTGATCTATGGTCCAGGCCTCACCTGTAGTCATGAGCTTTGGGTAGTGGCCAAAGGAAAGAGATTGCAGACGAGCTCGGGGCTCGGACATCCGCAGGGAGCTTGGAGTAGAGCCACATCTCCATCTGAAAGCAGAGCAAGCTGAGGTGGTTTAGGCATCTGATTAGGATCCTCCAGTGTGCCTTCCTCTGGAGGTTTTCCAGGTACATCCAACTGTGACAAGACCCTGAGGCGACCCAGAACTTGCTGGAGGGAACACTTTAGGATCCCACAGGAGGAGCTGGAAAACATAGCTGGGGTGGAGGGATGTCTGGAATACCCCGTTTTAACCTGAACAAACCCTGGACAAGTGGAGGTTTTAATCTCTTTTGTCCGGGTCGCACCACAAGAGGGAAATAGACTCATCTGATATGAGAAGATTGATCTCCGCAACGCCCTGAAATGGACTCTTCATCGTGTTCCAGAGTTCATCAAAGTGATTTTGTGAATTGACGATTACAGCAGTCTTAGAAGATGGCACAAGACATGCATATTTAACTTCAAGATTCAGCTTTTATTAATCTGACAACATTCATATGTCTTATTATTTTACGTGTCTTTATCCATATAATCATCTGGTGGCCCCTCTTGATTTACACCCCTACTGATTTGTTCACTCCGGGTTACGTGAAGCCGTTGACACGTGCTGTTGTTAGAAACAGACATGTACAAATGAGCAAAGAAATGGAGCCTCTCAGCATCGGACAGTACCAGGCACTGTAGTACATGCTTCTCCACGTCACAGAGGAATGAAGTAACCGTTTCTGTTCACTGTATTCGTGATTGAAGTATTGAAAAAGCTAATTTGGATTATAATTTGAGCCATAATTGTAATCTGCTTAACAGCTAACACGTTGATGAAGTCATCACAGATGTCGTCTGCAATAATTTCCATGTTTACATGGCTCATTGTTTGTCAGTGGCAGTGTTTGAATAAACTGTGGACCTTGGTGAACATGCAAACACACACACGCATGTGCAAACACACTCATTGAATTAATTTTAGATGCATTTCTTGTTTCTATGAATGTCTCTGTTTGAGGTCTGTGCGCTGTGTCGGCCCTGTGAGGCCCGTGTGTGTCTAAAGAAAGCAATCTTTGTGGCGTCAGACCTGCTCTCTATTGTACAAGTGGGGCATTTCCTGGTCAACAGGAGGAAGGGCGGTGGATTCAAGCCATACACAGGTGTGTGTGTGTGTGTGTGTGTGTGTGTGTGTGTGTGTGTGTGTGTGTGTGTGTGTGTGTGTGTTCTGTTTTTGAAGGGGAGAACACAGGAAGAACTGTGATCACTATTACAGAGAAGGCTTGGACAAAGAAATACTCACATGTTATTTTCTACATCTGTGTACTCATGAGAGCGGTTACATAAACACTTTGGAAGCAGGAACAAAATTCAAAGTTCTTCATTGTATTTTGATCAACAAGTGGACGTCACAACAGTTTTTTAATCGATTTTGTGATGAAAGGTTTAGTTTCTTATTTGGGTTTTACAGTGCGAGTGTTCTTGATACTCTAAAGCACCATGTAATGTTTCCTGGGTTCATGGGTGGAACTGCAAGTATCGTCCTCTGCTTCAAATAATCTTCTTTTACTTCAAACCGTCTTCTTCAAATCTTCTTCAAATCTTCAAACTGTCTTCTTTAAATCTTCAAACCGTCTTCTTCAAATCTTCAAACCATCTTCTTTAAATCTTCAAACCATCTTCTTCAAATCTTTTTCTTAGTTTTGCTTCCACAGGGTCATGGGGAATGTGGAAGCTTTCACAAAACATCGGGCTCATAAGGAGCTTTATGTCGAGTTACTGATAGAGGAGAGCTGAAATTTGCCTTAATTTATTGGTTGAATAACTGTCTGTGTAGTGTTTTATTGGACAAACTCTCCTTCATCTTCTTCTAAACTAAAGCAGACTTATTTTTCTTGCATTATAACAGTGTATTTTCACATATAGTGACTCCATGTAGTATGGGAAAACATTTCTTTTTACACATGACTTACTGTTGACATGCCCCTAAGCAAGGCACTACCCTCGTGGACTGTGGTTGTACAGTAATGTGGATGGAGCACGGTGGTGCTGGAGAGCGTTGCAGTATCACCCCCTGGTGGACAAATTTTATAAATGCATCAGTTCAACAGCTGGATGCCTCACTACACCTCCTTTCCTTCCTCGTTCCTTCTTTCCTATCTAGTTGTTAAACAATGTACAGCATTGCTGAAGTGACGATAAGCTCCCTTTATTTATTTTTAGCTTCTCCTCCACCTCCTCATTCCTCTCTTGTCACCTTCCTCCGTCTCCCTGATGTAATCACTTTCTCTGTAATTACTTTGTCTGTCTTGAGATGTTTCAATAATGAATATATATATTATATATTAATAATAATTTGTACTGTGTCAGACTTTTCATACCCAAACCACGGACATGCTACAGAAATAGACCTTCTTTTAGGTGCGGAGGAGCTTGGCGGAGTCTTTCTATTGTTCAGAATTACATTACTCCGTTTCTGTTGTATTTACTGTCCTCCATGTTTGGTCGTGTGTGCAAATTTCATGGTGACCATAATAAATTGACGTAAAGAGGGTAACACCACAAAATACGATGTGTTTTGTCATATCGCACAGCCTTAGCATGCAGAAGTGGAGTAATTAATTGTCAAAATTCATTTAATTATTTAATTATAGCTTGAGATCAAAAGGTTCAGGGGAAGAAGTAGCTTGTTCCAAACTTCGGATAGGTGTATCACAAAATGAAAATGAACATTTCAAAAGTTAATCTTTTGCCTCTTCCTTCATTCTTTTTGTTTTTCCAGGTCGGTGTACGACGGTCAGGAACATGGCCTCTTCATGGAGAAGCTGGACGCTCGGATCAGAAACCACGACCGAGAGATCGAGAAGATGTGTAACCATCACTTCCAGGGGTTTGTGGACTCCATCACAGAGCTGCTCAAAGTACGAGGGGAGGCGCAGAAACTGAAGGTAAGTGATGGATGGAGAGGAAAGAGAAACTTCTTTGAATTCTTGATACTTTTCTCTCATACGTTTTTTTTCTCTGTCAGAGTCAGGTGACCGACACCAACAGGCGTCTTCAGGATGATGGCAAAGACGTAAGTTGAAACAAATATCAATGCTGAGAATCAGGAAGACTTCTTAACTAACTCTCCTCGCCTCCTCTTTCTCCTCTTTTTAGCTCACCGGCTCGATGGAGGAGCTGATACAGTGTCGAGTGCAACAGAGAAACATCGCGACAACCATCGACAAACTGACGCACTGCCTGCCAGGTAACACACACTAGATATGTGCTTGAGATGTGCTTTGGGGCTTAGATTTGAGTCCTTAAATTGTGTTTAACCTGTACTATGACGTGTTTTTTTCCTCGAGCAGCTGTAAAAGACATTTCCTGTTTTTAATCAAACTGTTTTCTTCATCTCTCTTTGCTCTCCCCAGTCCTGGAGATGTACAGCAGACTTCAGGAGCAGATGAGGGCCAAAAGGTGTGTTACTGATTCTGTTTTTTTGGGGTTGCATCTCACCTTTTAGTCTGAGTATCAAAATCTTGGGTATTTAGTTGACATTTCGGTTATGAAGCGGTTTACTTCATTTTTAGTAAGACATTAACCTGGCCCTGCAGCAGGCGAAGGCGAAGGAAAGGACGACTTGGAGTGCTGACCATCCGCTATCGGAACTGCATTTTGGGCCATTGAATGGTCAGGAAAGGTGATCCGAAGCATTAGCTCTGGAACCACACTCCTGGACGTAAGATGTTACTTTACTGCTTTTCAAAGCCGATGATGGAAAGATGAGACTTCACCGGCTACCTGTAGCATTCAATTCAAATAGCAAATGCTTGCCTACAAAGTAGTCTCCGGTTTTGCACCCACCTACTTGATCGCCCACTCAGGCACGTTACCCTCGACCGTTGCGTTCCTCCAGTGAACGGTGCCGAGCTCTTCCACCCGTACGCTCAGGGCAATCCAAACTTTCTCGTCTGTTGTTCCCCGTTGGTTGAACGTCCTACCAGTCCCTACCAGATAAAAGAAGTCTGAAGACCTCCAGCTCTTCAGAGAGGACCTCCTCTCCAACACTACCAACAATTGGACATGATAAAATTATCCAACTCTAGAACCGTCACTGGATTTAAACCTTTTTTTGTAAGTCGCTTTGGATAAAAGCATCAGCTAAATGTTTAAATGTAAATATAAAGTTGTCTTCACTGTGATCTTGTGTGTTTTTAAGGTTATTAACCTGAGATCTCACAGATGTCTGATGAATATATACTGATGTTTAAACGTGTTTTCCATTCTGCATCTCCTCTAATATGCATTTGAACATTAAATGTCAGTAAACGGTGGACTGTGAGTGTTGTTTCTTAGCTTTCAGCCACTAGGTGGAGCAAGAGCGCTTGGAATAATGGCACGGATTGCTTCACTCTGTGTCTTTTTTCCTCCTCCCTGCCCTTGGCCTGACCTGCAGACAGAAGTCTGGTTGGTCATAAATTTGTCGTTTGTTTGTGTGTTTTTCTACTTCTCTCTGTCCTGCGGCTGCTGGGCTCTCAGAGAGCAGGGAGAGGTCAGCCAACAGCGACTGCTCCTGGAGAGAGAAAGTGTGTGTGTGAGAGATGCAGTGGCGTGAAGTGGAGTGAAGTGTTTTGGGGGATATTGTATTGCCAAAGATCCCTGAGGTGTATCTGAGTTTATTTATTTCTATGTGTGCATGCTTGTGTTTATCTTGGTGTGTTTCTGCTTGCTTTTAGTCATGCATCTGACAGCCTGGACATTGTTTTATTGCTGCGTGTCTGTTAGTTTTGCAGATTTTTTCTCCTTTATCCAGAAACTCTAAAGTTATAATCGGCATCTGCAAAGCTACAAAGCTTGGCGTGAACAAAACCGAACCAAATCTGCTTTAAAATGAGCTCATAAGAAATCAATTGAGTGTATGATTGAATAAATACCTTTTTTTTTTTTTTTTTTTAAACTGCTTTGTATTCTTGCATTTGTGCATGTGCGTGTCAGGTACTACCCAGCGCTGAGGACGTTGGAGCAGCTGGAACAGACGTGTCTTCCCAGGGCTGGTGAGTACCGGTTCTGCTCCATCATGGCGGAAAACATCCCCAAACTGAGGACACAGATCCGGGACACGGCCATGACTCAGCTGCGAGACTTCCTGGAGAGCATCCGGAAGCACTCTGACAAGATAGGAGAGACCGCCATCAAACAGGTACCTGATTGTACACGCTCAACATGCTCACAGATACAACCAGACAAAATCCAACCACTAGAACTCGAGATATAGTCTCTTTTTTCATATTCCACAGATTCATTTTTCTTGTCAAAACCCAGTGCCTACATTACCCACAATGCAGCTCATGGTTTGGGTGTGTTATGAAGCCCTGTGGGGTTGCCTTAAATCGACAAATTCTTGGACGACTTTGACGAACTTTGTCACCCAGCATTCTGTCAATCCTTGTCGTAGGATTGGTGATATCGTGTAGTGATACATCAACCTGAGTCCCGCCAGTTGAGTAGGTTTGGTACATGTTCTTCATAGAACCAAGTGGATACAAGGAAAAATACGTATCAATAAGTACTGTGACAGTTCAAGAGGGGATAGATTTAGCATGTCCAGTTGTTGGTAGTGTTGGAGCGGAGGTCCTCTCTGAAGAGCTGGAGGTCTTAAGGTTTTTGAAGGTAGAGAGCGACACCAATGATCTGGTAAGAACTGGTAGGACGTTCAACCAACCGGGAACAACAGACCACAAAAGTTTGATTTGTCCTGAGCGTACAGGGGACAGAGCTAGGCGTTGTTCATCGGAGAAAATAACTAATCTATGGACAAATATCATCAAAAGTTTCCAGTAATCCTGAGATAAATGCATTCTTTCCACCTTTTCCCACAATAGTCCCCCATTCCATCACATCTGAGACACATCTGGGACTTTTTTTTTTCATTAAAAACAAATGCAGCACACAATCAGAACTGTCAGCTTTGCCTTATTTATGTCTTGCAGCATATTTTTTCTGGGGAAAAAAAACACAAAGTACAGCTGAGACTGATGGGAATGTCATCATTTTGTAGGTATTCGGTCATAAAACAAATACATTTTGACTTGATGAGAGCACGACACGAAAAGTCAGAGGATCACCAGAGTTATTAGAATCCATCCTGAGAGGGGAAATTCACTCGCGTTCCAAGTTTTGATGGCAATCCGTCAAATGGTTTGTTGAGATATTTCTGTCGGGATCATAAGCGGTGTACTTACTGACCCTACCATCTCTGGAGCAACGCCCATACTTGCCAACTTGGAGACCTCAAAAATCGTGACGATTTCGAAACCAAAGCAGGGGGTGAAATGTTGTTTCCTGCATTCTGCTGACTTTTAAAGAATGAAAATAACACGACAATTAAGTAGTACACTGCAACACCATTTTTCTGCTTGTCAGCCTGTGATGGCGGTTCACAGTCGTCTCGGTCGTCTTTCTTTGAGAAGAGTTGAATCTGGGGCAACTGGACTTCAAATTTTACTTTTAATTCGCAGGAATAATACAAAACAACTGTCCTCTCTGTCTTAAACTAATATTAACTAGTTTTCATTTTACTTATCCCATGTTTTTCAGCAGTTATACATGCTGAACAGTGCCAGGAAAAAGGTTGTAATAACCAAAAGTGAAAAAAAGTGTGAAATGTTGTCGTAAATCAAGAGAAGTAACTGAAAACCGGAAAACAAAAACGTGATTCTTCGGGAAAAAATCTGTACTATTGTGGCAAAAAAAAAAAAATCCTCCATCCCCTTTCGTTAAAACACTTAGGACTTGAGCTACGAGCTGCTAAAAGCTGACGATGTTCCCAAGCTGAGAATTTCCCAGGGAAGAAGTCGTCTCGTCTCGACTCTCGGCCTGCTCCACAGCTGTGATGGTGTACCACAGTCGCAGCACTATTGGCGCAGATAGCAGTCAGTACAGATTACTTCTGCGGTCTGAAGGCAGACAATCACAAAGTCTGTCTTTTTATCCTCAGCTTTCGGCGTCCACACAGTAGTTCATCTTTCAAATAATGAATGTGTGTGTACCTGCTGCTAACATCAGTGCACACACTGTGTGTGTGTGTGTGTGTGTGTATTTGCTGATAAGGACTGCACAGTGTTATAGGCTCTTATACCACAATTGTTTTTTGTTCTCCATCATGTCATTCTCTCTCTGTCTGTTAATCAGAAGCAGCCTCTGTGTGTGTGTGTGTGTGTGTGTGTCTTGCTCTGTGGTTCCACTGCCAGTAAACAAGCGTGTAGGCGCTGCAGGAGACGCCGTGGCTTGTCAATGAACATGAACTCACTCACTCAAACACACAGACACACACACACACACACACTTGAGAAAGAGATCCCGCTTTTCAGCACTTACCTAATTGTTTTTCTGTTTTCCAAGGCCATGGAAGTCATATATGAGTGCGCCTGTTTGTGTGTTTTGTGTTCTCTTGTGGTATCCATAGCTCAAAGTGAGGCCTCTTGTTTATTTGTGTGCCTTCCATTATTTGGGGAATGTTGTTCCATGGGATTGCAGGATGACGGGGTGGGATGGGAATGAGGACGGAGCAGTTGACGACAGACAGATGAGCGGATGGAGACCGAGAAAAGTGACTGCACGGTCTGTTGTGTAGTACAAACTCAAAGAAAACCCAATGTGAAGTGTCTTAGTAAGGTGTTGGGTCAGAGCAGCTTCAATGCACCTTGCCATTGATTCGACAAGTCTTTTACTCTACTTGAGGGATGAGCACCATTCTTCCCAAAGATGTTGGTAGAGAGCTAGGTCTTCAGTGGGATTGAGTGGTGACTGAAGGCCATAGCATGTGATTTACATAGTTTTGATACTCATAAAACCATTCAGTGACCCCTCATACTCTATGAATGAAAGCATCATCATTGTCATCCTGGAAGGGGTCAAGTGGATCCCCATGGCAGAAGGCCGGTTTCCGACCAAACCCGGTGCTGGCTAGAACGCAGGTTTTTCCATTCATTTGAGTGAGGATAGTCTGGCAGTGCCGCAAAAAAAAACCAGCCGTGACCAACAGTGGTGAACCTTTGGAGAAACGCAACCTGACGTCACGCGACAGCAGCCGGTCAGTTGATCAGATGGGTCAAATCCCCCCACCGTCAGCATGAAATGTCACTGAAACTGAGCTGGCTCTAGGTAGACTTCATGGATTGCGCTATAATGCTCTACCTGTTGTGTTCTGGCTTTGTTTATTTCATGTGCCAAACTTCTACGCCCTCACCTCTTACCCCTCACATACGGGCGCACAACCCTGCGTTGATTCGCAGATTTGGTCTGGAACCAGCCTAACAGAGTCACTGTAAGAGTCAAGTATTCAGGCCTGTAGCGTTGTCTTGGTGTATGCTTCACATGAAACTTGCCCACTTGTATAAAATACGATCATTTATCTGATCACATTTTCCGTATCTGTAGGATAATTTTTCAACACTGAACTCTTAAATTTACGTTCACCTTTGGAATGATGGCTCTATGCACTGCAGTCCTACTGAAATGTCCTTTCTAGGGCTGCTGATTATCTCTCGTGCTTGGAAGGAGAGGAGAAGGCGGACAGTATTCAGTTGGTTGAAATTTGTGTCTTCACTGTTAGATGCTGCTAAATCCTGCACACTGGATCTTTTTTAATTTTTGGATGTTGGTCTAAAAAGCAATTAGAAAAATAATGATTTTCGGACAGTCTATAGTCTAAGCATTTAAATAATCGAGAAAACAATCCACAGATTGTGACAGTGAGAGAAGGCTGTCCTTATAACTCATAACCAATGGTCCAACCAGTTCAACTGTCTCATTCTTGAAGAATGTAATTTGTTGTGTCACATATATACTGCTGACAGGAAAGGTCAGACTATGCTGCACAACTCAAATCAGATATGAATGGATATCAGTTATCTCAGGTAACAGCTTTTGTAGCACATGTTGGCATTAGTTAGTGGTTTACAACTCCAACCATTGACCACTTAAGAAGCAACAATCACACAAATACTACTGCTTTTCAGGCCAGTCTTTATCGGTCATCAACGTATGGGAAAAAAAGAAAGAAAAGAAAGTAGATTGTGAAGTCTAATGACTTTTGTCCTCTAGATGTCGCTAGAGGATCATTTCACACTCTTAATCCAAAACATTGCTGTTGCTGGTTGACCAGTGATAAAGGTCCTCTTGCAGGCAGCAAACTCACCCACTCTTTTCAGTCAGAGAAACATAACAAATGCAGATGCTTCCCTACAGGACAGGAACGGGTCACTGAAGGGTTTGTATGAAGAGTATGAAGATACCAGATCACATCCCAGTTGAACACCTGGGGAGGTGTTAAAGTATTTTGATGGTGGGGTTCAATCAAAATACCTTTGTTGAGTAAACTCGGAGAACCTATGACAAAGTGCAGTGAAGATGTTCTGGTGGCCAACACCTTAACAAGACCCTTAGGGTTAGGGTAACCCCTTTAGTTGGTCATTCCTTTAATCTGTAAAACATTTGTTTACACTCCAAACAAGGGTGTAATGGTGATCAAAATGAAACTATGATGACAAAAATAAGAGTCAGGCACAGTCCCCACAAATCACTCCACATCCACACACTCTGAACCCTTCAGTGACCCTGAGGTGGGGGGTCCTGGGACCACAGTTTACGAATTACTGACATAGAAAATCCACTTGCATTCACTGAAGAAGCTAACCGCTAACTCCTCTAACCACTAATTACAAGGGAGATTATGGAAACCCCAGTGGTCCAGCAGACCTGATACTGATACTGGGATTATGTTGTTGTATCATATGTTTGGCTCAGAGTGCTTACACTCAATCAGAGGGCTCCTAAGTGTGTGTGCATGGACTTATTCGGACAAGCAAATTAGGAGCTCCTCTTCTTTCCTTCCTTTCCATTGTCCCTCCTTCACTCCTTTTTTCTTATCCTGCTTAGTTTTTCCTGTCTCTCCATCTCTTTCTCTCAGACAGTGTGTCTCTCTGGTGTGCTCTGTTCCAAATTAGCTCTAACTCTCTCTGTACCCAGCCGTCGTTACAGCTCCCTCGACCAAGGATGTGAAAATAAATAGATCTGGGGAAAGAGGAGGGGATGGAGGGAGGAGACGGAGGAGAGCGCAGGGCTTACAATGGAACTATTGTCTGTTGCCACATGCCCATGGAAGAAGAGGAGGAGGAGGAGGAGGAAGAAGAGAGGGATGAGAGAGGAAGAAGGCAAAGAGGGGGAGAAAGGAGGTTGGAGAGGGGAGAGAAGGAAAGAGGAAGAGATAAGGGAAGATGAGGACAATGGCGAAAAAGAAGGTGTACGGGGGAAGAGGAGGAACATGATGGATGTAGAGGAAGGAGAGAGAGAAAAGGGATAGATGGCAAGGTATCAGTGGATGAAAGAGATGATGAGAATAAAGGAAGAAGTAGAAGATAGAGAAGATGGATGTAGTAAGGACGTCACTGCGAAGAGGTGGACTACGAAAAGGAAAAGGAGGATGGGTAGAAAAGAAGATGAGACTGATGAGAGGAGAAGGTTGGGAAGTGGTTAACATCGGAAGATGGAGAAAAGGAAGAGGAAAAAGACAGGAAGAGAGGGCACGAGGACAACGAGGATATAAGACCGTGTTCAGACTGACTTTAGCAATATCTGATGGCTCCAAGTTCTCTTATTTGAAAATTAGCTGCTTTTCTTGGTATGTTTTGAGGTTTCGACCTTTAATTGGACAAACCAAGACATTTAAAGACGTCACTTTGGGCATTCTTCTTGGTGATTTTTAGATTAGCCGGCAGGCAGAAGAGGCAGGACTACCAACATGGGCCACCACCATGGCGCCATCAAAACGCCCTTTCAAAAACCAACGGGTGACGTGACGCATACGCTGTCCCTTCGTTTTACTGTCGGTGGCAACTCTTTGAAGGGATTAAAAAAATTTGTTGATGTGATCGTGAAATCCATCCTCGTGGTGTTGTAAACTTTTGTGTGGTGTTTTTGCGTCTACCAAGGCTTTAAACTCACAATTGTATCACTCAAACTGGCTTTCCTGGATCGTATTTCATTGTGTCATGGTGCCCAAAGCAAGAATGAGAGGATAGAAATCAAGAGACAAGATACAGAAGAATGATTTTTTTTTTTTTAAATAAAAAGAAGGAGTAGAGTCTTCTTCAACCAGAATTGTCTCCAAATGTCTTTGTCATTCTTTTATAACTCTCCCCTGTCATTTGTCATTTCCCTCTCTCTCTCTTACTCTGTCACATCACATTTCCCTCTCTCCCTCAAGATGTCCGTCCCCGTCTTTCTCTCTCCTCCGCTGTTTCCATCTCCTCATCTTTCCATCTACTTTCCCTCCCTCCCTCCTTTCTTCTCCTGCTCCTCTTTTTCTTTTATTCACTTTCAGCAGAGGACGAGTTCAGAGCTTCTGCTGTGTATTCGGTAGTTTTACACACACACACACATACACACACACAGACACACACACACACTAATGGGAAACAGATTGTTGGGCCTGTGAAGTGGAAGAAGATTGATTACCTGTATCTAGTTACTGAACACACACATGCGTGCGCGTGCAGCGGGGGTGGCGTAGGGCACGCGCTGGGTCGGTGTATTGAACCATCACAGGGAAAACGAAAATAGACTGTTATGGGTCATTGTGTCAGTCACTGTGTGTGTGTGTGTGTTGTCCGCTGAATACTGTTCCACCGTTCACTGCCATTGAGCGCCATTATTTCTGGTTCGAAGGCTGCCTGCCAAAAAGTGATCTATAGTAGGGATGTCCCCGTCAGGTTTTGCCCCAATCTGGATCCGAGTCATTTAATATGGAGTATTTTTCTATTCAGAGTGCCAAATTGATATTTCTATTTTACTACATAGTACAGCTGTGCCGTGTGCTTTGAGTACACCTCAGATTGTTTTTCAGTACTTGATACAGAAACACTATACTTGTGCTTTGGCAGAGTTTCTCCAAATCTCTTTTTAAATGTACCAAAACAAGCCAAACTTGTCAAACAATCATATCAATCAGTGTTTAACATCAAGTTAACGCAAAGCATCTGCACAAGACTGACTGAATAAAATACTCATCTAAAACGTTTTAGGTTTGCCAGATATCTTGAGCGAATTCAGGAAATGTTTGGACGAAGAATGTTTCAACTAAGACTAAAAATCTGACCAAGCATTCATCACCAGCTTGACGGTGCTTGGCAGTTTTCAGAACTCAAAAAGGACTCCAGAACTTCCATACCCAGTCTTATCAACGAGTAGTGCAGACAGTGGCCTGTCAAACTGTCTTCATGCCCAAATAACCCCCAAACCTGGTCTGCTCATTGGACAGAATTATCTTTTCTTTAGACTTTTTCACCTTGATTTTTTTTTTTTTTTGCATGGGTTCAAAAAACAAGAGATAACATGTTAATTAGTGAGCTTTAGAGGTGCTGATGGGCTGATTTTGTCTACTTTGCCCCTGTTTCCAGTCTTTAAGCTAAGCCAAGATAACTGGCTGCAACTTCACATTTAATGGACAGATATAAGAGTGGTGTCAATCTTTTGACCTAACTCTCGGCAAGAGTCATTCCTTGAAGAAAATACAATCTGCTCTCAACTTCTGTTGCCACTGGTAATATTTACAGGCATGGTCCACCTTCCTCCACATGTATCGCTTGCTGTTGCACATGAAACAGATGGTTTCTGCACCAGAAACAGCATTTTTATCAGCTGTGGTACCCAGAATAAACAGAGAGAAAGTCACTTTTAAATAACCAGTATCACTACTACTTAGTTGAAAATGACCTGCTGACTTACTTTTAACATTTAACATTCAACAGTCAAAACTCCGCACCTGGTGTCTCACTAAAAGCCTAATGTGCATTGGCAGATCCATGTTCCAAACTGCCTGACAAAGATAAAAATCATATAATTCAGTGCGGTTCGGCATGTATCCATCCTCTTGGATACATAACATGCAACACAAACTGTACCTTGGTTTGTTCAAATCTTGTCATTAAGTACATTTTTCTGCTTTTTTTTTTCAGTTGGTGGCAAGTTGTTTTGGAAAACAACTTGACTGCCGGCAGCGATTACTTTTGTGCAGTTTAGCCAAGTAAGAGTTCCTTAAAAGAACTGCAAACAGTCTACATTGTTATTACATACTACAAACCTCCGTTTCCTTTTCAGAGAATGGCGTGGACGCCTGTTTTTCACAAATCGTTGCAACTTTCCCACAATAAGCAGACCGTTTAAACCACTTGTCAACAAGAAGATCACTGCAACTTTGCTCTTTCACTTGCAATTTTTGTCAATTTCCACGCTCAGCCCGCAAATACACACAGAAGACTGCAAATCGCCTTGAAGTTTGTCAGCGAAACCATGCAGCACATATTTATCTCGGGGCTGCCTTGCGGTGTTGCCACAGTGTAATATCAGAACATTTTACAAATATTTAGAGTCATTTTGCACTAAATGGATTATATTGTGGCTCTCTGATTCTGGTCCTTGTCCCCAGCAGTTTGTTCTTGCTTCCTCTTGGGCAATTCACATCCTTGTGCCTCCTTCATTGCCATCATCTTTTCACCTTCTCTCACCTCTTCTTCACCACCTTTCCCATAGTCTTTTCTCCTTCTCCTTCTCTTTCTTTTCCTTATTGTCCCGTACATGATTCTGTCCATTCCTTTTTTTTCCCACGTTTTCCTCCTCCACTCTCCTAGTTTTCCTTTTGGGATTGTGCGCAAGAGATGACGCACATTCCCACACTTGTGCTTCAAGTGCCACACCAAATGCAACCTCTAAAGAGAAACGCGACAAAAGACTGGGGTTAAAAAGGTTTCTATTTACAACAGAACATGAATGGTAGTGTGAGTGTGTGTATAGAGCATACCAGTAGATGCCTCAGGACAGACATACACCTGTTGAAGAATGCTAAAGAGTCAAATTCGACTGACGTAGGTGCTGACGTCCGAATCTGCAGCACCGCATACTGTAGGAAAGATGCTTTTCTATGTCATTCATTACCTCTCTCATGTCTGTCTTTCATGGGCTCCTGTCTTTTGAGGTCTAGTTATGTTCATTTGCATGTGGAAAGAAAGAAAACCATTTGACTATTTAGAAAGGAATTCCATGCATAGAAAAAAGTGTCGCTGACAAAACAAGACTCTTCATTATGTGTCCGTGCCTTTTCTTTTTTCTTTTCTGTTTTTTTGTATGAAGTTTTCTCATAGATTATTCTGTGGTAGTGTTGTAACTCCGATTCCAAAAAGGTTTGGACGCCGTATCAAATGTAAATAAACACAAATTGCAATGATTTGCAAACCTTTTTTGGCAATGAATACAGTACAAAGATGTATATATTATATGTATATATGGATATGTATATATTAAATGTTTGAACTGATGAACTTTATTGTTTTATCGCTCATTCTGAATTTGATTTCTGCAATATGTCCCAAAAAAGTTGGGGCAAAAGACTAGGAATGTCGTGGAACGCACAAGTAACACCTTTGACCCCTCAGGTGGCACTAAAGGGTATTACTACATGTGCTCAGGAACACTTTGTCGGTAAACACAGTTCGTCTCAGCATCTTTTTAAATGCAAGTTAAGACCATGCAAAGCGAAAGCCAGATATTAAAAAAAATGCAGAACCATGGGTGACTTCTCTCGGCCTGAGCTCATCTGAGACAGACTGACTGAAAGTATGAAAGTGTGCTGTGGTTTGATGAGTCCAAATTTCAAATTGTTTTTGGAAATCATGGACCTCACGTCATCTAGGCTAAAGAGGAAAAAGATGATCTAGATTATTAGCAGCCCAAAGTATGATATAGGGGTGTGTACCCATGGCATGGGAACCTTACACATCTCTGGAGGCACCATTAATACTGAAAGGTACATACTTGTTTTGGAGGTATTGTGCCTTATTGAGCAAGACTTGCTGAGAATATTTTTAGAGATTGTTTTGTCACCTATTCTTCTTTCCTCAAAAGAGATTTTCTGTGTTCATACTGGTTTCTAGGCAGAGGAATGAGGCTTTCCACCGATTTAGTTTGTTTTGCTTGTGTCTTATTGTGTTATATGACTCATTAGTCTCTTATGTGTGTGTGCGAGTGCATGTGTGTGGGCATTAGATCAAAGATGGCATTGTATTCCCCCAACATCACTGATATTGTGTTCTTCCGGGTATGTGCATATCCACCCTTCTATGAACACCAGTTTTTCTCATTACCGTTGTCATTAGAGGTACAAATCAAGGCGCTTGAAGTCTCTGACGTATTTATTGACGTCCTTATCGACAGATTTGAGTGCACAAGGTAGACTACGTGCTGGCGCCGGCGAGTTGAGGAAGCCGCAGCATTCACTTAAGTTTTCAAAAGGGCCTAAGGCGGATCTGGGTGTGGATGGAAAGATGCACTCAGTTTTTAGATCTGAAAGGGTTTTCCCCCCATAACAAGGTTTTCCCACAGAAATATTTTGGTGGCCAAGTTGAGGTCTGATGAACAAATCCAAGAAATAGCCATATTCATATTCAGATATTAGTGGTTGTGTTAAAAAAGACTGCAAAATCAAAACATGGTATTGATAACAATAGAGAATAATCATTTGCGACAAAAGAGTTCGGCGGTAGGGTTAGCCATCTCTGTTTTTATTTTGTGTTGGATACCAAAGCTTCCTGTTTGATTCTTTTTATTTTTAGTATTCCTGGTCCAACACTGCCGCAGAGGGAGCTGTGTGCATCATTTCCCCACAATACTTGGTTTTCCCCAGATAGTTACATAGACAGGACATAGTTTACATCAGGTATTACATTGCACATTGCATTGTTCTGTGGATAATCTTTCCATTTGGACTGCATTTCCATTTCCTTCTGTCTTTGCCCCACCTTGTTTTATGTCGGGTTATTTCAGGAGGAGGATAGGATCACTGCTACTTTACCCAAATGTATGATGTATGTAGACATGCTGTATATTTGATTGGTTGTCCGCTCTGAACACTAATATTCAACTCGACGCTGTGTAGACGTATCTTTTTCAGGCACTTAAATATACATAAACACCTACATTTAAATGAAATCATTTCAACTACCAAAACCACAGATCAAATGTAAGCTTTCCCTGTCTTGACTTTCAAGCGCTGAGCACTAATGATATGCTCTTTGTTTTGGGTTTCATTGACTCTTCATCCTTCCTGTTCTTCCCTTCCTGTCTTGCTATTTTCCCTCTGGTGTATTCTTAGGTGCTTTGGTAAATCGCTTTTATAGGTCCATGGGTATTTTCATGGGAGTGGCAGGTTTTACTTAAAGGTCTCAAACAGTGACCTCATTACACCGTCCGCAATTTCTAAGCTTTTCCTCAAGCAGTCTTAAAAATTGGAATTGGTTAAGTGTTATTTATTGCTTAGTTGCCTAAAAGGATTAACATGTTTGAGAGTCCTCCCCCTTTTTTTTTTTTGCTGGTGTATTTTTTTTATTTCTCTCCATCTCCTCTTACTATAACCCATGTCACGATGACTAGAATGGAGTTTGATTGCAGATGGCGTATCATTGTTATCAGTAAACATCTGTTTTTGGTGTCAGGCCTTCAAAATCAAAGCGACTCCGCTGCTCTGAAGTTGCGCCAAAAGCTAAATGCAACAAGTTCCCCTTCCTCTTTTGTGGCTTTTGAAAAGTGTTCTGGGAAATGTAGGAAAAAACTGAAGTAGAAGCAAACAAAGCATCTTAAGGGAGAGAAGGTACCACCCAATAAAAATCAGTTCCAGTGGTCGAATTTGACCTTTATGGCTTTCTGATGTGTTGTTCTTCAGGCCCAGCTGCAGCGCTCGTTGGACAGCTCCGTCTCCACGCAGCCCAGGGCCCTGTTTGGCCGACGCAGCAGAAAGGAGGCGGCGGCGGCATTGGCGGGCACAGACAGCGGCGGACAGGGTGGCAGTCCGGTGTCAGAACAGGACTCTGGCATCTTGGATGTGGAGGATGAAGAGGAGGAGGAAGTGAGAAAACTACAACCACACACACAAACACATGAAAGTATTGACGCTGCAGGTGATGTTAGTAGACAATAAAAGGAAGGGACAGGATATCATGACCTCTAATCTCCAACATCTAATCCAAATTGGTCCATACAATTTGTCTTTGATTGGTTGTTGCCCTAACCCTAACCGTACAACCCTAATCAAATCAGTCATTGCTTTCTCTTTATTGTTTCTCCGTCTTGACTTTTTGACTTATGTCCATGTGTCCCTTCTACTATAATTGACATGGTTCCTCTTTCCTCTTTTAGTTGGATGTCATAAGGGTTGGCCTCATGTTGGCAGTATTAGGGCCTCGATTTTTACATAGTTGCTTGTCAGTTTTGCATTAGGTTCTTTGTGATGTTGACTGAAATACCTTTGTCGGAAATGTACAGGAAAGCCTTTCTTTTACTTTTTCTTTATTAGTAAAAACTTTTTTGTTAGCCATATGTATGTTCTTTACTTTTTGTCTTATTAAACTGAATATTTTTGGTATTTCCAATTACAAAACAAGACAATTAAAGACATCTCCTTGGACTTGGACTGCTTGGAGTAACTAGGATCTTTCCACTCTTCTCTGGACCCAACGATTCATCTAGAAAATAATGGACAGATTAATCATGAATGAAAATATACAGACCCAGCTGCCTTGCTTTGGTTTCGTAGAACTGGGTTGCAGCTCATCCATTTCTATTACAAATGTTGGCCTCAAACTGCTGTTTAATTATATGATACTATATCATGTTCTTGTAGAGTTTTCTGCAGGCATTTCAAGCCCAGGAGGTTCATCACCGATTTAAAGAACAGTAGGTTAAGTTCATCAATAATATGTTTACAGACAGTTCAAAAGATGAACTCGTAGAATTTCTGTCATGAATAAACAATGGCCACAAAGCTTTTTGACACTGAACTCTTCAAGTCATCCTCGGGGATCAAAGTCCTTTTTTGCAGCCCTTGTTGTTTCACACTCAAGGAAAGCGAAGTACAATGAAGTTGAAGAGAATAGAGCTGAACTTGTCACCCCTGTGCTACCATTCTGTTTTAAGGTCCCTGTCGTCCCCTTGGCTTATTTACGTCCTGTAAACTTGACTCAACCCTCTTCTCGGGAAGACCTTGGCTTGAACAAAGGCCTGACCCCACGGTCGCCAGGGTTACGACCACGTTGGCGCCGATGGTTGGCATCGCCGCAGCCGTCGTCTCCTCACGCCATCCCTGCCCCTGCTATGTCTTTCCCTTTCCTCCCCTTCCCTTCATTTACTATCGTCCCCCTGTGTGTCCGTATCCTCTTTGTCTTTGCGGCCTTTGTCCTTCTTTTCTTGACCTTTTCTTTGGCCGACTCTTCTCACACCTTTTCTCCTTACGTTTCATTATCATTCCTTTAAACTTTAAACTTACATGTACCTGCCTATATCCCTCTTTGTCGCTCTTCCTCTTTTCTGTCTCCATCCCACCTCTGTCTTTAAGTGGTCAGACTCTTTGTTTGTCCGCATTTGTTTCAGAACTCTGTGTGCGCGGTTACATCAAAGCTGGCATTGTGCTGCTCCTCCAATGATTTTTACAGAAAGCAAACTTTCCAGAGGGCAAGAGGGCACATGGTTTTTTGCTTTTGTGTGTCTGTGTGTTAAAATGGGTAAATTGCCACTGTGTTGTCCTCCGGAAGACAGAGGATGTGGTTAGAGAGGAAGGAATGGAATGTGGGATGGTTAGACGGAGGGATAGATGGAAAGAAAAAGAGGTATGAACGTCTGGTGACACCGTCAGAAGTCTTTCAGACAAAATAATGAAGTGCTGCAGAATGCTTCCCTCAGAAAACCTGACCTGAAAAACAATAATTGTGAAATATAATATTTTGCCAGAACATATACAGTCGTATAAAGAACCTAAAATGATGCAACTAACAAAGTCAGTCTTGTGTGAAGCAGCCCATCTGGTGGTGTTTTGTTCATCAGGTGAATCACATCCAGTCTCATTACACAAATTGTTTTTCTCTGTAGGTCCCAGGAGCTCACGACTTGGTGGACTTCTCTCCGGTTTATCGCTGTCTGCATATCTACACTGTGCTGGTGAGTTCATCCTTCTTATCTCCAGAACTTCACATGATGTTGTTTTATCCTCGACTTGACTTGATCCAGCAGCAGTCCAGCACACACGTGAAGTTCAGACGTAATCTAGCCTTTTCCGATGGTCATGATGAGGTCTAACAACGATTCGTTCCCGTTATAAGCCACCTCTAATGTCTCCGACCCCACTATGCACACAATTGCTAACTCATAACAGTGTTTTGTGGTGTGAAGCATGATTGATGCTTGTTAATCAAGCAGACATTAGCCCAAATTAACAACTTCTGAGTCTTGTTTGACTCAATAATGAGTTGACATAAATCAAAACTTATAGGTAGTATTGGTAGATGCTGATAGCTCAGTTTTGTGGGGCTAAATGTGTTCAGTTCTGACTGACTTGACTGACTGCTTTTTGAAGAAAGATGACCTGGATGACTGAGAACCTTCACAGAAAGCTGCTTAATCAGCAAAATAAAAAGTTATTTTTTAAATGACCAGAGACCATCACCAGTCCACGTCCTGGTGGTTGGGGTGGGGGGGACGCTGCACTAAAGCAGTCCTGCTCATTGATTTGCAACATTGTCTGCAATGACCTAATTCTAGGGGAATCCACCATGGTTAAAACGTCAAAATCTGTGACAGTTGACGGCCGTCTTGTGGCGTACAGTATGTCGTCATGTCGCCCAACCCTAAAGTAGAATTACCACCACAACCACCACCAAGTTTTATGTGCAGAGACGTATGCGATGCTGTAAGATGAGGCCTCTGACTCGAGCCTGGCTTCACTCCAACCAGGCTGCTGCAGTGTGTGTGTGTGTGTGTGTGTGTCTCATCTCAGTTAGAGTGAAAGCGACATGGGTGGAGGTGTTGACTGGGCTATGACTGGGTTAGTTGCACGTTTCGGGGGGGTGCATGTATGTGTGTGTGTGTGTGTGCACCTTCAGGCCTGTAGAGGCTTTGACCGGGCCAACACGGCCATAGGGTCGACTGTTTCTGTTCAGTGTGTGTGTGTGTCTTGGGGCTCTCTGGCAGGGGGACAGGAAGTGCATGAACTTTGACAGGAAGGAGAAAATGAACGGGCAAAAAGAGCGATGGAGGGAGGGAGGGAGCAAAAAAACGGAGAGAGTGAGGTTAGAGAAAGGCTAAAGGGGGCGAGATGATGGAAGCTGTGAAGGAGCGGAAGAATAAAAGAGATTGGGAGGGTACAGGGAAGGGAGAGCAAGGTTTAATGATAGAGGAGGAAAAGAGATGAGGGAAGAGAAGAGAGGTCAGAAAAGTTTAGGTGGGGGTGAGAACAGGGTAAATTTCACAGTGGTGAGGGAGGGAAGACGAGAGGGGAAAAAATAAGACAACACTGTATTTCAGGGAGCCGTTGGTTTGGCTGTTTAACGTTAGCATCATGTGAGCTGTGAGGGTATGACATCTTAATGATTGGCGGGCTTTAACGGTGACTCTTAAAGATACCCTGTGGAGTTTTTAAATCCAGCGATGTTGTAATTGGCTCCATATTTGAATAATCATTTAGAAGTTTATAGTTAATGGCGGAGTCCGCCATTCAAGCGTTGGATTGAAATTGCTTGACGGATTCACAGGAAACGACGCAGCACGTAATCCAGTGTCATTTTACTGTTCGCTCTCCTGTAGTCGTATTAGAGCGATTGCTGTTGCTGCTGCTTCACATTAAAAGCATTGTACCCGTGAAACACGTTGATTTTATTGTGAAGCAGCCACAGGAAACCAAACGTGTTTGTCACTAAAGATAGAACTGAACCAAATCCGTTATTAATTGTGAAGAACTGCTGTAATGGTCCTTTAAATGAATTCATAACAAGGAAAGTGTTTTGGGTGGAAGCAAGGGATAGACGGAGGGATGGAATAAGAGAAATGGCCACCATGAGCCGAGTTCTGTTCGAGGTTTGTGCCTCTTAAAGGAAGTTTTTCCTTGCCACTGTCGCCAGGTGCTCGGTCATGGTGGTAATTGTTGGGTCTCTGTGAATGATATAAAGATATGGATGGAAGGATGAAGAGAATAGGGATTAAGCCGAGAATGGAAGTGGTGGTGGAGTAATAAAGAGGCGAAAGTGCAGGAGGTCCAACTTAAATGACGAACAAGTGGTAGTGATAAGAGGGAGGGAGGAGGGAGGAGGGGAGGGTAAAGGTCAGCAGAGGTGCAACGGCAGCGTTTACAGGAAGGACAGAGGAGAGAGTGAATCAGCTACAGGGCGATAAGGAGCGAAGAGGAGGAGGGAGGGAGGAAAGGAGGGAAGTCACGGGGAGGTTAAAGGGGCAAAAACAGGAAGACGAGGGTGAAAACACAACACAGAGGGGAGAGAGAGAGAGAAGAGAGAGAGAGAGGTAACTACAGGGTGAGGGAGAGAGTAGAGGAGGAGGAGGAGGAGGAGGATGAAAATGACGAGGAGAGGACGAAGGAGATCGGGAAAGGAGTGTGTGTTCTGTCTCCGGAAGGTGATGAAAGGTTTGACCTCCTCACCTCTGAGGTCAGCCACACACACACACAAACATTTCTTCACTCCGTCCTTCGTTATTTGCTGCAAGTATTTTTGGATTAAAACGTTAAAACAAGTCAGGTTTTGTTTTGTTCTTGTTTTTTTTTTTGGCAAAAGGACACAAAATCCACACACACACACACACGCACACACACACACGGCTGAAACTGTTTTATCCATTAACGGCGTGTCGCAACAGTTTGAATGACAGGCCATTGGGCAGAGACGTGGATTTACCATTAGAAAAGAAAATGTCCAGCACAGTTTGCTGTACTGGGTAGGGGATTGACTGGAAAATAATGAACACACACACACACGGTTTGATTGTTAAATGAGAATGACTTGTGCTCACACAGGCGCGCGCATGTAACAGTTTCATTTATTTTTCTAGTAAACCTGGATGTGGAATCCCATTTGCAATCAAGCTCCACCACTTTCTCCACATTTTCTCCTCCTCCTCCACCTCTCTTCCCTCACTCCGCCTCCACCTCTCCTTCTCTTTTCCATGTTTAAAGTCCACGATTTTCCAGCCATAGTCGAGCCGTGTCGGAGCTCGAACAATACTCCTTTGTTGCACTCGCACACGTACCGCACGTTGAGAAATGTGGACAGAGTTGTGATCGATGTAAACACGGGCCCGAAGAACATGCTGAGTCGAGCAGAGGAGAGACGAGATCAGCAACAGAAACTGGTCAACTTTAAGCTGCACCAGAACAGGACAGCTGGAAGTGACAGGACAGATTTGACACTTAGACATTTAGATATTTCTAAGCGTTTAACATCACTGTTTCGACAAAGTGGGCCTCTGACTCCAAAGTCATGAAAGCTGATCATAGCTCATGCATCCGTGTTGCAACACGCACTTTTATTTAACCTCTTTCTGCTGAATATGAACTTCTCTGCAAAAGAGGAATTGTTTGCAGATGGTTATGAGTCAAGAGGTAATGAGTACAAATCAAGTGGCAACCTCCTGTGGCTGTGAAGTGGAGCCAACGCGGAAAAACAGTTTTGGTCTCTGTAGCTAATTTCCCCGTTCATGACAACTGTACTGAGGGTGAATTTATATACAACTCACCTGTTCATATTATATATAGGCTTAAAGTTATGCAGGATTAAGAGCATGGCCGACAGGTGGGTGCTGTCACAGGTGTCTAGTTTTAGTAACCAAGCTTCGTTCATCCCGCCTCAGCTCCACCCATGCTCCACGCTTGTGGATGTTTTCAATAAAAAGAAGCTATGGGGATGACAAGTACTAGCCCAGGTGGCTAGGTTGTTACCCACTAGCCCTGTAGTTGTGTGAGTTGCCAACGACTTGCGCTACGTTGGAAGTTTTGACCATATTGAATCGGTTTTATCTTGTTTTTCTGCTCCTTTGTATCTTTATTTCTTGACCTTTTTCTTTCTTTCTCATATTCTCTTTGGGCTCTGTGTTTTTCTTACTTTGTTTCTGTATTTCCCTCTCTGTATATCTCTTCACCTCCACTGTTTATGTGGCATTACGGCTGACACACACACACACACACACACACTCACACGCATACTTCAGCCCTGTGTTTCACCTCTGTGCTCTCTCTCTCTGGGAGAGCGAGCACTGTGTAATGAAGGGTTCATGGCCATTTGATGCCGCTCGTTTGTTGAAAACACATTGTTCAGCTGAGGGTCAAACTGGGAATTAAAGAATTAAAGAACACAGTTCTGTCGCCCCACAACATCAAACTGAACGCGGTTCCAAAACACTATCTTGATCTCGACCAGTGAGATTTATATTTTTACCATCCACTTTATGGTTTTGTTTGTAACTTTGTGAAGTGTTTTCAATGGACATTGTTCAACTGAGGGTCAGATTAAAGAATTAAAGAACATGCTTCAAACAAAACTCCCCTCTAGGTCTTTATTTTTTTATTATACTGTGTTGGTGTCCTCATCATTTATTCGAATAACGATCATTTTAGTGTAGGATGCCCAAGACAGAAGCAACTTAAAGTAGAATTTTCTGTTAAAGATGGATCAATAAAAGCTGTAGACAAGCAGAACAAGAGCAATGTGGAAAAAGGGTAAAAAAGGAGATGTGGTACAACCTCATCTGGAGCAGACAACGTGACGCTCAAAACCTTTGTATAGATGCACATTCATGTACAGAGAAAGAGCTCATTAAAGGGGCACTCAACCAATTTAACACACAAAATTCAGCTTCATTAGACCTACTACAAAGCCTGTGAAACTAATGTATAATGGCACCCTGGAAGGAGGTTCGAATTTGCTTGCACCCATCAATGTTGTTCAAATGGTTATCAACATTTCATCGCAGCGGTCATCACCTAAACTAACCGGCCACTTCATTATGTACACGTACACATCTTAAACTCTGCTATAAATTCAAACATAATGATCAGTTTTTACTGAAGTTGTAGTTTGCAGTGGTATTGAACTTATATTGAGGTGTTTCAAATATTTTGGCCACCCTAATCAAATTCATGAGACGACCACAATATTAGAAACACATTTCAATATAATAGACTCAACACCACCACCCACTATGACCTCAGTAATAAACATGATTCATAAGTATTGCCTTTCTGACCATCTGTGTCAAAGAAAGTGAACAATTAGCTCAGTCCATAGGGACTTTGCAGGGAGTGAGGGTGGCCAGTTCATGTCAAGCTCTGAGGGTGACGCTACATGGCTGCCCATCACTCCACCATCCCCACACGTGCATGCCTATAAGCCCTGATGGTGTGTACTTATGATTTCATCTTTTTCTTGGTTAAATGGCACAATCCCGTAAAACACAAAGACATGCTTTTTGAATTCTCGAAAGCGTCTCTGTTTTCATTCCCGTATCGTACCGCCTCCTATCATAGTGATAGCAGGTATTGGTCACCACACACATGTGCATGTAATGTCACCACCAGAGCCCAGCGGTCAGCACTGTAGATATAAGTGTGTGCCAGTGGTGGTCTGGTCTGGAGGTAAAGGGCACTTGTCATGTTATCTACCCAGTCCTGGGCTCTTATCTCTGAGCTCACCAAAGGACTGTGGGTCCTGGTCTGGGCCCTTGATAGACCACAAGTTTCTTTCACACACATGCAGATAAGAGAGAGCTTCTGTGTAATGGAAGGAAAAGATATGAGGTGGTCAGGTTTAGAAAGCCAATTCTGTCTTTGCGTGTGTGTAGGCTTTTTTAGTTTTGATGTCTGACCAGTGACGCCAAGCAAAAACTGAACAGCTACCAGCGCCAGTCATCAAAGACACGCTCTGTCTCTCACATTACCTTATCTCAACTTTCCCATCATTCAGTGGTTTAGGCCTTTTGGTTTTGTACCTCATTTAAAGTCGTCCTCCCCTGAAATCAATAACAGCCTCAAATAACCTTTTAACACTTGGCTGCGTACCTCGCTACTGTCAACGACGAAGAGCAGCTTCACCATTTTGGACCACATCAGTTAGTTGAAAGAACATGACGTGGGTAATCCTGACAGCTAAAAATGGGACACCATGAATGAAAATTGAACAGCAGCAATATTCTGTTGGACAGATTTAATCTGGCTTTGACTTGCCCCTTTTTTTTCCATTGATGGGTATTTGCTGGTCCTTTTAAAGTCTTTAAAAGTCCTACAAGTCCCTATCTATATGAAGTCCTAACTTTTAAATAACGTTTGAGTTACTGATTGTTTAAGCAGTCAAACGGGGGAAAGATGGTAAATTATTTCAGTCCGTCTTGCAAGACGTGCAATCTATTGCGGAACGGAAAATAATGTCCTGAAATTTGTATTGTAGATGGTTTAAGTTGTCATCAATAACCAGAAGCAGAAATATACATCATTACGTCAATATCTTTGATTTCTTTTTCGTGGATTTCCACCCGGTTTAACCATTAAATGTCTCCTCCGACAACGCTTCCCTGTTTTAATCTTATGGAAGCTGTCAGATTGTGTTGTGAGGGAGATCCTGACTCACTGTGCATAGTGGAAAGAAACAAAGACATTGTGACATCACATAATCACCTTCTGTAAAGAGAGGGACTCACTGCTGGAGTGTTCTCCAAAGAGTTGTCAGGGAGGACTGACCGGGTTGCAACGACTTTTATACATACAGTTATGTTCACAATAATAGCAGTGTGTTTAAAAAGGTGAGTAAACCTCAAAATGTTTCAAATAAATTGTATTTTAATGAACACAAATGCATTGGGGACACTGCACATTCTATTTCAAAGCAAGAAAATTGGAAAAGGTAATTTAATTTGATAATATTTTACAGAAAGTCAAGAAATATAATGTTCAAAAAAATAGCAGTGTTGACATCTTTCTTTACAAACTCAAAAATGTACTGTTTAAACTAAGAAATGCTTGAAGATTCAACTTTCCTGAGAATCATAAACTAATATTTAGTTGCATAACCACGGTTTCTGATAACTGCTTCACATCTGTGGTACATGGAGTCGACCAACTTCTGGCACCGGTCAACAGGTATTGCAGCCCAGGACAATTGTACTACGTTCCACAATTCCTCTGCATTTCTTGGTTTTGCCTCATGAACAGCATTTTTTATGTCAGCCCACAAGTTTTCTATGGGATTAAGGTCCAGGGATTGTGCTGGCCACTCCATTACTTGAATTCTGTTTGTTTGGAAGCATGATTTTGCTCGCTTGCTGGTGTGTTTGGGGTCATTGTCTTGTTGAAACACCCATTTCAAGGGCATTTCCTCTTCAGCATACGGCAACATGACTTCTTCCAGTATTCTGATGTACTCAAACTGATCCATGATCCCTGGTATGCGATAAATAGGACCAACACCATAGTATGAGAAGCATCCCCATATCATGATGTTTTCACCACCATGCTTCACCGTCTTCTCTGTGTACTGTGGCTTGAATTCAGTGTTTGCAGGACATCTGACAAACTGTCTGTGGCCCTTAGACCCAAAAAGAACAATCTTACTTTCATCAGTCCACAAAATATTACGCCATTTCTTTTTAGGCCAGTCAATGTGTTCTTTGGCAAATTGTAACCGCTTCAGCACATGTATTTTTACATTTTTACAACAATAGGACTTTGCGGGAGCTTCTTGCTGGTAGCTTGGCTTCACATAGACGTCGTCTGATTGTTACAGTACTCACAGGCAATCTTAGATCTTCTTTGATCCTTCTGGAGCTGATCATTGGCTGACCTTTGCCATTTTGGTTATTCTCCAATCCATTTGAATAGTCTTTTTTCTTTTTCTTCCTCGCCTTTCTGGTTTTGGCTGCCATTTTAAAGCGTTTGATATCATTTTAGCTGAACAGCCTATCATTTTCTGCACTTCTTTATAGGTTTTCCTCTTTATTAATTTCTTAATCAAAGAACGCTCTTCTTCTGAACAGTGTCTTGAACGACCCATTTGACTGTTTTTCAAGGACAAATGCACAACCAGCATATGCAGCGTCAGTTGCCTTGATCCTTAAATAAGGGCCACCTGTTTAACACCTATTTTTTTTCACATAATCAATGACCTCACTAATTGAACTCGGCACTGCTATTTCTTTGAACACGCCCCTTTCAGTAAATGATTCAGTTTCACAGAATCAGCAGCATGCACGTCATGCCTGTTGGGTCTGTTGGTTCTCTAACAAAAACAGTAATTTATCTTGCTAGTGATGTGGGACTGCTATTATTTTGAACACAACTGTATATTTGATGATGCTTCCTCAAACAAGTTGCCAAAAACATGATCTACTGCCACATTACTGTTGTTTGTTATAACTATGCGCGTTGCTTAAAATTTCATCACATAATTGCTGTAGATAAACAGGGAGACTGGGAGTTCATTGAAGAGTCAGGGAAGACTAACTGAGTTGTGTTGAATGTGTTGACTCTTTTCTTGAAATGCCACATATTTGGTATCAAATTTAAAAAGAGGAAGATGGAGCTATTTGCTGATTGAATAGAAGAGAATGGTGGTTCTCAGCGAAGTGCAGCAACATTCTCAAATTCTTCTGGCGTCTAGAAAGCCAGAAAGAAGCTTTGTTTCGTCACTTAACACTGGATTTAAATTAAATTCCTTAAATCCCTTGTATCCCATCAATCTGTTGCCCCATTTTCACCTGTAGTTTGTGTTTTTAGGGTTTGCGTGATGTGTTTGAGAACTACTACAGAAAGCAGAGGAGGAAACAGGCTCGCCTTGTGCTGCAGCCCCACTCTAACATGGTATGACCCTGCACCACCTGTACGTTCGTGTATGCACCTTTATGTCCACACACTAACTACACCTGCCCTTCCCCTGCACACACACTCCTTAATCTATAACTTATGTCAACTACTGTTATCATCATTAGGAATATTAAATAAATGGAAAGTTTCATTCAATAGACATGTTTAAAACAATGAAACTTTAACTTTAGTTAAGTCACAATTGCAGCTGATTTGTTTTAATCTTTCTGTACTTTTCCTTTGCTGTTGGACTCTTTCTTTCTTTTACATGTCTAGCATGAAACTCTGGAGGGATACCGGCGGTACTTCAATCAGATTGTTGGGTAAGTGTCGTCCTCCATCAGTCCGTCTGTACTGAACCTCTTTTTCTATACTGTGTTCAGAGGTTTTCCTCTGCTCATTTTTTGTGATTTCAACTGAATTGAAAGTTGAAGTTTTCACATTTGAACACCCAGCATGTCCATAAAGGTAACTTGAATCTGTATCTATTTACTGTACCTGTTAGATACTCTATAGGTACACTTCTACTGTCATTTTGCTCCTTATACCGCATATGAAAGTTTAGCTTCTCACAAAATGTACAAAACAGTTGCAATTACTTTTAAAAACTTGCCCTACTCCAAGTCATAACTCAGCAAGATCTGAACACACAGACATGGTGCTAATGTTTTTAGGTTCAGTGTGATTTGTGCTGCTCTAGGATACCATTATCTCTGATGTCCATCCCAAATAAACATCCATAAATCCATTTAGAATTGACTCTGCTTTTAACTTGAGAACCCCGAGAATCAACACAATTTTTTTCAGTATCAAAGTAATTCAGTAAGAAGCCAAAAGTCGTAAGTCCACAGCTAACAAACTCCATGGCTACTTACATTTCCTAAAGCTGCAAATTATGGGAACTGTAGACCCAAAGTTAGAGCATGGTTATTCTCCAAATGGGAGTAAGACAAAGGGTGATAATGGGGAAAAGAAGAAGATCTGAAGGTATGAAGAGCACCCCTTTCTTATGATTTCTACTGAGATGGAAGGATCTTCATATCTTTAACATCCCTACTGTCACCCATTTATCATCCAACCTTCCCTTCCTACCTTCATCATCCATCCACCTTTCCCTGACTTTTTCTGTCCAGACGTCCATCCTTACATCCATGTCATCTCTTTACCCACCTCCCTATCTATCCGTCCAACCATTTATCTATCCATCCACCCGTTGTAAGCCTTCTGTGTAACTTGGCAGAAGACGGAGTGAGTGACGGTGAGAAAGAGAAACTTCAAGTGAAAACAAACATTCAACGCTTAGCGACACCTCATTTCATTTTATTTGAGTGACTTCTGACCATTTGACGTCTTTTTCATCTCTCCAACCCCCATCCTTTTTCATCCCTCTCTGCCCATACTCCTTCCCCTCCTTTTACTTTTCCTCTCATCTATCACTCCATCCAATTCTCTCCAATCCATTCACACACACAAACACACACACTGGTGACGATTGATAGAGTGTGTGTGATGGTGGTTGGCTTATTGCTGTTATTCCTTCTGTCTGTCTGACTGGAGCAGACACTTCTATAAACACTGCCAAGACTGGACACTACACACACACACTCACACACACAATGGTGCACCCACCCTTAGGTCTGTTATTCCCATTAAAAGTTTTGGAAAGTGCCATCCCATGTCTCTCATCCATTGCTGTTTCTCTACCATTCAGTCATCCCTTCATCTGTTCTTCCCCCTCATTTCTCATCCATCCATCCATCCAACCAGTCATCCTTTCATTCGCAAGAATCTTAGAATTTAATCCTTCTTTTTAGTATCAGTAATAACTGAAACATCTTTGTTAAAGTTACCTTTTGGCACATGGCAGATAAATGAGAGTAATGTCCAGCATAGTGACACTTCTGTACACATGAACAATAAAACTGGCCCTGTGTGGTCAAATCCAGCAGATGAGCTACTGTAGTTTAACCTGCTGAAAAGGTTAATGCTGAACACACAGCGCAAAGCCGTAGACCAGTCATGGTGCCCATGTTGACCCCTGTCCACTTCTGAAAGTGCCAGGTGATGAATCACGTTTTCTTTACATCACGTAGATGTACATGTACGTCACTTACCTGGGGAACACATGGCACCAGGATACACTATGGGAAGTATGATGCTTTTGGCAATGTTCTGCTGGGAAACCTTGGGTGCTGCCATTCGGGGCGGTGTTTAGCTCAGTTGGTAGAGCAGCCACCCCACGTGTAAAGGCTCAGTCCTTGCTGCGGAAGCCCAGGGTTCGAATCCGACCTGTGGCTCTTTCCTGCATGTCATTCCCCATCTCTCTCTCCCAACATTTCCTGTCACTCTTCAGCTGTTTCTATCAAAATAAAGCTTGAAAAGGGTCCTGCCATTCATGTGGATGTTACTTCGACACGTACCACCTACTTAAGCCTCGCAGACCATGTACACCCTTTCACGGAAACAGTATTTTCTGATGGCAGTGGCCTCTTTCAGCAGGATAGTGCGCCCTGCCAAAAAGCAAAAATGGTTCAGGAATGGTTTGAGGAACACAGCAACGAGTTAAAGGTGTTGACTTGGTCGGTGTATATTATGTTTGAATCATAAGTACACATAGAATAAGAAAGTTGGCATTAAAACATGCAAAGTTGCTATTGAAAGAGAAGTTGATGAACCATAACTTACTGTGACTTATGAAACCATAACTTACCTTAAACAATACATGATTATGGTTAAAGTTACGGTTATGCAATCTTTTCTTTAATCATTTGTATCTGTACTAAATTTCTTGTTTTGTCCAGTGTAAATAAATTTCTTTCTTCTTCCCTCCTTCCTTAAACATGTAGTAGTCCCCCCATTTCTCAAGAAATCCAACCGTGACCTCCTTGATTTTAATAACTTGAGACCTAACCCCAAGTTTTAAAAGAATGGTTCCCTTAAAGTTGATTTCCATTATTAATAATGATAATATGTTTGATAGAAGTAAAAAGTGAAAGAGGTTAAAGGTTAATTGAAAATTCCATCCCTACCCATCTCTACACACTTCACTTATGACGAAGACAAGACGAACCATGCACAGTTGGGCCACAGTGTCAACCACAGTGTGGCTCATTGTGGTTTGGCGAGACTCTGGTTTGAGTGAGACGTGTTGTCAGTGGACATAAACCAAAATCACTTTGCAGGAGATTTGACCCATTTCGCACAGACGTCATTTCAAGAAAGCAGAACAACGAATTATTGATGGATGCGGTTTGTTTCTGAGACATTAGCAGCTTTTAATGCCCGATCGGATAAATGCGTCGCTTGCCTAGCTGTCATTGGTACTTGTAAATGATTTTCAAACTGGGTAATCATGGCAGCTTTTCTGGAAAAGTTGTCAGAATTGACTAAAAATGTCCACCAAAGTTTGAGGATGGGAATAGGCCACACTGTTACATAATCATACTTCATTTCGTATTAATAATACCAAACTTGTATTATAAATAGCTGTTTGCTGTTTGTCTTTTGATTTCAGTAGAAATTTTCCACATAAATATAAATATAATTTTGATGAAAAGATTCATACCTGTCCATTGAATATGAAGTTATAGTGAGGA
This sequence comes from Miichthys miiuy, assembly GCA_036365135.1. Classification (NCBI taxonomy): domain Eukaryota; kingdom Metazoa; phylum Chordata; class Actinopteri; family Sciaenidae; genus Miichthys; species Miichthys miiuy. The sequence continues at coordinate 4,750,651 of CM071625.1, read as the reverse complement.
AACAGTTAGCTTAGCATAAAGTGTAGAAACAAGGACAAACGGCCAACTTGACTGTTCTAAAACTTTTGTGATATTTTGTTCTGTTTCTTTTATGTTTAAAATGTACATAAAAACCTGTGGATGTAAACACACTTTACACTTCAGGTTTTGCACAGATCCTTTCAGCTAATTGTCTTGTTGGATCATGAGTTTTCACCCTACGTCTTTCCCTCCATCTAGCTTCTTTGTTGTGGAGGATCACGTCCTTCACACCACGCAGGGTTTGGTCAACAGAGCGTACGTGGAGGAACTTTGGGAGCTGGCGCTGTCCAAAATCGTCGCTGCCCTGAGGACGCACTCGGTAAGGACCCACAACCCAAATACAAATAGATTCTCGAGAACACAAATAATGCTTAGCTTTGCACACAAGCACTCTGACACACTCTTCTGTCTCCTCAGTCGTACTGTGACAACCCTGACCTGGTGCTGGATCTGAAGAACCTCATTGTCCTTTTTGCTGATACACTGCAGGTATGCGTGTGTGATTAATCATACTCTGTGAAGAAAGGAAAGGCTCGCCATCCCTTCTTTCTTTCCATCTTGTACTCCATGTTCTTAAATTCAGGTATCTTGGCACATGCCAGGTAAGTAATTTGACCCGAGGGGCCCATGAAACTTGTTCAAAGCATGTTTTGCAGTTTCAAAATGGACCGCTGCCAACCTTTAAAGAAAGACTTTCTTTCTTAAATCTGCCTCTTTTTTTTTTTTTTTTAAATTTATCATGTGGTGTCTCCACATATTTATTGTATGTATGAACTGACCTGAATGGATTGAGTGTGATGGATGACAGGACGGAGGGATGAAGGGGAGATAGAGGGGATGTGGGTGAAAACCGGACAGGGGAAACATTCGTAGATGAGTGAGAGAACGATGAAGGGGGAAGTGATGAATGGATGGTACGATGCCCAAAAGTCGTTCACGTGAAGTGATGAGGTGCCACTGAATGGCTGAATCCACCTCTTCTCTTCTCTTCTCTTCTCTTCTCTTCTCTTCTCTTCTCTTCTCTTCTCTTCTCTTCTCTTCTCTTCTCTACGAAATGTGCATTTACTGCTGTACATTGAGTAAATCGATTGCACGCGTCGTCTAAATGCAATCCTTTTGCACGTTTTGTTATTTACATCGCAGACTCATACACTAGATTTAAGGATATACACAAAAACACGTGCAAACACTTCAATACTTTATTTATTTATTTTTATTTAAATGTGGTTTTCCTTGATCAGTTCTTTAAAAAAGGAAATTGACTGCAGAGTAGAGATAGAAGAATATTTTTCTCTCACCCTCAGACATATACAGCAACCTTTCATGGAAATATGCAGTCCAAAGTGCTTTACAGAGCAAAAAAGTAAAAACATTGAATATAAATTTGCAATATAATTGTCTATACAAATATAAACTAAATCAGAATCGCTTCTATTGGCCAAGTGTGTGTACACATAAGGAAAGGAGCTTGACAGGAAAACATAAACAGTGCATAGAAACCAAGGACCAGACCGACAGACTGTAACAATAAAAATTAAAATCCATTAAGTGAATAAACACGAGGGATAAGAAGTATCAGAGAGAACTTAGTGAGTGAACTTCAAGGCAGTCTGATTGAATTATGATGAAATATAATTTGAGTTTGAACTTAGTACTGTTGAAAATTTCAGTTACTGCTGCAAGACAAAGTTTCTGAAATGTCGTTTTCCTACTTGGAGGTTTTCGAGCCTCTCCCGTTGGACACTGACTGGTCTCTCTGGTCTTCCTCTCTTGCAGGGTTATGGTTTCCCCGTGTCACAGCTGTTCGACATGCTGCTGGAGATGAGGGATCAGTACGGAGAAATCCTGCTCAAGAGATGGAACATCACCTTCAGGTACCGTCGACCAAACGTTCGACGTTTTTGCATGGCCGAAGCTCATTGGGGGAAAGCGTCGCCACGTGCGCGCTCAGGCGCTCATTTTGTTTTTCAGTAGCTGGGTACATGTTACAGAGTGCGTGCTTGCACTGACCTTCCCCTTTCTAGTTATAAGGTCATAAGGGCGCAACGATATTGTGGGACCACCACACACACACTCACACACACACACACACACACACACCCGTGTTGGTTTGTGGGAAACTTCCCCGTCCTGGTTTTGAAGTTTTACGAGCAGCCAGAGAGGAAGTGTTTTAGAGCAAACGTCCGGAACATTCTCTACCCTTCAGAATGGGTAGTACCCTTACAAGATTGTGTTCATTTATATCTGTGTGTGTGTGTGTGTTTGAGTGTGTGTTTGGGCTTACATGCCATTGTTTCACCATCGCTTTTGTCCAATGACACCAGTGGGACTTGGAGTGAGAATGGACAAACAAACACACACTCCCTCTCTCTTTCCCCTTTCTGTCTCTCTGTCTCTCTCTCTCTCTCGCTCGTTCACAGACACACACACACAAATAGACACACACATGCACAAACACACACTGGGGAAGCCACAGGAATGTTGTGTTGTATTGTTGGAGAGGGAGCGCTCTCCGGTTCACGGCCTCTCCATGGAACGTTGGAACGTCCGAACTCTGGAGCGCCAACAAGAAGTGGGGGTGGTGAAAGAGGGGAGGGTGGTAAGAAAACCTCAAGCATTAAAATGACCCCCAATGGGATGATTGTGAATGTGTGTGTATGTTTGTCTGTGTGTGTGTGAGAGACAGTCCCATGGTATCTCACTCATTCCTTTTGACATCTTCTGAATTATTTACCTGTGATTTTTTTCTTGTTGTTCTCTATCCTCTGCAGGCAGGTGTTGGACCAGGACAACTACAGTCCAATCCCAGTCTCAACAGAGGAGGAGTTCAGACACTACACTTCCCAGTTTCCTCTGCAAGACCCCGAATTAGAAAAGGTAGAGAGACAGTTTAAAAGTGAAGGTGTTAAGCAGGTAACATCTGGATCATTCATCAAAGTGAACAGACGCATTGTGTGTTGTCGTTTCAGTTTAATCTTTTGTGTAGAATCGCACAAGGGATTACGTCTGGACTTGTCTCTCTTAATCGCTGTTTTTTTTTGCTCTGTTTCCTCCAGCTTCCTTTTCCCAAGAAGCTTCCCTTCTCCGAGTTTGTGCCAAAAGTCTACTGCCAGCTCAAAGAGTTCATCTACGCCTGTCTGAAATACTCTGAAGACCTGCACCTCAGGTACACTCGCACTAAACGAAACATTTGCCTTTTCGTACGTCCTCGCTGACGTTCATCGATTAATCTGTCAGTGTTTGCTGTTTGGATTATTTGTCAGCCCAGTTAGGAAATCCTAATCCTCACTGTGAACTCCTGCGTTGATCTGGGGAAGGAGCCTTCTCTGATACACCTGGAGTCAGCAGACATTCGTACTAAAGGGATACTCACATATGATCCCTCACTGGCTTCCCACTCAAAGCACTCCCATTGATTGATTCATTCTAATTCATTTCAACACAGTGCATGAAATCCTAGATTATGCTGAATTGACATACTTATTTGTGTTGCCTTGATAGCAAGCTGACAACTCCACTGATTTGTTGTCGCTGTAACGGTACAGTTCGGCAAACAGCTTTACCTTTATCGTCGGGCTCATCTATAAAATTAGTTCAAATAAATCCATTTTCTGTGTTAACAAGGTGTGAGAAAATTGTTCTCTTCAGTTGAACAGAAATGAAGATGATAGCTGAAATCTCAGTGACTGCGAATGATTACTCCATCAACGGTTTGGGAATGTTGGGATGTTGGGAAGATAAGATAGGATTAGACAAGATGTGACAATATAGGATAAGATAAGATAGACTAATGATCCCACATTGGTGGAATCCACTTACATAAGGTTGATAAGCAATTAGTCATGTCAGTCATGCTGAAGAAAGTCATGCTGATGTTGAAGAGTTGGAGTGAAGGACCTATGCGTCTGCATATTATAGAAGTGATCGCATCTACGTAAGAAATCGACCGAACCCTGGTTTGTTTGCGTTTGTTGATGAGGTATCATTTCCTGTTGCGAGAGGTGAAGTCACAGGAGGTGATTGAGGGAAAACTTTTACCCACATTTTGAATGATAGAAAAAAAGAAGTACAAAGTGGCTGCCCTTGTGCCAATTGTGGGAACTCAAACCAATTCAGATTCAGCCAAGAATTTGAATTCTGGGTCGCCGCAGTGGGCGAGTGTTTTGCCCCCTGTGCACCGTTAATGTTTGCTTTTCCCCCAGAAACCCTTTTCTCCATCACTTGCTGCCATTGTCTCTTTATTTTTCTCACTCTCATACACACCCAGGCATTCGGATACAGCAGCAGACTTTCCTTGGTTTGATTCTTTCCATTCTGACCAGGGATCTTTGTCTCATTAGATTTGGCCCACACGACACACACACACACACACACAGTTCAGCAATCAAGCCCAGCTTCTGTTCCATGTTCTGTCTAGGTTAAACAGTAACCTTCTGAATATGTGTGTGTGTGTGTGTTGGTTACGGTTGATGGAAGAATTAACTAAAACAATGCAGCTACTTTTCTACCAAGGAGACGAGCAATCAGGAAATGACTTCCGCTGTCCAGAAGGATTCCACAGGGCTGGGATTTAGCCAGACACACACACACACACACAGATACACACACATTGATCAACATACACAGAGACGTAGGCTCATATGTGCACACACGTGAAATTCGAACTACATATGTGGACGTACAAGATCCAAAGAAGCAAACGCTGAACGAGAACACACGCTCTCGTGCACGTTTTACAGCAAAACACACACTGTGAATCTTTTTGTTTGATGTGTGTTGTTAGTGTCAAGCTCTTGATTTGGTCGGTGGTTTCAAACAAAATAGCATTTTCTTTTTCTTCAGACTCATATCCCCGGGGGATGTGTGGGTTTTTTTATTGAGTGTTTTTTGCCTCCAGTGTCTGCATATTTGTTGTGCATCTTTTCTGAGTGTTCTTTTTAAAACTGCTCATGCATCTGTTTGAGCATATGTACTTGCGTAGATGCACGTGTGTGTGTATTACTGTGTTGATTCTCTGTGGGGGCTGGGAACCAGGGAGGTACCATTGATCCATGACCGGCAGAAGAAAGAGAGACGAAGGCAGGAGGAGGAGGAGGAGGAGGAGGAGGAGGAGCAGTGATTGGGGGGAAAAAAAGATGTCTAATCAAAAGGAAGAAATTGGCATAGTAGAAAAAAAGACAGAAGGGATGAAAAGGAAAAACTCAAACTCTCAGTTTGTTGTATATTCAACTCTGTATTCAGACATGGTGCCATGCAAAGTGTTGACCCAGGCGGGGAAAAGAGCCCAGTTTAATCAAAAAATGGGAACACTGATCTCCGTAACAGTGATGCCAAGAAGTCAGCTTATAAATATGTGCAACTGTGTTCTTTTTACATTAAATATATTAGCAAAGGAGTTCAAGTATCCTCGGGGCCTTGTTCACAAGTGATGGGGACACCAGGTACCTGCCAGGCACCTGGTGTTGGGCAGACTCAACACCCGCTGGAGGGACTATACAATCCAACGAAGAGGTAGAATGTATTACTCTTAGAGAAGCAGAAGAAAATGGAAGGATATTAACATTTAACTCGTTGTAAAAGATGGTGTTGATGGACAAGAGCGTAAAATAGAGAAGAAATTAAAAGCAGTGATTAAACAAACCTTAAAAAAAACTTTTATGGACAACAAATTCATGTGTGCCAGGTGGTAAGAGCCCTCTGCAGTTAAAGCAAGCTATTTAGACACATGTATGCTACCTATCGTGGTATGAAATGTGACAAAATGAGTTAGAGTTAGCACCAGTTGTGGCAAAAAAAGTTCAATCAGGTATTTTGGTGCTCAGATCTTTCCACTGATACAGACTGATTCAATAGATTGCTCAAGGAACTCTAAAATCATCTGCCTGAACTAACAAAAATGTCCTTGACCAGTCTCCAGTCTCTGGTCTCTTGCCGTCCAGACAGCACTAATCGCTTTTATCAATCAGAGTAATGACTCAACTATTTGACCTGGCTTGATTTCTACGGTTCCACAACACCCTGCTATCTGGTTACCGCGACGGCACGCCTTCCTGCCAGCTTCAAACACTCACAGATGAACAGGTCCGGAAGCAGACGGGGTGATGGAGCAGGATTGTGGTTACTGATCCCTCTGAACTCTGACCTTAACCTCTGTTCACAAGTCTGATTTGGCGGAAAGGGAAAGAGGGCATGCGTGAGTGTATGTATGTGTGTGTGCATGTCAACTTCAGGCGTACATAATGTGCATTATGTACCCAGCTTCTACATCCTTGTCTGGCTTGCAGCAAAACAGTGACACCAAAAAGTTTCCTTTGGTTTGAGATAGAAGAAACAAGCAGTAGTTGAGTGAGATAGAAAGTGAATGAGAGTGCCAATATCGAGAAAGCCAGTGTAATAAGTTGTTTTTGTTTGAGGTTAAATTAAGCACAAATAAACACCATCATTCAGTATTTACCTTGATTAGCTTCATCACATTTCTGGTATCAAATCAAATCCGAGAACCCGCCTGCTCGTACACCAGATAAACTTAATTCCAATTTGAGCACAATTGTTTGTCTTTCTCAAAAGATTTTAGAACTAAGAATTCAAGAAAACAAAGAAATCTGCGAGAGAGAGAGAACAGCCATCCTTCTTGACAAAAATGGTTTAGCAAATAATGAAGTGAGTTCCTCACACTTCCACCCGTGACTTATCCTGTAGTGCCACCAGCAGGTCAAATTTTTCACTTATCTTGTGAAATATCTGAACATCGACATGATTGATTGGCTTACAAATGTGTACAGACAGCCAACGGTTCCCAGGTTGACATTTGTGGTCATGAGTGAAATGTCTTGGCGACTATTGGTGGGATTACCATGAAATTTGGTTCAGACATTTCGTGTCCCCGTCAGGATAAATTGCAACTTGGGTGACTTTCCATATACTGATGCCATAATTTTAATTTGTCCAATACTTTTTGGGTTTTTCAGCAAAACTAATGGTTTTTCCATCAGCATCAACTGTAGTTTCTATTCAGTGCAACTTGTTAAATGCATAGTTATTTACGTTCAATCATACTAAGTCATCTAAACATGACTGGACGTCTTAGTTGTCCATTATTTTGGCTGCCACAGCCCAAGGCATCACTTTAAATTTGACAAAGATCGTGTGTTTTATTGGCATGTCCCGCAGTGATGAAGGCTGCTCAACTCTGATGTTTCAGGAAAAACAGGAGATGAGATGATGTTGGCATGAAAACTCGTAGGAAAGGAAGACATCAAGCTGTAGCTTAGAGGTAGAACAACTGGGTTAAGGAAAATCTGCAAAACCTGCCACCGACCCCAAACTTTGGCCCAGTGTTGGAAGACTGTGGGTGTGAATGTGTCGAACTGAGAATATGAAGCAGGGTGTTGCTGAGAAAGAGCATGCATGTTCAGCGAGCCTGTTCGAGGTAAAGATTGAAAAGAAAACTGAGGCAACTGTGGATGAAAGTGAAAACACTTCCTGGACACAATTTTCCACACAAGCAAAACAATTCAAAATTAAATTGCCTATGTCGATCTTGAGCGCACACATCTTGAGTTCAATCACAAACACCAGTAGAGATCCAGGAAATGATGACCTTTTTCCAGAGTGCTCTTAAAGCTGGTTTAATGTAGCCTGGTTCCATACAGAGTACATCAAGTACATCCTTATGTTTAGCGGGGGCTTTTACAATCAGGCTTATCTTGTAATTAAATGATACCATTCCATCAAGGTAGTAAGTCTTAGTGTGATGATAGCAGCTGTTTGTCAACTGAGCTGATTTTAATAATGATTTAATAATGGATGCCATAATGGCGAGCAACCAACCTGTTTTAATGGTGCTCCATTCAGTGCACCAAAATGTGTTAAAAGCAAACCATTTTATTTATTTTTATCAGATTTAAGCTGTCGCTTGTCATAAATTACTTGATACACTGTGGAACTGTGACTCTGCAGTGTTTCTTCTACCATATCGTAACCTAAAGTCCACTAATCTCACCAACATTGTAGCAAAATAACTACAGGTAGCAAACTCACTTGCTGTGTCTCAATTTGGATACTTCCATTAGTACTCTTCTATGTAGTGCACTGTGTACGCTGTAGCATTAGTGTCAAAGTTTGAAATATAAAACTTACAGCTTACATTTGTACACTTAAGTATTCACCACAACCAAATTAGCTACAGCAGCTTCCATGGTCGCCTTTTTTACAATGCCGCTCACACGCCACTACATTTTCCCATAATTGACAGTGTGAACGCACTAATGCACCGCTCTGTTTGGAGCTTTTGTTCATGTAAGCATAACCTTTACTGTCCCTGCTAACTAGCCAAACATTGTTAGGCTTTTATTTTGAAATTGCTGCAGTACAATAGGTTGATCTATACCTATAAACATCATAGCTCTGACCCTTTAGCTGAATTGGTAAGCGTGATGCTAGAACTGGTTCCCATTCTTAAAAAGTTCTGGATATATAACCCCAACTTTTTTTTCTGCAACTGCCCCTCGAGTCACACTCTCTCTCTCTTTAGTGAAGTTTCAGTGGCGTAAGTTGAGTAGCTGAAGAGTTGAACCGCAGAGATATTTAGTGTCAGAGCTGCTGTTTCGGTGACAAATGACGTAGAAATTCGTGCTAAGGAGCCATTTGAGGGCGAGAGGAAAAATATGAGTGGAACTCTAGTTGCCTGCCATTTTACACACACACACACTTACAGCAACTCTACACACATAGAGGATAGACACAGTTTGTACACTCAAGCTGTCTGTCTCCTAAAAATCAGCAGAGCAGAGTGACCTTGACTTGGCAAATTGATGACCATGTCTATTATGTGTGGCACAGCACAGTCACTCACTACTCCACACTGTCATGAGGACATTATGTGTTTGTATGTTCTTTAACACTGTCCAGAGTGTGTTTCGTGGTACAGTACGTGCATACCTGTGGCTTCCTGGCTATGTGCCCTGACCTCTCGCTGTTTTCACTGCTGACTTTGTCTTTTTTTTCTTGTCATTGTTGTTGCTCTCGTGTATATTTTTAGGAAATACCTCTGCATGTCTCCATCCATTCCTCACTGTGCTGTAAACACGCCTGCACTGAAGGCATTTGGCTTCCTCCTGACAGAGTCGACCACCGCGCATTTATTGTGACTGATGGCAGCATAAATATAATGAAATTCAATCCAAGTCTTGCGGCGTGTCTATATTTGTATGTGTGTGTGCGCTCGCAGAGTTCACTAGCATACATTGACTTTTTGCCACTCTCCACACACCAATTTTGTCCACTCGGCACTTCTGCCGCTCCAGGAATCTTCCCCCACCTACCCGACCCCCTCCCCTCACCCCTGCTCCAAATTGTCGGAACGTTTTTAGGATTCCTCCGCTTTTTTGGAAAGAGAGTGAGTTTGGAATTCCAGCTCTCGTGTGTGTCTGTGTGTGTGTGTGTGTGTTTAGGTTGAATTCCAGGCACAGATAATTTACTGATTTGGCTGGAATGTGTTTGTTACCCACAGGGCGCTGGAATCGAACACACACATGCACTAAAACACACTTGAACACAGTTTCTTCTTCATCGTCCCGCAGTGGGAGATCGTGATCGCTTTTATTTCCGCTGATTATTGATGTGTGTTTGACCTTTGTGTGTGTGTGTGTGTGTCATACTATAAAATGTTTGTTTTTTTTGCCTTTGTCCCCTTCTTTTTCCATTCCATTTTCTTCTGCTTATCTGTGGTCAGGTCGTGACGTCCTTCTCCACAGCTATGCATTTGAGTTCCTCCTGGGGGGATCCCGAGGCGTTCCCAGGCTAGATGGGCTATGTAGTCCTTCCAGAGAGTTCTGGGTCTGCCCCGGGATCTCCTCCCAGTTGGACGTGGCCGAACACCTCCAAAGGTGGTGCAAAGTGGGCATCCTAATCAGATGCCCAAACCACATCAGCAGTTGCTCTACTCCAAGCTCCTTACCTTATCTCGAGGGCTGAGCCTGGCCACTCGGCGCAGGAAGCTCATTTTGGCCGCTTGTATCCGTGATCTCAATCTTTTGGTGACTAGCCATAGCTCATGACCACAGGTGAGGGTCGGAACCGAGAGCTTTGCCTTCCAGCTCAGCTCCCTCTACCCCACAATGGTCCGGTACAACGTCTGCAGCACTGCGGAAGCTGTACCACCAACACTTTGGTTGTACAAGGACCGGATAACTCATAGCAACAGCCCCTGTACCCCTTACTCCCAAAAGGAGCCTCCGGAGACACGGTTGTAGGCCTTTTTTGAATCCACAGAGCATACTTAGACTGGATGGTCAAACTCCCATGACCTCCCCCCAGCATCCCTGCAAGGGTGAAGAGCTGGTCCGTTGTTCCAGGGAAATGACGTAATCCGCATTGCTTCTCCTGATTCTGGTCTCCTTTCCAGTGAGCTAAAATAAATTCTCACTAAATTCTGTGTGTGTCCTGTTTATGTGTTCAACCTCATGTCAGAGTCAAACAGTGTCTGGACTCAACCCCGGGGCCTCAGTTCATCTTTTTGTGCAGCTTCGACGCCTTGCCAAAGAGGTGCACGCTGCCATGAAAAATTTTACCAGACTCCCAAGAATCATCCATAAATTTGTCTGGGTTTCTTCACCAAACATCACCCACATTTCAAACATAACAAAATCGATAGTATGTCAGAGATTTCGTAAGTGGGTCTGATTAGCGCCATCAAACTTTTGTTTTAACAGGAAATTTGAGCTCATTTCAGACTTAACAGCCTGTTGGCTTTCAATAAGCCTTGTTGGCTGTGCTGAGGTGGTAATTTTATGACTATTTAAAGTCTGCTCAGGACAGGGGTGGGTAAATATCTTTTAAAAGTGCATTGCTAATGTCAAGACAGGTGAAAATAGGTTTAAAAGGTGTGTTATTTAGATATTTTATTGATTTCTGGACATTTTTTTGAGTCTTAAATTGCCATTTTTTTGTTAATTATTTTCAAGCTGCAATCTTATCAAGAGCTTTAAGGCGTTATTTGACTTCTAATGAGCCTGACAGCTCATAACATGGTAATGTACTCATTTGAATTGGCTGGCATTTAGAGTTTTTCCAAATGGAGAAATTTCGCAGACTGAGAAATTCACTTAAACTGTTTGTACTGGCGTTCAGACGCAGCAGCTCACTGCAAGAAATGGAAAAAAAAAAAATGGCTTCTGCACAGTCACTGATTCTCTTTTGTTTATGTGTGTGTGTGTGTCTGTCCTCAGTTCCACGGAGGTAGACGATATGATCCGCAAGTCGACCAATCTGTTGTTGACCAGAACCCTCAGCCACTGTCTGCAGTACGCCATTAAGAAGAAGAATGTCGGGCTGGCAGAGGTACTGTGTGTGTGTGTGTGTGTGCAGTGTGTAAAAAGAAAAACTCTTGACGCTTGTGATAATCTCTCTCAGAGGGAACAAGCTAATGTTTGCACAACTTGAGTGTGACTCCGTCGCTCTGAATGGTCATTCTCAACCTTTCCAGCTCATTTATTCTCACAAAAACAGACATTTCCTCTTTTCGACCCTTTGGTTGTTGTTGTTTTTGGTTTTTTTGTTGTTGTCATAACTGTGCAGACCGGTGAACCGTGATACCAAGTGGTGATTTTTATTTTCCACTTCCCACATGTGGCTGTTTGTCTCCATGCTCGATCAGCCTTGGAGACCAAACATCATTAATTCACGGGGACAGGATGCAACGATATGAGAGGGGTGTTATGGAAAAATTCAGCACGTCTGTTATCTGTATTAAACATGTTCAATTAACAGCCAGAAACTGTGCCGGATTTCAAAGTAATGAGCAGAATATCAAGGCAAATGTCCCAATCCATGAATAAACATATCTTCTGGACATTAAAATGTGCTGAGTCATTGGCCTGGTTTCACCAAAGACGATCTATAACCAGTGAACTCGAACTTAAAATAACTTTCTGGACCATCTCTGGTACAACACGATCTGTTTTCATCATCTACACGATGTTCACAACACTTCCAAACAAGCCCACTTAAGAGATATCATATGTCAGGAAAAGTTTCAATTAAAAGATGCCCAATGTCGTTTTTTTTTTTTTTTTTTTTTGTCATCCAGTTGGTGCAGGTGATCATAAACACCACCCACCTGGAGCAGAGCTGCCACTTCCTGGAGGAGTTCATATCAAACATCACGAACGTTCCACCTGACACAGTGAATGCGACCAAGCTGTACGGCACCTCCACCTTTAAGGTACACCTGAGGAGCTCCTTTTATTCTGTATATTCATATTTCCTCCTCTCTTCTTTCTACTTCTGCCACCACAAACACTCTCTCTCTCTCTCTCTCTCTCTCTCTCTCATTTGTTTTGTCCTACGCTCATTCCTTCTTCTGTTTCGTTCCTTTCTCTTTACATTTACAGCAGTTAAAGCAAAAGCATATCACAGAGCTACATTAACAGTTAAAGAAAAACGCACACTTCTCAAGCTGATCTGTCTTCCTGCAGGATGCCCGTCACGCCGCCGAGGCGGAGATCTACACCAGCCTGAACGCCAAGATCGACCAGTTCCTGCAGCTGGCTGACTACGACTGGATGGTGGCGGTGCAGGAAGGCAGGACTCTGGAGCCGAGCGACTACCTGATTGACCTGATCGCTTTCCTGAAGAGCACCTTCAGCGTGTTCACCAACCTGCCTGTTAGTACACGTACCAATACACAAACTTACAAGCATACAAAGAAACAGAGCAACTCATAATAACTTCAAATTTGATTTTATTTATATAGCCAAATCATAACAGAAGTTATCTCATGATACAGCAGGTCTAGACTTTAGTCTTTTTAATATTATTTACAGAGACCCAACAGTTCCCACCATGAGCAAGCACTTGTCGACAGTGTCAAGGAAAAACTTCCTTTAAAGAGGCAGAAACCTCGAGCAGAACCCGACTCATGTACTGGTTTTTGTACCCTGTGTGTATATTCATCATATACATTACATACCAGGCATACGTGTGTGTCTTATATAAGCTCGCTCACCAGTCTGTCTGCATGTTAGCGTGAGACATCACAGGGCCAGACAATCTGCTTAAGTTCGTTAGAGTATCAGCTTGTTACGGGTTAGATCGTTAAACTGGTGCCCGTTCAGCTCATTAGCGGGTGAGCTGGTCAGGTCAGCAGCACCAGATTATACAGCGGCTCAGGTTATTGAATCTACAGCCCAACTGTAATGATATTATACACTCTATCAGGATGTCAGAGTACACCATGATCAGTGTAGATTGTGTTGCAGAGTGTAGACAGGTGATAATTATCATTAGGCTTGTGCCAATTGGTGATCGGAACATATATCGACAGTTAAAGGGATGATTAATGATTTGCCTTGACAGCAGTTAATGTTGAACATGATGCTGTGATATTGCTGTGCCAAGCATAGACACACGGACACACTAACGGTGTGTTCCCACCAAATTTTCGCCTCGTGTTACTCGCTCGAGTTTACTTGCAGGACCATTTGCGTTTTCTCTGTAAATGTAGTAAATATTCACTTTAAATCTGGTTTACTACAGCGGTATTAACCCCAAAACGAACATACGTCGCAGTCTTTTGCAATAAATTGATCAAAAGGAGGCTGAAATAACTACATCATCATGGTGATTTGTAGTTTAAAGTCAATCTGCAAGACGGCAGGCAACCAACTTAAACTTAAAATGCTCATTGGGGCTAACTTGGTTAATAGTAAAAATATATATTTGTATTCGCTTTTATGTCTCTTCTGTCTCTGCCGAAGCTGTGATGTAATCCCCTCCCCAACCACCGCTACCTTAAGTAGTTGCTGTATGATTTCAAGTCATTCAACATGCTGAACAAAGCTCAACCTCTAACATCAGCCCAAAAAAAGGTTTATTTGGATCTTTCGTGCATCAAACTACGGAGCATTTCTTTCGTTAAGTTTTAATGTTCACGAACGCACATGATCCACGTTTGCTCTCCAGTGTAAGATGGTTTGAAGCACATGGACAGTTCTCATGTAACTGACAACACACACACACACACACACGCACAGACATAAACACGGGTTAGTTTTAAGATGATTGTGCGCACAGATTTGGTCAAAGCAGGTCACAAGGCCACAAGGCCACACACACAAGGTGGTCGAGCTAAGTGTTTTCAGCACTTGTAAGAGGCTTTTCCTTACACCCCCACGAGCCCCGGACATGACCCCGTCACACACACTTTAACACACACTCACACAGTGTGGGGCCTCCTAAGTAGATCAGATGCTATGGATCTAACAAGCTGGGTGGTGTGACCCTCTGAAGAAGGAGGCGATCATATAAAAGAGTTGAGTTACATAGAAATGAATTAGATACCATTGAAGGGAGTAGATTACTTTAACTACTGCTGCTGCTAGTATTAGTTGTTTTTGGACCTGATTCAAAACTGGTCTGTGGAAAAGCTGCTTAAACCCCACATGCATGCATTCATTTTGAAAAAGATAGACCTTATCGACTGCTGGTCTGTTTGTTCCAAACAAACTCTGTAAAAAAACATTAGCTTTCCAGGAAGCGGTAGCTGGTATTAGTGGTGTTTTTGAGCGTCAACCCTTGACCGATGTTAGAACTCTAAAGTAGAGTTGGGGTTCATCAAGATGAATACAAGAGAAAAGAAAACAGTCCTTGAGGGGTCGTAACTCCAGCTACATGGTGTGAAATTAAACATTTTGCTGATAATACTGATTTTTACTTCCTTTCTTTACAAGCACTCAAACATTTATGGATAACACTCCTATAACATTGTCAAATTCATGATTGACAGTTGAAACTAAAGCATCGTAACCGAAGCCAACTCAAGGATTTCACTTGAGGCAATTCGTCTGATTTTTTTGCAGCCCACGAAAAGTTTCATACAACTGTTTTTTACATATGCGTCCACAGGGAGAAAATACAATTGCTTGTGAATATGTTAATGAAAATACGTGAAATTAATCATAGAAAGCAGAAGTAGCAGTTAAACTAACTCTTCAAGACCTGTGAACTCAAACGGTTGGCCGCCCACCATGGGTCGAGGTTTTCTGCCTCTTAAAAGTTGAAAGTTTTTCCTTGCTACCGTCACCAAATGCTTGCTCATGGTTGGAATTGCTGTGTCCTGAGATATTTTATGATATGATGATGAAATTAGTTTTGATTTGGTGCTATATAAATGAAATTGAATTGGATGTGTAAAATTTAAGAACCACGTAACAATCAGTTGGATATGTTGGTCGCCCCATCGATTATTTGACTAATTGTTTTAGCTTTAGAGCTTTTATTACTGATTACTGTTTCTGCTTTTATAACCTAAACTGCTACAACTGTTTTTTTGTTTGTTTTTTGGGGGGGGGATTACCTTCACTTCTTTTTATTCACATAATCACATGAAATTGTACAGCTTAAAAAAATAGAGACAAAATCTGCATTTGATTTTTAAACTCAATCTCCAACAACAGGGTTTAAGGTAAAATTGTGAAACATAAGCATAGAGAATAAAATATGTTTCAGTATAGAGCAAGAATAGAGCAAAATGTGGGGAGGCTTGACTCAGGGGGGGGTGAGGTCAGAGAAGATTTGAGGTGGAAGATGGATGTTAGAGAGAAACAAAGAATCCAGGAATAACTGATTGTTTTAGGTTTTTATGGCTGCAAAAAAAGAAAAACCCAAGATGTTATGCAACGGTAAACACACTGCAACCCAACATACACACACACACACACACACACACACACACACACACACACAGGTTTCTGACCTGTCATTGGCATTTGTTAAACGAAGGCTCACCGTGACACAGCAACATTTTTGCAACAGTCTGGCGCTGTCTGTATGTGTGTGTTTGTGCTTATGCGGTTATTTAAAGAGCTCTAAATGTAAGTAGTTGGAAGCAGACGTGCACTAGGAAAGCTAAGCAGGCTCACATTTCTTCAACAACCTTAGAGAGAGGTGCACACATCGCCACAGTTCTCACTAGAGAGGAAAACGTTGCCCCATCCAAGGGCTATTAATACCACTCGGGGTGTAGCGCTGTAGCTAAATACTGATAATCATATTGAGCTCAAATTCAAAGATGGACCGGGGTGAAGGCTTGAAAAGGTCTCAGGAGTGAAAATGAGAAATTCTGGACTCTCCTCTGCATGTTGCGGTCCAATTTTATGCTTTATAAGCTCCTTGATCAGATTTCTGCTGCGCATCGAGAAGGTTTGGCGGCCGCTTCTCCTCTGTGTGCCTAGGGCTTACTGAGTTCTCCATGGTGCTCCAGCATGTCACAACAAATTGCCAGATAAAGCCAGATTAGCAACATCTCATGAGCCCCGTGCACAATAAATACTTTGCACACAGAGGTGGAAAAAGCCGGCAACGTCTTCACTGTGATTTGATTGAGCACTTGTATTTCCATTCAGCCGTTAAACTCCTTCAGTTTTCTTGAACTTCCCATTAATAACACGAGTTTTACTGTTTTGTCATCCGCTAAGTCTCCCGGTTTATTTTTCTTACCGTAGGGAACGCCCGTAGAACACGCAACCTTACCGGTGAGTATCTGGGTTGTTATGATAACGGAGTGATGCTTAGCAAACCCCTGACTGACCTTGTTAACCCTTCAACTTTGACCCCAAGTCCCCACTTGAGAGTTCACCAAAGCCAGCATGCGAGATGCACGTTTGCCTGAATCTGTGTTCGTGTGCCCAACCAGGGAGGGAAATGATAACCAACCACCTGCCAGCGTTAAACACTTTTGTTTGTGTTAACGGTAATGTACCGGAAACTTTGGCAGGTTCCAACATAATTTGGAGGTCAGCCTCCGCACTAGAACATTATTTATGTGTCTAAAAAAAGAGTTGACATTCAAGACTTTTATTTGACGTACTTACTCAGTCTTGACCAGAGAAGATGAGAGCCCATTTAAAACCATGAAACAGAATGAATAATGAAATTATTGTGTTTACCACTTGTTGCACTACACAAAAAAGAAATTTCCAACCCTGGTATCCGTCAGATCAAGTGTGGTTTAAATTCCCTGGAGTGAATTTTGCTTGCTCTGGCTCGTTTTGTTGTGTCAAGGTTAAATTCAAAGAGAAAACACTCACAAAAATGAGCCCAAAATCCCAGGCCAGACTTCATTTTTGTGGTGTTTCTTGAGTGACGTGAACAAATACCTGCCATAACGCAGCAGTCTATGATTGTTCCACAAAACTGAACTTGAATCCGCTCCCTTTATGGTGATTTGGAGGTTGAGTGTGACTCTAAGTCTCAAACACATCAGGCAATTCCCATTTTCAGTCGTTTTCCAAGTCATAATTCAGAATATGCTTCAGATCCATGCTGCATTTCTATCATTTTTTTCTGTCATAGATGTAGTCGAAGCAGCTCTGAACCGGGGTGTCGCACGTCAGTATCATATTTTTGCCGTGATCCCACCTCTTGACTTTTGGCTGCCCTAACCTGCTGTTCGTTTGAATGACGGGTTTCTGGATGGACGTAGAGCATATTATACACCATGTCGAATCCCTTCCAGGAGTTGTGAATCAGTGCGTTATGGCGTTGTGAAGCAGTGACTTACCACGCTGCTGTGTTTCTAACTCAACCTGCTTCTAGCATTATTCAGCTGGGAGCGCTACAACACAGACTGCGTCCAAAATGGGAGGCTCGTAGTTTGGCGGAGAGGCGCATCAATTTGTTATTACCTTGAACACTTTCACATATGAGGTTCTGGTTGTTCTAACGAGTTGTTTTGAGCCTTTTTTATTTAAATTTCTTGATTTACATTGAGAGCAAACGTGATCTTTGAAAGCCTCATGTGGAAATATCCCCCACAAAATCTCTTTAACTGAACACTCGTGTTTATTTGACATGTATTCAATACCTGTGCGGCCTCACCACAGCCTTTGTAAATAACTTGTCATTGGCGATTTCGAGTACAGCAAGAGGAACAAGACTGCTGGAGTAGTGTGTTTAACCACACACAGACAGGTTCATTTACCCTGAAAACACACCAAAGTGTTTGAATATGAAACCACAAACACACATACAGAGTTTTCTCTTGTGGCATTGAGTTAGCTGCATTGGAACAAGATTGTCAGGATCAGTCGGAAGGCCACTGAAAACTTGGTTTCAAACCTTTAAAGCTGCACTAATCAATACTTTTATACTAACAATGAATCAGATGATTATGTGTGTTGTGAATAGGGTTACTCATAGCAACAAACCCACAAATATCCATCAACTACCTCTTTTTTTCTAGACCTGCAGCTTTTGGTTCACTCCCACTGTTCTCATGCTGTTGTTTTGTTCTCAACAAAATTATAAAGCAATATCACGCAAGCGGGAGTGCTGTTATACTGAATATCAGCACAGCTGTGCCTCATTCCTACGGTCGTTTCCCACTAAAATAACGCTGGTAGCGAGTTCTTCATTGGAGGCAACAAAATCCAAAATGTAAAGTTTGTACAGAAACGCATTTTACGGATTTCTATAATGTTTTCTAATTATTTTGATGCAGCATTGACAAGAAGCCTGTCGAAATATATCGTCCTTTAGCTCGTGTTTCTCAAGCGCTGTCTTTTTATGGACACGTAAGGAATTGTTCAGATGTCATATTTCTTAAAGGGACAGCGCAGGGAGCTTTAATTTAATTCAAACTCCTAATATGTTTATTTTTGAACGTTATGTCAGTGCTACAGAAACATTAGGTCACTGTTAAGTATACTAAGGTTGTCTGACGTTAACTGCCGTTAGTTATTGGTTTGATTAATGGCTGTGTATTGATTACTGACGGTGGCTAATTATCAGCTAATCATGCCTATTGACAAATTGGCAGACAAAGGACATTAGCATTAGCTTTCCATTGAACTTAAGTGCTCATATACAGCAGTATGTTGTTTTTTTAAGCCCTTGTTTGGTCTCCACCAACTGCTGAGAAAACCCCGGTTTAGCTTTTCTTCATCGACTAGTCACTTACTTCGCCTGAACAAGATTGTAAATGTGCTAAAAACAAAAACAATTAAGTTAAAAGTCTTTGTTATATTGTACCGTAGACATTTCATTGAATAATAATATCAAAAATATTGATTAATGTGGCTCTGTCCAAACTGTATGTGATTATTAGCATATTTTTGTCTGCATTCCTGACATTACTCCTCCTTTTTCTTCCTCTTCCCTCATTCATTCCTATGTCTTGATTATTCACCACCTCCATCTCTGCCTGACCTCCACCAGTCTCGTCCCCATCCTCTCCTCTCACCTCCTTCCCTCCACCTCCGCCTGCTTTCTTTCGTCTCTTGTCTATTTGTTCAGCCGTTAAGAGCTGAGTAGGTTTTAATGAGCTCTTTGATGAACGTCTCTCGTTAGCGAGAACGATGGATGGAGGGAAGGAGGGTGGAGGTTAGGAAGGATTTAGGAATAGAGGGAGTGAGGAGGGACAGGAAGCATCACTTGATTCTGTGTCTTTCCTACCAGTCTCTCCTTCACTTCCTCAGGCATTATATCCTTTTCACCTCTCTTCCCTCTTCTTGTTTCCTTCTTCCTTTCCTTCCATCACTCCTCATGCTGTCCACCCCTGTTTTTGAATCCTTTCCTTTCCTTTCCTTTCCTCACCTTTCCTCAATCTCTCCTCTCTTCTATCGTTTCCTTTTCCTTTCCTTTCCTTTTCTTTCCTCCTCTCCTCTTTTTTTGCTTTTCTTTCTTTATTCATTTTCTCATTTCCTTTCCTTTCCCCTCCTTTTTTGCTCCCCTTTCTTCACCTTTCCTTTCCTTTACTCATCTACTGTCTTTTTCCTTTCCTCACCTTTCTTCAACCTTTCCTTTCCGTTCCTTTCCTTTGCCTTCCTCCTTCTCTCCTCTTATGTTCGCTCCCTTCCCTCCAGTGTGCCTCAGGCTAATGGTTCCCAGTTGTCTGTATTGAACTCTGAGACAACGCCATTTCTGTCAGACAGACCTACCTGTGTGTTTGTGTGTGTGTCAGTCAGCCCAGGATCAGGACATGTAAATAGAATTAGCCTATTTCACGCTCAATCTCACCCTATGATAACTGACCCCTGGGGTTGTATGGAGAGTGTGTAGGTGTGTGTGTGCATACAGAGTTCAGAGGCCAGCATCGTATTGGAGGATATCCGGCTGGTCTTAGGTGTGTGTTTCTCGAACATATGTGCTCTCGCACGTGTGTGCCGTGTGTGTAATTTGATTTCCCTTTGAGGTGAAGGCTGCCTCGTGAATGAACTGCGCTGCAGACTCTTTCCTGAGGTGCACTCACAGCTACAATTGGATCTTTCTACCGCTGTCGGGTTTGTTATATAAGATAAGATGAATTTTATGGATCTCCGAGGGGAAACCAGTTTATTACAGCGGCAGCAGCGAGTTGAGCTGCTGTCTGGAGAACAAACAGAGGAAATTATCTGTAAAGAAAATGTTAAATTATATTGTTTCTTAATGTGTTTTTAAAACTTGGACTTCCAGATTAAGTTTTTATTGTAATTATTATATTTCCTGGATATGATATTCCAGGAACAGGTTCAAATTTCTCTGAATTTCTTTAACAAATGGATCACTTCACTGGAATATTAATGTACTGAACATCTTGTTTCATTCATTCATTTCTTGGCCTTAGCCGGAGGTTTCCATCCCAACTGTACTGGAAACTAGACTGTTGACCTCTGTAGAAAAACATTAGCAAACCAGGACAGAAGAACATGTTAAAATTAGTTATATAGAGCTATATATAAACTCGTAGTATTCATTATGAAGACACAGTTTGGACCATCACCACCCCTCGACTGTATATGCCTGGACAAACTCAAAGAAAACAATATCGTAGCAGCACTATAAGAGACTTATACTATATAGAGACATTTACTTTGGGCCTCCAAGAAAATCCATTTATTGTGGCAATTCCATTTATTGCAACAAAATTCAGTTGCTTGGGCTAACGAAGGCCCACGAAGCACTTTGACTTTTACAATTTTCCCTCTATAGGGATCATTTAATTCACCACTCTTTTGAACAGCAAAAAGTTTAAACAGAATTTTGCTATAGTGCTATTTTATGACAACCACATGACCAAAAATAAGTGCTAAAAGGAGGCAAAATAACACAATTCAAGTCAAAGCACCCAGTCCACAGATTTGTGGTAAAGTCGTGTTGATGGTATATTCACAGTGAATGATAGCGACATTTACAAACATAACCAAATAAGACACAGAAACACGGTCACATATGTGTGATTAGGGCTGTATAAACACACGGTGCAATTATATGATTATATATGATTAACCAGTTCACACTAACACTTAAAGCCCAACATTAAGCACAATTATACATGTGTTTGTCTGATTGTGTGTATATTTGCACATGGTGGGTGTATACATGCGTGTCTAGTCTCATTGTGTGATTAATGAAGGTACTTAAATATGCAGGGCTGCAATAGAAGATCTGGTGTTTGTTAATCACCTGAAGGTGTGTGTGTGTGTGTCAGCCTGACACATCAAAGTCACGTCAGGATTAATTTGGGTAATCAGCTCCTGCAGTACAACATGCACTTCCTTTCTTTTTTTGGCTCCCCTTTTCACACACAGACAGACATTATAGGGGTTAAAGCAACATCACGTAGGAATTGGTACTTATGATCAAAAACTAGCGAGTCGAGACAAGGTCACAAAACAAGACATAGCAGCCAGCTAATATTACTGACTAGTCCAACAAACAGTCAGGCCAGCTCGGCGTCTGTCTTTCAGCCTTTTTTTTCACCAAGCTCTCACCAGCCACTAAAAGTCAGTCCCAGATTTACTCAAGTCTGGCGGACTCTTGCTCGCTCACTCTCTCATTTTCTCTTCTTAGCTTCCACCATCAACGTCCTCTTCACCTCTGCCATTATGTTCATAGAGGCTGCTGAGGCAGTTTACACTGCCCGCTTGCCCAGCTCCTGTTCTGGCACGACACTGCCTCACCTTGTCAACATTCACCCGTGCCTCGTGCCTGAAAACGCCCCTCCGGTTCTTTGACCTAACGTTAGCTAACAGCAGCTACAGTCGGCAGCAGTTTACTTCACTGTCCATCAGGAAACTCTGTAAATCACAGATAGTTGAGGCGGAGCAGGCGGAGGACATCAGAGGGAAAACCAGAAAACATTTTCTCCATAAAATATGATCCAGTTTCACCAAAATCAGTGAAATAGTTGGTGGTGTGTGACTTAGTGCCGTAAAGCGTCACGTACTTTTCGTGGGCGTACCCGGAGCACAAAGTTACATAGTGTGAGAACAGATGTACGATTGACAGAGACACCATTCACCTGATCACAAGTCAGTGTGACATCAACACGATTTAAAATCTGTTAGTTTATGGTAGAAAAGTTACGTAATGTTGCTTTAAGGTATTCGTTTTCTGGTGAACTCAACACAACATGTTGTTAAAACTTTGTTTATGGCATTTAGGAAAAGGAAATGAAACAATGGAAGTGAAACAGAGTTATTTTATTATTAGGAGAAAACAAAAATGACTCCTTTTTAGTTTTTTTCTGTGTTTTCTTGTTGTTTTTTTCCCCTCGAGCTCTCCAAAGTTGAACTTTTACAATCTTTACCTCATTTTCAGTTGTTTCCTTCGTCTCCTTTTCATCTCGTTGCTTCATTCTGTTGGAATGCAGACGTCGAGGTCAAGATCAAGGCCACGGCTAGTCACTGAGATTGCACATGTCTCATCACACACACACACACACACACACACAGAGAGTACACTCTAAAGCACACTCAATCAAACCCGCACAAACACATGTTTTGGTTTCTGTATTAATGCGTTGTCATGTACTTCCTCATCCGCTGCTTTTATTCTTGTTATGCTACTTCATCATTCTGACTGCACCTGAACACAGCACACTATATTAATGCTCACACTGTGTGTGTCTGCGTGTGTGTGTGTGTGCATACACTGAAAAAGTTCACGTGAACTCCTTCTGATCACCACTCTGTGTGTGCATCTATTAAAGGTCACTTTATTTACAGAGTATGGCATAAATAGATCATAATATGTTCACATTAGTGCTTTTGTTACCTTAGAATGAGCCTTCTATATCTACAGACATCGTCAGTCCTCCTCCATGGAGTCCACCACGTTTCCACAGTAGCCCAGGACAGATAAAACCAAACATCGGTGCTCTTTGGCACATTTCGTAGCCCCCTTAGTTTCTCCTTCGTGCTTGGAAGGAGCCTCCAGTACCCTGAGGCGTTCAGGAAAGATTGTGGCTGACCCCGCTCCACCCCGGACACAAACTTTTTGAGACACTTCCCTCAGGCAGGAGACTGCGGTTCATCAGGACTAAAACATCACACCACGAGAACAGTTTCCCCCCCCCCGACTGCAGCTGGCCTCATCAACAAGGGTCGAAGCCCCCCCTTCTGACAAAAAAACCAAGCCAAGAAAAGAAACTGGAATCAAAATGATACTGATACCACAGACATGATGCTTTGAAACTGTGAACTGTGAGTAACTTCAGTGATATTAAACACAGACACAGAAATGAGACCTTGGTGGATAACTTTCGGTTTCTCAGGGAGTCAGGAGGCTTTCTTGATTTAAAGGGTTGTAAGACAACGTCTAAATAAATATAAAAATATACATTAGGTCCATATCGCAGCATATTGCGGTGGTTAGCACTGACACCTCACAGCAAGAAGGTTTCTGGTTCGAACCCCGGCTGGAGTCAACCCAAATGATCAACCCAAAAATCATCCAAATCACTGATTTTAAACAACAGTGCGCAGTTATTGCGTTCATTATTTGTGATAATTGCACAGTTTACCATGTTGTTCTGTTCTGTTATTGTTCTGCATTGAATATAATCTGAAATATCTATAAAACATGTCACTCAGGCAGTTTACTCAGTGATGGAAGAAAGGTAAAGGTTGGGAACAAGTGGTTTGACTGAAAAGTTTTTGTTCTAAACACTCAAACTTTAAGGAAACTTTGTGTCCCAGGAAGAAGTCACAGTCCCATCCACACTGTTTGACAGAAGATCTCACCTGTCTCTCTCTCTCTGTCTCTCTCTATCAGGGTAAAGTGGCCCAGACGGCCTGCATGTCGGCCTGTAAACACATCTCCACCTCCCTGATGCAGCTCCTGCTGAACCCGGAGGTCAGACAGATCTCCATGGGAGCTCTGCACCAGCTCTACACCGACATCAAGGAGTGCGAGAGTGAGTGTCGACCTTCAAGTTTCTAAATCCTTCCCTCCCTCCCTTTGTCCTTCTCGTCAGCCCCAACGTTGTTCCATTTACTGCACCTTCACCCTTCTCTTCTCCTCTTTTGCTTCCTTGCATCCTCCTCTTT
This sequence comes from Miichthys miiuy, assembly GCA_036365135.1. Taxonomy (NCBI): domain Eukaryota; kingdom Metazoa; phylum Chordata; class Actinopteri; family Sciaenidae; genus Miichthys; species Miichthys miiuy. The sequence goes on along the minus strand of CM071625.1, from coordinate 4,726,322 downwards.
TCATCCCAGCCTTTCCACACACACACACACACACACAAACACACTTGCGTGAACGTTCATCAACTTTCAAAATAAACTCGTCATGTGTGCAGTTTGCATTTGAAAGCACAGGGGGCGCTATGGATCAACCGGTTACACTGTGATAGGAGAGCATCTCCGATACCCTCTGAAAGTCTTCACACTTTTTCATCTCATCTCTCGTCTTCCATTTTCTTCTTTTTCTCCCCCTTCTTTCCTTCCTCCACCTCCTATCTCCTCTCCTCCCTTCACATCCTATCCTCCCAGCTCTTTCTTCTTCCTCCCCTCCTCCACCCATCCCTCTATCGCTAAGACTTAGAGAGGCGGAGGAATGAAAGAGCGGCAAAGCGTCGTTTTCTTTCTTTTTTTTTTTTTTTACATGATCAAGGTTCTTAGAGTCACAGCGGGTCACACACTGCGCGCCGTTGATGTGTGTTCGTGACGTGATGTGCGGTGACATGCGTGCAGCGCTGCAGAGGGGTTAGGAGGTTACAGAGTTAGTTATTCAGGGCAGATGGAGGGCTCAAAAGGAGAAAAAAGGGTGGGGGGGTGAGGGTACAGGAGAGGGATGGATGAAACGAGGAGGAAAAGAAGCAGAAGAGGCGAAAAATTTGAGGGATGTGAAGAATTCAGAAGGGACAGACGGAGAGGGGAAACCACAAGACGGAGCAAGGAGGGCGGAGGTGGGAAAGAGGAATTTAAAAGGGGAAAGGATGAATGAAAGATAGAAGGAGAGAAAGAAGAGAGAGGAAGAGGAACAAGGGATTAATGGAAAGGGGTGAAAGGAGGGTGGAGAGATTAGTATAAAGAAGTGTTAAAAGCTGAAAAAGAGAGAGGACAGAGCAAAAGATGATAAATAGTCAAAGTGCAATGGGTTCATGGATGAGTGTAGTGTTTGTATGGATGAAAAATGGATGGACAGAATGAGTACAAGAGGAAAAAAGGGTCCAAACAGGACAGAGAAATGAACAGAATAAGTTCACAACGTTAAAAAGAAAGAAGGGGCAACACAATAAAGCAGAAAAGAGTTTGATAAAAGACAAAGGAGAGATTAAAAATGAACGAGAAGTAAAATACGCCCTTGGAGGGTGTTGAAAGAACTGAGAAGGGATTAAATGAAAAAAGAAGGATGGAGCAGAATGGGATGAAAGAAGCCGAGGAGCAAGAGGGCAGAGAAAATGGGATTAAGTGAAAGAGGGGAGAAATAAAAAAAATGATATGGATGAGAGGAGCGATTAAAGGGAAATTAACGCCGAGTCTGAAAGGAGGAGGAAGTGAGGGAGAGAGCACAAGAAGGAGGAATTAGAGATTAAATAAAAAGAGGAATTTCAGGATTGTGACAGATAGAAAAGAAAAGGGAGGCGCGATGAAATGAACACGATCACGGCAGAGTAAGTGAAAAAAAGATGGAGAGGAAGAGGGCAGAGCAGGAGGAGAAACCGACACCGGGAGGGAGGTAAGGTGATGAAAGTGGAGGTGTAAGAGGGGGAGAGAGAGAAGAGACGATGATGAAGAGGTAAGGAAAAGACGGAGCAGAGTGTATGAGAAATATAAAAATGGAAAACAGTGTAGTACAGAGGTCAAGAGAAAACAAGCGGGGTTGGAGGCTGGAGTCGAACCTGGGTTGCTGTACGGGTACTTAGAAGATCCGGCTCTGTGGTGAGAACGCAGGTTGTTCCATTCATTTGAGTGCTGGGTAGTACGTTTTGATCGCAGGGGTGTCCGCCAGAAAAAAGAATTTGAGCCGGATCCAACTTTTGAAACCTGACGTGATGCTGCAGCCACCAATCAGATGATCAGACCGGTCAACCCTCCACAGTCAGCCTGAAATGTCTCTGAGACTGAGGCCATCCAGCTGGATTCATGGACTAAACTCTGATACTCTACCTGTTGTGTTCTGGCTTTGTTTATTTCATGTACCCAGCTTCTAAATCTGCCACAAACTAGTGACACGAAGAAGTTTAATTTGGTTTGTGTCCGATGGTTTGAGAGAGAGAGGGAGCAATCGGTGGTCGACAAACTTAGACAGTGAATGAGAGCGAGCGAGCGAGCGCAGCCCCCAGCAGCTCTCCTCACTCCCCTCGCCACAACGCCTGATCTTGTCTGAATGCTTTTGCCTGCACATGGGGCGCATGCTCTACCAGGACGCCCCCGCAATAATATTCTTTAAAAAATGGAAATATTAGAAAGCCTGAAGTAGAATTATGTTGCTATTAGGGGTTGCGAAACCTCTGACGGAGAAGATTTGGTGGATGGTTGGACTTTTCTTCCAACAGTCAGCTTTGTTTTCTTCTACACCAATCTTTCTCAAACCTTATCCAAGTTGTTTTTAAAGCCGAAAGCTGTGACAGATCAGAGAATACTCGTATGGGTTCATTTTTGTAGAGGTCAAACGGCAGTGTTGTAGTCAAGACCAGCTAAACTGAGGCAAGTCCACGTTCATTTATATTTTTTAATGAGCTGCTTTATAAAATATGAGTTTGATTCGCTCGTGGTCCTTTCTTTAGTTTTCTGTGTTGGCTCTATAACTACCGACTGTGGAACAACTTTTTGACCATCATTTCTTTTACTCTCCTCATCGGTGCGCCAACGTCGGCACGCCGGAAAGTAAAAACCGAAACCTCAACGTTCCACTTGAAGTGTAATATATACTTCATGAGTTCATTATGAATCTGCGGTGGGACAAAGTAGACATTATCAAGTGAATAATAGGAATCATTGGTGATATCCCCGCAGTTGTGGTCTTGACCGGACTCTTTGTCCGAGACAAAATCCAGTCGATTCTGAGATGAGACCTTCAAAAAGTGACCGATCTCGAGTACTACAGCACTGTCTGTAACGGCCTGTAAGGTTAATGACTTGAAGTTGGTAGGAAATTGTTGAAATGGAGATAAAGAAAAAGAGTGAAGTGAAAGTTAGCAGGTCGATTATGGAGGTTTGGTCTGGAGAACCAAATAGAAGTTAGTTAGCTTAGCTGATAGCACCACAGTTCATGAGCTGAACCCTGAGTGTGTGTGTGTGTGTGTGTGTCTCATGGGGGTCACTGAAGATGGCAGGCGTGTAATCAGTGCTGTGGTGTGTATGGCCTTGTGTTTCTGTGTGTGTTTGTATGTGTGTGTGTGTGTCCTGAGGTGAAAGAGATTAGCTACAGGCTTGCTCTCTCTCTCTTTCTCCGCGGCACTCCTCTTTTCTCTCGTTCCCTCGCTCGGAATACCAGTCGGCTTGTTTACGGGGGCCAACTGACGCCAAGACCCCAGCTCACACTCTGTACGACCCCGACACACACACACACTTGGACACACTCGCACACACACACAGGTGTCACCCCGAGTTCAAAATCCAACAGTCCTCAACTGTTCTCGAACACGCAGGCGAAGCCGCGTACAATCAACGAATAAACACACACACATCCGTCGAGACAAACGCTCGAAAATCTCACACACATTCAACACAACCTACGTCCAAACACACTACAAAACCTTCACTTCTTTCACACACACACACACACACACTCTCTTTCTCTTTTTCAACAAGACCCGGCGACATGACTCTAACACCCTGCCCTCCCCTTCCCATCCCTCCTCCCACCTCCTCCTCCTCCTCCTCCTCCTCCTCCTCCCCAGGCTGTCATTTGTCTGCCAATCTATCCCGATGCATAGCGAATCCGACCAGGTCTTTTATTATTCCGTTTTTCACCCTCTTTTTTTTCCTCCTCCTCCTCTCTTCCCTCTCTCCGGGGGTGGACTGGGGGGGGCGGGTTTGTATTTTCCCACAGGTTTTGCCAGAGCCGGCCCGGTCGCAGGCTTCCAGGGTGACACGTTGCTTCTGGCCTTCAGTGACTTGAGACAAGTAGGTCTTTGTCTCCCTCGTGGTCCTCTCTCCTTCGTTTTCTCTTTCTCTGTTTCTTTTTTTTCTTCCTCTTCTTCTTCTCTCTACTATCTTTTTTCTACCGCCTCCTCCCCCCCTCGTCCTTTTCATCCTTCCTCCCATCCTCCCTCACACACCCCCTCCGTCCTCCTCCTCCAATGCATTTGTTATATTTCTTACCCTCTACTTTTTAAAATTTTTTTATTCTACAACAATCCCTGACTCGATCTCATGTCCGCTTCATTCTTGTTTGCCGACTTCTTTTTGTTTTTTTTATATCTCCTCTGTCTGTCACATCTTTTGAAACATTCCCACAGAATATCCTTTTTCTTTCTATTATATATTTCTGGCCACCAAACTGTCTCTGTGGTTGTCTTTCCTATTGTCATTGCTGCCCCCCAAACGATTGCAAGAAATGTCCGTTAAGAAATCACACGTTAATCTGCCAGCTTTAAAGCTGAGCAGAGAGTTTACAAAAGATATCAGTAGATGAACTTTAAAGGTAAAGAACACAAAACAGAGGTCATGATTTTATATGTTTAGGTAGCACATTTGTTGTCTGCAAGAGTTTGATGAGAAAGCTCAAACTGATGTCAAATAGTCGCAAATTTGTCTAAAAAGCGACGTTCCAGCTCTTCATACCTGTACCCACATTGGTGAAATGAACCCTTTAGCTTCTGTCCCTCTGCAGCGTAAACCAATCGCCCTCTTCGCTGGATGATATTTGCAATTACTTTTGCTTTTTTTAATCTTGCAATGACTTTTTCTTTTTCCGTCATCTCAAACACTGTTTGTTGTTGAGTTATGGGAGTTTTTAACTTGTCAAACACTCATCCTTCATTGTTGAACAAGGGATAGTATCGCAATACCAGACGATCAGAGATCTCGGATCCTACCAATCGTCTTGGGATTTATAAATGCAAAGTCACATTTTACTGATACAAAAACACTGCTTTGACAAGTTGAAGACTTTTAATCAACAACAAACACTCCATCATTGAACTGGTGACAGTCTTGCAACGCCTCCGAGATCTCGGCGCCTACCAATCATCTGTATAAATACAGAGTAGTTGCTTGAATGGCCGTTGTCAAACATACGCCTTCTTACTTTAAGGACGCGCCTTACCTAAAACAATGCTCCCCCTCATTCTCCTTTATAGTGAAACAAACTTTGTTACACAGAGGGGAGGTTAAAACATTAAAAATGGACTTCTACAAGATTTTGGATCGTTTCTGCAGTTCTAATCGTTCCACCAAGTTTTGGCAACAAAAGCTCGGAGAAAGTCCTCAGCCCCCATTGAGTGAAGTGTTTTAGAGAAATGTTGCTGTTAATGTCCGCACCAGTTCAGGACCACTTCACCAGTTATAGGGGCAAAGGAGAGGGGTGCGACCTGGATCCTCGGACCTGATATTGAGAAACAGTTGAGTGCAGGAAACGGGCCCGGCTGTGCGCTGGAGGGCGTCTTGTTTTTCGGGGTCCTGGGAAAAAAACCCGAGCAGAACCAGCCGGAGGAGGGACAGAACTGGACGTCTCCGCTGTGTTCTGGAGAATTCAGGATGTCGGGGCGGAGTGTGTGTGCGTGCGTGAGTGTGTGTGTGTGTGTGCACGCACTGCAGCTCGATTTTTTTACGAAAACCGTTTGGCAGGCAAGTGCGTGTGCGTGAAAGCGCAGAGCGAACTTGTGTTTGCCGCGTGCTTTGAGCGTATTCTTCCTTGAGAGAGACTTTGGTGTGTGTTAGTGTGTCCGTCATCGTCGTTGAATGTGTGAAACTAAGCAGAGTGTGTGTGTGTGTGTGTTTTATGTGTGTGTGTGTGTGTGAGATCGTTGTGAATGTGTGAAACAGGGCGGAGAGCCCAAGCGAAAGTTTGCGAGGCTTTCTGGCTGCAGTGTGTGTGTTTGTCATCGTTGCTGTGAAAGTGGGTAGAAAGTGTGTGTGTGTGTGTGTGAGCATAAAGTGTGTGTGTGTCCGTTTGTGTGTCATCGCAGTGAATGTGTGAAACAGGGCGGAGAGCGAGTCAAAAGTTGTGTGTCCGCCTGCCCGTCTTTGATGCTTGTGTGTGTGTTTGTCGTAGTTGTTGTTGAGTGTGTGAAAGTGGTGGAAAAAGTGTGTGTCTCTATTTTTGTGTGTGTGTGTGTGTGTGTGTGTGTGACAGCGGATGACGGATGGGCCGGCAGGACGGAGCAGGGGACGATGAATGAGGTGACAGACAGAGACGGATAGCCCTTTATCCCTCCGTCACAATCCCTCTTTCTCTCTCCCTCTCTTCTCTTTCTCCGCCTGTCGGGATGATGCAGTGCCTCTTGTTCTCTCGCTCGGAGGAGGAGAAGGAAAGGGGGGAAGATGGGGAGAAGGAGAAAAGAAAAAAATTGCATTCATCCGGCATCGATGTTTACTTCACCCCCCCTCCACCTCCTCTTCCTCTCTCCTTCACTCTTTTCCCTCCTTTTGCTCCCACTGCCCCGCTTCATCCTCCTCTTCCTCCCGTTTCCATCGCCTCTTTTCTCGCCTCCATCTCCTCCTCCTCTTCCCTCCCCCCTTCCCCTTTCCTCCTTTTGCTGATCAGAATCAGTTGACTCCATCGCTCCTTTTTTGGGAGTTCCTTTCGCTCTTTTATTTCTTTCTCTGTCGGCCATTGTTTTTCGCGACCATTCTTATCATATCAAAAGAAATTCCTCCAACCCCCCGTCACATACGCGCTTTCATACGTAATTTCATCTTCTGTGCGTACACATCTGCCTGAGCGCATCTTTTTTTGTGTCGCTCCCTCGCGTTGATCCGCATTCTTTCAGGTAAATTTTTCATCGCCATGCGTCGACATGCGCGCTTTCATATACGCTCATATGTGATGCTTTTGGAGTGTGTGTGTGTGTGTGTGTGTGTGTGTTTGTGTGTCTTTTTTTTTTGTGTGTTGTGACCCGGTGGTGAATGGTCGATAAATCACGCTGACGGGGCCGTTTGTTGTGTGGTCGGGTCCCGGTGTTCTGGAAGGTTCCGGGGTCCTGGGACAGGGCCGAGACAGGAGTTCCCCGAGGACACACACACACATTCACGCACTCTTAGATACTTAGATGGACACACACAGCGTGCGCAGGGTGAGATGAAAACACGGTTTGTCTCAGAAAACGCAGCATGTAAAGGGTCGAGAGCTGTGATGTTAGTAAAAATGTACATGTTGTGTTCATGTTGTGATGTTTTCAGCTTGTTTCAGCCTCATAATTGCATAAAAATACTGTAATATCAGTAGAAAAGTGCAAAACTGGTGCCAACACCAAGACTTGAAAACAAAATATTCCTCACCTGAAATCTGTACATCGCTAAATTAGCAAACATTCTCATTTAAAAAAAGGAAATATCTGATCAGAGAGTCAAGAAATGAGACCAAGAATTGGTACTTTGACAGGTTTCAGCGCTCAGTGCTGCAGACGCATACCGGTCACTGCCCACAAAGTATTTAGGTTCCATACCCAGCTTTGAATATCATACCGTCTCTCCTTCAGCAGAGTCTAAAGTTCTTTCCATTTGGACAGAAAAACAACACAGCCCTTCCTCGCTTTAACAGATGGGAAAGTTCTCAAGTTCCTATTGCATGAGATAAACATATTGTAGCAGTAGTGTCCCAATTCCATACCAGTACTATGAAGTCTAGACTGTTCATTAATCTGCAGATTAATAATAAAAACATTTTTTTGGATTGCTGCTGTCACATTTTAATACTTTATATTGTATATTTCCTTTAAAACTGTGCTATAATTGTGCACATTTTTTATGTGTAAGTAGCTATTAAATTTAAATTTCACAAATTTAGTCCTAATTTTGTAACTTTCCAGACTTCAGACCTGGTTATACTTTTATTAGCCCATTCTGGAAGTTACATTATTGGTTGTTCAGCCTTAATATTGCTTAGCTAGTCTTTGTGTTTCATATCTCGTGTTGGGAAAGGAATTATTTTGGCCCTATACGGCATCGGGCAACACAGTCAAACAAATGGCCAAACTCATTGTCAGGGAATTTCAAAAAGTTGTATCAGAATGACTACATTGTCAGGGAAATCAGTGTGTCCTGTGTCCAACTTCATGAAATCGAAACCTTTTAACTGTCTGAATTCAGTCAGTATCTGCAATTTTGCGACAGATTTAATCCCCCAACACTGGACCCCAACATCACAGAGCTGTTGGGGTTCACAATTTATTTATTTCACACCAAGAATTTTTGTAGTCTTCGCTTGCAAGTATGTCAGGAAATCTCACAGAAATAGGGCTCTGAGTAACTGATTTTTATTCAGTTGAACTACCAATTGTTCTTCTTCAGTCTGTAAAATCTATAAAATCCCAAGTTAACATCTTCAATTTACTGCATAAGCAAGATGAGGCCAAGACCTTCAAAACATGGTCTTCAGACCAAGATCGATTGCTTCAATACTGCAAAGAGGATTCAAGATTTTATTTCAAGTCCACAAGTGTAGGGACGTCACTAAAGAAAGAAAATTGGAGAATATTGACGACATATCAGCTACCGAAGTAGACCACGTGCTGTCTGGTCTTGATGTAGACTTGGACTCAACCGCTCAAAATCTTGTCTCAGTAGTCTCGATACACTTTGGTCTTAGTCATGACTTGGTCTCACTTTAGGTGGTCTTGACTACAGCACTGCCTCTTTGCCTCATCTTGGAATCAGCCTCATTTAAAAAGTGTTCCTGGGACCGGTCTCAAGACCAAGACCACGACTGATTACTATAATACTGCAAAGAAAATTCAGGATTTTGTTTCAAGACTGATCAATCACAACTGTACTCAGTAAATTACTGAAAACACAGCAGTATGTTGCTATAGGTAAGTATGCAGGAGAATATTAAGTACATAATAGCTACCTAAGTAGGCTATATACTGTCTGGTCTTGGTCTTGACCTGGTCTCAACCCTCCATAGTGTTTGTCTTGTCTCAGTCTCGATACACTTTGGTCTTAGCCATGACTCGGTCTCGATTTAGGTGGTCTTGACTTCAGCACTGCCTCTTTGTCTGAGACCGAGACAAGACGAGAGTAAAAATGTTGTCAACCTCTGAGACAAGACCAAGACCAAGTGGTCTTAAGACCGGTCTTGAGTGCTACAACACTGCAATTAAATCCACCCTTACCCAGGAGTCATTGAACCTGTTATTACACTGCACTTTCTGCTCGTTCTTCCTGCCGCTTCAGGCTAAAAAGCAGCAACGCACGGCTCGGATTATTCACTTTTTTTTTTTTTTTTTACGACCAACTATTGCAGACCGTCTAGAAAAAAAGGCTGATTCACTGTAACAAGCTTATCTGAGCTGTCAGCAGCTTTCTCCTGTTCTCTGCAATTGCTAAATAATTTGGTGAGCGTAGGAGGCTGATTGCGTTAGTGTGTGTCTGTGCGCTCCCCAGGCTGCCCTTCTCCACAGATCCTATCAATCCTCCTATATTTAGAACATTCAGAAGTCTGTGGTTACTTCAAACCTTTGGCTGGCCCTTGTGTGTTGATGTGTTGGTGTGTGTGTGTGTGTGTGTGTGTGTGTGTGTTGCGTGTGGCGCCCCCCCAGAAAAACGCTTGCAACAGTAGAGTTCCACTCATCCACTTCTCTGCTCACTCGTACGCCAGCCATTCTTCCACCTTCGGCCCAGTCGAGTGTGTGTGTGTGTGTGTGTGTGTGTGTGTGTGTGTGTGTGTGTGTCTTTTGTCATTGATTGGTCCCGGGTTCATTCCTTTGGTTGACCACAAACAGTCAGATTCCATCCATTCATCATGTCATCTCTCTTCCCCTCCTCCGCCCTCTTTTCTCCGTCTTACGTCTTTTTGGTTTTCTCGAAGTCGTTCGCTTTATTTAACTTTAACTCTTTTCTTTCTTCCCTAACTCTTCTCCCTCAACAGATTTCTCTACATCTCTCCTCTCCTCACTTTTCTCTTTTTCCTCCCCTCTTCACCTCTCCTCCTCAATTTGATCCTCTCCTCTCTCCACTCATCTAAGTTCCATCCTCGCCTCGCCTTGATTTCCTCCTTTCCTTCTCCCCAAAAGATTTCACTACATCTCTCCTCTCCTCTTTCATCTCCTTTCCTTTCCTCTTTTCATCTTGTCTCATCTCCTCAACTCTTCAGTTTCTCCTCTCCTCTCTTAATCTCTCATCTTTAGCTCGTTCCTGTCTCCGTCTCTCCCCCTCCTCAGCCTCCTTTCTCTTCTCCTCTCCTCTCCTCTGCTCTCCTCTCCTCTCTTCAATTTCCACCTCACCTTCCTTGTCCCTTCTATCTCCTTCCTCTCTTCTCCTATCTTCAGTTCTCTCCTATCTCCATGTCTCCTCTCCATCTTTCCTCCTCTCCCCTCTTCAATTTCCTCCTCTCCTTTCCTCCTCTCTGTAATTCCTCTCGACTTCATCGTCTCCTCTCCTTGATTTTATCCTCTCCTCCTCTACATCTCTACATCTACCATTCACTCACTCGTGTCTTTCCAACAGTAACTGGATTTCAGTGGTCAAACTACTCGGTTTCCTTTGTAGCACACACACACACACACACACACACACACACACATTTTGAGGCCTGACGTTTGTGTGTGTCCCAACCATTACCTCACGAGGCTTCCCTCTCGCTCTCCAAAAGCAACATGTCACAGCATGACAGCTGCTCCCCTTATCCTGACTCTGGTGTGTGTGTGTGTGTGTGTGTGCAGATTGACCGGCGTAGCCAGTAGCGATTATCCAGTGACAGGATAGCAGATTCTCTCCCTGTCCATATATATATGTGTGTGTGTGTGTGGAGGTAATAGACAGGCTAAGGGATGAGATGAGGCCCAGTGGGAGAGGAAACCTCCATCTCACCTCCTCGTAACCCAGACTAACGAGGCAGCGAGAGGGAGGGAGAAAAGATGGTTGGAAAAAAGAGAAGGAGCGGTGGAAGGTATAGAGCCATATTTTAGGGAAAACACAGAGTAATTGTAACAATACGTATAAAACGTCCAGCTTAATGATTTTTCCGAACGTTACATTTATAACTTTCGATGGACTTTTAGGAACACAAGTGAGTATCAAAGTAAGAAGGAGAGAGCCACACACTCATAACTCCGACTCCTCAGTTTTAATTCTATGACTCAACATTTTGGCAACGAGATAATATACACATTACTTTAAAGCAACACTGCGTAGGAAATGTTATTTTTGCGATTTAGCGCCCCCAGTTTCAGAGTGTATTACCTCTACTGTAAATAGCTCAAAGTTACATAGTGTGAGAACTGACACACGAATGACAGAGACACCTTTTACCTGCATACAGGACATTCAGCATTTGCCGCCAAAATGTGTTGAAATCTTTGAAGTGAAAGAAAGTGGAGGTAACGGTGGCTACTTCCACAGAGCAGCAAAGTTTGAACAATTGGATTTCAATCTGTCTTTAATGCTTCTTGGATGAATTTCCACTTTGCTTTTTTGATAGCAATCTGATGCGGCCAAGATGTTAAACAAGGTCAAAGCGTCCATAAAGAGGTCATTCGTAGCCAAGGAAAGCCCCTAGTATCCATATATAAAGTAGAAAACCATCTGCTTACATTCAAATTGAGCAACAGGTGTACAACACTTCTTTTTTTTTTTTTTTTTTAATACTTGTACAGTATGAAAAACAACATGTACGGGGGAAAGTCATCCATCACCGAAGCAGGAAGCCTTCACTTGATTCTGTCAGAGTTTGTTTGTTGCTTCATTGTTCCCGACTTGAGTGTACATGTCACTTAGCGCGCCTCGCTTCCCCTCGGTTTGCTCGACTCCCACTGAAAGAAATGATACACTCTTCCAGGAAATAATCCCTCAAAATCATATTGTCTCGCAAACTTTACTGTCGACGTGAAGTTAGCAGTATGTTGCTACGGCGCTCTTGCAGGCTCGCGTGCGTGCCAAAGTTTTGTCCCCGTCTCGAAATGAGAATAAATGGAGTTTAATCTTCTGCAAATCCCGTCGTATGTCAGCGTTTATTTTTTTTTTGTTATCTTCAGCCAGGTTGACCTGAAATCTACACCCGTGCGCGGAGACGAGGGAGGCGACTCTTTTTGCGCAGGATGGAAGTGCTGTGGGGAGGAGAAAAAGAAAGCGATGGGTTATAGGAGGAGGGTAGACAGAGGTGAGGATGAGGACAGGAAGAGATAGACGAGGTCAGAGGGATGGAAGGAGACAGAAAAAATCTGCTACCGTCACATTCCTGAAGACTGTGGTCACGCTGGGACAGCTACAGCATGTGGGTGTGTTTGTTGGACTGTTTGTGACAGGTCGGGTTCAGCGAAGGGACTGCTGACAAGACCGGGATGAACTGTACTCATACGGGGGTTGAACGGCAGGCGACGGGTTTGACCTTTGAACTTCTAGCTCCTCGCCAGACGTCAGACAGATGAAGAAAGAGGGAGAGGTCGAGTGAGAGGGTGAACAGAGAGCAGATAAATAAAAAAATAAAATAAAAAAAGGCGGAGATGGGCCCGAAAATCTGAAGAGAAAGGCGCAAATGAAGGAGAAAGTTAATATGAAAGACCGGAGTGAATCTAAAGGAAGATGACAGGAGAAGGAGAAAGCGTCTTGTCCAGATTCTGAACTCGCCGAGTGCGAAAAACAAGACATGAATGCGTGAAAGTGTTGACGGAGCGGAGCGAAAAGCGAGGGATCGCGAGTGAAAGAGTGCAGTCAGGTGAAAGTGATACGGCGGGTGAAATGGACGTACAGGGTGGTCTCCCTCTCTCCCCGTGTGTCTCCGTCCGTCTCTCTCCCTCTCTCTCCTCGGGAGGCTGACACTTCCCTTCATCCGTTTGACCGCTCACAGAAGGGGGGATGAATAGAGGAGTGGAGAGGGGTGAAAGAGCGGGATGAGCGGAGAAGAAAAGAGGGGCGAAGGGAGGATGAGCAGCAGACGGACATCTAAATGCTCGCCCGCCGATCTATTGGAAGAGCGGGGTGGAGGAGAGAGGGAGACACAAACAACGTGTGGACACACACATAAACATGGATGCAAACAGTTTCGCGACAGCAACACATTTTCTTTTAGTTTTTCGGGGCGTAGGAACGCGAAGCCGCTTTAAAACTTTGCCTTTGTCCGTCCTCCACAAACGCTCATAGAAAAGTTGGTGCGTGAGGCGTCCCGGTGGCCGAGCAGTCTGAGAGACGTACCATGTAACCATGCAACCCTGACGTCCCGGGTTCAGATCTGGCCAAGGACTCTTACTGTGCCACATCCGCCGATTTCTCTCTCCTTGTGTTTCCTGTGTTGCTTTCCACAAAGTTAAAGCTCCAGTCGCTGACTTTTATTTTTCTAAAACAAAAAAAAAACAAAAAACGTTGTTGTCCTGTTCCTCCGTGATGTAATAAATCAATTCGAGATCCAAACACGATAGAAGCGGTGTTTTTCAGAGCTTACACACATAATTCATGACAGCACAGGATGTTCACATAAACACATAAAACACGCATTAACCTTTCCTTCATATTTCTGTCTCACAAATGTTGTTTTGTCTTCCTCCCAAAGAGGAGCGAAGCTCAAAAATAACAATACAACCTGCGCTGTAAAAAACGTCCGGTGAAAAGCTGCCAAACCATGACAGTAAAAGACCGTAAAACACCTTTTTATAGTAAAGTGATATTATAAATGACAGACTGTTAATCGTACAGTTAAACACCATCATATTTCATGGCAGAACCTTTATTGTATGCGGCATACATACACTATTTTCATGTCAATTATACGGCAAAGCACTGTTTCTTTTGATGGTAAAAACTTGTGTTTATACTGTAAAATATGGAATAAAACGCCAGTACTAATATACCTTTACCGTAATATTAGAAAAAAAACAGTTAGACTGTAAAATTCTGGTAACCATAGCCAGTGTTTCTGTCTTATATAATCACTTTGCAGTAATCCTATAGAGGATTATCACCTGCACCTTCCTTTGTCTTTACACAACTTTATGGTGAGTATCGTCTCTTTTTTTTTTAGCTGTGTGGCTACAACTTTACTCTTGTGGTTCACTCTCACGGCTCTTGTATGTACTCGTGCTCTTTGGATTCATTCGAATTAAATAAACTCACCGTATACTTCTTGCTCGGCAACAAACAGCTGACAGAGACGGTTAGTGACGGCCTGGTGAACGTAGTGTAGCATTTAGCAGCTAGAGAGCGAGCTAAGAGACAACGTTAGCAAAACAAAACCAGCTTAAAATATCAGTTCAAGTTGTTTCCCTCCAGTGAACGAAGAGTTAATACACAGAGTGGCTGCCTTGCAAGCTATTTTTAAAACTATCCAGAGTTTTATTTATTATTTTTAGCCTGATCTTGGCTGATTTTTCGAGGACTAAACCTCCTTTTTTTAAAGTTCTTTCTCTAGTTTTAGTAGATTTCACTTCACCTCTCTCCGGCCGCCGCCTCTCCTGTATTCTCATCTAGCTCTCCTCTTCCTCCACTTTCTCCCAATTCCTACCTTCTTCCTCTTCCCCTTAAAGTGCGATTACTAGGCGTCGCGGAGGCTGATGTCTCTGTCAAACACACTGAGCACAAATAGAGGCTTTAAACACACACACACACACACACACAACTGAAAATGGGTGCAGCGTGAGGTCAGTGGGATAAGTATTGGTGCCAGGGAGGGGTGAGAACTAACCGTCAGCCCCCCTAAAACACTCTTATCTGACCACACACTCTTCCCCAAATGCTGTTTGTCGGCAACATATACACACCTGTCTCTCCATTTCCCTCTAAATATATATATATTAAAGCTGACTACACACACACACACACACACACACACACAGCAGAGGCTAATAAAGCGGTCAATGATCCTGCTGCGTTCAAGATAACGGCAGAAAAATAGTTGCTGCGTCCATATCTGTGGATTTATGAGTTCAAGCTGTTTGTGTGGGAGAGGTCAGTGTTTGTGTGTGTGTGTGTGTGTTCCTCGGCCCCCGTCTCAACTTCCTGTCCTGTCTGTGGCCGGCCTTATCGGCGTGGCAACGGGTCAACCAGTGGTCACAGCAACAGAGCTATTGAGCAACCTGATTGGACGGGGTGGGGAGCGGCAGTTCACTACTTCCGACCGATGGTCAAGTAGTGGTCAGGATTAGGACTCCGAGATACACACACACACACACACACACACACACACACACACGTAATGAGTCATTTAATCACACATACTGATACCACAGCGATCCTCTCTCTCACAAACACATCACATCTTCTGTCACACTAAATAATGACTGTCAGTCAGTTCATATTTTACACACACACACACACACACACACACATATATATATACAGCGACCGTGTGGTGACCGGGTCAGGTCATTGTTCTGTGTTATCAGTCTTGACCTCTCCGTCAGTCTCCTCGATATGACCTGCATCTACACCCCTTCCTGTGTGTGTGTGTGTTTTTCTGTGTGAGACTTTGCGGTCACTCCATGGTCAAACCAAAAAGTTGAGACCCTTAAAAAGCTCTCACCTTTCAAATGTTTCCTGTTTTGGGGGTCGTCGAGGAGAGAGAGAGAGAGAGAGAGAGATGTGTTTCATTTCGAGCTGCAGTGAAATGTTGTGAAACACTTCAGCGTGTCTCGTTTTTTTTTTTTTTTTTTTTTTCTGGATCTGCAAATTAGATTTTGCCCGCAGAAGAATAATTGTTTTGAGATCAGTCTGGGGGCCACAGATGTATTTGAAATGTGAATTTGAGTTGGTTTTCAACTGTTGATCTCGACCTTTTTTGACCACTAAGAGAAGAAACAAAACACAAAAATACATTAATATGAAACTGGATCCACCCACAAAAAGTTGGAAATTCTATGAAAGCTGTTTTATTACTGCACTATCTCTATTGTTTCATTGGTAGATAGTGAAGTATTTGAATTTAGGATAAGATAAACGAGACTTTATTGATCCCACATTGGGGAAATTGACTTGTTACAGCAGCCCGTGTACACACGATAGATCATTTCCAATCTTCCAGACGGTGCTCATGGTCTGTACCATCTTTTCCACTCCTGGCGCTTAGATCCAGCTCTGCATCCTCTTCTTCTCCTCCTCACTTCAGTAGGGATCACCGGTTTTCCCACAGAGAGTATATTAGCGCTGCCAGGCGCTAACAGCTGTTGTCGGGAAAAGAACAAGAGAGCCATGTTTGCACACAAAATAGATATTGGTGTCGAAAAAAGTACTAAAAACACCTAAGAGTGTTCAGAGCTACTGTAACTAGCTGCCAATACGGTTGGCCTCCAAACCGGTGTACATACCAAGTGGTAACCTCCGTAAAGCTAATGCAGAAGTGTCAAAAACTGCAGTTCCTCAAACGTCCACTTGAGGCTGGCTCCAGAAGTGAGTCAGTCTCCATAAGTCCCCATGTTCAAATGTCCAACTTCACAGCAGAAATAAACATGTTTACAGCCTGGTACAAAAAACAGTTTTGGTCTCTATAGCTAATTTCCCGTTCATGACAACTGTACTGAGGGTGAATTTATGTACAACTCACCTGTTCAGATTATATGAAGGCTTAAAGTTATGTATGATTGACAGGTGGGTGCTGTCACAGGCGGCTTGTTTGAGCAACCAGGTTTCATGAAGCCCGATAATCCACGTCTTTGTCCCACCACACTCTTCATGCTTCACAGCGGCTCTCTAGAAACCTCACAGATACAACGTCCATTCTTTCTACTCTCTACTTTCAATCCTTCCTCACAATGAAGGTCAAACATCAAGTGTTTGAGTCTTTATTGACGATTTAAAAAGTGGCAGAACTCACGTGAACTCTGAAACTCTGACCAGAATTAACTTAGTAACTGAGTACATGTAAAATAAGTGATTGAATCTTGCAGATGAATTGAATCAGAACAGTAGTCCTTTAAAGCTTTAACAAAGTCTGAGGAAGTGGACGAACCCGACATGAACTCCCGGCCCAGAATTAACCTCTAAAGAGTGTCTGGACTATAAATTGACTTTAAAAAAGTGGCCGAAGCCAAATTGACCTTTTTAAAAAGTGCTGGAGTCTAAATTGAGCTCAGAGCGGAGCTAAAAGCCGCTGTTTTTCTAGCCCTGTTTGTTTTGGAGTATTCTGTCTTTATTTGCTTTATCAGCGCACAGAGCAGCTCCCAGCAGGCCCCTCTGACTTCAGCCTGCACTCGTTTATCGTCTCCCGGATTCTCACTCACTCGTTCTTCCTCCTCCGTAACATCTAGTTACCCTCCGCCTGACCTCCTTTGCTCCCTCCTTTCCCTTTCTCCTGCAGTCCTGTAATATTTCCCCAATCATTCTTTTTGAGTTTTCTCTCTTCCTTCTCATTTACCTCCTCTCGTTCTCTCTCTCACTCCGTCTATGTCTCTCACTCACCCTCTCTCCATCTGTGTAGTGTCTAATTGACAGCAGAGACCCCTGGTTGAACCACCAGCACTCTTCTCTCTTGTTTTTTCTCTCCGCGCTCATTCCATTTCA
Organism: Miichthys miiuy; assembly: GCA_036365135.1. NCBI lineage: Eukaryota > Metazoa > Chordata > Actinopteri > Sciaenidae > Miichthys > Miichthys miiuy. The sequence goes on along the minus strand of CM071625.1, from coordinate 4,708,994 downwards.
GCCCTGTCACTTTTTTTAAGGGGTCGCACAACTTCTCTGTCACTGCTGACGAAGAGACAGAGAGAGAGAGAGAGAGGAGGGGGAGGACGGGAAGGAAGGAGGTGAGAGACGGAGTAAGTGAGACAAAGATGGGAGAAAGGAGACAAGAGACAAAGCAGAAGAAAGAGAACATAAGTTAGTTATGTAAGTAAAGGTAGCATAGAGTTCAGAGAAGCATGCCTGTGACGTGAAGATCGTTTAGGAGCCGTGTTCTCGTACAGACCTCCCAAATGGCCTTTGGTCACTTTATTTATTCAGTCTACAAACACTTTACGGTGTCGCTGAACTGTGTGAAAGTAAAAAGTGATGCACAAATCTCACTTTTTCCTCTTCTGCTACATATTCGGATACCTAAACTCATGCTCATTTGTGTCTACATAGAACTGGCGTCATGTGTAAGATAATGTATTTGTATGTTTATATACCCCATTGGTTTAATAACATCACTATTGGCACTCATACAGACCCAGTGTATCAGATTTTTCTGTTTGTGTGTGAAAGGTCATCCGTGACCTTTGAAACACTAGTTTGAAGATCTTGACTCAAAGACCATTTCAGTGTTCAACCCAACTCAACTTTTTGGCATCTATCATCGCCTTACTGGTGGTAAACTACATCAATACAATAATATAAACACTACAAATATTACTAATACAAAGACTTTTAAGTAGAAAATGGTTGAAACAACCATTTTTTCGCAACACTTCCCACATCACATAAATTTGCACTACTTGGAGAAAGCCTGAAGAAAGTCTTATTGAAGATCATTTGATTTATTTAACGTTTCAAGTTGGAGAACAAGTCATGCACCTGGGGTACTCAACTTGCTTTGCCTGGGGGACACTTTTGAAAAATGACAGTTAATAAACATGTATTAGTAATATTACTTGGATACAATCATCAAACTTGATGCAGATTGATGATGTGGCAGGATAAGGTCACTTTGTAATAGAAGTCGTAATCTTCTGATATTCATAGCAACCGTGCGTACAGCAGTTGTCATTCGGCACAGTAGTTTAAAATTGGTTTTATTGTCAGTCTTTGAATGTTTGCTGTGAGGTAAAGCCAATGTGGAGTCTCTTAAAGTTATGCAGAATTAACAGCATGACCACTTGATTGACTGGTTGTCGTAGGAGCCATTACAGGTGGCTTGTTTGCCCACCCAGGAGTCATTCAGCCTGCCGCAGGTCTACCGAAAAGGCAGGACTACCTTTTATTTTGAATTAGAAAATGGCCGGTGTGCCACCTGGCACCCTATTGGGCCTTAAGTTGATTGTCAGTGTCATATATTTTGTTCTTTTTCTAGTTTTAGGTGGTTTTCATGCAAGCTTTTTCTTTGAAATTAGCAATGTACTTTTTATTTTCATTAAGGGTGGCACCTATTTTTTCCACCAACCTGCAGCATGAAGCTGTTTAATCACTTTCCATAGCATACCTTGATTGTTTTGTACAGCATATGTTCTGTGCTGTGGGTATGAAACGGCAAAACCATTGTTTACCTTTGTGCTGTTGAACTAAAAGTGACTGGTTTGAATACCCTGGGTAGTTGTGAAAGACAGAATGACTAATTCTGTCCTTTCCCCTAGAAAGGGAAGACATCCTGCCTGGCCTCTGTGTCTGGTTGTTTTTTTTTTAAACAGGCAAAAGTGCTGATTAAAGTATCTGTGTCCTATCTGGCATCCATCGTGCTGAAGTGCCCTTGAGCAAGCTCCAGTAGTACTGTTCTGTATCTGACCTCTGACCCCTCGATGTGGGAGAACACAAAAGCTAACCTCCCTACAGGGAACGATAAAACATCATGATTTTATCTTTTCTTTGCTGTATTTTATTACCGCGCACATGACGAGCAGTCGACCCACTGTGGATTAATAAAGTACAGTATGTACATTGATGGAGTATCACGGTGGAGGTTGTGCTGTATTGTGGTTTCTGGCAGCCGTGTGCTGCGGTCGTAGAAACGAGGCTGCAGGCAGATGTACAAAGATACAAGCTTTTGGTTTTAATTTAATTTTTGGCCCTCCGCTAAGAAAGAAAAATTAGTTCCCTGTTGCGAAGCGATAACATCCAAGCTTACTTCATTCCATTCATAGTTCAAGATGGAATGATACTGTCCAAGCTGCAGGGTACAAGTTTGTGGAGTTAGAAGAACTAATGGAGGGCCTTTCATACGCCCACAGTGCAAAGTTAAAAACAAATGTGAGAATATAGAAACTGAAGATAAGAAAGTGTGAGAAAGTTACTGTTTGTCTCAAAGCTTCAGTAAAAAGTGGACAACAGCCCAGCCCCTGATAACCTCTGAATTTGACCTTTGACTTCTTGCTTTCAGAGGTCAAGAGCTGACTTTGGGGTTAAGTGTAAAATCCTCTTTTCAGTCAAGATCAAGATGGGCTTTTTCTCACATGAAATGTTGAGTATTTTTAAAGATACAAGTGCCGAACAGCAATTCTGATAATAAGTTAGTTTAGAAAGGACATCAAATTTTTTCTCTGTTTTGTCCTTTAAAAATGACTGAAAACAGAGTTTCTGACAGAAACTAGCTGTAATTTGCAGCCCTAGAAGGTACAACATGCAGCGAGATATTTGGCATATTTGGTAGCACCGCAACAATTAGTTGATTTGAAGCTAAATGTGTCTGAAATATGTAATTTTTCGAGCAAAAATGACAAAGATCAGATGGCTCCAGCTTCTTTTCGTTGTCGTAAAGACAGTAAATTGAATATCTTTGTGTTTTTGACAGTTGGTCAACAAAACAAGCTGTTTTATGACATCCTTCTGGCCTCTCAGAAGAATATAATCGGCAGATGAATGTTTGAGCCCTGCTAGTTAAAAACCATTTCTGAACTTCATGAAGGTTACTTGTTTTTCTCCTTTGGTTCTCCTCTGTTAGACCTTTGTCCTGGAGAATTTCTTTTAGTCTGGTCAAAAGAAAACCATTTAGTGACCTTTCAACCCTCGAAGATGGAGAGAGATATCGCCAAAGAGAAACAGGAGATATGGATTGAAGGCAGGGAGGAGCTGAGCGATGACAGACGGGTGACAAAAAACACTTCTTCTGCTTTTAGGGAAGTCTTAACTCGTTGGAAGGACGACGATGGGCGCTGTGATGGACAGCTGTCAGATGCTCCATTATTATTTTTCACCAAAGAGACGCTTCTTTCCTTAAACACAGTCCAGGTAAACAGCAAGAAAGAGGCTTGATTGACAGGTGTCAGTGGCGACCTTTGAACTCTGATCTCATAATGTGGATTTAGTGATGGGGTGACTGACGACGGACAAGTGTCAAAGCTCCTTTTCTGTTCTTGGTGACCTCTTGAAGGTCTCGTGTCTCGGCCGAAGAGAGAAGAAATGTTGACTTTGCTATGAAAGCTTTTACATTTGCTGTCAGCTTTTGGTTTAAAATAAAGGAATGGTCACCTCTGCAGCTTGACAGCGTAAAGAGGGATCTCTGGAAAGTGCGCTAGATAAACAGATGGATGATTGATGGATGGAGGAAGGTGCCTTTCTGGAAGGACGGACTGCAGAGATGGACAGGTGCCAAAATGGCTGCTTCTCTTGATAAAAGTCCAGTCCACTTTCCCTGCTTTTAGTGACCTTTGAACCTCTTGCCTGTCAAATTTTGAGAGGAGATGGACGGCTCAGAGCTGTGAGAGCAGTGAATGTCAGGAGGGGAGTTTGATAACGGAGCGTACGGCGAAGAAGTGTTTGAACATTTAAACATTTTCTCACCTCGTGTAAATATAAATGATCTTTGGTTCAGTGTTTGCCTCATAGCAGAAACATTACATAATCTCAACGTGTGTGTTTGTGTGTGTGTGTGTGCATGCACGGGGTGTAAACATGATGAATTCTGGGTGACCCCGACGTTTGGCCATTAGGAATGGGAACACGGCAATTCCCAGACGGTCCCAAACAAATAAATCTTGCACACAGCCGGAATAACTATTAACAAGTCTGCTAAACACTGAGGGGGGGAGAAGAGGGAGCAGAGATGGACGTAGAAAAGGAAAGAAAGAAGGGATGGAAAGATGGAGTGAAGTTGACTTGGAAAGAATAAGGAGGAAGAAGGGGAAGTTAAAAAAGAAGAAGAGGATCGGGACAAAGAGTTTGGTTAAGGAGGGAAGGATGGAGTAAAGTTGCCATGGGGAGGATGAGGAGAGTAGAAAGGAAGGAGGAAGGAGAGGTAAAGAAGTGGGGGAGAGGGAGAAGAGGAAGAGAGCAACAAGAAGGGGAGTTCAGAAAGAGAAAAAGATGGAAAGAAGGAGGAAGAGGTAAAAGGAAGTGAACATGAGGAGAAGAAAGACAAAAGGGGTAGAGATGGAGGATAGGGAGAAAAGGATGGATGGATGGAAAAGCAGCAAAGTAGATGAAGGTATAAGAGCAGGTAAAGGGGGAGGAGAGTGAGAGGTGGGGGAGAGCTGTTCTCGTATCTGAGGGAAGGAAAGGAGGAAGGACAGATAAAGGGGGATGGAGAGATGAGTAAAAGTGAGGAGAGAAAGGAGGGATGGGAAGATGGAAAGGAGTCAAGTTGGCATGAAGCGGAGGAGAAAAGATGGAAGAAAAACGGTGGAAAGAGGACGGAGAGCGAACGGAGCGACTGATTGACTTTTCAGACTGAGGGGAGAGAGAAAGAAGTGAAGAAACAAAAAGAGAGGAGGATGGATGGAAGGAAGGAAGGAAGGATGGATGGATGGATATAAGGAGGGAGCGAACCCCATTAGTGGAGGAGAAAGGAGAGAAAACAAACAAGAAATGTGAGGGTAACACGTCACTTTGTTTTTCTGCTCGTCCCCCCTGAAGAATAAGAGGAAGCAATAATCTGTGTGTGTGTGTGTGTGTTTGAAAGTGTGTGTGTGTGTGTGTGTGTGTGTGTGAGAGAGAGAGAGAGAGAGGAGACAGGAGCGATAGCGCGGGGGAGGTCATGGCGAGGTGAGAGAGGGGGAGCGAGACGGAGAGAGAAGTTCAGCGAGAGGTGAAGAGAGACCTGCCGTTTTCTGTGTGTGTGTGTTTAGGGTGAATCAGGGGTCAGTGTGTGTGTGTGTGTGTGTGTGTGTGTGTGTGTGTGTGTGTGTGTGTTGGCTCGTGTGTGGCTCGTTTTTTTTGGAAGGCCCACACTCTCTCTCTCTTTCTTCTTCTTCTCTTTTCCATTTTCATCAGTCTTATCTGCGTCTCCTCTCTCCTTCCTCCTCTCCTCCTCCCTCCTGTCCTCCCTTCTTGTTGCACTTCTCCTACCGCTCTTACCCTCCATCGCTCCTCCAACCAAACTTACCTACTGACCTCAAGTTCACCAAAACTCCCGTGTGCCTCCTTCTGTCTCCTCTTCTTTCTCCTCTTTTTCTTTCCTTCCCTCCTCTAATCTCATCTCCTTTCCTCTCCTCCATTACTTTCTTACTCTTTCATTTTTCTCCCTCCTCTCCTCCTCTTTTTTTTCCCTCCCTCCCTCTCTTTTCTCCTCTTCTTCATCTCCCATCCTTTTCTCTCATCTTCTCATCTTTCTCTTTTTTCTCCCGTGTCCATTTCTCTCCATTACTTCCTCTTCTCCTCGCCTCACCTCTAATCTGTCACTCCTCACTTCTCCTTTTCTTCTCTCCTTTCCTCTCCTCCCTCCCTCTTTTCTCCTCTCACCATCTCTCCTCTTCTCCTCTCTTCCTCTTTTTTCTCCTCCTGTATCCATTTCTTTCTCCTTACTTCCTCTTCTCCTCATCTATCACTCCTCACCTCCTTCGCTTGTTTCTCCTTTTCCTCTCCTCTTCTTTTATCTTTCTTGCTCTCCTTTTTTCTTCTCCTCTTTTTCTCTTCTTCCTCCCTCTTTAACCTCCTTGCCTCCTCTCCTCTCTCGCTTCCATACTTCCTCTTTTTTTCTTGTCCTCACTGTCTCCTCTTCTTTAACTCTCTCCTTCTCTTCCTTCACTCTTCAACCTCCACTCCTTTCTTTTTGTTATTCTCTTCTCTTTTTTCATAACTCCTCCTCTCCTTCTCTCCTCCTCTCCTTATTCTATCTGTTTTCCTGCCGCTGAGATCTCACGTGGAACATTTTGCTTTCCGTTATCTCCAATAAAAAAACAACAGAGGGAGAGAGAGAGAGAGAGAGAGCATGAACGAATGTGACCCGCCGTCAGATAACATGAAAATCTGATGGACCTCAGTCGCCAGCTTATCAGTGTGTGTGAACATTGTCATCTTTGCGTGCGTGAGAGTGTTAACGGCGCTTTTTAGGCTAACTTCCTCTAAACAGACGGCGACAGTATCTGTCGTTATCTGTACATGCCTTCACCTTGTATTTACCGCACCACACACACACACAGAGGTACATATACACAAACAACCGCCTGCACACACTCAGCATGTGTGTGTGTTTGCTATCTTCACACACGCATGCACACACACGTGTCTGTACCTAATTAACTGACAGATTTGTTCACATAACCTCACAGCCGGATGATATTTGTGCTTTATGTAACTGCCTTCATTTGTGTGTGTGTGTGTACCTGTTTACATGTGGACATGTAGCCAGCATGTGTGTGTGTGTGTTTGTACTTGTTTATACGGGAAGATTAGCAGGTCAAACCTCGGCCGTGCGAGGGTGAACTCGGGGACAAACTAGAGAGAGAGCGATAGAGTTGAATAGAGAAGTGAAAGGACCAGAGGGAGGAAGGGAAGTGTGGGAAGAAAGAGGGAGGAAAAGATCAGGAAGTCCAAATCAGCCATTCGTCTTACAGTCTCCTGTCTAAAGCCAGATTTAGAGGAAATATCACTTTTATTAACCTTACAGCGAATGTGAAATATTTAGGACACTTCCTGTTTTCATGAATAGCTCCGATGAGGTGAATTCAGATAGAAGTCATGACCTCTTCACTCATAAAAACATAATAAATCTGTGTAAATGTACGTGATGTACTTCATCAGTTGAGTCCCCCAGCTTTTACTTAAAACTAAAACACACTATATAACATGGAAAAGCTCCTTCGATACAGGACTAACACAGGACTCCAAAAAAGCGGAAAATTACTGAGGGTTTTTTTTTTCAGCTTTTTCTGGCTAAACAAAAACACGTTTCTCTGTGGGATCCTTTCCATAATGTTATCAGACACTTTTTGATAACAATCTCAGCCTGTCGGTGGCAAAAACATTGACGGTTTGACGGTTGAGTTTGTAGTTTATTTGACAAAAGTTCAAACACAGTAGTCATGAAAAAGATATTGTCAGGGCAAAGTCCAGAACTGTCTCAATTTGTCTCAATGCCTTTGTTAGTACACATCTGTGTAGTACACTGCGTACTTCCTGCCGTAGCGCACAAATTTCAGCAGGGTGGTGTTGTCTCAATTCGAGTAGGGGCGGTTGTGCGCTTAACGAAATGACGTTGCAACATTTTGCTGCTGCTTCTTCTTCCTCACCAAACTGCAATCAGGCAGAGCAATGGCGCCAACATTTGTATTGAAGTACGTAAATTGAGAGAGCGTAGGACTCTCCTACGGCTCCATCCGACTGTCCTCGCCGCAATAAGATGGTCATCCATTCAACATCAGTATCGGAAGAAACACGATCACATTATGATGCATCAAAGAACAAGAATCCACTTACTGCACGTGAAATCCATGAACATTTTCCACATTGCATTGAAATGACTCTGTCCTTATTTGGAGATGTTATTGAGCAGCTTCGGTTTTTGGCTTGTGGGTTGTGCACCTGCTTGGCCTCCTTGATTCTGTAGCACCAGCATAGAGGAACAAGACCATACGCATCATGGTTTTGAATCTATAAAGGTTCAGGTCGGTTACCGTAGCTCTCGTGGTGTGATTACAGACTTGATTGTGTCATTTAAGAGCCTAAGGACCATATTAAGTTGTACTTGTCACGCTGTATTGACGGTGTGCAATCGCCCAGAAGGGTTACACGTCGTAGCCTGTTGCTACCGGATGCAGTACTCTCACACTACACTGGACCCATTTAAGAAATTGCTGACCCCATTCATCACAAAAATGGGTCTAGATCTGAGGGCCACAAGGTTGCACTCTGACCGTAGTTTTACTCGGTCTTGTCTCAGACAAAGATGACTTGGGATTTTATTTCAACACCGGTCAAGTTCACAGCTGCGGAGATATTACTAACTACTACAAATCTGACTTCCTAAGCCATTAAGTGTGAATCTGCAAAGCAGCGTCCAAAGAAAACACACAGCAGTAGGCCTAGGTCTCGACTTTGTCTTACCCTGCCTTGGTCTTGGTCTTGGTCTTGACTTGGTCTCAACCCCTCAAAGTCTTGTCTCGGTCTCGATACACACTGGTCTTGGTCATGTCTTGGTTTAGGTGGACTACAACTCTGCTAAGAAGATTGTTCATGTACCCAGAATGCAATTTAATGTACCGATACTGTGCATCAGTTGCGTTGATACTTCAGATATCAATCCGCCCAACTAAAATTGATTATGGCACCTCTGGAAGTGTTTCTGCGCAACAGCGACTGCAGATTTCACGAACAGGACAATAAAGATCTCAATTGAAATCGAATGTTATCCGTCTATAAAAGCGAACGTTAAAGATTTCATGGTTTATGTTCTGTATGCAGATTTTTCAAACCCTGCGTCCCGATTGGTCAAGTAAATAGACCTCATTCTGTTTCCTGTTGAACCAGATGTCCTGCGAGTCAGGCAGCAGTCTGCCAAGTCAGTAGGACAAAAATTAGGCATCATGCTGTTGCCTGAGCAGTTGTACAATCCAGCGACGGCAAAATTGGAGGCTAAATTTGTTCAAAAACCACAAAAAAAACCCCATAATTCAACATTTTCTTCTCTCTCTGTCTCTGTCTCTCTCTGTATCCCATCATTCCTTCATTTATCTCCAAACTTTTAACGTGTCACCCACATCTTCTGTCTTCCTTCCTGTTTGCCTGATGGCGCACCTCCATCGCCCAAACGCTCGCTATCTATCCATCTTCATCTGCCCTTCCTTTACCCCTTCACTCTTATCCATTTCTCTCCATCTGTGTCTCTTTCCATCTTTACTCTCTCTCTCTCTCTCATCCCCCCACCCCCCCCACATGTGGTTTTGCTCTCCATCCCTCTGTACTCCTTCCCTCCCTCCCTCCTCCTCCTCCCCTCTCTTCCTCTTCTCTCATCCCTCGCTCACATATGGTTTCTCTCTCTGGGTCTGTGTGTGTTTGGTGTTACCCAGAGTTCACAGGGGCTCCCTGCTCATATGTGTGTGTGCGCTTTACAGACGGAGAGAAAGAGTGTGTGCATGTCTGCAGGCTTACGGGTTTGCCTGCCCGGGCCTGTTTCTCTATGTGTGTGTGTGTGTTAGGTAGAGTTCAAGAGGGCAGCAACAGGTTATGCAACAGTTTCGAATGTGGGTCGTTTAGAGGAAGAGTTCACCCTCCTCTCCTTCGATCTTTCTCCTTCCTTCCTTCCTTCCTTCCTTCCTTCCTTCCTTCCTTCAACCCTCTGCTCTTCTCTCTCTTGATTCTGTTGCATTTTTTGTGTGTGTGTGTGTGTGTGTGTTTATTTACCTGAATCTGAACGTGTCCAGTTCAACAAACGCCAGAAAAAGAAATAACATATTGTCAAGAGATCAGTGAATGGATCATCTGTTAATAATGTTAATAAACATTACGATTGGAAGTTCTTAACTCTTTTACTAAATTGTTAAAGGTCCGGTGTGTCAGATTTTGGGGGCTGTGTTCACATAATATGTCAGAAATTAAAATATGTTTTCATGAGTGTGTAATCAGCTGAAAATAAGGATCGTCATGGTTTTGTTACCTTAGAGTCTTTTATATCTACGGACACCACGAGTCCTCCTTGACGGAGTCCGCCACAACAGAAAAACTAGTGTCGTCAGGAAGTCACCACAGCCTCTCGATAATTTATCCCCTTTACACTCACAATGTAAGCACAAATATGCAAATAAAAACAAACTAAATTAGGAAATGGTTAGAAAACAGAAGCTAAATTAAGTAGCCTACCTGCTACAATCGTCAAAAATAGCTTTATTATTTAATTATAATTCTGATTTTGGAGTAAAAAGAAGGTCAAAACTTTTTTACAGGGTTACAGCTTCATGAAGTAAATGATAAATAAAGATAAAAACAGTATTGTTGGCTGCTGATCATTTAAACTGAGGAGTCTTTAAACTAATCAAACTTTTGGCTCTAGCAAATTAATTTCATTATAGTTTCATAAATCTTAATAATCTCTTTCAAACTGCCAGATTCGGTCACAGTATTTATGCTGTTCATATTTTCTTCCTTTTTGAGGGTGGGGGGGTAATCAGTTTCGTCTGCAGGGGACGCTGAAAACAACCTGCATTGGAGAATTTGAATCAGAATTTCGGACCTTAATCCAATCCTTCGGTCGACCGGTCAAACTGCTCTGGTAGAGTTTATGCGCCCACACAACTCCGCAACGCCTGATTTGATCTAAAAAAACAGCCTTTAAATGGTTTACCAAATCTTACTCAACATGTTGATGTGTTGGCGTGGGCCGTCTGAGTCTGCCGGATGATGTTGTTTATCTTCTCAGAGCTTAACAGATAATTGAATCTGTACAAATCTGGGGGTGTTTCTGTGAGTCACTGGGGTTTTTCGTTAATCTCTCTGTTTGTCTGTGTTCCTTCTAGTTATTGGACCTGTTCACACAATGGGATTGGTCGACCTACCTGGCTGATTACGGCAAACCCACCTGCAAATACCTGAGAGTCAACCCGCACACTGCACTGGCCCTGCTAGAGAAGTGAGCAATCCTTCATCATCCACTACTGTCTTTCCACTATTTCCTCTTTCTGGTTTATCCGTCCTTTTGTTCCTCCAACTTATAACACAAATAGATAAACTGAGGAACTTGACATCACTCTCATGTCTGTGTGTCAAGCTGGAGCCAGATGTGGTTAGCTTAACTTATATAGCATAAAGGCTATGAACATGAGGAAACAAAAAGATCGTACTGTCTAAAACGTCTGTAAACCTTACTGATTAAAACATACCAAATTTAAGCAGTAGATAAACAGAAATAGAAGAAAACTACAAGCTGTAACTATTTCTGTCTTAACAGCAGGTGATCGTCTCTTAAATCTAGCTGTTAGAAAAGTCCAACAGGCCAGAAGTGCTGCACAATTTCATGTGTCTGTTTGGATATAAATTAAGCAAAGATGAAAATGCACCAATTAGCTTTGGCAAGATAGCTGTTTTCCCCTGCTTCCAGGCTTCATGCTAAGCTAAGCTAACAACCTCTTGCCTCTAGCCTCATAGCTGACACACACACCCGTTTCCAGTCTTTATGCTAAGCTAAGAAGCTCTTGACTCCACCTTCATGGCAGCCTCACACCCTTGTTTCCAGTCTTTATGCTAAGCTAACAACCTCTTGACTCTAGCTTCATAGCGAACACACACCCCTGTTTCTAGTTTTTATGCTAAGCTAACAACCTCTTTTTACCCAGGTTCATAGTGAACACACCCTCGCTGAGTCTTTATGCTAAGCTAACAACCTCTTGACTCCTTGAATCCTTTCCTGATGACACAGGTAAACGTTTTCCATCCATCTTCACCTCCGTCTCAGCTGCTCTTTTCTGTCTCCTGTGTGTCATCTCCGTCGTGTTTTGACAGGTTATTTAAGCCGTGAGTATTTGTCTTGTGTGTGAGAATTGTTGGATTGTGGTATGTTTACGGACGACTACTAAAGCATGCATGTACAAGTACATAAACGTAAAGTAGGCATGCGTGTGTGTGTAATATCACTTCAGGCATTTGCGTGGTGTTTATCGTCATGGTCGTTGAACACACACAAAAAAGTTAGAATCTGAGTTTGTTGGATTTCCTCCTGGTGAAGTTCTCACACACACGCTGAGTCATATGATCCCGTCTATTGTTCAGTACGGTCCGGTTCACCTTCCTTGACCAAGGTCAGCACTTTCTCTCCGGGGCTCCAGAGACGGCCCCAGGCGGTCCCCGGTGGTCCGTTCTGTGCCCAGGAGGAAGCACCCTGCCGGGCGGCGCGTCTAGTCTGCTGGGGCCCCCGGAATTCCTGGAGGTCCATAACAGTCCAGTGTTCTGCGACAAAACACACACCGTCTCATGTGACACTGAGCACACACACACACACCAAACTTTAAAGCCAAAACATGTTTTTCTTCTCTAACAGGTGACTGTGTGTGCCTGTACTGACCGTGCTCGTACAGTTTGCTGAACTACTGACAGCATTCGAACACTGAGAATGTGAAATTAACCTCGCTTCTTTCTTTTTGTTTTCATCCTCATTTCTACTTTTGCTTCCTCCGTTTCTCCACCTCCAGGATGAAGGAGACGAGCAGGAAGAACCACGTCTTCGCTCAGTTCAGGAAGACGGACCGAGACCGACAGAAACTCATCGACACCGTCATCAAACAGCTGCGCAACCTCATCGCGCAGCACCACACCTAAGACGAGCCACCCCGATTTGTGCCACCATCACCAACTGGCTGATCTGAACCACGGCGAAAAAGCACGACGTCATTGATCTGTTCGACACCTGCTGACTGATCTACGCACCTTAAACTTCGCCGGACTCCTCCAACAACCAAGACCAGTTCCTATTGGTCATCTAAACCTGCAGCAAGCTCATTGGATAACAAACTCATGCTGTTCAATCTCATTGGTTAATTTAAGGAATAACTGACATAACTGGAATTATTTTGACAGCTGCACTGATCCACTACCGATTGTCAGGCCTCACATAAGCGACCCTATTGGTTACGCCCTGATTGAAGACAAGTATATGAGAAATTCTGAAATCTTATTGGTTGTTTCAAATATCTCATTGTCTCATGCAAATAAGCTTAACTTTAATCTTTTTAGATGTTGTCCAGTTAAATTTTCTGCCCTAGATCTAAACTAAGAAGTGAGATTAGCCGAGGAAAAAGAAGTATCAGTTCCCTTAAAACTGAAGACGGGAAGTAACCAAAAGTTGAAGGGTAACCATGGTGATATTCTATATTTCATGAGAAAACAGCTCCTCTTTTGTAAAAGTCAGTAAGGAACTAATGACCTCGAGGGGAAACAGACAAACAAGCCATGTTTTCGTAACATCTTTCGTAGAATCGCGTTAGAAAAGGTCGATGGAAACGGCAAAACTTTGCGACAAAGCTTTTGCGCTCGCTGCTCGAGATGATGTTCGTCTTGTTGTGCAGAAGAGTTAAAGCTCTTTAATCGAGATGGAAACACATTTTTTTCTTCTGACGTAGCGAACATCTTACTCACACGACCGATCAGCTGTCTCCTCGTGGCGTCCATGGCTCAACAAACCATCCATGATCGCTCCACACAGATCTGACGTCACCTTCTTCACAGTAATACATGAAGCAAACACAGATGGTTAATTAACATCCTGTTTTGTTTTTTTTCATTGTTTTTCACCAGTTGAGCTTCGCACTCTGAAATCACGTCATCTTGTTGCATCTGGGGAATTGGTGCCACCTACTGTTTATCTTGTGAACCGACTCCCGTAAGATTCGCGTTAACGGTAGCGGATGGAAACAAGCGTTAATTTGTATTCAAAAAATTCGGTTCAAATTCGCGATATATCTGGATTGAAAGACGTCTATTGTCAGTTTTGTGGGATTTGTTGACGAAAAAGATAAATATAGAAGATCACCAACTCCGTCCCTGATCTAGGAGATTTCTAACCTCTGGAGAACAAGAAAGTTAAAATTACCAAATAAGATGGCAGAACAGTGAGGAAAAATAGTGAAAACCACCTGTTAATCAATCAAAAAATGCAGCGTACTCAACGAAACACGTTCATCCTTCAAGCCTAAAAGGAATCTTCCACTTGTTCTACTTGTTGCTTCAGTTACTGGACACTTGACATATTTTCAGGTCCTTTGAGAGATTGTATTCTTTGTACCACAAACTTCCTAATTTCCTAAAAATCTGACCTGGCTGCTTCCAGTCTGTCCTCGTCCCCTTTGTGCGTTCCCTTTTTCCCCCCGCCGCAAACGAACCTTTAACGTCTTCCACGTCGCTCCCCCCTCACTGTGGCGCAACAGCAAAACACATTGAATGTACGTCAGAGAGGTTCGTCTTCTACGGCAGATCATTTTTTTTTGATTCGTCGGCCAGAAAAGCACTGAATTCAAGATCCAATGAACAGAATGTTACTTCACTTATAGTGTCATAGTGCAACCCCCTTTTTCCTCTCTTAAAACATACAACCTGCGAACACTTGAACGAGCGACGCTGCTCAGATCTGGCAACTTTACGCCCTCTTCGGAAGCACGGTGGGTGCTTGGGATTTGTTGTCCAAACATGGCAACCCAATCCTCCTCTTATAGTAAAACTTGATCATATTCTACCATGGGAGGGGGGTGTTGCCTGAGCATTTTCTACTCTTCATGTATAAATAACTGGGTCTTAAAAAAGGGGGGGGATAACAACCCCAAATCTGGCAACCGCTACAAAGTGTACAGTGTTGTTGGTTGCCTGTCTGGTTGACTAGAAAGGAACTAATTTGTATAGAAACCATTGTACTAATGATGCCAAGTGCACACACACATTTTATGTCTTCCATATGCCAAGCTGTGTGTGAGTGTGTGTGTGTCTGTGTGTGTATTTTGGCTACTTGTACACACACACACAAATGTTTGTTTAGTTGAAGCACATAGTTACATTCACACTAGATTATTATTTTTGGAACTAATATGGGTCTCTTCGCTCTTTTTTGTGTTGCTTTGTTTTTTCTTGAACTTGGGTGCAATAATAGCATTGGAAACTGCAGCATTGTGTGTGTGTGTGTGTTAAATACGGCGCTTTATAAAGAAAAAAAAAGGGATTCAAACCTACGGTGTGTGTGTCTGACTGGAGCCTTCTGTTCGAGTCGCCGCGTTGGATGTATCGAGCGATGTCACGTCCTGTGTGTGTGTGTGTGTTTGTGAGTCTGTGTTCACTCGTGCATGCCGGCACTGTGAAACAAAGTGTGTGAATTTATGCTGTTGTGTGTGTTTTTCATTCATCCTTAGCTGTGTGTCACGTTTTTAGGTGTTAGTAAGGGAATCGGGCCGTTGTTATTGAATGTGCCTTTGCTGTATTTTGTTGTTTTTTTTTTTTTTTTTCTTCCTGCCAATAAAGCAGCAACACTGCGGTGTTAAGAGTCTGGACACGGTTAACTGAACGCCCACACTAAAAAAAAAAAAGTCTTAACTCAAAGTCCACTTGCTAGTTTTTTCTGGAGCTTTCAACACTTTCCTGGAGGTCTTACCTTTTCCTGCAGTAACATTCATTTATTCAAAGTCAAAATGACGACTGATAACAATTTACAACCTGTAAATGTGAAATTAAAGCAAATAAAATGAACTTTTACGTTGAAATTAGAGACATTTTCTTGGTCCGTATCTTAGAATTCGGGCTGAACGCGATGCACTTTTGTTAAGAAACAAACATAAGACACACGTACTCAACCAAAAACTACCAATTAAAAACATTTGTTTGGTTTAACTCAGTCGTCTTTGCTCTTCAAACTGACAACCCTCCAGCAAACCGAACATCTATAACGTTCGTTCTCCACACTTGTCGGCGTCCGGACTCTTCACACCGCTCATGTTGTCGTTGTTGCTGCTTTTTGTTTTGTATTTTGTACGCAGGAATCTTTGCTGAGACAGAAGCACTGTACACGCTGTTGTATTAAACCACTAATGAATGAAACTTAAAAAGTAAAATACTAATACATTTGCAACAAATGCCAACAGATGAATATGGAATAAATGGAATAAAACTGTTGATAATATTTTTATCGTCTCTTCTTTTGTGAGGTTTCTTTCATTGTTGGTGTTTAAAAAAAAACGTTATCTTCTGTGCTAAGGTTAGCGGTTTTTGACATTTTGCTTATTGGCTACTTGTTCTGATGAACTGAACTTAAATTGTGAACATTACAGCAACATTGTTTAACTTTTCTACCATAAAATAACACACTTAAAATCACTTTGATGCTTCAGTAAACTGCTGCTAATGTAGCTGCTGTTAGCTCAGTTTGTTAGCCGGGCTGCCCGGACTGTGAGCTCAGAGCACCGGGGGAGTGTTGGTGAAATAAAAGGCTGATAGACAGACGCCGAGCTGGGCTGACTGCTGTTGGACTAGTCAGTAATATTAGCTTCCCTTCCTGCAGCCACAGACTACATAATAAAACTACTGTCATAATAAAACTAATTAACATTTCTCTCTCTCTCTGTTTGCGGGTTCTTCTCTCACCCACACTTGCCTGAATCTCATCAGGGTGACCTTTGACCTTCAGGACAGCAGGGGTGTCTGCTGTGAGGGATGTGATTAACGAGGACTTTGTGTGTGTGTTGGCGCTGCAGGTGGGAGGTGTGTGTGTGTGTGCTTGTTCAGTGGAGGGTAGCGACTCGAATCCAAAGCAACACAAACTCTCTGCATGCTCCGGGTTTCCTGTTAGTGTGTGTGTGTTCCCAGCAGTCTATAGAGGATCGGTGGAGCGCTCAAAGCTTAGGGATGCCTCACAAATACCTCCTTCTGAACTTTTTGAACTCTCTCAGATTAAGCTGGATTTCTAGAAAACCTACTTCTTAGAGAAAAAAAAAAGGATTGCAGGTTTCTTAGAGTTGTTGATGGGCCAGTTGGGAAACACTTCGTAGGAGGAGCTGACTCTACAGATTTTGGTTCCTAAAAGTTCTTAAACTTGATCTCTACAGTGCTGATGTGACTCTTTTTTCTACCACAAACAGATTTGTGGTAGAAATTTGTGGCAGATTTTAAATCATGTTGATGCTACACTGACTTGTAATCAGGTGGACGGTGTCTCTGTCATTCGTACGTCTGTTCTCACATTATGTAACTTTGGGTACAATCGCCCACCAGAAGTACGTAATGCTCAACTATTTCGCTGATTTTGGTGAAACTGGATGTTTTCTGGCATTGACTCTCTGTGATTTACAGAGTTTCCTGATGGACAGTGAAGTAAACTGCTGCCCACTGTAGCTGCTGTTAGCTGAGTTTGTTAGCCAGGCTGCCCGGACTGTAAACTCAGTTAGCGTTTGTAACAAAGGCGTTTTGGACCACTGAGAAGAGGAGATAGGATCCACTTTGCTAAGCACCAAACAGCAGACAGACAAAGCTGGAGAACATAGCAGCTAAAGAGCCAGATATTTCCCTCAGGAGTTGGTGATGACCAACTAAAAGAGAGATCAGATTGGACTTACAACATGAAACCAGAAGACAAAATTGTCTGGGCCCCAGTTGGATAGCAGGTGCAACCACAAACAGGTTGAAATATTTGACCACAACCTCCTCGAACAGGGCACAGAAAGTTTAAATATTAGTTTCCACATTGATCCTGCTAAGTCGAGCTGATTTCTCTCCAAAGCTGACAAGGTGACCGACCCTGAAACATAAACTAACTTCTGAATCCATCAATTTCCATAACCGCTTATACATTCACATTTACACCTATGTGGGTAACTTTAGAGTGAACGATTGAACTTGCATGTCTACTATTTACAAAGACGCAACAATTCCAACCATGAGCAAGCACTTGGCGACTGTCTTTGCACTGTGAAAGAAAGCCCAAACATAACAAAATACAACACTAATGAGCTACGTTGAGCTGTAATTACTGATTTGTTTCAGCTAAATAAGTTGAGAATGTTGTTGTGTCCTTTCCTGCGGGACAAACACAGTGCAGCCAATGTCAGTGGAGAAACGAAGCAGAACAATATTTCAGGAGGTTGCGGTTAAATATTTCAACATTTTCTAAACATCCAAAGCCACTTTCCAAACACTGGTGGCTATCACTATTATCAGCTGGCAATAAAACATTCCCACAACTCGAGCTGTAATATAAGAAAACAACTTTTTAGATTGAATCGAAAGCTTTTTTTTTTTTTCCCTGCTCAACCTTTTTCAGCATTACATGTGATAAATTGTCTGAAATATTAGCTTTGAAAGATGAAGCGAAGGAAGAGAAATAAGAGCGGGTTTGGCAGCGACGCAGAGATGAAAGTTCAAGGCGCTGCTCTTCTCTTTATTTAAACGTGTTTGTCCGATCATTTCTTTCAGCTGCGCGCACGGTTTGAGTATTACAAGATGTATTATAGTACGATAACACAGCGCGAGCTGCAGAGCGCGTGTGTGTGTGTGTTATCTCATTATTACACGTTTGACAGTGGTGTGTCTCGGATTCCTGTGGTCTGGCAAGTGTGAGAAGAAGCAGATCTCTCTTTCAAGCACACGCATAGAAGAGCATCCAGACTCCAATAAAACAATCTTCACGTTTCCTCTGCTGTCTTTTGTCTTTTTAAGAACAGCCAAACACATCAAGAGCCTGGATAAAGCTGCTATATATATAATAGATTTATGGCTCTGTGTATGAAATCCTTTCAGGGGCTGCTACTAGAACAGAATGTGTCCAAAAGTGTGCGATAAATTTGGTAATTACCTCCATCAGCGACGGTCAGGATAGCTGAAACAGTCAACAAATTTGGTGTCAGTTTTGGTGTCCGGATACGATCACCCGTGAGAAGTACGTAACGCTTTAAGTCAACTATTTCACAGATTTTGGTGAAGCTGGATCATATTTTATGGAGGAAATGTTTTCTGGTTTTCCCTCTCACCGGTGTCGTGCCAGAACAGGAGCTGGCCATATTTAAACTTTTATTTGAGGGCGTCTGCAGGTCCTTGTGTTGGAGATTTACTCATATTTTCAATATGTGCAGTGAAATGCGGAGGTCACACACTGTTGGGGATGTACTAAAGGCCAAACATGCAGAAATAATAATTAGAATAAGAAAACAGAAATATGAATGTCAAAGATCAAAACATGTACATATATATGATATAAAATGTTGAAGAGCATTTATGCATCTTAAAAATGTGTTAAATTACAAGATTTAATATTATGCCTCTATATTTTATCCTGAAAATCTTTCTTTTCTTTTTAATCTTTTATATTTTTGTTTGATTTTTTGTGTGCTTCTTTGCTCTCTGATCTCGCTGTGACCTGCGAGATGAAAGGTTGCCCCGGGGTTATAAGAGGTCATCGATGTCACAGCAGGGCTACGTACGTGGAGGACTACACACACACACACACACACACACGCTATCTGTTAATCTTTATGCTTTTTGTGTGTGTGTGTGATGCTCAGGTGTGATAGTGTGTGCCAGCTTACAAGGAAGAGACGAACAGCCAAGAATAGAAACAGGAAGTCTCTGCATAACGTACTAGAATAACTTCCTCCAAACACACATCAATGATGAGAAGACAGGCGAGAGAAAAGAGGAAGAATAAGTTGGAGGAAGAAGACTTGTTTCCTTTCCTCCTTTATGTCCTTGTTGGTACAAGTCTGCTGAGCCCGGTTACAACTTGCCCAGCTCCGGTTCTGGCACGACACCAGCTCTGCTTCCTGTCAGCATCCGCCTGAAATCCTCTTCTTCCCTTCTCGTCTTTGTCGTGTCATTTAAATCTAAGGCTGCCTAGCCTGGCTCTGTCCAACAATAAAACCCACCTGTCAACACTGCTAAAGCTTTTAGCTGATGGACCGGCTCCTGTTCTGGCATAACACTGGTCCAAAACACCTGTGGTACAAACACTAACACTCCCTCAGCAGCCGGAGGACATCAGAGGGAAAACCAGAAAACATTTTCTCCATAAAATGATCCAGTTTCACCAAAATCAGTGAAATAGTTGCTGTTTTTCTTCAGAAAAGTTGACTATTTAGACATTTGTGGTCCTCACAAACATCTACAGCAGTAAAACACTGACAGGGAATGTTTTACTGCACAGAGAGTACTCATTTTAGTACTCACACAGTGTGTGAAAAGGATCTGAATACTTCTTTCATCGCTGGTAAAAATAGGTAGATAAAAAGTGAGATTATCTGGACCTGTGGCGGTGAAGCTTTCGACAACATCACTTCCCGGTTTGGACCTGGTTTGCATGTTGTCTGGCTCCCGTGTGCGAGATAGAGAGTTAAATAATCAGTCCATCAGATATCATCATCGTGTCGAGCTTTTCCTCCTCCTCAAACAGAGACAGAGAGAGAGAGAGAGAGAGAGAGAGAGATATGAATGGATGGATGGATGGGTGATAAAAAAAGATATGGAGTAAATAAAAAGTGCTCAAACTCAAAAACCAAAAGAAATCATGAAAATGTGACGTATCTTTTCAAAATAAAACAAATGAACAGATCCTACGTGTGTGTGTGTGTGTGTGTGTGTGTGCACAGCGACTCTCTTTCTCACACACACACACAGAGGTCTAATGAAGACGGATGAGACAGCGCACACACTTCTCCTCGCCTCCCGGTTATTGATGAGCCTGAGGGGTCAAAGGTTACAGAAACACCAACTGTGTGTGTAACTTTCACTTTCTCGCTTTCATCATTACATTTTTTTTTTTTTTTTATATATATTTCTCTTCCTTCACGTTTCCTTTAATTTCTTTAATTTTGTTGTGGCTTTATTCTTGTTTTATTACCTTTTTCTTTATTACTAAGATAACATTGCTAAAAAAAAAAAAAGAAACAATATTATTGAAATGTATGTTTCTTTTTATTTCCCCTCTTCTTTCCGAGTTTCTACTTTTATTTGTCTGATTCTTCTTCAGCTTGTGTTGTAATTAAGTTGAGTAAACTAAGAAAATTTAAGTAGCCCTGACACTAACTTTCTTTTTTTTTTTTAAAAGTTCCTTTTTACAGTGTAGTCATCCTCTCTACGCGGCGGTTGTAAAAGTCCGAGCAGTCTTGAGTCGGCCTTTTTTCTTGTCTTGACATCCCGATAAAATCAAACATGTTTAATATGATCGGAGGTTTTTAGTTTTTGTTCATGCAAATAGCGACGTTCAATCACGTGAACAGTGAACAGCGGGGAGTCTTGCAGTTACCGTAATTTTCGGACTATAAGTCGCTACTTTTTTTCACACGCTTTGAACCCTGCGGCCTATACAACGGTGCGGTTGATTTATAGATTTTTACTGACCAACAGGGGGCGCTCTCTAGCAGTAAACGCAAAAGTGAGACAGACATGTGGGGAAAGATTATGCGCCGAAGAAGATTTTGATTTTGAACTGTCATTTTGCACACACCCTCATCGTGGAAAACACACGAAGAAATGATGCAGCTTTTAAGTTAAAGGCCGTCATAGAAGGAGATAGAGCTACTGCACGTAATCTTGGCATCCCGTGTTGATGCCGTGTTGGTGCCGTACTGCCGATTTCCAGGCGCAGTTTGAAAAAAAGCGTGTCTTAAATTAAAACTAAAAAAAAAAATCTTCCGTGTACCGTCTTTCTGTGTAAATATCTCATGTTACAACATGAAAACCTGCAGTATATATTCATGTGCGGCCTATATATGTACAAATTTATTTATTTTCTTTTAAAATTTAGCTGATGCAGCTTATATTCAGGTGCGCTCGATAGTCCGAAAAATTACGGTATATTTGATCAGGATATGTCCTTAAAATTCACACATCAGGCAGATCTCAAGTAGTCCATGCTTTGTTACTTCTAGGCTGGATTATTGCGACTCCTTATTATCTCAGTTAAGACTAGGTTGATGTTACGGCACGTGTGCTGACAGGGACCAAGATTGAAGATCATATTTCTCCCATTTTGGCTACCTGTAAAATCCATCATATCTCTGTCTATCTATGGCCACCCACCATGTTCTGGTCATGGTTTCTGCCACTTAAAGGAAGTTTTTCCTTGCCACCATCGCCAAATGCTTGCTCATGGTGGGAATTGTTGGGTCTCTTTAAATAAAATTATAAAGAGTACAGTCTAGACTTGCTCTATATGGAAAATATTGTGTGATAACTTGATTTGGCGCTATATAAATGAGACTGATTGGACGCTTGCCGTTTGGAGGCAGTTTTCTGTCTCTGCTGACCAACAAAAGAGCGTTTTAATTCACGTCTGAACATAATTTGCAAAACGTGTACACTGAAGTGAATTCAGTTTCTTCTTTTCTTTTTCTAAAACCCAAAATATTAAGCAGAGAATTTAATTAAAATTTTTCTACTTGGAAGTCTTTTTTCCCCTCTCCAGCACAAGACGCATCCAAAAATGTTGGTTAAAGTAACTTGAAAAATTTCTTTCTCACTAAAGACTACTACTGTGTGTGTGTGTGTGTGTGTGTGTGTGTGTGTGTGTGTGTGTGTGTGTGTGTGTGAGTGAGTGAAGCCCTGCCAGATTTTCATTCCTGACCACATATGAAGAAAGCTGAATTATAATGGAGCCCATTATTAAGGCTTAGCAGTGACTCGATAGCTCTCTGTTTAGGGGGATTGTTATGGGACGTGTGTGTGTGTGTATGACATAAGTGTATGTGTGTGTTTGCTGGATTTTTCCCCCATGGTATTCACCGTGAATGCAAAAACATTAAAGTGTCGGGCGGCATTACTGTAATTGGCGTTTTAGATCTGATTCGATACAGACCTCTCTGGGGAAATTTTCGGAAATGTGTGTGTTTTTGTGTGTGTGTGTGTGTGTGTGTCTGTGTGTGTGAGAGAGACAGTTATCCAGCTGGGAAACTGACTAACTAATCATTGTTATGATTTCTGGGAAATGAGCAGCATTAGCGAACACAGATTAACCGTGATGCTAATTTGTTCTTTTGTACAATTACGGTTATAATGCCGTAAATTACACAAACTGTGTTTCTTGATGTCATCAGCTGTTTAGAAACACGTCATGCCAGTGAAGCATGATTCAAATGAAGTACTTTGGAGCACTCACTGTTGTGACTTTTTGAACCCTTTTAAACCCTCTGTTTGTAGGACGTTGCATAAGTTAAAACAAATTTTTTTCTTTTTATTGGTACACTCTCGCAGTAAATTTTGACATCAAGATTTCTAAACAAGACCTCTATAAAAGAAGATAGACTTTTATTTTGAAGGTTCCAGTTGTGTATCCTGCCTTCCAGCATACTGGAATCACAGTTTTTTTTTAAATGATGATGACACACAAAATAACTATTTATACTATTTAAAAAAATACGAACAACCAATCTGTTTTTTAATTTTTATGCAAATACTGACAAATTACAGTTATTTCTCTTTTGTTTTACAGAAAAAAAATAATTTCACTGTAAAAAAAACAACATTTTTACAGTCGTTTTCTGTTTTCTGTAACCAAACTGTTATTTTAAGTATTATGCCAATAATAATTACAGTTATTTCTCATTTTTGAACAAAATAATTACTACTGTAAAAATAAAAAAATTAAAAAAATCACATATTTATGGAAAATAACTATTTTTTACAGTAGTTTCTGTTTTTTGGGGGGTTTGTTTTTAACCATATATTTAATGGAAAATGGAAACATTCAAATTCAATTACAGTATTTTTCTGCTTTCTTAAATTACATGCAAATTTATGTAAAATTACAGTAATTATCTGTCATTAAATATGTGTCTAATATAATCTGAACAGGTGAGTTGTATATAAATTCACCCTCAGTACAGTTGTCATGAACGGGGAAATTAGCTATAGAGACCAAAACTGTTTTTTGTACCAGGCTGTAAACATGTTTATTTCTGCTGTGAAGTTGGACATTTGAACATGGGGACTTATGGAGACTGACTCACTTCTGGAACCAGCCTCAAGTGGACGTTTGAGGAACTGCAGTTTTTCGGCACTTTACTCCAATTGGCTTCATTTTCCAGCAGGGGGGTTGCCATGGAAACGCTAGAGATCAAATCAAATCACCTTTTGAAGTAGTTTATCTTTGGCATGTCCATAAATGGTAAATAGGAGGTGTGTCTCATGTGATGTCACACATTCTAGAGTCTTTGATCTGGACTGTCTCTATAAGTGCACCAACACTGCTACAGAAAACTCACCAGATTCAAGGATCCCAGAGAAGGAAGACGACTCTTATCGATATAATGAACTCACCGATGACCACCACGGAGCCTGCAGCTCCTTCTGCTTCTGGCTGCGAGTCTCCAATCGAGACAGACAGTCAGAAGCAGCTTCGTTTGTTTGTCACCATGCTGACCTTAAGACTGTTACACAAGTGTAACACTCTGCAGAGCGCACCCAGGAGCAGTGGGCGGCCCACATGAAGACTCTGGTTAGCCAGACCATGGAGGAGCTCACTGTGGCGGGAAACTTCTGCACAGGCGGTAAGGACATCAGAAGGTGTGCAAGGCCGTGCAGAAAGACCTGCAGAAGAGTGCGGCAGCAAAGGACTGGTGCAGACTGCCATTTTGCAAGAGGATGCGCCACTGGCGCCGACATCACCCAGTGTTTGCAGACTCACACCAGAGCTTTCATCGCTGAACAAGCGAACGCTCTTCTCGCAGTGGGTGGAATGTTTTTGAAACTTGTCTTGCTGTGGTCGGTATAGTCAGCTATGTTGTTTTATTGTGTTATTTTATTGTGTTGAGGTGTGAATATTTTTAGGAACACTGATCACATTCACACCTTTTGGTTTTCTCCGGGTCGCTCCGGTTCACCACCGTTTCATTTAAACGGGAAAAAAAAACTGTACTTGACTTTCCCATCTGGTCACAGTACATGTTTGTCGGGGTTTTTCCTCCGGGTCGCTCCGGTTATCCCCTCTCGATCAAATCGATCGAGAAAAAAAAAAAGCAACATTCCATTAACATGTTGCCAGAATTTTATTATTTTATTTTACGGTATAACCTTTTCCAATATTATAATAAAAGGACATTAGTACCGTTGATTTCACGTTTAAGGACAGTGTTTTATTCTATATTTTAAAATGTCTGTAGATTTTACGGTGACAAACTGCCAAACCATGAACTTTTCAAAAATGTGTCATTAATTAAATTTTTAGATTTAGTGGCAGCTAGCTTCTTCTTTGCTTGAAGCTTTATTTATTTAAGTGTTTAGTTGTATATATATATATATATATATATATATATATATATAAACCCATTCTGAGGTAACAAACATATATTATATTTCAGGTGATTACGCACCGCAACGTCACCCACAGCTTTCTAAAGGTCAGAATGTGGCCGCCGCCATGTTGGTAGTCCTACTCCTTCCAGTTAATCTAAAAATCTACAAAAACGTGAACATTCCTTTCAGATGTGACAGTGAATATCCCCCAAACATTTTTCTTAGACTCACTGTTGTTTCATTGTTATGAGGAAACATTTGACAAAGATAAACAAAATGTTCCGTCTTAAATTTGCTTCGTCTTTCCTCTTAATGGGGAAGTATCTATTTTTGTTATTGCACGGCAACGCTGTACTTTTCATAGTAATTGAGTAAGTTGAACTTTTCCCCATCGCGGATGATAAAACACAACAAAAGTTCGAGACATAAACATTTAAAGATGAATCCAGGAAAACACACACACACACACAGCTGAGTCATTGAGCCCAGATGTCTTTATTTGCCTCTTCACCTACGCTCAGTCAGAATGACTGCTGAAGTCAGATACAAACACTCGTAAAACATGATTTAACACAAGCACACACTCATACCAGGCACCAATTAACCACTGAATACACTGTGTGCACACATGCACGTACGCATTAGTATGAACTCACTCGATATTATGCGCGTTGACCTAATGAACTGTGTTTTCTAGCTGACGGCGGTGTGTCATCATGGGAAACTGATGCTCCATGTGTTATGTATAAAACTCTGATTACAACAGTGTGTGTGTGTGTGTGTGTGTCAGAGAGTAGAAGAGTGTTATATGTGTAACTCATGTTGTTTGTCGGAATAGGTTGTTGGACACACACACACACACACACACACACAGGCTAATAGTTTTGGGATGTGTGTATCAGCGTTGTTGGCACCAAACGGTGTGACTGTCAGCAGGAGATCTGACACCCCGAGGACACACAGACGTTTTTATAGACGAGTCAGCGAGGGGCGGCGGGGTTACGAGCCGTTTGGTGCTGCCCAGTAAAATGCCAGTCTGCGGTTAAGACGCTCTGTCAGACATAATCCGCACCATCCATTGGAGAAAGAAAGAAAGAAAGAAAGAGAGACAGAAAACTTGGTTTTATGGAAAATTCATACTTATTTGCGAGAAAACAAATGTTGGTTATTTGCGAGATGTGGTCATGTTGGCTATTCTTTGACATTTAAACCATGACCGAAACTTTCCACTGACTAACTTAAAAAATCCATTCAAGTATAAATGAACTTGACCTCATAATATCGAATCAGTGACAGACTGATCGCACTACAATGAACACTCAGGATGTTGTGCACACAATATCCCGAACACTGGTCTGAGATCACCTCATTTGGCGTCTCTTTGTTGAAGAAGAAAAACCTAACCAGTGTTCTTTGTGATATGTAAGCATCCATGCCCGGGCCTCACTGATTACGGTACAAAAGCACAACTTTAGACCTTCTTTCAGCGATAGATAGTGATAGATTTAGCCTGATAACTTGCTAAAGTTGCAAATATACTGTTAACTTCTCATGGCAGGCAGCAGAACCGGACTCAGGAACAGTCATTAGCTTGGTCAGCTGTGTGGCTAACTGAACTGACTCAGCCCCGGGATACCAGGAGCCAAACCACCTCTGTAGGCTACTGTATTTCCAACCAGGCTGTTGGTTTTTCTGAGGTTGTGTTCGGTCTTGGGTCTTGCCGTAGACTATGACACGAGCTCGCAGCACTGGCTGCAAATGGTAATCAATTACAGATATTTCTCATTGTTGAACAGAATAATTACTACTGTAAAAAAATATTTATGAAAAATAATTTTACAGTAGTTTTCTGTTATTTTTTTATTTTATTTTTAAAAAAACAACATATTTAATGGAAAATGGAAAAATATTTTTCTACAGAAAAATTACTATATTATTCAATTACAGTATTTTTCTGCTTTCTCAAACTAACATGCAAATTCCATGTAAAATTACAGCAATTATCTGTCATTAAATTATGTGTCCATATGTGGCCTAATATCATTTGAACAGGTGAGCTCCATAATTTTGAGAAAGATGAGACAGTTCATTGACGAAATGTGACTAAAACTAATAAAGCATTTTCATCTAAAGACCTAAAATAGGTGCTAAAGTTAACACTTATTGGCCGGCAACATGAATACCTCCCACAAACCTCAAAGTGGCGCTATAGAGCAAGAGTAATATGACCACAAAAGTCGATAAAATTCATCCTCTGGGCACCATGAATTAAATTTCATTGCAATCCCTTCAGTAGTTACTTCAGTCTGGACCAAACTGTGGACTAACTGGCGTGCTGCTCGCTTGGCTAAAGAACAACTCAAAACTTGACACTGTAGTGCAAGAAAAGGAAATCTACACATGAAAGAAAAAAGAAAGAGAAAGAAAAAATGATGACTCAAAGAGAAAGATTGAGTGCTAATTTGAGGGAAAAAGATCATCTGTCTTTCTCTTATTTTCTGTTTCTAAACACGTCTTTTTTGAAAAATTCTTGTTCGTTGTTGATTGTCTGGTCTGTATGGCGTAATTGTTGTCACATTTTCCTCTCTATGCTTCATTTCTCCTCGTCATTTATCACGTAATTTTGTCATTAAAATACGCAGTCCTCCCAGCATTACTCTTCTTTCTTTTTGCGGCTTCTTCATCAGAGGTTTTTATTTGTCACATGAAAGAAGTTACTTTAATCCCTTACTTTAGTGGCGTCATTGTATCTCTCCACGACAGCTGACGAGGGTGGATTAAGGTCCGTCTGACTCTCTCTCACACTCTAACACAAACAGATATTTTCTTAATTTAAACCATTCTCCGTCCCCACCAGTAGCGTAATTGGTCCCTGTGGAGCGTTTCTCGGCCAAAGAGTCAAAGACTCTTCTGAAAGGAGGAAAAATGTCTGGTTAAATGACTCAGAAATTACAACAAATGGAGCCAAAGACTCCTCGTAAATAATGATTACTTAATTCTACGTTTTTTGCAAGTTCGAGTTCTTCGTGTTAAATATTTTGTCAAAACATCCGGATCTCATTATCTTAAATCACAGTGTCCCAACAAAACATTGCCACGAGCTGAGACACTTCAGATTTACTCATTTCAGCTAAATTAAATTCAGCTGTTGGGTCATGAGTCGGCTAATTAAAAAACTCAATCTAAACTTTGGTAATTCCGGCAAATGCACCAAAGCAAAGTATGTATATGTTCAAGGAACAAGGCCACAGAAGTTACAAGTTACAAAATGTCAGATGTTAAACTTTTCTACCATAAAATAAGTCACACATCAACTATTTCACTGATTTTGGTGAAACTGGATCACATTTTATGGAGAAAATGTTTTCTATTTTCCCTCCGATGTCCCCCCAGCAAAGTCAACTGCTGCCAACTGTAGCTGTTGTTAGCTAACGTTACCTCAGTTTGTTAGCCGGGCTGCCTGGACTGTGAGCTCAGAGCACTGAGAGTGACTGAGTGTTGGTGTTTTGGAGCACCGGGAAGAAGAGGAGGAGGTTTTCAGGCAAATGCTGACGGGAAGCGAAGTCGATGTCGTGCCAGAACCGGAGCTGGGCAAGAGTAAATCTGGGACTGACTTTTAGTGGTTGGTGAAACAAAAGGCTGAAAGACAGACGCCGAGCTGGGCTGACTGCTGTTGGACTTGTCAGTAATATTAGCTGGCTGCTATGTGTTGTGTTGTTGACCTTGCGTGATGTTTGGCTGTTAGCAAAGTTGTTGACTTGCTAGTTTTTGAAATTGGGGGGTGCTACATCGCAAAAATACAAATTTCTACATAATGCTAAATAAAGCTTTAACACTTAAGACCTTTTGTTTCCCTTTTTTCTACTGATAGTTACGGTTTGTTCCTTTTTTTCAAACAAACAAACAAAAAAATCAAGAAGCTACAAGAAAAATATGTCCTGAGACCATGACCAGACTGGAGTACTACAGCCCTGCTCGAGGGTTCATTAGCAGTGATGTTTGAGGGAAGAGACATCACCACAAGACTGAGGGTTTTAAACCCACAACCTCACGGTCCACAAAAGCATTTTTTTTTCATCTAAGCCGCCTCTTCTGTCTTCCCCACTGCAGGCATGAAGCCACGACTGGAAACACACAGTTCTGATCAAATGAAGGCCTAATTAAGTTGTCGCACACCAACCTTGTGGAGCAACATAAAAAAAACCCACATCCTAGTTTTACTCAGAAGTCTTCCCACAAGCCTCGATCCAGAAAATTTGGCGAGGAGGGGGAACGGCCACTTTGTACTTAATTAGTTCAAGGAATCTGCATGGAATCCTGTACCGTTTAACCACACTTAGTCACTGACCCCATATCCTGTGGGCATCAAACTCAGCACAGTTCCCTTCTCTTCCAAGGAAATTTATCAGCAAATGTGTCTTCTTTTGAGTTTCAGGTCTTTGTTTTTTAAAGTCACAGGTCCTTGAATCTATAAAATATGAAAAAGTTGTTTTGGAAAGTGAATAAAGTAAACTTTTAGGTCTTGATCTGCCACCACAGACGCAAAAACAGCCGTGACTTTAATTAATCTGCCTTTCACAGCGTGTTTATTAACAGTGGGGAAAAGTGCACGAGGATATAGTTCATTAGCAGCATATGCGTTTAAATCCACGCTCACATGGTGATACAAAACAAAGAGCACCATGTGTAAATAAAACCTCCAGTAAAATTAAGCATTAGCCACATCTGCAACTACTGAGTGACTTTAACGTTTCACTTCATTCAGTTAACGTCTCTCTTTTCTGTTTTTTTTTCCCTTCACGGTGGCTCCTCTGTTGTTTTGTTGTTTGTCCTCTTCAACTCTGCCAGGTCATCTTTGTTGTTTATTCACCGCCATGGATCTGAAGCTGTCCAGCTGTTCTACACACAGATTTAATTTGGCTAATGGAGGTTACCTAAGAGCACAAACGATGATAAAATGTGCAAAGCTAATTGGTGCCGCCTGTGATTACATAGCGAAATGTTCACCAAACCATTCCAAATTAATATAATAAAAGCTTTTCCGATGATCGTCTTTTTCCAGTCAGAATGTCCAAAAACTAATGGAGTTCAAATTGACCTTTACCTCAGTTCAGTTATTTTATTTATCTGCATATTTAACCTCTTAAAACTCCAGTTTCTCCTCAGATGTGCCTTTAAATCAAAGATTCATGCTTGTTTCATATATGATTGAAACTGTGTGACGCTATGATTGAGTCAAATTTTAAAACCCAATACCAAACTCGAGATAAATTGGTAGTAATTTCGTACTCAGAGGTGCTTTTTCACCAATGAACATTAACTGGAAAATAATGGACCCTAATGAGAAGAGAGCGTGAGATGGACCGGTGGATTGTTGAGGCGTCTGTAGTATTGTGGACGTTTTGCCGGACCATTGTGGGACAGAGGGTGCTGAGCCGGAAGGCAAAGCTCCAAATTTGCCAGTCCATCTACGTTTCAACCCTCACTTTTGGTCTTGAGCTTTGGGTAGTGACCTGAAAGAATGAGATCGTAGATACAAGCAGCTGAAATTACCTTCCTCTGCAGGGTGGCCAGGCTCAGCCTATAGATATAGAGTTCAGGAGCTCGGACATCTGGAGGGAACCCAGCTGAGGTTGTTCAGGGATTTGATTAGGATACCTCCTGGGTGCTTTCCGTTGGAGGTGCTCTGGACACGTCCAATTGGGATGACTCATTGAAGTCCATCTAGCCTGGGAACACCTCGGAGGAGCTGGAATGCGTTGCTGCGACGTCTGGAACACAAACCTGCTGCCACCGCGACCTGACCCCGGAAGGAAATGGATGGATGGATGGAGAATATATTTGTACTTCTTTGAACATCGAGGTAGAGAAATGATAGCAATCAAAAATTAAGTCTGAAGGCACCATTATTAGGTGCACTTTTGTCACTTGAAGTACAAACTTTTAAAAGTTCTACATACATAAGTAGATTTATTCGAAAGCTTTCTACAAATTTCTAATATTTTGCATTTTACTCTACTTTTACTGTAATTATGGCTGTAGTTACTAGTTACTTTGTAGATTGACGTTATAGACATAAAACAGTATATATAAAACTGTCAGTATATAAATTAATAAAATAAGCTCCACTTCGACCAGCTACAACATTAAAATGCTGCTGACATGTTAATGCAAAAAGGCCATGGGTGCTTGTGCTTTAGCGTATTTTGATCATTAACTTGGGTTTTAGCTTTATTCAATAAAGGGTCTGAATGCTTCTTCCACCACTCGTCTCTTGTGTCGAGGTCGGAGAGGTTAGGCAACATATTTTGGCGATGCAGCCGCTAAACCTCCACCGCCGCATGCCAAACTGGCCTCGTCCTAATTTGTAAATAGCTTGTGCTCCATCAACACATAATAGCAACCCTCCGGCGTTAAGCGATTGCACTGGCTGTGACTTCCCATAATTCCCTTAAACCCCCCCACCCCCACCACAAATCCAAAAAAACAGCAAAACAACAGGCTGATGATGCTGTCTTGTGTTCAGCGGGGTATAGATTTGCGCTGCCTGTAAATCAGTGTGTTACTGTGAATCTTACTGTAAATCTGTGATTCGTGTGTGTGTGAGGTGAGTCAGTAGGCAGTGTGTGATGGTGTCATACTGTGTTGACCTCATACGACAGTGAGTGCTCTAATATAACCCAGGTTGTGGGGTCACCAGGGTGCCACTGTGTGAGTGTGTGTGTGTGGTAATGAGGTCATCTTGACTGTAAAACCTCTGTCTTGTTTTTGACTCTTTCTTCAACCCTTTTTTTTTTTTAAATATTGAGTTAATTTTAAATTTTATGCGTCACATCTTGACTGTGTTTCATGCTTTTTTTTTATTGTGTCTTAAAAATGCGGTTGTTTGTGCTCTGTTTTGTTTTTGCGTTACGCTCTAAATAGACGTATTGTGCAACTTCCTTGGGTGGTTCTTTGATTTACTCTTGAATGAGATTCAATCCTGTGTCAGTGCTCTGATAGACATGTAAAACAATGTGATAAAGCCAAACTAAAAAGAAGAAATTAAAAAAAAAGAAATAAAAGAAGAAAAATGATCAATAAACAAAAAAAACCCCATAAAAAACCATCACTGTTTGGCATGAAAGCAGTAACTTACAGTATTACAGTAATGTGATTACAGCAGCAAGTCGTGAGTTAATTTGAAATTAAGTAAACCTACACTTACTTATCCCAGCAGTACTGCGGCGTCTGTCTTTCAGCCTTTTATTTCACCAAGCTCTCACCAACAACTAAAAGTCAGTCGCAGATTTACTTTGTCCAGCGGCTTCTTGCTCAATCACTGTTATTTTCTCTTCTTTGCTTCCTCCGTCAAAGCCCCCTTTGGTCTTCTTGCCTCCATCATTATGTTACAATGCTCGCTTATGCAGCTCCTGTTCTGGCACGACACTGTCTCCATTCCCCATCTGCATTCCCGACTCCCTGGGCCTGAAAACCTCTTCTTCTTCTTCTTCTCGGTGGTCTAAAACTCCTGTGGTACAAACACTAACACTCCGCCGGTGCTCTGAGCTCACAGTTCGGGCATCCCGGCTAACAAACTGAGCTAACATTAGCTAACAGCAGCTACAGTTGGGAGATGTTTACTTCACTGTCCTTTTAGGAAAAAAAACTGAAAACATTTTCTCCATAAAATATGATCCAGTTTCACCAAAATCTGTGAAATAGTCGGTGTCGTGTGAATCTTCCACGCACCTGCCTGAAGCGTATACAGGTGCACAAAGATCTCTTTTTAGTATAGCTTTGTAGCTTGATTGTTTGTTTTGTGTTTAAATGACCTTAAAAACCTTAAAAAAAAAAAAAACCTTCATCCCTCTTTCTTCTCTCCCGTCCCGTGTAAAAGTGTGTGTGTTCGTTTTGGCTTCCTGTGTGCCACTAAGCCGTCTAAAGCCTAAGATAAACACCTCGGCTGTGAAAGGTCGTCCCAGGGTCAGAGGAAATTGAAAGTACGTTTGCGAGCGAGGCTCACACACATCATCTTTTCTCTACTTCGTTGACTGTCACACACCCAAACTGTCTCCACTTGGGCTAACTGAGGTAAGCGAGTGTGTGTTTAGGTAAAGTGTTAAAAGCTTAAATGGACATAGCTGTGGAATGTAAAGATAAGGCGTCTTTGCTTATACAAAGAAACACACACACACACTCGTGCAGCCGCAGCCACACGAAAGCGGTAATTATCTAACTTACACACATAACGGTGTTAATGGGCTAAGCACCACCAAATCTTCCCGTCTCTGAAGCTGGAATGGAAACACTGAAAGTCTGACACATTACACAAGAGGTCGTGACCTTGTAATGGAATAGATGAGGTCACCTAAAGCTCCAGTGGAGGATTTTCAGGAGTGGTTTGGTCGTGTGTTTATGAACACGCAGGAGCTATTTGAATCAGAGCTGGTTTGAACCTCTGCTGAACTCTCGCCACAATCTACTAAATCAGAAGTTTGTGAATCAGCTTTGAATCAGAGCTGCTTTTATCGACTTCATCAGATTTCTTATTTCTGGATGGACATGACTCGATCAAACCAGAGCGCTTTTTAATTTCAACTGGACTCGATCCTTTCATTCCTTCGGGATGAAAACTTTTTAAACAAGCAAAACTTTATATTATTTCCTGACCGAAGAAAAAACCTAAATGACTATTGTAAACAGACGCGTGAGAAATTAATGGAAAAACTTGAATAAACGAGTGGAACGAATGCAGGAGCACACTGCATGGTACAGTTAGGCAATTAACATCCAGTCGTGCTCGGCCTGTTTGATTCGGATTTTGTACAAAATGGTCAGTGGAAACTATTTAAGTGACTCTGAAAGAGGGTTCATTGTTGGGGCACGGATGGCAGAAGCTTCAGCCACAAAGAAACTGCTCAACTGGCTGGTGTTTCGAAACTCATTTTGGCTGCTTCTGTCCGCAATCTCATTCTTTTGGTCACTACCAAGAGCTCACGGTCAAAGGTGAGGGTTGGAGCAACTGGAAAAATCGAAAGCTGCAGCTAATTAATCCATCGTTTCCTGGCAGAGAATCATGGCCTCAGACTTGGAGGTGCTCGCTCTCATCCTGACAACTAGTACTAAAAAAGACCTGGCAGAGATGTCTGAGGTAGCAGTTCCACCATAAACTTCCAAGATAGTTTCATTTAAACTGTTTGAGGGGCCAAAGAGGTAAAAAATCTAAAATGTAATTCGTACGTCTGTTCTCACACTTGGTTTTCCCTCTGATGTCCTCCGGCTGAGTTTCCTGATGGACAGTGAAGTAAACTGCTGACTACTGTAGCTGCTGTTAGCTCAGTTTGTTAGCATGACTGCCGGGACTGTGAGCTCGGAGCACTGAGGGGGAGTGTTGGTGTTTGTACCACAGGCATTTTAGACCACTGGGAGGTTTTCAGACCCGGGGCACAGGCGAATACACTGGTGAAATGAAAGGCTGAAAGACAGACGCCGAGCTGGGCTGACTGCTGTTGGACTAGTCAGTAATATTAGCTGGCTGCTATGTCTGCTGTTGTTGACCTTGTTGATGTTTGGCTGTTAGAAAAAGTTATTAACTCGCTATTTTTTTTTTTAGATCATGAGTAATATAATCATAACAAATACACGTATACAGCTGTCCATATTTACCACAGTGGGATTACACTCTGAAACCGGAGGCACTAAATTGCAAACACAGTGTTGCTTTAAAAAAACAAAACAACCCTCAAAACAGTAAAGAGTGGAGAAAAGAAAATAGTGTACAAATTTTAGTGGTGGTACTTTGAGTGGGGGCCCGATCCCAAAGTTGGGAACCATCAGACTAAACTCCTGAACTGTATACGGAGTCTTAGCTCCACTCTGAGCAGCTGCAACAGTGAAATGTTACTTATGTTTCAGGGGCATTTTCCTCTGTGATTATGGTTTCTTTAATGCTGCCAACGGTGTCTTATTACATCACTTTGGTACCCATAATCGCAGTAAAGAATTCCTGCTCGGGTATTAGTGATATAATGCATGATCCTAACTGTAACAAGCATCCAATCCAACATAACTATGGATGGCATGTGGTCAAGTCTTTGCTTGGAGGCTGAAACAATGTTCAACTGATGAGACAACATTTATTAACCCTTACATACAATGATGTCTCTGTGTTTTGACACATGGTATTCGTGGAGTGTTGGTTGCCTGACCACAAAGATGCCAAACATAAGCAGTAGAAACTTTGACTATGACAGAGGAGTTTCCAAGAAAACAAAGTCAGCGATTTTTTTTTTCTGTCTCTTCTTTATTTTGCCATTTTAAGAAAAAAAAAAGTATAAATTGCGACATTCTGTCTGCTTGCAGAGCTACGGCGCTATCCGTGGTGCTGACACTCCCACCATCTCAACCAAAGTTCATTTTTATGTTGCTCTGATTCAGCAGTTATGTAAACTGTGACCGAAGTTGACTGCGTTGCAAACTCTCAGGCTTTTATGGTAAAAAACCACGTGAAACCAAGCCACTGTAATAAAATAACGGTCAGGTTTTACAGAGAAACCGCGTTATTTTACAGATTTTCCAGAGTTATTACGATCAAACAGCTTCAATAAATCAGAATCAGAGTTAGTTTTTCACATACAGGGAATTTATCTGGGTGTTTTTGGTGCATAACAAACATGAAGTAAACATACAAGGAAAATATAAATCAAGTACTAGAACATGCCTTACCGCCTGAGCCACAGCAACCTTTGACTATGTACTGGCCAGAGGTGCAACATGGCAGAAAGTGTTCAACTCGAGAGGAAAGAACATGAAACCTTAAAATGACAAAGAAAAACATTCATTTGTTTTATGAAATGAGCCACATATTGAATTACAGATTTTAAGTAAATCTGTATGTAATTTAAAATAAGGAGAAAAATACTGTAATACTGTATAAATAAAAATATTGTAAATAATAATACAGTGATTTGTTCTGTATAAAAATGAGAAATAACATTGGCATAATACTTAAAATAACAGTTTTGTTGTTAATTTACACACTTAATGTCCAAAATTGTAGTGAAACAAAAAAAAACGGAGAAATACTGTAAAATGATTTTAGAAATGCACGTCAAAGACGGCAGAATAAAACTTTTTAGTTCTTCAAGTTGACTCTTTTGAACTTCAGACATCAATGCAGAGTGCATAAGTTCCCAGGCTGAACAGTCCCTATACCGTCCTTTTCAAAGTTTAAGTAACCTTTTGCATAATCTGTGGAAAAAAACAACTCTTCCATGTATGAATGTGATGGATTGTACCTTAAGTCTGTTTTGTTGGGGGATTTACATACATTACATACAGTCTTTTCTCTACAGTAATCCAGGGGTCATGGTATATTTGCTGACGTTAAACGTACTTCATGTGTACGTTTTCATTCGCTGAGTGTTTTAAAGGCGTTATTGTGTATTTCTTAACATTTTTTGTTTAGTTTTTATAAATGTCTGCTCTTCATGAGAGTATGCAGAGTTCACTTGTTTTGTTTTAAACTGATAATTTGAGTTTAACTTGAGAGTTTTGATGCTTTCTGAGGTCTGGTTGTGTTGCGTTTATAAGCTGAACTTACAGCTTATTATTAACCTAGAACTGGGCATGACGTAGTACGTGAAAGGAGTTAAAAAGAACCGCAAAAACACTTGAAATTAAATACTGAAAATATGTTTTCAGCATGGAAAGTTACACAAATGTGTCACTTTGAAAGAACTTAAATACGCCGGTGTTGCATGTTTGTTTGGGTGCAGCAGTCACACGACAACTCACAGTGAATATCTGAAATGATTGGAATCAGCTTTTGCTCAAAGTGCTCAGAGAGATGGAAACATAACCGTGATAACTCCATCTTCACCGTCTTTTTTTGATTCCCATCTTGATTGCTCCTAAAAACTGAGAAAGGCCAACAGAGTACTGAGTCACCGTCTGATATCGAGTCCTAGAAAATCATGAATAAGCGTTTATAAGAAGAGCAGATTGACTCATCTGAGAATGGATTTAACTTTTCTCTCTTGTCAGCAGATAATTTATGAGATATCAGTGCATGTGTGTGTGTGTGTGTGTGTGTAAACCAGACTTCTATTACTTTAACAAGAGGGAGACAGAAAGTGCACATCATCAACTCAAACAAAGGAGAAAATCAAAACAATCTCCGTCTTTCTGTTTTCTCCCCCACCTCCTCCTCCTCCTCCTCTTTCTGGCTGTCTGCCATGTGCTTCTCCTCCGCTAGGCGGCAGCATTGAGCCGTCTTCAGAGAGCGAGTGTGAGACGCTGAGAAGAGGAGAAAAAAAGACCTGCAGTTCTTCAGGGGGAAATATCCCGAGGCAGAAATCCCGCTGAGACGTGCTCCTTATTATTATTATTATGTGCTTGAACGAGGGAAGAAAGGAATGAAAGAGCAAAGAGAAAGGGATGAAGAGGAGGGAGGAAGGGAGATGGGAAAGAAGAAGTGATGTATGCAGGAGGAAAGGGAACAGAAGTTTAGACTGTGACAAAGAAAAGGAGGCAGAACAACAGACGGAGGGTAGATTTGGTTCAAGGTGAGCTGGAAATGAGTAAAAAGAAGACTCAACAATTCAGTTTGTGATTTTCTGAATGAACATTTGCAGGTGTGTGTGTGTGTGTGTGATATTCCTGATCACACTCAGAGGACCTGATTGAAGCCAGTCACTTTCTTTGGAACAGAAGTGACGCTCCTGATTATTTTCTAAAGAGGCTCAGAGAGGAGAAGTCCCGGGAGTCGAACCCACGACCTTTCGGTGAACACTGGAGTCATTTTTTATTTCATTTGTATCCAGGAGAGATTAGGCAGAGGGGAGTGATGGCGGGAAAAAGAGGAGGAAGGTGGCTGATAAGGGAACATCAAAAGGGGATTTATGCGTCTTAAGATCAGGGATTGCTCGAATAAACAAACTGTTAAGCTGTTAGAGATAAAACACACACACACACACACACACACACACACACATATAGAGAAAGAGAGAGAGGGGCTGTGTCTGCTGATGTGAGATGTTGGAAGAAGTCACCAAAAAAAAAAAAAAAGAAGAAACAAGACAGAAGAAATCAAAAATTTGTCCCTGAAAGTGACTCAACTTTCCTCTGCTGAAGTGCCGCTGAGCAAGACCCCCCACCACCACCACACACACACACACACACACACACACACACACTGCTTCCATGCGCGCACATGAGCTGATAATCCGTAAATGACCACTCACGAGTCATGAATCGATTTTACGCAGTGAGACCAACGTTTCCACTCACTCGGACAGATTTTAGCCGTTTGGCACGGAGTCATTTTTTTGGAACCAAACCGTGTCAAAGTTTCGGTCCGAGGTGTTCGTTTCGTGTCCCATGATGCACCGGGAACACGAACAGGAGAAAATACCAAGATACTGAACAACAGGAGCTGAGTACAAACTACAAATACGCACCGGGCTCCGTGCGTAAAGGCGCGTCTTGGATCCCTTGGAGATTTGAGCGATCACTTTACAGTTTGTGAACTAAATACAGTTAAATTTGTTGTTGATTTGGAGTCTGACGCCTCGACTAGTCTGTAAAAATGAGTTGACATCAGTCCTGATGTGTGCGCAGCGCTGTTTCAGCCTGCAGGTGATTAGTTCACGAGTGCGCACGTCCTGCACGGAGACATAAGTCATAAACGGAACTGCGAGCTCTGTCTCTCTCTCCCTCTCTCTCTCTCTCTCTGGCGCTCTGCCAGCTCCAGCACGCTCCAAGCCTCCTCTCCTCTTGCCGCTCACTTTACCACCCCTCCTTCTGTGAGGAGAGCGGAGGAAAGAGGAGGGAGGGAGGAGGAGGGTGCGTTGGAAGAGGAGGAGGGAGAGGGGTCCTCCAGGAGCTGAAAGAGGTGGAGCAGAGGGGAGGGATGGAGGGAGGAAGGGTAGAGGAGGAGGAGGAGGAGGGAAGGGGAGAGTCTCTTAGCCGACGCTGGGTGAGGTGGGGTGGGGTTGGAGGGGCGACGGGAGCCCTTGGCCGCCTATTCGCCTTCCAGTTGCCTCCGCACTATATAAACACTCATTGGTGCCTCTGGCTTAACGCACACACACATACACACACACACACACTTTACGCACGCATCCACACACACACACACACACACACACAGAGGGTGACTTGTATAGGCAGCCAGAGAGAGAGAGAGAGAGAGAGAGAGAGCGCTCTCCGAAACAGAAAGGTACACAGAGAAGAGAGTGGACGACAGAAAGTAAGAGAAGGAGAAGGAGGACGGTGGCTCCTGAGCATCTCCTGCGCACCTTTTCACTCCTGCACGCTCACGGATCTTAAAAAGTCTACACTTCATCATCATCCTTCGTGTTTGCTCCAGAGAGAGATTAAAACTTTTTGCAAAGAAGCTTTTTAAGAATATTTTCTTTTTAACTTTTAGGGGGGAGAGAGGAGAGGAGAGAGAGAGACGCGATTCCTGGAAGAGTTTTCGTTCATTTTTTCCCCCCAAGCCAAGTCTTTCCATCCCTCGAGAAGTTTTAAAAAGTAAAGCCCTTGTTGGTTCCAGAGCTCCGGCTTCACTTTTTCCACGTGTCCCACGGTGTCCCAGCTTTTGACATAAACGTGTCACCTTGAGATTTTTGCTCCAGACTCAAAGAAAGAAACTTCATTTTAAAGTCACTGACCCACAAACGAGACCAAAAATGAGCTTTCAAACATCAGGACAGTCCCCAGTCTTGTGTGACTTAAATCATTGAAACAAAGTGAGTTTTTTTTGTTGTTGTTGTTGTTGAGGTGTGATACTGAAGACACGGGACAGTCTGGCTGCGCAGCTCACCTGTAGCATCTCCTCCGCTCAGCCGACACTTTTTTTGTTTTGTTTTGATTTGCACTTTTTTTTCACGCCACTTTGTGACTATTTTAAGACCCAGATTGAATCTGATCTGAACTCACACAGTTCATTCATTCTGAAAACACGCGTGTTGCCTCTTCCAGAGCAGCTTTGGAGTGCGTAAAGGCGCTTTTACGCATAAAAGAAACTTCCCAAAATCATCCAGAGGATCCAGATCTACAAACTTTTATCACAAACTTTTTTTTTTTTTTTTGAGAGTCATCCAGAGATCGCCGGGCTCTCCATCACCATGCTGTTCGACAGTTTCGACCTCGTCTCGGCTCTGGCCACTCTGGCCGCCTGCCTGGTGTCCATGGCCCTGCTCCTAGCCGTCTCCCAGCAGCTTTGGCAGCTCAGATGGACGGCCACGCGGGATAAAAACTGCAAGCTCCCCATGCCCAAAGGATCCATGGGCTTCCCTTTCATCGGCGAGACTTGCCACTGGCTCCTGCAGGTAAGCGCGCCTTCGGGGCGGGAGAGAGCTTGGTGGAGCGCGACACGGTGGGTCAACGCGGGTCCCGGTGTCTGCGCCGGGGGGACACAGTGGGACTTTATCCGTATGATGAAATCAGTCTTGATTTGCTCCTTCAGACGTTACAGGCGTTTCTTTTATCGCATTCTGAGTTCATTCATCACGTTTTTTTTTTTGCACTTTTCCACCCCTTCAATGAAACTCTGTCTGCAGCATGAAGTTACTGATGAATTGCTCTACAGCGGGACAGTGAGATAACCTGAACATCGACTCACACAAAGTCTCGTTTTCACAGATTTATCCACACGCGTTACGACGCGTCCCGTTGGAGATGCTCTCAGCGCCTTTGCGCCTTTTTCCAGCATCATTTCACAACTTTTATGAGTTTGACTCAACATCCCATGATGCTTAGTGTTAAATCTACTCGTAAAGACTCATCTCTGAAGGAGAGAACTTGTGTTTCCCTGTAAAATCTGTGTGTTTCTGGACATCTGAGCTGCTTCATTCTCATCCTAGCGCGCCTGTGATGCAGACTCCGCGCAGCCACCGGCAACTACACACACACACACACTGAGACACACACACACACGCGACCATCAAAGACTTTCACTTCACTTTTGATTAGTTTATAGCCCTGTAATCTGTCTCCACACTCCACTGTGGCTCCACCGGCCGATCAAATCAGTTGTTTTATTATCAGACAGGAGCGTGTCGGGTCAGCCGGCCGCGGCGCGACTTTCCTCCCGCGCGGAGGGGTCGAGCTGCAGTTCAGGCTGATAGACTATCGTTCATATCTGATACGGTGGCAATTAGTGACGGCCGGCTGTCTGTGCGCAGAGCAGAGCTGCGTCTTTGAGATCTCAAATTGAAGTTCGTCTGTTTCAGATGCAAAAAAAAAAAAAAGAATGTGTCCGCGCTGAGCGGCACGGAGAGACAGCTCTGTGGGTAAAAGGTTGAAGTGAGGGTAAAGTGCACACCTCGGACTCTCTCTCGTGTCTTGTTTGTTGGTGAATCCGGCTGCGTGTTTCAGGAATCTTTCCTCCTCTTACAAGTTGACTGACAAGCTGCAGAAAAAGTAACAAGCTTGAGGTGGTTCGATCATTTATTGGTGAGCTGCTTCCCTCCTCTGCCTGTTTGCCTCAAAACTCGAGGAACCGATCGTCTAATTAGCATATTTTGAATCAATCAGAAAAAGTTCCCCAATCCTCTCTGTGCAGGAGGAACTCTTAAAGCGGATCGTAACCTTTACACGTAGAGCCAGAATGAAGAGAACTGTGGACAAAAGAAGGAGTTTAATCAGCCATCAACCAGAGAAAAGTTCTTCTGTGCAGGAGGAACTCTTAAAGTGTTTGAATCTGTGAGTCTGAACCTTTATTTAGACCCAAAGACCGAGACAACAAAACAGGACTTTTATCAGCTGAGAGAAGAAAGCTCGGGCTTGTAGTTTGACCCCACCGCGCTGCACGCGAGTCCTGCTACTAAGCAGCGGTTGTCAGCGCGAAGTGATGGCTCCCAGGAGCACACCGACTGAAAGGGTCGGGGGTGGGTGGAGGAGAACAAATAAAAGAGAGAGTTTAGAGTGTGGAGGGGAGAGACAGAAAGAAAGAAAAGAGAGGAGAGGGAGCTGGGATCGACGAGCGGAGGCACGTTGGCCGTGTGCGGGCTTGAACTCGCGGTGCTCCTCACCTCCGTTACATCTGACACCGAGCGAGACGCGTTCCCGGAATGCAACCGAGGACCACGGCCAAGTTTATGGTGAGGGGTGGATGGGGTGGGTGAGCTGGAGGGGGCGTTATGTCAGTCAGATAGAGAGGAATGAAAGGCTGTGAGTGTGCCTATACTGACGAGGACCAAATGTCCCCCACAAGCAGAGCGAGATCTGGTTGCTTCTTGTCGGAGGGTTAAGATTGGGATGACGTCTTCCTAATCTGAGAGTTAAGGTTCAGAGCAGCCAATGAAATGCCTCATAAATGCTGTTAAACTGCGTGTACGACAGAGAGAGAGAGAGAGAGAGACAGCCTAATAATCATGGGCTCTGTGGGAAAGTGAGACAGACACAGATGGAGATCTGATGGGACCTTCTTGCCCAGATGCTGTTTTATGTCTCAGCTACTAGTCTGCTGCCTGATTGCTCACAGAGACGACATGTCAGACCTGCTCAGAGTCGAGTCGTCTCTCTGCGAAAGACAGAACGAGCCGAAAGGTTGAAGCAGACACAGAGCTCGATCAACCTCAAGAAATTAAGAAACTGAGCGGCAGATGTTTCTCTCATGTTTTGATCAGGACGTCAGAACAAACGGTCGTGCGTTCGTCTTTGTTTCGCTTTACAGCAGCATTTTTAAGAAACGATGAAGAATGTACATCGACGTCAAGATCGCTCCTTCGAAAGTCAAAGGTTGTAACTTACCGCAGAGATTCAGGATGGACGCAAACTTGCCTCTTCATATCGGTTGCTGAAATCGCTTCAAACAAACAAATCCTAAAAAGCGACCGCTCTGGAGCGTTGGTTCAAAATACGTCAAAATGTTCAGAAGTTAAGCAGAAGTTTTACAGTGTGTCACGTTCCCTGGAGCTAAAATAACATTCTAGTTCCCTAAACTTCAAAACAACACAGACTCCGAAAACCTATTTTTTAACGTATTTTTGTTTGAGGACTTCAGATATTTAATTATTAAATCTGTTTGTTTTTGTGGTCATATTGGGGCAGCAAGTTGCGTACACAACACAAACATAGCAAAGAGTTGCTCATTTACACATCCAGCAATTACACAGTTTTTAATCTAAAGTCCAACATTCACCCTCTTTTATCTCCGCTTTTGGTCTCCACCACCTCCTGAGTGGAATATCTCTACTACGTTCACTTGTTCATTGCCAGCTGTGTCTGTCTGTACAAGCGGACACTGTATGCGAACCAAAACAGTACAGTTGAAGGCCGGAGAACTAAATTTAAACTCATTGTAAAAGTTTTTTAGAAGCGGAATGATCGTCGCTCCACCGTTGAATCGAAGCACGCGTGACTCCGGGGTTCCAGATTGCGTATTTGTGTGTGAACGAGAGGCCGTCATGTAGGAATATGTCGAACTTTGGTGCAAGAACGACTCCAAACCACCTCGAATATGTTCAGCCTTTGCTCACATTTTGTCCTGTTACTCTGCGTCTTCTTTTCCCTGAACTTCTTCTTCCAGATTTCCTACATAAACACTCTTTCTGTCTAAATGTGAGTATACATACATACGGTATATTTTTAACTCCACACACAC
Organism: Miichthys miiuy; assembly: GCA_036365135.1. Classification (NCBI taxonomy): domain Eukaryota; kingdom Metazoa; phylum Chordata; class Actinopteri; family Sciaenidae; genus Miichthys; species Miichthys miiuy. The sequence continues at coordinate 4,665,526 of CM071625.1, read as the reverse complement.
ACACGCTCGACAGCAGAAGCACATTTTTTGTGACGGATCCATTTTAAAGCGATCTGCAGTTAGGAATAGATTTATGGTCACCCTGCCAAAGACCTGTCTGCTCTCATTAGGAGCTGGAGATTTCTGACGGGACGGTGCCAAGCAGGAGCGTTACTACACACACACACACACACACACAGGCAGCGAAACACTACGTACACGGTACAGATTCATGTTTATATCGATATAAACACACATTAGTTATGCACATATGCAAGTATGCTTTCCGTACAGGTGCATGGACGTCCGCGTGAACCCTTCACTGTACGTCTGCACTCGCAAAAATGTAAATCCATTCTGGTTTTTTATGAGTAAAGATATTTTTATGAGTTAAAGTTGTTCGGACACAAAAAACACGGCAGCAACTTTTTCCTGCATTTCTTGTAACGTCGAGGTCGACATGAACACCGCTGGAGATTTGTCGGATTTGAGAACTTAAACGCTCCAAAACTGAAACTTCTTCCACCAGGACAGAGGTCAGACTGACGGACAAAAGTGGTTTCCCGACGTTGACGTGAAAAGTTCAAGTCAGATACACAATTCTTTAAGCGAGCGTAACGTTGATTTTCATCTGTAAACTCTGCAAAATCAAATCAGTTACGTTCTGCGGCCACTTGAGGTCACCAAAGTGCAAAGTTCCCAGACGTGGTTTTGAATTAATTTGATGTCTTTACATGTGATTTTTTTTAAACAAAACAAAAAAACAATCTTGTGGCTTATTTGTATTAGGTTACTAAAGCAATGTTCTAAGATTTCTGGGTAATGAAGTCCTTTGAGGGGCGCTGCATCGCGAGATTTTTTTTCGATATCGACTCAAGACGTCCACAAACGCTGTTCCCCCGTCAGTGAGGGGAAAACTATCTACTATTCTGGCTTCTCCTGGTCTGGTCCCAATACCTCTCTCACACACACACACAACACACACACACACACACACACAACACACACACACACGAATATACTCGCATGCGGTGCAGACAGGCTGGACTGAATCTGGGTCAGACCAAAGGAAATGAACACATGGCACAGAGACTCAGACTGTACTGTGTGTTTGTGTGTGTTGTGTGATTTAAGTTTGTGAATGAACCTGAGCCAGAGACCATACAGACACACACACACACACACACACACACACACACACAGTAGATTTCTATGCAGAAGGCACAAAGACTTATCAATGATTGTTTCCAGTTTTTTTTTTAATTAGTCAGAATTGGACAAGCATTAGCAGCAGCTCACACACACACACACACACACACGCATGTATACTACACACACACACACACACTAATGTGTTGTCCTGCTGTCTGCCAGTCTGTCTTTTTGTCTCTGTCTGTTTTGCAGTGATGAAGTGTAAATGACGGTGGGCAGAGTAATAACAGTCCTGCAGACCAAACACTCTCTCATCTCACACAGTGATGACAGCTCTCTCTCTCTCTCTCTCTCACTCTTCCTCTTCCTCCTCTTCTTCTTCTTCTACACCTGTCTCTGCCGTCTTCTGACTCTTTCTTTCTTTCTTCCTCGGTTAAATTATCAGGGAGTACAGGTAACAACTTCCTTTCTTTTAGATTTTCTTTCTGTCCCTCGTGACACACTTGTGGTGCCTTCAAGTCAGCAGTTAATTTGAGTTTTCATGACTTTGTTAGTGGGAAGTTTCTAGTTTTTTTTTATGCATTTGATCACAGTATTTAAATGAATTAAAGTTAATTAAAAAAAAAAAAAGGCATCGATCTTTGTCAGCGATAACACAGCAACAGTGTTCTCAGGACTTGAACCACATAAGATGCAGAAGTTTTTTTAAATTCCTGTTGCACGTGGTTTCAGAAAAGGTTTCGACGTTAACGTCACTCACTGCTCTTTACTAATCGTCAGCATGCGTACTTCCACGTTTTATTGCACTGTCAAACTAAGAACAAAAATAAAAGACACAATCTGGTCTTTTGACTTTTGCAAAAGCTGCTCTGATTCCAACTATTAAGAAGCTCAAACTCCGAGATCAAGTGGCGATTTAACCATTTGGAAAACTCAGATTTATTGACTGATTGGTAGATTGGAAGGTTCTTCTACCAGATACAGACATAACGCTAAAATCGCTTCAAACAACAAATCCTGAAAAGGTTCAAATGAGTTATATTCACGTTTAGAAGTTTGCCAGAGCGCTGGCTTCACGTCCCGTCTGATATGACATGTTATGTAACATTTTTTAGCTCTCAGAAAACCTATTTTGTCGTTTTGTGTTTGAGGATCTAATCGTTCAGGAGACATGTTTCTAATGTGAGTCCCAATATGTGCTCTCTTCACCACCACAGGTCCTGTGGCTCTTTAGCTGCTAAACGCTCACGTTCACTCGCTGTTTGATGCGAGCACGAGCAGCTTGAGCGACCTGATTGGAAAAGTCGGACGAACAATCCTAAAAAAAAAAAAAAACCCACCCATCACGACCACATCGCGGTTAAAAACCATCGTTACGTCGTGCGCTGAAGACGTCTGATGACCTCACATGTGGGGCCCTTTGTGTTTAGGTGGATTGTCCCTTTAACCAGCTCAGACAGAGCCGGGATTGTGAGGCCTGGTGGCTTCATCTGTACTAAGGTTCCATTACTGCGGTCCAACACGCTGTGTGCTGCATAGCTGTGGTTACACAGTCCTGATGCACACACACACACACACACACACGTAAATGGAAATACTATGAGTACATATAGAGTATGTAGATGTAACATGCACACAGCTAGACAAACACACACACACACACACTAACTCAGCACACGTGCACTGAAGTGTGTGAGCTCAGTCAGATCGCATTACAAATGATTAACTCTTTCTCTTTCTTTCTTTCTTTCTTTCTTTCTAAGAGTGGCAGGGAACTGGCAAGTGTGTGTTTGTTGGGTGAGAGATACATAGTTCATTGAGCGGGCACAAGGGGCAGCCCTTTATGTGTGTGTGTGTGTGGTGTAACAGTGTTAACATTCAAGGCAGGACCCTTGAACCTCCGAGGACTCTTCTTCTCAACGCCCCTCTAACTTTTTTTTTTTTTTTTCTAGGTTTCTCTCCATCTTTTCTTCGCGCTCGTATTTTTATATTTCTGTCGGTGTTAAAAGTAGTAAAAAAAAAACACGTTGTGTTTAGCGTTATCGCTGAATTTCTCCCTCGTCTCACGACTCTTATTTCCATTTTTTTTTCTATATCTCCTCCATATTTTTATCTTCCTCAACTTCCTCAACTGACTTTACGCTTTTGTCGCGTTAACTGTAGATTTATCGATAGAAAGTGTCCAGCGACAACAACATAAATCAAACGGTAACATTTCGGTAAAAGCATCTAGCTTTTTCACCTCTCCTTCTTCTTCATGTCCTTTCTCCATCCTTCCATCCATCTATCCATCCATCCTTTCCTGCCTTCCTCCTCCTCCTCCTCCTCCTCTTGTTCAGATTAGCAGGAGGTACTGGCAGCGGTCTCCCTTGCCCCTTCTTTCACCCCGAGAACACACTGCTTCCTGCTAACAGCACTGTTGTCCTGGGCCAATGTTAAGCTCTCTTTCTCAATGAGTGTGTGTGTATGTGTGAAACAGATCTTTTAAACCGGTTATGACCTTTGAATGTGCGCGTAAAAACGTGAAAATTTGTTATTTCATAGAAATCTAGATGTTTTCGTCGTCTTTTCCGCGTTACGACCTCCCTACGCTAAGACGCAAACACATAACTATTAATTCATCTTCAAATGAGAGTCAGTAATTTCCTAAAACAAGCTGGGCACTGTAGTTTTTTCTTAGCAAACATCACTCAAACTGAAGTGAAAGCTGAACTTGCTGGGGACTATTTTCAGCGGTGGATTAATCCAAAACCAGTTTTAAGACAACGCTGCAGCTCTTTAGCACAGATTAAGAAGAAATCAGGCTTCGATACGCACAATACTTGTTGTTTTTTGGTCTTTTTTATTGGATTTGTTGAGAGAAATATAGCCCATCACCAGATTTCTACATGCATTTGTTCGCTTGTAGTTGTGTGTGTGTGTGTGTGTGTGTGGTGTGTGTGTCAGGGTATTAGCTGGGGTCCCGGGGTGAGTGCTTAGAGAGTTTTGAACAACCATAATCTCCCTCGCTATAATGTCCCCGGGTCAGGGGCCAACCCTCTCTCTCCCGCTCTCTCTCTCCCGCCCTCTCTCTCTCTCCATTCTCCTTGTTTTTTGGCTGAACTACCCGAAGCCCTTCTTCGTTAATCCGTCCTTTTATGAAACGAGCACCCTTCCCACCTCTCCGCCTCCTCCTGCCACGCTCTGCGCTCGCTTTTCTCTTGCTCCACTTGCGGCTTACCTCTTTCACACTTTCCTTTTTTCTCTCTCCCCTCTTCTCCATTCTTTATCTCTCTTCCTCTCTTTCCTTCCTCCTTTCCTTTCCTTTCTCTCATCCTACTTTCCTATTCCTTCCCCCTTTGTCTTCCCCCTCTCTGATGTGGTGGCGTGACCGCAAAGGGACGGGGTTCATTGTCAAGTCGAGGACCTATCGCACCATTCAAACTCACACTGGTTCCTTGGTATCTCTGGCACCGGCTGAATGATTGACAGCTGAAAAGAAAGAAGGAATTCCCTCACAGCCTTTGACCTCGTTTCCTCTCTCTTGTTCTCCTTTGCTGCAGCCGCCGCCGCTTTCTCGCTTTTTTTCATTTTTAACCTTCATTTAAGTCGCAGTCCCACGAGATTCACCTTTCTGACGAACTTTGGCACCAGTTCCTGGCGAATCAGTCGTTCTTCTTCTATTAGTTTTTTTTCCAGACACTCTGAAAGACCATTTTCCTGTCACTCACGATAACATTTGACTCACATGCTCCTTTGCGACCATCACACCAGGCTGAAGAAAGATCGACCGATGCGTCGCTTCGTCGCGATTTGCCACCGTCACCTGTAGAAACAGGCAACATCCAGTCAGTACTCAGCATCTCTTTGCTTGAATTAGTTTAGTTTGATTTGTGCATTAGGGTTAGGGTTATTGCATAATAATCCGCTGCAAAAGCGGCCATGAAAGTGACCCATCACACGTGAAAAACGGCGACAGAAAACTGTGGCGTAATCAACAAATGATATTCCCAAAACTGTCCCCAAAAAGTCTCAGTTTTAACGTTACTGCACATTATTTCAGGCGGGTCGGATAAACAGCTTAAATCCTCACGCGTCATGCATTTGATACGCACAGTATATCCACGGTACGATACATTACATCCGTGTGCCTTTGAGTGAAGTAACTTAAGCGAGTAGGGACGAGAGCGAGCAGAGAAACTGTCCGTGCGTCGCGCGTGCAATGAAAGAATTTCAGCCAGAGGACGACGACATTTAATACTAAATATTTAATACAAAAACACGTTGTTGCACACTCTATCTTTAATCTCTTTTTGCTCTCCAGCTTGTGGCGTAAACGACTCTTTGTCTGCGACTTTGTTGCATTTAGAAGTCGTTCGTGTCCTGCTACTGTTCCTCCGTGAGCCAGACTCGCTCTGCTCCCTCTAAGCAGTCACCCTAATATTTCTGCTCCAAATGTACACTTTCCCTCTCACTTCACACACACACACACACTCTCTCGCTGTCCCTCCAGCTAGCCGGTGTGTGTGTGTGTGTGTGCTGGTTGAGCCGCGGCGTTGATCTGAGTAAACATAATTAGCTGTGTTTTTTTGTCTTGCCCTAATAAAAGAGTCATTTGTTGGACATTTCCACTGCGCTACAAAGAGGACATTTATAAGCCCGGGCCCAGGTTCGCCCCCAGGCCAACCCCAACAGAACAGACGGGGGTATTTTTAGCACGGCCCGGCGCGTTAGTTAGCTCTGCTCGGACAGTGTGTGTGTGTGTGTGTTTTAGAGAGAGAGAGAGAGGAGATTTTATGAGATTTTCTGTGATCGTGGCGGCGTTTGTCTGAAAATTCGAGTGCATGTGAGTGTGTAATGAAAGGTTTTGTGTGTGTGTGTGTGTGTGTGAAAGTCCTCACCCCCCTCTCTCGCCACTCTCCCTCCTTTATTGAGGCTCTTGTAAAAAATCTGATAAATCTCTGTTAAAAAAAAAAATATATAAAAGGGACTCTGTAGGAGCTGACATCGCTGGTTACAAGAGCAGCACTGTCCAGACTGTAAGTTAAAAACACTACGCTTTGTTAGTGAACACTATTCCTGACCCTCATTGCCGTGTGCGTAACCTTTAACCCTCACACAAGCTTCATTTTAGCGTTATTCTGACCTCATTCTGATCCTAAATCTTTAACCTGCAGCTCCGTGCTGTACTCTGTCCTTAACGGCGCCTCAGGGTCCAGTTTGAAGCTGCAATCGCTGTTCTCGACGTGCACCGGCGCCGGTTTTATTTTTATATTAAAGCGATCAGGGTGTGTGAGACAGACAGACATTGATTTTTTATATTTTTGCACGTTGCTCTGTGAGCTCACTGGTTGCGAGGCCGTCGCGTACAAACCAAAAAAGCAAGCAAAAGGGACGACGTTGGACACTTTGTCGTGAGGGTTGTTGTGATGAAATTAGCGGCATCGCGGAGCCTTGATATGCTCGATGTACCGTAAATATGGCCCGGGACCTTTGGTGGCTCTTTCTCTAGAGTAAACGTACACGTGCAAGCCCGAAAAACTGAACATTAAAGTTTAACGGAGAATGAAGCAGCTGTTACTGCGCTGAAAAAGCCTTATATCATATTAAGAGGTAAGATGTGAATAAATTCACACCACATGTCAATTTCTCTAATGAAACATCCTAAAAATGCTTTTTAATGTCTTAATTTCCAACTGGCACGTCATTAACAGTCACATTTACAACCCAATGACCCCTGACAACTCGAAGTGAATATACAGGATTTGTTTAAAATAGAGTTTAAATAAAAGTTCATGTTTTTTAAAAATAAATAATCTTTAGCGACATGTTTTAGTCCAGTAAACAGTTTTGTCCATCGTTTTTAAGGTTATTTTATCTCGACAAATGAAAGTCAAGTTAGACGACATCAGGAATTTTTGATTGGCCAGCTGTTTAACGAAAATTCAGCATTCTGCATCTCAGTGAATTACACCACCTGCTTCACAAGTAACGAGCGCTAAATCCACGTGATGCTCGACGTTAGCGAGAAAAAAAAACAACTGAGTTTGTCCTGAAGTCTTTTCACGTACACATTGCACACATCATGTTTTGTGCCTCGGCAACCGGCTTGTACTTTTTTTTTAGTTGCTAGGTAACACACACCCAGAAAGGAAAAAAAAAAAAGCTTTAAAACTTTATGCCCGCCATCATTAAGAGAAACCTCTTTATGGTTTTCAGCTCACATCAGAGTTTGTTGCCTGTGACCTCGGCGGTAAAAATCAGCCGTAATGTTGTGGTAGCAATTTTGGTTTCTTGGTTTTTCTTTTTCTTTTTTTTTGCGAAATGAAGTGAGTGTTTACAGCGAAGTGCTCCTCCGCTTCACTGAAGTTTGGAGGGAAAGTGTGTGTTCAAGCCCGCGCAATCAGTGTGAAGCCGTGTGACGCCTGACGTCTCGGCGGCGACGTCTGCGACTCAGTGTGTGTGTGTGTGTGTGTTGTGATCCCGTCGTGCGGTTATGTACGTGTTCTCCTGCAAGAAGAAGTGTGGCGTCATTACATCACAACTTTTCCATGCTTGCTCTCTCTGTGAGTGTGTGTGTGTTGCCAGATTTGGGAGGGAGAGAGGGAGGGGGGGGGGTGTACACTTCTCACCTTTTATGCTAAATGTCATCCAGACCACACCCCTGGCACACACACACACACATTATTTTAGTGTAACTTTTTTGTTTTACAATTTTTTTTCCGTTTTCTAGTGGAGAATAAGACTGCCAATGTGTGTGTGTGTGTGTGTGTGAAAAGAAAATAGAAAGAAATGGAAAGAGAAAATGTATGAAGCGATACACACTTAATGCACGTAGCTGCACACACACACACACACACACACACAAAAGTACACAATCGGCCCAATCTGATGCTGTATCTTGGAGTGTGAAAGGGAGCCTTGTCTGGCTGCCTGAGGAACTCCCTTCGAATTGGACTGTGTGTGTGTGTGTGTGTGTGTGTGAGCAGGCCTGCCAGGCAGACATACTAAACCACTCTACATCCATGTGGCAGCAAAATGTAGCTTGGAAAACAACCCCACTCTTACACGCACACACCCCGAGGGCTCCAGAGGCCAGCCGACGACCTGGTGTGTGTGTGCGCTAATGTGTGGGTGAGTGTGTGTGTGTGTGTGCATGCCACAGTAAAAAGAGGAAGTGTACAGGAGCTGTGAAAACAGTTCAGGTCAACAGTTTGTACCCAGACAGACCGACAGCGAGAAAAAGAAACCGAAATCTGCAAAGGTGAAGGAATGAGGGGTAAAAGAATGTTTCTTTAAACTCTTGAAAGAAAAAAAATCGACCCGATGAGCCACATTTAGGAGTTTATTTCCAGTAACTGTGATGGAAGTCGATGGCAGCAATCTAAAACATGAGTTTTAAATGATCTGGTATTGGTGGCGATCCCTCAGAATCAAAAAGTGGTTGCTTTCGAGTCGCCATTTCGCTTGACGGGATGCATCGTTCAGGCTGCAACCACAGGAGCAGCAGTTTGTAGACCCGAATGCATCGCAGCTCTGAGAAAAGATGCACGCGTTGGGTAACGTTTTTTAACTCCCAACAAAATGCACGGTGTTGATAAAATGTCATCACCTCATGAAAGGGTCTTAACATCTGAAGTAGCTTAAGCGCAATGACACACACACAGCTACAGAGGTGGGGCGTGTTGGGCTGAATGCTAATTAGCAGCATTTTTCATCTATAAAAGCAGTCTGGCAATCAAGAGTTTTCAAAGCAACATGAAACAGCCAACAGAGCTGCAAAGAGGGCCGAAGCATCTGTGCTCAATTTAGGCCCGAGTTCACACAGAGAAACGTTAAAGATGTGAGGTGCGTCGCAAGAAGGGGAGAGAGAGAGAGAGAGAGAGAGAGAGGGATGAGCTGTGACTGCCACGGACGAAGTGAAAAAGTAGGCAAGGCTGCAGACGTGTGATGGCGGTTTGACGCGTTTGCGTCGCTTTAGGCGATGAAGAAAAGAACGCAGTGGAGTCGCACCTGTCCACCGAAGCATGCGCGGTCGAAAAGCCTCAGAAAACTGACAGAAATTATATAATACATCAAGATGTGTTTTTAAAATTCCCACTGTCTACGATACCTGTGCATGACAATATTGTACGGTTAAAGGTGGGGAAAGATTGTGGTTACAGTACTGTATTTACAGAGACCCAACAGGTCCCACCATGAGTGGTAGTACTTGGCAACAGTGGCAAGGAAAAACTTCCTTTAAGGCGCAGAAACCTCGAGCAGAACCCGGATCATGGTGTGCAGGCATCTGCTGCGACCAGTTGAGTTTAGAGAGGGGAGTTGCCTGTAACTTTACGGTTTACCAACAGTTTTACTACCGTTGTAATGTAGCTTTCAAGACATTGAAAGTACACTAACCCTGACAGTCAGTCATCCTGGATCCTAACGCCTATACTCTGGACCACTTCCAATCCAGACATCTTGACTACATCCTTGATCTCCCCAATAGGTTATACTTATCCTAAACAACGCCTAGACTTCCAGCCCAAACATCCTCTCTGGAGATCTACATCCTGGACCAGAGAACATGACCATTTTTCCTTCCTCCTACCCCCAATGGGGTGAATATGGACTAATGACTCAGCACACCTCACCACATCTCCCTTCCTTGTCCCTTGCCTTTGACTCTCTAAGCCAAACCGGGCGATTCGTCGGACAGCTCGGGGAGAGTCAGAGAAAGTTTCTTACCCTAACCCCAAGTCTTAGTGTAAGTGTAGAATCAATTTTGGACACCTCTGCAGCTTTGATTTTGATCATTTCTTTTGAATTTTTTCCAACTTTATGGAAGTACAATCCTAAAACAAACCCTTTGCAAAAAAACCAACAACTGAAAAGCTACCACAACAGTAGCAGCTAATAACCCAGAAGATGAACAGATGTGACTAAACGTGAACAACCAATAGTTCCAGCACCAAATCTGCAGTTTCTAATTCATATTCAGTGAACACCAGAGAGACGTGCAGTGACTTAGCAGGTAGTCAGTTTTGTGTTTCCTCCATTTAGTTCTTTTTTCGATTTGATTGTACGTATGTATCAGTGCTTCGCTGCAGGACTCTGAGCCACAAATTACAACCATAAATGACTGTGAGGATAAATTTGCAGCTTCATTTAGAAGGAACGCTGCAAAAAAAGATGAAGCTATGTTTGCACATACACACACACACACACACATACATATACTCTCACACCCCGCTGCTGTGAGAGGTGTGACTCAAACAGGAAACAAACTACTTGCTAAAATTAGCCGCTGAACACACACACACACACACACTTAAACCTATGTTTCATACACTGTGAAGCTCTTTCTCGCTGTCACACTCACACAAACATCCTGTTGGTTTCCTGTAGCGTGGACGGTTTTACAGTCGCTCTTAATGTTAATTCCCATCAGAATGAAAAAGGGGAAAAGAAAGTGAGACGTCGATAGAAATGCAGAAATGAAAGCAAGAGTCTCTTTAATAAAAACTGTTTTACGGCACTTCATAGTACTGCTATGTTTACATATGTTACCAGTGTGTGTGTGTGTGTGTGTGTGTGTGTGTGTGCCTCACAGTCATACATATCTCTTTCCCCAGGAGTAAACTGGGGTCAAACCAGTTAGTGTTGTCACGGCAATTTGCAGTTAGGCCCCTGCGTGTTTGTTTGCTTTGCACGTTTTTGTGTGTGTGTGTGAATTTGCAGAATTTCTACATGCATGTGTGTTTTTACTGTATGTGTGTGTGAATGATGTGTTTGTCTGCGAGTTATGGTGTGTGTGTGTGTGTGTGTGTGTGTGTGTGTGTAACACAGTAAGCTGCCCTCCGGCTGATATATATTCTTTTCACTCAAACAGCCCATTTACAGTTCTGGGGTCGGCTCCCTCTCGCTCTGCCGTGACCCGGACCGTTTAGAGGTTAGCGTCAAAGCTGAACCCAGGTCAGCTCGCTAACTGACTCCAGCACCGGTCCTCTGGGGGTTTTTACTGACAGCCGGGCAGCTCAAACTGCGGGGCGAGGCGTCCGAAATGGGCGCTGTGGCTTGTTATCACGGGTCCCAGCATTTCTGCGTCCTCTGTAGCGAGGAAGTTTGGGCAACTTCCTTTTATTAGCATCTAAACGTTCACCGCTGTGGTGTTTCTGTGCTCCAGGTCCTCGAAATCAGCTGTCGGTTATGACGTCTTCCTCCTTGGAGTGTCCGTAGGTTTAGGTTGAGTTACGGCCCTCTGTCTTCATCTTTTCACCCCATTGGTCGGGGAAATGGAAACATTAGACCCATGATTTCCTACCAGTGTTTAAACTGGCGAAAAGATGAGAGTTCATGAAATGGAGATAGGTTGGATAAGTGGGATTAAAATTAGAAATATTACTGGCCAAGTTGACTAATTTAAGAAATCTCAGGTCCTGGAAGTGTCCAGTTGTTTCCAACCTGGTGGTTAATAAACCTAAGTGGTCATAAAACACTAAAACAGGAAAATGGATAATTTTACTTCGTCAGGCCTCCAAAAGTGTTCAAATGAAACAATCCAAGAGGGAAAAATCCATGTTTGCTTAACCTGCAACAAAGGATCGCAACTTTCATTTGTTTCAAGTCAAAAGCCACTGAATTGGAAGAGGCGTTAAAGTATCTCTCTAACACTGAAATACACGTTTTAGATGCATGTTTGGTTTCATTACATTGTAGATAGACTTTAAGTATTAAACAATATTTCAGGAGGCAGGACGAGGCTCGTTGGGGGACAACATCGAGATCTTTTTACATTCCTTCAGTCTGGTCCTTCTGGATGAGAAATTGAATTTACTGTACTTGAAGTCTGAGCTGAAAATGTTTTGAGAACCTTTATCCTCGACCATTCATCGGTCGAAGTTAAAGTCAGATCACATCCCGAAGGCATCCCAAATCAGTTTTCATTGAATTAACCTGGTGTATACAGGCTTCCTAAACATCTCCAGTCTCCGTGTATAAGTTTACTTTTGCTCTGGAAGCCGAGATGATGGAAACATCAGTAACTTTTAGCATGTGGGGACTCACCCAAAATGGTCTGTTTGGGCCCCAAACCACAGAGAGAGAGAGAGAGAGAGAAAAAAACTTACTCAGAGCTTTTAGAGGTGAAGATCAAAGCTGGAGTGAAGGTAAGATCCTAAATGGCTGTTTTAAATTAATAGGAAGCGTAAAAATCAGTCGAGAGCTTAAACTTTGAAGGTTTTAGTCACTTTTTTTGTCTATCAGCATCTCGGAGAGCAACAATGGCGACGTTGAGGAGAATGATGATGATAACTGTCTTTAAAAATTAGGTTTTAAAATATACGGAAGGAGGTGATGTGATATGGTGTCTGATTTTTTGAGTTGTTTAGCAAATTTCTTGGTTTTACTTTCGGGTTTTCTTATGTGCAAAGTCAAACCGAAGTGGAGCGCAAGACAGTTACAAGAAAAATAAGAGAAAGTCAGAAGTAGGAGATGAGGGGGATCTCCATCAACCCAAGGAACAGGAAAAGCATTTCTCTAACGTCAGCTAAACAGGGTGGAGTGTTTGGGGATTTCCTTCAAAATAATGTCCTGTTCACACCTTCTGCTGTACCTCTCTGCCGGTAAAGGGAAATTCCACCTTCCAGTTTCATTCACATCAACAGTCTGTCTCCGCCTGGGCTTAATTTAAAACCCCCTCATCGTTTCATCACGCTCTTTTCAGACAGGTTTTCTTCTTCTTACATAAATATAAATCTTCATGAGATGAATTACAGCAAATGATACCGAAATAAATGTCTTGTGGTGCTCTAAGATTAACCGTCATGTCTCCTCTCTGTCCCTTCGTCTAGGGTTCGGGCTTCCATGCGTCGCGGAGGCAGAAGTACGGCAACGTCTTCAAGACCCACCTGCTCGGCCGCCCCCTGATCCGGGTGACGGGCGCCGAGAACGTGCGCAAGGTTCTGATGGGCGAGCACACGCTGGTGACGGTGGACTGGCCTCAGAGCACCGCCACGCTGCTGGGACCCAACTCGCTGGCCAACAGCATCGGAGACATCCACCGCAAGAGGAGGAAGGTCAGAATACATAAATTTACGCGCATGCACATGCACATGCACATGTTGGAGGTTGGCGTATGAGTCACATGAGGGAAAAGAATGGGGAACAACGGACACATCATGAGTGTTCTGGGAAGTTCACGTGCCAGCATCCTGTTTGTTGTGCCAGGAGTCAGACTGAGAATAATGTACATAACACTTCCTTCAATGCTTACAAGCAGCTTTTTTTTTAAATCTAAAATTCGCAGCATTCACATCAAACATGTCTTATTCCACCTTTTAATCAGATATTAGAAAATCAAGTCGCCTTACATTTCTTAGATGAAAAAATCCAGGAGATTTTTCTTTAGTCAGGACTTTTAGAGAGGCACGGTAATCGTCACGTATGTTCGGACAAAATTAGGGTTTTCTAATGAACTAATTTGCATGTTGTTGGACTCTATGAAACCGACATGAACATGACAAAAGCGTTGCAAACTCCAGTTTAGAAGTCCAACTGAAATCGCAGACTGTAGACTAGAAGACAACAAGCTGAAAGAGGATAAAGTGGCCTACAGCTGAGGGGAACTGCAAAGCTGGGTGATGTTTTTCTTTGGGTTTCGTCACAACAAGCCACACCCTTTGACACTCAATGTATGCGATTGATTGCTGATATATAAATATCAGTTATAGCCACTTTAAATCTTTCAACGACTCGTTTTAGCATGCATAAATACATGGCATAACGTCTTAATGACGCGGTCAAATCGTTGCTCGAAATGATCCAAATCTACTAGAGGAGAAAAGAGATTTGGAAGGACAAAGAACCACCTTCATTTTCGCTTTCAGCACACAAAATGAGACAAAACCAAAGTACATTTGACCTTTCTTTCCCTCAGCTGTACACAACACGCAACCAAAAAGCCAAGAATAAATAAAAGATGTCAGAAAATCACAATAATCATAATTCCTACTGTCGTTTCCTGCACGGAAATCCAACAGAATTACTTGTGCGTGTCAGCAAACGCAGCAGTTAAATGTCAGGATTTTTCGTCAGTTTTTGAAGTTGATATCTAATAAATTGTGAATAGAAAATTCACTCGAGGTTTAGTCTGGCAGGCGGAACATAAAAGGACTTCTTTAGCGCCAAATACTGCGCTGGCATCGCAGCTCTTACCTACAACGATCCTGCCACGTTTGCCATTTCGGAACATTTTAAATGTCTGAAAGAGGACGTGTAATGTACACACACACACAGACACACACTCATTTGTCAAAAGCACTGGAGTCATCTGCTGCACAATGAGGAAGGTAGGACACACAAACAGTAAGACAGAGTATCAGTGTAAAGCAATCCCGTCCTCCTTCTCTTATCAGCGCTGTTCTGGCTACTGAAGCGTGAGAACGACCCCTCCATCACTCTATCCTCTCCTCCGCTCATCTACATGGAGAGAGAGAGAGATTGAGCGGAGTTCAGGTCAATGCTCGCTCGCTCCTCGATTCCCTGTTTTTATTCGAACTTTTTCTGCTGAATTTCCGGATTTCTTTTCCTCGATATGTCTTTTTCCACCTTCTCTCTCCACTTCCGACCTTTTCCCTTTCTCTCTCTTTTCTGTGCCAGGACCATTTCAGGTAATCAGCCACTTACCTCTCCCTCCTATTATCCCGTTATCCCCGGGGCACATACCTTCCTTCTCTCTCTCACACACACACACACACACATAAACACACATCTGACAAAGAACCAGAAGCAGAGTCTGGTGTGTTTTCCTGTAAATCACTCTCTAGTTTTCTCTCTCTGGATCCTCCGTGGAGAGGAAGGAGGGTGTTTTTTTGGAGGGGTTTGGAGGCGGGGTCAAGTTTCGTTACCGTGGTGCCCGGGGACAGTGAGGGGTCGGCTGGGTCTAATCTGGGCTCTGATCCCCTCTCCTCTCCCTGGAGACCCCCGCACTAACCTCATGTAATGACCCCTGATTAGGAAGGCTGCCTCCAACACAGCACAAAGAGGGGCTTTCTGTGGGGGCCCAACACACACACACACACACATATACACACATAACAGTACACTAAGCATATGTGCACACACACACACCTGAACATTCCCCCTCTCTTAACCCGAACAGCCAGATACAGAGATGGAGGTTGGTAACGTTGCTTATAGTCGTATGTTTAAGCCACGTGTTGCCAAGCAGTGGCACTGCTGAAGTGCCTTTGAGCAAGACAAGCAACCTCATACCTGCTGCCAGGCTGTCTGTGACGTTTGACCTTCACAGGGAGGCAATGGGGGCAAAAGGAAAGAGGTTTTCCCTTCAGAGATCGAGTGATGAAACGTCACGTTGCTCCCATAAGGGAAGCGTGAAACAATGCCCACACATGGATATGTCGTCTATCAATCACAGACTCGCACTCGCGCTCTCTCCCGTCAGGCTCCTGGAAGTGGTCGGCAGTTTCGCGTTTGTCTTTTTGAGCTCCTGATCGTGTGTAACAACAGTACTCGTTGGCTGCTTGACAGATGATTCAGTCCGTTTAAACTCGTCCAATTCCTCCTCCTCCTCCTCCTCCTCCTCCTCCTCCTCCTCCTCCTCCTCCTCCAGAAATGACTAAACAGACTTGAATGCACTTGCTAGCATAGCAAAAATGAGGCTACAAACAACCCAGAATGCAACACTGTCTGTAGGAGATGGTAAGAATCTCTGATTTTGTGAACTAATCTGACATTTTCATTGTATTTCAACCTCCATCCTGTCACAATGGAAGCTACGTTCGGTAGCTGTTCCGTGACAAAAATCAGCCCTTATATCCAGATGTGGAAGATGTTAACACGAACAACCTCAAACCTCAATAACTGATTGACAGGTGCAAAGAAACAGGAACTCTTGAAGAGTCATTTTAATCACAGGAGCGCCAACTGGCAGAGGAGGGCGAGGAGGTCAGCTGGGCAGTTTTCAAGGCTTCTTATGTATGTAGGTGTGTGTGTGTGTGTGTGTTGGCAGCACTCCTTCATGTTTTCTGGGTAATAAAACTAAAAGTCAACAGACAGAAGCGAAACAACATCAACTGAGAGAAAGAATGAGCGACTGGCTTACTGTCTGACCCACTGGACCAGAACTGCTCCTCTGTGTGTGTGTGTGTGTGTGTGTGTGTGTTGGATCCTCCTTGCGGTTTTTATACGGAAAAACAATCTTCACACACAGCACATTAGCCTTTGGTGGATCAACAGAGCCAGCCAGTTTCCATATAACCCTGTGTTAAGCTAGGAAGGCGGCCTGGTTTTCCACTACAGGCCAATCAGGGTCCAAACGGGGCCGGCCAGGGCTTACACGTCATCCTAGACTGAAAACAACATCAGCCAAGTGTAATTCTGATGAAAACAGACACAGTTTATCACTTTTGTTAGCATATCACGCAGATTTCGTGCACAGTTGAGAGCTGGAGTTTGTGCACTTGTATTTGACGGTTTCCTAATGGACTAATCTGCATGTTTGTGGACCGACATGAATATGACAAAAGCATGCAAACTCCAACTAAGTCTCATGTAACCATCCATGGGGTCCGAGCAATCACCCGCGATTGCAAAAAGTAATTCATAGGGCCATTGTTCGGATCCCAGAGGATTAAAGGCCCTTAGACCGAGACTGACAAAGGCACTGCAAATTCCAGTTTATGTAAGTCCAACTGAAAGCTCATTTAAAGAGCCTTTAGGCCCAGACTGTAGGCTAGAAAACAATGAGCTGAAAGATGATAAAATGGTCCACAGCTGGGAGGGACTGCAAAGTTAGGGGATGATTTTCTAAATACAGCATTTAAATGTCAGTATTTCTGGTCAGTTCTAGAAATGAACTTTGGCACTCCAGACTATATAAAGACTATATTAGCTACTAGTCAGGACTTCATCAGAGTACATCGCACATATTTTGACAAAATTAGGGTTTCCTAATGAACTAATCTGCATGTTTTTGGACTGACATGAACATGACAAACCCCAGTTTAGGTACGTCAACTGAAATCTCTTCTTAGACCAAGACTCTAGGCTGACTTTCTGTGCGTTTCGTCACACTGTTGATATAAAAGTATCGATTATAGCCACTATAAATCTTCTGAATGTCTCGTTTTAGCTGTCAAATGTTCGTACCGGGCTCTCACCCAGAGTCAGCTGGCATAGTCTCCAGCCCTACTGTGACCCTGATGATGATAAGCTGTTACAAATAATGGATGGATGTCTGCACTGTTCCTGCATAGCATGATGTGCACTCAGAAACACAGGAAGACTCTGTGGGATCGTCATTTTAGCTCAGTGCTTTAACTTTTACGTATATTTGTCCTTATTTTTCCTCGTCTGTACACAAAAAAAAAAAAAAAAAAAAAAAAAGATTAAGGAGCCTTTCTTTACCTCTCTCCACAATATAAACTAACAAAAACACAGAGTTAATGTGCCGTAGTAAACATGCTGAGATGGCCTCTGTAAGCCCGACCTGACCTGCAGTGGAAAAAGCGTCGCTCTATACTGAAATAACACCGGGTCAATCCAAGTGAGGCACATACACACGCATGCAAATACACACTGATGTTGACAGTGGCAGCCAGTTCTTTATTTTCACCCTCCTGACACACCTCTCACTCTGTCTCTTCTGTTCCTCCACTATTTAAATTCCCTCCTCCTCCTCTCTCTCTCTCTCTCTCTCTTTCCTTCCCTCTCCACATTTTCCTTCCCCCCCTTGTTTTTCTTGTTTTTGGAGCCCTCCTTCCATCCCTAAATTTAGGGGAAAAGGAGAAGCATAGGTGGGAAAAAAAAAACCAGAGGAATAAAAGAGACACGTGGAGGGATTCAAGTGTCACCTTTAACCTGTTTTCTTTATTTCCCTTTCTCTCGTTTCTCTTCGCTCCTCACATACAGTATCTCTCCTCTCTCTCTGTGGTGGAGAGTCTGTTTCGTGTACTTCTGCTCATCACCAGTAGAGGGCACTGCCAATTATAACTGAGCTGAAGCCCATTCTGTCTGTCCCCTCTCCGTTCTATCAACCTCTGAGGTCAACTTTAAAGAAAAGGCACACGAATGATCATCTGCAGCAGAGTTTTAGGTGAACACAGACTCACAACCATGCACGCTGTGTCACCGCCGTCTGAAGAAAAAGCTAATGGCTGCGGTTCAGGTGATTTTTCTATTCCCGTTCCTGCTCGAGCCAGCAGGAATTATCAAAATCCCCGCAGAAGTCCACAGCGGTTTAAAACAAATTAAGTACAAAGTCAGAGTATTACCGTAACAGAACGTTAAGATGCTGCACCGGTGGAAGAAATACTCAGATTCTTACTACTTACTACTACAAAATAGAAGTAAAAGTACTCATTATGCAGAGTGACTCCTCTGATAGATCACGTTATTGGTGTGTAACCAGTTGCAGCTGGTTGAAGTGTGGAAAATTATGACTAATGTAGCTGCTGCTGTAGTTTAATCAACAAAAACGCATTACATTTTACTGTTTTATTGCATGTTTTAGCCTAAACACTGGACCTGAAGGAGATTTCCTTTAAGAATTTAGTGGAGTTCAAGTATAAAGTGAGCACTGACGTGAGCCTACTGCATTAAAGTCAACTCAAAGTGCGCGTAGATCCTCATTCTGCAGAGTAACAAGTGACTGCAGGGATATTTAGTGACACAATATAGCGTCTGGAAAAACAGAAATACTCAAGTTAAGAGCTGCTATTGTAAAGTTAGCATGCTCTTCAAGCTGAAGGAGCGCATGAGTGTGGGTATAGGAGAAATACAAACAGAAATAATCACGTATATCAAAGAAAACAACCTCCTGTGTGACGTTAACTTCACCTGGCTGCTCTGATCTTCACAGCCCAATCTCGCCAACAAAGCATTTTCTGATTGGAAGATGATGATCGAAGCAGCATGGACCTCTTGTCTGACTAAGAAGAAATGAGAGAAAAGGGAATAAAAAGCATTTTAGAAAAAAGGATGGATGAAGGGGCAGGGAGAACCGGGAAGAGGTGGGAGTAAAAAGAGAGAGAGAGACGGAGGGAAAGGAGGGCAGAGAGAAGAATAAAGGAGTCTTTACATGTCTGTGGAACCAGCAGCTCGCAGCACTTTCACATAATTTAAGACATATGGACGTTATTAGGACGACTGAGTGTGTGTGTATGCGTGTGTGTGTGACTATATCAGTGTATGCGCAAGAGTCTAGGGGAGTGTGTGTGTGTGTGTGTGCGCGACTGTGTGTGTCTTTAAGCCTGTGTCTTTGCGCTGCAGGCTACAGAAGACAGTCACGTTTTTGTGGTGACTGTTGTACTGAACAATCCACCACCACCACCACCACCACCACCAGCAGCAGCAGCAGCAGCAGCACCCCGTCCTGTGTGGAACTTGGAACGTCCCAAAGTGACGCTGCATAAAAAACTGTGTTTGATTGGCAGCAAGGCTGTGTGGGGAGATACCATGTGTGTCTGAGTGTGTGTGTGTGTGTCTGACCTGTAGTTACCTTTTCAAAGTCTTGGCCTCTCATTCGTCTGCACACACACAGGAACGACTGACTGACTCATTGGTCCTACAGTAGCTCAACCCTGCTGTGTGTGTGTGTGTGTGTGTGTGTGTGTGTGTGTGGGAAGAGGCAAAGTACTCAAATTGACCAATTATGCATAATCCAGTGCAGACGGGTTAAATAGCTAAAATTCACAACGTTACACAAGCTGCTTTGGCTTAACGAATGTTTTACCCAATCACCTTTCGCTCTCTCTTCTGTCTGATTTACATGACGAGTCTTAAACATGTTTGTAGAAACCACTGAAGCGAACAGCTGATTGATTAGAAACCAATTAAAACCATCAAATGGACGATTAACCCACCAATCAGTGTCCAATTTACTGATGAAGAAAGAAACCCATGAAATGCCGAATTAAAGCTAGATAAGCAACTAAATGTGCAAACTCTTGTCAATGTGTAACCTCCATTGGACAGTCAGTGTAACTTTTATAATACTGGATGTCCCAAAGTCAACTATCGTCTCCAAAAACCATCAACAGATGAACGAACATTGACCAAATCAATCGTGCGTTTGACGTGAACCTGCAAACTACTCAACAATCGACAGCCCGACAAACAAAAGAACGGCCACGATGACCGCCTTGTGTTTTGTTCTCTTGACTGTTTTGAGGTCAGATAGTGTGTGTAATCTCCTGTGGTCAGGGTTGGGGAGCAGGTCATGTAAGCTGATCTGTGACCAGCGGCCCCAGGGTGCGGCAGTAGAGGAAATGTAGCTCCGCTAACGTCTTGGAGCACTCTGTGATCTGCACTAACCACTCCCTTACACACACACACAGCATATACACTATATAGATATATATATATATAGAACCATGCAGTGCATATACGTAATTCACACATGCACACAGCACTAGCTCAGTGGACTATTGTTCATTCATTCTGAGGGCAACGGAGGGAGGGAAGCAGGGTTTGGAGGAATGATGAGTGCGAGAAGAGGGCAACGGAGGAGAAAGAAAATGAGAGGAAAATGAGACAGAGGACAAAATAAGAGTACAAGTGCCCAACTGATGGTTTGGTGGCTGAAACATCGACCTCAGGAACCACATGTACCCTCACTGGCCTGGGCTCAAATCCCACTAGAAGCTCCTTTCTTCCCTCTTAGCCTCCATTATGTCTCAATAAAAAGAAACAGGAACAGTTTGTCTTTATAACTACGCCACTTCAGTGAGTAAACATATGGAAAACATATAAAATACAATAAAGTAATTTCCTTTGTGCAAGATGTGCTTAAAAAGCTATGAATGCAAACACACTACGGCGTACTTCACGATGGTTTTCCAGTTTTGGATAGAAGCTAACAAGAAGACAACCCGTCATAGTAACTAAAAGTTATGTCCAATGATATTAAACCTACTTTAGTACACCTGCATGGTTATAAAAAGTAGAAGGAAAGTCATAAAAAGAACCCACAGTGATAAAATAAATTGAAATGAAGAAGGAGCTCATAAAAAACACAAAAGTTCTTCAAAACAAACAAAAAAAAAGGAAAGAAACGAATACAGCGAAACAAATGTACATGCAAATGCTCAACCCGCATCTTAACTAGCATTTCCAAAACGATCGTAAGGCTCTTAAAGTAAAATTGAGGGGGCTGATTGACCAGCCACTGATCATCAGACAGACGTATTCATGTCTAATATCAAATTTGCTTTGTTCAAATGTTCCAGCCTCATTTCACTGGGCAGAAAATGCAAAACATGTGTACCGTTCAGCCGCACTCGACAATGCGCTGCATTGCAACTGCTGCCGATCGAATAAAAACCAAATATCGTAACGTCTGTGAAACTCAATTTAAAGGATTCCTCCACGGTTTCGAACACTGTACTCTTTCTGTTCCTGTTCATCACTGAAAAGTTGACATTTCGTAGAGTTTTTTTTGACCCAACCAGCAGTGATATTAATTTTTCTCTTGTCTTGTATATTTAGACCAAATTGTGGCTGTTTTGTTTGAGAGCGCTAAAGGTTAAGTGCACAAGTTATTTATCCAAATAAAGCTGAGTGTTAGTGACTGATTCATATTAATATAAAAGCCCTATTCTAGTCCAGTCTGCTCACTTTTCTCCTCTCCTCTCCAATGTTCTCCACTTCTAAATCATTTCCAAGACTGTTTTAAGGGCAGTTTTGGAGGTTAAATCAGATGGAATGTTATTTGTCCAAACAACACTGACGACTGATGACTGATTCATACTAAGAAATACTACGAGCGGCCAGGAAAGACTTAACCCCCTCCTCCCCCCCACCTCCTCCTCTCTCCTGCTCTTTCTGCCTGTCATTCTAGTTCTGCTGACTACAGGGAAAAAACCTCCACAATGTATAAGTCTCTGTAAAGAGAGAGGTGGGGGTGAAGGAGAATTTGGGGATGAATAAGGAATGGGCATCACAGAAAATGAATAAGAATGAACCCACGATGGAAAGTCTTGTCTAGGTATAATTCATGAGAGAGAAGAAGGGGATTAGTGGATAGAAAACATTCAAGAGATATGACAGGAGAGAGAAAAAAAAGGGGTAATATTAGGAAATTTGTACATGGATCAACTTTGCGAAATGTCAAGTGAGTCAGACTCACGAACATTGAGTGAAAGCCACCTTTTATGCTGCTGTAGTACCATCCATAGGTGGAATAGCATGACATTTTGGAGGTTTGCTCGTCTTTGAAATGTGCGTGCGTTGCTCAATTCATTGAAGAGTTTGACAAATAGATCACGCCAGTTACTGGAAAATTGAATGAAATAAAAAAGTATACACAATCATTAATCATTTTTTGGTGCAATGATTTGGATAAAGTTTGGAGGAGTGGTGAAAAATGACCTATGTAGAAAGATATATGTTTGGCTATATGTTTGCACATCACTGAACTTTTCCGAGAGAATATATTATATTTGAAATGTTCGGCAAACTGACAGACAGACAAACACAGACTGAAAAACCTCCTCGGTGGAGTTAATAAATGTAAATATTATAGCAGAATAAACTTGTTCTTCCTGCCGTCTGTTCACACCCTGTCACTCAGGATTTGCAATGCTCAGAGGTTTCCTAAAGATATTCTTGCATGTTTGTACTGTATGTAGATGGCATACAGTCTGTTAGCTCAATCAGTGCTTTTGTCCTCTGCTTGGACTTGCACTGGTTCGAACAGACTTCTCTACGCTTTCTGTCTGTGTGCCAAGTCGGAAAATTTATGAGCATCTATGAGAAAACCAAATTGATCTTTATCTGTGTTTCTACAGTATGTGTCATGAATAGACAGGTGCAGTCACATTCTGCATTTTAAATGACACTACGTGCCTCTTTACTGTCTCTCCAGGTGTTTGCCAAAGTGTTCAGCCATGAGGCCTTGGAGTCCTACCTCCCAAAAATCCAGCAGGTCATCCAGGAGAGCCTCCGGGTATGGAGCTCCAACCCTGAGCCCATCAACGTCTACAGGTACCAGTGCGGTCCCCATAGTAGAAATGCATTCACAAGAGGTAGACATGTCATTGTTATTGCGCCAGAAATGTCATAGCTACAGGAAGAAACATGACCTATGGAAAAACATTATGAGTTGGAACAATGGTAGAAACATCAGGTCCTGATTGGTTGTCTTCTCACAGGGAAAGCCAGCGGTTGTCATTCACCATGGCGGTGAGGGTGCTGCTGGGATTCAGGGTGTCCGAAGAGGAGATGAGGCATCTGTTCTCAACCTTCCAGGACTTTGTTGATAACTTGTTCAGCCTGCCTATAGACCTGCCGTTTAGCGGCTACAGGAAGGTATGTCTACTCCTTTTTAAGCTGCAAACTTTGCAAAGCTTGTTGTAGACAAGTGTTAAATTGCCTTTGTGTGTGTTCGCAGGGTATCCGAGCGAGAGACACCCTCCAGAAAAGCATAGAGAAGGCCATCAGGGAGAAGCCGCTGTGTTCCCAGGGGAAGGATTACAGCGACGCACTGGACGTCCTGATGGAGAGCGCCAAAGAGAACGGCACCGAGCTCACCATGCAGGAACTGAAGGTAAACGCATCTACGCACAAATATCATCTGAATGGGAGGAAAAGGTGCGCAAACATACGCTGGAGAGGAGCCAGATGCACAAGAAGCCACTCAGATCACACATGGGGGAGTTAGCACATACGGCACAGACACAACTCTGATGCGTATGTGTGTTCAAACCTGCACACAGTCACACATAAGGATCACTGTTTACCTAGTAAAGTGCTGCCAAAGGGAACCTGTCGCGGCTGACTGAACACATATACATCAACAATCATCATAATTTGTCCAAGAAATAATCCTGGGAACATAAGCAATGAAAGTGACTTATGATACACATCTTTATGTAAAATATGACTGCGGGGATGCTAAGCTGATGCCCATGGGCAGACAGTAACAGTATAACACACACACTCATGGACAGGCACACCCTCTATTTACCTATTAAAGTAATTCTGAGGAATTCTGTGGAAACTCAACTCTCCCTGCCTCTCTCTCGCTCTCTGTGGTTTCTGGGTTAAGTCCAGGGCCAAAAATAAGTCAACACTCCCCCTGCTAGGGGTCTGAAAGAGGCCTCCTGTACGCACACACACACACACACACATATATATATAAATACACACTCAAAGTGAACTGGGGAGCCCCTGTCGCAGAGGCCCAGGCTTGAAGCACTCTCCTGCAGTTTTCTGACGCACGCATATATAACACACACATGTAGGGTGAGGCAGAGATGTGTTTTGACACAGATGATGGCAGATGAGAGGTTTATAATAAGAGTCGTGCTGCCCGACCTCAGTGTTATTTATTCCACTACCTTAATAATGGGCCTGGCACAGCATGCTAAATGTTGTTATTGGATTCAGACTTCACATTTCCCAAACACGCTACTTTTCAGGAATTAAAAACAACATACTTTTATTATGTACTGGCTTTTGGCTTTTTTTTTTCTGGCCCTGTGTTGTTACGTAAAGAAATGGCAAGCTTGAGGTGTTGGATAGTAGATTTATGCCCAAAGTAAGGTTCAGGTCCCAGGTTGAGTTCGCACACAATTTGGCGTTATATTTATTAACAAAAATTATTTCACATTTTTAAAAGAATAAATCAAAATGACTGACAACTCTATAACACACAGCATGAGAAGATGTGTTTTCTTCATCATCATACGTTCTCTATTTCGTAGTTTTACGACTTAAAGAACAGCAATCATGCCTATGGTTGGGCATTTGGCTAATATCCACCCTGACCCTTCAGCGCATAATGCTACCATCTATATTTCCACTCTCCAGACCCTTTATTCAAGTGACAAGCAATTAGCCCATCAGGAGCTTAGAGGGAATTCAGCTGGCTTGCCCACAAAGTAAAGACAAATCAACTCATATGCCCTCTGCACACAGTGTAAGATTGTGCTCACGCTAAAATTACTGTTTTTCCTAAACTCTGGCTGAGTGGTGACTAGTGTGGGCTGTATATGGACTCTTTGGAAAAAAGACCCAATATGAAAATGAAGAGCCCTCATAAATTGGCATTGCTTATCACAAGCACTAATGCACCATCTCGCCTCACTATCATCCCACAGGAGTCCACCATCGAGCTGATCTTTGCTGCCTTCGCCACCACAGCCAGCGCCAGCACTTCGCTCATCATGCAGCTCCTCCGCCACCCTCAAGTCCTGGAGCGCCTGAGGGAGGAGCTGAGAGCCAGGGGCCTTCTCCACAATGGCTGCCTATGCCCCGAAGGAGAGCTGAGGCTGGACACCATCGTGAGCCTCAAGTACCTGGATTGTGTCATCAAGGAGGTGTTGAGACTCTTTACACCTGTCTCAGGGGCCTATCGAACTGCCATGCAGACCTTTGAACTTGACGTGAGTAGCCTAGGGATAGTTCCCGACTGAATACTGTAGCCACTCGATGATGAACTTCCAAAGTCTCTGGCCTATTTGCAGCCATGTTTGCACCCTGTTCATTGGCTTCATTTCTTTGTCTTTCTGTGTTCAGGGAGTCCAGATTCCAAAAGGCTGGAGTGTAATGTACAGCATTCGAGACACCCACGACACTGCAGCTGTCTTCAAGGATGTAGACGCCTTCGATCCTGACCGCTTCAGTCAGGAACGGGGAGAAGACAAAGAGGGACGCTTCCACTACCTGCCCTTTGGCGGCGGCGTCCGGTCCTGCCTGGGCAAGCAGCTTGCCACCCTCTTCCTTCGCATCCTGGCTATTGAGCTGGCCAGCACAAGCCGTTTCGAGCTGGCCACCCGGCAGTTCCCCCGCGTGGTCACAGTACCTGTGGTCCACCCTGTCGATGGGCTGAAGGTCAAGTTCTACGGCTTAGACTCCAACCAGAATGAGATCATGGCCAAGTCAGAAGAGCTGCTGGGAGCGACTGTTTGAAGGGAGAGTTAAAGAGTAGGGGGGGTGAGTGATCGAAAAAGTCTTTAGGGAGAAGATTGAAGGAAGGAAAGAAAGAATTTCAGAGTTATTTTTTCTTCTCCACCTTTGCTCTGCCAAGTTGGAGGTTCCTTTTCAGACTAAAAGAAAAGCAGAAGTCTTCATCTCTTGTTACAACTGATGATTATCGGGACTTTCCTCTGAGAAAGGAAGAAGCTGCCAAAAAAGTTCTTAATTATGCTCTATTCTGTGTATTTTTTTAAAGAAATATACAAACAAAATGTATGTACAAAAAAGCTATGTAATATAATTTGAAAGAGAATGTGGGTAGTGCACAACGGGAGAAAGAGAAGTATGGTGGTACTTTTGGGGAAATGAAGTGTTGAAATTAGAAAAGTGAAAGTAAAGATGGTTGTGGGAGGAAGGCGTGATGGATGAAACAGGGTATAGGACGAAAGAATATGATATTTTAGCATTTTGCTTGTGCTTAATCAAATGCAGTGAACCATTTCAGTTGTCTAGCAGGGTAAAAGAGATGGATATATAGACTGAAAGTTCCAGATTTTTTGGTCAAATTGTTCAATTTTGAGCCAGACTTCTTCATAGTGCCACCCAGAATCAACTCATGTTTTCTGCTTATTTGAAAAAAGATTTGAAAGAATGACAGAAATCAGTAATGGCTTTGTGTTTTCCATCAAGACTCAGATTGTTTACTAGCTTACAGATGCAGTCAAAAGGATCATAGCACATTGGGTAGCAGGTTGTGGCACAGATACACTGTGTTGCTGAGCTTGTCAGATTGGCGCTGCACCATTTCTTCAAGCCAAGTGTGTCATGATGCAATAACTACTTTGGCTTAAATTTGTACTGCTAATTCAAGTCAAGTACCAATTCAGGCAGTGGAGGAAAAGGCTGCACTTAGAAATGAGCAATGTAGTTCTGATGGGGAAGATATACAGGGCTGTGTATTTAAGGGGCAGGGCAAACAACATTTTGAATTGATGTTTTTGGGGAATTTGTTCAATTTCTTATGACCTTCTTTCCCACCCTTAAAAGGATATAAAGGGTAACAACTGTAGAGCTTTTATTCAAGTGATTAAGTGCTTGAGTAAAAGAGGCAGAGAGGAGCAAGGTAGTTTTAGATTACTGTTAAGGGTATAATCTTGAGGAAGTAAATCCTTGCTGGGAGACTAATGCCATCTTCATTCTCCAAACCCTCTGGGATCCCAACAATTGCCCACGATTGCAAAAGCAATTCATAGGACCACTGACAGGACCCTAGAGGGTTAAAATCGATTGCATCTTGGGGTTCCAAAATACAAACCCAAAAAAGGTTTTAGAGGCTATGTCATCCTACTATGTCTTATGTCTTTATCATTAGTCAAAACCTGGCATAAGTCTCTGCTACCCATAGGTTGCCCATCAGCATTGACTCAAAATGTTGCCCATATACACTATATATAGCATATCCCAGTAATCTTGGTGGCGTGAACTCAGGTGCAGAGTAGACATTGTGGTGAATAACGAATAAGCCTTTGCTTTTTGATATTTAACTCTGACTGACTGCACATAAATAATGTCACTTACTCACTGTTGTAGTTTCAGAGCTGGACCGATTACTTTTTGAAAAGCTGTCAATTACTTTGCTTTCTGTCCACAAGAAGATATCAGGGGTTTCCAATAGCGCTTGTTCTCACTTGATGTATTACCTTCTGCAACCATTTTGTATCCCCCCAAAGGAAGCAATTTTGGTGGTGCAAGCAGAATCAACCAACAGGAATTACCAATTGGCATCAAAGTTAATGAATGATGATCAAACAGTAATGAGGTCCAGGTCTGTTTTGTAAACTCTCTGAACCTGTGCTTTGATACATAAACTACACTTTCAAGTTGCATTGAGATCGTACTCGCTCTGAGACGGCGAATTTATCCCGCAACGAGGATACGATAAAGAACTCGCTCCCGCGTAAGCGGCGCAACTTCCTGAGCTGGAGGAGGAGAAAAGACAGAGGGATAAGGTGGGGGGGGTAGAAGGAGGAGAAGACCTACATACATGCTGCTTGAGTGTTGCTTTGTCATGTTTGTTAATTTTGTATGCTATTTTTTTTTTTTTGTTTTTATCCGTCTCCTTGGGGCAGCCATTTTGAGTTCTGTGGAGAAGGTGACATCCTGTCTTGCTGCTCCTCCAATCAACGCTAAGAATGCAAAAAAAAAACAAAAAACAAAAAAAAACATAAATAAGTTCCACGGTTTAAGCAACTTTATTAGCTAAAAAGAGATTTATTGTTTGAGGTGATTGCACAATCAGAACTCTCAGAGCTTTGCTTGTTCCATAAATCTGGGATGAGAGAGAGGAAGATGTTTTTTCTTGTTTACCCATATATGGATCGCTTCCTGCAGCGGGACTCTGGGACTCGTTAGTGGAACTCTCGGACATTCTAGAAATCCTTGAGCAGAGTTCCGAACCGGAGCTTGAGAGAGAAGAACCAATGAGGTTTCAGGGGAGGCGGGGTCATGCTCAGAGGGCTTTTCTCATTGGACAATCCGTGTTGTCCAATATAGCATCCTCCAGATGGACTCCTGTGCTAGACATTTGTTCACTCTTTCTACCAACCACACCACTGATTTCTTCATGATAAAAAAAATTATATAAAAATAGATTTTTTTTGCTGCTTTTCTTGTGTATATTTTCTAATTGAGAGTTCTAGATTGCAATAGTTTGTATCGAGTGAGACTTGCTATTTCTTTCCCTATAATATATATACATATACATATATATGTATATGTATATATATACATATATACATGTAGCTGATTAAAATATTTGCATTTTGTGAAAGCAAAAAGAGCATTAATAGGTTATAGTGTATATTAATTTGTACAATATTCCTTTCTTTAGCAAGCCATGGGGAAAATCAGCTATTTACGTCTACTAATAACCTAATATTAATGTTATTGTACGATTAATATTGTTGTTATAAGATATTTGAAATGCTATTTTTTATTCTATTACAGATTTAGAGTTTTTAGCCTAAATGAGAAGGTCTTTGGTAAATATTGGATGTATTTAGAATGTTATGTATTTCAGTTATATTGTAAACAGTGTTTAAAATGTTAATATTGTTGATTTGATTACTGTAATAATTATTATTTGTTTTGTTATTCAGACTTATTATCACTGCATTTTATTTGATATTAATTATGGAAAACAGAAAGCACTTGCGAGGTATGTCTATTTTTTAAGTGCCATGCGACTACACTTCCCCTTCCTCACACCTGTTGGTTTCTCTGAACTTGTCTTATGTCAATCTGTACATAATATTTGTATTTCTTTTACAGGAAAAAAATGTTCATTTAGTTTAAATATGAATGTCTTGTTCTACTTTCTTCCATTTCTTTTTTTGTTACCGTGATTGTTAAATGTACTCCTGTAATAAAGTATAAAGTAAAACAATATCTGAATAGTGGATTTTGTACTCTTCCAATGAGAAAAGGGTTACGAGGCTTCACTGAAGCAGCTGTGCAACAGTCTAGAGAAGATAAAATGGACTTGGCTACAAATGTAAAACAGCTTGACAAGAGGAGATTGATCATTGATCAACATAAATACACTCGGCATTACCATGTGCCATGGCTGTTAACACTGTATTCCGATAAAACACATAAAGTTGTTAATGCAGTGAAGATCCAGACATCCCAAACCACTTCCAGAATGGGTAATGCATGCACAGATAAAGTGTGAAAGCAACTTTGTGCGTTCTTATAAACCACATGAAATGAGCACACAGACAACAATAAAAGTATGTGAACAAGCACATCCAACATGCAAATCAAACAGATGGCGGGCAGCCTGTATATGCTAACGAGTTTGGGGCACTGAAAGCACTAACATGTAAATCAGAATGGTCAGAAAGCTTGTGGATGGGGAACAAGTGAGACCAGGTGCCTTCTGTCAGTTTAAATAAACTGTTAATGGCAGTAAGAGCTGCAGAGATGCACCATTTCATCAACAGTATTTTCTATAATACACCAACCTGCTAAGTTGCCATGCTGAAATATATATTCCAATAATGTCTGCACATGAAGAAGAATTTATAGTTAGAGTTAAGCAGCTAAAATACTGTATACAGTTAATATGTTATCCAAAGATTGTTACCAGATTTCATTTCTGGTCTGGTCGCCAGAACACAGTCTGATTTCTAATGTTCAATGTACAAAATTCCTAGCAAGACTGAGCTGAACATATTAATACAAAGTGTTGATAACAGCCAATAAGTCTCCTTTAAGACGCCCAGATCGGCATCTGTCTTCCAGCCTTTTATTTCACAAAGCACTCAATCTTGTCCAGCGGCTTCTTGCTTAGTCACGTTCTTATTTTATCTATTTGTTTCCTATGTCCATGTCCCCTGCAGTCTTTTTGCCTCTCTCAGTATGTCTATAGAGGCTGCTGAGCCCGGTTACATTGCCCGCTTGCCCAGCTCCGGTTCTGGCACGACACCAGCTCCTCCCCCCAACAACATTCCCCTGCGCCCAGCTCCTGTAAACCTCCTTGGACCACGTGGGACCGGGTAGATGGCTAACAAACTGAGCTAACATTAGCTAACAGCAGTTATAGTTTGCAGCAGTTTTACTCATCAGGAAGACATAAAGTCAATGGTAGGAAATAAAAGTGAATAAAGTGATGAATGATGAAATGCAAACCTCTGGGATCAGCAGGTATGCCAGTTGGTAGAATGAGGTTTAATGTTCATTGTTGCTGCTCAGATTCTTTTAGGCCTTTTCTGTCAAACCATTCCTTATAATCAGTTTCTTAACACAAGTGTCTCTGACTAAAATGTCAGTTTGACTACGATGACATGATCCACACCATTTAAGAAATCTCTGATCAAAGAAGTGCACAGGCTTGATTAAGTTACTCTTTCCTCAAGTATGGTTCTGCCAAATTGCTCCATCTATTAAAATGACATTTGGCAGCAATGCATTCAGCAATGCATTGCTATAAATGAAATTAAACTCTAAGCTGTTTTATAATTTCCTGTTTTTGCAACCAGTTTGTTATTGAACTCTTCAAAACAAGTCTAACAATGGGACTGAGACTCGTCATGTGGAGAACACACAGAAACTGGTGGTCTGGTTTAAACTCTCAGCATGCTGAATGACTGATGTCTCAATGCCTCCATATCTGTTTTTATTTCCCAGCAAGCAGATCACTGTGGTTTGTGAACATCAAGAAGAAACAGGCTGTGATGTTCGCCGGGAGTTTTCCTTTAGCTTGATGGAAGACAGAAACAGACAGAGAATGAGAGAAAGCTATTACAGTGATGTAAAAAACTACACACACTTCAAAGACATGGTTTGGGCGTGTGCACCCACATGGCGACGGATAAAGAAACGCACAGAAAGTCATACAAATAACGTGAATATGAAATATGACTGAAAGAAACCCTTTGGACACATATAGTACTTGTTAATGCACGCAGCTTGTGAGAGGAACAAGGAGTTCAATTCTGTTTGTCTGTAGTTTCGCCGCCAGGAGAGACTGTTTGCCACACTAAGTACTCCAAGATGAACCACTTCAAGGGAACCAAGTGTGTGTGTTTGATGGTTTTCATGAATGGACTGAAGTTCTGTGATCACTGACTCAGTGGCCTCTTTTTATCCTTTTAACTGTTTCAGGATATATTCTGTACTTTCATGTCTGTTGTATAAGTGTACTGCTTAAATGTGTATTTATAGAAAAGAGGACAATGTAAAGACGCAAATTTGTGACCAGTCACGCCAGGCGACGTGAGTGTTGCAAACTGGGTCGTGTGACTGCACGAATTTCACATTCTCATGCCGTTTGACTCAGTTGAAGCCATTGAACTTTGATTGACAAAGTCAGAGTGTTTGGTGGGGAGGACTGAGTGTGGCAGAGCTGCTGCTCGCCCACAGACGGCTGCTGAACGCCGGGAGCTTCTGGAGGCAGAGCCGCAGTTTCTGGAGGAATAAACAGTTTCTGGAGTTTAATTCTTAAACCTTTGGGATTAAAATGTGGATTTATCAACCTGTGTTCAGCAGCGAGTAACGGAGGTACCGTCCTCCACTTGTAGCCATCTGTGGGCACCCAGAGCTCCATGATATTTATATTGATATGATATTTACACAGAGACCGGACAAAACAGGAGACTGTTTGGAGAAAAGCAAGAGAGAAGGTTTGACTATGTGGTAACTGCTGAAAATAAGTGCCTCTATAGCATATAGCTCTCATTGATCCGGAGCTGTTTGCTTGTCATCTTGTTGGACAGACCTGACAAAGTGCAAATCCCCATCATGATGTAGTTATTGTGGCATCCTTTTGATCGGCTTGTTGCAATAAAATCGCAGCAAAATCGGGTTCATACGACTGTAGTAAGCGAAATATTTACGAGGCGAAAATTTGCT
Source organism: Miichthys miiuy (assembly GCA_036365135.1). NCBI lineage: Eukaryota > Metazoa > Chordata > Actinopteri > Sciaenidae > Miichthys > Miichthys miiuy. Next base: position 4,633,081 of record CM071625.1, on the reverse strand, counting down.
TCGGACGACATGCTTCCAATGATAACATTAAAACTGTGAAAGATGAAACCTTCTCTAATCTTTTGTTACACTTGGATGATATTTGAAAACAAACAAAAAAGAAATGTTACAATTAAGCAAAAAACAAAAAAACAAACAAAAAAACAGCAATCGACTCAAAGAAAAGAGGCAAAATTTGTTTTGGGGAGTTTCTTACCAAAGCAGCACTCGAACACATCACTATGAGATAAAATCAAGAAAAAACCTTTTACGGTGTATTTCAACACAGCATACTGCATTTCCCATAAATGTGGCCATTGTGACATTTTTCCACAGAACTGAGATCTTCTGGAAAGATTTCTGATTCTACATTTGTGAAGTAAAAAAACAAGAAACAAAGAAAAAACAAAAAGCTAGAAAAGACAAAGAGAAAGTGACGAAGGACCGGAGACAGGGGAGAAAGCAAAGAATCTGAGAGTCCTCTCAGCTGTGACACTCATCTCTTCTGAAGGATTAAACCAGTTATTATCCACCAGACTGGATGCAGAGACACACAGCTGAACTCTCAGCTGCTGGTATGAAGGGATCATAAGAAATACAGACCACAGAAAATAACCAATCAGCATGCACACTGAGTCAACAGATCCAGGCTGCTCTGGAAGCAGACGTGTGACCGTCCATCTCACCACAGGATGATGTGGTTCAGCTAAAATGAGAGAAGAGGAACTGAATAATCACAAACTTAATGCAGGACTCTGACTTCAGATCTCTGAATCCAAATCCTGTGTGTCTGAGTAGTGAAAATTACATAGAGAGGAGTGCAGAAGATGAAGACAGAGATGAAAGTGTTCCGACAAACTAAACTCTTAGAGACTCTTAGGGGCAAATTTAACTTTACATGTTACACTGTTGTTTGTCCCCATGTGTTATTTGTCTTTCTAAATGCTTCTTTAAATGCATAGAATTACAAGAAGCCATACTAGTGGCACAACTCTAGGGATGCAAACATTGGTATCACTCTGTTGAGCGGTCGATCCAACACTAATCCAAACCGAAGCATATCAACAACCGTTTGATTGGCAGGAAATTTTCCATAGATATCTGTAGATAATGTACCCATCAGCTAACGTCTGATGACGATTGGGCCTCTGGAGGCAACAGCCAGTGTTTTGGGGTTACATCACACACCCTATGACTACTGGCTCATGTCTCAACATGTTTTGAAAAGACTTCCATGAAAGTGACGTGACTGTTGTGTAAAATATCTTCTATCAATCTTCAATTTTGGGGTTTTTGGTTCGGCTGAATTACGCTTGGAAAGTTACAGCTCATCATGATTCATCGTTGCCTGCTTTAACAGACAATTGTTTCCTTATGGACGCACAAGGAATTTCACTGGAAACATTTAACTTATATTTCACTAGTGTGATCATATTCAATAAACAGGTAGGTTGAGAATAAGAGTTGGTGTGACCTAAAGTTGAAGGAAGTGTCTGCACTTTTAATTGCGTAAGTGGTGCCCTGAGGGAAAACTGCTGTTGAATGTTTATAAAGGATACACATGTTGACAGAAAGTGATTTATCATGTTATCTAGTTTCATTTCACTGTTTCTCATAAGAGAAGCTGCATGTTTTTTCATTATAAACAGAAATGAGTCTGCAGCAGGAACTGTTGGTACAAAGCTGAAGGAGGAAACAGTCAATCTCACATCCAAGAATAAAAAGTAATAATACTTTATTAATCGAAATCAAAGAGAGGAGTGTTTATGGACAGTGTCTGCTGTAAGGAAAAGAAATCTGGGGAACACAAGGGTTTGGAATCATGTGTGTATATGCAATTCATTTATTCCAATCATTGCCTGCATGTGTCGTCAGTGTCATCAGTTCCTGAAAGGCAGAAAAGTCCGTTGGTAAACTGGTGTTTCAGTATGTAGGTGTGTAATTCTCCTCAATGGAATATCATGGGGTTTCCCTACATGGTCTGTCAAACATGTGTGAACTGCTTCTGGTTTGTAATTTCTTAGCTTCAGCGGGAAACGCACATCTGACACATCCTGCTGTAGTTTGTGGCTAACAAACCTCCAAAGAAAATACTGATGGCAACCCAATGCTGGTATGACAGAAATATTCTCAGGAACATGACATGTTGTTTTTCCAAGCTTTCGCCAATAGAGGTGAACATCCTTTCGCAATCAATATTAGAGGAATGAATAGAGATGGAAGTTATTTGGAAGTCTGTTTTCTTAGTCTCATCAAAAAATGCAAGACAGTTCCAAGATTTTTCATGTCAGGGACTTTCAAGTTGATTCATGTACAGTAATATTTTGTTTGAGAAATTCCCATTTGAGGAGGCTGCACCCTCCTTCCATCTATCTGTAGATCAATCACTCCACAGTCTGTGTACAGCCAAATATACAGAGAATGAAACTCAGTCAGAAAATGTTTTATTTCTCTAGTTTTCCAGATGAATTCTGTTGTATACAATCTGGATATTTCCAGTTCTTCCATGACTGTCAAATGAGAAGAGGAAGCTCAACAGAAGAGGGTCAGTTCTTAACCAAAAGAAATTACTAATCGACATGTGAGGTCTTCAGGCAAACAATTTAAATAAGTCCAGGTGATTGTCCAAAAAAAACCCCTAAAAATGCGTAATGCACTGTATTTCACTGAAAATCATGCATCACAAGCATGTCAACTATTCAGAAATTAGGATCAACAATATGTTTTATCTCATTCTTTATGAAAAAGTTTGCAGGTGTTCACAAATACCTGCATCAAATTGCATGGTAGTTTATCAGATAGTTGTCAAGACATTTCAGAGGTTAGGACTAAGGATTTAAAACACAAATTTTCGGGGGATCCTTTAGCTCAGTTGGTAGAGCAGCCGCCCGGTGTGCGAAGGCTCAGTCCTTGCTGCAGAAGCCAACGGTTCGAATCTGACCTGTGGCTCTTTCCCGCATTTCATTCCCCGTCTCTCTCTCTCCCGGCGTTCCAGTCACTCTTCAGCTGTCTCTATCAAATAAAGCTTGAAAAGGCCAAAAAGAAAAAGACATTTCACTCTGAATCACAAAAGTCAATCTGCTAGAGAACCATAAATGTCTGTACTAAATTTCATGGTAATTCATTTACAAGTCAGAGCCATGTTTCAGAGTACCCACTGACCAACACTGGCATCCCTAAAGCCTCACTGCTAGCTTGGCTAAAAGTAATCAAAACAAGGTTTTTCCACAGTCCCCACAGAACTCTTAAAAAAGAACGATGCATACAAAAGAACAAAAGAAAAAATCCATTGTTTTCATTTCATTTAGTCATTTTGCTGAGGGCCCTGCCAATCACCTCTAGAAGTCCATTAGAACACTTGATATTCAAACACTTTTGCTTTGACCCAGGTCACATAATGAAACAGTGTGCAGTTAAAACTTCCTTGTTTATGTAATTATCCGTTTCCAGTAGAAAAAGAAATGAAAGTGAGAGAAAAGGTGTGACTCATTGAGAATTGGAAGAAAGACAGGGAAGTAACTGTTGCATAACAACATGACTGGCAGAGTAAAGTAAAACAAAACAAAAAAGACGGAGCAACAGAAAGAGAAAAAGACGGAGAGAGTGAGAGCGTGGGCGGCAGAGAAGGAATTAGAAGGAAGCCCCATCATCAGAACAAGGACAAGCAAAAGAATAAGTGACAGGAGGCGTAGGTGATGATGGCAAGATAAAATCACAGATAAAGTCTGGTTATCACAGGTGTGCATGTGAAGGGTCATGAACTTTCGCTGAACTCATGATGATGAATCTAAAGCCCAGCAGGTGCACGAGTCAAACAGAGTTCAAAGAACAAGCACAGGCAGATGCAAGCACACACTTAAGTTTGTATTCATATACTTTGGAGGACTCGCAATGATGTACCTTACTAATCTTTCCCTTAAGATCGGCCAAAAGGTCTTAACCCTTAACCGTCCAAAATGTCCTCACTTTCCGAGAACGTCCTCGAAATGTTTAAAAATCTAGTCGGTCCTCACAAGGATAGAAGCACACGAATCAAAGGCACACCCCGAAAAGTCTCAGAAACAACAGAACGCATACTGTATGCAGCACAGTAGCTTGAACAACATATAAAAAATGTATTAACTTGGTGTGTGAAGTGAATCCAAGAAGTGCTCATCCTTTGATGTGAAACACACACATGACCTGACATGAAAGCCAACCGTCAGCAGTCATCTCACTTTTACAGCACTCTGGTATTCTTTCACATTAACATTTACAGAATTCACAGATATTCCCACAGTGCTGAACATCGTCTTTGTAAAAATGCAACGGGAGCATACAGGGTGAAAAAACCCCAGTAAAAACATATAAGTGGAATATAAAATGGGCTAGTTAAATGATTTGTTACGTTATAGCAAATGTATACATCATCAAATAAAATTTGTTTTGTAGAGGAATATAAAATAAGAACGTGAATATTTTAATGAAATTAAAAGATACAATCAAAGTACGTATGTGTTTCATAAGAATCTACACAGATACTGGACCTGGAAAAAAAACAACCCCAGTTTAACCCCAGAGAAGCTGATTCTGAATTATTGATGAGGATGATAATGAGGTTTGTATCAGGTTCGGACCGTCTATGACATCACTCTATTGATCACTGGCACAAGCTCTCACTTTTTACATATCCACTTACTCATGTCCATGTTAAGTATTCCGTATTTACAGATGTTTTAGTGGCAATTCAAGCGTTCTTTGATGTCAGTACAGATGTTGTTGTATTCATTATATCTCCATTTGACTGTTTTTACGCTATGAGTCAGATCAAGAATTTATTTTCTGGTGGATGAAATGACACTTAAGAACATTAGATTATACCGTCCACTTAAACCTGACAAATGGAATCAGTTTAATCTCAGTGTGTGCACAGAATACTAAATTTATTATTAACTCAAAAATAATAGTTGAAAACGAGAAACATTTTCCATGTTTCAAATACAGAAATACAGATACTGAATTTCACAATATATTTCAGTTATATACGTCATTATGAGTTATGTGTTGCTATTTTAGGTAATGCCAATACATGCCTTCAGATGATACGTTAATGACATTGAAGGGTTGAAAAGACAACAATCTTTTGGGAAGTAGAGTTTGCAATAAGGTTCAAACCATGAGTAACATACTCTAACCTCTCAGTATGACTCGTCAATGTCCCACTCGGCCAAGGAACCCAATCAAATCAAGCAAGAAACTACTACTTTGCTACTTTGCTGTTTTGATTCTGGTAGATGTGATGGGAACGGTGGGACTAATGCAGACGAACGGACACAGTCACAACACAACACATGGAATAGATGGTGGTACAGTATTTACCATATAGTTTTTTCAGTATGTCATGAACCCAAAACCTCCACATTTTATTGGCTGTTTTTCTCCTACTCATCCAGTAGTACAACAGTTAATCATATTTGATCGCCCGGTTGTACTAAAGCGCAACTGTTTGGCCCGACAGACTTTGCCAAGGCATTTTTGAAGCAGCTGTAGCAATGTGTTTTTGTCTGATCTATCCGTGACTCATGAGGTTAAAGACATCCTTTAACATTTCATTGCAGGTGGCAGTATTCCCATTAATTACCTAGACTGTGGGGGGCCAACATAGTCTTATTTGTTCCACCACAATTTCATAATGAACCAAAAATATTTTTGCACTCAGACAGACTTTTGCTTTCCAGCAGAGCTATGTCAGTTGACCGCTGAAGAGAGAGTAAAACAAATGCTGTAGGAAAGCCAGCTCAACACCACCCCCCACTGCTACCATCATTCTTTGGGAAATACTGACCAACTCAGTACAACTTTATTATACAGCCTGTAATTTCCAGTGTATGAATCAGATTCCAATAAAGTACTTACTGGTCCTAGTGGACCAGGAAAGGCCACAGTGGAGCTCTATCAAAAAAACTGCAGTAATCACAGGTGACACCTAGTCCAATATGACTATATGATATCAACATATCATCAGGCTCTGCTTTCATTTATGGAGACATTTCACGTGTCACTGGAAGAGCATAACTGGTGTACATGTTTATGCTAAATCCCATGCTCCACCTCAGTGTGGAAGTCCTTACCAAATAATAGTGTTAAGAGTGTTGTGACAGGAATGTCAGCTTTCCACCAGCTATCCAACCAGTAGGGTTTATTGGACCAAGCTGGAGGTACCGCCTACGGTTTCAATTTTATTGCTGTTTAGTTTAAAGACTACAATTAATCCCAGTCTTAGAAAGCATCCCTAAGTGAACACAGAAAGTTTCAGATCAGAAAGGCACATCCTGAATATCAGAGAAAGACCACACTGACTGGCTCATGTCTGATATTTATTACTAAAAAAACAGATTTCTTGGTCTAAGATCAAAACAAAACTGGACTAGACCAGAAACATGGATCCTCTGAGTGACTGATGACAAAAAACAGCTCTCTTATTTATCTCACAGTATAACAGAGGGTTAGGATCAATGATGACAAATTGACGTGCCAGTAAAAAGAAACATGATCTCTTCATCTTAATGTGTTTTGGTATAATCTTTCTGTAACCCCAAACCCTAAGAGGGGAGTCAAATGTATCTATAATCAATAGAGCTGATTGATAAGGAAGATGAGGGCAGCCCTGATCAATGAAAGTGATGGGTCAATATTTTGTACAACAATATGAATAAGATCTGATTTTTTTTATGATGTGCTCTTCAATTTCAGATGAAAAATAAAATATACTTTACATGAACACATTTTTTATTTTATTTGAGTTTAATGGATGTCACATTCTCAAGTATCTTTCCAGTCTGTAAATATACTGCTCAATCAATCATTGGAAATCAAAGAAGTGGAAAAAGAGAAACATTTGCAGACACAACTGAGTAGGTGGTAGAACTGGGTTGTCTAGTAATCTGAGGGTAACAGGTTCAATTCCTGGCTTCCCCAGTCTAATCAAAGTGTCTTTGCACAAGTTACTAAACTGCAAAATGCTCCTGATGGCTGTGGTGTTGGTGGATGTGTGTGCATGGGTGAGTGCATTGGATAGAAATCCCTATACCGCTCCTGATGAGCATTTGGCACCTTGCATGGCAGCCTCTGCCATCAGTATATGAATGTGTGTGTCAGTGGGTGAAGTGTTGTAAAAAGTGCTTTGAGTGGTTGGTACATCAGAAAGTGCATTTACTATTTGGGGTTAAAAAAAAAAAAAAAAGTCAGAGCAACTACTGTTGGGTGATTTCAAGAAAGAGAAGACAAAGAAGACAGAAGGAAGGTGAAGAGAAAAACAGAGATGCAAAAAAGAAGGGGAACAAGGCAAGTGGTGGAGAAGGGAAAAAGAGTAGAGAAAGACAGCAAGGAAAAAATAGAGGAGTAAGAGAGGGAAGAAAAGGAGAAAGAAACACTAGAAAAAGAGATACAATTGAGATGAAGGAAAGGGGAACAAAAGTTGGACTCAGATGGGTTTTGATGAACCAAGGATGGCAGACACAGTGGAGAAATCAAAGAAGGTAAAAGAGGATAGGGGGAGTAAAGTCAACAAAAATTACTTAAGCATGAGAGGAGGAGAAAGGGCGGATAAACAGTATGATAACTTTCGTCTCAGGAATTGGAAAGGAGATAAAAAGTAAGGATGGAAAGAAAGGTGAAGAAATGAGGTGACAAGAAGGAACAATGAATCAGAAATGAAAGGTAGCAAGGGAAATCAAGGAAAAATGAAAAAGACAGAAAGAGCAAGGCAAGAAAGAAGATGATGAGAGAGAATAAAATAACAGAAGAAGATAATGGTAAAAAAGTAAAATATGGGGGAAAAAAAGCAAAAGTAGGAGGAGGTGTGTATCAGATTTGTGTCTTGGCTCTGGCAGCTGACCTCCTCTATCAGCCCATTAACATCTAAATTGTTGAGGCAAACTCCAGTTCTTTATCAGTGCCATCACACACACACATACACACACTGAGTATTTTGACTACACTTGCCCTCCAGTTCTTGGGCTCTTATCTGTTTTTATGAAGGAAGGAACAATGGCTTCTTTCAGCCGTCTGCCCTCCCTCTCTGTCCAACTCTCTCTTTCTCCTCTCGTTCTCCCCTCGTCTTCCTCAGCCTCTCTCCATCCACGGAATGCAGATTTCCGACCACAGGGTTTGAAGTCGGGCTGGAGGGGAGCTAATTATTATGGAAAAGAGAACAAGACACAGAGGGAGGGAGGAAAAAGAGATAGAGAATTGGGAGAGAGAAAGAGAAGAGAGAGAGAGAGAGAGGGAAAGCCAGACAGATGTAGAGAAAGGGACGAGGAGAGAAGCAGCACTGTTGTTCATTAGTAGAAGAAAGACAAAAAAACAAAGAAACAAACACACAAAGAAGTGAAGAGTTCATTTCCCATATTTTATATGTGCTTTAAGGGGCTGGTGGGCAGCTGGGGCAAGTCCCGGCATGGTCTAAGCATGAGGCAGGGATATGTCTTGGGTTCTGATCCACCTGACTTGTGTGTCTTTGTGGAAGGAAAGGACAGACATCAGGAATTAGTCCTGACCACTAGATACAATACCACCCTAAGTAAGCTTATAGTCTAAGCTCAAAAACATGACAGCTACTTGGGTAAAGTTGGGGACAAATCATGGTTTGGGTTACAACAAAAGTAAGGACATTTTTAAATTGTTTAGTCTGGTTGAATTAGACTCTGGTTCATTGTCATCTCTTCTATGATTTGTTAGGATGGATCTGAGCACAACAATCAAACTCTGGTGTGGACGAAAGCAACTGCACTGAGATTGTAGAGCATTTCCACTGTGGTGGGAACACGAACCGACTTCGATCTGACCCAACTACAAAACTAAATCTAGAGGTTTAAGGCAAATGTGCATAACAGTTGCTAACATCTATCCAGGGTATCCTGACCTGGACTACTAAGTGTGTTGCCCTCTTAATATTTTTGCTGATAGGATCTTCTTCAGGACATTTTTCTTCCCTCTCCCAGACACATCTAATCACTGAGCGAAATAAATGTTCGCATGTGGCATTGGTTCTCTCACACAAGGAAACAGTTCAGGCTGGTGGTAATGTCAGTTTTGCAGGTATTTGGTCCTAAACTAAGTCAAATTTGTACCTGCTGCTGGCTTGACAGCTTGTCAGTGGATCACCAAAGTCAAATTCATCCTTTTGTCTGTTAAAAATTTAAGGCAATCCATCCAGCAGCAATTTGACACTAACGTAAAAGTTAATGGATCATCCTAATGGTTCATCCTTTGTAAACTATGCATATCTATAGAAAATTCATGACAATACAACCAATAAGGGATGTTGGAGCAAATGGGAACTAATAGCGGCTGTTTCTTAAGGTAATACATTGGAATCATTTTCAGCCTCTTCAAGGAAGTTAATATACCAATTGCTGGTACGGACAGTCTTGAATAATCAAGAATCTGTTGCTCGATAAAAATTTATTAACCTTCATTTTGCAGAAAGTACTGGACAAAAAAGTGTGGACTGCTATTGCCACGGCTGTTGGCTGTTCAACAAGTGGTGTAAGTGAGACAGAACAAGAGAAAATTTCCCCTTTTCCAGCTATACATGACCTTGTAATAAAACGAATCCTCGCCCTATAAATGTGAGTTTGTCATGTGCTGACACTTGAAGAGTTCATTTACAAAATCAGCATTTCCCACACAGTGCTAATATCCAGGCGGACCGCCCAGGTAAATTAACAGAAAGCCAAGGACATTTTTTTAATTCATTTTGGTCTCTTTGACGCATGAAGCTTGTGATTTTCATCAATGCAGATTTCAAGCAGTCAAGATCTTAAAAGCTGCCAAGTGCTGAAAGCTTGTCAATGAGCGAAATGTTCATAATTTATTTCACTGCATCTGTGCTGCTCGCAGCGTCCGTGCCAACACAAACTGAACGGTAAGACAGTTTGAATTGTAGCCTCAGTAATGAGGAGGAAGTAGTTAGCTAATGTTGTTGCACTGCCATTAACTAATACAGTGCAACTATAGTACTGCTGTAAGTTATAAGTGGCTAAAGTGGCCAAACGTTCTCATGGTGTGATTGTTTTCTCATTTTGTTGGATTTATTAATCTCTCATATCGGAAAACATGCTGTGACTTGAGGGAATATATTTAATGAGAAGCCACTTTCATATGTGTAAGCTAAATGTGAAGCAGCTGCTTAGTTTATTAGCTTTAAGACTGGAAACAAATCCAAAAACTGCAGTTCCTCAAACGTCCACTTGAGGCTGGTTCCAGAAGTGACTCAGTCTCCATAAGTCCCCATGTTAAAATGTCCAACTTCACAGCAGAAATAAGCATGTTTGCAGCCTGGTACAAAAAACAGTTTTGGTCTCTATAGCTAGTTTCCCCATACTGCTAACAGATCTGAATGGTATTGATCTTCTCAAGCATTTCAGTTCATTTCATGCACACAACAGATTCTTCAATTGTTCAGGAAACAGTTCAAGAAGCATACTGAGGTCAAAGGTTGTCTTTGAGCAACCACAATGGATAAAAAAAATACAAATAAATATTCAAAACATACAAATGGAAAGTAAGTCAGTCCATGTTGGATCTTAAGAGATCCAGTGATTTGCAGTTAAACAGGCTCAAATATATGGACATGTTCGTACTGGGGCTACACTCCAGTCACAGTGCTTTTTTTTTTTTTTATTCATCACAGACAGCTGCAATGATCTTTTCCTTATACTTGTACACTGAAATAATAATGAACTACATCTGTTTGGATTATCTTTCACTTGTTCACTGGAAATACTGCTGGATGTGCTGGTACTGAGTAGGAGTAAAGCAACTTATGGTTCATTATTCGTTCAAAATATTACATTGAAGGCTCCATGAAGCTGATAACATAATGAAATCATGGAGTCTTTGTACAGAGCTGAGTGGGTCGAGTTGAGTACACAGGTCCGAGGTACTGAACGGTCTCAGCACTGAGCACACACTGCTACGGCAAGCCCAGAGGCGAAAACAGTCAGTCACCACCTGTACTGTTCGGCTGAATTCGTGACACCGTTTAAGGTTGTAATGTTTCCGTTTCAATCACTGGCAGGTAACATATAAAAGCGAAGGAGGCAGGAGAAGGTGTGAGGCTTTTGCTTTTTCCTGCAAATGGTGCGTACCACTGCAGATCCGGTATATACTCTCAGAAACCACACCTGCTCAACTGCAACTGCTCTCAGCAGCAGCGTCAGCATTTAGTATTGTAAGTAGGTAAATAAATAAAACAGAAAATGGAAAAAATGAAAGACCATATCCCCAGTATTCTCTTCAAAATGCCACGTTAACGACTAAACTTGAGCAAATCTCTGCCAATGTTTTAAATCTCATGGATTCTTATTCCTACTGTCACCAAATCCCAAAAGAATCCCTGCCCCCTCTTTAAAAAACTAAAATCCCAGATCTTCTCCATGTATTGTTGGAGAAGAAAGCAATGGGGTAAAATATTATTGTTGTCATATTGTTGGCTGGGGAAGGGGAGCGGGTATGATGGTCTTTAATGTAGTAACTGGGATGTTGGTTTGTGTCCCAGACCTCTGCTGAAGTTCATCTGATGCCACGAGAGACTGGAGGGGGCTTAGGATGCTGGAAAGCTGGCGAATGATGAACACACACACATATATATGTAAATACATGGAAAATCACAGTAGTACGCACAAAGGATTTCAACACTTGTGTATCCATGGACACACACATACATCGTATGCATGCAGACACACACAGACACAAATTAGGGCAAAGGTATAACACATACCAAAACACACGAATGTGCATCGGGGGATTTAAGTAGACAAACACACACATGCATCGAGGAGTCATGACTCTTTTCGCGGGGTGACCACTTATGCAAATTAGCGATGTGGACGGGAGAGAAGCCATTCTCTGATTGGTCCATGAGTTTAGTTGACTCCTGATTCTCTTTGTAAGAGAGAGAGAGAGAGATGAAGAAAAAGACAGAAAAAAGGTAGAATATATCGGGCAAAAGAGGGGAAAGACTGTAATATTTGAAAACGTGTGGAAAAACAACCAAAAGGATGGGAAAATATCAGATGAAATGCAAATGGTGAGAAGACAAGAGGAAATATGAGGGACAAGGGACGCTGTGTTGAGATGATGTAAAAAAAGCAAGCGGAGAAAGAAAGAACATTAATAAGAAAATTAAATAAACAAAGAAACAATGCACTGTATGTAACTTTTTGCTCCGGTTATGATCACCCACAAGAAGTATGCAACGCTTCACACCACCAACTATTCCACTGATTTTGGTGAAACTGGATTTTCCTGATGGACAGTAAAGTAAACTGCTGCCAACTGTAGCAGCTGTTAGCTAATGCTGTTAGCTTAGTTTGTTAGCCGGGCTGCCCGGACAGCAGCACAGCCATTGTCATGCCAGAACCGGAGCTGGGCGAATGGGTAACGGAATGGGGGTGTAGCAGTCGAAAGATTTGAAAAGAACAAAGGAGACACTGAGAAAAGGAGAGAGCGAGAGAGCAAGAAGCCGCCAGACAAGAGTAAATCTGGGACTGACGCCGAGCTGGACTGACTGCTGTTGGACTAGTCAGTAATATTAGCTGGCTGCTATGTCTTGTGTTGTGGAACCTGCTTGATGTTCGGCTGTTAGCAAAGTTGTCGACTTGCTAGTTTTTGATCATAAGTAATGTAATCAGAACAAATACACGTGTTTACCACAGTGATATTGCACAAACTGAAGGCACTGAATCAAAATAAATCAAAAATAAATCAAAAATAGTAAAAAAAAAACACACTTCCTGACTTTAGGTTTGACACGTGAATTTGCACCATTAGCAAATTGTAAACCATCCTGACAGCACTAACCTTTAAGAAACTGAGAGAACCAACAAGTCCGACGTGGAGAAAGCTCGAATATTATAGTTGTCACCCACAAATTTCAAGTATCACTTCATCACCAATCTCCAAGCACCAAATATTCCATGCGCAAATGATTTTTAGCCTTGGAACTTGGCCTCAACTCTCCCGCTGACCTTGAGTTTCTTGAGTGCATGAAAATGTAGTAAATAGAGAGATAAAAAGTAAGAGTAAAAGACGGGAAGGGAGTCAAAAGGAAAGAGAACGAGAGAGAAATTGAATAATTGAGTTAAAGATTTAAAAAGATAGAAGGAGGTCTGAAAGAAAGAGGGGGAAACAGTGAGAGAAAGTGAAAAGAAAGAAGAGACCATAATGAGGGATCCCAGGCTCAGCTGTGCTTTGGTTTTTGCTGTTGGCAAACACACCGACATGACCAAAACCAAGCCATCCTCCTACCACCCCCCCACCATCTCCCAACAAACACACACACATCACCCCTAAAATACGTCCTCTCCCTCCCATTGAGCTCTGAGGGGGAGATATTTGTGGGGAGCGCCTGGTTTGAAAACAATGTACGTTCCAGTTCGCTTCCCCGTCCCTGCGCAGAGACAAACAAGACTGTGGTCCCTTCCCCAGAGACTCGTGTTTGTATGTGTGTGTGTGTGTGTGTGTGACCTCTCAAAGTTTTCCACAATAATCAAAGATGCAATCAAAGATGGAATGAAAAGAAAAGACAGAGAGAGACTTTCTATCCACTCAATTGTACATGAACTCTAATGTTTCACAGTAGAAAAGTAGAAGTGCACGTCTGGCTTCCAGGCTAAATCAGTTTTGTTGCAGTGACCGCAGCCTTGTGAGATGTTGATCAGTCCAGATGCATCTTCAAATAATATAAGTGGTGACAGTACAACTTTCTATGGCAACAATTAGCATTAAGGTCACCTGAAGGCAACCTCAACACAACTTGAAAAGGACTACAAAAGCTTTTATGATCCAGCAGACACAAAAGTAATGTAAGGATGATTATGCGCCTCACAACTTGAGTTTGATACCAATGCTCACTGCCCTCTTATGGGGACAGTGGAACAAGCTGATGCCATTTGACATCACCATATAAAGTGTGAGCATCATTAGCATTCATTCATCTATTTTAGCTCTGTTTTGGTCTCCTGATTGTAAGTTCTGGTAGTGTACAGTGTGTTTATCAGGGATTTATCATTGTGGGGTAAAAGGCTCTGTAGGGTTCAGCACTACAACCATCTCTTTACACACTACATTAGTATGTTTATCTATTGTTAATGTAAGGAACACTCAAGAAAAGAACTAGATAGCTTTGTGCAACTGATAAACTTGTCTATCTGAAAGTCTGACCGTGTGTCAGGCCTCAGCCATCATCTTTCTTGGTCAAACCAACTCCAGGTGTTGACTAAACTGAGTTTCTGACCAAACGTTTCTCCAGAGGTGAGCTCCAGCCTTTCCACAGACAAAACGCCAGTGTGATCTGTCACTCTTGAGGTGCCTTCAGATGAGGTGCTTTCAACAGGCGCCAGATTTTTGCCGACCAGATCCAGTGGCTCATTTCCAGTTTCCTTTGAACCCTTGCGCATCCCTGTGAGTGATGTGTCTTAATGTGGAACCGGCCTGTGAGTTAGCCGTTTGGAGATGCTCTACAACACGTTTGATATCCTGCAACCAGTTGCTAGCCGACGTGACGTGGAGGAAACATGAAAACAGAGACTATAAAATACATATATCACATTTGTTTTGGAACTTTCCTTCTTTTCCTTGTACCACCAGTATCTTCCAGAAATGTTGTACATGCTGCTTAGTTCATGATCATGAAGTACAGACGTTTTAAGGTGACAATGACAATTCCCCGAAGCACTAATCAAACAAATTAATGATAACAACTGTAATTTCCGCATTTACAGTTGGTCGGTGAAGTCCAGTCTAAAAGTTTGAGATAGATCTGTTGCATCTGTTGTTTTGTTGGTCCCTGAATGTGACATTACTGGATCAGTGGTTGCTGGTAATGTCAAGGCTTCAAACTGAATCTGTTTACAATTTGTAGACGGAGCAGAATTTGCTCTGGGTACTATTGTTCTTCATGCCAATACAGCACACTAGAAATGAAAGGTAATTAAATGACAGAAGAATAAAATGACAGAGACGGAGAAAATGAAAGTGTCAACGAGGGTATGACCTGAAAAGTTGGAAGCCGTGAGCCAGAACAAACCCTGACGACGCAAGTTTCCAATTTATACTAATTATTACAAGATGGGAGAGAGAAGAGATGTGTGGGGTGTTCAGAACAGTGCTGTGTTTGTGAGACACACGGGAAGTGTGTTAAATGTTTAAGGCGGCTGATGACACATTTGTTAGAACAGGGGCCCATAATAAACTCGAACAAAACAGAGGGAGTCAAAAAGAAAGATTGAATAAGAGGAAAGATAAACAGATACGGGGACAGCCAAAGAACTCGCAGTGCGCTGCAGACACGCGATTCATTTGGTCCAAGTCTCACGAAAGTCCAAAGTCATTTTTTCTTGCGCAAGTCAAAGTTCAAGGTAACAACTTAAGTCAAGGCAAGTAAAGTTCCAGACCATCAGGTAGCGTCGTGAGAAGCTTGACTGACAGGGTAGTCATCCAATCATGACAACGCCATTCCCAGTGTATGCTTGCATACCAGATATTGTTACACTGACGCTTGTAATGTCAACACTGACAATGCTGATGATATTTAAACTAAAAAACAAATCGCCTGAGGGTAGTGCAAGAGACACACCATGTAGTTACGTATGTGAGGGTTTACTGTCTGCATGCTAGTCATCTTAGGATATCTCAGACTTAGCTCTTCACTGCTCTCAGCTGTCATCATTTGAAGCTGTAATTTGGCAGTGACAACTGTTCTTACCAGCTTATTTGTAAAAAAAAAAAAAAAAGACAAAGTCACTATTTTCATGTCTCCAATGATGGCAATGGCAGTCAGTCCACCACTTTCATCCAAATTTACAAATCTTAACAACTGTTTGATGGATTGAAAGATTTTTTTGGTCTTTTTCAAGATTTAATTTGACAGAGACAGCTGAAGAGTGATGCAGCAAATGCAGGTCTGATTCGAACCCTGGGCCACGGCGGCAAGGACTGAGCCTTTGTACATGGGGCGGACGCTCTACCAACTGAGCTAAACGACACCCTTGATTTTAGCATTTAGTTCAAAGCACCGTTGCTCAGATCTGCTAGCATGGCTGTATCATCTACAGTGTAGACTCCCGTTTCACTTCAAACAAATGCTGGTGCTTTAATCATACAGGGGTTTCTTCACTGGATCTCTGAGGACATGCCGAGTCCTTCGAAATATAAAACTGCTTAAAAAGTAAAGAAAGTTCAAGGCAGTAACTTGAATCCCACCCAAAAAATCTTTTATGTTACCTTCAGAAATGTTTGGATTTTGACAAAATGATAAATATATACTATGATGCACCGATGAGCCAATACGCTGCAGTTACACACACACGTATCTCTCAATAAATTAAGTGAAACGAGAGAGAACCAGCTGAACGAGGGTAACTCAAGGACTCAATCAATAAGAGCATGGATGAGGAGGAGGATGATGATTATGATGAAAACTGAATGTCCGCTGGGAATGTTGACGCCACCGGCTTCTTTCTCATTATGTTCTTTTTTTTTTCTTTTTCAATGGAAACAGTATGCTGTTATATAGACAGTAGACCCTATCCCAGCTTGTATCAGTGTGTGTTTGTGTGCCTGCAATTTTGCTATTTTCACAGGGATACTAACAGGATTTAGCTGAGCCATTTGACCATTAAGCTAATTATCCTCTGTCTCCACACACACGCGCACACACACACACACACACACACACCAAGCTCCAATCAGCATTCCGATATTCGATCCCCTCCACCTGACAGCTTCCAGCTCCTTGTCCGGAAAACCGACCCTCACACAGAGACGCACAAACACACACACACACACACACATCCACAGGAGCCGAGACGTTCCCGGCTATTTTCCTAGACTGGCATTCTGAGCCCATTCCCAATTATCCTAACTACCCTGCAAAACACACACGAGACGTACACGTGAATACACACATGTAGGCAGACAGACACGTAAATACATGCACACGTACAATTACAAACGTATATTTGAACACGCACGCACACACACACACACAATGTTGGAAGCCTCTTGCAGGCCAGACTTAAGCTTGGGTGGACATTCGGTTTGTGTCCAAAAGCAAATTAACATAACTGATACAGTTAAAATGTCAACAAACATTCACAAAGGAGCCTTTTAGAAATCACAGCGTGAGAGAGAGAGAAGGAATGAAGAGAGAGAGAGAAGAAAGTGAAAAATATAGAAAAAAATAGAAGAATTAGCCAAACTAACACAAGCTAATAAAATGGAAAAGTATTAAAGGGAAAGATGCTTTCTTTGGCTGGCAGTCTGAACAAGGTAGAGTATAAATTGCACCACAGAGGAGGAATGATTAATGCATTTTGATTTCATGACTATGTCTTTTGAATGAACTTTTTTCTTGAGCTAATGAGTTAGCTAACAGGCTGATAACTGACTGTTTGACTGATTTTTTCCCCCTCTCTCTTCAAATACTCTTTAATTAAACGATGTGCAATTAAAAAAAACAAACTACTCAATACAGAGAAAATAGAAAGAGGCTTAGGGAGATATTGTGACTGACCATTGCTAGCATGTTTCAAACTGTCGTCCGCACCCATAAAAAACTGCTCATGTAGGTCTTTTTTCTGTACCAGGCTATAAACACGTAGGGCAAGTTGGGTATTTTAACATGGAGGCTCATGGAGATTGACTCCTTTTATAGCCAGCCTCAAGTGGCCGTTTTAGAAAATGCAGTTTTTGGAACTTCTGCATTGGCTTAATTTCACAGCCATGGAGGTTACCACTTGGTTATGACCCATATGTACATTTATTGTTGGCAGTGAACTCTAGTGGCTCTAGTAATTACAGTTTCAAAAGTATGAGGTGATGTAGTATGAAACGCCCGCATTAGGATGACCCAAAACTGAAACCAAAAGTCAATATTCACCTATTTTAACTTACATAGGTAAGTTAACTCACGTAATGTGCTTAACGTTATGTATGTACGGTAAATAACAAACTCATTTTAACCCAAGCCAGGATCTTTTCCTAATCCTAACCAAGCAGATTTGGTACCTGAACCTAACCAGACTGCAACTGTTTACCAAAGTATACCACATGACAATGAAAGACCAGTCCAACAAACATCCAAGAAAGGTTCGGTTATGGGGATGGTCATATGTGATTTCAGGAGTCATTGGCAATCAACCTGTTCAGTCTTTTAGGATATGTTGGAGTCACTATGTCTCTAAACCATTATAAAGATGATGCTGCTTTTTGTTGGACCAGGCCTTAAGTCTGAGAAAAACCCCTCCCAAAAGTAATTAAATGGAAATGAGAGATTAAAGGTAAGGGTAAAAAATAAGTGGAGTAATGCCAATAGAAATGATCAAAGTTGAGCGTTTAGTGAAATCAAACAAAATAAATGGAAATGCAATTAAGAATACTTGAAAGATCGAGAATATGCTTCCATCAAAACATTCCCACGAAGATTTCAATGCTTCCAATTAGAAAAACTCATTTTTTAAACAAAAGTCCTCGTTGACGCAAACAACTTTCTCTCTGATTTATATGGAAAAATGTTTTGAAGAAGATTAAATTAGAGGGAAGACTGTTCTATTAATCAAAGGCAAACATCTTGAAAGAAGTAAAATGGTCACTGTGCTTTCCTAAACAAACAGTGTGCCTGGTGATGAAGTCCTAACAGGGATGCACACGCTGGACATCTTACTCAAGGCTGTATGGAGAATGGAGAAGAAATTACACCCTTAATATAGACACAAATCCATTTGTGGTCTTAGCATGATCGACCCAACAAATGCTCCACTGCAAGACAAATCAAATGTGGCTTTGGAAATGTCTAAAAGATCTGTAAAATATGTCTGCTACAACCTCCCTGAAGTGTAAAACCCCCATTTCTTTGCTTTCATGTTTAGATGAAAGTGGGAACTCTCGCCAATATGCACAGTTTCCACTTTGAATGGGGAGAGGCTTTTATTTTGAAATAGCTCACGAGGCCTATTTATTTGTGTCAAGCAGGTGATGGAAACAGTGAGAAATATCGCCAAAAGAGAAAGTAGACATATTTATCCCAGGTTCAAGTTGGACAGAGAACAGGTCACTGGTTAACGTACACATACTCACACACACACATACTGTATATGCTTACATTTAGAGGCAGTGGAGTATCAGAAGGAAACGGCTCAGACTTTCTCCTGCTGGCTAATAGCTTTAAAGCCAAACAAGATGATAAATTCATTTAGAGTAACAATGCTTCCACTGTGCTCTGCAGACCTAACAATCTACGTATAACACACACACACACACACAGAAAGAGTGCTGTATCCAGGAGTCAAGTGTGTTTAAGTGTGAATTTGTTCAGCAAGACAGAGAATAGTACGGCAAGACATTCAGTTATGTGTATATTTAAATGGATATTTTAGTTTACTTGCTTACTGATGCATCAATTTGGACCACACTTCCCATAAAACCTAAGTCCATATATAAAATGCTAATGTTGTTGTTGTTGTGAAGCTGATGAAGTCTGGAAATTTCATCTCCATCATATTGTTTCTTCTCATCAACCTTCACATTACACTGATTTCTAGTTCATTGTCATTGCCACCAACTTATTTTTAACCTCGGGGTGTTGTTACTATAGGAAACTGAGACCAAACCCAGCTTAGATTTGTGGCAACATGCAGTGAAATTATTAATTTTTGCCATGCCTTGGTCATCATCTTGACTTGGTCTGAACCCCTCAAAGTCTTGCCTTGGTTTCGGTATACTCTGGTCTGGGCCATGACTTGGTCTCAGTTTAAGTGGACTTGGCTACAACACCGCTTGATTGGAAGTCATTTTACATAACAACATAACAAACGATCAATTTGTGATTTTCCATCTGTATTGCTTTTGACTTTTTGACAATGATTAAATATTTCAGTGTCTACATCAATTTCGTTTTTTAAAAAATATTTTCCTGGGGCTTATTGGCCCTTGTGCCTTTGTTTAATAGTGAAGCCAAAGACAGACTGGGCTAAAATTGAACCCAGGCCGTTGTGGGAAGAACTAAGCCTTAGTACTTGGGGTGCACTCCCTGTGAACTACTGGGGCATGCCGAAATGACCTTTTACCCCTGGTGTAGTGTTTGCATTAAATCACCTCTTTGTAATAGCCTTTTTGCAAGATGACAACAGAATTTCTAACAGATATCCTCAGTATCTTCTGCGAAATAACCAAAGTACAACACTGCAATTGATTTAGGAATATGTTAGCTAAGGATCTTAACAACAGTCATGTGAACATCTCCCCCAAAAACCGTACAGTGGTCCACATTTACTGCTGCACAGTGTCTCCAACATGGCTGTGGTGTAGATGAATATTGGCTCTTAACTTTGGGTGTCATAAAGAATCTAATTACATTTTTCCAAACAGTGTTCTCTCCAAGCACGTGATGAAGTTGCAGACTATTAGGTTCTCCAGATGTGTGACCATCCATTTCCTCAAATGTTTAGACCAAGTTCACTTTCCTATCTCTGCTTTATATATATTGCATTATCCTCTCCATTAAATGTTGACAAAGATTTGATATTAATAAGAAATATATATTTCTTTGAATAGTAAACTCAACTGATTATGTACATAATGTTGTTATGCGACTTGGTTTGGTCCAACGCCTGGTCAAGAGTACTTTGGTTAAACTGTTTATCGAAGGATATCCATCGAAGTAGTCTGAGCTTCTTCTCTATATTTTCGGACTAAATTAAAACACAATTCTGGTATAATTCTAGTCTAAATCGAGACTTTGAATTTATACTTCCTTCTATATAAATTTGTGGATTTTTTTAAAACTTTTTTTTCAGATTTTGTTGAGAGATTTTTCTTATTCACGGTCATTTTCAACAATCATTACTTTCTTGAATTATTTCGTAATGTGGGACCGCTTATTATTTACACACTAAGACTGAAATTGTCTTAGTGTGTAAATAAACTTGCCTTAAGACAGTACAGCAAAAGAATGCCGGAATAAAAGGAAAACTGGTGATGAAATGCATTTCCCACTAATCACTGAGCAGCCAGCCCCATCGAATTTGTCTGTTATCCAACATTGGATATTTTGGTGTGACTGGCCATCGCCCTACTTGTTCTTGCCAGGCATGTTTTTCTCAGGGAATAATCCCACCCGGGTGGTGAAGCCCTCGTCTGCCATTGCAGGCACGTCCATGGAGCGTGCCGAAAGGGTCTGGCTGCGACAGACTAATCGGGTTTGTGTTCACAGTAAAATGATACGTGTTTTTGATTGATGACTGTTTTTACTCTTCCCATTGGCCACACTCACAGCTCGGTGCACACCCGCCATGTAAACGCAACACAAAGTGGTTTGGAAACTTGGTTTATGATCGATTTAAGAAAGACAGAGTTTCTCTTTTTTCTTTCACCTTCATTTGAACCTGATGACAGTGAGAGTTTCTCTCTCTCTCTCTCTCTCTCTCTCTCTCTCTACACACAAACATACTTATGCATGGTTTAAAGCCTGGGTACCACAAACTTCAACTTCAACAAAGGAACAAGTTGTGTAAGTAATGGACTATACTATATCAAAAGCAGGTGTCTCACCACAAATGTAGTCCCTGACAAACTAAGTTAACATCCCATTATGCTTTGAGTGTGACATCTCTCCAGTTGAGTTCGCAAATTGATGCCAACAAGCACTGCAGTTTTTCATGTCTTTCCCCTTAAAGCACACTTTGTTTCTGTTTGCTCGATCCTGAAGGTCTTGTCTCATACAAAGAAGATTTTATTTCAAGACTGGTCAACTGCAGGGATGTCACATTATTATTGTGATTGGATATAAAACTTCCTGCTTTAAACTAAAACAATAAATTCATTTCTAATTTTTAATTTTTTTGCTACCATTAACCGCTGCCACCCCCGCCCCTCTTTACATGCACTCCAAGAAAGTGAATGATGGAGACAGGAGAAGAAGCTGTGGCTGTCTGGGATGAGACGTCGGCCAAATCTTCTGTAATAAAATTTGGCTACCTAAACCGCAAAGAGTTCATCTGCAAAATAGTGTCCAAAAGAAAACCCACAACAGTAAATTTTGCAGTGCATCGCTTACTGAGACGGCTGGGACCAAATGAAACTTTTATCAGCAATGAGAAAAGAAGCAGAAAGAGAGCTATGTGCAAGTTGCGCTAGCAAAGCCAGCTAGGCAATGTTAGCAATGTGCCAAAATCCTCAAGAAATCACTTAATCTCTTAATAATGGTCTTGACAGTCATCATCCTGCCTTGCTCATCATCTTGGCTTGGTTTCACCCCCTCGAAGTGTTGGTCTTGGTTTGGTTTCAGTAAATTCTGGTCTTAGTCATGACTTGGTGTTGGTTTAGGTGGTCTCGACTGGAAGACCGCTTGATTGGAAGTCATTTTAATTAGCCAGCCTTCTTTTAACCCCAGTGGAGTGTTTGCACCGAAATGACCCATTCAAACAAAGCAGTAAACACGATTGTTAGCCTCCATGTGTGCTATTCTTAATTAACTTTTAATTTATATTCGTCATCACGTAGTTTTTAGTCTTGTCTCATTGAGCGCCATCCACATTATTTGTCCCAATTTCCCCTGGGCATCAGAAACTCATCTCATTTTATGCAATTAATCAAATGAAACCACTTTGAAAACTGAATTGACCGACTTTAAATCATGTTGAAAGGCACAAAACACTCAACTACTGAATGCATATTCGATACATGAGGTAATCTTTTCCTCAACCAAACCCTAAAGTCAGTTGCAAAACAGTTGCGACATGGTACAGTGAAAACAGGAGCTCTCATTTCCTTGCAAACACTTGGAAACTAAAAGCTGCACAAACACACAGAAACAGAGGCGAATCACACGGAGGTCAAAGACTCAATACTTGGTTTGATCAGGCCATCATCGATTCAACACCGGTGTCTAATTAAGAGGATAGTATCACACGCAATTAATTATGAGATTGTAAACTGATATATTCAAAAAACAAAACATCAAAACGCTCTTTTAAACTCTAGTCTATTTTCTTTTACACTTTTTTCTTGTTCTTGTCTGCATCTCCATCTTTACTCATTCAACATCCCAGTCCTTCGGAGAGACTCCCCCTCCCTTTGCCTCCCCTCCTCTGTCCTTCTCTGTCTCCTCTCCCTCCATCTCATCATCTTTCATCCAGATGCCATGTTGTTGATGAATTCAATCAAAAGCTCATTTGTCACTGTCTGGAAAACACACAGCAAGAATGGGAGCATCATGTGCTCTGACACATTGCGAAAACAATCGCTGGATGCTTTGTGTGTGCTCCGGCGTCCTGAGAAAACCTTTTGTCACGCACCTAAAAAGGTCGAGTTTTAATGGGAACTCAGAAATAAACAAGGTTGTTCCTGTTGCATTTGTGATATAAAACACACTTTCCATCTCTGCCTCCGGTGACTTGGATTCCCCGCTTGACTCAGAAGGACAGCCAAAGGTTACCAGATGCTAAATAACACAATGCAAAGTTATATAACAGTTTACCAGATATGAGTCAGTGCATATTAACATCATGCAAATTTAGATTCTAACTCTGTGAAGTTAATTCATGCACAGTCATGGCACAAAATGTCCTCTAGCTTATTATCGACATGTCACACTATCTTTTTTCTAGCGTGAATGTCTAAAACTCTGGACTCGGGAGTTTAGTTCAGTCCAACAAAAGTTAACCAAATGTCGCAATATGAACACAGGTCATGGAAACTGTGGTCCAGGTCACACTGCTCTAAACTATAGTAGTGGAGGTCTTTTTGATTGACGACCCTATCACCAAAGAAGAGTGTCAGTACTGGATGATTCTGCAAAACCCAGATTATGTCCAAATCCAAACACTTTCAGCAATATCTTTAAATGGTATGGTTAGATTTAGGGAAAGCTGATGGCAAAAGATATGGTTAAGATACGGTTTGAGCGACTCATGGATGTGCTCATCTTCCCCACCCTAACTTTCTACCTTTGCACATACACGAAAGGGTGCACTTCTTCTTGAATTGGGCGTGAATCTTGAGGTGCAGAATCGTCCATTATGGACGTGACAGTTCGGGATACTGGTCTGGAAAAAAAAAAAGAAACATTGTGGAAACCATAGATGCTCAATGATGGCTACAAGATGGCCCAATGGACACGTTTTGGCAAATAAAATGTAAGTCAATCAGATATTTGAAATTCCCTTGGTGCATTGCTTCATTAGTTTCCGGCTTTAGGTATAAACGTTGCGGTTTGCAGTTGGTTTCAGCCGCACGTCCAATAATTCTTCCCACCACAGCTGGTAACAACTGTAGACATTTTACAGCATTAATCAATCTACAGTTAATCAATAATTTCTTTTCGTGCCATTATCATTTCAAAAAGGAAAATAAAATAAAATATTGGCGTTCTTTTGAGAGTGGCTGCAGGACCAAACCACCGTGTCTTCGAGAAAGAGATTTTGGAGAAGGGGATGATATGTGAGCGAGGGCAGAAAGGAAGGACAGAGGAAAGAAGGGAGAAGTCGATCCAGGTGTTTTTAATTACAACTGCTGAGAAAACGGCAAGAAAGAGGATTAAAGATCAAGAAAAAAAATCAAATCCCTTGCAGAGAAGATTTTTCTGGTTTTGTATTTTTCAAATTATCATTCTGTGGTCTGCAAGTGGGTGTGCACATGTGAGTGTTTAAATGTGTGTATGCATTCTGCACAATACAATCTGCATTTAAGTGACGAAAGGGTGTGTGTGTGTGTGTGTGTGTGTGTGTGTGTGCACAAGCCTGAGTTTGGGCCTACATGTGAATACACTTGTGCTATTGTGCGAGAGAGTGCTCGAGTGTGTTCTGTGTGTAAAATGTGTGTATGTGTGAAAAAATATGACAAATTGAGGCTTAGCTGTGTTTATGTGTGTGTGTGTGATGTGAGAAAGATGGATTGGCGATACTGACTATGTGTTATAAGTCTCATTTGTGCGCTAAGAGATGTTTTATCACACTGACACTCAACTACGACATTTAGCAAAGACAACCCACATCCCATACACACACACACACACACACACACATGCAGAGAAAAATAAAAACATTATTTGGCCCTTTTCTTAAAAGTTTTAGGGTGTTGGAAGGTCTATCGTTTCACTTCCCTTCAAGGCAAAGTTGAGTTTGCAGCAAAAAAAAAAGGCGACATGCATCGTTTAACATTAACTTTTGACTTTTGTTCTAAGGTTCCACTAAAGAACAAAACCCCTCACGTATCTTAAAATGCAGTAAATAAATCTGCTGTAGCTACGTCCACACAGGTCATATCCTGACTCTGTGTAGGATTTTACTTCATTACACAGACAAGTGAAAAAAGTGGGGAAACTGGAGAAAACTAATAAATAAAAAAAGAACTGAAGGTTCTAGCAAGTTCTGAGATCAATCATACACACAGTCCGTGCACGTCGCCAGGCAATGGAAGTTACTTGCCAACCTTGAACTTCAAAAATGGATTTCGAAACCAAAATGATTTTATTTCCTTTTATTTATTTTTATTTCCAGAGACTTTGTGTCCTGCATTCTGGTAACTTCTAAAGAATAAAATTGACAAAAAGTACACTGCATAACACGACAGCATTTTTATGTTATGTTATAATGATATATAATAACTTGCATGAGAATCTGATGCAGCAGAAGCCAGAAACAGGATGTAATTATGAAAAGGTAAAAGCTGAGGTGAGTTGAATGACTCCTGGTTGCTCAAACCAGTCACCTGTAACAGCAGCCACCTGTCAATCAAAGCGTCCACGCTCTTAATCCTGCATAACTTTAAGCCTTAATATAATCTGAACAGGTGAGTTGTATATAAATTCACCCTCAGTACAGTTGTCATGAACGGGAAATTAGCTATAGAGACCAAAACTGTTTTTTGTACCAGGCTGTAAACATGTTTATTTCTGCTGTGAAGTTGGACATTTGAACATGGGGACTTATGGAGACTGACTCACTTCTGGAGCCAGCCTCAAGTGGACGTTTGAGGAACTACAGTTTTTTGGCACTTTCACATTGGTTTCAAAATCCACTGGCACCTTGAAATGTAAAGTTTAATCATAGAAGTTTTGGCAAAAAAGCAAATAATCTGACAAAATCTTGAGTGGTATCACGTTGGTTTTAACCTGTGTCGACTGTATACGTATATGTATATACGACAATATATTCATGCACGCACAAGCACTTATGTGTTTACACAATTTAACAAAGTCATGGTTGCAGCTCTATTTATCCTCTTCCATCTCTTTCACATACACACACAGACAAAGCAGATGACCTTAGCAACGGTCACTGTGTGTACAGACACAACACCGTCCAAAACAAACTGATGTCATCCTATAGAAAAAGCAACTTCCCTCTACGCTAACACACTCTCTCACACATTTCATTAACAGTCGCGTGTAGATATTAGCGGGTTCGGTAGCTAACGGCACCACGGTGACAACAGAACTCATCAATCATAAAACACAACAACTGAGTGAACAGCAACATCACGACGGGCCAAAACACGGAGATGTAACAATGATTTTACTTTTATAGCTCATTGGTAACCTCACCCAGCAAATATCCAGTACCGACACATGTTTACATTTAAATGACAAAGTTCTCTAGCAGATGTAGAAGTTGTGACTCTTGTCTGTTGGAAAAAAACGGAGGAAGCAACAGTGTGACGTTGCTATAGAGCCAGAAAATTCTGGTTGGATGTGTCAACACGTCAGATTTTTGTTTGGTTCCTGTTTCCTACCAACGGTCAACCATTGTTTCCCAAGACTTTACCAAGTAGTTATTTTAGCACAAACCATGATCTTTTTCCCGACACTAACCAAACCAAACAACAGTGTTGTCACATGAGAAAAAAAAAAACGCTTTTATTTTTGAAACAGGCACTGACAAATGATGTCACTGTGCCAAAAAAAAAAAAAAAGGTGGATCAGAAACCTGCTTTGACAAACTGTGCTTTGGATTATAAGAGGGAAAACAGATAAGAGAGGAAAGGAAGGAAACTGAAGGAGAGGGAGAGGACGAGAGAAAGATGAAGAGTAAGTAAGAGAAAATGGAAAATAAAGCAATGATGACACATAAGAGGACAAAATATGAAGAAGATATGGGTGGGGAAAAAAGACAAAAATAACCAGCAGACAAGAGAAAGAATAACACACATGATGGAGGGACTGAAGGACTAAATATTACAATTACACGTTACAATAATGACAAGATACTGAGAGATACCGAATCTCTAAGTTAGAAAGTCTAAATAAATATAATCTTTAGATTAGTCCAATGAAAAGATCGACAATGAAAGCCCACAATATGTGTGTGTGTGTGAGTGTCTCACAGTGTTTTATTCATTCTGCGAATCACAAATGGCAACAGCAGCTCAGCTATCTCAGCTCCGAGCCAGTGGTCAAATCGAATTATCTTACGTTTCAACCATACAGATTTTTGGGCCACGTCGCAGCTAATATTGATGTATTGTATTCCGGGATTTAACCCGATCCAAAACCACAGCGGTTGATCCCTCAAGTGTCAGCTAGGACTAATACCTGGAATTAAATACACATCTGTAACTCGCAGACACTTTGTTCTGGTGTTTTTTTTTTTTTTTTTTCGCAGAGGAGCTGAGCGCAGAGCGGCGACCTGAGGGAGATGTGGAATTACCATCAGCCACCGCACAAATCCATCACTGTGTTTGATGGGGAGGGGGTACAAAGAATGTATCACACATGATTTCTACTAAACTTTGCTGTTGTGAATTAGTGAATGGCTGTACTGGCCACTGATGATTTTACGCCACAATTCATACATATTTGGTGTAGCTGTAACCTGAATACACACTTTTTTAAAGGTTTTTCTCGAGCCAACAGGATTATAGTTCCACTTTCTCAACTGTTGCTACTTAATGTTAATGCTGTGCTAAGCTGGATATATTTCCAACGTGATTTGAAGACAAGATGACACAATAGGAATATACAGTATTTTGTTTCACAGAAAAGCTGAAAGAGGATAAACCAGACATTGATAAGTGAACTGCTTTTATACTTTAGCTGCTGTCCTGTCTGTTGTGACCAACATGGACTCTTAATGTTCTAAACAGATTGGTTGGTATATCCATCCATTTTCCCTAACCTCGTATACTGATCATGGTCGTGGGGGGCTGGAGCCGATCTCAGCTGACATTGGGCAAGAGGTACTGGGACAAAGTGCCAATTCATCACAGGGCTGACGCATACAGACAAACAACCATTCATACTTGCATACTTACATGGGCAATTTGGAATCACCTATTAACCTGCATGTCTTTGGACTGTGAAAGAAAGCCGGAAACCCACGTAGACACGCACCCGAGTGGTACCATGCAAACTCAACTGGCAGGGTTCAAACCCAGGAACTTTATTGCTGTGAGGCAAGAGCGCCAAGCCTGTCCCGTGGTTGGTATAATCAATGAAAATGAGACCAGAATACACATTTCTAAACCAATATCAATCTTTCTTGACAGTGCAGACGTTTTATGGAGTCATTAGCTCTGTGTCATCACTTCTATTTAACCACCTCTGTCGGCGTATTAAGTGCTCAGCTAAAAGAGGAATGGTTTGCAGACAGTTATGAGTCATAAGTCAGTGGTATGAGTTTGTCTTTTAAGTTGACAGCTGGGAGAGGCTGTGGCTCAAGAGGTAACCAGTCGTCTAGCAGTTCAATCCCCATCTCCTGTCAAAGTGCTCTTGGGCAAGACACTGAACCCCAAATTGCTCCAAATTGTTAGATTGTAAATCCCTTTGGAACTGTCCCTTTAAACTGTGTGAACCCATTATTAACCAAGCTAACTAACAGCAAACCTGTTAGCTCAGAGAGTTTTTCTCCCATTCTTTATTGGATGAAATAGTGCAGAATCCAGATAATTAAGTGCCAGATAAAGAGAAAATAAGAGGGGAAAATTGTGACGTGCTAGCAAGTAGTTTACCAACTTGCCCAAAGAGTCACAACATAACCAAGTTTCTGGATCCAAGTATTTAGCAAAGACACATTTACTTCAGCACAAAACTATCTGGATGGTATCAGGATTATAGATTTTGGACTGTATTCCAGGATCTAATCGGAGTTAAGATCATGACTTGATCTGCGGGTCACATGCTGATTAATATCTGGAATAAAAACACAATCAGGCTCTTTGTGACAGCAGGCCACCTGTGGTGTTTATAACAGGGGGGCCAACTGGAGCAGGAAATGACATTCAGCAATCAGTTGTAAAGATCTTGATGTCTTATCTCTACCAGTAATGATTTCCAAGGTTTTGCAAAAATCAAACTGGCTGTTACATTTCGAGATGCGGATTCTGGCCTGAAGGCAAAAAGGTTTGTTTTCCTGCACTCGATACAAAGCTCTCTGGGCTCTGTAAGAGCTAATGTTCCTGTATTGTATTCCAGGATATAGCCTGATCCAAAAACCACAGCAGCTGGCTGAGGATTCCCTCTGGCATGTCTCTTTTTTTTTGTCTGTCCATCTTTGGTTCCAATGAAGACAAAGTGCACAAAAGATGTCTGATTGCAGGTCAGAGTAAGAAAGCGGAGGAAATTACCACCAGCCACCAAACATATGATGGTGAAACCTTGCCTGTGGGGGATAAAATCACAAATATGTTGGTTGAAACAGTGGCTGGATGGGGGTAGTTTGAAGACAAGAATAGTTTTCTGCCCTCAAAGTAAATCTGTCTGGGCTTCGTCAGAGCCAATATCACTGTATTCTATTCCAGGATATAGCCTGATCCAAAACCACAGCAGCTGGCTGAGGATTCCCTCTGGCCTCAGGCATGGCTAATACCTGGAATGGGACACAGATCAGTTACTCCCTCTGTCTCAGCAGATCTCTTGTGGGATTTTGAAGGCCGATACTGATGGTTTTGGCCCAACGCCGCCAACAGACGATATTTACTAGAGTATCTTTGAATTTAAACTTCCACTTCAACGCTTTTCATGCCAATATCTGCCACAAAATTACAAGTATTCAATGGAAAAGCATCTGAAACAGTATTTAGGCAATGGAAAAAATATGATCTAACAATAATGAAATATGTTCCTGCATATTTTTGTGAAACCTCTTGAGAAACCATTTACATACAGAAACTGAAAATAGAACCTAAACTTAGTGAGATAAGTTAATACATTACCTCCACGTGCACCGCCTCTGATTCGGTGAACTGAAACTGAAGTAACTTACAAGGCAATAAATATAACTTAACACCTGCCGTGTCCCATGCCAGTTTCATACTACATGATATTGTCGCTGTCCAGAGACAACAACAGCTGTGTTGGAAATCACTTCCTTTTTCTCTCCTTTACTATTCCAGTACCTATAAAAATACCAGCATGCACAGTGAAATAGCTCTATTATTTAACGGTGGACACCCTTGTCGTACTAGTGCACACGGGAAATGAAATAGCTACCTACAGTGTAAGTGAAACTCCTAAGTCTACTTTCAGCATTTAGAATCTTATTGACCAATAAAAAGATGTTTTGTTACATCATGTATGAAGGATAGACAGAAGGAGGATAGCTTAAGATAAATAATAGTGGATACATTCTGAGTTTTGAGGAGCTCTGTGATCGCTATGAAGCAAGCCAGACCGACGCACCCACACCACTGTCAGATGGCCATTAACCTGGATGTTGATTTCAATCAAAAATAGTAAAACAGCTTTGACTAAACCAATGTATTGTGTGGAAATATGTTGGACAGCCTTGCTATTGATTGTTTACCAATTGAGGTGGACATAAGAGGCTTGGAACCACCATTAAAACCATTTAACCACCAAGAAAAATGGGCAAAAATCAGGATCTGAGCGACTTTGACAAGAACCAACTGTGATGGCTAGACGACTGGACCCGAACATCTCCAAAAGTGCAGCTCTTGTGGGGTGTTCCCAGTCTGCAATGACTGGTACCTATCAAAAGTGGTCCAAGAAGGGAAAAGAGGTGAACTGGTGACAGGGTTATGGACGGCCAAGGCTCATTGATGCCTGTGGGGACTGAAGGCTGGCCTAAGTGATGAGATCCAACAGATGAGCTAACTCTAGCTCAGATCGCTGAAAACGTTAATGCTGGTCCTGATAGAAAAGTGTCGGAACACACAGCGCATTGCAGTTTGTTACGTATGGGGCAGTTAGGGTGCCCATGCTGACCCCTGTCAACTCCCGAAAGCGCCAACAATGAGCACATGAGCATCAGAAGTGGACCACAGAGCAATAGGAGAAGGTGGCCAGATCTGCGTGTGCTTTGCTTACCCGGGGAAACACATGAAGAAGGGAAGGAATCAAACTGGCAGAGGGACTGTGCCATTCATGTGGATGTTACTTTGGCACCTACCACCTAGCACTGTTGCAGACCATGTACACCCTTTCTGAAAATGGTATTCTCTGATGGCAGTGGCCTCTTTCAGCAGGATAATGCGGCCTGTGCATCTACTGACATAGATGTATCACATATTTATGACATCTTTCATACTAACAGTAGTCTGTGTCGGTTCGAGATCATGGTAGTATCCTGCCGGTTTGGACAGTGGATAAAATCCATGTACTGTATCTAACTCCAAACAATGAAGTCCAGAGAATTAGATTACAGGTCAACATGGGAACACTTTAACCCTCTTTCTTTTGTTCTTTTTGTCTTATAAGCAAATATTAGAGTGTGACCCACACTTTGTCCTTTGTTATCACGCTCACAGTTCCTCCCACATGTGTTTTCCATCTATTGTCCTGCTTGTCTGCGTGTATCATAGGCTGAGATCTCTGTTCACTCTTTGCATGACCCTCACACTCTGAACAGAAGCAGGCTCGTACACTCCAGAGGGGGGTGGGGGAGAGAGAGAGGAGATGTGTGCGTGAATACATGTGTTCACCATACAGCTAAATACACAGACATGGCATGACATGTTACAATACTTTGCCCTGAACCACAAATGTAGTACAAGCTGGTATGGTTGTATTATTTTCAGATATTGTAATAGTGGGTTTGATGTATATTTTTTGTACTTCTAGATAAGAAACAGTTCTATCTTAAAACCACTATGTGTAAGCACTGTAGTCTCCCGACAAGGCGGTTTTACACTACATAATCATTCACCCATTCACACACATTCATGCACAGATAGCATTGGCCCCATTAGTTCTTAGGAGCTAAGCATTGGGGAGCAATTTGGGGTTCAGTTTGTTGCCCAAGGACACTTCGACACTTGGAGGAGCCGAGGATCGAACCAGCAATCATCTGATAAGTGGACTTTACATAGTTCATTTAACACACAAAGGCAGGCGTGGAATCTTTGAGGGCCAACTGGACTCGGTTGTAGATCAAATGAAGACGTTTCATTTCTCTTGGACGAGAGGTGAAACGTCTTCATGAATCTACAACCAAGTCCAGTTGCACCAGACGTAACTCTTCTCTTAGACATGGAGGCATATTAGTATTTATGGTACAACCTGTAGACTTGAGAAACACACCTGCACAGCAAACCCCTTTGTCTTTCACGCAGGGTGTATGGAGAGAGGCAGCGGTGATGCCAAGATTTTATCTCCACGGTAACAGTAACTCTGGAGATAGCATCTCAGCGAGAGTGCACATCACGAGGTGTGCCAGTGAAAACAATGTGTGTGTGTGTGTAGCTGAGAGGTCACAGAGTTGCTTGATGGGTTTTGTTATGGTACGAAAAATTTTGTTGTTGTTTGGACAACATACACCTATACACACATCCACCGCCAGCATACACACATAATTGCTCACATACATGCATATACACATGTGTGTGTGTATCCAGGCTCTGAACATGGTTATATGGAGGGTAAACAGCGATGAAAGAAGAAACACAGAAGCAACAGGAGGAGGAGGAAGAGTGAGTGAAACAGAGGAAGAGAAAAAACGTCAAGATGTGAATACAGACAACAGAGAATCA
The DNA here is from genome assembly GCA_036365135.1 of Miichthys miiuy. NCBI lineage: Eukaryota > Metazoa > Chordata > Actinopteri > Sciaenidae > Miichthys > Miichthys miiuy. Next base: position 4,600,135 of record CM071625.1, on the reverse strand, counting down.
GGGCAAAGAAGGAAGGAGCGACAAAACAATGAATGGATGGATGGCTGGAGTGAAAGGGGAAACAGTAAATGCTGTGTAACATTTATAGTTCAGCACTTTTCAGGGTCACTCTGTTCACTGACCCCCAACACACACACGAAATCCCTCTCCCTCCCTCGATCCGACTTTCTCTCTCCGCTTCCTTTCCGTCTGTATGATATATACACTGAGAACACACGCGTGTAGTGATATATGTGGCAGAGAGTCGTCCATAAATTTTTTAAATGGAAAAAAATCTCCTTCTGTTGATTTTTACTTTACAACAAGCCAACCTGGGTGGCTTCTGGATGTGTGTGTATGTGTGTGTAAGAAAAAATGGTGGTCCGCACAACGTTAACCATTTATTTCAGGCGTAAGATTTGGTTTCAGGAATGAGTTCAGGCTTTTAAAGTTACATTGTGTAGAAATTGGTATTTTTTTGTGCTTTAGCGCAGTTTTCTAACAGCCAAACATCAGAGACGTAGCAGCCAGCTAATATTACTGACTAGTCCAACAGCAGTCAGCCCAGCTCGGCGTCTGTCTTTCAGCCTTTTATTTCACCAAGCTCTCACCAACCACTAAAAGTCAGTCCCAGATTTACTCTTGTCTGCTCGCTCACTCTCTCCTTTCTCTTCTTAGCTTCCTCCTTCAACGTCCTCTTCTGTCTCTCCTCCTCTGCCATTATGTCCATTAAGCTACCGAGCCCTTTTACATCGCCTGCTTGCCCAGCTCCAGTTCTGGCACGTCACTGGCTCCGCTCCCCGTCAGCATTCGCCTGCACAAACACTAACACTCCCCCGGTGCTCTGAACTCACAGTCCGGGCAGCCCGGCTAACAAACTGAGCTAACATTATCAAAAATGCATGCAAGTATAAGTTACAGAAGTTACAGAAATGTAACTGTAAGTGCACATGCTAGCATGCTAACATTTCCTTATTAGTTCTAAACAAAAGACGGACTTTCAATATACAACTTGGACCGTATCCTCTACTCGGTCACTGTCTCCAGAGTCCAGCTCGTTCATCCACCGAGCCGGCCTTTCTAACTAGTTGTTGAGCTCATGTTGCAGATGTTGAAGTCTCTGAGCCTCCGCAGGAAGTAGACCCTGCTCTGACCCTTCTTGTAGAGGGACCCTGTGTTCCCCAGCCCGCTACAGTCTGTCATCCAGGTGTCTAAAAAGTATAATAGTTTTGAAATGTTGTATTATTCAGATTCTATTCTACCCAGTGGGTTGCACTTTGTTACATAGTTAGGTCGTTTTCTTAACCTCTCGCCTCAGTGACACACTGCCATGACGGCCGCAAGAATACACACTTGCACTCGCACTCTGACACACCTCAACCTCGTTTATACAGCTGTCTGAAATGTGTGTGTGTGTGTGTGTGTGTGCTGCTGACACTGCTCATGCTATCCGAACTGAAATGGGGGGAAGGAAAACTAAAAGAACAACCATTTCTTTGTTAAAGATCTTAATCTTGCAATGGTAGAGTCGGGCAAAGAGAGATGGGTGAGTCAAAAAGTCATTTCACTCACTCATCAATCAGATTCGGCAGGACGTGGGGAAAGAGTGTGTTCATGCGCGTGTGTGAAACCAACTTCTTCAGTCCAAAGAACTGATTGACTCACCCAAAATCTCCCCTCTATGACTACTCCCTCCTGTGAGTGTATGGTGTGTATAATTAGTCTTTGTAGAACATCTGCGCATTGTGCTGATTTAGCAACTGTACATTAGAGCGTACACACTACATGCCTGTGTTTGTTTATGAATGAGTTTGTCTGGATACGTTCACACTTATGGGAAAGGCTTTTTGTATAGCACCTTTTAAAAACAGAAGAGCTTCCAAGAGGTGTGCACTCTTTTCATATAGCATCTAGACCCGCTTTAACCCTCTAGGGTCCGATCAATTGCTTTTGCAATCATAGGCGATTGCTCAAACCTCAGAGGGTCAAAGTCTTTTCAGACTGGGATCGACTGATGCGCCTCATTATTCATTTTCAATGAGAGGCAAGTATGTTCCACCCCTGACAATGGTTTACCTTTGGTCATGACCTTTGTGTAGTACCCAAAACAATGAGATTGCGGGTACAAGCAGCCGAAATGAGCTTCCTCCACATGGCTCAGCCTTAGAGATGAGTTAAGGAGCTCGGACATCCGGAAAGGAGCTCGGAGTAGAACCGCTGCTCCTTCGCGTTGAAAGGAGCTAGCTGAGGTGGTTCGGGAATCTGATTAGGACGCCGTACTTTGGAGGTGTTCTGGGCACAACTAGGAGGAGACTACGGGGCAGAATCAGAACCCACTGGAGGGAAAATATAGCCCATCTGATGTGAAAGCGCCTCGGGATTCCCCAGGAGGAACTGGGATGAGCTGGGACATCTGGAACACCAGTTTTGGTCTCTTTGGTGGTCGCTGTCCGATGAAACCTGTGGGTGACGTCATGGATACATTGTCCGCTCTTTATACTGTCTATGGTCTGAACAGATCTTTATGAATAAATGGAACCATCTTTGGCACAACCCAATCTGCTTTTATCCATCCACACAGCATTCACAAGACAGGAGCTAATAAGACAGGTCAACGCAGCTAATAAGCTACAACAGTTTCCTCGAACTGGACTCTTTGTTCCTTTCACTGGTCAGCACTTTCAAGATGTTGTACTGTGGGGTCACTGGTGGGAATTCTGGTCTGGGGTCAGCCTTCAAATTCCCACCTTTACACATATTCTTTGTATGTCTGTCTCATATTTGGCCTATTGTGTGTTGGAGACCATAGTGGCCATTTGAACTTCAGTTAACTTTTCAGCGCGAGTTTGCCTCTGAGATACATATGATGTAGTTCTCTGGCTATGCAGTGGTTTCTACTTCAAATATACAGTTTGGACACACCACACACACAAACACACGTCCAGAACAAGTTCTGACCAAAGTCTTTGTGTGTCCTCACCAAAGGCAGCCCTGACCCTGAACCAGGAATGTGGTGGTTTAGACTGTGTCCATCCTGTATATGCTTGTGTTTGTGATTTTCTGGCTTGTGAGTGTGCATGAGTGATATATGTGGATCCGTAGTGGTAATGTTTCAGTACATGACATCATGGTGTGTAATGACAGGAAGCTGGTTGCTCTGCGTGGGAATCAGATCTGATACACTCCCGTGGGAAGATGCTTCATTTAAACTATAAAAATAAACTGTCAACTAGTCTGCCAGTACTGTTCCGTTACTAAGTCGTAAATTTCAAAACTAAAATGTAAAAAAATCAGCAAATAAACAGGCTGAATATGAGAAAATACAGAAGAGGATTTTAAGGAATTGATTAGTTTGAAGTATTTCGTAGCATTAAGGGACAACAAAAGATATGTGGCAATTTTTAAAGCACCATTTTGTAAGTTTTCCACCATAAAATAACAGATTTTAAATTATTTTGATGCTACACTGACTTGTAATCAGGTGATTGGTGTCTCTGCTGCCAACTGTAGGTGCTGTTAGCTGATGTTAGCTCAGTTTGTTAGCCAGGCTGCCCAGACTGTGAGCTCAGAGTAACAGAGGAGTGTTGGTGTTTGTACCACAGGAGTTTTGGACCTCCGGGAAGAAGAGGAGGTTTTCAGGATGGGCGAATGCCGGCAGGAAGCGGAGCCGGTGTTGTGCCAGAACTGGAGCTGGGCAGGTGGGCAATGTAACTGGGCTCAGCAGCCTCTAACATAATGTCAGTGGAGAAGATTGACTTTTAGTGGTTGGTGAGAGCTTGGTGAAATGAAAGGCTGAAAGACCGACGCTGAGCTGGGCTTCTTGCTGTTGGACTAGTAAGTAATAGCTGGCTGCTATGTCTTGTGTTGTTGACCTTGCTTGATGTTTGGCTGTTAGCAAAGTTGTCGACATGCTAGTTTTTGTGTACAGCTGTCCAGATTTTCCAGCCACTAAATTACTCTGAACTCCTACACTGTTGTGGCCAGCTCTCCAAATCTGTGCCTGCTGCAGTCTTTTCTTTTTTTCATGGTTTTTATTGGCTTGCAGTGTGTTATCTTGCCAGATTGGCTCTGGAGTGTGGACAAATTAAAATAGGCACAAAGACTCTTCAAAAGCTCTTCGGGGCACTTCCACCTCCTAAACTGTAGTCCTCCTCAGCAGTGAATTATGTAGTTAAAAGTAGAGAAGTAGATTATATAGTGTAATGTATATCTGAGTAAGAGTAAAATTACAGATTTGAAAAAAATACGTTTTCCAGTAAGTAGTTGTATTTCGTTACTTCCACGCCTGCGTTTAACCATGATGCTAATGTTCCCTAACATTTGCTAAGTAGTTTCAGTTTACTTAACCTAGGATGTGACCTATGTAACCATAGAGATGACAGATCAGGCAATTCTCATATGAGCTGGAATAATGAGTCAAGTTGTTTAGGTGCTGTAGCCCCAGTTTGTGCCTCTCATGCATTAGTAGCGGTAGTGTTATATCCGAGTAACAGCATCTGTTTCTCATCAAGATAAATATAATTAAGTGCTGTTAAATGACCCAGTGGATTTTTTAAACATGGCAAAGAAACGGATGCTTAACTCTTTGACTCAAATGTAATGCTAATACCTGAGAGGCTTTGTTGAAATGAAACCAACGGGTCTGTTGTTTGTGTCAAAAAAAGTGTTGCTATTTCTGTATTTTATGTTATACTGTATTAGGGGCGGCATGTGTGTTCAACCTGGATCCCTGCAACAAAATGCCTTCTCGCTGGAGCATTACCGACTTTTTTCTTCTGAATTAAAGCCAATGCACCACTGTTAAATTAAATTACAAAAATTTTATTTTGACATTTCCTATTGTTTCCCCTAACATAACAAATGTATCTGATGCGCCAACTACTTTTGAATTTGCAGTGATGTCAACTGCCGATATCTTCTTTCATTTCTAGCTTCTTTTTTTTTTTTGACTTACTTTCTTTTAAGTTTGTACATCTTGTACTCACTTATGTAGTCAAAGATTTTCAAATCTGGAGCCAATCAAGTGACTACATCAACAGAGGTCAAAAACAAAGGTGTAGCTTAATCCTAAATTTTTATCCTTGGTTGTTCTGAAAACTGAGATACAAGAGCGGGTTAAATTAGAAGTGTTTCTGGTTACAGAGGCAACCATCAGACGGACTGGGCCTGTACACTCATTGTACCACTGGTATGTGCTGGTAGCTGACACACACACACTGAATATTAGGCACGTCCAAACCTTCTCTGATTCATCATCCCCTCCCTTCCTGGTGTATTACCCGCTGTCACTCATCGTCAGCCCTTCGGTATTGAAGCACATCCAGAATAAGCAAGCGTTGGCCCACTCTGTCTTCTACTTGTTGTAACTGTTCTTGTTCTCGTCTTTGTTAATTTATGAACTTTGGCTGGAGTTTGATTTTTGCTGCATTTTGATTTCATAGACCACCTGCTGATGGATGTGGAATGGATATCTTGCAGATATTAATGAAACATTATGGTCTGGAAACAGAAGAGTATAACAAACAGTAAATGGGAGCTTTGACATGAGTTATGAGCGTGGTGAATCATGCCTTCTTACGGCTTCATTTAGAAGGTTAAATAGTCAGTATTTTTATTCCCTTCAATATTTGCTCTGCAAAAATTAGAAACATAAGTCAGGTATGTATTTGACATTCTTCCAGAGTGATTTTCTACTCAGATCCTAAATAGTTTTGAGTTCCTTTTTTCTTTGTCAATCTGGTAAATGTAAATATCTGATGACAAACTCAATCTTTAGAAATGTGAACGCACAGCTAACTAAAAAAGTAGGAAAAAAGCATGAGAGGTCATTATAACCACCCAAAAAATGTATGAACATTTGTTTGTCTTAAAAGTAACTGAAACTGAAAGAATATTTTGTAGTTGAGTAATAGTTGAGTCATACAATAATAATTCTAATTGAGTACTGATTTTTAGTCCTCTTTCCACCACTGGTAAAAGAAACCAATGTTGTCTTTTGGTAGGAAAACTGAGATCTATAATGTTGAACGCAAACACATGCACCGTGAGAACCTTGATTTTAACAGTCTGATGTCTCACATGCCTTTTTCTTAATATTACAGCTCAAGATTGAAGGTTTTATGAACCTGACTTGAACATATGAATCAGACAAAATAAAGCTTATGAAGAAAACTTTTGTCTCAAGCTAAAAATGTCCGCAGAAGCCTAGTCATATAAATGTTTGTTTGATTTATGCTGTGCGACGCATTGAGCTGCCAACTGACTAGCAGAGAGTAGGTTTATGTATTTGTTTTTGACCACTCCTAAACATTTCTCGCTGACTCAAGGACCCACAAAGTAACCACATGCAATTTTTTATTCATCTTGACTACGTGACACACTGACCCTCTGCAACAAATGTGCCCATGTCCTCCAACGCAAAGACCACAGCAGGCTTCCTCTCTTTCCCGTTTTGGAAAAAATCTATTTTGTCATACTTCCTGTTAGGAAATAACACGTCATGTTGACGGAGGGAATTCCAGAAACTGAAAATTTAAGAATTGGTATGTGATTTAATGGGGGTCCAGTGGGGAAGGTTGGGAACGCCACTTGTTATTTTTCCAAGACAAATTTCCATGACTGTCACTAATGATGTCTGTGGTCTGTCTGGGCTGCTGATGGTCAGAGGTTGAGGAAAGATGGAAGGATGGAGGCAAAATGCGGAGAGGAGATCAAGGAGGGAGGATGGAAAGAAAGTGAAGGAACAAAGGGAAGTGGGTGAAAGTTAAAGAGAACTGATGAGGGTAGAAACAGAAAAGGAGGTAGGACAAAAGCAGGGAAACACCAAGAAAAGGAACACCAGAAAAGAGGTACGAAAGAACGAAGGATTAGCAAGATAGAATGATGTCAGAAGAGCAAGGGAGGAAAAAGAAGGGGTGTAAGAAGATGCAAAGAAGAGATGGAGGAGAGAGGATATAGACAAAAGTTACAGACTAAGGATGGCACGATGGAAGTAAAAAGGAGGTGGCGAATTGCACAAAGAAAATCGTATAAAAGTAAAAGGCAGAAAAGATGTGGTGAATCAGAGAAAAGGAGGGAAAGAGATTTATAGATGAAGGAGGGCGAGGAATGGCGGAGGGAGGTGGGGTTCACTAACTCCACATCCAAATCATAGCCGCAGACACATGAATTCGGCCAAAACCTAAAGGCATCTGAAGTGCTGTTATATAGTTCATAACAACTGCTTCTATCATTATTAATAATATGAAACCGCAAATTGGAAGATGTTTTTCTGCCTTTTTACCAACCTGACAATTGGTTATACTCCACACAGACCAATAAAATCCAGCAAACTAGCTTGCACTTATTAAAATGAGCACATGTACTCGTGTGCTGCAGTGGCTCAGCAATATGATTATGCACTTTAACAACCTGACAAATGAATAATATTCCATACGGGCTAATAAAAGACACTACTCTCTTAGAAAAGGGGCAATCAGTAACAAATAATAAATGTCAACAACTGTAATGAACATCACCACACAGTCTGAGGAGTTGAGGACTTTCCATTTTGCACTTATAAGGAGCAGAAATGGACATCAGAGAAAGTTATTTTTCTCAAATAGAAAGAAAAAAATGGTGATTTTTGACATTGATATATATATGTTCTAATTATACTGTACAAGAGTTTCAGCAAGTTTTAAGGACTTGAGAATTATAGGCATTCAAATTCAAAGTCAGATATGATTAATCCAGATTAATGGCTTACAAGCAGACAAACTGCCTTCCAACAACTCGAGACTGCAGTGTGAGTTAGCTGGCCACCAGTTAGCTATGAAAGTCTTCTGGCAACTTTGAGTTGAGGACTTGTAATGTCTGAAAATGAATTGACAAGTCTCCCTGAACGTCTCTTTTTAGTGTCTGGTATGGGTCAACTGTCGTATGGCCTTTCATGCTCATTGCTCATGAAAGTCATGAATCCTCAATGAATCCCACCATGCCCACTTGTTATTGTAGGGTACTGCTCTTGAAGCAGAAGGTTAATCTTATTAGTCCCACTCAACTTTTACACATACAGGCCTGAAATACAACCACACAAAAGCCACAAAACAGCGCCCCAGGAGCAGTTAGGAGTTTGGTGCCTTCCTTCCTTCAAGGTTACCTCAGCAATGCCCAGAAGGTGAACCGGCACCTCTCCAGCTACCAGTCCAAGCTCCAATACTGTGGTCTGTGCTGGACCAAGCCAAATCCCTACAGACCGAGCTACTGCCTCAGGATTGTCTCGAACAAGGACGTCAACGAGTGACTTGAGTCCAGCATCTGGCAGCTACTCACACTGAACAAGGCCAAAAAACTGTTTACTCCAACTTCTTCACCGCAACTGCTTCAGTTCCAGCAGCTTCCTCCTGCTACAAAATCAAAATGCCGACGACTGAGGGCGAGAGGAGTCCAGCGTTCCACACTCAACTCTCTGACCATTATGGATGCACCATCCAGGTACTCACAGTACATTTAGGTACTCAAAAAGGCAGGTATGGACATGCAAATTGAGAGACAGCACATGACTTGTTCAAGGAAGAGGAAGTCCTGAATATCTGTTACCTGGTTGTCGGATGCATTTTGCCACAATTGACAGCGTGAATGCACTCAGGTATTCAAAATAGCAAGTATAAGTATGGAAGTTTGCACAGCATAGTATTTTATTCAGTGGTGTTGTTGTTATATAGTTAATAGCCACTAGTGGCAGCACTGGACTATGGTTGCTGTGCAGCAGTTTAGTCTGTGAGCGAGGAAGAAATCTGGTGCCATTTTGATTTTACACGGTTTGGTATTGACCTTTCTTGGTCAGAGAAAATTTTCCTACCTCGCTAGTTTCTGAATTTGTTTCACGAGCCACTTAGTGACTAAAACACACAGTAACTCAGTGACTTGCAATGCAACCGTGATACGGAGGTTGACGTTTCTGACAGGCAGCTAGAATTACTCAGACCATTCTGGAAACATGATTGTTGATGTGGATCAGGCCCAACTAACTGCTTAAATTAAAAGTCTTTGAAAGTAGACCTGAACCTCAAAGCAGCACTGTGCCCTTTTTTCTTCACTGTTTTTGTGTTTTTTAAAGTTCCTGAAAGATGTTAAAAAGATGTGAGACCAGTTTCTCGGCCCGCATCACTGTGTTCTGTGGAAGTGTTTATTATTTCATTGTCTTGCTGTGTACTCTATCGGTGAAATGAACAAGCCATGACTCTGTCAAACACAAACATGAACATGTAAACTTCAGCTTAGTCACTCCATCCACTATGCCTGATTTCATTTTGAGCTTGTGAACACAAACACGTGCACACTCTAGTGAGCAATGCTGTGGTCATTTGAACCGCAGCTAAACATCCTGGTACCAGACCTCAGGTTTGCGTTGTTGCCATGACAGCACAATTGTTACTGTGTCATGTCTATTATGGGATGGGAATGGGGTGAATCTGGGGTTAAACCACAGGTTCCTGTGTGTGTGTGTGTGTTAGTGTTTGACTTTAGTGACCCTCCACCGCCACTGTTACGTGTGTTTATGTGTGTGTAGTCATTTGCTGTTGCATATCTTGCGTGTTTTCTTGCATGTGTGTGTGACACACTGCAGATTACAGGTCTGCTGTGGGCTGGCTGCAAGGCGCGGTGACTCGTCACTGTATAAACACAAAGTAAACAAAGACATCTGACTTTTGGCTGCCCTTCTTCACAGTCATATTACAGTGTAATAGTGTCATTCATCCTACTTTAGTCGAATTAGGCAGCTCAAGGCCGTAAGGATTCCTGTACCAATTCCAAAACATTCAGCTATAACCTGAATAACCATCAGTCAGGTAAGTATGTAACGTCTGCTGACATGATTTATAGAAAACAGAAGTTAGAAAGGTGCTTTACAAAGTAGAGAGACAAATAGAAGAGAAAGATGGGTACACAGTTTTAAAAATCAAGGAAAATAAAGACATAAAGAAGACAAGTATGCTTTGAGATAAATATGTGCACTTGTTTAAAACTGTTTTACCACAGCTGCTTTTTCAAGCAAGACGTCAAGCAATCCTAAAAAAGACTCCTAAAAAGCTGTCTTTTCATCTATAAACAAGGGTTTAAAGGGACTAAAGGTGTGTTCAGACAGAATACCAAGTGGAATTTAGTCTCGTTGGTCTCATAACTTTGCACCATTTGTGCAGTCAGTCCAATTCAATCTTATTTATATAGTGCCAACTCATAACATAGGTTATCTCATGACACTTTCCATATGGAGCAGGTCTAAGCTGTGCTCTAGACCCACCAATTCCTACCACAAGCAGGCACTTGGCAACAGTGGCAAGGAAAAACTTCCCTTAAAGAGGTGGAAACCAGCTCATAGTTGATGGATTATCAACCATTTATTTAATGGAAATATGGCTAATAGTGGTAGCATTTGTAAATGACATCAAGCAGGACCAATTCTCGATTCCTGGGAACCTGTGACCATGGTCTATGGCAATTTGCCAAAAAAAAAAGCCAATGTACCAGCTGTTAGCTCCAGTTGCTCTTCTTTTTTCTTTTGTCCCTGTATGTTTACAAAGCAGATTCATAAAGTCTTTGGATACGTGGCGATTGTAACGCTCGAGTTGACACATTTTCAACTTGCGCAGATGCGTCTTCACCTCAAATTGCACTGTGCGATTTTGTACCTAATTGCACCTGACTCACGTCATTCCATTCACTTTGCAATCATAGCACTAAGAAAAGAACTGGAACAACAATAATTGACATGAGACAAGGAGCCAGTTCTATCCATATTTAGTCAAAACAAAAAAGTACTTTTTTTTTAGTTTTAGTACTTTTTGCTGAGTTTTATAATTAATCATTCACCTAACCAGAATGTTACGTTACGGACAGACTCATGCTTCGTCACTTCCCTTTTGATGCAAATGGAAATTACAAAATGCAGCTATATTTGTAATCACTGTAAACCTGTGACTGCAATATATGGATCATTTCCTTCCAGTATCTTTCCACGTCCATAGTTATGCTGATGAAGTTCTTCAATGTGGATAGTCCAGTCCTCGATGGTAATGGCAAAAAAAGCCTCCTGTAAAAGGTTCCTGTAAGCTCTGTTTGACCTGTCGAGACATGATAAATAAAAAGACACTGACAGAGACAGAGGAAGCAGGAAAGGTCATGTGAGTCCGTGTTTAGAGTATGTGTTTGAGTATAAGTGTACACCTCTGTGTGTTTGTGTGCAGAACTGAAATGTTTAAAGAGGAGGGAGACTGTTCCTTTCCAGTGACATCAGTTCAGAGGAAGAGGCTGCTATAATAGTCCCATGGTGTCTTTAAACTCCTATTATGTATGTGTGCTGGAATCCTAGCAGGTCAGCCAAAGGCTAGAGGAGCACTTGTCCTTGTCTCGTCTCTTCTGTCTCATTCTTTCTTTTCAGGTATTTTGTCCTATCGATTTTTCATTCTTTTTCCAGAAACACAGAGATAAACATTGAGGAGAGGACACTGATGAAAGTATGAAACAGAGGCCAACAGCGAGGAAGACAGATAGGAAATAAGAGAGGGGGAAGTACACAAGATACAGGAGGAAGAGTTGTGCCAAATATGCAATTGGTCGGGCCCGATAATGGGGTCCTATATGTTCCAGTAATTGATTGGCTGTCTGATTCCGCTCCAGTCGCTGATTGGCTCTGATGGTACCGCAGTCCAACAGTAGTGTCATCCAGCGGGCAAGGAGAAGACTCCAAACCAGGAGGTGACCAGGGCGCTGCAACATTTCAGGTCAAAGCATCATGTACTGTCCCACTGTTTACAGATGTTTTTGTGTACTTGAAACAATTATTTCAACAATGAAGATGAGCGCCTGAAGCTTAGGGGATGTGGGTACAAAGCACAATGACTGAACTAATGCCAAACAGATTGGCAGTGAAAGTCGGTTGGCCATTGAAACTTTTTTTTTACTGTCATGTTCAAGAAACGGTGTTCTTCCAGAGTTACATGTGTCTTTTCAGGGCAACTTGTGATTGTGTTTAGCTGTGGAAGATCCAAACAATGTCCACACTTGTCACTAGAGAAGTAAATCAAATATCTTTTCTGTGCAACATTATAAACAATTCTTAGGAAGACAACAACAACTAAAAGAAGTACTTGTGCCATTGTCTGTTTTTGTTCTTCTTCACTTAAAAAAGGAGGGAGGTTATGATTAAATGTGGGGACATAATTTAACATCCAGTAAAACTATTTATCCAATGTGAACCTACAAACTGTACACCCAGGGACCTGCAGTTCACACTCAAGTGAAGAACAACATCAAGGTATAGTACCCACGATATGCTGATCCAATCAAATGCGATAAAAATGTGTGGTGTAGGTTGCCCTTTGGTGTTTCTTGAGAGTTAATAGAAGAAGACACAAAGAACTAAATCACAGTTCTGTAAAAACAATCGAGCAGAGCTGAAATTTACTCTGGCCTGCATCTCGGCATGAAAACAGCTTCTGACAGGCCTTTGAAGTGACTTTAATGGTAACCATAGACCTATAAGTTCTTGTATCTGTTACGATTGAATAATCCAAACGGCATTTGGTACACAGTTGGACAAAAAAACACAGTTTGACTTGCATAAAAACCCCCCACATATAAGTAGGTACAAAACCTTACTTTGACATGGAGATGATCTTATCGTTATGCAAAGTCTAGACTTCACATAAGGATTGACAGCATATAATTAGTGGACAGAATGAAGCCATTGCGGAAGTGTCTGAAATCTGCATTTGTTTTAATGGCCAGCAGGGGGCAGCACCATTGGCTGTATAATGGAGTCTTATGGGGAGATGAGGCTACTTCTCAACAGATTTATTGCCTCAGTAAACAGTTTCCTCATGAGTTTATGTTCTCATTTCTTAGTTTGATACAACATGATGGTCATTTTGTGAATTAAACAGGGTATGCTTTAGGGCGTAGCAACCTTGGGATTGACATCAGTGAGTCTGTCCAGCACAATACACTGAAATGAAACTCATATCAAACTACCTAACTAGGCAGTGCTGTTCAAATACAGTACATCACCAACCAGCTGCACACTCTGTCGAAATATGGTCACTTTTTGTTCTAAAAAAAGCCAAAATGACAACATCGATAATGCCAAACTCAAGGCTTCAAAATGGTTGTCCAAAAACCAATGGATGACACCACGGTAGGTTTACACTTTTCTTTACATTGGGTTGGTTTCCATTTTTCCCTGTTGTTTATGTAGGGGTATCGTAGTTTAGGACATATGTGCACAAGCCTGTGGTTTATTAGCTTTATGAACAATGGGATAGGAATTATCGACTAAAGGTTGATTTAATTAAATGCCAGCCGCAAAATTTTTACTGAAAACGGGATGTGATAAATCATGCGTCAAATTAATACAAAGTAATCATGACTATTCCCGACTAAACCCTCATTTGTTCTATCAACAATTTAAGTTATTGGTCACTACTTTAGTTGTTTTACACTTTTCAGGACGTTCCTTGGAAACTGACGAAGCTTTGGAGCTTCCCTGGAAGATATACATGAAGGTGGGTTTAATTTGTGACATCTGGTGTTCATGTGTAATGTTTTGTACTTTGTGTCTGATTGAACTATTTCATACAGTTACATCATTTCAAATCATGAAAAAATAGCTAACTTTTCAACAATGTAATGTTACATGTATAGTGTCATATCCTGCAGTTCGAGAAATATTTACTGACATTTAGCTTTAATGGGAATACTAAAGGTACATAGATAGGAGATATTTTTTAAAATTTTTTTATATTTTTAGTTTAAGAAACTCCTTCATTTTCATATGTTTTATATTTGAGTTCAGTTCATGTATTTGTCCACATGTAATAAGGCAGAGACACATGAAAACAATATTAGCCTTATGTTATTAGAAAATTAGAGCAGCCATTTGATGATCTGATAGTCTAATCATTGCCAGACAATTCAGAGACATGCTGTAATGGCAGAACGCAAACCATGTAGCATATTCTGTACTATCAATCCTTTAAAGCTTCAGCCAAACTGGCAAACATGTTCGTCTTGGCAAACAGAAGCGAAGAGAATCCCAGAAATGTTGTTTTGAGGGGAGCAGCTTGGGATAAATGGTAAGTAGCTAAGCCCTGGTTAGGACTGGTTTGGGCCTGCGGTTAAAACCATGCTGCTGGGGAGCATCCAGAAGACACAGTAGGACGCTGGCTGAAGTTGAGATGAAACTATTGGCAGGACAGAAGACGGCTATAAAATACAGATATGAAGATGTCTCCATGTCTCCGATGATTCGTCCATCTGAGGCAGAGGCCAAGCTAGGGTTAGAGTGACATACGCCGTAGAAAACCAAATGTATGTACTCATGTGTTTCAGATGATTTGTCGCCTCTGGGTTTTACTGTGGTTTGGGTTATTATTTTTGTTATTGACAAATATAAATTTAACATACTAATATTTTGGTACCTTTGAAAGTTTAAACCATTGGCCAAAGTTGAAAGGAAACTATTGGCAGGCTAATAGACAGCAATGAAAAACTCTTGCTAATGATTTGTCCATCTGACTGAAGAGGACATTCAAGGGTCAGTGCGTGCCTCCTCAGTTCTGTTCTACTTTATAGCACTGCGCCTCCTTCTACTATATACATGACTAAGTGTTCTGAAAGACATGAACTGAACTGTTTCTGCACTAGAGGCTCAATTATGAGGTAGCACTTATAGAAATTGATTCACCTCCTTATTTTACAGCACTATTTCATCATTCTATTACACCAGACACATGTTCTATTAAATTTTATGGACTATTCTCATGTAGTCTAAAATATGTAGAGTAATATATCCAGTGAATATTTTACCTCTCTCATTTTGGATTGAGTTTTGGCTAGGTCCTTCCAGGGAAATATACTGTATAAATAGCATGTTATAAAATTTAATCAGAAACTAGAAGAACCATTCATCCATTTTCCATAAACGTTTATCCTTAGGGCCGGGGGGTGGGGGCTGAAGCCGATCCCAGCTGACATTGGGTGAGAGGCGGGGTACACACTGGTTGCCAGTTCATTACAGGGCTGACACATAGAGACACGCAACCATTCACGCTCACATTTACACCTATGGGCAATTTTAGAGTCACCAAACTTAAAAACTCCACCCAGAAAGACCCCAACTGGCTGTGGGGTATAAATCAGGGACCATAACAG
The DNA here is from genome assembly GCA_036365135.1 of Miichthys miiuy. NCBI lineage: Eukaryota > Metazoa > Chordata > Actinopteri > Sciaenidae > Miichthys > Miichthys miiuy. Next base: position 4,584,964 of record CM071625.1, on the reverse strand, counting down.
TGTTAAACACTGCATGACCATGCTGCCCCAACCATAAGAAAATCCTAGGAAACTGACATCATAGTGCTTTAGTTCAGCCTGGTTTCATTTTGATTGGTCGCCAGACTTTAGTACTACGTTCGACTGATGGGTGATTACTCAGAAACTTTTAACAACATACAAAAACAGGGGATTTACACAAATCTACCTTCAAAGATAGCTCCTTAGATTATTGTCTGATAAATGCCTTCTTAGCCAAAACATCAGTTTTGATGGAGGACTATGGCGGCCATGCATGTTATTTGCGGTTGTACCTCTGAGCCTGATTTCACTCCAGTGTGGACAAAGATTTATGTCAATATCAACGCAGCAAGAGCAAAACAGCTGCTTTCAAGCCAAATCTGGACGCACGGCAATATGATCACATAAAATCCAGCCTGTAGAATCCGATCTCAAAAATAGCAGAGCGATGCCGAGTGTAACCATAGCTCTTAATTATCCCTTTAGCTTGGAGGACAGAACCTGACCCATTTGTCAAGATACACCATTAGTCAAAGGTTAGTTGAAGTTAGGCTGCAACAAACTAAAATAACAGTTGGATTCCGACAGAGGTTATAAGAAGTGCAAATAACTCCAACGACTTAAAATAACTCCCACATGACTTAACTGAAATCTTAACACATGCTAGGATTCATTAGGGTTGAAGTAACAGCCAACATGGGGAACAAACAGTGTGAAGCTGGATAATGTTTAGATGGAGCTAAAGTTGGCAGGCAGAGAGACAGCTATTAGACAGAAAATGAAGATGTTTCTTTCTTTTTCTTTTCTCAGTGACTTGGATTCTTCAACTGACTGGAAAGGACAGCCAAAGGTTACCAGATGCTACAGTGATGCTAGCTAATTAGCTGATACTAAGTTGAAAGGACTCAGCAGCCAGTTGATCCAAGTGTGGCACGACTTGGTAACTTATCAGTGTTTTTATGTAGAGCTTCTTGGATCTTTATCCTTACAGCAGATGTCACAGCAAGCCTCAACGAAAACAGTCCAATCTACTAGCTAAGCAAATTCCTCATACACTGCTTGAACCCTGCCTTGACAGCAGATGTCTAAGTTCAGTGAAAATGCCAAGTTAAAAACCATGGCACAATGTGCTGAGGTGGATAAAGACTGTCAAAGATTACTGTTTGACATTATCTTCCAGTTTCCTTTCATTCATTTTTTCAGTTTTATTTGATTCATCATGCCCATCCCAGACAGCACAGTCTCCAACCCTGTGAAAATATGCTCATGCCGTGGACTTTTTGGACCACATATACCCAAAATGACAATCACATAAGAAAAGAAGAGAGGTGTCTTGCAGTGAACAGCTGTTACTGCTTGCTAGCTACTTAGTCTGCACGCTTAGAGTTAACATTGACTTACTTCAGGCAAGTTCTGGAAATCATGACCACTTCTTGTGTAGCACTTCTTAGCGTAGCTGAGTGTATTTGGCTTGTCAGGTACTCTTTCATTTTGACAAGAATGGACATTAAAGTATCCCAGAACTGCAACATGGGATGACCCTGTGTTTCATTAGCAAACCAAATGACTTCAAGATGTGTTTGAACTGCTGCCATTACTCTTTTCACCTGAACTCTTGGTAAGGAAGCAAACAGCTATTAACCAAAATATACTCCTTTTGATAGAGTGAAAGTCGATTACAACTGAGTCCTCGTGTCAGTGTTGCTCAGATGTTTATTCCTAATGATTTTGGTGATCTCCCAACCTTTCACCTTCTGTCACAAGCAGGTCAAACTTTTCACTTTTTCTGTAAAATCTCAACATCTACAGGATATACCGATCAGCCATAACATTATGACCTCTGACAGGTCAACTGAAAAACACTGATTATCTTGTTATCGTGGCACCTGTACGTGGGTGGGATACATTAGGCAACAGGTCATCTCCATAAATGCGGTTCTTGTGGGGTGTTCCCGGGCCGCAGTGGTCAGTACCTAAGAAGAAGAAAAAGAGGTGAACCGGCACATTGGGAGATGTTCTGCTGGGAAACCTCGGGTCCTGCCATTCATGTGGATGCTACTTGTGGATGTAGGTATACGCAGTACAGGTCACTGCTGTTGGAGGCAAAAGGGGGAAAACTACACAATAGTTAGGGTTCCCAGAGGATGAATCGTAATAATTCTGGTGATCCCTCGACTTTTACTCAGTTTACACAGTGAAGTTTCTCAACTTGAATGCATTGCTGTAAAACTTTGTGCACAGATTCATGTTCACGGTTAGTTTGTGTGACAATACTATTTTTACAGTACGCTTACACACACACAGAGCAAATAAAATGCAATTTGTTACAGTATTGTACACAACCTCAGTGATTCATCTCTCTCTCACACACACTTTAATTTTCCGTTACTCTGTCTTCCTTTTTCCACATCCTTCTCTCTCTCTCCATCTCTCTCTCACACACACAGTCTCTTAACCTTTCCAACACTTATACACATTTAAAATCCCATCTTTCCAGAACACACGCACACACCTGCACACACACAAACTTGACCTTTATCAAGCACAATAGACTCATAGAAGACACACACACACACACACGCACATGGCTGGCATGGGTAGAGGTAAACCAGTGACTTTTGGACAACATCTGTATCACCGAGTTTAAGGAAACACACACACACACACACTCACTCACACTCACACAAGCCAATCCCATGACAGCATAAGTACATACACACCCATGGAGGAACGTTGACAAACAACATGATTATAATGATGATGAGGTCTTTGTTCGTGAACTCTGCAGGACCTGTGGCTGGATACCGTTACTGTAACACACACACACACACACACACACACACACACACACACACACACACACACACACACACACAGAGAAAGATAAAAAGGTGCTCAATCACACTTCAACACGCAAACCTGCAAATACATAGCTCTCTCTCACACACACACACACACACACGTGGCTGGCCTTTTCTGTTTCACTGAGGTGACTTTTGCCCAACATCTGTATCACTGAGCTCAAAGAAAACACACGCAGAGTTTATGTTCGACGTAGGCCAAGGATGCTGCATGCTTTTGGTCAGCTCTGCTATTCGGCTGGCTATTCATAGAAGACCACAGATTTATCACTCAGCACTGTGTGTGTGTGCATACGTGTGCATCAGCAAGAAATAGAATATGTGTGTTCAAGTAAGCATTATTTTACTGATTGAGGAGAGAACAGGAATAGAGAGATGAGGACGAGTGTGTGTGTTTACCCTGTAGTCTTCTGTGTTTTCCACTCTGTAATCATGATGTCAACCAAACCATCTGAACTTTAACAAATGTCCCACACTGACAAACAGATCAGAGATACACATTCCTATGGGGGACTTGAATGCATCACAGTGACTATATGTTACACAAGGAAAGTGGCAGCCGCACACAAACACATTCATACCTGTGGTTTTAGGATCTCCTCTGGCCTCCTGTGGCTCAACTGGTGAACTTTGACTGACCTGCTGCTTTGGCTCCAAAACTTCAATATTTTTCTTCAATATTCAGAATAATTACTTTTACTCAAGTACAAAAATTAAAAACCTCTTGACTTTAGGTGTAAAAATTCACTTGGTAAGCATGATATTTCCTCAGAAATGAACAGATTCCTTGGTTTGGTTTTGTCCTTGTAAATATTTCATCTTATAGGTATTGAATTGTTAATATATTTAACCAGAAAATGTGTGTTATGACATGTTTTCTGAAACAGAACCTCAACATTTCAATGGTCAAAATGCCCTTTTCTGCCAGGAGGATGCGGTCCATCAGAACCCAAAACCTCATGCCACAAGAACGGTTCCTTTCTGACGGCAGCTGGCCCTCATTACCTCATTAACAATGCCAAGGACCCCCGCTGACACTACACGTTACAGTAATGTAAAGTCTACACATCTGACTCATTGAGGCACATTTTATGGATTATTCCTGTGCACATTACAAATATTCATCATACTCATACTGTGACATTCCTGCACGACAGCCTTGAAAACAGATTGAATATTAAACATGTTTTATAATAATACTACACTGCACAAAAATGGTTCTTGATCTGGAGCACTTTGGGTTCTCCGGAGAACTTATTCTGGGTGACCGGGTTTTGATGAAGTTTAACACCATTGAGCAAGCAAGCACTTAGCGACAGTGGCAAGGGAAAACTTCCTAACCGATTGACCGGTCATACATCTTTTATTGTGAATGTTTCCTTTTTATATTTATGCTCTTTATCTTACACTACTTGCTCTTGTTTTTTTTTCTCTCTTGGTAGTTGTGCACCAAAATACCAAGACATATTTCTAGTATATGAAAACCTACTTGTCAATGACCCGGTTTTGATTCTATCAAGTTTGATTGGCCACATATTTAATGATTCATTTAATAATTAAATGAACCATTACATGATTATTATTATTATTATGTTACATGTCAGCCACAGAGAACCACAACAAGTTCTAGAAAATGAAATGACAAAATACAGAACAGCACTTTCATGCGCTGTCTGGCACCAGGCGTTGGCAAGACGTCATCATTTGCCGATGGTTTCCAAGACTATTACAAAAAAATCTGAACCTTTTCTGGTCTGATATATAAAAGTATAAACAAATATACGGAGGTACAGACGAAACAGATTTAATTCCTCAATAAAAGCCTGGACCTAACCATAAGGTGTGGTTAAGTTACCATTGAGGAACAAAAATGCCTTGGTTAGGGTTCTGCATTTCCTCTTAAAAAAAAAGGAAATCCTTACACATACGCTTCTAATTAAACCCTGTTGTTTACTGATATCGCAGTCTTTTCCGCCATTTTATTGGCTTCATTAACAACTGATCCCCTTTTCTGTTGGGATGAGCAAAGAATGAACGAAAAAAGTAGAAAGCAGGAAGACAGAATCAAAATGAGGAAAGAGAAAAGAACATAGCTAATGAGAGGAAACCTGACTCCTGTGGGTTTTAGGCTTTACTAATTGAGTTTCATAGTGGCGAGCTGAATCCCCTCAACGCCAATACAACCCTGCTTACCCTCAACATAACCGAAATGAAGGAGGGAGGAAAAGAAGGATGAAGCGAAACCTTATTAACAAAAGTCCTATCAGACTTTTTTTGCCGTTTCTTTGGATTTTAAGTAAATATGCTCTTTGAGAATGCTGACTAGCTATTCTAGAAATTACACAATAAGCTTCAATAATCTTTTGGAAGTGGTTCATGAGCCGTCTGGCTTATGAAAGATATTCAGTTTATGCGAGCTCCCACTCAAATGAATTAATGACAATTCTCAAAGCCAGGAAGGATCCTTACAGAAGTAAAGCTATCAGGTGACAGCTGAGATTTAATCAGGGTCGGTTGTGTCCGTACGTGCCTTCAGGAAAGTCTATGAGAACCAAAGTATTTCATGGCAAGTTGCCGTTTCATGGTTAAAGTGAAATAGCAAACAGATGAGATGAATAAAGACGATGAACAGCAGTCATGCTGGGGACACACAAGAGGATTACTGAGCTGATTTACACCAGATTTGTCCTGGCAATCAAGAGGTGAGTCCTGATCAGAGGTTTGGTTATGGTCTTTTGTTTTTACTTGCTTACCGAACTCTCTCTCCAGATATCATAATTTAGATTTAATCCGCTTTACACCTGTCATCACAATATGTCAGTCTCATATTTGTTTCTGTGGAAACCTCCCAAGGATGCAAAAAAACCAAAACAGACTTAGTTATTCAGCTGCATCCTGTTGCATGACCTATGTGAGCTTAAACATAAAGAGTTACACTCTTACTTTGTAAAACAGATTCATCTACACCTCCCCAAGCGGATGTAGGTCACTCCTTGTTAACTGTTAACAATGGAAGACCCCAGAGCGCCCATTCTTTTTTCCTATAGCGCCCAGGAGCAAAACCATTTTAAAATCATTCCCAGTGTATCAAAGCACAGAAAATAAAGTACTGAGCTTTGTATTTTACACAGTTAATGTTGTCATTAATAACCAGAATGGGAAATATACATCATAACATTGGTATCTGTGATTTTTCTTTCACAGGTTTCCACCCAGTTTCCACCGTAAATCTGAAAATGTCTCCGCCAACAAAGCGTCCCCAGGTTTACAACCTTATGGAAGTTGGGAGATCCTGACCCACCGTGCAGAGTGGAAAGAGACGAGGACATTGTGAGTGTTTTGCTCACATTACATCACATAATCACCATCGGTAAACAGCAGGACTTATGGACTCTTACTGCCAAGACGGAGGCTGTTTTCTTGGGGGGAGTTCGCCGAAGAGTCGGCAGGTCGGACCAACTTTTCCACATAAATTCAAACATATAATTTGCCAAAGACACTACCTACTACCACATTACTGTTATAACAATGTGGGTTGTTTGAAATTTCATCACATAACCACCATAGATCAACAGCAGCACTTAACCAGCTCTGGCTGTTTTCCCGGGATGGTTCGCCGAAGAGTCGGCAAGGAGGGACTGACTAGTGCTATTTGATGAGTCAAACTCTGTTTAAGAAGCTACAAATGTCACATATTTGATATCAAATTAAATAAGAAGTTGTGTTTTTTAAAATGAAAACAATTCTGCTTTGGTTTCTTCTTATGGTGAGATGTACCTGTAACCACCTCACCGAGTGATGAGGACATTTCAGTGTGTGTGTGTGTGTAGTCGTTAAACTGTAATGACTTGGGATGACTTTTGTGAGCTGCTGACCTCTTCCAAGAACACAAGCCCACACACACACACACATAACACAGGATGGCAAACCGTATATATAGTTATACATTACTGGAATGGTGAAGAAGGATGTGCGGAGAATGAGAGAAAGTAAAGACATACTGTATATCATATAAGGCAACATAAAGCTTATGTAAACCTGAAGTCCAACAAGGTCATAATTTATGGCTTAGTGAGGTTCCTCTTCATAACAACTTAAAACACAAACCCATTAATTTGGATATAGAGCTCCGAGTCTGCTGCTGCAGTCTGTTTCTTTCTTTACCAGAGCGTAGGATCTGGCTCAGCCATGTAGGCTGAATTTCTGTGTAAAGCTGGCTCAGATAGACGAAGATGTAGGTGGATGAACCTGAAAGCCTGTTACAAATTTAGGAATATTAACAAGCAATTTGTGACACAGATGAATGAACTAGACCAAAAAGACCTCCCTAAAAAAGGGCCACCTTATTAAATCCCTGTATCACAGAGCATTACACCTGCAGCACAAAGAAAAGCATCCATTCTGAGTTATATTGGTGAGATTGTGTCTCATGTTAAGCACAAGTTTTATTGCTATAAATCAGGTTTTAGGTCTCATTGGCCTCATCATTTTGCCTGGTTCCCTCAAGGTCGGCAGTGAGTTGCTGCCCCAAGCGAAGGAGTTCAAGTATCTCGGGGTGTGTGAGATGTGAGCGTGAGATGGACCGGCAGATTAGTGCAATGTCTACATTAATGCGGACACTGTACCAGACTGTTTTCGGGAGGCAAAGCTCTCAATTTTCCAGTCCATCTACGTTCTAACCCTCACCTATAGTCACAAGCTTTGGGTAGTGACCAAAAGAATGAGATCAGCTGAACTGAGTTTCCTTTCATGGGGTGGCTGGGCTCAACCTTAGAGATAAAGTGAGGAGCTCGGACTTGTGTCAGAGGCTCAGAGTAGAGCTGCTGCTCCCTCATGTCGAAAGGAGCCAGCTGAGGTGGTTCATGCCCTGTTAAACCTGCTGCTAACGCAACCCAACCCAGGATAAGCAGAAGGAAATCGATGGATGGACTTTTATCAATTCCTATTTCATGTTTTCTATGAAATGTAAAGATGCATTCACCCATTTTGACATTACTACTTGACCTCATTGAAACAAAGCAAAAAGTCTGAGCTCTATTGGTGACTTTACATTTTGCTTTTGTCTGACTCTGCCACTCAAAGTTCACTAAAAATCAAACTATGTCTTCGAACAATATTTATGAATGAAACCACAGAAGACCCCAGTAGGTTCCTTGAGAAACTCCATCCTCATAGGAATATTCTGACATTTTGACAAACATACTTATTTTCTTTCTTACTAAGAATTAGATGTGAAGATCAATATCACTCTTATGGCTGTAAAAAAGATGAAGTGAAACCAGAACTTCTAGGTTCTGTTCCAGATGTACGAAAACTTCATTCATACATCTTAAAATCCAACCTCAGAACAGCCTTTCCACGACGTGGTGTGGTTCTCTTTATATGTTTAGATAAAGGTGGTGTTTTCTTGATCTAATGTCACTGTTAATTTAATATTTCAAACATCAAGAAAGGACTGAACATTGTGGAAGTTTTTAGATTGGAAAAATGACTTCAGGAGAGAGCTTTGGTTAATCTTGTGGTACATTGAAGTAAGTACCTGCAGTGCAATGCGTTTGAAAACCCATTTCTTTTTTTTTTACCAATGAAAGAAATGCTGAATGACAGATTGTATTGAGTTAGAAAAGTTAGTGGAACAGAAGCTCTCCCAGACGTTATGACTTTAACTCTCTATATGAATCTGTAGCCAGGAGACAGGCTGGAAACAAGGGGGAAACAACTACCCTGGCTCGGTTCAAAGGTAACAATATCGGCCTATCAGCACCTCTAAAGCTCGCTAATTAACATGTGATATGATGTTTGGTTAATCCTTACAAAAAACGGAATGTGAAAACTATCAATTTGAGGTTTTACAGGAGGTTCAGTGCCGGACAAAGAAATGTCAAAACTATTTTCTGTGGTGAGAAATCGGCTTCTTTTTCAATTTGTACTTTTTGAATGGTGGTTCAATCATTTAGATTCCTGTGACAGAAATGCTAAGATTTATACGGCAGCGAGAGTTATGAAATCCAGTTTGTTGACTTGTCAGATATCCAGTGTGAGAACTGAGACTGCACGAATCTATTCAAATCCCCCCGGAGCTGCAAGAAGAAGAAGAAAAAAAAAAAGAAAAGGCATCATCTGCGCTGATGTTTGAAGTGATTTTAATCAGTTTTGAGATTCTGTCTCTGTGCAAATACAGACCGGGGGTGGAAAAATTACCAAAAAAAAAAAATGGGAAGGAAAAGATGAGAGCTGCAAAACATATCAGAATGTGTGATATGTGGATTTTTAGGAAAGAAGTATCAGCCAATGAGCATGCTTTAAATATATTTCCACCACTTCCCCTCCTTGGTTCTCCTCGTCTGTCTTTTTATGTATCTCCCTGCCTTTGTTTCTCTTTTTTTTAATCACTCTCTCTATCAATTTCTTCCTTTATCTGCTTTCTATGTATTTCTCTGGTATTCCTTTAGTCTTTTGCTACATTTATATACGTGTGTGTGTGCGTCTGGGTGTGCATGCTGTCATAGAGTGTAAGTGATACAGATAGAGCGACCGCAGCCTATGATAACAGGATTACTTGACAGCCGTGTTTAATTTGAGCTCAGGGCAAATACAGGCTGAGTGTGTGTGTGTGTGTGTGTGTGTCTCTCTGTCTTTTTAGGTGGCCTCGATTCCAGTAAGTGCAGTGTCTGAATTGGCTTAGTACCCCGATTTACCTTCCTACGTGCACACACACAGACACAGACACAGAGTCTGACACGACACCACCCCTCATATTTGGATAATACCTCGATATCTTTGACCAGTTCACTTATTTTTAGAAGGAATCACGTCCAAGAAACATTTTTCTTTTGTTTAAGGTTTCTCTTTCTTTCTCTCACACACACCCACACACACGTAGAAGAGAGAGAGAGAGAGATCAGCCACGCTGTCCAAAAAGAGGAGAAATGTATCCTCCTGTTGCTGCCAAACACTCGAAGTCATGCAAACATAGTTGGTCCTCAGATACACACACACACACTTTCCCTCTGTGCTGTGGTTGGGATTCTCAAATTAGCTGGTCAGCAGTCGGTCGTATCCAGGGGGGTTGTCGGTTGGATTCCCGTAAGTGGAGCAATTTGGTCCTTTTTTTTTTTGTTTTTCTTTTCTTTTAATGCTATCTACATTCTTCAAATAATCATGACTCCCTGCATTCTTTCCTCTTCGTTTCAGTCTCTCAGTCTCTCCACTTTCTGTTTGAATAGAATAAACTCATGGGAATAATTCAGTTTCATATTATCTAAGCACCCATCGGGTCTGTATTTCTTCATCCACATGCAGTTTTAGCAGAGGAGCTAGGTCAAAGTCAATGAAAGTGCAGGATTTTTATGAATGAAACTTGCTGCCATGTATTTAAAATGTTACGTATGACCGTCTTAACACTAGCTCCAACTTTACACTTGCACTGCAACCTAAAGATCCAGTGTGTAAGATTTAGGGGGCTTCTTTTACAGAATATGGCAGAAATTAAACATAGTATTCATAACTATGTTTTCATTGGTGTGCTATGACTTGACGATAAGAATCATAATGTTTGTGTGACCTTAGAACGAGCTATTTATGTTTAAAGATGCCACAGATCCTCGGTTCTTCACGGTGTCCGCCATGTTTCTACAGTAGCGCGAAAAGACAAACATTAGCAGCCACCATTTTGCATTTTTCTTCTTCATGCTTGGAACAGGATGCAGCTACACCGCTACATGCCACTAAATCCTGCACACTGCTCTTTTAAAGCACTAAAAGACACTGCCATGCTAGCAGCATCGCCGCGCTGTATTTCTCGTAGTACAAACCCATCTTCATATGTGCCACCTACAGTACAGCACTGTAGAAGAAGCCCGGGCTTCTGTCTTAGAAGTAAGAAAACTTCAGGATACGGCCAAAAGACCCAACCCAAATCCACATAAACTTGCTCAAAAGTGTGTTATGCAGTTCATTAAATTTCTTAACAAGCATAGTTTCCCTAAATCATTGGCAGTCTGACAGAAAGAGATTAAGGTGGAGTCAAGGGGCCACGGCTAGTACAGATGTGTCTATAATAACATCAGCATAGTGAGGACTGAACAATGTAGACCTTCTTTAGACAGCAGAAATTATCAACCTGGATCGAAGATTGAAACTGAAAAGAAAGAAAAAAAAAACACACGATTGTAAACACAGGGATGCTTTGTTGGTGGAGACTTTTTTAGACACACTGGGAATGAATTTAAAATGACGGATGCTTCTGGGTGTAATAGTGAAACATAGAACAAGCAACTTTGGGGTCTAGAGGGTTATACCAACAACCCTGTGAGCCAGAACAGCCACAATTACAAGAATAAGACTCAGCTTGAAAAAAAAAAAAACACCTAATGAACTCTTTGTGATGATACATCACCTAACAGTAGAGATATTTACTCGTAGCTTTCTCCAAGCAGATGATGTGTTATGTGTACCATAAAGAGCTCGGGCAGCATTGTTGAATTTTTTATGATGCCAATGAACCCTTTTTTGAAATTGAACGTTAAATTGGATCAGACTGAGAGGGAGAGAAGGAGAACGCGGACGAGGAGAGACAGAAAGAAAGAAAAAAAAGAAGAAGAAGTAATAAAAGTAAAAGAGAGAAATTCTGGCTTGAAAGAAAAGCCCTGAGTTTTGAGGTCTTGTCATCACCTTCTGAGAGGTTTGGAACCACTAACATACACACACACACACACACACACACACACACACACACACACAAAGACAACCTCTGGAGAACTGCTTAGTAAGGACCAAAAGCTCTGTGTAACTCAAAGAGGAGTGAAAGAGCAGAGAGCAAGAGGAGAGAGACAGAGGAGAAGAAAAAGAACCGTGCAGGAGAGAAGTTTAAAGAGATCCAAACAGTTCAGATAGACATTAGAAAGAAACATGAGCATGAGTAAGAAAAGACAAAATGTACAAAATATCACGAGCAAGTTTGAGTTTTTTAGTGCTGCTTCGGAGGTGGAAATAATCTCATTGGTTGAGTTCAAGTTCAATGGGTGGAGATACAGAAAGAATGTTCAGTGTACGAGCTACCATGACTATACTCACTAAAGTTAAATGTTTTCCCTAGAGGACTTTACTGTCTATACAGCATATGACACCGTCTGTCTTGAGGACGATTGATTTGGGTTTTGGGAACTTCAGAAAATCCTTTATTGGCAAAGAAAGAAACTGCTAACGGTTCCAAGAGGTTCTGTGAATCAGTGCAATCTTTCCTTTCGGTTTCTTTCATCAGTTATTCCTAAAAATATGGCACATGTTCTTTGGGAATCTGGACACACCTTGTCAGCTAACAGGGGAGGGTGTGGGAACTGGAAACTGGATCCCAGCCGGCCGCCAGTCAAGGAACCCCCCGCTTGGAGCAGCTATTTTAGATTGGTACTTTACTATATTTGTATTCTAATGCCTCATTTCACTGCATGGTACTGCTCGGCTGGACTAAATTGCATTCAATTTTGGTAGCAGGTACTTTTCTCTTTTAACCCTGTTTGCACCCGTTCTATATTTGGCTAACAGTGCATACATAAATAAGCTAGCAGTGGTGGCTTGCCTGGCCACTTATAATTTGTTCCACCAGAACCAGTTTTACCCTGATACTATTTTGCAAGGACACCATTGCTGCATCCTGCCAAAGACAATTGTGATTGGTTTAAAGGAATACAAACATCGGCCTACCAGAATAATAATAAATTAAGCCAGATGTTTCTCCAGTGCTGGTTATGCAAGACGACGGCAATTCTGTCTATGAGTCATACTCACTGACAGTAGAAAGAATAGACAAGTGTATCCTCGATGCCACCCATAGGTTGAAGAGACAGTTTGAAGCTTAAAATCGGTGACTCTGACCGCCGCCATGTTGGCTGTACTGCCTCTTCTGCCTCCCAACTAATCTAAAAAACGACAAAGACGTGGATCATCCATCTCTAATGGCACCTACTTGTCAGTCAAAGTGGACATTTTAACATGGGGACTTATGGAGACTGACTCACTTCTGGAGCCAGCTTCAAGTGGACGTTTGAGGAACTTCATTATTTGGAACTTCCTCATTGGCTTCACTTCACAGCCACAGAGGTTGCCACTTGGTCACACTAACTTTACTCCCACTTTCTGTCTCTGAATTCGACCAAAAGTAAACACAGAAATTAGTCCTCTGGATTAGCTACATAAAGGAGCATCCCATCTGCAAACAAAAGTTATCTACTTGAGGCAGTAAGACATTTGAACGGAAATTTGATTCATATTCTGGCAACTGGTTTTGATTTATTTGTTCTTAATGAGAAAAAAGGAAATGAAACACCACCATATCAAAACAGATTCTTCATACGGGAATCATGAAGTATCAGGGCATAAAATAAAGTCATAAATGTAAAAATGGCAAGACTGGAATCATAAAACCCCAAAACATATTAAATATTCACTTCTTAAAACCAGCATTAGCCACGTTTCACTTCACATTGAACTGAATAAAACATTTTCATTCAGTAATGATTGTAAAGAAACCATAAATCTACCTCAGAACCAATTTTCTGGTCATCATACACACACACACACACACACACACACAGACACACACACGTCTTTCTTTCCCAATGGTCCGTGAGTTGTTGGAGACATAAAGAGATAATGAGCCATCAAAGACTGTATATGATCCACTTTTCCAGAACCTTCTGTCTGACCACAGAAAACAGAGTGTAGAGATTTACACACATACACACACTTGCTTCATCCATAATCATCTCCCACTGCAAACCCCATGTTGCGCCGTCTCATCTTTCTCTTCGTATGTTTCGGAAAATCCATGCTGCTGTTAAGTGAGGCGGAATGAGGGAGTCGGGAGGAGACACAGTGGGAAGGAAGAAGGAGAGAAAGATGGGGAAAGAAAGCAAAGGGGAGACAATGAGGTGAAGAGGGATGGGGAAACAGAGACAGAAGAAAAAGAGGGAAAAAAGTGACGAAGATGGACGCAAGGTCAGAAAGAAAACCAGGGAATTGTAGAGACAACTGTTGCCTTGATCAGCAGCATTTATGTTTTGAAACGTCTGAGCAGTTTTGACGTGCTGCTGCTATAGTTACTTACTGAGAAAGACGACAGTATTTGTCATTTCTTTGAACGCCTAAAAATATATTATATATTTATGGCTGTGTATTGTCACTTAGAAAGTAGCATGCCATTGTTAGAAGCCTTGCAAAACCTCTTGAGAGGACACGGATGGTGCAACAATCTTTTCACCACTTTAATTTCACAGTCCTTGTTAGTTTCTTTTAAATACATAGGGAAGTACGCACATTTTGTCAAACCAAATGGCTGGCTCTCTCTCACTCTGAGATATATATTATATGTTTCCAGATATCTGCTGGCTACACTAGATGGACGCCAGAGAATAAATCGCCGTCAGATGATAGCCAATGATTCAGAGATTAGGGAAAAAGAAACCTATGTTGACATTATACACACCTGCCATCAACTCTTACTTCTTTCCATTGAGGTTTTTTGCACTGATAACAGTGTCACACAGCGTCCACCTTTGCCTCTATAAGATAAATCATCATTTATACAAAATCAGCAACATTTAGATGTTTGACGAAATGACCGATGTGCTTTTTTAACTGGTGACTTTGCAGATGGAATACAACTTAGCTGCATTGGGTGGCCATTCAGGGGTAAAATCATGGGAATATTACTGTGTGGAGCAGGAAAACAATGTTAGAAAATGAGAGAATGAGTCAAGGAAAGGACTGAGGGAGAAGCTGATAGAACCATTTAGAGGGATGATGGGAAAATGGGACGTTTGGATAAGCTTGTTGTTAGCGTGTGGTGCTAATAACAAAATGAATGTAATGGAATTAAACAGCTCAGAATCCAAAACTGAGAGACTGACTCCAGGTCAATTAAATTGCACACACAGACCGGTCTGTTCAATATCAACTGTCTTCGGCTCCCACACAAAAATATTTTTACACTTCAGCATTTTGAATTTTTGTGTATGTGTGGCATCCGAAGACAGTTTGGAAAGTCATACCATTGGAGGGGCAAGGCCAAGTCTTGGGTCGCTAAGGGGACACACACACATATACACATACACACAGACTGAAAGGCTGAACATGAAACAGACACACACACTGGCCAATTTCAGGAGTCAATATCTTTTTGAATTCAGTACATTCTGTCAAAACCAGAGAGAGGTAGACAGAGAGAGGAAAGCTGTTCAAAATTCAAAACAACAAAACCTGGACATGTCCAAATTTGTTGTTGTGGTATATCTTGTTGGGGCCTCAAGATAAAGACAGGTTGAAGAGGATGAGATGATAAAAATATGGATGTTGAGGTAAAGACAAGCAACATTGGTGCATTGGTCTTTTTTTGTGATTTAGCACCCCTGGTTTCACCACTGTGTTAAATATGAACAGCTGTACACATGTATTTATTATGATTATATTACTTATGACAAAAGCTAGCAAGTTGACAACTTTGTTAATAGCCAAACATCAAGCAAGTGCAACAACACAAGACGTGGCAGCTAGCTAATATTACTGACTCGTCCAACAGCAAGAAGTCCAGCTCGGCGTCTGTCTTTCAGCCTTTTTATTTCACAAAGCTCTTGTCAACAAAGTCTTTTAGCCCCTGTCGTTATGTACATAGAGGCTGCTGAGCCCTGTTACATTGCCCGCTTGCCCAGCTCTGGTTCTGGTTCTGGCACAACACCAGCTCTGCTCCTCCTCAACATTCCAGTCTAGTATTCTAAGAGTTGTGCTCATTGGACAATGCTGCACCTCACAATTTAGATTAGCAGTTCCAGCACAAGATATAGTGTCCTTGCTGCAGTAGGTGAATGGTAAAGGAAGGTCACGTTGGTGTTTATATGTCTCCCAAGTCATACAGGAGTCCAGTTGACCTTAAGTACGGGTAATGTTGACTTTGTTGGATGGTTTGGTCCACCACTTTGGTCCAGACTGAAATATCTCAACAAATATTATTCACGATTTACAGGGTAAGCATTATATCTAAACATCAGCATGTTGGCATTAGCATTCAGCTCAAAGCACTGCTGTTCCAATGTCCAACCGCTGCTAGCATTGCAGTAGACTCTTGGTATTAGCTTTTATCATGATCTTTCCCTAACCTTAACCGCACAGTAGTTGTTGAGCACAGATGCAGATACTGTAGACAGAAAGAATTTTGAAAACATTGGCACTGGCTATAAAAATAATTAACTGAATGTAATTTAGGGTTTTGCTCAATAGTCCAATGTCAATTGTCTGGCTCAAAGGATGAGAGACAAGAAAAGAGTAAAGAACTATATGAAGAAAAAAACATACTGGAAAAAGAGTGTTTTTACGACCTCCACTTCTTCACTTTTAAATCCCATTCAAGTTTATAATTGGCAGAATTGCAAGAATACCATATCAATGAATGTGGGTGGACAGTGTATCTTTTGGCCCAGTGTTTTGGCCTTTTAATTCTATACTGTTAATATATGACCTGTGCTCCTTTGTTCTAACAGTGTTGTTGGTTTGAATCTCTTCGGTGTTCAGCGGCGGACCACACACAGTTGATAATTAGACACTGATGTATTGGAACAAAAAAAATAAATGGTGAAAGTGCGGCTGATTCCAAATGTCTCTCCTTGACAGATCATCGTCTCGTTGGTTGGAGCGAATTAGCGGGCCAAGGGGCTGCATGAAAGTTCAAGGCAAATTTTAAACCTTGGCCATGGTAGACTCTTCCCACGCTGTCCAAGAGACAATGATCACGACATGGAAATGTTCAGTATTTAACCATCTCATCTTCGCCCTACACGCTTTGCAACTGTTTGTCCATTCATATTTGAGCTTGTCAGAAGTAAGAACACAGAGTTGGCAAAGCCAAGCCCGTCAGTTTTCAAAATAAAGCACAAAAGCTCGTATAAACCAAGGAAAAATGACAAAATCTGCACAAATGAACAAAGTCTGGCAGGCAAGATGCTCCTTTAGTGCTACTCTTAGCCAACTCTGTCTCCTAGAAATTACATTTAACATTTCCCTGGAGTACGTTCAGCGGCAATGCTGAAGAGCTATGTTCTTGTAAAGCAAGATAGTCATGGGCAGGGTGGATGGTGGCCATACAATGTGTGGGACATCCTGAGCTCCGTGTACAGCAGTTTGGTCAGTGGCAACGCAAACTAAGACACTGAAGGTACCCCTCTACTGGCATCGAACCTGCCCATTTGGTGTGAAGTTTTGATGTGCTGTCGAAGTCAGGTTACATAGTATAAGGAGCGACAAAGTCTGCATACGGAGGAGGTTGGCCTGGATGGATGGGTCAAACAAACACAGGACCTTCACTTAGTATACCGCAGTAGACTGCAATGTGACACATTCACAGATACCGTAGGTCAAGATTTAATATTTTCAGCCATCTGTTAATGGTTTCAGAGGAAATATCAGTAATTAAACTTGCAGGGTGAAACATTTGAATGTGATTATGAAGGAATTGTGTATCTTGTGTTTTACTGGCTATACTTCCTGTTTTGTTCCTGTTCTCTTTTTTTATTGATCTTATGTTCTCTTCCTCCTGCTGCCCTTCCAGAAACAGATAACACAATATTCATCTGGAAAAATGTGCTGAAAACGCGCACACACACACACACACACACAAGGAAATACACACATTTCGGCCTCATTACTTGCTAGCAGACAGCGCCGCGCATTTCCTGCGATCAATAAAATTGTCCGAAAACTAGACATGAAACAAATCTGTTTTTTCAAAGACGCTGAGCTTTGCTCTTTCTGTGTGTGTTTTAATATGGCTGTTACGTCGCAGTGCACGGGGTCAGCAACACTATAAACACATCATTGAGCTGAATGTTCGTGGGCACAGACAAACATCGGGTGCATTTTTCTGTGTGTGTTTGCGGGTGTTATGTCCGTGTGGGTTCTTGTTCATGTGTATGTGTGTGTGTGTGTGTGTGGACATGTGGTTTTGTGTGTGTGTGTGTGTGTGTGTGCGTTCCCTCAGCGCTCTCTGTTTGTTTGTCCACAGTTTAAATGGGGGCACTGGGAGGTTTGCGAGACACAAGTTGGTTTACTGGTCTCTAAACAGAGTTAATGAAGAGAGAAGTCAACTGGAGGGCAGAGAGGAGACGAGAAAGGAAAGGAGATAAGAGAAGACGAGGAGAAACTAGAGGAGACAAGATAGGCGAGACAAGAAAAGGAGAGGAAATAAGAAGGGAAGGAAGACATGAGAAAAGGCTAAAGGAAAAGAGGAACAGAGGAGAGGAGGGATAAATCCATGATGAGAGGAGAGGAAAAACTGACACAAGGAAGGAGACAAGGATGGAAGAGAGGCGGAGAGAGGGAGAAGAGAAAAGCATATGACGATAAAAGGAGACATGAGGAAGAGAGGAGGTGAAAAGACAGAAACTGAAGGGTTGAGGAAAGGAAAGGAGCCGGAAGGGAAAGGACACAAGAGAGGAAAGGAAGATGGGACTAAAATAAAAGAAGACAGGTTGGGGAGAGAAAGGAGGAATTGAAAAGAGGAGATCAAACAAGGAGGGAGGAGAAGAGGAAGATGATGAGAGGAGAGAAGGATGGAAACAAGGGAGAGGAGAAAAGAGACAAGGAAGGGTGAAGAGAAAAGCAGATGAGGAGAGAAGAGGTAAGACGGAGATATGAGGAGACAAAGAGTGGGAATGGATGAGAAGAGTAAACAAGGAGAGGAGAAAGAAAAGGAGATGAAAGAGAGGAGGAGATGAGAGGAGGAATCAAGAGGGGGAAGTAGGATGGATCAGAGGAGAAATGACGAGAGGAGAGAAGTAAGGGGAAGATAGGAAAGGACAGAGAGAGAAGGAGGAAAGGAGAGACACAAGGTGAGGAGAGGAGCAGGCAAAGGAGACAATGCGAGGAGAAAATAGAGGAGAGGAACAGAATTAGAAAAGAAGAAAGAGGGGATAAAAGAGGAGAGAGAAAGAGGATGAAAGGAGAGTTTTTGAGGGAGAAATGAAAGAGGGGAGGAGATAAGGAGAGGAAATGAGGAGAGGACATGAGGATAGGAGAGGAACAAAGAAAGGAGACAAGAGGAGAGGTTGATCAGAATGAGATATAGAGATGACTAAAAGGAAAGAGGAACAGAGGAGATCTGACAAGGAGGTAGGAGCAGAGGAGGAAAAGTGAATGGTGAGAGGAGAGAAGGAGATGAGAAAGGAGGCAAGGTGGAAAGGAGGCGAAGAGGTGGAAGGGATGAGAGAGCACAAGGAGAGGAGGAAGAGAAGGCGACAAGAGAGAAAAGACACAAGAGGAGAGGAGAGGAGACAAGGAAATAAGGAGAACAGAGGAGAGAAGAGCAATACTAGGACGTTGGGAAGAAGAGAGGAGACAAAGATGTTAGGAAAGAGGAGAGATGGTGAGGGGGGAGGAAAGGAGCAGACAAGGAGAGGAGAGAGGATGAGGAGGGATGGACGATGGAGGAAGGAAAGAGGAGGCAGAAGAAATGAGCAGAAAAAGAGGAAACAACAAGAAACATAAAAAGATAAAGGGTGAGCCGAGGAGGTGGATGGAGGGATGAAGGAGGAGGAGAAGAATCTGAACTATTGGCACCGCAGGCTGTTGAAACCGCCCGGCCTGCCAGCAGCAGCAGTTGTTGTTTTGTGCAGCGAATGAAGTCTCAGTGTGAGGGAGGTCAGGAATCCCATTAACACAAACCAGCAGACAGTCAGAGGGAGCTGTTTCATCAGAGAGCGTCCTCCTCCTCCTCCTCCTACTCCTGCTCCTCCTCCTTCCTGGCTTTACATCCCCCGATGGCCCGTCAAACAGCCTACAAAAACAAAACGGGGACGCCTTCTGGTCAAGACTCGTGGATCTCTTCTCATGTACGGACCCTCCCAGGTCACAAAGGGATGACTCAGATAACTGAATCTGTATTTTCTTAGACACCTGAAAAGCCTCAGCAGCACAGTGACACGAAGGAGTCGGACACAATAACATCAGCATCTGTACGAGGTCAAGGCTGACTAATGAGGTGATTTCAGAGGCTCGGGAAGTGAAATCGTTGCACAATTTAAAAAAGAATCATCTTAAAACTCATTTATATTCTTCTCACATGAATGACCTCACAATCTGTTTAGTCTGGCTTTCACTTGAACTATATTCTGAACTATTGAACTATATTTATCTTTTTACACGTGTAAGTCGGTATGACACGACACGTAGCGGCGCCCTGGGAGTAGTTAGTGATTCTGTATCTTGCTCAAGAGAACCTTGGCAGTGCCCAGAAGGTGAACTGCCACCTTTCCGGCTACCAGTCAACCCTCCATACTTTGGTCCATGCTGGACTTGAACGAACCAAATTCGAAATATGGAATTTCTGTCTTTAGACTTTTTTGGGAGGTGCAATTTACCTTCAGTGGAGAGCTTATATTGTCGGTATAGGCAGGAAACATGCGTAAAGAGATGAACGTCCCATTACCTCAAAATGTACCCGACTTTGCCTGTTAATATCTGAAAGCATGGTCACACACCGTCATTTTAAATCAATTAAATAAATCAGCACAAAGAAACATTGTGGTACCTTTGAGTGGGGTTGTGTTGACTGTGATTCCATTTGGATGACCCACTGATGTGGCGTACTTCTTCTTGTTTTTTTTTGTTCCAACAATGTCACTGAAATGGATGAGTAAATAACTGTCTTGAAAGGAACATGGCACAACTAAACCAACTGAACGCCAAGTACATGTCAAGTACTCAACTTTACAGGTCAAAAATAGACTTTGTTTTGAAGGCATCGTTAAAAGTTGAGACTGCCACCCTGAAAATGACATATAAAGCACAAAATGAAGAAAGAAAGATGTAAAAATATCATACGTTTACTTCCTGATCAAACTAAATTTCCTTGTGTGAACATAATATAAAAGATTCAAACAGAATCACACATGTACGGACAGAACAGAACACAATTCAGCTCATGCAATTAAATAAAAACCACCACTTTCTCCATAACTGGTATCCGAGTGGTAAACACATTCAAAGAATTCCTTCATGAGTGATATTTTTTAGTCAGACACAAATCTTTGAGGCCTTAAAGGCACCGTTAAGACAAATTAGATGATGCCTGTTCTACATCCAGCTGGACCACCATGGAGTTGGCCTGACGGTCGCACAAATTGTCCTGCGGTCTGAACGGGTTCAGAACTGGAGGCTACGACCCTCCACAACGCACCAGACCTGACGGAGCCCGACAGAACGCTTTTTAAAAAAAAAAAAAAAAAAAAAAGAAATCACCAAAGGTGTTTGAATTGGTCGGCCCGGCCTGGCAGAGATCTACAGTCGTCAAACTTGAGCCAAGACTCACCGAGGCGGGAATCTGTCAGCCATCCTGGCAGCAACCATTGGGAATTCAGCTCAAGGGGGAAGAAAGAGAGAGTGATGTGGAGAAGAAGTGCATCAGACATCCTGAACTCTACTTGGATAAATAAAAGAAAAATCAGAGAAAGAAGGAAGTTTGCAAACACTTCATCAAATGTGTCCTTTGTAGTGATTTTACTTCAGAATTCAAATTGAGTTGTAGTTTCTCTGCCATTAAGCAAAAACTAAAGGATGCCTCCATTACTGTATGTGGCCAAAAGTATGTGGACATCTGAACACGACCCTCACACGTGTCATGAGCTGTTACAACAGCCTCCAGTCTTCTAGTTTCAGGCTTTCCACCAGTTTCTTAAACCTGGCTGCCTGGCTGTAGGTGAGTCAGTGAGGTCCAAGACTGATGCTTCATAATTTGGTCCAGCTCCTTTTTTCAGATAAAGCTGTGTGAAACCATTTCAGCAATGTAGCCTTGGTTTAAGATCTCTGAATCGCTGCCCACATCCGAGATCTTCCTGTTTCCTGTCGCTTGTGTTTGACAAAACTCAAATGTATACAGGCAGCCATCAGATTTAGTCCTCATCCACATTGCCCAAATCAGCCAAATATTAAGCCATGTCATTGAAAATCTTTTCAAACCCTGCAAACCCTTCCTGGCTTTCCACTGTTGACTTTCTGCAACATGTCATCTAACTTCTCCCAAGACTCTCTGTTGAGACTTGGTTAGACACACAGTAGGTCAAGCGAAAGGATCAGAAAACGTTTCATGTCTCATTCATTTCATTGATGTGGTCAATCAAAAGTGCGCAATTGCCCATAAGGATTAAGTTGTAGCCTGTTTTGTGGGTAGAGGCTTTCAATCATAATGGACCAAATTCAAAACTTGTTGTCCCCATTAGTCACTTTAAGGTTTCGATTAGGTTTAGACTTAAAGCATCTCGCTCAGGGTATGTTCATGAATTGTCACATATACTTAGACTCTGTGAAACATCTACAGACAAAAGAAACAGTTGAAATGTTACAAATACTGTAAACAGACCATCTAACGTGTTAAGTGTGGTTAAGATTGATGCAGCTGCACAGGTTGTTGCAAGTTTAATTACAGGAATAACAACTCCTAAATCCTTCACGTCAAAAGGAGCCAGCTGAGGTGGTTTTTGGCATCTGATCAGGATGCTTCCTGAGCACCTTCCTTTGGAGGTGTCCCAGACACGTCCAACTGACAGGAGACTCCATAGCAGACCCAGAACTCGCTGCCCATTTGGCCCGGGAATGCCTCGGGATCCCCCAAAAGGAGCTGGAATGGGTTACTGGGGAGATGGACGTCTGGAATGCCCTGCTAAAACTGCTGCCACTGTCACCCAATGCCGGATAAGCGGAAGGAAATGGACGGATAAACAACTATTAAATTAGCAATGATTGATGAGAAAAATGATAACCACTCTGAGCAACTGCTACCACAACTTGTCAACATATCAACCGAAAATGACGTTTGTTCCTGACTGGCCAGGGCAAAACAAGCAAGTGCTCACTCCAGAAGAAACCTCACATAAATATGATGTTCTGGAAAAAGGCCTTTCACCAGACTGCTGACACCAATCTGGAGGCACACTGTTGTCTAAAGTATCATTGTATGCTGTAGCAATAACATCTACCTTCGTCAGACCTAAGGAGCCATGCCCAAATCATAAAAAAGACCCCAAAATCAGTACACAAAAGCCTGTGAACAAGGGTGTCCACAGACTTTTGGCCATGTGCTGTATTTTATATTAGCAAGTGGGAAGTATTTTCACAAATGGTCGCTTCACAGCAGGTCCAATCTGAACCGTAGTCTGTTTTTTCTTTCTCGCCATCTCTTTCTGTATCTTTGCTCCAAATCTCTGCCTTGTGTCTTCATCGCCTGACCTCTTCACCGAGTCTCCTGTCCAAACGTCTCTCATCGTCTTCTCTCTAATTTTCTCTCCCCTCGTCGTCGCTCCAACTCTCCGTCTTGGCCCCCCTCTCTCTCCCTTTTTCTGATTTTCTAAGTCTCTCGTTTATTTCTGATTTCAGCTCCGATATGGCGGGACTGCCAGTTCGAGGTGTTGAAGACATCCTGGAACGCTCGTCGGAGGCCGCCGACCGTGAACCCAAATAACGGCTCTAATGTGCGTCTATTTCTGTGTGCACATGTGTGATACGTCCGTGTGGGTGTGTTTTTGTGTGTGTTCTGCAGCAGGGCGATCAGATTTGAGCCAGAGGTTTTAAGTGAGACAAGGAGGGCGGGAATTATGGGAAATGAAACCAAGTTGAACATGAAAAACTTTCGCACACACACATACAAATATAAAGCAGATACAAAAGTTTCAAAACTTTCAAACGTGCCTGAGAGGTTCACAAGGGACAAGTCATATTTTCATTATTTTCATTCTTTGATATGTAATTATCCTCTCTCTCTCTTTCTGTTCCTCTGTCTTGGTCTATGTCTCTCTATCCCACAGTCTGGTGAATGATATTAATTGGCAGGAAGCAGAATTCAGTGTATATAGCCAAAGTTTCTGTAAAGAGCCAGTTATTGCTTTAATTATCCGTCAATGGATTCAGCATCTGTCTGCACTAAAGACATGGCTCGCTGTGCTGGAACACTCACTCACACACACACAGGTTTTCTACAAGTTCATTGTCCCTTAATACTTGAGCATGCCAGAGTTTCAGAGTTTTGCCCTGCAAATATACACACATACACACACTCGCTTAGCGAATGACCTTCCAATAACATATTTCATTCATGATGGTGAACACATGCACCCACACTCATACCTTCAGATTCGAATACACACACATATCCAGACTTCAGTATTTCAGTCATAAACAGATCATAAAGGCCTGTCTTTACTAATGACTCGGCTAAAGAGAGAAACAGATCTTCTGTACGGCCTGAACGCAGGCGGAGAGGCTCTTTACAGCCTGGCTTCTCCCTTCATTCTTTTTTTTTTTTTGGTGGAAATGTTGCTGAGTGTTCCCGACGGTACTCCGAGCTTGGCGAGTTTTCATCGCCCAAGTGATATTTATTAGTGTGTTTAAGCTTTTCAACTCACAGGTTCAATATGTACAGACATGGGCACTCATGGCCAGAGCTTTCAAACTGCAATCTGTTTTGAAGTGTGAGCTAAACGGAACAAGAAGGGGGTGACGTGGTGAACACAAGACCCTGGTTTAGGGTTAGGGTACTATTACAGGTGTCTTGTTCGAGCGACCGGGCGTCAGCCTCGCTGACAATTCACATCTTTGCCGATTTTCAGATTTTCTGAGAGGCGGAAGAGGAAGGACTGCCAGGATGGCGGCAGTCAGAGCTGAGATTTTAAGCCTCAAAATGTCCTTTCAGAAACCTGTGAGTGACGTCACGCATACGCCGTCCATTCTTTATGGCCTGGTTAACGATCCCACCAAGGCTAAATAACTGGGTTTCCCCACAAGTTAGTAAGAAACCTCTTGGATAGGAGAGGTAAAACATCTTCACGGATGTGCAACCGAGTCCAGTTGCTCCAGATTCAACGCTTCCCAAAGAAAGATGACCTGGAAGACTGAGAACCTTCACGTCATCATTAGATTCTGTCTGCACCAAAATCCTCTGCCATACAAGTGCATGAAACAGAAGGCAGTCCCAGTCAAACCCAAGGAACAAGATGCGTCGGTCCCACAGTGTTTGATTGACAAGAGATTTCTGGGAAGTACAAAGCAGAGACACCGCAGCAAAGAGCACTTAGCTGCAAAGACAGAGATAAATTTAAGAAAAAAGCTCTGTAATTACAGTAATTATACATCACATTAAATCATTGCAGTCTGTACAGCTTTGGTATTTACGCAGCCGCTACAGCTCTTTTTTATGTTATGACAAAGTGAGGGAAGTCACATGATAATCCCAAACACATGTATTTTTTAAGCTTTTGGCAATAAATAAATATAAGTGGGTATCATTTATGGAGACATTGTTTCTCATCTCTACATTTTGATAGCGAGGAGAGAAAATAGAGCCAGTAGGGCTGATTGCATAATGGTTCGCCGTCAGAGCCAAAGCGTTTTTAACAAGTTTGTTGATTTCATTCATCATTGCAGCGTATAAGAGAGATGGAGGAGAGGAAAAGCCAGAGATGAAGAAGAAATATTAGAGTGGACAAAGAGTCCAAAAAAAGGCCTCTCTTGGCGTCACTTCCCAGCACTTCTCTTTATTTCTACCCATCTTTCTGGCTATTTCTGCCTCATTCATTTTGCTTTTTGTCTCTTCCACCCCTCTCCCCCCTGTGCAAATTCTCCTCTCCATGCCAGGCTGAAAGCTACTGTTGCCAACCATAATAATGTTGTAGGACAGGACAGACACACACAGACACACACAGACACACACACACACTGGGAGACAGAAGAGCATATAAATACTTCCACATTACTGGAATAGTTAAGGAGAGAGAAATGGATGGCTGAAGACGGAGGACAGATGGGTTGAGGTGTTCCAGAGGGCAAAGTGTAGATGGATGAAAGGAAAATTAAAGAAAAATAGACTCGAGGCGATGAACCTCAGGCGAATAAGGACTTGTTCTCTTCATGCTTTCATAATGAAACTTTATACATGATTAAAACGATCAAATATTCAATAACTTTCTGTATTATGACTTCTTTAAACATGTATTCACACGATCAAACAGGGATATTTCAATGCCTTTAAAAAAGGCAATTGTTCTGATTTTGTGCGCAAGCATCATGCCAGTTTTTGACATTTGTTGTTTTGAAAAAAAAAAAGCCTATTAAACTTTTTAATATTTAGTGATATATTGAGTGGATATATTTACAGCGGCTCCAAGCGATTCTTCTTTATAAAACTACATATTATATTGTTTTGCAAAATACTGAAATACAACGTTGACCTCAAGTGAAAAATTAAAGCACCATCGAGCTGAAGGCTAATTCTAGCAATGCACATATAGATTGATTGTGGATTATTGATGGAAGAGAGAAGTGATGAATAAACGATGCATGGATGGACAGGAGACAAAAATGAAGAGATCGAAAGAGAGACATCAATTTCAGATTGTCCTTCCAAGAAAAATTCAGCAAAATTAACTCGGGAACAAAAAAAGAAGCAAGGTGACTTTGTTTGAGAGCTGCTTAGGGTACATGGGTCAGTGAACATGACCATGAGTGCTCCATCATCCATCATGTTAAACTGTTTCTTCTATAGCTCCTGAATGCACAAATCAATCAACCCCTAGATGCAACTAAATCCTATAAATTGGATCTTTATGTTGTCCTTTACACCATTGGCTAGTTTGATCAAAGTTACGAATAAACATTGAGTGCAGTCCTCCAGGCTTATTTCTGGTTTTGAACCTTCTTGAAGATTATGACTAACTTGTCGAGACCCCAGAGCTGTAAGTTAGTGTTGACCCACAAGTGGAAAGCAAAGATGACATTGTGAGTTCAAGTGTTTCACATCACATCAGGACCTATCCGCCTCTCACTTCCTGAGGCGACAGCTGTTTTCCGCGGGCAGTTCTCCAAAGAGTCGGCAGAGGATTAGCCAGGTCGCTGTGACTTTTGCACAAACATTTGACGATATTTTCTCATATAAGTTACCAACGAAACTACCTGCTTCCACGTTACTGTTTGTCATAACAATGCGGGATGCTCAGAATGTCATCACGTATTTACCATAGATAAAGAGCAGGACTTACCCAGCTGTCACTGCCCAGATGGAGGCTGTTTTCTGGTGGACAGTCTGCCATAGAGTCGACAGGAAGGACTGACCACATAGAAATTGGATGATTTTATTCTCATGTAGATGTACTGTTGTTTGTTCTTATAAAGGAAACCTCTATCTAGAGAAATAAAAGAGACAAACCTGTTTGTTTGGAGGTAGTATGTGAATTCATGAGTGTATAGAATCGAAGGACGTGTAGATATAAAATTAAAAAAATAGATGTAGACAGAAAAAAAAAAGGTAAAATCAAAGTTGCAACCTCAAAGACTTTTCCAAACTCTTGCTCCTTTATCTGCCACCTTGTTGCCAAACTCCAACTCGCACTAAAAGTGTGTGTATGTGTGTGTACTCACAGAGGAGGTCAAACAGTAGGGGAGCCTTTTATATCAAAGTCTAAGAGCCCAGGCTGGCTCTGCTAGGCACAATCACTCCCGTATGACCCTATGTGTGTGTGTGTGTGTGTTACAGAGCTTAAATCGTTCCAGTATGATCATAACAATATCATCAGAAACTTGGGAGAGCTGGAGTTCAGGCGAACACAATGTTCCACAAGTGTACGCGTATGCGTCCAAATGTCTGTCTGTCTGCAGGCATACGTGCCTCTACGCCTATGTTTGTAATTGTTTGTGAATGTATGTGTTTGGGTAAATGCATGTGTTAGCATCTTTCCATTTAAGCCACTTCTGTATGTGTGTAAGAGAGCTGTGTGTGCGAGCGTGCATCCAAAATTAACAACCCCGCTGTTTCCGAGGTCGGAACGCACAAAAAAAAAAAAAAAAAGCTAATGTCAGGATTATGGAAATTTCAGAGGCCGGAATTCCTCGGTTTGCTTCCAAACATCATTCACTCTTAGCGAGGTCAACTCCATAAAACACACACACGCACATAAACACACACACGCAGACAAAAGGGTAGTCAGTGTAACGTTGGTGAACCGTGTCAGTATAAATCTGATAGTCCCAACATAATACAACGACGGCCACAAAAATGTCAACAGTCTACTTAACCCCCTGGAACGGATGTGAGGGTTGGGGGGGGGCAGCGGAGAGAGAGAAAAGAAAACTGAGCGATGGATAAACTGAGAGAAAGAAAGAATGACTGCAAGGTGGCCAGAGCTAACCGAGAGCTGTAGTGAATGTGAGAGAAAACCAAATTAAAGAGAACAGTTTTGCATGAATGGGCCAGTATATCCACTGCTACATGTCCACCTTCTGGTTTTGGGTCACTTCGGAAGTAGTAGCTACTGAATTGTGATTGTTAAAGATTAAAAGGTCAAGCCTTGATTGTGCCTACAAATGCAGCTTGATGGTGGAAAGAAAGAGATGAGAAGGTATCTAATAAAATCTGGTGCCATTGCAGAAGTTCCACGTTTCTTCACCGATGTGTTACGTTGTTACGTTAGCCAAATGAATACGTACAAATTCGCTTGTTAGTCCTGCTGAATGTAAAACTTAATGATTTAGATTCTTGATCATAAAAATGAGCTTTTACTTGACTGATAAAACTACTCCTAATTTGACAGCAGTTGATTGCCTTCTTTGGGTTGGGAGCAAGTTCAAGTATGTTGTGGTGGTGTTCTCTAGTGAGGGTAAGATGGATCGTGAGATTGACAGGTGGATGGTGCAATCCCCAGTAAAGCCGGCCTTGTGCCAGACTGTCATGGCAAAGAAGACGTTCAGCCTGAAGGCAAATATCTTAATTATCCAGTTGATCTATGGTTCAATCCTGCAACTGTGTCATGAGTTTTAGGCATTGGATATAAGCAACCAAAATAGGCTCAATCTTGAGCAGCCTCGACAAGTGATTCTAGCTCGAAGTAACATTGCTGCTCCTTTGTTTTGAAGGAAACTATTTGAGAAGGTTTCAGGATCAAGCCCCCGGTTGCATCCGAGTGGAGGTTTCCTAGGCCAGCCAACCAAGGTAGACCCAGAACACACTGCAGGAGTTATTCATTCCAATTGGCCTGGGAATGTCCCGGGATCCCCACTTTGTGCTTAGAAGAAGGGCGAATAAGGTAGTTACATGAAAAGAATGAATGGATAACTTGGAAATGTGATTTCTTACAATTTTGAGTTTCCTTTTGGAGAGGTTGGTTCGCCTTGTCATCCAACATCACAAACAAGGGTCACTCTGACTCCAGAGTCAAGCAATAAAGAACAAAATTTGCGGGTAAAAATATTTGTTTTAATGAGACCACTGTGGAAGTCCTGATGCCAAAAACAATTGACCCTGGCTTAAGTTTTGCCGCAATGCAACATAAACCAACAAGGTTCTGCTTGGGCCAGTCGACTACGCACAAGCACGCACTTTGGTTGATTACTTTGTAACATGAACTTAACATGTACTTCTACTGGTTTTCTGATGTCTATTGCAATGAAGGATAAAATCATTGTCGCCTTGATCATTCTCCAGAGTTGTAAAATCTTCTTTATTGTTACAGACTGCTAAGCCTTTAAACTCATCATTCTTTACTTAAGTAAAAGTACTAACGCCATACTTGGAAAACTGTTTATTTGTCTTAAGAAGGAAGAGAATTTTCTCAACCCATAAAGGAACAGTTAACCCAAAATTCAACCAGGCACGGATGCAATGCATTCCGGCTTTGCAGAGCAGTGTGTTTCAAAAGCGAATACAAATACTGTATTTTTGAAGGACGCCGCATAAAGCAGCACAGACGTGCTGAGAATCCAGTCCGTCATGGTAGAAGCACATCTATCATTCTATCCATTTTCTGTAACCGCATATCCTTATCAGGGTCGTGCATGGCTGGAGCCCATCCCAGCTGGCATTGGGCGAAAGATGAGGTACAACCTGGACAAGTTGCCAGCTTATCACAGTGTACATAGAGACAGACAACCATTCACATTCGACTTCACACATACAAGTCACAGAGTCACCAATCAACCTATTTGGCGTATGTCTTTGGACTGTGAAATGCCCCAGCTGAGGTTTAAACCAGGAACCTTCTTGCCGTGAGGTGATAGTGCTAACCACTGCACCACCATGCCGTCCTGGGAGGACATAAACCAAACAAAAATGATCCAATCTGAGCAAGTTAACAGGAAAACGCTCCGTTTCTGAAAGGAACTAAGAAGAATGGACTAAAACAGTGTTGCGGCCGTGGCGTCACAGAGCCGTGCATGGTGAAATTTAAGGGTAGGAGATGCATGATTTTCACTGAACAGGAAAGAAACTAAAGCTGTCAGACAAATGTTTAAAAAAATGTAAATACTTATGTACCTCAAAACACTGTTTTTGTCTGAATGCCCGTTTTACCGGATTTCCACCATCATGCAAACCTTTTCTCTGTGCCTCCATTGACACCTTTTGACCTGAAACTCAACTCTTTAGCTCCGCTCCCGCAATAACTTCTCACCCTGCATCTCACCTAACCCTCCGTCCTGTTCTGTCCTATCCCGTAAACCAAACCTTACCTCCTCCCTCCTCCTCCTCCTCCTGCCCTCCTAACATTGAACTCACCTCTTTCCCTCTCTCCAACACCAAATTTCTCACCCTACCCCCGCCCCCCACCG
Source organism: Miichthys miiuy (assembly GCA_036365135.1). Classification (NCBI taxonomy): domain Eukaryota; kingdom Metazoa; phylum Chordata; class Actinopteri; family Sciaenidae; genus Miichthys; species Miichthys miiuy. The sequence continues at coordinate 4,554,482 of CM071625.1, read as the reverse complement.
CCAGCTGTAACCCTAAACTTACCTTTAAACATTGTTAGCCCCCCTCTCGCTTCACACAGACACACACACACACACCTCAGCTCACCCTGAGCCAGCCCAGTGGCCTGACCTTGCCTCCTCTCCATTTTAACTCTCCCATAACTTCACACAGAGCTGAACTTGTGGCCCTGAACGCCGCCACAGATGTGCACCCTCATACGCGCACACATAAATGCTTCCGATCTTGTCTACCCAGCTCTCCTCGCCGTATGTGTGATCCGTCTTCATAAAACTGTCTCATAGAAGGGGCTGTTACACAACATGTTACCTAAGATTACAGACAAATGTTGCATCTGAAATCAATCACTGCTTCATAATGCAGGGAAATCAGTGGAAAACAGTGAGTCAGTAGGAAAAACCATAAAGCAATATCACACTCTGTCCAGGCCATCTTTTTGCACACATGTTGAGCCATTTGTTGCACATCATAGTTACTTAAAAACAGCATTATGAAGCTGTGATGATAGAGAATAGTGTGGCACAGTACCGTAGCCATCAGAGGTGATCACACTGGTGTCTATTTGTCGCGTGTCGCCCGTGTTTACTTGTCGATTTTTGATGGATGCCGCGTCAGCACAGAGCAGATCGAGCTGGTTGGAAGTCAGACACTAAAACGGTATAGAGAATCCAGTCGGTTTTCAAAGTAAAACACCCTGTGCAGACTTCCAATCGTAAAAACAGACAAATAGGTCAACAATTTAATAATGTAGCCAGTGGTAGAAGCACATAAACCAAGGGAAAATGACCAAATCTCAGCAAGTTAACAAAATCTGGAAGGTAAAGTGCCTGAAGTCGCATTGAGAATGAACCAAAACAGCAAAAACATCTCTCTGAAAACATTTTCTTCATAAAGTAGTGTAATCTTTAGTTACTCAAATAGGAGTTCATTTGTTGGGACTATTTTCAGCTGCGGATTAATACACATTTGGCGTTCTAGTGAGGATTAACGATCCGGCAAGGTGAGGTTAAAAGGAAGTTTTTCCTTGCCACTGTCGCCAAGTGTTTGCTCATTGTGGGAAATGTTGAGTCTCTGTAAATAATATTATAAAGCGTACGGTGTAGACCTACTCTGCATGGAAAGTGTCATAGAGGAGATAACTTCTGTCTGTGTAGCGTTATATAAAAAAAATTATTTTCTTTAGGGCACAGCTAATGGTGACCCATGTCAAATAAATAAACATTAACAACCATGGCACAGAAGAAGAAGATGTATCAGACCTTTGTTAGTAGGATATATTCATATTTGGGAAACACAGGAAACCAAAAATGTACCACGCACTGTCTTTACAGCACATTTGCTGTTAACTATGGGTAAAAAATGACGTGATTTGATGCCATGCAACATGGTGAGTGTGTTTTTAAGTGCTCTTGCCCTTCTTACAGCGAAAGTTGCTTCATTTTGAGCATTTTGTAGGATGCCAAAAAAAGGCCTTAAATCCCTTCATCTGTCTTCCAATCTTAACACCACCTTCTTCCCTCTTCCTCCTCCTTTCCCAATATTCTCAGAAACCAGAATATCGGAGAGAAAAAAACAAAAGCGGATGCATTTCTTGGCCCTGGACGTACATCAGCTCACTTTCATTGTGAGTTTTTTACCCCCCTCTCTCTCTTCTTCTGTGGTCATTGGAAGGTCATACACTCGTGAAACATCCGTTGGGTTTCTCTCCCAATTCACAACCATCCGCTCTCCAATATATTCTCACATTCTCTGCAGTTATCACATTCTCAGATGTTAGTCAAGAGGGCAAGAGGTCTTATGGATTCGGAGAATACCGAAGTGTCATGCACACACACACACACACCTACACACACACCACAGCGTCTGGCCAACCCTTGTTCTTTGGTTGACCCTTGCCTCTCTCTTCTGTGCTCTCACCCCGTAACTTAATGCTTATTTTCACATCGCACGCACACAAAAGATAGAAAAACACACACACAAAAAAAAAAATCGCTCTCAACCCACCAAAATAGATATCCAGGCTGTCTGTCTCACCTTAACAGGTTCTCTCTCACCCTCATTTATCTCCCCTGTCGTCGCACAAACACACATACACACTCACGAACACACACACACACACACAGCCCCAGTGTGTGCTGACCTAGGAGTAACTCAGTGAAGTCAGCCAATAAAACACAGAGGTATCGTCGGCACGTAACTTGACATTCTAGTGGTTTGTTTGGATAACCTCTCGCTGCGCGGAACCAACACACACACACATGTACACACACACACACACACACACACACACACGGACTACAGCACAGTATTTTACATTTACGACTCTCTAGATCCTGCAGGACCCCACCGCCTCGCTCGGCCCCCAGCGTTGCCCTTTCGTCCACCCCGCCACACACACATATTTAGTCTACCAACCCTCTGTTTTCCCAGCAATTATCTCCAAACTAAACAATTACCCAAAAGCGGTAACTACAGACCAGAGTTATTGTGAAAGCCATATATTTTTTTCTTTTTTCTTTAAGCAGCAGGCGTCACTCTAAGAATGGCAGTGTCGGTCAGGTTATGAAATGTCTCAACAATTATTGGATGGATTGCCATGAAATTTGACAAAACACATTCGTGATCCCCAGAGGATGAATCGTAATTACTGTAATTACAGCAGGTCATGTTTTTTTATTTGTCTTGGGTCCATATTTGTTCAATTGTCAAAGTTAATTTTGGATTGGAAAAGAAAAAAAAAAACTTTTACTCCGACTTACAAACTTAAAATCAAAAGCTTTTTTATCAACTTTGTTTTTTAATTTGAAACATGTCGTTAAATTTACGAGAGCTCTGAAGCCTTATGAGAGACTTTTTGGGACAACATGACACAAAATGTAACATTGGTCACAATAACAATAAGTTATTTGAGGCAATGTGTATAATTGTGAGTTGCAGCTTTCTTGTATAGTTCTGAATTTATCTCCAAATGCCCCCTTTTTTTTCACAATCTGCTGTGGTTTTGATTTTGTTTTCCCTTCCTGTGCATCAACAGAGCTGCTCCTTTCTTAATCTGATGTGTTAAAGCAGCATTGAGTCACTTTCTACCATAAAACGATGGTTTAAAATCATGTTGGTCCTGCACTGACTTGCAATCAGGTGAATGGTGTCTCTGTCGTGTAACTTTGAGCTCCGAAACTGGACTTTTATGGAGAATATGTTCCCTGCAGTTCCCTCAAACGTCCACTTGAGGCTGGCACTAGAAGTGAGTCAGTCTCCATAAGTCCCCATGTTCAAATGTCCAACTTCACAGCAGAAATAAACATGTTTACAGCCTGGTACAAAAAACAGTTTTGGTCTCTGTAGCTAATTTCCCCGTTCATGACAACTGTACTGAGGGTGAATTTATATACAACTCACCTGTTCAGATTATATTAAGGCTTAAAGTTATGCAGGATTGTGCTGTTAAATATGGCTTTTTTGAGCACCCAGGCATTATTCAGCCCGCCTCACTTTCACCAAGAGTCATGAGGTAAATCTAAGGAAATATGAAAAATACTCAATATTTTTGGACATTTTTACTGGTGAATTCCCGGTTTTACCTTTTTTTTTTGTTTCCCCTTGAAACATGAATTCTGATGAAAGGCACGATTAGAAATTGCTCTGCTTTAAAGTGTCACAAAGGTTCAAAAATCAGCACACTAACCGGATCAAGTCTGACAATTTCAATAATTTACATTACAAACTGACTCGTAAAATCTCTAGAAACGCTTTCCTAAACTCCAGATTTGGCGTGAGACCTGTTCCCACTGTCTCTGCCTAACAAATATGTTTTCATAATTCAACCCTGGACTCAAATTCCACAAAATCTTCCATTTACAAATCAAAATCTTGTGTTCAGCTTCTGCTTCGGAGTTTTGATGTGGTTTCACTTTGTGATTTACGGGTCGGTTGTTGGATCAAAGCTTCATTCACCTCTTATAAATCATTACATGTAGCCTTAATGATTTCCTTAAATTTCCCTCCTTAATTGCTGTTTGTACTTGCATGCGTGTGTGGTTGCTATAGTTTCTAGTTTATATAACTTTAAAGGCAAACTATGTATTTTTTTGACAACATATATGTGCACACATTGCTTGCCTGTGTGTGTGTGTGTGTGAACTCCTTTTCTCCCTGCTGTGTGTTCCAGGTCTGTATTTATGAGTCTCTGGGCTCCCACTGAAAACCAAATCTTCTTTAACTTTTACCTCGACATGACCCTCAGCTTAGCCCGTGTGTGGATGGATAGGTGGAAGTGTGTGTGCGTGTGAACGCGGTGCCAACAGTGTCATCGTTACCTCACTCCGACCTCTGTGAGAACAGAGCGAGTCGTTTTCACCTCTTTACCTCACCGAACTCCCCCGCAGAACACACTTTCTTTAGTCTTTGAGTGTGTGTGTGTATTTTTATGTAAGGACAGCGGATCAGGATTACCTTTACCTCTCACCTAATCCTGACCTTGACCCCTCAACAAAAACTCTCTTTCACAATATAAAACATTGTAATGGCGACGTTTTTCACTCTGAGCTTCAAAGGAGCACACTGAGGTTTTGGGGAAACTGGCACATTAGTCATTTTACCTGTTAAGTTATGAGAACACAGACACCAAAAATCATCCAAGAGCACCACATAGATCATCCACTGCACTTCAGCGCACACCAGGAAGACTCTAAATTTTGGGCCAAGACTGTCATTTTTAGGTAACAAAAGTTTCATGACCTCAGATTGGATGTGAAAATTGTGTAAATCTGATACTTTGGGGTAAATAAATCTATCTAAATAGATTTAATGCGAGTTTGAACTTGCTGAAATGCCAATTACGGGATAATGGTAAATGTTTCAACATAGTGTAACAGTAGCATAAAGTCATAAAGCATGACTCTGCATTTCCAGTTACATAATATTGGTCTAAAGTTTGCTAACGTTAGCTTGCATTGTATTTTTACCATAGACTGCATATAACGTGGACATAGCCTTTGTGGCTTTGCCCACCAGCATCTCGACAGCCTCCTGGCTAATCTAGAAATGGGTTGGACTTTTTAACATTGGAACTTATGGAAATTGACTCACTTCTGTAGCCAGCCTCAAGTGGACGTTTGAGGAACTGCAGTTTTTGGCACTTCTGCATTGGCTTCATTTCACAGGTTGCCACTTGGTTTAGACCATTCTCGTTTATTTAATCATAATTTTATATCGTAGTTTTGTTATATTTAGATGGTACTAACTTCAACACAACAGCCATCCAGTGTTGTGATGGTCAAAAGGTGAAGTCCAACATTGAACTTCTTTGGAATGCTGCCTTCAAATGGAACTTGTGAGCTTGTAGTTACCGCATGGAAAGTCACATACATAATATGCTTGGCATTCAAGTGGTAAGTAGTGAGAACACCGCTGCTAGGCAACAGAAACATGGATGGCAAAAGAAGCAACCAATTTAGAAAGCAAGTGATAAAGTGATGCAGGAAATGCAAAGGCCTAATGAAAAGATGAGGCCCTATTGAGAAATATGTTCCTTAGACATTATAAACGTACAAAGAGAAGCACTACAACCACTGAAAAATTAACTTCCATGGCCTTTTCGCCAACGTTAGCAAACATGTCACAACCCATGAACTCTTGGCTCTTCAACACGAGCAGCTGTATATGCAACCGGATTGTCCTGAATCATCAGGAAGTATTTCTACTTCTGCGTTGAACTCTTTCATTGCTGCTAGTCGTCGTCTTCTTATTTTATTCCTAAATTACTGATATATTGCTCATGTGGATACCCGACATGAAGGGTAAGGGCGGGCGATGGCTGCCTCCCTCTAGCCCTGCACTACGGTATGTGGTACCTGTCATCAGTGACAGAGAACAAGGCTGCTATTACAAAAAAAAAAAGAAGAGAAAGCTATAACATGATAATTTATACAATTCACGTTGCAAAATGCTAACATCTGTGAGGAGAGAATCATCTGTAATTTTAAAAATTCAGAGCAGTGCACGCCAGGCGACGATTCCTTAAATACCGTTTCAGAAATGAAGAACTTCACCTTTTCTCACAGTGTAAAATATCCTGCTCAACCTTGACTGGGGCTCCTCTGGTGCCGTGGTTAATGTTACTGTCTCCACCCTGGTCCTCCACTGGCTTCAGCTTGAGTTTAATAACGGACAGGCCGACCACAGAGATTTCACAGATATCCGAACATTGTCAACTGCTACCTTCACAGCTGTGTGTGTGTCGGTGGGTTTGTGTGTGTTGTACTTCAATGCTAATGGATGTGACTCATGTCTAGTGACTCCTTCAATGCCCCTCCGCCTTCATATGCATATATTTGCTAGTGTGTGTGTGTGTGTGCTTGTGTAACATCTCTATAACATCTCTAATACACTCTGACCATGGATGCTCCACAGATTGGCCCAGGGTGTCATCTTCTCTCTCTGGTGGTAAAAAGCAGACGATCCTTCGCACACGAGGTGCACATTTAAGCCCTAAAACTAATATAATTTTGGCAGAACTTGTGTGTTTCTGGAATGTGGAGCACTTTAATGTAACTGAAAATTAGTTTCGCGCATATTCGTCTGCTGCAGGATGCATGTCCTCAAAAGGCAGCTACTGTATAGCGGTGGGTTTAACGTTCGGCTCAAGGAATCATGGATGGAGGTAAGGGTCAGTCCTTCGTCAAGCTGCTGAATCTTACAGATCCTAACGGCATCGTAAGTGACCATATAAAAGTCCAAACAAAACTAAACTAAAGTGTTTTTGGCCATTGTGATGTTGTCTACATGCATGCTGCCTCTTGTAGACAGTTTTTTTTAAGATTCGGCTCACCTCATGATCGGTAGACTGGTCACCAAAAAGTCTACGTAGACAATTTCATTTGTATATTTTTGTATACTAGGACACACTGGCTGAACTCCCCTCACGTTTATTCAATCCTCTGATGCAGACCTCCTCAGTTTTGTTCCACCAGGTGGCTTTCTTACCAGGTTTAAAACCTTTCTCCGACTTTGCTCCCTTGACTTGGAATAATTTGCAGAACTGATTACATCTTACCAATCTAGTCTCCTTGGAAAAAATTTAAAGCCATGTTAAATATCCATGTAACTGATGATTGCAGCTACCTTAATGGAGCTTGACTTAGTCCCATCTTTGTGACTTTGATGTTTGTATTCTCTGTCGATTAATATCTTTTATTTTCTAATCATACTGTAACTAGTGTCTTGGCCAGGTCTCCCCCTGGAAAAGAGATTTCAATCTCAAGGTAGTTCCTGGTCAAGTAAAGGTTAAATAAATACAATTTAGCCTCCCTGAAGGTTCATTTCAATTCATAAGCGTCTAATAATTGCTTCTGACATTAGCAGAAGCAGTACTGCGCAAGCTACTGCCTACTTTAGTCGTCAAAACATCTCATACAAGGCGGTTAGGTTTTCCTTAGAATGGTTTTCCCAGTACAGTTTGTTCTGCTGGCCCATCAGCAGCTCTACTGGAGCAGTTTGGAGGCTGTAGGGAAATGAAGAATGGGGAACGCCTTTATTTTGCTAATCTATAGTTTTCCTGGCAGTCTATGGGTCAGACTTCCTCTCACAAACCACCTCTATAATCTTGTTGTCATCCTAACCACTGCTGGAGTGGCGTTTGCTGAAGACAGGGAGGACATTTATTACATCTTTCCATGAAAATGTACAATAATTTATAACATTCTTACTACTTACATAGTAAATCATGGAGAGTTTAATACTTTAAGTTAGGAGGTTGGACACTCATTTGGACTTTGTAGCTGTTCAATCAAGTCAGTCTTCCACTAAGCAGATTCACCTTTCTTGCCAATAACGATGCTGGATCTACCTGAGACAATCCACCATTATACATTACGACACCTAAAAGAGATGCACATGCGTGTTTACGCTTGTAGGACACAAAACTGTCAACAAAACAACTAGAAACTACATCCCAAATTCCAACAGAGTTGGGACGCTGTGTAAAACATAATTTGGCCTGGAGGACGCAACATCCGTGATTTCCAAAAGCAATTTGAAACGTGAAGTTGAGAGAAGTTGACGGTGTTTCTTGAAGTTGTTAATATCTGGCTTTTTCTTTGCGTGATATCTTAATCTTGATTTGCATTTTAATTAACTGTGTTAAACTGTGTTTATCGACAAGTTTTTCTCAAGTGTTCCCGAGTTCACGTAGTGATATCCTCAGTTTGTATTGATCTTTATACTGTATTCAGTTGAATATAGGTCAAAAAGGACTTGCAAGTCATTGCATTCTATTTTTATTTATGTTTTACACAACGTCTCAACTTTTTTGGATCGGGTTTGTATATTTCGAAATGTGGCTGCTGAAGAACAGACGCTCTGCACTTCTGAAACGTTTCCAGTGGACATTGAAAAACCATGACCGAGTCCAGCTGGAACTCGCCACAGCTGGATCCTGTCTACGTTTGGGGAGATTGGAGAGTGACAACTTTCTGCTAGGGGAACACAGGTGGATGCTTATTGAACTAGCAACTTAATTTTTATTGACTTTATCTGGCAAGAAGATGACGTTGACGTGAGCAAGAGTCGGGTTCTCGAGGTTTCTGCCTCTTAAAGGACGTTTTTCCTTGCCACCATCACCAGGTGCTTGCTCATGGTGGGAATCGTCGGGTCTCTGTATATAAAACTATAAAGAGTACAGTCTAGACCTGCACTTCTGAGCCAATTATACTTGTACAGGTGTCTTTTAATGGTATTTACTTGGTTATACTTTAGTTTTTATTGTATATATTGATCATAGTCAGTCTTAAGTTTATGCATATACATTGTCCTCTTGCAGGGTTGCAATGTCATGCAAATATATGCCGCACATTTGTTTGCAAAACATTACAAGGAACTAAATTTCAAAGCAGTTTTTCTGAATGATTTAACGTGTTTGTCATAAAAGTTTATTGTATATGAATTTCAACACGTGCAAGAACTCTTTTGATTATTTTTTTTTAAATATGGACATAAACTGTCTTCAGACTGACACAGATCTTTATGAGCTCAGCTGATCAAAAGCATCACACTCCATAATAATTCATGAAGTGATTGTGTTTCTCATGAAGGAAGGAGTCAAACCTCTCAGCTACCATCGCTCTCTCTGCTGCTCTGTTAAATTCCAAACGTGGCATCCAGCTGAAATTAAAAAGCCCCGCACTGACCGTTCTCTTACCCCGCAGTAACGACTGTTATTGTTCCTCAACTGGCAAAACTCGCCGCGCACATTTTCAGAGTGAAGGCATTTGAGAAATTTCGCCCACCTGTGTTTCCTTAAGTGGTGATGTCTTGGCGAAGTGAGGCAGCTTTTTTTTTTTTCTTTTTCCAAACCCGTGACATGAAAGCTCTCCGCTGAGCACAGACACACAAGCTGACAGATGTGTGCATATGTATGTGCGCATGATGTGTTAATGTATGGACTCGTTTTTATCAACAGTACTGTTTTACAAGCACATGAACATGATAAACACTGCAGGAACGCGTGAGGAACGCGTATAAAGCCATAGAGGAATGTGTTTTCGCTCTTTAATGAGGTTCATCAAGCCAGTGAGGCGTCAACGACCGAGCCTCTTCACACGCGAGGTGAAGAAATGGGCAGGATGGAGGGATGAGGAGGTGTACAAACATCATGTCAATTAGTTATTTCCATTAAGAACTCATAGTAGAACACTGCGCTCTCAGTATGCAGGGTTCCTTGTGGTTCCTATAGTCTATGAAAGTAGAATTGGAGCCAGGGCCTTCATCTATCACCCACTTTTGGTTCTGGAGGCAGACCCCCTCTCCACATTTAAGAGTCAGCTTAAGATGCTCCTTATAGAGCTTATAGTGAGGGATAGGGTGAGTCCTGAACCATCCCTTAGTTATGCTGTTATAGGTCTAGACCAATGCCGAGCCTGAGTGACGTCACCTGTAGGTTTCTGAACGCCGCAATGTTGGATGTACTGCTTCTTCTGCCTCCCGGTTAATCTAAATATCGGCAAAGACGTGGATCATCGGCAGACCTGAGGCGAGCTGAATGACAACTGGATGCTTGAATAAACCCGTCTGTAACGGCACTAAACTGTCAATCAAGCGGTGACGCTGTTAATTATGCAAATTGCGGGGCATAAAATCAAAAGAAAAAAGAGGAACGCTGCGTTAAGCCGAAGGGAATCGAGCAGATGATTCTCTGTCAATGACCGCTTTCGCATTATATGAGTCATATGACTTTTAATAGTGCGGTTTAAAAAAACGAAACATACCTGCAGCCCGTCAGCATTCGAGGAGTCTTCAGCTGCAGGGATTTCAGATCTGAAATGACAACATGAAAGGAAATATGTGATTTTGTTGACACCCCCGTTTCCAAAAGATGTTGAACGCTGAAACTTGAATTTGATGCCAGCACAACACGTTTCAAAAAAAAAAAAAGTTTGGACAGTGGCAACAAAAGACTGGAAACGTTGTGAAATGTTGAAAGAAAACAGCTGGTGGAACATCCCACAATTAACTGGCAACAAGTCAGAAACACGATTAGGTATAAAAAGACTCATCCCAGAGGTCTTTGTGAAGTAAAGATGAGGAGGAGTTCACCACTCCGGGCTGAAGAGGAGAGGTACCCTCTGCTTGTTGTCGCTGCACGGTTCAAAAGCAAGCATCTATGATGGTATGTGGGTGAATTAGCGCACATGGCATGATGGGTAACCTGCACGTTTGTGAAGGCACCATTCATGCTGAATATTTACATGTTTTAGAGGTAGATGACGTCTTTTTCAGTGACGACCTCGCTTATTTCAGCAAGACGATGCCAAACCACATTCTGCACGTATCCCAACGGCACGGAGACCCGGCTTGTCGCCTATTGAAAATGTTTGAATTATTATTCAAACTCAGACTGACTGAAACTGATTCAAACTTACTGAATCATTATGAAACATAATATACGACAAAGGAGACCCCGAATTGTTGAGCAACTGAAATCCTACATCAATCAAGAATGGGGGGAAAACTTTTCAAAATTACAGCAGCTCGTCTCCTCGGTTCCCAGATGAGTTCCCAGACACGAGGTGATGCAACAGAGTGGTAAACATGACACACTGTCCCAACTTTTTTGATCCAAATTGAAAATAATTTTCCAAAAACAATAAAAATCTCTCAGTTCCAACATCTGATGAGTTCTCTTAGGGCTATTTTCAATTAAATATGGGGTTTCAGTGTTTTGCACATCATCACATTTTGTTTCTATTTACATTTTACAAAGTGTGCATTTTTTTTTTTGGAAACGATGTTGCATATTAAAGAATATGATCCGCAAAGATGAAAACAGATGTGATGTTTGTAAGGCAACAACGAGGGGGATGTTTTTCCCCTTTAAGATTTCCATTTTTGGTCAACTTCGACTCACTGGAAGAAACTTTTTCTTTTCTTTTATAAAGTAATAAAGATGCACGTTAACTGTGGTGGAGTAGCATACTTAGACATTTTTGGAAGACGTTGTTCATACCAGAGCCCGAAAAAGAACAACAGTTAAACGTTTTAAAGACTGAAAAAAAAAAAGGAACAAACAAAAGATACTTGAATGATAACTGAAGGGAGCGACGAGAGGGCAAGCAGGTTGGAGACAGGAAAAGTGAGACAAATCTACGAGTGCAGTCTATAAAACTGAAGGTGAAGAGAACGCGGCAGGATTTACAGGACGAGAAGAAGAAAAATGAGATTAAGGAGAAAGAAGAAGACAGATTCAGTGATCGAGGTAAAACTGAGGTTTGCTTTCCAAATCTGAAAAGTTGAAAAACTTGATTCCCCATGATGACGGTAAATCTTATATTCCACATTATACAGCCTGCAGTGTGTGTGTGTGTGTGTGTGTGTGTGTGTGTGTGTGTGTGTGTGTGTGTGTGCAGTCTATATAAATCTACAACATGTTTTCTTTTGCTCTGCTCGAGTGGAATATTTTTCTAATGAGTGTTTTATTTCTGACTCCGATCATCACATGAACGAACACACACACACACACACACCATCAGAGACGAGCATATGGAAATGAAATCAAGTGGGAGACAGAGGGCTTGCAGAGGCCAACACACACACACACATTTATATACACACACAGACCACTCATACTTTGATCTGCAGCATATTTGTAGTTTTTTTTAGTGCTCTCTTTTCGCTCGTACACAAATCCACGCACGATGGGCGCACACCTGAACCGCAGCACCTCTATCCGTCCTTTGTCTCGACGCCGCCCACCTCGCAAACGCACACCTGGCAGACGAAACATGGAGGACGTCAAAACAAAATCGCCAAAAAACAGCACAAATATGCGTGTGTGTGTGTGTGTGACCTCACACTTCTCCTCGGTGACTCCGTGCACGTTTACATGACGTATATGTGTACAAGAGTTCACGAGTATAGGAAGAGGAATATAACATGCATGTTTGTGCTTGTATGTGTGCGTGTGTGTGTGTGGGTGAGCATTTATGCCAAAACCAAAACATCCAGGTTTCACAACAGTTAAGACATCAGAGGTTGTGCCCTTCATCGCCTTGTTCCATCACTACGCCGTGAGTGTGTTTGAGAGAGTCACCAGATAATACCTCTGATCTTTTATCGCTTTGATTTTATTGCAAACGGCTGCAGATTCACCTGCCAGACAACATGCTCATTCAGCCTCCGCAGACTTTTTTTGGCCTCCGCTTCACCCAGACAACCCCAGCGCTTCAGCCAAATAAAAAAAAAAAGAAAGAAGAAGAAGAAGATGAAGAAGAAGATTAAATGTGAATGCCATACTTTTCAAAAGCAGACTGTCTTAAGCTCTGAAAACTTCAAAAGCGTTGGAATGATCCTGCATCCTCTGAATTTTTTGGCAAATGACACTCGGTTGGATTGTTTCATGCAAAACAGCTTATAGCTCCGGGAGGGCAGACATGTTTAGCACAGGTGGCCACCAAAAAATTTTTTATACAAACCTCGACTATGGTGGCCCAGAGAATGCAAAAACATCACAGGAAACAAATTTTTACGAAAGAAAACAGGGAATATCGGATTAGACGCTGAGATTCTCGTGAGTTTTATCTCACAGTAATCTCTCGGGCCACCGCACTGGTGACTAAAAACTACAACGACGGTTCACATAGTCAAAAGTAGCGAAGAAAAGATGAAAAATTCACCTTTAAAATTTTTAGGACATCTATTATTTCATTTAAAGGAATTAATGATGTAAAACTATTGGTAGAGAAGCAAGAGGGAGGTCGGGCATCTGAGAGGCAACGGAGGGAAACCAGCTGTAGAGTTGTTGTATTTTTTGAGAATGGAAGGTTTAATTTCGATGAAATAAGGGTTTATTTTTCAATGAATTAAGATGTTTTCTTCGCTGAAATAAGGTTTTTGTTTTGGTGACTTAAGGGTTTATTTTTTTAGTAAACGAAGGTGTTTTCTTCTAGTGAATTAACGTGTTTTTTTGGTGAATCAATGGTTAGTAATTTCGATAAAATAAGGTTTAATTTTTCAATAAATTGCAGTATTTTTGGGTGGATTAAGGTGTTTTTTTTTTACCTGTGAATTAATGGTTTGTTTTTAGATAAATCAAGGTTTCTGTTTTGGTGAATTAAGGAATTATTTTGACCGAGTGATTTGATGTTATGAAGTCTGGTGGCTTTTCTAATTAAACAAAAAAGGTTTTACTCTTTGACAAAGACATTTATTTCCATAATTTTGTCAGACAACAGCTATCCAAGTCAGTCAACGGAAAACAAGCTCTTTTAGTGAACATACTTTGGTGCAAAAGTGTTTTGTAGTATAAGTATTATTTTACAGCCAATTTTGCAACTGCCTGAAATGAGGAACACAATTACTCAGACACAAAAACTTCAGAAAATACGGTCTAGGTTGAAAAATACACAAGTTGCCCTTTAAATAAATAAGGTCTAACATATAACTGAGTTTTAGAGGTGTTACCTTTGGACAGAGCCAGGCTTGCTGTTTCCAGTCTTTATGCTAAATTAGCTGATCGCCATCTGGTCTAGCTCCATATGTAGCGTACAGACGAGAGCGTGGTATCAATCTTGTCATCTTAATCTTGGCAATGAAGAGAATAAGAGCATTTCCCAAAATATTGAACAATTTCTTTAATTGATTCATGTCATGCCTCAGACTTGCAGCTCTGGTTTGGGGCTACAGATCTGATCCAGGCTTTCAGTCGATGGCAGTTCAAAGTTGATTTGATTTATCATGAGGTCGTTCTTAGCTCATCGCGGCACAAAAACACATATTTATGTTTGCAACCCGTTGCATTTCTTTTTGCGGGCACATTCACCAGTTCTTATGCAGCCATAAATGTCTGCAGATCCACTGAGAAAACAAAATGTCTGTCAGGATTTCAACACTGCTTTGTGTTTTTCACTGATTCAATCTGCCCTGTTTGCAGCAGATTTCTCGGACTGATACAAGTGGGCACAATATGTTTTACACACAGTAAACAAGCTTTTTTTTTTATTTAGTCTGCCAGCTTGTTGTCGTTGAGAGATGTTTTGTTAATGCGAAGCTTCAGGACGATGTCATCGTCAGCGCTGGGAGTTTATTTTAGGGTTGTGTTTGTGCAGGTTTTCTGATGTGGATCAGATTCGTTGCGGCGTTCTTTGTATCTAACCTCAACGTTTTTACTCGTGTCCGTCCACATATCTTCGTCAGCATGTCTCCACAGGAGTTTGGACAATGGGTCGGAACAAATGAGCTGAAAGAAAAAGTGACAAAGAAGTTGTGGACTGGTTCGAAAATGTGTCCTTAAAACTCGTGTAAATTGATGACAAACATACGTTTAAAGAAGGTAAAGGAAGTTCTGATGGCAAAGGTACTATCCAATACGGCCATTGTAAATGTCTGTTCAAGGTAACAACTTACAGGACCATGTTAGACATTTCATGCCAATGGTCAACACAGTCAGAAGACTCAACCAGGGTCATGTTCGATTGTGTTTGTCTATACTGAATAGCCTACATGACAATTCATGAGTGAGGTTCATTCAAATGAGAATGAGTGAGTGCAAAACCAGTTGTTGGTATTCTCGTAGTTCAGTTAGTATTTTGGTAGAAATGAAGTTTATGTCCTGCGGATTCGTCCGTTGGACCACATGCGTCTGGCTGAGAACTCTAGTTCATAAAGTAGAACGGAAATCAAGCAGATTCATAAAGTCACTGAATGCAGATGTTTTCCTCTGCTTGCAACCTTTTGAACTTCCAGATAGCAGCTTCAGTCGCGGCGGCAGCTCAGATAAGATGGCCGACATTATCGAAACAATCTGACCTTCACTGGCAGGAGTTCATGAACTCTTAGAAGATGATAAGACTCTCAGTGTGACTTCCTGTCTCTGCTTGTTCAGATAACAATGGTAGATGTCCAAATAAGATTTTCAGGTTTAGTAACCTTTATCCTTTTTGGAGTTGAAAACAAACTGTCAGAAAAAAAATTGCCTTTGCCAACTTTTAATTTTATTTATTTTAGTAAGTAGAAGGAAGTAATTGCACCAGAGTCAGTAAACAGTTAATTTGCATCTGTTGTCTTCTGGGTAGGTGGACAAAAACCAACCAGAACTCAAGAAATAGTCTGTTAAATACAAGACAATCATTGGTGGTGACAGTGAGTTTGAGGCTGGTTTTAAACACTGCAAAGCGTCTACCTCGTGACTACTTCAACGGAGAAAGCAGACTGACCGAAGTATGTTTTGGCTGTTCCTACAGTAGGCCAAACTGGACTAACTAAACAGTTAAATAAATAAAGCTTCAAGCAAAGAAGAAGCTAGCTGCCACTAAATCTAAAAATTTAATTAATGACACATTTTTGAAAAGTTCATGGCAGTTTGTCACCGTAAAATCTACAGACATTTTAAAATATGGAATAAAACACTGTCCTTAAACGTGAAATCAACGGTACTGATGTCCTTTTATTATAATATTGGAAAAGGTTATACCGTAATATAAAATTCTGGCAACATGTTCATGGAATGTTGTTTTTTTTTACTCGATCGATTTGATCGAGAGGCGAAAACCGGAGCGACCCGGAGGAAAAACCCCGACAAACATGTACTGTGACCAGATGGGAAAGTCAAGTACAGTTTTTTTTTCCCGTTTAAATGAAACGGTGGTGAACCGGAGCAACCCGGAGAAAACCAAAAGGTGTGAATGTGATCAGTGTTCCTAAAAACAGCCTGACACATTCACACCTGGAAAGCACTACGTTATATGAGTAATATACATAATGCAAGAAAGCCGAACAAAGCTAACGTCCGAATAATAGCTTCAAAAACATTCCACCAACAAGAAGAAGAGCGTTCCTTCCCATGTTCAGCGATGAAAGCTCTGGTGTGAGTCTGCAAACACTGGGCGATGTCGGCGTCATTGGCGGCATCCTCTTGCAAAATCGCAGTCTGCACCAGTCCTTTGCTGCCGTACCTCTTCTGCAGGTCTTTCTGCACGGCCTTGCACACCTTCTTGATGTCCTTACCGTCTGTGCAGAAGTTTCCCGCCACAGTGAGCCCCTCCATGGTCTGGCTAACCAGAGTCTTCATGTGGGCCGCCCACTGCTCCTGGGTACGGCTCTGCAGAGTGTTACACTTGTGTAACAGTCTTAAGGTCAGCATGGTGACAAACAAACGAAGCTGCTTCTGACTGTCTGTCTCGATTGGAGACTCGCAGCCAGAAGCAGAAGGAGCTGCAGGCTCCGTGGTGGTCATCGGTGAGTTCATTATATCGATAAGAGTCGTCTTCCTTCTCTGGGATCCTTGAATCTGGTGAGTTTTCTGTAGCAGTGTTGGTGCACTTATAGAGACAGTCCAGATCAAAGACTCTAGAATGTGTGACATCACATGAGACACACCTCCTATTTACCATTTATGGACATGTCAAAGACAAACTACTTCAAAAGGTGATTTGATTTGAGCTCTAGCGTTTCCATGGCAACCTCCCTGCTGGAAAATGAAGCCAATTGAAGTAAAGTGCCGAAAAGCTGCAGTTCCTCAAACGTCCACTTGAGGCTGGTTGCAGAAGTGAGTCAGTCTCCATAAGTCCCCATGTTAAAATGTCCAACTTCACAGCAGAAATAAACATGTTTACAGCCTGGTACAAAAAACAGTTTTGGTCTCTATAGCTAATTTCCCCGTTCATGACAACTGTACTGAGGGTAAATTTATATACAACTCACCTGTTCAGATTATATTAAGGCTTAAAGTTATGCAGGATTAAGAGCGTGGACGCTTTGATTGACAGGTGGGTGGAGTTACAGGCTTTTTAAAGCACCCAGGCATCATTCAGCCCGCCTCAGGTCTGCCGATGATCCACGCGAAGTGGCAGCGGTCAGAACTACATATTTTTTAGCTTTAAAAGCTGTGGGTGACATCACCTTTACGCTGTCCATTCTTTATACTGTTGTTGATGTTAACCCCACATATATTCCATCTTTTCATATCTGCATGCTGACACCACAGAGTATCATTCTTACACTTGCACACTCAACGTGAACTCTGCTGGCAGGCGAATGACTCAGGTGTTTTTCCACACATATATGTGTGTGTGTGTGTGTGTGTGTGTGTGTGTGTGTGTGATTACGCAGCCTGTGAGTATGATTTGTGCAGAAGAAACATGTGTATCGAGTGTGTTTGTGTGCGACAGCAGAGACTTGTATGTTTGCGAGTGGAATGTGTGTGTGTATACACGTGTGTGTGTGTGTGTGTGTGTGTGTGTGTGTGTGTGAGTGAGAGAGAGAGAGAGAGAGTCAGGTGTCAAGTTTACCCCCTGATCGACCCAACCTGGGAATGATCTAGTCTCAGCAGGGGAAGCCAAAACTGCTTCTCTATATGTGTATGTGTGTGAAGGTGTGTTATGTGTGTGTGTGTGTGTGTGTGTGTGTGTGTGTGTGTGTGTGTGTGTGTGTGTGTGTGTGTGTGTAACCCAGGGATGACTCACAAACCATCTGGAGGCCAGATGCAGGTTAGAAAACTACTCTCTCTCCTTGCTCCCTCCTTCCCTCCAGTTGCTGTTAGTTCCCTTAGTTAACCCATGAACTTTGACCTCTGTGCTGTGGCATGGGTGTGTGAGTTTCAGGCTTGTGTGTGTGTGTGTGTGTGTGTGTGTTTTCCTGGTTGAGTAAACGGCGAGATCGTGACCTTTCTCAGAGGTGGCGAACTCTCCCTCGGTGACCTCTGGAGTTCAAGTTCACTGATTGACCCTGTTCCCGTTCAAACAGCCTCCATCTTTTCTTCCTTTTGCGACCTCTTTGTCAGCTCCACCTCGGACAGTGATTAACTCTGGGAGACTAAAATGTGTCGCAGGCTTCTCACAGAGTAAGAAGACTGTACTGTACAACAAGCAGCTCCGACTACGCAATCTGATTGGTCAAGTAGACATTTAAAACAGCGCCGTTTCCATGGTGACAAGTCGAATAAAGTCATGAATCTGAAGCGCTTTTTCTTGGTCTCAAAGGTAAAATTAGGATGTTCACCAGAAAAATGTCCAACAAATGCTCTTGAAAATATAAAACATATACTGCTATACACAGAATGAAATCAGAGGAGAGTTTTTGAGATAATCCGTGAACCACAGTCGGTCTATATCGACTATGACCTCCTGTTATGATAGTTAAATCAACTTTGTTGTATTGTTTGGTGCTGGTAGACCCCCTCATTAAGACTGGTGTGTAATTTTTTAAAGACTAACAGTCGACTAATATTCACTGATTTTTTGGAAATCACTACATCAATAATTTGTGTTTTCCCCCCCCAACACATTTTGACCTTTGGACTTTACAACACTGAGGGGAGTTATTGGAAATGCTTGGATCACCTCCTCCATCAGCTGTGCCGGTGAGTCGCCGACGCGATATAGCTTAAAAATAAATGGGAAAGTTCACGGACTCGTGGAAAAATGATTCATGAATTCAGCAGATGTCTTTAGTCACTTCAAGACTGAACCAGCAAAGAAGTTTTGTGTTCTTATTCAGTTCCGGGGGAAACTCCACGATCTCTAGAAAGCTTCAACATTAGTTGGCTGGGACGAGACATCGTCTCAGGGTCGGACTACTTGCTGGAGCAGTTTATCCCACAATATGAATACATTTAAAATTCAGTAATTAATTAAAATGATAGAAGATTTTCTCTTTCTGATTCTCCTATCATGCTCAACATTATCTTTTTTCTTTTTATGTGACCCTTTTTTCATTAAAGTGAAGTTGGAATGAGGATGAAGACCTACAGTATATTGCATGAGGTGGTTTCTATTAGTAAACACTACAAGAGACTACAGTTATATCTGAGACCAGAGTTAGAGACATAAAAGTGAGAGAACGTATCGTAACTGTTAATGAATGTATGATGTAAACATTCGATTTTGTCATCAAATGAATGTGAAGAGCAGAAAAAGTTTGAAACAGCTTCAAACAACATGTTTATGCTCCACAGCAGAGGTATAGTGGTGTGTACGCAGGTATATGACACCTCTGTCCGGGTGGATTTGTCATATAAATACCTACAAATAGACGCAGATATCACAGGTATCTGAGTTAATGTGGGTCTCATGGAGAGAGAGATCTGACGTAAAGATACGCAGGTGCTTTAAAAACAACAAGAAGTGAGTTATTGTGGTTTGTTAAGCAATCTTATCTAGTCAGCAGCCGCAGCTTTAGCCACGACTGTGACACATACCGTATGGAGGCAATTAAACATCCAGTGTTAGTCAGATTTAGTTGGCTGTATAACAGTATATGGTAGAAATTCAATAATATGTTTTCATTAGTGTATAATCACTTGAAAATAAGAAATATCATCTTTTATCTACAGACGCTGCGGGTCTTCTTCCACGGTGTCCACCATGTTGAATCACCTACAGAAGCATGACAAACAGCCAATCAAAACACTGGCTCTAGATAGCAACTACACCGCTAAATGGCACCAAACCCTACACGCTGTTCCTTCAAACCCTAAGCACCTGATTGCCACAAAAATATGTACTCATTTTCAGTAACCTTATCATGCAGATGTGTTACAATGACACTTTCTGTATCGATCTCCATCACAAATAAACATCCAAACATCAGCGTAGAAATCGTAGAAAACAAGCCACCACAAGTCTTAGAACTCCAGAACTTGCCAAGTAATCCAGTGACACCTATCTGTACTTTATTGGAGCTAATATGCCAAAATATAAACAAATATAGGCAGTCACCTAGATCTTGTCTGAGAGGGAAGACTCTGAAAACCCCGCTTATAGAGCGAAGCTGCAGGCAATCATCTTATACCCTTTTGAGCCATATGAAACAGAGTATTATTAAAACACCAGTAGCGAGTTAACACACAGCTAGAAATATGAAACACACCGAGGCGCATTATTAAACCGACGTTGATGACAGTTACAAGCTGGAGGGAGAAACATCTCCAGAAGGAGACAATGAGACGGACACAATGGCGCCACGACGGGGGGTTGTGGTGAGGAAGTATTCTGATTTAAATAATCGTAATACTGCAATAAAAAAAATACTTTTTATACGAGTAGAAGCCCTGCAGAGCAAATATCTGATACTCAAGTGAATGTATGTATTAGTAAAATGCACTTAAAGTGTTAATAAGTCATAAAAATGTCTTATTTAATTATAATTACAAATACATTAATGTGTAAAGCATCATTTTACTCATGCAGTTGGACCTAATTCTAACTATTTTAAATACTGTTGGGTAGTTAAATCGAAACAATACATCATATAAGTTCACAAGACCAGGGTTCACAGATAAAATTAGATAATTGCATCTATCTGACTGCTTTTGGGAGACACGTTGTGGAAACTTAATGAGGATAATGTCTTAAGTGTAGCCACAATGTTTCCGCAAACATCAGAACAAAGGCGATCTTTCACAGTGGTAACACACAGGCCGCTGCAGGCCATTCTTTGTAGATGAAACACGTGTTTATCTGCTGTCAAATATTTCTCCAGCAACACCAACCCAAAGCCTTACCAGTAAATCATCAAAATAATTGAGTGTATGTGTGTGTGTGTGTGTGTGTGCTTGTATGTGTGTGTCTACCAGTAAACCAGTAAAACATCAACGTAACAAGACAACAGTGCTGGAATTCTGTCTTTTGTTCGGCCAAATGTTCTGATTTCACCCCCAGAGAGGCTGAGTATGTGCATGGGCTGGCGAGCGTATACACACTTAGATCTGAACATCATTTTTGGATGCTTGTGTGTGTGTGTGTGTGTGTGTGTGTGTGTGTGTGTGTGTGTGCTTATTAGGAACAAGGTTGGACAAGAGACGAGTGGATCTCAGTTCCAGGTTGGAACTGAAAGTTTGGTATTAGCAGAGAGTTTCTAATGATAAAGAGGTTATTTGTGTTCATGGTTATTTTCTTTTAATTTTTAAATTGGTATTTTTGTGATTTAGCTCCCCCAGCTTCAGAGTATAATACCACAGTGGTAAATATGTTCAGCTGTACTCGTGTATTTGTTCTGATTACATAACCTATGATCAAAAACTAGCGAGTCGACAACTTTGCTAACAGCCAAACATCAACAAGGTCAACAACACAAGACATAGCAGCCAGCTAATATTACTGACTAGTCCAACAGCAGTCAGCCCAGCTCGGCGTCTGTCTTTCAGCCTTTTATTTCACCAACCACTGAAAGTCAGTCCCAGATTTACTCTCTCCTTAGTTTCCTCCATCAAATTCCCCTTTGGTCATTATGTCAGTAGAGGCTGCTAAGCCCAGTTGCCCAGCTCCGGTTCTGGCATGACACTTGCTCCGCTCCCTGTGCTGGAAAACCTCTTCTTCTTCCCTCTGGTCCAAAACTCTAACACTCCTCCTAGTGCTCTGAACTCACAGTCAGGCTAACAAACTGAGCTAACATTAGCTAGTAGCAGCTACAGTTGGCAGCAGTTTACTTCACTGTCCATCAGGAAACTCTGTAAATCACAGAGAGTTGGCCGGAGGACATCAGAGGGAAAATTAGAAAAGAACAGATGTACGAATGACAGAGAGACCGTTCACCTGATTAAAAGTCAGTGTGACATCAACATGATTTAAAATCATTTTATGGTTGAAAAGTTACACAATGTTGCTCTTGACCTCTAAACATCTAAACCTTCTGTCTTGTGTTGAAAAGTTTCTCTAATCATCTAAACAGGTAAAAAAAAAAAAAAAAAATGTTCCAACTTCACTCTCTTGTCATCACCATTCCTAAGTGCTCCACTGGGTGCTTTTATTTTGAAGGAGGATCAGAGGGGAAACGCAGCAGCTGGATCATATTCATCAATATGCATGAATCTTTCTTTTTTTTCCTCATTATGTGGAGATACACAAACAAGAGCTGAGCAGAAACAAACCACAATACGGCCACAAACTGCCGCCAGAATCTGGTTCAGTAAGTCACTGTTACCTGCTGAGAGGAGGATGTTTGTTTTTCTGGACACTGTTCAGGCCCGGTGGTTGAATTTTGTGGATTATTTTTTTTTTTCTCTCTCTTTAAATGACAGTTGAGATAGAGAGTGACTGAAACCAAGCAGCAACCTCCATCCAGGGCATTTCAACCTCCATAAGTCCCCATGTTAAAATGTCCAACTTCACAGCAGAAATAAACATGTTTACAGCCTGGTACAAAAAACAGTTTTGGTTGAATTTATATACAACTCACCTGTTCAAATTATATTAAGGCTTAAAGTTATGCAGGATTAAGAGCGTGGACGCTTTGATTGGCTGATGGGAACCATGGCAGGTGGCTTGTTTGAGCAACCAGGCTTCATTCAGCCAACCTCAGGTCTGACAATGATCCACACGTCTTTGCCGACTTTTAGTTTAGCTGAGAGGAAGAAGAGACGGGACAGCCAACATGGCGACGGCCCCAGACGCATATTTCGAGCTTCAAAAAATGATGCTTCGAAAACCTGTGGGTGACGTCACGCATACCCTGTCCAGGTGAACAGGTGAGCCACCATAGTTCCTTTAATAAAAACTAAGCTAACATGGACTGGGATATGTTTTCCACAACGGAAATGGACTTAAAAATCTTAACAGCTATGAACTTTGAGAAATTTTACTGATCACTGGCAATCTCAAGAATAGAAAGCTATGATAAAAAAGATTCTCGCAAATATCAAACACATCCAAAATTCAATTTTCAAGGTCCTGACTGAGCATCTTTTAACGTGGCTGTTCTTACTTACACATGAATATTGGGGCGTTTTCATTTAGAAGCACAACAACAACAAGCAGCCACGTCGTAGGTGTCCGGTTATCCTGCGCGGTTACGAGAAATTAAGCCACACCTTCCAGCACAGGCGAAACACAATATAAACCAACATGAATCCAAACACACACCAAGCACAAGTCACAAACATACTTGGCCACGACATAAAGACAACGTAATATAACAGCAACACACTGAAATGTAAACAAACATCACTGCGAACATAAATGCAACGTAAACACATCACAACACGCAGTTAAACAGAGATAAACAATGCAGCACGTCTGGAACGCTGTTACTCTCGCTTCCTCCCTCTGTGACTGACGGGAGCAGAGGTGATACATGGGAATTATGAGGGATAAAAAATGTTTTTACTCAGCAGCACAGTCAGAATCATGATGTTAGCTTACAGCTAAATTATGATCGCTGTGTGTTTAGTATTAGCCTAATCCTAATGAATCATGAGTAAATCAGTGGTACGGTCATCAGTAGTTCTGTTTGTTAATGCCGGGATCTCTCCTTGACATTTCCATGAACCGGCTCTTGATGTTCTTCAGATGAACGGAGGAGATGGGGCAAGGATGAAAGGCCGGTTCAGAAAAGAAACAATAGAAATCTGCTGGGCAGATGTCCCGCTCTCTCTTTTTCCCCTCTTTCCCAATACACATGTTGAAATTGGGGGAAATCTCTCCCCTCTGTGTGTGTGTGTAGTCTTTCCCAGACACACAAGGATGCTCAAACATGGCCAGACTAGCCAATGCTTCCAGTTTGTGTGTGTGTGTGGTGACCTCATATCCGTCCAACACATTTTTTGACGTTAAAATTTAGTTTCGACACTCTCTGTGTTTTGTTTTTGTTTTGTTTTTTTGGCAAATGAAAGACACCCACAGACACATTTTCGGTTTTATTATGTGAAGTCATTGACGGTGAGGTCAAGTTAACGCTGATGATTTTTAGGTGTCTGTTTCATGGGTAATACAATGGCTGCTACTGTCCACAGGGTGTGTGTGTGTGTGTGAGTGTGTGTTTAAAGTGGAAAATCAGTGTCTTGTTGCAACACTACCATAGTAACAAACCTGTTTGTGACTCAACAGCATGAGGTTCATATTTTTAGAAATCACACAAAGCAGGTGCATTATTCAAACTGTAGTTAAACTTTAATTCATAGTAATTACATAATTTAAGCTTTTAAACATGTAAAAGATCCATTAATTTAGTAAAAGTATCAGTACCACAGTAAAAATACTCGACTACAAGTAAGTCCTGCATCCGAAATGTGAGTAAAAGATTGTAAAGATGATATTAAGTAATGATTGTCTCAGTTTGTACTGCTGAATTAAAGTGTTTGTGGCCTGTTTAAGGAAGGTTAAGCTCATTGTAACTACATTATATACCGTAGTAGTTTATTCTATCCATCTTGGTGTATTAGATCATCATATTTCTGCCTGTGACTTTGTGTTTCAGGATCAGGTCTCGGTGGAGGGACATCATTGGCCTTATGAGCCACATCTGGGTCCAGTGCAGTTTCTGATAAATCTCACAACCTCCATCTCCCTGGGAGAGCTCTCGCTCTCTTCCCCGATCTTTCATCGCGGGCAGCTGTTGTTTTATTTTGTTGTGCAGACATTCTCACGCATCCGCGCGTGCTAAATTTACTGATCGTTGACTTCTACGTCGGTGTTTTCTGTTCTTTATTATTACTTTGTAAACAAATACGTTTACTTGCATCTTGTAAACTCATCCCGTCTTCCATTTTTGTTGCAGCCTAAGAGCCGGGATGTGACATGTCACAGTACTGCAATGAAACAAGCCTGACAGTTATATAAAACAGTAGGTCGTACTGCGAAATTCTTCCTTTTACTCTTGGGTGACTGTTTTTTTTTGAATGAAGCTTGCAACAGAATGGGACACGTAGCCTTATATGGCAATTTAGGGGTGCATTGATTATGCTAATTAATGTTTATCTTGAATGCGCACCCACTCCCGAGCAGGTGGCCGTAACTCCCGATGATTTCTGGTCAGACAGTGGAACGATGTACACTCCTCAAAGAAGTACGCGTGCACCAAGATGTTAACATCATAAGCTGATTCACATTTTCAATCAGCGTCAACGCCGACAGCTGGTCAGCTGCGCCCCAGTTGGACAACCGAGCGCAAGCTTTTAAAATTTACTGCAATAAACGCTTATTTTGTTTGTGCTCATGCGTAGCAACATGAGCGTAGAACTCTTGTTAAAGTTCTTCCAGATGCATTTCTTTTGAACGTAACGGCGACACAGGAACAAATAAATAACTTATCTGCAACAGATTTCATGGTGACAGCATTCTGCGTGCACCAACAGCTTTAAAAGATGAGTCGAATTATGTTCTATATGTCTCCTCCAATTAGTAAATGTGTGTATCCAAAGCTTGCTACATCTTGTGTGCTGATTTTAAAAGATGTCTTCAATAGGAACTTGTGTTTTTGTTAAAAAACGTATTGACATAACGTAATCGTAGTAGATTTATAGATAATAATATTGGTTTGATTATAATAATATTGGCCAATATCCATTTCTGGATCAATCCGCTGCTGAAAATAGTCGAGTTTCCTCTTGTTTGACTAAGATTGTCCATAAGTGTCCAACTGTACACATAAGCTGATGTTTTAGATATTTACAGGCTGGGTAAGGGAGACAGAAGTTATTTGGTGGATTCATTTATCCGTTTATTCCAAACAGGTATGTCAGGTTACCCCTGATTTTCTGATGTTATTCCTGGTTTCACACTTTACTCCTGAGTTTTCACTTGACTGGATTGGTGATTATTCCAGACAGATGCATTTATTACACTTTTAAGGAGTTAATACCAATGATTTTAGGAATTTTGGGGGGCTTATTAGAAGGAATGTTAGACATTATCCCTGACTTTTAAGGGTTTGGGTTTCCAAGGCATCACCTTTTATTCCTGAGGCAGAGACATTAAGGTGGAATGAGGTAGATACAGATGAATTCAGGGTTTTATGGAGGAAAGAGTGTGAACAGAGAAGCTGGAACATCAGTGAGTTTAGGAAGAGGAAATCTGGAGCCACAGAGCCAAAATCCTCAGGAAGCATGACTCAGGAAAAAGACACACACAGTCACACAGGCCCTGTAGGGATAAAGATGTTTGATGCTGTCTAAATGCTCTGAACTCCAGCTAATTGGGGCAATTTGTAGTTTCTGCTTAGATCCTATAATGCTCGCACAAACACACTCTTCATCACAACCTTAAAACAAGTCTTCACCCTAAAATGTAATGATTTAAGTCATGGGGATGTTTGGTCCCCAAAAGGACAGCGCGTCCCCACAGTGTGACTGTGTAAACAGATTTATGTCCCCACAACATGAGTAATATATGTCCACACACACACACACAAACTCCTACAAACTCAAAGGAAGGTTTCCAGATGGAGATTAGTGATGTCAGCCTCGCTTTCTACCTGCTGTTACCTCCTACCTGAACAGAGGAGTCAGGAAATAGACTGTAATCATACCGTGCCGTGAGCGAAACACACACATGGCTGATGATGTGACGGAGTGAATGAAAGATACATAATCAACAGGAGACAGATGTTCTGTATATTTATTTATAAATATAGTCTCAGGTGTCGTTTAGCTTTAGCGCTAATGAACAAACGTACACATGGTAAGATGGTGAGACTACTCTGCTAAATATCAGCACTTTAACAGTCTTTTCTGGCTCCAGAGGGAGGTGTAGGGAGTCTGATAAATTGCCCCAAGTGATGTCACTTAAATCAGTGTCAACTGTCAGTGATATAAATGGTATGATTTGTGAACCGCTGAAAATAGTCCCCAACAAATGGTAGTTTCTTTTGTTTGAGTAACGTTTGTTAAAAACTACAGTGTCCAACTGTTGTAGGAAAACGCTAAGCTATACATATGAAACTAAATATCTGTGTTGTATTGAGGTGTTTTTCTTACAAACTGGGTACCATAGTCAGAAAGTATTAGGGGTTCTTTTTGATATATCTGGGTGTATTACAGACTTTTATGGGGTTATTCCTGATCTGTTTTGTGTGATTTCACACTTTTTTTCACTGGGTTAATACGTTTTCCGCACTTTATTCCTCAGTTTTCACTTTATCGGATCATTACAGGTAGGTAGTTATTGCAGATTTTGACAGAGGAAGTCTTACATTACATCTCATAGCTTCTAATACTACATGCTGTGACTTCATTCACAATGTCATTTTAGAAAATCCTGTGATATACAAAAACTCTGGATCGGTATACTGTCTTTTTCCTCTGTATCCTGCATCATGAGTTACATCTCTCTGCGTCTTTGACCGTACACTAAACACAGATGCAATATTTCTGCCACTGCTGTTGTAGAAAAACCTCATTTCCTCTGAAGGTTTACAAGTTTCTTGACAGGTAGGGCGAGTTCCAGCTCTCAAAACCCATTCAAAGAGGAAAGTACAAAACCAAAGCAGACATTTTATGTTTGGTCAAACAAGCGAGACACAACAACCAGATGCCGACATGGTTTCCCTTTTGTCTCTTTAACCGAACGGGCAGGAGGACAGACAGCGGTTTATTTCTCTCTGCCACGTTGTTTATTTGGCTGTTTGTGGGACACTAAACAAGCGATCTGTCGCTGGAGACGTTTTGTCCAACCACGTGCCTGCGTGGTTAACTGAAGCTAAACAAGCTCAGAACATGATCCGGGTGGCTCTGGCGCTCCCAGTAGGTGGTTTTTTGCGATTTGATACTGTTCATTTGAAGCCAGACAGGAAGTTTTGAGGAAGGACATGTTGGGGAATTGAAATATACTTTGGTTTGACTCGGTGTTACAGCTTCCATCTGTGTCTGCTTTCCGACTTTATTAGATCCTTTTGCATTTTTGACATTTAAGTGAGTGGATTGCAATGAGTTTACAACGTCCGCATCAGCTTTTACTTATAATATCTGCCCATTTTATTAAGATAAATATTACTAAACTATTTCCTCTGGTTGCTTGTCAGACATTAGTAATTTACAGGCATGGAATTAGTTGCAGTGTGCACTGTACACCGTTTTCATCAACAACAACAGAAAAACAGACGAGATGTTGAACTTCTGTCCATAAAACAGACATACATAAAATGTCATCCCCCAATTTCCCACAAACCAAAGTGATGTCTATAAATAACTTGTTTTGCCTGACCAGCAGTCCAGAGATATTCAGTTTGCAATAATATAACACAGAGAAAACTAACAAATCCTTCATATTTCAGAAGATAGAACCAGTGTCTTTTCAAAATTTCTCTTAATCAACTATATTTTCAAAACAACTCCAGCTGTTATAACTCCAACTGTTATATTTTATGAATAAAGCTCTCTCTAAATCTGTTTAAAATTTTTGCATAATACACCCAACATGCTGGTACATCTCACCAGGCAGCGTTTTAACTCGAGCACTCAATCACACCTCCATAAAGTTGTGGGACTTAGCCAGCACACGATTAGAAAAATGTTGGTCAAGAATGAAGCAATAGTGTCTAGCATGTGTCAAGCTTAAACTCTGCAACACCTGGAACAAGGCAGACTTTCAAACAGTTGCCGGACGGTTGCATCACCTGCTACATGACTGCAACATTGCTGGTTCCATTCCAGCTGGAGACCTCAGTTGCTCGTCATAGCCACCTCCACCTCCCCCTTGCATTTCCTGTCTGCCTCCTAGCTATTGAAATTGTCCAATAAAGGCAACTTTTTTTTAAATTATGGACTACATTTTCCACAATGTAGCATCTTTAAAAAGACCTTCCCTGTCTGTTAAATTACCTCATCTTTCAAACTCCAAGACCCCAGTTTAACACAGGTTTACTGTTAAATATTTATAATCATAAAAACATAACCTTTACAAGGTTTACAAGTTGACTTAAGAGTTAGCTGACCTTTATGTGTAAAATCAGGAAAAGGTAAAGTTAGTGGGATGAACAGAAATATTACAAGGTGGGAACAACTTAAGCAATTTGCCAAAGAAAGAGGAGACCCTGCTGATTCACGTTGCAAAGATTTATGACGAAATAGCAGCAATGAATAAGATGGCAGCACGATCAGGTTCATGGGAGGAATGTGAAGAAACATGAAATGAGGAGGTGTGTAATTTAAGGTGGGTAAAGGAAAAGGAAATGACAAATGTCCGCTGGTTACCATTCCTGAGTAAGACTTTGATTTACGCAACCTAAAACATAAAGAGCTCGAGGGCAAACATGAAGTAAAACAGCCTCAGACTTAAGCATGAAACTGATTACGTCCCCATGTTGATAAAAGCATTGGAACATGAAGCTTCAATGAACACATATGTTGTAATACTGTAATCAGCAGCCACTCCTGATCAGTTAATCTCAAGATGTATGAGCCATCGAAATCCTGGAATGGAGAGTCAAAAAACTCGGACGTGAGGCGTGCTCATGTGCATCTTTTCCTCATGATCTTCAGATTAAAGTTGATCACCATGAAGATCAGATTTTGAACTTAAAATGTAACTTCTCCGACATTCTCACGCTCTTCTCCAATGTAGTTTAAAAGGTATAGAGCGGTCAGGAGGCTTCCTCTAACCTATCGATGACACACTTTTAACTTATCCAAAAAAGGGTTTCTTCATCTCCGTGTCATAGTTTTTGAGAACCTGGCTGCAGCCCTCTGAAAACTATCAAGGGAACATACCATTTCTGTTAAAATGAAACACGAATCCGTCCAAACTGCTCTGTTCTTAGTGCAGCTTATGGAGCTGAGTGGAACGGCTTGCATGTAATTTTGAAAGAATTGGTTTAGTTCCCCGTTGGCTCGGACTAGCATTGCTAACAAATGTTAACGCCGGGCGGCTGCCAAATTCACATAGAGGACCTTTTTGGACATCCTGCGAGGAATCTTGGTTAGTCATCAGGAAAAAATATTTCTTAAAACCCTTAACCTTTAAACTTTGGATCTGGCTGAACTTCACTTCCCCTTAATATTCCACTTTAATAGCTTCGAGGGCAAGAATGAGGGTGACCTGGTGGTTATTTTGTAAATGTATTTATCCAGGGAAACATGCCTGAGTGTAGACCTTCATGCACTTTTTCATCACTCTGATTCAAACACATATTTCACACCTACGAGCAGCCCAGAACAAACTACAAATCTCTGCTGTTAGAAATACCCACACTGGAAATATTAAACACCTCACTTAGGGGCACCTCAAGGGCAAAGTATTTTTACTTGCTTCTTCTGGCCAGTATGGTTCAAGCAAAATACCCCCAAACGACATGTTTATATCCAAGTGATAAATACCTTTGGGAGCAGCAGGAATTACGCTGTTTGTCTGGAAGAAAGCAGTAACGTTGGATCAGCGTGGATGGACATCTGATTTTAACATGGGAGATCGCTGTTTTCCTTTTGTTTCATACCGACAGTCAATGCTGGTTTCTTTTAACCATCTCTATAATCTATTCTTAACCCTAACTATGTCGTTATTGCAGCTAAAAGCTAATCATACCTTAACCACACCTTTGTTTGATCAAAAAAACACTTGGCTCTGTTGTGAGTTTTGACTTTGGGTCTGCCATGCCCTCAACGTAAAGTCCATATATTCAAGAATGTTTTGCGATGTAGTTTCTCCCATTAAGTGGGACGGCCAATGAAAAGGGCTTAAAACTAACTGATACAGACTTTGGATAAAGGTGTAAATTCTGGCACCCGGTTCACATTGATAGTTTCTCATAAATCAAACAAGGGTGTTGTCAGCCATGTTGGCTGACAAACACAGGTGTCACCTAAAATTATCTCAAAGTTCTCTGGCTGGAAAACATTTATAGATAATGACTGATAATGACTGCAATCACTGTAAACTGCAAACCTTTTGTGGTATTTTCATTTCTTTTACTGGCATTTAGCGCCATTTATTGTTTGGACGATGATGATTGGATTTACAAACTTCAGAAATTAGACTTGTATCGATTTTTTTATCCAACTCTCGGTGAGAAAGCATTTCCCAAAATGTCAAACAGTTCCTTTAACGATGCGAAAACAGTGCTGTAAAAATTGAGACCTGTTTCATCTATTTTGAGTCAATTTCACATGTTGGAAAATGGGTCAATTGAACCTTTAAACATTGTACTTGGTACTCTTGTTCCTCATTGTGTTTTTTTCAGTGTGCAAATAAAAGAACAGTGAATAAAATTCTTAACATAATACACATTATTATAGTAGTAAAACCTGTGCCATACGTTTTCAGTATGTAACCACTGTCATTTGCTGTTGTTGTGTGTTTGCAGAGTCCTTTTCAAGCTCTTGTCAAGAAAAATGAAGCTGAAATTCAGGCTTTACTTTACATGACTTATTTTGAGTTATTGTGTTGGTTAGTTATCCAAATCAAAACTACTTCAGCAAGAAAACCGAAGTCCAAAACCCACAACCGCCATCCCACAATTGACCAAAACGATGAACCATCAGCTCCATTGACAGCAGTGTGAGCATACAGTTTCCTCCAGTAAATTTTGGGTGTGCTCTGCGGCTCATACGTGGCTGTCTATGAACAAACATCAGCTCTTTAGGGGATCAAACTCTTGTCCTTTCATTAGAGGGTGGTTTCACCAAACAGCGGCCCGAACTTTGCAACTACCCCTCTCTGGTTTCTGGGATATGTCGACGCCGAGGAAAAGGGCGACTTATGAGTGTATGAACCTCTCCCTGACCCCCACCTCCCATTTCCCCTTAAAACACACACACACACATATTCTCTTCTCCCCCATTATATAAAGCCCTGGATTGGTCCAAATCGACATTTTTCTCAGCCAATGAACTAGCCTCAGAAATGTGTATAAAATTCACATCAGCGTGAACTACAGGCTGATGGGATTCTCTGCAACACTTCAAAAAAAAAAACTCCTGTTCAAAAGGGTTTTGCCCTCCTACTAACCTTTCTTACCCTCTTTACTTCACCTCCTCCCTTTCTTTTACCTCTCTTAACCATTTCTCCTTCTTCCCTTTATACCTTTCCTTATTCTCTGCATGTTTTTCTGAGTCTTTATCCCCCCACCCCACCCCATTTCATCTTCTCTTTCATAATTCAGGCCAGTCTGTCATCGACCCGTCCATGTGATTCTCCTTTAATGCTCCCATCCTTCTTTTCTTGATCTCCCAGTGTTTCTTTCCAGCCGGCAATTCCCTTTTAACAGCAAGCCAGTGGCCTTTCACAATCTGTTTCGCAGAGATTATAGAGAGACCTCGAGACAGGCTGAGAAAGAGAGAGAGAGAGATTTAAAAGTCTAAAAGGAAAGACTGAAAGATACTAAACAGATATTGAGAGGAACAGATGATGTAAAGTGGGAGAAGCTTTGAGTGTGAAAACGAGAAATGTGGCTCAATTTTAGACTAACTCACGTACTTTTACTTTTTAAAATACAGTAGGATCAATTTATAGAATGATACATTATTACAGATTTAACTAATTAACAATGTATAAAGTAGTTATCCCAATAATAGAACATATCAGAGCCCAACCGATAATCCTGACAGTATTATTATCGATATTAGCTTATCACAACTGTATGAACATTGGCATGTTAACATAAAACTGGGCCTTAACAATCCAGTATTGGTCTATTTAATATATATAGTGATATACCACTGTGAAAAGAGGGCATTCTGCATACATACAGAACGTCTGTCAATACTGCTACCAACTACTAACTACTTTCCATCTCGTCTGCAGGTCCAAATCCATTGGTTCCTACTTAATTTATCTTAAAAACAGCTCACAAATATATCATTTTGGTTTTTAAAAAGGCTCAGTATTTTCCTAAAACAGCTAGTCATTGAGGTTTTAAAGCAACCCTCACTCAAACAGCGTTTGTTTGGGACTAATTTCAGCCACCTAGTAATAAACATTTGATGCTCTATTGAGCATTTACAACAGCAAGAAGCCCAGCTCGGCGTCTGTCTTTCTGCCTTTTTATTTCAAGAAGCGCTTGCCAACTTGTCTGGCAGCTCTATGGTCATTTTCTCTTCTTAGCTT
Organism: Miichthys miiuy; assembly: GCA_036365135.1. Taxonomy (NCBI): domain Eukaryota; kingdom Metazoa; phylum Chordata; class Actinopteri; family Sciaenidae; genus Miichthys; species Miichthys miiuy. The sequence goes on along the minus strand of CM071625.1, from coordinate 4,521,248 downwards.
CTTTCTGTCAACATCGTCTTCAGCCTTTTCACCTCTGCTTTATGTCCATAGAGGCTGCTGAGCCTCATTACACCACCTGCTTGCCCAGCTCCGGTTCTGGCACAACACCAGCTCCGCACCCCGCCAACATTCGCCTGTGCCCCGGCCTGAAAACACTAACACTATCCCTTGGTGCTCTGAGTTCACAGTTCGGGCAGCCTGGCTAACAAACTGAGCTAACAATAGCTAACAGCAGCTACAGTTGGCAGCAGTTTACTTCACTGTCCATCAGGAAACTCTGTAAATCACAGAGAGTTGAGGCGGAGCGGCCGAAGGAGAGAGGAAAACCAGAAAACATTTTCTCCATTAAACATGATGCAGTTTCACCAAAATCAGTGAAATAGTTGGCGTAAAGTGTTACGTACCCGGAGCACAAAGTTACATAGTTTGAGAACAGACGTACGAACAACAGAGACACTATTCACCTGAAGTCAGTGTAGCATGAAAATAGTTTAAATCGGTTCTTTTTTTAACATTGTGATAAAAGTTTAGAATTGAGAGAGAAATATTAAAGAGAAAGAAATGAAAGACAGACATGTATTAGCACATTGTTACTGCAGTGGCCAGTCAGTCTGGGAACTCATAATAACCCTTCAACACTAATGACAAAACCACGCAGACACACACACACACCCCCTCTGGCTCTCTCCAGGTCTCTCATTCACCCATGTATCTCTCTCTCTCTATCAGTTTCTCTGAAGTTACTTTTCTGTGGTCTTCTTTCACTTTTTCCCTCTGTCATATAGACGCACACACATACACACACACACACACATCCAGTGTTGCTGTGTTGATGGTAAAACCATTCCATATCAGGGTTACTCTGAGGGGAAAAAGTCATTCCTTCTGACAGCCCCGTTAAGAGAAGAAATACCTCCACCACTAAAACTGGACTTAGGTTTCACTCGTGACACCACACCAGGCTACAGTGGATTTTCTGGGTTATTTCAAGTGCAATGTGAAGCGCCAAAATGCTGTAAAAATCAGTCAGTGAAACAGTGACGCGCAATTGGTGTTTATCGTGTTTGGGATGCTGTTTGAGACGCCAAGAGTCTGATTCTTTAGCCTCGTATTTCTCTGTTAGCATGAAATCTATATTGTACTGGTTATTTTCACTCTGGCGTTTGGGTTGCACATAAATCACGGATGAGGAGTGGACCACCAGCTCTGTGTTGAAAATTCGGTCGACGTAAAAACACTGGCAGCGAGACCAGGAGAGTAACTCAGGGGCAAGTGGACTTCAATTATTCATTAGCTGTCTTTATCATTTATCAAGCTGGAGTTGTTTCAGAAAACAAACAAAAAAAAGATTTGATTGCTGGGTCGGCTTTCCAACTTTAGTTGCAACATGCAGGTATTTTGAAGCAAAAGCAATGTTTGTGGAAGCAGTAAGGGTTTAGAGTCACTTTGGGTTTTAAGTTTCTTGCTCAAGGACATTTTACGCAATGTTCAGACAGACAGATACAGTCCAGCCAAAATGAGGAGGAACTTTTTTATGAAGTCTGCATGAAAACACCCAGAATCCAAGAATCCAACCCTCTCAGATCAGATTTAAACCATATTTATGGGTCGGCTGAAATGTGATGCAGATTCCATGTATGAAAACGCAGCTCAGATTGCATTGAAGTGTTTTTATTTCATTATCTATTTGTCATTACCCACACCTTGACTATACAGGACGTGTTATAGTCATGTTTTTCAAGTGTTCGCCTGACCGTGACGGTAGTATTCCATTTTGACGGCTGATACTGCCAACTCACGCTTCACTCATGTTTTACACAACCGTGACCCAAAGTGTATTTTTCCACTTATGCACTATAACCTCTGTCCGAAGACTTGCAAGGAGATGTAGACACTGACCTTTTGTTTAAACATTTTTGGCTGGAAGGTATTGCAAACCCCAAGACAAAACATCAATCATCAGTGACTCCTATTTGGTTTTGGCCATTTGGGGTGATCAGAATGAGCTGTAAAAACAACACTGATATGTTATCACCTTAGGGTGAGTATTAAGAAACAGTTGCTAGTAGATACGGATCAACATTATTCCAAAACTCTAAACTGGACCAAAACATTGTTATCCTGAAAACAAACCACAATGCTCTAAAGGCCCATTTTTCCACACTATCCCTGGAGTTTTTTGCCGTTAATATTTAATTGTATTTGGAGATTGCAGGAAAGGATGAACTCATGTAGTCATAACACAGATAAACATGTAGTTAACGTGAAATTGTCGCAGTTTGCTTAGGTTTTAGGCACCAGAACTACTTAGTTACGGTTACGAAAAGATAATGGTTTGGACTAAAATAAATAGTTACTTATGGCAGTTAAGTTATGTGTGTATGTTGGTCATACCGGGTGCATATTATTAGAACAACGGGCCCTTGGGGCAGTGGGCATTCGTTCTTGGACTAACAGGTTGTCGGATGAATGGGCTTTAGTTCCAATGGGATATCTGGGATTCGGAATAATGGCCTGTCGGCACAACAGCATGGCACCTTCTGGCCACCTAATGAATTTAAATTGAATATTCACTCTCCCTTTGGCTCTGTTTTGGTCTCCACCAACTGCTGAGACCAGTATCTATGCATCTTTAGCTGTAAAATGTCCCACAATGTTCACTAGCTAGTCACAAAGGCAGGGTAGTATAGCTGGTTCTGGTCTGAAAAATCAAAACAGTATAGTTGAATTGGAGAAAACCAAAACAATGAGCTGAAAGATGCTAAAATGCTCTGCAGAGCTGAGCTGGGTAATAGTGCTTGCAGGTTGTTTGCTACAAGCCATCCCCTCTCATGTTACACAGTCATTTGAAACCTTGCTAATCTAAAAATACTGAAAGTGTAGCTTTATAAAATAACACACTTAGCATGCAGCTTTGGCTTGCAATCCTCAGCCACAAGCAGAACTAGCTAATAATGGCACATCCTGAAACATGATGAGGTGTTGGCAGGTGAAATTCAAGGATGGCTGAAAGCTTTCACTTGTGGTTTCAGCTGCAAATGTCTGCATGTAGGCATGAAGCTTCGACATGAAGAGCCGAGAACAACTAAAACTGAGAGCCAGTGAGAAAAGAGTGAAACCTGGACAGATGAAGAGTCTCGACGCCTCATTGCCAAGCGTATCAGGCAGCATAATGAGAGTTTATGAAGTCGACAGCCTTGAACATGAGACTGAACACAACACATCTGCCTACTGTCTGAAAATACAGTGTGTGGATAATTATAGAACATGGAACCTGAAATTAATGCTGGAAATAAGTAGATTTCCACCACGGGAAATGAAATTGCCAAACTTTTGTCTTTGTTATTGTCTGAGGATCTTTATCTGAAAAGCTATTCATCAGGATGTTTTCTTTTGCTGTTAAGACCGTAGGAAAAAGCTCTTTGTAAAAATGTCAAAATTTCTGAAAATATATGGTCTTGAATTGAAAATATGAAGAGTGAAAAAGTGAGTCCGGTGTCCAGGAATCCTCAGTTGCATTCCAGGGATTAATAAACAGTAATACGAGGGTTATGGATCATCAAAACTGGGCTGGTCTGGTTGGAAAAGAGTAGGTTTTAGTGTCCACTTTTAAAAAACAAGATTTAGTCTGACAGGAAAATAAATTCCCTCGTGATTGTGAACCAGCAAGAAAACACGGTTTAGTCCTCAGAACCACCTTTCCATCTTAGACTGCAGCCTTTGATATTTTTCATTTTCTCCATGAAACAGAGATCACAGTGTTGGAAAGGTGGGCTGAAATGATCCTAATAATATTTTTATTGATCGTTTAACAGCGCACGCCAGGACCAGCGATAGACCTGCAGCGCTTGATCCAAGTTCAAGGGTTTGATATTAAAGATTTTTCCGCCTTGAAACAGAAACAGCCGACATCTGTGAAATTAATAGGGTTAATATCTGTAAGAAAAATTAAAAAAAAAAAAATTAAAATGATGTTACAGATACGGTGCTTGGGCTCAAAGCAAAAAGAGCGATACGTTTTTTTTTTTTTTAAAGGGAGCCAATGACATTGTCGTTAAGAGTTTTATATCTCACGCGAGGTCCGGGCCATCGTTTGTCGCAGCTTCCAGGGTTTTGATATAAAATACAAAGAAACCAGAGCCACCACATCTGCTCGAAACATAGAGATTCAATATTCTTTTCCATTTGTACCTCGAGCACTGCGGTGTCTCATCCAGAGACACTTTGAGCGAGCGAGAAGGCACTGTAGGGGTTCGGAAAGTTGCTCATGAACACGTAGATGATGGAGGAATCACACTCTAGATTGTCAGAAACATTACGAGGGATACAATAACATTTTACTCTAGGTTGAGTGCTTCACAGCAGTTTATACGTATTAAATATGACTGACTTTGCTCTAATTATCGTCTAGGTTAGGCAGCAGTTTTATTTAGTTGACAGTTGAACGTTTTGAAGTAAAAAAATGAAGATTCATAGCAGATAAACTGTAGCAGCTGATAATGTCATCCTGATACTGGATATATATTTGACATTACCTTATATTAATCGAGTGCTTTAGTGGTTATTCATGCAGTCAGTTTACCACTTTGGTCCTCATTAATTATCTCAAAGACTATTTGATGGGTTGGCATGTAATTTCCTACAAACATTCATGTCCCCCAGAAGATAAACCCCAATCATTTTGGCGATCGTCTGACTTTCCCTCTAGGGCCACCATAAGATTGACTTTTGGGGTTTTGAGGGAAACATCTTGAGAACTATAATGTGGATTTCCACACCAAGTATCTCAAAAACTATTGGATAGATAGCTACAAATATTCATGCCCCAGGATAAACCCCAATCATTTTGGTCATTCAAGCTCTAGGGTGTTTTAAGTGGAATATCATGACGACTAATAGGTGGATTTCAAAGACTGTTTGTCCATTTGTTTCCGAACAAAGCTAAAGCTAATAACATTTACCATCACTCTCAGTTGTACATTATGTTTAGTTCTTATTAGCAAATGTTAGCATGCTAAATGGAAGAAGGTAAACGTTATAGCTGGTAGACATCAGCATGTTATCGCTGTCACTGTATGAATGTTAGCATGCAGACATTTTGTTTGACCAAACATCGGCTACCCCAAAGATGTATTAAAGGACCAGTGTGTAGACGTTATTTTCTTAATTTGAACATTTAACTTCACATTCACAAACAATTTAAGAAAGCACATGGAACACTATCTGTCCAGAAACAATCTGTGTCCAGACTTCGCATACAATTTAACTCTTTTGTTATTTTGTTTGATGAGAGCAATATGGCTGCTAATGAAGTGAACAAACAGCTCAGTGATGTCAGTCGTTTAAAGTGGTGAAACCACACATGTATCTCCATGTGTGTTTGTTCGTTTTTTTTAGTGTATTGTGTGTGTTTGTGTGAGTGTGTGTGTGTGTGTGTACATACCCACCACTTTCCACAATAAACAGACCAATAAAGCAGAAATCCCATGAAAAAAAAAAATGGATCATGAATGAATCATAAAAGTGTCTCCATGAGCATTTTACTGATCACACTGGAGATGTTGCAACATCTTCCAGGGCTTTGATAATCCAGTGCAGTTCCTGCTTTGTAATCCTAGACAGCAGCTGTGCTTTAAGATTCTTTGAGTTTCCGTTTTTCCAGACCTTCTTATTTCTTATTTATGTTTGTATTAAGCATTAAATTTTGCTTGATTTGACTGAGAGTAGGAAACTTGTCTCGTGTGTGAAAATTGCATTATGAAACATGTTTTAAGGGATACAGTAATGGACTATTTTCCACCTTTTTCTTCATAATTCTGCACTTCCATGAGGATATACATGGTTAATTAGTGAAAATTGCACGTTTCTGCTCATAATGTTGTCATATTTCCCTCCACAATTACAAATAGATTGTTTCAGCTGATATAGTCAGTGTCAGTTTGATGTCAATGTCCAAACTCACATACAGCCAGAGCTGGATGTTCTGTTGGTAAGACTAATCCCTCCTTAACAAACATGAACATGAGATAAATTAATAAAATATATTACAAACACCAAAAGCTGAACACAAGAGGAAGAAAACATCAATGAAGCAGCTGATGTTCAACTCTGGACAGCAGGCAGGATTTTTTCTGCTCATGACTTTTATGCAAAACTGCGAATGAGCAACTTCTGAACTATTAAAGCAACATTGTGTAAAAATTGGTATTTGTTGCTCTCAGTTTTCATTTGTTATGATTACATTACTTATGATCCAAAACGAGCAAATCAACAGCTTTGCTAACAGCCAAACATCAAGCAAGTTGCAACAACACAAGACACAGCAGCCAGCTAATATTACTTACTAGTCCAACAGCAAGCTCGGCGTCTGTCTTTCAGCCTTTTATCTTGCCAACGACTAAAAGTCAGTCCCAGATTTACTTTTATCTGGTGGTTTTTAAGCTTGGTCATTATGAGGCATAGAGGCTGCTGAGCCCAGTACATTGCCCGCTTTCCCAGCTCCAGTTCTGGCACGACACCGACTCTACTCACGTCAGCATTTACCTGCGCTTAAAGCCTGAATACCTAAATGAAAGTTGCCTGTGCTACAAACACTAACACTCCCCCGGTGCTCTGAGCTCACAGTCCAGGCAGCCTAACTAACAAACTGAGCTAACATTAGCTAACATTAGCTAACAGCATCAATCAGGAAACTTTTCACCAAAAGTTTCACCAAAATCAGTGAAATAGTTGTTTTTACGGGTGGAAAAGTTACACAGTGTAGCTTTAGACAAACAATCAAACCACATTAACGAGCAGCAGGAAAAGAGAAGCGAGAAAGTCAAACTTAAAAACACAAGTGTGATCTTTTAAACTCATCCCGAGCTGCCACCAGCTCCTTGTTTTCTCGAGCTCAGAGGAAGCGACAGAGTGATTTTCCATGGCATCGCACAGCGGCGCGGCAGCCACTGGATTTGGCCCACAGGTCTGCTCTGTGACGGTAAAGCCATGGGAACAGAACTGTAAAACACTGGCCTGGACACACTACTGACAACACACACTGCTATTATAAAAAAAAAAAAAAAGACCTTACAGGTATGTGTGTGTGTGTGAGAGACAGAACAGTAGAGGAAAAATAAAGGAAATGAAAGTGCAGAAAGGTGGAAATATATAGAAAAGAGAGATTAAGGAAGAAAAAAGTGTGTGTTGCCATGTGTGTGTGGCTGTAAAACCCCTATACAAGGTGCCAACGGCTGTGACCTTTGACCTGTTTTGAATGTTGCTGTATGTTGGAATGTGTATTAGCAGGATTTGGTGTTCCGGTGCCCCTGAGGGTGTGCAGTGTGTGGGTGTGTGACCTCAGACATGTGTTCGTGTTAACTGGCACCATTAAGCCTTGAGGGGATCATTAGTGGGCTCTGGGAGCTGCCTTTACTGTACATGGTAGGGGACCTTTTGCACACACACACACACACACACACACACACAGCAAAACGCACATGAATGGACTCACAAACATACATTGGCTTCTCATAGTCTGCATGAAAATGTGAGCTAAACGCCTGAAATATACTGTAACGAACGTGGAAACTCCAGCACGGCAGCCTGAGCGTTTCACCATGTATAGCCAATTTACAGTAAGGTCCATATTTAACAACCATAAGAAGCCATAAACATGCTATACAACAAGATTTATATGGCAATCTGATTGGTCAAAAACACCAAAATTCCCCTTAAAGTTTGGCAAGCTGAGCTCTATCATCCGTCGTGCCAACTGTTGTGGTAAGAACACGGTTCCTTTCTCTTTTTTCTGGGTCCTGGAGCAAACACACAAAAGATTTAATGGTCTTGTTTTACAAAATGTGCCATTTTTATTGCAACAACTTGTAATGAAATTGTTTTTCCAGATCAGTCTATATTTGATAATTAAAGAAACACTCAACCCCTGTTGTCTTAAAACAATGCCCCAATTCAGAGTGTAATCCCGCTGTCGTAAATATGGACAGCTGCACACGTGTATTTGTTCTGATTATATTACTTATGATCAAAAACTAGCGTGTTGACAACTTTGTTAACAGCCAAACATCAACAAGGTCAACAACAGCAGACATAGCAGCCAGCTAATTTTACTGACTAGTCCAACAGCAGTCAGCCCAGCTCGGCGTCTGTCTTTCAGCCTTTTATTTCACCAAGCTCTCACCAACCACTAAAGGTCAGTCCCAGATTTACTCTTGTCCGGCGGCTTCTTGCTCGCTCACTCTGTTATTTTCTCTTCTTAGCTTCCTCCGTCAACATCCTCTTCACTATTTTCTCCTCTGTCATTATATCCATAGAGGCTGCTGAGCCTGGTTACATTGCCCGCTTGCCCAGCTCCAGTTCTGACACGACACCAGCTCTGCTCCGGGCCTGAAAACCTCATCAGTGGTCCAAAATACCTGTGAAACAAACATTAACACTCCCCAGTGCTCTGAGCTCATAGTTCAGGCAGCCAAACCTCTTGTTCGGTCACTCTCTTCATAGGTTCCTCCGTCACCGTCCTCTTCGCCTCTATGTCCATAGAGGCTGCTGTGCTAAGCTCCTGTTCTAGCACGACACTGGCTCCACTTTCCATCAGCAAAAACCTCCTCTTTTCTAACCCGATGGTCCAAAACGCTCCCCCGGTGCTCTGAGCTAACAAACTGAGCTAACACTAGCTAACAGCAGCTACAGCTGGCAGCAGTTTACTTCACTGTCCATCAGAGGGAAAACCAGAAAACATTTTCTCCATAAAATATGATCCAGTTTCACCAAAATCAGTGAAATAGTTGGTGGTGTGTGACTTAGTGCCGTAAAGCGTTACGTACTTCTTGCAGGTGATCGTACCAGGAGCTCAAAATTACATAGTGTGAGAACAAACGTACGATTGACAGAGACACCATTCACCTGATTACAAGTCAGTGTGACATCAACGTGATTTAAAATCTGTTAGTTTATGGTAGAAAAGTTACACAAAGTTGATTTAAAGCTTTCCACAGCTGCTATTTTGCTCCAAAATTGAACAATCACAGGTAGAAATCCATCAGTTAGACCTTATTCAAGACAAGAGTGTGGGCCGGCCTTAGAGGGCAGGTGGAGGTAAAGTGTGTTCACTGAAATCTGAACAGATAAACTCTCAAAAAGTCGATTCTTTAATCTGTTACGCTCTGTTATTTGACTTGTTTGGTACAATAATCCAGCGAAGAAATCAGCGAGCACAAAAAGACGAAGATGGACTGAGGATGAGCGAGACAGAAAGAAGGGCATGATGGGAGGAGGATGAGGAGGAGGGGGGTTAAACACGCTTACACACAGAGCCTCCTTTTGGGCAATTTAAGTGGTGTCTTTGTCCTCCTTCATGGTTCCCTTCCCTCCTTTTCTCTCTGCCCTTTCTTTCGCCCTTTTAACAGTAACCAGAGAGGCCAAAAAACAACGCTGGGAGAAAGAGAGAGAGATAGGTGGAGACATAGAGGGAGAGAGAGAGAGAGGCTTAAAGAGGGGGTGGTTAGGAGATAAAAACTGTCTCCTCTCTGTAAGAGAATCCCTCCTTTTTGCTCCTCTTTTTTCCAGATAAGGGAAAGAGCAGGTTTATCTCTCGATGCTCAATTGAGGCCGGAGACCGAGTGTGTGCGTCGGAGACAGACGAGTTTCTCAGACCCCCGACGCCTATCATCCTCCCCTCTTCTTCTGCTCCGTTTTCCACCCATCCATTCATTCACGGTTTCACAAGACGAGGTCAGTCGGGCTCTTTTGGCATGGCGTCCACACACACACACACACACACACACACACACACACACACATACAGAGCGTCGTCCCTCAGGTAGTTGCTGTATGTATGGGAAACAGACTGCTCAGGGTTCAGTGGAAGGTTGGCCCGCCTGATGCAACATGGACAAGACTGAGAGAAGAAGAAGAAGAAGAAGAAGAAGAAGAAGGAAGACATGGAAAGAAAAAGAAATGCTGAAATTGCCCGGGCTGTGCTCATCCCCGAGCGTACACGGGAGAATCTGAAGATGTGTGAATTTTCCTCTCCCAGTTCCCTCGTCTGATTTCCATTTTTCATTTACTCTGCTGTTCGTTTTCCAAACTGTTTTCTGGCTTCGGCTTCGCTTCTTTCACTTCATTCGGTTTCTGAACTGCAACCCTGCTTTCCCCTTCATTTGTTGTCTTGCTGGTTTTTGTTCTTTGCGGTTTTGTACCCTTCACATCTGCTACATAGATTGATCATTTGCGTCCATGTTTTATCCGACTTTCCTGCTTGTTTCGATATTTTCGCTCCCTCTCCGTGATATTACACGTTAATGCGATCTTACCTCTAGTGCTCAGATGACCTAATTTCCCCAGAGGGATCAATAAAGTGGTATTTTGTCTGTAAAATCAGAACTACCATAAAAGAACAGATTTTAAATCATTTCGATGTTACATTGGTGTGTCTATTCTCACGCTATGTAACTGTGTGCTGTGTGGGCGTGGGTACGATCACCTGCAAGAAGTACGAAGGCACTAAGTCACACACCACCAACTATTTCACTGATTTTGGAGAAACTGGATCATATTTTATGGAGAAAATGTTTTCTGGTTTTCCCTCTGATGTCCTCCGGCTGCTCCGCCTCAACTCTCTGTGATTTACAGACTTTCCTGATGGACAGTGAAGTAAACTGCTGCCGACTGTAGCTGCTGTTAGCTAATGGTAGCTCAGTTCATTAGCTACTCGGACTGTGAGCTCAGAGCACCAGTCATTTGTGTTTATACCACAGGCGTTTTGGACTACCGGAAGAGGAGTTGGGGTTGGTGTTGTGCCAGAACAGGAGCTGGGCAAGCAAGCAATGTAACCTGGCTCAGCAGCGTCTATGGACATAATGGCAGAGGAGAAAAGACTGAAGAGTATGTTGATAGAGGAAGCTAAAAAGAGAAAAGGAGAGTGAAAAAGCAAGAAGCTGTCGGACAAGAGTAAATCTGGGACTGACTTTTAGTGGTTGGTGAAATAAAAGGCTGAAAGACAGACGCCGAGCTGGGCTGACTTCTGTTGACTAGTCAGTAATATTAGCTGGTTGCCATGTCTGTGTTGTTGACCTGTTGATGTTTGGCTGTTAGCAAAGTTGTCGACTCGCTAGTTATTGATCATAAGTAATGTAATCATAGTAAATACACGTGTACAGCTGTCTATATTTATGAAACTTGGCGCACTTCATCAAAAAAATACCAATTTCTACGCAGTGGTGCTTTAAAATGATCACATTCTAACAGAACTACGTGTATGGTGTCAAATTTCCTTTTTGGAAGAGAAAAAGATTAAAATGAACAGAAGAAATCAGGACAGACAAAAGAAACATAAAGATGTCTCACTGATATAAGTGCCGTAATTCACCCGACAATTTATTCAAATTGGCTCTCAGTGATTTTATTGCCTCTTTTCTTCTGCCTTCTCTTTCTCCTCTCCTTCACCACCCTGCCCTCCTCTTCACCTTCCTCTCCTACAGTATTCTTTCTGCTGAGTGGGAAGCTCCAGGCTGACCCAGACCCTCCCCGCCACCCACCCCCCAAAAACCATTCCCCTTCTCCCCTTGCCCCGGTCAGACCACCTCTCCTGGGACACACCAGGCAGTGAGGTGGGCCTCTCTGGCGGTCTGGACCGGGGATCTGGTTAGTAAGGAGGAATGTGAGGAGTGTAAATGACACACACACACACACACACACACACACTGAAAATACATACCTGCACACACCTACAACAGCACACACAACAAACCGAAACACACAAACACTCTCACTGTTGAACCAGACAGGCTGATGAGGAGGAATGACACAGCTTCTCTTGTCTGTCACCGTTCCCCTCTCATCCTTTTTTTTTTTACCCCCTTAAGCTCATTCACTCCGTTCATCTCCGGGGAGGATGGAGGGATGGACTTTCACTGATAGGACACAAGTGAGGAGGTTTTGTTTACCTCGGGAGGGGGCTGGGAGACAAAGAGAGGAGAGAGAAAGAGGGCAGAGTGAAGGGAATGGAAAGAGTTTTGCAACATCCATAGTACTGTATAAATATGTTAAAAGGTGGTTTATGAACAAATTTAAAGGCACTCTTTTGTCTAAAATATCATTGTAATATTACTGACTAGTCCAACAACAGTCAGCCCAGCTCGGCGTCTGTCTTTCAGCCTTTTATTTCACCAAGCTCTCACCAACCACTAAAAGTCAGTCCCAGATTTACTCTTGTCTGGCGGCTTCTTGCTCATTCACTTTTCTCTTCTTAGCTTCCTCCCTCAACGCCCTCTTCGGTCTCTTCTCCTCTGTCATTATGTCCATAGAGGCTGCTGATCCTGGTTACATTGTCCACTTGCCCAGCTCTGGTTCTTGCAGGATACTGCCTGCTTGGCCTGAAAACCTCGTCTTCTTCCCGGTGGTTCTAAGTGCCTGTGGTACAAACACTAACACTCCCTCGGTGCTCTGAACTCACAGTCTGGGCAGCCCGGCTAACAAACCAAGCTAACATTAGCTGACAGCAGCTACAGTTGGCAGCAGTCACTTTACTTGCTTGCCCAGCTCCTGTTCTGGCACGACACCGACTCTGCTCCCTGTTAGCATTCCAGCATGGAGTCTAAAAAAACACTACCACTTCTCCAGTGCTCTGAGCGCACAGTCACAGGCTCAACTGAGCTAACATTAGCTAACAGCAGCTACAGTTGGCAGCAGTTTACTTCACTGTCCATCAGGAAACTCTGTAAATCACAGAGTTGAGGCAGAGCCCAAAGTTACATAGTGTGAGAACAGAGGTACGAATGACAGAGACCATTCGCCTGATTTACAAGTCAGTGTGACATCAACATGGTTTTAAATCTGTTATTTTATGGTAGAAAAGTTAGACAATGTTGCTTTAAAAAACAATGTTGGCAGGCACCAAAACACCAAGGCAAATTCCTTCAATCACAACATGTCTATGTTACTTTCAAAAGAAAGAAAGGGTTGATGTCAGCTCTACAGCACTGTTATTCTACATTGGGTCACTGTGTGTGTGTGTGTGTGTGTGTGTGTGTGTGTGTGTGTGTGTGTGTGACTCAGCTCTCTCATTAGCCAGTCTACAACCTTCTGCCATTTCCTCGAATTAACCCTGTAAAAATAGTGTGTGTGTGTTTCACTTTCGGTGTCAGTCACGCCCTGCTTGATCGATTGCCAACCGTTCAGTGCAAACACTCTGGGAAAATTCACTGTTTGTGCATGCAGACACCTGTTACACGTGGCTTTTCTTCATGACTGTAGTGATTACGCATCAGTCTTGGATTCCTCACTGAGGAGCTGTCGGGCTGAACAGCGTGAAAAGGAAAAACAAAGAGAAAGATGGATGGATGTTAAAAAAAAAAGAAGAATCATGGGTCTGAATTTTAATTTGCTCAGAATTACTTTGTGTTTAATGCTGATCAGTGATTAGCGATCAGGTTTCAGCCATGCTACAGTAGCCGCAGACATGCTAAACTGCAAGATGGTAAGCATTCTACCTGCTTAACACGTTAGCATGCTAACATCAGACATACCAAACGACAGGCCGACACTGCCATCCAAACTGTCTCCATTTCACTCAATCCAGCTCTTATCCTTCAATCACTCCCCTCCTCCTCTCTGTTACAGTAGCACTTATAAATGCTATCAGTAGTGTGTAATACCCCATCATTACATTCGGACTCTCTATAGGCCTTATCAGGCTGTAATCCTGTAACAGCGGCTGCACTATACAGCTCAGGCCCCTCTCTCTCTCTCTCTCTCTCTGTCTCCTCAGTGTTTCTGTCTAAAATGACAGTGGAGACGCAGATTAACTAGATATTTCGTCTAGGTCAAAGGTCAAAGTCCAAACGACGCACTCTTAATATATCCAGAAGTTGTAGCGAAATCATACAACTGCAGTTTTCAGTTCATTCACTAAGAATTAACAGAATACAAAATAAAATATGTCAGTTTACTCACTGATAGAAGACCCTTAAGGGAAAAGGTTGGGAACCACAAATGTAGACCACTATGGCACAAATGCCATATGCAGGCTGCACTGTGTGTGTGTGTGTGTGTTTTCATATCAGCTCCTTATTTTGCTCTTCTGAGGCCACAAGAATCACCATAAAAGTCTAATATAAGACCATAGAGTCTAGTATAGTAATATCTTCTACCACATACATCATATCAGGTATATAAACCTCTCTGCCAGAATTTCAGATCACAAATGCTGACATCTGCTGCAGATATCACAGTCCACTCCATGTTTTCTCTCTTTAAACTGGTAGCAGGGAGCTTCCCTCTTCTCAGACTTCATATTTGAGGGGACTCTGGCCTCCAGCTCCCTCTAGTGGAGAAACCGGGAACAAAGGTGAGCTCTTACAGGTACTGAACTCACTTTTTGTTCTTGTAACTCAGTCTGGAAGTACACAGTGTACAGGTAATTGATCACACAGGGTTAGCGGTCTGTAAAGATAGAGGTTTAGTGTGTTTGTTTGTTTTTTTAAATCTCACACACGTTTTTTGCACAATAACTGTCTGCAACAACACAGTGATTAAAATAATGAGCATTAATGTTTGCGGGGGAGCGAGAGGCAGCAGTGAGAGTGTGTGTTATGTTTGTGTATGAGCCTAATAGTATGTTATTAACATAATTCACAGTGATTAGAGCAGAGCTGTAAACATTACAGAGGGAAGGACAAGCCAGCTACTGTACGGAGAGACTGCGCACACACACAAGCCTCCAGTCTTATAAAATAAATACACAACTAGGTATGTGTGTGTGTGTGTGTGCATGTGTGTGTTTTAGTGTTTTATAGTCACATCTTGAAGCAGACCAACATTGTGCTCTGCGCTCACAGGCATTTTAATGTTCACGTATTAAAACAGGCAGCAGTAAAACACGGTGCAGTGATGGAAGAGAGCGCGCACACACACATCAAATAATTACATTACCCCGATAGAGAGTCCACAAAAGGGAAGTAAAGTAGAGAAAGTAGGTGAGAGAAACATAAAATGATGCACTGTTAATGATAAAGATGACAAAAACAATGGTTTTCTAGCTCTGGCTCTGCAACTCGGCCACTTTTTCAGCCATTTTTTTCAGATGCATAGTAGAAAGTAGAAATTATAAAAATACAGTCAGTGGTGTACACAGGCTGTTTGAGGGGCAGGGTCGAAACAACAGAAAGGGCACCAGCCCTCAGAAAGTTGTGACACAGTTACAAACCCCAAAGAAAGTAAGTTACAGGGTTTGTGTTAGGTGGCAATTTACTGCATTTTCTCCATTAGAAGGCCACCTTATGGGTACTTTACCACATTTTCTCTACTGGATGGGAACTTCTTCATTTTTTGTCCACTGGAGAGGCACCATATAGGGCCAACCACTCTTTCTTCCCTGACAGGGCACCCTAGAGGGTACTTTACCATACTTTGTCCACTGGAAGGGTACACTAAAGGGCACTTTCTTACATTTTTCCACTGGAAAGGCACCCAAGAGTGAACTTTTACATGTTTTCCACTGGTAGGGTGCCCTAGAAGGCAACTTGAAGGGCACTTAATCACTGGCAGTGCACCTTAGAGGGTGCTTTACCAAATTTTCTCCAATGGAAGGGCACTTAAGCACTTTTTCTTCCCTGAGAGGGCACTATACCATATTTTGTCCACTGGAAGGCCACCCAAGAGCTCATTTCATTACTGGTAGGGAACCCTAGAGGGCGCTTTACTGTGTTTTCTCCACTGGAAGGGCACCATAGAGAGCACATTACCACGTTTTGTCTACTGGAAGGGCATCCAAGTGGACGCCATGATTTGTCCTCTGGTGAGGCACCCTACTGGGAACTTTATCATGTTTTATCTACCATAGGGGCATGAAAGACAGTGCACCAGGGGGTTATATCCACTACTGGATACAGTAAATTTGTTGGTTCTCTTTGTCACTTAATCTTACAAGCAAGTCTACAGTTGAATAATTCGATCCACACACACAAGTGACATCAAATCACCAGAATAACTGCTTTGTTTACATGTTAGCTCGTCATTCATGAAGAATATAAGTGTACAGCATAGAGAGAGAGTTTGTAAACTCACTGGTTTGATTTATTAAATTTGATCTTTGGTGTTAATGGTTGAGAGAGCGGTGACAGTGAACCAAAATGGTAACATTATGTGCCGGAAAAACTGAAATAATGATCTGAAACAATATTCCACAGAGCTGAAGGAAACTGCAGAGTCAGGTGATACTTTTCTGCTGGTTCATCACTACAAACGATCACTTTCACACACACACAGTTACTTGATCCATTATTATTATAACAATATTCATTACAGCACCTTAAGAAAAGATGGAATCAATCAAAATACATGAAAATGTTCCAGATTACAGCTTCAGCGTCTTTTCTGTAAAGTCCTCCACGGCAAATCCTGCCCATCTGGCATCTCAGCAGGTTACAACAAACCATTAAATCTATGTGCATATACTATTTAACCATTTGGTTCAAGAGAGAAGGAAGGAAGGTGTGTTAATGAAAGATGGAAGAAGACATGAACAAACTCGTTAAGACCGACCCTGTTGCTCCTCACACATTGAAACCAGCTGGTACCCACTATATGCCCATAGTTACCTGTATGTTTAGGGGCCCATAGCTGCAGGGTAAGAGCCTGGTATGTGTGAGACATGGTATGTGTGTACCCCTAATGTGTATGTGCATTTATGTGAAGGTGCATGTTTGAGCTCCAGGGGTATAAGAGGGGGTCTGGCGGGGTGCTGAGGCCCAGACGAGAGGCCTCTCCGCCAGCCGCGGCGTGGCTGCAGCCCTGCCTCTATCCTCCACACCTCCAGGCTGTCACAGAGGTCCTGCAGCGCTGCACTGTTTCTGAAAACGAGGCAGAAACACAGATGCAGCTGCTACAGAAGTTACCAACAACTGTCAAATCGAATGCAATCACTGACCAAAACATGGCATATAAGAATATTAAAAGCAGGAGTAAGCAGACAGATGTGGCTTGTAATGTTTCGTGCTTTGGACGACTTATAAAATGTCACACAGGCCAAGTTGCTCATTATTTTGGCTACCATGGCTTGAAGACGATCTTATGGTGATGTCCTCCGGAGGGAGGGCAAGCTGTTGGTTTCTGAGGTGGCGTTGGTGAGGAAATCCGACCCTGTTTGCAGCGCGAGAAACACGATTGACAAGTCAGCAGAAGTCTGTTAAGTTTTCTTCAGAGCTCAGCGAGATGGGAAATTTGGCCCACATGTGGACGCTGAACAACGCTCGCCGAAGTTGGCAGAGTTTGAACATTAGTCGCGGTCATCGGCTAATCGGATTTCTGTGCTTATTTCCTCCCAACCAATGGGATTCACAGCAGTCTCACCAGCGCCAATCTCAATCTGTCTCTGTTTGCAAAGTGGCTTGATCTAATATTTGACCAATTTATCAGTAAATCAAAACAGTTAAGAAGGAATGGGTCTTTTCACTCGAGTGTGGAATGCTTAAAGGACTAATACAGAGTTTTTTCATGTAGTTTCTTCTACAAAAGTGTCTCTTCAGTTGTTGACATCCTGGCAGTTTGTTGACAATCGACAATCCACCATGCCAGATATGGGGTTTATAGAGGGTCAAATTTCTTGAGGTCACTGTAGGGATAGTGTTAAATGTTTGATTGTTATGGGGACACCGACTTCTTCTCTTTGGGATACAGAGCAGCTGTGTGTTTGTGTTTAGGAAAGTTGGCGCCATTTTTGGTCAATACTACAGCAACCGAGCTGTCACTCCCTAGACACAACAGATAACGTAGAAGCCTCTAGAGTCAGATGTCGGATGACTAAAGTGTGAACATATTTCGATGTCCATGAAGTAGTTGGGACAGCTTCTTTGAGGCGACATCTTGTCAGTATTGATCAAATCCTCAATTCTCCTTAGCCAAGCTTCAATAAACCTTTCAAAATAAGACACCCTGGACTCCTGTGAACTTTCTCTCCACTGACTGAACTGACGATTGATGAATAAAAGTCTCCATAACTGTAAGTAAGCACGTCAAACGAGCTGATGTTAGCATTTAGCACTAGCATGGTTGTAAACTCTTTGTTTATATACGCTTCCCAGCTTCCAGTGTGCATGTGTCAGTAGCATCATCTCATTCTCTCCCTCCTAGTGTGAAGGAGAAACCACAGTGACCCTTAAAATGTGAGAAAAACATTAAAGACCCCAACTTAAAGCCAGTGTTTAGTTAGTTCTTTCTGGGCTACTGCAGAAACATGGCGGTTGAACATGGCAGACTCCATCTGTAGATTCATTCTAAGGTAACAAAAACATAATGATTCTGATTTTCAGGTGATTTTACACTGATGAAAACATAGTTATGGATATTATATTCCATTTCTGTCATATTCTGTGACCAGAGCCACTTTAATCTTACACACTGGACCTTTAAATGATCATCATATGTTACTGCAGAGAAAGGGACCCAACTGAAAAAGTATCCTTGGCAGTGCTTTCTTGGACACACTGATCTATCTGAGGTTTTAGAGTTGTCAAAGCAACATTTTGCATTCATTAACTGTTCTGACAGACAATGAAAGCCAGGGGACAAACTTTAAATTTTAAATTCAAAATATCAAAATATAGTTCTTGAGCTGGTCTTGCACTGGTTTTTGGCATTTGAATTTCAAAATATCGAGTGTCAGATGATAACTTAAGACACCACAAGTTTATAATACAATCCCTGCTTACGTCTGCATTCTCACACGACAATCACATAACCTTGACCAGTGGAAGTGAGAAATTTTCCTCTATGGTGGATGAAAGTTTTATGTCTCTACAAGCTGAATTTTCAAGGAAACAGACAAATTAACAGACTTAGGGTTTTGGCAGTGGATTTAGACATAAAAACGTGTATTTAATAGACCTTTAAATCTCTCTTAAATACATTTAATTCCTTTAAAAAGTGAACTGAGAAGCACAAATAACACATTTCTGTTCATTTATTTTGGCTTGGACGGTCATGAAAGAGAACGAACAGGAGGATGGATTTTACGCTAAACTCTACCATCTGCAAAGCCTGGGAAAAAACAGTCCAGAGTGTGCCCAACTTTATGTTATACAATACATTATCAGCAGCACGAGTTATGGAATCAGAGAGAAGCTTTTATATCCATAAAACCCACTTGGTATGATACCTGAGCTCGCCTCATTCTTTAAAACATCTTTTGGACCGCCACCAATCTTGTGTTATACGTGCTTTTTTTTTTCTCCTTTGAAATCCGGTATGTTTGGGATTATGTTTGTCATAAGCAAAGAGGAATCGAATGCGTGGATGTGTCTTGCAAAGCGTTAGAGAGATGGCCCGCGGGGCATGACAGACAAAGCGAGTTCCAATGAAACGGCTCGGGTGCAAGCAGAGCGAAGCTTCAGCTCTGGCTCTGATGTGCATGAACGCATGTGGAAAGTGCAAAGTCTCCATGCGTAAACAAACAGATATGTTAGCAATAATCTGCGGGATCCTGACATCAAAACGTTTGGGCTTCGACAACTTTGAGAGCTGCTCAGCGGGAATCCACGCCACCGTGCACGTCTTCTCGTTACCGCGTATTCGTGCATACTTTCATACATGTGCACGATCCTGGGAGATAAAATATAAAGTTGTTTGCATGTTAGTATGTTTACAGTTATAATGTGTGTGTGTGTGTGTGTGTGGACGTGCATGTGTGTGCAGATGCAGAACAGATTGTGATTTTCTCCAGCAGCGAATTGGCGAGTTTGTTAAAACAACGTTTTCTATCTCCCATCCAAGACCACGGTGACCAGCCAAGTGCATTCGAACTCCACACACACTAACACACACACACACACACACACTAACACACACGGGGGAGTTGTGTAACAGAGTGAACAGGAGTGCATCTCTGTTTCCAAATGCAGGAGGAGGATGGAAAAAAAGAAGAAGAAGAAAGAAGGGAAGACACAGAGGGAGCAGAGAAGACGGATGAACATCTCTCCTGGACTTTGAAAAGAGATTGTATCATCGTGTTTCGTTCAGTGACCTCCTGTATAACGTTACAACATGCTGCTTCGACGTTTCATTCATTCACTCTTGGACGCAGCAGCTGCCTTTCCATCAAAATCACTTGACACAACTTTAAACAGTTTAAAAGTGCTGAAGAAAAATTTTGTTGAACAGCAGTAAGGCTTCAAGTCTGACCTGAAGTTCTCGTAAATATTATTTTCTGGGTATTAAACCAAAAAAAATGGTGTGCTAATGCGATTTGCTTCCACGTTTTTACATGTTTCCTGTGAAAACAGTCAAATTTTGTGTGTTTACAGTAGCTAACAGCAGCTACCTTGCAGCTAGCAAGCACTATGAGCTACTATTGTCAGCGTCCTGGGAACGAACACGACCTTCAAAACCAGCAGTGGCCAGTTTGGTAGGGAATACAGTAACCTGCTGGGATGGTTTTACATATTAAAATGCCCCAGGTTTGGCTCCTGGCATCCCGAGTCAGTTTCGTTAGCATCACGGCTGACCAAGATAACGACAGTTAGCGGATTGCTACTTACCAATCTTTCCATCAAGACGGTAAATCAGTATCAGTAAATCACCTCGGTAGTGTAACGTTATTCCATGTCGGTCTCTGAGGCTGTACTCGAATCTGGTCAAGTCCAGTTAGTTGCCTGCTAATGACAGATTCAGTTAGCAGCAGCTAATTAGCCGTTAGCTACTGTAGCAAGCAGTTAGTTGAAGCTGAGCAGCAGGAGGGCATCAGAGGGAAAACTAGCAAATATATTCTGTATAAAATATGATCCAGTTTCACCAAAATAAAGTTATAAAGTTTATGCTTTTGTACAGTAATCAGCGAGGGAATCAGGAATCACTCTGCTCCGGCAGTGTCATAATAGAGATAGCTATACCATGTCATGAAGAATACCTAAAACTGCCATTAATGGGCCACAAAACTGATGTTTATGTGACATATAGTGCTACATACAATAAAAACACTTGATTGATGTTAAAGAGTTCCAACTGAATGCAACCTTTCTCTTCTATTTCTGTCCACTCGATCTCTCTCCACCCTCCACCTTTCCCTTGCCATTAATCCGACTATTTTTCCAGGGTTTTATATTCACTTCTTCCCTTCTTTCCAGGTCATCTTCTTTTTCTGTCTCCCTTTTCTCATTTTCCCTCCCTCCTTTCATCGCCTCGACCATCCTGACCACCTTTTTGGATCGGACTACCTGCATTCGTCCGCCATGTTTTTTCTCCCTGACCGCTTTTTCTATTTCGCTATCTTCCTCTTTTTATTTCACCTTCTTCCTTGCTTCCTTGCTTTCCTTCCTTCTGACACTCTTTTTATCTCCCTTATTCACTGATATGTCTTCCTTCCATTGTTTCTGTCATTTTCTTTCTTCTTTCTTGACTTTCTTGACTGACTCTTCCTCTGAAGTTCTTCCTCGTTTTCTTCTCCCCCTCTTCCAGTTTCTTATCTCTCTTCCTCGCCCTCTCTTCCTCGCTCTAAAAAAAAAACTCAACTTGATGGATAAAAAAAAAGTGAAAGAAAACAAATGAAAGTGAGAGAGAGGGAGGGGGAAAAAGGAGTTTGACAGCAGTTTGCTTCCCTTCTCACATCCAGTCGTCCTGGCCAGACACCGACGGGTGGCTTTCATACCTACTAATAAACTTGTTTCCATCACACACACACACACACACACACACACACACACACACACACACACACACACACACACACATACAGAGGAACATAATGTTGGCTTGTTTCAAGTTGGGACCATAAAACTGAAACACACTCACCAAAACACACACTTTAAGGCGGCTGTGTTGAGGCTCGGCCAACCTTGTTCTTTGGCGAGCGCCGGGACACCCGTCTGTGTGTGTGCGTGCGTACATACGTACGTACGTACGTGTGTGTGTGTGTGTGTGTGATTGATACCCCTACAGTTTTGCAATATATCCCCAAGATCAGTTGCTATGCCAACTGTGGTCAACAAACAGGCAAAGGGCATTATCCTTTCAGTCGTGTGTCTCCTTGTCTGCGCCAGTCGCACCGATAAAGTTTCTACAAAAGTTGAAAAGGAAAGTGAGAGAGAGGCAAACGTCAGCATATTTCAGTCTCTCTCTCTCTCTTTCTCCCTCTCTCTTTTGGTCCAAAGTTGTAAAATGCTGCCTTTAATCATTTTTATTTGCGCGAGGACATGAAGAGGCTTCGCTCTAAAATAAGAAAGACGTCCAACTCTGGGAAAAAAAAAAATAAAAAAATTCACACCTACTCTCACAAAACGTCTGCTGGCGTGAGGCTCAGCACATTGTGGGATATTATGAAGGTTGTGAGTCATCTCGTTGGGGCCTTGGCTCCTGAAAACTTGCTGATTTTCACATGGAATCATCTGCGTTTTTGAAATATTGACGGATAAATCGGAGGTACCAGCGCCCAGGAGTGAAGGCGGGTTGTAGTCTGCTGTGAAGACTCCCTTGCTCTCAAAAAGCCTCTTGAAGTACGGTGGCTCTTCCGTGCCAAACTCCAAGAAGAAAAAGAATTGAAGAGTGCACATAAAAATGTTACCGCCCGGCCTTTAAACATTTAAAGTTCATTTCTCAAAACAATTAGTCCGCTGGCTCTCCAAGTCTTTTTTCTGTGCTCGAGTTTCATTCTGTTTTGACAGTTGAGGACAGACTCAGCGTGTTTATACATCGTCGGGCGAAGCCGTGTTGCAATCAGACGTCTCTTTCCTCTGAGAGGGAGAAAACATGGCAGCGGCATCCCAGCACAGAGCCACTTTTTGCGCTTAAAAGAAACCGCCTTGTTTTGTTTGTCATCTCTTTTTTAATCAGCACCGATGCTGCTGCAGGGGCGCGAGCCAATCACAACACGAGTCCCAGACAAAGGGCGGGACTTTACAGTAATCAGTGAAATTCGTGTTCACAATGGGCTTCGACTGTCAAAACCAAATGAAACTTGAGCGCGGATGAAAGGCTTGGAAGCTCTGCTGTGTAATTTCCTCTGGGCAATAAATGCTCTTATTCAGGTTTGTGTGTGAATGCTCCAAAATGATTTTCGTTCGGAAGCTGTAATTTTTGCTGCATACAAAGAGTTCTCTCTCGGGTGAGTTGTTGCTTTAATATTTCTGTTTAATGCAGTTCATTCTCTGGATGATCTGCATCATTTTTGCAAAACCTCACAAGTTTGTAGGACATCCTAATATAGCATTCTCATACGTTAGTAGAACTGACTTTTTATGGACTCTTTTTGATGCTACACTGACGTGTAATCAGTCTGTTCTCACACTATGTAACCCACGAGAAGTACATAATGCTTTACGGCACACACCACCTACTATTTCACTGATTTTGGCCTTTGGAGCACTGGGACAGTGCAGGTATTGTTTCAAAGTATGTTTTCAAACCCATGCCAACTGGGAGCAGAGCCAGTGTCATGCCAGAACAGGAGCTGGGCAAGCGTGGAATGTAACCGGCCCCTGCAGCCTCTATGGAGGTAGAGGTATAGAGGTATAGAGGTAGCCAAGAAGAGAAAAAGAGTGAGTGACAGAGCAAGCCGCCGGACAAGAGTAAATCTGGGCCTGACTTGTTAGTTGTTTTGAAGCGAGAGCTTCATGAAATAGAAGGCTGAAAGACAGAACAACAGCATCGCTCAAAAGCTGCAAAAGAGCGCTGATTTTTTGTAAAATTATTTTTGTTTTGTCCAACCAAATCGTCTGGTTTGAACATAAATATCCCTCCAGCAGCTGGAGCGTGACACCAGCATCGTGGGTCACATCCATCCTTGGCATTTCCTTGACGACACTCCCCTGTTCCCCCCTCATACTGGTACCTCCACTCTTCCCTTGGGAGGTTACCACCGGCGAGGTCAGGACTCCAGCGTGTGCCATAGTTGACTGAGTGCTCAGCCCACGTAGCATGATAGTGCAGATAGTGGGATATATATATATATATATATATATATATATATATATATATATATATATATATATATGTGTGTGTGTGTTCACACACAGAAGCCCTTTATGCACAGAATGAAAGTAGTTGTCAGACAGCTGTGTCTACGTGTACACACACAGACAGATGGTCTCTCCCAGTGAACCTGGTTCCCATTGCCTTGGGTGGAGATGGAGACCGCCAGTTGGACATCACCCAAGTGAAACACTAAAGGAGACATATACAGTATATGTGTGTGTGTGTGTGTGTGTGTACTACAAAGTGATGGACAATATAAGTAGTTTGCTAACCAAAAACAAATCAGAGAAACTTCAGAGTGGAAGACACTTTTAGTAACATAACTGCACATAAACGTTCAACTGTACATCAAAGTCCAGTGAGCGCTATAGTAACTGCGCCAAAAGAGGGCCTGCCTAAATGTTTTTGACAATGGCACCTTGGCACCTTGAGTAAACCTTTAACCTAACCTCTCAAAAATTCAGGGGATTCCCACCCTGTTAATGTGCAAGAAGTACCTTGGTTTTTGCAACACTATGCTGGTTGGATGTGGGGGAAATGCTCGGGATCAAGCAGACAATCACACTCATAATTCACAGAGCAACCTTGAAACAAACAATAAAAAAAAGAGGAACACAGCAGAACGTCAGCCTGGAATACATCAGCCATAACATTATGACCACCTGCCTAATATTGTGTAGGTCCCCCTTTTGCCACCAAAATAGCCCTGACCTGTTGAGGCATGGACTTCTCCAGATCTCTGGCACCAAGATGTCAGCAACAGATCTTTTAATTCCTGTAAGTTGGCGAGTTGGAGCCTCCAGCACATCCCACAGATACTCAATTGGATCTGGGGTATTTGGAGGCCAAGTCAACACCTTGAACCCATTTTTGTGTTCCTCAAACCAACAGTAGCTCCTGTTAGATTGAACCACACAGCCTTCGCTCCACACATGCATCAATTAGCCTTGGTCGCCCATGACCCTGTCAACTTATGATAGGCACTGACCACTGCGGACCAGGAATACCCCACAAGAGCTGCAGTTATGGACATGACTCAGCCATCTAGCCATCACAGCTTGGTTCTTGTCAAAGTCACTCAAATCCTAACGCTAGCCCATTTTTCCAGCTTCTGTGCTGGAGCAACATTGCCTGATAGTCTTGTCATCCTTCGTCTTGTCTCTACATAAAGACCGTGCAGCTTGGCCCTTTTTCACTGAGACCATAAATGTGATTATATCCTTCCATCACCTACTGTAGTCCTTACTGTCGGCGTCTTAAAGCTATAACCTGATGCTCAGAAACCTGACACAAACCAAAAATCCAATACACACCTGGATAAACAGAACCGGCATCACAGTGTTCCTATTTGTCGAGCTTGTCTGACCTAGCAACAGTAACTAAGGGTCGGGATGGGATCTTTGAACTAGCCTGAGGATAAAAAGATCGTTTAACAGGCAAAGAGTTATGAGTGCGGATGGGCGAAGCTCAGCGCTTTAAGGTGGGTCATCCGAACAGCTAGACAAAATATATGTTATGGTTGTTTGAACTTTCAGAAGCACTCCATGTGCCTTTAATGTGTGCTTTCTGTAAATCACAAGGAGTTCCTTTTTTCTATAGTGCCATATTGTAAACTTGACTTGACTTGACTTTGGGGGGGAAGTGCAACAATACAAGCCTGTGTCATGGACTCCTGTGGGAATCCCCATACGTATCTTATGTGCATTTTTGTGTCGCGACTTACTTTTGACATAAAATGAAGACGCCACAGATGCGAGACAAATGACAGAGTACCATGATATTTAAGTGTTATCTATTCTATGTAACATACACAGAAAGAGAGGGAGAGAAATCAGGACAGTAGACTACTGTCTCATATCATCATCTCATGTGGTTGTCGTGGTTCACAGTCAGGGTGTATTTATCTTTTACCATCCACACCAAGGCAGGAAGACACAGCTGGACCCGGGAAAAAAGAGGGAGGATGAATTGGAAAATAGTGGGGTGAGACAGAGGTTGGAAAAATATACATGACAAAATGTCTGTTTGACGCAGTTTGATGGAAGGATAAAGGACACAATACATGACTGAGTTCAAGTGGGATCCCTTAATATAATAAAGAAAATCAGGCTCTTATATCAGAGGGTGGACGAAAAAGATGGATGGATGGTTTAAGAGAAATCTTTGTTGCCATATGATGCTGAACAGCAGCTAGTTGCTAGATGTTGATGACAAAACTGATCTGGGGCCCCATCCTTAGTATAAAAACAGCACTTCTTTAATGTCCAAGTAACTAAAACTACCTGATTATGGTTAGAAAACACTGACATACATGGTTCAAAGAAAACAACACGACTGTTGGGTAGGAGTAACACATTCTCACTCACAAATTGTCAAAAATGGCAACTTGATCCGTGGCCATGAGCCTTAAAGTGTTTATTATTGGTGTTTGTACCACCGGTGTTTTCGACCACTGGGTGGAGGAGGTTTTCAGGCCTGGGGAATGCTGACTATGAGCAAAAGAGGTGTTGTGCCAGAATTGGAGACGGGCAAGCAGGCAACCGGGCTCATCAGCCTCTGTGGACATAATGGCAGAGGATATAACTGAAGAGGACAAGCTGGGCTTCTTGCTGTTGGACCAGTAAGTAATATTAGCTGGCTGCTATGTCTTGTGTTGTTGCATTTGATCGATATTTGGCTGTTAGCAAAGCTGTTAACTTGCTAGTTTTTTTTTAAATTATAACACATACAGCTGTCCATATTTACGACAGTGGTATTGCACTTTGAAACTGGGGGGTGCTAAATTGCAAAAAAACAAAACAATTTCTACGTGATGTTGCTTTCAATAGCCGAGCGTTGAGGGAGAGAAATGAGAGCAAAGATGTGAGAGATCATCCAAGGGACAAGCAGACGAGCAGAGTTGGAAGAAGAGGGTAAAGAGAGAGTGATGAAATGGTGTGCAACCATCGGACCGTCCCAGCAGAGATACTAAAGTCAAGGTGTGTGTGAGAGAGAGGCAGGCGTATGTTTAATGTGAGAGTTTGTGTGAGACGTGTGTGTATGTGTGAGGATGCTCCAGGCTCACATATGAAACCAATTGTCTCCCAGTGAAGGTTAGAACTCCACCACATTTTATTAACACGAAGATAAATGGATATAAAGCTTCACAAACACACTAACAGGGTGCTACTTGTGTGTGTGTGTGTGTTTGTACCATCCACATCTGTGGATGTTTATCACATCATATAAGAGAGAGAAGAGAGACAGAAAGAAAGAAAAATTAAGATGGAGAGAGAGGGAGAGGAGTTAATGAGGATGATTGTATTCTTCCAGCCGAGCGTGTCTGTCTTGGCTACTAGAGGAACGATGTTTGAGTCATCTTTAGAAACCAAAAGCCACAAGGAAGAAAGGTAAAATGGGAACACGAGAGAAGAAGAGAAAAATGGTGACATCTGCACGGGCCTTAAACTGAAACACGCATCTGGATTATACCCACATCGTTACTCAGTCGGTCCACGTTTACCAAAATGTCCACGTTGTAACATTTCTATCTTAAAATAGGAAACGTACAGTAAAACACACATTCAGCTCTTTTTTCTCCTTGATAAGAGTAACTCAGTTGCCTTTGTTTGAGCCTGCATTTCCTCGAATATGATGGGAGTTGTCCAGAACCAAGCAACCATTGATAACTACCTCCAAAAACCCATGTCTATTCTGTCCCTAATAAGTTCTCCCTGCCGACTCTTCGGCAAACTTTCCCCTGAAAGACAGCCTTCGTCTGGGCAGTGAGAGCCAGTTAAGTCCTGCTATTTATCCACGGTGATTATGTTGAATGATGAAATTTCGAGCAATCTACATTGTTACAGCACACAACAGTAATGTGGTAGTAGGAAGTATCTTTAGCAACTTACATGAGAAAAGATCTTTGAATTTATGCTTTGGTCAGTCAGTGCAACCCGGTCATTCCTCCCTGACAACTGCCTCCCAGAAAACAGCCTTCATCCTGGCAGTGACAGCTGTTTAAGTCTCACTGTTTAATGATGTGAAACTCACAATGTCCTCATCTCTTTCCACTATTCACGGTAGGTTGGGATCTCCTCACAGCTTTCATAAAACTGTAAACTTGGGGACACTTTGTCGACTGAGCAATTATTTAGATTTGCACTGGAAACCGCATGGAAACCCGCAAAAACAAATCATAGCTATCAACGTAATGATGTGCCTTCTTCGTTCTGGTTTTTGATGATAAACTATCTACAATGCAATACAGTACACAGAAATCTCCATTTTCCATGTTTTGATACACTGGGAATAATTTTATTGGCGCTATGGAGTGCTATGATGTCTAGAAGTGTTTTTGGGGGAGTTTTTCCATCATCCAGATCAAGGGTCTAAGAATAAAGGATGTTGTATGCTGACTACACACAAAGTACACATGGTACTCAAGTGACCTCTGTCACCGTGTTCAGAAGCATTACTATTACTAAACATGAAGCAAACCTCTCTTGAATTCACACTAAACTTGCCACTTGAAAGCAGCCTTAAAGTCCTGTTCGTTTTCTGCGTTAACAATGTTGGGTGACTGGCCGCTGGAGCACTAAAGTCTCCTGGCTGAATTCACCAGTAATAACAATGAGGAAACGTGCTGAAATGATTCTGGTTCGTTGACAGAAGTTCATAGGACCAACGGCGCGTAGATGAAAAGCTTCAGGAGAGAAGTCACAGACAATCTGCTGCTCATGGCAGCTGGAATTTGGAGGTTAAACTTTGTCGAACTGGATGAATAATTTCATCCATCTAAATAAATTCACTCCTGGATTTGGATCAGTTCAGAAACTGTGTTGCAGTATTTTGTTGCTGACTTCAACGAAACAAGTGATTGTGGTTGTGAATCTGCCAGTACTCTGATTTCAGTGCTCTGTCTACTGTCATCTTCATAGCTACAACCAAACAATACTTTTTTTGAGAGTCCGACCGAACAGCATGA
The DNA here is from genome assembly GCA_036365135.1 of Miichthys miiuy. NCBI lineage: Eukaryota > Metazoa > Chordata > Actinopteri > Sciaenidae > Miichthys > Miichthys miiuy. Next base: position 4,492,327 of record CM071625.1, on the reverse strand, counting down.
AATATTAATAACCAATGGCTATAGAACCTCCAGGAGACTTCTGTGTTCAGTGACGTTTCAAATGTAAGTTTATGATTAAAACACAATACTGGCTTCTGGAGTTATAGAGAAAGGGTTGAAGGCAGGATGTAGGGAGTAAAAAAATGGAAAGGAAGAAAAACAGACAATTGCAAAAATATCCGTTTCTATGTAATGTTTTAAGAAAGCTTAAGAGAACATTAACATAACACAACTTGTTCGGTCAGTCTCTCATTTTCTCTTCTTAGCTTCCTCCGTTACCATACCTTTCAGTTTTTTCACCTCTGTCATTATGTCTATAGAGGCTGCTGAGCCCAGTTACACTGCCCGCTTGCCCAGCTCCGGTTCTGGCACGACATCGGCTCTCCTCACTGCCAGCTTTCCCCTGCACACCCAGTGCCTGAAAATCTCCTCCTCTGTTGTGCAAACGCCTACGATACAAACACTAACACTCCACTAGTGCTCTGAGCTCAACCCGGCTAACAAGCTGAGCTAACATTAGCTAACAGCAGCTATATTTCTGCTATATTATGAAGTTACATAATGAGAGAACAGATGTGCAAATGGCAGAGACACCTTTCACCAAGACAGTGTAGCAACAACATGATTTAAAATCTGTTATCTTCTGGTAGAAAAGTTGCACAATGTTGCTTCATGTTTCCCCTTTTCAGACTTTCAGCTGGTTTCATCTTTCTGTGCAAGTGATGGTGTTTTTTCCAGACACGCTGTAGGTGTCAGTCATGTCAACATTCATTATGGTTTTATGGCCATCTTGAGTGACTTCCTTGAGTCTCGTCCCTTAACGTGACGTTGCCAGGCAACCATCTGAGATTACCGAAACTCAGCGCGCCCAGCCAAGAAGTAGTTCCAGCAACACAGACAGGCAGCTTTGATTTGCTTAGTTCATGAGGGCAGTGTACAAGTACACATTAGAGGTACTTTACTTGAGTATTTCCATTTCATGCAACTTTATACTTCTACTCCACTACATGTTTTCTACTGGACTACATTTGTCTGACAGCTTTTTCCTACCCTGCCTGTCCAGTGTAAATCATATATCTCTAAATTTAGTGACACTGAATTGATTTTTTTCTGATAAACTGAAGGATGAAGTGTTCATTCGTGGGTCGTCTTTCTTCTTAAGAATAAACAGATTAGCTCAGATTAGCTGGAAAAGTCATCGGCACAAAGCTGAAAACCGGCTGGTTTTCGTTAGAGAAGTGCTTCTCACAGGCGCTTCATATGATGATCTTATAGAGCATGATGCATTGCTGTATATTAATCTACCCAACAGTATATAAAGACGTTAAAATGAGCTTAACCTTAAACATCTACAGCTGTAAAATGAAACAAACACATTAAAACAGCAGGTATATTCATCCAAAACACTGACTTTTACTGCGCCGGGCGTAGTTTTACTTGTGTATTTTCATATTTCATACTTCTTCCATGGGAATATAATTAACAGATAAATGTATTATTGTGCTCATAAGGAGGCCACACGTGTTTAACCTCTCTCTGTGCGTACAGCTACCTAGCTGCTGCCATTAATCTGACAGCTTTCACTTCAGACTCTCGCCTTCATCTTTCTCGCTTTCTTTCTCCGTCGGTTTGTTGTTTTTGCTCAACACAGCGGAACAACAACTTGAGTAGAATGGATGGATGTGGCCGATGGGGAGAGAGACAGAGATCCTGCAAGCCTTTACATGTGTCTGCGTGGGCGAAAAACCCCAAAAAGATGAAGAAGAGAGAGAGAGAGAGAAAAAAGAAACACCAAAAACCAAATGATTTTTTCTCCAGCTTTCAAAACAAGACTTGCGACGTCTTTACTGAGGCTGTAAAGATGGAGAGGAGACACAACTGTGGCTTTGGGGTTGTGTGAGTGTGTCTCTTACATAGTCTGCGCTTTATAATTACAATGTGATTGATTTAGAAGAAAAAAAAGGATTTAATTGTTAGATAAAACATGGGATCGGAAATCAAAACCAGAACTTTAGTGCTAAACAGAACTTTTAGAGAATAAGATCAAAAACTATCTGGAGTCACCCCTCGCCAACATGTTAAATAAAGATTTTAACTTGTGACCTTGCTGGAAGTTTCTGATCCAAACATTTGGTAAAAATGTGGTAAAGTCAAATTAAAACAAATACAAAGAGCCTCATGAAAAGCTGCTGCTTGTCATAAAAACTAAGTAAATAACAACTAAAAAATCCTGATTTGAACCTTTGACCCCATTGGGGGGATCTAAAGATGTGGGAAGAGACCGGGATTAAACATGCAAAGCCGTCACTCATAAACAAGTTTAAATCGGGACTTGAACCGCTGACCCCATGCGTCTGACCATGTGGAAAACAGTTTACGGGTTTAAATCCCAGCAGCTAAACAGAGCCGCTGAGGCCCATATGGATTCAGTTGTCCATCAAAGGCCAGAGAGGGAAAAATAAACACTTTTTATATGATTTCTCTCTCAGAAAGACTGCGAGCTGGCCCAAAACACTCAGCTGGATCTGTGTTTTTTTGTGCGCCCCGCTCGAAATGTCTTTTTGCATGCGTGTGCGCGCGAGTCCCCTTCCTGTGTATCGATCCTGACTGATGTGGCCCGTCCAAGAGATTGTTTATTTACTGCTGTAATTACACAGAAAAGCAGAACAGAGAGAAAAGGACAGAGAGATGGAGCGATGTAGGACCAGGAGTAAATGAAAAACATGAGATAGGGAGAGAGGACGAGGGAGACGGATGAAGGGGAGCAGCGAAGGAGGAGAAAGAGGAGCGGATTATTTTGGTTTTCCTGTTTGAGGTCGGGGACAGCTGGGAGACAGAATTTGTAAATCTGATTCCGAAGGTTAGATTTTGTTGCATTACATGACCTTACAAGTGGAGTACATTACACCCACATGTTTTCACTGGTGTAGCTTTGCTAAGAAGTAATAGGATTCATCAGAAAAATGACATACGAGGTGAAAAAGAAAGGTTATTCTATATAAGGTTTCGTGTGGTAGGACAGTCCTCATGCATTTGTGGTGACGCAACCCTGGTTAAAGGGACAGTTCAGGCTTTTTAAGTGGGTTTGTATAAGGAAGGTATACATAGTCAGTGCGTTACCGAAAGCAGTCAGAGCACTCCCAGTCTGGAGAATCAGACAGAAGTTCAGCATGGAAGTAAGCTAATTACTACTATGGATAGGGTAAGCAATAAAATGTATTTTAGCCACATAAAAAAGGGCCACCTATGAAAAACAAATCAATATCAGTTCAAGTTTAAGCTTCATTGGGCGCGTTTGTGTCAAATAGTCCTTAGTACTGCATTGTCGCAATGGGAAAATTTACGTATACTCACGCTGAAGCCCAAACGTGTTGCGTAACGCATATCCTGCTTTATCGTCCAATTTACTCTAAATGGAACCATAATTTACAAAATGAACATGGTGCTCTACGGAAGAAGAATTTAAGCTAGACATTGCGACCACTGAGGTGCAAGTCGGATAATTTAGCAGCCCCACAATCGCCTGATGCTGCATTGACAATGTGGTTGCGGGCATAAAACCTTCAAGTTACCTGTAATTGATGTGAACCCATCAGGTGTCATAAATCAGACGAGAGTAAGTCCACTTTGTTCAACAGGAATTCTGATAAAGGGAATCATTTCATAGCAATAAGAGGCTTGACCGGGTAAATAGAGGTCACAGATGTTCAAAGACATGATTTTTTTTTTCTGAAAAGTTGAGCACCGTGAACCTGCCTGAAGGATTCTTTAAGTATTCTTTATGAAAACCGCCGTATATCCCCGTCCTCCCCACCAAACCAAACAAGCATCCAGCCATCGCAAACAGTAAACGCAGGAAATTTAAAAAAGACGAGGGCAAAAGGACAGCAGGGACCGTGTGTGTACAAATACAGGAAATACCAGCTTTCTCCTACAAGTGCTGTTCATGCATAAAACATTTCACGGCCACAACTGTCTTCTTCCTCCTGCATGACAACGAGTAAACACACACACACACACACACACACACTCCAGTGGAAGAAACAAGCACTGTCACGTAAAAACAAGCCGCAGAACAAAGCCGCAACTTTTTTACAAGGCACCGTCGCACAAAAGCAACAGAAACATTATGACAGCCGTGTGACAGGAACAAACCTCAGACTCGATCTGAAAAATAAGAGAGCGAAATGAAAACATCACCGTCGTCAGCTGAAAACAATCTTCCAAACTATTTGAGGAATTAAGCAAATCTGGCATCTGTTGAACTATAAAAATCGTGTGATGCTTCAGTGAGAGAGACGCTCCAGGCTTCTGTTTGTAGCCCAACCTGACCTTTGACCTCTGCAGAGGAAAGGACAAATTTTCCTGTTGGGGGGGGGGATCAAGAAAATGATTGTGGTTCTGGATCTGACATTTTCTTTTGTGTGACTTCCACAAATAAAGACCGGAGGGTTTCCTGTGTGTGAGATGCAATGATAAAGTATAATGGAGCATTTAGCATCGGCCTGATGCAGTTGCCATAAAACAAAATAGACAAATATGCTAATTGTGAGGTCAAATAGATGCTGATTCAACATAAAATAAGAGCAGCGGTAGGAGAAGGAGAGTTCAGACTCTTAGGAAAAAGTCTGCTGGACTCAAATTCCTACTTAAAGCAACATTGTGGTTTTGGACAGCTATACACGTGTGTTTGTTATAATTCTATTACATATGATCAAACAAGCTAGTCAAACATCAAGCAAGGTTAACAACACAAGACATAGCAGCAGTCAGCCCAGCTCGGCGTCTGTCTTTCAGCCTTTTATTTCACCAAGCTCTCACCGACGACTAAAAGTCAGTCCCAGTTCCTTTCTTTTGTTAGCTTCTTCCATCAACGTCCTCTTCAGTCTTTCGCCTCTGCCATTATGTCCATAGAGCCTGCTGAGCCCTCTTCCACTTCGCAGTGGTCCAAAACGCAAACACTGGTACAAACACCAACACTCCCCCTACTGCTCTGAGCTCACAGTCCAGGCAGTGCGGCTAACAAACTGAGCTAACATTAGCTAACAGCAGCTACAGTTGGCAGCAGTTTACTTTACTACTGTCCATCAGGAAACTCTGTAAATCACAGAGAATTTAAGCAAATGTGATCGGAAATGTCACTTTGGTGGAGCCGCCAACAACTCATAGATCTGAAATGTGACACAGTTGTGACTTTATAGACCCAAACAAACTTAATTTTTCGAAACTAAACAAAAATCTGACATTTTTACAAGGCCATATGTTAATTTTGTACAACAATGCACATAAATTAAATAAATTCCATCATTATCTCACATTAAAAAGGCATGACTGGGTACGCAGAGGTCATTGAAGACTAAATGACATGTGAAACCAGAGTTTTTGGTTACCAGCGTTAAAAATATTATGAAATGATTGTTAAAGTCGTGTGGAGTTGTTTGGAAGTCACTTTGGGTTAGCAGAGAGGACGTGGTGTGTTTGGAGTGAGCTTTGTCGCACGTCTTTGGCCCGTGTTGGGTCCTCGCCGACTTTTATCTCTAATGACAAACAAAAACGCCATAAAACTAATCCTCATGAAAAGCAGCGACATCAGAATGAGCCTAAACAAGCACCGCTGTGTTTTGCCCCGGGTTTGGAATTCTATCCACATGTTCCCATTTGATCCCTGTTATTGCAGTCACTGAAACACAAATCCCAGCGACATTCCCACAACCACATGACTGGGACTGCCTCGGGGTCAGAGAGAGACGCTGTTTGCCAGTTTGCATGCATGTATTACGTACACTCGTGTGTGTGTGTGTGTGTGTGTGTTTGTTCTGCCAAGCAGCGATCCATACGATTGGGTTGTTGCAGTAACACGCTCTCGGCTCGTCAGTGCGCTCCCTCCTGGTGGAGGTGAGCCCATTGGACGAGCAGCAGTGGGCCCCCTGGATGAGATGGGCCTCCTGGATGAGGTGATTTTATGCTTCAGCTCTAGTACATCATACTGTAACTTTGACAATGGCTGATGTAAAGCTTTCTGACTAGCAGATGGGTGTGGTTTTATGACGCCAGGTTAACTTAAACAGTGTCATGTGTCCGTTACAGAAAAGTCAACCTTCAAATAGTGTCTATTAAATGTTTTAAGGCGTTTATTGGTAATACCGAACCGTCCATTACTAAAGTTTGGTGAGTCTTTTCTCACATTAGGTAACTTTGTGCTCCAGGTACGATCACTTGCAAGAAGTACGTAACGCTTTACGGCACTAAGTCACACACCACCAACTATTTCACTGATTTTAGTGAAACTGGATCATATTTTATGGAGAAAATGTTTTCTGGTTTTCTCTGATGTCCTCCAACTGCTCCGCCTCAACGCTCTGTGATTTACAGAGTTTCCTGACGGACAGTGAAGTAAACTGCTGACAGCTGTAGCTGCTGTTAGCTAATGTTAGCTCAGTTTGTTAGCCGGGCTGCCCAGACTGTGAGCTGCGACCACAGTCATTACCACAGGCATTTTGGAAACTGAAACTGGGGGTGCTAAATCACAAGAATACCAATTTCTACGTGATGTTGCTCGAAGAGTTAACTTGAACTTGTCCCGAATGACTTGAGTAACGTGTATATCTTTCAGGTCCAAGTCAGAAGAGAGACCTAAGTCAAGTCTCTTATTATTACAGCAACACCACATGATGATAAAACGTACTCATAGTGTAAAAATCAGAGCGCTGAAGGTGAACTTTGAGTCACAGAGTAGAGCTGAAGAGTGATGACCACACCAAAGCCAAAACACAAACCCCCAGCTCTGGACCAGACCTTCCTGGACCCTGCTGCGGCGACTGTGTGAGTATGTGTGTGGACCCAGCCAGGCATTTTGCGTAGGCTGCGGTCAAATCCAAGTCCAGCTTACGGTACAGGCTGTGACGCAGATCGTTGCCATGTATGAGTGTGTGTGTAGTAGAATCAAAGTTGAGACTTCTGACTTGAACTTAATTCGTCAGGCAGTGCTCGAATGTGGTGACCTGGGTGGGCAAGGCTACGTGTTCTTAAGCAGCACATACAGTAGGTGCATGCCAGTATACACACATACATTTATCCTGGGGTATAATACATTTAAATGAATGGGCCCTGCCATTTTAAAACATGAGAAAATGATGTTTACGCAGACATATTTGAACAAATGACTGTCATTTCAAAACCATGTTCATTAATCTGCTGCGTTCAGGGATTTGCTCCACATTCAGCCAAAAGAGCATTAATGAGCTCCAACACTGACGTTGGATGATAAGGTCTGGCTCACAGTCCAGTTCATCCCAAAGGTGTTGGATGAGGTTGAGGTCTGGACTCTGGGCACTTCACACCAAACCAAAACCTTTGCTTTATGGATCTGACTTTGAGGTTGCTGACATGTTGTCACAGAAGAAAATTGATTTGATTAACAGGTGGGTGTTGTTACAGGTGGCTTGTTTGAACACCCAGGCGTCATTCATCCCACCTCAGGTCCACCAACCATCCACGTCTTTGCCCATACTTAGAGTAGAGGCAGGACTTCCAAGCTGGAGGCGACTAAAGCCACCACACTCACGGATACAACATTCATATTTTCCACTGTCATTTCTCCTTCCAACTTTTTGTCAAGCTGGACAAGAAGTTTTAAGAGGCGCGAAAGAACAAGGAAACCAAAGAGGGTACTACGGAAGACTGAACGTTGCAAACGGGCGATTTTATAGTTTTTTTTTTACATATCTATCTATCTATCTATCTATCTATCTATCTATCTATCTATCTATCTATCTATCTATCTATCTATCTATCTGATCTATCTAATCATATCTTGTAGACAAAATAACAATTAGACAATCGTCCAATGGTGAAGAGTGCAAAGGATCCTGGAAAAAATGTGGTTGGCAGATTTTGTTTCGCTTGTGAAATGTTACTGCCTGTTACTTGGTTTTGTCATTTCTTTCATTAGAACATCCAAGAAGCAGCACAAACGTCTGGCATATCACGCAGTTTGAAAGGGTCAAAACACAAGACACATTTCCACAAGTCTCGCAAGTCTGAATGCCTAAATATCACTACAGCATGTTTAGCAGGTAGCTTGCCAGCTGCGCCTTGAGTAGTCACTACACTACCATGCTTCTTTGACAAAACATTTCACGCATGGATACATTTTTTTCTGGTGTTATTGGGCCTTTTCTCTGCATCTTTTCCCATCTTGTTCTCCCTCTCTGGCACCCACAGCAAAAAGTCATCATGCTCCATTACATTGACATGACTGGACCAACCACTGTGCGCACACACTCCAAGAATATTACAAAACACAAAGGCTTTTATAAGAGGAATACAGCACTCTTTGTGAACTTCTTTCTCATGTACTGTACTCAGACACATTTATAATTTGCCCTCTCTCTCTCTGTCTCACTCTCTCTCTCTCTCAACACGCTTGGTTCACACATGTTGCTGTAATAATTTGGGGGTGAATAAAGGCTTTTTATTGAGGTTTAATGATGTGTTCACTCTGAGCGGCTCTCTAATAGTGACACAGAACAGAGAGCTGGCACAGGGGATCGGCCTTTAGCCGGGTTGACTCACACCTACACACACACTCGTGTTACAGTAAGTCGCTGACCCTCGCCTGACAGTCTGTCAATATACGAGTGGGAAAAGTCATGTCTCCCACACTGTTAACATGGACTTCACATCCTCTTTTCTTACTTTCACACCCTCTTCATGTGTTTGTAAAAAGAACATGCATGTAAAAGGCTCTCAGGGCGTATAAAACAGGAATGGGAGCCAGAGGAGACAGCTACGGGTACTGTGACAAACTAATTAGCCTGTAACCTGGAAAATCAGTACTGCAAGTCAGAGCAAAGGACACCGGTTCTTGGCAGCATCTGGCGCCATCATGGAGGCTCAATGGATCAACTGGCTGTGTGCGGATGATGGTTAAATCTAGGCTGAAACTGATGGTTAACATCAAGTATTGTTGAGACCCTAAAATGTCAGGAATAAAGTGAAAAATAACCACAAAAACTTAAGTCCCAAGTTTCCAGAGACCAAGGTGGTGTCTTTAAATGTCTTGTTTTGTTCACTAACAGCCAAAACCTAAAGATCATTCATTTCTAATCACATAAAATAGAGAGAAGTGACAACTCCCCACATTTTAAAAGCTGGAACCCAACAGTGTTTATCAAATCTGTTGTCAATTTTCAGTTAATGATTCAATAATCAATGTCTTCCCCATTAAAACTGACCAAAATGATTAAATGTGATGCAAAACAGCCCTCCGCTCTACTGAGCGTTTAAGCCTCTTTTAGGTCATAGTTTTGGTTTCCCACGCCTTCACTAGACCTATCTGGTTCAGTCTATTTTTTAGTAAACAAGCACTGTTAAACCCAAAGTTAGCGACTAGCTTCTTAAGAAAGTGGAGCTAAAGCTGGCTAGTTTGTGGAGTCCAAAGCAGAGCAAAAATCTGGCTCGTAATTGGACACACTTATCAGGTGAACAGAAATACGACTACAAATAAATAATGTTGCCCCACATCTACTTTGTGTGTAAAACAGGCAACTGCTTGCTAACATGTTAGCAATGAAAAAAAGATTAATGCACCTTTAAACTTGGGTTGATTTTGAGATATCTACCATTGATATTTTATTACGGTGGAGGTGAATTAAAGTTGGTTTGTGATGCACAAACCATGACAAAACAAATGTTAGTGTGCAGGTTTTGTATGAGCTGATCACATTACACAAGAGTAGGATGGTATAGGATACATTTTTGGGATGACTAGCACCATTGTAAGACAGTTAAGGTTAATGTTCATAGGGTGGTTTGTGTCACTGAAAGGTTTCGGATTTATAATTCTTACATAACATAGCTATAAAAATGTGTTCTTTCTTTCTGGAAACAACAAAATGAAGTCTGACGTTCTTATTAAAACACTTGCAAATTAGCCTACAATTAAAGTCTGAATGAAGTTGAAGAAAAGGCAGGGAAAGTTTGCTGGATTGTTACGCACTGACCAGTGCTAATGTGTCTGTCTTGTTAAGTAAGTAGACCATCTTGGGGGTTAAGGAGCCTCTGTGTTGTTTACTTTAAGGTGCCTGGGAAAAGACCCAGGGTTCATGAGCAGTTCATAAGGCCCTCGTAAGATGCTGCAAAGGGGCCCGTGAGGTATTTATAACATGCTACCATAGAGCCCCCCCACTGCTAAAACAAATCATTAGCATCCTGCAAAAATCTTATATGACTCCAAAAAGGCAATTTTTGAGGAAATGAGAAAACCTGGCTTATTTTCTCATCGATGCCGCTGCATTTTTGACATTTCAGAAGGTGCTGTCAAAGGTCAAGCCAGGGCCCACAGTGAGGGACTATAAAGTTACTTATATGACTACACTTTTTTTGTAACATGCTAGTTTCACTTGATGGTTTCGTTCCTCTCATTTTGATTAATCTATTTGTTGAGGTCGCTGAGCTGCCGAAAATCTTCATGTCCTGTTAAATTGAAAATTGGCTTGAGAAACGGGTTAATCGTCAACAAATTAGTTTAACGATACTGGCAACAATGCCATTGCATAATTGTTTTGATATTTTCTTGCATTATTTGCTTCTTTATTACATTACAAGCTTCATTGCACTTTGTTTTATTGAATTATTGGCATTTGCTATGGGAAATGATTAAGTTAAAGGCCTACTAAAGGGTCAAATGGAGGGTAGTGTCTTATTGACTGACCACTGCAGGGATTGAACCCATGACCTTGCAGTTGCAGCACAGCTTCCAAACCACATGGCCACTCCTCCATGTGTAGCGGTATGATTGGAGAGGTTTTGGTGTCAGTTTGGGTGACAGGAGGGTCTTTGTGCAGTGTTGAGGGCCTGCCTGGGAAATTGTAGTTTAAACAGCGCTCGGGGGCTCGTAAGAGCGTCCTTGATGGGCTCATAGGGAGTTCATAGCGTGGTGGAGAGGGTTCGTAATGTAGTGATGAGGGTTCATAAGGCTGGTGTTACAGGCACAGGAAGGTCAGGAACTCTGCAAGAAGCTAATGGTGGTTTCCAACTTGTAGCCTCCTTTGACCTGATGGAGAAGAATTAGAGAAAGTGGTTCTTATTGTCCTCCCACTTCGCTTCACTTCATTTCAGTTATGTCAAACAACAGCTGCCTGTTTTGGTGTACTTTGGCTAAAGAGTGGATCCATGAATACAAAATACTTTTAACCTCATTATTTCCTGATTCTGACTGATTCATTCATTCAATTCCTTATACATTTATTTCATCTCTGTCATCTCTTCCTTCCCAGCAACTCTCCTCTTTTCTCTTCCCCTCATCACCCTCTCCTCTCGATGGGAAGCTTAGGGTCAATGTGTTTAACACACCCACAAATATACGGTCTTTTTCTCTAAAGAGGGCCCCCTGTTTCTATTGAGACCCCAACATGCTCGTTAAAATCCTCCCATAACCTTCATCCTTTTTTTTCCAAACACTCCCCTCCCCCTGTTCCCTTTTCTCTCTAACTCTGCTTCTTTCCTGCCCTCTTCTTCTTTCGTCTTTCGTATTTCTCCCTCCATATGTTCATATTTTCTCATCTTAAGTCGCTCTCGCCCTCTCTCGCTGCCCTTTTCACCTCTCCCATCCTCGAGGTGAACAGTGCACAGGAAAAATGCCACTGACGTTTCTTTTTGTCTTGCACTTTCCTTTTCTCATTTCCTTCCACATACTTTCCTCCCATCACGGCCCTGGTTCGCAATTTCTCTTCATTCCCCTTTCTCCACCTAAAAGCCCAGGGGTGAAGAGTGCAGAGGAGAGTGTTTTTGCTGTGGGAGTCATGGTCATTACTGAGGTATGGACGATCACCAGAGGGAAGGAGCGATGGAGGAGAAGAAAGAGCTTGGAGGAAGCCAGGACACTTAAAGGTCTATAACGTCCCTTCAACTGTCAACCAGACTTTCGAGTGTTTTTAAGCATTTGAAATGTCAAGGAAAGAGCAACCTGGTTAAAACAAAGTAGATGTCATCACACCTAAACTTCCTGCATGCAATCCTGCATGGTGCAGAAATTATCTTATTGGTTAATTGAAAACCAAAGGAGCCAAAGAACACTGAAATGAAAAGGCAAATAATCTTAAATTGGATATTTGGGAGGCACCCTGGTAGAACATGCGCCCCATGTATAAAAGGCTGTAAACATGTCAAGAAGTTGGACATTTTAAAGCCACTTGGTCCAGACTGAAATATCTCAACAACTATTGGCCGTATAGTCATGAACTTTGGTACACAACTTTATATCTTCTTCAAGAAAAATTGCAGTAACTTGATATAATCCCTTATTTTTTTATATATTTTTATGCCATCATGCTAAACTAAGATGGTTAACATTCTTGCACAACCAGCAGGTTTACGGTTTCAATTATCCAGTGAAACATCTCAACATCTACTGGCTCATATTTTGGTACAGTCGTTCGTGTTCCACAGATGATGAATCTTAACAAACTTTGAGATCTTCTTACTTATCTTTGAGTGCCACCAGCAGGTTGACATTTGTAGTTCAGAGGAGAACTGTATCCACCAATGATGGATGATTTAAACACCATTAAGGGACCCCGTGTTGTTCTCTGATTCAAACATAAAACTTCATCTAACAGTTTTCTTTTCTTCAGAATGAGCATTACAGACTGTTTTCTTTCAAAAGAGGTAAAACTCTCAAGTATTTCACAATAAAAAAGCAAACAGTTAAGAAAAGCCAGAAAAAATAAACTAAATTTAGTGTAACAGCGATGTTTTTTTTTTCTTCTTTCCCATCTTGAGAATCATTTTCGACCGATTTACATTGTGACATTTTGGCGAGTCTCAACCCCTAACCTGGATGATAAATAGCCTCCGTCATTTTCCAGTCACACTACCTTCAACATAGCACCGATGTTGTTTAGTGCCACCATTGAGGTTTAAATCAAGACGACTCCTGAAATGATATCTGGCTCCAGTTTAGTTCAGCATGAAATGCAATGAAAATGAAATGAAATGAAAGATTTAAAAAAAATCTGCTCCCGAGTCACAAATTAACTGTTGGTTCCCTCAAATAATTGATTTGTTTTGGGCACAAATCAAGTATTTATAATGAGGCAGTATCAGTTCATATTGGCTATTCTTAAAGCTTTCATCAGAGGACAAAAAAAAAATCAAAGAACTGGCAATATTCTCATGTAGAAACCAATGATCATAAATCCATTTCTGCATGGAGGACCTCAGGAAATGCAATCAGTATTTTGCTATTTTCTCTATGAAATATTTCCACTTTCCTCTCATTTTATCATTCATTTCATCCTCTTCCATCCCTTCATTTTTTTTTTTATTTTCTACTTCTCTCTTAGTATTCCTACTCTTCTTCGCTGATGGCTTAAGCAGGCCTTGTGAAATGTCTCCACACACACAGAAAGAGAAAGAGGACTCTGAGGGGTGATCATGGTTCAGAGGCCAAACAAATGTTCTGTCAGATTTACTGGCTGAGCGAGGTTGGTGGCGCTCCCACACACACACACACACACACACAACACACACAAATGTGGACAAATTTGGACAAACAAATTATGTCATATCATATACATACACATCACCTCATGACCTCACCACTACATGACCTACCTTAACCTTTACCCTGTCTTTAACTCTCACCGCATGGATGACCTTTACCCTCAACCTGACCTGAACCTGACCCTAACTCCCTCCTGACCACTCACTTTGAAAACACAGTCCTCTGATTGACCACTCGTCCTTGGTTTTTCTACTTTGTGGGGACACTGTATCAATCCTATAGTTCAAGAAATGATCCTCTTTGTTTCTCGCTGTAAAACATTAAAATATTCTCAGTCATACTTAAGTGTTATTGCGTCAGATGCAACCAGAACCTTGCAGCTTCTAAAGAATCCTAACAGGACTTTAAACTCTTTGACGTCCTACATCTGAACATTTCTTTGACATGTGAGAACTTAATTTCACGTGTGACAAGATTGTTCACAGGTGGGAAAGTCATTTTTTTAGGGAATGTAAGAAAAGAAAGGTGCTTTTGAATGTTTCTCAGTGGATGTCAAGGTTCTGTTAAAACTGATTGACACACTCAGGTAAAGTTTTAATCTTAAAAGCATGAATAAGATAACAGGAAACATCCTGTCTTATCCCCAATATGAGAGATGTGGTGGTGACATATCACTATTTTTATACATTTAGATTTTAGATCAGAACAAAGAACTAATTAAGTTTATTCAACTTTAGCTGCAGTCCGAAGACCAAGACTTCAATCGCATTTGATCAGATCCTTAAACAAATATCCTGCACTCATTCTCCTTTCCACTCAGAAATATGTCGGCTTACAGGAGCTAAAGCTGCTTTAACTGCCACAACGCTTTGTCTTTGAATAAATAAAAACCACAGACACACACACAAAGACACTGACCCGTGTTATTACATAAAAGTTGTTGGTTCATGACACTCCCTTAGTGGTTAAGTTTGGTCACACTGGGCAGTCCAGTACAAGAAATGGTATTTCAATCAACTTTCCCTGGATAAATAAAACACACACAAACACACACAAACACACATATACAGAGTGATGACTGTACAGTCAAATGTAAGCTAAATTCTTAACTTGAATGGAGCCCCAGAGACCAGCTCTTTGAGGATCACAATATCATAATATCTGCCCACCGGTCTGGAAACATTCTTACACTTTTACATTTCACAGTGAGCGAAACAACAGAACAAGCTTCAAGTCCTACAAGACAAAAAGGAAAGAGGTGAAAGGTCAGAAGTGAAGAACTTTGATAATACTTCTATGAAGAGGGGATATATGGAGGGAAACAAGTGTCGACACAAGAGTAAAATGTGTTTAATTAACTTGAATGAACGTATTTCAACAGTAACTCGCTGCCACCCATCTGACATTAATAACCATTCAGGGATGTAGAGCAGTTGAGGATCAATCCAGAGGACATATAGACAAGCCTCTTTTATAAGGATATCCTCAAAAAGGACGAGGTTTGGAAGGAAATCAGGGAGCTATTGGGATTTAAGTAAACTGTCCTTCAACTACATAGAAACCAGGAGTCGGAGGTAGTCGCTGTGACATCATTTGTAGGATACCTGAACAAGTTTTCGCACTCCGCTGCTACAGGTCACTTGCTTGCTTCCAGCGTGTTAGACTTGAATGTTGATTGTGTCTTTGTGGTGTTGCAAGAGATTATTTGTGTATATGTGGTTGCAGACTTTGTGTATATGTATATGTGTGCAGATGTGATGTCAGCCTAGTACCTCAGCTGGTATTGTTTAGCACGAGAGGGTGCAGTCGGACCCTGTGACTGATCTTTCGACACCTTTAAAACACACGCACATGTACATACACAGTCACAAACGAGCTCTCAGCACCTCGGCTACAAGGCATTCCTGTGACTTGTACATGCTAAGGGCACGGGGTCATACTCAGGACTGGCTGAACATGTGTGTGTGTGTGTGTGTGTTTCTTCATTGCAGTTTGTCCCATGTGCTGATCTTTCACGCCAGGCCAATCATCCAATCAGAGAATGTTTACCAGAAAAACAAACTCTGAGAAGCATTTATTGTTTTGCTCTGTTTTTCCTTCAACTCTCATGTGTACTTTTTAAATGTCTGTTGTGTAAGAAAATTTAAAAAATGGAAGCATGTAATCAATTTCTGCAGTCCTGAAGTGGAATTCAGCTTCACAATAAACATATCTGAGAGCGAAGCATCACAAATTTTGTATTTGTGTGCGTGTGCCCTCAGATTTACTCCCATGACTCTCATTACCACCGACTCCCAAAAGATAAGATTGTTTTCCAGCTAATGGGTTTTACTGCATTTCTATTGTATATTTTATATTCTCACGTGTTGTCTCTGAATTTACTGTACTCATGGCTCATGAGTGTGCAAAAGTCAAAGCAGTTACTACACTCAGTGTAAAAGCTGGAAGTTATCAAACCAACAATCTTAAAGCTTGCCAACACGTGAAAATGGCACAAAATAGATGGTGCACCATTAGCAACAAATGTACTTGGTTAGGTTAGGAAAACATAATGATATAGAGTAAAATAAGTAGCAGTCAAGTTTTAAATATGTTGACATATGTATGTCACAGGAAGCGAAAATACCAATCTACCGCGTCGGACCAATCACATTGCAGTCTTTTGAATATCCTTTGAATACCAACTCAGTTGACTTAGCGTAATGTGTCTTTCGAACACGGCCACAACTCCAAAGAGGACAAAGTCCTGCACATGCCGTTTGATTGACAGGTGATTTCTGGGACGTGCACCAATAACGCCCAGCTGTGGATAAATTCTGGTTGTTTGACAAAGCTGTAATTATATGTACAGTAGTGGGGATAAGTGGGAAAAGTCAAATCAGTCATGCAGTCGTCATTATAAAGTCATACCGGCTTAAATCTCATGGTGCTACATGCTGTTAATGCAAAGTTATTTCTTCTGTAACCAGCTGCTGAAGGTTCACACTCGCTCTTCTTGCACTAGAGTAACCTCTCTCTCTCGCTCTCTCTTTCTGTCACACATATGACCCTGGAGCTTTAGGGGGGGCGAGGCGAAGAGAGAGGGAACTCTTTTCCATAGACGTCAGAGAGCAAACACAGTACCCACAATCACACACATGTACGAACACACACTCAGAACAGGGGAGGGTGGAGGGGGGGAGCATGTTTGTGGTTAGTGCTGAGGAATTACCGTGGGCTTATTCTGTCATTTGCCAAAGCTCAGGGGGTAAGGAGGAATAATTCCACCAAAACACCAAAAACCACAATAAAGCATTTCTGCTGAGAGAGTGAGAGAGAAAGAATGGAATGGAAAAGAGGGGCGGAGAGGCAGCGAGGGCATGAAAAACGACAACACAACCAGCATATGACCCTCAAGGATGGATGGATACAGGATGGCAAAGAAAGAAGAAAAGATGCAAGGACTCTGAAGGTGACGACACGACCTCCAGTGGTTGATCAAGGTAAAAAAATAACCAGTATAATCTAAAAATCTGTGTTTACAGAACATCTTCTTCTCTTGGTGGGAACAACTGATTGTATTTACTGCAGTTGCTGCAAACATGTTGCTTTTTATCTTTCTACAGCTGTCAGACTTTAATTTAACGCCTTTGATTTACCGTGAAAAAAATGGATTACAAACTGGGCACATGGAGTTTGAAAGTAGTGGGCGTCGAAAGTTGCTTTACAGGGGGTCCATTTCTTTTTGGAGCATGGCCTATAGTAGGGACCATCAGTGACATCTGCCTCAGGACACACCTCTGTCCAACTGGCCAGCATCAACGCAGGCAACTCTTTAGAAAAGCAGCAATTTTACCACATCCTTTGATCAGCACATCCTTGCTACTGTAACATGACAACTTGACTGACTGTATTGTGCAACACGACCACGTAAGCTCCACTTAAAGTTCGGGATATGTCCCTCCCTGCTACTTCGATTTCGACCATTATAGAAAAGTATGTTGCATTTGTTCGAGAACAAACAGTCCCCGGCCAAATGTAAACCAGAAAACTTTCATTTCATGGTCAGCACTTTGCAATGGTAAATTTCTGGGAGTAGATTAACCATTAACAGTCCTAGGGTAACAACCTTCTTTGCCACCACATCTCTTGAGGGGGTTCAAGTTGGTCATGCTAATACAAGGCATCACACACCACTGGCACGGCCTTTTGGGGATCAGTATCTTGCCCCAGGACACTTCAACATGGGATCAAACCACCAAACTTCTGATTAGTCGATGGATCTACTAACTCCTGAGCTACAAACGCCCCAAGGGTAAACATATTTCCTTGTTTATAGACTAACAACCAAGTCTTATAGAGAAGCCAGAGAAGACAGCTTCTTGAAAGTTCTTGTTGCAGGCAACATCATGTCATGACAAACGTATTGATGAATCCTCCATGCTCCTTGGCTAAGCTTCAATAAACCTTTCAATGGAAGTCATCTTGGACTCCTGTACACTTTCCCTCCACTGACTGAACTGACCATTGAGAAATAAAATTCTCCACAACAATGGAACCAGAATCTAGTGAAAACAAGAAAGTTGAGACATCGAGAAGAAAGTTTGAGCAGCTCAGGGCTACAGAAGCTCCTCCAGTGATACTTCTGGCAGTGCTGTTGGCAATGTTAGCTAGACAGCAGTCAGTCTTGACAGTATACTTGACAACGTACCTCCTGCAAAAATTGCATAACCAGCACAGGAGCGTATTCTGTCACTAAGTATGTACATTTTATATTTTCTATAGTCCCTGCCTGCTACAGAGTTTCTCTGCTATACTTCCTAGAAGTTTTCAGTCAGTTTTCTCAGACTTGCTGCTATCTGTTTCTGCATTTGCCAGCATTCCTATCAACCAGACAGTTTAAACAGCTTAACGTTGCCAAAACATACATGCATGACTTGATCACGAATAATAGTGTGGAAAGTCAGCACTAAAGATTTATATTGAGGAACAAATTGGATTTCCCTGGAGTAGTTCTGCTTTAATATTTGTACTCTTCACTGCGGCCTCCTATGATATCTTCTCCAAACATATTTCATTAAGATTCATGTCAGCCTTACACAAGCATGGAAACGGATTTATCTGTGGGTTCCGCACTCGTGGATGCATGAACATCAGCAAAACTAGATGGCGAGAGATAGAGCAGAGGGATAAAAGCGGTAGAGAAAGGACTTCACTGAGCTCTCATTGTACTGTGAAACCAGAAATAACAGTTTGACATGTGTGCCAGACAGCAGACGAAAGTTCAAGTCGCTGAAAGGTATTTCTGTGAAAGTTCAACTGCCCTGACAAGGAAGACAATCACTCCATTTCTGTCATGTCTGTATGTCGCCACTGTGTGCTGGATTACAAAGCAAAGAGATCAAAAGCTTAAAGAAAGAGAACAAATTACTTTTCTGTCAGGACAATCGATGAGAAAATGTTAAAACAAAGGTGCAGAAAGACGGATGACACCGTGATGAAAAACCCAAAGCAAAGAAAAGACGGGAGTCATATCTGTGTCTACAAATAATATGAAACTTTGAAACAAGTTTCCCTTGACAAGAGACAAGGGAAAAGACTCGTATCAAAGACAGACAAGTTGTTTCTGTCAGTTGGAGGCTAATAACACATTACGTCTTTTCATTTCTAATCTTTATATCTTTATAATCTTTTTTCTTGTTCATTTTCTATCTCACCACCTCATTATTGTCAGTACATGATCCACAAGGTATTCTACCACCTGAGACTCGTGCAGATTTCAGCCAGCATCATAATTTGTCTCCTTTACAAACGAGGTGAGGAGAGGGAAATGAAAGAGGGATGAGAGAAAGAAAAGGATGAGTGCCAGGGCTGAGTGACGCTCTGATTAAAAGGTGGAGGTTTGCGATGATAATGACGCATCTGTCCACTGCACCTGACCCTAATACCTGCAAATGGCCTCTGTGACATCTATCAGTGTGTGCATCCGTCTCTGAATATCTATAGCAGCCTTGATCCCTCGAGGAATCTGTCATGTCTTTCAGCATCTTCCTATTTAGACACCTGGGGAAGACAATAACAGGTGGACCACCTGCAGCAAGATATTCAAGGATGGACTGGTGAGGGCAGAATGCTGAAAGATGGATAGACAGTGAAGTATCAGTGGGACAGAAAAGTGAGTTTATTCTCTTGTTTTAACCATTTTGTAGCACTGAGCATCTTTTGGCCCAACTATTTCTAAACTTTATGACTGCAGGAACTACATTGCTCCAAAGTTACCACTTTCTAATGGACCTGGAACAATCAGTGTGAAGTTAGCACTGGTGTTGCTGACTGGTTAACAGGATTAAAAGCCAACAGCCACATTATCAGCTCTGTGAAGCTGTGCTTAGACGCAGTGGTAAATGACAATGTTAAACACAATTAAGGTAGGTGTAATGTTTACCATGTCCCTCAATTCATATTCTTTTGCTTATCAGCGATCTAAGCACGGTGTTCAAGACGTCTTAAGCCTCAGAAACCTTTTCCAGATGCTTCTGCCAGTTGGATGTGCTTTTAAAACCACCAAAGGAAGGCGCCCTTGAGGTATCCTGATCAGATGCCCAAACCAGCCGACCTCAGCCGGCTCCTTTTTACATGAAGAAACAGCACCTCCCTCCGGATGTCCGAACTCCTCATCCTATCTCTAAAGCTGAGCCCAGCCACCCTTTCGAGGTAACTTATTTCTGCCACTTGTGTTCGAGATCAATGTCCTGAGATCCTTGAATATCATGAACAAGATCAGAGACAAGGGGCAACCTTGGCGGAGTCCATCACCCACTGAAAAACCCACTGTTTGACTTTGTGCCTAAAACACAAACACAGCTCTCACTTCTTTTCCATGTCCACAAAACACATGTAGACTGAACGGTCAAACTGCCATGACCCCTCCGCAACCTTGCAAGGGGTGGCCAGGCCAGAAAATACATTTCTCCTTCTGAGTCAGAGCCTCCATTCCAGCGCCCTGGGATAAACTTTGCTGGGCAGGCTGAACAATGTGAAACCCCGATAGTTGGAGCACGCCCTTGGGTTCCCCTTTTTAAAGTCGCCACATTTACTATGTTAAGTTTAGCTTGTTAGCATACAAAGTTGTAGCTAAGTAGCTAAGTGGCTGATGGGAATGTGATTAGTTAGGTATTTGGTAAAAGTTTTGGACGAACAGGAACCCCACTGGAGATCCATCCACTGGAGAACATGAACATGAATGCCTTCATGGCAAGCTGTTGTGACATTTAACTCCTCTTGAACTTCATGGTTGGACTAGAAGAAAAGTCAGAGGATCACCAAAGTCAACAGGATTCTTCCTCTGGGTACTCTGGATGTGTTTTAAAGTCCATGGCAATTCACCAGCAGAGCGACATTGCTGTCTCTAGAGCCACATAAGGTGTTTGTGGCCACCCTTGCAAGTTCTCTTTATTTAAACATTGCAGTCACTAAATGCTGAATGCAACTAAAAATGCAACCCCAAACATGAACTTTTAATCTAAAAGTCTAAAACTTGCGTCACAATTAAGCAAATCCTGGACCAGAAATGTCTCCAACTTCCCAACATCATTCCTCTACCTTGGTGAGTTGAAAACAAGCTTATTTGACGTACCCGACATCACATGACCACAGCATGTTGAACATTGTCCCTGTATTCTGACTTATGCCAATTTATTAAAAGGAAGGTAATAAATGTTGGTCGTTCCATTAATTTTCCCTAAAACCCTTATTTAAAAAATCATGAGTGCACATCAAGATTTCCGTTATTAAATATGACGACGTCTCTTCTCATGCCCTCAGTAATGGTAGCCGAGGTAATCCTGGGTAATTCTCCATTTATCAACCGTCCAGGCTGAGTTCACTGCCAATAATTGCACATGTGGCATCAGGTCTCATCTTTAGGATGAAAAATTGAGACAACGAAAAGAAAATGGGAGAGATTTACTGTAAAGCTGAGGTCAGTCGGTTTTTATAACTTTCAAACAAACACACACACACACACACACACACACACACGCACTATCAACCCAGACAGATATGACATCATTGTGGTCTGTGATTCAATCGTCACCGGCGGCAACCGCGAGCCAAGCACATGACCGCAACCTCGTATATCAAGACCCCTGCAGTGTGTGTGTGTGTGTGTGTGTGTGTGAGTTTCTAATGATGAACTGGAGGAGGGGGATCTGTCTGTTTGGAAAAGCTGACAGCTCTATCCATTTTTCTGTCCGCACACTAGTCTGACAAATCTCTTTTTCTCTCTTGGCTTGTTCTGGTTTGGTCGAGATTGACTTGGTCTCTTCACTTTCAGTCCATTAATCAGTTGTTATTTATTTAATTGTTCATTTATTGATTTTTTTTAGTAGAAGTCACTCATTTTTTTGTGACGGTTGCTTAGGAATAAACCTCCAATTCTTTAATATTTAAAATTATTTTAGGTAAGAACAGTATTTAAAGGTGTTGCTGTCACTTTGCTTGAGACAATATTGCACCGTTAGCCCTGATTCCACTTGTCACGGCTCTGTTATGTCACAGCCATGACATGGTTGTTCTGTTATCCACGTGGCTTCATACCCAAACAGGAGTGTTTCAGAAGCGGGGCGTTTTGCTCACCAGACTTTGGTAACTTACTCAGCTTTAGTCATTTTTCCTGGTTTATGTGCTTCTACCATGAGTAAGTAGGGTGTAGTTAAATAGTCTTTTGTGTGTTTTTAAGATTAGAAGGCTGCACAGAGTGTTTTATTTTGAAAATCAACTGTGTTCTTGATGCCGTTTCTGTGTCCAACTCCCGGCTAGCTCTATTTGCTCTGTGCTGCTGGACGTGGCATCTGTCAAGAATAGATCAACCTATTTTCCAAAGAGTGGAGCCGAGAGACGGTACTGAAATGCATTGCGATGCTTCACGGGGAATCACGATCGTTGTCTAGATCAGGTGCAATCAGCTAGTGCGATGTTAATTCAGTTTATTTTGATGTAATTAACTCTGTGCTCTCTTCTGAGATTAAAAGCGTGGTTTTATATGCCCTGCAGATGTTCTTCAGTGTATCTGAACGAGCCATAGTCTCTGTCCACGCTACAGATTGTTATTTGTATGATGTCACCACGTCCCGATGGCTCTTTTGACCTCTGACGAGCTGTAAATTACACCAATGAGCTCCCCCTCCTCTTTCTGCGTCTCTGCCTCGAGAACAGCGATCGCGATCAATCCATCTCATAAATATCAAAAACACTGAATAATAAAAGCAGACTCTCAGACTCTGACCTCCAACCCTCCACTTAGCCTTTATATTGTCCCGGTTGATAAATTCAGTCCATTCACGACTGCCCTGCGGCGCCTGAGGTGACACATGCTCTCTTTGAATCTTGGGCGCATGGCGTCATCAGATATAAACGGAGCGAGATCTTAAAACACATTTTAGGAGACAGGCTTTTATATTACTTGTTTATGGGGTATCATTTCTAATAATGCAATAAAAAAATAACCAACTCCCAGCATTAATTCACGTATTGGCAGAGTGATAAAAGTCAGTCATATTTATAGATCATTAAGGCTTAATGACTATGATGTTGTGTTCTGCTCTTAAGACTTTAACGGTTCCTAAAGTGGCAGGTGTGTTCATAACGACCGGGGTTCAAAGCTGTAAAAGGAGCATCAACATAAAATGGTTGTGTCAGCGATTCTCGCATTTTCAATTAAATGGCAAGATCTTAAAACACATGGCTTAGATATGACGGGTGCTGAGGCTGCTGGTGGAAGCCAAGTTTGACCCATAAATAGGTCCTTGTAACAACATTTTTGCCCATCCACCGATTTCCTTCTACTTATCCAGGGAGTGCAAGGCGTTCTTAGACTAGATGGGCTATGTAGTCCATCCACCGAGTTCCTCCCCAGGGTGTCCTACCAGTTGGACGTGCCCCAAACATCTCCAAAGAAAGGGGCCCAGGAGGCTTTCCAATCAGGTGCCCAAACCACTCAAGCTGGGTGACACGATGGAGCGCCCTCTGGATGTCCGAGCTCCTAACCAAATCCCAGTGACCCTGCAGAGGAAGCTCATTTTGGCCGCTTCTTGTTCTTTCAGTCACTACCCAAAGCTCATGACCATAGGTTAGGGTTGGAACGTAGATCGAGTGCTAAATCGAGAGCTTTGCCTTCCAGCTCAGTTCTCTTTTCCCCAACAACAGCCCAGTACAAAATCCTGTCAACGGCACGCTGATCCACTGGTCCATCTCACACTCTATTTTCCCATCTATCGTGAACAAGACCCAGAGATACTTGATCTTGAGTTATCACGAGAAAATGGAGGAAATAAAATGTATGAATGCATGACCGCTTAAGGCTTCCATAGTCTCCAACTTCTGAGAAAAACATCAGGCTCTTTTGATGCTAGATGTTGCATTTTCCTTATTAACCAGTCACTAACTTGGTCTGCTGTTTGGTGCTGTCAAAAAAAAGTCAAAACTTTGAGCTAAAGGAGGCTAAAAATCTCTCTTTCACATTCCTCATAAGACTTTTGATTTAGTGTTCATATATATATTGATTACTGACTAAATCTTTTCCAGCTCCAGGGGTGCTGCTCCATAGCTTAACTCTGACCTTTGACCCCTGCTGGATCGGTAAAGTATCACCTTATTATCAAAAGTTGGACGATCCCTCTGCTGGGCCGACGCTTTAAGTCTCTTCGAGCTTTTATCAGGTTTCACACCCCAACAGCTGTTGAGTTCGAAACCAGCAGGGCGTCCATCTTGCTCATGGTGTGTATGTGTGTGTGTGTGTGAGAGACCAGCACCAGAATGTGTTTTACAGCCTGGGAAGGCACCGTCCTCGGGGCTCGTGTTGTTAGTGAACCACATTCTTCTCTCTTCTCATAATCATGCACAGACCCACAGTTCAACAACAGGGCAAGGCTCACACACAGAAACACACTGCTTTCATAACAGAAAATTAAAAAAATAAAAATCTCTTATTGATATCTTTTTCTCATTATTTTAAAATCTTTTTCTTATTAGCATCTTATACTATTCAATAGGATATTTCGCTGGAGCATTTTGTACACACGATAGCGGTATAATTTTCAAAGCGTGTCATGCTTTGTATGCTTTGAAAGCTATATCGTTATCTCGTGTGCCAATGCTTTAATAAAATAATCTTGTTCCTTATTTGAAGGACGTTCACCTTTTGTTCCTGTAATCCGTTAGAGCTGTGTTTATATATTCTTTTCTTTTTTTTATTATTATTATTTCATCAAGATGAAAGACGTATTTATGATAAAGCTGCGGTCATAAAAATGTGCAGCACAGTTTGGCATTTTTCAGGACTTTACAGACTAAGGAATTGTTTGCTCTTTTTATATAATAATTGGGAGCCGGGAGCTAAAACTTATAAAACATGAAAGAAAAACTACATTTTTCCATAAGCCCCAGAGTCAGAAGTAACTAATTTATACAGTTTTGTGGCATTGATCATTCTGCAGTAATATAACTAACTTTCTTTTTTTTTTTTTACAGTTTTAAAGCAGCTTTAAGGGCAGCGCAAAAAAAAACAAAAAAAAACACAATATTGACTTCCTCCAACCTCATAAAGTTGTTGTGGCATATTCAGACATCCATTTACACACTGCGCAACATGAACATTAATTTGAGGTCTTGTTTCTTTCCACCTGATGAATTCAAGTCCAAGATTAACTCGCCTTGGAGTTGTTTTGATCTCCACCAAACCCCTTTCTGCATATTCAGCTCATAAATGGTGGGTTCCTAAAGGTTTTTCACTGTAAAACAGCTGTGTGCTGTGGCTAAAAAAAGACTGACCGCAAAACAAAAAGCTGAAAGACGCTAAATGTCTCTGGAGCTAACACAAACTGCAGAGTTGTTATATGGGTTTGTCACTACGAGTAGCCGGCAGCCAGCTAATATTACTGACTAGTCCAACAACAGTCAGCCAAGCTCTCACCAATGACTAGATTTACTCTTTTCCAGTGGACCTTGGCTTCCTCCGTCAACGCCCCCTTCGGGCTTTTTGCCTCTGTGATTACATCCATAGAGGCTGCTGAGCCCTGTTACATTGCTCACTTGCCCAGCTCCGGTTCTGGCACAACACCTGCTCCTCTGACTGTCAGCAATCCCCCCCCCCCCTGAAAACTTCCTCTTCTTCTTCCCATGGTCCAAAACGCCTGTGATACAAACACAAACACTAACCCTGTGTTCTGAGCTCACAGTCTGAGGAGCCTGGCTAACAAACTGAGCTAACAGCAGCTACAGTTGGCAGCAGTTTACTTCACTGTCCCTCAGGAAACTCTGTAAATCACAGAGAGTTGATGGACGGAGCAGTCGGAGGACATCAGAGGGGAAAACCAGAAAACATTTTCTCCATAAAATATGATCCAGTTTTACCTAAATCAGTGAAATAGTTGGTGAACAGTTACACAAAGTTCAGCTGAGGTATTGGACACTGGAAAAGTCTGACTTGATGATGGTGCTTTGAGGAAAACTTAAATTATTAAAAGTCATCCCAAGGGGGACGAATGTCAGTCCAACAGCTGAGACATTTCATTCTAAACCACAGACGTCATCCTCATATAAACATGATATAATATGCTGTCTGAACCTCAGGAACACAGCGCAGACTAACATACTGAGGTATTACAAGGTTAACCAGTGATTACATTTTTAAACAGTGTTTAGTTTTTGGTCTTTTATCTCAGTAAACTTTCTTTCTGTCTCACAACTCCAAACTGCTCGCACATGTTCTTTAACCTAAAGCAGAAAGCAGAGGGAGAAAAGAGTTGTTCAGACTTCTCACCTCTCCCTCATCTCCCTCGCCTGTCGTCTTCTCCGAGGCCATGAACCTGACAGGTGTGAAATTATACCTTTATCCTCCTCTTTCCTCCCTCCCCATCATGCTCTCCTGACCTCGACACACTCACATCTGGCAGATGATTCGTGGGAGTACGAGGGGTCGAATACGTGCGGGACAGGAGACTAGGCTGATATTTGTAGGGCTGATATTCACAGTTTGTGCCGTGTACGCTCATGTAAAATGTTCTTTTCAAGGTGGAAAATCACCTGAAACTGCAACATCTGAACCCAGAGATAATGATCCTGAAACATATTCATACATATCAACTTGTAACACAGTTTTTTTTTGGTAAATTATGTTAATAACGGACATTTTTCCAACAATATTGTGTGTAAAAATGCTCAAAATGAGCTTATCTGTATCTACTTAGATCTGGTCCCTCCGTAATCATGATGTAATGCTGCAAACAGGATTTGTTACTCACCAGTTGCAGTACACTGGAGTGTCAAACAGCTCACTAAAGGGTCCAGTATGACCCACTGGATGGCAATGTGGAAGCAACAAAGGGCCCAACAACAAATATTTGCCCCCTAACCACGGCCCAAGATGCTCTACACCAAGCAGCATCCTCCGTGGCTATGAGTGGAAGCCAATGTGGAAGTGGCAAAAAACTGCAGTTCCTCAATCGTCCACTTGAGGCTGGCTACAGAAGTGAGTCAGTCTCCATAAGTCCCCATGTTAAAATGTCCAACTTCACAGCAGAAATAAACATGTTTACAGCCTGGTACAAAAAACAGTTTTGGTCTCTGTAGCTAATTTCCCCGTTCATGACAACTGTACTGAGGGTGAATTTATATACAACTCACCTGTTCAGATTATATTAAGGCTTAAAGTTATGCAGAATTAACGCTTGATTGACAGGTAGGTGCTGCAGAGGCAGGACTGCCAAGACGGCGGCTGCCCGAGCCACCACACTCTGAAACCTGTGAGTGACGTCGCAGATACAACGTCCATTCTTTATACTGTCATTGTTTTACACATTCACTGCAGCCATAGACTCGTTTTACAGTTAAGTGATGTCAATACATCCACTCCGTACGCATTTGTCATCGTTAATTAATCACAAGGGATCAAACGTCAGGCGAAGAAATGTTTCGATGTCAAAGAGTGAAAGGAGAACAGATTTTTCAGCCGTCTTTCCTCTACTTTCCACCTTTTGATTGACGGTTAATGACCGTCAAGCGGAGTCCGTCAGTCCGCTAACATTACCGGATCAAGTACATAAATGCACAAAGCTTACAGAGTGTGTGTTCGTGTGTGTGTCCAAACCACCTTTAAACACTCGTTTAAAGCCGCCAGCAAGTCGAGTGTGTGTGCATTTGCACTGGGAAATATTTATGCATGCATGCGTCATTGCATGTGATTATGTGTATATGTGATCCGTGTGTGTCACAGTGTGCGTCATTACATGAAGCGTGTGAGTGTGTGTGTTCCCATTCATGTCTTCCTGTTCCCATGGAGGAGTTTTAACAGGGGTGTTTCAGAAAGTTTGTGTCTCACCGTCAAATCATGCATCCGAATGTGTTCGGTAATCGCTCTAATCGATGCAGAGTCAGAGTTCTTCGCCGTTCTTACGTCTTTGGCCGCCACAAAATTCATCCTCAGCTATTTACCCCCCTACTTTCTTTTTTCCATTTTGTATTTCTTAAAAGTCTCTCTGTGGTGTGTGTTTTAATGTATTCAAGGCTCTTCCATGTGTCGCACAGCTGCGCCACAACTTCACCAAATCCTTGGCCTCGCCTTGAATCTGCAGGACCCGGCTGCCGCCGCCATTTTTTCCTCTCTGCGTTAACGCTTTGATCATTTTTGTGACACGAGGATGAAGACTTTAAATTTAAATCATGTGCACTGAAACGGAAAGCAATGCACGCCTGGTCTGTGAGAGGAGACGTGACGGATAACAGGCAGCAGTGCAGGTCGAAGGAGGCGGACATTGTCCTTCAACTTTGACACCGCAGGTGTAATTCCCGACTCATGACGTAGTTTTTTTTTAAAATACTTTTATTTTCAGTTAAAGTTTGGACTAAAACATCAACCCACTACTGGCCATGTGTTATATTCTGCTTGGACACTCTTCTGCCTCTCTTTTTTTTTTTTTTTTTTTACTTTCAACCTAAAATTTGCTGAAACAGAACCCACATTTGGTGCTCTAGTCAAAATAAACTACATCCTAAAGAATATACATAGTAAGTCATGGCTGTACCTGTGAATGCAGTGACTCATTAAAGAGTAATAGCAGAAAACTGCTGGTCAGTATCATTTTTTAACCGCTTAAAATACAGTTTTCCTCGTTTCTTTAGTGTTTATCTCGGACCAAAACAAATGGACCAGACTCCACTGACAAAACTAGTAATTTTACCTTGTAGATAAGTAAAACACAGTCATATATCATTTTAAGGGAATATACAGAATAAAGTAGTATTTTAAATGACACTGTTAATTATACGGTAAAACACCGTAATATTTAATGGCAAAACCTTTATTTTATTCATATGGTATTTTCATATCAATTATATGGTTTCTTTTGAGGAACTTGTATTTATACAGAAAAATATGGAAATAAACGCCTTTAAAACTTGAATGTGAAATCAATGGCAATAACATCTTTTTACCGTAATATTACAAAAAGCTATAACGTGTTTATTATGGTAAAATTGTGGCAACCACAGATGTAGAAGAGAGTAAAAAACATTATATGTTGTATATTTCATGGAAAATGGCATTTTAAAGAAATTTATAGAAAATAAAATTTTATGTTAGACTGGTAATTGTACAGTAAAAGACCTTTATTTTATACGGCATTCATACTCTATTTTCATGTAAATTATATAGCAAAACAGCATTTCTTCTGATGGAAAAATGTGTATTTGTACGGTAAAATAAGGAATTAACAGTACTGACATCCTTTTACTGTAATATTAGAAAAACTGTAAAATTCTGCTAACCACAGCTGCCAGTTTTTTACCGTAAAAACAAGTTTTGGTTTTGTGTCTCGTCTTCTATCTTATTCATTCCAAGCATCTTCTTCTTCTACTTCCTTGCCCTATACCTTCTTTCCTTGTTTCCTCCCCTCCCTCTCAGACACCTCCTCTTTTCCTCCCCATTTTTTTCTTTATTCCCTCACTCTTTTTTCCCTTTTTATTGTCCCTCTCCCCCTCCATCTACTTGTTTCCCCCTTTCTGTCTTCACCCCGTCCTTTCATTCTTTTTATTTCCCTCGCCACCTTTGTTCTCTCTCCTATCCCGTCATTTCCTCGCCACTTTCACTCTCTTCCTTCACTTTTGTCCACCTTATTTCTTTCCTCCCTTTCTTTTCACCTCCTCTCTCTCTCTCTCTCTCTCTCTCCATCCTTACAGTACAATACCCGGTCTGTGTGACTAAAATAGCAGCTCAGGTACAGTGTGCTGTGTTTTCCATATGGCTCCCATTCACTCGCTAGTAGAGAAAGACTATATTGTAGCGTACCGGGCTGTAAAAACATAACAGGGGTAACCCCTAAAATATAATGAAAACCCTGCTCCTCCATTTACATCGCCTGAAGGTTGTAGTTTCACCTGGTTGTCTGAGACATCGTCCTGTACCTGGAAGCTTGTAGGACTGAACACAGACCGACAACTCCGTGAGAACGCTCCCAAAACAGAGATCCTGAGCATCAGTCATTCTCTATCATAGTCTATGTTTTTAAATGGAAATAAATATTCATAAATAGCAGTAGCATGCAGTAAGTGAGTACTTGTACTTGAGCACTGTATACTTAAGTACAAATTAGTGGTACTTCTGTGATTTACGTTTGTTTTTGTGAAACCAAATTAAGCAATAAACCTTCAATAAACCTTCAATAAACAGGTACAAACAACATGCACTTGACATTAGGAGTAGGAGTAGGAGTAGGAAACCTCCGTGGCTGTGAAGTGAAGCCAATACGAAAGTGCCAAAAACTAAAGGGTCCAATATGACCCACTGGATGGCAATGTGGAAGCAACAAAGGGCCCAACAACAAATATTTGCCCCCTAACCACGGCCCAAGATGCTCTACACCAAGCAGCATCCTCCGTGGCTATGAGTGGAAGCCAATGCCAAAAACTTGCAGTTCCTCAAACGTCCACTTGAGGCTGGCTCCAGAAGAAGTGAGTCAGTCTCCATAAGTCCCCATGTTCAAATGTCCAACTTCACAGCAGAAATAAACATGTTTACAGCCTGGTACAAAAAACAGTTTTGGTCTCTATAGCTAATTTCCCCGTTCATGACAACTGTACTGAGGGTGAATTTATATACAACTCACCTGTTCAGGTTATATTAAGGCTTAAAGTTATGCAGGATTAAGAGCGTGGACACTTTGACAGGTAGGTGGCGTCACAGATGTCATTCAGCCTTCCTCAGGTCCGCAGATGATCCACGTCTTTGCCGATATTTAGTGTTGGAAAAATGTTATTACCCTTTATGCTTTCAGTATTTTTCCATTTTGAGATGACGCAGTATGACCCTGCGGGGGCATGCAAGGAAACAGCTGATGTGTGCTTAGTTTTAGAGAAGTCGCAACATCAGTGTATTAACAAACTGTAATTTTTCCTTTTAATGTTTAATGTTCTATGACCATACGTGGTTAAAATTAAGATTGAAACTAAGTGATAGACAGGCTATGGGTGTCTCTCTTGTCTTTAGGGAAGTGACTGTGTTGAACCTTTGAACATTTACTGAAGCACAGAGTCTGTGAGTTGCTGCAAGTTACTATTAAATGATCCATCTTAAAAAGTCTGACGGCGTCCTGAGGGTTATTGAATCATTTTCTTAATAACAGATTAGCCGGGAGGCGGAAGATGCTCTCTGGAAACCTGTGGGTGAAGTCATAAATACGCTGTCCATCCTGCGAGGAGATGCTGATCTATCTATATCTCTGGATGTCACTACCTAAAAGCATAAAAAGCAACGCAACCAACGTGACCACCCTGGTTGATTCAAATGGCCGTTTAATGATGACAAACCTCGTAATACCTCGTAATAAATGATGAACGATCCCTCTCACCTCTGAATGCTGCTCAGAAAACATCTAAAAACACAGTGAAAATATCTTAAAAATCAATTTTAAACTTAAGGCAAGAGCAGACACACACCTCCTACACACACACACACAAACACACACTCCCACTGACTGCTAAAGACCGTTTGTATAAAAAGGGAGGAAAGAATAAATAAATGTTTTCAGTAGCTGGAAAGTTATCAACTCCTTAGTTGGAGGGCTGCACACACACGCACAGTAATAATCTCAGCTCATAGGCATTAATATCAGGGGTGATATAATGACTCCCGAGGGCCCTGACCTTTATAAGTGGGATGGAAAACAAAGGCAGAGCTTACACAGCACACACACACACACCACACACACCACTCCAACTTCTTGCAATGATTTATTGTGATAAAAAGGGAGGACTGTGGCCTTGGCAGTCTGCGCTACGTTTTTACTAAGATGATTTTTTTTTCTGGCCCGTTATTTGTGTTGGTACTGAAGCAAGGCTCACTGTGTGTGTGTGTGTGTGTGTGTCCTTGCCATGTGTTTTTACTAATATAATTTGTCTGAAAAGTTCAGTTCATTACTTGAAAGAATGCACGTGTGTTTCACAAACTGAGCTGCGTGTCTCTGCAGCGGTTAAACGTGTCACAATTAAAGATGCACGTACGCGGCTGCCACGTGAATCGAGTTATTCAGTGTATTTTTAGATCAACAAATGTCTTTGTGTGCGTGCATGCTTGCATATATATATATGTGTGTGTGTGTGTGAGAATCGAAGCCATAAGTGAAAGGAAGTCTGCTGTGTTGAGCTCAATAGTTTGACTCTGGCTGTTCGTCCGTGCACCGTAACTTTAAAGCGACGTTGTGTAACTTTAAATCACGTTGATGTCACACTGACTTGTAATCAGGTGAATGGTGTCTCTGTCTTTTGTACGTCTCTTCTCACGTAACTTTGTGCTCCGGGTACGATCACCAACGTGAAGTACGTAACGCTTTACGGCACTAAGTCACACACCACCAACTATTTCTCTGATTTTGGTGAAACTGGATCATATTTTATGGAGAAAACGTTTTCTGGTTTTCCCTCTGACGTCCTCCGGCTGCTCCACATCAGCTCTCCGTGATTTCTCCCTCACAGCTCTCATCGGCCTTGTTTCTGGCTGCAAGCAGGTGGACAGACAAGGTTGGAGAGTAGCTGGTAAACATTGCGGAGCAGATGAAGACTGCGTGGGGACCAAAAACAGAGCTGAAAAGACCACAAATTATGACAGAAATACAACTTCAGTGAGCGACTGATGCTCCGTTTCTGCTGGATGTATTCATAGGAAACTGTGTCCGATAACACGTTGGCTTTAAGAGGTTAGTCTGGTGAAACGAGAATTTACTTTCCTGTGAGAACATAAGGAAAACATCCTGTTTTTTTAGCTTTGTGAACATGCATTTTCCAGTCCAGCTAACCCAAGAGAGTTTTCAAACCGTTTATCTTAAGAAGGAGGAGAATTTTCTCAAGCATTTCAGGAACAGCTAATCCTTCGGTTTATTAGAAACATTCAAAATCACCAATTTAGGTGATTTTAATGGACATAAAGGGTATGGAAAAGTCTCTGCTGATGATGATTAGATGGTAAATTTCATTCACTATTTTTTACTATGCTGTTATGTAATGTACTGGCAGTCAGAGGCAACAAAAACACCACAAAAGAAAGAGACAAAAGGATAAATAAGTCTGAATTTAAGGTTTTACTGATTACTGCTAATATGCTGAGGTAGAGGTTTGATGTCTAGACCACCATCACACACACACACACACACACACACACACACACACACACCTTATTAGTCAGCTAATCTCTGCTTCTACAGTAGAGCTGCTTTAAAAACACGCACCACCAGGGAGGTAACACTAAATCAACTGGTGGGACGGACACACACACACACACACACACACACACACACACACACACACACACACAGCCTCTAATAGCCTTAAAGTCTTACTTGGCAGTACAACAGTGCTGTTATCTTAAATGTGCAGTTGTGTGTGTCCTTACTGCAGCGGCATGCTGCCTTTGCTGCATGTCGTATGTCCCGTCTCTCTCTGCTGTTATCGAAAAATAATAAAAGGCATAAAAAGGCCACTGAAAAAAAAAAGAAATGTACATGTATTTTTCTGTAATATTTAACGGAAAGGTACTGTGAAAAAAACAATACGTTACTGTGAATAGCAAAGGGTTATGGGAAAATATTCAGTTACCACTGTAATTCTATAAATCCAATTATGAAGTAGGTGTAGAACACAGAACTAATACTGTAACTGAAAATACTATAATAATAGGATACTGTCAATAAAAACAGTACTCTTACTGTAAATACTTTTAGAGTAACAAACGTTTTACAGTGTCTACACATTAAAAACTGGAGACAAAAACAAACACACACTATGATGTTAGAAGACACACACACACACACACACACACAGCAGCCTGTAAAATGTTCTGCTCCCTATACATTTAGCTTTTGCTCCCTAATTGATGGAGGACTGTGATTGGCTGCTGGACATCTGCCAACAACCAGTGAGAGGCCTCCGTCTGCTCGATCTAAAGCCACGGCTCCTAAAACAGCAAGAGAGCAGTGTGTGTGTGTGTGTGTGTGTGTGTGTGTGTGTGTGTGTGTGTGGTCACCTTAGTCATGAGTACAAACAGTAACAACATTAACCGACACACACACACACAATTACTGTACCAATGGCTGCATGATTACAGTCTACATTTACCATAAAACCTTAAATTAATAAAGTATGTGAAACATCCTGTATGTGTGTGTGTGTGTGTGTGTGTGTGTCGCCCTCCACATGTGTTAGAGTCATAACACTCACAAGAGGTTTTAAAGCCACAATGGTCCTTGTAATGTAGCTGCTGCTGCTGCTGCTGCTGCATACATGAAATGGTACACACTACACAGACTGTGATAGAGTCACACCCTGATACAGTGATGAAAAATCTGGACACACTTTTCCTTTACAGGGTCGCCTGCGTAAACACAGGGCAGTGCAGCTTCCATACAGAGGCCTAAGTTCGAAACCCTGAACCTTCTTCCTGTGGCTGCACCTCCATGCAGAGGGAGAAGTGAGGCCGGTATCAATGATAAAAGCACTGAACGGTGTCTCTGTCACTCATACATCTGTTTCTACACTATGTAACTCTGTAACTCTCATCACCCTCTGATGTGCTCCGCCTCAACTCTCTGTGATTTACAGAGTTTCCTGATGGACAGTGAAGTAAACTGCTGCTGACTGTAGCTGTGGTGTCGTGCCAGAACAGGAGCCGGATGAGCAGGCAATGTAACCCGGGCTCAGCAGCTTCTACGGACATAATGATAGAGGCGAAAAAGACTGAAGGGATGTTGACCGAGGAAGCTAAACAGAGAAAAGGAGAGAGTGAGCGAGCAAGAAGCCGCCGGACAAGAGTAAATCTGGGACTGACTTTTAGTGGTTGGTGAAATAAAAGGCTGAAAGACAGACGCGAGCTGGGCTGACTGTTTGTTGGACTAGTCAGTAATATCAGCTGGCTGCTATGTCTTGTGTTGTTGACCTTCTTGATGTTTAGCTGTTAGCAAAGTTGTCGACTCGCTACTTTTTGATCATAAGTAATGTAATCAGAACAAATGCTGAACATATTTACCACAGTGGGATTAGACTGAAACTGAGGGGCGCTAAATAACAAAAACATTTCTACAGCGTTGCTTTAAAGAAAGAGTGAAGGCATACATATGTTTATTTTAGACAGACTGTCCTGACTTTATCATTTAAAAGGTGAAAATACAAACTGCAGTACAAACACGCGGACGCAAAAATGATATTTGGACGCATAATTTGAAATGAAAGCATGATGGAAAGCGCTCTCCAACACGCTTACATGTGGAAAATACGTGCCAACACCCTCCTGTCACACACAGAGTAGAGATTAGAGTAGACTAGTCGTACGCTGAAGTAAGGGAAATACTTCTAATGTTCAGTGGTCGCCAGTGGAACTGAGCCGAGCTGTGGAACAGAATTAGCACCAATGTATAGCTCTATTGTAGCAGACGCCTTTGAACGTGCAAACGCACTCACACGAGTGCACACGAATGTCATTAAGCATCAGAAGTACACACACCGATGCGAAAAAACATTTGGTGATTAAAGGTTAAGAGCAAACACACACACACACACACACACACACACACACACACACGACGCGTCCACCGTCATTCTAAAGCAGGCTGAGAAAACAAGCGGTAAACTCGATTAAATTGATTTATTTTATGAAATCTAATAATCACAGCAATAAAAACATATTGGAATAATGTTTTGGCTGTTTCCTCTCTGACGTCTAAAGCCCCTTTTTCCTGCTCGCGTTTACAGAGGTGAGTGGAAGGATATGAGACAATGTGTGTGTGTGTGTGTGTGTGTGTGTGTGTGTTGAGCACTAACTCAAGGATAAAGAAAAAGAAAGAAAAGACTCCAAGTTACATTCAAATAAAAGGATTTAACCCAACAGGATATTACATCATGAAGCTGGCCAGCATCCCAGTCGTTTGATTGGTCGTTTTCATCACAATGAGTCCGAACATGCAGTCTACTCCGATTTAACTTTTACTACGCCGCTATAAGTCCCGGCTTTAGGAATTACACATGAACTGAACATTTAATTAAAAGAAATACGACGAGAAGGACGGCGGGAACATCGGAGGAAAAAAAAAGTACGAAAGGAAACAAAGACCAATAAAATTAGCGAGAAGCGAGGAGACGAGGGCTTAGAGCAGGAAAGCATGCGTTATAAAGAAAGAGGGAAGTACATGTGAACAAAAGGAGTTTCAAGAAAGAAGTAAATGGATTTGGAGTCGTTTTTGGCTCTATTTCCAACAGGGTTTTTTCCAAAGTCGACATTCTGCAGCCTTCTAATGTTTCACGACAAGGTACGAGATGACACACACACGTGCAGGGAAGCAAACCACAATATGAGCGGATGAAAATATTAAGCCGGGGCTCGTCTTTGTCCTCGTTGGCACCAGTTCTCCCCAGACAGAAACCAATTAGAGAGTTATAGACTGCCGAATCAGGACACGCAAAAGCTTAACACACTCTTACAGGGTATTAACTCATACGAATACATGCAGACAGGTTCGGTACAGGACTGAAAACCAGTCGACCAGTCATGGTGGTCCTGGGCTGCCGCCGCCGCTGCTGCTGCTGCTGCTGGCATCAAGCGCTATCAATAAAGGTTGTGACATTGAAAAGTCTGGAAGGGTTTAATGTTGCGACGTATAAAAACGTAGATGAGGGGAATATTGGGTGGCCCGCTGTCTGCAGAGGCCTCGAGAAATCTCGTCAAATGAGGAAATAACATGTCTGAGATATAAAAGAAAGGGGTTTAAATTTCAGATAGGAGGTATAAAAAAGGTTAGCTTAGGGTTCAAATGTGAAAGCACTCTAACTCTGAGTTATCGATTGAGATATTCTGGACTGATTTCAAGTGTATATTTGGTTGAATACCAGTCTTCTCCTGTCTTTATCATATTCAGGTCCCATGAAACATATACACACCTTGTTATTTATCTACCAGACAGTGTTATATTATCAACATTTCTGGTTTGATACGCGAGAATGACGATGAACACATATGTGCATATCAACACGCAGACGACAATAGTCGATAAGTTCAGAGATTGCGTTTCAGACAATCCTTTCCACCCCTTTTGCTCTCCACATGGACTGTTGCAATCAAACCCATTCAATTGTGATCATATGGTCATTACTACTCAGACTACAAACAGAAACCAGAACACATAATCTTAGCCGTAAATTCTACCGGGAATGGCTGCAATTGTTGTTCCAGTCCATGCTTGTGATTCCAGAAAAACGCCACAGCGTGTTTCAAAGAAATTCTGGTCAATTTTCAAAAGTGAAATGAAAATACAGATAAAAGGGGAACGGTTTAACTATGTAGCCTGGTAGAGACACATAAACCAACATATAACTGACCAAATCTTAGGAAGTTAACAAAGTCTGGTGGGCAAAACGCTTCTGAAACACTTCTGTTGAGGTTTGAAGCCACCATAACAACGTTGAAGCCGTGACACCACAGAGCCGTGCCCAGTAGGATCCAGGGATTAGTCCCTGGTTTACAGATTTTACATTCATATCCAGATATCTGTTTAAAAAGGAAAATATTCTGGAAAATACCATTTCCTTCCAAGAGTTGGACAAGAAAATTGACACCACTTTCATGCCTGTGCACTACATATGAAGCTAACAGCTAACATAGATTAGGAAAAAGACTGGAAACAGATGCTAACGGGCAGCTTTGCTTTGTATGAAGCACCTCTAAAGTTGAATAATTAACACGTTGTATGCTGTTTGTTTAATTCTACAGAAACAGAAGCTTAATAACGCCAAACTTCAGCATTTTACGGGGGTTATGTACCCAACTATTCTTCTGGTCAGGACCTGTTGCCAGGCGACTAGCCGAGTCTCCAGAGAACAGTCCCACATATAAACTTTAAAATGGCGAAATGTTCTTAAGATAATGAGATGAAGTCTATTTGAACATTTTTTGTTATTTTCTCGTGAACTGCTCCACTTACTTATAAATAAAAACAATCTGGGCATCTCCACCTTACTCTCCAAAAATCTAAATTTTAGTTGCACCCACTTTTTATTGTTTCACTTTGATTTTCTGACTAAAATATCTGCATTTACCGACTGTTCAGCAGCCAGAATCAAGCAAAATTTAACCACAATAAGCTTAAGGCAACATACAGGCTGTCCTGTCTTACAGATCGAGGTTGACTGGTTGACAGGTACTGCTCAGGTTTGGGAAAAAAAAAACTGCCTTCTAATTAAACAATTAAATAATTAAGTCAAATAAACATAAAGCAGAGTCACACAGCATTTCTTTCTTTTTTTACACAACCATTACTATTACCCAAGCAGGATAACCCAATTACTTTCTGGAGCCCCTGAATGGTATCTTTATAGGTGAAAATCATGCTAAGAAACACACTAATGCCTCTTTTGGTCTTTAATACAACTTGATTCACTCAAAGTATTTCTTTTTACGTGCTCTCACCCCACTCTGGATCCAATTTTGACCATGAACTTGACTTGAACTGGTCTAAAGGTGGTCTGGACTGCCGCTATGAGCTATTTATGACAAGTCCATATATTTCCTCACAAGTGTCACCGCTTTGCCAAACAGACGGCAATGCTGATATAAAAAGAGTTGAGTGACCAACCAGCGGCCGCGCTCATACGAGACAATGAACAATGAGCTGCTCTTGAAAAAACACTCTGCGTGCACTTAGATTTATAGAGCAATCATCACAGTACGAAACTAACTTTACTATCTGTTGTTGTGAGCAACAACACAGAGGGATATTGTGTAACTGTGACCACCAGAAAGCGCTGGAAACACACACACACACTGTAAAACAAACAAAAACAGAAGGCAACAAACATGTTCAGGAACACGAAAACGTTTGCATGGGTTGAAAGAGCATGAACATTGCAAACGCAATTCAGCAAATTCCTGGAGTTAAATAGTCCGGAGATACCGATAATTTGACCCCATTTTACCATTTTAACGGTGCTCCGTCAATCTCATTCACTGTCTATGTCTCTCGGACATAAACCAAATTAAACTTCTTCGTGTCACTATTTTGGAGCTTAGATTGTGAGCCAAACTCAGATTTAGAAGTTGAGAAGTCAGAACACAACAGGTAGATTATCAGAGTTTAGTCCATGAATCCGGATAGTCTCAGTTTTAGAGAAATTTCAGGTTGACTGTGGAGGGTTTTAACCAATATGATTGGCAGTCACAGCGTGATGTTGGGTTGCGTTTCTCCAAAAGTTGAATCTGGCTCAACTTCTTCGCTGCAGGGCCACACAGCCATAGTCAAAATGCTCTACCCCCGACCCAAATGAATGGAAAAAACCTGCGTTTTCGACACAACACTGCAGTTTTTAAACATGTGTATGGATTTGTTTGATTTGATCTTGCTTGTAGACCCATTTCAGATCTCCCCGCCAGTCAGTCAGACTTGAAAAAGCCTCTTGGATAATAGGTGAATGACTGAATGACTGAGATCCTTCATGGAAAACATTTGTAGTAAAATCAATATGATGTTTTTTGTTATCATTTTCACCCAAAACCTTTTTAGTGTTTTATCTCCATATGTTATCTCCATAAGCTTTAACATACTTCAAAGCATTGAGAGTGCTAACACTATTACAGAGTTCACATTAAAATTAACTTAAAGGTCCAGTGTGAAGAATTTAGTGACATCTAGTGGTCGAGTTCCAGATTGCAACCACTCATCGCACCCTCTTGTTTCAAGCATGAAGGAGAAACTACAGCGGCTGTAAAACTCCTGAAAAACGAGCCAGTGTTTGGTTTGTCCCTTCTGGGCTGCTGTAGTGGTTGAATATGGCAAACTCTGTAGAAGAGGACCAGATTTCTCTGTACATATAAAAGGGTGATTCTAGATCACATTAACATAACAGTTATTATTTGTAGGTGATTATACACAAATTAAAACATATTTATGAATATTTTTCTTTAAGGTTCAGTTTTAACTCCTGAGAAGTTGCATTAAAACTCTTCCCCGATGGT
Source organism: Miichthys miiuy (assembly GCA_036365135.1). NCBI lineage: Eukaryota > Metazoa > Chordata > Actinopteri > Sciaenidae > Miichthys > Miichthys miiuy. The sequence continues at coordinate 4,452,305 of CM071625.1, read as the reverse complement.
CTCTCATGTACCCTCAAACTGATTTGAACTCACAGAGAGTTTATTGCTAAGGCCAGATTTTGGGAAACACACACACAAAATTTCTAATATAAAGTGGAAACAAACTTGAGAAAACACATTTTGTCCTCTGCTGCAGACAAAAAAAAAAAATCTTCTACAGATTGCCACAGCCTTTGAAAGCAATAACACACACTTCATTTCACTTCATCACTGTTTTTACTGTCAGCCTCAAAGGTCGTTAAGGGCTGCCTTTAACGAGCGAGCAAAATAAAAGCACACCCCACCACCAATACCCACCACCACCACCACCACCACCACCACCACCCTTCCTCCTCCTTAACGAGACAAAATAAAAGTCCCTCCTTTTAATAGCCTAGAAATCTTATTAGCACTGATGCTAATTTGTAATCATAACATCCCACTGGTTTGGTAAAAAAATTTCACCCTGCGTGAGCGAGTGTGTACGTGTGATGAAGGCCACACACACAACTGAGGCTGAACAAAGACGGGCATTGTTTTGTTGGGACTTTGGTGGGGGACTGTGAGACAGGATAAAGTTACAGCTCCCACAATGCACAGAATACACAAATGGACAGTAGTGGTGGTGCTCAGGCGTGATGTGTTCAGTAAAACATGAAAAACAGGGCGTTTTTTTGGTCTCTTTTGTCTCCTTGACCTGTTTAACTTCCTGTCCTGCACAGGAAATGGACGACCGGTTTGAGTGTTAGATGTCAGGAGCCTCTCCTTGACATTTAGGGACCGTTTTTGTGTGTTTGTGACTGACAAAGACCTTGAAGACGTGCTAAGGGTGCCTGTGACTTCACACTTACTGTTCTTCTCAATGCCGAAGCCGTTTCCTTTAAAAGTCCCTTCAGAATAAGTCTGGACGTCCGTTCTTTTACTCTCACGCTCCTCTTCCTCCTCCACCTCGGCTCTCCTCCCCTCGTAACTTTTCGGGCGAAGGTCGGGACATCTAAGATAACGAAGGACAGAACGTTTAGAGAAAAAAAAAAAAAGGGGGGTATCTTGGGAGATTTCAGGAATGTGTTGCAAGTTTCCTGAGTTTCTTTAGAGGTTAGGTTTGGTGGATGGACACATGGAGGACAGAAGAACTTAATTAATGACGGCCAAATATATTTTCTAACAACTTCAACTTAACCTTCACATCAAAAAGGCAATTTTTATGCACAATGTCCTGTCTCAGTATCAGAAAAAACACCCATAATGGTGGCACATTGGAGGGTCCAAAGATATTAGTAATGCTGGCCTTTACCAACCCAATTATTTTTGCACAGTCCTTAACCCTCATACATAAATTAGAGCTATGATTTTAGTGATCTGTAGGTTAGCAGTTCTCAGCATTTTTACCTCATGAGCCCTTAAATTATGAGTAGTAGTAGTAGTAATTATGATTATGGGAGTATTTATGACTCCAAATCAAACTTTCTATCTGTCAACCAATCACCAAAAACTGATTTTATCTTCTCAGATTGTTTTACCTGAATATTGGAAAAGGTAGGATTGGGGGGAAAATAAGTAAAGATCAGATAAAAGTCCTCAGATTTACCCTGTGAGCTTTGACCATTGTGCATCAGGACAATAATTGTGAACTAAATCCTTTAATCGCTCTGTGAAAACGCTTGGAAATCACAGTCTGCTGGCTTGACAAGCAAAGGTGCATGAAGTAAATTAACCATACAACAAGGTGTTTCGGATAACGCAAAATCATAGCACACAATCACAAAGCCGTGTAAGTGTTTTCTCAAATGTATGCCATTCGTTTAAATACCTGTGTTTGAGGCAGAGGATGTTTGCAGATGCAACCTGATTTTCACCAACAGGTGAGCACAAGCAAGGCAGGAGGACAACTTCCTGGTTTGGAGGCACATGACTGGAAATGTGTCACATGACAGGGGGAACCTATGAGGATTCAGTTCAGCCAATAAGTTGATTTCTGACCCCAAAACATAAACAGAAAGGACACAAAGAAATTATTACTTGCTCCAAATGAGAAATTTCACAGTAAAACACTGATTTTTGTAACCTCCACCTTAATGTTTTAAGAGCATGATGAAGCATATTGCTTCACTTCCACAAGACACCACTGAGAGCTTCCTGTTCTGTTAAGTGAAGCCAAAGCCATAGTGTCTTAGACTAATGGCCAGCAGGGGGCAGCACCATTGGCTGCAGCAAAAAAAAAAAAAAAAACAGACTGCCCTGAGCCTTATGTTGAAGTGACTCTACTTCTCACTTGATTTATGACCTCAGTGACTTTATGGTCTCAATCTCTAGTTTCAAATCTTCTTTGATACAGCATGATGTTCTGAACACATGAAACTCAGATCAAACTGACAAATCAAATATGATATGAATCAAGATTCTGTTACTGCATTGATTATTTACAGCCTCAAACAGTTTCAGAAACATATTTTACTTACTGTTTAGCTGTAGGCCGCCATTTTATCCTGCTAAAAGCAAGCGCTGCCCAACTCGTAGTACATCACCCACCAGTTCACGGCCTCGTCCACATGTGGTAACTTCTGGCTCTGAAAAACCAAGATGGCATCTTCCATAATGCCAAACTCAAGGCTTCAGAACGATTCATGACGTCACGTTAGGTTTACATTTGCTTGACACTCGCATATTATGTTAGTGTGCCGAACACGCAATACTCTAAAACTCAAAACATTTAGAACTTTTTTTGATGATTTTTGATGCAATGTAACACTCGAACCACCTGGCATTAAAACTAGTCCTTTCCGAACACGCAATAAAGCTTGTGATCGAGCTTGTGTTATGACAGTCATGGAAACATCAACAGATACAGGCTCTGCAATGCTGACACATCTTTTGACCACATCATTTATTAATTACTGGGTTGTGGACTGACGATATATGGCTGTAACAACATCAGACCTCCGATGTTTCAGTTACGAGACATTCTCGAACCACCACATCACCCTGCCATCTGTTCGAATCCGAAGACTTTGAGATGAACCGAAGGATGAGGTGAAGAGCAGACCACCCTGTCCTACCTGAGATCTGGAGGACGTAACAGCGTGCAGCTACACAGTGACTAAACACCTCAACAATTTGGTGATTAGCATCTTGTTAAATTATATTGCTTTTTCCACTGAGCTGTTCAACTGCATTCCTCAATGCTAGTTAACACAAAGACTAATGAGAGGAGCATGGCGTGTAAAATGACTTTACAACCGTGCGTTGGTGGTATATGCACAACAGAAAACAAACAACTGCAAAGACACACAATACTAATGTATTATAATCCTGACAAATGTGCGTGTAAAATATGGTCGGTTTGTTATTTAAGAGTAAATCATTTCCAGACCAGTCAGTCCAGTATCACACTGCAGGACACAATGAACTTAACGGACTGGAGAAGGGTTGACCCTGATTTGCCCCAATGGAAGGAGTTCAAGTATCTCGGGATCTTGTTCACAAATTGTGTCAACAGTAATGCGGACATTGTACCGGGAGGAGGACGGATCTGAAACGGAAGGCAAAGCACTTGATTTTTCAGCCCATCTACTTTCCATGAGCTTTGGGTAGTGACCAATATCGCAGATACAAGCGTCCAAAATTAGTTTCTTCCATAGGGTGTCTGGCTATTACTAGCCACTACTCCTATGTGTCGAAAGGAGCAAGCTGAGGTGGTTCGGGCATCTGATTGGGATGGCTCCTGGGTGCCTTCCTTTGGAGGTGTTCCAGACACGTCTAACTAGTAGGGAACCCCAGGATGGGACTATAAAGCCCATCTGGCCTTGGGATTCCCCGGAAGGGGCTGGTATACCCTGCTAAACCTGCTACCACCCCGTCCCAACCCGTTATAAGGAAATAGATGGATTTGTTTTGGTTTCTTTTGCTGTTTTTGCTTCTTTTTTTTGTCCCCTTGCTTCACTTTCTTCTTTGTAGCATGAAGAGAAACTACAGTGGCCACAAAACACGTGAAAACACAAAAACAAGTCCCTATCTGGAGCTAGTTTGTAATCTCATCCGAGTCTTATATGGATACAAGACATTTGAAGTGTAAATAAGGCCTCTGTAACTAACTGTGAATAACATCACAGACTGCATTCATTCAAGGATGACGTCTACCTTTTACAGCTGCCATTTCATATCTTTCTCACCAAAGATCAACTGACTAAGCTTCTAAAACTTGTGTGTTCCTTTAATATCTCACACAAACCAGGATCTGGCTACAGTGAAGTCATTTATTCATTTGATTCATCCACATGAAGTTAGAAGCCAGCGAGCTGACAGGCGGCTTCATCGAGCCGAACCCAAAGGCAGGGATTTGTGCTCTGGAGGTGTCAGCGCAGGCTGTTACTGCACATCTGTACACATTTGCAAGCATTTGTCTGCATGTGTGTGAGCGTTTGTAAGCTGATATCACTGATCTGAACTTTGGCAGTGTGAAGGATAGGCTCACAGGTACACATGGGGCTACTGTGGTTTTACTTGCTGCAAGTGTTTGATGTTCTAGGCCCTCCTCGCCGCTACGTGTGTGTGTGTGTGTTTGAGGTGATAATGAAACAACTAGAATCCTGTTTGCCAGCCTCCCCTCCGGTCATTTTCCATCACATCTGGTGAATGAGACGCACTTTGACCCCTCCGTGTTCAAAGCTGTCCTACAAACACACACAGTCAGGGAATTCACATATGTACGTTGGCTCTAAACAAAACGCTTTTATTTCATCGCTTCAGTCTGATTAACATAGCAGCGAGATGAGGCAAAAGGATGAGGAGGAAGACGAGGAGAAGAAGGAGGGGAAAGGTCGATGACGGAGAGGTGGATGTGATGGATGGTTCAAGGTGTAGAAGGACACGGGTGGAAGAGGAAGTACGTGAAGTAAAAGAGTCTTGTGTAGTGTAGTAGTTTGTTTTCATTTCATACACATGCAGCTAATGTCTAGTTGTGTATGTCCTTCCCGGGAACCCAAATAGCGTGATTTATTCTCCAAAACAAAAGCTTAATTCCAGAAGTACACAGACTCGTCTGAAACTGCGATTTGTATTAAAGATAATACGTATGAACTTCACCTGCCAGCTGGCTTCTTCTAGAGTATTTTGCAGCTGACTAAAAGTTACCAACTTTGAAGGGAGTTCGGCAGACCTTTGGTCCTAATTCCCTCCGGTCTGCCATGACAGAACAGAGACAATGATGCTTTTTGTGCTTGAACTCTGTGGGTCTTAAAAGTGAGTGGAATAAGTGCATCTCACAATGTGGTTTTCCCTTGAAACAGAGATTTTTAATCTCAATTGGAAACTTTTCTGGTTAAAAATAAATTTAACTTTCAACCTAAAGTTGTATGCAGAAGCCTTTCAGATTACACACCGATCCAAGACGAGAGAGGAAAACCTCAGATGTGAGACACTTTCAGCTGCAACGTGAACACAACCAAAGAACACAAAACATACAACAGAGGAAGTGATAAGGAGTGAAGCTGCTGGAGGAGTTAAAACAGAGGGAGGTCAGGGCAGGGTTGAGGAGGAGAGGAGCTGTGTTTGGAGAGGGGGGGGAGGAAGAGGAGGAAGATGATGAAGGTCAAAGAAAATGAGAGAGAGAGATGGAGGAGTGAGGACAGACCACCGCCACAGCCCACCCACACTGCACACACATACTTTGGTCAGGGGTTCACCTGCAGTTCACGTTGACCATAACAACACCCCCGAGGACGGGAGCAGAAAGGAGAACATGAGACGTACAAGTAAAGCAAAAGAGAGAGATTACAGGATAGGAGTGATGCGGTATCAGGAGGGATGGACGAGGGAAGGAGGGGATGGAGGGAGGAAACGAGGGAGAGGTGGGAAGGCAAAGTAATAATTTAGGGTTGTGGGAGCTCAGGAGACGATTCGGTCAAAGAGAATTTTCAGCCTGACTTCTGTAGGCGTTGTGGGTTCGCACCAAGGTCAGTGAACTAAGCACATATGTGATCTGCATACTTAGATATGATGTTAATTGTAGACGCACACATGCCTGATTAATATATTAAATGACCATAAATGAATTAAATCGTAGTCTAGGTAGGTTTTACTTCATTTGAAATGGAACCAAACCAATGCAACTGCGCTTTAGTGCCCCAAGTGTAATACAACTGTGATAAACTTTACACGTGTACTTGTTCTGATTACATTACTTACTCAAAAACTAGCGAGTTGACAACTTTGCTAACAGTCAGAGATTAAGCATATATATTACTCGACAGCGACTAAAAGATGGCTTCTTGCTCATTCACTCTGTCTCTTCTCAGCTTCCTCTGTCGACGTCCTCTCGCCTGTTTGCCCAGCTCCTGTACTGGCACGACATCAGCTCTGCTCTGCTTATCAGCATTCCCCACTTTATACTGGTCAGGTGATGTGATGATCGGTAGCAGGTGTCATCACACACAGACAGGACAAATGGGAGAACAACAAGAAAAAGCCAATAATCGAGTTTTCAGTTCCCATCATGTTTTGGCAGCTGTAAACAAAAAGTTGTGATGGAGTCAGGGGAGTTACACTGTTGACTTGAGTTTTTCAGTCAATATTTGTTTATATTTTGGCAGATTACAACCATTAAAAGTTGTATGTATGGATGTTTTGTAATGTATGTATGGACAACTATCACTGGATTACTTTGAGGGTGAAAAAAAACTTAAAAACACGATGATTCTCAGGCACATTCTGGAGTTATAAGTGGATTTATGGATGTGCATTCACAACTGACATATGGAGATATGCTTATCTGTTGGTGTGAGTCACACTGAATCTCAAAATATGTGTATTTTGTCTGTGGGACTGAGTCAAACTGCCTCATTCAGTGGCAAAGGGTTAAAGAAAAAAGTTTGTCGATATTTCCTCATAATTAAACAATATAATATTCCCTATATTCCTACTAGTACCTGGAGTGTTACTAATAAACAATCACGTAAAGAAACACACCATGCGCTAATCAGAAATGCAGTTTTATTGATAATACTGACACGTATCGCAGTGCACGCAGTATTGCTCTTTGTAGATATGAAGTCAAATACACATTATGTTTAGAATACATTCAGTCTGTGCCTCCCAGAAAACATTAAAATATCACCAATACTGACAGTCATGATCAACCCACCATTTACAAAAACAACAGAGGAATTTGTCATGATGGAGTTCATGTTAAAGCACATACTGGAGTCCCGACGGGTTGTAGTGCAGTTTTCTGGCATCGGGAGTTTCTTACAGTCAACAGCAGAAAGTGTTTAAAGCTGAAGCGTATATGCAGCATATTTCCAGTGACTTCAACTCAAGACAATAAGGATAAAAAAATGCTTCTGAACATGAGTTAAAACAAGTTTCAACCCATCACAGATCAAGTTTTCCCCATTTAAAAACATCTATTTTCAACATACTTGCCTTCACTTCCACAGCATCAGTGTTTAAAGCTTCACAAAGGCAACTGGAATCCACAGTTTATTCAAACATCCAACATTTCTGTATAGTTTTACTTCATGCTGAGGCACAGGTCAACATTTCAGCAGCAGCGAGTGTTAATGTATGTCAAAGCAGCAAAGCTAAAGGCTAAAGGCACGTTACGTTTACTGACAGCAATAACATTGGGCAAAAACAGTGCTGAGCCAGTGTTTTAAAGACAAATTTGCAGGTGCGAAGGCATTTTGAGGGTTTTCTGAAAGTTTTTTTCACTTTAAGGATTGTAGATTTACATCAGCAGGACGTTTAAAGCTCTTTCAAATATATAAAACTCTTTGAAATGAAAAAAATATCGTCTATCCAGGCAATCGTCTTCTGTCCTCACTATTATCTTCGAAACCCAACCATAACCCAGGACCGTTGGCTTGTCCTTCCGTCTTTCTGATGCTTAGGCTGTGTCTCAGTTCGTGGTGTACTTCCATACACTTCCAGACCACCTGCACTGTGAAAATGGCTGGAGCTGAAGCGGTTGTGCTGAATACTGCTAGTATATAGTAGTCAGTTGTACAGAGGTTTCTTTTTATATTTTGCGTGAAGAAGAAGAAGAAGTCATCATTTTCGCTAAGTGCACAACGGTCGTACTTGAATGGAGACAACACTACTCAGCCAAATTTAACGCACTATGCCAGAAAGTACACAGTGTACTACACAGAAGTGTACTAACGGAAGTATCCAAATTAAGACATAGTGCTGTTATGAATCTTAGTCTTGATTGGCGTTAGCTCAACTGCATCGAGTAAAAGTCTCTGAAACCATTTTCAAGTAAAATTCTCTCCCATTCGCCTTCATTTCTATCATCTAAAGTTAAACAAAACCCGATAAGTTTTATTCGTCTTGTATCTGACCACACCATTCGAGCAGGTTTTAGGCAAAAACTCTTCCATATTCAGCTAAAGGAACCACGTGAAGAGGTAACGTGAACAAGGGACCAGTTTCTTTTATGGAAAAGTATCCTGAACCACAGGATGCCAAAACAGGAAAACCCAACCCAACTGTAAAACAGCTGAAGTACACTAACACTAATAAAACTGATATTAAAATGAAAGTAGGACTTGGAAGTTGGACTTGGACTTGAAGTCAAACACTTCCCACAAGAAATTTGGTGTATTTAATAGCTAATGTCCACAGGAAAAAGTAGTTTTCGGATTGTAGTGGTTACGTTCAGCAAAAATAAACGGATGCCCAGCACCCACCCACACAACGCCGCACAACCCTACAGCAATTCGATAATTGCTAATTTGGTTTATATGGGGCCTTAAGTCGTGAGTGACCTGTAGACATTGCCACACAGACGGGAATCATTGTGGATCATTTCCTGCAGCCACGTGAGCACTGGTCACAAGGTTCACAGTTTGCTTACATTCAAACATGGAAGCCAAATAGTGCGTAGGGTCCAAGCTAAATGTTCAGCTTCTAAGGAGCAACAACGTGATTGAAACTCTGCGGGAAGCAACTCAAAATAAGAGTTTATGAGTACGAGGAGACAAATGTTGACATCCGATAGCGAGCGAATTCCTCGTGTTTGGAAAGCGGAGCGAAAACCTGGACCGAAGTTCAAATTCTGATGTTATTATCTGAGTTTAAAACTCCAAAGAAAGTAAATTACTGTGATATATGCTGAGGTTAGCGGAGCTGGAGTTTAAACCCTCTCTGACCTGACGACAGGTTGCCAAAACTCTGTCCAATAAATGAGCTGCCTGTGAGTCCATGTGACCTTTGTTTACAAGGCCTGGTTGGCTCGTAATTGGCTGGTGTGAACCTAAAACGAACCAAACGGTACAAAGTCAACTTTTCCACTCTGGTGCGGACCAAAGCAAACTAACTGAACATATGATCGAACCCAGCACAAAAAAAAAATCTTTGGACTTCAGAAGAAACCACTGAGAAGAAGAAGAAGACGCAGAAATAAATAAGAGACAAACCGCTCTCCATTTCTCGTTTTTACAATTTGGTTGTAATTAAACTCTGTTGCCCTTTGGTTTCTCATCAGCGGAGGCTATAAAAGACCTCAACACACACACACGCACACACACACACATATATAATATATGTATAAACCTACAAACATGTACTGTACTTCAGGAAATCCCGTAAAATCTGGGCGGATTAGTTCCTCTCTTCTAACCTTTCCTGTTCGGACTTTGTGTGTGTTTTGTGTCTTTGTGTGTGTGTGGGTGTGTATTGAAACCTAACACACGCTTGTGAATGTTTGCAAATGCACAAACACACACATAAAGTACTGTGAATGTGTGTAAACATACACACAGAAAATGAGAATGAAGGTTACATCCATTAAAAAGACAAACTAACCTGCACGACTGTGCGTGTGTGTGTGTGTGTGTGTGTGTGTGTGTGTGTGTGTGTGTGTGTGTGTGTTCTTCTTATCTGCGTACATCCATCGGTCTAAAAACACACTTTGTACTAATAAAGGCTCAAACCCCCGAGATCAACAAGAGCAAATCCCTGACTTAACCCACTGAACCCTGAGAGCGCTGAAAGACTGGAGGAGGAGGAGGAGGAGGGAGGAGGAGGAGGAGGAGGAGGAGGAAGGTTAATGGAGAGGAAGAAAAGAATCTGAGGCAAAGAAAAGTCAGAAATACGACAAAACGGGTAAGTAAGGAGGTGACGAGACACTTCCAAGGAGGAAGAAAAGAGCAGAGGAGGAAAAAGATGGAGAAGAAGAGAAAAATGAAGGAAGACCAGAAGGAGGACAAAGAGGAGGACGAAAGGAGGAGATAGGATAAAAAGAAGATGACTAAGAACATAATGATTTAAAGGAAGAGGAGGAGGAGGAAGAAAAGGGGAAGAAAGGAGGTGACGAGACACAATGAGCTGCAGAAGCCAGAGTAGAAGGAGGAGGAAGAAGAAGGAGAGAAGGAGGAACATAATGTGAGGATGCAAAGAGAAGAAAGAGAAGGAGGAAGACCAGGAGGGAAAGGAGAAGAATAGGAAGAACACAATATGATGCAGGAGGTGAAAGTAGTGTAGAAGGAGAAGTGGAAAGGGAGGAAAAAAGGAGGAAGGTGGGAAAGGTAAGGAGACTCAATAGAAAGGGAGGAAATAAGAAGGAGGAAGGATGTAAGAGGATGCAAAGAGGAGGAGGGAAGGGAGGAAGAAGAGGAGGAAGAACACAAAGAGAGGCAGAGGGAGAAAGAGGAGGATGAAGACGAAGGGGAGAAAAATCATTTTAAGCAGGGCGACAAAGTTAATCGGGAGGCGGACGAATGTAGGAGATAGAAGATGCGAGAGGTAAAGGAGGACACAAAGATGAGGAGGAGGAAATGAGGAGAAAAAGGACGGAGGAATAACAGGAAGAAAAGAAGGACATGAAGAGGAGCAAAGACAAACAATAAATATACAATAGATAGCTGAAAACACCCAACTAAGATTTCTGATTGCGCCTGAAGGCAGCACGCGTGGCGTTGACGTTCACTGTAAAAATGATTCAAAGAGAATAAAATCTACACTTTACGGTTCTTCTTCATAAAACGTAATTTTTTTTGGAGCGATAAAATTTGACAGGAACAGCAGGCGGTAAAAAGATCAGGCGCCGCAATCTTTGATTCTGTTTCAGCTTTTTCGGTTCGGGCACGGTTCAGCCGACGGGCTTTTTATTCTCCTTCTTCTATGTGTGACCGCAAATGAGACGGACAGAGGGATGGAGGAGGATCATGCTGAGATCTGATCATGAGTTTGGAAGATAAATCTATCAGTAAAAGGCACGAATGGACACACACACACACACACACACATACATAACATGTCAGAGGCGTTCATGGACCTCGGGCACTATTGCTAATCAGGTCTATCTGTACAAAAGTGTGTAAACTTATCTGGAACACACACGCGTTCAGATGAAGTTCACAAGTTCATCGCTCACCCTCAACGACTTCAGCAAGATGAGTTTTAAAGACTCGAGGAAAGAAGAAAAATTACATGAAAATCAGTTAAATTCAGCCTCATTTCACTTGTCGAAACTTGACGTTCTTCTTCGTCCTTTTTTCTTCGTCTCGTCCAGCATCACTCCGCCGCCTTGGCCGGTCCAAACGGTCCCACCATCTTCATGGCAGCGTAGTTCTGCGGGATGAAAAAAAGGAGGTTACTTTTCTCTTTAATTCGCTCCAAGTGTAAACCTAACATGACGTCACCCACAACCATTTTTGAAGCCTCGAGTTTGGCATTACGGTCGCTGCCATCTTGTTTTTTTTTTGGAGCCAGAAGTGACCATATTTAGATAATAAGAGGAGGAGTGGAGCTGGTGGATGACTTTGACTCAAGAATAAAGAAGAATAAAAATGGTGGCCTGTCTACTCAGAAATATACTCAATCACAGGTAGCCATGCCTTAAAACAAAAGTGGCACTGAAGTCCCAAAAACTGCAGTTCCTCAAACGTTCCTCAAACATTTTTTTTATGCTGACGATGGTATTGTTTATTGTAGAGAAGCCTCTTGTCCACCTAACCTTTTTGGCTTTTTTGCCATGATGTTTTAGTATGCAGAGTCTTATAATCTATTTGTTATCGCCATCATTTCTGATCTTTTCATCAGACTTTGTTGTAAGGAGTTCATCCTGTCCACAGATCTCACCAATTACTATTACTATTACTAACAATTATAGCTTTGGGAGTCCTGTTGGTCGATACAATATGACCACCATTCATTCCCTGCTTGTCTCAATACTATCAGCTGTTCAACGAAGGCGAAATTGCCAAACAAATCTAAAATAAAGCTGCGAATTTTACTGTCTCTTTCTTATTCTATCTTTTATCTATTACACCAGACTCAAACTTACCGGGAAAGAGTACAGGAAGACGCCGAGGAAGAGGAGGATGAAGAAGAGGATGATGAAGAGGATGATGAACCACTTGAAGCGCCTCCACAGGATGAACTTGAGGGTCTTATAGGGGGAGGAGAACCACAGGAAGGAGGTCTCTGGACGCCTGGGAGGACAGAGGAGGATGAGAAACCACCATATGCATGCTTGAGTGTGGGTGTGACGACATGTGCGAGACTCACTGAGGCTCCTCCAGGTGGGGGTTCATGTTGGGTTCGTCTCTGCCGTTGCCAGCTGGTCTTTCCTCGTGCTCGTGCTCCGTCACGATCTCCAGAGACATCTCCACCTTCCCCTGAAACAGAGACAATGGACCTTTATGGACCGGTCTCACACGGAGATGCGTCCTCACAAAATAGTCATTGATAGACAGTTAAAGATAAAGTGGCTTATTTGAAAGATGCTTTTGTAATATCGAGTCCTGTCCCAAAACTGTCTACAAACCCATCCCAACATGAGTCTCTGTGGGTGTGTCTTTGTCTGGGTGTGTTTGTTTTGCTCACAGCGATGATCTTCTCTCCGTTTTGCTCGCAGGTACAAGGCCACCATCCTTTGACGGTCTTCTGTTCAAACAGAGACACCAGTTTGTCCGCCGGCTGGTCCAGAAGCTGCAGGGTACATTTCTCTGGAGACTTGGCTGGACGCAGCATGTGGTTCAGGTCCATGACCAGGTGACCTAAAGAAACATTTAGTGTGTAGTACATTTACAAAGACTGTAAGTAAACAATAAACCAACCAGAGGGGTATCTGATTACATTAATAAATATAATATTCTGTATAAAACACCTGTCTAGTTGAGTGCTCCAATCACAGTTGAACAAGCTTTGGTCAGAACCTTGGTCAACACAAAGGTTAACATTAGATCACGTAAGTGATTTAACTAGCTTTCTAATCTACATCAGTGATTAGAGACTTGAGATGTGAGTCTACGTGTTGCTTTGTTAACCTCCTTCAATGTAAGCACGTAGCATTTCTAAGAACAGCAAAGGAGAAAGTTGACCGAGGTCTTGACTGAGGCTTGGTTATTGGAGCACAGAGCGAAATGTCAATTGTCCAAAGACAAAAGTCGGAATAAATTGTATCCGTACAAGTAGAAAAATATGTTCAAGTAGTCTTGATGCACCTGTAATGATGTCGAGAAAAAAATCTTCGATAACTGCTTTGTAGTGACAGCAATTCTTGATTTCAACAAACTTTTTTTCTTTTACATTAAAAAAAGTTAAGCTAGATTAATTGTGGGTGCTATACGTATGAGATGTGGGTAGAAAATGTGCTGTATTTATGTTGTTATGTTGTGATATATAATGTTCTAATAAAGAGAAAATATTTAAGCTTTAAAGAACTAATATAGTCTGAAACTGCTATTTCAAGATGATGAGATTCCAATTTGAGCTGATTTTATATGAAATTGCTGAACAAAAAACGATGTCTTAAGATGCTCTCAGCCTTCTACGAGTAGGTAGAAGGCGCTCTTCTCTTAAATTAAATCTTTAAATTGAAGAGGGTTTGAAAGATGGACGTCAAGATATTAAACCTAAGATGCTTTTGGGAAACCAAGATCTGTGTAAAGCAGCAGTGTCAGCTCTCCCTGCAACCAGGTTTTCTTAATAACTAATTACCGAGTGTGTTATGAATGAATTATGGCCGATCCTGCGGTGAAGGGTAGTTAGTACAGTTTTGATCATTGTTGACATTAAGTACGGAGGGATGGTGTGTGATGAAAGGCAGAAGACAGACTAGATGTCCGCTGGAAGTGTTTTTCCAGAGTTAGCTGCAGTTTGACAGTGTGATGGAGGGAAAATGGTTCGTGTCTGACCCTCACACCGTGCAGGAAGATTAACAGTCAGCGGTCCGAGTTGACGAGCTGAAGACAGGCAGGAATGGAAAAAATGCTTTGAGGTGGCCACACACCCGTCGACTGTACGAGGCGAACAAACCCGAGCGAGAGAAAACGCTGCAGCGGAGCGAGATGGTGACAGACGGGAACAGATCAGAGTCTGGATTCCTCATCTTCCTCCTCAGACCATCATCCTCAGCAAAGGAAAGAAAAGATGAAGGGAGGGGGAGTGAAAGAGGAGAGGCCACGGCGGTGAGTTATTTCGAGGGCCGGGGGCAGGGGCAGCGTCAGGGGTGAAGGAAAGGCAGAATTTTGACAGCTTGAGCTCCGGAGAAGAAAAAATAAAATCAGCCCTTCCTCTCTCTGAAATGTGCCAACACAGTGGAAATGGAAGAGCGTTAATTCTAAAGATAAATGTTATCGCAGTAGTTTGTCCGTACGCACGTCGCGAATGTGGTTCCCTGGACGGATTTACCACCTAAAAATCTTGGCCAAAAAAATGAGGGAGAAGAAAACCTTGATCCCAAAATGAATTAACTGTATTTCTACAACCACAAGGCTTGAATGTATGCTGCTGACTTACTTTAATAGGCCATCGTCTGGGAAATATGGATCCATTTAGAGCAGTCATTTTAGTATTACTCTGGACTTTGGGCTTACTTTGGAGAGTGATCCACCTTAATTTCTTCTGTTCCTACTTAATTTCTACAAAATTTGATGACACCAAATGTGTAAGATTTTCATCATGTGTTATAAAACCTTTGACAACTTACCAGAAAAGTAGCATTTTGGCTCAATATAAGGTGAAAGAAGTGTGTTAATGTGCTGGTAAATGTGATTTTTCTTTTCTTCTTGTCAAAAGTTGTAAACATGAAAGAACAGACAAATGGAAAACTTTATAAAAGGTCAAAGAACCGCTGGAAACACACTCAGAGTCATGTGTTTTACCGAGGTAGTCGTCGAAGGAGAACTTGTCATTGTCCCAGACCTGGATGGTCAGGCGAGGAGCCACTTTAGTCTCAGCTTTATCCAAACTCCAGAAATGTTCCTGCAGACACAGAGAGTTTGCCAAGTTTTGTCTTTCTGTGATCTGTATTCAGTCAAAAATGTGTTTCTAATGCCTTCATGTTTATCTACAAATACATTTAAAGTAACACTTCATCATCATTTCATCATTTGTCTACTACTGTCTACTGTCAAGAAGTGAACTACACCGTAACAAGTTCTTCGAAAATCGGCCTTTTATTTCACCAAGCTCTCGCCAATGACTAAAAGTCAGTCCCAGATTTACTCAAGTCTGGCGGATTGTTGTGCACCAACTCTCTCCTTTCTCTTCTTGGCTTCCTCCATCAACGTCCTCTTCAGTGTCTTCTCCTCTGCTTGCCAAGCTCCTGTTCTGGCACAACACCGCTCCATTTCCAGTCAGCATGACTCAACGCTAAAAACCTTCTCTTCCTGGTGGTCAAAAAGACCTGTGGTACAAATACTAACTCCCCCGCTGCTCTGAGCTCACAGTCCGGGCAGCCTGGATAACAGACTGAGCTAACATTAGCTAACAGCAGCTACAGCTGGCAGCAGTTTACTTCACTGTCCATCAGGAAAAAGAGACGCTCTGTCCTTTCAGTTTGGAGCGGCACTCCATCGACACATCTCTCACTACATCACCACTTCCATGCCATGGGCTGTGTGTGTGTGTGTTCGTGCACACTTTCTATCTGAACACACACACATCTCTACAGGTGCAACCGTGTGTGTGTGTGTGTGTGTGTATTAGACCTATTATCGCCTGGTAAATTCACACTAAACTGCCAGACAGTATCTGATCCTGTCTCACCTTTGTGCTAATGGGCTTCACTCTGCAGCTGCTGCACACCGAGTTTCCTCCTTTCTTTCCATTCCCTCAGTTGTCCTTTTTTTTTTTTTTTTTTTAATCTGTGTGTGAGACTCTTTGGCTGTTATAAAAAAATATGGCTTTTTACACCTGAAATAAAATAGGTCCCCTGTGGTTTACATGAAACGTCAATACATCACTGTAATGTTCCTAGAAATACTCGGTGAGGAGACGGCCAACTTCACACATTTCACACGATTTTAGGGAACTTTTCTAAGAACCTCGACGGGTGGTGATCAATTTATAGCAAAGTGGGAAGAGAGAGGCTTCTGGCAGAACTTCTTTTACAGCCTCTTCTGTCTCTCCATTAAAGAAACAATTTTGCATTTGGATTAGGGAATACTACACATGCTGAGTCCATTGGGGGAATCCAGTGTCTGGATCTCTATCTTGATTTGCGAGAAGTCCATCCATCCAACGGACGCTTATCCAGGCCTGTGTTGTGGTGCCAGCAGGTATCCTGGATGCATCTGTCGTGAAGAAGCTCTGAGTCTCTTCCAGGTATCTCTGTTAGGTTTAACATCTTGAAACAAGATTCTTGGATGCTAGAATTCGAGACTCGGGTGTATTACAGTTCAGTATTTGCTTTGGCTCTGTTCTCAAAACGCTGATTTTAATTATGCAAAGAGACAAACTGGCTAAATTCTTCAATTTTTACATCCCAAATTCAAAACTCTAAATAACATAGCTATGATATGACGTTATGATGACGGGAACTGGCATTTAGATCGATATACACTCTCTCTTCAAAGCCACCAGACGTCATTGACAAAGAGACAGATTGACTTGCTAAATTCTTCAGACTTCATTGACAAAAATCACTTTTTGTCAGTGAAGTCTGGTGAAGAGTTCGGTTTCCCCTCGGAAAGGACTGTCTGGTGCTGAAGCAAAGCGATAACAATATTCAAAATACAGCGACTTAGACTGATGATGATTTTTTAGGTGGTTAAAGTGTATTTTGATGCTGCTCCCATCCACAGCAGTACATTCCTGTTACCGTGCTTGTCCTCCTGTTGCATCTATTGCAGACAACACACTGAAATGTGATTGTATGAGGTATCTATCCATTGTCAAATAACCCGAACTGTCCCTTTAACCGCATATTCAGACCTTTTCCTTAGAGGTCTGAGATAATCTTGAATATCCTGCTCCAAACGTGTAATTTTATTCTCTAATTGAAGGGTACAAATACGACTTTTAACAGTCCAAACACGGTGTAGCGTTTCCCTCAACGATACATTTAATTCCTGCAATAAAAAAAAAAAGTCTCTCCGTGTCTCTCTGTACGTTTAAATGACAAATGGCCTCGTCTCTGCTGCCTGTGTTATGACTTCACACTGACTCTCTAAATCAGAGTCTAAATCCACATCATGCTCTCACACTTCATAACGACACACAAACACTGAGAGTAAACACACTACACCCTGTGTGTGTACGTGTGTGTGTGTGTGTGTGTGTGGCTGCTAAAGCATGTACGCATGTCAGCGTCAATGTGTGTGTTTGGCTCACTTTATCCATAAACTATGTCCAAGTACATTAAGTTATCACTCCACAGCCGTCGCAAGGAGGGGTGGGACGCTGTATACGTGTGTGTGTGTGTGTGTGTGTGTGTGTAACTTCCCTCTGCAATATCTAACAACACCAATCAACTTCCTTTTTGTCGCCAGATTGCTAAGTACAGAGTCTTGTTCAGTCTTCTCCCTCATTTCCTCCATCCATCCATCCGTCTCCCTCTCTCTCTTTTTCTTCAATTAAATTATCGCCAAAGCTAAATTAAATATTGTTGAATCCAACGAACATGTGTATGCTAATAAGAAAAGCTGCAAATTATAATAAAATTCAGATTATCACAGGCTTATTTTAGCATCTTGACAACGTTACTCAATTCCACTAGCTACGTAATTAAACACACAAAAATGAGTTTACAAATGTGAGAATTTTTGTGAAATTATGTGATTGAAACCGAGTCTAGGCCATTATTTACTTGTTTGATTAGTGATGCGGATAAATAAGGACCTTAATTATTGGACTTTAAGGCTGCTATAATTAAAATATTTATATTAACAATAAATCAAATGACTATGTGCCATGTTAAACAGTTACTCATAATAACAAACCCACTCAACTATGAAGGTTTTTGAGCCTGTTTTAGCACCTTGTTTTGGTTCATTCTCGTGGTGTAGTTTTCAGCAGCAGGCGGATGTTTTTAGCTTTGACAAACCCAACGTACACTACCAGCTCAGCACCAAACAACAGAAGTTAATGACTTAGCTGGTGAACATAGCTCAACATTTAGAAGCTGAAGAGCCAGATATTTCCTTTAAAAGTTGGTGGAGACCAAAAGCAGAGCTAAAACAACTCATGGCTCCAAATTTGTGCTAAACTTGCTCCGTGTTGGCTAACAAGCTAAATCTGTCTTTTACAGTAATTATACAGTATGTGTGCTTTTTAGTTATGTTTTTGTTACCTTAGAATGAACCTTTATATCTACAGACCGCCATGTTGAACCGCCATGTTTCCACAGAATACACAAACTTAAAACTGGCTCTATATTGCTCAATTTCACCCCTACGTTTTATAGAAAATTGACCCCTGTAAGTGATAAATCTTGGAGGATAAACATCTAAACACTGCCAAGTTGAATAATGATGGACCGGTGGATTTGTTTTTAATGAAGTCTTGAGCTGCTTTTATGTATATTTTTATAAACAGAAACACATATTTGAGAAATATTTATGTTATAAATAGGGTGAATCTGAAGTTTCTGAAATAAATGTTTATAATGCGGTGTAAGGAGACAGTTTGTGGTAACATTTCAACATGCAAATGAACTTTATAGGATAAATAAACGGGAAGCAATTATAAATTAGGTGTTAAATAAGCTGTTACTTCATACACTCTCAATATATGTCTGAATATGCTGTGAAAAAAAGCCAAAGGTCTGAAGCTAATGGCAGACTTCGGAGGAAAAATGGTCAGAATTCTGGGGAAAACAGACGTCTCTGTAATGAACTAACCGAGCAGAAACAGACAAGTGTTGATAGTGTTGTTGATCAGCCCCTGTGACTCAGTCATTATATCACCAACCGCTGAGGTTACTGGCTTCATAAACTCAGTTTCTGGCTCCAGCTCTGTTTTGGAGTTCTCCACCCAGCAGAGTTTTTATTTAAAACTCCCTCTCGTCTTTTCAGCCGCTCGCTGATTGAGGATGCTGCTACGAGCGGGTGAACTCCGTCGTAAAACATGTTGGCTCACGGACGGCTAAAGAGGTTCGTTTTCGCGCCAAGAAAAGCAAATGACAGCCGTGTTGTTATTCCAGTTTTCAGTGTTATGTTATTTTAGCTCTTCACTGGATGTTTCTGTTCGGTCTGAGAGATTTAACTACGTTTAATTCACTCCTCTTTCTTGTAAAAATGTCAGTTCATTATTTTTGTTAATTGCAGGCCACTGTGGATTATTCAGGGGACAGTCTGTCGACCTCCTGCTTTCATTTATTTTATTTTTGGATTAATTAATCTGAACCAGGTTCAATAAACATACAGAAAATAAGAAGAATCAAACTGGAAAATGATGTAGCTTATGTTATATAACACAACATAAAACAATATGCCAGCTCGGCGTCTGTCTTTCAGCCTTTTATTTCACCAAGCTCTCACTAACGACTAAAAGTCAGCCCCAGATTTACTCTTGTCTCTTTTTCTTTTCTCTTAGCTTCCTCCGTCAACGTCCTCTCCTCCTCTGCCATTACGTCCATAGAGGCTGCTGAGTCTGTTCATCCAGCTCCGGTTCTGGCACGACACCGGCTCCAAAACATCTGTGGTACAAACACTAACACTCCCCTGGTTCTCTGAGCTCAAGGTCCGGGAAGCCCGGCTAACAAACTGAGCTAACAGCAGCTACAGTTAGCATAGATAGATAGATAGATAGATAGATAGATAGATAGATAGATAGATAGATAGATAGATAGATAGATAGATAGATAGATAGATAGATAGATAGATAGATAGATTCTTACCTTCCTGTCGACCACACACAGCTGCTCTGCTGGTAAATAGTAGAAAGGAAACAAGAATCTGTAGTTGAAGTTTCCTTCTCCGCCCAGAGAGCGATAGTGGACGTCCGTCTTCTGCTTGTTGTGTTCGTGCCCGTCGAGCCAGCTGAGAAAGTTTCACAATAAAACAAGACGACAGGTTGGTGCTCATGCGATTATTATTCTTTTTTATTGATCAGTCACGGTGAGACGACTTTATCGTTAAAGGAACAATAGTAAGGAACTTCCTCGTCCTACCCTTTAACGTAGATGTCGCTCATTTTCTCCCCGCTGATGCTGATATCATCCAGGATGACGTCACTGGTGTTCCAGATGATGCAGCGCAGGAAGAACCTGAAGAAGAACCGAAACACCTCCGATCAATTATCTAATTATTGGTGTATTGATTAGTTATTCATTTTATTCATTACTCCATCACTATTATGTCAAAATGACTGAATGACGTATTGATTGATTGATATGTTACAACATACTGAATACGTGCTAAATATTGATTTATATGTTGATTGAATGATTGACAGACAGATTTATTGATTGATTGGTTTATTTATTGATTCATATTCTGATTAATTGATTAACATATACTGGTAACCAACTTACTGACTCAGTGACATCTTTATTGATTGTCTGAGCTACTGAATGATTGATTGATTGACAGCTGACTGACTTATTAACCAACATATTGGCTGATGGACCAAGTGACTCACTAATTGATTTATATCTTGACTTATTGACCAATTAATTGATTGATTGACTGTGTCACTGATATTCTGACTGACTGACTGATTAATTTGTGATTCAGACACTGTCTGATTGTTTGACATGACTGACTGCTGGAGTTTACAGAAATTACTGATTGATTGATTGATTGGTTGGTTGGTTGATTGATTGATTGAAAGTGTGTTCCTACTTCTTAGCCTTGCGTGGTGTGATGTTGAACGGGGATCCAGGTGATCCCAGGGACTTGGGGAACAGGTCCACCCACATCATCAGACGCCCCTGATGGACAGCCCCAACGACCAATCAAAAGACAGAAATGGACACAGAAAAAAAAAGAAGAAGAAGCTAAAAAACTGAGAACAGATGATGATGAAAACAGAAGAGACACATATCAGATCATGTTACCTGCTCTATGTCGGGCTGCAGTGGGCTGTACAGCGGTCTGGACTCCACATGTTCAGGTACAAGTCCCAGTTTCCTCAAGATGTGGAGGGACAGTCGCTCCTTCATCGGGCCAAGGTAACGTTTGGGCACATTTTTGTCCTCTGAAAAACACACAAATCGAGGTTGAAGTGGAGGTCGTAGCACTTTTTATGTAACTGTTAAAGCTCTCAGAGTGGAGAATGGAAACACAGAATACTGGGTGGACTGGGAGGAAAGCAGATGACATAGGAATTATTCATTATACACACACACACACACACATTCATACACACTCAGACGCAAACACACTCCAAAGTCTTCATTGGTTTCTGCATCACAACTGAATGAGGAAAATCAGTGTTGCTTCCAAGCAAAAGTAAAATATCAAACTAACGTCAAGAGTTTATGACCGTAAACTCCAAGTCACCTCGACTGTGAGAGGAGGAGAGGAAAGAAAGAAGAGAGGAGATAAAGAAGGAGAGGAAAGAAAGGAGAGAGGAGATAAAGGAGGAGAGGGAAAGAAAGGAGAGAGGAGATAAAGAAGGAGAGGGAAAGACTGAGTAAAGGAGATAAAAGAGGAAAGAGAAGGAGATAAAGGAGGAGAGGAAATGAGAAGGAAAGAAAGAACAGAGGAGAGGAAAGAAAAGAGGAAAGGATCCAAAGGAGGAGAGGGAAAGAAACAGGAGACAAAGAAGGAGAGGAAATAAAGAAGAGAGGAGATAAAGGAGGAGATGAGATGGTCAAACATTTAAATGAAAGAGAGAAGACAGGAGGAGGAGATGAAACGAGACAAGAAGAGGAGAGATGGGGAGCGGAGAAACAGAGATATGGAAAAATAGAAAAGGAGAGATGGGAGGAAGGTGGATGAAAAGGGGGAGAAGAAAAGATGAGAGGGAAAAATTAGCGCAGAGAGGATGATATGAAAGGTCGTGAAAGAGGAGAGGAAGGTGAGTGAACGAAGGATGGAAGTTAACGCATGTTAGAAAGACGAAAATGAAGGGATGGAGAGATAATAAGGAAGAAACAAGGAAAGAATAAAGAAGGAAGGAGGAAGGGAAAAGAAGATGGAGAGGAAGGTGAATGAGTCAAACAAAAACAGAAAGAAAGGAAAGAAAGAAGAGGTAGAGAGAGAGAAAGGAGAGGAGAGGAGAGGAGAGGAGAGGAGAGGAGAGGAGAGGAGAGGAGAGGAGAGGAGAGGAGAGGTAGGAGAGTAAGAGGAGCGCGGCCTCTCGGCCAATTAGCAACCACTTTTGACGGACAGCAGGCTGACGCACGGTAACCGCGGCAACTGTGGAAAGAGAACGCAGCGGCGGCTCCTCGCTAACCGAGAGACGACCACGATGTTGATGTTGGCTCGCGCACACACACACACACACACTCACACACACACACTCACACACACTTGTACCATAAATCACCAAAACGACAACCATGACCTTGCATCGCACCAGCTATGGAACATATGTGTGGGTTCAGTGTGTGTGTGTGTGTGTGTGTGTCGGGGTGAAAATGAATCTTGAATATTTATCTCATCGCTTAGCTTTTCAGGTGGTCCTGCGGTTTAACTCCCCCCTCCGTCCTCCTCCATCCTCCTTTCCTCCCCTTATCCTCCTCTCCTCACAACTCCCACAGTTTTAGTAGCAGTGGAGGAGATAGAGGAGGCTGATAGAGACGTGGAGAGAAGTGATGGATTTGAAAGAAGACGAAGTGGTAAAAAAAATGGACAGGAGGAGCGATGAAACAATGGGGAAAATGAGGGGAAAGGAGGTGAAAACAGGAGGGAAGATAGAAGGAAAGGAAAAGGATGGATAGGGGAAAGGGAAGACAGAGAACCAAAAATTTATGCGAGTTATCTGAATATTAGGAGTTGATTCAGTATCATTATTTTAGCCAGTGTATCAAAACACAGAAAATAAAGTCTGTAGCTTCGTATTGTGATTAGTTTAGGTTGTCATCAACAACCAGAACCGGAAATATAAATCATTAAATTAATCACCTCCTGTGCCAGAGACGGAGGTTGTTTTCTTGGGGTAGTTCGCCGAAGAGTCGTCAGGGAGGACTGCCCGGGTTGAGCCGACTTTTCCACAAAAGTCTGAAGAGTTTTTCTCATATAAGTGGCCAGGAACACTACCGAATACCACATTACTGTTGATATAACAACGTGGGTTGCTTGAAATCTAATCACATAATCACAATCGATCAACAGCGGGACTTGACCGGCTCTGCCGCAGACGGAAGCTGTTTTCTGGGGAACAGTTCGCCGAAGAGTCGTCAAGGAAGACTGACCAGGTTGTGGTGATCTTTTTTCATATAAGTTGTCAAAGACATTACCTACTACCACATCACTGTTGCTTCAAATTTCATCACGTGATCACCATCAGTAAACAGCTAGACTTACGTGGCTCTCCATGCCCAGACGATGGTTGTTTTCTGGGGGATGGTTCGCCGAAGAGTCGGCAGGAATGGCTGACTGGGTTGCGTGACTTTTCTACACATACATTGGGTGATTTTTTTCTCATGTAACTGCACTGTTGCTCGTTCTTAAAAAGGAAACATCTATTTACAACAATTTTAGTGCTGTTTATTTGGGGAGGGGGACAAAACGTGGGCAAGTGTCGAAGGAAGAAGCGAGGTTAAAACGTTGAAGTGTGTGTGTGTGTCGTGTTGAACAAGAAAAAAGAGGAAGAGGAGGAAAAAGAGTGACTGGAAGAGAGAAAGTGAAAGAAAAAAAAGGTAGAAATTTGGACCAGAGAAAGAGAAGAGATGAAGAGAGGGGGAGATATGGGTGGAGTGGGAGTTCAGCGCAAAGTGATTTATGTACTGTGAATTCATGGATTGTATACACACACGAATATGTGGATGATATGAGTGTATTTTCATTAAACAGACTGTTTTTTAATGGTGGAAGGTCTGATGAGTCAATCAGCAATGAAGCAATGTTCAGTGGTGCCAGTGATGTTTTAATCGAAGTACCCTGAAGCTTTCCAGCCTCTCAGTCTCTTTGAATCTCTTTCACTAGCTTTCAGTTTACAGTGGCTTTAATGGCACAAAAACACACACACAGACTGACTCTCCATGGAAATGTATTAAAGACAGAACAAGTTAAAAAGCACAAAAGCTTTAACAGAATACATCTTTATCCATCTAGCTTTCAAAATAATACTTGGAGTGGAGTAATAATTTTGTTTTTTAACTAGAAAACTAGCAAACATCTGTTTTAGTACAGTCCCTATGGTCGTGTCTAGACAGTATCCCTTAGATTTGTCAAACTCTCACTTGTTTCTTCACATAGGAGAAGTTTGCTGTCAGTTCATGACCCATTAATGCAAACTATGGTCTTTTCCTGAACTTAACCAAGTCGTTTTGTTGCCTAAACCTAATCAAGTTGTTTTGTTGCCACATACCAATTGCCTTTTTTGGTATTGGTAAAGAACAAGTCATGAGTCTAATGTCATTTCATGCCTATGTGGAGTGGGAAGAGAGGCCTCTGTTTTTATAATGGCAAAATAATACAAGTAAAACTTGTTTTGGCACTCTCAGATCTTGATTTGTAGATTTATTACAACAGACATCTAGGCTACAGTCTTTATTTTTTAATGATTTGTTAGCATTTGTCACTCACCAAGGTCTGCAGCGGTGTACTGGAGTCCTCTGAAGTTGACTACATCATCGCGGTAGACGGGCTTTGGCAGGTTTCGGCGTTCGCACACTCTGTGCAGCAGCTGCCAGGGTGTCAGTTGGTCTCGCCACTGGTTTACCCCCGATCTAATGGTCGAGAGACATAGGAAAATAGTGTGTGAGAATGTAGGAATAAATGGACAATATGAATAACAGGAGTTATAAAACTCTACTCACACACAGTAGGACTGCGGCAGGCCACACATGGCTCCATATTTGGACAGGAAGCGATTCTCCAGATCGATCACCGTCTCTCCGATCTTCTCGTCTTTGGTCAGCATGTCGTGGTCATACAGCATCACCCGAAGGTCCTTCTCCAGAGGGAGGGAACAGGTGAGCTCGAACATCCTGAAAGAAAAAAAGGCAACAACAGAAGGAAGATAGTCAAAGGTCTGAAGGCTTTCGAGGGTTTGCAAACCTCATGGTGACCACATTTGGTATCTGACCATAAGCTGATCATGTTAATGATCCACAATAACTCTATATCCATATTGGTATGGCCTTTGTTAGTGAAATTTCCTGTTAAGTGATGTAACAATTTACAACATGATGTGACAGGACATAATGGGACATGACAGGATGCGATATGACGGCCTTTTTGATTACACGGCTGTGTACTCGGATAATAATCAGTCCCATTTCACTCACGTTACCTCCTTAACCTGAATTTCAATCACATTTTTACAGAGCATGTGTATGCAGCATGACATAAAATCTACTGAAAGAAGACAAGAAGAAATCTGTTTTGCTCTGCGCTGCTTGTTCAACCAGTCACTGAGAGCAGTTTACAGCTGTCAGTCTGAGCTCTGATGTGCCTCCCTCTGTCCTCATGCTGTGATTGGTGTGAGTACAGCGACCCCTTCTGGGTAAAAACGAAAAAGGCCCAGAGGGAGAGCAAGACAGAAGAAACAACGAAGAGAATAAGAAGAAAAAAGTGGTCAGATAGCGAGAAACAAATTAAAAAGTGAAACATAAATCTGTTGAATGAGA
Organism: Miichthys miiuy; assembly: GCA_036365135.1. NCBI lineage: Eukaryota > Metazoa > Chordata > Actinopteri > Sciaenidae > Miichthys > Miichthys miiuy. The sequence goes on along the minus strand of CM071625.1, from coordinate 4,426,411 downwards.
TGTGTTCATGGAAAAAGTTGCCTTAGTTTCAACCTGAGTAATGTGTTTGGGCTGGAAAGAGTAAATCCACCCATGTTGAATGAGGATGAGAATAACCTTGAGTTTTCTGCAGTGTAGAAGCCCCATTTTCAGTTTTCAAAGTCTCCAATTAAAGCCACAATTATACGTCAAACCGTTAAACTAGACCTCAAAGGAGTGAGAAGCCAAAAAGCTGAAAGGTAACAGGTGGTTTTCCTTTGGGGATACGCCACACTAAAACTACTGACTGGAAGGATGAGAGCAGCTTAGCAGCAGGTTTTAGCTTGAACATGTTATCCCCAATGAATGAAATCCCAATGAACTGGCGACTCGTCAAACCTACAAGCAGAAGAAGAAGAAGAGCAAGAAATACAGAAACAGACAGAGGCTGTATCCAAATGTCCACCATCCAAAACAGACTGATCCCATGTGGATTTTGTTCATATGTTACGTGGACGTTCGCACTCATCGCATCACGTCTGCACTGGGGATAAAATGCGATATGAGATAAAATGGAGGCTCTCCGGGGAACACAAGTGTATAGTCTGCAAGTTCAGGGGAAGTCCGGAAAATTGGTCGCAGCCACAGCCAGACACAGACTCGTGTACTACGTACTTTCCGAAGACGGGGTCCAGTGTACAGGGGATGTAGTTGTCATGGTCGTTGATGGTCTTTTTCCCCAACGTGATCTTCACGTAGGGGTCACACTGAAAAAGTTAAAAAGATAAACTTGTTTGTTGCCCAAACCCTCTTTCTGACTCATGTCTTTTTATTTTAGCATTCTCAAGACTGTAATTAATTGAATTATGTAAACACAATAAAAATTAGACACTCCTCTATCCATCCCCCTCTCGATTCCCTTTGTACCTTCCCGTTGGTGTCTTTGGGCTGCAGTCCTTGGGCCTGGATGATGTAGACTCGGACCAAGCACTCCTCAATGCCGTTGGGGGGAAGCTTTCTGAACTGTCTGGGGGGAGGAGGGGTGGAGGGGTCATCCGGCAGTGGGTAGATCTTAAACATACCCTGGTGAGGGTGAAAGTAGATAAGACACAGTTAAAGAAAGGAAATAAAACATTTAAATTCAGTTGAAATGAAAAAGATACGGTGATGTGCTATGACCTGGCATGGTGCTCTAAGACATTTTGTGACATGACCCTGTGCGTCACCCATTGGTTTGTGGACAACTGTTTGGTATTACAGTCGTTTCTATCTTTTTTTTGTGGAGCCACAAACTGTCCAAGAGTGTATTTATTAATCAGCACATCCTCTCATCTATAGTCCACCTCCATCCAGTTTTCTGGCACATTGTCGCACATACATGAAATAATCTGTTTGCGCTTGTTGTACTTGCACAATTAACAATTAACTTAATGTGACTTAATATGACGTAGGTTAGGTTGGTTTGATTTTTAAATTGTGTTACACCAGACTTTAAAGCTTTTCTCAAATTCCTAGAAGAAAGTTACAGACTCCTGAAGAGGAGGTTTTCAGGGAATGCTGACGGGGAGCAGAGTCGGTGTTGTGCCAGAACAGGAGCTGGGCAAGCAAGCAATGTAACCAGTCTCAGCAACCTCTATACATAATGGCAGAGGTGAACTGGGGGCACTAAATCGCAAAAATACCAATTTCTAAACAATGTGGCTTTCACTCTTTTTAATTTTGGCCTGCATTAATAAACTTGGATATACTGAGATTAGTTTTTAATTATAAATCAGGACTCATTTTAAAGTTTCTAAGGTTTTCTGTCGGTACAACACAGAACATTAAGTCATGCAATACAATACATTGCAACAGAACACAGAACTACATGGCACCACATAGCATGCAATCAGAAAAAACAAAAGTCTTGAAGCTATGTAACCGAACAAATATAAAACAACAAGTAGTGTTTAAAATGTTAGCGTAACATAAGAACACAGAAGAAAACATGCTTTGTTTTACCTTGAACTCTCCCACAACTGAAGGATCTTCTCCTTCATCCTGAGTCTTTCCTCTGTACAGTTTGAAAGTCTGACAGAAATCTGAGAGACCTTCGAAACCCTCGACCTTCTCTAACTCCCGGCCGTACACCTGTAGAAGAGGAGAGGAGTCAATCACATCTTATTGGGTTGTATTAAGATGTTTTGATTGTATTGTTCATGTGACACTCAAATGAAAAAATCTAAGAGATGAGGGAAGAGGTGGAGTGGAGGTCTATATGGCATCATAGCTGCAGTGTTGGCTGCAGTAATTCCACTGGTACTGGATTTAAACTCGAGCCAAAAGCTACTCAACACTATATTACACTCACACTGCAGGGGCGCTGGCACGAGGCATAGAGTGTGTGTGCATGTGTAAATGTCTACATACTGTGTTTGGGCAGGGACGTCTATGTGTCAAACAAAAAGACACAAAAAGATTCATTCCTTTTCATTAGTCATGTTTGTTTGCATCAGTCACACATTCCCTCATTCTTTTCCTATCACGGAGGAATGATAGCTCTGCAGCCAGTCGCTGAAAACTGGAACCGGTGCTTCACTCCAGCATCAGACCAACAAAAGTGCCAGAAGTAGCAAAACTACAGCACTATCAAGAGGACTGAGGGAACAAAGAGGCAAGTTAGGGAAGAGAGATGTGGCGAGATGAGGAGAAAGAGGGAGGAGGGAGATGAGAGGAGTGAAGGGTATATGGTTAAGATTTGGGTGGAGAAGGGGTGAAAGAGTTGGAAAAGCAGGGAGAGGATGGGGGAGGAGAGGAACAGGACAAAGAGAGAGTGATGAGGGGGGATGATGTAAACGAAAAAGAGAGGTCTGGAAACAGCGGTTCATTTCACTACTTGAACACCAAACCCAATACCGAGGGAGAGGGGAGACGTTTTAGACAAAGCACAAGGGGTTGTAGGGTTGATGCATGATACGTGTGGAGAAAACTGACTTAACGTCCTCTTTATGTACAAATAGATCTTAAGCTTTGTGGCCACGAGTTCAATGAGAGGATTAATACCACTCTTATGGCTGTATGGTAAATATGACCTAACTTAGCTTAGCACAAAGACCTTGCTTGGTGACTTGCTTAGAAAGAACTTTCCCCATAGACAACCATTATAGAAGAACTATCTGTAAACTGTTGATAGAACACCTGTAACTGCAAACAAGGTCAATATTTTAATTCATGAAGGTCCCTGTGCCAACGTTGTTGGCTTTTGCACCCAGCAAGCCATTTTCATTCAATTGAATGGCCACTATCTTGGGAGTTTGGTATCCATTCTCATGAAGTCTGCCCAACAGCACCTCTAAGCTCACTAACAAGCATCTATTCATTCATTTTGCAAAAGGAAGCCACATACAAACACCACCCTAGCAAGTATCTCGTCTGTTAAATCTGTACGAAAACCAAAGCGTGGGAATGGCAACCTGCAATCTTTGAGAGGTTTTGAGGTTTAAATACAAACTTTTCAGGTCAAGGTGCGGAGTCAATGTCTTGGCCTTTTCAGGCCACCAGGTTCACATTTTGGCACACTGAAAATAATGAGTTTCAGAGCGCAGTGATGCCGTTGTTGCGTTGTGTCTGAAAGGGCCATCACACTTGGCCCAGGCAACCAATCAAATCAAGCAAGATGTGGGCTTGACTACTTTACCACTTCTTTCTTGTTTTGATACCAGTGGATGTGATAGGAACGGCGGGTCAAATTCAGATAAGAGGTTGATATTGGTGGACACAAGTCACACCACAGCACATGGAAGCAATGGCGGTATCCCTCTTAATCCAGTAGCACAGTAACGGCTAATTATATTTGATCATCTGGTTGCAAATGCAGCCAGCTTGCTCCATAGCTGTTTTACCTGACAGGCTTTTCCAACGTGTTTTTCAAGCAGCTGTGATTGTAAGGCCCTAAGAGTCAGAAACTGTAAACCAGTTTCTTTTCTTTCCCTTCAACAACATTAATCAAAGAAAATAGCTTAGCTGGGCCTCTTTCAATGCAAATAATGAAATTATAACGGAAAGCAAAATAAGTGAACACTTTTAAAAATATTATTTGTGTAAAGGTGAAGCTGAGTTTGAGGAGGTTATAGGTGTGAACGACTTGAAGAAAGTAGGGATGATGCAAATGAAAGACAAGTCTGGAAACATTAGCTCACTGGAATACAACAAATCCCTAACCTCCGGCACCAAACCCAGGACCAGCAGAGAAAGTTGAGGAGAAAGTGAATGGAGGAAGGAGGGCAAGAGGTGAACCAAGTCATGGCTAAAGATGGAAACAGCAACGGCTTTGTGACAGAAGCAAATTAACATAGAAAGGACTGAGAGGAGGAGAGGAAGGAGGTTGAAGGCAGAGAAGAAGGTGAAGAGAGGTTAAGAGAGGGACGAGCCGAGGACAGGAGATTAAAACGGACAGCACAGAGATGGTAAAGAGAGGACAGGAAGAGATGAGGTGACACTGAGCAGGTTCAGGCAAGTAAACAGAAAATTGTGTCTTTTAGGTGAAGTGATGCACTTTGGCAGCCATTTTGAAGGTCAACAAGCTCTTCTTCATGAATGTGCAACTCAACTCAGGAAACAATAATTTTGTGACTTTGTTCTGACTCATTACATCCATGATACATTGAATGGATTTGATGTTCATGATGTTCATTACCTAACTGTCTCCTAATCCATAGTGGCACTTTGTACATGGGGCGGATGCTCTACTAACTGAGCTAACCAACACCCTAGTGGCACATTTTTAACGTAATGCTATCAACAGAAGGGTCATAAAGGTCATTTAAAATGAAAGACCCTTCTTCCCCCAAGTTTCCCACCTTCACAATGCTCCAGAGACTCACTTTTTATTGTTAGCTAACACAACTACTCCTACCAGTCCCAGTTACACAATCTCGACCTCTCTCCAATCAGTCAAATCTGAAGACACAGATGTGATAAATATATTTTTAGATTCAGTGCGACATACACTTTCAGACGACGTATTATCTCTAACGTCCATTCTGAATGAATACCAACAAATCCACTAAGAATTAAGTCTATGGGTACATTACAAACGAATGAAACAAATGAAGAAGTTCAAAAAAATGTAGTTCCTTGAGGCTAGAACAAGTCAGTCTCCATAAGTCCCCATGTTAAAGTGTCTAACTTCACAGCAGAAATAAACATGTTTGCAGCCTGGTACAACTGTACTGAGGGTGAATTTTTATAGAACTCACCTGTTCAAATTATATTTTTTTTGCACGAAACCTCACCAATTTCCATTAAACCTTGAAATGAATGAATGAATGAATGTTGTGGCGTGGTCCCTGCTAGTGAACTTAATATAAGAATTTCACTTAATATAAGAAATAAGGTACTGTCAAGTTCTGATGAAGAACCAGCTTTTTTGGATCTCTCATTTGCTCAACGAGTTATGATATATTTAGCCATTTATAGAGCTCATTTTGTAGCAGACCTCCATGATGGCGCCAGAAGAGAGTGCTAAATTGTTGATGCAACTGCAAAAGGCTCAGAAGGAGGAGATGGAAACAAAAACAAAAAGGTGACAGAAATGGAGGCGACAGAAAAGTCAAGGCTGAGAGGAAAGGTGAGGGTATTAAGAGAGGGAGTTTAGTTGGGGTCAAAGAGAGGCTGGAAACTGTGTCTCAGCTGACAGGAGCAACCCAAGGACTGTCGAAGGGCAGAGGCGAAGAAGAGGAGGTAGGAGGGCAAAGAGAAAAGAGGTGGCAGCATGGGGTGACAGGAAGGTAAAGGAGGTTGGAAAGGTTGGAAACAGTGGCTCATTTCCCTGCGACAGTAGCAGATCTGACTGAAGGGGTTGTCGAAGGAAAGAAAAGAGAAGGAGACTAGTGGAGAGGCGAGGAGGGAGGAGGGAGGAGGGAGTAGGTTGAGGGGAGGAGATGAGGAGAGGGTGAAAGTGAGGCAAAGCAACGATGGAACCAGTGGCTCATTGGTCATTTCACTAGTTTCCATCCAACTGTCAAGTGAATTTTGAGCAAAGTTTTGAAATGTCGCAAAAAACTCAAAGGCGACTTAGATGTGTTTCCATCAGCAGGGGTGAAACCATTTAATAGGCTTCCTGAATGAAAAAAATACACCCACTAGATGGCTAAATGGAAAGAGCCTTTCAAGGGTCAATGACTATTGGGAAAGCCGTTATTGTTCTCTATTGTGCTATTTAGTTTTATTTTAATGTTTTCATCTGAAGGAAAAGACAAAGAATTGGACTTTTACATAGGAGCACTGCATTGCTTTTCTGGAACATTTCAGGTAGTTAGAAGGTAATTTTAAGTTTTCATTAGGTTCAAAAGGTTTTGAATCAACAAGCATAGACCCAACAACACATTAGGACATTTGAGTACTCCCCCAAAGACCGTGCTCCTTACACCAAGAAAAGCAATCTGGTGTAAGGCAATCCAATGTAGTTAGGAGTGCACAGACCAATACATCAGTGAAACCAAACAGCCACTCAACAAATGCATGGCTCACAGGAGGGCCAAGTCATCAGGACAAGACTCTGTAGCCTCTCTTTAGACACTCTTTTAGTGACAATAATATTTGTGTTTTGATAGGGAGGACAGGTGGTTTGAAAGAGGAGTGAAGGAGGTTATTCCTGTAGAAGTAAAGAAACCATCCCTCAAAAGTGGAGGAGGCACCGCTTATCCACCATTGTCACTTCCCAGGAGACTAAACAAGAGTTCAGACTTCTGTGGGTCTCTTCTGTCCTGTACAGGTGTCCTTAACGAATGTCATTCTTATCAAAGTGCAGTCGACCTTAAAAGTGCAACAGTCAGCACTAACAAAACCAGTGGAAACCATGGCCTGGTTAACCATCAAGGCTATACCTGGGCTTCCCCACCAACCCATCAGTCAGAACTGAGGAGGCCTTTTGGATGAGAGGTGAAACATCTTCACGGATCTACAACCATGTGCAGTTGCCCCAGATTTAACACTTCTCCTGGACCTGGACGACTGAGAACCTTCACAGAAGTTTTGCATGAGACTGATTTGCATGTACGTAATTTGTTAATCTTTTACAAAACTTAATGTAAAGGTATTTTTGCATCAAAAATCATCAAAATATTACTATTTATGCTGTTGTTCAGCCGAGAATGAAGATGAAGAAGAAGTCATTTCACAGATGTAAAACGAACCAAAACTTCTATGAAGTTAGTACAGAGCTAAAGCTGCAGCACTGATGTGGAATGGCTTTCAAGGGAGAGGTTAGAGGTCTAATTTAAGAGTAATAAAAAAAAAGAGGCCAAATTCTGACATGATTAGTCATTTGTTTGGGCATCAGACAAGAAGAGTGACGTGTGCTTTGAGTCCCGGTGGAAGAAAAGGTCGGCGTTTGGGCCGAGAGAATCGGGATAAGGGTTGAGCAGAGCGTGGGCGATGGCGGAGTGGCTCCTGGGATGTCGGGTGAACCATGGCAGACTCTGAAAGAACGAGACGTTGACGGTGGCTGACGTGATCCCTCATTTCGGACTCGCCAAAACAATCGAAGAGAACGGCCTTTTTACTCTGAATCCGTCCCACTGCTGCGTTCCCGAAGCGAATTCAACACGGATGAGTCATCGGAGTTGTTCGGAAAACGGTCGGAATGTCACGGCGCCGGAGGACGGGGAGGACAGGGCATGAGAAGAGAGGGGGAGGAGGGTAAGGATGGAGGGACAGACTGACGGAGGAGCCTGGCAGGAGGTCAAAAATGTGATTTAAATGGTGGGGCAATGAGCAAAACATTTTAAGAAAATGGAACAAAGGGCTGCACTGTCTCCATCTTCTTCATGTTTTTCTCTATCACTCCATCTTTCTTTCTATTCGTCTTGTTTTCCCTCCTGTTTTCTTTATTTGACCTGCAAATATGCATTTGATGTGCAAAGGCTGTTGAAGGATTAAAGTTGTGAAAGAACGTGGCTGCTTTGATTGACAGGTGGGTGCTGTTACACGTGGCGTGTTTGAGCTAACCATAATTAACTGAATTATCAAAATATACCTGATTATATACTTATGTGGACAGAACAGTCAGTTTTGACTTAAATATTAGAGACTTACCTTTAGCGTGTCGAAGCCTCTCTCCAGGTAAGTCCCGTACTTGTTTGTCTCTCCAGTTGAGGCGTAGAATTTACTCCACCAATCCATGAACTCCTCTTCCTGTTGATCACACAATTAGAGGTCAGAAGTTTGCAGGTTCACAATGGACTGGAGGTGACAATAACCCAAATTCTTGTTATTCTTGAAATGTTTGCATTGGATTAAACTCCAAAGTTAGTCTCTTCTTTCACCAAATCCTCTGTGGAAGACCCTACATCATTGATTTGTATGATCCTGCTGAACATCCTGACTCCTGTAATGACCTTTGACCTTTAAAACACACATGAAAATCCCTCTAGTGAGATCTGTTTGCCTTTGCAGAGGAGCGAGCGCGCCACCGGGCTCTGAAATAACCCGCTTTTCATGATTTTTCCAATGATCGCATAGCAACGTGAAGTTAGCCAACTCACGTCAACACAAGTAAAAATTGCCTCTGGTGGCTCAGTGGCATTAAGGTCATGCTATATGGGCATTCTGAGGCAATGGAAACGGGCAACGTGAGGGCGGGAACAGGCACAAAGGGGACAAAACCAACGTGGACATCAGAAAAAACATTTTATGGCACAAAAACCAAAAACAGTAGCAAAAAATGTATGTTTATGTATGAATGAAAAGAATCCCTCTGCTTACTTTGCTCCGAGCTCTTTTACATCACTTCTCTGTTACACATAAATATTCTGCGGGCACAGAAATATTATCGGTTCATGCCTGGACTGAATTTATTAAACAAATGTATCAGCTGTGTGCACACGGAGCTCTGTTGTCAGATTCTTGCACTCATTTTGCTTCTGGGTGCATGATGTGGTCACTGACTGGAAGCAGAACTTCTCTACAGGGACTACGAGTTCTCTAAAGGGGACTTCAGCTTGTCTGTGGCTCTGATGTTTCCTCTCCTTAGGACTGAGAAAATATGTGATTCAGAGAGTTAGGCACAGCTGGAATAAAGTCATTGTTTTGCAAGTCACAGGAATAATACAGCTCAAGTCTTGGATTTAAGGTTTCAGAGTCAATTGCCAAGTCAAGACCAACAAGTCCAAAGTCCCAAACATTGTGTTCCAAGTCCTTAAGAAGTCATTGTGAGCCTTTCACCAAATGTAATGTAATTTGTTTCAGGGAACAGTTTGTATGGTAAATTTACTGTAGTTACACTTTTTACAATTTGTGTTTATTACTTTCAAACAGACTTTAAACTATTTAAAAGCCAAATAATCACGTATGCCTTGGTTTGTTTGATTCGTAATCATTCTTTAACTTCAGTCAAAATCACATACGTATGGCGGCTGATGAGAGCAAGTGTGCTACAACGCCAATTCAAAAACAAATACAACAACCTATATGTGCTGCAAAAGAAAAACTGTGCTGTAGAAAGCCGAAACTAAAATACTAATACACTGTAACATGCTGATAATACAGAAAATAGGCAGTTGAGACAACACTACTGCTGAAATTTGAGAATTGAGATTTCTATAAGAGCTTGCTTGCGACAACAGTGTGTGCCAGATGTTGAAGAACTTCCGTTTTGTTTTTGATTTTTTGTATTGTATGTATTTTTGCTGCCTGTTGCAGCACATTTTTGCCATTTGCAGCGTGTTTCTGTTGTGTTTGTTTTGCATTTGCAGTTGCAGCACATTTCTCCTGACGAAAAAAAATGTTTTGTGCCGTTCTGGGGCGTTTGCTCTTGCTGCCCAAATTTGACTTAAAATATAGAAATTAAACTCCAGGAACTTGCTTCATTTTCAGAAAGATAGATGAAAAAATGCTGAATGAGGGATGGCGTTAAGTTACAGAGGTGAGCCCAGATGACATCATGACGAAGAACCTCTATCACACACACCATGCACTGCGCTCAGATCCATCGCTTTCTTACACGATTAAACAAAAATGGTTCACAGACTTACCCACTGTAACATCTAGAGTCAGCGTTAACAGCAAAAGGCAGGTCAGACACAAATTAAATTTCATCACACGCTGTAACACTCAATCAGTACAGACACACAAACGCTGACAAAAAGTAACCACACACTAAAATAACAGGATTAAACACATTTTAAGTACCTTTTCAACACATTTCATAATACTTATTCTCATTACACATTAAGAGTTTCACTCCAAAATGAAACATACACTATTTGAAAAAAAAAAAAAAGAAATAAATCCCTCTATTACAAAATGACTGCTGGCATGAAAGTAAAGGCCGTTAAAGTCTTACTATTACCGCTATGAGTCATCCTGAGGCCGGTGCTTACAATGTCGTTCTGTTTTGGAGGATAAAATATCTTTGTTTTTGAAAAGTTGACTGATGGCTTTTTGTGGTTTTGGATGCAAGTCATTTTGATTTATACGATATGATTTTTGGGGGGAATATATAACATCTTTTGAATGAAACCCTGTCATGTGTTTTTATCAAGACTTTTTTATTTTTTTATTTCCTCAAGTACGCAGCAGCCTCATCCATCAAATTTACTAAAAGTCTGTTCACATTGGCAACATCGAGCGGACTATTTAAACATTCATTTTTGAATATTTTCTCACAGAAATAAAAACTCTGTCTGTGTGTGCGTGTGTGTGTGTGTGTGTGTGTGTGACGCAACAAGGAAACAACGACTACAAAGATGGGGAATACCGAGGGGACAGATCAAACTACCAGCCTGCCCCTTCACACACACACAAAAACACACATTTCAGTCCGACCCATCCCCGCCCTGCAACCTTCAACCCTCCGAGGAACACTCGAGCTTAAAACACACTCATGACGCATGTACCACATTTTCCTTTGTGTGTGTTTGTGTGTGTTTTAGTGTGTGTGTGTGTGTGTGTGTAGGCATAAATGTAGAACAAAAGTGCTCTTATGGCACTGGTTTGGTGTGGAATCCCCTTTCTCCTACTTCCCACAGAGTAACACACACACATATAACCAAGAGGGGGAAAATACACTGTAAAAAATAATCATAAATTTATGGAAAATAACTAACACATTTTTTACAGTAGTTTTCTGTTTGTTTGTTTGTTTTTTTATTGTTTACAAAACCCTGTGAGATTACGGATATTATCTGTAAATTAACAAACAAACTGTTATTTTTAAGTATTGTGCCAATAACAACAAATTACAGTTATTTTATCATTTTTGTACAGAAAAATTAAGAAAATAGCAAAATTTTCACAGTAGGTTTCTTCTTTTTTTTTTTTAATTATATGCAAAACTCTGTAAAATTACAGACATTATCTTTAAATCAACAACCAATCTGCTATTTTAAGTATTAAGCCATTATTGACAAATTAAAGCTTATTTTTGCACAGAATCACAACATTATTTATACAGTATTTTCATGTAAAATGACAATAATGATCTGTAATTAAATATGGTTCGAGTCCTGGCACCCCCACTTCAGTCAAAGTGTCCTTGAGCAAGATATTGAACCCTAGTGCCTGTGAAATTGTGTGAATGTGGGTGCAAAATTGCGTTGAACGGCCACTAGATCATTCAAAATCTGTAAAATAACAGTGTTTCTCTGTAGAACTATTAGTATCGTCACTTTATTGAAGGCGCCTGAAGATGTAAAATGTAACAATGCTTCTGTGCCAAAACCTCAACTTCAAACTTTCAGTAAACTTTTTGACATTTATTTGAATTACGATATTTTACTTTAATTTTATGGGGTTTGTCTTTTGTTTTTTACGATTTTTTTTTACAGTGTATGAAATTCCTAATTTTTCCAAAGTGGCAGCATGGCATGGAAAAGGGCAGCCAGTGGAGTTTAACTAGGACATGACACACACACACACACACATGCTTGGCACTGTGTGTCTGAGGCGTGAAGTGTCTGGTGTGTGTTAATGTGCCCTCTGTGTGCAGCCGGTGCCAAGCATTGATGACAGGGGCGCCAGAAATTGTGTGTGTGTGTCCACTAGTGTGTGTCAAGGTGTGTTCAGTCAAGTACGCGACTCCTGATTCAGACAGATTAAGGTCGTCGGTGGAGCGTTCCAGACTGCGGCGGGTATTTAGTATACACTCAAGAGATCGAACACACGCATTAAAACACACACACACATGCAGTGGTCTGTTCAGGGTGTCAGTGTGGTTTACAGCCTATCATTACGCCCTGCAGGGAAAGCCAGGCTAACCAAACCAGACTGGCACTGCCAAGAACTCTGCGAGCAGAGGGACTGGATTTACATAACAGCTCAGAGCAGCTTCGTAAAATGCTTTTTGTGGGGAAATCCCTTCCACAGCTATTGTGGAGGTCAGAGGTCAAAGCCTGAAGCTGGAAGAAAGGCTCTACAGCTGCAATGTAGACAATTCAAGCTCATGGAGACCAAAACTGACGGAGCATTAAGCTTTTTGTTGACTCGTAAAATCAGTTTATCACCAGGAAGTTGTTCTCAAATAGCCAACAAAGTGTAAATACCAGTGATAATCTGTGACAAGTTCCAGGTTTCCAAAGTTTACAGTATGAGCTGTGACTCTTCACTTGATGGACAACTGTTAAACAGTGTGCAGAGTTCTTGGTATATACAGTTGGGAGAAAACACCACAAGTGTTCTGAACAACGTCATTTTTCGTGGTCATTGATTCTTCTTGTGGACCACAACCTTTTTTCCTGAGAATACACCCTCATTTGATGAAAGTCCTTCAAATTAAAGCCCGAAATACGCATACGTTTGAAATCAACATCACATACAAGAATGTTCTGCATGACATTTCTTTCCATAACTGTTAAAATCACTTCTTCTTTAATGATGTGACAATGCTAGGGTTTGTTGAGTTTAGGGGAAACATTGTGGTTTGGGTTAAAGTGACTACTTTGTCAAGGTTCGTGGACGTTCGTCATCATGGTTGCAGTAATAACTACATGGTTAAGAAGTCTGTGAAGGTTCTCAGTCGTCCAAGTCATCTTTCTTAAAGTTAAATGTGGGGCAACTGGAGTTGTTGTTGTAGATTAACATTAAGACGTTTTACCTCAAGTCTCTTGGATGAGAGGTGATATGTCTTCATGGATCTACAACCAAGTCTAGTTGCCCCAAATGTAACTCTTCTCAAAGATACATGGTTAGGGAACAATTGTGGTGATGCTTTAAGAAAGAAACTACACCAAACTCCTTATGCATACTATGTCACTCTATAACAACATCACCTGACCACCACACTTCTTGGGAGGACGGTTTTATGATGGTGTTGAGTGTTGAACATGTCACACCAAAATCCACCAAATCTCCTGCAATTATTCAGCCAGGTTGAGATCTCGTGACTGTGAAGGCCTCAGCATATAAGTCACATCATTTTCATACACTTCAAATGATTCACCAAGTTCTTTTACAAGTTGACAAGGAGTTCCTGAATTCTCAATAATAACAACTAACCAGTGTACTTGATTATTGCAAAGACTTCACCCACTGACTAGCACTCCTTCAACTCATTCGATCACCTGCTGAGGTGGAATATAAACACGCAGACTCTCAGCTCTCCTTGGTACATGACTGGACACCCCAAAATTATGTGATAGCGACTGCTGCAAAAGCATTGGGCCACTTCTAAACCTTGATACATTCGGTCTAGGAATATTGACTGCTGATCCAGCACCTGAATTGGGATACAGCTTCAGTGTCTTGCTTTGTTTATCCAGGAGGTTGGGTGCTTTCAGGATAAATTCCTAAACCACCCAGCAATTCTGCCCAAAACCTGCACCGATTTTCTTTGACTCATTTCTATATCTCCAAAATAAACTGTGAAGAATGTAGAGAGACTGGAATAGATGTTTCAGCAGAGCTTGTTTGTGTATATTTGTCATTCCCTCCACTGTGGTTTCAAGGCAGAGCACAAAACCTCAAGTAAAAATCTGTGGCATTTTTTTACATAAATAAATGTAGTCTTTGCTATCACTGATTGACACTGCACAGTAGTGACTCAATCTATATCCAGTTCCTGAAAGCTTTTCCAGTTGCTGTTCTACACTCGCGCTACCCAGCAGCTAATTTCTTTGAAAATTCTTCAAACATGGTGGAAATGATGCATACTATATTTCTGGCTAGTTTGAAATAACCTCAAAAAGAACTGGGATGTAGCATTAGCAATGATAGCCACCAGTGAATCATGGAAAGATTTCAATTTAAAGATCCACTGAGCAGCAGTTTGAGCACAGGAATATCCATCAATGATGTTTCCTGAAGCTTTGACTGAAAGGTTTTTCTATTAGATATCTAAACATCTCAGGTTCAAACTAGGCAAAACTAGATAAAGTCATTGTTCCAAAAGAATTAAGGTTATGATTCAAACGTGGTCTTAACTTCTTAGTTAAGAGAAAAATACAGTCTTAATGTTTAAAATTCATCATCTAAGACTGGATTCAGAGCAAAATCCGACTTTCTGAAGTATCCATATCTATTCCCATTTGTCATTTTTCTGGCCACCTTCCATCATCAATCAATCTATAATTGCTTATCCTTTGGAGGGTCGTAGGGGCTGGAGCCAATCCAAGTTGTCATTGCAACCTGGTCATTAGGTCATCAAAGAGCTGAGACATCGAGACAAACAACCATTTGGAGAGAACATGCAAACTCCACCCTGAAAACCGCCACAAAACACATAAACATAAACCGAAAACCTTCTTGTCCGGAGGTGATACCACTTTGACTCTTTAGCTGCTAAATGCTTCACTATGTTCAACTTTGTCCACCTGCTGTTTCGTGTTGGGCAGGTATAGCTGATCATGGTTTCAGTGGATCTTTAAAGTGAAAACAACACTGATGGCAGCAATGAAGGTAAAGAAAAAACTGTCAAATCACAATTTCTTGGTGGGTTTATCACTATGAGGGATATCATTCATAGGTCACATAGTTATTTTATCCAGAGTTAGTCTAAAAATATTAGCAGATTTAACCTGCAAATCACCAAACGATTACAAAGACTGACATAACAAATACCCAACCAGAGACGTCTCGTCTCGTTTTTGCGTGACATTTAGGGATGGTTAATTCTGGAGTATCTGCTATGCTAAAGTCTGGCTCCCTGAGCGTATCGGTGGACTTATAAAAGCAATACACCCATGCCATCCAGAAGTGCGTGGACACATCTGAATGACATTCTGGGCAGCAAATATGTGCAGCATTCACATGCTGGAGGTGAACAGCAGCTTACATCAGTCTGCGGCTGAAATTAGCAGAACAAGAAAAACAATAATGATTTAGTAAGCTATTTTGACATCTTGTTTCTGGTCACAGTGTCATTATAGGGCCATAAATGTGTGTTTCATAAAGCCCCCCCTCCAAGAAATGCCACAAGGACAGCTGGCATGAGGCCATTTCAGTTAGTTTCTCTGTTTCTAAAGCAGCCAGGAAGGATTTATGGAACAAGAGGCAAACTACAACATTTTCAGAGCGGGATTACATCCAAACTTGACTGTTTTTTGGCATCAAACTTGAATAGTTTTGATGAGAGTTAATGCTAGAGTTGAACCACACTTTTCGACGGGGCGCAAATTCGTATAAAACACGTCACCAACGGAAAACACAGACACAAAAACTACATTATGTGGAAGTGACAGCTTTTTCAAACGCAACTATCTTACCGAAGGATTAAAAAAAAAAACAACAAAAGAGAGAGAGGGGGCTGATCCATCACAAATAGCATCATCAAGCCTGGATGCTGCGTATGAAACGCGACACACAATGTTCATTTTCCATCTGAGCGACGTTTGATCTCAAACATCTCGAAGGGGGGTCGGTGCCTCCGAGGTTTTGAGGAGCCATGACGCTACTGACAGCCGATCTTCTTAAACTTTTCCAACTCTGAAACTAAATCTGACTGATCCGCCTTGGAAGCCGCTCCGCTGAGCGCACCGCTCCGCTGCAGTAATCTGGTAATCATCAAACATACATACGCCCATGACCCGTTTTTTTTGGTCGAGACCCAGAGATTAAGAAGGCAGGATTTACAGCACATGAGAGAGAGAGCTTTTCTTTTTCTGGTGCCATGAGATATTAGTCCTCTCTCTTTTTCCTCATTTCAGTCAAACTCTGATTCTTTTCCTTCCCCCTGCGTCTCTTTAAGTCACTTTCTCCCTCCTTAACCCCTCTCTCTCATTTATCCATCCCTCCCTCAGCCTTTAGTAACTGTCTGCTTACAGAGAGTTGTGGTATAGAGGATCTATAGCAGCTCTGTTGACTTTGGCCCCGGCCAGACAGAAAGCCGAGCCTTTAATTTGCCTGGTTTCAATATCTGACCCTTAATAAAACAAATATCTTTGTTTGGAGAGAAAGAAATCACCCTCAATTACTGTCTGAGCGAGGAGGTTGAGAGCACTACTGGATGTCTGTATTTGTGTGCGCAGTCTGCTCCGGGTCAAGCTAAGTCTTCAAATTGACCTGGCTTAGATAAATAAAATGGAAGAATGTAACAAGGAGCGTGGTCTCCCGTTCAAATCTGGGATCCAGTTTCTTCTGTAACCGCACGGCTCGGCGTGTGTCACTCTGTAAAAAAAAAAACCCTGATTTCTTCAGTAGAAAGTATTTTCCTGAGCCGCAACCAAAAAAGCAAAAAATATAAAAAAAAAGGTTTCTTCTTTCATCCCAGAGCGAAAGAAAAGCATAATTTTCTTTCTTCTTTATCGCATTTCTTCCAGATCAACCCTCTCTCTCTCTCTCTCTCATCTCATCTCTCTGTCTGCAGCCAGATTTATCCATCAGTGTCTTACTTAAAATAAACTTCATCAATAAAAAGGGTCTCGCTCTAAAATTAGATCTCTGCTACTGTCTGCTGCCCCGTGAGTGAAGCACAGTGTGGGTTGCTGTCAACACGAGGATTTGTTTGTTTTCTCATGATAGATCATGAATTTTGTATGCGTTTATACTGCAGTCATTGGTTTCTATTAATTTCTGTATGTATGAGGCTCAGTTTACGTGTTTTCATTACGACACACCTCGAGTCTGAATGATTGTTTTTTTAATTTGAGCTCATGAACTGTCTTTAAAACACAGGCTGTATAAATGGACGTCGTATCTGTGAAGCTCAGTGTGGTGGCTCTGGCGTTTGCATTTAGGCATTTATCCAAAGATAGATGGATTTATCATGTCCAGTTGTTGGTAGTGTTGGAGAGGAGGTCCTCTCTGAAGAGCTGGAGGTCTTCAGGAGGTTTTTAAAGGTTGAGAGGGACGCTGTGATCTGGTAGGAACTGGTAGGACGTTCCACCATCGAGGAACAACAGACGAGAAAAGTTTGGATCGCCCTGAGCGTACGGGTGGCAGAGCCAGGCGCCGCCACGTTCAGGATTATCTGAAAGGGTTTCACTGTGCAGGCTGGGAGGCCCGTCAGTAGGGCGTTACAGTAATCGAGTCTTGAGATGACCACAGCCTGTATCAGGAGTTTGGTAGCATGTTGAGTCAGGTACGGACTGATTTTTCTGATGTTGTAAAGTGCGAAGCGGCACGACCGGGTAACCGAAGCAACGTGACAGCACGATGATTGATGGTTGATTCACAACCAGCAGCACTCACACACTCAAAAACGACAAAATGGAAATAAATTTTAGTACTGCTTATGATAATTCTCCTTCTTAAAAAGAGTCGACATAGTGCTTTTAAATCATGAAGGATTATAGACAGTGTTTTTAATAAAACAGCTGATTTCTTGAATGTATTGAATATAAGGGAAGTGAAGAGATATCCAGAGGTGTGTTTGTGTTTGCAAACATTACTTGTTGCCAATGTGAACAGACCTGCAAGCATCAACTTCAATCTCAAGAAGTGAAAACAAGGTTATCAAACATGAAATGGGAGACAGGAAGCATCAATAGAAAGATCAATGGAAAGTTAACGTCAAAGAGTTTGAATATGGATGAAATGGGTTAAAGTATGATGTTACCTACATGGAGGCTGGTACTAGAGGTGGAAAGGTTAATGATAGCTGAACTGGCTCCATCTGCAAGCTGTGAGACACATACACACACACACATAAACACAAACAAACACACACAGAAACACATAAAAAACACACACTTTCAGGTTAGCTGGTTAGGGTTAGCCACAGATATTAGCATCAAATTCAATAAAGAGACAAATAATTTAAATTATTTCATATAATCTGTCCAAAACATCAGATATAAACACACTGTATACACGACATACTAACACATCCAGACATATCGATGACTGAATCACACAGAAACAACGTCATTGCTGTGATGCGTTCAATTAAAATTGTTTTGTGAGGGGAAAGACAGGAAGGGCGAGCCAAAGATGGTGTAAAACACGAGGGTGGTCCTCGACATGTGTGGGCATAAATACTTTTTGGGACTGGTTTACTAAAAATACTCACCTTAATATCAGCAGACCGACTGCTGATTAACCCTTTCATACAGCACAGTTACATAGACATAGCAGTTTCTTGCTCTTTCAGGTAGTCAGTTTTATTGCCTTCATGTAGCTTAAATGTCAGAACATGATAGGGACCGCTGGATGCCACAGTAATTAATTGATAGCCATTGACAAGTAACTTACTGTAAGAAGAAATCACAGTAATTGACTGGCTCCCATTGACAAGTAACATACTGTACAAAAAAATCAGTTATTAACTGGTAGCCATTGACAAGTAACTTACTGTACAAAAAAGTCTCAGTAATTAACTGGTAGCCATTGACAAGTAACTTACAGTGCAAAAAAATCAGTTATTAACTGGTAGCCATTGACAAGTAACTTACTGTACAAAAAGTCTCAGTAATTAACTAGTAGCCATTGACAAGTAACTTACTGTAAGAAGAAATCACAGCAATTGACTGGCAGACATTGACAAGTAACTTACTGTACAAAAGAAAAAACACAGTAATGAACTGGCAGCCATTGACAAGTAACTTACTGTACAAAAAAGTCTTAGTAATTAACTGGTAGCCATTAATACTAACTTACAATAAGAGGAAATCACAGTAATTGACTGGCAACCATTGACAAGTAACTTACTGTACAAACAGTACACAGTCAGTTGCAGTCAAAGCACGTAAAGGACCAGTGTGTACGATTTAGTGGCATCTTACAGTGAAGTTGCACGGACTCCGTGGAGAGTACGCATACTTGTCAACACCAGCAGCTCTTGAATAAATCGCTTTAGATTCACGCCTGCATAGCCAGTTAATAAGTTTGTAAAATAAATCTACAATGTTCTTTAATTTAATTTCTTATTTCTACACCAAGAAACCGACTGAACGCTTGTTGACCAAACGTTGCACTCCGCCACATAAATTTCACTCGATCGTTGAATCGTTGAGCGTGCAAAACTTTTGACCGTCACCGCAAAATGTTCCCGTCGCTTGCGTCACAGTCGTTGTACCCACGCAGAACTGTTTTGATGTGAGAGCACTTTAATTGGACGGGGGCGTTAATGTCAGGGTGTGCACATACTAATTTCAACACACACACACACACACACACACACAAACTAACGAACATTAGCTTAGCTCATACTGCACATTTCTGGGCCTCCCATGTCACAAAACATTTACCACCACCCCCCACAAACACAACTAGACAATTGAGTTTTGGCATCAGTGCAAGAGAACGGAAAGTCCTGTGATGTCTTCTCATGTTAAATAGTCTGTACATGTATGTGTGTAGTATTCTCATGTGTGTTTGTGTGAGCGTGACAAAACAGTGTTTGACCTCATCGATATAAATTTTTGGTTTAAAACGCTGTAATAAGACGTGTGTGTGAAGCTGTTGTGGCGCCTGTGGGTTAAGAGATGGCAACGAGGGACACACAAAGAAATGAAAAGACCAGAGAGGATTTGAAGATGATGGAGGGATCACAGAGGGGATGAGTGGTTGATGAACCACAACAGTGAAGACAGAGAAGAAAGAGGAGGGTAACATGTCCTTTAACGAGGTACCACATAAAAACGACTGTCAGCTTGATAGATAGAGAAGAAAAGAAGGAATGAACTGAAGAGAATAAAAGAGTGGGAGGAAGAGAAAGAGGGAAAAGTATGTGGGACAAGAGGAGTAAAACGGAGAGGTGAAAACAGAATGATGGAGGTAAAGAAAGATGAAGGTAAGAGAAAGGGGGAATAAGAGGGATAGATAAAAGAGACAGAGGAGGAGGGATGCAAGAGGAAACAAAGAAGAGATGGGAGGATGCATGAAATGAAGGATGCAGAAAGAGAGAGGGAGGGAAAGAGGGAGAAGACATGAAGAAGAAGAAGGCAGGATGAGGACTGAAGAAGGAGAGGAAAATGAAAGAGGAGAATAAAGAAAGGGGGAGAAGAAGAGCAGGAGATAAGGGAGGAAGAGTGAGAAGAGAGGGAAAAAAGGTGGTTGATGGAGAGATGGAGGAGGTGAGGAGATGAGGTTGCAAGAAAGTAAAGGAGAGAAACAAATAGGAAGGAAGGGTGAAGAGGAAGTACTAAAAAATAAACAAGGGGACAAGAAAGAGAAAAAAGGAGGTGGAGGAGGAGAGAAAAAGGAAAGGAAACAAGAGGACAGGAAGAGAGAAAGACGATGTTACAAGAAATGAAGAGGAGAAGGAGCGGAGGCAAGGACAGGGGAGAAGGAGGAGAAGACATGAGAGGGAAAAGGAAACAAGGAGAGGAGGAGAGAGAACAGATGAGGCAAGAGGCCAAAGAAGAGGAGAGGAGATAAAGGGGGGGGGGACAAGGAGATGAGGGGAAAATAGAGGAGAGGAGAGGAGAGGAAATGAAAATGGGGAGGAGAGGGACAAGGTGAGAAGAGGAGAGAAGGAGGAGAAGACATGAAAGAGAAAAGGAAACAAGGAGAGGACAAGGAGATGAGGGGAAGATAGAGAAGAGGGAGACTAAGAAGGGACGAGGATGGGGGGTAGGAATGAAGGCAAAGAACGAGGAGAGGAGAGGAGACAAGAAGATGGGGAGTGAAATCAAGGAAGTAGGGAAGAGAAGAAAGAGGACGAGGAGCGAGGAGGAAGACTTTTTGACAGACAGCTGAGAGGAAAAAGTGAGGAGAAGAAAAGGCGAAGTGAAGGACGTCAAAGAGAGGAGCTGCAGGCCTCCAGAACAGAAGTCTTGAATCACCGCGTCCACACGAAGGAGGTCGACAGGAATCACGAGTTTGGAATTCTTTCCCGAAAAATCAGAGCTTATCCGCAGATTTGCTGTCTTCGAATGTTACTTCAATATCTTAAAAAGGGCCAATCTGGTGGTTTTCCATGTTGTAGCCCATTAACTTCAAATCCTGTTCACTTAAACATTACTGCAGAACATTTTCCCACATCTACCATACTGTCTTTACTGATTTCTTAAAGGG
Source organism: Miichthys miiuy (assembly GCA_036365135.1). Classification (NCBI taxonomy): domain Eukaryota; kingdom Metazoa; phylum Chordata; class Actinopteri; family Sciaenidae; genus Miichthys; species Miichthys miiuy. The sequence goes on along the minus strand of CM071625.1, from coordinate 4,405,084 downwards.
CGGCCATTTGTTTTACATCAGCTCAGACTAAATATCAACTAGCAGAGGGAAGTAGCAGTTAGCCTGGCACTGTCTAGAAGGAACAAAATCAACCAGATATCACTGACTTACACGTTAGGTCTCATTTGTTTGATCCGTACAAGAACAAAATGTGTAATAACAACAATTTGCGGCATTATGGGGAGTTACACTTTGTTCCTTGGCTAACTATTGATCATTGATTGTACAGCAGATGCAAGCAGGGACTGCGCATCGTTGGCGTTAGCTGCTAAAAAGTAAGCCACTTTCAAAATCTTACATTTTAAAGCAACATTATGTAACTTTTCTACCATAAAATAACAGATTTTAAATCATTTGATGCTACATTTACGGGTACACAAGACTACGGCACTAAGTCACACACCACCATCTATTTCACTGATTTTGGTGAAACTGGATCATATTTTATGGAGAAAATGTTGTGCCAGAACAGGAGCTGGGAAAGTGGGCAACGTAAGCGGGCTCAGCATCCGTTACGGACATAATGATAGACGAAGAGGACGTTGACGAAGGAGAGAGCGAGCGAAGAGGAAGCCGTCAGACAAGAGTAAATCTGGGACTGACTTTAGTCGTTGGTGAAATAAATGAATTACTAATGTCTGAAAGTTGATTTTGGGATTCTTGGACTGTCACTTCTTTTTCTGACGTTATGTCTCTTTTATCACCCTGTTTTCTTTAGTTGACTCAACTTTTTCCAGCAACATCATCGTCCCTGAACTCCTCGTACTATTTTTAGTAAATGCAACAACAACATTATAAACACAATAATCAGTTGGATTTTTTTTAATGTCTTTTTTATGGACTTCAGGGACCACAGTTTGATGACGGTGCATTCCTAACCCCGTCCAGCTCCCTTCAGTCCTTATTGGAACAAATGTGATTACACAAGTATAGCTGTGGTCTGTGTGTGTGTGTGTGTGTTTGTCTGCATTATTTATGTTTGCCCACTCAACAGAGTGTATGACAGCCTCATGCAGTCTGCCAAACCAATAAGACCAAATTATGTTGTCTCCTGATTCTATACAATCCTCTATTCAGTAATGTACACAAAGAAACCATTTAATAGACCACAGCAGTGTGTGTGTGTGTGTGTGTGTGTGTGTGTATGCGTGTGTTAGGGGATAAGAGGTTGTTTCGTGTGTTTACAGACTTTGCATGTTCTCCATCGACAGTAATTGCCTTTATGCTACGTGCTTCTGTGGACGTCAAATACCCTCGGTTGACATGTTTGCAAAACAGGTTTAATTATCAGGCCGTGGAGCTAATTTAAATGAAAGACATAAAATACAGTAAGAGCTCTTAAACTGCTGCCAACTGTAGCTGCTGTTAGCTCAGCCGGGCTGCCTGGACTGGAGCTGGGCAAGTGGGCAATGTAACCTGGCCTCTATGGACATAATGGCAGAGGAGAAGAGACTGAAGAGGACGTTGATTGTGAAACCGGATCATATTTTATGGAGAAAATGTTTTCTGGTTTTCCCTCTGATGTCCTCCGGCCGCTCCGCCTCAACTCTCTGTGATTTACAGAGTTTCCTGATGGACAGCTGCCAACTGTAGCTGCTGTTAGCTAATGTTAGCTGGCCTGCCCTGACTGTGAGCTCAGAGCACCGGGGGAGTGTTGATGTTTGTATCACAGGCGTTTTGGAGCCAGTGTCATGCCAGAACAGGAGCTGGGCAAGTGGGCAATGTAACCTGGCTCAGCAACCTCTATGAACATAATGGCAGAGGAGAAGAGACTGAAGAGGACATTGATGATGGAGAAAATGTTTTCCCCTCTGAGTTGTGAGCATCTTAGACACGAAGACAAAAGTTTAAAAAAAAAATATTCTTCATGATATCACATTACTCCAAAATGTACAACTGTTGACTGTATTGGTTTTAGCACTCAAACACTACTGCACGTCTGTTCAGCTATGTGTGGTTATGTTTGTGGGTTTGAGTGTGTGTGTATGTGTGTGCTTGCATGATAAACTGTAAATTTTTGAAACTAGAGAAATTTGAGCGACTGGAAAATAGTTTCCATACCGGCGTAAAGAAAGAAAGAAAGAAAGGAAGAAAGAAAGAAAGAAAGAAAGAAAGAAAGAAAGAAAGAAAGAAAGAAAGAACGAACGTACTAAATGTCTTAAACTTGGCGAGAGAACATTAATGATTGGTAACGAGTGCAGGTCTCGTGGTCGTCACGGTAACCACCGACCACAGAGACGGTTGCCATGTCATCTTGTCAGAACATGTTTATTTATGCTGCTGCTGGTACCACACACACACACACACACACACACACACACTAAGACGAAGATACAGACACACACACATTTAGACTACCCTTTTAATCAAATGCCATAACACACACACACACACACACACACACAGATGTTCCCTGTGGAAATATGAGCGTTTCATACTTGCCCTTTACACTTATTGGTTATAACACCCCACACCCGAATAACAGCACACACATACGGAGATTCACACACACAGATAAACAAGCATCAACATAGATGTCATGACACACACACACAAACACACACACTCCTCATATGTTCGTTTGGAAAATCACTGGATCATTGGGTATTAAACCACTTACAGTAGGTTCAGCTGTAATGAAGAGCAACTGGGGAACAAAAGTTCAGCTGCAGTTTTTCTTTGAACAAACAAATCAATTTTTCGTGAATCCACTGGTTTGATCAATAAATGTGACAGCGTGCATTGATTATTGATCGATATACCATGGCTCAGTGGTCTACATTCAGTATTTATCTCTCTATACAGTAGGTTTAATTGTTGTTTCACTTCGGTCAACTTTCTCCATTACTGTACTTAGATATGCTATGTACTATCTCGTCTATATTGAAAAGACATCCATCTTAAGCATCAAACCAGGCCAGTTGTTGTTGTGTTGCTGTTCACATGCCCATTGTTGGCGCTTTCAGCAGTGGGCACCTTGACTGGTCTGTGGCTTCAGAACGCCCCATACGCAACAAACAGCAATGCATGTGTTCTGACACCTTTCTCTCAGAACCAGCATGAACTTTTTTTTTTTATTAATTTGAGCTGCAATAGCCCGTCTGTAGGATTGGACCACACGGGCCAGCCTTCGCACCCCAGGAACACCATACAAGACTTGTAGTTTTGGAGACAACTGATTGGCATATTGACAGTATGGATGTCTTTTCAACATTGGAAAGGAGAAAGTGGACCGAGGTTCTGACCAAGTCGCTGTGAAGCCAGCGCCTGAGATAACTTCTTCCTCTGTGTCATAGAGCTCCATTGTGGCCAAAAAACTATTAGAAAGACATCAGTGAGGCACACTGTTGCACTGGGTGACATGTTCCCCTCATTACCACGAAGACACACATTGTGGTTCATTATGACTCAGTCCTTCATACGCTGTCCTGAAAACTGAAAATAGCCCCCAACAAATGCTCTGCTTACTTCTGTTTGAGAAGCTACATAAAAACCAAAAGGGCTTATTGCTCAGGTGTTTGTTCATTGACAGGATGGTTTTACCTGGTCGGGCATCAGCGGCTCCTCGTCATCGATGTCAATGAAAACATCCCCACTAAACTGCGGCGTCTCACCTACGCATTCAAACACAAGTAGAAAGACAGTCTCAACACTGATAATCAGACTTATTTTGCTCAACATGTTTAGATCCGTCCACGTCTTACGTCTCCATTCTTCTCCCTCGTCTTCCTCCACCGCTCGCTCCTCCTCCGGGACGCACCGAAACTCCTCCAGCGACCGGATGGTGCACTGACCGACCACCGGCTTCCTCCCAAACTGACGGTTGTCGATGACTTTGATGACGATCGGCGGCATGTAGAGTTCCTCGCTGGGAAGTCTCTGTGGAGAGGAAAAGGACATTTAAAAAAGAAAGACACAAGGAAGGGAAAGAATGCGTAAAAGAAATGAGATGAGACGTATGAAAAGGCAACAAGATGACTAAAAAATAAAAAGGCATCACATCCTCTGATCTACAGCTGCACTGGCCTCCTGAATGTCAATGAATGTCACCTTAACGTTGACTGCCTCAGTGCAGATTTTTTTGCCTTATTAAGCGATAAATCTATACAATTTCACTTTATCATTGCAAAATGACAAATTTGGGGCTTTTGGGGCGTAAATCAATGTTCAACTTTGGTGAACTTTATTTTTTTAAATCCAAATTTGAGGCGAAAATAGAAGAAACAGTTGGAACTTTTTTTCTTGTATTGTATTGTTGACAGTTTAAAGAATGGATGCAAAACCTTTTGAACCTGGGCTAAAGTCTGTCTGTGAGCTACACCAAGTATATTTAATTAATCTTAGAAAGTCACTAGTTGAAAAATCAGGCTTCTAATCTGTTGCTGTTGCTTATAATATAAGCATTAGCTAGATTAATCATGAAGCTGAATTTGCTGTTGCTAAACTCAGACAACCAGCCTCAATATTCAACTTTTCAAGCCTTTACAGCAGCTCTATTTAAAAGGCAATATCCCTATAATAGTCTCATTTAGCCAGGTCAGCTCAAGGAAAGAAAAAAGAAAATGTAACTGTAATCCATCTGACCTCTCTGGCTTTAAAAAAGGCTTAAGTGGGGCTGATGATGCTAAACTCACACAATAAACTGAGAGAGCTAACATTAGGTGGTTAGACTCTTCAAAGAGTTGTATTTAAGGAAACTATGCACATGACATTTTCTTGTGCCCCCGTGGCATACGAAAACACTTACGCAGTCAACTTAGGACCTTAATATTGTTAACATTAAATGCTTGGACTCGGTTCAGGATCTGAATTTAAGGGAAAAATATGTGCATGTTTCCACAATCCGGTTTAGGCTGTCACACTCTTGCGGTGGTCAACACAGGACCTTAATCTTGTTAACATTAAAACTGCCGGAGCCAAAGCTAGGATATGTATTTGAGGGAAAAATATGTGAATATTTCCAAACTCCAGTTAAAGCTGTCATAATAAAACACTGAGGTGATCAACTTCAGACCTTAATATTGTTAACATTAAACTCTCCGAGCTCGTTTTTTGGAGCCGCCGACAGGAAAAACATGCGTAATATTTCCATATTTCAGTTTAGGTTTTTATAAGAAAACACTTACGTGGAATGTAATGGCTCCGATGTAAACTCAGTGGAAATATATTCACAGAGGGCAGTTTTACATTCGAGGCATAAATAACGACTGTTGAGGCTCCTTCTTGCTTTCAATACTGTGGTTTTTGTGTTGATTAAAATAAATGACTGACTTTCTACATTATAGAGACGAAAAGCTGCTTTAGGACCGCAAAAATCTTTAAGTTATCCCATTTGACTCTCCTGGAACAGGAGGCTTTTATTTTGAAAAAAAATCAATAACAATCAGAATAAATGAAAAGCAATAATAAGATTTCTCAAGAGCCAGGTAGATCTCAAGATGGAAACATAATAAATTGTTCCCAAAAACACAGGTGGAAAGTAACTAAGTATACTTACTGATATATTGTACAAATGTACAATTTTAAGGTACTTTTCTTAAGTATTTCCATTTGATGCTACTTACTTCTACTCCACTACAATTCAGAGGGAAATATTGTACTTTTACTGCACTAAAATTCTGTGACAATTACTAAATTGTAGTTGGTGTAGTTGCTGATTGCAACGGTTGGAGCGGCATGGTGAGTGGAGGGGGTTACAATCAGCAACTACACTGCTACATGCCACTAAATCAAGCTTACTGAGCATGTAAATTGACAATCTAAGAGCACATGATTTTTTTGCTGACGTAGACCGGAGAATGATCATAAAATATGAGACTTGCTGATCAACACCAATGACTTATTGATTGCTTCACTAAGCGATGAGTAGGGCTGACTCCCAAAAGATTTGATTCCCACTGCAACAGTCCAATAAAGATTCTGGGATATGTTTCAGCATCAAAGACTTCTTTGACCACAACATAACTAACCACTTAAATGGAAAACCATGTCTACGATTGTTTATTTACTTTAACAATAAACCAAATAAAGCATTTTTTTTACTGCATGTGTAATCTAAAGCTGGCAGGCAGCTGTTCTTGCATAACAGTCATATTTCTTAGTTTACAGCGTCAGCTTTGAGCCGTTCTTCCTCTTCGACATATTTACCACAGATTGAGACTTTCGGGTGCCACATGAACTGCCATCTTAATAATAATTTCCTGTGGTTTAATGTGTAGTAAAAGTAGAGACGGCAATTCTTGTGAGTCACATAAGAACAGTAAAACAGCTACCGGAACTTGAAATTTCGAGACCATTGAACGCTTCTCCCGCACAGCTCCTCCTGGTATCATAAGATGTGTTAGTGATGTGATGTTTTTCTGCATTTGGGGGGAAAATTCAGCTTTCAACAAAAGCTTTTAATTGACACACGGTATTATCACCTCATAAAACTGATTGGGCAAACTTGTTCACAAACAGTTGCGTATTTACATCCAGCAGACATGGAGAAACATTTTCACCCGTCTGAAGTTGTGTTTCTGTCAACCTTGGATATTTGGATTTGAAACCCATGTGAAGGTTTGATGTGATCATAACTGATTATTATAGATCAGATGTGCTGACAAGAATAAGTATGCAGTGAGACCTCAATGACGTGTTCTGTCCTAAAAAAAAAAAAAAATCCATCTATCTACATGCTTTCTTCGAATGATTCGTTTACACTCTTTGTCACCATCTAATGGCCATTTGTTTCAGTGTTTGAAGATATAAGCGCTTGTTTTCTGATTCATGAGACATCAGATTCAAATTGATGACCTCATTCTGCAGTGACATCCACTTTAAAAACATCAAGTCAGCAGTCGTACCACAGTCACGTCCATGATAAAAATCTCCACCCTGCATTTACCCAGAATTAGTAATGTATACACTGGTAACCATTGGAAAAGTCCCCCACCCCTCATCTCTACAAATCTGAACTGCAAAAAAGTTCCCTTTTTAAAAAAAAAAAAAAAACAGCACCGAGCTGAAAATATGTGACTCTATCTGCAACAGCAGCATCTGCAGACTGCCAGTGTCCACATTCAGAATCACTGCTTTTAAGCTAAAAGATGATTTCCACTTTTTTTTGTAAGAAGAGCAGGAGCAGTAAAGTCCATTATTGTGGCTTCGCTGATGAAGATAAATGACCGGTGCAAACCACATCAGAGCAGGACTCTCATTACCAATGAAAGCAGTGCGCCTCTGCACTGATTACATCTGCGTAATGTGTGTATATGTACAGTGCAGTGTGTTCTCACCACATCAAGGATGAGCTTATTGATGTCGAAGTTGGGCTTCTTCTTCATGTTGCGGATGACGCAGCTCTGGATCAAGGTGCCACCGCACTCCACCTGCAGGCTCGGGGAGGTAACGCTGGCCAGCTGGAAACTTTTGAGGTTACGAACGCCCCACGCTAAGATCTTACAGAAGGGACAGGAAGACAAGTTAGTATACTTATTGTTGATTAGTCAGTCATCTATGAAAATGAGAAATCTCCTGGAAGTGTTGACTTGCTGTTTTGAGTCTTTGGGTCTCCATTAAAGTCCCTTGAACTACAGCTACAAACATTCCAGAGCCACCATAAAAGCTTACAGCAGGTAAAAACATGAAATTGAGAAGCCTCCAAGAAAATGTTGCTACTTGGAAGAAGTCTGTCCGTACTAAGATTTTACCCATACCTCGATTGCGGTTCTCTGCAGAACAGGTTTGATTCCCTGAGGAATCACGAAGACGTTGGCCTCTCTTTGAGGGGGCGGGTGTGGAAGGTCTGACTCCTCCGGCTGCCAATAGGAATGCAGTGAAAGTTGTAAGTCATCAACAAAGAGACAAAAGATAACACTTTAAGCAAGTTGTGTCTAGATGGTAAGTCTAGATTTTTCGAAACTCTCATGAGATTTGTACCTGTTGTTTCCGAATGTTGGAAGAAGTTTGCTTTCAGGGCTTTTTCCCAGAATGCTGCTGTTTGTTCGTGTCCCGTTTAACTCAAACCATGATCTTTTCCTGAAGTATTTTTGAACCTAAACCTAACCAAACTGCTGCAAAGTCTAGTGATACCGTACCATAAAGGTGATCACCTTTCGTGATACTGAAAGCCAACTTTTGGTATCACGCAGGATTGCTTCCCCTAGTTATAACACGTCCATTTATAACACCTTGGCTGGCTTTCTAAAGCCTTTGTCAAATGTACCAATTTTTCAAGCATATTGTCACTCATTAAAACAACAAGTTTACTCTTGGATTTCTTATCATATGACTGATTCAGAGGCAGAAATAACACATACAAATCTCACGAGAGTTTCTTTAAATGTAGGGTTAGCATCGAGACATTACCATTTTTCAAAGAAACCCGTAACTAGCATGCAACTAGCATAACTAGCAAGACTCAATGGTTAGTATTAACATCTCAGATGAGTGTTAAAAACAAACATATGTAACATTCAAGTCGTGACCGTTGCAGGCTCTTGACAAAACAAGTCTGTTACTGGAAATAGTAATAGGCTGGAGAGGACATGTTTGACAGTGACAAAAACTGCATATATGTACTATGTGATCTCAAGAAACAAAGTTTGTTAAGTCAGAATTATAAACTTCTTTTTTCTTGTGTGTAAAGGATGTAAATATTATCTTTACAAATGTCCTGTCAGGCCTTGCACACAAAATCAACAAAATATAAATAAGAAAACACAAAATGAAAATGGAAAACAAAGGGAAAAAGGTGGAACATGAGTCGACATGCCTGAAAGATCAAGTTATCTGTGAGCGTGGTACATTAAATGAACATGAACACATTTTTTTTGTTTGTGCACACTTGTACCCATTGCTGCAGGTTTTCAGAGAGGAATCCTGGAAACATCAGCTGAGGAAGCGACATTGAAGAAGAAGAGATAAAAAGCAGTAAAGAGCAGCAAAAGGTAAATAATTGGGAGCGATATTAAGGACTTCACATTTAATGTTATCACCACACACGTGTTGCAATATAAAATGAAATCAAATATCAGATTAATATGTGTGTAGCTGGTGTGGTCAGTGTGGTTTTACCTCGTCTAGAACGTGGGTGGAGGTCAGGATGTCTCCCTAAAGGTAAGACAAGAACAGACAAGTTTGATTTTAAAGGCTGAAAATGTATGAAAGTGATGTAAGAGTGATGTATAAGAGAAAAAGACACAGAGAAAGAGCTGAAAAGGAACTGACCTCTTGACCTGGAATATGGTGAATTGCTGGCTGCAGACAGAAAATGGAGAGATGATTTTATTGTTAAATGAGGATGAATAAATGAGTTATTGAATTAAGATCAGGATTGGAGTCCATAATTATGTTAGCAGGGCTGCCCAGATTGTGAGCTCAGGCTCATGGACATAATGATAGAGGAGACCAAAGAGGACTGACTTTTTAGTTATTGGCGAGAGCGTGGTGGAATAAAAGGCTGAAAGACAGATGCCGATGTTGGAGGAAGAAAAGCAGAAGATTACGAAAGTGGTGATGATGTTAAAGGTTGGATGTTTGACCTCTGACCTTTTCTCTGCGTATGAGCTCGAAGGCGGCCAGCAGCTCGCCGGCATTCTTGTCCCCTCGCCGAATCGGGAACCAGGCCAGACGGGGTGAGGAAGTCAGGGAGGGCTGGCACGCACAGCGGCCCATGAACTCATCAGCGCCCTGGATGTTAAAAAAACACACATTTGTACAGAGTTAGAAGCTTCAGTCCTGCTTCAACTAGGCCAAAATGTAATATACATCAAACACTCACATATGTATCCGAATCGTAAAACTCCACCAAGACGTTAGGCGGAGTGGCCATCGTGACCTCAGGGTCGCCGAAAATCTCCACCTCATAGAAGATGAGCGTCTGGTCCCAGGTGGGATTGAGAGTGTTACGCACCGTCACTGTTTTCTGGGACTGATGGAGGAACGACACAATGGCGTAGGGATCTGGAGACAAAACATAATGTTCTTAATGTCTTTGATTGAAGAAATTGTAAAGTCTTTCTGGTTTCTTTGACACAACCCCTCCAAAGTCAGCCTGAAATGTTACTGAAACTGAGACTATCCAGGTGGATTCATGGACTAAACTATGATACTCTACCTGTTGTGTTCTGGCTTTGTTTATTTCATGTACCTAACTTCTACATCTGTGCCTGACTCAAAGTCTATGCTGCTACGCCGTTTCCTTTACAAGAGAGCAAGCAGTGGTCGAGCAACAAAGACAGTGAATGAGAGTGAGGGAGCGCTGGTATAGAGAAAGCTAGTGAATAAGTGAAATATAAAGTTGTTTTCAGTTTTTTATAGCAGTTACATTCAGCACAAATAAACACACTACCACCCAACCCTGTGGCCATGGTATGTTCAGTCTACGAGGGTGCTTTACATTAAGAGAAATCAGCTGTACTGAACTTAAAGGATAAATAAACTACAGGTCAGATATTATAACAGGCGCCTTTGAGCCTCAGTTGAAGTCGCTGTCCTCAAATGCAGAGTAAAGGATGAGGTTATAGTTGGAGCTAGGGAATGCATTCTTTAAAAGGGTCCTCATAAGCATAGCAACACAAACTCATGTATGTGTGTATGTGTGTGTCCGAACTATCCCGGCGTCCCACATGGTGACATCAGCAGCTCGGGAATGCCGAGCTCGAGACGGAGGGCTGGGAACACCGCTTGGAGAAGTTTGTTATTCCAGGTCACAACCACTCGCCTCCATGTTAGCGCACATACACAATGTGGACACATGCATAAAAACACACATATATGTACAGTTACACACACACAGTGAGTAGTTTGTTATTTCAAGCCGAGTAAAGAGTCTCTATGGAGCCGTTAGCATTAGAGTAAACAGAAGCTAAGTTGCATTTTCCCACCAGCCCTCAATTAACCCTGGACACACACACACACACACTGTACAGACACACCACCCATGGTGACCCATTCAATTACCGTCCGCTCCCAACAGCCCATTAGCTCATATAAACAGCAATACAAACAGCCCAGGGGGGTTATGTAAGTTTGTGTCCATGTGGAGGGGAAGCAGCAATAGTGGGGACCCCAGTGGGAGCCACAGGGCTACATAAACACAGTAAAGAGAGGGAAGAGAGAGAGAAGAGAGAAACGAATATATGGAGAGAAAAAGAAGGGATGGTAGAGGCAGGAATGAAGAGATGATGGGAGGAAAATATATCTCGATAAATGTGGGAACTTAGATCATCGCCCAAAATAAATTCTAAAAAAAGACAAACAGAAAGATTGAAGTGAATAAAGACGGAGAGACAGAAATAAAACATATTTACAAACAAATAAGAAAGAAAGAAAGAAAGATGGCAGCTATCATACCAGATGAAAACCCCATAGACACTTTTTTGGAGGGGAAAAAATGTAACGTTACGTAACGTAACGTTGCGTAGCGTATTTAAGGCCTGGACAAACCAGGATGTAAAATGGCAAAATTTCTCTCCCGTGAAATTACAGCAATAAGAAAGGGGACGGCAGAGCACCATCGACCCTGTTTGCAGGGGATGAAAATTGTTAACGTAACGTTAGCACGCTTATCATCTCAGAAAGCTCCATATTCTCTCTTCAACATCTTTTTATTGAACAAAAACTGTGTAACAAGGTGAACAAAATGCCAGAGGGGAAGTGAACAGAACAGTGGGGTGAAAAAACAGAGATGTCCCAGGAGTTGTTATGACTGACTAGTGCTAGCCACCAGTTAGCTCGCTAGCTAGCCCTTCTAGTAGGACTATAGTCCCTACGTCACCAAGCTTCCAGCTTCCAGATAGACACAAAGGAAGAAAGACAGGTTGAGCAAAAGAAGGAAAGAAAGTGAGGATGACATAAACAGATTTACAAAGAAAGAAAAGTAATGTAGTAATGTTAGCTCGCTAACTAGCCACTGTTTTCATCAGCTAGTCGCTTGTGACTTTTTGGTGGTGGGCAGGTGGCATACAGTGGGTTAGCAGAGCTATGCCACTACAAACACATTGATGAGAACAAGAAAGAAAGAAATACACAGAAGGAAAGGATAAAAGACAAATAAATAACGAGACAGACGAAAAGAAGAAAAAAGAAAGACAAAGAAAGGCCTCAGCTGGCTCATTCTTTAATCATGGCTGCCCAGATGCTATTTAACACCAGATTAACACACAACTGAAGCCCATCCATCAACTCTACTCATCCATTACACTCTTTGTGTGTCTGTTTCTTTCTAACCCTCTATAACCAACCTCCCTCCATCATCTATCATTTCTCACTTCCTCCGTCTATTCATCCGTCTGTTTTTCGAAGCTTCGTCTCTGTTTTTACATCTGAGTCTGCGGTGGGTTTCTGATTAACGCACACACAGTAGCCGGAGTTTCCATGACCTTCTTCAAATAAAAGAAAAACATTGTCTTTTTTCTTTTTTTTTGTCCTCTCATTCTGTGTCACTATTTCTTTTTATAACCTCACTCTCCACCCTGTCTCTCCCGGCCTCTATCATTCAGTCCATTAACACCAAACTACACAAATAATCTTTTTAAAAAATGAAATATCTCAAACAGTGAGTATTAAAGCAACATTGTGTAACTTTTCTACCATAAAATAACAGATTTTAAATCACTTTGTGATACAGCCTGTATCTGCTCTATGTAACTTGTGCTCTGTGCACCCCTGTAGCTGCTGTTAGCTAATGTTAGCTCATTTTGTTAGCCAGGCTGCCTGGACTGTGAGGTCAGAGCAGCAGGGAAGTGTTTGTATTATAAGCGTTTTGGACCAAGGGAAAAGGAGGTTTTCAGGCAGGGAATGGAGCTGGTGTCATGCCAGAACCGGAGCTCGGAAATCCATTGTAGGGATGGAGAACTTTAATCCATGCTCTATGGACATAATGACAGGAGAAGAGAACGAAGCAGACGTTGATGGAGGAAGGACTTTTCTTCAAGAAGGGTAAAATGGAGCGACTGGACGTGGTTGTAGATCTGTGAAGACATTTCACCTCTCATCCAAGATGCTTCATCAGTTCTGACTGACTAGTGGGGAGATCCGGGTATTTAGCCTAGACGGGAAGCCTCTTGGATGGGGGTGAAATGTCTACATGGATCTACAACCAAGTCCAGTTGCCCCAGATTTGACCCTTCTTGAAGAAAAGTTCTTTGAGTCCTCAAACAGTTTCCAGTATACTATGCTTCTTTTCCACCAATGTAGCTGCATTTATGTCTAAACACTTTACACTTGAACACAAACGTAGTGAAGTTTAAAAAGGAGCAGCAGTAAACTGAGAAGAAAATCTGCCTTTCTGGGGCACTATTGTGAGCTAAGAGAAAGTCTAAAAGAATCAACCAAATAAAATAAACCAAATAAAACCAAATAAACCACCCAAATAAATTTTTGTCTAATTTTCTTCATCATAAAGAAACTCCACCAATCGAGAAATCCACATCGAGTGCTGTTTATCAGAAAATCAAACAACAAATAAACAGACACATATGGACGTAATGTGAATTTGGTAACCAAACAATGTTTCTGTGGTTTCCTCCCTTTTGTGTGTTTCACATTTGTGAAAAATCAATTTTCACAAATTAAACCACCAGATGGTGCTAGCTGAACAGATGCATGATGAGAAACATATCAAATATTTTCATTAATTCACTGAACAATACCTGAGAAGCTGTCTTTGTCCATGGCCAGCAGGTCTCTGGCTTGGTACAGGTAGCAGCGCAGGTGATAACGAGTGCCACCTACAAACACACATAATTTTATTGATAAAAAAAGTGTAGAGGTGAAGAAGACGGAAGAGTAAAAAAATGTGTCGTGTGCTGTCTTACGGTCAAAGAAACAGGAAATGGTCGGCCTGTTGACTCCAAAGGTGGTTGTGACGGACTTGTCGTCGTTCTTGTCCTCGATGCTGCTCTGTGGGAGCCAAGAAGAAGAAAGATGAAGATTGTTAGATTTAGAAAGAAAAGATCTTGCTACTCTGCAGGACCTTCAAAATAGGTGACTTCTGAAGTGAAGGTTATGAAAAGTCGTGACATATATCATATGATTTCAACTTTGTGGTAACAGTTTGGAAGAACTTGACTTTTGGGACACTCTAGAAAGAAGACTAATCACCCAACATCATTGTTGGACCTCACTAATGCTCCAGTGTCTCAATGGGAGCAAATCTGTGCATCCAGGTTCCAAGACTTCCCAGAAGAGTCAAGGCCAAGTAGCACATGGGTTTGAAATGGGATGTTCAACACAGGTGTCCACATACTTTTGGCCACGTAGTTGCATCTTAAATGACATTATTAGATATTTTATGTTATCATAATGTCAGTGTTTCTCTCACCAGAGAACACTCCAGGGCAAAGATGGCTGCCGGTCCCGTCTTCTCCAACGGCTCCATGCGGTACCTCCACCTGCGCCTCCTGAAGCTGTCCGTCTTCCTCGGCTTCAGGTGGAACTTCCAGCCGAACAGCGAGGCGTACTCCCAGCCTTCCCTCTCCGTTTCATCCGGACGCTGCTGTGACACACACACACACACACACAAACCACTCTGAATCTGAATCTGAGTGTGTCTCATCCACTTTCTTCCTCATTTGTGCAACTATGCCGCCATCTACTGGCTTGTAGAAGAAACTTGCAAATCATGAAAGATCATTGATACAGATTAAAGGCTGTGTGCTGGGTTCAATGAAGCTTTACAGGCAAAATGTTGTAGTATAAATGTAGTGTAGATCTTTTACTGAAGGAAAAGTAGTAATACCACAGTGTTACTTCAATAAAAGTATTAACATCAAAATACAGTATACCATGGAATCTCATCATGCCGCTCTCTCTGCTCAACCATTTATAGTATGTAACTCTTCTGTCGCTTTCAGATAAAACCCTAAAATGTGTCTCTCTCTACCTTCCTGAGAGCGTCCACCTTCTGCTGGTCTCGTCGTCTCATTCGTATCCATCGTCTCCTTCGGTTGGTGTGGTACATCTTCTCTGCCGGCACCCACGACTTGGGTCGACGGTCTGGAGGAATGGTGATGCCGTACTCCCAGCCTGGACCCACAGAATGAGACGTATTAAAACAATATCCCACCAGAGAGAGAGAGTGCTGTTGTATTGAAGAGTGATACATATAGTTAAAAGTCTCAGTGCTGACTCTTGTCCAATCAAATTACTTGGTCAGAACTGAACTTTTGGTGTTGATGTTTGTTGTGTGTGTGCACCTTGATCATCCACAGCCCTGTTGAGATCTTCGCTCCACTCCACCTCCTCCCACACCCAACCTGGAGGACACTCCACCTCGTCCTTTGGCACCGCCTTCTCCCCGTTCTGACACACACATTTTTTTTTTTTTTAGATTTACAGAAATGAGTGAAGCCATGAACACAGAAACAAACACAGGTGTAGAGTATTTACAGTCATGTACCACATCAGTGTATCCCTCCGGCATGCCGATCCACTGTCCGCCTGGTAACCTCATCTGGTTTTCAAAGACTTCCTCTGTGAAGGTCATGTGACCGGCGTCCGCGTCAATCAGCAGTCTGAGGGTTTAAAATGATATTAAAAATGATTATTGTCCCCTCTGGGCTTCTGTAGTTTTGTTGTGACCATCTAACCTATAAACTGCCAAAAAGAGGTAGAAGATGTGGCGGAAAAGGCGACAGCATGTGACACTTACGTCTTCTCCGGACTGATGTACCAGTCTCCAGCCCAGGTCCAGCCAGGCGAGGGTTTGAAGCTCTCTTTGGGTAGTTTAATTCTTCCTGTGACGTCACTGAACTTAGGGTAAGTTAAACCTGTAGTTCCCCAGCTGCCCACCAGAGCGAGTCGGGTCTGGTTCTCATACTGCAGAAAGAGACAGAGGAGGTGAGGTTTAGATCATCGCATGAGACATGTGGAGCTTCTGTTAGCTTAATTAGGTAGCCACATCTGATCAAATCTGCTAGCAGCAATTGTCATTTCAGCTAAACTGATTAAAAGCTGCTTTATGGCGTGTTTACACAAAATCAATGTGAAGCTATGAATTTCCGTCCAACCGCTCAAGCGGCACGGCTGATTCGAATTGGAAGAGCTTGTGAAGAGCTTCTGGGCACGACCTGGAGGTAGAGCCAGAGGGTTTACCCGCACGTGATCCGATGAGTAAAGGCAAGCAACGCAAGGTGAAAACTCGCTTTGTGTTTGGTGGGAACACACCATCTGTCCGCTGTCTGAAATCATCCACTATTTCAAAAATGACTGAGAATATTGATGGTAAATGTGCTACCATTATGTCTCTAATTGGCATGTGTGTGAGAACAGTAACTAAAGGAGGAGTTAGGGTCTCAGCAGCATCTTACCGTCTCAGCAAAGACCGACAGTTTTCCTTCAGCGTACTGGTTGAAGTGTTTGACGTCAGCTGTCAATCCAAACCAGACTTTCACCCTCAGCTGACCGGGAAGTTTGGCTTCTGAGCCACTGCCCTGTGGGTACTGTACAAACACAGTCAGTCGGTCAGTAAAACTTTATTTCAAAAGGACAGAGTGTGTGTTTGTATGTGTATGTACCTTGAGGAAGACAGTCTGCAGCTGTCCGCAGTGTTTCGCAGTGCTGCTGGGAGAAGATCACAGTGTGTGCTGGGATGCGGTGGTATGCTACCCTGCGGTCACCCTGCAGCATCCATATGATAATGTCTGGAAGACTGTTCTGAGGCTGGGTGAGAGACACAGAGGACACATAAATACCACTGCTTCTCTCAAATACAATACTTATATATTAAATAAATAGTAATAATAATTATTGTAGTCCTTCTCCTCATCCTCACCTCCTCCGCCATGGTCCTCAGCCTGCTGGCCCAGTCCTCCGCCTGCTCCAGCACTGTGGAGAGCTCGGTGGCTGGTCCGTGCTTCAGAGCGAGCGCCGCTGCAACGATTTGCTGCAGGTGGAGGACACGAATGTGCCTCAGTGAGCGATCCAAAGGAGTTGCACACTGCCATTGGTTGATAGAAGGCAGCTCTTCACTGGAAAAAGAGAGATTTAAAATCATGTTGATGCTACACTGACTTGTAATCAGGTGAATGCTGTCTCTCGTACGTCTGTTCTCAGACTATGTAACTTTGGGCTCTGGGTACCATCACCCACAAGAAGCACCACCAACTTTTTCACTGATTTTGGTGAAACTGGATCATATTTTATGGAGAAAATGTATGGAGGTTTTCGGCCCTGAATTGGGCAAATGCTAACGTGAAGCAGAGCTGGTGTTGTGCCAGAACCGGAGCTAGACAAGCAGGCAATGTAACCAGGCTCAGCAGCTTCTATGGACAAAATAACAGTGGCGCAATGCATTACACAAGGCATTTACCTGCAGTCTGTGATGACCTGATCCAACAGCTCAACCACTCGGAGCTCCAGTTCGTCCAGATCACCGCCTGCCTTCACTTCCAGCTGCACCCGCTGCAGGTTTGCCTCCTGAACACACACACACACACAAGTTCAGATAGTAAATGCTCTACATTAAATTTAAAAGAGGAGCAGCCAGAATGTCCTCATTTTGCAAACATGTTCCTACTTTTAAGGTCTGAAAGTCAAAAATGTCCAAACGAAGATAGATGTACATGAGCACACACACACAGAAACAACACTCACCAGTCTCTCTATGATGGCCAGCAGCATGTTGAGAGCCTCAATTCTCGGTTGGATATCTTCCCACTCTGAAGACAGAACTACCACTGGCTTAACATTTCCCCAAGGGAGGTAATAGTAGTGGCAACCTGGAGCACCAACACACAGACAAGAAAAAGCATTTTTGTACACATGTACACCAGTTTATTTCCATGACTGACTCGAGACCTTTGACCTACCGTCAAACACAGCCCTGCTGAACTGGGTGGTGGAGGCCAGAGGGAGGCAGGTGTAGTCGAACTTGTTGCCGTAGTTACCGATGCTGACCTCGAACTGGATGGCGTCATCGACGTCCTGGAGGAGCGTGGCCGAGTAAAACGCTACGAAGAGGGAGAACTTCCTCTTCCTGAGAAACTTCTGTTAGACGGAGGAAAAAGATTGAGGCCGGATGGAAGGATGGATGAAACCTTTCTTTGAGTTGTTCAAGCATTTATAATCTTCCCTCCCTCTCACCTCCACCACCAGCAGGTCATCTGATGGTATGTCTTCAGTCCTCTGCTCCGGCTTGTCCATCAGTTTTGTAGTAACCTCTAGTAAAACTCGTCCTCGGTACGCCACCCCCTCCCACTGATAGACAGAAAGATATCTTGAAAATATTCAATGAAATGTAGTTAAATTACCAAAAAAACATACAATACAATTAGTGAGAAGCCTGTAATAGCCTTTACTCCTCTGCAAGGTCAAATCAGGAAGGGAATCTGCACTTCTTTACAGCACAAAACATCAAAAGGGAGCGGTTATTTAAGCTAAAATAAGGTAAATCAGCTGTGACAGCTTCAGGTACATACTATTTGAAGACCGTGAAAGGCAACCAGATGACCTTCCTGTTAGTTTCTACCTTTTAATATGAGGTGATGACTGATTGTATTTGAGTAAAAAAACAAATGTAATGTTACTTTTCCGAGGTTTAACGCCTCATGTGGATCGTTGAAGGCGGTGAACTCTCTGGGGCTGCCGTACAGGTTGACAAAACATGGGCCGAACGTTGGCAGGAAACCCAGACTGTCATCAACTGCAATGACACAAGATATTTTATTAGAAACATAGCAGAATGTGAAACAATGAATATGAAGAAAAGATTGATTGATTGATTGATTGATTGATTGATTGATTGATTGATTGATTGATTGATTGATTGATTGATGAAATGATGGAAATTTATGTGCACTTTGGCAAAACTGATTCCGTTTCATCAGAATTAAGGTCAAGGTGGAAGCAGTTGAAAAGGAAAGAACGAAATATTCATCACACAAATGTCGTGAAACAGTTGGATTGACTGAAGCTGAACTGTTTCACGCAAAATAAGAGAGGATGATGGACGTACTGCTAGAATGGACGGTCCGTGGAGTCAAGTCATCTGAATGCATAGAGAGGAAGGATGGTTCAGAGTCAGACAGAAAGGAAACAGAAGTCTTTGAACGCCACTCAAACCCAAAGCAGATGCACCGCACCACAAACTGCAGAAAGCCCTGAATACCTAAAGATCATTGGCTTGTTTCAAGTACTTGAAACAATAAAGGTACCCTAGAAGGAAGTTAGTAAAGGTTTCCAACACTGCAGAAAACAGGAAAAGATAAATTAGTTGAGGAAAGGTGCAAAATTTCTTCTTTAAATAAAGAGACAGCTTTACAGCACAAAATATGGAACGCATGGAGTATCAGTAGCAGTTAGTAAACGTATAAAGTACACATGATTCGTGCGGTTCAGGAGCTAAAACCCTGAAAAAAGAAACAGGTTTGGTCCTTTATGATTTGATTTTTTTTTAAATGTGATATGTTGCACCTTTATGTTAAGTTTTGGACTTGAAATGTGACCAACACAGCCACAAAACCAGCAGAATACTGGTTATGGTTCTTGACATTATCTAATTTTTCAATGATGATTCATCATTATTCACAAGATGTTTCCAAACAAGACAAAGAACGAATGCCAAAACCCATGCATGTCGTCTTCATCTGGAACAAAACAACTGACACACTCCAAGGACTGGAAACTCAAGCAATGTCAGTTAGTCTTCATGCATGTCACTGAAACAAAACGTCCATGCTTTTATTAGTCCAGCTGGTCTGACCTGAGTCAAAGTGGTTTACA
Source organism: Miichthys miiuy (assembly GCA_036365135.1). Classification (NCBI taxonomy): domain Eukaryota; kingdom Metazoa; phylum Chordata; class Actinopteri; family Sciaenidae; genus Miichthys; species Miichthys miiuy. The sequence goes on along the minus strand of CM071625.1, from coordinate 4,385,377 downwards.
CTCAAGTTTGTTGCAGAATGGGACCACACAGCTTAAACCACAAATCTGCAGTCAATGCAGACCAGGCAGAGCCCCACAACACTGATGAATTAAGATAAATTTGAGGAAGAACCGTCGGGTTTACCGCAACGTATGGTAAGACTAATGACCAAAAAGATAAAACATCAAGTTTTACCTTTACATTCAAAATCTGTAGTCTGATCTACAGAAAATACCTAAATTATTACAGTCGTTTTCTGTTTTTTTAATTGTACAAATCTCTAGAATTATGGACATTATCTGTAAATAACCAGACTGATATTTTAAGTATTATGCCAGTAATGACGTTAGTAATCTTTATTTGAATATGTGACTCATTATATAAATGTTTATTGTAATTTTACAGTGCAATACTTAAGATGACTGAACAGGTAGAGAACCATAGCCCATATATTTGACATATTATTATACATATATTTGACATATTATACATTTAAATGTCACTTTTCGATTCATGTGACTTCAGTTAACACCGAGTTTGTTTTAAGGCAGCACTAAGAGCACCAATGTGTAATTCTGGAGCAAACAAAACAAAATAAACTACATATATCCATAAATGAACCTTAAAAACTGAACCAAACCAGACAAGATGAGTTAAACATAAACACTCCAGTGCACTCAAAGCAAGCCAACTCTAGTCTAAATCAGTCCAAACCAAAGTGGTCGGGCTGTAGTTCAGACCAGTTTAAACAAGGTACTTACCATCTATCTCTCCACCAGGGGCGGAGATCTTAGACATACAGAGGTGGGTGGTGCCAATGACATCGTTGTGACTGGCTCTGTCCCTGGAATGAGGAAGTAAGAGAAAACCCTTTAAAGTCAAATGGTGACATAAATTACAACGTTTTACTCTTAAACAAAGGTTTTCAAAATAAAATCAGCAAAAATTCACCAGTCCAGAATTCTGATCCTCATCTTCTCACACATGGAGGGAAACTGGAAGGATAAAACAAAATACAAGCTGTAAAATTATAATGATCAGTAAAATTGTCTTGGTGGCACAATAAAGTTGCATAAAAATGTGCGTTTGCATCGTATGTTTGTGTGTCTTACCCTTATAGGCATGCTCAGACTCTGGTTCCATTGTGGATTGGCGTTCTTCTCCAGAATCTTAGTGCAGACCTGAAAAAAGAAAGAAATGCAAAACACTGAAAACAGAAAACACAGTGCTATTTGCTTCTCCATATGTATGTGTCTCCTGTGAAAGCTGACAGATACAGCAGCCAAAAACGCTAAAAATGAACTTTTTTTGTCATTGTTGGACCAGAAACAGGGATATAGGTGATATATAGCACTAGACAGATGGGATAAAAACACTTAAACACTTCAATTTTGACTTCATGGGTACTTTAATGTGGAGTTTATGATAAAAAAATCAAATGACTATGGAAGTTGTAGGATGCCATACGCACAGTTTTGCCAGCGAAGTGGATCTCCACTAGAGGATCCACCAGGTTCTTCCGATTGCTGTCAAACCCAAGAATCTGCTTCATCCCATCCATGAAGGCATCGTCCACTGCAGACAGAAAAGAGAAAGAAAGTAGGGATCTCCCAATCTCTGTCTTTAAAGAAGATGAATAAACAATGAACACACACTAACTGACTTTGTGGCAGGTCTTCAGCCCTGAAGATCCTCAGGGTGAAAGTGGCTCCTCTCAGAGACAGACCAGCTGGCCTCAGCAAGTTTCCTTCAATATCTTCTTTATCCTCCACACCCTCACGTTTATCGACCGGTGGCTCGTCGCCAGCTGCCAGAACCAACAGGCTGACCTTCAGGTAACCTTTGACCCCAGCGGAGAGGTCGTCGGGGTCACACAGCAGCAGCCATTTCCTCAAAAAGCAGTGTCCTAAAGAGAAAGGGGTGTGTTTAAATTCAGGAACTTCAAACCAGCCAATGATATACTGGAACCAGGAACTTAAAACTTAAAACCCAGGAAGTGAAAAACCCAGAACCACAACAGTACAAGTAACCAAGAACACATAAGCATGAACTCACTGTGCTCGTTGTAGACGGTGCCCACATCCAACTGTAAAAAATACCAAGAGAAACTTTTTTGAAACGTTTGATGAGTTATTTTCATACTATTTCCAATTAAATATGGAGTAAACTAAAGTATTTTCACAGTGGTATTATTACTCTCTATCTATGTCCAGCATTAAGTACTTTACATCTTTGTCACATGCATTGAATAGTCAAGCTAAGATGGAGGTTTACCTTGAATTCACCGATCACAGCATCAGTTCTAAGTGAGCGAGAGTCACACACCTGTGGGAGAGATTTCACATTTTATTGTAACTTACAGTGAACACAACAGGAAACTTTCTTACAGTAAAATAAAAAGATTTGATTTCCGATTTCAAAGAAAATTGAGGTTCAAAAATATCAGACTCACAGTGATGAAGATAGGTTCATCAAACAAGTCTGATGGAGTCTCAAAGAAGTTCAAGAAGAACGTCTGTTGAGAGGAAAACAGAAATATATTTAACTTGAAACTTACATTCACACATTATTATTTTATGATTTGAAATTACAATAATTCTTATTTACCTCATCAAAAAACGGGTTGTTGCCCTTTCTAATACGGGTCCTCTTGGTCTGCCCGGCTACCGTTACTTTGACAACAGGCTTGATGTTTATGCCCGGCAACTGTCGGCCCTCGATGACCCGCACACGAACCTGGACAGGAAAGCATATGTATATAAAAGGATACTTTTTAGAGAAATTCAGAAAATAAAGCTTTTAAGGTGTGTGCAGTTTATAACTTCTAAAATTTCTGCTAAATAAAAAAAAGATTTGTTGTCTGTAAGAAACATCATAAACTGACTTTCTTCCTTCTTTTCATGGTTTTGTGTTGCTTGTGTAATTTGCCAAAATCAACACAAGGTGGCAAAATACTGAATATTACTGCAAGCTATATGGGTAATTCTACACAACTATTCCCAAAAGATAAAGACAAAACCTTAAGGCAACTATCATGACACACTGACAGATCACACAATGATCTACAGGTTGTTGTACAGGTTAAATTTCTCATTCCTGGATGTGGAATTCAAATACTTCAATTTGAAGTAGTAGTATTTCTAAAATACCACCAATACAGCAGTCAAGGAGGCAAAATAGCAAGACAGCTGAAGTTGTTTGAATCTTCAGATCAACAAAATGTTACATTAGCTGTGAACGAGGACGACTTTTGTACCCATATTCTCAGCACTTTGTTTTAAGGAACCAGCTTTCTTTGAGTCCATATGGAATACTTCAATATATATCAATACATTCGTTTTTAAGACATATATCTATAAATAGTGATTCCAGGCAAAAAAAAACACTTCTTGAACAACTTCTTGTAGGACTACGTTTCTCCTCATAGTACCTGTATGTCCTGTGGTTTGTTGGGCAGCGGTTTGGACTGACTGCTGGCTCCTCTCCTCCGCTTCCTCAGACCTCCATGGGCGTTGTAAGATGGTGGCGAACGTTTGGGTACCTGGGCGGTCGGGGACTCCTGGCCCGGAGGACCCTGTGGGCCCGCAATGACCATAGAGCGCCCGTCATCAGGACCCTGGTCCTCTGTTGGCTCCAGCATTATCATACTCTCTGTATCCTCCTCTCCCAAAGTGTCCAGAGAAATCACTGCATGGACAAACACAAAGTAATCCCAGAAGTAAAATATAGAACAAGCTAATACAAATAAATTACATCTAATTTAACAAGTAAATTATATTACTTGTGACAGTGTCCATCTCCACACTGGGGTTATGGGGAACAGGCTCTGGCTGGTGAGGAAGCTGGAAGATTGGAGCTGATCCTGGAGGAGGGGTGTAGGAAACCTGCAGGGTCAACGTGGCCTAGTGGAGACAGAAAGCACATGATGTTGATAATTATGATTATGATTTCATAAACATTCATGCACATAAAATAATTATATGAATTAGTAAACTGACACTGACATTGAAAATAAATCGCTAAAGTGAAACCATCCAACATTCTTCAGTTCTCTCTGCAGCTATGAGAGGATTTCAGCACAGATCCTCAAAACATGTTGAATTTTCATGTCTAGATTTTAAACATAAGAACACTCAAGGTATGAAAGGATAAAAATGACTCACAAATGAAGGACTATTAGTATCTACTGTAGTTTCCTTTAATAAGAAGTAAAATTGATTGAACTTCTCCAAAATATGTGACTTGTTGGTCTCCAACGTGAAACTTATCACATTATGATTATCATTATCAGCCTGTAGAGCCTTCGGCTTATAACATGATAAAGAAAATTGTCTGGCAGGGCATCAATACGCTTCAACATGATGTAGTGATTGTTTGTGTCAGGTAAAATGAGCACATTTCCTGCTAAGTCTTAAGAGGAGACACTGATGAAGATGAAGATTTATTAAGGCAAAGCTGCTGTGCTGCAGCAGCGCACTGGAGGGTGTGCAGACCAGTAGAAGGTGTAGTCTTCTGTAGTTTCCTTTAACAGGAAAACGCAAGCAAGTGATAAGCTGTAATGTTTCTGTAAAGACATCAAGGTCTGTGTGTACAGTCTGATTGTGTTCAACAGGTTAGGTATTCCCTATTATGCAGTTTATAGTGAAAGTTCAAAGATGCTGATATTTTTTATAGTTTTTTACTTGATAATTGTTGATTTTGTCTGTGAAAAATACATTTTCAATCATCTCAAAACATTAATATTTCCAAAAGTATAATATTTAATCCACAAATTTGAAATCTTCAGTAAAGACTCATCATCCTACAATTAAAATCTTACCTGCTAGTTCTAGATAATACTCACTTAAACTCACACATATGTATTATATGTTTCAGGCTATGTTTTGTATTTTAGTTCAACTTAGTTTATATTAAATGATTAACTGACTGTATTTATGTTTGTGTGTGAGACATCTATCAGATCCGCTCTGACTTTGTTTTGGGTTCAGGAAACGAGGATGGGAAATGCTGTTTCATCTGCTGCTAAAAAAAAAAACAGAGGATGACTGTAATAGTCGTGGGACACTGAGGTGTGTGTTTGTGAGAAGAATGAATTCCCTTAATGTTGTTGCTAATAATAATCCCCTCTTTGATGGGGATTAAAGTCCCCACTTGGCAATTTCTTTTAAAAACATTAAAAAACATATTTTAAATAATATTATGGTAAAATACCTCAAACATAATTTTTATATTATTTATATTATATTATTTATATTTAATATTTTTGTTTTTTTTAAATAAGCAGCATTCACCAAGTCCACATTTGGTCAGTGTAGTCTCATAGTCCACTGTTGGTAAGGTAGGAATATATGCGTGTGTGTGTGTGTGTATTGGGAACATGTTGAATAATCTCACCATTTCGGCCTTTTTCTAAAGAATAATAAATGTTGAAAGGTTGGAGTCGGAGTAAGAGTGCATGACTTAAAACAGATACTCTTTTTGCAATAAAAGTATAAATAACTTCAAATGTAATCAGATTTAAAGTGTATGTTTGTCTTTCTTTCTTTAAGATTCGGACAGGAAACTCAGAATGATTTATGATTTGCTTCCTGATACAATGAGCCTATAAATTAATCTGCTTGTGTTCATGCTCACCCCTGTGTTGTTTCTCTTGGTGTCCAGCAGGGAGACGGTGAAGGTGGCGGCCAGGTTGGGAGAGTTGAGCACGTCTCTGAGAGCCAGCCGGCATTCCCCCAGAAACCTAAACAAACACAAACACTTTAACATGTTGCCATAGCAAAATCCAACGGCATGGAAGAAAAAAAAAACAGTGTCAATAAATTCATGCTTGTGACTAAAACGTGCAGTGAAATGTGGCTGAACTTCTGGTACACCAAACCAAAGAGGTCGCACTCTGGTCGTACGTATGAGAGGCTGATGAATGTACCAATAAATCAGTTGACACATCAGTCAGTGAATGGGTGGAAATATAAGTGAATAAATACTCTGCGACCACAATGAGAGGATGACTCAATTCTTTCATGCCTGCCCCTTCCCTTTTGACGAACTCCAACATGCTTGACATCTTGATGAAGTGGAACGATCCAAAAATAACCATCTGAAGGGGTGTTCTCATAAAACAAACAACTCTGGGAGACGGGCCACACCCCTGTCTGTGCCCTGAGTTTGATCCGACCCGTCTGACAATGCCATACTTCTTATCTGAATTCCTGTACCCTGTGGTATGGGAAGGATTTGTCTGTATTCTACGTAGAAAGAATGTATGAATATGTTATCTGAGAAGTTTGCTGCATCATGTATCATCTATTTTGAGGAAAAGGTTTTTCAAGTGAACCATTTTAACCTTCAAAAAGACTAAGACACTTTGGTCATCAGAATTCAGGACATTCAATTGAATTTGGACAAAAGGTCTGGTTCCTTTAACACGGAGGACAGGTTGCCTAAAATGTTCTGGTTTGACGAAGCACCGTACGCTAAAGGCTACTGCTTTTCATCTACACTAATCTCATCACAGAGCCAAATTGGAGCAGGTTGTTGCTTCAAGTAGAGGAAATGGTTTGCAGTCTGGCATTATTAGTTTAGCTAACCATGATGTGGTTTCTGGGGTCAACTCAGATGACAGCTGCAAATACAAGAGTGGTAACCACCCTCTCTTCTTAACACTTAACATCAATTAATGTGTACTAAGTACAGCTGAGGCTAATGGTTTTAGTTTTGTGGGTGTTTGGCCAACAACAAACGTATTGGATAAATGGAATTTTTGTGGCACTGAATGAAAAGTCATTGTAATTTCATGTCAAACTGTCCAATATATGTCAAACTATTGATGGCAGGAGAGGAAAAATTCACAGTACCACCAAAGTCATTAGCCTCTGGGGACTACGAATACCTGTACAAAAGTTCATGTCAATCCAATAGTCATTGAAATATTACAATCTGGTCCAACATGACCGTCATTGGCATCCCTAGAGCTGTACCACTAGCATGGATTCAAACTTGTGTAACATGTGATTAGAGGTTGCTTCCAAAGTTAATTTTTGTAATGAATTGTATGGTATATTCAATAAACATGATTATTCATCATTGTGTGACCAAGCGTTAAATTAAGACAGAGAATATCACCATGTCTCAATACTGATTTCAGTCAGTAAAAATTAACTTTTGGAGGTAATATAATATATTTACTGCCACAAGCAGCAGTTAGTACCTGTTTCTGCCCATCTTCTCATGGTCTTTGACGACACAGTGGAGCTCTCCTCCAGAGTCCAGAGGAATCCCCTTTAGATCCCATTCAAAACCCTGAACCGGGACAGGAAACAACATTAGTAGGGTGTATTGGCTGTATTTTCACAACCTTCCTCTTGCAGCTTTAATAGTACCTGCCTAACAGGAACAATGTTAAAGGTAGAAGGTATATCATTCTTTGTTTTAACAAATACCAAAAGCAGCACCTCGCCTGTAGATGCCTAAACCGCTAATAATGGATTTGAGGTTGTGTGACGTACCTCGTTCCAAACAGGGTTAGGGTTGTTCTTGATGATCTTTGTCTTCTTCTTAGACCCTGAACAAAATAGAAAAAATGGGAACATTAAGAGTTAGATTACAAAACATACAGTAAAACATTTAGGATCCAACAAAATGTCTTTTCTAGTTATTACCAAAATGTTTTGTTTGTAAATAGCACATACACACATACTAGCTGAGATACTAATAAGGTGTTTGATCAATATTTGGGACCTTATTAGCATCTTACCAAACAATTACTAGCAGTGATTTAATCAATATTTAGGCTAATAGTGATGTGGTAAATACATTTACATATTTTCAATTAGAATTGTAATAATTTGTTTTTTAATTCAACCCAACTGTAACCTTCCTCGTGTGGGAGTTGAACCCTGAGCTAACCATGACTCAGTGAGTAGAAAATAGACCCTACAACCACTCGACCTTTCACACATGTGCATACACACACACAAATAGGGCAAAAAATAGTTTTTTGTGTGTGTTATTTTTCTGTGGTTTCCTGTAACATAGAGTTCTGAGTTCTGATTTCCTGTCTGTCGGGCACACTGACAGGAAGTGGGGCGTAAGATGGACCAATAAACTGCCAGGATTCATCAGTAGCTACTTAAGAGCTCTGATCACAGAACACACACAAGAATGTCATGAATAATCACACAGAGGACGATTATCATGATTTCCCTTTGGATTTAGTGAAAAGGAGGAATAAAAATAAGCAAACACAGAGATTGAGATGTTCTTTCCAGATGAAAGGAAACAGAGACAATGACCATTGTCTGATTGCAGAAGCTGCTCATTAATAACAGGGTATGACCAACAGACAAAGCCTGGAAAACACAAACTAGGCTAAGAGGCTAGAGCTATGCTAGTGAGATGATTACACTGAAAGTCTTAGTGTCCTTTATTACTCAAATCTGATTTCATACTTTGGCTGTTCACGCATTTGTAACCAATGACAGATTCCAGTGTCAACGGGTCACAATTCCTGTGAGAGGGCTGCAAGTTTGAAAGAACAACAACAAAGAGGTCACAAGCAGCAGGGTGTTGCATGGAGGTTAAGTAAATCGGGGCAAACGCAGACCGGTTCATGATACAAACCCTGAAGTTTTTACTTGCACAAAAGTGTCACCCTTATTGTGGCAACCTCCATGGATATGATCCATGGTCCACTTGAGGCTGGCTTCAAAGTGAATCAATGCACAGATTTTGAGCTTCACAAAAGCTCTTCAGAAACATTGTTGGTGACATCAAGCATACACCGTCAATCCTTTATACTGTTAGTGGTCTTGGCGCTTCTTGTAGAACCACAATGACTGTCTAAAAAGGGTGCAATTAGCTCCAAAGATAGCCACACAGCTGGATCCACAAGTAAACAACAACAAAAATGAAATGTATGAAGAAAGTCAGTCTGGAGATCAGATGGTGATTTTGTTTTTTTCCCCAAATTATACTAAATGAATCAGTTTAGTGCACATATACGCATGTGAAATCCTGACTGATGTTTGATAAATGAAACTCTGATTTGCCAAAAATTAAACATCAGGCAGTCCACTGATAGACTTGTTGATTAACACACACACACACACATTCTTTCTGTCTGCACACACACCCTGAGAATGGTTGTTTGCTTTCCTGTTTTCTCACAGTCATCACCCAATGTGAGAACACACACACACACACACACACACAAAAACAACTATGTTCTTACACAAATACACCCACACAAATACCTACGTAAGTGTACCTCCGTTCTTGAAAGATATCTTAAAAAACACCTCCACCCTTCCACAGAGGGGTCAAGAGGGCATGTTATATTGTGTATTGAGTGTATTGAGTGTGTCTGAGTGTGTACTTGTGTTTGTATGTGTGTGTGTGTGTGTGTGTGCATGTGTATGTCTCCCAAGAGCTCTAGTATCAAAGTTAACATCTCAGAGACAGGAAGTGGCACAGCGTTAACTTCCTGGTTGGTTCAGCTTGGCACAGTTTCTGTCATGAGCCGAGAATAGAACAACTGTGACCCACAGCGCTGTGAAGTACGTATGGGAAACCTAAGTTTAGACCATGGGCTGAGTGTGTGTGTGTAAGTCTGAGTGTCTAAGTGTGTGTGATGATGTATGTGTGGCCAGTTTGAAAGAATCTAAAATATTTTGTCTGGTTCCAACTTTCTTAATGATTTTAATCAATTTTCCCACCCAGCTCCGGTTCTGGCACAACACTGGCTGGTTTAGTTTACTGTCCATCAGGAAACAAATGTGCAAACAAGGGTGAAGGGTGAAGAACTAAAGGTAGCCATGCTAATAAATTAGCTAACATAACTAGCTGTAGAGTTGAGGTTGGGTAGCAAATCTGAATCTCTGATTTAATCTAATAAATTTTTGTTTCTTGGGAGACTTTTTGGGAGATTACAACCACTGTACATTACACCATCCAGTTGCTAAATCTTCTTAAACACCTTTGTGCATTATCTCTCATTCAACAGGTCTTGAGGAACTACTCTGAGACTGCTGTGTATCTGTGTGCGTGTCCAGGCTATAAATAGCACAGGACTGGGATGAAGTACTGTAGCAGGGATGTCAGTTTTTATTTCTGGTTTTGACGGAGAACAACACTTAATGTTCCAATAACAACACTTTGTCCGGAAATCCTGCCCCTTAGCACACAAACACAAGCACATGTTGTCACATTTGACCGCATATACGTGTTTATACCTGCCTACACCTGCAGAAACATGGGCACAAACACGATGTAGAGGTGAATGAAAAAAAGGAGGTAAACCATTAATACATTAGCAATGATCAAATCTCTGGTTAAAACTCCATGTGGTCCACCAATTTCGAAAGTTTGCAGAGTCCCTGCAGTATTAAAAAGTCAAAATTAAACTCCAGAAGTCTTTCCAGCAGCTAAAGATGTTCTCAATGTGTCTCAAGTAAAATGCATATTTATTCACACTTACAGTTGTTTGGAAATCTTTCATTTCTCTTTCTTCCCACAGCTTCATTGCTTTTTTATTATCATCTGTAATTTCTATAAATGGGCATGGTATCTCTTTCTGGAGGGGAGGAAACTCTCTCTCGCTCTGCTCTAAATTCCTTAAACTCTTGCAACCCAGAAGCACTTGACTGTTCAGGACGTTCCCATTACTGCCAATTACAATCAATCTCCAGACCTCCCTAAAGATTTCATAGTTCTTTATAAACATGGTGATGGCGTTTGATTTCAAATACATAACATTTTACATTCAATCTAATTTGTGTTTTTCTGCTCTGCAGTATAGAAGAACAAGCATGTGTTTGTGATGGCACCAGGAAACAGTGTCAGGACAAAGGCAGGAAGTTAACAGCAGAGCTCACCTCATTAAGAAGGCAGACACTGACTTGTGGAAAGTACAACAACAAACTGATGGAAAAACAGACCAGGTAGCCAAGTCACTTTCACCTTGAGCCATTTGGCGTATTCAGTTAAACCAGACACTAACCTAGTAGAAATGTTCAACCAGATATGCTCAACACAGGTGAGACTCCCTAAAGAGTTGACTTGAGTTTACACTCAAGTTTTGAACTTCATTGTCCCAGACACACCTAACTAACACATGTGGTAGGTCACACATTACACCTGTGTTGGGTAATCTACATTGGTTACCAGTTGAATGTAGAAGTTCTTTTATCACCTATAAAGTACTACATGGACTGACACCACTTTATATTTCAGAATTATTGTGGCCCCTGACCTCGGTGAGACTACTAAGGTCTACCGACCAAGACCTTCTGGTGGTCCCAAAATCTAGACTTGCCTGCAACCAACCCTGAGACTACAAGCTGTTATCAAGAGAACTTGAAACTCAATGATGATTTGTTCACACAAGACACACTGAACGAGTAAGCATGCAAGAAAGTTTGGTCAATTTTATATATAATTTTTTGCTGTTCAGGCACAAGCTAGGTTTCTCACCACACCGCACGGTGTTTGGGTTTTACAACTGTCTCAGGTTGGTGGGAGGAGTGTCCTGTGCAGCTAGCATGAAATACCTGATAATTCATTGGTTAGTTAGTGTGTTTTCCATCCAGCTGGTTTTTATAGAATTAAAAGAAAAACATCATTAGTGTTTTGCAGATTTTCTGGAAATTTGGTTTAAACATGCTGAATTTGGCTAAAAACTTGTAACAATAAATATACTAAAGATCACCCTCAAGTCAAATGGTTGTCCTTGTGATTGTTTTTAATCAAAGTAGTTGAAGTCCTACGCAATCTTTCCCATAACTACCTGGTGTACAGGTAGCCCTGGTCAAGAATCAATGCACTAGATCAAAGTAGTCTACAACAGTGCCTGAGTTTAGTATATTGTACTGCAGTCTATCATCTAACCGACCCCCTGAAGCTCCGTCATCCGCTTACCTCTGAAGGTGACACTAGCCAGGGGGTCGGAGTGTCTCAGGTTGTTGGCTCGTTGAAGAACGCAACGCAACATGGCTGAAAACTCAGCAAAGTCCTAACACTCAAAGAAATCACTCAGAGAAAGAAGCAGGTGATTTGGTCCACCAGGTGAGAGGAATCCAGGTCAGAAGGGATGGCTGGTTACATGGCCCTGGGAACTTTGATGTGCCTAGACACCAGAACTAAGAAACCAAAGACCAACAGGCGGCAAAAATGGAGAAAGTGCAAAAGAAAAGCTCTTCTTTGTGAAAAAAAAGATATCCACTGCTTGAAAAAAAACTCTTTTAGATCTTTTATATCAAATTATCTGACTTTTTAAAATGACTATCAGAAAACTCAGGTCCTTATTTGGCAAAATGGAAGTCCCAGCATCACAAAAACTCAATTATCCATCCAAGATTGTTTCCCGCTTTGTCTCACAGCATCTGTCTGCGTCTGAAAGTACAAAATAAAAGCTCTTTTTCTCAAGTGCCTTCACAAAGGCTGCTTCTTTCTCTTTCTGACTCTTTCCACCACACTCTGAGGGAAAGAGGGCAACAAGCGAGCACACACCTCACATCCAGAGGAAATCTCAACATTTCCTGTTCTCTTTTCCTCTCTTGTCTCCTGGCTTTTTCCCTATCTTGCCCACATCTTTGTGTCTATATTTGCCAGTACATTTCTCTACCACCCCCCGACCTCTCCCTATCCTCTAATCCCTCTGTTTGTGTATTTTATGGATTTATTTCAATCTGGTGTTTATAGTAAACTGTCAAAGTCTCCCAAAACCAGCACCCCCTGAACTTTTAATCCCCTTCTTGTGGAAAAAAACTCTTCTAAGTGCCTTAAAATGTAGAGAACCTACAAACTCCAAAACGTAAAAAGAACTAAATTATTAGCCAATCTTAGCTAATTCAACAATGAACAAATTCAGGGACTTTTCAAGTAAAACATGACTTTAGTAAAAAAGGATCCTTGAGGCCTGGTGTGGCATTCAAAATCAATCAAAAGACTGAGACAGCAAACTAACAACTCTCCTGGCCAGTTGTTTTCAAACCTCAAGATTTATTTTTCCTTAAATTTGAACTGAACACAAAAAATGCATGAGTTGAAATCAGGAGCCAATGAGGAGGGGGCGCTAAGGTCACACACAGATGTATGAATGACAACACATGCACAGCAAGAGAGCGCCACCTGCAGACAAAAGATCGGGCACACACTCGTACATTTATAGAGAGGAACAGAAACATGAGAAAAACTGTAACAAAGACATGAAGATAAACAAATCAGTGATTGATTGTCCTGATCTCAAACTCCAATTAATTATTCTTGTTAATGGTGCAAAATATGAGCACAAATCCTATAATCTGATGTCAGTAAACAGCAATAAGCACTCGCACATTTTACCAAATTGTTCAGAGAAAACAAAAGACAACAGAGATTAAGAAATTGGTTTTTGCTCTCTTGTCCACACAAGCTGAAAGCCGTCCAGAGTTAGCAGTGAGTAAACCATGTGATCATGACTTTAGAATATAAATTAAGCAAGAAATAAGTTTGAAGAAATGAGGACTTAATCACGGTCTCATATGAGCTTCAGGCTTTATGACCAATTCTCTCCACTGTGGGTATATCACGACCTTGTTAACCCAGCCTGCAGCACGAGTGTGTTTTCCAGCCTTGACAGCCTGAACGACTGTATACGAATTACATGAACACACTTCATGCTAATTATTTGCACTGATGCTTCATATCATGTGAAAGAAAACTGTTCATTTGATCCTGATGAAAACATGTTTACTGCATTTTTATGAAGAGGTTATGAAGTTATTTACAGAAGAGGGTTTTTTTTGTGTTATTTTACATATAACACAAAATGTCACTGATATGTGTCAAAGAAGAAAGATCTAGAGTGTCTAGAGTGTCTGTCAAATCAAAAAGGCAGCCAGTATCTGACAGCCTTTAAATGTAATGAACTCTGAATGGAAGAAGTGATGCAGCAGTTTTGAAGAGCAGACGCAGCAGCGGCGGCATTCAGCTTTCAGTTAAAACAGATTAAATATCAGATATCAGCCAACAAAGTGAGGCTGACAAAAAGATATGTCAGACTGAACAGCAGCAACGGAGGATTTACCACAATGACAACAATGAATATGTATCTCTTTGCTCTGGCATTTTATTGAAATTTTTACAAAGGCTGTGAAGTTATTGAACAATAATGTACGGCACAGAGGCTACTTCAAGTTCCAGGTGTGTCATTGCTCATAACAGCACGGGATGGTAGTATGTTATTCCACATATACCACGGCTGGCTGGCTACTAGTCATTAAAGTTACTAAAGTTACAGCCACACTGTGTGCGGAACTGTTTATAAGTATTTTAGGACAATGCTCCCTGACTTTGTCAACATTAGATTAAATGTTTCCAACAGAACTGTTGATGAAACAGAACTGGACATACTGGTTGGGGCGCCTGTATATACAGGAAAGGAAACGTTATGTGCCTCAGTGGACCCAGTTTCTTTGCTGAGGTTTATACAAAATATTGCATGTGTAAGTACAACATCATCCAGAAGTGCACATATCTCATATCATACCATGACACAAAAAATACTGAAAATACGGGGGAGTGGTAGTGTTTGTACCGCAGCCGTCGAAAAACACTTTAAAAAACATAAAAATCAGTTTAACTAGTCATAAGTTTATCAATACAAATTCACTTAATTCCAGCCCTGAGTAAAATATTGTGTGTGTGGAGACACGCTCCAGGCACTGCCCTATATTACACAGGGAAACTTTTGTGTGGCAGAAAGTGTCATGAGTTCATGACACACTTATTGTCAGTTAAAAACTCAACTATGTTTCTTCATTACACAAGTACCAAAAGCTCTACTGTTGTACTCTACTGCAGTCACTCTCAACTTTGGGGTCACCAAACGATGGAGAATAAAATAAAGTAAGCGACCCAGTTTGGTTGCTCTAAAAGGGGCTCTGGGCTCAGAACATATCGTATATCTGAATATTTAAGACTATAAATTCAATCACAGGCAGTTTCCTGGCTGTGAGCTCAGAGAGGAAGGGGGGATTTCTTATTCTATAAACAAGACTAAGAGTCTACATCCATGCTAGCAGCTCTGCAAAGCTCTTAAAGCACAGCGGTGCTTTGAGCCAAAAAGCTAACATCAGCATGTTAAAATGCTCAAAAACTGCTAGAGGAAAAGTCAGAGCATCATCGAAGTTACTGCAGCTGATCCTGATATGGACGTGAACGAGTGCAGCAAATTTCATGACAATCAATCCTTCAGCTTTCAAGATGGTAAGCAGTTATTAAAGCAATACCACACGCACTTTTGAATATATGGAATGAACCTTTAAATATATTGAATGAAAGGTTCAAAGGTCCACTCCATATATTCAAAGTTTCATTCAATATATTCAAGGTTCATTCCATATATTCAAAGTTTCATTCAATATATGTATTTAAAGGTTTCATTTCCTGAAAAGAGCAACGCGTTTATAGTCATTTTTGATTGGAGGCGGGCTTTGGCACAAGCTACTTTTCTGAGGGCGTTTGTTTCATTTCACTTAAAGAAAAATGTAGAAACATACTTTGCCCTCTTCACTAGGCTTTTCCTGAATCCAGTAATATTCTGGGGGCCAGATGGAAAGCTCTGGCGGCCGGATGCGGCCTGTGGGCCGCCAGTTGACGTTCACTGTCCTACGGCCTTGCGCTGAAGATAATCAGAACCTAACTGACAGAGCCAGAAACCTGTGAGCGACGTCATACATATGCCGTCCATCCTCTATACTGTCAGTGCTCTTATCCAGAGCAATTACATGGTCCAAACTAATATCCATGATGTAGATGATATTTCATTGAATAAGTACAAGGCACAAAGTCAGCATCACTAAAGTCATTCAAACACATCTTCTGGGGAACCATTGAATAGTTTCAGTTTAGACCGAAGCTCACATGGCTACAAATCTACAGACCTAACCTCTACCAACCTAAACCTGGTGAACCAAAAGCAGTATATGGTAAGTGAAGTGCGGACCCCGTCAGCAGAGAGTAGGAGAGAGGCTGAAAGATGGATGGCCCCAGAGGATAAACTCTGCTGAGTGGATGGTGGTATCTATAAACAGAGCCATGCTTTACTGGATACACACCTCATAACAGTTCAACTGTCCGCCCCACCCCAAACAGACTGAAAGAAGACTGGCAGAGCCTTTCCAATAATAACCTCAGCTGTTAGAGAGCAAGAGGAGGAGGAGGGGGTTCAATGTTTCTTTGTACACGAGCTTCTCTTATTCCCAATTTCTCTCTTTCTCCCCATAGTGTCTTAACCTCTCTCGCTCACACACACCACCACCACCACCACCTCCCCCTACCTTCATAGGTGACGGTGCAGTAGGCATCGCTGATGTCATCGTCCGGCGTTTGCAGATGCTCTGCACACAGAAGAAACACACGGAGCATGGCTCACATACACAACACACAGCAGAGGTCTGTCAAAGCCCACCGACAGACGATGTGAGGTCCATATATGGGCGTCAGTTCATCCAAGAAATATCCTTCAAATGAGCAGAGAGAGAAAGAAAAAGTGGCCAAGAGACACTGAGGACGAATAGGGACTGAGAGAGCCAGTGGTAGAGCTGCAGGTCTCAGATGTCTTGCTCTCTCTCTCTCTCTCTCTCACACACACACACACACACATAGCAATGCACTGGCATGCACACACACACACACACACACACACACACACACACACACACACACAGTCCTTCAATCACAACGGGCTTAAAGGGCCAGCACACACACACACACACACACACACACACACACACACACAGTGGCCTTTATTTTGCGGGTCACACATGCCTGCACACAATCAACAATCCAAACTCTGCCAACTTAAACCAACACACGTGGGGAGCTCATACACACACACACACACACGGACAAAGAGCAGGAGTGTGTCGAGGGGGAAATGTGCTTGTTGATGCAGATTTTGTGCAGGAGAGAAAAAGACAAAGCTATAAGACAAGAGGCTATAGTGTTATTCTAAATGGGGCTTTTATAGGGGGAAATAAATGAATCACATGTGTCACATCATCAGCAGACGGACAGTAAGATATGACTAAAGGCGTGGTCACACCCTGGTCACCGTGGAAATATCACCCTTGCCACTCACACCGTGGAGTGGCATAGTGAAACTCATCCACACGTTCGCGGAAAACTGTTATTCAAACCAATAACTGACAGCTGTCGGCGTCAGATAACCTTAACATACTTAACTTAATGTTGACATTTGGATGTCCGTGGATTCACGGATTGGATGATATGTCGGGGTAATACAGAGTAATCTGATTGGACAAGAGTGGTTCCATGAGTGCTGTTATGGAGAATAACGGCACTCTGCTTCACAGGTGTTCTAACGGCTGTTACATGTAATGTTCCGGTCGTTTACGGTTAACGGTCGTCATCTATTTTACATTGTAACAAACAAGCAGTTTAAAAACACACAAGGATCGACCATTTACTGCCGTTAGAAACCGAATACGATTAGCTGATAATAAACCCGATCAGCCAAAGTAACTTCCCAGTGTCCTGCTTCCCGTTTGGTGCTACCTTCGGATTATATTAAACATGTTTGGCTTTATCAGAATTGTGGAACTATTTGCGTTGGCGGAACCAAATAAGACATAACGTGTTGTCACTTATTGCTGTTAACTATTAAATGGCACTTGAAGAACTCGAATCGCAGCCGTGCTAATATTCAGTACAACAGCACTCTCATATCTCATGTGACATTGCTTTAGTTATAAAATATAAAAAGCAACATTGACCAACAACATAAACGAGTCGGGTGTTTTCGTAAATTGTAAACGATACAAGTACTACATCATTTATGCAGTATTGACAGGGATACATGTTAAAGCACAGTGTGTATTTTATACCATCTATAATTTGTAGATGAGTGGATGTTTTAGTGTTTTGTTTGTTATTAGTTATTATTATTATTATTATTAGTCCTCCCTCACTGTCTTCAAGAAATAAACAGTATTTGATAAGCACTGCCTACAATACAATATGTAGGTCAGTGATTGACTGTTACCGAGTTAGTGAAACCTTTAAGAACCTGCAAACACAATGAAATCTGGAGTTTAAGACTCATCATGTGACCGGGCATTAAAGCCACTCTCTGCCTCGCATGAATATAGGTTTGAACAAAGTGTTTCGACAGAGGCGATGCCTCGAAGGAATTTGAATTAGTCAAATTAGTCAAACTCATGTGACTTTTCTGTGTTTGAGTCTGTGCTTCATCGCTCATGGTTCACACACAGTCGATTGGCTGCAAAACCTCAAACACCGACTTTCACATTGTCTTAATTTTGAATAGTAAAACCAAAGTGAGGAGATAAAATGTTCTGTCATATGCAGATGAGACTTCGTACATGTTTAATAATAAGGGCAGGCCATGAGAAGATAAGCTTTTTCTATTTATAGTCTGACCCACTGGGTTTCAGTCATGTCATCTACATATTTAGATTGTGTGTGTGTGTGTGTGTGAGTGTGCACTTACAGGAAGTATGCAAACTCCAGACACCACCAGGGCGGGGAGATAAAAATAAAACGTGGACTTGATTGTGTGTACATGTTCACGTGATCTGCATGGGGCTATGAAGAATCTGGAGATTGGCATCAACCTTCCCAATATCAAGTCCAGGAAAAAGATTAACCGGTGGGTTTATTTGTGTGCTACGAAGGTTAGCAAGCCCAGCTTGTTTACTCTCTACACGAATAACCTACCCTAGTAACTGCTGCTAACTTATTCTGTGGGGTTAGACAATATATCGATAGATGCGTTGTCAGTAAGTGGTTAAAGTTGTATGTCAGTGATGCTGCCTGCGACAACGCTCCTCATCATATAAATTAGAGGGTATTGATCCTGTAAACGTTCCTCTCCGGAGAGGCTGGTGTAATCGAATTTCCTCTCAGATGACTCCAGAGCTGATGGAAGACGTCTGAAGGAAAGCAGCCTTACAGCTCTGAAAAACACTGACTGTACAAGAGCGTCAGGTGCAGGGTTGTCAATTAAAAATAATTTTCCAATGAGACTTTTTTTAAATTATTCATCACAGAGAAATGTGACACTTAAAGTCACAATCTGCATTTTAAATGTTAAATTCAACCTGCTGTTTACAGCCCTGTGTTGTCTGGATTACTCATCTAAAGTGTATTATTATGCAACTGCAGTCACTGCGGGTGTACTTGTATTAATTTCCCATCCAAACTGTACTGTTACTGTTGTAATAAAGTACAAGTGCCACAAGGTGGCAACAGCTAACTATACCATGGGAACCATGCATGTGACTGAACTTTACTCAAAACAATCCCTCAGATGTTTCACAGTGAAAGCCTTGGAAGGAATCAAAGTGAGTCTGTCTAATGGAGTGAAACTACAGAATGTGTTGAGTTTGTATGAACAGCATGATGCAAACATGACATTATATGACATTACTCTTTGCAAAGATGGTCAGCAGTTATACGCAGTACACTGGTAGTGGTCTGCAGAGCGAAAGACAAAACAATATATGAGAGTATTTATACACACGGCCTGGATTGAGGGAACTGTTTTGCAGAAGTGTTGACCTCGACATGCAGATAGTTGCACAGCTTGCACAAACGGATAACAGAGGATATGCATCATGACGCATCATCACCATTATTGGCAGTTGGATATAGAGGATGAATGACAACATTAGAATTGATAAGCAAGTACATTAAAACCTTCCATTACACTACCATTAGTATTATTATAATCTATCCATTTTTAAATTATGTATTTAGTTATTTATGTTAATACTCTTAATTAACTGTGGCTGTGTTGTTTGTGTTCTATTTGACAGCACCACATCCAGAAGTTCTCCAATGACACGGCCGTTGTTGGATGTGTTCCTGAAGGGAACAAACTGGAATACAGGACGGTCATCAGGGACTTTGTCAGCTGGTGTGAGCTCAACCAGCTTCAGCTAAACATCAGCAAGATGAAAGAGATGATTGTAAACTTCAGAAGGAACACATCCCACTTCACACCGGTGAACCTCCAGGGATTGAGGTGGAGAACTACAAATTCCTGGGTGTTCACCTAAACAATGAACTGGACTGGACTGACAACACCCATGCTCTTTACAAGAAGGGCCAGAGTCGCCTCCACCTGCTGAGGTGACTGAGATTTTTCTGACTCTGTGGTGGCCTCAGCCATCTTTTACGCTGTGGTCTGCTGGAGAGGGGGCAGCACGGACAGGGACAGGAGCAAACTCAATAAACTGATCAGGAGATCGAGCTGGGTCCTGGACTGCCATCATGGACAACACCTCTCATCATGTTGTAGTTTCTGTTTCTGTTTAAATTACCACTACTCACCATAGTTTTTCTATTTATTTTATTTTTTATCTGTGTTTATATTTTCCATTGTTTTATTTATATCATGGCCACTTTACATTTAGTACTTGTTAGTACATCGCTTCTCGGCCTTTTGGCTAAGATCAATTCTAGTATCTGTTCGTATTGTTAGGGCGGCAGTAGCTCAGTCCATAGAGACTTGGCTTGGCCGGAGGGTTGCCTGTTCAAGTCTAGCATGGAAGGTGGACTGGTAGCTGGAGAGGTGCCAGTTCACCTCCTGTGCACTTGAGCAAGGCACCGAATCCCTCCAACTGCTTGCAGGGCGCTCCTCAGGGGGGCTGCCCATCACTCCACCATCTCTCTCCACATTTGCAAGTCTCTATGAGTACTGTATGTGTTCGGGGTTAAAATGCATGTAAATAAAACCTGTTGAGAGAATAATAAAGTTTCTCTTTTTCTCTTTTTTTGCACATCTGCACACTTTGTTTATTAGTCTGAAGGACACTTCTGTCTGTTCCTTTTTTTTATTACTTTTATAGTGTATATTACACATTTTCTGCTAGTGTTAATGAGAATAATAATAAATTGAATAAATAAAGTATAATCTTTCTTTCTTTCGAAAAAGCCAAATTCGTCGTGCTCTTACTCTGAAGGCTGAAGGCAAAAAAAAAAACTGGAAGTCAACGGATCACTTCCCGTCAAGCAATGATTGCTGCAAACGGCCTGAACATGAAGCACTTTGACCACATCAGAGCTGAGCTGAGATAAGCAGGATCAACGGCAGGTATAACATTTAAATATTTATTTAAAAAAAAATAAAAAATAAAAAATCACGGAGACGCTTCACTTCTTACGTGCTCTTATTTTGAAGACGACCGTTAGCGTCAGTTAGCAGGTGACTGGTTTATTAGCTCTGTTTAGCTCGCCGACTGTTCGTGTTTAAGGGCTGAAACCAAACACAGACAGCACTGACAGCACGGTGAAGGCTTGTGTTTTATTGTTAAACTTTAATGTAGCTTACTTTACCGTCTGCACTGTTGAAGGTAACTGTTGTGTTGGTGTGACGCAGGTGGAAACACTTGGCATCCTGAAGGAGTTTCACTTCTTCCTCCTCAAACCAACTGACAACTGACACTCAGTGGTTAATATATATCAAGATAAATATGTTATTATAGCAACAGGGTGGTACGTTGTAATTATATTATATAAATAATTACTTTTTGTGCATCTTTATAATTAAGTTACAGGTAAAATTTTCTTTTTCTGACTTGATAAATGCCTTTTAAAAAAATTTTTTATAGCAGACATTTTGAAAAGCACAAGTGTTGTCAATGACACTAACCACGGCTTTGTTGCATCCCAGTGTATCCCAGCAGACCATGACAGTGAGATCGCATACCCTGAAACTCGGCAGCCGAATGGGACACGTCAAAATGTCTGACGTGAAAAAAAAGGGGCATACAGATCACATCAAGTTAGAGCTCCCACTTTCCCGTAAACTACATAAAACATGGGCGTTGTATCTGCGACATCACCCATGGAAATATCAAATATAGAAGTTAGGTGCGCTCTCTTCAGAACCAAACAGAAAGCAGAAGTTACTTTGGTAATGACTGGAAAAAACCCCAAAATGCCATCACGCCCACCCACACATACATGATAGATGACGAATAAAGCAACGTGGACCTCCCGAGAAACTGAGATGGCGCGTAAAACAAGAAGAAGGAAGTAGAAAGCATCTGCAACCTGCACCAGGGGGCCCTGGGCGACACTGACACTGGCAGCCACAAAACAAAGGTAGGCTTTTGCCTTGTATTGTTGTGTACAGTCTCGTCCAGGCCTAGGTGTGGTGAGCATTGCATGATTTTCCTTTCAGTAACAATTCAGAAGAGCTTTATTATCTTTACAGACAGACATGGATAGACTCAATATTCCCCCCAAAACATCATTTTTTTAACACACAGGTCACAGATGTACCTGTCCTTGTTTCCACCCATCACTCAACTCTTATCCCTCATCCAATGCAACAAAATAGTGTAAAGTTTTGCCAGGCAACTGATGCCTGTTGATATTTGGTGACTCTTTTTTCTTTAATTATCTTTATGGATCATACTTGGCAGCTTTACACTGCTCAGTCCAGTTTGAGTTTCTGTTTTTTCCATTTCCCTCTTTAGGATTACACAGTTAGGTTTCAGCTTTCACTGCATTTAAAAAATTAAGTAAATGTTTTTAATAATTATTGTAATACTCATCACACATTTCTTTTGTGTATCAAAACTTCAGCAAACTTGATTAAAACTTCATTGAGACTTGGTTAATACATTTCAAACACTCTAAATCACATCAACATTAAAAATCATCATACATTGTTGAGGCTGTAAACATGTTTATTTCTGCACTGAAGTTGGACATTTTAACATGGGGGCTTATGGAGACTTGACTCGTTTTGTAGCCAGCCTCAAGTGGCAGTTTGAGGAACTGCAGTTTTTGGCATTTGTGTGTTGGCTTCATTTCACAGCCTGCTTGGTGCAGTGCACAGGACAATCACTATAAGTGACATGGCCTCATGGCTACATAGTTTGTAACACTGAACAGAGTTCAGAATGAGACAAACTGACCACTGCTTCTGTGTGTTAAATGTGTTGTAATGTTAGCGAAGATAACAACTTGGAGAGGCTACGTCTCCAGGGCGTTTTCTGTCTAGGAGTGTCTGTACAGTCAGGAGACAATGTGTATCTTTTCATTTTCATTGATTCATTCATTCAATTAATAGGCTAAATAACTTTCAGCACCATGTTTTCAGAATTGTCTGAATCTTTCATTATGATCTAATGTGACCTTCTGAAATAGACGTTTTTTACATTTTTTTAAATTTCTCAGTGTGCTTTGTCTGTCTGCCGCTGCCGAATCTCAACTGTTTCCACCAGAGACGAGCATGGAAAGTAAATAAATGAGTTTGTGTCTGTTTCCTGATAACATCAGTGACCTTGTTGTCTGTCTTTATCTGTGCTTTATTGCGTTTGGCTGGTCTGTTCTTTCTTGATAGTGAAGACCAGGACGTGAAAATAAATGATTATCTAAGAAGACGTACCAGAGTGGATAACTTGACGCAAGACCTTCCAGATGATGAATTTTACCCAGCCAAGAAGCTGCAGTCCAGTCCCATTCAATAATCCCTTCCTTTGTTTTTTTTTTTTTAACTTTTCAGCTTTGCATTGCTATCGGAACGTTGTGCCCTCCTGCTCCAGGAATCCTACCGAGCGCTCTGCTTGGAGGGCTCCCAGGGAGCTCGCTTCTGATTTCCCAGCAGGCTGCCTCCTTGTGGGTCACTCAGCTGAAGATAAACACACACACAGATAAACAACACTCTCACTGTCGGCACTGTTGAAGATTGCAAACACCATGTCCTATCCCCTGTATAACCCCTATGTGTCAGGGAACCAAAGTTCTACCCAGGGCCAGTATGGACTATCCAGTATACAGCCAGAGGGGGATCCTCGGTTAGCATCTCGTCTTGGACCTGGGTCCAGCTTTAGTTCTTCTGGAACTTCATCTGCAATTTCAGACAACTCTGGGGGAACACCCTCATCGGTGATGTCTCAGTCGATGAGCTACATGCCTGAACAGGGTATAACCACAATGGATGAGGACTTGAAGAGGTCTGTAGATATGCATATTAGCAGAGCCAGAGAGGAGGTGAGGGTTCTTCATCAGCATCAGTCCATAGACCAAGACATTCGCCTTACCAGCACTCAAAGGCATGAGTTTCAGTCCTTGGGCACCGGGATGGTGTCCTACCCAATGTCCTCAACCTCTCCATCTCTAGGATATAGACACACGGAGATTGAAAGTGGTAGTACCTCCTTTGACTGGTCTTTGAACTACAAAAGACCCACTGCTGATGACTCAAAATTTTATTCATCATCTGTTTCATCTAACAATGCAAGTGGTAGAGACGATAGGTTCAGTCCCCACGGCGAAATAGAATGTGGTATGCAGTCTATTCCAGGATTAGGTGACTATGATCGCCCAGTGCCAGACAGGACTGTGGCCCCTACAGAGCCTATTCAACCCAAGTACACTTCTGAATCAGCTGCTAACATCCTTCTGCACTTTGGGCTTGAAAAAGAAGACTTGGAACATCTCATCTGCTACCCTGAAGACCAGATTACTCCTGCTAACCTGCCATACATCTTGCGTGAAATACGCATTAAGAAGGCCAAGATGGCTACAACAACAGTTCAGGATAAACCCTACCCTGAACCCCAACCCAGTCACAGTTTGAGTAGTTCTGCATCATCAGCTGTTCTCCAGCCAAGTCAAGTGATTGAGTATGGACATACTAGCAAATATACTGGAGGGGTTGGGGATGAAATTGGAAGAATCAGTGCCAGTGGAGCCAACAGTGGTGGGAATGGACGTATGTTGCTTTCGGACATTTATGATAGTAATAGACACAGTCAAGAACCACTTCAAGAAAAAAATACAACAGGTGTAAATAGCAGTGCGTTGGGTTCTTCGGCTGAGCAGGTGCGTTCTGTTACCAGTCTCAGCTCTTCATACAGTCCAGTACTGAACTCTGCAGCTCCCCCATGTCATGATCAGACCAAACAACTGCAGACCCAACCAAACCAGACCTCTCAAACAAATCTCAACTCTTTTGTTCTGCCAAAGAAAGACACAGACATGAGAGTTCTCAAGTCTGAAGCCTCCAAACCTGTTCCTTTGAAAGAACCAGAGGGGAATTGCAGGTCAACCCAACCACCCTCCACTCCACTGTTCCGTGGCGTGCATCCGGGCAGACCTGGCCTTGTGCTCATTGGCAGTAATAACAGTGGCACTAAGGATCAGAGTAAAAATCAAGGTAAAGGATCAACAGTTCCCAAGCAGATGAAAAAGCAGCAGATCCAGCAGTTTAAGAAGCCAGAGGAGCAAGAATTGAAGCAGCCGGTGTTGCAGCCAGGGCAAGCGATGTGGCCTCCAGTGTTTTCTTCAGGGAAATTGGTCCCCCCTGCTCCTCTCAACCCCATTGCCCCTGATGCCTCACAGGCCATGCAGCATCCAGTGGTTCTCCCTGATGATGCTCGTTGCATGGTTATTCCTCCAGTGCTGCCTCCAGTGATCTCGAACCTGATGAGCTTCAATCACATGAAGGTGGGCCCTTCCAACAATCAGCCGCCAGCAGTGGCAGTCTCCAAGGGTATGCCAACACCGGCCATGATTCATGACTATGCAGCCACCTCGCCGGGAATCTTTCCACACACCTGTTCTCTGTGTAACAAAGAATGTATTCATATGAAGGTAAGTGGAAGACTGCACTCTGTTTTCTCTGCCTTTAAGCAGTTGTTGGTTGTTTATTTCTATCTGAAATTTTCTATTGTAAAATACGAATTTAAGCAACCTCATTTTTTTTCCTTTCTTTCTTTCTTTTAACTTTCTTTAAAAAGTCTAAGAAGAAGGCAACCTGTTGAGCAATGGTGGTCCCACGTGGTAAGGTGGGACCACCTTAATAGTTGAGTTAATGCTTCAGTACCTTGCACTGGTGTATCTCTGCAGCTCTGCAGTCGAGAAAGCCCATCCCTTGGAGAAAGCACCAATTGTTTTGTACCAAAATTTTTCTGTAACATCATTGTCTAGTTAAAACAAATTAAGTCATTGATAACAGCTATTGCAATATTTACAATGACAGTTGCGTAATTTGATTATAAAAGGATGAGATGCGGCCACCTTCTGAGATGGTTGTTGAAAATGGACCCATGGGCCTAGAAGACGTGATGAAGAATTTTCAGCTGCATCAGAGGTTGATGGAAGATGACCGTCTCCCGTTGCTCTCCGTTTTTTGGCTTTTGTGTATATTCGGTTTGAATATTTGAAACAATCATTTGTAATTGTGACCATCATTTTGACCATCTGTCGCAGAATCTTTTCCTCCTTTTGGGATGCAGCATTTCACATTTTGGCTAATTGAATAAAGGTGCACCAGTTTCCTCCTCTTCCCATTTTCCATATCATCCTACCACTCCTCCAGACATCGTCTTGTGTTTTTCGACCTGATCTATACCTGACGGTGACCTCTGCGATGAGACGAGATGATCTGCGCCAAACCTCTGGAAGACTGAAGAACCAGACATAGCACTATCAAGAACCCAAGAAGAACCTTTCATTTTGTTGTTTTGTTACTGGCACTCCTGTATTTATTATATTTAATGATTTAATTGTTGCGCTTGAACAAATTGACTATAAAGTCAGTTGTAATTAGAAAGGAATGAGTTGCCAAAGTTGTATGTACTGTAATTTTGTCTGTGATACATCTTTTCACAATAACGAAATAATAACAAAGATGATTTAAACACAACATTCATTTGCTGTATAAGCTCCTCACTTGAGCTAAATGTTCCTGTTTTTAGATGACTGCTGTTGGTTGAAGATTTAAAGAAACCAGATAAATATATTTTGCTTTTGTAGACACATACTTTAGAGATTTGTCTATGTAGCAGTTATGTGTAGACATTGTGTTGATAATCATATTTAAATGCTGTGTGTTGACAACTAGGATTGGATCACCCACCAGAACAGCAGCCTTCACCTTGAGAACTGCAGATTACTGCGAAATCAGTCAGTCTTTTTTTTTTTTCCCTATAAAGAACTTGTTTATTTGAGCTATTTTTTTTTTTGATAATCATTGCTAAGTGCCCCTAAAACACCTTAACATTCTGCAGTATTAAAACATGTACCTTTTGAAAGGTCTTTCTTGAACCCCCATTACTGGGAGGCTAGGCCAGACTTCTTTAATTCTTTGACGATGGGTTCTTCAAGATACTTACTGTGGTTGTTTTATAGTTTGCAGAACGTGCACATTTCCTTTATCCTTTTGAATTTAGAAGCGTCACCTAAATGCACAACCTCAACAGAAACATTTGGCTTTTGTTGTCAAAATATGGCTTCTTTGCACTTATAATGAATGTGTATGTATTGGGGCTTTTTCTCCCTACAGATACCCAGATTGGAATGATGAGATAGCAGTTGGACCCAGGTACATGTTTTATCCTACCTTAAAGCAACATTGAGTATGATTTGGTATATTTTGTAAGTTGGCATCCACAGTTTCAATTAACTGCTGTTGCCAAACATAAGCAAACATTTTTACAAATTTTCCTTTCCTGTTGTTCACCTATGCTTTCCCCAACTGTTGCTCTTTTCAGGCTTACAGGTAAAGATGCCAAGTCCTCGGCCTCAACCTCAGCACAGACTTTCCAAAATCGTCACCAGAAAAACAGCCGTGGAAGTCGCTCCCGTTCCCGCTCATCTAGCCCCATTCGCCGCCGTGGCTTAGAGGGTAGAAGGGAGAGACGCAGGAGCTCATCACGATCACCACACAGATCCAAATATGCTCACAGGTCTGTCACAATTTCTGATATGGGCAATGTTTGAATAGAAGAGATACCTCCCAGCACTGGGTTGTGAAATGACCAACATAAATATATCAACATAATCTACATGAATATCAACATTCATTTTAGCCTATTTGAATTTGTCAGTTGGATTTAATGAGTTTAAAATAATTAAATTAGTTTAAAAATGATTAAATGACTTTCACCAGGTCCCGGTCCAGGTCCAGTTCTCGTTCTCGCTCTCGCTCCCCGCGGTATTACCGCCCAATCTCCTCTCGCTATCGATCACGTTCAAGGAGTCCCGAGAGACGATCCTCACCAAGGAGGAAAGATGAGCGACGATCATCTCCGAGAAGGAATGACAAGAGGCGATCATCTCTGAGAAGGAATGACAAGAGACAATCATCTCCAAGAAGAAATGTTGAGAGACAATCATCTCCAAGGAGGAATGACGAAAGACGATCATCTCCAAGGAGGAATGACGAAAGACGATCATCTCCAAGAAGGAGTGACAAGAGACGATCATCTCCAAGGAGAAGCCATGAGAGGCAATCTACAGAGGGATCCTCACCTCAACGAAAGAAGTTGAGTAGTGCAGAGAAGCTGGCCAAGAAACTACTGGAAACATCAGGTTTGAGAAAACATGGTTAAAGACTTGTTTTGGTACTGATCATACCTGTGCCATTTATAGACAAATGCAACTTTTTCTGACTCTCTTTGTCTGTCTTCTTCCCTCTAGCTGTACAGTCTCTGTCAAAAGAATCTGACCTGGACACCGTGGTTAAAACTTTGGCTCCTGTATTGGCTGAGCTAACCAAGATGAAATCCCCCTCATCGTCTTCATCAACGTCCTCTTACGAAGGAAAAGAACCCTCCTTATCTATGACCCCTGCAGGTGGAAAAAGATTGTCTTCTACTATGTCTTTTTCCAGCCCGCAGAAGAGTGAGGCAAGTTCTTCCACAAAGACTAAGGTTGCCATGTGTCTGTTAATGTGGCGGTGAAATTTTGCAATATCTGATAAACTTTTCTTTTTCTTTTTGTCTTTTTTCTTTTTCTCTCCTTGCTCAGTCTGATAAACCTTCACCTCTAAGCATGGTCAGACTAGGCGGGGTTTATCGTTCTCTCTCTAATGCCGATCTGACCGCTGCTGTGGAGCAGTTTGGAAAAACCAAGTCAGTTGTAATGTATCGGTCTTCACTGGAGGTGAGTATAGAGACAGTGAAGCTGTTGTTTTGCCTTTACCATATTTTTCTTTCATTTGGCTGCTTGGTGTAACGCCTTTAACCAAAGTATTTCTGTAATGGTAACAAGGGAATCGAACCCCTAAACCATCAGGTGATGTCTGTATACAGACAAAGAGACATGTCTGTGTTGACTCAAAATATGGTGGATCAATACATTTCCCCAACTACTAAAGACCTAATGTATTCTGGGTTAAAAACAAACCCAAACTCACCAAATTCCCACCAGTCTACAAGTCAAACTCACCAATTGGTTTTAATTATTGTTTGATTTGATTATCTGATCAATCTGATGGAACCTAAAGTGATATCTTCAGAGCTCTTATTTTATTCAACTAACGGTCCAAAAATTAATTAATTAGTAGCTGATTAATGAATTGACTAATGGTTACAGTGTTGGATAAATAGTAAAAATAAGATAGAATTTGCTCAGACATCTAACTACATGGAACTGGAAAGAGAAAAATGAATTTATATGTAGTCTTTAATAGTTTATTGAACGCCTTTGAACTTACGATACAGTGTTCACAAGATTTCCAATTTAACTTAACAAGTGCATAAATGCAACAATTCCAGATTTGGTGTGTTAGACCATCTACTTAATACATCCACATATAAAACAATAACAAC
Source organism: Miichthys miiuy (assembly GCA_036365135.1). Lineage (NCBI taxonomy): Eukaryota > Metazoa > Chordata > Actinopteri > Sciaenidae > Miichthys > Miichthys miiuy. The sequence continues at coordinate 4,355,800 of CM071625.1, read as the reverse complement.
TCACCACAAGATATCTGAGGGTTGTAGTAATGCAAAGATATGTTTGTTTTGGCGTTTGTACACATGTAGGCAATTGTGCATTTTGAGAAAGAGGAAGACGCTAAGAAATTGAGGAGCGTGAAGACCTTTGATGTGAAAGGACTGCCAGTCAGTGTTGCCAGAGAAAAGGTATTTTACTTTTTATGTCTTTCTTTCTCTATCCCCTGGGAAATATATCTGAATATTTGTCTGCTGTAGTGTGGTCACACTGTTAATTATATGTATGTAATAACAAAATTATAACTAAATGTATCTTTGTGTTTTTATAGAAGACTGATTTGAAGGAGCAAGAAAACCCCCATCAGAAGTAAGATATTTTTCATACAGACGTCCTTTTAACAGCCGTTTAGGGTTTTTAACTTTTTTTTGTCAATTTGTGAATATTCTGTTGCTGTTCAGAGAGATTTTGCGTTTGTAAACAGGTATAATGTACATGACCGTGACAGTAAATTCCTTACACATGGCATAAAAGGCATCCCAGGAATTCAATCTTTGAAGGACAATACTATCTTTGCTATATAAACAGTCAATCCTTGACTTTCCATTTCTCCACTTTCTCCTGCTTGACACATGTCACTTTCTTTTGTTGACAGAAAACCTGACAATAAAGCAAAAGTCTCGGAAGAAAAAGCTGCAAAGGCTGTTAGTGTGCCTTCCAAATCTACAGCTTCAGAAAGTCACCCTGGTTTAGATAATTACAAACCTAAAGTATCTGAAACTAAAGTTCAAGAAGCTGTGGTGGTGCCAAAAGACACAGCTAAGGTTGCTGAAACAGCGAATGTGACAGAGATTCAACCTAAGCATCAAGCAAAACTTGTTGAAGCTGACCGAGCTGAAGATGATGAGCAAATTGAGTTTGGGGAAACAGGAGTTAAAGTGGCAGAGCCGATGGAAGTTGAAAGTTGTGCTGACGACAAGGGAAAAAACTGACAACTACAGAGGCTGTACCAGAAAATTCAGCAGACAAACCCAGTGATAGTCAGCCACCAACCAGTACAGTTCAGACCCTGCCAACAGAATCCTCCAAATCTTTCACGCACATCCAACAAAGCACTCTGTCAGAACCAGAGCCCACTGCACAAGAACTGGATACCAAGACAGATTCTTCACAAATGCAACAGCTGGCTGCAGAAAGCCCAACTGAAGTTGCTGTGGAAGCAAAGATGCAAGATGGAGGGGTGGAAACAGCTGGAACAGTTGCAATGGCGGGCAAGCAGCAACCAGCAGCATCCACACCTTCGACTGCAGCTACGTCTCTGACTATTGGGGAAAGGGTAGAAGAGCACCTGAATACAAATAAAATAAGTAAGAAATCCAAGAAGAGACCAGGTTCATCAGTCACAAACACAAGCTTGTGATCATAATTTTACCTTCTTTCTCTTTTTAAAGTAATTTATTTTTCTCTTTCACAGTATGCCTCAAGTGGAAAACCTGCTTCTCATTAAACGTAGGTCAAATCACTTGTGAAGTATTACAGTATTAATATATAGTTAAGTCAAAACTGAGATTGTTGTGTGGATTGCGCTGCAGGATGATGGTTCAGCACCATTGGACCTTCAGTGAAGTCATTACTGCTCGCTTCTTCTTGTTCGTCCGTCATAGTCAATGATGACCACGGCACACCTTATTTTGTTTGGTTTTGGCGAGTGCACAGATGACAAAAGGGACTGATCTAAGCCCAGAATTCTCTGGACAGGTCAGGAGAGCTTGAAGGTGTGGCCACTTCTTGGCGGATTTGTGCTGCTGCACCTTCCTGGAGTTTTCTTCTCCAGGGAGGTTGGTCCTGAGCTAGCAGTTCCCAGTGAATCCAAAGTTCTTGAAGGACCCTGTAGTCCACCTTGTGCTCGCTTGCCATTTTTCGCTCACCAAAGACTTCTTTTGGCAGTCTCATGCAGAATATTTTGGTCACATGGCCAGTCCTTCTTGAGCTGTACCTTAACAAGCAGGGTTGGGAATATTGGCCTGGCTGAGGGCTTGTGAGACCATCAGGTGTGTCACCAGTCAATAAGTTGACGTTCCAACCCATGAGTACTTAGTAGTCACTACTACATTTTTGGTACTCGGTACTCATCTTTGAACCACATTTTTCACATCACACATCACATCACATCACACACTCACAAGGTCATAACAATACCAGCCAACGCTGTCACACTTTGGCTAATGTGAAAAAGATATTATGTTGTATTCTGTGGTATTAAAACTGTTTTAAAGTGTGTTGACAATAATATTCAGTGAACACGAACTTAAAACTATTACTGCCTCACATTATTACCTCTTTTCTTAATTTTTTCCAGCATTCTGAACTTGCTAAGAAGAAGATGCTCATAACCCGACTGCCGAAGTATAATGATGGCAGCTACACGGAGGATGACGTCGCAAAACTTCTCATGCCATTCGGGTTTCAATATCTAGATGACAGCATCTACATTGTTCCTCAGAAATGCATGGTACCGTGTTATAAATCTGCATTGGTTTGGTTTATTGATCCCATGAAATTGATTTTAACCACATTGAAAGATGTAAAATGCGATTAGAAAGGATACTTTGAACTTTTGAACGTTTTCCACTCAGGCCATCATCCGAATGCCGACAGTGAAGAATATGCTTGATTTAATGACTGGCTCCAAAAGGCAGTGCCTTCAGTTGAGGAGGTCTAAACTTCGTTTCCATGTACTGAGCACTGGTATTCCAATGACACCGGTAAGCACATACTGGAATAGCGGAACAATAAAGAAAACTGGAGGGAAATCCTCCTGTATGCTTTACAAGATGGATATTTGTAATCTGATCTTGACTGTACTTAGATTTTCATGAGATTTTAATATTTATAAATATATATATATATATATATATATATATATATATATATATATATATATATATATATATATGACATTAGGTGAGTCTGGTGTGTTGTGTAAAAGTATTTTTTTGGCATAACACAGCCTCCTCTGATGTTTCTGTTTTAGATTGGATTTTATAAATCACTGATGAAACTGATGAAGTCGGTAAGTAATACACACACACACACACACACACTTATTCATTATGTTTAAACTGCTTTAAATGTTGTTGGTAAAGGTAATTTCCATTTTCCAAGTTACACTTAGACTATCTTACACTGAGATATGCAGTCCAGTTTTGTGTGATTCTGTCCTCTTGTTAACTCTTTGGTTGTTCCTGATGCAGTCTGTGCTCGATGACGGAAAGAAAATAGTCTTCATCAAGAACATTTCACCGACTGAGGCCGACAACCTCAGAGAAGCTTTGAAAAAAATCATTTTTTTTAGGAACTACCTACCTCTCCTCAACAAGGTATAAACAAACAAGAACATGTGTTTAAGTGACTTAAAAGACGTTTGTCTTATGTATTTGTGTGTGCTTATATGTTCTAGGTTTTTGTAGAATTTGAGTCTTTTCATGATGCTGATCGGTTTGGAGTTTGGTACAGCCTCCTGAAACGACCCCTGATACGAAGTCCACAGGCTGAAAACACCATACAGCAAGTGTACAGCACTGCGTAAGTCTCTGTTTTAGTAAGTAAGATATAAAATGTATAAAGAATATGAAGATTACAGCTTAGTATAACATAGTATATATTATAATTATATATATAATATTAGTGTAACAAAATGACAAAACAGTGACAATAAAAATTAAAAAAAACAAACCTACTTTGAGCCACTGTTTTGTCACCTTTCAGATAGATTTAAACTTTGATCACTCTCTGTTCATGCAGCACCAAGACTTCCTGAGAATGCTGTACCGGACAGCGAGGATCTCGTTGCCGGGACAATTATCCCGCCAATAAAATCTGACGTTCCACAGGGCAGCATGGCGCCATTTTGGGTCATGATGAGAACTCGTCCTTTCCTGTACCCTACCATGTCTCCTTGGTTCATCATCCCAGGTGAAGAGAGACCATTTATTGATCTTTCATTATCGTTGTGACAAGTTTGATTTACTGTGTTATTCAGTAAGGTTGACTGCGTTTATGTTTATTTTTAACTCCAAGATTACCTGACAGTCAGAGGAGAGGACGACATTGAGGTAAGTCCGTTTTTCTCTAGAATTAAACCCAATTTACTCTTTCAGCCATTCATTACATTAGGCTATGTGTTACACATATTTAATCAACAGTTAGGTAAAAAGTATTGGATCTGACTCTGCATTGGCAGATTTCTTCTTCTTCTTTTTATAATTTTTGCCCATTTGGCATAGCCAAAGTTTTGTTTTTTTGGATCCTTGTCAAATAATAAGTCATATTTAAATAACATTTGAACTTTTGAACTTTGTGTTTTCTAGAAGGCCGGTGGTCATAGTTCCATGTTCCCCACAATCATGTTGACCGGTTTACCAGATGGAAACTACAAGCACGAGGATGTAGCAAAGCTGGTCTGGGGTTATTTCCCGAAACAGAATCTTGAATCTCTGTACTACAACGTGACGGTCTTACCGCTGCAGAGGAGGGTAAGGAGTAGAAAGTGAAGACTGTTAAAGGAAACAAACATTATTATGATTTTATTAACTTATCTTTCCTCTCTTCACCTCCAGGCCTTTGTGTATTTCCCTGACTGGACTTCATGCAGCAAATTCCTCCGAGATCACATCACAAATGCGGTTCCTGTCAAAATCTCACACTGCATGCTCAGTGTCCACTTCATCTTGGAACAAATGAATCCTGAATCCAGTGAGGTATGAAACGGTGGGAAAACACTAAAGGGCACACTCTGGGCTGTAACTGTGTCACGAACACAATGGGAAAACCCCCAAAATTTTAAGACATTTGGAGAACAAATATCGGTGTGAAATGTTAAAATGCAGATATCATTTAAAAATGTCACTGACAGTCTGTGACTTGTAATCTTTTGCAGGAAAAAATGTACAAAACTCTGATGAAGTTGAGCAACGCTGTAAGTCATGAATCACAATCTTTTGATGAGCAGCTCTACATTTTTCATCTTTGGCCCTGAACATCAACTATTTCCTTCTCTTCAGGGAGTCCCAGAGGAAAAGTCTCTGGAGGAGCGCTTGCTGTGTGTGGAGATTTCTGAGGCGTCTGTGGAGGTCATCAGGATGGTCATGGAAATGGTGGCATCCATTGCAACCTTTGTCAACTTCCTGCCGCTCGCCAACAGGGTACAAGAACAAAATTCTGTGGCTTTTGTTGCCCCTGTCCAAACTTTCATGGAACGTGTTGCAGGCATCAAATTCAGAAAGAGTTTATATTTAGAAAAAATAAATATATAAATATAAATAAATAAGTTTCTCAGTTTGGACATTACATATCTTGTAATAAGTTCTGTATCCCATTGAATATAAGTCAAAAAGGTTATGTCCTAAATCTTTTGGTATCAGGGTTATACAATGGATTCATGCTTGTTGCTGGTCTTTCTGTATGTTGCTTTTGTCTTGTCATTTCCTTAATTTCTTTCTCATCTTCTGTCTTCACACGCTTTTTGTCCATGACTGTCGTTCTACCTCAGATATGTGTTGAGATGGCTGACTCCAGCGGCGTAACACAGGTGGTGGAGAAATACAACACTTACTCACCGAAATCTTTAAAGAAGCGCACAGTTTGGTATGAATGAGTCTTTTTAACAGTTTGGGGTATAAATTTCTGAATATGAATCAATCCTCACACACCTAAACTGACCAACTCCTTCTGTTTTTCTCTCCAGGAGTAAAGTTAAACATTGTGAGACGTAAGTATATCACTTTGACATTAATTCTTGTACCGGTTAAGGTTTTGTGAGAACAACCTTGTTGTCTTTTGCAATTGACTCTTTTTTGTGTTTGTAATTTCAGTTTGAAGGGCCTGAAACAGCGTCTACAAGATTCTAGTGAGCTCACAATAAAGTTTGAACTGTGCACCACTGATGTGGAAGCCCCACCTGTCAAATGCTCCTCCAGAGCAAGAAAAAAGAAGCAAGGGGAAAAGATTAAATCAGCAGCAACTGTCAAGGTATCAATGGGGACTGATCTGGAGCCGCTTAAAGAACAAGCAAAAGCCATAGAGGGTGCAGTGGCAAAGTCTGACCACAAAGTGTCAGCAGAGGGCATTGCTGCAAAAAGTGTTGAGTCAGAGACAAAACTAGAAACATCATCAGAGATGCATCCTCCTCAGGAACATGGAGAAGAGATAAGCCAAGCTCAAAATCTGGAGATTAATGTTAATATCAGCACACTCAAAGACCAGAAAATGAACAAAGAGGAAGGGAAAGAAGATGATGCTGACAAATGCATAGAGGATAAGGAAGATGAGAATGACAGTGAAAACTACCAAATCCTCAATTCATGCGACGATCGAGCAGAAGAACAGATGGATCATGGGGACCAAGACACCATCCTGGTCCAAGATGACAGTTGCGCGGTAAAGCAACTGTCTGAGGAAGATGCAAATCCAAAAATTGACAAAAGTGATGATAAATTCTTTGATTCTAGAAAAGATGAGATACCATCAAACAGGAGTGGTGACCCTGCAGCACCCAAAAAAGAAGAGACAGAGAAATCACCAAAGAAACAAGACAGAGAAGCAGAAAAATATGAGACACAGACGAAGAAGGATATCACTGCAGGAGTTTCTAAAGACGACAAAGAGGCCACTGAGGAGATGGTGTATGAGATCGTAGATTCTGGCTCATCTGAGTCCACCAAATCCCCAACCAAGCCCTCGTCCTCCGCTCCTTCACTGTCTACTGGAATCCCCTCCTCCCCTGGTCAGAAAACACAACAGAGTAAGACAACATCTCCATCCAAAGCATCAAATACGGCATCCTCTGGTCGGAGTACCCGATCATCCTCCGCTGCACGTGAAAGGGAAAAGATAACATCAACAGCAACTGTCGAGGTATCAATGGAGACTCATCCAAAGCCACTTAGAGAAGAAGCAAAAGCCACAGAGGGTGCAGTGACAGCATCTGACCACAAGGCCTCAGCAGAGGGCACTGCTGCAAAAACTGAGACAGAAATAGAAACATCATCAGAGAGGCATCCACCTTCTCAGGAACAAGGGGTAGAGTTGAGCCAAGGCAGGAGTCCGGACATTAATGTTAATGTCAACACACTCCAAGACCAGAAGAAGAGCAAAGAGGAATGGGAAAAAGATGATGCTGACAAACATATAGAGGACAACAACGACATTGAAAACTACCAAATTCTTGATTCACTTGATGATCAAACAGATGAACAGACTGATAATGGGGACAAAGACGACAACTCGCAAATCCAGCAAACTGGACCTGAACATGGTCAGACTGTTGGCGATGCAGGAAAAGCCCGCCCAGAGGAGGACAGTGAAATGGAAATAAACAGTCCTTTCCAAGTGCTAGACAGTGTTACTGAAGACCAAGCAGCTATGAGTCAAGAGGACAGTCACCTAGTCCAAGATGACGATTCCACATTAAAGCAACTTTCTGAGGAAGGTGCAACTCCAGTAGTCAACAAATCTGAAGGTAAAGATGCAATAGGTAAAGAACAAGAGACAAATGACAAAGATCATTTCCAAGTGTTAGATACATGTAGTGTACAAGCTCTAGGGGACAAGGGAGATGGGGAGAATAAAAACATAAAGAAAAAGAGGTCAAACTAGTTTCAGCAGAATCCTGCAAAGCTTCCAAAGATGTGAAAAACTCCTGATGACCGAATCCTAAATGAAGACCAACCTCTCCAAAACCGTGACGACAAAGACCATGACAGTGATGTTACTGAACAAGAAACCTTTGAGATATTGGATTCAATTGATGATCAGACTCCAACAGAAGATGATGGCCAAAAACATGAAACTGACGAGATATCTAAAGAAGAAGTTAGTCCCAGAGAGGAAGACCAAGACTCATATCAGGTAATTGATTCTTTGGAAGATCAACCAACGACTACAGAGCCTGAGTCAGAGACTGACAACAAGGGGAAAAGGACCAAGAGAGGAGAGGCAACTGCTACAAAAGATGATAGTCCATCAAAGAGGAGCGGTCCTACTACCAGAGCATCTAAAAGTAACGAGACAGAGAAATCACCAAAGAAAGAGGACAGAACAGTCAAAAAATATGAGACACGGACAAAGAAGGATACCACTGCAGGAGTCAAAGCGATCAAAGAGGCCCCTGAGGAGATGATGTATGAGATAGTAGATTCTGTTGAAGACGAACCAGTTCAAGAGACTGCCACCACAGAAAGGTCTGGTAGAAGAAGGAGTACTAGAGGAAAGAAGGAGAAAATTACATTGAAATCCACAGAAGTGTCTGAAAAACCTGTCGAGGATGAGGAGGCTACGTACAAGATTTTAGACTCTGTGGAGGAAGAGACTGCTGATGATGAACCGATCGCCACAAGAAGATCTACCAGAGGAAAAACAGAAAAAACAAGTAAGGACACACCAACAAGAACGAGGCAAACTCCTGCCAGAGAGTCGCAGGAACAAAACCAGGAAACGCCAAAGAAAGGAGAAAGAGTCCCTCCGAGACACAGTACACCAACAAAGAAGAGTGACGTTGTTGTAGGAGAACTAAGTGAGGAGGTCACCTATGAAATGTACGAGGACAAGGCTAAGGATGATCAGCCCACTACAGGAGGAAAAAGAAAAAGGGGACGACCAAAGAAAGAGGTTAAAATGACAAAAAAAGACATTGTAACATTAAAGAAGGGAGACGCATCAGAAAAAGTGGTCGAGGAAGAAGAGGCGACATATCAAATTCTTGATTCTGCGGAGGACGAGACAGTTGATGGTCAGCCTCCATCAGAACAATCAAGAAAGAACGCCACATCTTTAATGGGATCAACTAAAAATGAGGAGGAAGAGCCAATGTATGAGATCGTAGATTCTCTGGAAGATGATCAAGAAGAGCCAAATACCACTGAGGTGTCTGATGGAGGGAGGAAGAAAAAAAGTGATGAAACTCCTGCAAAAGAAGAGGCATCAACCGACAAAGAAGACACACCAACGTGTGGTACCACAGTTGTGGAGGGGTCTGAAAAACAGAGTCTGTATGAGACAGTTGATTTAGAGGAGGTACATGATGATCTATCTGCTGCAGAAGATTCTGCTGTTGGAAAGGAGGAGCGTACATCCAAAACAGACATCAAGAAAGAAGATAAATCAACAACCAAGTCCAGGCGTGGTACTGCAACACAGGAAGAGGAAAAGAAACAAAAATCACCTGAGAAAAACAATCCAGCGAGCACTCTGGTGAACCTGGACGAAGTGAGCGAGGAGGAGGAGGATTACCCTGACGACACAGCAGAGGAGGAAGAACTGAGGAAAAGGCAAGCCGCCACAAAAGAGAAGCAGTTTGCCAAGGAGAGGGAAGCGAGGAGGACCATGGAGAGGGAAAAGACGAAGACCAGGGACAGAGAAAAGGGGGAACAAATGAGCCAGAGCAGTAGCAGGAGCAGCAGCAGAGGAGGAGGTGACAGGGGAGGGACGAGGAGGACGAAGGAGAGGGGGAGGGAAAATGAGGAGGAGGGGGAGGTCGACACCAAAGAACTGGTGACTCTGGATGAGGTTGGAGCAGATGAGGCCGGGGAGGAAAGAGAGCCGGAGAGCCAAGAGTGGGATGAGGAGATCACGGAGGGAGAACTGCAGGCGCTCGTCACTCTGGATGAGTTTGTAGAGGAAGAGGACGACAAAAAGACGGAGCAAAGCACGCCAGAGACCCGCCCACTCCTCCAGGAGGACGAATCAGTCGACTCCTTGAACCCAGAGGTAAAGATCAAGATTTGAACGTGTGCAAGTTTTATTTTTGGGAAATAAAGGGAAATAATTCTGAAACAAACAGAAACAGACGCTAAAGACCTCTTGTGTCTGTTTTCAGACTTTGGTGACTTTAGATGAAGCAGGCGGTGACAAGGACGAGGAGCCGGACGAAGAGCAAGCTGAGGAAACATCAAGATCTGCTAAACGCAAACACGACGGTGACACAGGTGTGTTTTTCTGTCAGTGCATGGTAAAGTATACTTACACAGCTATGTTTGTATTAAACCCACGAGAGGAATGATTGAAAGAAAAGTACTGCCTCCTTTGTACCCTCCAAAATAAGAGCCTCTCCTTCAAACCAAGCGTTTTGTCTTCTCCTTTAGAGGAAAATATGAACTTTGTGACGGTAGATGAGGTGGGAGAAGTGGAAGAGGAGGAGGAAAAGGAAGCGGTAACAACAAGGACAAGAGGCCGAGCAAAGAAGAGAAGCAGACAGACCCCTGGTAACACACACGTCTATATCTTTAATACAACTACAATCTAATCTGTAGACACACAAACTGAAACCTTGTTCGCTCAATTAATTCTTTGTCTCTGACCACAGTGAGAAAATCAGCCAGAGGGAAAAAAGTGAGCACAGAAGAAGAGAAGGAAGCAGCTGATGTACCGCCTCCCACTTCACTCGATGCCTCCTCATCATCTGACAAAGACCCGTCGTCATTGAGTGACGGCCAGCAGGAGGTCCAGAAGACAGAGGTGGAATCGGCGAGCCAAACCGACGTTGAAGCTGCCTCTGCTGGGCATGAGCTGCAGCCGGAGCGCCCTGAGAACCAAACAGTGGAGGAAAGACAGAGCAGGGCGGACATTAAAGGTACAGAGAGCTGAAAGGACAGACGTTTTATTCTTTAGTTTGATCGTACCATCCACACTGAGTTGGTTCATCTGTCTGAACATTTCCTCCAAAGTGGATAAAAGTGTTGATACTTGTTCTACATTCAGGGCTGCAGATAGATTATTTCTTGACATGGTTGTCCTTCAATGATTTGTGGATCGTTGTTTCCTTCTCTTTTTTAGTTGTGAGTAAACGGAGGAGTGAGCTCGTCGGACCAGAACCAAAGAGATCTCGTTCTCAGTCTCCTTGTGTCGCCGCTGACTTCAAAATGCCGACATTCAAACCCAACAACCCCCTCGGTGAGACACGCACCAACACTCTCATTTTATTTTAAAGCGTCATGAGATGCAAATATTTAGTCACATCTTCTCGTCCTGTTTCACTTTGTCTCCCTCTTCAGGTCAGGAGTTTATCGTCCCCAAATCGGGGTATTTCTGTAACATCTGCTCCGTTTTCTACGTGAACGAGAACACCGCCAAGGAGCTCCACTGCAGCAGCCGGAGACACTACGACAACCTGCAGGTACACACAAACACACGCACACAATTTGAACACATTGAAAACACACTTTGTCTTACGTTGTTTGTTTTCTGTTTTCAGAAACATTACAAGAAGCTCAAACAGAAACCATCAAGAAGTTCAACGCAAAGTCCTCAAGACTCCATCTCTGATTGATCCGACTTCACTGATTTTTGTTAAATATGTGTAAAAATGTAAAACTGGAAACGTCTGCAGAGGCTTTATTTCAATGATCAACGTGTAAAATAAAGCATGTTGGTTATTTTTTTTGGAAGGTATTAAATTATACATCTACCATCATACGTGTATTCTAGCACGGATTGATCATCATCATCATTTTACTTCTTGTCACACCCTCTTCTTCTGTAGTGATTTAACGGCACCTGGACTGAAACTTGGCGCCACCAGCACCTGCTTCTATTTTCTACACATGCAGGTTTTAAATGGCACATATTTGATTAAACTCTATTAAATCCTGACAAATGTGTGTTTGTACGTAAACATATTAGTTTGTGTTACTCAGAGAAAATCATATTGACACATTGTTGATTTAATCCTCACAAAATCACTTCTTCAAACAGTGGTACAGTATGCTTATTTCTGTTGTACAGTTTGTTTCTGTAAATCAAATTAAAACCTCATGATTTCTGAACACTTCATGAACCACTAAATAAATTGTAATTATTTAAAAAAATTTGTCTTCGTGCTGTCGAGCTTTCCTTGTGCTCTTTGTCTGGCCATCGGGTGAAATGTGTTATTTAAGATAGGATAAACGCTTAAAAAACTCTCAAATGACTCTAAATTTGCCCGTAGGTGTCAATGTATTTGTAATAATTTCGAGGTTTGGACTTGGCATTTGGAACATAAACATGGACGCAATATCTGTGATGTAGTATCCATCGTCAAGCCGTTATGACAAAACATGGATCACAGGTGGAGCTGAGGTGGGCTGAATGATGCCTGGTTGCTCAAACTCTGTCAATCAAAGCATCCACACTGTTAATTCTGCACAACTTTAAGCCTTAATATAATCTGAACAGGTGAGTTGTATATAAATTCACCCTCAGTACAGTTGTCATGAACGGGGAAATTAGCTATAGAGACCAAAACTGCTTTTTGTACCAGGCTGTAAACATGTTTATTTCTGCTGTGAAGTTGGACATTTTAACATGGGGACTTACGGAGACTGACTCACCTCTGGAGGCAGCCTCAAGTGGACGAGAAGATGCACTTTTTAATAAATTTGAATCACCACAACAATGAGAAGTCCTTGAACATGAAGTTGAGGAAATGTGCATTGAAACTAACAGCATATGGAAAGCGAGCCAGTTCAAATATACACAACTTTCAACATGTTAATAAATGCATGACTCCCTTCAGGTTTGCGCCTTGCAAAGATAACGATTAAATGAATATTTTTGGTTACTTACCTTAACTGTTCCTCATTAAATTATTTAGACATCTTCACTAACGACAAAGGCAGCACAACAGCACAATGCATCAACATTATCCAAACATAAACCGCCTACAAAATATTTTAAAACCCTCCTGGATTAACTGGAAGTCAACATCAAAAACTGGGGGGGAAAAGAATAATTTAGACTTTTTAGAGATTTATGGCTCTCACAGGATGGTGGCACTACAAACATATATTTTACTGCACAGTGAGTACCTTCACTTTAATACTTTAAGTACATTTAGTTGAATACAGAACTGAATCTGAACACTTCTTCCATCACTGCTTTTAATGGTAATATTCAGCTGACATCCCATGACCAAGAATCTGACTCAACAGCTGATACCAGTAGGTGGCAGTAGGTCCTACTGGGCTGGTTCAAGTCCAGCACCGACCTCAGTATGGAGCATGGACTGGTAGCTGTTAGCCAGCCCAAGTGCTTCTGGAATTTCCCCATTGAGTGATTCATAAATGAAATCTTCCCCTTGTACAGCAGTTAGAAAGAAATTAACCACAAATAAGAGGCAGCCAGAAAATATCACATTTTGTGACACTAGAGGGCAATTCTGAAAAGTTGGAATTAATTTTTCCATTTCATCAACACAAAAACAAATAAAAAATAATTACAGTTTATTTAGAACATATTTATTTAGGTTAATGAACAGTGATCAGAAATCACGTGAGACGCGAGACTCTCGTGAGGTTTTAATTTGTTTTACAGAAACAGAACAAACTGTACAACAGAAGTTAAGTCAACATACTGGACCCTTCTTTGAAGACATTGTGAGGGTTGAATAAACAATGTGTCAAATACATCAAAATGATCTCTGTTAACGCTAATATTTTTAATAAGAGTTTAATTAGAAAATAAAAGTTTCCAAAACAAGCAAAGGAAAAAAAAACATCCCATAACATAATGTACTTTGACCTTTACATAAACAATTATTCACATGAAATATTCTCCAAAACTAATAACAGGAAGAAGCCACCTTCAGACTGTCGTCAAGAGAGACAAAATGTTTGTTAGCGTTTGTGTCATGGTTAACAAAATGATGATCATGTCGCCTCACATGATCCGTCAGTGACAGGAAAATACTTTGACCTTGTTGAAGATTTGAGTCTCAGCTCCTTTTATGTGATTTTAAATACGAGTTAACGAGCTCTCAAAGTAACAGTTCGTCTTTCAGAAGGTGCTACATGTTGCATCAGAAACGAAAGCTCTGTTTAAGCTCAAGGAACTGAAGCGTCCTCTACTGATTTTGTGCCGTAAAGCCATCGAGATCGCAAATTTAGAGCCGATTTTTTTTACTGTTGGATCACTGCAGGAGACACGAGACGATGTAGTAAACATCAGTTTTCATCACACTTTAATGTACGACTTAAAGCGACAAAAAAAAACAAACAGGAAACGCTTACAGGTTTATTTTCAACTCATTTGTAGTAATTATACGTAAGAGGAAAAGAGTTAGCGAACTCATATATGTAACCGCCCATGTTTCCATTTTCTGCATGACTGTCGGCGGAGAAAGGCACCAAAAACCGAAAGGGTCACTCCGGGCTAAAACATATAATAGTAGATTTTATAAGAAAAATAACCAACATGGTTTATTTTACACGTTGATCATTGAAATAAAGCCTCTGCAGACGTTTCCAGTTTTACATTTTTACACATATTTAACAAAAATCAGTGAAGTCGGATCAATCAGAGATGGAGTCTTGAGGACTTTGCGTTGAACTTCTTGATAGTTTCTGTTTGAGCTTCTCGTAATGTTTCTGAAAACAGAAAACAAACAACGTAAGACAAAGTGTGTTTTCAGTGTGTTCAAATTGTGTGTGTGTGTTTGTGTGTACCTGCAGGTTGTCGTAGTGTCTCCGGCTGCTGCAGTGGAGCTCCTTGGCGGTGTTCTCGTTCACGTAGAAAACGGAGCAGATGTTACAGAAATACCCCGATTTGGGGACGATAAACTCCTGACCTGAAGAGGGAGACAAAGTGAAACAGGACGAGAAGATGTGACTAAATATTTGCATGTCATGACGCTTTAAAATAAAATGTGTGTTGGTGCGTGTCTCACCGAGGGGGGTGCTGGGTTTGAATGTCGGCATTTTGAAGTCAGCGGCGACACAAGGAGACTGAGAACGAGATCTCTTTGGTTCTGGTCCGACGAGCTCACTCCTCCGTTTACTCACAACTAAAAAAGAGAAGGAAACAACAATCCACAAATCACTGAAGGACAACCACGTCAAGAAATAATCTATCTGCAGCCCTGAATGTAAAACAAGTATCAACACTTTTATCCACTTTGGAGAAAATTAGATGAGATGAACTACCAGCTTGGTACACTCAAACTAAAGAATAAAACGTCTGTCCTTTCAGCTCTCTGTACCTTTAATGTCCGCCCTGCTCTGTCTTTCCTCCACTGTTTGGTTCTCAGGGCGCTCCGGCTGCAGCTCATGCCCAGCAGAGGCAGCTTCAACGTCGGTTTGGCTCGCCGATTCCACCTCTGTCTTCTGGACCTCCTGCTGGCCGTCACTCAATGACGTAGACGGGTCTTTGTCAGATGATGAGGAGGCATCGAGTGAAGTGGGAGGCGGTACATCAGCTGCTTCCTTCTCTTCTTCTGTGCTCACTTTTTTCCCTCTGGCTGATTTTCTCACTGTGGTCAGAGACAAAGAATTAAATGAGCGAACAAGGTTTCAGTTTGTGTGTCTACAGATTAGATTGTAGTTGTATTAAAGATATAGACGTGTGTGTTACCAGGGGTCTGTCTGCTTCTCTTCTTGGCTCGGCCTCTTGTCCTTGTTGTTACCGCTTCCTTTTCCTCCTCCTCCTCTTCCACTTCTCCCACCTCATCTACCGTCACAAAGTTCATATTTTCCTCTAAAGGAGAAGACAAAACGCTTGGTTTGAAGGAGCGGCTCTTATTACACTGACAAGACTTATTGGGACATTTAAGATTTACACCTGCGCTCTTTCACAAGACAAAATATCTTCAGTGAAAATTTGTTTGAAGCCACATGATCACTTAAATTGATATAGTCATTATAATCATTCCTCTCCTGGGTTTAATACAAACATAGCTGTGTAAGTATACTTATATACGGCTATACCATGCACTGACAGAAAAACACACCTGTGTCACCGTCGTGTTTGCGTTTAGCAGATCTTGATGTTTCCTCAGCTTGCTCTTCGTCCAGCTCCTCGTCCTTCTCACCGCCTGCTTCATCTAAAGTCACCAAAGTCTGAAAACAGACACAAGAGTTCTTTAGCGTCTGTTTCTGTTTGTTTCAGAATTATTTCCCTTTATTTCCCAAAAATAAAACTTGCACACGTTCAAATCTTGATCTTTACCTCTGGGTTCAAGGAGTCGACTGATTCGTCCTCCTGGAGGAGTGGGCGGGTCTCTGCCGTGCTTTGCTCCGTCTTTTTGTCGTCCTCTTCCTCTACAAACTCATCCAGAGTGACGAGCGCCTGCAGTTCTCCCTCCGTGATCTCCTCATCCCACTCTCGGCTCTCCGGCTCTCTTTCCTCCCCGGCCTCATCTGCTCCAACCTCATCCAGAGTCACCAGTTCTTTGGTGTCGACCTCCCCCTCCTCCTCATTTTCCCTCCCCCTCTCCTTCGTCCTCCTCGTCCCTCCCCTGTCGCCTCCTCCTCTGCTGCTGCTCCTGCTACTGCTCCGGCTCATTTGTTCCCCCTTTTCTCTGTCCCTGGTCTGCCTCTTCTCCCTCTCCGTGGTCCTCCTCGCTTCCCTCTCCTTGGCAAACTGCTTCTCTTTTGTGGCGGCTTGCCTTTTCCTCAGTTCTTCCTCCTCTGCTGTGTCGTCAGGGTAATCCTCCTCCTCCTCGCTCACTTCATCCAGGTTCACCAGAGTGCTCGCTGGATTGTTTTTCTCAGGTGATTTTTGTTTCTTTTCCTCTTCCTGTGTTGCAGTACCACGCCTGGACTTGGTTGTTGATTTATCTTCTTTCTTGATGTCTGTTTTGGATGTACGCTCCTCCTTTCCAACAGCAGAATCTTCTGCAGCAGATGGATCATCATGTACCTCCTCTAAATCAACTGTCTCATACAGACTCTGTTTTTCAGACCCCTCCACAACTGTGGTACCACACATTGGTGTGTCTTCTTTGTCGGTTGATGCCTCTTCTTTTGCAGGAGTTTCATCACTTTTTTTCTTCCTCCCTCCATCAGACACCTCAGTGGTATTTGGCTCTTCTTGATCATCTTCCAGAGAATCTACGATCTCATACACTGGCTCTTCCTCCTCCTCATTTTTAGTTGATCCCGTTAGAGATGCAGCATTCTTTGTTTGCTTGTCATCGTTTTTAGAAATGTTCCCTTTACTCAAATTCTCAGACTGTTCTGATGGAGGCTGACCATCAACTGTCTCGTCCTCCACAGAATCAAGAATTTGATATGTCACCTCTTCTTCGTCGACCACTTTTTCTGATGCGTCTCCCTTCTTTAATGTTACAATGTCTTTTTTTGTTTTAACCTCTTTCTTCGGTCTTCCCCTTTTTCCTGCTCCTGTCGCTGGCTGATCATCCTTAACCTTGTCCACCACAGAGTCAAATATTTCATAACTAACATCCTCACTTAGATCTCTTACAACATCACTCTTTGTTGGTGTACTGTGTCTTGGAGGACTCTTTCTCCTTTCTTTGGCGTTTCCTGGTTTCGTTCCTGCGACTCTCTGGCAGGAGTTTGCCTCGTTCTTGTTGGTGTGTCCTTACTTGTTTTTTCCGTTTTTCCTCTGGTAGATCTTCTTGTGGCGATCGGTTCATCATCAGCAGTCTCTTCCTCCACAGAGTCTAAAATCTTGTACATAGCCTCCTCATCTTCGACAGGTTTTTCAGACACTTCTGTGGATTCCAATGTAATTTTCTCCTCCTTCTTTCCTCTAGTACTCCTTCTTCTACCAGACCTTTCTGTGGTGGCAGTCTCTTGAACTGGTTCGTCTTCAACAGAATCTACTATCTCATACATCATCTCCTCAGGGGCCTCTTTGATCTCTTTGACTCCTGCGTTGGTATCCTTCTTCGTCCGTGTCTCATATTTTTTAACTGTTCTGTCCTCTTTCTTTGGTGATTTCTCTGTCTCGTTACTTTTAGATGCTCTGGTAGTAGGACCGCTCCTCTTTGATGGTCTATCGTCTTTTGTAGCAGTTGCATCTCCTCTCTTGGTCCTTTTTCCCTTGTTGTCAGTCTCTGACTCAGGCTCTGTAGTCGTTGGTTGATCTTCCAAAGAATCGATTACCTGATATGAGTCTTGGTCTTCCTCTCTGGGACTAACTTCTTCTTTAGATATCTCGTCAGTTTCATGTTTTTGGCCATCATCTTCTGTTGCAGTCTGATCATCAATTGAATCCAATATCTCAAAGGTTTCTTGTTCAGTAACATCACTGTCATGGTCTTTGTGTCACGATTTTGGAGAGGTTGGTCTTCATTTAGGATTCGGTCATCAGGAGTTTCCACATCTTTGGAAGCTTTGCAGGATTCTGCTGAAACTAGTTTGACCTCTTTTTCTTTATGTTTTTTATTCTCCTCATCTCCCTTGTCCCCTAGAGCTTGTACACTACATGTATCTAACACTTGGAAATTATCTTTGTCATTTGTCTCTTGTTCTTTACCTATTGCATCTTTACCTTCAGATTTGTTGACTACTGGAGTTGCACCTTCCTCAGAAAGTTGCTTTAATGTGGAATCGTCATCTTGGACTAGGTGACTGTCCTCTTGACTCATAGCTGCTTGGTCTTCAGTAACACTGTCTAGCACTTGGAAAGGACTGTTTATTTCCATTTCACTGTCCTCCTCTGGGCGGGCTTTTCCTGCATCGCCAACAGTCTGACCATCTTCAGGTCCAGTTTGCTGGATTTGTGAGTTGTCGTCTTTGTCCCCATTATCAGTCTGTTCATCTGTTTGATCATCAAGTGAGTCAAGAATTTGGTAGTTTTCAATGTCGTTGTTGTCCTCTATATGTTTGTCAGCATCATCTTTTTCCCATTCCTCTTTGCTCTTCTTCTGGTCTTGGAGTGTGTTGACATTAACATTATTCTCTGGACTCCTGCCTTGGCTCAACTCTACCCCTTGTTCCTGAGAAGGTGGATGCCTCTCTGATGATGTTTCTAGTTTTGTCTCGGTTTTTGCAGCCGTGCCCTCTGCTGAGGCCTTGTGGTCAGACACTGTCACTGCACCCTCTGTGACTTTTGCTTCTTCTCTAAGGGGCTTTGGACGAGTCTGCATCGATGCCTTGACAATTGCTGCTGAAGTTACCTTTTCCCTTTCAAGTGCCGCGGAGGATGATCGGGTACTCCGACCAGAGGATGCTGAATTTGATGCTTTGGATGTAGATGCTGTCTGTTCTGTTTTCTGACCAGGAGAGGAGGGGATTCCAGTAGACAGTGGAGGAGCATAAGTGGAGGACTTACCGACACTGGCCGTGGACGAGGGCTTAGTAGAGGATTTGGTGGGCTCAGATGGGTTTTTGGTCTCTTTTGGTGATGCAGAGCTTGAGCCTTTAGTCGATTTGGATGAGGATGAACAGGATGAGGAAGAGGAAGAGACTGAGCGCTTAGAATCAGTTGAAGACTTTGTTGAGGCCAGTTTGCCCTCAGATGACCGACCTGAGCCATGTCCCTCTCTTGTTCTCGAGGACTGCTTTGATGTGGAGAGACTTTCAGGCTCTGGACTTGTGTCTTCCACATCTTCACCAACCTCATCAACAGTGACAAAGTCATCCATGTTGAAACTTTGCTCATCAAAAAGATAAGCATCTGACGAAATTCTATCATTTGCAAAATTATCCTGAACCTGGATGGAGAACAAAGGAAACAATTACTGAGACAGTTTATAAATCAAGATTAAATTGTTGATCTCTTCATTTATTGCACACAATTGTAAGAATTTTACAGCCACATTTTGAGAAAAATCATACCAGGGTTGAGGGTCAAGGCAAAAAGAAGTATAACATTTGTGGGAGTAAAGCAAAATGCTATTTACCGTTCCTTGAGGCGTCTCTTCAGATGCTGCAGTTCTTGAGCTTGTGTTGCTTTTGTTGGTGCTCTAAAGAAAAGAGCATTTCAGTTTTGATTTAGTGATACATCAAATGAATGGGAAGACATTTATTGGGCAGGATTAAAGAGTAATGGAATGGACATGCACAATTTCAAAATTTCATGACACATTTCACAGACTGTACTGCTACAATCATTGTCTAAAGACACTTCAATTTCCTCAACTTTTACAGTGCTTTTGTGAACCATGAATGGAGTATGTGTAATGAGGATTTTGAGGGATTACACACAAAATACGCTCTTGCCAAATGTGGCCACGATTTGAAGTTTGGCCTTACCTCCTCCTCGCTCTGGGGTTTACTCTCTCGGGTGAGTCTGTACTGGTGAACCGCTGCCTTGAGCGCCTTGAAAATGTCTGTGTCAATCTGAGGGAGCTCTGCAAAGTTCTCTTCAGGCGTGAGTCCTGTGGCTGAGGGGACTGTGTTTCCACTGCTGACCGCAGAGGTAGAGGTCACATCAGCAGCAGAGTTCAAAGTTGTCAGTGACGCGTCTTCTCCCTTTGCTTTCTTCACATCTTCATTTGCCCCGGGACCAACGGTGGAATCCATGGCAGTCTGAGTTCCTGCTTTCTCAACGTCTTCATCCATTGCTACATCGCTAGCAGCGGTTGCACTTGGTCCTGCTGTAATGGGCTTAGATGGGGTGGACCCACCAGGGCCACTGGCTTGCAGGGCAGGTTGTGACCCATTATCTGAATGTTCAGGAGGAAGAGGCTGGGTTTGGCATTTCACAGTTGGGGGTTGAGTTGGCGTCTTGGCTTTAAAATTGACTGTGTCCGGTTCGAAGTGTATTGTGATCTCACTAGAGTCCTGTAGACGCTGTTTTAGGCTCTTCAAACTAAAATTAAAAACAGAAAATTGATCAGTTTCTTGAGCGACCTTGATGACCCAGTTAATCACAGTGCATCAAAATGCACTCATCACAGTAATTATTCATGGTTTTGCAACTTAAACATGTTATTTTTCTCTTTTAACCTGGACAAGATCAATAAGTGATACACTCACCTCTCAAAACGCTGAACTTTAATCCTGACAGAGAAAAAAGTTGAAAAATATGTTGGTCAATTTAGGTGTGAGGATGGGGGATAAAAATAAATAAATAAGAGGACACATTCATTCATACCAAGTTGACTGTTTAGTGGGGTCCCGTGACACAGTTTTGTATTTCTCCACCACCCGTTTTACTCCACTGGATTCAGCCATCTCAACACATATCTGAGGGAGAAAGACAGTCATGGACACAAAGAGTGAAAGGAGAGAATGAGAGAGAGACAAGACAAAAGTAACAAACAAAAGCTTGCTGTGCATATCACCTCATCAGCCAACACCATGAAGCAACCAACGCCAGAGTCCAAGCCAGTCGGTCAATCCCAGCTTAGTTTAGGATACATTTAGCTCGGTGGTTGCCCCTGCCTCGCATCACTCTTGGCTAACGTTAGTATAATGCAGTCACTAGTTACTCGCCTTTGCTTTGTAAACATAACATAATTCATTGTTGGCTAAAGTTATATCATGGCAGAAGTCTGAATGAAACTCCACAAAAATGACTGCCATCGGCACGCACAATCCCACTTTTACTTTATAGATATATAAAATCTCGACATCCAGCAACCGTATAAAAAGAAGGTAATGTTACTGTCTTACCAAATCAAAGTAAACATTCAAGACCTTCATATATGAAATGTTTTAAGACCTTGAAACTACAGTTAATTCAATGTTTAGACCTGCAAATTCACAGACGTGGTGGTTCTCCCAACACTTAAATGTAAAAAGTGCAGGTGTTTGTGTTCTCGTACCCTGTTGCCGAGTGGCAGGAAGTTGACAAAGGTTGCAAGGGTTGCCACCACTTCCATGACCATCTTGATGACCTCCACAGACGTCTCAGAAATCTCCACACACAGCAAGCGCTCCTCCAGAGACTTTTCCTCTGGGACTCCCTGAAGAGAAGGAAATAGTTGATGTTCAGGGCCAAAGATCCAAAAACACAAAAAAGAGCGGCTAATCGAAAGATTGTGATTGACTTACAGCGTTGCTCAACTTCATCAGAGTTTTGTACTTCATCTCCTGTAAAAAGATTACAAGTCACAGATTGTCAGTGATGCCTTCAAAATTTTCTTCAGCTGTCCCAATTTGTGGGTGTACATGTTTGTATTTCTGTGCTTGTTTGTGGAGATCTCTTCTAATAACACTTTCTCCTGAAATGTCTACAGAAGAGAGGAATTATTTGCAGTATAAGAAAAATGCTTCTCTTCTAAAAGTTGATTTTCTTTCCCATCTTGATCCTGACACACTATTACAGCCAAGAGTGCACCATTTGGAGATTTTCGTTTCATACCTCACTGGATTCATGCTTCATGTAATCCAAAACAAAGTGGGAAGTCAGCCTGCAGTTTTTTATATAATACGGCTCTGCGTGAGGATCTCGGAGGAATTTGATGCATGAAGTCCAATCAGGGAAATGCACAAAGGCCTGGAGGTGATGAGAGGAAAGATAAGTTACTAAAATCATGATAATGTTTGTTTCCTTTAACAGTCTTCACTTTCTACTCCTTACCCTCCTCTGCAGCGGTAAAACCGTCATGTTGTAGTACAGAGAGTGAAGGTTCTGTTTCGGGAAATACCGCCAGACCAGCTTGGCCAAGTCCTCGTGCTTGTAGTCTCCCACTGGTAAACCGGTCAACATGATTGCGGGGGACTTGGAGGAACGAAGAATATGGCGAGCTTTCTAAAAAAGCACAATTTTCAAAGCCGGAAGTTAATTCACAGGAAATTAAAGGAACTAATTAAAGGAAAAAACAGCAGTATCTTAGTAAGGTGTTCGGTCAGAACAGCTTCAACATCAGTTTTCAAAATGGTTTTATGGTTTTTGGATGAACGGCATTTGAATATAAAAAATAAATAAATAAAATAAAACGTAAATTAGGTGAAGATACAGAGAGAAATGGGCTTACCTCAATGTCTGCCTTTCCTTTGGCTGTCAGGTAATCTTGTAAAAAAAAAAAAAAAGGAATATAGGCAAACACAGTCAACCTCACTGAATAAGTTAACATGGTACATTTGGTAGCATCAAACTTGTCACAATAATACTGAAAGATCAATAAATGGTCGCTCTTACTTGGGATGTTGAACCAAACACCTAGGATAGGGTACATGAAGGGACGAGATCTCATCGTGACCCAAAACGGTGCCGTGCTGCCCTGTGGAATGTCACATCTCGTTGGCACAATTACCCCAGGAACACAATCCTCGCTGTCTGGTACAGCGCCAGACAGTGCAAGATGTGGTGCTGCAAAAACAGAAAACGATCAAAATGTCAAGCTTAAATGTATTTGAAGGGTGAAGACAACGTTACGGAAGTTGAAGAATGACAGAGAAAACAGTGACTTACATAGTCCTGGATGCTTCTCGTGTGGTGTTTTCAGCCTGTGGACTTCGTATCCAGGGGGTCGTTTCAGGAGGCTGTACCAAACTCCAAACCGATCAGCATCGTGAAAAGACTCAAATTCTACAAAAACCTAGAACACACAAGCCCACAAATATACGTATGATTAACAGGAAGTCTTTTTTTTAAAAGTCACTTAAACTTCTTCTTATGTGTTTGTTCATACCTTGTTGAGGAGTGGCAGGTAGTTTCTGACAAATTGCATTTTTCTTATAGATTCCCTGAGGTCTCTGGCTTCAGTCACTGAAATGTTCTTGATGAAGACTGTTTTCAAACTGTCAATCACAGACTGCAACAAGAACAAAAAGTAATCATCCAAACCAAAATATTAAAAAAATGGACAGAAAGTTTTTCGATGTAAAAGAAGTTTCCTGTAATCCCTCACTGTTTTACATCATTGAAGATCATTTCCATCTTTTATTGTGTAAAAATGTGCAGTGTATGTGTGTTTTACTTACCATTTTCATCATCTTCATGATTTTTTTATAAAATTCAAACTGAAACAGAAAGATCAGTAGAAAAGTAGTCAGCATTGAAATGCAGTTTTCCATTTTCTGGGTTCTTAAATATAATGAGAATATAAAAATACTCAATAAAAACGGCATCACTTTCTCCAGCTTACCGGTGTCATTGGAATTCTGCCGGCCATTGCACGGATAGAGAGTGGAACCCCTTTGAAAAAAAAACCTTTCGTCGCAACACGAATTAACTGTTGCACATGTACTAATGTCGGCATTTGGATGATGGCCTGAGAGGAAAAAAAAACAAAACAGAAATAGATTTTTTTTTTACGCTCCACAGGATCAATAAAGCAAACCAACGCAGATTTATACCATGGTGCCTACCATGTGTGCCTGAGGAATAACATAGATGTTTTCATCTCTATATTGAAACCCAAATGGAATAAAGAGTCTTGCGAGTTCATCCTCTGTGTAGCTGCCACTGAAATACTTCGGCAGGGTTATGAGTATCTGCTTCTGACCGATTTGAGCAAACTGAAAGAAATGAAGGAAAGACAGTGTGAGGAGATAATAATGAAGGGTTTAAGTTTTAGGTGTTAGGGTTTAAGGTTATAGTTAAAGATCAAGACAAGTGCACTCATCAACAGTGTTTATAGCCCTTTTAAACTATTTGCTTATTATGTATCCAGTACTTTCCAGCAGTATATAACAATAATAAAAATAACAATAACCAAAGTTAATGGTGCTAAGATAAGATTATGTGCAAATAGTAATAATGTAATAAGTTTTTGACCTACTCTTGGTGAGAAGAGGATTTTGTGACTGAGGCACCCTATAAAAGAGAGAGAGGCTTTAAATTATTATCAAATGCATTATATTTGTGATGGATAAATTCGGCGTCTTCTTAGATTTCTCACCTATTTTTTCTGTCTTAATGTGATGTTCTGCCATCTCCCCCAAAGTCACATACCCTGTTAAAAGCAAAACATATTTGAATACAATATATCTTGAAAAATGCATTACTGTAAAACATTAAAGTTGGAAGATAGATCATTTTCACAGGACAGTGATGAGAGGACAAAGCTCAAATGGTAATATTCTTTTTCTTATTTTGAACAAATCCCATGCAAAGACCAAAACCAACAATTAATGTATCCTACTAACAAGTATTGTTATATTTTATTCCTCTGTGCCATGACTGTAGCAGCAATTAGCCTAAAGTTTGTTTAGGAACCCAATCATCCCAATGATGTGAGTTAATCGTTTGATTTGACCCTCCCAGGTAAAGTGTACCTCTCTGAGTTCAAGCTTCAAACATAATTCTTTGGTAATGGAACCTTGGCACCTGGAAAAACAATGGACTCTTTTCCAGTCAACCACTGATGCATTCGGCCCAATGAACTTTCCTCACATTTGTCATCAATCAGAACCTGGCTGCCTTCTGAAAGCAACTCTAAATTTGTCCAGACCATCACTAAAATCTAGGGAATCAAATCTGAAGTACAACTTGTTTAACTCCTCTGCATCTGTTGATAGGTCAGACTCATTGGGACTCAATGCCTCTTTTTTTCTTGCCCTCAATTTTCACCATAGATTTGATTTCCCTCCAGATGGTGTAAGAATTTCCATTCTTTAATTCATCCTCTATCCAACACAATACTGGTTTTGGTCTCTTCATGGGACTTCTCTACAAACACTGCAAAGCCACATTTGAACACATTTCACCGCCTATACTTTAAAATAGTCTCCTACATACCCTTTTGCGCTGTTTTTGCCTTCACCCTTCCAGCTGGATCAGCACCCGCTGAAGTTGCAGATTTCTGTGTGGTTGAGGCCATTTCTGCTTTGGAGACAATCTCTTTGTCTCTTGTTGGTTCACTAACAGTCTGGTTTGGTGATTTATCAACTTTGTCTGTCTTTTTCAGCATCATCACAGACTCTTTAACACTAGTTTTAGAGCTTTCAGATATAGGTTCTTGTGCAGTAGGCTCTGGGTCTGAGAGAGCGCTTTTCTGGACCTGCATTAAAGATTTCACAGAGGATTCTGTTGGCAGGGTCTGAACTGTACTGGTGGGTGGTTGACTATCACTGGGTGCTGAACTTTCTGTCAGTTTTTGCCCTTTGTCGTCAGCACAACTTCCAACTTCAATGGCCTCTGCCACTCCCGTTTCCCCAAGCTGCATTGGTTCAACATCTTCAGCTCGGTTGGCTTCATCAAGTTTTGCTTGATGCTTAGGTTCAATCCCTGTCACATTCGCTGCTTCAAGAACCTTGGCTGTGTCTTTCGGCACCACCACAGCGTCTTGAATCTTGGTTTCAGATTCTTTAGGCTTGAAATTCTCTATAACAGGGCAATTTTCTGAAGTTGTAGATTTGGAAGGCACACTAACAGCCTTTGCAGCTGTTTCTTCAACCTTTTCTTTTGCCACAGCTCCTGCTGCAGGCAACTTGTCCTCAGAAGTTTGGGGTTTCTGCATAGTTGAGGCCGTGTCTACTTTGGAAACCATGACCTTTGCTTTACTGACAACCTCTTTGCTTTTTGTTGGTTCAGTAACTGTACTGGTTGGTGGTTTAACAACTGCATCCTCCTCTTTCAGCATCATCACAGACCCTTTAACACTAGTTTCAGAGCACTCAGATACAAGTTTACATTTAGTGGGCTCTGGTTCTGACAGAGTGCTTTGCTGGACGTGTGTTAAAGAACTGACAGAGGATTCTGTTGGCAGGGTCTGAACTGTACTGGTTGTTGGTTGACTATCACTGGGTTTGTCTGCTGAATTTTCTGATGTCAGTTTTTTTCCTTTTTCGTCAGTACAACTTCCAACTTCCATTGGCTCTGCCACTTTACCTACTGTTTCCCCAAGCTGCATTTGCTCATCATCTTCAGCTCGGTTGGCTTTATCAAGTTTTGCTTGATGCTTAGGTTCAGTCTCTGTCACATTCAATGCAACAACCTTGGCTGTGTCTTTCCGCACCACCACAGCTTCTTTAACCTTTGTTTCAGATTCTTTAGGCTTGGAAGTCTCTACATCAGGGCAATTTTCTGAAGTTGCAGATTTGGAAGGCACACTACCAGCCTTTGCAGCAGTTTCTTCAACCTTTTCTTTTGCCACAGCTCCTGCTGCAGCCAACTTGTCCACTGAAGTTTTAGATTTCTGTGCAGTTGAGGCCATTTCTGCTTTGGAAGCCATGACCTTTTCTTTAGTGACAATGTCTTTGCATATTGTTGGTTCAGCAACGGTCATGTTCAATGTATCAATCTTGTCTGTCTCTTTCAGCACCACCAAAGATTCTTTAACACCAGTTTCAGATGTTTTGGGTATAGGTTTTTGTTTAGAGCCACCAGCTTTAAGCTGATTTTCTGAAGCCCTGGGCTTGGATCCTGAGGATGTTTTTTGTTTAACTGCTGCTTTTTTCACTGGTCGCTTTGCAGGCAACTTTCCTGTTTTTACCATTTTAGCCATCTGCTTGGTTGAGATGTTTTTTGCTTTGGAAACCAAGACTTTTGCTTTAGTAACAGTCATTAAGCCTTTAACAGATCCTTTAGGTGCAATCTTCTGATTTTTAAGCTTGCCTGTTGTGGCCTTTTGGGCCCCAGAGAGTAAAGGCCACTTATTTGGAGGCATGCTAGGAGTGGGAAGAAGAACTTTTCTAGTGGTAGTGATTTTTGTGGATGAAATGGTTTGAGGTCTAGAGGCACTGGATGATACAGGTTTGCTGTGAACAAAATAAAGTCACATGGGTCAAGCAGGAGAAATGGAAAGTCAAAATCATGGATTGAATGCTTTCATATGCTCTTCACTATAAGATAGTACTATCCTTCAAAAGATTAAATTCCTGGGATGATATTCCACGTGAGCATTTTTTTCTTTTTAAATTAACAATGAATGACATTACATACAGGGGATGGACACAATGTCATGTACATGATAGCTATACAGTTTTACAAACATAAAATCTCCCTTTGTGGAAGTAGTTTTGGACTGTAAAAACAAATACAAGTTAAAACCTTTCACCGCTGTTAAAAAGAGGTCAGTATGAAACATATCTTACTTCCAAGGAGGCTTCTTTTGATCCTTTGAGTCAGTCTTCTGGAAACAAACAAATTTATATTTGTTATGCATTTTTTAGATTTATCTCTTTACGAACACTGTGACCAAAACTACAGCAGACAAATACTGATATAATGGGACAGAGAGATAAAGACAGAATAAGTTGAATACCTTTTCTCTGACGACATTGACTGGCAGTCCTTTCACATCAAGGCTCTTTACGCCCCTCAGTTTCTTAGCATCTTCTTCTTTCTCGAAACACACGATTGCCTGCATGTGCATACCTTTGCATTAGTACAATCGTCAGGACCATCTACTCAATACAATCACATATGAAACATTAACAACTCACTTGATGTCTATAACTAACCAAGTCTTTAATTAAGGAGCTTTTCCAGACAAGGAGTTTAGACTGAATTAGAAGAATTGCTGCATTTATGCACTTTAAGTTATTTGGATTAATTTGCAAATCAGATATTGTGCAACAATCAATTTTTACAAAAAATTCTGTGGCTCCAGTTAAAAATAAGTGAAAACAGCTCAATAGTGGATTAGTGAGAATTTGGAGAGCTGGAAAGAGAATAGACACATCAAACTCAAAAACATAAACAGGTCACAAGGAGTTTTAGGGGTTTGATTCCCTTGTTAACTTGAGGAAAAACACATACAGTCTTCACTGCCTCTATACGTACCTCAAGTTTGGATCGAAACAGTAAAACTGACTTGGTTTTTCCAAACTGCTCCACGGCAGCAATCACATCGTTGTGAGAGAGAGAACTACGAATCCCTTCTAGTCTCACCATGGTTGGTGGTGAAGATTTGCCAGACTGAACAAAGAGAAAAACATACAGACATTTAGACCCCCTACACTGGTTGTCTTTTAGACAGAGAAAAATGGCTCTATGTTTAAAATGTCTAATAAAATCTTATCATCTGTCGTTTCAGGAAACATGATTGTTTGGTTTGTATGTAGCAAGTCTTAGATCAAAGCTATGGTTTAAATAAAAAGAATGCAGGAAGACAAACAGAAGAAGGGAGGAGATAGAAATAGTTTACCAGATGATAGTAGAGTATTTGTTGCCTAATTGCCATGGTACATTAATACACCAACCTTAGTCTTTGTAGAAGAACTTGCCTCGCTCTTCTGCAGGCTGGGCTTTCCTTTAGAGGCCTTTGTCAACAACACCTTCGTCTTTGCTGTAGAAGAGGTGGATGAGGAAGAGGCCATAGAAGACAACCTCTTTCCTCCTGCAGGGGTGGTAGATGAGGAGGGTTTTCCTCCTTTGGAAGAGGCAGATGATGATGACGATGAGGAGGATTTCATCTTGACTAGCTCAGCCAGTAAGACAGGAGCCAAAGTTTTAACCACAGTATCCAGGTCAGACTGTTTTGACAGAGACTGGACAGCTAGAGGGAAGAAGACAAACAGAGAGTCAGACAAAGTTGCAGTGTTATCTATAAAACTACATGAAAACACTCTTTGTATTTGTAGCTCAGGCACAGGTATGACCAGTACTAAGACAAGTCTTTAAACATGTTCTTGCAATTCTTGAACCTGATGTTCCAAGTAGTTTCTTGGCCAGTTTCTCTGCACTGCTCGACTTCTTTCGCTGAGGGGATGACGCCTCTGTGGACAATCGCCTCTCATGGCTTCTCCTTGGTGGTGATCGTCTCTCCTCACTCCTCCATGGTGGCGATTGTCTCTCGTCACTCCTCCTTGGTGGCGACCATCTCCCATCATTCCTCCTAGGAGATAATCGTCTGTCATTATCCCTCCTTGGTGAGGACCATCTCTCTTCTCTCCTTCTTGGTGACAGTCGTCTCTCAGGGCTTCTTGAACGTGGCCGATAGCGGGAAGAGGTTGGGTGGTCATGCCGTGGGGAGGGAGAACGCGAACGAGACCTGATAAAAGTATAGATGGAAACATTTTATAACTCAATTGATCTACTGATCATTTAATATAATGATGCCAATCAAACATTTCACAACTTTCTAGATTTCTAGACCAAGTTAAAAAGGCTAAAGTGAATGTTGACCTGAAAGCGTATCTGGAATTGTGCGGCGATCGTGATGGGCTACTGCGCCTCTCCCTTCTACCCTCTGAGCCATGGTGCCGACGGGGGCTGGGTGAACGGGAGCGGGAATGGGAGTGACTTCCACGGCTGGTTTTCTGGTGACGCTGCTGGGAAGTCTGTGCAGAGGATAAGGCCTGGGGCTTGGCGTCTTTACCTGCAGCCCTGAAGAGAGAAATGGATGAGAAAAGGTCAATGACAGTGAAGGACAATTTATAAAAATCAGCTCAAAACTAGTGTAGTTGATATGTGTCTGAAAACTAAAACCAGACAGACACTGCATAGATTCATACAAATCTTAAGCACCCCCAAAAAAAAAAAAAACCCTCTATTGATAAATGAAATCTGTGTCTATCCAATTTAATACAATTACCTGGGCTGAAGTATCTCACCATCCCAATCTGGATATCTGTAAAGAAGAAGAATTCAAACACACCTTAAAAAGCAATTT
Source organism: Miichthys miiuy (assembly GCA_036365135.1). Classification (NCBI taxonomy): domain Eukaryota; kingdom Metazoa; phylum Chordata; class Actinopteri; family Sciaenidae; genus Miichthys; species Miichthys miiuy. The sequence goes on along the minus strand of CM071625.1, from coordinate 4,325,654 downwards.
TTAAAAAAGAGCAAAAGGTACCGCAATTTGCCAACAAATGCCAAAGGTTTTTGCTTTTGAAGAACTTAAAACAATCACAGGAGCTACCTCAAAGAATATATTCTTTCTCTCCAACAATATTTTGGCACATCCCTGGTTGGTATCCCCAAAAAATGCACAATGACCATCAACACAATGGATCGAATTATTGGTAAAAGTTTTCAAAAATGAAAAAGACTGACCGATTTCGCAGTAATCTGCAGCTCTCAAGGTGAAGGTTGGTGTTCTGGTGGGAGAGCCAATCCTAGCAGTCAGAACAAACAACACACAGCTTTTAGATATGATCACCAACACAACTGCGATGTCCTTCAATATCTCATCTGCCATTTTTGTGATTGTCTGACAACACATTTTATTCAACATTACAGCAGCCTTAAAAAAACAAGTTCCTTAAACATTGTCCCATTGGTCCATTAAGTCTCTCAAGTCCAAGTGTACAGTTCCATTTCTCTGCTCTTGTACAAGTCACAGTTTATATTGATGGTATACAAACAAGCATATCTACAAAGGTAAAATATATTCATCTGGTTTCTTAGTCAATAGTAGTCATCCAAAAAACAGCTTGTGAGTGAGGAGCTAAGACATTAACAAACAGTAAATAAAAAGTTGACTTTATAGTAAAGGGCAACAATTCTCTGTTATAAAGTACAATAAATACAGAAGTGCCATTAACACAACAACTAAAATAAAAAAGTTCTTCTTCCTGAGTTCTTGATGGTGCATTGTCATCAAACAGTCAGCATCAAACAGTTTCCTGAGGTTTGGTGAAGGTCATCTCAGCAGATACCATCAAGTATGGATCAGGACAAAAACACAAAAACTGAGATATCTCAAGTAGTGGCAGATGATGTGTAAACTGGGGGAAGCTGGAGTGCCTTTATTTAATTTGCCAAAATAACATGTTTTCTCCAAAAAGGAGGAATCAATCACAGATGGACCAAAAAAAAAAAAAAGGAAATTTGTAGTAATTGTAATTAATTTTTTGGGCACAAAAAGGAGAAAAAGGGGAGCTTAGCTCCATAATAATATTGCCAAAAACTGATACACACCACCAAAAAGATTTAGATTTATTTAAAAAATCCAAACTGAGTATACTGTGGGACAAAGGCCAAAAAAAAAAAAAAAAAAAAAAAAAACAGCCGTCTTCATCCTCCTCTGATGCAGTTCTTCGGATTTGAAGATTCGTTCTTGTCTTCTAAATTCCATTTTCAACAACAATTATGTAACTTTCATTGTAAATATGACAATAGCTCTTACACATCAATGATCTTCATTTGTCTAAACTAGACACTGCAATTCTAAAAACAGTTTTAACAATTAAATGTACATGAAAATTGTAACCTTGAATTACAGTTAAACAATTAGATATGATTGGCATCATTGAAACATTTTAGTACAGAATATTACAGTAAATTGAAATCAATTAACAGAGTTAAACAATATCTTCCAACGTTTCCTATCCAAAGTTGTTTTTTTTGTTCAAAATGGTGCACAGTTCATATGTGGTGGCAGGCTTCTCTGTAGTATTTAATTCATTTATCAATTACTGATCCAGTTAAATTCAAATACATTAGAACAGTATTGCCCTTAGACTTTTTAATCAATTAAAGGCCCTCAGTAATTCTCCATAAAATTGGTATTTTACAATGAAAAAGAACAACAATTTTAGATAGGCTACTATGATAAACAACCAACAATTTCCTAAAGGTAGAGAGAAGAGAGTGCAGTCTTCCACTCACCTTCATATGAGTACATTCTTTGTTACACAGAGAACAGGTATGTGGAAAGATTCTCGGTGAGGCCGCTGCATAGTCATGCATCATGGCCAGCGTTGGCAGACCCTTGGTGACTGCCACCTTTGTTGGAGGCTGCCTGCTGGAAGGCGGCAGCGTCATATGATTGAAATTCTGGATTTGCTGAGGCAGCAGTGGAGGAATAACCATGGAGCGAGGATCATCAGGGAGAAACATCATACGCTGCATGGGCCGTGAGGCATCAGTGATGTTGGGGTTGAGAGGAGTAGGGGGAACCGGCTTTACTGCAGAAAACACTGGAGGCCAATTTGCTTGCCCCGGCTGCAACACTGACTGCTTCTGCATCTGCTGCTTCGATTGGTGCTCCACTGGCTGCTTCAGTTTCTGCTGCTGGGGTTGCTGCTTTTTTATCTGCTGAGGAACTGTTGACCCATGACCTTGAGTTTTACTCTGACCCTTAGTGCCGCTGTTGTTATTACTGCCAATGAGCACAAGGCCAGGTCGGCCAGGATGCACACCACGGAACAGTGGCGTGCAGGGTGGTTGGGTTTTCGACGTTGACTGGCGATCTGCCTCTGGTTCTTTAACAGGAACAGGTTTGGAGACTTCAGCCTTGAGAACTCTGAGGTCTGTGTCTTTTTTTGGCAGAACGAAAGAGCTGAGGTTTGCTTGAGAGGTCTGTAATTGTTTGGTCTGATCATGACTTGGGGGAGGTGCCGAGTTCAGTACTGGACTGTATGAAGAGCTGAGACTGGTAACAGAACTGGCCTGCTGTGAAGAACCCAAGGCACTGCTTTTCACAACTGTTGTATTTTTTTGCAGTGGTTCTCGAGTGTGTCGGCTACTACTAAAACTGTCCATCAGTAGCATACTTCCACTCCCACCACTGTTGGCTCTACTGACACTGGTTTTTCCGGTATCATCCACAACCCCTCCAGTATATTTGCCAGTATGTCCATAGTCAATCACTTTACTTGGCTGGAGAACAGATGATGATCCAGAACTACTCAAACTGTGACTGTCTCTTTCACTCACACTTTCAGGGTAGGATTTCGTCTGAACTGATGTTGTAGTTCTCTTAGCCTTCTGTATGCGGATTTGGCGCAAGATGTACGGCAGGTTAGCAGGAGTGATCTGGTCTTCAGGGTAGGAGAGGAGTTCTTCCAAGTCTTCTTTTTCAAGTCCAAAGTGCAGAAGGATGTTAGCTGCTGATTCAGAAGTGTACTTGGGTCGAGTGGACTCTGGCACTGGACGGTCATAATTACCTAATCCAGGAATGGACTGCATATCACGTGGTCTTTCAATGGGGGGAAAGAATCTGTCGTCTCTACCACTTGCATTATTAGATGAAACAGGTGATGAATAAAATTTCGAGTCATCAGCAGTGGGTCTTTTGTAGTTCGAGGACCAGTCCAAGGAGGTACCACCACTTTCAATGTCTGAATGTCTATGTCCTAGAGCGGCAGAGGTTGAGGACATTGGGTAGGAGGACACCATCCCAGTGCCCGAAGAGTGAAACTCATGCCTTTGAGTGCTGGTAAAGCGAGAGTCCTGGTCTAAGGGATGATGCACTGGTTTGCCAAGAACTCTCACCTCCTCTCTGGCTCTGCTAATATGCATATCTATAGACCTCTCCAAGTCCTTATCAATGATGGCCCTTCCCTGTTCAGGCCTGTAGCTCATTGACTGAGACGACAACGACGATGATGGTATTCCCCCAGAAGTGTCAGGAATCAAAGAGGAACCTCCTGAAGAACCAAAATTGGACACAGGTCCCAGACACGATGACCTACGTTGGTCCCTCTCTGCCTGCATAGTGGGGTGTCCATACTGGCCCTGGGTAGAATTTTGGTTCCCCGATGCATAGGGGTTATACAGCGGATGGGACATGGTGTTTGCAATCTTCAGAACGTTAAGGAGATTGATGGCTGCAGCAGTCGGGGAGGGAGGTTTTGTAGATATATAGGGGGCAGGTGTGTTGCAGTTAGCAGTGAAGGTTGCGGCTTGGCTGCCAACAGCAAGAGCGTTGTTTATCTGCGTCAGTGCTAGCTGGGCTTTCAGTTGAGCCAGCCGCAAGGAGGCAGCCTGCTGGGCAATCAGGAGTGAGCTCCCTGGGAGCCCTCCAAGCAGAGGGCTCGGTAGAGGCCCTGGAGCAGGAGAAGGGGCACAACGCTCCGATAGCAATGCAAAGCTGAAAAGTTAGAAAACAAAGGAAGGGGTTATTGAATGGGACTGGACTGCAGCTTCTTGGATAGATAAACTCCATCATCCAGACGGTCTTGTCTTGAGTTATCCACTGTAGTCTTTCCTGTTGAATACACATTCATTCCATCTCTTTCACTTCCTGGACTTCACTAGCAAGAAAGAGCAGATGAGACAAAAGCAACAAAGCACAGATGAAGAGAGAAAACAAGGTCACTACTGTTGCAGGCAGAAACTCACACAGACTCATTTGTTTCCTTTCCTATGGAGCTACAACAGTGACTTTCAATCTTGGCAATCAAAATAAAATCTGGCATTGAAACAGTTGTATTTGAAATGTTCCCAATGCCATTTTGTTTCCAATGGCAAAGTCACTGTTAAAGCTCCATACTTTCCATGCTCATTTCTGGTGAAAACAGTTGAGATAAGGCTGCAGCCGACAGACATTGCACATTGCAAATTTGAACATCTCACAACTGCAATTTCCATTTCAGAAGGTCGCATGAGATCATGCTGGAAGATTCCAATGAAACTAAAAACACCTGTGCTGAATGTTCGCAAAAAATGAGATTAAACTTCTTTCTTTTTTCGTTAGACGTTAGGTAGTCTAACAAAATAAATTATATTGAAAAAGTAAATAGAAACAAAATGTGATATGAGGGAAACATTGAAAACACATATTTAATTGGAAATAGCTGGAAGACAAAGTATAAAATGCTGAAACTGAGAAATGTTACCGTTTTTGGGTAATGATGTGCCCATTTTGAATTTGATGTCAGCAACGGATTTCAAAAATGTTGGGACAGTGTCATGTTTACCACTTTGTTGCATGACTTCTGAACCGAGACCAGTTGCTGTAATCTTCAAAGTGGAAGGTTTTCCCATTCTTGATTGATGTAGGATTTCAGCTGCTCAGCAGTTCGTGGTCTCCTTTGTCGTATATTACGTTTTCTAATGCGCCAAACATTTTCTGTCAAGTCTGGACTACAGGCAGGCCATTTTACCACATGCACTCTTGGAACTATGGAACCATGCTGCTGGCATACGTGCAGAATGTGGTTTGGCATCATCTTGCTGACGTGAGGTCGCCACTGAAAAAGATGTCATCTACATCTAAAATATGTATATTTGTTCAGCATGAATGGTGCCTTCACAAATGTGCAGGTTACCCATCATGCCATGTGCAATTCACCCCCATATCCTCATAGATACTTGCTTTTGAACTGTGTAGCGACAACAAGCAGAGGGTACCTCTCCTCTTGAGGCTGGATGTGCCATTTATGATTTCCAAAGAGAATTTCTAATTTTTACTTGTCAGATCATAGGACGGTTTTCCACTTTGCATCAGTCCAACTTAAATGAGCTTGGTCCCACAGAGGCGGCAACGTTTCTGGATCTGGTTTATGTACGATTTTCTCCTTGCATGGCAGAGTTTCAGCTGTCAATTGTGGATGCAGCGATGAACTGTGTTTACAGACGATGGTTTTTGGAAGCATTCCTCAGCCCGAGCAGTGATGTCCAAGACAGAATTGTGTCTGTTTTTGATGCAGCGCCGCCTGAGACTTGGTTTTCAGCCTTGACCCTTGCACACAGAGATTTCTTCTGATTCTCTAAATCATTATGATATTATGAACTGCAGACAATGAAATCCATAGAGTCTTTGCAATTTTACTTTGAGAAACATTATTCTGCACTATTTTCCAGCATAGTCTTTCACAGAGTGGTGAATCCCTCCTCATCTTTACTTGAGAAAGACTCTCTTTTTATACACAATCATGTTACTGACCGGTTTGCCAGCTAACCTCATTAAATGTGATGTTCCACCAGCTGTTTTCTTTTCTCTTTCTTCAGCATTTCACAACATTTCCAGGCGTTTCTTGCCACTGTAACAACTTTTTCGAAAAGTGTTGGTAGCATCAAATTCAAATTGGGCACATCATTTTCCAAAAACAATAATGTTTCTCAGTTTTAACATTTGATGAGTCATCTTTGTGCCATTTGCAATTAAATATAGGGTTTCAATGTTTTGAACATTGCATTTTATGCACCATGACAACTTTTCTGGAAATGGGGTTGTACAAAGATGGCCTCAAAATTACAATTTTGAAAAAATTGTTTCACAATATCGTCATTCAACTGCCAGGACCTCATAAACCTCTAAGGTCCAAGAATCACAGAGTATGTTTTTCAAAAATAAATACCCACACTGGCTATTGCATTCCGAAACTTTCCAAAAACTACTCCCAACCTTCCATCTATATCCAATCAAACAAAATAAGTGTCTTGCTCTGTGTTGTCTTACTGATAACTCATTTAGTCAACACCAACCCCGACTGTAGTACGAAACAGTCAAAGGAGTCAGACCAAACCAAATATTTGGGGAGAGTGTCAGTGGGATGCAGCCAAGAGTCAGGTTCTAGAGGTCCTCAAAGCGCTCTTTCCACCACCCTAATCCAGGTCAGCAGTTCTCCACCCCGGCTGAACAAAGCCTGAACTGAGCCCTGGACACCCCTGGAGGTGAACACCAAAAACATGCATTTATCCTCATAATAATGAACTGAAAATATTTTTACCCTTCAAGCGGAGCAACATCAATGCACCACAGTAAAACAGTAAAACGGCTGACGGTGAAAGTGGCTGAGAAATGGTTCTACAGTACATAGTTAAGGAGCGTGTTCAGGAGCCGCAGTTTAACCACAAAGACCACAAGCCAACACCTGCAAAGTTGCTCCAACAAATCAAACAGTATTTTGTAAAAAACATGAACTAGTTCATTTTGGGCACTGTGAACTTAGTTGTTGATTGCGACTGTGTAAAAGGTGATGTCAGCCGAACCTTCTGTAATAAAATTTGACCTCCTAAACCACAAAGAGTTCATCTGCACAACAGTGTTCAAAGGAAATGTCCAGCAGTCGGTAAGGCCAGACCACGCCTCACCAAAAGACTTGGCTACCTAAATTGGTTATACAATGTCTGGTCTTGGCCTTATATATATATATATATATATATATATATATATATATATATATACACATATATATATATATATATATATATATATATATACACACACATTATGGAAAATTTGACATCTCGATTATAGTGAGCAAATTATCACGGTTAATGATATTATCGCGATATTCTTAATTGCCGTACAAATGTCCACATACACATACATTGAAATAATTTCACCAAATCTTGTGATTTTCTTATCATACTAAAACATTAGAAGCCCAAAATATCAAAAGGAAACAACAACAAAAAGGTAATTTAGAATTCATAACCTTCATAAACTAACAGTAATATAGACATTAACATCCCATCTAATGATCATCATAACACAGGAAAATTCATACCAAGTGTGCCTGTGTGAGTGAGAGGAGTTTCCGTTTCATGCACTTTCCGCCATGCTTTCATTCTTGATGCCTACGCATTCACGCAACGCCTTCACCGCGAGTCCCTCAAGAGACTTGGATGAGGCTGTTAATATCCCGATAATCCACAGAGACATGGTAATTTTTATCGCGTAAAATTTCACTGAGATTTACCATAATACCGGTAACCATTACATCCCTGATATACATATATACACATCAGACTCAGTACAGTTGTCATGAACAGGGAAATTAGTTATGTTGTTTTTTTGTAACAGGCTGTAAACATGTTTATTTCTGCTGTGAAGTTGGACATTTTAAACATGGGGGCTTACGGAGACTGACTCGCTTCTGCAGCCAGCCTCAAGTGGACGTCTGAGGCTTCACTTCAGAGTCACAGAGGTTGACGCTTGGACCCCTCGGTCTCGGTTTAGGTGCAGCATGTTAAAAAGTTTGAGAAACACTGATTTAGTCTGGAGGTCGTCAAGTCAAGTCAACCATACTTTGACCTGGATTGACTTCTCACCTATAGATACTTTAAACTTGAAAATTTAGCTGCGTGACTTCTTAAAAACAACATTTTTGGGGTCGTTTAACGACCTCTAGGCCTCCTCACTGAAAAGTTGGCAGCCCTGCCCAGAGATCTCCTCCTTTAGGGGAGTGTCCAGTGTAACCTTTTAATTTCCAGCTGCGTCACATCAACACACTTATTGCTTACAACAGCATACATTCACTCGGACATACCTTGTACGTTAATGATTGATTGACCGAAGAGTCGGTGCGGTGTTTATCTGCATTGAAGGTCTAAAACAGTAACATTAATTGTTTGATACGAGCCAAAACCGTCAGTCTGACTCGGTCCAACCTTTACACGGAGAACAAACCCCTTCAAAGTGTCGTTAAAAGGAGTTTACACCGTTGAAAACTAGCTGAACTGGTCGTGGCGTGCTCAAGCTAAGCCGAGCGCTAACGGTTGTCTTCCCAAGGAGGGGCCGGTTCTGGGACACGGTTTCCCGCTTGACAAACGCTCGAATGCGGGGGTTTAAAGTGCGTAGCGTGTCGCTCCGTGTTTCTATAACAGCGTTTGTGTCGCATACCTTCCGTTATTTGTGCGTGTCCCGCAGATTTTGCTTGCTCGAATTCATCTTCCGGATGTTATCAAGCAGCCATTCTTCTTGGGACGCCTTGAAACCGTAAAAGAGAGACTTCCGGTTTGGTTTTTCAGCCTTCAAAATAAGAGTTAAGTTAGTCCAGTGTGTAAGATTTGCAGAATATGGAAGAAATGGAATTTAATATGCATTAACTATGTTTTCATTCGTGTATAATCACCTGAAAATAGGAATGATTATGTTTCTGTTACCTTTGAATGGGCATTTTATATCTACAGACAACATGGGTCCTGTTGTGTTGTGTTGTGTTGTGTTGTGTTGTGTTGTGTTGTGTTGAATCATCATGTTTCAACAGTAGCCCACAATAGACAAAGTAAACACTATGTCTACATTGGACCTAGATGCCACTAAATCCAACACGCTGATCCTTTAATAAGAGTAAAGACTCGTACTGATATCAAACTAGTCTTGTGATTAAATATTTTGGTAGCAGGGATCTTATTTTGTTTACAAAAAGCTACAGGTGGCTGGATTGAGACTGTATTTAAACCAAGTGGCAACCTCTGTGGCTGTGAAACGCCAAAAACTGCAGTTCCTCAAACGTCCACTTGAGGCTGGCTCCAAAAGTGAGTCAGTCTCCATAAGTCCCCATGTTAAAATGTCCAACTTCACAGCAGAAATAAACATGTTTACAGCCTGGTACAAAAAACAGTTTTGGTCTCTATAGCTAATTTCCACATTCATGACAACTGTACTGAGGGTGAATTTATATACAACTCATCTGTTCAAATTATATTAAGGCTTAAAGTTATGCAGAATTAAGAGCATGGCCGTTATAGGTGGCTTGTTTGAGCACACAGACGTCATTCAGCCCACCTCAGGTTTTAGTCAATTCTAGTTTTTAGTTTAGTTTTAGTTAACTATAATAAACTCAATGGTTCTCATTTGTTGAATCGTTTTTTTGTGATATTTCAATGGTAGGCACTTTTATTTTGGAAATATGGACAGGAATTGTTGTTCTTGTTAATATTTTGTGATGTGATCAATTTATGTGAGGTAGGTTTGTATTTATTACAATATATATATGTCTTAACAGTCAAACCCAACCTCATCATTGTTATATATCTTAACAAGCTTCACCATATGTCCAGTGATGTGGAAACCAAAGCCACAGAAATGAAAGAAATATTAATTTTTCCGTCAGTATACACTAACAAACAGTGACGACTATTTGTTGCTGTAGCTTATTTCATTTCCTCACAGTGTCACATCATTACTCTGACACAGAGCGGCGCTATTCTCACATTAAAGCCCAGCATTAGCCGGCTTCTGCCAACTTTTTTCACCATAGGTATCTCTGAATATTCACTACACCTGTTGATATGAAGGGTCTAGGCATGAATATGTTTATAAGCCAACACCACCCACTAACTAATCATTATGAAGTGTAATGGGACACAAATAAACTGAGGGGAGAAGGAAGTTGCATTACAGATTTGCCCCCCCAGCTATAGAGACCAACACTGTTTTTTGTACCAGGCTGTAAACATGTTTATTTCTGCTGTGAAGTTGGACATTTTAACATGGGGACTTATGGAGACTGACTCACTTCTGGAGCCAGCCTCAAGTGGATGATTGATTTTGATTGATTTTGGCATTTTTGCATTGGCTTCATTTTTCAGCCACAAGTTGATATGATGAACTTACTTGTTACTTGTTTCTTGACGACTTACTACACACAGAAAAGCATAAATCACATGATGTTATATAAGCAGGTTATAATCAAGGCTTCCCATCAGTTCGACAATTTTGGTGACCTGAATCGATACCTGACAGAGCTGCGTAACTCCTGTCCAGTTCAACACACTTCCAGGTTCCCTAATTGTATGCATCCCATATTCAGAGCCAGCATGAGCTTTAAGTATTTGATACTCAACAGCTATTGACTTTACAAACTGTTGAATCAACAGTTTATCAAAAGGTGATGATGAATACTTTCATCAAAAGATTATTCTCTGTTGGGTATTGCAGCAAATTAATAATATATCCCCTTTATCCCCTCCCCTGGACCACAGGGCTTAACGCCTGACCACGACACAACAGCTGACTGGCAGCACTCGCTGTGTGTGGATATATGTGTGTGTATGTGTGTCAAGGAGGGGAGTTTGAGCCAAAAGATGTTCGGTTTTATTTTCGGCTGTCATCGCTACCCTGAGGCCTGGTCTCGTGACATTGACCTCGCCACAGAGCACATACATATTAAGACATATCAAGAAAATCAAGAAAATTGAGAACCCTGATTCGCTAAAACCAGCAGAAAGGTGATATGAGACTCTTATCAGGCCCTAAAGGTGGAAAGTAAAAAACATTCCATCATAAGGCCTGAAAGCAGAAAATAAGGAACCTACCATTGTCAGTGACAGTTAAAGGTTAAGCAACAGGATACCTACTCTCCATCTGGGTGAGGCAGTGCGCAGAGACTTTCTGGACTTTGGACAAAGTCAGGAGTTTCAGTAGCAACCAACAGTTTGGCAGTCAAGGAACGACTGTACAGGGCCCATACACCACTTCTCTCTCTCTCTCCAAATTGGACATCTAATCATCCAAGCTGCAGCCTCTATGGTTTGAAATTAGACATTTTTCAGTATTAGATATATGATTATTATTAGTGGAAGTAAATTATCAATTTTGAATCAAATGAAGCTGTATGCTTGCCCTTGCTCAATTTTGCAATAAATACATCAACTGAAGTTAAAGATTAAAATTGAGGACACTGAATTTGTAGCATCTCTGTGTGTTCAACATCTTTGAAGGTTCTAACAGGTGACTCTAGCCCAAGAAATTAACAGACCCTTGGGGCTTACTGTCCAAGCCACTAAAAAATATCCTAGCAACCATACCAAGTGCCATGATCAATTAGAGGAGAGCTGCCGTGAACGGGCGTGTCTAGTGTAGTATTTGGCCCTAGGGGCTATTCGGTCAGATGCTATACTAGAGTAAACAAGTAGCTAGGCGTGTCTCCTCGCCACCAGCTTAAACAGTCCTCTGACTTGACCCAAAAGGGTAATACCCACGGGCTGGAGGATCGGACCCTTTAAACGGAGAGCTGGACCAGTACCACCTGTACAGGGGTAACTTGGGTTTTAACAAGGCATATGTGGGGACACATTTAAACATAATAAGGGGGCGGCGTTTAGCTCAGTTGGTAGAGCGGCCGCCCCATGGGTCAGCTGTCTCTGGCAGAAATAAAAAACATAATAAGGAGTGAAGTGTGTGAATTTGTTGTCCACTGAATTATCCAGTTCTTTGAGCATTTTGATTGAAATATGTATTGTTATTAGCTTCTTTCTCTTGAGTCTAACCTTCAAAGTACATCTTTCCGAGTCTGGATGTACGACAACATGCTGGGTTATTTTATGCGTGCCTAAGAGCTCAAGTCAGGTCTTAAGGCTCTGGTCCCAAAGGCCAAGTTCTACTCATATTACCTCATGTCAAAATCAAGTGGCAACCTCCGTGACTGGGAAGTGAAGCCAATGCAGAAGTGCCAAAAACTGCAGTTCATCAAACGTCCACTTGAGGCTGGCTCCAGAAATGAGTCAGTCTCCATAAGTCCCCATGTTCAAATGTCCAACTTCACAGCAGAAATAAACATGTTTGCAGCCTGGTACAAAAAACTGTTTTGGTCTCTATAGCTAATTTCCCTGTTCATGACAACTGTACTGAGGGTGAAATTTTATAGAAGTTATCTGTTCAAATTATATTAAGGCTTAAAGTTACGCATAATAATAATGACAGGAGTGACAGGTGGGTGGCTTGTTTGAGCAACCAGGCTTCATTCAGCCCACCTCAGGTCCTGATGATCCTACAACTCTTCAGAAACCTGGGTGACGTCACAGATACAACGTCCATGTTTTATACTGTTTATGTCTCTGAACAATCAGATACACTAAAAAGCTGCATGATAATTTATATTATATAATATAGTATTCAACCTTTTCCTTCAGGGACTGTTTCTATCATTGTAGCAATGATACCCAGGATGTTTAGCTGAGCTTCTAATGATGAATAACACACACATAGACACACATTCATCTGTGTCCCCATATGAATGTGCAGCATTTACCTCCCCCACCCACTAACACAAGGTCAGATCCCCTCTAATGATCTCAACTATTCTGTCTGGAGGTAACCTGACCCCCAGACCAGCGATGACGGGCCGTGGCTGAGGCCAAGATTGACAAGGAATGTGAAATCTCAAATTAGTATCTGTCTTCAACCCTGGGAACTTTCCAGAAAAAACATGGCTCTTATTTCCTCGACTTGGCAAACTGAAAATCTGGGCAGGGAACACTGATGAATGTTTTACCCTCCCAACATGGACTGGCTGATGAAATGTTGCTGAGCAAAGCACTCATCCATGAGCCCACCAAGCACACCATAATGAGAGTGCTATTGGGTGGCATTTACAATTGCCACTAGCACTATGCACTGCACCTAGCGCTATAAGCTAGTGTCAGTGTCCGTCTTCCAGTGAATGTGACCAGACCCAGGGCCGCACCCAACCTCTGATACCAGCGGTGACAGGTGACAGGGAATACAGTAGCCTACCGAGGTGTTTTTTCTTGTCAGGCTTAGCTACTGGCATCCCAGGTTTGGTCAGTTTGGTTAGCTACACAGCTGATGTAAAATTAGTAAATGCCCCCAAGTGCAGGATGAATCATCAACAACTTCATATTGTTTGTTGAAACAATGAACTCTAAAATACCTTGAAGAATACCTGAAAATATCTTAAACATGACTTTTTTGTCATTGTTGGTATAGATACTGGAGTATAGGTGATGTATGTGATAAAAGCAATTACATATCAAGTTTGACTTCATGGGGACTTTAAAAAAAAGCTCATAAATTGTGTTCTATTGGTCAACTTTTCATATGTTGTATATTCTATCAAAAGTTAAAGTTACATAGTCTTGCTTTAAGGTATGTGTGTTAGCCTGACTTTATGTGGTTCAATCTTTCTTTCTCTAAGTAGTTTGGCAACCAAACTTGTTTCCTCTTCGGAGATTATAAACGTTAGCAACAATGTGCTGATTTTATTACGGTGGGGAAAGTTAAAACTCTAATTATCAGCCCTTTTCACTTCCCACCTTCACCCAACATGCCCCCTGAGTCTTCTTTGACTGATAGCTTCCATGTTATGTGATTACTTCAGTGGCTCCTGAACCCTTGGTGACATGCCCAGTGACAGGGACTTGGTAACCAACACCGGGCAAACCCTGCTCCTGCACTTCAGGGTCATAAATCTCTTAACTGGCTCTTACTACCATGACGAAGGCTGTTTTCTGGGGGATTGTTTGCCGAAGAGTCGGTAGGGAGGACTGACCAGGTTGTGGTGAACTCTACTGGGGTCTAGAGGATTTAGTCAACATCTATGGAAACATGACAAAAACTTGGAAACACTCTGGGGTGTTTTAATGATTTGTGCACTTCCATGTGTGTCTTATTGGGTTTGTGGATATGGATATTGCTGTTTCCATCCTCTAAGGAGCAGTTAGCACATGGTCTAATAAGCGCTGATGGAACTAAATCACAGCTGGCACAAACGGAGCCTTGTAGTCACTCATCACCACAAAGTCTGGACATCTGTGTGCATGTAAATGACACATACAGGCTTTGTCAATCCTCGGACTATGTTATACCACAAAGATGTAATAAGATATTTATAGTGATGGCACTGACATATCGTTTTATGTATGTTTTTACCCTCCAGTATGTGCATGTGATATGCTGGAGTTAAATACTGAACATTTATTAATTCATATAGAGTTAGATTTCAAGTCCCGGATCGTGTTTTTCTTTTAAGTCTCAAGAAGGCCAAGCACTCAAATCGAGGTGAAGTTTCAAGTCCTGATTTTTATGATTCAAATGTGGCTCGCATCCCAAGGCTAAAGATCAGGAGCTGGTTGCAACAGCTGTTATAAACTTCAATCTTGGCCAAGTTATAACCAAAGTGTTTACTGCATGAGGATTTATGCAGCACTAAATAAAAACAGATTACACTGCACACACCACAAGCTACTTCTTACACAGAGATAGGATCTTGCTAAATGTCTACACCTACCAACTGCCAGGTGTAACGGTTAAGTGGCTAAGTGAACCAAAGAACAATGCTAACGTTAGCTTGCTAACATGTTTAGAACTGTGAAAACAAAACAAAACAAAAAAAGTAAGTACAGCTACTTAGATAATGTAGTTCAAACTACTTTGTAAAAGAATGAAACATAACCCAAAAATATAAAATAACCCATTATTCATAGTAAAGTGTAAGCATAATCTCTCTCTAACAGAAATCTGCATATGCATAGGCAGTGGAAAAGTTCTGGTTCCAATTTGTAGACTTGACCAGTATTGACTAATCATGTTTCAGTTGGCTTTGGTTACATGCCGGTAAACAGCAAAAGAAGCTGAACGCATTGAAACTAACAAATTGTTGTCATATGATAGCTGATGCATAGGTCACAAGTAAAAAGTTTTGTCAGTGGAGCTGGTCAGTGCATGGATGTATCAAGTATGGCAGTGTTGAGTCTTCTTTACAAAGGTCAACTGTTGGGTGTTGGTTGCTGATGGGCATGCCGAAGAGCAGACAGGGGCTGGACAAAGGGGGTTCAACTATACTACTACTATACTACTACCAATGGTAATACAAAAATTAAAAAACTTTCCTTTTATGGCCCAAAATTGCTTCCAGTTTAAGTAGATAGTTAGACAATAAATGGCAAAAAAGTAATTTAACTACTTCAATAACTAATATGAACTAGCAGCAAGCAGCAAGGCGGACTTTGCTTGAAGAGGACCCATGGCGCCTGTAGCTATAAAAGGTTCATTCTACGGTAACAAAAACAAATGAATGGATATTTAATATGAATGAATATTATATTTCATCTCTCCCATTTATTTAAATAGATCCTCTATTTAAGTACCGTACTTGACTAAATATACTGTACTTCCACCACTGTCCATACCTCACAATAGCTAATGTCCTCAACAAGCCTCTTGAGGTCTGAATATTAGATACTCAAAGGGTAGATTTTCACCTTCAAATGCCACTTGGGCCATTACTGGAAACACGGTACGTCACATAAATACATACACGACTACTTGTAAATGCCCCAAGTGTGAGAATTGAGTCAGGCCATCAGTCTGAATCCTCTCATGTAAAATCTTTTGCATGTTTTCTCTCTGACCTCACGGGAAGCACGAATGAGACGGACAGCTGAACATGACAGCGACACTGCATCATGAAGCCCAGCGTGATTATGTGTGTGTGTGTGTTTCTAGTTCGAGTTACATCATCACACCTCGGCTTCACTTACATCTGAGGAGAGTTTTCATCACCGTTGAGGTACGTGTCATTCTGTCTCCGAGACACACAATATATTCGACACCATATCAACTGACATGGTGAGCTAGCTTCAAGACTTTTACTATTTTAGGAGATTTTAAATATATACAGTTTAAATAGAGTCAAAGAGAGCAAACAAATAAAACTGGAATGTACTTCATGAATTGAAAATAAATTTTAAGATGATTCCTTTTGGACAAAAGAGAATGGAGGGTACTTTTTCTCGTCTGGTCTCATACACACAATTAAAAAACCATGTCATCGACTTGAGGCTTTCTACTCGGACAGCCTGTCCACTGTTATTACACTTAATTACCCGATTCGGGCTGGAATGGCTAGTTAACCCAGAAACTCTTTTCACAGCTGGATGAGCTAATGAAGTCCAACACACAATGACGTGATCGTCAGGAGTTCTCTTGGCTCAACCACACAACGCTAACAGTTCATGAGTGTGTAGTTTGGCACAAATCTGGACTGAGGTGACCATCATACATGTGACCTGACAGTGCAGTGTTACAGTCATGACCGAGCCAAGAGTGTATCGAGACCAAGACTTTTTGGGGTTGAGGCCAAGTGAAGACCAAGACTAAGGTACTGTCAAGACAAGACCAAACAGTATATAGCCTACCAAGAAGCTCATTAAGAACTGAAGGAGCTTCTTGATGTCTTCACGAAGATGTATTTTTTCTGTTTATGTCATTGTGTTCAAACTAATAAAACCATATGGGGGTGAAAAGGAAGGAGAGGGTAAAACAAGGGGTGTAGTGGCCATTTTACCAAACTCCAAGTTTCCAGGCCGTCTTATTTTGACTGGTGTCCGTAAGCTTAATTCATTGTGTCTTCTTGTGACAACCTGATGTTATCACAATGGAATAAGGCAAGGAAACTTGAACAATGATTTATTTCAATATTAACAACTTATGGACATAAAAGGTGTTGCAATCTGCAACTATATAAGATGCCACTAAATGCTACACATTGCTCCTTTAAAACCCTACGTTATCTTACCCAATTACATTATTAAATGTTTCAAGAGCATTTCCAGATCCCATGTAGTTTCCTCATAGAAAAAAACTGGGGTTGATGATGCACGTGACAAGAACATATCTCTGGATCAGCTGTGAAGCTAAACTTGAAGCAGTCGAACTAGTAAAACCAGTGAGACAGGACGAAGGAATGCGTGGAACGTCGGGTTAAAATGTTAACGGTCGACAGGTGTAAGGGGGCACGGTGACTTAAAGAGTGTTTGTAAGTTAAAGAGAAATACTGAAGAAATGATAATCAATAGGAAAAAATATCAGAAAGGGGAAGAGAAAATTGAGGAAAAGCAGCAGCTGCACTTTTAAATCCACCTGTTCTCCTTTCTAACACACACACATTGAAAATCACACCAGTCGCATTCCAAAAACAAAAACCCTCTCAAAAATTTACGAGGTGTTCGGTCATATGGTGAGTGTGTAGGCTAAATGTGTGCATGACTGAGACGTTGTTGCAGAGGGTTGAGATACAAGGTCGATGTGTTTTTCAACTGAAGCAGCTTTTAGTTTCCACACTTTGATTTAAGTTCAGGTTGCAGCTAAGCTCAACTTTCCTAAACTGAAACAGAAGAATCTCAACGTCGGTTCTGTCTATAAATCTTTCCTAACACTGGCATCAACTACTAGTAATCAAGACAGCATTATTAAAATATTTTTCTTTAAGAACATGGATCAAATTATGATGTGTAATGTGTAAAATGGTCACTTGAAAATCATCTCACAACTGTGCAGTTCCTCTCAAAGCTACGGGGCATTTTAGCGCCTTTAAGCGCATTGTTTTGGTCTTGCAACATATTTTCATGTTTTTCTTTACAGTTTTACACTTCTCCAAATGAATACTGTCTCTGCTAGATGTGTAACTACTGTACTCAACTTAGGTAAAAACAACATATTTGATAACCCATTAGCTACAGTTAGACAAAAGCTAACGTTAGCATTCAACCACTTCCTAGCTAACGTTACTATTTGATAGTGTTAGATGATACGATAGGAAAGTAAATTAATTCTTGCTTGAAGACAAACGTTAAAATGACAGCAGGACAGTTAACGTTAGATTGCAAGATTGATCACATCCGGTGTGTTTTACTATCTGGCTTAAATAATTGTCTAATATGTGCATGGTACTGTGTTTGCTAACGTTATAATATGTTAATATGGCCCAATCCCTTCCAGGTTTCAGTTTTTAGATTTAAAAGGAAAATATACAAATATTTGTACATGTAATGGTCAGAATTTGGGTGTAAATGCTTATGAAGACTTGAGTTTGACTTGAGGATTTTCTAACTAGAAAAGGTGACAGAGCTCTTTTCTGTCTTGTACACAGAAGACTGCTGTTCGCTTTGTGTTATCTACCGACAGCAAATGTTGCAATGCGGATTGCAAAATGGCTTCTTTTGTCATTCTCTAACATCGGCCGTACGTAGAGGTTTAAATCTGCTGACAGTCTCAAAATGACACGTCATCGTAACTTCAACCTTTGCCACCAATGTGTGTGTGAGAGACAGAGAGGTCATGGCCCAAGAGCCAAATGAAAAGCTCAAATATAGACAACAAGCTGCCACACGAATATAAATCATAATGAAGTAATAACGAGGAACAGAAACAGCCCAAAACTCTGCATGTGTGTGTGGCTGTAAATCAGGCTTTATATAAAATGTGTGTCAGCTGACAGCGCTGTGATAAAACCTGAAAATAGAGACATGGAGGTAAATCAGATTTACTCTCTCTCTCTCACGCACACATAAACACTCCTAAATCCAGCCGTCTAAATCCACAGCAACAGAGAGCTGAGAGCAAAGCCTTGCTTCAGACCGAAGCTATTTCACACCTTGGATAAAAAAACATCTCTCTCACACACCGTTGCTCTTTTCTTCTATTTTTCCCATCTCACTTGTTTATTGCTAAAATTTTGTCCCCGTCCCTTGCTTGATCTCACTTTCCGCCTTCCTTCCACTTTAGCACACTTGCAAAGTGTGAAGTCTTCTGGTCATCCCATCAAAACCCAGCCAAGGCCCATAATGGCTTCAAGGCATGGGATGGTATCATGCACACACAGACACGGTAATAAATACCTCCTCAGTGTCTTCCCTGTCCAATGAAAACTATTAAAAGCTCTTTTGGAATTACAGTTTCTGTTCTACCATTCAAGACTTTTTACTACCAAGGAAATAATCACTGTTATAATTGTAAATGTAAAAGTCCAAAAAATATCTTTAAAAGTAATGTCAGACAAAATGCTAGTGCTTTTTAGAAGCCCACCGGGTATGTCTTCACAACGCAGCCACGATGCAGTTTTGGTCCGTTCTTCAAACATGATTTCAAACCCCACCAGGAGTGTTTTAGAAGCGTTTGGCCTGCCAGAGTTTGTTAACTTGCTCAGATTTGGTAATTTTTTCTTGGTTTATGTGCTTCTAAATATTTAAATATGCTACGTAGTTAAATAGTTTCACTTTTGGCTTGGGTGTTTTATTTTGAAAATCGACTGGATTCTCTATGCCATTTCTGTGTCTGACTTCCAGCCAGCTCGAGCTACTCTGTTCAGAATGACGCTGGCTGCTGGCGGCATCCGTCAAAAAAAACAACTGCGTATTCTTAGCCAAGCCGACCGGAGACCCGCTTTCGAGACGCTTCTGAAATGGACCAAGGTGCTCCTGGTGGGGTTTGAAGCATTGACTAGAACAGCCGCTATTAGCTCCAGCAGCCACGACAGAATGCGTTACGCACCTGTGTAAATAAAATATATAGAAGAAAGTCATGAAGTCATGCTGGTGTTAAAGAGTCTGACAGCTGTTGGAATGAAGGACCTGTGGTAGCACTCCTTACATGGTGGATGGGTTTTGACCTCTGTAAAAATGGTGTGGCTTTCCAACTTTAATCGCTACTGAATGTAGTGATTGAATGAATGAATGAATGAATGAATGAATGGACTGAATAGATGGATGAATGAATCTCTTGGCAAAGAAAAATGCTGACCTAAACCAGGTCAAGCAAACTGAAATGAATTAAAACAGAAGATGCAGCTTGAAGGTTTTTAATGACGCAGCTCTTTGCGTGCACGGTTTCATCACGTGTTGCCATCAGCTGAAATTGAGCAACGTGTTTGGCGGTTCTTTGTGTCCGGGCGGTATGTATGACAGGCATAGCTGAAGATAACTCTTAAAACCTTGGATTTAGACAGATGAGGCACCCACTCATACATACATAACAACTCATACATACAGTTGTCTTCTTGTTTTAGCTATAGGGTCAGCGGGGCTTGCAAAGGTTAATACCGGAGGACTATTTCACACTTGCTAATTGCTCCGTATGCACACATGGCCATACAACAATGTACTCACTACGTCACTTTAGACACACTGTGGAAAATAAGACAAAATAATGAACGTGCATCAGTTTTACACGGCTGACAGGTGTTTTCATCCTGCACAAAATTATACTTGAACTTCACATTTTACAATATTTGTACCGTATAGTTTACTGGACAGCTTCCAGGTGTAAATGTGGAACTGTGTGAACGTGATCAGGGCATTCCTGAAAAAGAGAGCAATGCTCTAAGGGAAACCCCCCATGATTAAATTAACGTTTAAAAAAAACACAAACACACAGATCCCACGACCAGATGTCACTTCAAATCAAACAGCTTTTCTCTTCCTAAGCAAGTTAAATGGTCTGAAAAAAAATGATAGCAAACAAATTTGTTTTTTTCAATTTGAATTTTGATCACCACAAATGACTGGTTTGGTTTTCATACGCATCCTGCTGCACTCAAGTGTGAATAAATAAAGTGAGTTGCATGCACTGTTGTATCACTCTTGCACACAGACAAAAACACAAAGATTTTTGTCCTCACCGGTGTGCAGGCTTGATGTTGTTGTTACTCTTTGAGATGCGGTCGGTTTTACCCGTAGCAGAGTTACGGGCGCCGGTGTTGGTCTTCGGCGTTTTTGGTTGATCCACATCCACTGAGCCCTGTTGCAGAGAACCCCGGGGATTTTTTTCCTCCAGCATGGCCAAAAGTAGACATACAAATACATTCACACAGACATATACGCAGTACACACTTTCTTAATGACTTTAATCGCACACGTACATACAAGTGAGTCTGATTTTTAGCTCCAAAAAAGATAAATCCCAAAATTAAGAAGCAAAAAGTGAAGTGTAGTCCTATTTTGTTTGATTTATTTCCATGTTTACATAAAAAAAGGATAAATTTCTTTAAAAAAAATAAACATAAGTTTCATGTACGTAATCCTGAGGTAATAAATCCACCTGCAGTTCTGGAAAACCAAAGGAATGGATCCTCTTTCACAGGGTCATTGCATAGATCATCCAATTTTAACACTGGATAAAAAGTTAAAAGAAATAAACTAAGTCTGCAAATATTCCCGGTTCCCCAAAAAACCAAATGCCACTCCTCTGATATTCCCGATATTTCCAGTATTTCAAGCGTCCCAGAAAAAACGAGGGTTCGGATATCGAGCGTTTCGGATTTCTGAGGGCTTAAATCATTAGTGGCTCAGCGGGATTTGAGCTGCCAGCAAGTGAAAGACGAATCAGAGAGAAACGCTGCACGGCACTACACCCGTCCCTCTGAGCCAGCAGCTGGAGAGGGGTGGAAGAGGAAGAGAGGGACCGACAGATAGAGAGAGAGAGAGAGAGAGGCGAGCGAGAAGGAGAGTCTTAAGGGCAAAAGAGAGAGAGAAAGAGGGGAGAGTCGTCTACAAATAAAAGGAGGGTCACAAAATATCACTAGCAAGTTTTAAAGATTTGAACATGGAAGCTGATCCATGTTCAAACTCAACTCCAGCGTTCTGGCTCTCCAACTGTGGTACCACTGGTGGTCTGCAAATCTTTGAATTATTATTATTATTTTTATTTTTAATTTTTTTAATTAAGAATTAGAATGAAAATATGTAAACTATTAGATCCTGTAATATTTTGTTTAAATATAATCCTGCTTCATATGTTCATGATGGTAGCGCGCATCCGTGACAAGCTAAAATGCTTAAAGTGTGAGGTGAAATGAATGGTACAAAAACTCGGTAATCATGGCTCCAAATGGGAAATACAAGGAAGACTATGGAAGACTCTATTGCACTGGTTCTCAAACTAAGGCACATGTACCACTGATGATACATGACCTCCCTCTGGTGGAACTTGGAGGAATCTTTGAAATATTCTTTAAAAAAATAATTAATAAATAAATAAATGGGATCACTGGATTGTAATTTTAAATTTGAAAAGGTTTTGCTTTACTTTTGGTTAATTCATACACCAGAGTTTTAGCTGTCAGGGGTCACAAATGGGACCGACAGGAGGCCATTATTTATTCACAAAGTTTACCATGAAGAACAATTATTTTCCAGTATTGGTGATCTTTGTTTCTTAGATTTATAGATTGTGTAAAATCGCAAAAATTAAATCAGCAAGAAATTACGAAGAAGACACATTTGAGTCAGTGTAACTTGTTAAAAGTATTACTTTGTTTCACATTATACAAAACAAAAAGTCCATCCACCTGAATAATATTGACATAAACATACAGTAGTAGTACATCAGTACAATGTAGTGCAACATGTTTCACAGTCAGCAGGTACTTACATTAATCAAGCCACAAGAGGGAAGCAACAGCTCTGATAATTCTGTACAGTCCAAAATAATCAACATCCACCGAATATATATTTACACTTTAACAGAGAACGAGACGCCGACGGGTTTTTTCTAACGCGTCAGCCCAATTCAGTTTAATTCAAATGAGATGGATGTGAATTAAAAAGTGACGAGACAAATAAATAAATCTTTCGCTGTGTGTGTGTGTGTGTGTGTGTGCGACAGGTAAAACTGCACCTTTGGGTTTTAGTTAAAAAGCATTTAGCAGAATGTGAAGAGAGTTCTGAGAACACATTAGCTTGTGATATTTCTGCTTATTTCCAGTTCGGTTTAGAAGATCAATGGACAAGTTATTATTTACGGCACATTCAGACAGATTCAGGCGCTGTGGTGAATCACCGCAGGGTTGTCAGGCGGCGTGCGGGGCTGCTAGTGGGGGGAGTTTATTTATTTTTGATCCTGGCGCTCGCTCACTCTCATTAACTGTCTATGTTGCTCAACCACGGCTCTTTCACTCAAACTATCAGATGCAAATTAGACTTCTTCATGTCTCTATTTTGCAGCTTAAATGAGTCGGACTCAGATTAGAAGCTGGGTACGTGAAATAAACAAAGCCAGAACACAACACGTAGAGTATGAGAGTTTAGTCCATGAATCCACCTGGATAGTCTCAGTCTCACTGTGTTTTCACTATAGCACCGGATTCTGTCTGAACGCTGCCCAGAGCTTCTTTTTCAAAAGTAAATTAAATGAAATGCCTTTAAATCCCTGTGTGAGATGATCTGAACGCTGACATGCTACTCGACCAACTTTGAAAAAAAAAAATGTAATGAAAATAATGCTGCTAATGCCCGCCTATTGATTTAATTTCACCATGTACATCCTTTATTGCCTTAAACTACATTTCCCTCAACATATTTTGCACGTTATCGAGCACGTTTTAAATAACATCTTGTCAAATAAGCACATAAACTCTCCTCAGAGTGAATGGAAACCCTTCCTGCGAGAATTGAACATTTACAGCAGTTAAATGAAGCGTTTAATCGGAATAATCTGAGTGTGTCATTTAATGAATAATGCCCCCAAAACAAAAACACCTGGTTCCTTGCATTTAAATTATACGTGGTTATTGAGATATTTTCAGTACTTTGTGGTCGTGAGAAGCTCCAGAGAAACTGTTCAATCCAAATTTCAAACACTGATTTGATTGACGAGTTCGACAAAATAAATAAGCTCAAATGTGAATTGGACTGCTCAAGTGAATTTGGAAAATACGCTAAGCTAAGATAACTGTTGTTGCTGGCCGTGGCAGCAAATTTACCATACAGATGTGAGAGTGGTATCAGATCTTAGTTTTTATCATTTTGACAGCAGAAATGTAGAATTTCAGTTGTTACTTTGGTTTTCAGTAAAAGTCGTCTAGTCTTGTTTCTTCCTTCCAACCTGCTCAGTTTGATTAGGATTAATTGTTGTTTTTTTCTTATTTGGTATTTGGATTATATAACTTAAACGCAGACTACAACACCTCCTCCGCTGTATTCACCCCTCAACTGATCCTGAATCTATAAATTTCAGTTCTCTACAGGATTCTTTATAATTCTGGGGCTCAAAAATGACGTTGTTGTGATGTTTGTTCATGAAGTAGCACCATCGGGCTTTGAAACAACACATTAATCCAACATAGAAGAAAAATATCAGGTCAAAACCAGCTTTAGACATTTTTTTGCTTTCTTTAGTCCAGCTAATTCATCTTTGTCTCTGACTTTCTGCTTTTTCCCTACATCATCATCTCTCCAACCTCTTTCCAAACGTGTTACAACCATCCCCAGTTTGAGATGGTGGAAACGACATCAAGGAAACTTTTTGACTGAATTGAATTGGCAGCTCGTATTTATGGTTAATCCCATTTGACTTGAAAGCGAAGTTTTATTTTTAATATCAAACAAATACATCTGTTCATCTCTATCCTTTTACCTTTTGTTAATTTCATCCTTTCTTCTCTGTGAATTTAGAGATTTTTCAGCCGTCTTTGCTTCCTCCTTCCCTTCCTCAGCTAACCCTCTCACCTTGCTTTCTTTCCTCACTCTCTCCCTCTCTCTCTATGTGACGTTGGATATGGGGTCGCTGATTTTCAGACACCTCCAGTAGATGGTTCTTGCCATGGTGAACAGAATGAGCAGGATCAGCAGCACCCACGAAACGTAGATCCCTTTGGAGTTCTGAGCAGGTTTCCACGTACCAGCCTGAAGGCAGAGACACAGATGGAAGATGTTATTTTAAAGTAGTAATATCCAACCTGAAGAGAGGATGATAATAACTATTCTTATATTATGACTTCGACCTGATTTTTGCTGTTTTCGTCTACTCAAAAAAGAATTAAATGAAACAATGTTTGAAGCAAAAAAAAAAAAAATCACTCCTTGAATGTTCAGGTGAACCTCAGATGTGGGTCACAAGTAGTCACAAAACAGAGTTTCTAGCCAAAACCTAACTATTTATATTCTGTTAAATGTTTATTTCCAAACTCAGGGTGTAAGGATAGAGTCTCTTGGACTTCACCGGACTTATCTATAAAGTTTTGCACGTTTAAACAGATTATCTTGTAGATTCATATTTTACTTAAACAATGTTTATCATATTTCTGAGAGTCATTTGATGCTCGTAGACTGCAGCTCACGTGCCATGAGCACAAAGGAGAGGCTACAGAAGTCAAGACGAACCAACCGAGGTAGTGAGCGTGATAAACCCGCTGCTTGTTTGGCGTTGATGCGCATTGATGGAGGCGAGCATATCCTGATGCATATCAGCTCGTCTAAACTATGCCATTGTGTGGGAGCTTACGTAGGAGACGCTTATACAGTAAGCAAGGTTGTTTTGACACACGGCTGTGTTTTCTTTTCCTGATTTCCTGGTTTTATCTTGGTAAGGAAAAAGGTGCTCTTCCTTCTAATTGTGGCCTTTTGGGTGTAAACAGGTGGAAAAGTTCTACCATAAAATAATAAAATAATATCACAGGGGGTTTGGACCACAAGAAGAGGTTTTTAGAGTTGGGACGTGGGCGAATGCTGACTGGGCTGAGCGGAGCTAGTGTCGTGCCAGAACAGGAGCTGGGAAAGCGGGTAAGAGTAAATCTGGGACTGACTTTTAGTGGTTGGTGAGAGCTTGGTGAAAAAAAAAGGCTGAAAGACAGACGCCGAGCTGGGCTGACTGCTGTTGAACTAATAAGCAATATTAGCTGGCTGCTATGTATTGTGTTGTTGACCTTGCTTGATATTTGCCTGTTGCCACTCACCACAAGTCCTGCAGTGGAGGCGACGAGGACAACGAACAGCAGGAAGCACAGTAGGCTCCTCCTCCTGGGGTACCGCCGACCAATAGAAGAGCTGGATATAAAAGACAGAACATATTTAATAGTTGTAACAAAACTGTTTGTGGGACTGTTTTCTCAAGAGACAAGCAGGAAGAGGTTTACATATCTTGGAGGTACTTACACTTTTCGGCAGTGTGGACATCGGGCCAAGGTTCGGTCTGAAAACTCCGTCCACTGGAAGAGAGAGAGAGAGGAAGTGTGAATATGAATCTTATGAATCACAGCACACACATCAGCAAATAACGCTGTAAGAACTGACTAAGAGATTCAAACTAAAATAACATGGAAGTGAAATTTGCACTGTCAGCTATACTGCTGTCCTACCAGGAATGTATTGGAGCAGTGTCCACAGATGATCCGGATGCCAACAGGCTGATGTTGTGGTTCAGGGCTGTCCCTGCCGATGTGGACTGGACCCAGGTTGATGATGCGTTTGCTGGCAGAAAAAACAACATTTTTAAGTTATCAAACTAAAATCTGGTGCTGCTTACACTTAAATTTCACATAAATACAAGAGACATGGGAAAAGTATTTTATGTATCCGGATTATTTTATTATGATATGCCAGTTTTTGTTTTGTTTTTCATCACTTTAATGTGAAAGGTGTCACCAACAATAACAAACCCACAAAGAAGTGTTACACAACTCAGCTTTTGAGCTCCTTTGAGCGTTTTAGTGTCTTTCAGCTCATTGTTTTGATTTTTTGACTTTGGTTCACTAATCAGCGTCATTTTCTGACAGCAGGTAGTGAAAAATCTCACTGTACACTTCATACCTAGCACCAAGCGACAGACATACAAAGTTAGAAACTACGATTTATCAACTAAAGAGGTAGATATTGTGCTCAAGAGCTGGTGGAGACCAAAATTAGAGCTAAAAGAGAGCAAATATTGAATTAGATTTGCCACATGGACAGAGACAAGACTTTGAATGAATACTAACACAACATTGATCACGTTATAAAGATACAGCGCAATACTGTATCTTTATAACGTGATCAATGTTGTGTTTACAGCTTGTTTCTGTTGACCCGAGTTGACGAGACCAAAATAATTAATAAATGCATCAACTCAAAGAAAATAGTATATTTCTCAATGTACAGTATTGAAAAAAAAGCCCTATAGATTTCTATTTTACTCTGACTGATTGTTCTTTTATGATATTTGACTGAATTGAAAAAAATAGATCAAGATAACATTTCCCTGTATGATTCTGGTAAGACACTGGCAGCACCAGCTGCTAGCATATTTGAAGTTTGACTTTTAAAGATATATTTTACAATAACAACAGCAACTCAGGTGATCTGTGATGATTTATATGAGGAAACAAGTCAAATCCAGCTGACTCTTTCAGATCTCTCACACGTTTAAATTTGTCACTTCCAAACTAGCATCCACAATTGACACAAAATTGTGATTCGACCGGTTCAAACAAGGAAGCTCTCCTTCATTGTTGCTTTAAGAGAGATTGAGGCTGATAAGACATTTTCTTTTCTGGTTCAGCTCAAAGAATAAGAAAAAAGAAATCCTCAGGGCACCTGTATGATTTCTAAAGTACTCCCTTCATGCTATCTCATCTATGCTGCACAGCTGCTTGTGCACAGATGGTGTGATCACACTTTCTCTGGTCTCACCAGTATGGTCTTGGACAGGCGATCCTCTGCGACGTGACTTTGCAGATCAGCAGACAGTTACATGGACAGCGGACGTACTTCTTTCCAACCGGAGCGTTCTTTATCGGCTACAGAGAGAGGGACGGAGACACAAAGGAAAGAAGAATGAGGAAACTAAACAACAAGTTTTTTCAGTTTCCGTGTTCAGGTTTTCCTCATTTTGGGGTTCTGAAATAGTTCTCGACTGGCCAGTTTTGTTTTCATCAGCAGGAAATTCTGCACATCTTCTCAGATGAGTTGGCAGAAAGACTTCCTCAGACAGGAAATTTGAGACACTGCCAATGTCTGCTTGGTGAAACACGACACTCATGTACATGTAAGTGAGCAAGAGTAGTTTTTAAGGGTCAGAGGTCAAATCCACCGGTCCGGTTTCCTGTGATACGACTCGTCTACAGCCTAATCCCTCTCTGCATGACTCACCGTAGCTTCGTTGCAGATGCCGCATTTCACCACGTGCTGATGCGTTTTGCCCTCCACGGATATGGCGCTCTGACAGACCCGGCAGCTGATGACCGGAGCGCTGCTGCTGTCCGGGCTGCCCTGCGGCGAGTACGGGGGTGGAGGGTCGCCTGGTACCAGCGAGCTGGGGAACGGGGCAAAACCTGGAGAGAGGGACGGAGGAGGTGTTTAGTTACAGTTAACTGTTAATATGAAGCCCGATTTGAAAGTTTTTCCTCCTTCCACATAATAGATAGAGATGAATAAACTTTCAAGTAACACGGTTGTATCAAATCACTGACTCACTCTAGTGAAACCATCTTAAGTGTTTGTCTAAGATCTGGTTGCATTATTCTTTTAGTCATTGCTTGAGCTTCTTGTTGATTTTTAACCACTGGATCGCAACGGGCTTGGCACAATGTTTTTGGTCTGTTCTTCACGCGGCTTTAGATAGTTTCGACCACTAGACTTTGCTTAACTTGCTCAGATTTGGTGATTTTTCATTGGTTTATGCGCTTCTACCGCCAGCAGTTTGCACGGGGTGTTTTTTTTAAATGCCGTTCGACACTGCAAACTGGTTTCTGATTGGTATGCAGTCATGGTAATTTAGATACACATACTTTGAATACATTTTGATATATTGTTTAAATATACTTTTAGCATTTTTTTTTGGCCTTTTCAATCTTTATTTTCGATAGAGACAGCTGAAGAGTGACAGGAACGTGGGGAGAGAGAGATGGGGAACGACACATGGGAAAGAGCCACAGGTCGGACTCGAACCCTGGGCTGTCCCAAGCGTGTATGAACTCGTCTCAAAGCTTTGCACATCACTTTTTTATCACTGTACTGTGCCTATCAAAACAGCAATAATGCTGATTCACCTCCGTCATGTCTTCATTTCCCCACCAACCATTAACTATCAAACTATCTGCTCACAGTGAGGCGTGGGTAGGTCAGCAGATACCGTGTAACAATTCTATCAATTGCATGTGGCGTTATCAGCGAGGGACACACCCCAAAAGGCCAGACTTTACCATGCGTAAAGGAAGGAAGGAAAATAAAAGAGATTATGCATGCAAGAAGATATACAGAGTGACTCATATCATCTTTTGGCAACCTTTTTAGTGTATTAAAACACCGGGAAGTGGTAGTCACATGTTCTCAGAGCTCTCAAAGCACTTTTTACAACACCTAAAAGATCAAAATGTGTTTTATTTTAAAGAAAAGCAGCAAATCTTCACATTTGAGGAGGTGTAGCGGCTAAATGTTGGTGTTTTTACCCGATAAATGACATAAAAATCAGCTCAGGCTGAGGTGAATAACAGATATGAGCCTGGTTGAACTTTGACCTTGAGGTCAGGATGCCAAAACAACCAAAACAAACTAACTTTTGATTAAAAAAGCCCATTTTAATCAGCAAAACCTACATTTAATAACGTGTTGAGATCACTAATACTACATCATAGCAGCCTCAAATGTTGATAACCTTAATAATGACACGTATAAAAGGTGTGTAAAGTGAGTTTTAGTGGTTTAAATGTGGCTGTCAGCTAACGTTCATTTTAACTGACGCTAGCTGACGTTTGTTTACAAGTTCCCGCCTCAATTTCTGCCGTTATAAAACGTTTAAATGTGTCTGTGTCGAACCAGGTGACATACTCTGTGGTTTGGACACATATCCGTGCGAGCTGCCGCCGGGAGAGTAGCCGTTGGTCCCGTCGTGCTGCTCGGACAGCAGCAGCGGCGACCGTTCCCCGTCCGCCATCAAGCTCTCTCCGGCCGGGGCCGCCCTCCTTCTCCTCTCCTCCTCGTGTGCCTTTCGAAGCGGGTCCCCGAAGAGTCGTCGCAGCGGCGGCAGAGAGTTCTGGAAGAGTCGACGCGGAGGTCACACCAACAGAGAGCCGGTCAGTTTGCTCAGTTTGAAGGCTTTTGACATCCACATGACACGGCGAGATGACCGACCGAAGGCGGAAGCGAAATAACAAAAACATCCGTCACATGACTGTGTGATCTGAGTCACGGCTGTGATGGACAGCGCGCTCGACCAATCAACGAGCTTGGATTTTGTCGTTTGGGGATGGGCGGGTTCAAAAGGCGCTGTCAGAACGTTTGACAGTTGGGGCCGCGTTCGAATGCTAACGCAAAGCGTCCTTTACCGGCGTGTAACTTCTTTTACCTCAGTAGAAATAATCATACCACAGTGTGAAAATGCACTTAAAGCAACATTGTGTAACTTTTCTACCATCTGGAACATATATTTCATATGATATGATATGATATAAACCAAAAAGAAGAAGAGATACTTTTTTATTAATCCCTTGAGGGGAAATCCTTTTTCACTCAGTTTTTTTAACATGGATTTTAACCTGAAATACACACACATGTTTATGTACACATGGTTCACATGTGTCATGACCTGGCTCCAAGAGTCATGGCAAAAAGGGAGTCCACACCATGTACATTTGTTTAAACCATTCTTTATTAAATCCAATTAAACCAAATTAGACAAAATTAAACAATCCTAAAGGATTTGAAGTTATGGAGTGTGTAGAAGCAGTGGTATCAGTGATGTAGGGTGTGCATTAGTGAGAAGAGTGAGTGTGCTGATAGTGTGAAACAAAAGCAAAGGACAACCTAAAGCATTAAACTAAACCAAACCAAACCAAAGCAAACCAACCCTGACTGGGGACAGAGGAGCCCAGAACAGGGCAAAGCCAGAGAGAGCAGAGAAGAGAACCAGCACCTGGCTGCAGTGGCATAAATACTCTAATCCAAAGTAACATAATAGAAAACACCTGCAAACAGAGAAACCACCCCCAGAGAAGAGGAGGAGGAAGAAATAGACCACACCCAGGAGAGGAGGAAGGACACACTCAGGATGCCACATAGGGCATCACACATGCAAATGTGGAGAGAGATGGTGGAGTGATATGCAGCCACCCAGAGCAGCGTCCTGCAGTTGGAGGGTTCGGTGCCTTGCTCAAGGGCGCCTCGGCAGTGCCCAGGAGGTGAACTGGCACGTCTCCAGCTACCAGTCCACCACCATACTTTGTTCCATACTGGACTTGAACCGGCCACCCTCCGGTTCCCAAGCCAAGTCTCTATGGACTTGAATTGAATTAATAATAATTATTTGTATTTTCTTATGTCATTTGAAACACAAACTATGTTTTACAGTACACCTTACCTGTCATATAAGTGATTGTTAAGGCTAAACTTTGATTTCCCCAAAATTCCCCTCCCTTCAGTCCTCCCTCCAAAACCACTCCCAAACAAAAACTAGACTTTCAGAGTGCAACCTGTTGGCATTTCACCCTGATGGAAACAAAGTTAAATGTAGATATGGAAACACAACAGAACAAGAATGTAAACCCTTCAGTAAAAGTCAAGTTCATAATTAACACCAAGAGTAACCAGCGTTACACCAATAAAATGCACTGAAAAGTTACCAGATTTCAATGTTTCCTGTAAGTAATATTTTACTGATCACTTCATGATTTTTTCAGGTTTTTAAAGACATCACCTTGGTGCATGGCCTATTTATCAGATTTTCAGTGAATGTGATGGTTTAGGGTTCATACCACATGCCTATTCAGACATCTAGTTCATTGTTCATTGTTGGGATACAACTTACACAGAAATCTCATCAGATAGCATATCATTCCCACACTAAAGACATACTGTGTACAATGTCAACATGGATTTCAGCATTTTCTTGATGCTTAAATCTTGTTTCATCAACAGATGACATTTCCTCATGCCAAGCAATTTTCTTTTTAATCAACCCAAACAATCTTCCGTGTGGAAGACAGCCAAATAAAAAAGGGAGTGATAGGCAGATTTCTGTAGGAGTACATGGGTCAGTGTTGGTATTAATTCACTGTCTTTGTGTGGAGAGACAACCTCTTTCACTATGTCGCTCTCTCTGCTGCTGCTGCTGCTGTTACTGCTGTTGGTCTGCAGCACCCAGGCATCTCATTTTTATGGAACAGTGATAACCTACTACCCAAAAGACACTAACGCAGATGGATCTGTTAGGGTATGTACATATTTGTTCTAATTAAACTCAGATTTCTGGGATGTATTAAGGGCTTGCAAATGCAAATACTGTATGTGTCTTCAAAGTAGTCTCTATTCCCAAATCATTATCCCACTAAACTACTGTATTAATACTACAGGTGGTTCTTCATGTAAAACTGAACTTCCGACCATGCTCAAGTAATGACACGTCGGATTGCCTCTCCTTCAATTGTGAGACTCCATCACTGCACAAGGTAGACAGGGAGAGTAGCGATGAGTGGTGTCAGATGGTGTTGATCATCAGTTGGTCTTTCAGCAACACTCAGCTACAGTGAGTGCACCATGACAATGAAAAACATTTACATATACATTTAACTGAGGGCCAATAATGACATTTTTAAACTTCCTGAAACCCTGGAAAGAAAACTTGCAACCACAAGTCATGAACCGATTAAAATCATGGTGTTCCAATACTAACGGCAACTGTCAGCTCTGGTAGTTTCATGCAAAACAATGATTTATCAACATTCTTTTTCAGTATCTTGCAAATTAGCTGTACACACCTACAATATTTAAGTAGACTTGAATTCCATGTAGCACAAAAAACGACTTTCCCATGAACTTCCACCACAGGTTAGTTCCTTTTACTTGGATTGATAACATTAAAAATGGCATCGTATCTTCGAGAGCAGTGATTCTGTTGGAACTGAGGAACCGGTCAGACACCGGCCAAGCCAACAGTTCTCCCCAGACCACAATCTTACCAGCCGTAAGGTAAGCCTACTCACTGTTTCTGTCTTTTTGTTAGTAATAATACACCTTATGAATTTTAATAATTTCATCTGTCACATTTTGACATCAATACCTCTATGTGGTCAAAAAAGCTGTGAAAAAAGTAAAGTAATATTATTCACACATATATAAGATCTGGAAAAGGCAAACCCATATCAGCAAAGCGCCTTTATTTGAGAACCTATTCAAGACCACAAGTACGGTGATATCTGTCTTGTCTTGGTCTTGACTTGGTCTTGCCCTGTCATGGTCTTGTCTTGATCTCAACTCTTCTAAGCACCAGGAGCCATCTTGGATTTTGAGGTTGAAGTTTGTGCGGTTCTCTTGACTTTCTGAGTCGGAAATCAAACTTCGGGGGACGTTCTAGTTGAATTTCTGACTTCATATGGTACACCAATAATGTAATTTCTTGTTGAGCAACAAGGTCAAAAGCTAACTCCAAGACTGTGATATCAAAACCTTTTTATGCATCCATCATACAGCTCAAAAGAGTTGAACTTTGTGTTTATGAATTAGCTGTAGTAAAGACATGACCTATCCTGTAATTTTTTATTAAACATTTAAACTAAAATAATTACATCTTTGTATGACATCACCTTTGGGAGTCGATTGTTCAGACTCAGACTAGGTAAGTTTTCTGGTGAAAATGAGGAACAAGTGAGTCAGGTTACACACAGTGAGAGGATCCAACCGAAAAATTCCACTCCTCCCTTTAAGCCAAGCTCCAAAGCCACTCTTTCTTTCTCTTTCATTCAGAGTTCCTTCAAACTGTCAGAGAAATTTCAACCTGTTGGCATTTGACCCTGATGGAGACGAAGTTAAATGTAGATATGGAAACACAACTGAAGACTGTAACCCCTGCACACCACCATCTGTTCTCAGCCTCTCATCAGTGAGTGTCCATTGTAACTCTTATTTAAATTAATCTTGTACTTTATAACAACCCCGCCAGATAAGTGGATGCTTGAAGATGACAAGATTATAATCCAAATGCAAATTGTAAATTGCTGTTTGGGGATAACACTGTTCCACTTTTCTGGATTTTTGATGCATTTCAGTTGGCTTCACTTGGCTCACTCAGTAAAATACAAAAGTGACTCCTGGATTAAAGGAAAACATGATGTAGAAAAACATTACGAGAAAGTTGGGATTCTTTTCTAAAATGTACTTATATAATTACATCTAATTAGTTAACAGAATAGTTAACTCATGTCCCCCTTCCTTTGTCCTTCTTTAGACTTGTACTCTGTCATTCAGCCCCACTAATAGCAGTAATGAAGGTCCATACGCTGTACAGCTGGTGATGGAGGACTTCCCCAGACAGCAAATCACCCTATTTCAAACCAATGGTTCACAAGTGGTGAAAACTATCAACGACCCTATTGGCAAAATACCTATCCAGTTTGTCTTAAGGGGTAAGATTTCCTGTTTTGGAAGCCTTGACTTAAAGCCACAAATTTCTATTAGAGGAGCACATGGTGGCTAAAATGAAGTCCAAGAAGTTTCTACAGTAGCCTTAAACAAGTGAAGTAAACACTGTCTGTGGATTGGGCCTTTTCATGTCTTGTGGCCCCCATAGTTTCTCCTTCACACACAAGGAGAGCCAATGGTGATACCACATTGGTTACAAGTCATTGTCTGAGACCCATGGATGTCTGTACCAATGTTTGTTCCAGTACAATACAGTAGAAAAATACACGTCAAGATATTTCACTGAAAAAGCGAAATATTTGACATGCTGGCAGAAGAGGATAGGTCAAGGGACTATTAAAGACTCGTTCTTTGGACATCATGAATATCTGTAATATAATGGCAATCCAACAGTTGCTGAGATTTTCTAGTCTGGACCAAAGTGGTCCTGCAACTGATGGACGTACAGACATAGCTTAACAGTAACCATAGAAAAGTTAAGTGTAGCTGAAATTGTTGCTTTTCTTATTGTCCAGTGGACCCTGTGGTACCATCCTGCACTGAAGGACTCTATCTGCCCAAGTTTCTGCCTCCAACCCCTGCCAACAGAGCTCAGCTGTACGCCCCTGTCAGTCAGACCCTGGAGATCAGCATCAATGCAGAGGCAAATAATTCCACGTAAGTCAAAAAATAAAATAAAATTATATTGGGATCATGAAATATCACATATTCCCTACAGAATTTAAGTTTTTAGCTGCACAAGGACTGATGCATAAGACAGGTTTGAAAAGAGTGCAAGAAGTATAACAGAACCAACTGAACGGTGCTGTTAGGATATACACTCATTATGTTAAACATAATTAGAAGTGCATTCAAAAACAAAAGAAAACATGAAAAATGTCTTACAGTGCATTGTACGTAAGGACCTGTTAACTTTAGATCATGTTGTTTCAGTGTAGAGTTATAAAGGCTTATGCAACAGGAAAACAAAAGAATCAGCAGCTGTACAACCAGTACCTAGAAGGAAACAACATTAAAAAGAAATCTGAGTCAGATGTCAGGCGATGGAAGAAATATTTCCATCCAGAATGCTAATCATGCAGTCACGGAAATCTTTTTTTTTTTTTTTACTGTTTGGGGGTGGGGAACCTTTTTTTATTTGTTAACTACCCTGTCTTAACCTTTTGTTCTTCTGTTGATTAAAGAATTTCTGAGCTGCTGTTTAGCGGGCCACATAACGCAAACAAGACTTCATCAGGAGCAGGACAGTTCATCCTGAGATGGACACCGTCTCAGGACGAAGACGGAGAAAGTCACCCAATCTGTTTTGTCGTTCAGGCAATTTCCAAGTAAGTCACTTGTCCCATGAAGATAACTGTGTAATAATAAATAATAAATAATGAAAGAACAGGTTTCCTAAATTTCCTAAAAGTACATTCTGTCTTTCTATCTTGAGATATATTAAATCATTTGCAACATCATTTTGTAAATGTGATAATGTATTGATTTATTTCCACAGTTCAAGCAAGTATCACTCAGAGCTACGATGTGTCATTGTGACTGTTGGAAATGGTGAGTTGAACAATGATTTGTTTTTTAATTATTTCACTTCCTTTACTGATTTTCTGCATTGATAAAGTTCACTTCATTTGCAGTTTATCTTTTGTTTTGACTCCGGCTTACAGACCCAACAACTACAACCACTCAACCAACAACACCAGTGGCTACAACCACTATCATCACTACTCCTTCCGTCACTACTGCATTAACTACAACCACCAACACTACAAGTACAACCACTGTTGCTTCGACAACTACACCAACTACAACTACAACAACTAATGCACCAACTACCACCACACAGACTACAACCATGTCTACACGAATTATAACAACTACCACACAAAGTACAATGATCACAACTGCACCAACAAGCACAACTACCACCATTTTACCAACTACACCTACCACAGCAAGTACACCCACTGCTAGCTCTACAACTACAATGCATATAACAACTACACCACAAACTACAACTGCAACTCCCCCACCAACTACAACACCAAGTATAACCACTATTCTTTTGACGATTACACCGCAAATCACAATTAGTGAGACACAAAATACAACATCAGTACCTATTATTACTACCACTACAGCGACAACAAGCATGCAGAATATAACTACCATCCCATTTACAAGTACTTCATTACCTACAACCACCACCACTACAAGTACAACACCAAGTACATACACTGTTGCTTCAACAACAACACCAGAAGCTACATCAATGATGACAACACCATCCCCAACACTAACTACAACCAGCACTACACTAACCACAACTGCACCAGCTACAACATCAGCACTAATCATTCCTGCATCAACTACAACCACCTACACTACAAGTACAACACCAAGTCCAACCACTGTTTCTTCAACTACAACCAGCACTACACCAACTACAACAACCACACCAGCTACAACCACTACTCTATCCACCACAAGTACACCACTAACTACAACAACAATCTCCACTTCGACTGCTGTACCAACTACCACCACAGAGGCTTCAACCACGATTACTTCTACAGCGCCACAAACCACAACAACCACTATTCCTTTGACAACAACTACACTACATACTACAACAACAATCAGCGAAACTACTACACAAAATACAACATCAGCACTAATCATTCCTGCATCAACTACAACCACCTACATTACAAGTACAACACCAAGTACAACCACTGTTTCTTCAACTACAACCAGCACTACACCAACTACAACAACAACACCAGCTACAACTACTACTCTATCCACCACAACTACACCAACTACAATGACAATCTCTACAACACCACAAATTGCAATAATTCCTGCACAAATTATCACAACTCCCAGACAAAATACAACTATGACAACTAATTCACCAACTACAACTACCACCATTTTACCAACTACACCTGCCACAGCAAGTACATCCACTGCTACCTCTACAACTACACCACTAATTACAACCACAATGACTTCACCAACTACAAGTACAATCACTATTCCTTCAACAACAACTACAACCAGCACTACGACAACAACACCAACTACAACCACCAGTCCCTCCACCACGACTACACCACTTTCTACAACAACAATCTCCACTTCAACTACCACCACAGAGGCCACAACCCCTACAACACTACAAACCACAACAATCTCCCCAACAACAGCTGCATCAACTACCACCACACCAGCTACAACCATCACAACTACACCACTAACTACAACAGTCTCCCCAACAACAGCTGCACAAACTATCACCACACCAGCTACAACAACCACAACTACACCACTAACTACAACAGTCTCCCCAACAACAGCTGCACCAACTATCACCACACTAGTTACAACCACAACAACTACACCACTAACTACAACAACAGTCTCCCCAACAACAGCTGCACCAACTACCACCACACTAGCTACAACCATCACAACTACACCACTAACTACAACAGTGTCCACAACAACAGCTGCACCAACTATCACCACACCAGCTACAACCATCACAACTACACCACTAACTACAACAGTCTCCCCAACAACAGCTGCACCAACTATCACCACCCCAGCTACAACCACCACAACTACACCACTAACTACAACAGTCTCCCCAACAACAGCTGCACCAACTATCACCACACTAGCTACAACCACCACAACTACACCACTAACTACAACAATCTCCCCAACAACAGCTGCACCAACTTTCACCACACTAGCTACAACCACCACAACTACACAACTAACTACAACAGTCTCCCCAACAACAGCTGCACCAACTATCACCACACTAGCTACAACCATCACAACTACACTACTAACTACAACAACAGTCTCCCCAACAACAGCTGCACCAACTACCACCACACTAGCTACAACCATCACAACTACACCACTAACTACAACAGTCTCCCCAACAACAGCTGCACCAACTATCACCACACTAGCTACAACCACCACAACTACACCACTAACTACAACAACAGTCTCCCCAACAACAGCTGCACCAACTATCACCACCCCAGCTACAACCACCACAACTACACCACTAACTACAACAGTCTTCCCAACAACAGCTGCACCAACTATCACCACCCCAGCTACAACCACCACAACTACACCACTAACTACAACTGTCTCCCCAACAACAGCTGCACCAACTATCACCACACTAGCTACAACAACCACAACTACACCACTAACTACAACAACAGTCTCCCCAACAACAGCTGGTGCAGCTGGTGCAACTACCACCACACCAGTTCCAACCATTACAACTACACCACTAACTACAACAACAGTCTCCCCAACAACAGCTGCACCAACTATCACCACACCAGCTACAACCATCACAACTACAGCACTAACTACAACAGTCTCCCCAACAACAGCTGCACCAACTATCACCACCCCAGCTACAACCAACACAACTACACCACTTTCTACAACAGTCTTCCCAACAACAGCTGCACCAACTATCACCACCCCAGCTACAACCACCACAACTACACCACTAACTACAACAACAGTCTACCTAACAACAGCTGCATTAACTACCACCACAACAGCTACAACCATTACAACTACACCACTAACTACAACAGTCTCCCCAACAACAGCTGGTGCAGCTGGTGCAACTACCACCACACCAGTTACAAACATTACAACTACACCACTAACTACAACAGTCTCCCCAACAATAGCTGCACCAGCTATCACCACACAGGCTACAACCACCACAACTACACCACTAACTACAACAGTCTCCCCAACAACAGCTGCATCAACTACCACCACACCAGCTACAACCATCACAACTACACCACTAACTACAACAGTCTCCCCAACAACAGCTGCACCAACTATCACCACCCCAGCTACAACAACCACAACTACACCACTGACTACAACAGTCTCCCCAAGAACAGCTGCATCAACTACCACCACACCAGCTACAACAATCACAACTACACCACTAACTACAATAGTCTCCCCAACAACAGCTGCACCAACTATCACCACACCAGCTACAACCACCACAACTACACCACTAACTACAACAGTCTCCCCAACAACAGCTGCACCAACTATCACCACACCAGCTACAACAATCACAACTACACCACTAACTACAACAACAGTCTCCCCAACAACAGCTGCACCAACTACCACCACACTAGCTACAACCATCACAACTACACCACTAACTACAACAGTGTCCACAACAACAGCTGCACCAACTATCACCACACCAGCTACAACCATCACAACTACACCACTAACTACAACAATCTTCCCAACAACTGCTGCACCAACTACCACCACACAAGCTACAACCACTATTACCTCTACAATGCCACAAACTACACCTGTTTCTTCTACAACTACTACACCAACTACAACAACAATTCCACCACCAGTTACTACACCTGACAACATAACATCTTCCCCAACACCTGTAACCGAAGTCTTAAATTCAAGTGAGTAAGGCAAATCATGTTTGTTTGTTTTTTAAAACTATATAACCATCTCTTATACATAGATACATACACATGGCTAAGTGACGTGCATTTGAACTAAAAATGGAAGACCTCTCTGTGCTCAGTTCTTCTGGATTGTAATGTTGAGTCACTGTGCTTCTAGGTGTTGTAGTTCTGAAAATTAGGCTTTCCTCTTCATCTCCCCTGTCTGAGGATGAGTTGAGGACTACTGTCATACAACAGGTCAGTCTCTTCTTATGTAGTAAGAAATCTTGTCAAAGCATCAGAAAACTGCACCAGGTTTGATTGTTGGTGGTGGTCCGGAAATATTCCAGTATATGCCTTCTACAAACACTTCTAATGATTCACAAGTGCTATACAACGTCAACAATCATTATAAAAATAACAATTAGTGCATTTCCATCCACTTGTTTATGTGTGAATTTTCATGTCATGTCATTTCGTGTGAATTTTCAGGGCCTTATTGTCTATTAACTGAATCTTATTGGTAACACCCTGATATCAAGTGTCACCGTATCTTAGTTTAGTTTATTTCTTCAAATCCCACTTTACACAGAACCATTTTTCTGAGAAAGTAGTGATCATATATCATGTGTTTTCTCCTCCAGCTTAAAGATGAATTGGTGAGGCGAGGGCTGCCATCAGACATCACTCTACGTCTTGTGAGCAGCGTGCAACTGGAACCTAAACCATAGGAATTGTGACGTTGAAATCTTGAAATGTATTGTATTCCTCATTTTGTGGAAAAACATCATGATATATATATATTCCAGATTATTTATATAAATGGACTAGTTGCACAGCAGACATTGTGAAATACAGTATCATAGCAGGAAATGCAAAGATGCATTAATGACAGCTGCATTCCACTTAGTCGAGGTGCTGTTACTGGACGCCTTAAAGATACTGTGGTTGACTATAATTAATATAATTTCTTGCTGCGACACCTCCTGTGCAACTGGTCCATCATGTTGGTCTTGTTGATTAAAAGTCATTTAGACATTTAAAAGTTAAATGTTTGTAGATTAACAGTGTGACACCCATTCACTTTCTTGTGGGCTGTCCTGGCCAACCTCAGCATTCAATTTGTTGACATGGGTGGGTCGTTAAAGGATTGAACCTAACATGGGCGCTACAGAACTTCATTCCGACCTCCTGGAAGAACATTGAATGTACTTGTAAGATTAGTCATCACATAAAAACTTCAAAGAGTTCAAGTAGACACATCTCAATATTTGGAGTTTGGAGTGTGAATCAGACCTTAATGATCAAATTACTTGAATTGATTGATTGAACTGATTTCCTTCAGTCAAGAAACACAATTCCTTAGACTACTGGAAATCTGTGCTTTGGTCTGATGAGTTAAATTTGGAAATTTGGCTTCCAGCTGTTATCTGCATGTGTGGTTCCCACCGTGAAGCATGTAGGAGGTGGTGTCATGGTGTCGGGGTGCTTTGCTGGTGAGACCGTTGGTGATTTATTCAAAATAGGTCAACATGACTAGCATGACATTTTGTAGCGACATACTATCCCATATAGCTTGCAAAAAGTGGGTGCTTCTGATACTGTTGGCGAGTCAGAGTTCCTACTTGTAAACAAATCCATCTACTGCGACTTCATGAGAAAACGCACACTCTTCTCTTGTACTTTTCAACCAATAGAGGAGAGTGGCATAAGTTCAGCTGTGTCTACACTTGCCAAAGGAACATCAGTTTGATAGTCAGCCAGGTGTTTTGTTCACCTGAATGCTTTGAGGTTAGAAGGCAAAGCAGCCCACAAGTGCTCGGCATATATGGGAACTCCTTCAAGACTGTCATGAACCTGATTGAGAGAATATGAAGTGTGCAAAGGTAGAGGAATCTAAACTATTAAACATTTTCCTTTTGTTTTTGTTTACTACATAATGTTAAAATGTTATGTCATAGTTTTGATGTCTTCAATATTAATCTACAATGTATAAAGTGAATGAGAAGGTGTGTTTTTTTTTAGGTAACAGTGATTATATATCTGCACCATATGTTGTTATATTATTTGGGGCACCACCACACATCACTCTGAGCTCTGTGAAAAGACTGTAACTGGAGGTTAGAACCACAGCGACCCTGCTGGTTCAACATTATCATCTACTGACTTTGTTTTCAGTTTCCTGCTTGAGCTAAAACATGATGGTCAGCTTTCTGTTTTTAATTCACTTAAGTTTTTCTTCATATTACACATTTTAATCAGTTTTGTAGCAACATATAAAAATCAAGAAACTTCATTTTTCTGAAGCTTAAAAACAAGGTCCATTTAGTGGCTGTTCTGGAACTTTTGATCATATTTTGTTGTGAGGTTTTTTAACCATGCGTAAACCTTTACTACTGCTACTATTGTTATTGTATATATTGTAAAATGATGGGCTGGATGTTATAATAATCATGTATAACACTTTTAACTCTATGTTATCAAACTCATCTCAGACATCTTTATCAATGACCTTGTGTGGAGGGCTCTAAATCAAAAATAAATTAATAAATAAATAAATAATAAATAATACATAAATAAATAAAATAATTTATTGCATAAATTAATTAATTAATCCTAAAAATTTAAGAACTGATTAAAACTGATACAACAAAACAATCAAATCCTTGAAAAAAAGACAAAAGGAGCCAGTGAGGTTTAAAAGACATCTGTTTTACTTCCAGTTGAACGAGCCAGAGCAGCATGTCATTAGGAATAATACACAGGTCACGGTTTCAAGATAGTAACAATAAATAAAACATCATTCGGTTGTAAACTTGTTCATCATGAAGCCACATGATATTAAACTCTTTGTTGGTTTTGTTCAAAGGGCGTGAAACTAACTTTTTTTAAGCCAACCAGCCAACAAATACAGAGTTATATCAGCATAATATTAGGACCAACTCCCGTTTAATTGATCCTTTATTGACCTAAACAGTTAAATACACACACTAATGACATCCACTTTGGGAAAAGTGACCAGCCTCTTGATACACTTGAGCTATGTATCCTTCTTTTAGTATTTCAAAAAGTGGTATAGAACTTTGGTGCACTTTATTTTGTTTACTTACAGAAGTCAATAAAGTTTTGTGTCTTTGAATTGCCAAACAGGCTAAAAACTGAATATTAAATGCTGGAAGTGTTTGGCTGGTGGCTTAGTATTAATTTCAGACCCTCTGTATTTGTACACACATTCCTTCCCGCTGTCAAGTAAAACAGCAAATGGGGTGTGCTTGTTTTTGATTCAGCTAACAGTTGGCGGAGTCAGTTTTGTCAGATTTTAACTCAGGGAACCAATGGTAAGGAGACAAACCGCACCAATGAAGATGAATCCGAAACAAGCGCACCCAGTTGATCGACACGGATACAAAAAAAACAAACAAAACAAAAAAAACAGATCAACTGCATTTTTCAACAGAGTCAAACAAGCACGTTAGTACCCTGATAATTAACACACACCTGGACAAAAACAATTACGGTTTGAAATATTTTTTTTTAGGTGCATTTGATTCAACTCTCAAGATTCAGTTTGATTCAGATTTTAGAACCAAATTTTCCCTCCATCACTCTGTTCAATATGGACAAGTGACACAAATTAAAAGTCAAAATCTCTTGAACCTTGATTTTTTTCAAATGCCCACAAAAGCATTTCAAACTTTGTTTTGTTTTACCCAGATCGCAATAGAAAACAAATTATCTTAATAACTTTTCCCTTCAGGAGAATTGCACATCATCAATATAAAATATGAACCTTCCTATGTACAACGAAAAACAAACCTGGGCAAGGATATACTGTAAATCTACCTGCCTGTCAAAAAGTGTCTGGAGAGCGGTTACCAGCAGTTATGAGAACAAGTTATCACGAGTTCTTCCATCAAGCTTCCATCCTCTTCTGCAGTCAAATTCAAACACTACAAATACCGACAGAAATAAGGCCTCTTTTAGCTTTTGGAGGACGGTCACTTCATTGCCATCATTGAGTTTAAACACTGTTGAGGAAAACATGCATTCACACCATAAGCTAAATTATTAAGAATATCACCAAAAGCCCATAGGGTGGCCTGTGAATAGATGATAAACTATGTT
Organism: Miichthys miiuy; assembly: GCA_036365135.1. Classification (NCBI taxonomy): domain Eukaryota; kingdom Metazoa; phylum Chordata; class Actinopteri; family Sciaenidae; genus Miichthys; species Miichthys miiuy. The sequence goes on along the minus strand of CM071625.1, from coordinate 4,281,772 downwards.
GCTTGCAAACAACATAAAAATAAGGTATATGCACTTTCTGGTGTTCCTGATAATAAGTTGTAACTACCTTCCTACCTTCCTGCCTACCTGTAACTACAAGTTAGGTTTCCCAAAATGTCTACTACAGCTATTGCTTAAATGCAAAATGGAAGAAATTAGCGGGTCCGAACGAGTCAAAAATATATTTTCCAACTATTTTCCAACAGAGTTAAGGATTAGGCTATTTGGATTGTGTTTGAATTGACAAATGAACTAATTACGTTACCTGAAACTTGATTTGCAGTGACCCATTATTCTATTTTGTCTTAAAGCACCAATGGTCACATCCAAAATATAAACAAGTAATAAATTTTGTTCATACTGGCCAGCTCTGTATTTAGTTAACCCATCAAAGCACTTAAGTAATATTATGAAAGTCTAAAACAAAGCATTGGCATATAGGTTTTATCTTAATACTATAAAATAAACGCTGTAACAGAGCACAATGTTCTAAACACAACTGTTCTGAAGTCGCTAATAGTGTGAATGCGGTACTACAAACCCTTTGGCAATGCTGCAACCCTCTCATAACTGCTGCTAACATTTCTCCAGGTTTTTGCTGATGAATACATTTTAAAATAGAGTTTGAATCATCATCAGTCAATATCAGTAACTTGATTTTCTAGAAATGTTAAAGTATAATAAAAAAGGCAGATCACTTCATGTGATTTAAGTCACATAATTCAAGAAAACGGGCTTTTCAGAGCAAACAAGTGACATCATCTCTCAAACGGCAGTTTTGACAGTTACATCCGAGGACCAAAATGAACATTTTATTAAATCCACTGAAGCACTTGTAATAATGTTCCCTTGTGTTTCTGAAACTCATGGTCATCCCAGGTTAAAGATAGAATTAGAATAACTATATACACGTACGTAAAAACACATGGAGGGGTGAAATTGCCTTTGCGTCTGCAGTTTCTCTGAGACTTTTTAATTTATAGCGTGACATCAACCATGAAAAACTACCTTAGTGTTTCATGAGTAAACATGAGCATAAACCATACCATATGGAGCATTTCTCTTGTTGCTGTGTGACGTAATTTAGCGACTTTTAGAGCAGGCTTTAGCTACTTTCCTTTAACAACAGTTGGAAACACTGGCTCTACCACTTCCATGAACACTAAGGAAAGCAAAAGGTGAGTTAGTGGTAGCAGTATCAAAGGTGGTCTCATACACCCATTATTCCAAAACCCCAATAGTCCAAAGAAAGCCCATTTGTTCAACAGCCTGTTATTTCTAAAACAAACGTCGGCCGCTCCAAATGCTTGTTCCAAAAATACTCATTCTAGTATCACCAACTTTATTTTAACCCAAACCACTTTTCCTAAAGGTAGCCAAACTCTGACTGTTTCACAATAATGACAACGAAGGAAGTCCAAATACAAAAAAATAATATATGGCAAAACCTCTGGTGAGTGTGTATTTTCAGAACAACAAGCCTTTGGAAAAGTGAGCGTTTGTTTTAAGAGTAACAAGCAATAATAATAGCAATTTTTTAGACTATTTGGGTTTACGAATAATGGGCTTCCAGAACAATTTGCAGTTCAATCGAAGACAGCTAATACTAGCTTAGCCACATGTCCACCTTTTTCAAAATGGAGATTTGGAGATATTACTGATCAGCTCTGACTGTCTCAAGCTCTACTTAGACCAAATCTGGTACTGTGGCAAAAACGCGAGTGGGGGAATGCCTGTATCGAGGAAGCTGGTGAATCAGATATAAAAAGTTATTTTCTGATTGTTTCATAGTGGTTACGTTATTGGTAAATAAACACACACCGCCAGCAGGAAGTTTTCTTTTGGTTTCCTTTGGTTTGTGTTCCATAGTTTGAGAGACAGAGAGCAGTGGTCAAATGACATAGACAGTGAATGAGAGTGAGGGAGCACCGGCATTGAGAAAGACAGCGAATCAGCAAAAAAAGTTATTTATGATTTGATTTTTGAACCCTACGACAATTCGATGCAATGCCTGAATTGGACTGAATACGATCAATCAGAGTTTGAAACACTACACATTGGAACAAGCTCCCATTGTTAGCTATGACAGTGTCTGTGTGTAAATATGAGGTAATATATAGTGTGCTTACTTTGGTTGATTTAGAAATGTGGGTAAAAGTTGCTGTGGGTTTAGACTAAACCTCAACAATATGTGGTTTTGTTTTCCCGTTGTACACTTCATCAGTGTTCCTTCAAACAGCAGCGAATCCAAACCACAGATCAGTACGGAAAGGCAAGTTCTCCCCTCACTTAAACATACACAATTATTGGTAGAGTTAACTCCACGGAATAGTTAGAAACAATAAATAAGTTAAGAATTGTCCCTTCACTGAGATTTAGCAGAATACTGAGAGGTGTACTCTGAGTATGAGTGTATGAATGTGTCGGGGGACGAATGACACAAAATATTACTTTTATCTCCAAAGTTAAAAATAGAATTTAAGGGTGGTATGAAAGTAAACAAAACTTGTTTCTGTTTCTCCAGCGTCCCCCTTTTTGTATCTTAAGTCACACCCTGTTTAAATGTCTGTATGTGTGTGTAGTGTAAATCTGTAAGTGTAACACAGTTTAATTAGTTAGCACGTTAAACTTCTTTATACTTCAAGATAAACACAGGAATAAGAAATTGAAACAAAACATATCAACCCCGAGGCATCACACCAAACTCCCAATACATCTTATTTGTTCTTCTATTATTATACCAGCTTGATGTTATTAATTCACAGGACATAATGGAGGACAGTTCATGATACTGTTAAATGTGTCATTTGGGATATTAACTAGTGTTGTGGTGTAATTGATATCTTGAGCTCAAGTGGTTGATTTAAGAATAAATAACACATACATAATAGAAAGTATGTTGACCTACAGTGTCTTTTGGTGTTTGTATTAAGGTGTTGGACCTCAACTTTAAACTCAGTAACAAAAATGAGCCCATCAGAGATGCATTAATACACCATGTGGCCTAAGTTATGTGGACTTTTGGTCTTGGTGATTTGGGCGACACAACCATAAGTTCCAATGAAGAGGAAATGCCCAAGGACTTGATGATATGTGCTTCCAACTTTGTGTCACTGCTTTGGGAAAGATCCTTTAAACAGGGCGCCCATGCACAAAGTCATTGTTGTCCCAGTTTGGTGTGGAATAACTTTTACTGGCCTTCCCAGAACCCTGACCACAACCCAACAATAACTTTGTTTGATCATCCCCAGCACCCAACATCAGCGATGGATCTCATTAATGATCTTGCGGTTTAATGGGTAGCAAATCTCTGCAGGCAAGGTTCCAAAATTTGGTGAAAATCTTGATGGGTTGAGCAACAGTTAATGCCCTTGGTTTTAGAATGAGATGTTCAACTATTACATATGGTTTTAATGTTCCGTCCACACACTTTTGGCCATACAGTATATAACAGCATACTATGAAAGTGCTGTAAACTATCTATTAAAGCTCAACCTATTTTTGCACCTGTGATTTCTCTGAGCTATCCAACTGGTATGGATGGGATAATACCGGACATTCATACGAGCTTAAAAAAATCCATTTCAGTGCATCAGTGGTAACTATTTAAAGCTTGGCTTATCTTGGAAAAGCAATTTGATTCAATCAAAAAAAAAGTCATAATTCAGAAACAAACTATTTTTAGGGCAAAGTTAACTTTCACAGTCCAACAACCAAAAGGTCAGTTGATCGGTTTTCATTCAGGGTTTGAATGAAACAGGAAGTTGATGCCAGGATACGACCCCTGACCTCCTTTAGTAGCTTGTTGAAGTTGCTGATGCTTGTTAAAGTCAGAGGAACTGACAAGACAGAGAGAGTTTGCATGCCAAAACACCCGTTAGCATGAATACTGGTCTGAACTCCCTCAAACACACATCATCAAAAAACTGCACTGGTGTTGGACTGATATGTGAATCAGCTGGTCGTCTGGCTCAAACATAATTGACATTTTCATCACTGAAAATATCCTTTTGATCTGATTCTTGTATGTATACACACATATTTTTGCATGAAGAGTTTCCATTGGACAGTTTTGGTGTCTCATGATGACCTAAATCTTATTTCAGAAGTTTCTGGCTCAGACAAGAAGTGAAACTGGAGGAAACACAGAGGGCCAGATTTACTGAGGTTTTCTGGGGCACCAATATCATGCTCTCTGCTGCAGTTTGTGTATCATTTTAGCGAGTGTTGGTAAGATGGGTAATTTACTGAGGCTGTAGATAGGGCTAGTGAAAAAGCAACATATCCCCATGGTTATGCAATTTACTGCCAATGACTTTAACTGCTGGTAAAGTGAAAGGAGCTCAGAAGTAATGGTCTGAAAGCTGAGCAGGGAAGGCTGACGTTACCGTTCAGCATTTGCACGGGTGCATTTGTTGTCACAAGCTTTGTAATACAGCCTTGAACTGCAGCATCTTCGTGGATACACAAAGATCATGGATGCAAGAAGGTTCTTGGTCCACAGTCTAAAGACATGCATGTTGGGGATCTGAAATGGGGGATCTGAAATGTGTCAACCCTTCCTCTCGCCCAATAACATCTAGGATTGGCTCCAGCTCCCCGCCACACTTGTGGATATGCAGTTATGGAAAATGGATCGATGTCTTCTGTGAAATTTTCTCCATTCTTCTGTCTTGAATTGTTGTTAGCTAGCCACTGTCAGTCCCATAATGCCTTGGGTTATTGAGTATGTCAACCAATCCGTAGCTGTACTTCTGACTTGTTGAACAATTGGAGGCAGAGTAGGGCGGTTATTCATGGGATGCCAGTGGGGTGATCTCAAACTCCTTTCAATGGAGCAACACCATGAAATTTGCGGTGATGACGGTAATGAGCTGAAACCCCACGGTATACATCACACGACTGGTGGTTACAGTCACAGCCCTAATCACACAGTTTACCACTGCGTCTGAAAAAAGGCGTAACTGTTGGATTTAAACTACTCACAAGAAAAAAACTTTACCTATACACCTGAATCTCCAACAAATGTTGGGTTGCACTGTTGGTAATGTAGGCACCAGGTTTCTCTCCTTTTCTTTTTCCAAACCAATTTTGGTCGTCTGACAATGTTAAAAGAACACTATATCTAAAAGTCCTCTTTCAGGTTGTAGAAGTTCTGAAGGATCACCATTTCTGACTTGATGATCTCAGACAAATCCCACCTGTATAACCTCATCACTGAATTACGTCTATGAGCTTTCCTTCACTTGCAAAATGCACCTGGAGGTCAGTTTGTGCTGGTAAATTCACATGTGTTCTGTCCCATTTTCCTATTAAATCTGGCCCTCTGTGTTTGCAGTTTCTGGGCATGAAAAAGTAGGTTATTACATCCAATATCAGCTGCTCCAGTGCAAAAGTACACGTATTAGCCTCATCAGTCCACACACAAGGGACCGACTCTTCCACACGAGTCAAATAATCAAAGAATGCTCGTAGTTGAACTACAGATCGGGACAAAACGGAGAGCTCTTCCCTCATGACGGGACAGAAATATAATTTTCATGATTTTTTTAGGCCCTGGGGGATAAAGTCACACACACAAACACAGCACAGAGCATCCATCCATCCATTCATTCATCTAAACATGCATACTTCATTCGTCCCAGTCTCAGCCTTCATCCTCCTTCATCTTCACCTCTCAGGTCCAAAGATAAGACATTGTAGTTAGGCAGAAAATACGCTCACACAGTCACACACTCAAAACCTTTCTCGCCATCCTTCAAACGTCGTAGTCAGGAAGGGCGGAGTAGGTGATGCCGCCAACTGACGGAGGGCTGGAGTGGAGAGGAAGAAGCCAGCAAAAGACCGACCCTGGAGAAAACAAGAGATTAAAACAGATATAAGCGGCTATTGTAGAGCTGAAACGATGAATCAAAGACATCATCGATAGAGGAAGATCAACACAAACCCACCTCTTCCGAAAACCTCCCGCAGCAGAGCCAGCTTTGGCTTGCGGGTGTGTGGAGGGTGGTGAGGCGGCTGAGAGGGGGAGGTGGGCGACGAGGATGAAGATGTCGAGCCTCTGTCCTTGATCATCAGCCTGTTTCTCATCTGCTCGATGGGAGTCTCATCTGTGATTATGGAGACCAACTGTAGGGAGAGACAAAATGACAATTACAAATTTTTTTTAGATCTTTTTTAACCCCAAATTTAGCCCTAAAATTCTTGTACGCTGTGATCAAGTCAAACATTATTTACCTTCAAACTTCACTGTAGATGCTAAAAATATCAAACAACATATCACATTGTTTGTTTTGTCCAACTAACAGTTCAAAACTTCAAGATTGCTACAAATACATTTAAACAATCTAAAGAAAATGCAGCAAATTGTCACATTTGTGAAGCTGGAACAACAACACTTTGAGTAAATGTCCTTAGTTACATTTTACCGCTGTGCCGAGGTGAGTGTGTGTTTATATGTGTCTCAAACACACACATCTATAAATGTGAAATGTGGGGACATAAATTACTTACACAGTCGGTGCCCGGTTGGCGACAAAATGCAAGTCAGCACAACATAAATCATTACGTTTTATATATATATATATATATATATATTTATGTGTGTGTGTGTGTGTGTACCTGATCGTAAAAGATGACCATGACAAACACGCCAAACAACACCGACTCCACCAGGAGGATGATGTAGTGAGCACTGAGGGGGAAAGCAGAGTAAACTAAACAGCTGGTTGATATTTTTGTGTGAAACAGTCTGTAAATATTCACAGTTAAAGCGTTTTCACTTCGCGGAGGACTCACACTATCAGGTGTTTGCTGGGCGTTTCCTCTCCTTCTTTCTCTGCGTCGCCTTCCCTCTCGTTCCTTATCCGCCACACCCAGGCGGACACCACCAACACCATGGAGTACAGACTGGCCATGCCTGCACATGAAAATATAATGACAATAACAAAAAGCATTACCTCGTGACTAAGAGGAAGAAATGTGAGGATTTTAAAGAGGAAGTGGCACTAAAGATTAAGAAATAAAGACATTTAGGTGTTTATTTTGACTGTTAAGCACCACAACACTGAGGCAAATTTGTTGTTGATGTCCTGGGTTCACTGTTGTTAACTCCCGCTACAGGCTAATCAAGAACAAGCTGAAGGTATTACTGCTTTACTTAAAAACAAAACTAAACTGCATCTTCCCATCAGTGATCCTCTGCTGAAATTATTCTGGTTTTGCCCTACATTATACAGTCAGTGGCATTCAGCCCAACCATGACCTCGCCATCTTTAGATATTCTGAGACTTTTGAGCTGCTGGAGTTCTTTGCAACTAATAACAGTGGTCGCTAAGATTCTCCTCATATGGAAGTCTACCACACCACCATGCTTTGCACATTGGAAAATAAGGAAATGTTGTCTGATGGTAAAGTTGCGTCCGCTCAATCCCAATACATACAATAGATTTGAGAACATGGGTGACCATTCGTAGCAACGTGTCAAATCACTCCACAACCACACAGACTCTAACTTTCCTGGGTATATATGATGAGTATAGTGTTTGATATAATTGATTTATTAATGTAATTTTACCTCGCTCCTGAGACGTTAATATTGTGACCACTTTGTTTGGAAAGAGTATCTATGTTGTGAACTTTTTGTCCTCTTCAGTGTCGTATTTACTTTGTATGTCCTTTTAAATATACCCGGTCAAAGTAAAAACCTGTGAACTGTTCAGGTCGACAGATTCATAAAACTTGTTTTGTTTGACCAACAATCAAAAATTTCAAGAAATTACAAAGATCAAATCAAACAAATCCTTGAAACATCATGATGTAGTATACAGTACTCACCAGTGTAGAAGAGAAACTGGATGAAATACTTCTGGTTCAGCTCTCCGACACAATTGTTGATCCTAAAGACGCACAGATTAAAAGAAATGGATGAGAAGAAGTTGAAGAAGATGGAGATAGATGCCAAAGATGAATGGTGTTTTCTCACCAGGGACAGTGGTGGTCCATGCGGCGTATACACCTCTGACAGACCCGGCAGTGATGCGCTCTGGGAGGTCTGTAGGTTTCACAGCGACTGCACACGGTCCAACCTTCACAGCCCTGAAAACAAACAACAACAACAGGTAGAAAACACCAAGAAACTGACGGAAACTCAACCGCAGATAATCCAGTTTCCAGGTTGGCGACCATTGGTTTGATCTCCACACATTTCTGGGTTGGGGAGTGCCATCAGATCCGAAGCAGAAGTAGGTTCTCCAAATGTGATTGACGTCAAGCTATAGAGCCGATTCTTACAGTATGCAACAGTCGAGACAACTCTTTACAGACGTCTGTCATTAAGCTCATAATTACATAATGACAAGCCCAAGAACAGACATAAGTACAGCTGCCACGATGTAAATACAGACTCAGCGTGAGATAAATATATAGTTGTTAATAATACAGTTATAATCAAAGAGAAGCTCCCTGATACTCTCTCTATTATTAGCCTTTAGCTCTTTTTGTGGTTTCCTTTCTATGTTATCGTTGAATTCATGACATACAGACTCAATCTAAGCCTCACTTCTCTGAAGTTAAATGCTCCCAGATGTGGACTGGACCTGTGACAGATGTGGATTATCACCTGCCACTCACTCCTGCACACGTCCTAAACCGTGAGCTTATTGGAGTTCAACCTTCAGAAACAGATGTTTTCAAAACGGCGATTCAGGCAGGAAACTATGAAAGCAATTTTTGACATAAGAGGAGAGAACAAACTAAACTCAAAGTGACAAAATGAATTACTTTGTCGGCACTGGAAGACTTCTCATCCACCAAGCTGGACTTGAGGTGTTGCAACATCTTAGTCTTAAACACAATACACGGTTCCTCTGATAACTTTGTCCGAAGTTGGACACCATTTATCGAGCACATTACAGCTAAGCTTTAGTCCCATACCCTCCTTAATGTATCTCCTACTTCTGTTTCTGTAGCACATCACAATGAAACACACACTTTCCACTTTGAGGTCTGTCTGTTAAAGTTTACATATGTTCCTTTTCTTCATTGTTTTCCTTTTGTATTGTAATGTGGCCGTTCTATACAGTATGATTGTTTTCATGCAGCATTAAATTTATAAATGCTTTACATTGAGCTGAAAGGTCAACTCTTAACTCATGTTACTTCATTGATTGTTAATGACAGAAACAATTGGAGCAGCTGAGCCTTTCCTGATCCACTAATAGTGAAATCGGTTATCTCGACTTGCCTCTGAAGTAATATTATGGACTAAACTTTCTTTAATTAGTGAGAAAGAAGTTTTAGACGTGACTCACCCGCTCATTCATCCGAGACGACTGCGAGCGAAGGTCTGAGAAGTCTATGGCTGTGTCGGGAAGTGGCACCATACCTGGATAACAACATGCAATAACTACGTCAAATCAAGCGTCATTGTTTTGGTTTCTTTTCCCCATTTCCCTCTTGACTCATTAAGCTCAACAGTTACTGACCCGGATCTGAGAAGACCGCTTTGGAGTGGCAGGCCAGCAGCAGCAGCAGAATCAGGTTGAACACTGATCCATGTAGCGTACACCAAACACTGTCAGAGAGTCGGAAAAAGGCCACTTAATACACAAAACAGCTCATTTAACACATAAGAAACAAAGTGTAATCCTCCGACTGGGGCTGCAAATAATCGATTATCTGGTCAATTATATTCCTGATTAATCATTTTAGTTAAAAATTAAAGTTTTAGTCCATTTAGACGTCTTCAAATATGTTTTTCTGTCGCAACAAAGAGTGCAAAACCCAAAGATGTTCAGTTTACAATGATGATAATGATGATGAAATAGTAACAGTTGACAACTAATTGATTAAGCAACTGATCGTTGTAGCTTTAATCAAAAACTCTTGTGAGTATGTGGGTCCTTTAATATATATAAACGGCACATGATGACCTCACATAAAGACTTGTGAGTATGTGGGTCCTTTAATATATATTTAACGGTACATGATGACCTCACAAAAACTCTTGTGAGTATGTGGGTCCTTTAATATATATTTAACGGTACATGATGACCTCACATAAAGACTTGTGAGTATGTGGGTCCTTTAATATATATTTAATGGTACATGATGACCTCACATAAACACTTGTGAGTATGTGGGTCCTTTAATATATATTTAACGGTACATGATGACCTCACATAAAGACTTGTGAGTATGTGGGTCCTTTAATATATATTTAACGGTACATGATGACCTCACATAAACACTTGTGAGTATGTGGGTTCTTTAATATATATTTAACGGTACATGATGACCTCACAAAAACACTTGTGAGTATGTGGGTCCTTTAAAATGGTACATGATGACCTCACAAAAACACTTGTGAGTATGTGGGTCCTTTAATATATATTTAACGGTACACGATGACCTCACAAAAACACTTGTGAGTATGTGGGTCCTTTAATATATATTTAACGGTACACGATGACCTCACAAAAACACTTGTGAGTATATGGGTACTTTAATATGTATTTAACGGTACATGATGACCTCACAAAAACACTTTAATCTACAACTATAAATCATATTTAAGAAGCTTATCATATGTTTTGTTTGTAAAAATCAAATGTATTGAAGTAAAAAATACAATATTTAGAAGTTAAAATAAAAATAAACTGGTTGTACTTTAATAAATTACCAAGAAATTTGTACAATACTTGAGTAAATGTACTTAGACACTTTCCACCACTGGTGTCACTGTCAACTAGGAAAAAATAAATAAATACAAGTATAAATAATTAATACAAAATTACAAAAAATAAATAAATAGTATAAAATGAGTAAATCCCAGTAATATTTTTAGTATGTGTGTAAACAGTCAAACTGTTGTAGTTGCGCCTCAGCCGCTTCAGGTGGTAAACAAACGATGAAAGCACGTTATCCGGTGTCAGCTCACTATGAAACCGTTACAAACAAACACCTAAATATATCTAAATGTGTGTTAATGTCTGCAAAAAAACAAAACAAGTTTGGTGTCGACTGAACAGAGAAAAACAAAGAGAAGCTGTGAGCGCTTTGCTGCTGTCAGACCTGTCAAATGAATGGGAGACAGCGCAGAGGAGCAGGGCGCCATGTCGGTTATTTTAACGGTTTAAACGACATAAAAACACAAAGTACCGACCTGTCGGAGTAGGCGGGGAGGAGGACATACTGTATGACCACGTAGTCCGCGTAAAACACGCTGAAATAAGTTAAAATCAGACAGATAACGCCGCAGGGGTCTCGCCTACAGCGAAGAGACGCCATCTTCTGCCGGGCTCCACCCCCCTCCTGTCCCCCCTCCACCCGCTTCCGGGTGACATCACACTGAAACCTGATGCTGCCTTCCAGGACTGTAGGAAATAATACATTTTTAAAGGGCCAGTACACCCATTTTTTTTTTTTTTTTTTTCAGAATCAGAATCGCTTTATTGGCCAGGTGTACACACACGATGAATTTGACTCTGGTACAGGTATAGACATAAGTACAGTCCAAGACCCTTAGGGGGTCCACAGAGGTACTGCAGGGGGTCCGCCAATTTTTTTTTAATAATAACTGACAATTTTCACCAATATAATGAATAATGAATGAGGGTGCAGTGAATTGAGAAACTACAAACAGCGGAGGTATTTGCATGTCCAGAAACGCACAGCTTTTGGCATTTAATAACCAATAATAATTATGCATGACCTTTTTATCAATCATAAACACATACAAGCTAATAATCTAGTATATAATTAGGTTAATAAGGTGAAGTTGAATAAAGTTAAAATAAAAGTTATTATAGGCCAGGCTTAAATTGTGACACGTGTTCTGTTTGTCTCTCGTCCAAGGGTCCTTGGGCAGAAAAAGGTTGAAGATCCCAGATTTAAAATACAAGGGACATGACAGGTAGCATACATAACATAAAAACATAAAACATAAACATAAAAAATAACTGTACACATATATTTAAAAGGTATATACCTATAGTTATATTATTATATATAGTTATATTATTTAAAGTCAAGAATATGTTTGTGCTGCATGATATTTGCTAAATATCATACATCCTAATTTAATTTAACAAGATCACATTATATAAATATAAACAACACACAAATGCAATCTGACATAAATGTGCAAAGACACAAAACAAAAACTAAATAAAATAAAACAAACTATAAATTAGAAAATTCTCCTTGAGTAAATGTACCTTAGTATTACTTGCAAAATGTACTTTAACTAAAGTTAAATAAAGGCATAATCACATTTAATTAATTTAATTTAAATTTAATTAATTAAATCCTCTGAGATGATAGATAGATAGATAGATAGATAGATAGATAGATAGATAGATAGATAGATAGATAGATAGATAGATAGATAGATAGATAGATAGATAGATAGATAGAAACACTGGCGGCATTCAAACAGAAGGTGGCAGTAGACGTCCTCATGCGTGAAGCTGACATTTACGCACTCTGTCGCTCCTCCCTTGAAGTAGGCAGTAACCAGCTCGTCATCTTCGTTTGCTCAACACTTTTTTGTTGCTGCAGACTCTCACAGGACGTGTGTGTGTGTGTATGTGTGTGTGTGTTTCTAGTTTGTTCATTTCTACTGCAAACAAACCGCCTTTTCTATCGGATTTATTTCTTCACTTTTACACTGAAGTTAAACTTGTTTTTTTATATATATAGGGAGAGGGGAGTTTGTTTTTCTGTGTGTGTGTGTGTGTGTGTTTGGGTAAAAGCTCGAAGAAGGAGATAAAAAGAAAGAAAGAGTCAAGAAGAAGAAGGAGGAAAAAACAGAGAAACCTGGAGGAGGAAAAGGGCGTTCATACTTAGAAGTGACCATGGAAGTTCCTGGTATGCAGGTAAGTGGAAAGGTGGACGCGGTGGTGCATTTTGAAGGGTTTGCTCGGTGTTCTTTCAACGTTGCGAGCAAACTAAAACCAGTTTATCAACAGTGGAGGGAGTATTGTGCAACTACACGCCATTTCCTATATGTTTTTAAAGGCATTACCTGAGTGCTTATGTCTCATTTAACCTCCAGGAGTCTTAATTCAAATGAACCGTGCTCAGTCAGTTTGAACAAAAGTCTCTTTAATGTTCATATAGTGCCTCTTTGTGTTCTTATAAAGTAAGTTTATAGTGGAGTGCTGACACTTTTCTTCATGATATCCTCATAATGAGTTATAATATGTGACTTTTAATACTCCATATTGAGTTTATAGTCTTTATATATCTCTAATTGTCATATAGTGACATCTGTTGAGACTTTATGGTGTTTATTTTCCTTAACATGTCCATCTAATGACTTATAAATTGACTTTGATACCCCACACTGGATTTATGGTGATCCCACAATATTAGTATAGTGACTTTAGATCTCCATAAAGAGTTTAGAGACATGTTAAATCCCTCAAGATGTTCCTATAATAGTCATATAGTGACTTACATTGTGAGGTTGGTAGTTTATGTCCCTTAAGATGTCCCAGTAATATAACTTTAGTAACTTTGATTGGGTTCATGGTGATCCTACAATCTTAGTATATTGACTTATAATGTGAGTTTAAAGTGATTTTTGTCCCTGTTATATTTATATACTGACTTCTTTTGGGTTGTTGGTACTCTATACTGACTTTTGAGGGGACTTAATAGTGTTTTATCTCTTAATATGTCCCAATAATATTTCTATAGTGACTTATAAATTGACTTTGATAACCCACACTGGGTTTATGGTGATCCTACAACATTCACAGAGTGGCTTACATTCTGTCGTTGGTACGTCACACTGAGTCCATTGTGCCTAATGTGGTTTATATGTCCTAAGATGTCCCCATAATGTTCCTGTTAAGACTTGTAATGTGACTTTAGTGCTCTATACTGAGTTTGTGATGGTGAAATGTCCATGTAATATTTCTATACTGACCTTTGTTGTGTTGTTGATACTCTACATCGTGACTACATCAAGTGACTTTGATATTTTTGTCCCTCTAACGTACATTTATAATGAGTTAATGTTCAGCTTAATGTGTTTTTATCTGGAATATTCATATAGTGACTTATATTGTGTTGTTGGTGCTCCAAACTGAGTTAATAGTGCTTAATGGGGTTTATATGACCTGAGATGTTCCTGTAATGTGACTTTGGTGCTCTGTATTGAGTTCATAATGATTTTTTTAATGTTAAAATCCCTTAAGATGTCCCTGTTGACTTGACTTTATGGTATTCATATAGCTATTTCTAATGGAAACCTGGCATTGATCCTATAATATTCATGTAGTGACTTATATTGTGATTTTGGTGCTTCATATTCAGTTTATGAATCTTTATAGTGTTTCTACCTCTTGTCACGCATTTCTTATAGTTCCTTATTATTCATCCACTGAATCTCATACTGACATTGCAGTGACTTTAAAGCACTTTAGGCTCTGTATTATTTTTATAAAAAGGGCTCTTGTGTGTGATTACATCACTGTAATCTTTATGTAATGCTTCCACAGTGACTCATTGACTCTGTGAGCTTAGTTTAGCCTTATTTATGGCTCGATATCTTTATCTACTTAATATGGGCTATAATAAGGCTTCATTCATAAGGAAGCAGGTGTGTCTGTGATATCTCTTTGATACTCCTTAAATGACCTATAGTGTGTCTCGGTTGCTCAACAGTCACTTTGCATTGTTCAGTATCTTTCATTTGACTTCCTATGGTGTCACTTCAGGATGTTTGCGCCGTATACATGTTTTAACGTTGGATTTGTGTGACAGTCCTTCAAATGTGTTGATTCGTGAGGGTGAATCAGCAGATAGGCCGCGTTTCTGCCACATTACACGGTGTGTAGGCTGAGTTGGAAGCGCATTCAACCCTTCATTTGGCCTCCTGTTTGGCCGGCTCTCAGGTGTGTCTACCTGTGGGACTGGCTGCCTGGCTGTCAGCTCACTCGCTCTGCCTGCTCTGTTCGTCCCAGGTGGGCGGGGCGGAAGTGGTGTCGACGGGTTGGTTAAGTCAACACACCTGACACCCGGCAGCAGCAGCTGCAGCAGCACCAAGGCTGACAGGAATATTTGGTGGAGCTGTGAATAAGACTGATGATAGATAATGGGTTGTATCGTGTGCAGCTGAAAGAAACTGATTGATCGACTCAGTGACAGGAGATATATTGTATCTTTGACAGTTGATTATCTGTTATATTAGCTACTGTTTAGTTTTGCCAGGTTACTTAATGTATTTGTCTTGTTGTATTTGTTTTGGGCCTTATTACTTAAAGGACCACTGTGCTGGTGTTTAGTTTGTTTGTTTTGGGCTACTGTAGAAACATGGTGGACAATAAAAGGCTCATTCAGAAACAGAAACACAACCGTTCCTATTTTTAGATGATTATAAACTTATGAAAACATAGTTATGAATCTTATATTCTGTAAACAGAGCCCTCTAAATCTGACACACTGGACCTTTTTAAAAGACAGAAAAGGTCGTGGGCAGATTCAAAGGTCCCTGTGTGGACTTGGAAGTCACAGTTAGACTTGTACTTTGTCACTCTAAACCATCAGGATGTCTCAGTTTTTTTTTTTTCATATCTGTTGACGACAATGTCTTGAAATCACAACATTTCATAAAGTCTGACTGATATCAGAAGGCCGACACTTTTGTGGGTTCTTGGCTCATCACATATGCTGTACACTGGTTTCCACATCCTTTTTTGAACGAAGCATGACATGATTCAGAAAAATGAGCTTCATGTAGTTTTGAAACTGGGCCATGATGACACAAGTTGCTCAGCTGACTCTTGTTATTTTCACAGAAAAACAGCAGAGGTGTTAATGTATATAGCGTCTGACAAATATTTGTGTTGCGGTTGTTTAGTCTGCCTTCTACTGTTCTAACTACATTGATCATAAGATGAGATTCGGCAGGGTCTGTCTGATTCAGCTCAGGGCATTTTGATACTCAATTAGAGTAGTGTGTCGCAATGTTGATATATAAAGACAACACTCTGTTTTTTGTCTTCCAAAAGTTGATTTATTGATTGACTAAAACAGTGACTGCACGGGACTTTTTGTTTTTCTGAATAACCCAAATAAAAATAAACTCAGACAACCACAGCTGACCGCAGAGATATAAATGATGGATAAATAGTGGTCTTGTTTTTTCTAAGATGAACCTCTGTGAACCAATTTACCATGGGAAAGTCACTTTGATCCCTTTAAATACATTGGCCCTAAATTCAAGTACTTGTCAGGTTCTATTGTTTTCTACCGTTTCACATTCACTGGTTCCAACAGATTTAAGGATTAGTTGGTTTTATCTGTTTTTAAATCTGTTTTTATATCGCCGTAAAACAAATATATTTGGGTTTAGGCATTTTGGTCAAACAAAACAAGCAAATTTGAGACTCTAGCTCGAGCTCTGGGAAACTGTGTGGGCTCTTTTTAGAAATACTAGCAACCGTCTCTTTCTTTGGTCCAGATTAAATATCTCAACAACCCGTACCCATGACTTCCCCTCTTGCGCCATCATGAGATGTTATGTTGATATTTGTGGTTTTGAGCAAAATGGCTTGACATCGATCAGATGGATTGCCATTAGATCTGGTAGATATTCATGTTGCTTTCCCATGGGAAAGTCAGTTTGGTCCCTCAAATACATTGGCCCTCAATTCTATCGTTTTCTACTGTTTCACATACACTGGTTCCAACAGATTTCAAGATTAGCTGTTTTTTGTAAAACAAACATCGTTGGGTTTATTTAATTTGAGACACCATCCTAAACTCTGAGAAACTTTTTAGTCATGCTAGCATCTGTTTCTCTCTTTGGTGCAGACTTAAATATCTCAGCAACTTTTAAATATATTGGTATGAGAATTTGTACCAACGTTCATTGTCCCCACAGAATGAATTATACTAACTTTGGTGAGCCTGTGACTTTTACTACTATGCTATCATGAGGTTGATGTTTGTGGCTTTGAACAAAATGTTCGAAACTTTGACATCTATTGGATGGATTGCCATGAAACTTGGTACAGAAATTCATGTTGTTCCTCAGGACAGTGTTGTAATACTCGATCAGCCTTGGTCTTGAGACTGCTCAAGACTACTTTGTAAAGCTCTTTGTCTCGTCTTGGAATTAACTGCAATTTTACTCTTGGATTTTGGAGTTAAGTTCAAGACTGGTCCAGACCACAACTTTGAGTATGTTACTTAATTGCCCGTGCATTATCTGATTTATTTGTTAAACTGTCTGGGACCACAAAGAGTTCATCTGCAAAATGGCATCCAAAAGAAAACACAGCAGTTTGTAAATACTTCTAGGAGGCACCTAATGAAGTGACTCAACGTAGCAACCGCGCTTCAGCCAAAGAGTTTTCGTGAGTACTTGCTCCCTAAGTAGGCTATTTACTGTCTGTCCTGGTCTTGACTTGTTCTCAGTTTAATTGGTCTTGACTGCAACACACTTTTTGAAGTTCCTTCTGTTTATTTGCTAAGACATAGACCATTACATGTTGATAAAAGATAATATAAACAAACCTAATGGATGGTATGACACTAAGAAATCAGCATAGTTGGATGACTCATTGTTGCCTTCAGCTGATATGAAATGCTTTAAATAGACTTTTATTATTTACTGATTGACAACGTGATCATCCTCGTTTATGGGAAACCCTTAGAACGACTCCTCAAGGTCAGGTATACGGGAATACCTTTTTATTGATGCTTATCTTAGAGTTAGTTTTGGTTTAACTATCTTGGATGTCATTGGGGACTTTTAGTGTCCTATAATGCTAATTTGGATTTTTGGCATAAGTCCAGATACTATTAAGATAAGCTTGAATTGTTAATCTGATATAAACAGTTCTGGCATGATGCTGGCTCCACTCTCACCAGCATTCCTCCATACCCTAGGCCGGAAAACCTCCTCTTCCCGGTGGTACAAAACACCTGTGGTACAAACACTGTTGGCCCATTTTATGGTAGAAAAGTTACAGAGCGTTGTTCAAGGGCAAAGTTTCCCATCAGTGTAGGCCAAAAATGGAAGTTCAAGCTAACTGCTTCACCTTGCTGTTGTGTTTTTGAGCAAAATGCTGATTCCCTACAGGCTTCACAGATGATGGGTTGACCTCTGACCCCACTTGATGAAGTGAAAACAGGAAACTCCTGCAGGAGATCAATTCTTTAGTTTCAACTGAACTTCCCACGCTCTGGTGTTCCTGTTGTAAATCAGTCTGACTCTCCAGCTCTGATGTGAACAGGTACAGTACATGTAGGCCGTTTCAGACGTGGCAAACATTACGGGGAAGCCATCTGCAGGCGTGTCGACTGAGATGGCCCCGATCAGACATCAGGGAGTGTCGTCTTCTCTTTGTAATTTTTACAGCTGCACCTTTTCAGAGCTCAACTTCTCACAGTCAGGCATCCCGTGATGACATAATCACAGGCTCCAGCAGACTGAAACTTAAAAGAGACTTGTGTTTTTGTGTTTCTGGGTGAGACATTATCAGCAGTCACCAACCAACCTGCTTGTACGTTTATGACTGTGGATGGTGAGTCAGTTTGTCTATGGTCTGAATCATATTTTACAACTTTCCTGTTCTCTTGTAGTTGGTTTGTTTACATTCACATTTTCCTAAACTAGAGCTTTTAAACAGAAGTCACATGGCGTCTTATGATTTTAGTGACGTCACACTAAACGTCAGTCAGATCAGATTGGGAAATCAGTTTGAGATCAGGCAGTTAAGAGTTCACTCGTAATTACAGTCGTCGACATCATGACGTCAAAGAAATTGTAAGCTAGATATCATGATTAGGTAAAATAACAGCCAAAACTATTAGTTGATTTATCTTGTTAGTCAGTTCACATAAAGTTATTTAGCTACTATTTTGATATTTAATGAATTCTCCAACAACACTCCTGGTGCTAGCTGCTTTGTTGTGATAAGTTGCTGTTTTTCTTTGTTTTATGGTGTAGAAAATCAACAATTTGGGTGATAAAAAAGCTATTTAAGACATTAAATTGGATTGTTCAGACCAATCAAATAATCTATTATCAAAATAGTTGCAGATTTAATTTAATAGTTGACAGCTAGTTGATTAATCGACTAATTGTTGCAGCTCTAAAAACTACCAAACACTCTTTAGTGCCCCAGCTCTGTATACTTTGTTGCTTTTCTTGATAAACATTAGCAGGTAAATTATTAATATTGTGAGAATGTCACAATTCAGCTTTACCTCAACATGTTAGCATTTAGCCTAAAGCAGCACTGTTCTTGAGCACAGAGCAGCTAGCTGTACACTCCAATGTTTGTTTGTACCATTGCTTTAATTGATATTTTGGTGAAAACATCTTTGACTTTCACAGGTTTAAGTTGGTTTTTCCATTCAGTAAATTTGCCCAGATGCTCTTTCTTTGGAGGATCAACCCAACACAACTGT
This sequence comes from Miichthys miiuy, assembly GCA_036365135.1. Taxonomy (NCBI): domain Eukaryota; kingdom Metazoa; phylum Chordata; class Actinopteri; family Sciaenidae; genus Miichthys; species Miichthys miiuy. The sequence goes on along the minus strand of CM071625.1, from coordinate 4,262,338 downwards.
AATGCTATTTTAAGCTTTAAGAACTGAACTGCAAGCTGTCTTTCTAACATCAAGGTTGAGTTTAAATGGAGACAGAAGAGCGGCTGTAAAGAGAAACACACCTGAGTTTTACAGCTGTAGGTTTATGGTGAAATACAGGTGATAAGAGTTAGATTCAGGTCAAAGCCACAAATAAAAAAAGACAGGTAGGGTTGAGTTTTAGAGGTCAGTGAAGTCTGCCTCGTCCATGCAAACATTCAGCTGCCCAGGAAAATCTTGGACAAGGCTATGGAAACTCTGTGTGAATGAGCAAGTGAAAGAGAGGCAGAGTGATTCATGTTTTTACTAACAAGTGGTGTCCAAATATCTAAACAAAAAAGCTCTATGTGTGCGTGTATGACAGGTCAAAGGTCACAGCTGCGGGAGGAGGAAGTACAAACACAGCATTCTCAAAAATGACCTTTGCAGAGCCGCATCATGTGAAACTCTCACCACTTTCGAACATTTCCTGTTTCGTTTGAGCTCAACTCAGAAACATGACGTGATCTACTGAGTGAACTCAAACTCACTGAGGTTCATTCAATCTGGATTCTCAAGTCTGTAATAAAAGAAGCCAAAGTTGTCAAATGTTGAAGGAATTGTTTGACATGTTGAGAAAGTGTACACTGCGTGTACGCAAAATATGAAGCTACAGCCAGAAGCCAGTTAGCTTAGCTTAGCATAAAGACTGGAAACAGGAGGAAACAGCTAGCCTAGGTTTGTCCAAAGGCAACACAATGCTAAAATACTAGAAAGTACAGATTAATCGTTCGGTCTATAAAATGGTAAACAATGGCTGTTACAATTTCCCAAGTTAATGTCTCATTTGTTCAGCAGTCCAACACCCCCTAAATTATTGATTTACTCTCCATGCTAGCTTCTCAGTGAGGCTGTACTCGATCTAAAATGCTAGCATGCTAACATACTCACAATACTGCTGATATAAACCTGCTATTCATTAGCATGTTTAGCACAGTTTGGTTCACGCTCACCATCTTAATTTAGCATATTAGCATGCTTAACATGCTAATTTGGTCATAAACCAAAGTAATGGGGTTAAAATTAGACCTGCTTGTGGCACTAGAGGAAAAGTCAACCCATTTTCAATGGGTTTTGAGTATAAGTAGCAAATTTCATGGCAATTCAGCTTTACGAACTTTAGCTCGCTAAAGTAAAGTTTATACTCAGATGATTATTTACACATATTTCCAGCAGTCCTACTTGACTTGTAGATACAAATGGCAATCACATGGCTAAAAGTTTGAGGAATATACTCTAAATATACTCATTAATGTCCAACAAACATCATTGCTAAGATTCACAGTAGGCATGATTAGTTGTAATTTTGTGGCTTTTCTCTAGAGCTGACACTGACACTTGATTAAATGATTAATGAATTGACATTAATCTAATTGGTTTCAGCCTTTTTGAACACTTTTGTTTTATGTCTTTGTAAATTCGATAACTTTGGGTTTAGAACTGGCAAAATAACCAGTTTGAAGATGTTGTCTTGTTCTTTGTGAAGTTTAAGTGACATTTTTGTTAATTCATTGATTAATTGTTAACACATGCCCACAGAGAATGTTTGCTTTGCTTGACAGAAAGGCTTTTGCTCTTTGTCTTTATCCAGTGATCCTACTAACTGGTTAGTTGTATGACGCTTTGTTCAGGCTAATAGATTCACAACACAACAAGTTTCGTTATTTTATAATTTTCCAAACTACTACTTTGAATTAAGGCTGGGAGATTCACGGCAAATCACCTGAATGAGCAACTCAGTCACAAGCACTCAACTTGACATTGTGGCTCTGGTTAAACATTAACGTGAAACGCCTTTTTTAAATCTGGAGAGTAAGTTTGTTTGCATTTATGTAATTGTCCTTGAATGTCCGTAACTGATAAGATAAAATTAAAATTCCCAGACTGCGTTCTTTTAAAGATTATTCGACCCGCAGTGAAACATTGACAGGAACTGTTTGACAATGAAACATGGTAGTTTACAGTTTCTGTGTCTCCCGAGTGTAGAATTATTCTACAGTAACAAACCTGGCCATCTGGTCTGTAAGCGCTGGGCGAGTGTTGAATATTTAACTTCCTTCTCTCCTCTAAATGTTGTTCTTTCACCACGCTGAGACAGAAAGGTCAAAGTTTAACCTCTTATATAATCCCTCTTGCAAGTGCAGTCTCTCATGTTTACTGATTTTATGTTTATGTTTTTTGTCCTTTTTAATATTTATTTTGTTTAGCATTAAACACAAAACTGTCCCCAGTTAAACACAAGACATAGCAGCCAGCTAATATTACTGACTAGTCCAACAGCAGTCAGCCCAGCTCGGCGTCTGTCTTTCAGCCTTTTATTTCACCAACCACTGAAAGTCAGTCCCAGATTTACTCTTGTCTAGTGGCGTCTTACTCCTTTTCTCTTCTTAGCTCCTTTTCAGTCGTTTCTCCTCTGCCATTATGTCCATAGAGGCTGTTGAATCCGGTTACATTGTCCTCTTGCCCAGCTCCTGTTCTGGCGTGACACCTCCTCTTCTTCCCGGTGGTCTTAAGCGCCTTTATTGTTGTGCACCAAAATGGTGTCAAAGGTTAATTTGTTGTATGTGAAAAGTTAATTGTCAATAAACCTGTTTCTATTTTTAGCGCTGGATATCGGAGCCATATACTATAACGATAAGAGACAGACGGTCCATAGTCTCTTGCTGTGGCCCTCCGGGGAAACCCCATTGTTGGATATCACTTTATTACATCATAATTGATATCTAAGAAAGTTTTTGGACTTCCTTATTGGATGGAGGTGAATCATGTAGCATGCGGTTAAATTTTCCCTGGATGGGAATATTTTAGTACATATTTATTTATTTGGACTTTTGTGATATGTTATGAAAACATAGTATAAACTGCTGAGTATTAAACCTTATTTTAATTAAGATTACAACAGCATCTATTGAGTCCTGTCAGTATTGATTAAACTGTTGTTCTTGTGTTTTGTTTTTATCAGTCATCAATCATTTCGTCTTTAAAATGTCCACCCACACAGGCGTTTTAAATAGCTGTGACTGATAAGACTTCTGATCAGGTTAAAGATAGGCAAACTGTGCTGGGAATTACATGTCACTAAACTGCATGTGCTAACGGGACTGACAAAGAAGTGCAGCTCTGAGAAATTGGTTTATACTTAGCAGTTGTATAATATTTATGCAGATATTGTTATAATCTGTAAGCTGGTTTGTTGATGTACAAACATACCATAACATTAGACTGCCAACATCCTGATGCTGTTTAGCTTGGCATCCTGATTGAGGATGTTGCTAACATTGCAAAATAAGCATTAAACTTGAAGTCCAGCTGAGACTGATTGGAATGTTATTAGTGTTAAATATTATGTCTATTAGTTAATAGACAGATTCAAAATTTGACGGTGGCAGTATATGAAAATATCAGAGTTATTAGAAGTTAGAAGTATCCTCTTGGGACAATGAATACAATATATTTAATATTAAAGTCGGGACCAAAAGGATGACCAACCTTGTTGAGGAAAAAGCAAAACCACAAATGTGAAAGTCGTATGATGTGTTGTCTGGGGGCCATGAATGTCTCTACAAAGTGTCATAGCAATCCAACCAACAGAGATGTTGTAGTTTGAACCAAAGTGCTGGATAGAAGGGCCGTTGTTGTAATCGTCCTTGGGCTGTATTCAAACTAAATCAGGCTTTGTGGCAGTTCACTGCAGGGCTGTGCACTGGTGTGAATCAGAAAATCAGAAAATAACTTTATGTTGCTGGTTCACCAACTTTCTTGATACTACCGCTCCCTCACTCTCATTCACTGTCCGTGTCACTCGACCACCACTTTCTCTCCCTCTTAAACAGTCGAAAACTTCGTCGTGTCACTATTTTGCAGCGTAAATTGCTGGTCAGACACAGATTTAGAAGCTGGGTACACAACAGGTAGAGTATCAGAGTTTAGTCCATGAACTCCACGTCGATAGCGCTCAGATTCAGTGATATTTCAGGCTGACTGCGGTGGAGTTTGCCCGACCACTGCAGTGTAACAGTTGCGATTCTCTAAAAGTTGAGTTTGGCTTCTTTGCCACAGATCGCTGAGCCTGCACCGCCGCAGCCAAAACCAGGTTTGGTCTGAATACGGCTGCACTGCTAGCTTGGCTAAAAATAACAGTGCAGAAATTCATGTGAAAGAGAGTTTAAGCAAAACAGCTGCTTTCAGACACATAAGCTATTGAAACAGGTAGCTTTAATGGTTTAAATGCTTCTTTGATGACTTCTTCTTCTGGCTAGATGTTTTTAAAAAATAAGGGACCTTTTTATTGTGTTGTGTTCTATCCTCAAAGGAGACTTTTTGTCGGAAACATATGTTAAATATAAGAAGTTACGTTCTTTTGGTGCCCTTTTTATGAAGTCCATGTGGGCTGGGAACTTTTATATGCATAACGCAATAAAGTACAACTGCACATAAAGTCCATAAATAAAGAATTCAAACAATTCTCAGCCCCAAATGTGAGTCATTCCACGTGTTTTGCATTGACGTGTATTATACCACTAGTTCGACGTACACTTTATAGGTGTTTTTTTTTTTTATTATTAGATTTTATAGTTGACAGTGTGGAGTCAGACAGGAAACGAAAAAAGAAAAGAAAGAAAATGGAGAGAGGGGTGTGTAACATGCAACATGCATCAAAGGTCGAACAGGGGACGTTGTGGTTGGATGGTTTGCACCTTAACCAAGAGGCTACCAGAGCAAAAACACATTTAGTGACCTTTAAACTTCATTTTAACGACGCTCATGGATGATTGTTTGTAACATATTGTGTATAATAATACCGGCATTGTCTTGATAAGCTTTTATATTATTGTATTGTGAGTTGCACGGTGATTCCCCTGTTATTGTCTTTTATATCTGTATCCCTCTATTCTCCTCTCTGCATTCACTCCCTCATCTTTTGCTTCTTCTAATGTGTTTTCTCTTCGTCTCTCTCTCTCTGTACCAAGCTAAAAGTATCATTAGACGGTAACCACTGTATTTGCTGACAGGGTGTGGCAACATTGTGGGCAGTGTGTGTGTGTGTGTGTGTGTGACTGTTCCTTTTTTAGTTCAGAGAGGAAACTCGGCTAGCATCATACGGTTTATCATATGCTTCTGTGGATGTGTTTATTAAATGATCTACCAAACACTTCGTTGGGTTTAAGAACAGAAGAAGAAATGTGAGTGTGTGTCATAGTCTGTGTGTGACTTGCATGACAAGTGCTTGTTGAGGCCTCGATGGCATCGCTGTGTGTTCTGTTTACAGTCAGCAACAATATCTGTATTAACACACAGGCTTGAACATTTGGTTTAAATGGCTGATTCTGCCGTTTCTTTTCCTAAATGGTGAAAAATGTTCTTTACTGTACTCCCTGATCACTTCAAATGTCCAACAAACAGTCCAAACTCCAAAAATGTTCAGATTACTGTCACAAGATAAAGAAAAGCAGCAAATCCTCACAACTCTGGAAGCTGGAAATTGATTAACTGAATAACAGTGTCAACTCTATATCAAGGATAGCTATTTCTTTTCTAGACTAAGTGTACCTGACATTTAGCAAGATATTGGGCTACATTAGCAGTAAAATTTACAGTAGTTTATATATTTACAATAACTGTCTTTATGAAGACTAACTTTTGAAGGAAAAACACATTCTTTTTAAAATTAGATGTTTAATTTGCTTGCTTAGGTCAGTAGCTTATGGTGGCTAATGTTAGCAATGTTTAGGTAGCTACTGTGAAACTAATGTGGCATTTGCATTATCCCACTATTGTTACTTTTGGCTACTGTCAAACAAAGGTTGTATAGACTCACTATGGAAAGTAGATAGATGGCTAACTGGCGACCTGTTTGTTCTAGACACGTAAGCTGCTTGAGCTAACGTTAGCAAACAAGCTATTTCACTGAACTAAAGTTGTTGGTTAATTAGCTTAAAGCAATGATGACACTGTTAAGGTTTAACTGGGAGGCATTGGCTACTGCTAACTGTTGATTTTTTTTTGTTCACTTATCACTTTTGCAACTAGCTGCTACTAGCTACAGTGGCTAGCTAAGCTAGATAATTGAACCACTTCACTGCTCTGTTGGAAAAACTGCATTGAAGAAACAGTTGACGGACACTGCTCCTGTATGATGGTAGCGGTTACCGTGAGGGTTTGAAACTCTTTCAATGAAAGTTGCAAGCACTGATTTCAAAAGTCACTAATGGTTCGCTAAAGACGTCAAACGCTAATTTGCATTGATGGCACTGAGGAGTCATAATGCATTCATTTGCATACAGCTTTGCCGTTTTGTCAGTTGCAGTGAAGGGAAGATTACTTTAAACCATATAAAAGGTAGATAGAGACTTAAAATATTTACAAGATAAAATGAGCCTTTTAGATGTTTACAAGCTATAGAAATGCGTTATGAGCTTAGCCTTATTAGCGTGTTTGCAGAATGACTTTATGGATTAGCTAAATCCTAGCTCCTGGGTATCAGCACAGTCATTTTAGCTGCTTTCATTAAGAGGTGCAATGAGTGTAATGTTAACATTCGTTTAACACTTTGCTCCATGTCATGGTCCTTTATCACAAAAGCTAAAAGCAAGACCTCCATAAACGTTTCTGTGTATATTCATGATCCCCAGAGGATTCATCCAGTGAGTATTTTGGTGATTTATTAACCTTTTCTCGATGTGCCACCATTAGACTTAAGTTTCTGTGTGTGCACATTTGCTGAGCACATTCATGCTCCTCAGAGGAAGAACCGAAAACAGTAGTGACCTTTTGAGTTGTCGGTGTAAAGCTAATTTTTAAAAGCTAGAAAACAAGAATAGCTAAGTGGAAATCAAGTATCGCGTTGCGAGATTTATGTTTTAATGTGATACATTCCTGCTCCTCAGAGGAAGAACCCCTTTGCTCATCTGTCGCAATATAGCAAGTGTAAAGCTAACTTTTAAAAGCTACAAACATCAAACAATAGTTTGAGCGGAAGTCAGTAAAATGGACCGTAAAAGTCACATTTATGAACTGTGACGTTTATTCCCGTAAACTTGCTGCCTTTTTTTTTTTTTTAAGTTTTACAACCACAGCGGTAACAAAGAAGTGTAGAGTTAGGAAATGAATGTAAGTCAGTGGAAAGTCCTCTGAGATAAGTCTGTATGTGTGTGCGGTCTGGCAGCTGTGTGTGTTCAGTTCCTGTTATCTCTAACTGTCATGCTTGTTTCCTTCTGTGTTTTTATGTGTTTTTGTGTGTGTGTGTGTGTGTGTGTGTGTGGTGGCTTTGTGTAGCTGTGTGGTGACAACATGGCTGGCGTGTTGCAAAGTCATCTGTGTGAGGAAATAAGAGTCAAAGCAGCAGGGAATGTGATGGAAACTGTTTTTATTGTAATTACTCACACTTCTACCCAGTTTGTATGATTCGCATTGCAAGCACATGATGTTATACTGACTAAATACTGTATGTTAAGGTCTCTGACTGTGTTGAATATTATATAATTTTCTCCTCACCTTGTTCCTCTTTCCTCAGAGTACTCAGATCGATCCGGAGGAGTTGTTCACCAAATTGGATCGTATTGGAAAGGGATCTTTTGGAGAGGTATGTACTCCCCTTTTTATTATAGTGCATGTGTTGTTACTGTATTTACTGAGGCGTCTTTACGACGGCGTCACCGTTACCGAATATATATTTGAATAATCACACACGCGATATGCAGTGAGATATTTTATTGATCTATTAGTGCGTATGATTATTTGCATAACTGCATGCTAAAATAGTTCCCATCGTCTCAACAGACTTAACATATGGTCAAAACTCAGGGCAATTGAGATTACAGTGTTGCCTGCAGGTTGTAAAAAGTTATTCTAACTGAACTGAGTTTAAACTGCTGATAATATAAAGAGTGGATGGCGTATGCCTGACGCCACCCACAGGTTCCTAAAGAGCTGTGACTTGCAGCATGGGTGAAATTGGCCATAGAGATCAAGACCTGTAAACATGTTTATTACTGCTGTGAAGTTGGACATTTTAAACATGGGGACTTATGGAGACCGACTCGTTCTGTAGTGGGCGTTTGAGGAACTGCAGTTTGTGGCACTTCCTCATTGGCTTCACTTCACAGCCACGGGCGGAGGTTGCCGCTTCACTTGTATGCCAAACTCACCGCTTCCTGCTGCTCTTTCCTCCCTTGGTGTTGCACCAAAACAGTTCCCCGGGGGTGCACTCACCTCACAAATAGTTCCAGGAAGTGGGAAGACGGTAGTTTGGGTGACGTTAATATGTTTATATATGTGAATTTATATGTGTATCTTTTAATTAGTGGGATTTATATTGATGTTTCTTGGTTTTTTATATGTAAATATGTGAGAGAACTTACAAAATTGTATAATCTAATTAGTCATATGACTAGTAAGATGTGTATATGAGGAGGTCAGGAAGTGTTGGAGATGATTGGAATTGGTTGGTTGAGTCAGAATTGCATTGCGATTAAGCAATATCACACTTGAGGTTGTGATGTTGAACTGAACACCAGCTCGGCCTGTGGCTGCTCACCTACAGCTGAATCACAGCCGTGCTAATATTTAGTATAACAGCACAACCTCAAGTGTGATATTGCTTTTATACCACAGTTCTACAAGAAGCGCCATTTATTAGTTGAGTTGTTGTATTTAATGATTTTTTTCTTGGCTAAGCCAACGCAAATAGTAGATCTGTGACTGCACGGTTGCCAAGCAATTAACAGTTTCCTGATTTTCCAGCTTGTTAGCTTTTGATCTTTAAGTCTACGTGTTACTGCAGCCGCTAATATTTTTGAGACTTAGCCAAGTCTTAATGGAGTTCAAAGCACATTTGCCTTACAGTGTTAGCTGTTGGCCGATAGATGACATGTGAGGTTTGTGCTGAAGTAACCAGGCTTCTTTCCTTCCCTTGGTCCTTGTTTGACGACCATTCATAGATTAAGTCATGGAAAAGTTTTCATATTTGTGGCACAAATACTTAAATATCCTCGTCTTTTTGCTTTTCTTGTTTGCTTTTGTCTTCTTGTCTCTTCCCCTTGTTTCTTTTTACTTCCTCTCATGCGTTCCTTCTCCTCCTGCAGGTGTTTAAAGGTATCGATAATCGCACTCAGAGCGTTGTTGCCATAAAGACCATCGACCTGGAGGAGGCCGAAGATGAGATCGAGGACATCCAGCAGGAGATCACAGTTCTCAGTCAGTGCGACAGTCCGTACATTACAAAGTACTACGGCTCCTATCTGAAGGTAAGACGCACTTTGTATCTACATTCTGTCAAACTGGTTTTATGGGTAGGGTATTGTTCTCGTTCGATTTCTGATGACAGAGGGAGGTATAGAAATAACTTTTGATGTGTGGACTGGAAGTAGCCGTGCTGATATAAAAAAAATAGTCTATAATCTGGAGAAAACACTTAAATCTTAAAGATAAATCCTCAGGTTTTTAAAGTTTACATGCAACATTACGGAAATGAATTCTCTCTCTTTCAGGGCAGTAAACTATGGATCATCATGGAGTATCTTGGTGGAGGTTCAGCGCTCGACTTGGTGAGTATTTAACTCACCTAAAATGACCTAAAATATTTAACCTTCTAAAATGTATATGCCTGCTATAGCACCACCCTCTGGAAATGTAATATTCTGCTGCGTATGGAGGCTTTTTAGTCATGATAATGTCCAAATCAAACCTTTATGGAGCATATTGTTTGCTGAGGAAGCAATCTGTGGGTCCATGGAGCAGCTGTTTAATCAGAAATGTATTCAAAAGTTGGAAGTATGTCTTCATTCAGATTTTTTGTGTTGAGTCTTGTCTTAAATGAAACTGAACAGGGTGTGTTTGAGTTCCTGGGTACAGCCTCTGGCATGTCAGCGAGTGTTTTATATCTGTGTCATCACTTGTCGGGTGTGTGTGCAGCTTCGGGCGGGTCCGTTTGATGAATCTCAGATTGCCACCATGCTGAAGGAGATCCTGAAGGGCCTCGACTACCTGCACTCTGAGAAGAAGATCCACAGAGACATCAAAGGTACGTAAACACTCGCATGATCAGCTGGTTATAGATTGGACCCGTAACTCTTAGTCTCTAGTATGTAAGCGCCAAGAAAATACTGCGCTTCCCATCATGCAGCTCAAAAGCATATGGCATTATGGCAAATCCTCACATCCTGCAATTTATAACACAGGCTTAACTGTCTCCGAGCTGAGATACCAAAAACTTAAACTGTACAAAGCTCTTTCAGACCCTACACAACTGTTTTCACAGGCTGTGTAATACTTCCTGTTAGTTTTAAATGCACTTTGACACGTAAAATTGGTGGCATGCCCCTTTTTAGAGCACATGGGCAACACTCGTTCACCCTCTGTGTCCATATTTATCCATCCAGACTGGTGAAATTGCCGAATTTAAAGCCACTTTACGAAGGCTGGAATTTCTGACATTGTTGAATGTGAATAAAAATACTGTGGTAGAGGCAGAGAGACCGAGATATTACGTAGAAATTGGTATTTTTGAGAGCGCAGTACACGTGTATTTGTTCTGTTTACATTACTTATGATCAAAAACTAGCGAGCCAAACATCAAGCAAGGTCAACAACAGCAGACATAGCAGCCAGCTAATATTACTGACTAGTCCAACAGCAGTCAGCCCAGCTTGGCTGTCCAGCCCAGCCCCACCAAGCTCACCAACTGCTAACGGTCAGTTCCAGATTTACTCTTGCCCGCTTGGCCAGCTCCTGTTCTGGCACGACACAGGCTCCACTACCAATCTGCATTCACCTAAAAACCTCCTCTTCTTCCCGATGGATGGAAAAATAGAAAACATTTTTATTGTTGTGCACCAAAATGGTGCCAAAGGTTAATTTCTTATTTTCAGATATAAAAACGTACTTGGCAATAAACCTAATTCTGTTTTTAGCGCTGGATATCCGGGCCAAATACTTTTACGATAGGAGAGACAGAGATAGACGGTCCATAGTCTCTTGCTCAGGTCCTCCTCGGGGGAAGCCCATTGTTGGATGTTATTTTATCGCATTATAATAGTAATCTAAGATGGTTTCTGCACTTCCTTATTGGATGGAGGTGAATCATTTATCATACGGTTACATGATTCACCTCCAAGATATTTTTGGTACATCTTAAATCTTTTTCCATACAGATTTACTTGAATTTGTAGCTCGCAAATGATTTTAAAATCAGTTATTTTATAGTAGAAAAGTTGCACAATGTTGCATCAGTTATTTTATAGTAGAAAAGTTGCACAATGTTGCATCAGTTTTGTGTCTATATACAACAAACTGCCTCATGAAACAAATCAGCCAAAGTCAGTAATAATAAAGATATTAATCCTCTTTAGCTGCCAACGTCCTGCTGTCGGAGCACGGTCAGGTGAAGCTGGCGGACTTCGGGGTGGCGGGTCAGCTGACGGACACACAGATCAAACGGGAAACCTTCGTGGGAACGCCGTTCTGGATGGCGCCCGAGGTCATCCAGCAGTCCGCCTACGACTCCAAGGTAAGACGTCTGTTAATATTACCACAAACTGTGACGATCAGCCACTTAAATCAACTTAATAGGTTTTAATTGGGTTGGTAGTCTTGCTGTAGCTCTTTAAAAATGTGAGTTGGCTCAACCTCAATCTCTGATCTCAGCGTAGTGTGAGAACCCGTAAGACGAGAAAGCTGAAAAACTCCAGGGAAGAAGCAAAGTTAGTGACATGTTGTAGAGTAGAGAAGCTCAGTGCATCATTGGAAGTCCCCAGCAGTCTAGACCTACAGCAGCATAACTAAGAGATGATTCAGGACTGACCTGAGCCAGCTCTAACTATAAGCTTTATCAAAAAGGAGCCAACTCTTAAATGTGTAGAGGAAGTCTGCCTCCAGAACCAGAGCTGGGAGCTGGTTCCCCAGGAGAGGAGCTTGATAGCTGAAAGCTCTGGGTCTTGTTCTAGACTAAAGGAACCACAATTAACCAGCAACAGGAAATGACACACGCTTGTCATAACACTTCAGCACTTATCTGGAGACGAGTCATGACACTGTAGGTTTTATTGGGAAGTCCTGGTTCCAGTGAAAGATTTTTAGAGATAAAAGAATCAGATAATGGAGAAGGTTCTTCTCACCAACTGGACTTTAGAATTACCTTTTCTTGATGGAAACAGGCAAAATTCGACAAAGCTTCCCCAATTTTGCAACAAAGATTTCATGCTCGCTTGACATAGTTTTTGAAAGACTTGCCCTGATAAACTTAACCCTAACCTTTACAGTTGCGAAGCTATGATGTGTTTGGTGGAGGGGTTGAGTCTGCGCTCGCTTTGAGTCGGGTTCTGCTCGAGGCTTCTGCCTTTTTAAAAGGAAGTTTTCCTTGTCATTGTCCCCAGATGCTTGCTCATGGTGGGAATTGTTAATGGTGTTTTGACGTTTGTCTTTGTACCGCGTGGTTTGCCCGTGTACTGCTGTCCTGATATGTAAAGTATCCCAAATTATCCTTCGATCCATCCATCCATACGTCTATTTGTGCCTCGAACACAGTCACGTTTTCGTTTTGTTAATGTGATTTGTGTCATTCCTCAGATGTGTTGATATCCGTCAGTGTTTGGTTGACTGCTCCGTAGTATTTTCGGTTCTGGTTGGTGGAAGCTCGACGGGCTTAAATATACAGTTTACGGCTGCGGGATTCCTGTGTTGCCTTTTTAAACTGTGCGCCCGTGTTTGCTTATTGCTGTAGCAACCTCGCAGCCACGTGGATTTGTTGTTTTGTCTGGCTCTGAGGTCATTTGCATTATTTCCATAGTGTTTTTGGTTTGATTTGCATCTAATAGAAACACCCATTCCTATTGTTTGGATTTTAGTGAGAAAATTCAGAATAAACTGGTGAATTTTATGGGAGAATCTTTCAAATTTTAACCTTCAGCTGTCGTACCGTCCGGTTGTTTTTATTCCGGAGGGGATTCCCTCGTCCTTTGACATCAAGCAACTGTCTCAAATGAAATGCCAATATGTCAAACACAATACAAACTCATTCATAGCTGCACCTGCCGCTGTCCGACACACACACACAAGTCAAAGGCTGCTTTAAATAGTTGGATGTGATGCCAAATAACAAAGTAAACAAATATCTTTCATGAAATTACATAATGAGGTGACTTCTCCTGACCTGCTTTCTGTCTTTGTTTGTGTCAATACATGTCTGAGAAAGGTGTGTGTATGTGTGTGTGTGTGCGTGGCGTGTAGAGGCGTGTTTTTGAAATAAGGCAAATCCATTAGGGTGTGTACACTTTGTCTTTTAAAGTGGTTTGATTCATGTTGGCGTGTGTGTGTGTGTTTGTGTGTGTGTGTGTTTTTAAAGTATACATTCATATCAAGTGAGAGTGTGTTAATGAGGTGACAAACGTAAACTTGTATGTGCGTAACTTCCACTGAAATTGGCACTCCTGTGTGTGTGTGTGTGTGTGTGTGTGTGTGTGTGTGTGTGTGTGTGGTTGCGAAAGATTAAGATTGAATCTCAACATTTCTCTGGAAACCAACGAAACAGAGTCTACTTGTTGTCGTGATTTTTAGCTGAAGCTCACACGCACTTTCTCAATTTAATGATGTGCTGATCATTTTGATAATGTAAGTCTAATTAATCAAACAGAAGCCCAATTAAAGTTACCAGATATTAATACTTTATGAGCATACTCAAGTCTGATCCTTTTTAGTGTGACTATATTCATTTATTTGTCCATTTATACATTTTAAACGGACAACCCAGGCTGTAAACATGTTTATTTCTGCTGTGAAGTTGGACGTTTTAACATGGGGACTTATGGAGACTGACTCACTTCTGGAGCCAGCCTCAAGTGGACGTTTGAGGAACTGCAGTTTTTGGCCCTTCTGCATTGGCTTCACTTCACAGCCACAAAGGTTACCACTAGGTTAGTCCAGATCTCTGTGATGCTACACTCTCCATACTCCCTCATCTCCGGTCTTTCCACAGAAATGGGTCAAACCACTGATTAGTTTGTACACAAAACAGACTGAACACGAACTGTTCAGCGCTACTGTAACTGGCTGCCAACCTCGTGGTGAGTCAAATGGTGGCATCATTTAATTTATGATGTTTTATCGTACCTGCCTCCGGTGTTTCCTCATTGCAGAATGTTGAGATAGCGTTCCCTCTGTTTGTGTTTTGGTTTGTTAAAGAGTTGTGGATGTTGTTTTATTGTTTGTGTTACATTTTGTTTGGCTGTGTGACTAATCAATCAGTCAGACTATTTATTTATGTAGCACTTTTTCATAAAGGGTAGTCCATAAAGGGAAGGAAGACGAAGTCTGACTTGTTGAAATACCAAAGACAGTTTGCAGACACCGCTAATGGTTACGTAAACAACAGATGTAACCTGAGCAGTCAGAACAAGCTTACAACAAAAAAGACAGCCATTGTGCTGAAAGGACGGTGTGTGTGTGTGTGTGTGTGTGTGTTTGATGCCTGATCTCTCAGCAAATTTGTAGCTGCAGTCACAAATCATCATGTACTGGATTTGTACAATTTGTACCATTCAGACGGCGACCGAAGGACTCAAGGAGTCAGTGTTTAGACGGCTTTAACCAATGTTTTCATGCAACTTTCACGTTTTTATAGATGAAACAATCAATGTGAAAGTCAGAGATTGGTTAGGGTTAACTCAAAAACACAAACTCAAAATGACGTCAGCCGGAGTGTAAATATCCAACTGTTTGGTTAAAGAGTCATTGTGTGCCAGTGCAAGTTTGTTTCTGCTGCCCCCTAGTGTCCAAAAATGAGTCGATGCAGCTTTAAAGAAACTGTAACCATAGCAACCTCGACTAGAACTTGTTTTACACCTTGATACACTTAACTTTCGTTTGTTTGATTTCGTTTGTTGTCTCAATCACAGAAAGTTTTTAGGTTTTTATAGGATACCCACATCATATAAACCCATTTTTAGCTACCGACTCAGCACCAGCAGCAGCTCACAGACAAAGTTTGAGGCTCGTTGCTGAACATATTTGAACATTTAGCTGTTAATGTTTAAGGTGTGCGTGTGTGTGCGTGTGTGTGTGTGTATTGCTTCAGGCCGCCATATGTTTAGTGTGTGTGTGTGTGTGTGTGTGTGTGTAACAGTAGTGGAGTCGGCAGAGTTAACAGTCAAACTGTGACCAAGCATCCTGTTG
The DNA here is from genome assembly GCA_036365135.1 of Miichthys miiuy. NCBI lineage: Eukaryota > Metazoa > Chordata > Actinopteri > Sciaenidae > Miichthys > Miichthys miiuy. The sequence goes on along the minus strand of CM071625.1, from coordinate 4,247,116 downwards.
TAATGTGACCCTGAGCAGCTCTGCTACAACTGTACTGTGTGTGTGTGTGTGTGTGTGTGTGTGTGTGTGTGTGTGTGTGTGTGTGTGTGTGTGTGTGTGTGTGTGTGTGTGTGTGTGTGTGTGTGTGTGTGTGTGTGTTTTAACGTCTGCTGCTTACCTGGGCTGCCACATGGTCATTGGAGCAAGTTGAAACAATGTGACATTCAACCTGTGTGCATGTGTATCTTCTGAGTGTGTGTGTTTACATTAGTGTGTGTGTGTGTGTTGTGGGGTTGACATATGGTTGGTGGGTGTCACGGCCGCCGTTGTACAAACAAAAAGTCAGCCTCACAACTCCACCTGACTGTTTTCTCTTCTCCTTGCACGTAGTCAGACGAAGTGTTTGTAACCAAAGACATTAATATAGTTACAGAAAAGTAATCTATTACTTTAATTTTAGGTATTTTTGAAGCTAAAAGGTAAAAAAATGTGAATATTTGCTGTTTTTCTCTGTTCAGGTTTTGACTGTTGGTCGAACAAAACAAGCAATTTCTTGTTGCTTTTTTCACAATTTTAGACATTTTATGGATTAAACTATGAAGTCAGACAGATTAATTAATCATTAAACAATCATTGTCTGACTTAAAAGGTTAAAAACAAGTCACTGTTTCTGTTTAAGCAAAGTTTTTCAGGTGTATTAAGCATCTAAAATCCTGTTCCAACTTTCCAAAAAGGCAAACTAAGAGGTTTGTAGCATTAAAAAAGGAGGAAATTGTTCCTCTTCAGTTCAGTTTGTTTCATGTATTTTTAAAGTAACTGTATGTGTCAACCTGCTTGCACAAACAAGCAGCTGTGATCGGTTTTGGAGTCACGGCAGTTAGCTGTCTGTTAAAGTAACCTCTTCCTGTTGTGGTTGTGTGACCAGGCTTCTGTTACAGGACACAAACAGTAGTCAGCATAATACTGCAGCAAACTCTCTACACGAGCATCGAGACCCTTTTTAGATTCATCATTGTCGACCAAACTGTAAATGCAGGTCTGTTAGCAGCTCTCTGATTCATTGTTCTGTGTTCTGTCTCCTCCAGGCCGATATTTGGTCGCTGGGCATCACGGCGATCGAGCTCGCCAAGGGCGAACCTCCCAACTCGGACATGCATCCGATGCGAGTGCTGTTCCACATCCCCAAGTCTCCTCCTCCGACGCTGAGCGGAGATTTCTCCAAGAGCTTCAAAGAGTTCACCGAGGCCTGCCTCAACAAGGACCCTGCCTTTGTAAGACTGTCACTCTCACGAATCATTGTTGCAAAGCTAAATAAAGCTTGTGTTTGATATATCGGTGGAAAGTACATTTACACTACAAGTACTGTAGTTCATAATAATAACTGTACTTATGTAGCATCTTTGAAAACAAGGGTCACTAAGTGCTCTACAGAGAAGAGGATCCAATAGAAGGCCAAACAAGTTACAACTGAAATAAAACAGACAAGTCTGGATAAAAAGATGATAAATTAAATGATAAAAAGATGACATCACGAAGAGGCCAGTCTGTAAAAATGAGTTTAAAGAAGCGAGTTCACCGAATCTGCGAGCCTTATCTCCTCGGGCAGGTTGTTCCAACGTCGAGGGGCCCTGATGGAGAAGGCGTGCTCGCCTCTTGTTTTGAGCCTCGACCTTGGAACAACCAGAAGCGATTCACCCGAGGACCTAAGGCTGTGAACTGGCTCGTATGGGGTCAACATACCGCCAATGTAGTTGGGGGTCAGACCCTGACGGGCTTCAAAAGTGATCAGTAAACCTTAAAATCAATCCTAAAATGGACTGCGACCCAATGGAGGGAGGCTAAAATCGGTGTTAGAAGCCGAACTGCTCCAATCTGATCTGATTGTTGAGGCTGGACAGGCGTGAACTAGAGTTTTGTAAAGATGAAGGTACTTGTAGATGTCTGGAGGAAATATTCTACTTTTCACTCCTCTACATTTATCTGAGAGTCGTAGTTACCAGATACTTTACATAAAAAAACAACAACCAGGATTCTAAAATACAACACATTGTTAAAAATAAACCAGTAACCAATAATTTACAAAAAAAAGCACAAAATAGAGAAATCAAAATAAAAAATATGGAAACAGATGTGTGTTTAGGAACTTCGTTTTTCTTCTGTCCTCTCCTTAATCCTCTCTTGACCCCTCAGATTTATCTTGTGACCTTTTGAAGACTATCAAGCAGGAGTTTGGTGCATCATGTTTTGTATATTTTTTTTTAAGGTTAGGAGTCAAGTGTATTTTCATGTCATTCATTTTAAGCCAGCTTTCCTTCACACTGTGTGATTGGAGTTGTATTTTGCTGCCCCCTGGTGGATGAACAGCTCCTCTTCTTTCTCCTCCATATGAAACATTTATCTGCCAAAAACATAATATTGTGTTATGATATATAACATATGAACTCTTCCTATAAAAACCAAATAACAAACTTTTTAAATAAGTACAGTTGTTTCACAATCCTGCAGAAAAACGGCATTGTGTCATGTAATACCTTTTTTCTTAAATCCCTGTGTGTATAGCCTGTAAACTTTCTCTCTGATCTCTCTTTGCGCGCAGCGTCCCACAGCCAAAGAGCTCCTCAAACACAAGTTCATCATCAAACACTGTAAGAAGACGTCCTACCTCAGCGAGTTGATCGACCGGTACAGGAGGTGGAAGGAGGAGGGGCACAGCGACAGCAGCTCTGACGACTCGGACAGGTAGTGTGATTAAGTTTTAAGGAGGAAACTCCACCAACTATACGTGTACGGTGCTTTAAGAGTAACATAAATGTGTGTGTGTTTGTTCTTCATGTGCTTTTAAAGCGAGTCCAGTAATAAAGAGAACAGCGAGTCTCCTGAATGGTCGTTCACCACCGTCAGGAAGAAGAAGACAGACGGCAGGAAGGTTCTCAATGGAACGGTCAGTTAATTAATGAGATTTTAAACTCATTTTGTAATCGCACTACAAGAAGTCTTATCTCTCAGATGAACACATTTCATGATCTTTAGCTGTTCAGAACGGCAAAATAAATGCTCACCTCACCCTCCATCTGTTCCTCCTCCACCTTGTCCTCCTCATCTTCATCTGTAGGGTCAGGATCAGCTGAGTAAATCTGCCAGTCTGACCACAGTCATCTCTCCTGTCTTCACTGAGGTTAGTATGGACACACAAATCAAATGAAACCACCTTAATATCCTGAGGCATTCACAGCACAGTTTGTAGTCTGTAAATATATGTAACTGTGTAAACATAAACCTGTATGTCAGCTGGATGGACACACATCAAAGTGCTCTGCATGAGAATAGTTTTCCTGCCTTAATAAAGAGTCTTTAAAAGTGTGAAAAGGCAAAAAAAAAACACAGAAATAAAGATAAAAAAACAACTTTGTATAAACAAAGCTGACCCATTGTCAGCAATGAAATCCTGAGATATTTACATTTTGCAAAGTTGCCTCTATTTCATCTTTTATTTGTCATAATTGGCTCATTGGAGAGTTAGATGAGAAGATTGACACCATACTCGTACATGATATCCTAAATTTAAAGCTACAGCCGGTTAGCTTAGCTTAGCATAAAGAGCGAGAAATGGTTAGCCGGGGTCTGTCTAAAGATGTTTAAATGTCTTGAGGTGTTTGATACCTTTTAAATAATGATAGTAATAATAAACCTTTGATACTTAAAGTGCTTTATAGGAGAAAAATAATACAGATAATAAAGATAGATAAAAACAGTATTAAAATAAAAGCATAAAACGAATTCAAAGCGAGATCATAAAACTATCAATGGAAGTTGCTCGTCTTATTTGTGGTGTGGAGGATGTAATGAACATTTGGTGCATAAATCGACCTGTTGGAGTTCATTTTTAGAACATTAAGCAAACCTGCATTACGAGACCTACAAGACCTTAAGGTGGACAGTTTGGAATAAACTCGGATAATCAGTGAGAAAGACAGAAGAGCCTTATAATAACAAGTGAAAGCAACACAGGTCACCAAATGCAAATGCCCAAAACAGACGATGTGACCTCGGCATCCTCACAAACATACCAAAAACAGTATTGAAATGTTTCATTGTCATCTTTTTGTAGTTGAAGCAGCAGCACAAAGAACACTCTGAGCAGCGATTGGCCATCGAGGAGTTGGAACGCAACATCCGATTGGCTGAAGACGTCTGTCCCGGCATCACGGACAGGATGGTTACACACATCATTGCCAGGTACCAAAAGTACGTTTGTGATTTTTATAAATCTGTCTTCTCTTCGTTTTTACGGAGACGTAATGAATTGTCACATTTCTTAAAGGCAGTTTAATTCCAGCTGCTAACATGTTTATTTTTGAACGTTTCGTCAAAGTTTGTAACAACCTAAGCCAGATGGCGACCGTTAACTGTTAACGACTGTCGTTAGAGCACCTGTGAGTGATATACGTATGTGGCTAAAAGTCTCTGTGCTGTTATTTTCTATATCAGCACTCATAGAGTGCTTGTCCAATCAAATAACTTAGTCTGAACTAACTGTTGTATAAAATACAGTATATCACTGTTTTCTTTAGATTTCATCTCGGTTTCTTACTTTCTTGTCCATCTTATTATAATCAGGACAACAGATCTCCGTCTTCTAAGTCAGATCATTTGTTTAACCAAATGTTTTCTTTGTCTCTTGACTCTCTTTTTAGATTCACCACCAACTGAAGGACGGATGGATCGAAATAATAAAAAGGAAGTACGTTATGTGAAGAGAGACTGTGTCTCCGTACGGTGACGCTGCTGGATGATTGGAAACGGAGATTTGCTGTGCGACGTCTCCTCGCTGTACACACACACATCACATATACACACACACACATGACACACACACTACTAATGTAATATATACACTATATCATATATAAATATATATATTCACTGCTGCTGGTTGAAGGCCTTTTTTCTCCCAAGCTGTATCCGAAGTTTTGAAAATACAATCTAAGTTGTCAGTTAGATTTGTGGTTTTCATTTCCTGTTAGGTTGATGAACTTCTCCTTTCCTTCTCCTTGAACTTTCTCTTCCTTTAATCATTTTCTAGTTTTGAATAATAAGCAGACCATTTAGTCAGACTTAATTCAAACTTAAGTCTACTTACGTTATGTTTTCCTTCCTAAATTACCATCATGTGCCTTAATTATTTATGCTATCAGTCATTTTCTAAAAAGTAGATGTCACTTTTTGTATGGAGATTTTTTTTTTTTTGTTGGAAAACTGCACAAAATATATAGGAGAGGGTTCTCATCCATCAGCAGTAGTATGTTTTGTGTCATGCCTTGACTTTGTAGATGTCTATGTTTGTTCAGTAGCACTTGAGACATATTATATGCCAATATTACATTTTTGTTGTCTTCAGTAATGGTTTAAATTACAGTTCTCTGATCCCAGAATTTAGGGTCCAGATCTACCTTAAACATATAAAATATTCAGTTTTTTCAAGGTTAGATTTGGTAATTTCAGCTCTGATTTGAACTTATAAATGCTATTAAATATGTTTATCCACCACTGGAACAATGCTGAGAAGACAGGAGAAGAAACCGAATGATTTGTATGGTAATTATTTTGAACATTCAAGTTGAAAAACTCTCCCTAAAACTAAACACACTTAAGGAATGTGACAAATATTTTTTATGTCAAGGCTCTGCAGTGAAAACAGTAATAGCATTGCACAACCGTTAGCATCCAAATTAGGTCTTGGGGTTGAAATCTTGACTTTGCCTTAGGTTTGGAAGTACTGTTGGTTAAGATTTTATTCTGGGATTGATTTTCTGGGATGTGCGTAGTTCAAAAGGGATCTCTTTGGAAAGAAACAAAATTAAAATTTTCCAGGGTCTGCACAAAAGGCACAACCACACAAGTCTTCCACTCACTCATGAGAGGACCGTGTCCTTTTTTATGCATCAAGTTTGGGAAAGCATTGATGAGGACTGTCAGAAAGTTGATTCTTAACATGATGCTCGATGCTTAACTGGACATTGTTCTTGATACCTAACATTGGAAAGTAGCACAGGTCCTTGTCAGGAGTGTGAAGAGAGCTGTAATCGAAGGTATTACTGATCATTTGTACCAAAGACACTATAAATCTTGGTCATTGTATATTTTTGTCTTTTTATATATCATAAGGGATATGACAATGCTTGTTGAGGGGGGGAAATGAAAGATGTAAGATTTTACAGAAGTGTGCTCTTTTTTTTTTTGTAGCGGGACTTAGAGTTTTATGAATAAATATTTAAGTTTGATTGAGAATCATCTTGTCTTTCAACTGTTTCTTCTTATTCTTATTTCTTGTTTTGAGGCACAAGCTTGTACTGCGTCCAATGGTTTTCATTCAACGGTGGACAATCTTTACTTGTATTTACATTTCTTTTATCACAATGTGTCTTAAATAATTGGATATCATCTGATTGTGTGGGTGTCTAATACCCAATAATATTCTGCATTTATAATAATATCGTAACTTAGATACCTGATGTACATACCTGATGAAATCTTGGCGCATTGTATCAGTTTGACCACAATTATCTTCCTCGTATAATCATTTATTGACAAATTCAGTTATCTAAACCAAAAACGATGTCTTGTCCCCCATTCATATAAAATAACAATACCCAGTTACATCACCCAGAGAAGTTATCCAATCATTTTTCCAAACCTACATACACATCACACTGACAACACTCAAACTATTAACGTCTTAACAGTTTTCTTTCTTTCCCTGTCTCACCAAAGCTGTGTCTCAAATTGGATACTTCATTAGTACATTTCTATGTAGTAAACTATGTACTTCGTGACGTAGTTCACTAATTTCGGCAGTGTAGCGTTGTGTCAATTTGAGGACGGCTGTTTTTACCGTTTCTTCTTCTTTGCCAAATTGCACCTGAGCATATGTACAACCTGCATTTGAATATTGCAGTATTTAACACAATGGCTTAAGTTCCGTCAGCTTTCTCAGTCGCCATTTTCACAATGCTGTTGGTCCCTATGAATACACCATCCGGGTACTCACGGTACACTGCATTTTGCCATAACTGACAGTGTAAATTCTCTGTAAATGTTCTGAAAATATCAAGTGAAAGTATGGAAGAATGCAAACTGACACATTTGAGAGATCCCAGGTTGGTTGAGTATAATTTAGGATTTGGTGATTTGGCCAAAAAATTGAGCTTGTTTGACCTTTGATGGTCAGTTTGGAGGTTATCTTGCACCCAAAATGTAGATGTGGCTACTTGTTTTTGCTAAGACAAGCTACATTTCATCTGCCAGTACACCTACAAAACATTACACTTCTCATACATATGACGCCATCACATTTATTACAATTATCTTGTTTTGTCTACAGTCTGTGGTGAATTTTTAAAACCATCCTGCCAGTTTTGAGAGTGATCATATCATGAACCTTTGCACTTATTTCCATGTGTAAAATGTTTTTGTCTATCTACAGGGTGACTTCAGTAATCTTTGCAGCACCTTTAGTCTCCATCTCCTTTCCTTTCTTTTCAACTTCACCCTTCAGCTCTTTTTTTGCTTTCTCCTTCGCTGCTCCATCCTCCTCCTCTTCATCCTCTTCTTCCTCGTCCAGCTGGAGGCTCCCAGAAGAAAATCTCATCCTGGCTAGTCCAGCAGACCGTCCCATTTTCCCCAGCGGGGGTGGTTGGCAGTAATATGGATAAAAACCTCTGGGTCTGAATCGCTGTAGCTTCCCATCGTGCCTCCGATCATACATAGCGAGGTGGGTCGTTCGGGCAGAGGGGAGGAGTTTAGCGGGAGGTAGGTGGGTCTGGAGGGGCGTGTCAGGTGTGGGTAGTAACCAAGGGGACGAAACTCAGAGGCAGGATTAGAACTCTTTGATAGGTGAAACTTGACATCTGGCTGGCTTGCCATACGGCGAGGCAGCCCCGGGAGGAAGCTGGAGTCATCGCTATAATGCCCCGCCTCCGTGTGTCCAGTACCCAAGAGCCTCCCTCCATTGCTTCCTGACTGATAAACCCTGGCCAATCCCAGCCCACCTGAGCCAGAGGGACGGAGGTTCTTCCTGACTGGCGAGAGGGACAGCGAATCGTGGCTGAGCGGATAGAAAGACGGCCGTGATAGGCCATCCATGGTCACATAATCCCGCGTCCTTACCTGCGGGAAACGTTCCAATGAGGAAACAGCAACGTAGTCCGTCAGGTAAGGGTGTCGGCTGAGAGGCAAAGAACCAGCTAATGGGAATGATGGGAGGATGGGGCGATACTGGTAGGCAGGACTGTTTGGGTAGAGAAGAACCAGCTGCTGAGCTGCATCCGGATGTGGCTGGGGATTGGGCCGACGCCGTGACCGGTTGCCATAGATACCAGCTAGCCTTTGGGCTTGGCGCTGCGCCCCGATCCGTCCCCCCCTCATATCCTCCATCACAGATGTGGAGGCAGACCTTCTCTTGGGTGAGGGGGATAATTGGTGTGCAGATGGAGAGACTTGGGAGAGAGGGCAGGTCCTCTGGGTGACCTCAACGGATGATTGGCTGCGTTTAGCCCTCCCTCCATCGAATTCGAAGTCGTCTCTACCTCGGTGACGTGGGTCCAACTCATCCTGACTGCAGACTGCCAAAGCATGACTGGACCGAGGGAATGGGTAGGAGTGCTCGTACAACTGAGGAGGTAAAACACACTCAAATATTAGACTTACCTACTTGTGTGACCAAGTCTAAACCCAAAGATATTCAGTTAACTAAATGTAAAACAAAGAAAATCAACTTTAAATCATTAAATCAAGATAGTTGCAGATTTATTTTCTGTTGATCGACTTCTAGATTAATCTACTACTCGATGTGACTAAATGGTTTTAAACTCTGTAAATGGTACAGAGTATTGGTATTACTTGTTTGGAGACATCCGTGAGGAGATCAGGAGAGGAACGGCACTGTCTGGGATCAAAGTCTGACTGACAGTAGGTCCTGGATGAGGAGTGAGAGGACAGAAAGCAAAGACATTATATACAGACGATAAGGAATGACTTCTATCATTGTGTTAGCTCATGTTTTAAGATATTATTAGCTGAGATTTACAGGATAAATTCCTGTCATCTGGTGCTTTGGCTTAAACCTTCAACCTACACAAGATAGTGGTGAAGTTTATTGCACTATTCTATCTGTTTGCTTAATGCCTAAAATGTATAGTAATTTCAACAACAAGAGAAACACTGGGAATCTGAACTTCAAACTAGAGACAATGAATACTGGTCTGGGCATTCGATCAAATAAAGGATCCTGTTGGGGTTTGGCATCCTTAGGCAACAGTTCAAAACTCAGAGAATCAATGCTAAGAACCCTTAAACTTCTGTCAGCAAATTATAGTTGGTATTTTATTCACTGCCTAAGTAAGTTGATGCATCAATATCCGTGTATTCTTGGATCGAGTGGTCTGATATGTCCAACTTGTAAAATGTATTCTCACCTCTCAAAGTGCGAAGGCTTCTTCTCCCCTGATCCCATACACTCCAGTAGCTGTTTTTGCGTCCGCCCACTGCCACGCAAGATAACACATTATTCATCAAAATCATCACCTTGAATAATATGACACTGATGAAGAGCAACATACAAAGCCCCTAATAAAATTTTGATAAACATATACAAGAAGAATCTGTGTAAAAGATTGTCCTGTGCTCGAAAACCCTCATCGGCCATCAAGGTTGGACTCACTGTGTCACTGAGGTTACGCAGTGGGAAAGGGTTGACCCAAAATGAGTCACTGGATTGACTTTAGACTAACAGCTGGTTAGAGGGCAAACAAATTTGGTCATCGGTTCAGATTTTGTGACGGCCATAGATCATCGACCTCGGTTTTGAGCATTAGAGGATTTCTTGAGTTCTTCCAAAAACTAGATATCTAACTACATCTTGCATGTTTTACCTGTATCTGAAGCTGGAGCCCTTGCTGAACAGCAGCGTTTGTGCATTGTCTTCGGTTCCTCTGCCAGTCTGAAGAAAGCGTGGTACTCTACGCAGGTCTTCCAGAAGGATTTACACACATCTCGACTAGCCATGGAGAACTCTAGTGTGTCCTTGCACGACGGCTGGATGGACATCACACAACACGCAATACAGTATATGCAGATGGAAATATTGAATAAATGCAGCCACACAACTTCCACACAAGGGAGTTTAAATGAAACTAATTAAGAATTAATCCATGTCAGGTGCTCACCCCAACTTTGTCGTGCAGTTTGATGAGGAAATGTTTGCGCTTGAAGCTCAACTTGCGGATCTTCGCCCAGCTGAACGTGTTGATTTTGGTGTTTCCCTAAAAAGCAAAGAAGAAAATGTTCCACTCATATGTCCTTTGGTGCGAAATGAGTCTATATAAATACAACACAGAGATGTTTGGGGTGTAACATTTATTTATTTAGTATTTTACTCTGTTAGTCTGATAGTAGGGCTAGATAAAAATTCAAGGGATCACCTTGAATTCTTCTTGAATTCTTGACCCTTGTTCCTCTGGATAGCTTGAATGCCTGTACCAAATTCCATGCCAATTGGTAGAAGAGAGACACTGTTTGCTCTAATCTTTATGCGTGACCATCAACTACATACCTGAAAGACCAGTACTCCAGAGTGTGTGACAGCCAAGTTGATCCTCATTCCCTCCCCGTCATTGGCGGCGTGAGGCCTGATGCCGTACATGTCCAGCTTCCTCGCCACCTCCAACAGGTGGATGTCCGAGTCTGCTGGAGATACACCTCTACGGAGAGAGAGAAGGAAGGACTGAATGACAATGATACTGTTAGCGACCTCGGATGTGATTAATTAACGTGTTTAACCCCTTTTGGTGGCTATGTTCAGGGTGAAAAACCACACAGCTGTCCCTACACCACTGAGAGCATCCATTTTTTTTTTCCATTAACCTGTGCTTCTTGTGAAACTTGATGATCTTGTGGTCTAGATATTCCTGGTTGGGGACATACTGCTTCATCTCTAAATGGTGACAGTCCAGCTCCTCGTCATAGTCCCCTAGCTCTGCTGCAACACACACATACATAAAAACAATATCTACATGTAAATAAACCAACTATAAACAGTCCCAGGACAGTCTTTCTTAGAGGTATAGTGATTGTTGAGACACAGTGTGTTTGGTGTTGAACATTACACTGAAGTAAAAGTAGTATTTCTAGTATATCTTCAGATTCATGAGTATTTTTCTTATCCACCTTGTGTCTATATTGTATGCAGGTTTTAACAGTGTGCTGCACTTACACTGCAGTATGTGAGAAACGAGCAGGGCGGCGCTGTTGTCATGACAGGTCAGACTGCCGTTAGACAAGTCCTGCTTTATCTGTAAGGCAAAAAGATACCTGCACAAACACACACACAATAAGACGAATTTCACGTGCTAGAAAATTATCTATACATCGTACATATGTATGTATGAGGGCACCATAGATACAGTGTGTCTAGGACAAGATCTAGGAGACACAGCGAAGTGTTACCTGGTGAGGCCTCTCTTAAGTTGTCCAGGATCCGGTGGGAAGAACTTTACTATAAACCTGAAGAAGAGATCGCTGGTGTCTGACAGAGAGAAGAAGACGAAACAGAAGGAAATATGTAGAGTGAAAGACGTCGAAGGAAAGTAAATATTAATTTACCAAACACATTCTGATACTAAAACCTCTGACACAAGAAGAATCTGTGTAAAATGTTGTCCCGAAACCCTCAAACACCTTCAGAGTTGGAGAGTACCAATGTATTTAAACACAGTGTTGAGATACTTGTACTTAAGTACATCCACTATATTCTACTTTATACTTCTATTCCACAAAATTTCACTTTCAGCTTGTCGTCTTAGCTTGTTCATTTCCACAGAACAACAGTACTTCCTTTAATTTAAGTTATATTAAATACTTTTGTACTTTTACTGAAGTAAAATTTTGAATGCAGGACCTTTATGTATAACAGATTATTTCTACACGGTGGTATTGTTTTTTTTTAACTTATTTTAACTTCAGACTCCTGAGTACTTCTTCTACACTGTACATTAAAAAAAAAGGTTGTTTTTACGGCAAAAAACTGTTAGCCTTGGTTGCCAGAATTTTACTGTACAAGGATGTTAGTACTGTTGATTTCACGTTTAAGGTTGGCGTTTTATTCCATATTTTAAAATGTCCATAGATTTTACAGTGAAAGACCGTAAAATATGCCATTAAATATTACGGTGTTTTACAGTATAATTAACAGTCTCTAATATAAAATACTGCTTTATTCTGTGTAAATCCCCTTAAAATGCTGTATAAATAATGGTTTTGAAATATTTCATTTTTACAGTGCACCTCTGGTGGTGTCATTTTAACCAGCTGTGACAGTCGATGTTAATTAGGAATTTAAATTCACTCCTCTCGCTAATCAAACATCAGTCAAGCCTGAACAAGCGACATGTGAAATGTGTTTATTTATTTAAGTTGTTCCCACTTTAGATGATAAATCCTTCAGATCATTTCCTACAAAGGGAAGAGAAACGTTCTTTAACTCACATTTAATTTGTTTGGCCAGTGGCTTCAGCAGCTCTAACCACACCTGCAACAGAAACATGTTATATGGCAAAGAAATTAAAATACTCTGTGTTCACGCGTGTTAGATTTTCTTACGTAGTTGCCGCTGTGGTGTCTGAACTCCAGTCCAAAGTACTCTTTCTCCAGCAGTTTCAGATGGCCACACACTTTGTTGAAGAAGTCTCCACCTAAAACCTTTTGCTGAGAAAGAGAGATAATTAAAGTGGGAGTGAGCGAATGAGAAGGATAATTGGATTTTTTAATTGCGACGCTCTTAAAACTGAGGACACTCAGGGGACCCCGGACTATGTGGTGCGGCTCAATTTATCTGTTACTCAGTTCACAAGAACTTTGCATGATGAGTTTGTAATTTGCTGTCACAGGTCACATGAACTGTAGTTCTTTGGTTTCAATGTGGACTCTTGTGTCATCCCCCAAAAAGGTGAGAAAAGCCAATGATGTCTTGGTGTCAGCTATAACATCATGACCACCTGCCTAAACTAGCTTGGACCTGTCGATGCGTGGACTCCACTAGACCTCTGAAGTGTGCTGTGGTATCTGGCACCAAGACGTCAGCAGCAGATCCTTTAAATCCCGTAAGTTGCGATGGATTGAAGTCCGTGTAAGATCTAGGGAATTTGGAGTCTACGTCAACACCTTGAACTTGTTATGTCCTCAAACCATTCCTGCACTCTTCCGCTGGTACATGAATGCAAACATACTAAAAAACATAACACAAAATTAGCTTAGCTTAAGAGTTATACAATCACATGCTACTCTGGAATCAGTTTTCTGATATCGCATTTATAAGGCTAATGTTTGAGTTGAACAAATCTGACGGAGATATATCGACAAACGTTGGCTTGGTTTTATGGTTGCCGTTGCCAGTTGGGTTGCCCACTTTGGTCCCGACAATGGATGATAGACAAAGACAAAGATGGATGACATGTTCAAATAATATTCCAGGATATGGTGGTTGCCATCTTGCGCAGATGACGTTGTTTGATCAGGCTTTGTAACCAAGGACATGTCCATGCATCCGTACAGGCTATGGGCCTGTACATCCTTCATCATGTTAGGCGTTTGCTTCAGTATAAAGTTGAAATAATGCAATTTTGTGCAACCTTTACATCATAGCCTTTCCTCCTCAAACCATTCTTCTGTCCTTCCTCTCTTTAATCTCTCTACCAAGTTGGTATTTGTGCATTGTTCCCTTACTGCAGTGTCACAAGGGTTTTTTTTAAAGTGTTTGCTGTCTGCTAGCCGGTGTTTAGCACCCTGTCGGGGGTCACTGGGCGTCTGTTATTAACTTGTCAGGAGAAAGAGAGAGAGAGAGAGCGAGATGAGGAAGAGGAGGGACAGAGCAGCTGTAACCGATTATAGAGGGAACACAGGCCTAACCGATGATTACTGGAAACAAATGGCTGTTGCCTCCTCAACAACAGAGCAGTTGGTGCCAATAGAGCAGAATGGAGTGAAATTGAGTGGAACGCAACTTTACTGTCTAATGTGACGGCTGGAAAACAACTTTTTTAAAATGATGTCTAGCGAAGGTTCAGTCAGGAAGACTGTTGTTTTGCATATACTGTCGTTTTTCTTTCTATGCTTACACCTTTTTTCTTGCTGCCTTTATCTGGGCTTGTCGATCATGATGTCAGCTGCGTCCTTATTGTTTATTGCCTCACATATTGAACTGGGCAACCATAAAATACGAGGAATAGGTCCAAGAAAACAAAGACGAACTGACCCTCAAATCAAAGAACACAGGGGCAAAATACACAAGTGAAGGCAGGATAAGACACAGGTGAAACTTATCAGGCGGGAATAATCAAACCTGGCGGGAAACACGACGACAACAGGAGGTAAAGCTGTTATAAAGTTTAATAATAACTCAAGTTAAGTCAGTCCAGCAATCCAGCAGTTATTACCACTTATATCTTTAAGTTGTGATTAAATTCAAGGAGCGAAACTTCTGATAACTTTTGTTTCTTTGTTCTGACAACTTTCCGAGTGGACTGCACACAGGTAAGTGTGTCTCAGTTTGGATACTTTCTTCTATGTAGTGCACTTTGTACACTGTGTACTTCCTGGTATACTGTAGTGCACTGATCTCAGGGTAGTGTTCAAGTAGTGCAATTCAAGTATGGCTGGAAATGATGATCACAACATTTTATCTCTGTTTCTTCTTCTTCTGTGCCAAATTGCAACCGGACAGAGCCTTAGTGCCAACACTGGACTGCCAAAATATGAATATAAATCATGCGACCACTTCAGCTCCAGCTACTTCCTTGCTCACCGTGTTTTTGTTACCTTAGAATGAGCCTTTTGTATCTACAACAGGTCCGCCATGTCGAACCACCATGTTTCTACAGTAGCCCAGAATGGACAAACCAAACACTGTCTCGAGATAGCGAGGGGGTTACATTCAAACAAATGTTTTACTTCTCTTCATCCATTCCTCCATCTGCTGTGCGTCCATCCATCCATCCATCCATCCATCCATCCATCCTGTTCCTCCGCATCTCGTCTGATCATTAATCGGGGTTTTACCTCGAAGGCTAGAAGATCAGACACACACACTATTTTTATGATTTCACTGTGTGTTTGTTCTGTCACACACATTTATTACCAGATACACTATATTTATATTTATCACAGTGGTGGGTGGGTAGAGTTTATTTTTTGACCTCCTCCATCTATCCATTCAGTTTTTCTCTCTTTTATAATTTTTTCCTTCATCTCTCTCCTCCTCCTCCTCCTCCTCTTGTAAAGATGCTACAAATGTCCCGGAGGCTGCTGGGAAAATGGAGCTACTTTGCTAACACAATACTGCAACACACACACACATGCACACACACACACACACACACAGTGAAAGTCTCCTTTTAGATTGTGTTGTTGCCTTGCAGGCGACGTCACCATGTTGAAATCGTGGCCCGTCGCTCTAAATTTTCTGGAGCTGGTCGGTACAACACATGACAGTTTATAGACAGCAGAGAGTTTCACATCCAGCTGTTTTAAACATCACACAGATGTTCGACAAACATCAGCGCGATGTTTGAATTAAAAGTAAAACAAGATATTCTCAGTGTTTGTCTGATTCATTCAGTCTATTTTAAGATAATTAAACAGTTGAACATTCTCTCTGTTTACTTCCAGCCTCTGATGTCCTCCGGCTGCTCCGCCTCAGCTCTCTGTGATTTACAGAGTTTCCTGATGGACAGTGAAGTAAACTGCTGACAACTGTAGCTGCTGTTAGCTAATGTTAGCTCAGTTTGTTAGCCGGGACTGTGAGCTCAGAACACTACTTTTTGATCATAATAAATGTCTCTGAAGCTGGCGGTGCTAAATCTTTTTTCTTATTGGTTCATATTCTGTTAAGGCTATATAATTTATATAAGTTATATGAAGTTATGTATAATTAACAGAGTGGCCACGTTGATTGACAGGCAGGTGCTGTTACAGGTGGCTTGTTTGAGCAAGCAGGCATCATTCACACTGAGCTTCAGAAAGGCTCTTCAGAAACCTGTGGGTGACGTCACAGATGCTACATTCATGTTTTATACAATCTATGCTAAAAAAGTCTAGAGCCAGTGTTTAGTTTGTCTGTTCTGGGTTGCCGTAGAAACATGGAGGACACCATGGAAGAGGACCAGCGGTCTCTGTGGATACAAAAGTCTCATTCTAAGCCGACAAACACGTAACGATTCTTATTTTCTCGTGATTACACACTAATGAAAACACAGTTATGCATATTATATTCTGTCAATAGAGCCACTTTAATCTGACTCACTGGACCTTTAATAATCCGAGCTAATGTCGTCAAATAAATGAGGTGGAGTAGAAGCATAAAATTGTAAAACACAAATACCTTAAATACTAAAATTCTAAAATACTTAAGTACTTGTGTAAGTGTACTTAGTTACATTTTACCACTAGTTGGTGTTATAAATTAGATTAAACTGTAATAGACATTTCCATGTGGAAATCCGCACAGGTATTCAGTGTTATGTATAAATAATGTGTAATTCTGAATTCAGCCTGAACCGGATGTGCAAAAATCAGAGAAGCAGATGAATAAAAATAAAATTAAAAAGGAGAAAAATAACCGAGAATGAAAAACATGTAAATTCTGTAAAATACTGTGCGCTTTAAAGAAGAGAATCATGGGAAATGTAGTGAAATACACGCATAATAAATGCGTTTTTATTTCACTCATTGTCAAACTTACCTCCACCTCGAACGTGCGCTCGCTGTCATCCAAGAAGATCACGCGCAGTCGGAGCTTTATCTCCTTGGAGACCCGGGACTTGGTCGTGAGGCTTCCGAGTCTCCGGGTCCTCCCGTGACGGTCCCCCATCTGTCTCTGTCTCTGTGTCTGTCTCTCTCTCAGGAGGGAAAATAACAACAATCATCCATAACATCCACCATGCACGGGTCGCAGCAGTGCGTGACGGCTTCACTCGCTCCTCGTCATCATCATCATCATCATCATCATCCTCTCAGCTTCCCCGGGGAGCCGTGGTAACCGCTGGAGCGCGCGCTCTCCGGATGCGTGATGGCACGCTGACGTTGTTTCCAGAGACTGACCAGTAAAACAGCTCCTCTCTAACATACATACAACACAGAGAAGTACTGAGTCCTGAATCACCTTTATTGCACAGGTATGAGATCACATGGACTTAATATACAAACACAAATATAAACAATAGTTCAAATGATGCTAAAATAAATGTTTATGACTGTTTGTTTGTTTTCACAACTTAGTTTCTTATTTCAGTTCTCTGCTCTCCTCAGCTCTCTGTGATTTACAGACTTTCCCGATGGACAGTGAACTAAACTGCTGCCAACTGTAGCTGCTGTACCACAGGTGTTTTGGAGCCAGTGTCATGCCAGAACAGGAGCTTCTATGGACATAATAACAGAGGAGAAAAGACTGAAGAGGACGTCAATGCAGGAAGATAAGAAGAGAGTGAGCGAACAAGAGGCCGCCAGTTTCGGTAACTTATGCAATCACATTCATATATATTCATAGTTTGTCTGCTATTTTTAATCTACTTAATACATAACATAGGAGTACGTTTAACAGGATTTAGGTTAGACTTGGGTGCAAAATTACATCAAATAATTAAATACAAAATAAATGGAATAAATTAATAAAGAGAAAGAATAAAAAAATGATTGAAACAGAGGTGTTTAGGTTCTTCCTCTCAGTCCACATATTGTATGTTGGCATGTCAGGCTTTAACCACTTAATTGTGATACACTGATGTGCTGCCATCAGCAATATTTGATGTTGATTGGTGTTAGTTGTCCTAGTATTGCCACCTCTTTCCAAAATGTTTTCAATTTAGGGAATGTCCAAAAATACGTAGATACAGTCACCAGTTTGTGTCCCACAGCTTCCCCTGACGTTTAATATTTACATGTTTAAAGAACAAAGAAACTGAATTCAAACAAGGAGAATACATTTACAGCTATAGTGGTTGTTTGGGACACAGGGAGTGTTCCTTCATTTTATTTCATTCATTTTTTGTAGTATATCTTAGATTTTGTCTATTTTATTTGAGTACGTTTCTTATCCACCTGAGAGTATTCTGAGCTGTTGTTAACAAGCAAATGTCCCCGTTGTGGGATCAATAAAGTCTTATCTTATCTTATCTTGTCTTTTCAAAGTAAAGGCTCTGCACTGCCGCACAGGTGCTTTCAATTACCCGGCTGATTAGTCGTGTAGGCAGGTGTAAATCAGGTGGAGCGGTGCTGGGAATTCAAGCACAGCGGTAATTAGACAATAAGTGAAAACACCTGTTTGGGTGAACCACAGGTGTGCAGGGTTTTTAAGGTGTTTACACAAATTATACGATATCTTTAATACTGATGAAACTGCAGTTTAATAAGTAATAAGCAATGTTAAAATGCTGCTTATGCTGCTACTTATAACTATAACGACTGTCGTTAACATAAGTCCACAGGTGACCTTAACGACTGTCGTTAACATCAGTCCACAGGTGACCTTAACGACTGTCGTTAATACTGGACCTCAGGTGACCTTAACGACAACAGTCGCCATAACAACAAGGAGTTACAACAAGTAAAATTACGTTAAGTACTTCTAATGTAAATGTAGTTGATTACTTTTCACGACTGTTTTACTGCAGTAAAATTATTGCCACTCATCCAAGTAAGCAGTTGTGTTGGAGGCTAAGCTCTGACTTGTGTAGCATTTCACAGACATCTTTAAAGATACATCGCTGATATGTTTTTGTACGTATACTGTTACGTACTTGTGTAATTTGCATACAGGCCTATGATTGGTCCAAATTAGCTCAAACGTTACACATCCTTCTTCAGAAATGTTCCTCCTCCAGCAGATGAACGTGAAAACAAACTGTGCACAGTGAAATTTTAACATATAAGTGAAGTAATAACCTGCAAAACTAATTTTCAATGTTAAATTTGATAACAAACCAGTTTTTTGAAATCTGCTGAATGTGATTTGTAGTTTTCTTCCTTAATGTGTATTTCCTATGAGCAGTTAGTAGTGCAGAGATGATGTTATACACACTGTGTGTGTGTGTGTGTGTATGTCCTCCATGGGAATAATATGATTTTCACGGTGGCTGGACGCTTTTAGAGAACTGACCTGGCCTAAAGTAGGCTAGTAGTGCAATGCCTCCATTTGCCTCCAGCATGGACTGAGTACTTAATGTGTGTGTGTGTGTGATGCACACATACTGGGACGACACACATGTAAAATGTTGGTCAAAGCACTGTTTCACATTTTCCGTTTGTTTCTTTGTTTCTTTCCACGACTGGCACGCAAGCACATGCACTCACACTCTTACTATCATCACAACAGTACAACAACAAAAGGCCAGCGACGCGTCCTCATCCAAAGAGCGTCTGCATCTTTAAGCTTTACATATGCTTCACGCAGTGCCCATGGCATCAGGATGCCAGTGCCAAAAGTGGCATCATGGCACCTCTTGCATTGAGCTCGTAGGCTCCATAAGTCGTGGCAGCACAGCACAACAGTGGTGGACTTCAGGTGTGTGAGGCACAGGGATGACAAAAGTAAAAAGGGCGCCAGCTGCATGCAGTGGGGTACCAGCATGCAGAAAGCTGTGATGCATTTATCGTGTTCTAAATTACTCCAAACCATTTTCTTAATATGTAGGGCAGCCTATATGGGACTGCACTGTGTTTTCTCCACTGGTTTGACACCCTGAGGGCAGTAAATTGTGTTTTCTCCACTGGACGGGTACCCTAGAAGACCCTATATCACAATTTTCCTTTGGAAGGGAACCATCGATGGCACATTATCACATTTTCTCCACTAGAATGACACCCTAGAAGGCACTTTATCACATTTTTCCTTGGAAGGACACCCTGAAAGCACTGAATTGTGTTTTCTCTACTGGAAGGGCACCATCGTTGGCACTTTATTGTGTTTTCTCCACTGGAAGGACACCCCGATGGCACATTATCACATTTTCTCCACTGGAAGGACACCCCGATGGCACATTATCACATTTTCTCCACTGGAAGGACACCCCGATGGCACATTATCACATTTTCTCCACTGGAAGGGCACCCTAGAGGGGACTTTATCACATTTTTCCTTGGAAGGACACCCTGAGGACACTAATTTGTGTTTTCTCCACTAGAAGGGCATCATCGATGGCACTAAATTGTGTTTTCTCCACTGGAAAGGTGGACCAGTCTTTCCTTGGGTGTCTTATGTTTCTTGACTTCCTGTCTTTGTCTTCTTCCCACCTATTTTCTGAGTTTAATCAGCTAATTAGTTCTGTTGTATTTAGTCCACGTGTTTTCTCTCTTTCACTTGTCTGTGGTTGTTCCCCAGTCCTGCGTTGTTCGGTCTTTGTATTCCTAGTGAATCTCAGCTCTGTATTTTTTGTTGTGAACCATAACACAATCTTAAATGTGAAGTGTACAGCTATATGTTTAATAAAACAAAAACTATGATCCTTGTCTAAACATGGAAGCTTCTCTGTACAAAGTCTGGAGACCATCAGGTTGTCAGACTGTAGATCAGATTAGTTTTTTATTATCACAGTCAGACCACTAGATGGAGATAAAGACCTGAGGATAATCTAAAACAGGTGACAGAAGACACACACACACACACACACACACACACACACTTGTCCAGTAAACATTTGATACTGTAACATGAACCTGCCTCTCTCCGTCTCCACTCGCCATCCCCACACACACACACACACACACAGACACACACTTTTAATTTTTCCATCCCTCGTCTCCAGTACTCTCCTTCTGTCTCTCCTCACCCGTCTCACTTTCTCTCTCTCTCTCTCTCACACACACACACACACCTAACCTGCCTGACCCAGTAGCATCTGGCGTCTTTATGCTGCTGCCTCCCTCCTGAGACACACACACACAAACACACACAGCTTTCTCGCTCATATAATTTTTCCACTGCAGCAGCGTGTGTCGTCCTGCGGTTCAAGTGATACACCTGCATCACACCGGGCCAATAATAAACATTTTAAAGTATCCAGCTCTCATCTGAATATCCAAAATAGCTAATTAATAATAATATATTCAGCCTCATCATAAAAGTCCAGTTTGAGTTGAGTAAAATGCTGGTAAAGTTCATCTAAATTCACCAAAATAGGAAGCTGTAACACTAAAATGTTCCCAGAATAAGAATGTTATTTTTCTTCTAAAACATGAAGCCAAAACTTTTATTCGTCCTGGTACAAAACATTTTAAACGTGTTTAATCTGGAGCTAAAAACTATAATCACCTTTTTCTAACGAAACAGAGAATCCAAAACCCTTTTTCACTTCTAGTTTGGGGGAATAGAAAGATCAAATTTAGATTGTTCACCTATGAATGAGGTCTCATTCGAGGGAAATTTAAGCCAAGTTTGACTTAAAGATAAAAATCGGGATCATTGGGACCAAAATATCACGCCATGAGAACAGTTTCTTTCCATCTGCAGCAAACCTCGTCAATAAGGCCTGAGACTACCCACTGAAACTGAGTCTTCCCACTTCCACCATGTTTACACACCTGAATCTGTGCGTTACATGAATGCACGTCTCTTACACCAAATCCAAACTTCTTGTATGTGAAACCTACTTTCCAGTTTAAAGACGCTGAACCGTCACAAGCGTAAGATGAACTCGACATGGTTTATTTCCTGTACCCAACATCTACGTCTGCAACTTTGTGGCGTCGAGAAGTTTTCTTTGGTTTGTGCCCATCTGTGTGAGAGAGAAGGAAGCCGTTTGTCAGAAAGCCAGAGAATCAGAGAAATAAAACATTATTATCTGATTGTTTCACAGCGGTTACATTCAGCACTAACAGACTCCAGTAGACTTCCAAAAAAATAGAAACATCCCACACTTCAGACCAAACAGCAGTAATATGGTAGTAGGTCGTGTTTGTGGCAACGTCTTGAGGGGAAAGAAATCATATTTATATGTGGAAAAATCACCTCAACCTGGCCAGTCCTCGCAATTATAAGATTAAAAAGATTATTATGGTAGAGATATTTTTATTGGAGTGGTAACTGGGTGGAAAATATACAACGGGCACTCTTCGTCCTTCTGGGCTCTAGGCTGTCTCCATATTTCAAACACAACTCCAATATTTACCCATGTTTTACCACGTTTCTGGTCATCATGGAGTCCTCTCTGTTGATCCACTTCGTGTGCTTGCTTCCATTTTGCTGTAACACTGCTGCGTTTTTGTGCCAAATTTATTTCATATCTGGCAACCCGGAGTGTCGACATGGGCAGTGTGCGGTATCAGACAAGGCCAAAACACAAACAGATTTTTCCGGACTGGAATGGAAATTTGAAATGGAAAACTGTAGCATTGCTGTCAAGGATGACAGGATGTTACCTTAATCTCTGATAACATAGCATGATCAAGATTTAATACAGTAAACATGTTACATATTATTCCTTTAAAACTTGTATGAAAAACATCTGCAGTGGCTGATATTGAAACAAAATGAAATGATGTATCACAGATTTCTGCAGTTTAAATAAATACGATAATATTGCCAGGACGTCTGGACTACCGTGACTGGACAAGCGGCAAACTTTTCGTGTCCTGAACATATTAAACTCAAAGAAACAAACCAGAGATTTGGACTGAAGTCGGACATGGTTGGACCACTAAACTTCAAACATGTCAAAGTTTAAAAGTTAGAAGGTGACAGATTGTGAACATTTGCTTTAATCCACTCGCACTGAAAGATGTGAGATAATCAGATACTAAACATCACCTCCGGACGTGAAGTATTGTCATATCATCTGTCAGATGTGGAGAAACTTTGACCTGTGAATTTTGGATGGAGTCCTGATGTTCTTGTCGACATCTGAAGGGAAAAATCCAGCGTGGACGGAGTGTGTAATCCTGGCATTTGTACAAAAAATTAAGCAAAGAAAGAGATGCAGCGTGATGAAGAAGGGGACATGATGTGGAAAAAGAAAGGAGATCTGATCACACACACATACATATGCACACTGCAAGTGTGTGCTGATGAGGGATACGCTGGAAAAAGCTCAACAGAACAGAGCAGGACAGGTGCAAACCATTAAGCTCTGTATGGAAAGTCAAATAGCAGGGCTGAGTGTGTGTGTGCGGACATGTCTTACTCATGTTGTGGGGACATTTAAATCTGTTTAGGTTCCTTGTGGGGACAAAACGCAAGTCCCAATAATGTATATGTTTAAATTTTAGGCTGGATACTTGGATTAAGGCTAGTTTAAGTCTTCAGTAACTGAAGGTAAATCAATAATATAAACTCTCTCTATCCCTCTTTATGTGTGGACACATATTACCCATGTTGTGAGGACATAACCTTGTTTACATAGTCACATTGCGGGGACACACCTCCCTTACGGGGACAAAGAAGTCCCTGTGGTGTATTTGTTTAAAATCCAGGCTAAAGATTTGGATTAAGTCTTCAAGATTTTAATGTAAGCCAGTGTCTTGGACTTGCTGTTGGGACGTAAATCTGTTAAGACAGTCACATTTTGGGCACTCACCTTCCTTTTGGGGACAAAACAAGTCCCCGTGACGTAAATCATTCAATTTTATGGTCAAGACTTGGTTTAGGAAATGGAAGTAATATCATCTGTAGTGATGGAAACACAACTCTCTCTCTCTGTGGACATGTATTACTCACATTGTGGGGACATAAACCTGTGGTCATAGTCACAGTGCGGAGACATGCCTTCCTTTTGGGGACAAAACGCAAATCCCGCCGCTCCACCCCGTATATATCAAAACAAACACCATGACCAGTGTCAGTGTCTTCTCCTAAATCATCTCAATGTTTTCATTCACTGCAGATGGTTTTCTCATTTTTATTATCACATCAAATTCTTCACGTTTTTTTTTTTGTCTTTGTCCTTGAATCAAACACTCTAATCAAAATATTTCTAATAGTTTCCTTTTGTTTCAAGAAAAAGTTTGTGCTGTGTGTTAATCTTTTTAGCTTGATTAATGTAACTGCAGAGGATGTCACGATGTTAACTTAATTTGGAAGGAAATTATGGAAATAAGAGAAGCAGGAAGCTAAATTAAGACACTCAGCTGTCCTGTCTCATTTCTTGTAGTCTTTCTGAATGTGTTAAAGGATGTTGTCACACAGATCTGTCAGAAAGAGATAAGTTTTGATTGATTAATGTTTGGCTGTCTAAAATTTTGGACTTCACTGTGGTGGGTGGTGGAGAAGAGAGAAAAAAAAAGAACAAAGTATACTGTAGTTCAATCAAAAACTTGCTTCTGTACAGTGAAATTCATTCAGGATTTGTTGATTCATTTGTTTTCTGTGGACATTTCACTGATCTGTGACAATGTTGGAAACTGTTGAGGTACGAAGATAGAAGATATGCTCTTAAGAAAGTTGGCTGGTGCTTTGGTGAAGTGGTGGATAGATAGCAATGTTTCTCTTCCAAGCTTGGTCAGACTTGGAAAAATTTTGGCCCTGGCAATTTTTGTCTGGCCCCATTTTTCCCCAACATATGAGTTGCATAAAGCAGTATCAGGCTATTTATAACATATAGGCTGAGCCACTGGTTCCCAACCTGCTATAGGCTGACAAAGATTTACACGGCCGTGTTGATTTTAAGGGGTGGATATACAGTTGGCCTCAAAGCATTTCATTAATTTCTTTCCAGACAAGTTTAGAGTTTTTAAAAGTTTAGATTATTATTAACAACATAAAGTAAAAAACAAACAAACCTCAGAAGGTCACGGTGAACACCTTAACACAAGCTACATTCACAGAGCCTTCACTTCTTCTTCTGCGTTGCAGAAATGCAACTGTGCAGAGCATTGGCGCCAACATTTGACTGCCAAAACATAATGTATAACTTACATTTGTATATTGCAGTATTTACCAAAACTGCTTCAAATCCAGCAGCTTCCTCGGGCCGCCATTTTCACAATGCTGGTGGTCCCTCCTTCTTCCGCTATGTAGTCCAACTTTTTGACCATTATGAGTGCACCATCCAGGTACTCACAGTGGACTGCAGTTATGTATTCAAAATGTGTAAATATGGAAGTTTTCTCTCAATGACAAAGCTCACATGTTCGTGATTAGCAAGTAATATTTACCGGATCGCCATCTTAGTTGCTAATTAACACTAAACACAATGTAAAGTTGAGGCTGATGGGAATGTAGTTTGGACAGATATTTGGTCATGAAAGTATTGCTGAAACTGAAATTTTGAGAGGAAAAGGAACTGAACTCTTTAAGATTCATCCTCTGGGGTCCATGAATGTCTACAAAGTCCACAGAGCCATGGATGGCATTGGTTTCAGCTACTCAAATGTGAGGATTTGTTACTTTTGTTGTAACTTCTGCTGGTTTTGGACGGACATATTAAAGATTAATCGATTCATGGAAAGAACTGAAAGTTTAATCGATATTGAAAATCAGGCATAAAAAAACATCAGCGAGTATGTGACTGCAAAAAGAAGCAGTGAAACAATGAACTTCTTTCACAATGTTTATATATATATAAAAAAATGTTTATCATTTATCAGTCATCTTTTCTGTCACAGTGATGGATGACCTTCACGGTCTGAATTGTTTCCTGTGCTGGGAGTGAATGAGCCCCCCGAGTCATTAAGCTCGAAGTGATTTTAAGACATATCTGTGATTGTGTCACATGCATGTAGCAGCAGTCAGACTGAACATTTAAGGCATGGAAAAGGTATTTAAAAAAAAAAAATGTCAGGAAGCAGCGCAGTGTTTCCTGGCTGGTTAATGGGAGATAATGGAGGTCTGATTGTAATGATCTAATGTGGGAAAACTGGACGAAAGCTGATGACAGAGATTCTATCTGCTGGGAAAAACCAGCCTGCTGTTCTCTCTTTCTTTCTATTTTTCAGTTTCTTTCTTTAATTTTTTTCCCACTCTTTTATTCTATTTTTTTCCTCCACCTTTATTTCTCTGATCCTCTATTTCGTCTTCTCTTCTTTCTCCTCCCTGTCCTTGTTCTCTCCTCTTGCACTTTTCATACCTCTCCTTTTGTATTTTTCTTCCTCTTCCCACGTCCTGCCTGTATTTTATCGTGCCTATGTTTTATTTAACTCTTCCTCTTTCCTCTCTATTTTCTTTTTTTGTTCTCTATTGCTCTTGCTTCTATCTGGATCTTTGTCTCCTACTTCTCTCTATTTTTCTTCCTCATCCCTCCATCACCTCTTCCTTCTTCCTCGCTCCTCTTGTACTTTTTATTTGGCTTCTTGCTTTCGTTCCTTCCACATTGAACCAATTATTTTAAGTTTTATTTCATTTCTTTTCTATTTATTTTCTCTCTTTCTTTCTTTTTATTTCTTTTATTAATTCTCAACTGTTGTTTGTCTCTCTTCCTCATTCCACTTCCTCTTCCTCCTGTTTCTGTTGTCTCTTCCCTTTCGTCCTCTCATTTAACCTCCTCTTTTTCTTCCTCCTCCTCTCTTTCTCTGTATCTTTTGCCTTCCTTTCCTCTTCTCCTTCCTCCTCATCCACTTCAACCCTGCAGTACAGATGGATGCAGAGGAGCCTCGATGGTTAATCACCTGCTTCAATTACATCCACTTACAGCGAGAATCTATTTCACACCTCGTTGTCAGCCTCGAGAGGCTCACACACACACACACACACACACACTTAAAAAGAAAGAAATGCAGTGCACGAGGCCATGTAGGTGCACAAAAACATACGTCTCTTGTCTGTCTTCAGTTTAACATACAGTCAGTTGATATTGCCGCGCCCCCGACCCCCCTCGATGCTCCAATCACAGCGGAGCAGTAACTGCTCGGACAAGTTTCCTGGAAAGTGTACAGACCTGCGCCTCATCAGACCTTGAAGATCGCTAACAGATGTGTCTGATTGATGTCATACTGTACCCTAGTCATCACGTGAACAGTGTGATTATTTAATTTCAACAACTCCAATAAATTACTTCTATATATGAGCAAGAATCACACCATCAACAGATAAAATTATTTATTGACAAACTCATTATTATTCCTCTAGAGGCTTAAATGAAACGTAGAAGTGAATATCATCTGCATAGTAGTGTAGAAGATAACTGTCTTATTGTCTGTACAAGGGGAAGCATATACAAAGTAAACAGGACTGAGGAATGAGCCTTGTGGTACTCCACCACTGCGAGATACCTCAAAGGTACCCAGAAAATCCCAAACAAATCACTCTAATTTAAAGACATTCACGTGGCGTCTGCCTTTAGTTTTACGTCCACACGCAGTGAGTTTAATTTGGTGGAAACGAGGATGGAAGGAGGCGAAAAGAAGCAAAAAGTGGAGAACATCAATGAAGGCACTTGATCACACACATGCACACACAAAGTCCTCTTTTATCTTGTGCAACAGGCAGGGTTAGGAAATGAGACGAGTGGTTTTTGTCTGAGAGGGCAAAGCAGAAAAAGGGATTTGTCTCCAAATGCAGCTGTGGCAACAGGCTCCCAGTGTGTGTGTGTGTGTGTGTGTGTGTGCGGCTAAATGAGATATTGAAACAGAGACATCCTCGCGTCTGTTCTTGACTGATGAGAGCTGAAAATAGGATTTGTCTTTGAAACAGAAGAGGACGGCTGTAAGCCAGTTAAGACGACTGAAGAGCCCATTTCACACTGAGAAAATGGAAGTCAGTGTGAAGCATTTGTTGAAAGGTTTCGCTTTGACAATTACAGAGATTAAAAGGTGCAGATTTTCATCCAGAGTGGATGACATGTTGAAAACGGAGGTTTCCTGTTGTGCAGACGGCGCTGAAGACACTGTTTATGATTGTTTCAGTGTCAACACCTTTATAACCCTTCACCAAACTCCTGGTTTAATTTGTGCAATTATCGAGTTAGATCCTCATGTAAAAATACTCGTTCACAAGTAAAGCAAAGCATGTAAGCTCATCAGCAACATTTACTTCTACTACTTCTTTCGAAACACTTTAAACTTGTTGGAAAATAACTGCTGAAAACTTGCTTTTTTTAACGTTTAACTTTATTTAAAGTCCCCCAAAAAAATGACGCAGCGGATGGCGGTTGAATTGTCTTGGTCGGTTCAGCCATTTTCACGTGTAGCTCGAAGGCGCACATGTGAGAGAGCGTGCCTCATTGCAAATGCGTGGCGGCCATATTTGTAGTTCTGTAATGTTCGGTTGCTATCAGGCGATTATTAACTTTTATGCATCAAGACAAAGTGGGCAACCTCCGCGCTGGGAATTGGAAGCCAATACAGAAGTGAAGCTAAAAACTCCTCGAGGCTGGTTCCAGAAGTGAGTCAGTCTCCATAAGTCCCCATGTTCAAATGTCCCAACTTCACAGCAGAAATAAACATGTTTACAGCCTGGTACAAAAAACAGTTTTGGTCTCTATAGCTAATTTCCCCGTTCATGACAACTGTACTGAGGGTGAATTTATATACAACTCACCTGTTCAGATTATATTAAGGCTTAAAGTTATGCAGGATTAAGAGCGTGGACGCTTTGATTGGTCCGCCAATGATTTGTGTCTTTGCTGATATTTAGATTAGCACTTCGGAAACCTGACTAGCTCTGTCCATTCCTGATATGGTCATTGATTTTGACATAATTGCTCTATTTTTTCCACCCTTACTGAACACTGGTAGTAGTTTCTCCTTTGTGACAGGAAGAAGAGGGTGAGGCAAGTGGGTTGCAATCAGTAACTAAATCATACACACTGCTCCTTTAAAAGTAAAATAACAACAGGAAAGACAGTTTACAGCTGTTTAAAGAAAGAATTAACTGACAGAAAGTGAAATGCAGACTGAAGAAATGATAAAATAAAAATAGGAACAGAAGAAGAAGAAGAAAAAAAAGGATGATGAACAGATCAGAGTGAAGACGAGTGCATTAAGAGCGGCTGTGTCTTTTAGCCAACGTCTAATTTGTAAGCTGAGAGCGACAGAGAGCTAACCAAGTGGAAAACACCATCTAGAAACTATGATTAAACCCTTCCACTGTAATAATGAGATCTACTCCAATCCTTTTAACACCACCCTTCACACACACACACACACACTTATTTTAATCCAGGATTTTTTAATATAAATGTAAGGTCAGACATGTAATTTGTGTCACTGTTACTGTGTTTTAATCACTTTATGGACTCAGCCTTTCCCTCTTTGTCTCCCTCGGATTCTCTCCTCGTTTTCTTTTGTTACTTTTCTGTTAATTCGATGTTTTCTTCACCGAGAACATCGACGTTGATTTCAAGTTGATGAAAAACGTCTCCTCGTTAGTTACGTTCACTGTAAAACATCCGACGGGGATTTAGTGGGATCAGCTGATGTTTCATTACTTAATTCATGACGACCTCAGAGCATCCGCTCAAATATTGTACTCCAGCACAAATTCAAGGTACTTGTACTTCATGGTTTGTTCATTGAGTCTACTGCTTTTGTTTTTTTATCAGTACACTGTAAAAAAAAAAAAAAAAAATTCAGGTTTATTTATGCGCAAATTAAATATGAGGAACCGTGTGGATGGAAACTCACATGGACGCCTCTTCTTCATCTTCTACCTCCTCTTCCTCTCTGTCTGTCTCGCTCTGTCAACTGTGTGTACGTGTGTGTGTGTGTGTAGTAAATCTGCTGGCCGGCACATGATGACACAGGTGTGTGTGTGTGTGTCGATTTCCGTCATGGTTGTTTTGGATTAAAAGAGGTGTGTGTGTGTGTGTGGAGAGAGACAGACTGTGTGATGACATCCTCCATTAAAACTGATCAGGACTTCTTCCTTCCTTTCACCAAGCTCTCACCAACGACTAAAAGTCAGTCCCACATTTACTCTTTTCCACTCACTCTCTCATTTTTCCTTCTTAGCTTCCTTCTTTCTCTTCTTCTTTCCCTCACTCCCTTGTTCTTACTTCACCTCTCTGCTCTCTTCTGTGATTTTATTTGTGTCAGTAGGTGCAACCAACTGGCGTCTCCAATGAAGGAATTCCCCCGATCTTTCCTTCCGTTCCTCCCTCCATCCATGTCTAATCATTTACACACTCACATACTCTCTCTCTCTCTTTCCAGGACTCGGACTCGGTTCTGGTCGGAGGAAAATCAGGAGTGTGAGGAGGTGGAATATATGAGCCGAAAGACATTCTTCTTTCTTTCTTCCTTTCGGGGGAAAAAGCAGCTTGAAACTGTCCGTTTGTCTGTTTCACATTCATCGTGTGTCACATCTGGACTCATCCTTTAACCTCTGTGCCCCGACTTCACGTTTTAAAAACAGCTCTGTGAGGCGTCTGAGTGTCAATAAATCATTAACGAGTTCATTAAGGTTAACAAAATAAGATCGTTCCTGTGCAACCGGAGTCTTTAGTGGCCTCTGTCAAAGAGACAAAGGGAAAGATGTGCGGATGTTTTTATTTGACTTACGTTTAAAGGAACAGTGTGGAGGATGCAGTGACTGCCTCACCTGTAGACAGTCTGAAACACAGGTTTCTGAAATGTGGTGGCGCCTAAAAAAAGATGTGGAGCTTGGATGGGTTGAATGACGCCTGCTTGCTCAAACAGGCCATCTGTTACAGCACCCACCTGTCAATCAAAGCGTCCACGCTCTTAATCCTGCATAACTTTAAGCCTTAATATAAGCTGTGAGTTTTTAACATGGGGACTTATGGAGACTGACTCACTTCTTCTGGAGCCAGCCTCAAGTGGACCACTGAAGATGGCTCGTCAACTGAGTCATCAATGAGCAGAAAACCACAGAACCAACGTTCAGACGGCAATTAAAGGACCAGTGTGTAGTATTTAGTGGCATCCTCTCCTTTCTAGCGTAAAGGACAAACTTTCTCCTTCAAGTTTGTCCTTTCTGGGCTACTGTAGAAACATGGAGGTTCTACTTCAGCAGCATCTGTAGATATAAAAGTCTCAATTTAACAAAAACATAACAGGTGATTACACACTAATTACACACTAAAACTAACTAATTATTCTGTAAATCTGACACACTGGACCTTTTAAGCTCTGATTACACTGTTAAAACATGAAACTTGTTAATTATTTTGAATTTTATGGATGTTTAGAAGATAAAAAAAAGCGTCTCTACAAACATCAGCACAAGTCATAACTTACATTTACTCAGCAGGACGTGATAAATCAGGAGCTCTTTGTGCTCTAATAAATAGTTTAAGGAAAACAAAAGGTTAAATCACTCAAACATAATCAAATATGAACGTCTCCATAAAACATCTTCTGGTAATTTATTGACAAAAACAGTAATGTGACAACCAATCAGAAACGATGTTGTAAATTTGATTAAAATAAGAATTTAGATGAACTTTTGAGGTGTTTAGCTTCGTTCAGCATCGTGTCACTTTGAGCTCAGTGTGTGTGTGTGTGTGTGATTATTAAAGAGAGTGTGTGTGTGTGTGTGTGTGTGTTTGCCTTTTACCAGGCATCTTAATGACGCCGGTGCTGAATCAGCAAAAACAGTGTACAAAGTGAAGAGGATGAAAGATGGAGAGAGAGAGAGGAGGGTGACGGAGGGGGGAGACGAGATAAACAGCAGATATAAAGATGAGAGAAGAGACGAGGAAAGTGACAATGGAAAAAAAAGATGACAGGGAGGGAAAAATAGAAAGAAAAGATGTGGGAAAAATGGAAAAAATAGAATAAATAGTGATAAATAGTGAATAAATAAATAAATAAATGTGATCGTGAAAGAAGAGAGGGAAGAAGAAGAGGTCGAAATCGAAGCATTCGCTCGTTTTCAAGTGTGTTTTCGCTGCAAATCTGCACTTTTCATGCCTGTGTGTGTGTGTTTTGTATGTCCTTGCATGTGTGTGTGCATCAGTGCTTGTGCCAGACTCATGCCAGCCTGTGTGTGTGTGTGTGTGTGTGTAAACAATAGAGTTGATTAGGCGTTGCGTGGCAGTGACAGCGCTGAGGGGAGATGATTAATGATTCTCTGTTTAATGTGATTAGTCCATTAATACCTCCTGTGATGGCTCAGACCGGCTAACACTGGGGAAAGGTCAGCACACACACACACACATGCACACACACACACACACACACACACACACACACACATACACACACACACACACACACACACACGTTGCTGTAATGGATCATTAAGGAGGTCAAAGAAAAGAGTGCTGCTGTAGTTTCCTGTTTGAGAGTCAATAGTATTTTCAGTGGAATTATTCGCTGTTTAACGTGATTTTTTATATTTTTTTCCATTAATGCTGCGACACACACCTTAAACTGAGCGCGTGTGTGTCGGAAATGTGTAACAATATGTAAGATATTTACTGTATTAAATCATAAAACGACCATCAGAGATGAAACATCTACAGAAATGTAGCTTCTGGACCTGGTCGGTCTGTTTGTGTTTTGCCCGCACACGCTCCACTTCTCCACCATCATCGTCCTGACAGAGATCCTGACCCACAGTGCATCGTGGAAAGTGACAAAGACGTTGTAAAAGTTACCGTTACCCAACTCTCACTGCTGTTTTCTGGGACGGATTTCACCGTAGTGTCGGTATGGAGGACCGGGCGGTCGTGGTGACTTTTCCACGTATAAATTCATCAATTATTTCCCTCGAAAAAACACACCACCTACCGCTATTGGCGAGTATTGGAATCATGTCGCATATCATCATCATCAGTAAACAGCGGGACCTGCTCGGCTCTTACTGCTGCTTTCCCGGGGAAAGTGAGCTGTAGAGTCCGTGTCAACTTTTAGCTCTAAATTCGCTGATTTTTATCTCATACGCACGCTCCATTGTTGGACTGCTTTTTAACCACTAGATGTCACTGTTACAAGCAAAGTTACGTATTGTTCCTTTAAAAGTCGACTCAGATTATCGTACAAATTAAAGACACGGCATGTTAGTTATAATCTTTGGAGTTGCTGGTAGGTAGACAGACTAGCTGCACCCCGCCCCTTTGATTCCAGGATTTGTGCTAAGCTAACAGGCTGCTAGCTGTAGCTTCATATTTGAGAGTGGTATGAGAATAAATACCAAAATATGTTCATATGTTTATGAACGAGCAGTTTGTCGTCTCAGAACTCAAAGACAATAAATGTAATCTAATCTTATGTCGCGTATATTTGTAATAATTTCAGTCTTGTTTAGTTTGGAGGGCCTTTTTCTTAGAATACCAACTCTTGTTTGGACTTTAATGTCAGTACAAACTAAGTCAAGCGCTCCTTTAACCTCCTCCTTTGTTGCCTTTGATCAGAACCAGTCGGAGCGTTTTGGGCTTTTGTTAAAAGAGTTCACATTCTTCCATTAACGCCCAGGTGAAGTTCCAGCTTTCAGTCAAAGACAGACGGAGAGAGAGAGAGAATCCCCTCGTCGAAAATCGAATGATTCTTCTTCTTCTTCTTCTTTCTGGCAGGTTTAAGGAGGAAAAACACGGCCGAGGTGCCAGTTTCTCTCCGTGGAGATCAATCTGTTTACCACCAAAGACACTCGGACAACAGAGAGAAAATCTCTAGTGCAAACAGATTTGATTTGTAGATTTTATTCGTCGATGCATTTTTGTGTTTTTTTTGTGCTTTCTTTGTGTTTATTACACAAGTTTGGACTGTTAAACTAATCAACCGTGAAACTGATCAATAGTTAACATTGTATTGGGGTGTGTGTGTGTGTGTGTGTGTGTGTGTGTGTGTGTGTGTGTGTGTGTGTGTGTGAGTGAGCGTTAATCTAACCAGTATAGTTAATATGTTGTTCTCATACTCTATTAGCCACTGTTGACAGCTGATGATTGATCTTCTCATCATTTCTCCCTCCAACACCCTGCGGTGAATGTGTGTGTGTGTGTGTGTGTGTGTGTGTGTGTGTGTGTGTGTGTGTGTGTGTGTAAACCTGGTTTCATGTCTGTTTTTGCCTGAAATCTCGTGTACTGAAGTTACGTCTACTTCTCCTGTGTGTTTCATTTTACCGCTTTTATTGGTACAGCAGTGATGCGGTTAGCACTAGCGTTGTGTGAGTACTCGTACCTCTGGTATAAAATTGATCTTTAAGGTGTTGTTGTGTGGTTTAAGTAAATGTGAGTCACTTCATTTAAAATTCGTCCTCCCGTGTTGTTCGGTGATGTCGTGCACACTCTGGCCGCCATATTGAGCGCTGGTTTTGACACCTTTACATTAAGCGTCAGAAGCTCAGCCTGTAGGGACTCCGTAGGCTTGGGAACTGAAGAGTGGCTAGTTTAAGACCAGCATGGACCACAGTACGGGATGTGGACTGCTTCTACTTCACCTGGGCACCGATCAATCCAACAATTAGACCGGTCAAACCTCCACAGTCAGCCTGAAATGTCTCTGAAACTCTGATACTACCTGTTGTGTTCTGGCTTTGTTTATTTCATGTACCCAGCTTCTAAATCTGAGTCTGACTCACAATTTAAACTGCAAAATAGAGACATGAAGAAGTTTGTTTCCAATGGTTTGAGTAAGAGAGCGAGCAGCGGTCGAGAGACATAGACAGTGAATGAGAGTGAGGGAGCGCCAGTATCCATAAAACCGGTTAATCACCTAAATAAAGAGTTATTTTCTATTATTATCTGATTGTTTCACAGCAGTTACGTTCAGCACAAATAAACACCACCCCCACCAGCATGCTCACACCCAGACACCCACATACCGCTGCTCAACCCTGCGGCGATTCACCGCAACGCCTGATTTGGTCTGAATGCGGCCCAGGGCGCTCCTACATGGCTGCTCATCGCTCCATTTTTCCACATTTGCATGTCTATAAGCTCTTTGTTTGCACCTGTGTGTGGTTGTATTTCATGTAAAATCTGTTTTTAAAAGACTGCACATATACATCCTGCAAAACAGCAAGTTTCCTGAGTACATATAAAGAACAGAAATGAAAACTTCTCATGGCAATAACGTGTAAAAATCTGATATTTGTGCTTCAATCCCGAGTACAAATTTACAAGTACGTACCGTATATAGTTATTAATTTCACGCCAAGAATAATTTCATGTCTAATAATATGTGTAATATTATGCTCAGGTTGATGCACAAATATATTTCCATACGTGTCTTATGAACACTGCCTGAAGTCTGAAGTTTTCGACCCCTCTTTACTTGGAAAACTAACAGATGACCTTTACACTGCAGGGACTTTAGTCATTGGCTCCTAGGTACTTTTCAGCGCTGCTCAGGAGGATAGTGATGCTAACTACAAACAAACAAGTGGTTTAGTTCGTGGTGGATATTGTTTAGGCCTCTGACCAAGAACATTATGTAAATTATGTAAAGATATCATTGACAAACCTACAATTGCTAATCTCTACAAACAGAAATCTGCATATGATTGTAGAGTCTGTAGGCAGGGGGACCAAGATTTTAGTACTGGAAGTGTTCTGGTTTCTGTTTGTAATCCGAGTAGTACTGACCAGACATGTTTGATCAGGCTTTGGTTGCAATAGATTCATCAGACTGCAGAGGAAGTCTTGGCCCAGGTATCGGTTATCGGTTTCTTGAACATCTGCGACACCGGAAATCCCAAACATTGGTCGTTACATGGAAGGTGTTCTGAGACTGATGAGACCCCTGATGGACTGCACAATCACGTTTGATCGGGCTTTGGTTGCAACAGTTTGCATGGAGAGCAAAACTAGTGGAGGGCATTGGCCGAAATACAATCGGCAATCTTGTAACCATTGGCTATCATCGGACAGCAATTTAGCTTAGCTTAGCTTTCTTGGCATCAGCAAAAATGTGTCCTTCTAGTCATTCTTGCTCCTGATGGACTACACATTGACAGTATAGGCCACCATGACCAACACTCCACGGCAAGAATTCATTTTGTTTCTGAATGTTTAAGAAACTACGAAAAGTAAACCTCCTTCGTCAAGACGGGATGCTCTTTTCTGCAGAAGACTTACTTTGTGATTCCCGTTGATAAGATGGGGGCATATTTTCACCTTAAAATCTCACCTGCCGCAGGTTTAACCTTCCAGCCTGCAGTGTTTTATTGAGCTTACCTTCAGTGAGGCCTTGCAGGGTCTTGGGAAAGCCTTGGCAGCATAACACAGCCAGTAACTCACTCCAGCACTTCAACAATGCTGCTAGGACTCAATTATTTTCCAACCTTTTGTTGCGTCCCAAATCCGTGCTCTGAGAAACCTGCGCTCCTCAGAGTCGTTGCCACATGAACCCGTCCAAGTTTCGTAGCCATAAAAACGTCACTTCTTCTCGCCTCTTTTACATTTGACGGTTTAAAACCCCCTCCCTTCAAAGCAGATCAATCACCAAAGCCTGACTGGGAAAATTGAAGCAGAAAACGCCTCGCGCAACTCGGCTTTCAAGTTGGCAACCGCCAAAGTTTTTCGGGGCTAACGAAGCTGTTATCTATATGAGAAAAGTTAAGCTATACGTTGAAATGCATATCTGAGACGATCGCAATTTCAAAGAGTCACTGGCGCTTATCCAATCACACAGCAGTCAGTCTCTCTCCCCCTCTCTCTTTCCTCCTCTCTCTCTCTCTCTTTCTTTTTCATTTTATCTATACCTCTCACACGTTCCTTCGATCCCACTCCCCTCCTCTTCTTCTTCTTCTTCTTTTACTGTTTCTCTGAATTAGATCCATGTTTTGCTATCACTCCCCCCCCTTCAAATCTCTCTCTCTTTATCTCCGTTAAAGAGTGTTGATCCCTTCCTCGCTCTAGAAACCTCGGCAACACACACACACACACACATGCACATGTGCATTTTAATTAATACATAGATTTAAATTGCGATGCCTGTGTGGTGAAGTGATATACACCCCTGCTGGTTAAAAGTCTTTTTTATTGCTTAATCAATGTTGAAATTAATATGATTTAACTCCCGACCTCTCGTTACACATATATACACCCACCCTCACGTGCACACGCGCACACATACACACACATATACGCATACACATGTCTGCTGGGTTATTAATTATAACACTAATTAACCTACAACTAATGATTTGGCCTCTGTGTGAGTGAGTGTGTGTGTGCGTGAAAGAGACAGAGAAATTATGTGAGTGCTTGCATTTATGTGTGTGTGTGTGTGTGTTCGTGTAAATATATGTTAATTTGATTCCCAGATATGATGGATTATAGGGGCTTACGATAACGACAGTGAAACTTCTCTTCAAAGCTCAGAGTTCGTTTCCATAATTCCGTTTGGCACTCGGATCAATAAAGTTTTCCGAGTCAAATTTAAAACTGAGCCCTCGTCCAAATGCTTTAATTCTTCCTGTGCCATTTCCCTGTCCCCGTTGATTTTCTTTTTATTTATTTATTTATTTATTTGGAGGAAATGAAAACTGCAGCACCACCTGGGGACCCCGAGCACCCTCCTCCTCCTCCTCCTCCTCCACCCAACAACAACAACAACAGCCGGCTTTGTTTTTGATTTATTTGATTGAAGGTATTTTTCACTCTGATTTTTTTTAACATTTTTTTTTTTATGTTCACTTCTTAACCAGTTCATGATTGACTATTTTCCCAATGTGCTGTTTCGCTGCAGTGAAGCGCTCAAGGGCACTTCAATAGTAGTTTCATCAAATACTCAGTTTAGAAGCCAGAAACACTTCAAAACATCAAAGAACCATTATGTAACTTTTCTAACTTATTTTGATGATACACTGACTTGTAATCACGTGAATGGTGTCTCTGTCATGTAACTTTGTGCTCCGGGTACGATCACCCACGAGAAGTACGTAACGCTTTACGCCACACCGCCAACTATTCCACTGATTTTGGTGTAACTGGATCATATTTTATGGAGAAAATGTTTTCTGGTTTTCAACTCTCTGTGATTTACAGAGTTTCCTGATGGACAGTGAAGTAAACTGCTGCCAACTGTAGCTGCTGTTAGCTCAGTTTGTTAGCCGGGCTGCCCGGACTGTGAGCTCAGAGCACCGGGGGGAGTGTTAGTGTTTGTGTACCACAGGCGTTTTGGACCAAAGGGAAGAAGAAGGAGAGGAGGTTTTCAAGCAAATGTTGACAAGAAGCCGGAGCCAGTGTCGTGCCAGAACAGGAGCTGGGCAAGCGGGCAATGTAACTAGGCTCAGCAGCCTCTATGGACATAATGGCAGAGGCGAGAAGATCAAAGAGGACGTTGATGGAGGAAGCTTAGAAGAGAAAATGAGAGGATGACCGAGCAAGAAGCTGCTGGACAAGAGTAAATCTGGGACTGACTTTTAGTCATCGAAATATACTTTTGATCTGCTGGCATGGAAGCTAAACCCCGAATGTGACCTTTGACCTTTACAAACCCTGTTTGTACCCCAATTCAAGTGATGAATCTAAATTTAAATAACATAATCCTTCCTTCCTTCCTTCCTCCCTCCCTCCCATCCTCCCTTCTCTCATCTCCTTGCACCGCCTCCTCTGTCCTTCGCCTTAAGACGAGGTCTATTGATTTTACACACCTTGTTGAAATTGCGTCAGATACACACTCACCGTCTCGCTCTCTCGCTTTATTTATCTCTCTCTCACACACACACACACACACACACACACACACACACAGCGGTGCGGCGTGACAGCCAGGCTGACAATAGGTGGCTGTCACAGTGATTGATGGCACTGATTATATGTTAATAATGAAATAAACACTAAAAAACACATTTAATAAAGCTCCCTATTAATGAACCAACCACACTATCTATCTATCTATCTATCTATCTATCTATCTATCTATCTATCTATCTATCTATCTATCTATCTATCTATCTATCTATCTATCTATCTATCTATCCTGATGTTCATGTGAGAAAGACATGCATGAAAAGAGTGAGCGATCAGGAGGTAGAGATATGTCGTTTTTTTGTGAAACATTAATGCACTGTTAAAAAATTAAGTCGATCAAAAGCTGATGATTTGTCCGTCCAACCACCATTTTTTTTCACTTCACGTAAGCTGTTGTAGCGCTGAACTTTTACGTTTGTCATGTTGTTGTCATGTAGTCTTTCTCTGCAAGTGATACCAATGCGGAAGTGTCAAAAACTTCGGCTTTGATTGACAGGTGGATGCCGTTACGGATGGTTTGTTTGAGCAACCAGGCGTCAGCTTCACCCACGATGGATTAGCCGAGAAGCGGAAGAAGCCAAGGTGACGGCGGCCAGCTCTACAACACTCTGAGTTTCACCTTGACCTGTGGATGACGTCACGGAGACTGCGTCCATGCTTTATACAGTGTGTGGTTTTTAATAGCTTTTGGACAACAATACAGCCAATAAGCAATTTAGTGGGCACCGTTTAGTGGTATCTTTAAAGATATTTAAAGGACAGATATTAAATATAATATTCATAACTATGTTTTTTTGGTGTAAAATCACTTGAAAATAAGGATTGTTGTGTATTTACAGAGGGAGCGGGTCCTCTTCCATGGAGTCCGCCATTTTGAACCACCATGTTTCTACAGCAGCCCAGAAGGGACAAACCAAACACCGGCTCTACATAGGACCTTCTGCGTTTTTCTTCACAGCCACTGTAGGTTCTCCTTCATGCTGGAACCGAGAGGGAGAGGTGAGGGGTATTCATTTGGTTGCTATAGCTGAAGCTTCCCCACTAGATGTCACTAAATTCTACACACTGGACCTTTAAAGTAATATTCTTAATTCATAGACAGAATTTTTTTGATTTAGATTATAATTGAGACATGATAATATTATCCACAATACAATACAATACATAGAAAATAGAAAATATATTAATACTTAGTGTCCATGGGTACGATATATGATGATAAAAATGAATAAAACACACGACGATACGCGATGAATAATATATCCGTACGTGTAACCGAGTATTTGTCACAGATAAAGGCAAAGTCCTTGCATTACTTTGAACACATACACGACCCAGCAGGAGGGAGTTGACTTTCACATCTGCAGTTTTTATAAAAAAATAAAAAAGAAAAGTTGAAAAAGTTTTGAGAGAGGAGAGATAGCGAGGGTAAAAAAAAAAAAGAGAGGGAAAGAAAGAAAGAGTATTTTGGTAAAAACAGAAAGCAGGACACAACGGTAACCGACGGCAACCATCATCAATCAGAGTTTGAAGACATCGCTGCTGGCAAAGACGACAGGAACAGAGAGAGAGGGGGGTAGCATCAGGATGAAGGGATGTAAATGCTAAAAGAGAACGAGTTAAATATATATATAAAAAAAAAACTGAGAGAGAGATAGAGAGAGGGGGAGACGGGTGATTTTTTAACCTCTCTTAGCGAAGATGGCAGGAATACAGGGAGAGGAGGAGGAGGAGGAGGAGGAGGAGATGAGCGAGAGACATAGGTGGAGAATGAGAGAAACGGGGGAGAGAGAGATGTGTTTTTGGCCTCTTTAGCTGTTTTAAAAGAGGAATTAGGGCAATGACTAGTCACCTTGAGACCTGCTCTCTCTCTCTTTACTCTCTTTTTTATGCCTCCTTCTTTTTTTTTTTTTTTTTTTTTAAACAGTCTGGCCAAAAACTGGCACGACGAAATTCACCTGTAAAAATGCGTCAAATTCCTGCTGGAAGCTCGCTTTGCAGGGCGACCTACTCCTACATGCTAACTAACTTATAACATGTTACAGCCAGCACACCTTTAAAGCTGACTTATTACTGTCTGACCAAAAACGGGCATGAAAACACGTCAAATCTGTGCTAAAAACTTGCTTTACATTGTGACTACTTGCCAGCATGCCACAATAGCCCATCAAGCTAGCTGGCTTGCTAATGTAGCTAACAGTTAAGTGAAATGAATGTTAGCTTTTTACAGTCTGACCAAAAACTGGCAATGGCACGACAAATTTGTGCTAAATCTTTACATAGTGACTACTTACCGGCATGCTAGCTGGCTTGCTAACTTAGCTAACAGTTAGATTAAGGATTAAAGTTAGCTTTTTACAGTCTGGCCAAAAACTGGCAAATTTGTGCTGGAAGCTCGCAAACTTACTGCTAAATGCTAACTAACTTATGACATGCTACAGCTAGCTTGCCACAATGGCTTGCTAACTTAGCTAACAGTTAGGTTAAAGGAGTGTTAGCTTGGATTGAAATGAGACAGTTGACATATTTAGCCTATTGTAGCGGATAGGAGAAACAGCTAGCCAGGCTAAAGCTACAAAAACAGGCTACAACACTTTTAAATCTGATTCATTGTCTGGCCAAAAACTGGCGTGGCAAAATTCACTAGTGGAAACGTGTGAAACTCGTGCTGGAAGTTTGCTTTATATCGCAACTACATGCAGGGCTAGCTGGTGACCTATGGCTAGCTGCTAACTAATAACATGATATTGCTAGCATGCCACAATGGCAAGTCGTATTTCAAGTGATTTAATAACCCGTTGGCTACCATTAGACAACAGCTAACATATTTTACTTTTAGGATTAAATAAATGTGCCCAAGATATGTATTGATGTTTAACAATTAATCCCTGGAGCTGTTGAGTGCTAACGTTAACTGTTGTCAAATATGTTGTTTTACCTTAAATTATGGCCTGATAAATTATGGCCTATTGTCTTTTTAGTTGCTGATCAATCGGGAAGCTGTGAAATGATAACGATTTGTCAGAATATGGTAAATTAACAAGCTTTAGAGGCGTTAGTAGGCGTATTTTTAAACTTTAAAAAGAGGTGAGCTGCTTCCAGAGCTTTCGGTCGTTATGCTAACTGTATAGCTACACAGACAAACTCAGCTTACGGAAGTAGTTTATTCAAAAGATGTATTTGTACCATCGACTGCTGTCTCACAACTGCCTGCCTCTCTCTCTCTTTCGTGTAGCAGTTTCCTGCTACAGCAAAGCAGTTTATATGATATTAAATGGTGCGACACAACTGGCTCTCAGTTCCCTCAAAGGTCAGCACAAGGAAGGCGGTTTGAAACCGGTCA
The DNA here is from genome assembly GCA_036365135.1 of Miichthys miiuy. Taxonomy (NCBI): domain Eukaryota; kingdom Metazoa; phylum Chordata; class Actinopteri; family Sciaenidae; genus Miichthys; species Miichthys miiuy. The sequence continues at coordinate 4,205,224 of CM071625.1, read as the reverse complement.
GCGGCGCTAATGTGCGTGTCAAAGTTCACCAAATTTTTACGCAAAACTCAACGATTTATTTTGATTATCACTAATCAATTTCATTTAAATTAACTGATTTGAAGCTGAAATTTTAATGCCACAAACACTGCCGTGTCCTCCTCTTTGTCTCTGCTTCTGTCCATTTTCCCTCTTCCTCTTCTCCCCTTGTCTTTATCCCTCATTCATTTTCTCTCTCTCCCATCCTCCTCTAAAGTCTGTTCTTTCTGGATGAGCAGGTTTTATGAGCGGAGTGATAAAGAGAAGGGGGGATGAAGGGCAGAGAGGGAAGGAGAGGTGGAGGACAGAGAGGGGGGAACAGGGTAAAGAAGAAGAAGAGAGAGAGAGAGGGAGAGAGAAAGAAAGAAAGAAAGAAAGAAGTGGGAACAGGAATGAGCTCGGGTCTTTATTACTCCAGACTGGATATTGCCCAAGAACATTTTTTATTACATAAAATGTCTGCGCCTTTTCTGTCTCAAGGTTTATTTCTGATTTGAAACTTTGGAGCTTCAGACATCAGCAGGAGGCAGAATGTGTGACATCAAACACACGTTTCTGAAATTAAAATTAGGTAAACAGATTTAAATGTTAAAGGTCCAGTCTGTAAGATTGAGGAGGATCTACTGGCAGGAATTGGATATAATATTTATTAGGATGTTGTTATGAGTGTATAATCACCTGAATATAAGAATCGTTGTGTTTATGTTGTCTTAAAATGAGTCCTTTATATCTACAGTGAGAGCTGGTCCTCTTCCACGGTGTCCGCCATGTTGAACCACCATTTTTCTACAGTAGCCCAAACTGGTCAAAAACCAAACACTGATCTAGATATGGACTTTTGTTTTTTATCTAAGTTTCACAGTCAGAGTTTCTACATGCTTGGAAGGAGAGGGTGAACTGAATACCCCTTCGCCTCAACGTGGTCTAATCTTGTAGGGAGAACCCACATTGGGCGGCAAAAAATGTGGAACGTACCTATCAAGAGCCAGTGTTTTTGGACTTTGTCCATTCTGGGCTACTGTACACATGACAACATGGTGGACTCCGTGGAAGAGGACCCACTCATCAGTGTGGCGTAACGTAACGTTTTCTAATTATCACCAAATATCAAGCTCAGCTGAGGCCGATGGGAATGTTTGGTAAGTATTTGGTCATAAACCAAAGTTTGATACTTTGAGTACATTATGACAAAATTAAGTATACTTCTCACCCTCAGTGGCCGCCATCTTGGCTACGTAGCTGTACGGGAGGAACCGCCGCCAATGTGAAAAAGGAGGCAGAGGACGCTGCTGGAGCTGCGGTGAATGCTGCAATATACAAATGTAAGTTTTACATATGTTTTATATTTATATTTTGGTCGTCTAATGCTCCGCCTGGTTGCAACTCGGTGAAGAAGAAGAAGCAGTCGAAATTAGCGCGCAATGCCCCAACATAGAAGTGTACTAACAGAAGTACCTGAGTTGACACAGCATTAGTCTTCATACGTTTTTAAATAAAAACAATGTTTATTCAGTAGCCTGATAACAGCTGAACAGGAGTGCAGTTATCTGGAAATAATGCACACCCTCTAACCAATCACAGTCTAGTATTCTCTGTTGCCGTGGTATATCGAGACAGCTAAATATTTAACAACTTCAAAGCTATTTTCCACCTCACGTGAGGGTTACACAAGGACATTTTTTGAATATCTGGCGTGTCCGTTGAGTTGTAATTTAGCTGGTGATCGTTTAAGAAAAAAACGTGTATGGAAACGAAGCGACGCTGTCACTCCGTCCGGCGCCCGAGACGCTCGCTCGGCGGTTTGACACTTGGTAATTGTGTTGTTGAATTAGATTATTAAAGAACACAACTTGAGCCGCCGTCGTCAACATCATCGCTGGAGGTGCAGAGGATGATGGGAAAAGACACACACATACATACACCAACACACACACACACACACCAACGCACACGTGTCATCTCAGAATTACTGTATATCATCGCAAACACAAAACTTGCTTACACGCAATGTCATCTGCTGCTCACACACACACACACGTACACACACAAACACCAACACACACACACACTGTAATGAAAGCTGGGGGCTATTGTGTGTGAGATGGATGGTTTGACTTTAAGCTTGTATAAATAAAAGCTAAATAAATCCTGATGGCCTCTAGTGATGGCTCAGATACAGCAGCAGCAGCAGTGTGTGTGTGTGTGTGTGTATATAAAAACACTTTGGACATGAAGCGAAGGTGTTTATGTATGTGAGACAAGAGTTTGAAAAAGACACACTCGCACACTCACACAGCCCGCGGCTCTTTTCTCATTCATGTTTTTGTCCCAAAGTGAAATAAAAAAAGAAGATTATAAAAAGACAGCAGACCAATGTCACCCAACACTGGAGTGTAAAATACTCCCTCGTTCACTGCAGCTTCTTCATTTTCTCTTTTTATTGTCTTCCATCCATTTTCTTTCTTTTTGCTTTGTCTCCCCGTTGAATCGATTCCCTTGATTTCTTTTTCTTTCTTTCCTCTTTACTTCACATTGATTTGGTGATTTGCAGCCCCCAAGTCTTGGTCTTTGCCCCAAGTCAATGATGTCCAGGTTAAGACTAATTACAGAGACTAATGTAGAGGTTGAAACGTCTTTTAGACGTCTAAGGTTGGTATGTATTGGCTGTATAAAGAATGGACAGAGCATGAGTGACGTCACCCACAGGTTTCCGAAGCCGGAAATATGTGGAGCTGGCCGGCGCCATGTTGAATGTACTGCTTCTTCCGCCTCCTGGCTAATACAAATATTGGCATCGGTAAAATTCACCCTCAGTACAGTTGTCATGAACGGGGAAATTATCTATAGAGACCAAAACTGTTTTTTGTACCAGGCTGTAAACATGTTTATTTCTGCTGTGAAGTTGGACATTTTAACATGGGGACATGGGGACTGATTGGCCCAGACTTTTCTCTTCTTAGCTTCCTCAGTCAACGTCCTCTTCGATCTCTTGTCCTCTGCCATTTTGTCCATAGAGGCTGCTGAGCTCGGTTACATTGCTCCGGTTCTGACATGACACTGGCTCCACTTCCCGTCAGCATTCCCTTGAAAACCTCCTCTTCTTCTTCCCTGTGGTCTAAAACGCCTGTGGTACAAACTGACTAACACTCCCCTGGTGCTTTGAGCTCACAGTCCGGGCAGCCTGGCTAACAAACTGAGCTAACATTAACTAACAGCAGCCACAGTTCTTTGAATTATCCAGATAATAACCAACAAGTCAACAAGTAAACCGGACTAACAAGCTTTGTGTGTTAGCCTTTCATTCAGTTAATGTTATAAAGCAATGGCACCATACTGGTGGACAAAAAACACACACACACACTGACAGTGTTCATTAGAAGTGATCAATCATTTTTAGGCCCCAGAATATTAATTACTGACAAACTATCTTAGCGATAGATCATTTACAGTCCAGCAAAACTTGGCTCGCTCGCTCTTGATTTTGATAAATACATCAGGGAGATGCTTTTATTGTAGCCATTGAACGTGTTAATGTAAATAATAATGTTCAAATCTTTGTTGTTCTGTTTCCAACATCCACCGTTCCTCCGAACATCATCTCTCTGTATCTTTATCACTCCTTCACTTCTGAAAACCGCATGAATGACAGCAGGGAGGGGAAATAATGTCATTCATCAGTGCAGAGAAACTCCCAGGGTGGCTGCAGGATGTACAGTGTCACTTGACAATGATGTATGTTCAAGGAAAGTTAACTGGACTTAAAAAAAAAAGATAACAGTAAAGTTTCACAATCCTGTTTACGAACTTAAAAGTCCAGTGTGTAAGACTCAGGAGGGTCTATCAGGAATATTATATGCATAACTATGTTTTCATTCGAGTATAATCACCTGTGAATAAGAGATGTTGAGTTTTTATAGACTATAGAGCTCATAGACTGTAACATCACCAACATTTTAGGTTATTTCAGTCTGGACCAACTTCTTCACTGCGCCACCATGTCGTCCGAGCTGTTTTGGTTTCCAAACATGCTTCTGATTGGCCCAGAGCAGTGTGACATCATCCATGGTGGTGGTGGTGGTGGTGGGAGGGTGACGGCAGGTCTTCTGTTCCCTCGTCTTTTACTCCGCAGAGAGAAACACAAAAGTACGACATGTAGCAGGTCGAGTTATTTAATGGGCTGAAAACGTCAAAATGGCCTTTTGTGTCAAACATCGTACTCTTCCTCCGTCTCTGTCTCGGGGGATGAAGAGCATTTTGCAGACAAGTTTTTCCACTTTTGTCCTCTCTCGTCACCTCTTTCTTCTTCTTCTTACTCGTCCTCCTCTGCTCACCTTTCCTCTCCAGCCTCCTCTTCCTCTCTCTCCACACCCCAAAGTCCAACTCCAAGTTCATATCGGTCATTATAACCCCGCTGAGAGATATTCACCTCCACTAAGACCTCATCTCTCTCTGTCTCCCTCTCCGTCTTTCTCTCAGAGTCCAGCTTCAGTCTGATCATTATTAGTCCTGAGAGACAAATTATTGCCCTCATGTTTCTGACTCTCTCTCTTTATCTCTCTATTGTTTCCACCTCTTTCTTACTTTGTCTCACCTTTATCTCTTCTTCAGTTGCCAACCTTTTCTCCTTGACCCCTCATTCCTTCTTTACCCTTTTATTTGTACTTTCTCTCCTATATTTGTATTCATATGCTCTCCAGAGGGAATATATACTCTTCCAGCTGGGAAATGACAAATAGTAGAAACATCAGGACTGCATGTTTGCATGTTTTTGTGTTTAAGAAGATAAACGTCCATCCAGATGTGCATTGAGATGCATTTCTGTACAAAAACTATTAAAAAAACGCATCAAATACTAACAACTTGAATTTGAAGATGAAAAAACAAGACATCTATAAGCTCAGAAAGTTTGAAAGTTATAAATAAAACATGTAAATTAAGGATTTTGCTTCAACTGCATGTCTGAAACCCAAAAACTTATTGTTGCATGGGTCAGGTTTTGGAACCATTTTATTTTGTTCATATATGCTGATGATACCTGACTATATTTATCTTTCTAACTACACTGCACAAGCACGCAAAGTGAGATTAGTAACTACATATCTCAAATTGTAATTTTTGTTCTTTCAAGTTCTGGTTTTCTGGTTTTCGTCCCAGATCAGGTCTCTTCCAATATCTTCCAGCACCTCGGCTCTTTGACCACTGATAGAAAATCTTCTGCCAAAAACCCTCTTCTCATCTCAAACTACCAGATCAAACTAGATAAACGCATCAAGACAGTTCAGTCCTGCTAATTTCACCTGAAGAGCATTACAAAATACTGATGTAGGGTTGTGGGAGGTGTGTTTTTATTGAATGTAACCAGAAAATAAGTTTATATTCAGCTGATTTACCGGCTTTCTCAATACAGGCGCTCCCTCACTCTCATTCACTGTCTATGTTTCTGTCTGTTTTGCACCAAATTAAACTTCTTTGTGTCTCTATTTTGCAGCGTAAATTGTGAGTCAGACTTAGATTCTTAGATTTAGAAGCTGGGTTCATGAAATAAACAAAGCCAGAACACAACAGGTAAGAGTAGCAGAGTTTAATCCATGAATCCACCTGGATCTGGTCTCAGTTTCAGCGCAGAAACACGACAGGTGAGATCAAAAGACAGTTTACTTGTTCTTCTAGGCAGAAAAGGGTTCAGCAGGAGGTCAGGACCAGACAGGTGTCATAACAAGTCATGCAGGAAAACAAACTGGATAGCCGAGGCTGGAGGATAATAGACAATCTGGCAAACAGGGTGTATAAACTGTGGAGCTGATTAGGTGACGAGGGGCTGGTGACTGTAGCGTGGAGAGGAGGAGGCTGGCCAGGTGAGAAGTGACCGGGTATGATATGAGAGACAAGTTAGCAAAGCATGATGGAGGATGAGAGAGACTCTGTTGAGTTGCATTGTGGGAATCGTAGGATCCAGTATTGTTGGAGCTTGTTTCATAAAACATATAACATGGCATGTGTTTGTACCACAGGTGTTTTGGACCCCCCGGGAAGAAGAGGTTTTCTCGGCAAAGCACGGGCAAATGTGGATGGCTAGTGGAGCCGGTGTCGTGCCAGAACAGGAGCTGGGCAATGGAATTGACATCATCTCTGGAAAGACTGAAGAGGACATTGACGGAGGAAGCTAAGAAGAGAAAATCTAGCAGGACAAGAGTAAATCTGGGACTGACTTTTACTCGTTGGTGAGAGTTTGGTGAAAAATACAGATTTCAACGTGATGTTGCTTCAGAAGAAGCCAGCTGAGGTGGTTGGGGCATCTGTTTGGGATGCCTCCTCCTGGGCGCCTTCCTTTGGAGGTGCACAACCAACTGGGAGGAGACTCGGGTCAGACCCAGAACCTGCTGGTGGGCCCATCGCCAGCTAGCCTGGGAACGCCTCGGGATCCCTCAGGAGGAGCTGGAATGTTGCTGGCGTCTGCAATTCCTGGCCAAACCTGCTGCCACCATGACCCGACCCCGGATAAGTAGATGGATGGATGGACAAAAACAACTTGAGAAAACAGAGGAATTAAAACTACATTCGTATGACCTCTTAGGGCTTCCGTAGAAGGAGGCCTGAAGCCAACTAACAAGATTTCCACATATTTAAATCCTTAAAACTTTTTCTTCTTCTTCGTCTCTGTGTGTCTTTCCTCTTTCATTCAGTCAGGGTTCCTCAGAGTAATGAGATTACACAGGATTATAAAACCCGGTCCGTCTGTAATCCACACCACTCAATCCCATTTCACTGTTTAAACACACACACTCACACACACTCACACAGCAGTAATTAATTCTCTCTGGTGATGATCTCTTTTCTTTTTTAATCCCTTTCTTCTTCTTTTATGATTTAACCACGTGTCATTAAGTTTTTTTTTACTTATCTCCTTACATCCTTCACTCATTGTCCTTCCTTTCCTTTATCCCTTTTGTTGCTTATTTCATCCTTTCCTTCCTTTATTCCTCATTCCCTCCCTTCCTTCCTTCCTTCCCACTTACAGCCCCCACTGATGATCTGACCGTGTGAAGAGAAACATGCGTCCGTCTCGCCACCAGAGCTCGCATGTGAGCCACTGCTGCTGGACGCACCCACACCACGCGTACACGTGCACGCGCGCGCACATGGCGTAAAAAGGCACGAGCCTAAAAAAAAAAAAAAAAAAAAGAAAATGAAGAAAAATAAAAACTTCCCGTTTGCAAATCAAGCAGCTCGTGAGAAAGTTTATGAAACAGCAGAACGAGCGATCTGACCGATACCCTCCACACACACACTCACACACACACACACACACATCAATGGGGTGTAATAAACTCCTCCCACTCTTTGTTCACCAATCACATGCTTAAACCTACAAGAAGTCGTCTCTGATTGGTGCAAACGGCTGTCAGTCGTGCGTCAGGAAGGCGGGATCAAACACAGGGGGCTGACCTGGAGTCTGATCCAGTCGCTTTTACGCACAGACCGGACAGTCCGCTTTCCACGCACGGATAACGAGAGTCAGAGCGCGTTGTGGATAGAGAGAGCGAGAGAGTGGAAAGAAGAGAGGAAAATTAAGAGGAAGAGGAAAAAGTGAGAGGAAGAGACGCGAGGACGCACAAGTGTTTCCACTAACTGGGAAAAAAGAAGAAGAAAGTGTGTGAGTGTGTGTGAAAAGGGGGAGATAGAAGGAGTGTGTGTGTGTGTGTGCGCCTTCACCACTCTCCACTTCTTACACCACCACCACCACCTCCATGTCGCTCCCCAGCTCCCCTCCGCTCCTCTCGCCGGGTTCGGGCGCCCCAACTTCGGCCGCGCTCTACCGCACGGCCCCGGACGGGCTCCACACCTCCGTCGCTTCGACCGGCACCTCCAGCCCGGCGCACACCAACTCCCACTCCCACTCCCACTCCCACTCCTTGTCCCCGTCCCCGCGGCTCACCAGCAGCATGCTCAGCGCTTTCCTCCCCGGTTTGGGTAACGGCGGCGCCGCTCCGCTTGTGTCCGGAGGCAGCGCCGCTCTGGGACCTCTCGGCGGACTCGGCTCGCTGAGCACAGCCGGCCTGACCCCCGGTTCTCCCGGCATGGCTCAAACCTCGTCCAGCCCGGGTCTTTGCAGCGAGTGCAAGCTGGTGGAAGTGCACGGCGTGAAGGTGGCGAGCTTCAGCGTGGACGGCCAGGAGCTCATCTGCCTCCCGCAGGTGTTCGACCTCTTCCTGAAGCACCTGGTGGGCGGGCTGCACACCGTCTACACCAAGCTGAAGAGGCTGGACATCACGCCGGTGGTGTGCACCGTGGAGCAGGTGCGCGTCCTGCGGGGGCTCGGTGCCATCCAGCCCGGCGTGAACCGCTGCAAGCTCATCTCCAGGAAGGACTTCGAGACGCTGTACCAGGACTGCACCAGCGCCAGGTCAGTGAGCTCTTCACTCACATTACAACAACTTTCAAAGTGACTTTCTCCTCACTAATGTTGCCATATCTGGTTTGGATTTCCACTAATGAAGTCCAGCTCCTCTGACGGTGTTCAGGTGTGTTTGGGACACACACATTTCCAGTCTCTAACATCATTTAAAGTCAGACTGTGACGCTTTAAGACAGGATTTATAATAAAGTTGCAACATTATCACTAAAATATGCAACTTTATTGCACATTTGTGCACTTTTATGGGATGTTTGTCAGATTTTCTTCATGCATAGTGATGAATCTGTTTGGTGACATGATGTTTTGTGTCGTTCTGCAGTTTTTAAGGGGATATTTACACGATTTATTCAATTTCCTGCATTTAGGTGTTGAAAATGATGTGTGTGTGTGTGTGTGTGTGTGTGTGTGTGGCTGGACAGATGTTGTACTAGTTTGTTTGCCGTCGGTGTGTTTTCATTTCACTAAAACAACAAATGCAAAACAAACAACCTTCTGTTGACTTCAGCTCTCATACTCATAATCCATGACTTTATACCTCACCACTCACTGTGTGTGTGTGTGTGTGTGTGTGTGTGTGTGTGTGTGTGTGGGAGAAATGCAGTGTGTTTGTGTGTAAACAGACATTTTATCGTGTGTGTAACGGCTGTGTGTGTGAAGAGCTACTGTACCTGTCACCTGTCACCTGCTTGTTCGCACCGTTTCCCTTAACCTGACCTTTCAAATTAAAAGTTTTGGTTTCTCCACCATTTTGAATCAGATCATCTCGTTTTAACAGATTAATCGAGGGCCCACACACACACACACACACACGAGTCGAGACGGAACAACTTCTCTGAAGCAGAAAACTTGATTTTGAGGCGGATCTTCTTGCACGTTCAGATAAAAGCACATTTTTAGTCACAAATTATTTTTTTTTGGTAAACTTTTGCACCGTCAAATTTGGTGCAACTTTTAATTTGGATTGAGACGTTTCTAACGTCCTGGATGTTCCAGCTGTGCAGGCTGCACAAAATGAGCATTTTAAATGAAAGCGTAGAGTTCAGTAACTCGACTGTACCTCCGCCAACACGTGCTCTAATCCCGGTGGATGTTTGGTCTGTTGCTTCAGCGCTTTGCGTCAAACTCTGCGACGCTTTCTGCCGTTGTTCTCTGTCATTGAAGTTAAAGTAGAAAGACAGGAGAGGTCACGAGAGCAGGAGATGGACTCATATTTAAAACATATCGGAGCAGAGTTGAAGAGGACGAGGTGCTTTCTTTCTGTGCTTTCACTTTTACTGACGCTGACTTTAAAGCTGCAACAGGCCTCCTTTGTCCTTCTTCTTCTCTTAAAATTCATGTGAAACGTGTGAATGCAAAATGAGTCGCTTCACATCAGAGGTGATCAAACCATGAGGGAGAGACAAAGATGGCGTGGAGAGGTGAGAGACAGGTGCACCATGGCGTAGTTCTACAAACACCGGGAAGGGTTGCTGTAGTCTGAACGCTCATTTGACTGCTTATCTGATTGTCGCGTTTTGCACCCGAACACGACGCACGTATTTTTAGATTCAGTGTGACTTGCACTTCCCGAGGATGTCATCATCGTCTTCAAGAAACATCCATGAATCTGCTTAGAAATCCGAGAAGAAGACGCTCTGTATAACCTGAGAGTTTTCTTCAGCATCAGATTAATCCAGTGATGGTCGTCTGTACGTTTAGAAAAAGGAAGTGCTCATATGTAATTCTGCATACTTTCAACGGTGCCAGTTTGCAGAAATATAAACAAACAAAAAAAAAGGCAAAAAAGTTGTAGCCTGCAGAGAAACTCACGATATCAAACGTACTTGTTTACATAGTTTAAATCTTACAGTATGAGGGTGATGACAGGCCCGAGAAACTACAGCAACACCGCAACATGTTCATGGCTGTGCCAATGGCTAATTGGGTAGACTTTTAATGGTGCTAATTTAGCAAAATATAAACAACAACAACAAAAAGGTTAAAAAGTCGAAACTCACTCAATCAAACATACTTTAAAACTTACAGTTATGGTGGACAATAAACATGTTCACGGAAATGATTGTAAAAAGGAAGTGCCAATGGTTAATTCTGCACACTTTAAACGGTGCTAATTGGGCTAAATATAGACACAAAAATGCTAAATCCTGCAGAGAAAGTCACTCCGTCAAACATTTTACACGTTTACATAGTTTTAAAAGTTAAATAGAAAGAGCATGGAGGTGATGATGGGCCTGAAAAACAACAACGAAACTACAAAGGAGGACCGTAAACATGTTTACCTCCACATAAATTGTTGTAAAAAGGAAGCGTTGATTGCCAATTTGGCAAAATACAAACAAACAAACAAAGAAGGCTAAAAAGTCATAGCCTGCAGAGAAACATTACACACGTTTACATACTCTAAATCTTGATTACGTGTCCGAAAGACAACAACAAAACCACAAAGGAGGACAGTAAACGTGTCCAACTTGTCTAGAGAAGCTCCTTGACTCGTCCTTATTTTGGTGTCGTGGAAAGATGGAGGTGATAGATGGGCTGTTTGTTCGGTATCAGCTAATTATTAACAGTGTATTGTGTTGCCGTGGAGTCGCCGGATTGTTGCAGTGTGACCTCTGTTTTTTGGCTGACCACACACACACACACACACACACACATATCGAAGTCTGTTCAGTCTTGCACACAGGGTCAGTTCTGTCTCTCTCTCTCTCTCTGTGTTTGTCTTTCTCTATTTTTGACTCCTTTTTATCACTCACTCTCACTTTCCTCACCCTCCTCTCGCCGCCCTATCTGTTTCTTTACTTCATCAGAGGTGTATTTCTGTCTCGGGCTCTAATTGTCTTCTTCTTCTTTATTCGCCCCTCCTTCTCCGTCTTTCACCTTCCCTCCTCTGTCTCTTCATCTCAATCACCCTGTCGTCTCTCACACTCGCACACAGCGGTACATGTCAGGGGTAATAATGGATCATGTGAATGCGCATGAAACAACACGGCTGGAGAGCTATTGTTGTTGAACGCACAGCGAACACACACTCCTCTCTCTCTCCAATCATATTGACATTCCTCTAATGCCTCTCTCTCTCTCTCCGCTCTCTCTCTCCTAACGTTACTCTCTGGGAAAAGAAAGGAAAAATTAAATGCTCAAAAAAAAAAAAACAAAGAAAGAAAACTCCCACTGGGATTCTGCATACTTCGTCTTCTCGGCAACCATAAAAAAAAAAAAAAAAAAGCAACGACCACTTCCATCCACTTGCATCTCTGGCGCCGATTGTGCTCGATAATACATCACACATTAGCTTATATTCATATATTTTCATTTAAAGTGCTTGTTACGTCGTTTTCTGCTTCAGTTAAGACGCTTAGTTTTTAAAAAAAACAACAAGGCGTGCGGCACAAAAGTGGAACCGAGTTCCCACACATCCTGCTAAAGTTGGAAAATTAAATATGAGTTATTTAAAGGGGATGACATCAACTCTGTGACTTGCGGGCTTTTAAAATACCAGGATGGTGTAGCAGTTCAGATCGCAGCGCACACCGCCACCACTGCAAGAGATTTGAACGTTCTACAGCTCAGTTTATCTTGGAAGTTTGGCAGGAGCGGATGAATGGTGTGGTTGACTGTGTGAAATCTGAAGGGAAAATAAAGAAGATAAAGCAGCTTAACGCTGGTTACAGAACAAGTTAATCTCCATAAGTCCCCATGTTGAAATGAACTTCACAGCAGAAATAAACATGTTTACAGCCTGGTACAAAAAACAGTTTTGGTCTCTAAAGCTAATTTCCCCGTTCATGACAACTGTACTGAGGGTGAACTCACCTATTCAAGTTATATTAAAGGTCCAGTGTGTAACATTTTGAGTATTTATTGGCAGGAATGGAATACAATATTCACCAGTATGTTTCCATTAGTGTATAATCACCTGAGTGTAAGAATGTTTTAATTGTCTTAAAATGAGCTCTTCATATCTACAGTGAGAGCGGGTCCTCTTCCACGGAGTCCGCCATTTTGGACCGCCATTTTTCTACAGTAGCCCAGAGCAGACAAACCAAACTCTGATCTACATATGGAACTTTTTATGTGAGTTTTACAGCCAGAGTTTTTCCTACAAGCTTGGAAGTAGAGGGTGAGACGTGGGTGAGGGTGTATTCATTTGGTTGCAATCTGCAACTTCATCACTAGGTGCCACCGGGCGTCATTCAGCCAGAAACCTGTGGGTGATGTCACGGGTACGACATCCATGTTTTGTACTATCTATGGAAATAACCTACTAAGAAATGTGGTCACGTATTCAAAACACACCCCTGGTTACAGTCATACTGTGTGAAACTGTGTGCAGGTCGTCTAGGACGCTGGTTCTACGGGGAAATATTATTTTTTGAATTAAATAAATGAATTCAGAAACATTTAACACTGACAAAACTACAAGAACTTGACTGAAAATACTTTTAATTACTTAGTTTTTTTTAGCATCATCCTGCTCCATAATCATGCAGGTAACACGTAGTGCGCATACATCCGTGATTAAGCTACGAACTAAAATGTGACTGAATGGTGATGATTGGGAACAAACCTTCCTCCTGTGTGAACCGTCTGTAGCTGAATATGGTCGACCTCATAACGGTGGTATATATTCTTGTTGAGTTGGTACGTGATGTAAAAAGTTTGGGAGAGGGGCCTGTTTATTTATTTTTTTATGCCGTGGTATCAAAAGAGTATTTTCTTTTATTGCTAGTGTTGTATCGAAGTTTGTAATTCTTTAATCGCAACAGCACAATCCTCCTTTGTCGCGTCCGCTCACTCATTTGTGATGTTAAATGTCGTTTCACTTTTATTATAAACACACCGAGGTCGTCTCTTTCTTTTTGCACGCTCTTATTTTGTAGGATATTTTAAATTCGTCACATTTCTGCTCGTCTGCGTGACAAAAAAAAAACAACAAATATCTAGGTGAGGTGAGAGAATCTATCCCTCTTCTTTGTCACCTCCTTAGTTGTGTGTTTGTTTGTGTGTGTGTGTGTGTGTGTGTGAGTGTGTGAAGGGGAATCGATAGTGAGTGACAGGAGGGAGGGTTGCTGATGTCGGAGTGTTATTCTGGGCTCTTCTTATCAGGACAGGCTGTTAGAGCCCACACACACTCACACTCACACACTCACACACACACACACTGATGATGGAGGTCGTATTGTTTGTAACGCAGGGGGAGCAAAGTCGTTTTGTTTTTGTGAAGCATTGCGGCTTCACACACACACACACACTCGCAGAATAGCGTCCACACACACTCAGCATGAACTCCTTTCATCAATTTGGTGTTTTTCATTCTTTGCATGGGGCATTAAGTTCTTTTAATGGAGCACAGTGGTTTGTAAAACACACACACACACACACACTCCAACACGGTCAGTTGTTTTGCCTTCTGGCTGAGTGTGTGTGTGTGTGTGGTGTGTGTGTGATTGTCTAGCAAGCACAAACAGAGCTATCAGTTGTCACACTGGATCAGGTTACATCTGTGTGCGTGTGTGTGTCTGTGGTAGTGTTCATATTCGCGTGTGTTGTTCTTGTGTGATATTTGTGTGTATTGTTTCTTGTTAGTGTTTGTTTTGCTGGTTTTCTGTGTGTTGTGTGTGTGTTTTGATGGTGTGTGTGTGTGTGTCTGGTTTCAGCTCCGCTTTGTGCTGCTGGTTAATTGATAAAGGTTAAAGTGTTGGCTGGCGGAGAGCTGAGGTCACCTCGCTGCAGTGTGCGTTTAAAAAGCCGCACGGTGACCAATCAGACAGCGTCTATAAACGCTATTTATCATTATTCATCAGTGACGTCATGACCGGCGTTTAGTTAGACATCACATATGTCACCTACACTCCAGTTTCTGGACCAACAATGACAAAAAAGGTCATTTTTTTAGGTATTCTTCATGATATTTTCGAGTTTATTTCCTGATTAGCTATAGAAAGTTGTTGATGACTTCAACTCTATGTGATTTATAACAACTTGCTAGTTTTAGCTAACTGCTGCTAACGGAATCTGCCGTTAGCAGCCGGACTGAACCGGATTTGAGCACAGACCAACAAAACCGGAAATAACGTTACACTACCGAGGTGATTTATAGACTTTCCCGATTGAAAGATGGCTAAGTAGCGATGAGAGTTGTTTTGTTTAGAAAAATAACCGAATACATCCGTCAGAGCCTCTTGACACATGTCAAGACCAAGACGCTCGTGACAGTCACGTATACGTTACCGCAAAAAGAGTAATTACGGAGTAGACTGGATGTAAGGAACACGCTTCAGGTGTTACCCGTATCTGTAGGTCATTTGCTACTGGACCACACAGAAAGAATGAATTAAAAAATTTTTATGAATTATCAGAGTCTGAAAGATGTTTTATTTTGAAAACTGACTGTACATCTGTGCCTCTTGACACATGTCAAAGACACTTGTGTCGGTCACGTGATACGTTACCCCAAAAACAAAGCCTACAAGCTAACGCAAAAATTTATAAAAAACCAAACATCACTGGAGATATTGCGGAGTAGACTTGACATAAGGAACTCATTGTCTCCCGTTACCCCTCAATGGGACCGAACAAGCTCAGGGCTCGCACTAATTCATCGTAATGTGAGTTGTGTTTTTTTATGCACTTTATATTTGTTTTTATGTCGTATCATTTTATTTGATACGTATTATGTCCGTAATATAAATATTGTCTCACACGAAAACGGTCCATGGCGCAAAAAAAGGTTGGGGACCACTGGTGTTGTGTCACAGCCCGGGGCGCCAGAGCAAAACCCGACTCGACCTCGACTGGCAACAACTGGTTTGTGAGGTTGTGTCTAGTCCGGCTGTGTTCACTGGAAGGTAGATGCTGATAGTAGCTCATAGCGATATCAATATCTGCGACAAGGATTGAGAGGAAGAAAGAAGAATAAAGTTCAGTTTTGATTCGTTTTTTACACGCGATAGACGTTTCTCTGTCATCTCGTGATATATATATATCATCATAATGTACAGTCCTAGCTGGAGGCTGTGCATTATTTTCACGTAACTGCCCCGCTCTGACGTAAGCAGTGTTTGTCTACAGCTGTTCCTGTTGGACTTGAATGATATATCCCATTTTAAGGCTGACAAAACACAAAAGTTGACTTCTATTTTGATTGCTGGCTGTTTATATAACCACGATAATGTACTCCAGCCCGTGCAGTTATGCACAATAACCGGCCGATGCATCTATTATGACTAACATGTCTAATGTAAAATGAGTAGGTTCCTCACATCCTGTGTACAGTTTGTAATTTTTATTACATTTTCTATCCAGCGACTCGATGGTGGCTGTGTGGTGCTTGTGTGTGTGTGTGTGTGTGTGTGTGTGTCTCATGGGCAGAGGAGGCGGTTTCACGCTTCACTTACCAACCTACCAAGCAACCGGGGCGAGAGACATAGAGGGAAAGATGCTCTCTCTCCCTTTCTGGATGAAAACAGAGTGAGAGAGAGAGAGGGAGGTGAAGATCAAAGCAAGAAATATGACCCTCTGTCACCACGGAAAAGAACTGATCCTCTCCCCTGTGTGTGTGTGTGTGTGTGTGTGTGTGTGTGAGGGTGCGGACTGAACAAAACAGCAAGAGGGGAGAGGCAGGTCAACGTGTGTGTGTGTGTGTGTGTGTGTGTGTGTGTGTGTGTGTGTGTGTGTGTGTGTGTTGGGAAATAGATAATGTTTCACAAAGGCTGTTTCAGTCTCCAACTTTTCAGAGTCTCCAAAAGGAGGCGGCTGAGGAGGTGGAGGAGGACGTCGACAACGAGAGGGATGAAGTGTGATTTCTACGTTCACACTGACCCGGCTAAAGCTAAAGTCGCAGTTAATGTCTGAAAATAAAATACAACCACGTCTAGCTCTGTATACGTCACCCATACAGTAGCATCTTCCTGTTTGATACAGTCTACGAGTGATCATGAGGGTTGCTACGTGCTACATCTATGGCTACATGCTACATCTCTCTCTCTCTCTCTCTCTCTCTCTATATATATATATATATATATATATATATATATATATATATATATATATATATATATATATATCTATATATATATATACATTTCATACTGAATATATTTGCTGAGTTTCCTGATGGACAGATAGCCTCAGCCTATAGCTAACGGCTAATTAACTGCTGCTAACGGAATCTGACGTTAGCAGACCGGACCGGGTTCGAAACACAACCGCGGAGACGGTTACGTTACATTACAACGTTATATTTTCTACAGAATATATCGGCTTGTTTTCCCTCCGATGTCCTCTGTGTGGCTCTGCTTCAACTGTAATTTACAGAGTTTATATCTTAACTAGTTGCTAACTTAGCTAGTTGCTAATTAACTGTTACTAACTGTTGGTTAGCTGTGTAGTTGAACAAACTGTGCCAGCCTACGTTATGATATCATAAATACAGTATAACTTTATTCAGTGATTTTTGCTGAAACTGGATCATATTTTACTACTCGCTAAAGAAGCTAAAGGCTACTTAACTGCTGCTAACGGAATCTGACGTTAGCAGACCGGACGAGGTTCGAGCACAACCTCGGAGAACAACAGGGAGTTATGTTAAATTACAGTTATATTTTATACGGAATATATTGTCTTATTTTCCCTCTGATGTTCTCTGTGCTGCTCAGCTTCAACAATGATTTACTGATTTTATAGCCTTAGCCTAACTACTTGCTAAAGTAGCTAACAGCTAATCCGAATCCATAATTTTAATAACTAGAAGAAATTTGAAGTAGATTCTGGAGTTAACGGGTTAACGCCAGAGTTGCGGAGACGTTTGTGGTGACGAGACGTCGTCTACGCGTGGACGGAGGGTCAAACTGAGACGAGGGAGATGCATTTTCATATTTAGCTGTCTTTGTGTGGACGTACCTGAAGTGATGGAGGTGGAGGAGGAGGAGGAGGAGGTGGAGGGTGTTGTCTGCAACAAGATTATTTGATGCCTGTGAAGCACACACACACACTTTTAAACACACACCGTCTCCTCGGTGCACTTAGCAGATTGGTTTAGAAATCGCATTAGGGAGTGTCACAACAGCTTTTCCTCTCGTTCACCAGGTAATCTCTCCATCCCACCTCCCTCCCTCTGTCATATCTTTGTCCTCGACTCCTCCCTTCACCTCCTCCTTTTTTTTATATCTCCTCCTCTTCCTTTGGTTTAATCGCTCATCCTCCGCTCATGTTTCTTTTTTCCTCCTCCTCTTCCATATTTCTGTCCATCTGTTCATCCTCTCCTCTTTTCTCCTCCTTATTTTTCCCTTCTCCTCCTTTCTTTCTTTCTTTTGCTCCATCTGTTCATCTTTCCATCTCATCTCCTTGTTTCCTTTCCCTTTGCGCTCATTTTACTTCCCTGCTTGTCCCCTTTTCTTTCCTTTTTTCTCCTCCTCTCTTGCTTCCCCTTCTTTCTTGTCCTTCCTCACTCACCTCTTTCTTTATCACTCCTCTTTCTTTGCTTTCCTCTTCCCTTCTCTACCACCTTTTGGTCTGTCTGTTCATCTTCTCCTTGTTTCCTTTCCTTTCTTCCATCCTCTTCTCTTCTCCCCCGTTTCCTCCCTTCATTCTACCTCTCTCCACTTCATTTTCAATCCTCATTCACCTCCTTTCTTCCCTCCTCTTCCACCTTTTGCTCCATCTGTTCATCCTCTCCTCTCTTGTTCTCTTCTCTACTTGTTTCCTTTCCTTTCTTGTCCTTTCCTCCTCCCTTCTTTTCCTTGATTTCATCCTTTTATTCACCCTCTCCTCATCTCCCCCCTTTCCCTTCCTTTTCACTCATTCACCTCCTTTTTCCTCTTCTCCCCTTCTCTTGTGTTCATCCTCTCCTCCACCTCCTTTCTCCTCCATATTTTGCTCCATCTGTTCATCCACTCCCCTCCCATTTTTCCCTCCTTCTTCACCTCCTTTCTTTCTTTTTGGACCACTCCTCTCTTATTTTTTCTTCTCCCTCCTTTTCATTCACTCTTATTGTCACTTACTCCTCCCTCCTTTCCTCCCTCTCTCTTCTCCTTCTTCTTCCACCTGGTCTTATCTCTCTATTTATTGTGACAGCTTGTCAGAGGTGTGTGTGTGTTGTGTGTGTGTGTGTGTGTGTGTGTGTGTGTGTGTGTGTGCTAGAGACTAAAAAAGAGAAGCAACCGACAGATTTACAGTTTCGAGTGAGCGGCATCCGCAAACTGCGATATCAAAGAAAGAAAGAGAGAGCGAGGAGGGAGGGAGGGAGGGTGGAGGAGGTCAGAGGCGAAGGAGGAGATGAAAGGAGAACAAAAAGGAGGAGCTGAGCGAGGGTAAAGAGAGGGCAGCGGGGTGGATGACAGGGTGTGTGTGTGTGTGTGTGTGTGTGTGCTACAGACAACATGTTATTAATAAAAACAGGAAGAAAAATGTAATTATCAACCACGACGAGTGTGTGTGTGTTTGTGTGTGTGTGTGTGTTATTACAGAAATAATTATAGCTGAAATCAATTAAAAAACATGACAAGTGCATACATGCATATTTGTGTGTGTGTGTGTGTGTGTGTGTCGCCCACCAGCGTCCTCGTCATACAGAAACTTTATCAGACAACGTGTCATTAACAAAAACTTTGACTTGGTGTAATTTGTAATTAGCAGTGAAAACATGTCACGAGCATGCGAGTGTGTTTTCTTAAAAACTTAAAACTCGTTTTTTTTATTGCACTTTTTTCTGTTTTTATAGATTTATATGTGTGTGTGTGTGTGTGTGTGTGTGTGTGTGTGTGTGTGTGTGTGTGTCCTCGTCACCGCCATCCTGCGCGTCAAAACTCCTTCCCAAGACAGCGTGTTATTAATGAAAACGTATAATAATCCATTTAAAAACATGTCATCATGATTAGAATAATAACAGTGGTTAAACTGACTGAGAGGTTTATGGAGGAACAAGTTCTCATCATTCGACCGGCGTGGGAGTGTGTGTGTGTTTGAAAAAGAGTGTGTGTGTGTGTGAGCAAACAAATATGTTAGCGCTTGGCGACTTCCCAAACTGATTTTTTGTTTCTTCTTTTGTTTACGTATATGAAAAGATTGTGTGCGGGAACAAACGACGTTCACAGAATAAAACCACTCGGACGAACCTGTTTTCTCTTTATAAAATAACAGATTTTAAATCATGTTGAAGCCACACTGCAGACTGTATCATAAGTTAGGAGGTCATCTCCGCGCCTAATGGCACGTTGGAGCTGTGATATTTGTTTCAGATGTTCCAGTCTGGGTTTTGTTGGTCGTGTCTGTTTGCTACACTGTATCAAATCTTCATAGTTTGCCTGTTTTCCAAAGAACTGAGGGTTCAGCTCATGCATTGGTTGTGTATTTGTGCATATTAGCACCATTTTACCCAAAGTAATCCAAACAAGACTGAACGTAGAACCATTAAAGCAACATTGTGCTTTACTTTTCTATCATAAAATAACAAGTTTGAAATCAAATCGATGTTACATTGACTTGTAATCAGGTGAATTTGTGCTCCGGGTACGATCACACACGAGAAGTACGTAACGCTTTACGGCACTTTAAGTCACACACCTACCACGACATCTCAGAGGCAAATATTATAGTTTTTACTCCACTACATTTGGCCGACAGCTCCAGTTACGAGTTATTTTACAAATTACAATTTGTCATACCGTTCTTGTCCAGTGCAAATCGTGTATCTAGTGAAAGATGAAGTATTTCTTTATGTCTTTGTAAGCTAAATAAACTCTTTAAAACTCTCTTGGATCAGATGGAAAATGCTCAGTTCGAAAGCTGAAAACTATACAAACATATGCTGATCTTATTGACCATGATGCATTGCTGTAGATTAAACCACCCAACAGTATTTGAAGTAGTTAAAATCCAAATAAGTTTTCGATTAAACGTAGCTCAGTTTTCACCGGATGTAAAGATGTTTTTCGACCTGCAAACCACAAAATCAGTTCCTTCTGGGTTGGATCAAATCTAGTGATATTGTATATTTTCAAACAGCAAATCCCATGAAAGGATCAAAGCCAACAATGAATCGTACTAACAAGTGCTGTGTGTATCCAATGCTCGATATATTGGTTTCCTCTGGAACTCCATTGTTGTCCAAAAACTATTAAAAACACATCAGCGAGCCACACTGTTACCACAACTATGACAGAGTCTCTCTGGGATTATTTCACAGAATTAACTTTTCAAATGCGTACTGTGAAGACACACTTGTGGCATAAAACACAATATTGTATATATATTTCAACCACAACCACATAGAATGTTAAAGAAATATTGATGCAGTAGTACAAAAAGTTTAGTGATCATTGTTCTGAACGTTGTTGAACTGCTTAAAGCTTTAGCTCCGTCCTCCTGTTTCTAGGAGAAATCTAGGTATTTTCTTCAGTGATGATCATGTTTGTGTTACAGCTACAACTCAATACTAAAGTGCTGTTGATGAGGTGTCTCCAAACCAGTAAACTGTCCTCCTATAGCTCATCGATGTTTTCAAATTCATCTGTGAACGGATGCCCTAAAAAGAACAATATCCGGGCTTAAACTGTTAGACGTAGTGCAGCTATAAAGCAACAGAGGTTTTTAGGCAAATGCTGATGGGTAGTGGAGCCAGTGTTGTGCCAGAACAGGAGCTGGGCAAGCAGACAAGAGTAAATCTGAGTAAATTTAGTGGTTGGTGAGAGCTTGGTGAAATAAAAGGCTGAATGACAGACGCTGAGCTGGGCTTCTTGCTGTTGGACTAGCAAGTAATATTAGCTGGCTTCCATGTCTTGTGTTGCAAAGCTGTCGACTTGCTAGATTTTGATCTCAAGTGATATAATCAGAACAAATACACGCTGTCCTGGCTGGGCTTACACTCTGAAACTGTAAATTTCTGCACAGCGTTGCTTTAAAACAACTGAGTAAAACTCACCTGTACATTAGCATCTAAAGGATTTGTCTTTTAACCACTAAACACGTCTTTTGTTTGCTCAGTTCGCAGCTTCAGCAGCAGGGAGAGAAGTCCTATCGTGAATATGTGAAAACATTGTTTTTGCCGCTATGAGCTTGTCACTCAGTCGCAGCATGCTACATTTGTGTGTGTAAAATGTGTTTGCATGTTAACTCGTGTATATATGTGATAGCCTACCGCATGCTTTGTGTTTGTCTGTGTGTGTGTGCAGGCAGACTCGCTGTCGTTTTGATAGCTTGTCATTGAAGCGATCCGGTCCACTGTAATTTTCTACTCAAAGGAAACAATGCAACAATACATGCTTCGCTGTCAAAAAAAAAAAAAAAACCACCGCTCTGTATGTGTGTGCTAAAGTGTGTGTGTGGTGGGTGTTCATGCTCTCGTCACTGTAACTGTTGAATCGGTCTTAGTTTGCACAACATCTTTTTGTCTTTTGCTTCCTTTTCTCCCACTTTTTCTATTTCTGTTTGCGTTCTTTCTTTTCTATTCTCTCCTCCTCCCCTGCTTCTATCTGTTTTTCTGTCTCTCTCTCTTTCTTCACCTCTTTTTTTTTCCCCTCCTCACTGTGTTTGACATATTGGTGTCACCAATAAATCATTGCATACACTCCACACCTTTTTAAAAGAGAGAGGGACAGGTAGAGAGGCGAAAAAAAGATAAAGAAATGGGTGCAGGGAGTATTGTTTGGCAAGTCACAAGGTTTTCCTGAAAAAAGGTAAAGATTAACATCAAAATTGACTCCCAGAGAAACTTAGGAATCATGATCGATGACCAACTTACCTTCATGTTGCATCAGTTTGCGCCGCTTCGCAACATAAGAAAAATCAGACCTTACCCAGCTCCTGATACAGGCTGTGGTCATCTCACGACTCGATTACTGTAACGTCCTCTTGACAGGCCTCCCAACCTGTGAAGTGAAACCCTCTCAGATGATCCAGAACGTGGCGGTGCGCCTGGTCTTCAATCAACCCAAAAGGGCCTCCTGACTGTTGCACTCCTCCCTTCAAGTATCTCGGAGTCTTGTTCATGAGTGGTGGGAAAATAAAGCGCAAGATGGACTGGTGAATTGCTGCGGACGTTGTACCAAACCTTTGTCGGGAAGAGGGAGCTGAACCAGAGGGCGAAGTCCTCGATTTTCCAGTCCATAGACCTTCCAATATGGGCATGTCCAACTGGAAGGAGACCCCAAGGAAGACCCAGAGCTCACTGGAGGGACTATTTAGTCCATCGAGTCTGGGTTCCCCCAGGAGAAGCTGGAATGCATGGGGGAGAGGGACGTCTGGAAGGCCCTGCTAAAGCGCAACAAAAATGGATGGACATTGCGCTCCTCCAATGAACGACGCCTGGCTCTGCCACTTGTACGTTCAGGGCAATCCAAACTTTTCTTGTTCCCTGTTGGTGGAACGTCCTACCAGTTCCTACCAGATCAGGGGCGTCCCTCTCTACCTTAAAAAACCTCTCCAACCTCTCCAACACTACCAGCAGCTGGACATGCTAAATCTATCCCCCTTCTACAAGTGTCACAGTACTTATTGATGCACTAACATGTCCTTGTTGCACTGTACCTTCATTGTTTCCCTATTTGTAAGTCGCTTTGAAAAAAAGCAGGCAGGAAAGTCACCAGACAATGTAAAATACAGACTATAAACTACAAAACATGCAGAAAAAACATACTTTCAACATGATACCAGCCTTGGGTTCCACGTCCACTACATGAATTTGGTTTACCAGCTCAATACACGTGAAAACCATGTGAATAGCCTGCAGGATTATAATAAAGTAAAATTAAACCTCAGCTACAGCCAGTAAAATCACATAGGTCTACTGCAACCTGACATAAAAGCACAGTCAAACCAATAAAACCACATACTGTAACATGAAAGCTCAGTGAAATACAGAGCAGTCACACATAAAGACCAACTCACTGTTCATTCATTAACTGAGGTCTTAATTACGACCACGGGCAGTTTATATCATAAAACTGTGGTTTAGTAAATTTGTTTTTTAAGCCTAAATTGGCCCTTTTTCCTGCTTTCTTACAAAGGCATATGATCTTTTCATCTATTCAGTTAAAACAAATATTTTTAAAATCAGGAATTCCTTCAAATGAAGGATTTTTCTCACTTTTTTGAGCAGTTAAGCAAGCAGGCTCAGAGCTAATCCAGCCTGCATTAACTTAAATTGGATGGTGGTTAAGCTAACAGAGAGAGTGCTAAATGCCAGTCATTCATGACATTTTTAAAAATAATTTTTAGTGCATTTATGAGTCTAAAAAGACGAATGTAAAACTTAAGTGTAAAACATAATGTGCAGTTTCTCCTTAGCAGAAAGCTAGCAGGCTCAGCTAGCGCTAATCCAAAGCATGAAGCAGTTTAAATTGTTAGATTTAATGGCTTAAAATTGATCCAGATTAATTCAACCATTACTCAGCCATTCATATAATTGTAGAACTCTTCTGAAATTATAAAATTAACAGCTATTTATAGGTTTGACGCAGACTTTTGACAATTGTGTTCTTGAAAGCACGCGTAGCAGTTAAGCTAACAGGCTTAACTGACAGTTAAATGGCAGTTAAGCTACGTGGAGTAGACAAACTGACACAAATCATTGATTTAAAGACTAAAACTAATCAGAATAATTTATTTTAAATCAAAATTATAAAATCTTTAACTCATTTAACTAGCAGATTAGTTCTAAACTAGCAACCTCAGCTAGTGCTAATCCAAAGCACAAAGTGGTCGATTTAATGGCTCAAAATGGATCCAAATTAATTCAACCATTAACGTAGACGTTCATATTATTGAAGAACTTCTCTCAAATGACTGAAATAATGAATATTTATAGGTTTGACACGGGCTGTCTTCTTCAAAAAGCTAGTAGCTTCCCCTTTAGCAGAGAGCAGAAAAGCTAACAGGCTCAGTTAGCGCTAATCCAAAGCACAACATAGTCGATTTTTTTTTTGGCTGAAATTGATCCAAATTAATTTAACCATTAATTCAGACATTCATACCATTGAATAATTCCTCTCAAATTATCAAATTAACAACTATTCATAGGTTTGACACGGGCTGTCTTCTTGAAAAGCTAGTAGCAGTTAAGCAGAGGCCTCTAATCTGACTTAATCTAAATCTCAGTTACATGTTTAAAATCTTAAGCATATTTGGCAGATGGCGGTTAAGCTCGGGGCGGGGGAGTTCACAAACTGACACAAATCATTGATTCAAAGACGGAAAGTAATCAAAATTAATTTACTTTAAATAAAAAAAAAAAAACACAACCTTCAAATCTCAATCAAATTTCTAAAAATCTTAAACTCGTTTGGACACGGCAGTTAAACACCAGCAGATTAGTTTAAGCTACGCAGGCTCGGCGCTAATCTGAGCCCGCATTAATCATTGATTCGGTGTCTGGCTGTAATTGATATGTAAATAGCATGTTTAACCTCCATTTACATGTGTGTGTTTGTGTGCGCCCCGACGAAGGCCAAGTCTCTCTCACACACACACACACAAGACAAGTGTGTGTGTGTGTGTGTGTGTGTACCAGTATGTGTGTGTTTTTGTTGAGAAAGACAGAGCGAGTGTGGGAGTGCAAGAGGCATGTTGAAGGAGGGAAGGTGGGGGGGGGAGGAGGAGGTCGCTTCCAAGTTACAAAAGAAGTTAATTAAAAATGAAAAAAGGGAACGGAGGGAGGGAGGAGGAGGAGGTGGTGGAAGAGGAGGACGGGAGTGGACGGAAGCAGTCGGGGGTGGACATAGAGAGGGAGGGAGGAAAAAAGGAGGGGAAGGAATGGAAGGAGGGAAGCAGTGTTTTATTGAAAACGGGTGGACAAACAGTGTGTAATTGGCTGGGGCCGCAGGGGCTAAAGGAGAGGTTCAAAGAGAGGAGAGAGAGAGAGAGAGAGAGAGCAAATTAACAGATAGTGGAGCGAAGATGAAGGGGAGGAAGAGGAGGAGAGGAAAGAGATGACATGGGAGAAAGAGGGGGGGAGAAAAAGTGTTGACTCAGAAAGATGAGTGGATAAAAGAGGTAAACTGCATGGACAAAAGTGTGTGGACACCTGAACGTGGACCGTGGACTGCCGTAACAGCCGGGACTCTTCTTCTTCTTCTTCTGAGCCCACACGAGAGTTACAAAGTATGCAAGAGGGCTTTAGCTGAGGTGGGAGTGTTGTTTCAGGTACCAGTAAGACAATAAAATACAATCCAGGAAAGGTTAGTTTGAGTAATAGATCCATGAGTTTCAGGCGGATACACCTGTGCACAGACCAAACAAGGACCAGACCAGGACTACATTAAAGTGACACAATCACAGAGTCTCAATTCTGCATAACTTTAAGCCTTAAAGGTTCAGTGTTTAACTTTTAAAGTGCTCTGTGAGCAGAAATGGAATATAGCATGCATAACTATGTTTTTATTGATATATAATCACCTTAAAAAACCCTTATTAAACCTTTATATCTACATATGGAGCGGGTCCTCTTACACCGAGTCCGCCATCTTGTGTCGCCATTTTCATTTTTTTTTTTTTAATCATCATAAATTGAACAATCTTCAGTATTTCTGCACTGTTGTCGAACAAAACAAGATTTATTTAAAAGACAAAATCAATAATCCAAAAACAATTCCGCCTCTGCTCCTTAGTGGCTTCAGATAATCCTCGTGGCTCGTACCGGTCTTTGTCGGATCAATGCCGTTTTAGGTAATTGGTCAAACGACCGATGCTGCCATTCTTCTCACGATCCGGTCCGTCATGTTGAAAGCACGCTATTGTGTCTATAATCGTCGATCGTCTCGTGGGTCCTGCTTGACGTCGTGTTTTTACTACCATCAGTCATATTTCCATTAAAATTATAGTTATTATTGTCGCTGCTGTGCGTCTTTGTCTCTAAACTCACATGCAGCAGATGTCCGTCCACCGTGAGTTGGACGCTTTTCCTTGCCACTGTCGCCAGGTGCTTGCTCATGGTGGGAATCGTTGAGTCTCTGTAAATAATGTTACAAGATAAGACTTTATTGATTCACTTGTTACAGCGCCTTGCAATATGAGGTAAAATACTTTATATGGTGGCTCAGCTGGTAGAGTCCCACGTATGAGTCCTTCCTGTTCTGACTGCAGCCTGTCCACGGACAAAACCATTAAAAGATACAGCGTGTAAGATTTAGAGGAATTCAGTATGGGCTAAATATGGAATATTGTCATCATGGGTATGATTTCATGAGTGTTTAACGTGTAATATGTTTGTTATCTATCCACAGAATCCACCGTGTTTCTTAGAGTAGCCCATAACAGACAAACCAAACGGGTTTTCACTGGTTTCGTGCCCACTTTAAGGTGCTCCAGCTAGCTTGGAAAAGGGGGGAGGTTGAGGTGAGGGGTGTTCAGTTAGTTGCAATTTTGTTCATC
Organism: Miichthys miiuy; assembly: GCA_036365135.1. Taxonomy (NCBI): domain Eukaryota; kingdom Metazoa; phylum Chordata; class Actinopteri; family Sciaenidae; genus Miichthys; species Miichthys miiuy. The sequence continues at coordinate 4,178,427 of CM071625.1, read as the reverse complement.
ATGTCCTAGACTACCAAAAAAAAAAAAAAAGCTACATTTACAGGAGCGTCCGCTTACTTCTTGCCAGCGCGAGTGTGGTCGCTGCACCTCAGGTAAATAAGGAGCTCGCTTTATTAGCATTTGTGTGTGTGTGTGTGTGTGTGTGTGTGTGTGTGTGTGTGTGTGTGTGTGCTGACTAAGGCTTATCAGATTCTCAAGGGGCAAGAAAAAAGCCAGAAGAGAGAGAGAGGTTAGAAAAAAAAGAAGAGAGGATGGAGGTATTCTCTCTCTCTCTCTCTGTCTGATTGAATGGAAGCTGAAAGGTCACGACCTCTTTCTAAACACTCCACGGTTCTCAGCATTAATCAAATAACACTCAAACACACACGCACACACACACACACACACACTCCTGCGCTGACCTTCACACACTTGCATGCATGCACTCCCAACACGCATACGTTTAAAAAAAAAAAAAAAAATCATACGGGCTTACGCAGGCAGATGCAAATGGTGGGTGGTGTGTAGCGACACACACTACCAGGTGAATTTAGATAGCGTTATACACACACACACACACACACTGTATAAACAGTGTCAAATGCCCTGTGTGTGTGCATGTTTCTCTCTACGCATCTTTATATGTGTGTGTGTGTGTGTGTGTGTGTGTGTGTGTGTGGTCGTAACAGTGACATCTGCACCGTTGGCTAAACAGCTTGCGAATATGCTGATAAAAACAACGCCGGCAGCCAAATTTACAACACCTATAAAACACACACACACACACACACACACAAACACACACATAGAGAGAGAGGCTCACAAACACACACACACGTACACTCAGAGGGCGTATTATGGTGAGATTTACGGTGTGTCTGTGTGTGTGTTTGGGTTTATTGCAGTTTACAGGACAGAAAGAGCGTCGATGTAAGCAACAACTACTGTGTGTGTGTGTGTGTGTGTGTGTGTGTGTGTGTGTGTGTGTGTGTGTGTGTGTGTGTGTGTGAGAGAGAGTTAGATGTGTGTTTTTGTTAGAAAAGGACATCCAGACTTTTAAATTTGAATATTTATATTTTGTTTTGGTCACAATTAAATTATATGATTCTCGTTTTATTTTTCTCATGTTGCTTTTTAAATTATCACGTCTTCATTCTGTGTTTGTGTCGCCTTTTTTAAAGAAACACTGCGGAGAAGTTTTGTGTTTTTTTTTGCGTCTTAGCGCCCCCTAGTTTCAGAGTGTAATCCCACTGTGGTAAATATGTTCAGCTGTACACGTGCATTTGTTCTGATTACATGACTTATGATCAATAAATCAATAGTCGACAACTTTTCTAACAGCCAAACATCAACAAGGTCAACAACACAAGACATAGCAGCCTTTTATTTCACCAAGCTCTCACCAACCACTAAAACTCTATTCTTGTCTTCCTCCATCAACATCCTCTTCGGTCTTTTTGCCTCTGCCATTATGTCCATAGAAGCTGCTGAGCCCGGTTACCTTGCTCCGGTTCTGGCACGACACTACCTCCGCTCCCCCGTTTTAACCTGATATTTTATGGTAGAAAAGTTAAACAACAGTACAAACCACAGCCACACCAGTATCATTCAAATACAGATGCTTTATGTTGCATTCAAACTCTGTGCTATATGTTCCACGTTTTAGGGCTAAACTGTTATTATTATTGAATGATCTGCTGATTATTTTCTCAATTAAGCGCCTGCTTAAATGATCTATTGGTATAAAACTTCAGAATATAGTAAAAAAAAGTCCAAAAGAGTCCTCGTAGTCCAAGTTCATGTCTTTAAATGTCTTTAAACCAAAAGAAATTCAGTTTATTATGATATAAAATGGAAAAAAAAGAGATACTTGAGGCTGGCTTCAGAAGTGAGTCAGTCTCCATAGGTCCCCATGTTAAAATGTCCAACTTCACAGCAGAAATAAACATGTTTACAGCCTGGTACAAAAAACAGTTTTGGTCGAACTGAGCTAGCATCAGCTAACAGCAGCTACAGCTGGCAGCAGTTTACTTCACTGTCCATCAGGAAACCAAAACCATTGAAAAAGTTGGTGGCGCCATGACGGAGACACCATTCACCTGATTACAAGTCAGTGTAGCATCAACAGTCACTTCTCTGGTTTTGATACAGTGTAACAAACACAGACACGACCAACAAAACCCAGATTGGAACATCTGAAACAACAACAACAACAAATATCACAGCTCCAACGTGCCATTAAGCGAACCGACGACCTACTAACTTACGGTACAGTCTGCAGTGTAGCAACACAACAGCACACTGTGGCTGTGAATGTGTGGGAGTGTGAGAATGTGCGACAGGAAGTCATTAAAAATTTGCGTAAACATGCTCATGAAACATTTTTTCCTTGATAAATACAGCACCATTCTTAAAAAGAGTCAGTGCACTCGGAGCAGAAATAAAGACCATGTGTTTATTCAGCCTATATCAGGAGCGCTTAACCTTTTTTCCAGCATGTAACCCACACTGAGTAAATTTAGCCTCAGCCTGGGACTCGGGGGCAAGAGACAGAGCAAACTCTGGTCATCAGGAAACAGGCTGGACTGGAGCCTATAACCTGCTTTTTTGGGGGCCCAGCTGTATTTTATGAGACGTTCACCTATTAATAAAGTGCTCATTTAGAAAACTCTGCGCTTCTATTGAGAGAAAACTTTATTCTCATTCAACAACGTTCCCTTATAGACTAAAAAACGCGGTTGTAGTTTGCTTATTTCCAAAGAACGGAGGGTTCAACTTAAATTCGTGACGGTTACAAAGGGTTCAAATGGCAGCCATGTTTGTTTTAATGGGTATGATGATAACAAAGCATCGACCAGTGTCACATGCCGCAGCATTTACAGCCTCAGATCATCAAAACACATGCAAAACAACGTAAACATGAGAACTAATTAATGCATAACTTCTCTCATGTATTTGTGCGTATTCACACCGTTTTACCCAGTCAGAGAGTAATCCAAACACTTTCTATCATAAAATAACAGATTTTAAATCACGTTGATGACACACTGACTAATCAGGTGAATGGTGAGTCACACACCACCAACTATTTCACTGATTTTTGGTGTAACTGGATCATATTTTATGGAGAAAATGTTTTCTGGCATCAACTCTCTGTGATTTACAGAGTTTCCTGATGGACAGTGAAGTAAACTGCTGACAACTGTAGCTGCTGTTAGCTCAGTTCATTAGTACAAGAGGCGTTTTGGACCACAGAGAAGAAGAAGAGAAGTATTTAGGCGAATGCAGTGTTGTGCCAGAACAGGAGCTGGGCAAGCGGACAAGAGTAAATCTGGGACTGACTTTTAGTGGTTGGTGAAATAAAAGGCTGAAAGACAGACGCCGAGCTGTGCTGACTGCTGCTGGACTAGTCAATAATATTAGCTGCTGCTACGTCTTGTGTTGTTGACCTTGCTTGATGTTTGGCTGTTAGCAAAGTTTGTCGACTCGCTAGTTTTCGATCACAAGTAATAAAATCAGAACAAATACACGTGTACAGCTGAACATATTTAACACAGTGGGATTACACTGAGGTACTAAGACGCAAAAATATTGGGATAGAATCGGTCCAATGAGTCGCGAGTTCCCGAGATTAAGCCGCACTCTTTCTTTATAAAAATGTCTTTAAAGTCAACAGAGGTTGTGTTTGTTTCACGCTGAGAAAGGCAGATATTGGCCGGAGTAACACTTCAAATCCAATAAGATAAGCTGGTTAAGGTGTTTACATGACAGTTAAAACAATAAGAGCCTTAATGTGGTTATAATTGAGTTATTGGAGTGTAAGTAAACACAGCGATGGAGGAGAGAGAAGGGGGGAAAAAAAAAAAAAGTTGTGTTGAAAGTTGAAATGCGGGCCACACATTGGGAATTCAGCTGCTCTGAAGATGAACCAGTCTTTGACTTCACTTTCTCCTCAGATCATTTCATTTTCGGGTCTCAAACTTCAGTCCGAAGCAGGAATGTGTGTGAATCTCTCTCAACCCGTCTCATGTTCCTCCTCATTTTTCTCCCTTTCCTCTCCGCCCTCCTCCCTCCCTTCCTCCACTCCCTCCCCATCTCTCCATCCTCTCCCTTTCTCTCTCTCTGTCTCTCTGTGGTTCGAATTAGACAATGAAAACAATGAATTTGGTGTCTGTTTCTTTTTCTCTCTGTGTCTCGCCCTCCCCCACTTTCTTTCTCTTCATCTTGCTCGCCCTCTCTCTCCCTCATAGTGACCCTGTGTCATACTCTCTCGCCCATGCCAGCAACCCCCCACTTCTCTCTCTCTCTTTTTTTATCTCTTTTGTGTTTGTCTTCTGTCTGTTTTTTAGTTTTTCACCCTCTGCTCAGATATCACTCTCGATTTCATCCCCCTTTCTCTCTCTCTCTCTCTCTCTGTCCCCATACTCTTTCTCTGTTGCTCTATCTTTATTTCTCACTCTCTCTTTCTGTCTTTCTATGTGATTTCATGCTCCAGCTGCTCTATTATCTGTCTGTCTGAGGTTGTGTTAACATCAACAATACTGCTACACATACACTGATGGACAGATAGATGGACAGGCAGATAGATAGTCGGATAGACATTCAGCAGGGTGGATCCTTGTTGAAACTCTTTTTCTTATTTGTTCCTTTTCTTTTTTCTCTTACTGTTGGTTTATTTGCCACAGCTGTAACGTGTTAAACAGAAGCCGAACTTGATACAAAACGTCTGAGTTTGAACAGAAACACAAGTTTAGTTGGAGCTTTTGAGGTACAACGCAAAATATCTCAATTTTAAAAGTATCTTTAGCAGCAGCCCTGTGGGATGTTGGTTCAGTTTGTTTTTGTTCTGTCGGATTTAGATGTCCGTTCAAGCTCAACATGAGTTTAAACCACTTAAATTTATAAATTTTTATAACGTGTATATATATTTTAGGGAACTAATATAAACAGATAAAGAAGTGTCTTGATAAGGAGCCCTGAGGAACACCGTTTTAAACGAGTCACAGATGTTATGCACGACTACAAAATCTCCTTCCTCAGCTACAACATCTTTACTTTTTCTTTTCTTTGTTCAAAAAGTCAACTTTAAACATATATTTTGAGGGAAAACTAATATATACAGACAACAATATAACATAGCAATTTCAACTTGTATTTAAAGAGGAATAATCCCTGAGGAACACCATTGTAAACAAGTGATTGGCATTAGCCTAAACAGTTTTTCTCCAAAAAGTCAACTTTAAACATATATTTTGAGAGAAAACTAATATATACAATTAAAGAAGTGTCTTGATAAGGAGCCCTGAGGAACACCCTTTTTAAACAAGCCATGGACACTATACTAAACTGTTTGCTCCTCCAAAAAGTCAACTTTAATGTGTTGTAAGTTCTGTTTAAGAGATGTTTAAGTTGTTGTTAACAGTTTCAATTTGTACTTACAGAGGAACACTGAGGGGCAAATAAAATATTCCTCAATTAACAAGTATCTTGATCAGGATCCCTGAGGAACACCAGTTTAAACTCCAAAAAGTCACCTTTAATGTGCTTTTAAATTGTGTTTTGGTTTAGTTTAAGCTTCGATTGAACAGATTCATGTTGAATTTAACAAGAAATCTTGAGGAAATATAGACTTTACCTAATTTAACCCCCTAGTTTTAACCCCAAAAAACAAAAGCTAAGCCTCAAGTTTAAATTGTTAAAGCTCTGCGTTTGAACATGCTTTCGAAATTACTTGAATGTCTTGAACATTAATTCACAAACTATGTTTCCGAAACTAGATTTTTCTTTTTGATTGCATATTTCCTGGATGAGGAGTTGATTCTCAAACTCTGGCCCGTGACTCTATTTTTTTGGAGGGTCCTAAAGTGACGTGAGTATTTTCTTTAGCCTCGGTCACAGGGTAAGACTAAATGTGATCATGAAAATAATCCTGATATAGTCTCTCCAAACCCAACAAGAATTTTATTTTGTCGAAAATATTTGTTGAGTTCATTTTTACTTTACTACTTTTATTGTCTTTGGACTTTTATTTTAAACTTGTCGCTAAAATATCACCCAACACAAACAAGACAAGCCGCCTCCTGCAAGAGAAACTCCAAGAAACTCCCATTGGACATCATTTGTTGTTTTTACGTGCCATGACCGGCAAACTGAAGGAAAGGAGTTGAGTAAATCAAGAAAACAAATCAGTTATTTTTTAATCAGGGTGTGGCGTTCCTCCAGCCTTGTTTTGAAGTCCCAGATTTTTGTGGAACGACGATGTTATCGTGGCACTTTCGACCTTTGACCTTCTGGAAGAAAGCAAGAGAAAGTAGACCTATGATGGGATCTTTGTTTTCTTTCATCGCATGTTTTCTGTCTTTGTGTTCGTTGTGTATATTTTATTCTGCAAGTCTTTTCTCTCTCATCCTCTCCTCCTGTTTCTCCACAATGGATGGACAGGGGAGAAATGTCTTCTTCTTTCCCTCCTCCTCCCTCGTTCATTAATCACTCCCTCCCACTGTTCACTCTTTCTCTCCCTCGTCTCACATGTTTCTCTTGCCTGTCAAACGTCTCTGTCTTCTCCCCCTTCTTACTGCAGTATCCCTCCTTTTCTTTCATACTTTCTTCATTTGCTTTGCCTCCTTCTACCCTCTCTTTCCTTCCCTTCGTAGCCTCCTTGCTTTTATCTCCTTATCATTCATTCTCTCTCTCGTGTGTGTGTGTGAGAGAGACAAATCTTTCCACTGTTGTTGTTGTTTGGATTCTTTCAGGATTTGTCAATTCTCAGCCATGTTTGTAGTTTTTGGAGCACGGCTTTTTTTTTGTTGTTGTTGTTAATGTGTCGGTATGTTAAGACAGAAGGAATGTGTGTGTGTGTGTGTGAACATCTATAACACTAACACGACTTTTATACTTGTGTGTTTATCTAATTGTAAAAGATTCCAGCTTGTGTGTGTGTGTGTTTTGTGTGCACGTGTGAGCATTCAAACATCTGTAACACTTCCAAAAAAATAAATTGTGTATGTGAGAGAGAGAGTGTGTGTGTGTGTGTGTGTGTGTGTGAACTGCTCTTTTAAGTCAAACACACAGAGCTTAAAAGCAGCATTTCCTGCCTCGGAGGATGAAAGCTGCATGATTATTTGTCCTGTGTGTGTCTGTGTGTGTGTGTGTGGGTGTGTGTGTGTGTGACCCACTTGAGGCCAACAAATACCACAGGCCTCGCTGTTCGTGTGAACTCTTTCTTGATCTTGTCTTGTGTGTAAGTGTGTGTGTGTTTGTGTATATTTGTAGAAAAAGTGGGAGAGAACATGTGGGCCTGAATGTACCTCTGTGTGTGTGTGTGTGTGTGTGTGTGTGTATGTTTTCCTAATGGGATGATTGTAGGTTAGTCGTAGAGGGTTTATACCAGCCGAGTGTGTGTGTGTGTGTGTGTGCTTTGTTTGGGGTGACCTACAAAAGCCACATTCTTCTACACTCCCTCAGCTCACGGTTAGCTTCATGCTATAGGCTACATATATCATTTCCAGCCTATTGTGTTAAATAAATAAAAAATTGAAAAAAAGAAATCTTTGTAACTATCAGACATTTTGGGACAGAGTGGGAGGAAATGACAGACAAAAGACGCCTGTGGATTGTAATCCAAGGTCAAGCTCAGCACGGCACTGAATGTACCAAAACAACGTCTTTAAACGGAAACGGTTTGTGCTTTAAACATCCTGTTGCTTTAATTATGAGATTTTTTTTTCTCTTTCTGCTGTGATGTGTGTTTTTTTTCTGTTTTTAGTGTTTTTAACGAATGCACCTGCTCAAGTGTGTTTTTATTTAGATTTTTTCATGTTTATCTTTAATATGATACTAACAATCTAATAAATGGGAGTGTAGATGCGACACTGCGTAGAAATATGGACAGCTGTTCATGTGTATTTGTTATTATTATATTACTTATGATCAAAAACAGCCAAACATCAAGCGAGGTCAACAACGCAAGCATACAGCATGTCCGCCAAACGCCCTCTTTCGGTCTTGCCTCTGTCATTATGTCCAGAGAGGCTGCTGAGCTCGTTACATTGGCCGCCCGGAGCTCCGTTCTGGCACGACACCGTCTCCGCTCCCCACCCCAAGTATAATTCGAATACTAATACGGACGATTTATGCTGCGCTCCTACTCTACTCTCTATTTTATTCCACATTTTTCACAGCGTAGATGCAGGTTGGGCTGCAACTAACTTAACTTAAATGATTTATAAAATGTTAGAAGATAGTGAAAGTCCAAAAGAGTCCTCATAGTCCGAGTTCATGTCTTTAAATGTCTTTATTGCCAGTCCAAAACACAAAGATATTCAGTTTAATATGACATAAAACTGAGAAAAAAGAGATGGCTCCAGAAGTGAGTCAGTCTCCATAAGTCCCCATGTTAAAATGTCCAACTTCACAGCAGAAATAAACATGTTTACAGCCTGGTACAAAAAACAGTTTTGGTCTCTGTAGCTAATTTCCCCGTTCATGACAACTGTACTGAGGGTGAATTTATATACAACTCACCTGTTCAGATTATATTAAGGCTTAAAGTTATGCAGAATTAACAGCGTGGCCGCTTTGATTGACAGGTAGGTGCCATTACAGGTGGCTTGTTTGAGCAACCAGGTGTCATTCAGCTTGCCGACACTCCAGGATCTAGATACGGCGTCCATGTTTTATACTGCCTATGATCTGGAGCTCGTACTGGCAGCTTAAGTGTTTGTTCGACCGGTAAAACTTTAATCATGCATTGTCAGGTAATTTGTTGGTGAGGACCTTTGACCATCGGCACCACGGCTTTATCTATGCAAGATTTTGCTGCAGTCCACAGCCACAGTTTTAATTAGAAATCTCTCGACTGGTCGCAAAGTAACTGAGTCATATCTCTAAGGGAGGTGTAGTTGCTGAATTCCTGAAAATAATATTTGTACCTTCCTGCATAACAAGATATTAAAAGTCATATTCAGCACGGAGAATATGAACATCACACATCGGGTCTCTGCTTACTTCGAAGTCTCAGGTTCAGGTTTGACATCTGATGTGTGTTCGTCAAGCATATGAGCAGTGGAGACGACGTGCTGCTGACTGTCCGCCTCAGCGCGTGTCAGCATCTGTCTGCGTTTTTCCTGGAAATCTGAGTCATGGTGATCAGAGGCCGTCGTTTTAATTCGCAGCAAACCTTCAGATTCTCTGCGGTGAAATCATCCCAAATATTCAAGCTCACAGTGTGACATCACCGTCGCCATCATCATAATCATCATCATTAAATGGGCAGCAGGCCTCTTCATGTTTGTAACTCAACACAGATTCAGATCTTTTACTTAAAAGTAGCGGTACAAACATTGCAAGTAAAGATCCTGCATTCATATGTAAGTACACGTGTGTGTGTGTGTGTGTGTGTGTGTTTGTACTGGAAACATCAATAGTAAAAGTACGTGTTATGCAGACAAATGCACGCTGTGATTGCTTCATGTTAAATTATTAGATTGGTATTAAATTTACGTAACGTTTTACTGTTGCTTCTTGTCATGTTTGAGCTAATTTAATTACAGTTAGTTAATTTTATTGACACAAATAATTAAAAAACATAACATTTGGGTCCAAACAATAGACAACAAAAACCCATGAACCCCCCCTCACACACACACACACACACAAAAAAGACATTCACTGTTTCATATTTTCTAAGTCAGTCATATATTTTCTGTTCAAATCTGCAAAGAAACAAGGAACCAAAGCTGTTACATAAATTTAAAAAGTACAATGTTTCCCTGTGGAGTTGAAGTACTCGAGTACTCAAAGTACAAGTAAGTCTCTAGTACTGAAGTACAGTATTTGTATGTCTACTCAGTTACTTTGTTTATTTTAAATTAGATCTAAAACTTTATCAAAAGTTCCAAAGTGCTTCTTGATAATTAAAGTGAAAGTAAAAAAAAGTTCCTCCTGATGATGTTACAATGGGGAGTTTGTGATGACTCCAGAGCAACCCCAAATATCAACGGCACAACAATTACCACAAGAAATACAGCGCTGACGGCTTCATTTGCATAGCCATTTACCGCACGTTGTAAAATAAAAAAGAACAAAACAGGAAAATTATCAGTCAGCTGTAATTAATAGAAGACTAATGCTGACTCCATTAAAGTCCGGAGCTGGTTAAGGCTGACTCGGCACAATCCAGGGAGCACATTGGACTCCCTGAAAACAGATTAACTAGACTACGACAGCATAATGAGGGCAATAACAGGCCAGTTTATTAAAAAACAAAAGTTTGTTTTGTGTGACTGGTGTCTGTGAAATCCAACCGTCTGCTTCCAGGAAAGAGAATGACTGTCACAGACACTGAGAGGCGATGTGTCACCCCCAAGCCTGATATTTACTGAAAAAACCGGTGAACTCATAGGCAGAAGTTTCTTTCTATTCACAGCTGAGTCAGATATGAAGCCAGAGAAACAGTTTATTCATCTATGGATACACTTACAAAGAATGAGAGTTCATTGACTGCAAAGGTGATTATGGTGGTTTGAGCTAAATGCTATCATTGTGCTAACATGCTCACAATGATGTGAATGCTGTGTCTGTAATTTCGGCGCGTTAGTGTTCTTTCAATTCAAGTACAGCCATTGTAAACTTACTGCCTGCATTTAAGTACACTACTGACAATGTGAACACACCTATGTACTCAAAATATCAAGTTTGAGTGTGGAAGTTGAGACACAGTGTATCCATGGTGTAGCTTGGGGTGAGGAGGGATGGCATGTACTGGACACATTTCAATCTTGACCTTATGATGGCGCCAAAGGAAAGGTCAGAGGGTCACTTAAGTTACCGTCATCTTGACGGGGGAAACGTGGCCGTCTGGACCAAATTTTACGACAATCCATCCAATGTTTGACGATGTTTCACTCAAAATGGATCGCTGTGACAGTGGTCAAGGTTCAGGAACAATCGTAGTCACAGTTAAAAGAAACCAATGCAGATGAACATTGGTCTGTAATAGTTTTGACGGTTTGTTGACCCACCTATCCAATCAGAGGGCTTCATTTCTTGAACATAAGCATATGATCTTGGCTGATAACGATTGTGTCTTTCTAAGAACTAGAATTGACTATGGTTGACTTAATTTTGGAACTTTTTGGATAACAAAATTATCAAAACCAATGTGGTACCATATGGCATCGGCAACAACGGTCACCAGTCGTAGCAATTGAGTGGAAGTATTTTTATAATTTTTGAGGATTCAACCAAAATTACTGCAGAAGTGAACAATAAATCAATCATTAACCTGCTGAGCAGATCCTGACAGGCATCTTGTTATTTCAGTAGGAGGTGGAAACTCCTCAATGAAAGGAAAAGATCGTCTCTGGTGTGTTGGTGTCCAGATTTGTCATGCTTCCACTTTTGTTTCAGTATGTCGACATTATTTATCACCACTATTTGTTATATTACTCAGATACTATTGCATAATTTGAGCAGAAAAGCACCTGCACGCATTGACATTGATTTGGTAACGCAGGTCTATGTCTAAACATACGACCACACCGTTGCAGCTGTCCTTGATGTGCAAAAACTGTTTGAACGGACAGTGCTGTGTGTAAAGTAGCCAACATACCTCTTCATTTCCTTCCCTTTTAGAGCTCACACCATCATGCTTCAGCACACCTTGTGTCCTTTAATGCAAAATGACAACGCTCCTGGTTTGGAGACCTGCTGAAATCCCCTGATGGCAGAATCTGTGTCATTTTGTATTAAATAGATTGTGTTTTGGAGCATAATGTTCTAGGGTGGCCCCTGAAATGAGGCATTGCATCACTCCGAGCTAATATATACCCACTGCAACGTTTCATTTGACTCGTGTTTGACTCCAGTTTTGTTTCTTTTCATCTACCGACACTAAACCTGAAGGTAGATCATTAAAGCAGTCTTTTCGGTCACAGAAGGGATGCGTTGAAATAAATAGAACAAGAACCTTAAACAGTGCTTGAATGTGACACTAAGATGTGACACAGCATTTCTAATTTCTTTAGACAGGTTGTACTACTACAAATACAGAGCGGTCAGTTGAAAGAGAACCCCAGAGCTGACTGCAACTCCTTCGCCTCTCCTTCCTAGCCTGTAGGAGAAACAGCGGTGGCGTGAAGTATTGAAAACTGCAGTGTACCGAAATATCTCGTCAGACTCATAATCTTGTCCCAACAAACTTTTTGGATTGGAAAGTTCCTGATTTAAACCGAAATTTTGCCAATTTTATTGGGCAGTACGTCATCCTGTTTAGCATGTAGCAGCAACTAGCGGTGCCAGTGCCTAGTGGCAACCCCCTCGCCTCATCCTTCCCTTTCATATGTAAAGGAGGAAAGAAACGGTGGCAACGAAGCTCGCAAAAGGAGCCAGTGTTTGGTTGGTCCATTCGGGGCTACTGTAGAAACATGGTGGTTCAACATGGTAGACACTGTGGAAGACGACCTGTGGTGTCTGTGGTGTGTATATAAAAGACTCTAAGGTAAGAAAAACACAACGATTCTTATGTTCAAGTACTGAAAACACTGGACCGTTTTCTTCAGTATCAGAGTAATCCAGTGGTACTTGTACATGCAATGGTGCTTTTGTTAGCTCATTCAGCATACTTTCAATGGTGCCAATTAGCTAAAAATGTAAACAAGTACAGCTTCAAGCCCATAGCATGACTCACTAAATGCATGACAACATTATGTTTCTTGCTTACATCTGCCAGAGCCCCCAAATTATGGAGCCTGTGTTTTATATTGATGTCCAAGGAGTGGCTTACATAAACAAAGATTTATGTGAACATTTCTAATTCATTAAATGTCCTAAAAAAGACGACTGGGGAAAAGGACTCACAGGAGAAAATTGTGATTTGTCCACAGATAAACAGACGGCGGTTGAAGTTGTACTTTGAAATGTTAGCATGACCCGACAACAATGGTAATAATGAAGCAACTCACCTTCTCCCTCTTCCCATTGACTAACTGATAACAGAGTTAACAGCCTTATAAAGTGATACGGTTTGTGCGTAATCAAATACCATCGGCAGCATTATAAAGTCTGACACTGTTAAAGCTGCAGACTGGGCTCGCTCTCGCCTTCCTCTGACAGGCCTCGTTTGGATCGCATTGGATTAAAATCAAACAGGTTGTGCGAAACAAGCAGCAGTAAAGAACACAGTGAGATGTTTGTGCATCCAGGAGAAGGTAGAAATACAGTACAGTCATACACTTTTCTTTTAAAATTAACCAATTGAACAATATGACCATAATATCTCCACTGGAGAACGTTGATCAATAAGAGCGGTTCAATAATTGCTTCAGCAGCTGCTGTTTGTGGCTTTACTTTCTGTTTCGAACCCCCACCAACCTCCGGCTGCTCACTAACAACAACAACACAGCTGAATATTTAACCTACGAAGATGAAAAGTCCCTGTTCTCATGCCAAAAAAACCAAATGACAAAGCAGTTTTATTGTTTCCAGTAGTTAGCACGATGATATATTGCCTCCTCGCTGGACGTTTCTCCTGGATCTCTGCTCTAATTAGCCAGATTACTTCTCCCTCTGTTGAGGAAATGTGATTGTATTGTTTGTGTCATCTACAAGCCACCGTAGCTTGAGGGGATATTACAGTACTTGTCATCTGGTCCCCATCAGAGGTCGATAAAGGTCACAGCCGACTGACGGCACTTGATATTTCGTAATAACCTTTATCAAATGAGGTTTTGGCAGTTGCTCTGTTTAGTTAGTAAGTTGGAGGATAGATATAAACTGAGAAAACGCTGCAAACTTCATTTGCAAACAAACTTACCGTATTGTCATGTTTCCATCATGTTTTTTTTACGTAGTCTTCCACCATCTCAGGTTTGACTGCTGCTCATTTACTGTGATTACGTCGTGTCGCTCACCCTCTTCTTCTAGATTAATGGCACCAGACTGGAAAATGAGCGTTGCCAGCTTTCTCGAACTTTGTGCTACATTTGGTTGGACGTAAAGCAGGATTGAAAATGTAATGTAGACTAGCCAGAAAGTTGGCATCCAGAAGGTGAAGATCTATCTCAAAAAGATAGATCTTGGTGCTACGTTTTTATTAGGGGTGTAATGTTACCGTTCAGTCACTACCCAACGCTCCTGACCATAGATGAGGGTTGTAGATGGACTGGAAGATCAAGTCTTTCAGCTCAACAGACACCGCACCAACCCGCCGGTCCATCTCACGCTCCATTTTCCCATCATTCATGAACAAGACCTCGAGATACTTGAACTCTTGAAACGTCACTTACTCCTTGTGAGTATCAAAATGTTCGATTTATATCTACTCACACCTGCGGTTTCACCCGGGAACGTTTTGGCAGTGCAGTGAGTTGTTGTGTATCAGCTGTAGCATGCCTGGTTAGTCGAGCTCATGCCTCACTGCTCCACGAGAGCATTCCAGTTTAACGTTGGTTTCAGTAAAGATGGATAATGATTAGTGTGCTGACATTGATCAACTTAAGTTAGGCATCCTAGACTTCAGTCACTTCACGTCATTTCCGGCTGCAGCATTCAGCGTTCAGGCAGCAACCAGTTCCAGGTGAGGCGATCACATAGAAATGTTTGTGATATGGTTAAGGAGATAGTGTTTACGGTGCTTTTATTATTTTTCCAATTTTGCCAGACCCAGAAATCAATGAATGAATCTAAAGTGCCTAAGGACTGACATTTGTTTTATGAATTTGGTGTAGTTTAAAGTTGAATGAAACAGTGATGTTAGGTGATCTTGTTGAGTGTCTATGAGAGGCCCAAACTCTCAGAGAATACAAGATTTAAGTTGCTTCACGAGTGCATATTAGTCAGTCCAATGTGCTGCTCTGTACAAACAAACAAAAGTCTTACAATGGAGCATTGCCGACCACCATATTTCCCCAACGAACAGGATCAAAATTGCAACCCTCTGCATCATAACCTGCCACCTTACGTTAAAGAGGACATTGGAAGTGTTTTCACAAGATGAGTAGTACTCCACATGACACGTAAACTGTTACTCACGTAAAAGTATCTTTGTAAAGTGAGTTTGTTTGGACAGAAGACAACATAATAAGCTCGACACAGCGGTTAGGTATCAGTCTAGTCGCCACTAAATCCTAGACAAAAGATTCAAATCAGTAATTTACTGATTTAAAAAAATAAGTAAACAAGATTATAATTCTGATCGGCTGTTTCGGTACTCTGCTGTTTTTCAATACTTTCGGTCCAGGAAAGTGTTGAGGTTCGATATTCAGCCCTATAATCCTCAAATTAGCCTCATCAACATTGAAAAACTGAAAGGTTTTCCTTCGAAGTGGCTTTCTTGTCTTTAATTTAGTCTTTAAAATCAGCTTATTTGGACAGAACGCTCAAACACAATGACATTATATGCTCGACACAACGGCTAGGTATCAATCTAGTTGCCACTAAATACCACACACTGAACCTTTGAGAAGATGTCATGCTTACACAATAATATTTAGATTCAAATCAGTAACTTACTGATGCAAAAAATTAGTAAACAAGATTATTAATCTGACCAGATGTTTTGTCACTCTGCTGCTTTCAATACTTTCAGGCTAGAAAGGTGTCGAGGTTCGATATTCAGCCCTATAATCATCAAAATTATCGTCCACTAAAAGTCGACAAAGCAAAACAAGACGTATTCAGAGCAACTCTTATAATTTATGATGAGGCTCTGAACCTTTCCCTGCTTCACTGAATCTTCTAAATAAACTCCAAATGTTCCGGTTCTGCAGATAAGCCACCGTCTTTCTGTGATTATCGATGGAAACTGTGACTTCTTGTTTCCTGGCTCGAGTGTTCTCTGAAAGACGTCCAACTCTGAAACTCTCTACTTAAAGTCACTTTGTCACCATAAAGCAGTTTAATGTTTCTGACTGTGTATCAGCTGTTATAAGCGAGAGGGGGGGGTTAAAAAAAAAAAAAGGGGAATTAAAATGGTTTAAACAGCCGCAGCCTGAGAACGAGGACGTTAATAAAGTTGATATGTTAGTTCATCACTGTAAAACTTTACAACTCTTTGAATGTTTATCATTTTTTATAATAACCAGCTCTGTGTGTGTGTGTGTGTGTCTGTGTGTGTGTGTGTGTGTGTGTTTTATTACATTACTGTTATCACTTTAATATAGCTGTGAGTGTGTGTGTGAGTGAGTGTGTGTGTGTGTTCCTTTACATGGGCAAGCTGACCTACCAAGAGGGTGTAATAGAATAAAAGCTCATCTGCGTGTGTGTGTGTGTGTGTGAATCTGCAATAATAATATATTCTGGGAGATTCAATGTGTGTGTTTATGAAAGGAAAGAGCTGTGTGTGTATCTGAGTGTGTGTGTCCACTGTGACCCAGTGTAAACTAATATTGATTCAGCTGTTGGTGTTATACACTAGTCATAAAACTGGACTTAGTGTAGGATCCAGGCTTACCTTCTGACTCTGTGTGTGTGTGTGTGTGTTGTACTAAGATTGTCTTTTGTGTTTGTAGTACTGTCTGTGTGTGTGTGTGGGTGTATTGGCTTGGATTTAGACCATGTGCGGTTAAATTTTAAAAACCCATTTTACGTGTCAAACAGGGTTTTGTTCACACTAAACGTTTCACGCTGAAAATCGATTTAAAAGAAAAAAAAATCCACGGTTGAACTTGTTGGCAAAGAACGGTGCGTCACCGCCACCATCTGGTGAGTCGTGTGATTGGATGATTAAATGTGGATGTAGTATGGAGGAAGGACAAATAGGGGAGTTCGTGATCACAGTGAAGGTATGACCAAGCGGCAATCTCCGTACCAAAAACTGCAGTTCCTCAAACGTCCACTTGAGGCTGCCTCCAGAAGTGAGTCAGTCTCCATAAGTCCCCATGTTAAAATGTCCAACTTCACAGCAGAAATAAACATGTTTACAGCCTGGTACAAAAAACAGTTTTGGTCTGTACTGAGGGTGAATTTTCTATACAACTCACCTGTTCAGATTATATTAAGGCTTAAAGTTATGCAGGATTAAGAGCGTAGACGCTTGGTGCCGTTACAGATGGCTTGTTTGAGCAACCAGGGTTCATTCAGTCCGCCTCAGGTCTGTCGATGACCTTCGTCAGCAGTGTCAGGACTGCCAAGACGGCGGTGACCAGAGCCACCACACTGAGCTTCAAACCTGTGGGGTCACATCACGAATAAGACATCCATGTTTTATACAGTCTATGGTTGTGACTGGAGAAACGCGGTTTATTAACCATTGTCTTGTTAATTTAACCTGACAAATTTCATTCAACTGCACCAATTAAACATGAGTAACAGTCATTTACTTGGTGTTACGTGCAAGAAATATTAAGTACTGACTTGTTTTGTGGTTGATTTTATCCAACTGTTCATCCCACGGCTGTTTCTTTTCAAAAGAATCAACGTGAAACGTCATTCTCTGCTTGGACTCGGTCCAACGAGGTCTGGGTTGACTTGCTCCCAACGCCTCCAAAGTCTTCGTCTTGGGCAAAGACATTAAGCAGGTTGAATAAAGCGTATGCGTGACGTCAACTGTTGGCAGTCCTGCTTCTTCCACCTCCAGGCTAAGCTAAAAATGGGCTGATTGAAGCCTGGGCGCTCAGATAAGCCACCTGTAATGGCAGCCACCTGCCAATCAAAGAGGCCACGCTCAGTCAGTACACTGTTCTTGGTCTTGACTACAACACTAGCTAGCAGCTACATACAGTCTGTGGTGGTGAAGTCGGACGTGGTGTATTTGACAGAGTTGGCAGCTCAGCGTTCAAAATAACGGCCATTTTTAGCCAAGATGGCGGCAGCTAGAGCCACCACACCATCTTCACAACAGCCCTACGGTTGACGTAACAGATACGCCGTCCATTCTTTATATACCGTCAGTGGTGTTGTTACAGGTGGCTTGTTTGAACAACCGGGCTTCGTTCCACGTCTTTGTCTCTTCAGATACGTCGTCCGTGTTTTTATACGGTCTACGGTTGAGACCAAAATCAGAGCTTTATTTATTAATCTTTGCAGACGGAGAGCTGCATTTGTGATCTCACACCGAAAACTTGATGATTTCCGTACGAGATAAAACTCTTTGTGATGATGTGCGATGATTTATCCTCAGCGGGGACGCTTAGCTGCTTTAAGGGTGTAAAGAAAGTGTGCCGGTTTGTCTTTTGGTGTCCTTGTGTATTTGTTTGTGCTCAAGATAAAGATTCAACGTGTGTTTGTGTGTGTGTGTGTGTGTGTGTGTCTACATGTGTGATGTATGGCCACGGTGAGTAATACTGCATGTGTCATTCTGAGTCCCCAGAGTTTTCTTCTTCTCTTCTTCCTCTCTCTCCTCATGTCCTTCCTCGCTCGCTCTCTCCCATCTGTCTTCTCTCTCTCTTTCTTTATTTCTTCATCTCTCTCTTTTTTTCTGTGACATTCCTGTCCGGCGCTGAGGGTGTCATCCTAGTTTTCTGCTGACTCGGTGCTTCACGGACACACAAACACACACACACACACACACACACACACACACACACACTCCAGCTGTTGAGAGCGGGGGCGTTTATTGGATTGTCTGTGTCCTCTATTTGGATAAGGAGAAAGGAAAGAGGGAGCGCAAAGGGAAAAGGAGAGAGGGAGAAGGAGGGAGTAAAGGAGGACGAGGAGTGACAAGAGAGAGGACAGAGATGAAGAATCAAAGGACGCTGCATAGATAAAGAAAGAGAAGAAGAAGAACGGGCGCTGGAGGAGTGAAAAACATGTAAAGAAGTGATTAACGACCGATAATATTACTTATATATATATATTAATATTTTATATAAATACACTAAAATCAATATAATAAACATGTTAATATTGTTTTTATGTTGTAGTTTCAGTCGTATCAATAAAATATTGGTTGTGATTTTAAGTACAATTAATGCATAATTTCATTTTTTTAGCATTAAATGACTTTTATTTTGAAATTTAATTGTGAGTAAATACGTTTCATACATATATTTTCATATTTATTTGTCATTTTTAAAGAACTATCTGTTTATTTGAGTCTGTGTCGTGATCATATGTGGAAAAAATACAAAATATATAGCTTAATTATCAGTTTACAGGCGTGATTTATGGTTTATGTCACCTTTTTTTGACGCGTATGTGCACACATGGAAGACATTTCACATAAATACAGCTAAAAACAAGGAGCTCGACAGGTAAACACTAAAGTACTACGTATAAATATGTAGATCTGTGTATATAAATAACATTCGTAGACTGAATGAGACGATGCTTGACCAGACTTGTGCACAGTAGCACAGTTTTAGAGCATTGATGTGCAACGGGACAGCAAATATAGTAAATACAGCCATAACGGTGCTGAAATATATTTTGTCATTTATGTCTCAGTGTTTTACAGTTTAATGACAGCTGAGAGACGAAGGACATGATCTGAATTATGACGAACTCAAACGTACGCGGATGTTCGCGTTTGTTCGAGTGGTTAAACTCACTGAAAGACAGAAATTGTATTTGTACTGATGTTTTTGATTGGCTGTACGTCCATCCAGGTGTGTCCAGGTGCATTGTGGTCTGAGATTAATTCACATTAATCTGCATTAATCTGACGTTGGCGACAACTTTAAAATGACCAATTACCCCTACTGAATTATTTGCTTTTTCTCAACTTAATATAGTTTGAAAGATCTAATTAAAATACTTTCATTAATTAAACTATTCCATTAAAGATAATCAAAAAAAATCTAATCTCTCTTTTGCAACAACGTGAAGTGATTTCACTACTTTCCTTACAAAGTGAATTTGGACTGAACAAATGTACATAAAATATATTAAACTGCGTCTTTTTACTGAGCAAATCTGCGTAAAAATGTGCTTTAGGTCGGCTAAAATTGATAAAATACAAGACCTTTCCGTCAAAATATGTTTTGTAAAATAAATTAGTATATAAAGCCGAGACCTTAGACGACATATAACGGTACCCACGTGAGTAATTACCCCAACTTAATTATTTGCTTTCTCTCAACTCAACTTTGAAAGATCAAATTAATCAATTAAAGATAGCAGCTGTGCCAACAAATATACATAAAATATATTAAATTGAAAAGAAAATCTGCACTCAGATGCTGTTATTAGGACCAAACTTAAAGATAATTTCTTGGAGGACGACCCACGTGAACCTGACCGGACTGAATACATGTTGACCTTTTTAATTAAGAAAACACACGCAGGCTGGTTTGAACCTTTAGTGGTGGTCTGTGTTCCTTTAAGCGAGGCTAGGAGGCTAAAGATGGACTGCAGAGACCTGAGACAGCAAAGAAAGAGAGAGAGAGAGAGAGAGAGAGAGAGACAGAAAGACAGGCGGAGAAATGAAGAGAGGCGAAGATAAAAGATGGCATAGGTAGGAAGAGAGAGAGAGAGAGCAGATGCTCTAAAAGAACAATGGAGGAAGAGAAGAGAGAGACATAAATGATGGCCGGTGAAAGAGAGAGAGTAAAATGAAGGGAGAGGGAGAGATGAGAGATGACAGGCGTGGGAGGCAGCGGGCGAACGAGGGAGAGAGACATAGAAAAAGAGAGAGAGAGAGAGAGACGAGGGGGGTGAGAAAGAGAGATAAAAGATGTTAGGTGGTGGAAAGAGCAGCCGAGGAGAGAGAGAGAGAGAGAGAGAGGGAGGGGTGTGAAAAAGAGAGAGAGTGTAAGTGTGTGTGAGAAAAGAGAGAGATGACAGGACGATGAAGAAGAGGAGGAGGAGGAGGAGGAGGAGGAGAAGAGGTGAGCGTCCTTGCACTGTCAGGGGCGATCGATGGCACATCATTTACATTACACTGACTTAACTGCAGAGAGAGAGAGAGAGAGAGAGAGAGAGAGGGGGAGATGGAGAGGGGAGGAAGAGATTGATAGAGAGAGGGGAGAGAGAGAGAGGGAGGAAAGGACAGGTAAAAAAGGAGAAGAGGGAGGATGGACGGAGGTGAAGGATGGAGGATGGAGAGTCGGAGGGGCAGAAAATTAACTGGAGTTGAGAGAAGATGGAGGGATGAAGGAGGAGGGTGGATTGATCTGATGATGGTTGGGGCAACTCTTCTCTTTACTGCCCTCCATTTTTTGTCTCTTGCCTCCCACACTTCACCTCCTCCTCCTCCTCCCCCATTCCTCCCTCATTTATGTGTCACACGTCTCTCCTCATTACTTTCATCCCTCCTTCCTTTGCCGTCTCTTCATCTTTCTTATGTCAACACAGTGAGACACTCTGCAGCTTGCTAACACGCTCACAATAATGCTAACCCCAAAAAAGGCACCGGACACGCGAGCGTTTCAGAAGCGTTTAGCCCGCCGGACTTTGTTTACTTGCTCAGATTTGGTATAATATTTTATTTTGAAAATCCACTGGATTCTCTATGCTGTTTCTGTGTCCTGGCTTCCTGTCAGCTCGAGGTGCTCTGTGTGTAAATCGACGCGGGCTGCTCGCGGCGTCCGTCAAAGATAGAACAGCCGCGTTGATTTCAATGCGGAGATTCGGGGGTGCGAAATAGAGCGCAAACGTTAGCATGCAAACTTGCCAACAATAATGCTGACTCCGTAGCATTTAGCAGGTTACATGGTTACCATCTTAGATTAGCATGTTAGCATCTTCATCTTTATGTTTCTCCTGAGTAAAGATCAACACAGCGGGCCACTCTTAGCTGCTTGCTAACTAGCAATAGTAATCTACCCTTATCCTTTTTGCGCTAAGTGCGAACATCATCTAATAGCATGCTTACAGTAATGCTAACGCAATGGCGTTTAGCAGGTGTGACGTTTATCATGTTCACCATCTTAGTTTAGCATGTTAGCAATGCTACTAGCCTACTAGCCTGTTTCCACTGTAATGACACTAAGCTAAACCCTTATGCTTTTGGGCTTTTTGGCATGCTAACCTGCTCACAATAATGCTAACTGTTAGCGTGTAGTAGGTGTGACATTTATCAGCATGTTAGCATGCTAACACTAACTGTTAGCGATGCTACTAGCCTGTTTACCTGCCTACAATGGGACTAAAGTGTTGCTAAGCTAAAGTGTTGCTAAGTGGGCTAAATGCTCACAATAATGCTAATACATTAAGGTGTAGTATGTATCTGTCTATCTATCTATCCCCCATTTTCCCTCCCTCCTCTCCTCCCTCCTTCCCTCCTCCCTTCCCTCCTCCCCTCCCTCCTCTCCTCCCTCCTTCATACCATATGTGACATTCCTTCTCAATGTGGCGCATTGAAAACTTCCTGTTGTTATAGTTTGTTATGGAGCACTTCAAAGAGATGGAGAAAGAAGAGGGGAGGAGGTGGTGGAGGAGGAGAAGGGGGGAGACGGACAGAGAAAGAGAGAGCGTGGAGTCTGTTATAGTTTTACCTCTTAAATGCTAACATGTGAGAGCACCGTGTATGCCTGTATGAATTATCCCTGCCTCTTTATGCGTGTGTGTGTGTGTGTGTGTGTGTGTGTGTGTGTGTGCCCACATGCCTAGGAAGTAAGGTAATGACGCTTAAAGCCATCACACACACACACTCACAGACACACACACTCATGCAGACATGCAGACACACGTTAGCCCATCGACCTGTATAACTTGTCTCGTCAGCGATTGTGTGTCGCTGCCTCGGTGTGTGTGTGTGTGTGTGAGAGAGAGAGAGAGAGAGTGTGCTGTGTTTAATATTTAATAGGCACTGGTTAAAAATGCAGGAGTGTTTTTGTCTCTTGTCCCGTAGCACACCTGTTCCTCTGGAGAGAGAGCGACAGACAGATAGATAGATAGACAGACAGATAGATAGATAGATAGATAGATAGATAGATAGATAGATAGATAGATAGATAGATAGATAGATAGATAGATAGATAGATAGATAGACAGACATTTTAAGATATAGCTATATAGAGATATAAAGATATAGAGATATCGAAAATAGACAGAGGTATATAGATATTTGAGATATATAGAGGATCAGATAGATATAGATATTTGATATATATAAACATAGAGATATTTGAGACATAGATAGTTAAGAGATATAAAGATATAGAGATATCGAAAATAGACAGATATATGGATGTATAGATATTTGAGATATAGATAGATATCGAGATGTAAATACATATATAAAGATAGATATATAGAGATTTGTATATAAAGATAGATATATAGAGATTTGTATATAAAGATATAGATAAAGAGATTTATAGATATTTGAGACATAGATATATATAGATATATAGATAGAGATATAGATTTATAGAGATAGAGATATAGATAGATATCTAGACATTGATAGATATAGATATATATACAGATCGATATATAGATATAGATATTTGAGACATAGATATATATAGATAGAGATATAGATTTATAGATATTTGAGATATAGATAGATGTCTAGACATTGATAGATATAGATGGATGGATGGATGGATGGATGAGATTTAAGACTGTACATCCACAGTGAAAGACAGGAAGTAGGATGTGTACAATAAGCAGAGAATAGATGAATAGATGAAGAGAGCGAGGGATGAAAAGACGAGTGGAGTCATTTCATCTTTTTTCTTCCTTATTATTCTCGCTCTACTTCCCTTATCAATCAATACTTATTATCGGCCACCTCACTCCACCTCCTGTCTATCTCCACTCGTCTTTTCTTTCTTCTTCTTTCCACCTCTGTCAAAAAGAGAGAGAGGAAACACACACACACACACACACACACACACACACACACACACACACACACACACACAATGAAGTCATTCATCTGTCCAATCAAAGAGGCGGAAGCCCAGAGGAAAGTAAACATCCATCTCTCTCTCTCTCTCTCTCTCTCTCTCTCTCTCTCTCTCTCTCTCTCTCTCGTTCTCTCCGTGAGTCCGTGAGCGTCCATGATTATGATGCCCGTGTGTGTGTGTGTGTGTGTGTAGTGTGTGTCAGACATATATCCCATTTCTCTGGTGTCTCTTTAAAAAGAATAGATTGTTCTTCTGCTACAAACAAAGAGTAGAGAGAGAGAGAGAGAGAGAGAGAGAGAGAGAGAGAGAGAGGATGTATGTCTGACACACAATTTATGACGGGCGAGAGATGGAGAGAGAGAGAGAGAGAGAGAGAGAGAGAGGTGGAGTCAGAAAAGGGAGGAAGGGGGAGAGATACAGAAGAGTAAAGGGGAAAGAAAATGAGAGGTAGTAAGACAGGAAGGAAGAATAAAAGAAAAATCTTAAAGAAAGTGAAGAAAAGAGGGGAGAGAGAAGGTGTGAATGAAAGAAAGGTAGAGATACAGGAGGAGTAAAAAAAGAAAGGGGGAGAGAAAGATGAAGAAAGAAGTAATAAAATAAATGTTAAATGAAGTGAAAGGGTGAGAAAAGAGAAGAAGAAAGTGAGAGAATGAATGAAAGGATGGGAGAGAGAGAGAGAGGAAGCATTAAAGAAAGGACAAATACAGAAGAGTGAAAGTGAAGGAAAGAAGGAAGGAAGGAAGGAAGGAAGGGATACAGAGGAGTAAAAGTGAAAGAATAAGAGAATGGTAGAGATACAGGAAGGAAGGATGAAAGAAAAAGAAACAAACAAAGAGAGAGAGAGGAGATGTACACAAGAGAAAGTGAAAGAGGAGGAACGATGCGAGTAATCGATGGCGAGGTTGTGACATCATCATTTGACCTCAACTTGTGGGAGGGCAGGAGATGAAAGAGGGAGTAAAAAGGGGGGAGACGAAGGAGACGGATGGAGACACGGAGAGATAGATTAATGAAAGGAGTGACACTGAAGCAGAAAAAGACGAGTGTGTGTGTGTGTGTGTGTGTGTGTGTGTGTGTGTGTGTGTGTGTGTGTGTGTGTGAGAGCTGAAATTAAAATGAATCAACATCTCGTTGGCGTCGACTGGAGCGAGAGCTGTCTGTAAGTAATTAAAGCAATGAATCCATAATCAATATAAAGAATCTGTTCAAACACTGAACTGTGTTCAAGCTGCAGTTTGCTTCTTTAAATATGTCAAAGTACTTAAAGTAACTAAAGTGAAATAATAATTAAAATTAATATTTTTAATAAGATCACCACATTGTTACTTTTTCACGCAAACACAAAATACGTGACAAAAAAAAAAACATCAGAAAGTTCAAATAACGAATAAATTCAAGTCAAAAAGGGGAAAAATATATTTTAAAAAAGGCAAATCAAACTTTTATTAGATTTTTTATTGATTATAATTAAAATAGTACTAAAAGTAAAAAAATTAGACTGAATATGCACAAAAAAACATAAAAACAAGATAAATTATAAAAAAAAGTAACAAAGATAATAAAAAAATTAAAAGTATGGTAAAAATATAATAAAAATAAATGAATGAAAAGGAGTGAAAATCTAAATTTAAAAAAAAACAAGATGAAATTAACATAAAAAATTAAAGGTAAATTAAATCATAAAAATATGTAATAAAATACATAAAATCATGAAAATTAGTAAAAATCTCAAAAGGAAAAACAGCAAAAAAATAAAATAAAATATAATAATAAATAAAATAAGATAGAAGTGACCTCAAAATTAAAGATGAAGTAGTAAAATATGTAATAATAAAATACATAAAAAAAGAAAATGAGGAAATCTAAAGAGGCAAAAGTAATTAAATTAAATAAAACAATTAATTCAGTGCCAGCTTCAGGCATGCGAGTCACTTTTCTGTGTAAAAATCATAATCAAACATCTCATGGAGGAAAAAGAAGAAACCAAATCCGAGAACAAAGACTGATGATGAAAGATCAAATCAGAAAACCGACGAACGAACGCAAGGCGGAAAAACAAAACAAAACAAAACAAAAAACCACGATAACGAAAAAAAGGAGGAACACACGAGAGCGAGAGGAGATGGAGAGATAAAAGACGGAGAGAGAAAGATGAAAGATTTTAGCTAAAGAGGCTTGACCCCTCGCTCTACCCCTCGTATTGACCGCACCACGCTTTGATAAACTACACTGTGTGTGTGTGTGTGTGTGTGTGTGTGTGACCTCTGCACGTTCAAGCTAAATCAATCTGTCAAACGTGTTAGCGAGTCTGTGCTTATTCACCGCCATGCCTGTTTGTGTGTGTGTGTGTGTGTGTGTGAGTGTGTGTGTGTGACCGACCCTGACCGGCCATCAGAGCCAATGACGGAGTATTGATCAAGGCTCCGTCACCATAGAAACGGCCATTTGGGAGGACAGGCGAGGGTGAGCGTGTGTCAGAGTGGGAAGACTTACTTCAAGGTGGCTCGTCAGATCATCTGTGTGTGTGTGTGTGTGTGTGTGTGTGTGTGTGTGTGTGTGTTGCCATTCCCGGCGTGTATTTTGTGTTTTCGGCCAATTAAAAAGGTCATCATCCAAAAACAAAAAAAAAACAACACAAATACACGTGCAGCAAACATTTCAAACCTGTCGTGTTTCTCATTTTAATTACATCAATAAATCATTACCTCTTTAATTATGGACACATTATTATAATTACTGTAAACAAACACGAGCAGACTGTCGGCCTCGAGCAGCTTCTTCACTCAATCTTCCTTTTTTTTTTTTTTACTAAACTTTACGGCACAAAGCGGGAAAATCTGCTCTTAACTGTCAAATCAGACAGAAACTCGCCGTTACCTTTTAAAAATGTACTGATATTACAAACCAGGGGTGTCAAACTCTTTTTACTTCATCGGCCACATACAACCCACTTTGACCAAATGACCAAATCTGAGCACGTTAACAAAGTCTGGCGGGTGGACCGTTCATTAAACGCTCCCGGGAGGGTTTGAAGTCGCGTGGAGGACGGACCAAAAAAAGTGTTTCGTCCACGATTTGCCCCAGTGGGGTTTTTGTGGGGTTTGAATCTGTTCAATAATTACTGGAGTGAAGCAAAGGGAACCAACAGCAGCGTGTATTTTGGCCTTTTCTGGACATACAGTATACTTGCAAGTCAATTTACTCTGTTGCGATCACGGCGGTGTTACGCCTTACCTGCTTGTAAAACTAACCGATACTCTAAATTGTTCATTCCCTTTGCTCCGTAGTGTTGTTCTTAAACCACTGGCACTGTTGGTGTATGTATCTTCATCTTGTCCTTTTGTAGTTTACTTATCTGTATTTGATTGACTCTTACACGTTTAGCTCCCTGGTATCATTTATCTGTATCCAAAGCGACTTACAAAAAAGGGATACATTCGAGGTACAATGTGACAAGATCGTGTAAGCACAGCAATAAATACTGTGTCAGCTGTAGAGGGGGATAGATTTATCATGACCAGTTGTTGGTAGTGTTGGAGAGGAGGTCCTCTCTGAAGAGCTGGAGGTCTTCAGGAGGTTTTTGAAGGTAGAGAGGGACGCCCCTGATCTGGTAGGAACTGGTAGGACGTTCCACCAACAGGGAACAACAGGCGAGAAAAGTTTGGATTGCCCTGAGCGTACGGGTGGCAGAGCCAGGCGTCGTTCATTGGAGGAGGTAACATATACCTGTATGAGGGTGTTCAAGAACTGGAGACTACTTTGTAGTCAAGTATTAGAGTTTCAAATTTGTGGAGCGGTAGGGTAACGTGTGACCTTTTGGGTTGCTTGAAGACCAGGCGCGCTGCCACATTCTGGATCATCTGGAAAAGGGGCACTTGCAACAGATGAGAAAAATCAAGCCTACAGTGACTTATTCATTCAGTTCTTTTATGCTGGACAACTTCAATATCATCGCCACTATGTGGGCGGTGTGGCCTCATTGCAAGCGACCGGCCGACCACCGTTCGGTGTAGCAGGAATACAGCTGAGGAGTGAGGGGGTTTGTTGGTGAATAGCAATGAGGTGTAGACTGGGTTGGGTCAGCTTTGTTGGCGTTTGTGTCGGCACCCAGAATCTTCACGTCCAGGCTGGTGGGAATCCTCTCAAAGAATGCCAAGTGATTTTACTTTTGGCATATTAAACGACCAATGTGTAAGATTTAATGGGATCTATTGACACAAATGGCATATAAGATCCAAAACTATGTTTTCATGAGTGTTTATTCACCTGAAAATTAGAATTATTGTGTTTATGTTACCTTAGAATGAGTCTTTTATATCTACAGAGGCAGTGGGTCCTCTTGCACGGAGTCCACTATGTTTCTACAGCAGCCCAGAAGGGACACAAACCAAAAACTGTCTGGACTCCGCGTTTTTCACAAGTTTCACGGCCATTATAGTTTCTCCTTCATGCTTGAAACAGGATGGGGAGGTGAGGGTTATTCAATCGGTTGCAATCACACTTGACCTTTTAAATGTTGTCTAAATAGGACGGTCTTGTTGCTTCAAATCTGGTGAAAAACAACAAGTATTTTTGCTTTAGGTGCTTTGGACACCTTTCAGTCTGGACCAAAACGCCTCAGTACTATGAGTCCCGCAACCCGGCATGCCAGATTAAGATCATTTTCAAACCTTTAGTCTGTCTGCTCTGGTCCGAATCAGTAGATAAGTTGGTTAACTCATCATCAGTCAAAGCCACAGAGGGGAACGTTCATGAAAGCGTCTGAAACTGTTGATCTGGCTCATCCGCATCCCAGGGATACAAAGTGAAAGTGCGCCTTGTAGTTGGGTCGGATCACTTTTCAACCACAAACAAACCGCTCCAGAGTTTGTTTGTGTCACCACTTTCCGTCACGGCTCTCTACACGGTCATGGTTCGGTGCCTAAACGAAGCGTACCAAGGAGGTCGGATTGAACCGCAAAAAGTAGGAGGAAGAACTCACTAATCTCGACTGCGAGAGGCGGCGTTTACTCTGCGGGAAATGAAAAGACCTCCGGCGAACGGCTGCACGGCTCGCTCACAGTGTGACTGCTCGCAGGTGAGGAGGGTCACGGAGGGGGTCAAAGGTTGCCGGCTTATCTGTCCTGAGAAGATTTCATACAAAAGTGAAGTGTGTGTGGTTGAAGGAATGAGATCCAAAGGAGGACAAACTGACTTGTTTCTATTTAAAGGTCTGAATACAGTCAAGGTTAAGGGTTAACAAATGAATGTAGGTCAGTGGACTGGCAGCGAGAGAGTGTGTGTGTACGTGTTATATGCAAGAGTGTAACTGTGTGTACTTCTGTATGTGCTTCGACGTCGTGCATCACGTGTGTGTGTGTGTGTGTGCGTGTGTGTGTGTGTGACCTGCTCTTTGTTCCTGTGCTCGGTGCAGTAAGGAGAGTGGACCGTTGACGAGGATTAATGCCCAACATATGGCAACCCTACGGGACACACACACACACACACACTGCAGTCATTACTCTGAACAAAGAACTGTAAGGCTAATGAGAAGGCGATATCATGTGTCCTTTACGCACACACACGGCATGCATGATACACACCTTAATGTTGCTTATACATGGGTGGATGCAGATGAACACACACACACTCACACACACCTGGTACTGTAACATGTATCCATTGTGTGTGTGTGTGTGTGTGTGGACGGGGGGGTTGAAAGGTAGCAGCGGGTTTGTTGATGGAAAGGCTTTATGGTTTGAATGCAAACACCTGTGTGTGTGTGTGTGTGTGTGTGTGAGAGAGAGAGAGAGAGTGTGTGAGAGAGACAGAGTGTGTGTGTGTATCAAAGCGATAGAGAATAGTTGTTTATTGTACAGGTGTGTGTGTGTGTGTGTGTTTGTGATTGAAGGAGAATGAGAGGGAGAGGTTAAGCAGAGTTCAGAGGAAAAGTGAAGGTTCATGTTTTCATTTCTTCATGCTCCTCTGCCTCTGTGTGTGTGTGTGTGTGTGTGTTGTGTGTGTGTGTATGTGTGTGTGTGTGTGTTTCTCACATACAGGATCACACCCCGTAACATTTTCAGACGTTTTCTCTCCACATCTTTTTTACACACTTTCTTCTTTTCCTTCTTTCTATCACTCCCGGCGGGATCTGACCGATATACTCACAAGCTTCTGAAAGCCCGACATCCATTCTATTCTATTCTATATATCTAATATTAATGGATAATAACTGTTTCTCTCGCCGGCACTTCAGAAACCTGTGGGTGACATCGCGGATACGACGATCCTCCTTTAAGCCCCACCCTCTTTAGTTACCGTTTGTAACAATGACGGATTTATGACGAGGTAACGATTGGAACAGCCGGTGTGTTTCCATCTATGTGCATAAAATAACTTATAGATTAATGTAGTTGACTTTAAACGTCCACTAAACACATCAAAACACGAGATCTGTGTGGAATGACGTCTATTTCATGTGTTCATTTTTCACCATGTTTTTAAATTTAGTGTTTGCGTTAGCTGATTTTCTGAATATTTGTGCTACATATGGATGGACACTTGGCTAGTGGGTCCTTTTTAAATTCAGTGTTTGCGTGCGCGCGGTCAACGCTTCAAACCCCGCCCGCTAGTCCGGTTCAGAAGCGGTCGCCTGTGTGAAACCGTGGCTGTTCTGTTTTGACGGACGCCGCGAGCAGCCCGCGTCGATTTAACACAGCGCACCTCGAGCCGACAGGAAGCCAGACACAGAAACAGCAGAGAACCTGGTGGATTTTCAAAATAAAACACCCGCTCAACAAACAAAAGCGAAACAAATTAACTACGTAGCATATTTACACGTGTAGAAGCACATAAAACAGGAGAATGACCAAATCTGAGCAAGTAAACAAAGTCTGGCGGGCTAAACGCTTCTTCTTGAAGTCGCGTTCAGGACGGCGTCCGCGACGTGACAAAGGCGTGTCCGGTGGATTTTCAGGGTTAGAGCAATCAAACTTAGAGTTTAATGAATTTGTGTTTTTGAAACCTTTATTATAGTGTTGTTGTTTTTATATTCTCTCTTTCATGTCCCATTTTAAGCTTTTAATTTTTAAGTTTCTTCTATTGTATTCTGTCTTTTTCTATTTTCCTTCGTGGCACTGTGCTGATGTCTTGTACAGGTTTTAGTTTTTTGGTCGCCTCTCTCTCTCCCTCTTTCTCTCTCTCTCTCTAGGTGTAAATGACTTTGGATGGCCATCTGTTACTTAGCCACCCTGCAGAGAGTTGGCCTGCATGCGTACCTCCTGTGTGTGTGTGTGTGTGTGTGTGTGTCTTCCTTTATGTTCAGTTGCACGTGTGTGCGGTTACTGTATTCCTGTGTGTGTGTTTATTTATGCCTACGTGCACATGCATAATACAGTAGATTATATACGTGCGTGTGTGTGTGTGTGTGACAGAAATAAAGAGAGATGCTCGTGTTGTCGGTGTGTATTCAGGCTCAGTCGTACAAGTACAACATGCATCTCCTGTGCTTGTGTACGGATGTGACATTGTTCTACATCTGTGTTAGCATATTTAGCACCAGTCGACGCTAATGTCTCATTTTCTGTCATTCTCAATTTGTGTTTAAACAGCAACAAAACCCTAATAATCTATAAATATATATATATATATATCATAGTCTTTGTTAGTGTTATTTAGTTTTCCTGCCTGTGGTTTCTTCACAATAAAAGTCTTCCAGCTGCAAGCAGAGAATAAAAGGAAAAAGAAAGTGTCTAAAATATTTTAATTAAATGGAATTTCATATTTTATTTAGTGAATTAGCTACTCAGTTATAATTCCTTATATCTTCCCGAAGCGATGGCCCTGGTTGATAGAGTGCTTTTATTGTGAAAGAGCTGAATAAGAACTCAAACAAAGCCTTTGGATATTCAGAATATTATTATTTGTGTCATCTCGTGTTGAATCGAGATCAAACAACAAGTTTATCACAAATCAGATATTTCAATATCTTGCATCAGGATTCTTCTTCTGTTGTTTCAAAGCTGAACGAGTTGATAAAGACGGAGCTCTTTCTCTTAAAGTGGGAATATTTTTATGATGTGACGACTCCCGCTGCTTCTGTTTCTGCTGGTTCTTAGTAATTCGAGGTGTGAAAAAGATTATTTCACCCGGAGACAGACTGTTAACAGCGACCAATCAGATTTAACTCCAGCGTTTGTTGAAGCGTATAACGTCACTATTCTCCAATATGGCGACCGGTGGTGTGATGAGTTTGGCGGACTACAGTTATGATCCGTCACATTTAAAAGAATAAATACGCGTTCTGAGTTTGTCAGACCAAAGAAGAAAGTGTTACTAACCACCCAGCCAAATTTCAATGATTAAATATACGGACAAGTTTTATGAAATTATGTGTCAAACTTGGGTAAAAATGAGCACGACTGAAACGTGTCAGATGAGTTCAGAAAATGACACGACGCTGAGATGAGTTCATCTCTGTCTCTCTGCTCAGGGTGGCCTCAGCGTGTCATCGAGCCACCCTTTAAGGACCGCCCACAAAAAATCTTGGACTGAAAACTGGTGAAAAACTCCACATTTCACTAATATATTGTTTTAAGTCTTTTCTTTTAAATATATTTTGAAAGAAATCTCAGCATTGCCTTTACACGGACTTTAATGAATACATAACTGACTTTTGGGGTTACACGGACTACAACATGTACTATACAGGCTGTAGATGCTGTCTCCAATAGATATGCTGTTTAATTTCTTTGTTCGTGAACTTGTTTTGTTTATTAAAAGGAAAAAATGTTGAATTAAGACATTGTTTGTTGTCCACTATAACGGAGAGGCGAATATATTCCGAGCTGTGTAAAAAATGAAACACTGATTTAGGGAATCTATTTACAGATGTGGAATATAATATGTTTTCATTAGTGTATAATCACCTGTATATAAGAATATAAATGATTTTGTTACATTGGATTGAGTTCTTCACATCAAGATTTATATCGCATCTTTGCAGTATGTTGAAATAATCAAGAAAATGTCAAATTTAGTTGCTCGAAACAGATATTTACATGTATAAACAATCAAATTTTAGCTGAATTGCATCGTATCCGCGTCTGTGCATCAGTTTTTGTGTGATTGCGGGCGGCGTAGATACGTATCACGCGGTAACAGGGGGTTCAGACGTACGTAACGACCGTGAACGATCACGATTCATTCGTCTCTCTGTACTCAACGCTGTGGATCCATTTCTGTGTCATAGTAATTAATCTCTCTGTCTGTCTCTCCCCCTCCAGCTCTCGTCCGGGCCGCCCTCCGAAGCGTTGTTCTGGTGCAGGGATCCAGGAAAGCCCCAGGCTGCTGCACCCGGGCCTCCCCGGCCTGCTGTCCCCCAACCTGCTGTCACACACCGGTAAGAGAGTTTCTCTCTTTCTCTCTCTGTTCATCTCATTTCTACTCTTTCTTTTCCTCCGTCTTTTCTGATTCTCAGTCCTCAACTCCTCGTTTTCGTTCCCTCCGTGGAATTATTTGGTTTGTATAACTGGGGCAATGCAGCCAGATATAGCATCGCGTTCCCGCAATGTATTTCCAAAATGGCAACTTTTAATGATTGAAGACAAAGAGCCCTGCATTTCTAACTATATGTAAAAAAACACATGTTCTGATATGTTTTATTAATGTTGACATATAAGTGTGTATGTATATGTATGCGGTATGGCCGTTTTAAACCCATCATATCACGTATTTGAAACTACAGGAGTGTAAACGTCACAGGCCCGTGCATGAAAAGTCCCTCCAACAATGTGTTGGCCTTGTGAGTGATTTTAAATTTGCCTGTGTTCAAAAAAACAACCCATGTTATAATTAAAAATGCCGGTGGCTCACCTGGTAAACCGTGCGTCCCGTGTGTCAAGGCCAAAGTCCTTACCGCGGTGACCTGGGTTCAGTTACAGCCTCAGGATGTCATCCCGCTCTCTCTCTCTCTCTACTTTGAGTTTCCTGTTCAAATAAATCAGAAAATCCAAGAAAGTATATTTTAAAAGAAAAATAAATGCTATGTATGATCTGTTAAAGGCTAAACCCATCACTGTCTGGTGGTAGTCTATGACAAAATGCCATGTAATTAATAATTTCTTATTTTCTTTGGTATTTTTGTCATATATGGATATACAGTGATTGCTGGGTAAGCGGTCATTCATTCATACAGTTTATTTCCGAGTTAATTTGAGTTGTTTTCTCGAGATCTCGAGTTATTTATGTCGTTATCACAAAATAACAAATGTTAATAAGATAGATAAAGACACAGTTTTTCCCGAGATAATGCCATAATTCATTTGAGATCTCGAATACAAAAGGATGGTTTAGTATGTTAGTAACATTCTCCTGCAATGATTTAATAAACTCGACTATCATTTTGTTTTCTC
Source organism: Miichthys miiuy (assembly GCA_036365135.1). Lineage (NCBI taxonomy): Eukaryota > Metazoa > Chordata > Actinopteri > Sciaenidae > Miichthys > Miichthys miiuy. Next base: position 4,144,322 of record CM071625.1, on the reverse strand, counting down.
AAGATCTCGAATCTCAGGAAGTTTCCCGAGAAAAATGATCCTGTTATCTCGGGATAACATTTGTTATTTTGAGATAATGACATCAATAACTTGAGATCTCAAGAAAAAAAAATTAAGAGCTAGATGCTAACGGTAACATGCTAACGGTAACCCGCTGATGTTTAGCACCAAAGTCATGAGGATTTATCCTCTGGAAACAACAAATGGCAAACCATCTAATCACCCAATAGTTGTTGAGTTATTTAAAACCAGATGACTTTTATAATGGAGATCTACGGGGAAAAACTCTGTTTAGCAGTATGACAGTTGGCCACTAGGCAACCACTCATCCCTGTTTCATCCCTCCTTCCTCCATCCTTTTTCTTCTTCATTCCTCCTCTTCTAGTCTCCTCCTTCGTTTCCGTATCCATTCTTCCTTCCTCCCACCTTATCCTCACTTTTCAATCCCTCCACCCTTTTTTTTTTCTCCCGAGAAGAGAACAAGGGATGTTTTTCGGCACAGAAAAGTGAGAATGGACGGAAAGGAAAAAAAAAAAGAGCCGTGAGAGCGAAAGAGAGGAAAGAAAATGGAGAGAAGAAAGGAGGAATGTCGCCAGAGGAGATGATGAAACCTAAAAACGACTGCCAACGAGGAAAAAAAGGGAGGGAGATGGAGAGAGAGAGATGACAGCAGACGAGTGGACAGAGATTGAAGGATACAAGAGAACGAATGAATGAATGAATGAAGGGAAGGAAAAAAGGATGTCGTATAGGGAAGAAGAAGAAGAAAAGACCTGCAGAGAAAGAGAAAGAGAGGCTGAACGAGTGCAGACTGCATGGTGGTGTGATGAATGACACGTCTCTGGGGTCCCACTCCTCCATCTGTCCATCCCTCCCTCCTCCTTCCTTCCCTCCCTCCTCCTTCCTTCCCTCCCTCCTCTTTCTATCTCCCTCTTTTCTTCCGTCCTTCTTTCTCAACTCATCTCCCTCCTGTCTTTCTCTCGCCGCTCCGTCATCCCTACTTCAGTGTTTCTTCTTCCCTATCTCCTTCATTCCTTCCTTCTCTTCCTTTCCGCTTTCATCCTCTTTTTCAATTCCTTCTCTTCCTTTGCTTCCTTCCCTTTGAATCTTTCCCTTCTTCCTCCCTACTTCCTCCCTTCCTTTTTTCCTTTCCTTCTTCCTTCCTCCACCTCATCCCTTTATTTCCTTCCTTTATTCTCTACTTCCTTCCTCCCTTTTATTTCTCTTGCTTCCTTCAGTCCTCCCTCTTTTCTTTTTATCCTCCTTTTCTTTATTTCCTTCCTTCCCCTTCTTCTCTCCTTTGTTTTCTTATTGTTATCCTATTTCCTGCTTCCTTTGCTTAATCCTTTCCTCCTCTTCAGTCATCCCTCTTTCCTTTTTACCCTCCTTCTCCTTCTCACCTGCTCCCTTTCCTTCCTTTCTTCCTTCCTCCTCCCTTTGTCTCTCATTTCTAAAATCTCACCTTACACTCTTTCTCTCACTCCTCTCCTCCTTCGTTCCCTTCCATCTTTCCTTTCCTACACCCTTTCTTCCTCCCTCCTTTTACTTTTAACTTTTTTCTGCTCTTGAGCTCTCTTTCCTTTCCTCCCTCCCTTCCCTCTCCCATTTCTTCTCCTTCCTTGCATCCTTTTGTCTCCTTCCTGCTCTGTGTTTGCTTCCTCCACTCCTTCCTCCAACTTTCTAGCATCCTTCCTTTCCTTCTCTTCTTCTCCTCGCCTCACTCTTTCGTTCAAATCTTTTCACCAGTTTTCTGTTTCTGTCCATCTTTCCTCCTTCTCTCCATCCTTCCTTCCCTCTGTCCTTTTGACAGTGACTGTTGGCCTCCTTCTCTCCTCCCCTCTTTCTCTCTCTCTCCAGGATAAATAAAACATGGTTGTGTTTAGTGACATATGGACACAGCTCACTGTGGCATACTAATGACACACACACACACACACACACACACACACAGTACCTGATGTGTGTGTGTGTGCAGAAGTGTGTGTTTGTCGAACATTAGTGGAACCCAGAGAAAACATTTGCTCACTTATGATCGCTCATTAGCTCACACACACACAAACACACATAGTACATATATACAACACACACACACACACACACTTGGCAGTCGCTGGATGTCGCATTCCGCCTCACTCGCGCACACACGCAGAGCTGGTCGTCTTAGCGGCCCTGCGTCCATGGAGACGCCACGTTGCCGGGGGAGACGGGCTGTTGTTTACGACCTCGCGGGCGCCACGGCGATGGGGGGCATCGGCCAATCACAGATGGACATTTATCACACTGTTAGAAAACACAGAGTGAGAGAAGAAGGAGAGAGAGTTTAGAGGAGAAAAAACAAACATGGCAAGAAGAACAGATGAGGAGAAGGAGGGAAAGAAGAGAGGAGGGAGGAATGAAATGATGAGGGAGGAGGAGGTGAAGATGAGTGAAAGAGTGAACAGAGAGAAGAGAAGGAACAGCAAGTACAAGTTAACAGACGAGAAGAAGGGAAGGAAAAGACATGAGGATCATGACGATTAGGACGGAGGGGGGAGGGATGGATGGATGGAGGTGAGAAGAAGATAGAAGTGAGAAGGAAACAAAGTAGGAGATGGAGGAGGGAGTGAGGGATGCAAAAAGGATGCAAGGAAGAAGAGGAAAGGAGGAGAAAGAGCTAAATGGAATGTGTGAAACATGGAGGTCGAAGATGGAAGACAAAGAAACAGAGGGAGGAAGAGATAGGACTTCAGAGGAGGAAGGAAGAAGTGGTGGAAGATGAACAAACAGAGAGGATGTCAGATGAGAAAATTGTGGAATGACAAGTAAAAGGAAGAGGAAGTTTAGAAAGACTGATGAGGAGAAGGGCGGTTTGAGAGGAAGGAAGCTGCAGAGAGAAGATGGTGGCATGAGAGGTTAAAGATAAGACACACACAGAACCACAAGGAAGATGACGGAGTAATCGAGGGAAAAAAGATGAAGGAAGAAAAGATGGAAGACGAACAAACAGAGAGAGGAAGTCAAATGCAAAGAGGAGATGATGGTATGGCAGGGAAAGAGGAGGAAGAAAGGAAGAGATGGGAGAAGTCATGAAGGAAAAGCAACTAGAGGTAGATACAGAAGAGAAGAACGAAAGGAAAAGACACGAGGAAGATGACGGGAAAACTTCAGAAAGAGGAGGAAGGAAGAAAACAAAGACGGAAGACGAACAGAGGGAGGAAGTACAAAGACAAAATGATGATATGATAGTGAAAGATAAAAGGTGGAGGGATTTTAGCAAGTGAAAGCTGGAAGAAGAGGAAACAGACTGAGAAGCTGCAAAGAGAAGATGATGAAAGATAAAAGGTGGAGGAAGTAAAGACAATAAAGCTGGATGAAGGAGCAAGGAGGAGTGAAAGAAGTGAAGGAACAGCAACAAGAGGTAGATAAGAGAAAGAAAAGACAAGGAAAGAGGAAGGGAAGGAAGGAAGGAAATAAAGACTGATGGGAAGAAGACAAAAGGAAGATGACGGAGTAATCGTGGAAAAAAGATGAAAGAACTTCCAAAGGGTGAGGGAGGAAGAAGAGATGGAGGATGAACAGAGAGAGGAAGTCAGGAGAGAAAGAAAGAAAAGGACGGAAAGCGGGAAGAAGAGGAGACAGTTTGAGAAGAAGGAAGCTGCAAAGAGAAGATGGTGCTAGGAGACGGAGGAGAGATAAAAGATGGAGGAAGCGAAGACAGAAACGAGAAAGTCAAAGAAAAAAAGACAAACAGGAAGAAAGTGGATGAAACAGACAGAGATTAGAGAACGAGGGAGGAGGCATAAACGACGACAAGAGAGTGATATCAGTTTAATTGGCCTCATCTTCCTTAACAAAGACGCTGTGATGATAAGTGTGGGAGTGTGTGTGTGTGTGTGTGTGTGGTAACCTATGCAGCGTGCTGCGGCACTCATTTGACTTGTTAATTCACTTCAAAAACAGCTCAATGGTTCGCCTTGTCTTCTAACACACACCCACACTTCACATAAACACACACAGCTACAAACACTGGGACACATAAACAAACCTACAAACACTGAACACACACACACACACACACACACACACATTTGTGTCTCTTTCAAAACACATATACACTTTTTTGCATGGACACATTTTTTTTTTTTTTTTTGCCACAAACACGACAAACATAAACACATCTGGTCTGCTCGCGCATTTACATCGCTTGTTCGCGCAACCGCACACACGCACACACACACACACACACACACAGATGTGTGTAGGTTACAGATGAAGTGCTTTCAATCTTGTCATGAAAAGAATACAGTCATCTGAGGACTCTTATGTGCACCTGCAGAGAGGGGAGGTTGGTAGATGGAGGAGGGAGGAGTGGGGGAAAAAAACGAGAGGGAGTGCTGAAGAGGACTAAAGTGACATTAAGTCCTCTTCTTTTTCTACACGAGGACTCGAACACACACCGTGACGGGGCGGCAGATAGCGCCCCGCGCTGGTTGAGCTTGTTGCTGATGTGCAAGCGCTCGAAAACAACAAAAAGATTCAAGAACGTCGAGCAAATACGACGACCACGCGGCGCAGAAACCGCCACAACACAGTCTAACTAAACAGCAACATAATTCAGCAAGATTACAGTTTGATTGAACGATCCTTTTGCTCATAAACTGCTAAAAGTGTGAAGTCCTGCCAGAACAAAATCAATGAGGTTATAAACTATAATAACCAGCAGCACACTTCATTACAATAAAACACACTGAAGAGAGCCGCTTGTTGTTGTTGTTGTTTTTTTAAACCAGCCTGCAAGTAATTACTGCTAATAAAAAAAGAGGATTGTCGGATGTTTTGTTTTAAAAATTTGATGTGTGATTCGTTGCGTTTGGACGAGATTCACAGTGAAACTTTCTCCTGCTCTCTTAAGTTTGACTTTAAACAGATAAAAAGAACTCTTTACTTACTGGCTTTGTTTAACAATGGAGTTTCAATGATTGACTTTGACAGGTAATCAACACTCATCTGCTGACTTTAAACAATCAAAACCCCAAACCGTTGACTTCAAACAGCTCATAGGGTCACCCAGCCTTTTATACATAACCTCTAAATTTATATTTTTTACACTTTGACTTTATATATTGACGTTATAAAGCAAAAGAACCTCTAACTATTGACTTTAAATCACTGACAGTATGTGAAGAATGGACGCCGTATCCGTGACGTCACCAACAGGTTTCTGAAGAGATTTTTTGAAAGCTCTGGCCGTAGTCCGACCTCTTCCTCCTCACGCCTAATCTAAAAATGGCCAAAAACGTGGATCTGGACTGCCAAGATGGCGATAGCCAGAGACACCACACTCTGAGCTCTTCAGAAACCTGTGGGTGACGTCACGGTTATGACGTCCATGTTTTATACAGTCTATGGCTCCTAATTATTCAGAGCCTTTATCTACTGACTTTAAACAATCAATAAAACCCTGAACCATGGACTTTAAATACCCAATAGAACCCTGACTGCCTTTAACCTTCATATTTTGACTATTTGTTGACAGTATAACCTCAAACACATTGACTTTAAGCAGGTAATATAAGTTGAACCCCTAATAGATGTTAACAGACAAATGAACCAATGATTAACAAATAATTTAACTTGGAAGAGAATCCTAAATCATTGACTCTATAGGGCAATAGAACCCTTTACCAATCCTTTTCAGGCAATAGAAGGATCAGCTTTGTCAGGAAATGGGACTCCTCATCAATGAGAAGGGATTAAAGCCCCAAACTGTTGACTTTGACAGACAAAAGAACCAATAATTAACATCTTTAACTTGGAAGACAAGCCTCAATCATTGACTCTATAGGGGAATCTTCCCATTGATTGAATAGAACCCATGGGAATAAACTTGAACAGAAAATAGAAACGTTAAAGGCGTTAAAGCCCCAAACTATTGACTTTAATAGACAAAAAGAACCGATAATCACTGTCTTTTATAGCAAATGGAACCACTTCCATTTGATTTAATTGAACTGGACCGCTAGCCATTGTCTTAACCATTGAATTTTATCAGGCAATAGACCCACTAACATTATTAGTGTTACTGTCTTACTCAAGTCATCGACCTACAAACCCAATTGCTCTTTCAATTCATATTGAGAAACGTAATGGAAAGTTGTAATTGAGTTTGAGGACTAAATGCAGTTCTCGGGACTTCCTGTCGATCCGTTTACAGACTCAAAAAACAAAAACAATTACTCTGGGGCCAGTGGCTGTGTCTATTAGAGATGACACAAAATGGCCGCTGTAAAATGGTTCCAAATGGGCGTCCTGGACTTGCAGTGAAAGCTAAAGATGGGGCGACCTAAGTGCCCAAGTGCCGAGCTGAAATCTATTTGACTCAGCACAAGAGCAATCGACTGCATTTGTAAATTGGCACTCCGAGTGCTCGCAGGAAGAAAGAAAAAAAAAACAGAAAAAAAACAACACAGTGTGTTTCTAAATTCAGAACACAAAGAGCAATTTCTCTGTTTTCCTGTTTGTTTTATTCAAAGTGTCACTCCGTCTCTGAGAGCGCGTTCAGAGCACTTCGTCAGAGATGTAGGTGCAGCGGATTAAATATTTACGACCACATCCAAATGGGGTGGATTTCACGCGAGCTCAGGAAGGGGGGGCTTAGGACTCTTGAAGATCACCCAACAGCCTCCACCAGCAAACTCAAAGCTATTAAAGACCATCCTGACGCACCGTGCTGTGGAAGGACACTGTCAGATCTCATTTAAAATATCGCCTGCCCGTGTGGTGGATGCTTTTACTGGAAAAGGCCTTACAGTAATAACGGTACACGTTTTTTTATGATGGGTGGGGCGTTAATGACTTAGTCTAGCTGTGCTATGTAGGACAACGTCCTGGACTTACAAGTACAAGATGTTGTTGTTTATACCAGGAAGTTTCCACATGAACTTAATTCATGACAGTGAAACCAAAATAAGAAGTTAAAACTGCCATGAACATCTTATATAGTATGTTTTGTTTATTTTGAGTTTCTTCAGTATAATTTGTAGATTCTACCTGTCAATCGAAAAGCATGGGTGGCACTGTGATGTTTTGTCATTTATGTAGGTGACTCTTCCTCTTTCATATGAGTGTGAGGGGTTGTTTACACATTAATTTAAACCCAGGATGTTGCTAAGTTCCTGACAGACTTTTGGGACTTTAAAAGAAACGCTAAAAGAAAACATTCTTGTCTGTTAATCGTTTCTATTTCTTATTAACATTCTGATTCTCCTTCCTTAATTTGTTCAGTCATTAAGAGGAAACACTGGCTGTCTGTACCAATCCAGTTTTGTAGATATTTATTGGATAAGTGAAATGTTTCAACTCCTGGTTGGAACTTGGTAAAAACTTGGACTCACCTTGCTGTCCTTGTGAATATCTGTACCAAATTTATGGGCAATGCATCCAATACTACCTGAGATATATCAATCTGGGTTAAAGTAGTGGGCAAACCAACCAACAGACAGTAGCATTATGCTACTATGATTACAAATACAAAAAGGCCAAGAATATGGTCTACAGCACAAAAAAGAGCTTAGAGATAATCAACTTTTATGTGTGCGCCAAAAATATGAAAATGCTAATTCATTGTTAAAAAAAGTGTTTGATAAAACCAATCATGACTTCCCTTTTTCCACAAACATGTGGTCTTTTTAATCAGGCAGTTCAAAGTCACCATCACTTGAGCACTGGTGGGAAAATTCCTCTCGATTTCTGATGAGTGGATTTTTTCCCGATTTGTCATGTTATGCTGACGACTCACTTCTATTCTGTCATAATCCTGTTTGTCCTTATTTCCCTCTTTTCCATCCCCTTCTTCTCGTCCTCCTCCTCTCTCCTTTCTCTCTTTCGCCCTTCGGAAAGCATTAAGATGCACGTGAAGGAAAAAGAGATGGGTAAACAACGTATAGACAACCCACAGGGGACCACTGAAACACACACACACACACACACACTGGTTTCTATATGATGCATGTGTCTTTGAAGCAGTCTGTCAATCAATCACACACTAATTCCCAAGGTTCCGTGGTCGCCATTAGCGACGGGGTCGATGCTCGGTAACCGTGGACACAGCGGACAGCCATCGATCTGAGAAAGGAAGAGTGTGTGTGTGTGTTTGATAGTCATGATGGAGAACAGTATTGTGGCTCTGCCCTCACTATTGATTGTCTTCTGGTTGCACTGAGGCGGAGCGGGCGTTCTGACTCTGTGTCCAAGTGTGTGTGTCTGTAATCCATGATTTGTGTGCATATATGAGTGTGTGTTTGTCTGTGTGTAGGGCTGTTTCCTGTATCTGTATATGCATCTTTGTGTGTGTGTGTGTGTGTGTGTGTGTGTGTGTGTGTGTGTGTGTGTTTCAAGGTGTTCCTCTGTAATCAATGTGTGACTCCATTTCCGCTCCTCTTTTCTTTCATCTTTTTTTTTTCCTGTTGATTCGTAACGTTTCCACTTTCCACGTTTTTATTTCAACGTCTACTACACCAGATTTTAGGCTTTTCTCATTTTGCTGTTTATACATCATGGCTTCCCTCCCACCCAAGATGCGAGCAAAGACACAAGAAGAGAGACGTTTAACGAAATAATAATAAAGTGTAACGCTTCACGGCACTAAGTCACACACCACCAGGTATTTCACTGATTTTCACTGATCATATATATTTATGGAGAAAATGTTTCATGATTTACAGACTTTTCTGATGGACAGTGAAGTAAACTGCTGCCAACTGTAGCTGCTGTTAGCTAACGTTAGCTCAGACAGTGAGCTCAGAGCACCGGGGGGGAGTGTTAGTGTTTGTACCACAGGAGTTTTGGACCGCTGGGAAGAAGAAGAAGAGGTTTTTAGTCCCAGGGCGTGAATGCCGGTGAGGAGCCGGTGTCGTGCCAGAACAGGAGCTGTGCAGGCGGGCAAGAGTAAATTTTAGTGGTTGGCGAGAGCTTGGTGAAATAAAAGGCTGAAAGACAGACGCCGAGCTGGGCTGACTGCTGCTATGTCCTGTGTTGTTGACCTTGTTGATGTTTGGCTGTTAGCAAAGTTGTCGACTCGCTAGTTTTTGGTCATAACTCATATAATCATAACGTGTACAGCTGATAAATGAACTACAAAATGTTATAATGGATTCATTATGAGAGTCATAAAACACATTTAACATGTTACTTATTCTATTTAAACAACTTTTCCCTCCATCTGTTCTCGCCTTGCCGCTTCTTCATCACCTTGTTTTCTCACCCGACAGCGCTCGCTGTTATCTCTGCCTGTTTCTCTTTATCTATTTGACCTCTTTGCTTTCATCCATCCCACTTCTTCACGTCACTCATTCTTCTTTCTGACTGTTTTTCCATTTCGAGACCTCTTTCTCTCTCCCGCCTTTCCATCTTTATATCCTCTTGTCTCCATCTTTTTCCTCTTCCCTTCACATCAATCCTACTTCTTTTCCTTCCCTTGTTTTCCTCCGTCGTTTCGTCTCCTTCGACCGTCGACCTGAAGTTTCTTTTTTCTTCATCTTTAATGCATTTTTCATGAGCATTTTTTTTACATCCTCTTCTCTCGTGGGACACAAAATTAATACATTTAGTTGTTGTTATAGCGTGTATCACCAGTAAAACCAGAGAATCTCCTTCTTTTACATCAGATTGATATTATTTGCTGTAACCTTCATTTTGTGTTCCTGCTCGTGAGCAGCAGCCTCCTTATGGTCCTCTCTTCATTTTTGGCCTCCTTTCCTCCTTCATGTTTCTCCATTTCATTCCTCCTCCTCCTTCTCAGCAGGACAGCAGACAATACGTCTGGTCACTCTGCCTCAGGCTCTTTGACTGGACCTCTTTCTTTCTTTCTTTCTTTTTGTCCTCTTCCTTTCTCTCTTAATAGCCTCTCGTCATTACAGTAAGTGTACTTGTCAAACAGACAATCGCTTACTGGTTCAGTAACATGTCAATAAATATGAATAAGTACACCGGAAGTCAGCTTTTAATCAAGTAATACATGAATTTCAAACGGTTGCTGTTAGATACAGGTTTGCATCTCGTTTTGTGTGCATCATTTAGTTCAGTGATTGCAGAGAAAATGACTAAAGGTCGACTAATCTGGACTGAAGCTGAATGTTTCATTAGATAAAAACATACAAAGTTATCGGAAATGTTTGGATCACGTCCTCCATCAGCTGTCCTGGTTAAAAAACATTAAGTTCGTGGACTGACGGGCCAAATCTGTCAATGGAAAATTGATCGGCTGAGACTGAACTAGCAGTTTGGTGTTTATATGTGTGGTGTTTATTCAGTTTAGGGAAACTCCACGATCTCTAGAAAGCTTCGACGGGACTAGAAATCGTCTCTTTGCTAGGTCGTTGCGAAGGTTTGGACTACTTGCTGGAGAAGTAAACTGGGCTCCATTACATGTAAGAGTCTACTGACGTGACTGATTGTTTTCCAGGTATTAGTCAGGTTGTCAGAGAAAGGTTAAATCTGGAGCAACTGGACTCATCCAAGAGGTTTCTTTAGTTCTGACCGACTGGTAGGAAATCCCAGGTGTATAACACCTTTTGATTATTCGTGTTATTTAAGCTGGTAAGTGTTGTATAATCTCAATATTACACTCAAGGGTGTGCTTTACTGTCATTATTGGCACTTCAGTGACACGTACCGCAGCACTGTTGTGCTAGTAATGACGGTAAAGCACACGTCACGCTCACTCTCATGTAATACTACACCGTAAAAACACACAACACACTCTTTCTCTCTTCCACACCTCCCTCTCCTCTATCCCTCCATCCTGCTTTAGATAAAAACGATTAAAACTGATTCAGGAATCAAAGCGATAAGAAGAATCACGAGACTTGGGTGAAATATGTAAATAAAACAAGTTTTTCTTCGTTAAACTGTTTTTTATTTCCCAGAAAACTTTAAAACTGCATTTTTTTGGCAAAAATAATAAAATACATTTAATATATTTTTCTTCATTAAATTAAATTAATAAAATTAATTTTTTTTTTTTTTTAATTTTTACCTGCATTTTTTTTTTTTTTAATTTAAAAAAAAAAACTTTTAGAAACTGGATAAACCAAAGTTAAAAACTCACAGATGCTTATTTTATGAGTGTTTTTAGCTCTGCGTCTCTGTAGTTAACTGAAGGTTAGTGTCACCTGAACACAACACACTCTTTCTCTCTTCCACACCTCCCCCTCCGTCATCCATCCATCCATCCATCCTGCTTTAAATTAAATTTCAAACAACGCGACAACTCCTCCTCCTCCTCCTTTTTTTCCTCCTCCTCCCTCCGTCTATCTTGTTTTCTTTATAGCTTGCAGACAACTGTACTGTGTGTGTAATGGACATTCCTCTAAGGCCGTCAACCGTGACCGGGGCAAAACCAACTGACCTACACACACACACACACACGTAACACAAGTATGCACAGATAAGCATGCATACATTTTCACACACACACACATACACACACGTACATAAAAGCAAACTGCACATACAAACTCACGTGCACACTTACAAACATAATCGTGCATTTACACAATAAAGCACATGCACGTGCACACACACACACGCACACACACACACGGTCATCGCTCTCACTCTGCTGGTTGTTGTGTATAGAAGTCAGTTCCAGGTCAGCGCACAGAGCCAGAGATCTTAGTCCATACAAAAGAGTGTGTTATGTGTTGTTTGTGTGTGTGTGTGTGTGTGTGTGTGTGTGTGTGTGTGTGTGTGTGTGTGTGTGTGTGTTTTTGTTTTTCCGCATGTGTGTGTATCAGTGAATATACATCCACCCCGAGGCGTCTCAAACAGCACTCACACCCTCGAAACACTTCGACACAAAAAACGCTCAGGCTGAAAGGAAATTTTTGACAGCGACAGCCGGGGCTCGAGCTCGAGCTGTGTGTGTGTGTGTGTGTGTGTGTGTGTGTGTGTGTGTGTGTCACAGCTCGCTGCAAAGCATCATGGGTAAAATAACAATAATAATAATAAAAGGGCAGGCACCCCGTGAGGTCTGAGGTGTGACCACGTCACTGAGGGGAAATCGATGGATTTTAGGCCAGCTGAGGAGTCAAACGCTCGACAATCATGAGAGTGCTAAAGAAGTGTGTGATGATGATGATGATGATAACTGTGTGTGTGTGTGTGTGTGTGTGTGTCACACAGGCCTGACAGCGGCAGCCATGGCCGAGCTCCAAAAGCTCCAGAAGATGAAGATGATGATGAGTCTCCAGAACGGCAACGAGTCGGACAACGACGACTTACACTCCAATACAGGTAACACACACCAACACACACTGTCCTCGAACACACCTGTACACTGTCCTTGAACACACCTGTACACTGTCCTTGAACACACCTGTACACTGTCCTTGAACACACCTGTTAACTGTCCTTGAACACACCTGTACACAGTCATTAAACACACCTGTACACTGTCCTTGAACACACCTGTACACAGTCATTAAACACACCTGTACACAGTCATTAAACACACCTGTACAGTCCTTAAACACACCTGTACACAGTCATTAAACACACCTGTACAGTCCTTAAACACACCTGTACACTGTCATTAAACACACCTGTACACTGTCATTAAACACACCTGTACACAGTCATTAAACACACCTGTACACTGTCATTAAACACACCTGTACACAGTCATTAAACACACCTGTACAGTCCTTAAACACACCTGTACACAGTCCTTAAACACACCTGTACACAGTCATTAAACACACCTGTACAGTCCTTAAACACACCTGTACACTGTCCTTAAACACACCTGTACACTGCGGTAGAAAGTAACTAACTACATTTATCAAGTACTCTTATGACATCGAGCTCTTTTAGGGTCAGAAATATTCGTTTCTCTCTCCCCTGACACCTCCTTGTTCATTTATCCTGCTTTAATATCCGTTCTCACACCTCCACCTTTCTCTCCTTTCATGAGCTCTCGCCCCGAGGATCAGTCCATAAAGTATTAAGTCTATTTAATGTCCTCTTTTCTCACCGCACCTTACTTTACATCACGGAAACCAAAAGACGGAGCAGGAAAAGTGTTATTTAGTGTCGAAACTGGAACCTGAGCTCATGTCACAGATCGCCTCTGAAAACTGAGATCAAGTTTCAACGTTTACACCGACTGCAAACACGTGGACGCATGGCCGAGACCTCGATTACATGAACACTAGTGTGTGTGTGCGTGTTATATAAATGCAGGTCGGTTGAGTTTCAATACATTCTTCTTTCCTGTCATTTGCTCAGTTTTTCTTTGCCTCCTCGCTTCAGATTTCTCTTTTCACCGTTCATTGTTGCTCAGAATGCCGTTAATTCAGTCGCACAAACTTAAAGGATAGCACCCTCTCACTGGAGGAGGTAGTGACATGGAAAAATCACTGACAGTATAAAACATGGACGGTGTATCCGCGACATCACCCGCAGGTTCCCGAAGAGCCTCAAAATCTGTGGCTCTGGACGCCGCCATGTTGGCAGTCCCGGCTAATCCAAAAATCGGCAAAGACGTGGATCATCAACGGACCTGAAGCAACTGTTTTAACTACCTTAACAACAATTATAAATGCCAACATAGATTTATATGCACTGATACACAAAGACCACAAACAAAATAACCAACAAACTCTCTGTTTGACTGACCACAGACCACGTTTAGGGGTGACGTGGAAGAGCGCAAGTCGCGGCAGTAACACGGTTTATACAGTCGATACAGACGCAGTCGTAGTGGTCGATTGGACTTGTTAAAGTTGGTCAATCAATGGAAGAAATGTGTTGCTTTTAAACACAAAGAGAGACACAAAGTCATGTCATTTAATTTCAGTGGTGAGTTTTCTTTGTGTTGCTCAGTGCGAAGAAATCAAAATCAAAGACGATTTTAAAGTTATTTCTTCATGCATGCGCATGTACAACCGTGTTGAAGTCATCTGTAATTTTTTCTGGCTCTCGGAAAGATGACGTCTCTCTTCATAATGAGCTCTGATTGGCTGTGTTAGTTGGGCACAAAAATGTGGGCGGCGATTCAGAAGTCTGCAACCAAAATACGTCGATTATCGATAAATTATGTTTCACCAACAACGCATGAAACAACCGCGTGAACACTAAAAAAGTAAGCGGCAGCGCGTACTGTAGATGCATTTAAAAACCTTTAAAGAATAAGAGCATTGGACACGTGGAGGTATCAACATCTTTTAATATGTCGAGCATTTTTAAAAGTGATAAAACGTTTAATATCTCAGATACGGTTCAATTCTTTTAAAACGTTGAATTTTAAGAAGAATTTTTGAAGCTTTATGTGGCAAAAAAACAGCTGAAATAAAATACAACAATAATAATAATGATAATAACAGTGTGCAGTGATTATCCTGGATGCTGATGGCTGTTGGATTATACTGTCGAGTCTTAAAGGTACTAAAGCACAAAGTGACATTTATAAAAACAAAGAGTTAACACGCACACTTTCCGGCTCGCTCCATCTCTGCTGCGTGTGCTTCTCTGAATTATTAAAAAGACAGAAAACAAAAAGCAAAGAGAAAAGAAGAGCACATGCAACCCTTCCTTCTGTTTCCACCCTGACTCTTGTTTCTATTTTTCTTTCTCCTCCTCCATTTCTTCCTTTTCTTCAGTTGACCTGGCAAATGGGCTGATAGAGTTACTCTTCTTCTATTCTCTCGTTTTATTCTCTCTCGCCCTCGTCGTTTTTTATTTATTCCCTCCTGCTCTTCTTCTTCTTCTTCTTCTTTTATTTCATTCAGAGTGTTTTTTGTTTTGTTTTGTTTTGAGAGTTCGTGGAAAGCCTTCTTTTCATTGTACGACCTTATTTTCCTTTGTAAGAGACACTCACACCGGGCCTGGGAAACTCCGGCGGACAATAGAGCAGAGGAACGAGTGTACGAATGAAAAAGAAAATAAAGCGAGGGAGGACAGAGGGGGGAAAACAGACTCATAATGAGAGAAAGGGATATTTAGGGCGAGAGGAAAAAGGGGGGAAAAAAGAAAAGATGTTTTGGTGTTTGATGGGTGAAAGTCGATCACTCCAGCTTGGCCTGCTCGCAGTGACAGTCGTTTTTTTTTTCCTTTATAGAAATGAGAAAAACACAGATTGAAGCGAGAGATGAATTGATGGAGAGGAAGGAGGGACAGTTTGAATGGAAATGGAAACCATCGTCTTGTGTTTTTTTTTTTTTTGTGCGACAATGGCAGAGGAAAGAAAAAAAAAGAGTGTGAGAAAGAAGAGGAAAGGTTGAGTGGGAAACTCTACGTACGAATATAAACATTAGAGGTCTAGTGTGAAGGATTTAGTGACACCTAGTGGTGAAGCTGCAGATTGCAGACAACTAAATACCCCTCGCCTCTTCCAAGCGTGTACGCTGGGCATGAAACAAGCTTAAAAAATGCAAAAACATCCGATCTAGAGCCAGCGTTTGGTCCACTTGAGGCTGGCTCCAGAAGTGAGTCAGTCTCCATAAGTCCCCATGTTAAAATGTCCAACTTCACAGCAGAAATAAACATGTTTACAGCCTGGTACAAAAAACAGTTTTGGTCTCTGTAGCTAATTTCCCCGTTCATGACAACTGTACTGAGGGTGAATTTATATACAACTCACCTGTTCAGATTATATTAAGGCTTAAAGTTATGCAGGATTAGGAGCGTGGACGCTTTGATTGACAGGTAGGTGCCGTTACAGATGGTTTGTCTGAGCAACCAGGCGTCATTCATCCCGCCTCAGGTCCACCGATGATCCACGTCTTTGCCGATTTTTAGATTATAGGCAGGACAGCCAATGAGGCGGTGGCGAGTGACGCATACTTTGAGCTTCAGAACAGTACTGTTATTGGTATTTACCAATCTTATATACTCATATGTAGAAAAAAACAAACCTTTTGAGGTAGAAGTCCAAAATGCTCGACCCTCAACCTATACGGCCTTTAGCACCTCGCCCAGTCTTTGTTCTACCCTTTTTTTCCTGTCTCCATCAAGCAGTTACCGTCTAATAAAGGCTTAAAAGCTCTAAAAGAATCATCATAAAAACAAATAGATGCTGCTCGAAGTCAAAGCCACGCCATGTTTGCACGTAGATGTGTTTCCATCGCAGTTTCTGTATGATTTCGTTGGCGTATTTTGGCCAACGGCTCAGGAGTTGTTAGGAAACTACCACAGATCTTCACGGAGGTTTCTGGTACAGTTCACAGTGAATGTTTTTGTGAACAGAGAGAAGTTTGGGCGGCGAGGCGGCGTGTTTGGTGACATATGGACAAAAGCAGATGTGAGGTCTAAACTTGTAGACTCGGACCAAAGTGAGAGTATTTCAGGAAGCAATTTTGAATTAACGTCAAGTGGACGGAGAGCAAAGAAGAGCGCGATGACGGAGGTGGATGGAGAGGCTACAAAATAAGTGAGAGAGAGAGCGAGAAAAGAAAGTGATGGAGGAGAGAGAGAGAGAAGAGAGGAAGAGAAGGAGAGGACAGGGCCAAGGAAAAAATGAGTGTATGAGAGGAGAGAGAGAGCGAACATCTGCCCATCTGTTTATACTTCTTCTCTTCCCTGGTGTAAATGGCAGAGGGGATGAGGCCCAGCTGTCATCTACACACACACACTGACACACACACACACACACACGCTAACACACACACACACACACACACGCTAATACGCACACACAGCGCAGGGAATTCAGTAGGCAATAATAGAGAGAGACGGTTGCTAATTCAAACTAATGGAGGGAGATGAAGATGGATGAGAGAGGGAATGAGGGAGCAGAGAGAGGAACGTGGAGGGCGAGAGAGGTAACGTTACACAGAGAGAGAGAGAGAGGTGGAGTACAGGAATGAAGGTGTGGACAGAGAAAGTGACTTTATCCTGATATTCACCGTTATGATGATGGTAATGATCGTTATGGAGCTCTGCGATAAGGCTGACACGATGTGAGTTCATTTAAGTAATTAACAAGTTATCTGGTTTGTTCTAATTAAACTCTTGTTTCTTTCTTTTAAATGGTTCAGACTGATTCTGTTGAAATGAGATCAGGATTCATTATAATAATTTATACATTAAAAACTAACATGATTAGACGCTTCATGATAAATAACACCATGAAACTCGCCCTGCTTTGGTCTTTGTCTCAATCCCTCAGAGTCTTGTTGGCAGGCCAAGACCAGAGTCTTGTATCTGTCTTGGTACAGTCTGGTCTTAGTCTTGTATCTGTCTTGGTACAGTCTGGTCTTGGTCTTTTATCTGTCTTGGTACAGTCTGGTCTTGGTCTTTTGGTACAGTCTGGTCTTGGTCTTGTATCTGTCTTGGTACAGTCTGGTCTTGGTCTTTTATCTGTCTTGGTACAGTCTGGTCTTGGTCTTTTATCTGTCTTGGTACAGTCTGGTCTTGGTCTTTTATCTGTCTTGGTACAGTCTGGTCTTGGTCTTTTGGTACAGTCTGGTCTTGGTCTTTTGGTACAGTCTGGTCTTGGTCTTTTGGTCCAGTCTGGTCTTGGTCTTGTATCTGTCTTAAGGTCGTCATGACTACACCTCTGATCCACGCTGACCTCTCTTGGTCTACGACTGTCTAAACATCCAGGCCTCTGTGTGTCCATCTCTACCCAGGCGGGAGCGAGTGTTCCTGGGATAAGGAGCGTCTAACCAGCCCCTCTGCTGGAGCTCACAGCGGAGGACCAGGAGGAGGTGGAGGAGCACCAGTCGGAGTAGCAGCTGGAGGAGGTGGTGGAGGAGGAGGAGGAGGAGGTGCAGCAGGAGGCGGGAGGGGGCCAACCATCGGAGCTGTCAATCAACAACAACTCCAGCAGCAACAACAGCTACTGGCTAACAGTGAGTGGACACACACACACACACACTCACATATATAATGATAGATATATATCCAAACAGACAACACACTTAAATAAACTACATGGGAACACACACACACACACACACACCTGAGTGAGTGTGTGTGTTTAAAGGGGTGGCAATATTTGTTAATGTACGCCATTTAATCTGTTCCCATCTCCTGTATTAACACTCTGCCTGGATTAATCAGCACACACTCTACTAAATGACTCACACACACACACACACACACACACACACACACACACACACACACACACAGTCGCACATATGCACAGACACACACACAAACAAACAGTAAACACACTCGCTCTTTTTCTTATTGCAGAAGTAATGCGTCTACACGCACACACACACACACA
This sequence comes from Miichthys miiuy, assembly GCA_036365135.1. NCBI lineage: Eukaryota > Metazoa > Chordata > Actinopteri > Sciaenidae > Miichthys > Miichthys miiuy. The sequence goes on along the minus strand of CM071625.1, from coordinate 4,126,108 downwards.
CACACACATGCTGGGCAGCGGGAGGCGACAAACACTCACATTGATTATTCTATCACTTCAGTCGTCACGACAACAGCAATCAGTGTTATTGTTTCATTGGAATGAAAGCAGCCGCTGCCATCTTTTTCCTGTGTGTGTGTGTGTGTGTGTGTGTTAGCGAGTGTGTGTGTGTGTGTTTGACAGCCGAGGAGACTCGTGCGGGAGCTCGCCTTTGAAAATGGGGAGCTGTTTTAAGGTTGGAGGTCGGAGGTTAAAGGTCAAGGTTGTGCCTTTTCAGGGTTTTTTTTTTTTGGGAGGTTTCGGGAGGTTAAAAGATGAATTAAAGTTAATGGAACGTCCCGACGAATGCGGCTCGGTAACGTGAGAGAAGGATGACGGACAGAGGAAAATAAAATGGTGGAAAGAGTCATATTCCCTCATATTTGCAGCTTATGAAACGTGTTACAGGTTACTTAACACCTGATAGATAAATAACACAATGCACCACTTCACTCACGACAAAGTTTCAGTTTTAGTACGACAAGTTTTTAATATTTAACCTATAAAAATGTTTTACTCTTTTAAAATCAACCATCTACGTAACAGTACATGTTTTTATTTTCCTTATTTTTATCATTTAACAGAAAAACACATCAAACAAACAGCATGACGAGGATTAAATGACAATAAGTGCAACTTTAAAAAAATATTTAAAAGAAAATATATAGTGCTTTGTTCTATTATTATAACACCAAAACAATGTTTTGTTGTAGGCGAGCAAAAAGCAGCGGTTGAGCGACATAGACAGTGAATGAGAGTGAGCGAGCTCCGGCTGTGATAAAGCCGGTTAATCACTGAAATAAAAACACAACCAGCAGCACCTCATCCTGTCTGATGGTGAGCTAGCACCTTTTTGCTATTACTGCCAAACTTGCATTTTTTTTGTGGCAAACCACACAGAAACTCACACCTGACTCTTTATTTATTTTTTTATTTTTGCACCACAAACTAAAAGGCTCGCCATTCTCCCCTGTTTCCAACAGCCGTGCCTATCTCCATTTATTTTTCACCGTGTTTAGATCCCGCCCTGGTGCACGCTGTAAACGATACCATTGGCTGTGGAGTGTAACAATCTGCCAATAAAAACATCAGCCATCACACATATTTTTTTTTTTTCCTCCTCGGATCTATATTGATCTCATAAGTGGCCTCTGTGAACTCTAAATGATGGAAGAACTTTAATCCATGTGGTCAAAAGAACGACAGAAAAGTGGGAAGAAAGAGTTTAGGAAAGAACGAGGAGAGGGTAAAAGTAGAAAATAAAAATCAGGAAAACAGAGAAAGGACTGAAAAAATGACCTCTTTCTTTCACCTCATCACCCTTTAACCTCTTGAACTCCATATTTTCTCCTCTTCCTTTCTCTCCCTCCGCTTTGTCAACTTTTATTAGCGAGACATTTGACACTCGGATGACACCTCTCCCTCTCTCTTTCCTCAAGGTTAAGTTCAACACAAGTTCACAGACACAATGCCACTCAGTCGGCCTCTCTCTCTCTCTCTCGCTTTGTCTGTCTGTTTTTTCACACAAGCTTCATTTCAGTTCATCCAAAAGGCAAAATGTGATTTAAAAAAAAAAATTGGCTGATCTGGAAGCAACACCCAGCGACTCATCTCACTCGATTTTCACCGTTCAGTATCAATACTTCCATGCAGGGAGTCTCGGGTACATGTGTTGAAAACAAACCACAACGTCTGACACATGTTAAATAATAATGACAGGCTGCACAATCTGGGTAATCATCGTGACTGATGGTTTGTCGTCTGCCGCTGTTTGATGAACATGCAGACGATAAAATGTGGCACCGTCTCACTAAGAACGAGTTAATTTTGGCAATTCTGCGAAGAAGAAACAAACAAAGAATCAATAAATTTAAATAAAAAGAAGGAAGAGAAGAAGAAAGGAATCAATCAACACTTTTCCAAAAGCTTTCATGCGTGAACTTGTGTTTTTTTCTCTCGTAGTCGGCGTTGTTGTGAAAAGAAAAGTTTTATTGCTGTTAAAGGTTCTTTGAGGAACTAAATACAAAAAGAATTTCTTTAAGTCGCAACTGCAGAACCTTTTTATGTTTAATAATCTAATCCAAAGGTTCTTTGGAGTACTGATTACTAGATCTTTAAGTCGAACTTTGTAACAATGTGACCTGGTGTTGATAAAAAACCAACACAGGGAAACATACATTGAGTTCACCATTGCCCAGAAACACGAGTACGTTCAATCACAACAATCCGGTGGACAAGATGCGATGATGGCCAACAAAATCGGATGATTGATCAAGGATTGAGTGTCGTATCAGCATATACGCTGATGACTGTTAACTTTGCATTGCAGAAATGTTAAACAAGTGTTATTGCTGTTTAAGCTGTGTGTGTATATAATAACTTTAGTAAATCTTGGACTGGAGGAAGACCTGTCAAGTGTGTGGAGCGATGAGGAGAATGTAACCTTCCTCAATAATACATGAAATGAAAATGAATGCCATGTTTCAGTCATGTTGTCCTCATCTTCTTCTGCCATGGTTCATCAATGGGACCTGACTGACTTCTTCCTCACTCCACTCAGGGTTGGACCTTCCCTTCATGATGATGCCTCACCCTCTGCTGCCCATGGGGCTCCCACCTGCATCCGTAGCCATGGCGATGTCACAGATGAACCACCTCAACACCATCGCCAACATGGCCGCCGCAGCCCAGCAGATACATACTCACGTACACCGCGCGCCCGTCATCAAGGTAAAAAACCCCGGTAGCTGCCTCGAGGAACTGAGGAATTTTGCCATACGTTTCCATATATGAAGGTTCTTCACGTATCATTACTCGTGCCTGCCAACACTTTGAATGAATTTGTGAAAAATTAATTTGGATTTTTTGGTTTTTTTCTTCATTTTATTGGTTTAAGTAGCCTCCTGAACGAGCGATGAATCTTTAAGAGCGAGCAGACTTTAGTTACTTCTTGTAGCAAAGTCAAATCACTCAAATGTAGCCACAATAAGGGTACCTTCAGACAAGGAGGTACCTCAAAACACAGGTTTTTCCATTCATTTAAGTGGAGGTCGTACGCTTAGAGCAAACTGCGGCAGAGAAGTTGCGCTGGTTAATGAGCGAAATAAAAAGTTATTTCCTGATTGTTTCACAGCGGTTATTCGTCACAGCACCTGATCCTGTCTGAAGAGACGGTTGAATGTTGGGGAAATGTGCCTTGATCACTTATTTAGTCTGAGAAACACAAGACTGATGTTTATCAAAGAAAATCAGGATACAGTTACTTACCAATCTGCTCTTTTCTTTCTTTTTGATGCCACATTTCCAACATCATCTTCTTTTTAATCAATGCCAGTCACTGGAAACCAGTCGTAACATATCTGCTGTACTTACTAATTCATTCGTCTGCTTTCTCTCTCTTTCTTTCTTTCTCCAGGAGAGAGTGTGTGACAGTCCCTCTCTCTCTCCGTCTGTTGATGAGGCCAACACTCCTCTGCAGTCACAGCCCAGCAGCTCGGCCTCCAGCTCGCCCGAAAGACTCGGTACAACGCAACAAATTACACGCACACATTCAGCAATATGATGAAGATAGAAAACAAGCTGCAATGATGAGTTGATTAGTCAACCAAAAGACAAATATTCATCAACTATTTTGGTCACTGATGACAGGAAAAGGCCAATTTCAATGGTTTCAGCTTCTCAGTGTGTCTGTTTTCTATATTTTCTGGTTTCTTTATAATAGTCAGCTGAATAACTGAGTTCATGTCTGTTGGTCGGACAAACATTTGAAGAACTTTTTATACCACCTCAGAAAATATCCTAGAAGTACCCTAGGTGACGCAGGAGGCGGGTTTATTCCTGATAAGAAGATTAGTTGTTGTTGACTGTTGAATCCTGAAGAACCAGAGCTCATTCGGTAGAAAAGCGGTGCTCCTGATCCGCACTTCTCTTCCTGATATTTCCTGTTTGGAGCCACGTCTGCAGTGTTTTCGTAACGTTAATTTTACCTCCACTTAGTATCTCGCGTCGCATTTTAGTTCATAGCTATAATCGTGGATGTATGCGCGCGCTACCTGAATGAACGTGACGACGTATCGGGCTGATATTGAAACCAAATATTTCAGGAAATGCAGAACATAAAAGAAGTTCAGTTTCATTTAATTAACTGATTCATATGTTTTAAAATAATTTCATTAAAAACATAGATACATACAGTATCACTCCAGAAAGGTCCCGTACCACCAGTGTAACTCATACCACAGTTTGAGAACCAGTGGATTAATCAATTAATCAATGGAAAGACGCTTATTTATTAAATATTTTGATAGTTGATGACTGGAAAAGTCATTTTCAAGAAGAAATTTGTATATTTTCTATAATTTTTGGCAAAAATAGTCAACTGAATGACTTTTTGACAGTTGGTCAGTTTTCCGAAGAACAGACGACTGATTAAGACAAAAATCGCCTCATTAATAAATCATTAAAATAATAGTATAATCTTTGTCGGATGTACATGCACGTGTTCAGGCAGTAACACACACACATAAACTCAGTCTGCGTTTCCTTTTTGACAGGATTGGTGTCAGCTGATGCAGATGTTGCACTGCCCAATCCCGCTGTACCCATCAAGAAAATAACAAAGGACAAAGGTTGGACCACACACACCTTCAAAACACACACACACACACACACACACACACAGAAAGGTATTCTCATAAATGCACATGAACACTTCTGCCTGTTTACCGGTCGACAACAGAAGAGACGCTCTCACGTTTATATAAGTGGGGATATTCCATTACCCGCCTTAATCTAAACCCTCGCCCATTTCGTTTTGACAACTGACAAATTGGTCCTTACTTCAGAGGGCTTTCTTCATCTACTGTACACACACACACACACACACACACACACAAAGGCACAATTAACTGAAAACACACACTCGGAGACGAATCCATGGACACACAAACAGAGAAACAGAAGCGTCAGGATGTTCTGCCGCCCCTCCCCTCCTCCTCCTCCCCTCCCTATTGATCACCTGTCTCCGAGTCATCAATCAGAGGAACGAGGGAGGGTGATATAGATAGATAGATGGAGGGTGGGAGTGTGAGAGGGGAGGCTAAGTGAAGGAGGCATGGCTAAAAGGGGTTAAGAGGTCACGCACTAAAAGCATGTGGGGCCTCTTGTCCCTCCATCATCACACTCTCTTTTCGCTCTCCGTGTTTTCCGTTCTTGTAACGCCGTCCGTCTTTTCATCTCGTTCTTTTTCTCTTCGCCTCCTTCCCTTCGTTTCCTTTCCCCGCTCTGTTCATGCTCCTGAAGCTCCACTGCAGACATCAGCAGGAGCGTCAGAGGGGGAAACTTCCTTTAAAATCAATAATAATAATAATAAAAAATCTGTTGCTGCCTCTACGAGGAGCGCTGATCTTAAAGAATAAGGTTGAAGTATGTGCTGCCCCAACGTAACCTACACTAGTTAAAGGTCCAGTGTGTAAGATTTAGGAGTGTTTATAAGTATACAATATTTATTAGTATGTTTTCATCAGTGTATAATCGCCTGAACTTAAGAATCGTTGTGTTTTCGTTGTCTTAAAATGAGCAGTTTATATCTACAGTGAGAGCGGGTCCTCTTCCACGGAGTCCGCCATGTTGAACCGCCATTTTTCTACAGTAGCCCAGAGCAGACAAACCAAACTCTGATCTAGATATGGACTTTTGCTTTTTATGTGAATTTTCTTACATGCTTGGAAAAGGAAAAAAAAAAAGCAGGACTTTTCAATTACATAGAAAATTTCCATCCATTTGAATGACATAGTTTTAATATAAATGAGCTGATAGTTCGACAGTTTGAACACCTTTTTCCTGAACCTATTGACTAACTCGTAATTGTGAGGTAATATTCTTCATCAGCGTCGACTTTAAAATGAAATATTTGCTTTTGTGGTTTTATTGTATGATGTTGCTCTCGAGTCTAAAATTATTTCAGCGGAGAAACGAGTGTCAACGTGAAAAGTCTGATTGTGGGTTGCTTGTTATAAACATGCAGATATTTAAGTAGAGATCCTTTACTGCACATGTCAGGGGGGGAAATCACAGACAGACAACATCTGGAAGGTGTATTGGAGTAATTAGTGTAGCAGAATTACATAATAAACTAAAACTTGTGTTTGGATAGAAAATGACCTTCCTGTGTGTCACATCCTGAGTCGTTTCTTTGTTACAGGTTAATCGCACTTTTGATTAATTTAAAAAGAAGAATCGAGCGTTGGTAAATGTTGGTAACATCACCCATTCACAGAGCAATGACTGAGATACGTTCCTCTAAATGTTTCAAAATAAAAGCCTTGTTAATTAATCAAAGATAAAGAGGTCTTTTTAATCTGAGGGAGCCGGGGATCGAACCGCTGATCTTCCTGAGCCACAGCTCTTGATTTTAGATGTTGTGTTTTCTTAGAAGAGATCTATAAAATTTGATTCATGATCATAAAGTGTCGAGTCACAAACAAGAACGAACGAACTTCCTTCTTAAATAAGACGCAGGTGCTTTCCCCCTTCTGCTCTTATTTCAAAGTAAAAGCACGTGAAACATTACTCGTACACCAAAGCCAGAGTTCATCCTCTCTTTTATTTAATCCCTTTAAACATCCCCTCTTTCCTCCTCTCCGCCTTTTATTTCAGTTTTTTTTCTCCTCAAATTCTCTCCGTCATCTTCGACCATTTGTCCTTTACCGCGCTCGCCTTTCATCCCACTTATCCTCAGCTTTCATTCCCTTTTTTTTTTTAGTCAGTTGCCAAAAAGTGACATTTCATCGGCACGATGAGATGAAATGTCGGAAAAGCTTTGTCAACACGTACGGGGAAAGAGAAAGGGTTGGCGAGAAGGATGAAGGAGTAGAAAGAAGGAAAGGAAATCATGAAATATCAGGAAAGAAGTCAGAGCTTTACGGCAAAATTAGCGATTTTGGGGATTTATGTGATGGGGGGAAAATAAAAGAAGAAGGTTGGGGGAGATGAAGACGAGGTGAAAACAAGTGAAAGATCTGAGAGCAAAGGAAAGGTAGAGTAAAGGGATGTATGGATGAAGTGGCAGATAGAGGATAGAGATGTGTGTGTGTGTGTGTGTGAGAGTGAGTTAGAGTGCGTCTTAATCAGCGTTAATTTCACAGCAGAGTTAACCCAGTTGTCAGTGTGTTAGGCATTAAGGGCTGATCAGACACTGTGACGCACTCGCAATGAACGCACAACACACACACACACACACAAATCAAGGATGTCTTTAATCCTTGCCAATTAGTACCCCACATGATTGTCTGAATACTAACGACCCCTATATGTGTGTGCTCGTGTGTGTGCGCGGTGTAATTGATTTCTCTGATGCCGCTTCGTTGCCTTTTACACCTTCGTAAACATCAACATTTCATAAACTTCACTCCCGAGCTCGTGACGACACATCGCTGATGGAGAACAAGTTCAACACTGTAAAAAAACGGGAGAGTTCCAGCCGTGAGCGCAGTTTTTAAGAGTTCACCAACGTCTCACTGGTCTTTCCGTGTTTGTTTTGAAGTAGTTATAATCATTTTAATAAGCCGTAATTTCAAACCAAACTCACACATACGAGTAAATATAATATAGGCGTGTCACTGCAAATAAATATTCTCAGCTCCTCGTTGACCAGCGTTCTTGTTTTAGCGTCACGAGTTGGTTAACGAAGAGCTTATTTACATTTACTTTGTTTGACTTGTACTCTTTAAACGTGTCAGCTATGTGTGACGATGAGAGCGTATGTAATTATTTTATTAAAAATTATGTAGCAGGGAAGATTCGGGATATAAAAACGATGGAGAGAAGTTTCTCGTTAAAGGTCCGGTGTGTAAGATTTAGATTTTATTCATGTGAATTTGGAAGGAGAGGGTGAGGCGTGGGAGAGTGTATTCATGTGGTTGCAATCTGCAAATTCACCACTAGGTGCCGCTAAATCCCTACACACTGAACCTTTAAAAACTGGATGATTTGTCTATTAAAAAAAAACCTCAATTTATCTTAATAAAATAAAAGAGAATAAAAATAAAATATAAACAAGATTTAAAACAAACAAAAAAAAAATGAAAAACACAAAAATATATAAATAAAATCAGATAAAAAAAAAGAGACATGTGTATTTAATTTCACGTCTTTTGTCAATCGTTCCTTCACAGAAGAGTCCTCGCTAGGTCAAGCCCTGCCTCCTGGCTTCCCGGCTCCGTTCCTATTCGCTGACGGCCTGTCGTCAGTGGAGACTCTGCTCACCAACATACAGGTACGATCCCGATTTTTTTTTGGGAAAAGGTCGAGGATTCAGTGTCTCGGATCATTGAAGAGGACGACACAGAAATATATCGCGACTTTATTTGTTGTGATGATTCCTGCTTGAGAATTGTGACGAACACAACAAAATAAATGTTTGTTGGCGGTGTCCTGGACTTCAACTGAAACCATCACTTACTCAGCGTGTGCTTTTAGGTTATTTATTTATGTATAATTATTATTTTAGCTATGACACAGCAAAAATTACATTTATTTATTCTGTACAACAAATGTTGTTCCTTCATGTTTTTATCGTGTTTAAATGACACACTAAACTAAACTGAAGAAATATCTCCTTATCAAGCTGAATGTTACTCAAAATATCCTGTAAAATCAATATTTCAACCAACAAAGTAATAAATGTACCCTCTTACTTGCCCGGTGTACTTTGTTTGCACTAGTGCTACATCTAGTGGACTGTTTTTAAGGATGTGCAAAATAAGAACATAACTCATAAATATAGATAATATTAGCATTATTTCAAACAACTGATTGTCTTTTATAGTATTTATATTCATATTATATTAAATTACTATTTAATATCACCAAGTGTACAACCCAAAGTCAGTGATTGGACACCGACTGTGCAGCTAATTCCAGTAATTAATTAATCACCTTTAATTTGTTTGTCATCATTGACTGTTATTATTGGACTCCAGCTCTAAAGATGTCAGAAAACGATGCTGACGAGGCTCATCTTGTCTTTTCGATAACCGAACGTCGTCTTCTTCGTCTCAGGGCCTGCTGAAGGTGGCGGTGGAGAACGCCCGGGTTCAGGACAAACAGATCCAGGCGGAGAAAAGAGAGCTGAAGATGGAGCTCTATCGAGAAAGAGAGATGAGGGAGAGCCTGGAACGACAGCTCACCTCCGAACTACAGAGCAGAGGTCTGGATGATGCTTTTTAAAATGATACGTGACGTTTTTACGGCCAGAAAAAAGGTTCAAACTCGAGAAAGAAAGTCGACTTTCTTGTGGCACAGCATATGTCGTTAAACAGCGCTCTTTCCTCCTCTTCTTTCTCCGTCAGCCTCCATCCAGAAGCGTCTGAAGAAGGAGAAGAAGGCCAAGAGGAAGCTGCAGGAGGCGCTGGAGTTCGAGTCGAAGAGGAGGGAGCGAGTGGAGGACGCTCTCAAACATTCGTCCTCGTCCTCCCCTTCTCCCGAGCCGCTGCACGCCGCCAACAACAACACCAAGAACGGTACGACGGGATGTTTGCTGGTTTGTCTTCAGTCCGTCTTTCAGCCCTGTGTGTTTTCTTCTAATCTTTTTTTTAATTGCTTGTTTGGTTTTCCTGAATGTTTCCTGTCTTTCTGATGCCGTTACTTATTTTTACTCGTTCTTGTTTATATTGTTTCAGCTTGTTTCATTTCTTTTTTTTCTTGCTTCCTGTCTTTGAATTTGTTTTTCTTGCCGTCTCCACAGCTTTTCTGCCTCCGTCCTCCTGCCATGATTCTTGTTTTTTACCTTCACGGACGCGTGTTGTATTGTGAGCTGTCGTTGACTGAAGCTCTTAACCAAAACACGCCGCTGCTGTTTTTCTGTCGTCCTTCCATGAAATTCAGTTTAATCACCAACAAATTTACAGTTAATCCGTGTGTGTAGCTTCAATACGAAGCAAAATAACAGTTACAGTGGTGGAAAGTACATTTATTTTAGGTAGTATTTCCATTTCTTGCTACTTTATACTTCTTCTAGGCTACAATTCAGGCTATTAACACTCATTATAAATCAACTAATTATGACGAAATTATAGATTTAAGATTAAAAGTTACCAGCTGCAACATTAAAGTGATGTACACATTAATCCATCACTAACTGAAGGACATGTTCATGTTAATACTCTCTATTAAGGATTTGAATGCGGTTCTTTTACAGTATTTTGCACTGTAGTACTACTTTAACATCTGAGTACTTCTCAGCATGTTGTGTACATTTGGAAAACAAGCTCGCCCTGAATCCAAACTGAAGTCTTCAAGGGCAAAAATATATAAATGTTTTTTTATCATCGATTCATCGTTTAACTTATTATTAGCATGTACATTTGTGTTTGTCTCAGCAGATTAAGCGACGATGAAAACGTAAGTCACCGTTCAAACCCGTGGCGATGAGTGTTGGGCAGTATCACTTTAAGAAATCTTTATTAAGTAATAAACGTTTACCAGAACAACTCTCTGGCACGGCGATGAATGTGTCGTAAGGAAGCAGCTTTGACAGTCAACAGAAAGAAACAACATAAAACCAAAATTCTCTGGACGTCTGTTTGAGTTTGTTTGTTTCCGACCTGCACGCGGCTACAACGTGCTGTTTGTGTTTTATTGGCCGACCCACTGAGACTCTGTCTTGTCTTTGTGTTTCATACCAGACGCTGCTGTAGCCGAGGATAAACCTGAACTTAATGGAAACCAGCAAGACAACGGCGCTGTACAAGGTACCTGAACACACACACACACACACACACACACACACACACACACACACACACAACAAACAATAAAAAAAAAATATCATAAAAACACACACACACTCTCATGCATGCAGAGTCATGCTGATACACACCACACATGTCACATATTAACAGGTATGACACTGTACACAAGCGTGTTCAAAGGCAGACACACACACACACACACACACACACACGTGGTAGGCACATGTGTGTATTGGGGCCCAGGCTAGATTAGTGGAGACATTAAGCAGACACAGAGACACTGTGGCCTCCCTTTGATGTGCACCTTATCAGACACACATGTGAGTGTGTGTGTTTGGAAATATTTCATTGAGCTCATGTCAGTGTGTGTGTGTGTGTGTGTGTGTGTGTGTGTGTGTGTGTGTGTGTGTGTGTGTGTGATATGGTTGTGTTTTATTTTAAAGCTTGTGCTGAAGATCAATTTGACTCGTAGACGTCAGGGGTGAGGACGTTTTTGTTAGTTGTTGTCAAACGTGAGGACATTTTTTTTTAAAAAGGACACATTTTGGACAGTGCAGAAAATTTGGAAAAAGTGGCGCCATTTTAACAACGCGGGGACTTTTTCCTTTTTTCCCTGACTGCTTCCGGAAAATCGGAACATTGTTACAAAGTGAGGACATTTTTGTAGAAATAGGACATTTTGAATAATGGTGACATTTTTAGAAAGTGAAGACATTTTTGAAGAATGAGTGCCTTTTTTTAAAAGCAAGGACATGTTTGCAAAGCGAGGACATTTTGATAAAACTAACATTATTTTAGGAGTGTGAGGATGTTTTGGAGAGAGGGGAGGACAACTTTTGGAAAATGATGAGTTGTTTTTTAAAAACAAACAAGGACATATTTTGGACAATGTAGAAATTCTGGTGTAGTTTTGGAAAGTCACCGCATTGTAAGTGAGAACATCTTTCTCAAGTGGGGACATTTTTGAAATAAATGAAGACATGTTTGAAAATTAACATTATTTCAGGAAAGTGAGGATGTTTTGGAAAACAAGGACTTTTTTTTTGGAAAGTGACATTTTAGAAAATGAAGACGTGCAGAGCAGAAATTCTGGAAAAGAAGAAAGAGTACTGTTGGAAAGTAAAGACTAACTTCTTGCAAAGTGAGGACAGCGGTTTGGAAACATTTTGGACGGTGCAGAAATTCTGGAAAACACGTTTTGCAAAGTGTGAACATTTGTGACATTAACATTACTTTAAGGAAAGTAAGGACATTTTAGAAAATTAGATCATGTTTTTGTGTTTTGGAAGTGTGAACATTTAGAGGAAATTGTGACTTTTCAGGAAAGTAAGGACATTTTGTGAAATGAGAACAACGTTCTAAAAAGCGGGGACATTTTTGGAAAATGTGAGCAGAATTAAGAAAATCTTGAGAGAAATTAAGACATTTTTGGAAAATTAGGACATTTTGAAAACTACCATTTTAGGAAAGTGAGGATATTTTGGTGACAGAGACGTTTTGTAAATATCGTGACATTTTAAGACAGTAAAGGACATTTTTGAAAAACAAGGACCTTACTTTAGAAAGGACGGACGCATTTGGGAAGTTTTTGGACATTTTTGGTGACTGAACTTATTTTTGGAAAACGTGGTGACTTTATGGAAAGTAAGGACATTTTTAAAAGAGTTCTGAATTTAAAAAAGAGAGACGAGGACGAGGACATAACTGCAAAGTGAGGACAATCTGAGCATTATTTTAGGAAAGCGACGATGTTTTCGAGAATGAGGACATCTTTAGGAACGTGAAGACACGGCTGGTCCTCTCTTCTTCTTCTTCTTCTGTTTGAGGGTTGAAGTCTCAGAATTAGGTTTAGGTTAGAGTCATGGACTCGGGAATGCATTATGCCAATGAGGGTCCTCACAAGTACAGCACTGAGGCGAGTGTGTGTTAGTATGCATGTGTCGTCCTCTTTCCACCAGCTGTGCTCAGTCCTCCCTGACATTGAAAACCTTCACTTGAAACTCCGTGTGTGTATAAATGAATATCTACAAGCACACACACACACACTCCCTGTGAGTGTGTGTGTGTGCACAGTACCTGTAGTTGTGTATTTTTAGTGTGTGTGTGTGTGTGTTTGATCCACACTCTGGTGAGACAGGGAACTCTAATTAGCTCTCTCTCCTCTTTAGACCTCTTTTAGATCCCCTCTCTTCTGCAAGCCAAGCACTCCAACAAACACACACCTATACACACACACACACACACACACACACACACACACACAGACCCACCTGATTTCATTAATGTTGATTGGCCCAGTAGGACCCCTTTGCTGCCGTGCTCACAAACACACACTCACACTGACAAACACACACTCATCCCTGCTGCCATAAAAGCATTTTGCACCTACGGTGGTTTACTTACACACACACACACACACACACACACACACACACACACACCTCTCCCCTGCCTCTCTCACCTTCCACACTCTTAATTAACGAGTGAGGAGAAAACTGCTGAATACAAAGAAAGACATCGCATTACAATCAGAAAGAGAGGGAGAGAAAGAAGGGAGAGAGGAAAAATGAGGAGAGAGAGAGAGATCTAAGATCGGTTTAAAGCCGACCCGACTAATTGGCCGTACAAAATATGGAAGAAGAGGAGAGGGCAGAGGAAAGACGGGGAGTAGAGGAAGTGTAGGATGGATTAAAGGAAGCGGAGGAGGAGAAAGAATGAGGGGAAAGGATGGAGGATGATAGAAATGATTAAAAATTAGGAGGAGGAGGAGGAGCTGAGGAAGTGGGACAGAAGGAGGAGGAAAAGAGGAGGAATGTGGAGAAGGAGTGAAAAATAAAAGAGGAAATAAAGTGAGGAGACAAGGAAGGACAAAAGGATGAATAAGTAGAAAAGAAGGAAGAGAAAATGAAAGTTAGATGGAAGTTAGGGAAGGAAAGAAGGGAGGAAGGAAAGGCATGCAAGGAGAGGAAGGAAAAGTGAGGAAGAGTGGGGAGGAAATGGGGAAAGAGGAAGGTAAAAAATGGATGGAAAAGGAAAGGATGAAAGGAGGGGGAGGACAAACAGGTGAAGGAGAGGAACGAAAACGTCAGGGTGGAGGAGAAAGAAGGAAGGAAGGAAGGAAGGAGGAAGAGAAGATCGTTGCAGAAGAAAGGAAACAAGGAAAAGGAAGAACAAGAGGAGGACAAGGAAAGGTAGAAAAGAAGGAAATGTTGGACGGAAAATGGGAGCGGGGACAGAGAGAAAGAGGGTGATGAGAAGACAAATAACGGAGGAGAAAGGAGGAAATGAGGGAAAACCGGAGGAAGTGAGAAGAAAAGAAAAGGAAGATGAGGAGAAAAGCATGCAAGGAAAGGAAGAAAGGACGAGGAAGAGAGCTAAAAGGAAAAGAGGAAGTAAAACAAATAGAAGAAGAAATTAAGTAAGTAAGGGAGGAAGAGAAGGAGAGAAAAGGAAGAACGGGAGGACAAGAAAAGGTAGAAAAGAAGGAAATGTGAGAAGGAAAGTTGGATGTTGGGGAAGAATAGGAGGAAAGGAATAGATGGAGGAGAAGAAGAAAAAGGATAGAGAGAGAAAAGGAAAGGAGGAGGAGAAAACTGAAGAGGAAAAAAAAGGTCAAGAAGAGAGAAAGGGGGAAGACCAGCGTATGAGATGAAACAAAAAGGGGGGATGTATGGAGAGGAGGAGGAAAAGGAGGTTAGGAGAAAAAGGGAGGGAGGTAGAGGAGGAGGTGGTGGAGGTGGAGGAGTGTGCAGATTCCTCGAGAGGAAGTTGAAAAATGTGACCTTGTTCCGAGACCTGGTGACATTTTCTCCACCCAGCTGATAGACTTTTAACAAGCCAGGTCAGTGTCATTTTTAACCAGGACAGGGAACACACACACACACACACACACACACACACACACACACACACACAGGCAGGCTGGAGGTGTATTTTATGGTGACAGATAGAGGTGAGGGGGGTAGGAAACAGGGTTGCCAGGTCAAAATAATGACACAAAAAAAGGTAAAAGAGGAGAAGAAAACACGAGGAAGACGAGCAGAACAAATGAAACGCTGAAATACAGAAAATAAATCCATCTTTTTCTCCACTGCTCACGACCGTTTGAGTTGTTTTTGTAATTAATCTACGTTATATTTCTATAGTTATAGAAATATATTGTTTCGGACAGGATGTTTTAAACTTTCCGCCCACAAGTTTCTGGTTTTATAAACCAACCGTGAACTGATTCATCAAATGCTTAATTCCACATATCGATCATATTCTCAGGATATTCTTTTCAGTTTTAATCCAGAACGCCGGCAGAGTTGTTGCTGTTTTACGTATCACGTGACCGACACGAGCGTCTCGTAGGTTTCTGAAACGTTGTTTCGAAGCGGAAAATATGCCGCCATGTTGAATGTACTGCTTCTTCCGCGTCCTGGTTAACCTAAATGTGGCAAAAGCGGCAGACCTGAGGCGGGCTGAATGACGCCTCGGTGCTGAAACAAGCCATCTGTAACGGCACCCACCTGTCAATCAAAGCGTCCACGCTCTTAATCCTGCATAACTTTAAGCCTTAATATAACCTGAACAGGTGAGTTGTATATAAATTCACCCTCAGTACAGTTGTCATGAACGGGGAAATTAGCTACAGAGACCAAAACTGTTTTTTGTACCAGGCTGTAAACATGTTTATTTCTGCTGTGAAGTTGGACATTTTAACATGGGGACTTATGGAGACTGACTCACTTCTGGAGCCAGCCTCAAGTGGACGTTTGAGGAACTGCAGTTTTTGGCACTTGGTCTTTTATAGCCAATCTTTAGGACTCTGATAATCAACAAAATAAAACATTTTAATCATTCTTTGTCTTCGGCTCGGTAACAAATGACCCACAGATCAGTGCTGGTCCTTACGCTGAAATACCGAATAACTCACCGGGTCCAACTACGAGTGTTCACCTTAAGCAGCTCCTCCAGCAACAGACTGCTACTCCCACCGTAACGTGCTAGAAACGAATCCGCTCTAACAACCTCTGACCGCGATGACACAAAACTGCGAAGTTACAGATTTAAGTTTTTAAGGACGGCACCGGGGCGATCAAAGCTGCGACTTTTTTTAAGTTGCAGGACAGTTTTTTAAGCACCGGGGCCAAACCTGCTGCCTAAAGGATAAAAAAGAAAAAGGACAGGAGAGGACAGAGAGAAGAATGGGTCGGGATAAAAATAATATGAGAGTAACAGATAGAGGACAGGAGGGAGCAGAGGGGAGGTGGAGGAGGAGGAGGTGGAGGAGGAGGGGATGCATGTAGAATAGAGGGATGAAAGAGGAGGAGAGGAGGGGGTTTGAGTGGATCGTGAAGTGATAAAAATAGGGAAGGGCAGGAGATGAGAGGGGATGAAAAGGAGGGAAGGCAGGGAGTATGAAGGAGGAAACGAGGGGCGAGCGAGAGATGAAAGAGAAAATTTAAGAAAGTTTTTTATATTCAAACACCTCGGACCGGTTTGAAAACAAAGAATGATGAATAGAGGACAAAACGAAAGGGTAAGATGATGACAAAGAGCAGAGGAAGAAGAAAAAAAAAAGTAGTGGAGGGCAAGAGAAGAAGAAGAAGAAGAAGAAGAAGAAGAAGAGCAGGATGGAAAGAGGAGGGAGGGCAGGTTTATGGTTGCTGTTATGCAGAAATGTAAACACTTTGCAACGTTCGCAGAAAACAATGACACCGCAGGGAGAGGAAGGTGTGCACACACACGAGTGTGTGTTTCTGTTATATGCATGTGTGTGTGTTCAGTGTGTGTGTGTGCACGTGCTCCTGTGTGGGTGGGTGCAGCAACAGCACTACGGGGAGCAGGAAGGAGAACGACGGAGGTGAAATGAGAGAGAGAGAGAGAGCGACCCTGGCAAAATTGGAGATATGAGATTTCTATCATAAACGGATGCTGCTGCGTAAAGGGAGAACGAGACGCAAACACTTTAAAGCTTAAAAAAACCTCACGTGTCCGCCCCGGCTTCGATAGTCACAAATGTATACTTTATTAAAACGTACGGCTCGAGAGCAACAAGAGTTCGAGACGTGTGGAGGAGGTGATGTTTGTTTGTCGGCGGTGAAAGCGTCAATACGAGCGAAGCCGGTGGCTGAAAATGTTAAAGGCGGCAATGTCGGCTGTCGCTAACTGAACTTTGAGATCTGTGAAATCTTAAGAATCAATCACTCCTCACCTCCTTCTACTCTTTTCCTTTATTTTTCTCTTTGTAGCTCAACACCAGCTCCTAACTGAAATCCTGGAAATCATAAAATGGGTTTACAGTGGAGCTGAAGTTATTAGTTAATCAACATCAAGACAAATTTTATCTGCAAACGCAAATTTTTTTGACATTCTTTTTACCCGTTTCAGCCTCTGAAATGTGAATACTCGCCTGTTTACATCGACTTCTGTTTGGAAAATCATTTAAACATTAAACTTTTAGAGTTTTTTTACAGACCAAACGATTCATCTGATACACGAAAATATTCAGATTATTGGAAAAAGAATATTTGTTAGTTGCAGTCATTTAAAGAAGATTTTATCTTTGCTTTGTTTATTTACTCATTCGTTTCCCAAACATTTGAAAACTTTACTTGACTAGGTAGTAAAATTTAGCGACTTTACAGGAACTGAAGTGATTAGTTAAAACAACAGAAATTTTTATCTGCAACACTCGAATTGAAATCGCAGAAATGCCCCCAAAAAATTCACGTGATTTATTGGCATTTTACAGACCAAGCGATTAATAAATTATTAGCTTAATAGTTAGTAGTTGCAGTCTGAGTTGACGTCCACGTCCGTGTTCGGCTTCAAAACCACGCTTTGGAAACCTACGGTGGCGTCACTCAGGCTCTGTCCGCTCTTTATACTGTCGTTGGTCAAGACGCTCGTGTCGGTCACGTGATAGGTTACCCCGAAAAGTGAAAGTTCAAACGATTAATCTAATAGAGGAAATAATTAGCTTAATAATAAATAAAATGGATAGCTGCAGTCCGCGTTGATGTCCATTTTATTTTTGCTTTATTTACTGATTCGTTTGTGTTTTTTTGTTGTTTTTTTTTACCCAGAATCCCGGGCGTTTCTGAAGACCCCCATGATGTTCTAGAAAGAAGGACTCCGCCTCCAGAAGCCCCGCCCTCTTCCCCCCTCACCTTTGACTCCGCCCCCTTCCCTGCACAGAAGAACTCCACCAGCCCGTTTCCACAGCAACCACGGCTTCCACGGCAGCCAGGATCACCATGGCAACAACGACCTCCCCAGGCGGGACCTCTTCATCTTTCTTTGCACGCAAAAAAAACAAAAAACTTTTTGATGTTGCTATGAAACAATGAGACTACTGAGAGCCACACCCCCCCTGATTTGGACTCACTCAGTGGGATGGAGGGAGGAGGCGTCTCTCGACTTCTTCTTTCTTCTTTTTAGACAAACTTCACTCCATTCATCCTCTTTTTCTCTCCCTGCACCGGGATTTCTCTCATCCCTCGTTTGTTTCGAGAAAAACTGAAAAAGTTTGTTTTTAAAAAAAAGAGAGAGAGAGAGAAGCAAACGGACTCGACGGACTTCAACGCGTCGTCACAGATCAACTTCACCAGGGATCAATCAGAGTTTTTCAAAAAACGGTCCAATGACACGATGTGATCCACAGGACCAAACGACTGTTTTCTGATTGGTTCAGACAAGAACGGTTTGAAGAACAAAAAACAGAAAAAAAAGACGTTCTTATTTACGGAAAAAAAAAAAAAACTTCTCTTCTTGGATTTTGACACAACTTCAGTCATTGGCTGTCCATCAGCCACCATCTGATTGGACGGTAAATCAGGAGCTCAGGACTGGAGGAAGAAGAAGAGGGGTTTAGAAAAAAGTAGAAAAATATCGGAGAGGAAATAATAATAACTTGAGATTCTGCCTCTCGTGTTTCACTCAGTTTTGTTTTCCGTACAGGGACTGAAAAAAAAATGCATGGGAAAACTTTTCTTACGTTGTCATTTGGCTTATTTCATCCTCCTTACCTCCGAGTCTCTCTTCTTTTGCTTCATTCCTCTCTTTTCTTTGCTTCTTCTATATCTCCTTTGTGTTCTTCTTCTCTTTCTCTGTAAGGAGGCATTACTCTGAAAATGTTGGATGCAGCTTTTCAATGTATGAAGTATTTTCTATCACCCTTAACCTGTGAAATCAGTTTCTCAAATGATATAAAAGTTTCAAAAAAAAAAGAAAAAAAGACCCTTTTTTTTATTACAATGGAGTGATTTTTAGACACGATATTATATCCTTAAAAAAAAAGGTACGTTTAATTCTTCTCCTCGTCTTTGGACCTGTTCACCTTTTTGAACCCTCTGTTCCCCAGGAAGTAGTAGTCGAGTTTGTCAAATTAAAAAGACGAGGAGCGCTTGATTCGTCTGCTTTTAAAACTGCCCCGATGTATCACCTTTTTGGTTGATTCCAGTCAACTTAGTCGCCCCACTCTCTCTCTTGAAGTGACGGTGTGGAAATCAAGCGCTCCTCAGCTCCTTATCAAAAGTGGAAGAAACTTTTTATTCTCCTGATTTCTCTGACCTGCTAAAGAGTGCAGACTGTTGTGTTGCAGTTTTGTTTATTCCACTGCGTGTTTTATTTGTTTGTTTGTTTATTTGTTGATTACTATTTGAATTGTGTACGGAGGGTTGGGGGTGGGGCTGCGGGTGGGGTGGGATGGGATGGGATGGGCGTTGGCGGGTTGGTTAAAGGGATATTCCGTGTAGATAGAAACAACATTCACCGACTTCTTGGTTTTGTTTTGTTATTTTTTTTTCTCCTGATGATCTCTCAGTCTGTCACTGTTCTCTGGGTTTGAGCTGACTGCAAATATACAGTATTATAATGACTGCCGTGTAGTTGTGTTTTACTCTTGCATACATACACACAAGCCATTTGCTTCATTCAAATTGTTCCGATGGGACACATTTGTTCGTCGAGAAAGAGGACAATCCCAGTGTGGACCTAAACCTGGATACTACAACTAAACACATTCCTGTTTGCGTTTCTGCATTTAAAGACCACTGAAGATGAATTATTGCAGCTTGGAAACACCAAAGATACGACAATTCATCAAGCGGGGAACATGAACGTACCAGAGTTTAATGCCAATCCACCGAATAGTTGGTGAGACGTTTCACGCAAAAGCCACCACCACGGTGGTGCTACATGAAAATTCAAGGGATGACCAAATTCAGTTGGTTTGATCTCCTGGGCATCATGAATGTTTGTATGAAATTTCATGGCAATCCATGTAACAATTGTTGAGATATTCCAGTCAGAACCAAAGTGGTGATCCAACAAATTGAAACTTCGGGATTGGTACCAAAACCTGGTATTAAACTGGCTGTAGGGTTAAGTGTTTAAAGATCGATGAGTTCTAACGTTATCATTAAGTCTTTTGCATGTAAAGGGCAGAAACGAACAACCTTTCTCAACATCCAGTTAAAGAAACATTCGTAGAAGTTTTCCAAAATTGGTATTTTTGCAGTTTTGTGCCCCGTTTCACAGCAGAAAGCACAGTTTGGTGTCTTTCAGCCTTTTGTTTCACCAACGACTAAGAGTCAGTCCCAGATTTACTCTTGTCCGGCGGCTTCTTATCTTTCTTTTCTTAGCTTCCTCAGTCAGTGTCCTCTTCAGTCTTTACCTCTGTCATTATGTCCCCGTCAATCACATGCCAGGGCCTGTAAACAAAGCTCCTCCTCTTTGGTGGTCCAAAAACGCCTGTGGTACAAACACTAACACTCTCCAGTGCTCTGAACTCAAAGGCTAACAAACTGGGCAAACATTAGCTAACAGCAGCTACAGTTTACTTCACTGTCCATCAGGAAACTCTGTAAATCACAGAGAGTTGATGGACGGAGCAGTTGGAGGACATCAGGAGGGAAAACCAGAAAACATTTTCTCCATTAAAATATGATCCAGTTTCACCAAAATCAGTGAAATAGTTGGCGGTGTGTGACTTAGAAATTAGAAGTTCACATCATGTTACAGAATATGAATAACATTTAGACGATGTAGCTGCTAAGTTACGATGAGCGTGTGAAGTAAACAGGCGAGCTGACTGACCAGTTGTTGTTTTTGTTGGAGGTCTGATCAGGAGAGCATAGCTGCAGATTTGGGTAATGCATAACTTTCATTCCTCTTGGTGTGAACTACCCAGGGAGTTACTTTAAAAACAGCTCAAAAATATAGTTTTCTTATTAACTACTAATTATTCTGGAGCTGTCTGTTCATTAGAAATGAGTCTGTCTGTTCCTGTGAAAAAATCAGCTGGTAACATACAAACCTTCCCTGAAATGTCAAATCATCTTCCTGGGATTGTAACACACACACACAGTATAAATACATACTGTGGTATGCTGGTAATGTATTTGGGTGGACACACACACACAGAAGCCTGTGAGTAAACACACACACATCGTCTATGTTCCATTTAGACTGTATATTTACTCTGCATTACGAGGTTAATGAGGTGAAGCCTTTCCCTCTTTCTCACTCTCTCTCTCTCTTTAATGGATGTCTACCTCTCTCACTCCATCTTCCTCACACTCCTGTCTTTAATTCTCTCTCACTTCTGTCGCACTTCTTTCTCCTCTCTCGTTTCCTTTTTCCCTCTTTCACAATCAGTCCAAATGTCGCTGTTTTGATCTTTGCTTTCCATTTTTCTATCCTCTGTTTTTTCTCTTCATCGTCTCTCTCCCTCTCTCTCTCTATCTCTCTCCATCTCTCTCCGTTTACCAAATAGCTGATGTCACTTTTTCCATTTCCCCCTAATGGAGGCAGAAACACAGAGCGATGGACGGAGAGGGGAAAAATAGCCAGAGATGAAGAAGGATGGATAGAAAGCGAAGGAGGCAACGAGGAAGGATGAAAAGGTGACAGCGTGGGGGAAAAGAGATTGAAGGATCCGAGAGGCGACGTGGGAGAAAGTGATGGAAAGAAAAAGGAGAGAGGGGGAGGAAAGGGTGAAAAGAGAGAGAGAGAGAGGTGATGGACAGAGAGTAACATGATGAAATGATGGTGCGTTTAAAGAACGAAGATGGAGAGAGGAGGCAGAGGAAGACCAGTAATGAAAAGATAAAAAGTGAGAAACATGTCTGGGACAAACAGTGACCCATCATGAAAAGGTTTATTATTGATTTTTAAAAAGGGGAAATCCGCCTGGAAACACGAACGCTATTGGTCGATCTAACAACTCAATTCTTCTTCTGCTTGCTTCGAATAAACTCAGGACAAAAGATGCATCATGTCCTGAGTTTACAGAGGAGAGAGGCCACAACACAGTTTATTCAGCTCACCTGTAAATATACACAACACTGTAACACTGTGTAGTTTGTCAGTCTATTGTTACTGAGGGCGGTTACAGCTAATTACTCACACACTCACTCATATATGAACTGATTTACCCTACATGAAACCATTAAGGTTTATTTAATGTGGATAGTTGCAGTTTAAGCTTACTTAGAGTTGCAAAGGGGTGGAAAGTTTCCAGTAAAATTTCATGGAAAGTTAAGCTGGGGAATTTTGGAAATATTCCAAATCAGAAACTCAGAAATTTATGAGAATAAACTGTAAATTGGGGGTAATTTAAACAAACTGTATCGTATCTAAACACAAATATAAACATTTTGTTTTGTCATAAGCAGACATGCAAAATGCACAGATTTATTTGTTATCAAGTTATTTTATTGAACAATATTATGTAGTCCACCAGCTCAAATGTGTGTCTTCAATAGTCTCTGTGTGCTCTGGGCTCTAAAGTGTGGTCCAGGTACAGAAATCACCTGTGCAGGTAGAGGGGGTGTGGCCTCAATAGACCTAGCTGCATGAAATCTGGTTGTTTTAGTCAAGATTATGCTAAAACATCATTTTCCCATAACTATATTTAAGTTCACGGTTAAGGGTCAGCTTTCCATTTTGTAAATTTACGGTTTATTCCCATAAATTCTCGTTAATTCCCATGGAAAGTTGCCAACTTTGAAAATTCACGGAATTTTACAACCCTACTTGTAAATCAGGTGAATGGTGTCTCTGTAAACCTCTAATAAAAACAACAACTGGTCAATGAGCTAGTTAGGCTCGTAACTTAGCAGCTACACCATCTAAAAAGGGCCAGTGTCGTGCCAGAACAGGAGCTGGGCAAGTGGGCAATGTAACCAGGCTCAGCAGCCTTTAAAAGGAGGAAGAGTGAACAAGCAAGAGTAAATCTGGGACTGACTTTTAGTGGTTGGCGAGAGCTTGGTGAAATAAAAGGCTGAAAGACAGACGGTTGGTGAATCTCGGTCTTGTCTTGAGACAGATAGCCTCACTGTCAACGGCATGCTAGATGCTGCTCTGGAAACAGCAAATCTGAAGCTCATTGTTCTGAAACGTCGCTGACAGCTGCTCCTTGCTTGAATTTAACCGTTAAAAACAGACCAACAAAACCAGAAACCGACCCAGCTCTAATATAACTGTGACTGACCGTGTCTCTTTAGACTTCAACAGCTCTTACATCATTGTGCTTTGCAGCTGAGCAGAAACAAACTTCTCTAACTTTCCCCAATGCAAACTCACTACGGTGCTTCAAAGAAAAAAAAAGATCACATCCTCATTAGCCGTCATTATTTCTGTTACACCAAATATTGTCGGTGTTGTTAGAACGGAAAAATACGAGCGAAACAAAAAGGAGGGACGGAAAGGAGGGCAAGAAGGGCAAAATGAAATGAAATGATGGAGGGATGGAAGGAAGAAGGAGCGAGAGGAGAACAGAGACATTCCCAGACAGAACAGCCAGGCTGTTAAAACACACACACACACACACACACCTAGCTCCATCATTAGTCTTCATTAGAGTCTTTATGAGGAAAATTAGAAAGGGAGTTTCCTCCCAAACTGAGCCCTGGGGTCCAACCTGCTGGTGTGTGTATGTGTGTGTGTGTGTGTGTGTGTAATTTCTACATGGGGTTCAGTCGACGAAGGACGGATATGTATGTGTGTGTGTGTGTGTGTGTGTGTGTGGTATGATCCAAGCACACAAACATGATGTGTGTTTTTCACGAGGAGAGAAGCGTGGACGGTGATTAGAAATTAAGAATAACTGGCAGAGAGAGAGAGAATGAACATCAGAGCTACTTTCTTCTTTCTATCTACACCTGTTTTTTGGGCGGAGGTGTTGACAATGTCCAACAAAGTTGGTAAAAGATCGGAAATGCTCCTACTAATTTTGCTGAACGCGGGACTTCATTGTGCTTCTTCTAGGTTATATCAATGATCTGTTGGGAGCGAGTTGCTGCCCCAAGCGAAGTATCTCGGGGTCTTGTTCACGAGGGATGGGAAAATGGAGCATGAGATGGACCGACATGTTAGTGCGGCGTCTGCAGTATTGCAGACACTGTACTGGACCGTTGCGGAGAAGATGGAGCTGAGTCGGAAGACAAAGCTCTCGATTTTCCCCCTCACCTATGGTCATGAGCCGAAATGAGCTTCCTCCGCCAGGCTCAGCCTTAGACGTTCGGACATCCGGAGGGAGTTTGAAGTTAGCTGCTCCTTCGAAACAAAAAGGAGCCAGCTGAGGCGGTTCGAGCATCTGATCCGGATTTTCTCTGGAAGTTTTCCAGGGAACGTCCAACTGGGAGGAGACCTATATAGTCCATCTAGCCTCAGGATCTTTAGACTTAGTGCTAAGACAACAAATTTGTATTGGTCACATTTTATCCCTTTATCCTTCATACTTTGTCTAGTTTTCATCAACGAGTTGCAGTCGACGAAAAGTCATGACGTTCGACAACTTTGAGTTGTCGAACGCCATGATGTCATGATGTTTTCTCATCAACGGAAACAAAACAAACATCTAAATACATCAAAATCTTATTTTGTCATTTTCCATCACAGTTTTTGTTACTTAAATTAACACTGTCTAAATACAGCTTCTGCACCTGCTGCAAAGTTTCCAGCTCTCTCATGTAGGCCGACAATCGTAGTCGGCGATGATTCGCGTTGGTTATACAACGGACGCCGCTGTTGAGAGAGTTAAAAATTGTGCCGTAACACCCGGTCGTATCTTAAACTACCCGAGCATAATCTTACTCTCAGCCTGTTAAATCTCTGTCAGAGCTGAGGAATCAGGGAAGTAGCAGGATCGCCGAGTGTTTGGGACATGCTGAACATACGGTCAGACTGTTCTCTGCTCTCAGGGACTCTCAGTCCTTCACAATCCTGCTGCCTTCTGGTCCGTATGTTGTTCACTTCAGCGAGGACTCCCACTGATGATCTGGTCATGTAAATCAGATGATCCAGTACCGACACAGCCTGCTCGGGAACAACAAGCTGGAGCTTCGTCCTTTTTTAATTTTGGCATTTCCAGAACTTTATAATCACCTGATGTGACGTTGGATAGAGTGAGCAGGCCAGACTTTAGTCTCTGTGGGGGTGTGAATGAGTGAGTGTGCACGCACATGCATTAGTCTTACGGTGTGTTTTGTTTGTCTAAGCGTGAATGTGTGTGTGTTCTGTCCTCTTAATGCTGACAGCTTCTCATTATCCACCGACAGCTGGAGGAGGTCATCACAACCGCCACCACACACACACACACACTGAATACTTGTGAGGACTCTCATTGACATAAAGCATTCTCTAGACCTCTAACCTCTTGAATTTAATCTAATTCATGACTTTGCCACCCCCAGAAATGATTTTTTTCACCTTCAAAACTGCCCTAATTTTAAAAAATGTCGCATAAAAAAAAATGACCTCACTTTTACTTTTTCCCCAAATCTCTTCACTTTCTAAAAATGTCCTTAAATAAAATGTCCTCAATTTCCTAAAAAAAGTCAGATTTCATTAAAAAAATGGCGTCACTTTCAGTCATAACTTTCACTTTTTAACAAACATCCTCACTCATAAAAAAAAAATTGTCCTCACTTTCGATGTTTGCAGATGCATTTAGTATCAATGCAAACATAATGCAGACAGTATTATACGCTCCCTCACTCTCATTCACTGTCTACGTCTCGACAAACTGCTCTGGTTTTCTCTCATAAACTTCTTCAACATAAAGTTTTCTCAAGCCCCTGACCTCTTGAATTTAATCTGATTCATAACATCTAATTCTCACAAAATATTTTTACACATTTTATAAAGACTTTTTCACAAACGTCCTCAAAAAAATAAAAATGTCACAAATCTTTTCACTCACTTGGAAATAAAATGTCTTTTCCCCAAAAATATTTTCACTTTTTAAAGACTTATTTAATTTCAAAAACCTAACCGGGCACGTCTCCGTCACCGTTATAGCGGCATTTTGCCTGCCACTATTTTTAAAAAAAGGTCCAGACAACAAAAACACAACGATTCTTATTTTCAGGTGATGACACACTAATGAATATTTCTATACACACACACTGGACCTTTAACTTGTTCAGATTTGGTCATTTAATTTTAATTTATCTGCTTCTAAATATATAAATATACTACATAGTTAAACTATTTTACCAGATGCAGCTGGTTTTTATGTTGCTTCCTATCACCTCACGAACTGGGACGTAACAATCGACCAGTTGATGTTGATCTATGAGAAGACAGAAAACTGTCCAACATCCAAGAAAAAGACGTTTCATTTACATTCACAGAAGACTCAGAAGAAAAGCAGCAAATTAATTGAGGACAACAACAATGGAGGGACGTGTTGAGGAGACTCTGACATGATATTTAAATTAATAATTAATAATAAAGTCAAATTAATTCAAAGCAGTCACTCTGATGTCAGCTGACTGCTGGATAGAGTTTTTTTTATTCCTCCAGGTACATCCGGAGTCTAACCGGGATTGAGTGGTTGAGTTGGTCATCTTGGAAATATTTACTCTGCATGCTCAGCGAACGGGATAATAGGTGTGTGTGTGTGTGTGTGTGTGTGCGCCTACTGAACTGGTAAAACAATAAACACCACCCCTTATTCTCCGTCTCTCATCTCTCACATTCATTTGCTTTGTCCTTCCCTCTCTTTCAGTTTCACCCACACACTCATATATACATGCAGACAAATATACATACACACCAACACACACATATACCTTCATCTCTTTCTCACACACATAAGCGCACACACACACACACACACACACACTAAACACTTGTCACTGGTCGGCATCAGTCGTTTATTCTTGCCAGAGCGAGGGATTTGTTTTTGTTCTTCCTGTCATTCGCCCATTTGACTTGATGGATGGTGGGTGGTGACGCAAAACACCTGCCACACACACACACACACACACACACACACACACACACTAAAGCAGATCATATAATAAGTGATGCTTTAGCATACGTGTAAATTCTTGATTCATACAAACGTTTATAAAAAATTTAAGGTCAGGCCTGTTAACGGACGTGGACACACACACACACACACACACACACTATGTAATATTCATCCCTGAACACACACACCTAATCCTCAGCTAACTTCTTGGGGGAAATAGCAGGTAGCAAAGTGCTAATTCTCAAGGTTTTCCTCTTCTTATGAGGACCAAATGAAGCAATACAAACACACACACACACACGCGCGGTCCACACCATCAGGGCGCGCAGACAGATTCTTCTTGCCATGGTTGACTTCCTATGTGGCCTGCAGTGTAAACAACAGTTTATCTCCATAGAGGACAAATGGACAGCAGCAGCACAGAGAACGTGAGGAGCAGAAGAGGATATGACCCCGAGGCTGCGGTTCAAATCCCACCAAGAGCTGAGAAATGTGAGCGCGGCTCTCCTCTTGTCGGTAACTACCGACCAAGTAACCCTTGAGCAGAGCGAGCAGCTGACGAGCAAACTGGAGCTGAAGCTTCAAGAGAGGATGAATATTCAACATTCATGTGACCCAAATTAACGAGAGTATTGTCTGATGGGTGTAAAAGTAGGCAACAACGTGTTGAACCACCGTGTTGTTACAGACTAAACTCTGGCTCTAGATGGAGACTTTCACGCATTTCGCAGCCACCATAGCTTCTCCTATGGAAGGAGGGTGAGGCGAGGGGGTTCTAATTAGTAACTACACCGCTAGATGCCAATAAATCTAGATGCTGGTCCTTTAAGTGACCAAGCAGCCATATAAAACTTCCACACCTACAACTGTTTGGTCTATAAAGTGTTAAAATTGGAAGTTCTGACCACTAATGATTCACCATCCGAGTTTACCCACTGACAGAATAAAGAACGGACGTCGTATCCGTGATGTCACCCACAGGTCCGCCATCTTGGCGGTCCAGCCTCTTTTGCCTCCAGCTAATCTAAAAATCTGCAAGGACAAGCTGAATGACGCCCGGTTGCTCAAACAAGCCACCTGTAACGACCCTCACCTGTCAATCAAAGCGTCCACGCTCTTATTTCTGCTGTGAACATGGGGACTTATGGAGACTGACTCACTTCTTCTGGAGCCAGCCTCAAGTGGACGTTTGAGGAACTGAAACCAAAGTTAATATAATTCATCCCGTGGAGGGACATGTACAAGATTTTAAGATATTACACAGGATAAATGAAAACTTTCACCTGGTGGTGGCGCTACAGGTCAGTCAGGATAATCAAAAAGTCGAATTATTTTATCCTCTGGTGACCATGAAATGCAAAAGCTGTTAGGATATTTCGTTCCAGATCAAAAGTAGTGGACCAAAAATGAATGACAGGCATGATCTGTTATCAGAACTGACGTTTCTAAACGGCCTAACGAATCCTGAAAATAACACGTGGCGTGTTGCGTCGCCTTTAAATAAAAAAAAAAACTGAGCCGAGGATTCACACATGGCTTTAAGTACAACATCAAGGCGTCAGTTCCTGTCAATTCACATGTGTAATTAAACTATTTGGGCGATGAATGGATAAATCATGATAAATAACGACGGTGCCAAGAAATAATGAAGCGGATCATTTTTCGAACCATCGCAGCAGACAGAGCGAGAGAGAGAGAGAGAGACAGATAAACACTGACACTGATGTAAACATGGACAACAGGATGTGAATATCATCGGCCAAAATGTCAGAACAACTATTTCTGTCAGATCCAGATTCAAGGGGTGGGAATATGTTTGTGTGTTTGTGTGTATGAGTGTGTGTGGCCCATATGGTATCATGGGAATATTTAAAAACACAAAAAATAAGAGAGAGAGAGAGAAAGCCACACACACTTTCTCACACAGGGTAATGACAAAACTGGTCTCCTAAGATTGATACCAAATTAGAAACTGTTTTTGTTTTTTTCCAAACAGACTAAAAAGGAGCTTGGCAGGCGGGATGAACACTTGACAAGAGAGACAGAGAGAGAGGGAGAGAGGGATGGAGGGAGGGAACGTGAGAAAGAAAAAGGGGAAACGATGGATGGAATTAAAATAACTGTAAAAAAAGGAATGAGGGCGGGTGAGGTGGAAATGGATCCGTGGGGACTCTGTATGTGTGTGTGTGTTGTTTTAGCTGGGCAGCCTTGGATTCCTTGTTGACCTTTACAAAGATAGCAGCTGGTCGTCTCTTACGGTTTTAAGTTTGGTTTGTGTTCTGGTCCAACCACGACGGATCTAAAAAGCAGATGGAGGGAGAGGGAACGAGAGCCGTGGCAGAAAAGAAATTCTTCGACCTCTCTGGAAAGGAAAGGAACCGAGCGTAAAGACCGACAGTGAGAAACTGAATCTGGCAAATATCTATTTTTTTGTTCTGTTGGGTCTTTTCATCCAAATAAAGCTTTCACTTCGACTGAGGAAGAAAGAGAAAAGTTAACTGAGTTTGGCTGAGCTGCTTTCTTTCAACTTTCATGCCAAGAAAAAAAAAACACTTGAATTTAGTTGAAAGGAAGAGTTTTCACAGAAAGTTAGAGATGGTCAACTTTGGACAAAAAAAAAAACTTCTTGCACGTCTAATTATTTAGGGTAGATCTCATCAGGTGGCTGAAGCCTTGAAGAGCAACTTTTCTAGAGGTTCTGTTTTTAGATAACGTTATCGTAGATATTATTCAGATTACAAGGCGACGTTGTAGATCTTCAAGATCAGTGAATGTAATGTAACGGATGTAATGGATGTGAGCATTGCTCAGTTTGTTCGTCAGCAGAGGAAGAGCGGCACAAACTCTTCAATGTCATCAGCTTAGAGTTCATCCAAACCAAGTTGGAGAACCTTCATCAAGCAGCCCACAGTGGTGGAACAAGTCCAACAGGTAGACAACATGTGGCCTAACAACAATAGCCAAAGCCACAAATACAATCTCAGAGATTAAGTACCCTAATGTGTAAAGGTATTCTCTCATGAGTGTGAAGGGAACTTATGAGGGCAGAATTACTGTTCCACATCTGTTCGACCAGTGCCAACCCTGTGCATTTATTCGGCCTAACGTGGCGGAGGCCAGAGTATGAGCTTCGAAACGGCTCTTCAGAAACCTTTGGGTGTCGTCACGCATATGCCGTCGTACGCTTTATACAGCCATTGGAAACATCGCAGGTGTTAAGGGTTAGTGCGAATATGAACATAAGTGTTCGTCTCGAATCAACCAGATTTTGAATCAGTCTTGGACAAACAAGACTTTTATTTCAGGGCTAATGAAGATCACCAATTCCCTTTCGGATGATCCAGAACAACTTCCTGGTCTTCAATCAACCCAAAAGGTCTCTAATGCTGACTACAAAGCAGTCTCCAGTTCTTGAACACCCTTATACATTCGTATATTACCTCCTCCAATGAACGACGCCTGGCTTTGCCACCCAACTTGTTCTCGTCTGGTGGAACGTCCTACCAGTTCCTACCAGATCAGGGTCGTCCCTCTCTACCTTCACAAACCTCCTGAAGACCTCCAGCTCTTCAGAGAGGACCTCCTCTCCAACACTACCAACAACTGGACATCATAAATCTATCCCCCTCTACAGCTGGCACAGTACTTGTCACACAGTACTCTGATTGTAAGTCTGTTGATCTAAAATCAGTCGATGGTTTCAATGCCAATGAGTTACTCCGTTTCCTTTGGTAACGTGTGGAATGTTTTCATAACTGGGGTTATAAAAAAGGTTAAAGGCTTCTGCTTTCTTACGAGCAAACTGTACAACAGATTGACAGTGATGCAAAAATAGCAAACAGGCACGAATGTCTCCACAGGGAAGGGATGACGGATGGACAGATAGATAGATGATGGAGGGATGATTCAGGGAGAGCAAGAGACAGAGAGGATGAAGCAATGAGACATGAAGGAAAGTGCGACATGCCATCCTCAGGTCTGTTTTACTATCATTTCACAGCCTAAACATGCAAAGGTCAGCTGTTATTAATGGCACGCCCTGAGGTGTGTGTGTATGCAAATGTGCGCGAGGCAGACAGACAGTAAGTGTGAAGGCTTGCATGTCACACCTTTCTGCTCTAAATGCCACGTAGCCTGCCATTAGTGTCGTCCCTGTATCATCCCCACGGGGCTCGAGGCTCAGGGTGCGTTTGGAAATTTGACCTGACGCTCCCTTTGCTGCTTCAAACTACGACGCGAGCGCTTTTATTTGTCTGCTGTGAGCTGCACGTCGTCCGATTTCCATCTGAAGCTCTAATATTTTTTTTATCTTCTGCTCTACTACAAAGTGTACAACAAATGTCAGAAGAGCGTTTCTATCGGAATATTATATCATACTTTTATCATGAATTTTTTAAAAACACATCCTCTGTGATCCCGGCTTCAACTCCACTAAAGAAAAATGCTCCATGTTTGTGATCAAAGTTCTCTTCAATATGGCAGTCATAAATGATAATTCTTCTTTCTGGAAAGTCCGTGTCAATGCTCTGATGGTACATTACCGTTCACAAGTTTGGAATAATGTCTTATATTTGGATCTTTAACAGCTATTTTAACTGATAAAAACAGTGTAATTCAGACACCAACGAGCCAGCGGGAGGCTTTTATTGTGAAGGAAATGCAATGTGTTTATTACAGAGATAGCAGTGCTATTCCTTCAAAGCAACATTGTAACTTTTCTACCATAAAATAACAGATTTTAAATCATTGTGATGCCATGTTGACTTGTAATCAGTCATCACACTTGTGGTGCGATCCACCTGCAAGAAGTACATTTACGCTTTACGGGGAGTGGAGCAAGTGTCATGCCAGAACAGGAGCTGGGCAAGCTGGCAATTTACAGTAACCGGGCTCAGCAGCCTCTGTGGACATAATGCGAGAGGCAAAAAGACGGAAGAGGACGTTGATGGATGAAGCTAAGAAGAGAAAATGAGAGCCTGAACAAGCAAGAAGCCGCCGGACAAGAGTAAATCTGGGACTGACTTTTAGTGGTTGGTGAAATAAAAGGCTGAAAGACAGACGCCGAGCTGGGCTGACTGCTGTTGGACTAGTCAGTAATATTAGCTGGCTGCTATGTCTGCTGTTGTTGACCTTGCTTGATGTTTGGCTGTTAGCAAAGTATTGACTTTGTAAGTCCAGAATAAGCAAAATAACCAGCACTAAGTTAAGTCAGGGGATCTGTTTCCTCCTAAGCAATCTAGCTAACTGGCCAAACTGGATGCTGATGAATCCGCGTGTCCGAGAAATGTTCAGGATAAACTTTTCTCGGCCGAAATGGGAGGAAATCTGAAGGGGATGGATGTGTGATCGGCTCTTCCACACATGTGGCCCGGACAAAACAATTCAGTACGATTCTCCAGAACTCGGAAGCAACAAAATGTCACCTCGTTCCGGTCTTCTGCTTCTTCCGAAAGGACAACAAATGCGGCGTAAATGCAGAACGAATGCGGTGTAAATGCATGCAGTGTTGCTGCTCCGCTCCACCTGATGTATTTTTGGCTGTGGCCGTGTCCCAGTTGTGTGCGGCTCCTTGGTGTTGGGAGGCAGGTGAAGGGTGTCTGGTGACAAAATGCCTGGTGTGTAGCCTATTTTTCGGGTTTTGACCTTCCCTGAATACACCGCTGTGAGGAGAACGAAGATGAATTGGAGCGCCGTGGCTGTCCACTCGGAGAAGAGAGAGAAGACTAACTGATGGATGTTAAGTGTTTGCCTCATTTTCTCCTTTGATTCGCCTCTTTCTCTGCCTTCCTTTCACTTTTCTGTCCATCTCTTTCTCTCCGGATCAGAGTAATGGAGTGCTCGAGGTCAACTCAAGGTTCACGGCGAGGTTTTGGACAAACAGTAGTCGCAGATTGTCTGTTGTTTAACCTGCACGACATGGAAACACAACACACCGCCGCCAAACAAAATAGAGGAAAATGGATTACAGTTAGATTTAATCTTGACCTCTACGGCTCCAGACATGATGGTGTTTGTTTTTCCAGGTCATCGAGGGTTAGAAATCTTCCATTTTTCCTCCACACACATCTCGTTCTTCTTCATTTTACTCTTTTCTTTCACTCTCTTGTAATTTCCATCACCAGCTCTCTCTCTCTCTCTTCTTTTTTTTGCCCCCCCCCCTCTCCGCTGTCTTCTTCTTCCTCAGCGTTCAGGTCAGATCAGAAGACGTCTGAGAGCGGGATGACATTTTGTTGCTACGGCTTGAAAGTGTTGACGTGAATAACTCTGGAGTAGTTCAGGACTGACGTACCAACTGTTAGGACGATTACATGAAGCTAAAAATATGACGTTTATGAATTACATTGAGTTTTCGTCCTCACTCAGAGTGACATTTTACAATCTCTGTTAAAGAAATTCCTTAAAAATGTATCTTAACTGACTCTTTTACAGGAAGATGCAGGGATGCACTCGAGGGCTTGGTTTTAACTTTTTGGGGCACTCAGAAATAAATTTATCTTGTCCGTGAAAATGAGAAACTTTTTTGATAACTAAATTAGATAATATTTTTTCTTTTACGGTCATTTTTTGGCACTTTTGAACCTCTGTTTGATACCGACAGCAGGGCCAGAAGCCCGGGCAGCTGCGGTAAGGCCTGAGTCTTCGTGCACGGGATGCATGCTTTCCCAGGGGGCTCCAGATAACGGAGGATGAAGGATTTGTTCAAATATTTGCACAATTTAAACTCACTTTTTAAATCATTTTAAGTTTGTGCTCTTGCTCGGACATAAGGTGTCATTTTAGGGCTCTGTATAACTGATGACATTTCTCAAGATTTTCTGAATTATTACAAAGCAATCGATCAGCAGATGAATCCGTAATGAAATCAGTTGCAGTCGTGTACAAAAACAGTTGAAAATGAGCTCCATGCTTACACAGACTACAACAGTAAATTCCTACATGCATGAATTTAAATATTTGCACTACATTTGGATGGAAACCTGCCCACTGTGTGCATTATTTTGCAAACTTCCAATAGTAAAAACAGCCAAAAGGGAAACAACTTAACTACGTAGCATATTTATATATTTAGGAGCACATAAACCAAAGACAATCTGAGCAAGTTAACAAAGTCTGGTGGGCAGAACACTTCTTGACTTGATGGAGACGTGCCCGGTGTGTCTGATTTTTAAATGTCATCTTTTGGGCTAGATTGGGAGGCGGAAGAAGCCGTACATCCAACATGGCAGCATATTAGCATATCATATATAGAGTGACATCACTCGCGCTCTGTCCAGTCTTTACACGGTCATTGGTCGTAACACGTATGATACTGTAATTTCACAGATCATAGTTTGGTTTATTTATTTGGCTAATTCATCTATGAATAGATTTGAAGACGGCGGCTTCACGCAGGCCGGTTCACCCCCTCTCATCCTAAACACACTCTGTGGAGACGCAGTAGATCTGTGGAGTTTTATATTTGTGTGTATATATAATTTACTAGTTACTGTGTACTTGTTCTGCGGGACAGAAAATCATTATAGAGGGCGTGTGTGAGAGAAAGAAAGGTGAGCTTGTATCACACACACACAGACAGAGACACACACACACACACACGGGACAGATAATACCAGATGAAGATTGAAATGGGAGGTAGAATCAATATTTCCATTCAAACGTCTGTTTCATTTTCTCAAGATTAGAGGAGACTGTTTCTCTCTGTCCCATCACCAACCGACCAACCAGCCACAACACTGTCACAGCGAGAGTGTGTGTGTGTTTGTGTGTGTGTGTGCGTGTGTGTGTGTGTGTGTTTGTGAGCAGTTCTTTCTGTCTGAACCTCGTGTCCTCACAGGGATGGAAAAAGATGAAGATATGCAACATACGAGGCCACTGAGGGGTCTGTATAGAGGTAACATAAAATGTGTGTGGTGTGTGTGTGTGTGTGTGTGTGTGTGTGTGTGTGTGTGTGTGTGTGTGAACGCTTGTCCACGTCTGCTACATTCCATCTCCGCCGTCCACGGTGTCCAAATAAACCGTCAACCCTGGACCGGCTGATAAAGAGAGAATGTGTGTGTGTGTGTGTGTGTGTGTGTGTGTGTGTGTGTGTGTGTCACAATATTTGCCCTGTGTTATTGGAGCTCTGAGGCCACAGAGTCTTCTATAAACACCCAGCTGTGAATTATTCAACAAATAAACACATCCAACACACTCGCACACACACACACACACGAGCAACATGCACACACACATTTGGACAAAATACATATTTTAAAAGGTGGATAAATGTTATTAGAGTCACTACATGACACACACACACACACACACACACAAGTCTAAACGTGTGTGGATTTGATTGCTGAAAGCAGGAAAAAGCTGATGGATTGAATTTACTTTACACACACACACACACACACACACACACACACACACACACACACACACACAGGCCATTTCATTTTGTCTCCGCTTAAGTGGATTTGGCTGTTGGTCAGTTCAGTGGAAGGTGAAACAGAAACCGACGTTACAGTCGATGATCTGGTGACACCTACAGGTTTGATGGAGGTACTGCATGGAACTACAGCTGAGATTATCAAGTGTGTGTGTGTGTGTGTGTGTGTGTGTGTGTGTGTGTGTACAACACTGTCAGATATATAAAAAGATTTAGTTTTATTTCTGTTTATTCACGCACTGATGTGATTATTATCAGGATTTGAGGCTGCAAATTTATTAATTCATGTCTATAAATTATCGTTAGACCTTTTCATGGCTGACGTTTTGATATTAAAAGTAAATATATTAAAGCTTTTACATTTTTTGAGATTTTCAAAACAGAAAAATAATCTTTAGAATCACTGATTAATTAGTTCTTTGATTGATAAACTAAAAAAAACAAGAACTGGATTCATCGATTTAAAAAACAAACCCTGATTTTAAATCCGAATTGTTTCGAAATCAAATCAAATAATGAGATTCACACCTCTAATATACACTCTGGTATTTCCCAACAATTGAACACACACAAACGAAACAATACAACTTACCTTTATTCACCGTTCAGGCAGGGCGCGCAACTGACTGAGCCACCTGAGAGGACCCCTGAAAGAGACATATCAAGTACATTTAGTTATAATACATGTAAAATTATGATCCTATTTCCAATCCCTGAGGAAGAGCGAAGCATTCATTGCAAAGTTCCCACTGAAACCAGCAGCAGCAGCAGCCTCGTGTTAGATGATGGCACTTTTTCCTCTGACGCTCGCGGAAACAATGACAAGAAAAGTAACTAGAAAACCGCAGAAAAAAAACGTGGTGTGGATGCAAAGATGTGAAATGAGCTGTAGAATATTGTAATAAAGTTTAAAGTTTGAATGAAGTCTGTAGATGAAAGTATGTAGAAGTATTGAAAGTTGAAAGCGTTGAAGGTTTGTGCCATTTATTTCAATGTAAAGATGGGGGGGGAAAGTTGAATATTTTAAAAAAGTACCACCATAATGTGCTGAATGAGCTGAACATTGTGAGATTTGAATGGTTTCTAACGTATGTGGAAGTAGTTAGGTGCCAAAAAACCTGGATGCACGAATAATAATAAAGATCTGATGAACAATAGAGCGGTGGTTACATTATACCAGGAAACAAATAAAACAGAGGAAGAGGAAGAGACAGCTGATAGAGGAAGGAGCAGCATTAGTACATCCATTGTAGTCACAGAACAAACTGCCATTATCAGTTAATCTGATGGTTGTTTCAGTGTATTCAAATAAAACGTAACAGTTCCCTCTGTTCGTTTTTTACTGCACACTAACTGTGACTGTGAACGCAGCTCTGCCTCCCTCTAGTGCTCTAAAACAGGAGCGTCAAACTCATTTCAGTTTCAGGGGCCACATACAGCTCGATCTGATCTCAAGTAGTGAAGTCAAAACGTACAAATAAATCAATAAATCAATAATTCGATCATCATGTCTGTTTCATTTTCTCTTGTTTCTCATCCAGAAAACTGTTGAACCAGAACACAAGAGGCACAACTCTTCACAGGAGGGATATTTGGGGCTGTAATTACTGGGAGATTTTCATTATCGATTGATTATTTGGTCTCTATTTAAGGAATATTACATAGGAGGAGTGTGTGCTTTAGCGTCACTGAAGTGCCAATAATGAGTTCAAGCTTAAATAAAATATATCATCAAAAGATTTTTCATGTTTTGGTGCCAACTTGCTCTCAAGATAAACATTTCTTTGTCACCGTTTCTGTTCTGATCTCAGTTTCCATGGAGATACAGTCTGACTAAGACCTGGAAAACAATCAGTCACAGCAGTACACTCTTATGTGTAATGGAGCGCGAGCCTTAGTAATATATAAACACACACATAAACACCAAACTGCTCTGTTAGTTCAGTCTTGTAGTGACTCAGATATCTGCTGGACACATTCGGCTCCTCAGTCCGTGAACTTTTTATTTTTAAACCAGGTATCAGCGACTCACCTGCACAGCTGATGGAGGACGATCCAAACATTTCCAGTAAGTCCACAGCGTGGTAAAGTCCAAAAGCCAAAATGTGTCGAACAAAGATGGATGGAATCAAAATGAACTTGTTTTTATCTAACCAAATATTCCTCTTCAGTTCAGATTAGTCCACCTTTAGTCTTTAAAAACAATATTTTCTCTGAGCTCACTGAACTGTCTGATCTCTGACATGCTGCACACACACCTGTGTTAACGAGGCGGTCTAACGGCTCCATAACAAACAGAATATTCATTAAAGAAAGCTGAAATGGCGGGTCGGTTTGTACCTCTGCTCTAAAAGATACATTTCACCCACACAGTCGAGTGTAGACTGACTGAGATATTTGCATCATAAATTAACTTACTTAGAGAAAATGAGTCAAAAATATGAAACAGATTTGATCAAAATCATTTAAACACCTTAAAAAAAAAAAGATGAGTCACTCGTGATTACAGAGTTTTCAAACCTGTTTATTGATCCACTGATGTGTCTGTTCATGGTTTTCAGAAAGCAACTCCGATACAACACAGCCAGCATTTTACTTCAGAATAAAAATCTGTACACACACACACACACACACACACACCTTCATCATCATCAGCTCGAGAGTCAACAAACACTCACAAACAGGCACACCTTAAATAGCAGCTTTTGTACAGCACGAAAAATTATAAAAATCAAACAAATACAGAAACACAAATCACTGACATTAAAAAAAAAAAAAAGTAGCTCAGGTTGGATTTACTCATTAAAGGGGAATTTCACTGAAATGAGACAAATTCAGGGACATGAAAATGTAATAATCTGGTCTGAATCTTCACATACTAAAAACATTAAAAGCAAATCTCTATGAGGGCCGATGTATGTTTTATATACACAGGTGGAGCCTTTACCTTCTCAGGCAACGCGATCTGAGCTTCCCCAAAAGTCATAAAAAAATAAAATGAACTCAAAACAAATGAAGTTAAATTAAAAAAGGGTCCCGTTTTTCAGATTTCAGTAAATACAAGATGGCAGAAACATGAACAAAAGGTACAAATTCACATTATGAGAGCTGCAATTCTACATCTACATTCAACTGAGAGAAAAAGAAATGACGAAACTTCCCTCGTAGACCTGGAGCTCCAAAATCAAAAGTACTCACGCAGGTTTAGACTCTGTGTTGTTGGCTTCAGTCCCCGATATTGAAATAACCCAGCACCTGGTATGGAAACTTCTCGAGTCAAACGACACATGCATTCAATCCTTCTTGTATTCGATCTATTTTTTAAAAAAAAAGACTATTTGTGTGGTTTTGCTCGCAGTCGATCAACGC
The DNA here is from genome assembly GCA_036365135.1 of Miichthys miiuy. Classification (NCBI taxonomy): domain Eukaryota; kingdom Metazoa; phylum Chordata; class Actinopteri; family Sciaenidae; genus Miichthys; species Miichthys miiuy. The sequence goes on along the minus strand of CM071625.1, from coordinate 4,087,263 downwards.
AAGAGTTCAATGCGATGTTTGATTAACCCGCTACCGCAGCTACAGCACGGGGTTGACGCTGGTTCAGCATTGAAAAGTTTGGCCATGCTACGTGTCTGTAGCATCGGATAACCGTAAGAATTACATCAGGAAACACAAGTAACGAGATAAAACACTTCAGGGTGGACAGCTGTACCGTGTTCGCAACGCCAATGGCTTCTTTGACAGCAGGTATCGAATGAAGTACTCCATTGGTATCTGTATCGTTTTAAGGCTACTGGTATTGTATATTTTCAAACAACAGTCAGTACTAGTAGGCATGCAGCTCTGTAAAAACCAGGCAGTTAACGTCACCTGATATAAGAGGAATCCAGTGTTGGTGTTTTTAGGACCTCAACTAATTTTGATTCATTGTTATTCAGATGATTAAATATGAATAAATGTTTTTTCACAAGTTCCCAAAGCCCAAGTCGACGTCTTCGATTCCCATTTTGTTTTTTTGGTCAAACCAACTCAAAAAGTTATTAAATTTACAGTCATATAAACCAGAGAAATGCAGTTCATTTGAAGGGTTGGCAACAGATTTGCTTAACGTACGTCTAAAACGATAAATCCACGACCCAAAGTGTAACAAATTTTGTTGATCAAATGATTGATGAAATGTTTCAACAATACCGTTTGAGTATAATGTGTCATAACCAATAGAAACAACTGCCAGAACTATGAAAATAACACCTTGTTAGAATAAACTGGAAAAGGTTTAGTGGCATCCAGCGGTGTAGTAACTGACTGAAACTCCCTCACCTCACCATCTTGTGTTCCTTGTGTGAAGGAGAAACTACGGTTGTTGTGAAATGCCTGAAAAATGTGAAGTTGGAGCTATAAAGGGTTCAAACAAGATGAATGATGTTATTAACAGCTGCGACGAACCGCCAGAAACTGAAATAAAGACTTTAAAAACAGCATGTAACAGTACGAGAGCTGATTCAGCAAATCCAGCGACTTGGACCTCAGTTTTGACGACAGTTGAAGACGTTTTAAAGAAGCTGCTTTTACTAAGAGTTTACTTTTGTTTAGGAGAGCTGATCCAGGTCCAGACAGGAACCAGGCCTCACAGCTCCGTCTTCTGCCCAGACAGAGGCATCTGTGGCTGGATCTCCTCGTCCGAAGACACCCCTCCGTCCATCTTCTCCACCGGAGCTTTGCTCTTTTTCTTCTTCTTCACCTTCTTCTCCTTCTTCTTCTTGGTCGCCACACTGTCTCCTCCCTCCTCTCCTTCCTCGCTCTTGCCCTTTCCCTTCTTCCCTCCCTTCTTCTTTTTCTTCTTCTTCTTGTCCTCCGCGATGGCTGCCTGGTCGCCCCTCTTCTTGAGCCGGTCCCAGTCCTCTTTCAGGCAGGCTGGACGGAGAAACACAAGAAGAAATGTTAAAAATAAACCGTGGAAATCAAACGGAGGCAGGAAGGATGACGGGTGGAAAGATGGAGGGGATGATGGTGGGGTTACCTGTGTCCTGTCCTTTGAGGACGTGTTTCTCACACAGATAAGTGGTCAGGTCTTCCTCCTGACTTCCTTTGTACCAGTCCTCAATCACGTCTTCATACTGCTCCACTAACACATCACACTGAGACACACACATGCAAGTTAAAAATGTCTGAATATGTTTGTTTTGCCCAGTTTGTCTTTGTATGTTTTACATAAAAGTGAAAAAAGGGACACTCCCAGGATTTTTAATCGGATGTGGGATTGTGGGTGATTTCCGTGAATGTGAAAGCACCTGTTTTTTAAGGTCGGCCACTTCCGCTGAAGTCTCGTTCCAGAGCTCGTAGGGGATGTCCATCACCACGTTCACGCCTTTATTCACCAAGCCATGGAGGGTGGAGAAGGTCTCTGACATGCCCTACAGACAAACAGACAGACAGACAGAGAGATGGAATGGTGAAGTCAAAACAGGAAGTTAAATGCAAGTGCACTGTGCCGTCGGTTTGCAGGTGTCAGGTGAGACGTCGCTCTGCATAATTGCCTCCTGAATTTTAAATGTGGACAACTTCTTTTGTCAGTTAAAGCTTACAGCAGAGGAACAAACTTAATCACAAGCCAAATAAAGCTCGACAAAAACAGTGTGAACCCAAAACAGTCCAGTTTGTGGATGGTAAACCGAAACAATGAGCTGAAAGACACTACAAAGCTTCGTAAAGCTGAGGGGAAGTGCAGAGTTGGGTAATTCTTTGTGGGTTCATCAGCACAAGCAGTCCACATGTAGTCATTTAAACTGTTATATAATAAAACTGTTATATATAAATATAGAGTTCTTGAGTTATTTAATGGATTAAATGTGTTTTATAGAACCATAAATAAATCTAATTAATGTAAACGGAGCAGTAACTACATCTATTAAAGTATCTTTAATGTTCAAACACTTAACATCTAACTGCAGCTTTCTTTTGCAGACAAAACACACACTCACACACTCTCAGACTGACCTTGGCGAAGCGGTTACTACCGGTTCTCTCTTTGTGCAGATTGTACTCCAGCAGCCTTTGACACACATTTTCTACAACCTCGATGAATCTGAGGTCTCTGTGGGAAAAGAAAGAAAGACGTCAGGATATTCTAAACTTTTGTCAGACCTCTTTTGAGGTCTGTAAGTTTCTCAGAAAGTACGATCTTTTCTGTTGCTGGGTTTAAAGAACAGTTCTCCTGGGTTTTTCCAATACACCAGATACTGTACGTAAGGGATGACAATATCCTTCTTTTCTTTGTCACCATTTGTGTTGTCCTTCCTGGATCTTGTGGCCACTTTCCCAAAGGTCCAGTTGGAGGATCCACAAACTCAAACCTCAAAGACTGTACTCCCCACATCCAGAAAAGCAATCTGGTGTATGCGGCCCAATGAAAACCAACCAGTGAAACCAAACAGCCACAGGAGGGCCAACTCGTTGGGACTAAACTTTCCTTCACCTTAGAGAACAGGGACACTCTTTTGGTGACGGTAATATTCATGGAGAAACAATCATCCCTCAATAGTCCTTTCATCCCTTCCCAGGAGACTAAACAACGATTCATAGATGGCCTCATGTGAGTCCAACGACAGTCGTCCACCCGGAGTTCAGATGTCCTGAACGACAGTCGTTCACACCAAAACTCAGGTGACTTAAACGACTCTGACGACAGTCGTCACAACAACGATGAGCACTAACGAACCAAGTGGAAAGAACGGCCAGATCTACGATCTTGTCTAGGCTGAATACTCGGATCTCCAAGTCCAGTTGCCCCAGATTAAACCCTCCTTGAAGACATTCTGTGACTGCAACACACTTCAACATCTCAGGACATTCGTTCAGATCAGAGCTGTGTTTATATCCGACTTTACAAATGTGATATCAACAGAGCTGCTTCTGGTGCACTTTGATACGACCGACATATTGTTGATTCAAGCCTTCTGCTCCTTCATCTGTTTCAGGGACGACAACAGTAGAAACGTAGTTTCATTATGTCTCTAGTGAAAGTGTTGTGGTTGAATTACAGTATCTATTTTTGTGTGTCCACACCTGTAAAACACCAAATCTTGTAGAGTCAAAAAGCAACTGAGTAACTTTTTAAATTTAGCATTAAATATTCAGAGAATTTAAGACCCAAAAGGTGAAACAAAAGCAGATATAACTGACCAAATCACATAATTTCTACCCGGATTCCAATCCGAACTTACTACCTACTAGTAACTGAATCTACCAACATTTAATGACCTTAAAAAGGGCATTTATTTCAAGACCACACTGGGCTCTGCTATCACACATCCACCACCAGCACCAGCATCAGCTCGGCTGCTTCCTCGTTCTATAATAAGTTCCTCCACAGGAACTGAGACCTGACCAAGTTCCTGTCCCCTGCTGCCTACTGCTGCTGTGCGCCAGAGAGAAAGATCCAGAATCAGCCCAGCAAACTCCAGAGATGATGAAAAGACATGACATATAACACACACGACTTACGACTTGACGTATTTGATCGGCGGAGCCCCTTTGTTGTCTATGAAGGGATTCCTGTCGATGACTGCTTTGGTCTTCCCCGTCTCATCGAAGGCCGACTTCATCTCGATGCTGACAAACTTGCAGACTGGAGAAAGAGACAGAGAGAGTTCACTCAAGGCACGTAACATTATCAGCAAGTTAAATATAGTATAGAAGTGATAGAAATCTGTTTAGTTAGGGGGAGCTGACACAGTCACACTTATATTAAATATGAGTTTCACCTCCTTCTCTATCAATACTGGCCTCAGTGTTATTATTGGCCCCTGGCCTTCACTGTCCGTCTTTAAAAGAAGTTTGGACATCATTCATTGTGTTTGTTTACATTTACATTAGTCACAATTCACATCTTCATTTTGGACATTTCTTTCTTAGTTTTAGTGCCAAATTATGACAATAATTGCTATTAAGAGTGTTCACACTGTCCATAATGACACTATGGCATGTAGTGCGGGTAGTTATGTTGTATATAACCTGCAAACGCCTCATTTTATTCATTCTTAAGGCTTGTTGAACACATATAATAACGCATAATCCTGAAAATGGATGAAAACAACAAAATGTCACATTAATATCAGCTGCTTTGAGGCCATTTTAGAGGCTGTTGTTGCCTCAGTGGTGAAGCTCAGTGTAAACAGTGTTATAGCAGCTACATTTAAACACACCACACGGTGACATTGTGGATGTTGGGGTTGGGGGTCCAGACGCTGCTCACAGCCGCTCTTACCTTCACATCTGTCGGGCAGATGAACCCACTCGTCGTCCCCTCCAGTCTTAGCTGCTCCGACCGACGAAGTGAGCAACAAAAACGACAAACACCAAGCTGAAATCATCCTGACGGCTCCGCCCGACTCCTCCGTACCCATACGAGTCGTTTTGTAGCTTAAAATCGTGAAATAAATCCGTTATTCTTCCGTCATTTGACGGTTTGTGCTCCGGTTCGTCACAGCTGACCACAGACTAACTGAAAGTAATCACTTCCGCTTTGGGGACGTAACGCACGCTGAGCTCTGAGCCAATCAGAGAGGAAGAAGTGGCAGCGGAGGGCTGGACCAATGAGAGGCAAGAGGAGGAGGGGCCAGAGAGAGAGTAGTGATGGGAAGTTCGGCTCTTTTTAGGGAGTCAGATCATTTGACTCAGTCCACCAAGAAGAGCCGGCTCTTTCCGCTCCCCAACGGGTAGCCAAAAGAGCCAAATTCAGCCAAATTTAGCGCTGTTTTGACTTATGATTTGTATGTGTGCACATATATCACTTCAATTATTCAATACATCCTTGGTACTGAAGTATTCAAAAGTAAAAAAATTACATTTTCTAATAGCAATAAATTGCTTTAGCCAATTGTTTTCATTTGCATTGCAATTAACGGCTCGCGGACAGGGGCCGGCTCTCATCGTTCACTTAAAAGAGCTGGTTCTTTGAACCGGCTCGTTCATGAACAACACATCACTAAGAGAGAGAGGTATAAAAGAGGTGAGAAGAATCACTGCATGCACTATTTTATGATAGATAAATTAATTAATTTAAGTTAATAGATAAAACATAAATACTATAATTATGACTACTACTATTACTACTAATAAAAGTAACAATAAGATTACTCATAAATAAGAAATATATAGAGAAAAGTCATGAAGTCTTGCTGTTGTTAAAGAGTGTGACAGCTGTTGGTGAACATCCAGGGATTGGATGTCCAATCCGTCTTGGATGTCCAATCCGCCTTGGCCGCTGTTGCACCCGGTTGTAACAAATTAATGACTTCGATGAGAGTTTAGCAGACTTGTTACGGTCAATCTGCTGTCTGGCAGTTTCTGTACAAAACATCTTTGGCTTAGCAGTTCTTCTGCAATTCTCATCTTCATCCAACAGAGGGAGCCATGCACACACCTAAAGCACAGAGAGTTATCGCTGTGTCTGTTATGCAACATTAAGGTAGGAAACAAACTGTGTGTGTGTGTGTGTGTGTGTGTCTGTGTTGCTGTGTCAGCATCATCATGCATTCAGACAAGTTATCAGAGGTGTGATAAGTCAAGGCCCAGTTGTTGCCAACGGTGATGCATCTGTTGACATTCAATTGGTTTGGGATCACCGGACACGATTATTTAGCCAATAACCTTCAACCAGCTGCACGCTCTATGCAAATAGATGTGTGTGTGCTTATATGTGTGACATAGATTGTATGCTACACAAGGCAATGAAACAATCCAGAAATGCTACCCGAAGAAAGAACAAAACAAAAAAGTGTCCAGATTTCTTCATCTCTTTTTAAAATGGTACTCAGCCTATGATGGACTGCAAGCAACCGTTGCAGCAATGCTGCAAACGCTCACTCATCTTTATATCTGTAGATTTTACGGTGAAGAACTGCCAAAAGCCAGGCTAACCAGTGCACCGCTTTGGATTATATGTATGTATAAACATCTGTAAATAAGAATAATTACACAGCAACCTCTGTGGCTGTGAAATGAAAGCAAAAACTGCAGTTCCTCCATAAGCCTCCATGTTAAAATGTCCAACTTCACAGCAGAAATAAACATGTTTACAGCCTGGTACAAAAAACAGTTTTGGTCTCTATAGCTAATTTCCCCGTTCATGACAACTGTACTGAGGGTGAATCTATATACAACTCACCTGTTCAAATTATATTAAGGCTTAATGTTATGCAGAAACACCATCGTGGATGCTTTGATTGACAGGTGGGCGCTGTTACAGATGGCTTGTTTGAACAACTAGGTGTCATTCAGCCTGCCTCAGCTTCACTGACGATCCACATTTTTGCCCATTATTGGATGAGCTAGGATGTAACGTCCATATTTATACTGTCTATGGTTTTCACACACACACACACACACATCCTTTGCATAACGTTGGTAGCCAATTACATGGCTGTGATAGCCAATTTAATAGGTAGAGATGCATGGAAGTTATTCAAAATGTTTAAAAAACATGTAATGTTGAATGTAAAGACAATTTTCAATGAAAGTCAAAAGTAAAAGGTTTGAAAGGAATCCTCAGAGGACCTCAGTATGTTCCCTGAGGAACTCCTTCACACAGTCCTGGACAACTTTGCGGGACTTTTGCAGATTATTCTCTTTAAAGAAGCAACATATGTTGGTGTCTGCACATGCATCCTCGACTATACTGTGATTCTTGTATGCTTGAATGTGTTTGACTGCATTTCTGTGTGTGTGTGTGAGAGAGAGTGTGTTAGAGAGGGGAAAAAGCGATGTATTTCACTGTAAGATAAGAGTGTTTCTCAGTAGTTCAATAATAGTCCAGTTTTTCTGAGAGGTGCTTCAATATACTGCTGCCTGCCAAAAGGACAGCCAGCTTCTCATTCCACAGTGTGTACACACACACACACACACACACACACACACACACACACAGATCACTTTGTGTCTCATAGCAGAACTTGACACTGAGTTGGTGGAGGGGAGGTTGATGTAGAAAAAGAGAGAGAGAGATGAAAGCTGGTTTTTATTCAGCAGTGCAGCCCACACAACGGGCAAGCGAGGGCTTTGTTAAAAAAACTCTCATCTCTCTTCTACATCTCTCTCTCTCTCTACCTCTCTCTTGCTCTCCTTTTCAGCTGTTCCTTGAATAAAATAATAATACATTCAGATTATGTAGCAGGATGTTGAAAAGCTCTCTCTCGCTCTCGACACATATAGAGGCAGCTTTTAACAGTTTTAAACCAATATGAACTCAAACGCAACAACAACTATTAAAACAACCTGATCACTAAAAGCATCCGAGACAATAGAAAGAATAGAGCGTACAGAGATTTGAAGGCTTTGTATTCAAACTAAATAAATGTTTTCATTAAAAGGTGCCTCATCACAGTTGAGGTTTCTCAAAAAAGTCTGGTCGTCAATGATGTATCTCACTTTTTCTTACATTTCTATGTATATTATATTGTATATTGTAAGAAAATGTTGGTATTAGGGGCGTAACATATTGATACACTTCTAAAAAACTATCGATTCATTAATCGATAAAAGATTTGTTGTGTTTCATCTATCTGACTCTTCCACATGAACCAAGCAGCAACCTCTGTGGCTGTGATGAAGCCTATATCCTACACACTGGTCCATTAAATGAACACAGTATTTTGCTGTTTACTTCTTGTAAACATTTGAGTCTCAGGTTTTATCTGTTATTTTGGGTTTTCATCAAACAGTAACATCCGTGGATGTGAAGAACTGCAGTTCCTCAAACGTCCACTTGAGGCTGGCTCCAGAAGAAGTGAGTCAGTCCCCATGTTCAAATGTCCAACTTCACAGCAGAAATAAACATGTTTACAGCCTGGTACAAAAAACAGTTTTGGTCTCTATAGCTAATTTCCCCGTTCATGACAACTGTACTGAGGGTGAATTTATATACAACTCACCTGTTCAGATTATATAAAGGCTTAAAGTCATGCAGGATTGAGAGCGTGGATGCTTTGATTGACAGGTAGGTGCCATTACAGATGGCTTGTTGCATTTTTAGACTAGCCAGGAGGCGGCAGAGGCAGGACTGCCAAGATAGTCATGGCCAGACCTGCGGGTCACAGATACTACATCCATGTTTTATACTGTCTATAGTGTATAGACGGGACTTTGAGTCTCATTTTGACTCTTGTAAAAGAGTTCATGATGGTTACAAACATGATTTTGTGCTAAAAAAAACACTATTGTCTAAAACATGTGGACGCTGTTGCATTAAGATTTCCATTAATTAGAACTAAAGAAGTCTGAACAATGAAAACAGGCAGTCCACATAATTTTGGCCATATAGTGTAACATCAATAAATATACAAATGATATAAATAAATCAGTTTCACAACACAGTACATGTAACCCTCCACTAAGAACTCCCACAGCTTACATAAGGAAATTCACAGCCCTTGACCTGATTTACATCCAGCCTTTATTTTAACAGTTTTATATGGTGAGCAGGTTTCTCATAAGTCGCTGTGCTCGCTCTGTCAGAGGAGACAGTCGGGCATCTCAGACTCAGCCTTTGTCTCAAAGTGTGTCTAAAAATAACCCGAGCTGCAGAGCCGGAGCAGACAAAGCAAGTGTTCCTGTTAAAAGTGAGTTTTGTCAACAGCAGTTTAAATTCATACCTGCTCTGACACAGAAGGAGGTGTTCTTAAGACATGTCTGGGGGGATACTGGGATTAAATGATGAGGTCATGAGGTTTTTTAAATATATTTTTGTCAACAATGAACCAGCATGACTTTACCGAAAACTCTCATCCTTCGTCCTCTGCAAAATCAGTTTCACGTCGAGTCATCACAAGTTTGGTGCTTTCACAAACTGCTGAAGAAGACTTTCATTCTTGTACCAACGCCATGAAGGGAACTGAACCGGGAGTCTGTTTTGATAGAGAAAGAAGAATGGACTTCGTATCCGTGACGTCGCCTACAGGTTTCTAAGAGTGTAGTGGCTCTGGCTGTCACCATCTTGCTAGTCCTGCATCCGCTGCCTGCTGGCTAATCTAAAAATGGGCGAAGACGTGGATCTTGGGTGGAGCTGAGGCGGGTTGAATGACGCCTGGTTGCTCAAATAAACCACTTGTGATGTTATCCGCCTGTCAATGAAAGCAGCCACGCTGTTCATTCTGCATAATTTTAAGCCTTAATATAATCTGAACAGGTGAGTTGTATATAAATTCACCCTCAGTACAGTTGTCATGAATGGGGAAATTAGCTACAGAGACCAAAACTGTTTTTTTGTACCAGGCTGTAAACATGTTTATTTCTGCTGTGAAGTTGGACATTTGAACATGGGGACTTATGGAGACTGACTCACTTCTGGAGCCAGCCTCAAGTGGACGTTTGAGGAACTGCAGGTGTTGGTACTTGCTTGTTGCTTGGTCTCTAAGCAGGAAATTGTATTAGCATTAAATCATAATATAATCTATGAACATGATGAGATAACTTGAGTTCCTATTCGGAGGATATTAAATATACAAGATTTGTGCTAAAATTGGAGATAAGATGACATGAAGTCGTTCACAGCTGCTACCAGCTTCTTCTTAAAGGATCTAGAATGAAAAACGTTGTCGCCAAAGCTCAATTTGACCCTTAAATAACGTGAAACCTGTTGCTCCCTGGGAAGCAAGTCAAAATAAACAGGCAACAACAGCGTGGTTTTCTAAGGATGCCTTTATTAAAGAGTCAACAACGTGCGCTAGCCATCCGGTTCTAGAAAAATAACACAGTCATACATTCATCCATGGAAATCCCAAAATATAAAGAAAGAAATAAAGAAAGAAAAACAAGGACAAGTTTTTATCTTTAAAGCTCAAAATCCCTTTAGAAGGTGAGAGGGGAACCTGAATGATGTCATATATATGTAACGTGTGTCAGTCACTGTGTGTGCATGTGTCAATGCGTCTGTGTGATGAGTAGCCATGCCAAGTTACACTGTAGGTGACTTTGATGATATATGAGCTGATTTAATGACAAATACCAACAACAAAAACATTGAAGAGGACGCTTTCAGGGCCGAAGGGGAGCACAGTCAGTGTCGTGCCAGAACAGGAGCTGGGCAAGCGGGCAATGAAAACCAAGCTCAGCACCTTCTATGGACATAACGACAGAGGCGAAAAGGGGATACTTAGGGATACATAGGGGATGCTGATAGAGGAGGCTAAGAAGAGAAAAAGGGCGAGGGACGTAATGTAATCATAACAAATACATGTGTACAGCTGTCCATATTTACCACAGTGAGATTACACTCTAAAACTGGAGGCACTAAATCACAAAAACATTAATTTCCAACCCTCTCCTGTGGTCACGAGATCGTGTACACGAAATAAGTTTCCCCTGTAGGGTGGCTGGGTTCAGCCTTAGAGAGAAGGTGAGGTCTGCCATCTGATCAGGATGCCTACTCGGTGACTTCCTTTGGAGGTGTTTCGGGCTCGTCCAACTGGCATGGTACCCTGGGGCAGACCCAGAACTTGCTGGAGGGGATTATAGAGCCCATCTGTCCTGGGAACGCCTCGAGATCTCCCAGGAGGAGCTGGAATGTCGTGCTAAACCTGCTGCCACCTCGACCTGACTACAGATAAGCGAAAACAAATGGATGTTGTTCATATACGCTATAACTGCATTTAAAGCAAATACTTTGACGGTGCAGAACATTCATGTTGTGTAAGTATTGTGCGTATTTGTGCATCAGCATTTGATGCAACAACCCACCCTCTCTTCACACACAAACACTTCTAAGATCTATACTGGTGGACAAGGTTGTTGTCCTTGGTTGCCTTGGCCTGAGTGTGTATCCACACGGGACTATCACTGCTGTGTGTGTGTGTGTGTGATTCATATTACAGAGATCACACAGGGTTATTAAAGTGGACTGGAGGCTGCAGCCGCCTCAAACAATTCACAGACAAACCTGCAGCAGTCATATATATATATATATATATATATATGTGTGTGTGTGTGAATAATGCATGAGATCAACCTTCCTCATGCCGACTGCTATCAACAGTATGTGTGTGTGTCCCATCTGTCCCTTTAGCAGACACATCGTCTTCAGTGATGCTCAATTTGCACACACACACACACACACACTTGAGCGGGTTAAAAGACCCGAGCATTACCGATATTGGATCTATCAGAGTGATTGACCATCAGTTCCGTGTGTGTGTGAGATATCAACCAAACTATCCTTTCAATAAATAAATCGCCTGCAGTTTTTTAAAAATCTTCTTTTAAACGTCACGCGGCACATTGATGAAGTGAGATTCATTTATCAAACCCCCCCCCTCCTCTGGCGCTTCGGTGCATGTTTGACACCGGCACGGCCCTGATTATGGGGTGGTGACACTCCGGCTGGTTGCCATGGTAACCTCTATCTTTTTTTCCCCCCCCCTTCTTTCCTGCTCGCTCTCTCCGGTTTTATCTGCAGTCTCCGTGTGTCTTGTTGAGATGAAGTGGAGATTAGATGCTCTGGGGAATAAGTAGCCTTGTCTACAGCTTGATAACTGTGAGGAGCCGTGGGAATGCTAACATGAGCTCAGATATATAAAAAGAAAATTAATAGTGAACTTTGTGCTCCGGGCACAATCACCAATGAGAAGAACGTAATGCTTTACAGCACACACCAACAACTATTTCACTGATTTTGGTGAAACTGGATCATATTTTATTTTTAAAGATCATTTTTTAAATTTTATTATTTTATTTTTTCTGGTTTTCAACTCTCTGTGATTTACAGAGTTTCCTGACGGACAGTGAAGTAAACTGCTGTCAACTGTAGCTGCTGTTAGCTAACGTTAGCTCAGTTTGTTAGCTCAGAGCACCGGGGGGAGTGTTAGTGTTTGTACCACAGGCGTTTTGAAACACTCAGAGGAGGAAGAGGAGGTTTTCATGTGAATACTGGTGGGGAGCGAAGCTGGTGTCGTGCAGAACAGGAGCTGGGCAAGTGGGTTAGGGTTGTGTTACGCATGTCTTAACACCTGCGTAACACAAAGAACCATCTTACTCTGCCTTTGATTGGTGTTTGTTGCCTTCATTGGTTTGGTTGGTTAGCGTTAGGATTAAGGAATGAGATGTCAGAGCCGATCAGAGGCAGAGTATAAACAAAGCTGAAAATCCTTGTTAGAATTAATAACATTGTCAAAATGATTCTGGTTGGGGTTAAATGTCATGGCTGCATTAGTGTACTAGCACCTTTTTTTGTTCAATTTTGGCACCGTTGTTTAAAACACGCTGCTGCAGCCAGACGGACTGCTTTTATGACACATCCACCTCTCCTGGACTCCCTCCTTCCTTCCTTTAGTCACCTTCTCTGTCAGACAGGATCATTCTCCTGGTACAACACTTTGTTCCCTCTGTGGCTCCGACCTTTGCTGTCCTTAACTAAAGCAAAGCTTCAATTCATTCACTTACACTTACTCAATGATGCTGATTCTTCTTCTGTTGTTTTGTTGTTTGAGACTTCCCTTAGTACAATGAGCGCCGTGATTAAACACAGAAAACTATGACTTTGAACGTACTGATGAGAGTTTTTGGTGGCGTCCTTTTGTACACTGGTGTGAACATGATTCCCGTTAAGCCCACGCATGATATTGTGCAGCTTTAAGGGTGCATTCATAAATCGCCGTATATTTGTGCTGGGAAACAAATAACTTTTTACTTTGCCGATTAACCGACTTTATCGATGCCAGTGCTCCTTCACTCTCACCCACTGTCTATGTCACTCGACCACCGCGTGCTCTCGCCGCTCTCTCAAACCATTGGACACAAACCAAATTAAACTTCTTCATGTCTCTATTTTGCAGCTTAAATTGAGAGTCAGACTCAGATTTAGAAGCTGTACATGAAATAAACAAAGCCAGAACACAACAGGTAGAGTGTCAGAGTTTAGTCCATGAATCCTCGTGGATAGTCTCAGTTTCAGAGACATTTCAGACTGACTGTGGCCGGTCAGATCGTCTGATTGGCGTCTGCAGCGTGACGTCAGGCTAGGTTTTTTCCTAAATTTGAATCGCTCAACTTCTCTGCCACAGATCGCAGCCAAAATGCTCTAACCCCATTCAATTCAATGGAAAACCTGCACTTCCATCTGAATGCGCCTTCAGCGTTTTGTTTATGGGGCGCACGCTCTACCAGGTGAGCTATCAGGGTGTCCCTATAACATCTATTTCATATTTTCTTCACCAAAGTCATCTGCCCTTTCTTTGCGGACTGTAAAGCAAAGGAATCTAAAACGTCCACTGAGTGTGGTTGACAGCAATCGAGTGAATACTGTGACAACAGTGTGAAATGGACAATCAAATGTGAAGTTACAGGTCAGCAGGCGGTCCATCACCTCGAAGTCGAAGGTTCGGTTTAGTTTAAATAAAGTAGTTTTTGGTTTAAAGTTAGAAAACGGCGAACAAACTGTTAAGAAATGGTCATATTGTTGAAGTTACAACCTGACCTGCTCCTCGTCTGATAACTGTAGGTCATTTTCTGTCTGTTATTGTTCCTGAGGACAGTCTCATAGTTAAAATATAGTCAGTCGTTAAACTTTTACGGCGTCTATCTGTCTGTGTCAGAATGTAAAAACAACATAGAAATAAATATTTAAATAAAAACATGTGTCATCACCAACCACTTAACTGCACCCTCGCTTGCCAACGCCGGGATGCCCGGCGGGCTGCCTGCCTGCCTTTCGCCAAGCGGAGCTTTCTGGCTTTCTGGACGCGACATTGTGATTACAGGATGTTGAGTGTCTCCATGGTTACAACCGTGACATTTTGGTACGTTGAGTCATCGACACTGCCAAGACAGCTGGTGGTGAGGTCACGGCGAGTGTGTGTACGTGAGTGTTTTGTTTTGTGTGTGTGTGTCTGGTGGAGGTTAGGAAAAGAAAGAAAGGTACGACGAAAGAAAGAGACAGCGGAGGACTCCGCAGAGAGCTGATAAAGGGCAAAGCACTCGGGCCAGGAGCTACTCATCACACAAGCTGGTATTTCAAGTGTGTGCGTGTGTGTGTGTGTTGCAGGTAACGTGTGTATTTTTTCTTTTTGATCAAACATGCATAATTTCTCTACTTCATCGCTGACAGTCGTATATTAACCAGAGTAAAATTCAACAGCCTCTGCTCATGCCAACCTTTTGAAGTCGCCGCGCTGAGCGACTTCAAGAAAAGAAAGGAAAAAAAAAATTAATAATAATCATGATGAAATTCTGGTGAAATTTCCCTTTAAAATAGATTTCCCAGATAGAAAGGCAAACTCTACTTCATCCATCTGTCCTTCCTCCAATCATTCCTCCCCCTCTTGCCTCATTTCCTTCATTCACCTCCATTCGTCCTTCCTCTGACTCCCTTCCCACCCATTCACACATCCGTCGCCCCTCCGCCCCGCAATAAATATCACCGTATATTTTAATTCATCAGGTTAAAGTGTACTTATTAAGGAAGAGCTGAACGAGAAGCCAGGATATCGTAGGCAACTCAAATAGAAGCAAAGACAGTCTTTAGAAACCAGAATAGTCCTCATTAACTATTATTAGAAGTCTCTTACTATTATTATTATTATTATTATTATTGTTGTTATTATTACTAGTATAACTGTTATTAGGATAAAATAAAGTTCCTTGGCCCTTTTGTTGATACAGAGAGAGAGGCTATCGACAGCAGAGCGATGATTCCCGTCTGTCCCAGCGAGTCGAGGTTAAATCCGTCAGGTTATTCCATTCGTCCCGATAACGTTTGCAATTTCTTAAGTTCGTCATTTGGAAGTGGGCGTCGGTCCGTTTCATTTGGGGTGAAGGTAAAAGTGTCATTACATTCAAATTCCAGTGGTTTTAATCCCATTTTTTAAAATCTGACACGCATTTTTCAAAAGTTTGGTTTTTAAAGGGAAAGACGCCATCTGGAGCGATGAAAACCAAACCAAACCAAACGGTGATATTTCCCATCTGAAGAGTCGCTTTGGCTACTTGTAATTCCATAATAATCATGCGCGTTTGAATCTCCCAGAGGAAAAAAATGGAAAAATTTGTACTCTCCATTTGCAATAAATAATAATAATAATTAAAAAAAAAAAGGCAGACGTTCATGAAGACAGTTTGACCACGAAAAGATGCCCACTGACGCTCTTGGACCTCAATTAAAAAGATATTACTCTTTATGTTAAACTACGAGGGTTTAAATAAGTGTAAAACATTCCCGAAGACTAGAAAATCTGTTTCTATATGCGTCTAAAGCGGGAAAGGCTAACGGTAAAAAGCTAAAGATGAGCACAAGGTTAAAGCAAATTAGTCCTAAATGTAGTTTTTAAGCTTAAAATACATCCATGCAATTGATGTATGTGAAAATATACGAATAAAAAGTGACAGTGGCATTCCCTGGGATCATGTCAGACTGTCTTGATGAACGTCTGCCATTTCCGGATCCCTTCCGTCCTCGCAGGCGTTACCGGAGCTCTTTCCGTCCACGGAATCCCACCGCAGAATTCCCGTATCCGAACTCCTTCCCTACCTCTCTCTCTGTCTCTCTCTCCCTCCGAATGTGTTCAGCCAAACAAACAAAAGAAAAAACAGTCCAGTTGTCCGTCTCTCCTATAGTTGTGTGGTGACGGAGTCCTCTATGACCTCACAGCTGTCCTCTATGACATCATCGCACGGTCCCACCCACCCGCCCCATCATCACGCCTCCTCTTCTCCCTCCTCCTCCTCCATCTACGCTGCCCTGGCCTCCTCCCACGCCCGCCCTGAAAATGTCCTCGCTGGAGTCCAGGAGGCGTGAGCTGGACTCGGACATGTTGGAAGCACAGTGCAGGGATTGGCAAGGGCACGGGGGTGGGAGGGGCAACGCCAGGAGCGAGTCCCGCCCGTTCGTCCTCCGCGGGGAGAACGAGGGGTTATTGATGTCGACTGAGCGCCCACCTCGTTCAGGTGAGTCTCACTTCTGGTCACGCCACTGAGTCCGAAGTCAGAGTGGCTGTGGCTCCCCAGGGGGCGGAGCAACCCGTCAGAGATGGTGTAAGAGGGCGGGGACTGTAGGGGGAGAGGCATGGGCGGGGCTCTGCGTTTGGAGCGTGAGAACAGGTAGGAGAGGCGCTTGAAAGAGTCTGTCTTTGCCCGAGCCGAGGCGCTGGAGGCGACTTCTCTGACGAGCGATCGATGAGGAGAACGACGAGGAGAACGACGAAGACGGGAGGGCAGGGCGGTGGTGGAGGAAGGAGGGATGACGGTCGTCTTCAGCCCATTGCTCTTGGTTTCTCCTCTCCTCCTCCTCTTCCCATCTGACGCCTCCTGCAGCTCCCCTCGCCTCCTCCTCCGATCTGGGTCATTCCAGAAATGGAGCGCACAAGGCGGACACACCAGCGCCGGCGCCGCCTCGTGTCGTCCTCCAGCGGAGTCATGAAGGTCACGCCCTTCGATCTCTGGCCTCCGCCTCCGCAGCCGCCGCCTGATTCGCTGTCGCCCTCCGAGGCCATGGCGCCGTCCTCTCGTCCGCCTCGCTGGAGGAGGAGTAGTGTCGCTGGGAGGACGGCGGTTGCCGAGGAGATCCAGGACCTCGAGCGGAAACTTGAAATGTCCTGCTTCAACTCCTGGAAACAGACGAGAGAGAAATGTTGTGAATTTAATGAAAAGAAGACAGATTAAAGTGCAAGAATTTTAATTGAAGACATTTAAGTTTATTTTAAAGACAGAAATGTGATATTCAGGAGAGAGAAAGAGAAAAACAGCAGAAAACGAAGGAGGAGGGGAAGTGGATGAGATGAGACTGCTGACTGAATGAGAGAAGGGAGGTGAAACATCAATTTGTAGAGGCAGAGGGGTGAAGTGGAGGTAAGGACTCAGGAGGACGGTGGTGGTGAAGAGAGGAAGATGGAGGTCAAGAGACGGAAGAGAGAGTCAACTCACTTTAACTAAATTGCTTCATTCGGTTCACGGCCATGGTTGTGAAACACACTTTGTATTTGTGTACAAAAAAGGTGAATAATACTGACAGAAACTAATCAGGTACATCCCTCCCTCCCTCTTTTGCTTAATAAAGCAAAAGAGGAATGGCTGAAAAATACCGTCACACGCTCATTCCTAAAATAACATTGGTAGCAAGTCCTTGAGTACGGAAGCCCTAAGCAATACTGTGCAGAGGAAGTCTCGTTATCCTAAGATCGTGAGAAAATTATCCCGTTATCTTGAAAAAACGGAGGAAGTAAAATGTAACGAATGCATGACCGCTTAGGACTTTCGTATTTGAGTTGTTGTTGTGGCGACAAAAGTGTAAAAAATGTAGTAGAGTAGAGTGATGTGTTGTTACGGACACGCAATGAATTGTTCAAATGTCGTATTTCTTAAAGGGAGTTTCGTCAACGCTACAGAAACATTAGGTAACTGTTAAGTATGATTAGGTTGTCTGACGTTGACTGCTGTTGGTTAGCGGTTGTGTGTTGATTACTGACGGTGGCTGATCAGATTAATCCTTGTGTGTGTTTTTAAACTGCTTGTATAAATATGTTCATCTTTGCTGTATGAAATTTGTTACACTCTAAGATAGATGACCACTGTTAGTGTAACGGTTGTCAGCTGTAAATCAGAGTGCTGTTATTCTCTATCATCACTGAAATTACTTGGTCAGAACTAACTGTTGTATAATAAGACGTAACTCATTATCTCTCTCTTCATTTACGCTAATTCTCGATTAGCGCTAAAACAATTAACCCATGTATTTATTAATGTCTTTTACATAATTTGCAGACTAGAAATGCCAAACATTCTCAAATGGGAGGATTTTCTTTGCCGAATTACTCGAAATTTGTTAGCTAGTACACAACTACAGATATGTTTGCATTCATTCAAAACAGTCTGTTCTTCTGGGCTACTGTAACAGTAAGAGGACCCGCTAAGTGTAGATAAAAGGCTAATTCTAAGGTAATTAAAAACAATCATTAATTTTTAAGGTGGTTATTTATCACTGAAAACACAGTTATGCATGTTATATTCCATTTCTGCTCATAGATCACCCTAAAAGTTACACACTGAACCTTTAAAACAGCTAAATGGGTGAATTGTTACGGTAGTTTACGTGACATGAGGGTTATTTTCTCAAACTTTACGAGCCCGAGTGGACGTTATAGACCTGTGGTATTCACCTGGACTAATAAACTGACTTTTATGGAACAAATTATGTGTCACCTTTTACATTTCACAAACTAAATCAAACAGATAAATATTAGTCGATTGCTTCTCAGCTGCAGACATAATAATAACCGACTCTGCATCGCATTCAACATTTGTATGAACATAAACAAGGTGGTCATGTGATCTGCCATTGGTCCATCTCCACCTGTGAGCAGATTATGGCCTCATTTCTGCCTTTGAGCCAAATAACTGTAAACTGGAATCCTCTTGTTGTTTCACAGCTACTCCATCTTTCTTTACGTCTCACTGACCATATGGGATCCAAATGTGGCACACACACACACACTGTTTTTACTCCTGGGAGAATAAAACACTGATCTACTTTAACGTGCACCTGATGTAAGTTACACATTTCAGACACACACTGCCTATTGTGACTCATCACTCACACACACACACGCACTTTGAGGGTTTGAAAGTGATTTAGCTCCTCGATGTGCACCTGATGTTGTTTTTGCACTGAAAAGCCCAGAGGAACTTTCCACTTCAAAGACTGGGCTGGGCTCCGGAGGCATCATGGGAAACAGCTCAGAATAAGATTTGCGAGTAAAAAAAAAAAAACTCTCCTCATGGATTATTGACTCTCTCGACTATCTTGATCACAGGGTGTAGATTTTGGGCAGCAGACGAGGACGAGATGTGCTTTTGAGTTGGCAGTCATTAAAAATCTTTTAATCTTTTATTAAATCTTTGGAGGCACAGCTCCGGCTTCGGTATCAATAAAACCCTGCACAAACAAACGATCACTGTGCACCTGATGTTTCTGCAGACGGAGCTCTGACTGACACTGAGTCAACAAACTAATTCCAAATATTTACGCTGTACTTATTGTTTAATAGTGTTTGAGCAGAGATTCAGATAAGCTGCTGTCAGTTCCTCAAACGTCCACTTGAGGCTGGCTCCAGAAGTGAGTCAGTCTCCATAAGTCCCCATGTTAAAATAGAGTAAAACAGTCTGTGTTTTCCTCCATAAAGTACTCACCTTAAAGTTCTCCTCTGTCAGTCCCTCGTCGGTCTTGGCGCTGCGTATCATGGCCGCCACGTACCTCTTAACCAGGCTCCGGATCACTTCCTGTTGGAGACAGTTGCCATGGTTACTTAACATATATTGTTTTATTCGGTGTATTTGCTTGGTTTCTGTTTGCTCCCCTCACACCTTAAAAACCAGCTGATCTACATGAACAATGTGTCAAATCGTCGGTTACTTTGGTATATTATTTTTATTGTTCACACTCTGATGATTTATTTTCCAGAAATGGCTCGACGCAACCCTGAAATCTTCTGATTCACAGATGATCAAAAGTTAAATGATTTTTGTTTGTTATGCCAAATGTTTGTTCCTTATTGGAGATATAAAGGGCTCATTGTAAGTTAATAAAGGTTTAAAAAGAGTTTTTAAGTTGATTATATGTCACTGAAAACATATTTATGTATGTTATATTCCATTTCTACCACACTTAAATCCCCATCTAGAACCAGTGTTTAGTCTTAGACTCATTCTAGGCTGAAAAAAACATAATAATTCTTATTTTCAGGTGATGATACACTGATAAAAACATATTCTTATTCTTATGAAGATTATATTCCATCAATAGAGTCTTCTAATATCTTCACATGAAGGTCTGGATCCATCTGGATTGTATGAATTTGTGGGTCATGTAGGCACAGTCGTATAACATAACAAAAAAAGATTCATTCATTTTTTTTTCCAGGAAACTTTATAATATTTTATGTCTTAACTATTTGAGACTAAAAAAAGTACCAGAGAGGAACAATTACCATCATGTTTGCCAGAGATTGTTTAATGCCACGAATAAAATAAATCATCACAGCACCAAACCGCTGAATTTAAATGTTATTGTCTCATTAAGTAATCAGCCAATGAGGCGGGTGACCCTTATTGATTTAAAGAGCGCAGACAAATTTCACCAGCATTTGGTGCTCAGTGGGTGGTTATTCAAACCCCACACACACACACACACACACACACTGCATCCTCCCACAGTCAACACCTGTGACTGCCAAACGCGATGGTCTGGCATGCTGTCACTCTCCGCCTCTGCCAAGACGCACCACACTCTCCGTTAAAGTGAAGGGCAGATTTCCTGCAACAATCCTTAAAAAACATGGACGGATATTAAAGTAACAATCAGCGCTGCCAAACACAAAGTACTGGCGTTTTTTTTTTTTTTTTGCATTTGTAGTCTGCTGCCAGTGCTGTGGTGTCAAAATATAAGCGCTCCGTTGATGTTGTTTGATTTGCTCGTGCAAATTCACACAAAAATCCTCCCAAAAAACGTCAGAATTGCAGTCGTAGCTGCCAGAGACAATATACTGAAGATGCACAACCAGGACGCATCAGTTCTCAAATATAATATCAAAAATGTTGTTTAATCTGAGCGGCAGAGTTTAAATTTAACTTTGGCTGGGACCCATTTCACCTTCAACGCTCAACACCGACTCCTCACAGAGTTTATCTGACACTGCCACACTCGACAGCACTTCTATTTCTGTGGACGGACGCATTTTTGTGGCCAGCAGAGTGTGAGATTTATAGATAGTTTTATGTGTTTGCTGCTCACTTCTTGTGGCTCTATGAAGCAATGTCTTTTTGAGTGTTCTGTTTGTATCCTGCTCAAGGACGCACATCCACGTTTATTTAAAAGTTTAGCGGAGAATAATACTGCAAGCTGAAAATATGGATGTAAACACCAGATCTCTATTGACATGTTTCAGCCATATTCCATTGACCTACAGGTGGCGGTAATGCACCAAAGAAACCCAGCAATGTGCCACCAAAGGCAGCAAAGATTTCAGATTTTACAGTGAAAAACTGCCAAATCACGACAGTAAAAGACCGTAAAATGTGGCATGAAATGTGACTGTGTTTTAATGTATACGTTTAACCACTGTCATATTTCAAAGCTGCTGTTTGTACAGCATTTTAAGGGAATGTATACAGAATAATGTATTTTATATTAGAGACGTTTCATGTCAGTTTCATGTCAAAACAGCATTTCTTTTGATAAAAATATGGAGCCAGCTTTAAATGTGAAATCAACAGTATTAACATCTTTTTACCGTAATATTCAGAGAACGTTTTACCGTGAAAACTGGCTACGGTGTAGTTAGAAGCCAAAAACTCTTAAACCTAATAATATTAATTTACTGTAAATATTTTGATGTTATAATTTTAATGCTGAATTGGTCCTCAGTAAACAGTGAAAACTTGTTTTTTACGGTAAAAAACTGGCAGCTGTGGTTTCCAGACTTTTAGCGGAATAAATATGGTGTAACATTTTCCTAATATTACGGTAAAATGATGTTCTTTGCAGTTTTTTGCTGTTTTGACATGAAGATACCGTATGAATGCCATTTAAATAAAGGTTTTCCCATGAAATATTACGGTGTTTTACCGTATAATCTCCAATATAAAATACTATATTTTATATAAATCCTATAAAATGCTGTATAAACAAAAGCTTTGAAACATGAGTGTTTTACTATATACAATTAAACACAGTCACATTTCATGCCATATTTGACAGTCTTTTACTGTAAAATCTACAGACATTTTTTTTAGAGTGTAGCACTTTCCGTGCACACAGGTGACATGATTCATGTTCCTACTAATGGTTTCTCACTATTCAACTGGCCTACAGGTGGAGGTAAAAGGTTTATGCTGGACAAACAAAGGCAGACAGGAGACTGCACGCTGGTAAACGTGGATGTAATTCATGCTTTGTAAATGTTTTATGTGGGAGAAAATATATCCAACATGTTTGTCATACCTCAGGGACACACAAAGAGTTTTGGCGAGGAACACCGGATGTAAACAGAAATTTGGTTTGTTTACACAAAAGCTCCACAGGGCACCTTC
Organism: Miichthys miiuy; assembly: GCA_036365135.1. Lineage (NCBI taxonomy): Eukaryota > Metazoa > Chordata > Actinopteri > Sciaenidae > Miichthys > Miichthys miiuy. Next base: position 4,064,736 of record CM071625.1, on the reverse strand, counting down.
AACACACCACCCAGAAAATCATAAATCATGTCTTTGCTGACTTACAGCTCACCTTGCTGAACACACAATAAATAAGAAACACACACACACAGAGGCAGGGAGCTGGTTTTAGTTTGGACACTACACAAACACAGCTGAGGGAAATGTAATCTGCTCAGTGTGTGTGTGTGTGAAAGTGTCTGGACTGTTTCTGCTGTGTCACAAATGTGACAGTCCCAGTGAAGCCGGCGCCACATGTTGACCAACAGACCCCCTGTTCAGGTCAGGGGTTGGCGGCTGCCATTAGAGGGCGTCGCGAGACCTTAGAGACGCTTCACTGAAGAGTCATTTCCTGTTTATTACTTTGGCTGCTTTGATTGACAGCTAGGTGCTGTTACAGGTGACTTGTTTGAGCAACCAGGCGTCATTTGCCCAATTTTGGATTAACTGGGCGGCGGCAGACGCAGCCAAGATGGCGACAACTAGAGCTACCACACTAAGTCACAACGGCTCTTTGGAAACCTCATGGATACGACGCTCATCTAACAGCCAAAGCGTGTATACAGTTGGAGTTGTATATTTGTTTAGATCACCTTAACTTCTGGTAATAAACATAACTGTGGACTGTGTCACAGTAAGAGCCTACTCCGCCTCTTAGCGGCTGTTTTAATGGATAATAGCCACTACAGCGCCTATTAAACTTTACATGTTACGTATACAAGTTGTGCTTTTATGCAGCGGATCTTTTTTTGGCCTGTGACTTCCTCTGCCGCTTTCCTAGCAACCTCACGGTGATGATAAAGCTCTTAAGCTAACAATCTCCTTAACCTCAACGTCTCTGCAAGAACAGAGATACGAAAATGTCACTACACTACACTAACACGACCAACATGAAGCTGTGACGGGTGTACTGACCTGATAATGCTGATTCTGTATCAGACTGTCAGCGTGGCGTTCCTGCAGGAGGAAAAACAGATCACGTTAAATATTTCTCTCTTTTTTTATATACACACTCTCCAAGATTCAACATACTGTGACGTCCTTTTCTGAAAAAAAAAGATTAATGGCGTCAAACTAGAACAAAAGAGAACAGGTGACAGATTGCCTCTGGCTGACAGAATGACACTTTTACAGCCTGGATCCTCCATATTGGAGAGGTGCTGAGTCATGAACTCCACTTCATCATCTTTTTTTTTAACTCTGCTCAAAATGGATATGTGACGTCATGGAGAAGAGAAGTCCTGCTCTTCATTCACATTTTAAGCCTTTAGCTGATGCTTTTATCCAGATTCACAATCATCTAAGTGACACATACGAGCAAAAATGTGAGTTTCTTCTCTTTAAAGCGCCTTCACTCTGTAGACGTTAGGCTTTTTGTCATTAAATGTTCACAAAGGAGAGCGATAAAGTCATTAGTCATTGTTTCATCCAGGAAATAGTGACACAAGAATTGCTGATTTGAGCGTCTCTACGCAAGACAGTTTACCTCTGTCTCCGATAAATCTGTTAAAACAGAGAAGAACTTCTTTTGCACTCACATTTGTAGAAGCAGCGATGAACTGTGTTCACCGACAGCGATTATCTGAAGTGTCCCTGAGCCCATGTAACAAAGGAGAACTGGAAATATACATCATTACGTCGAAATGTAAATGGATCCACCGAAGCGAGGTTTACAGAGTTTCCTGATGGACAGTGAAGTAAACTGCTGCCATCTGTAGCTGCTGTTAGCTCAGTTTGTTAGCCGGACTGTGAGCTCAGAGCACCGGGGAGTGTTAGCGCGTTGTACCACAGGTGATTTGGACCGAAAGAAGAAGAAGAAGAAGAAGAAGAAGAAGAAGAAGAGGAGGTTTTCACAGTGGGGTGCAGGCCAATGCTGCTGGGTAGTGGAGCTGGTGTTGTGCCAGAACAGGAGCTGGGCAAGCGGGCAATGTAACCTTGTGTTGGTGACCTTGCTGAAGCTTGTCGACTTGCTAGTTTTTGATTGTGTCTTAAGTAACAAATACACGTGCACAGCTGTCCATATACAAAAATACAAATTTCTACTCAGTGTTGCTTTAAACTTTTCCTCCATTTTCTGATTTAAAGGTGTTTTTTTTTTTTAAAGTTGCAGCAGCCTCCATTCACACATCCATCATGCCGACTTCTTCTTCTGTTGTTTTTGTTTCATACGTCTCATTCTATTCTCCATCTGAGTCCCATATTCAGTGCTGTCTCCATTACGCTTTTATCATGTTTCACACTTCCGACCTGCCCAACGCTTCTAATTTGTCTTTCCAATGTTGTCCAATAACACACACACACACACGCAAACCTGCATCCATCCTCGCCACGTCTTCCTCTAACAATCTCTCTCTCCCCCTCTCCATCTCCACCCTCTCTATCATTGCCTTCCATACACTCATACTGTTTTTCTGCTTACACTGTCAACACACACACACAAAGACACTAAAACACACACACACACACACACACACACACACACACTGACTCTCTCCCTTGATCAGATCTCTGCAGTGCTGTGTGGCTCTGTGAACCTATGTGGGCTGGTGGGCTTTATATAGCTCAGCTGATTTCAGCTGAGGTGAACATGGCAGCTGTGTGTGTGTGTGTGTGTGCGCGTGAAAAAGCCTTATCATTCTGCACTGCTTGCTCACAGTCTCTCTCTCCAGATGACTGGACTGTTAAATGTGTTTATCTGGACGCGTTCGTTCGCCGATGTTCCTTCTGTGCCTTTTAGACGCACAGCTGATGTGTATTTCAGCAAACGACACATATCAGCTTCATTCCCGCTCTGCTCCGCTGCTCTGAGCAGGTCGCCGATGAATTCTTCTGCTCTGATTGACCGCGGGCTCTGAATTTATTTATTTTCTCATGCCAATTTACACGTTCACTCCGCTGCATTTCTTTAAAAGATACAGTCGGCATGGCAGATGTTGTTTTTATTTGACTATTCTCTCTTCCCACCATGAAATTCTCGGTGAAGTCGTATCCCGCCAGGAGCATTTCAGACGTTTTTCCCACTAGACTTTGTTAACATGCGCAGATTTGGTCATGTGTTCTTGGTTTATACCGTCCGGTCTCCTTTGCTCTACTGTCCGGTATCACAAGCTGAAAGCTGTCCAGAATTACCAGCGAGTCCGAAGTGAGTTCATCCAGTCACGTCTCCGTGATGCTACACTCTCCATACTCCCTCTGTAGCCTTGTTAGCGCCGTTAGCTCCTCCATCTTATTGAAGGGAGATCTTGCGTGATCTCCCCATGATAACAGACATGGTTTGTACCGTCTTCTTCTCACTTCAGCATGGATCTACAGCTTTTCCACAGAGAGTATGTTAATGCTGCCGAATGCTAACAGCTGTTCTCGAGTGTAAACAAGAGAGCCTGTAACTACATGGCGCCATGGCCTTTCCTCTGTCTTAACAGGGTGTTTTAATGCAATTTCTGTTGTTTGACTTCCGCCAGCTTGATTTGCCTTGTGCTGCTTGACGCAATAACAGATCAGCTGTGTATTCTTGCAAAGACTCACAACTTTGTCGAGAATGCGATCGACTCCAATCGTCGGTGCTGCAGTCACATCCAAGGCCGGTTTAGGAACTCTCGTTAGGAAGACTAGCCGTTCTCTACCTATCCTCCAGATTCCCTCAGACTTTACCCACTTTTACACATTCTCCAGTCACGCAGGTTTATTATTTTATCGTTGAATGAAACCGGTTCAAGAACGGATTTGTTGGAAATCTGTGCTCCTGATATTTGCGATGATATTTCCCATTTGGAGCCATGATTTCATCATTTCAACTCATTTCACCTCCTCTTACTATCTTTTTGTCACGTTTGAGCTCATGTATGCGTTCGAGCGATCCAATAGTTTATTTTCATTACAAACTTTGTAGTAAACTTTGTAAATTTGGTCAGTACTAAATGTTGAGGTTCATCTTTATTCTTCCAATTCATTCTTGGTTTGTTGCGTCAAACTGACAAAGATAAAACTGAATTTTTCTTGATTCTTTCAACTCGTGCAGCTTCTTTAAACAGTTCACAGTAAGCAGACCTCAGTTCGTGTAAAGCCTGTGAATCCTCCAGTGACTTGTTAACATGAATATCAGCATATGGCCTTTTACCCCAGCTGAGACTTGCGCAGCTTGTTTGCATGACTGTTCAGTGACAGGCATATGGCCACGCCAGCATATTAGGCTACACATGAATAAATAAAACATTAGCACGTTTTTATTCCTCTGAACTTTACGAGTTTTGTCAATAGTGAAGTGTTTCCATAACTGCAGTGTTGACTGGTTTGATCCAATTGCATCCTGTCCTGTCACAAGCAATCAGATTCAAGTTCAAGTTCAATTGTGTTGCCATTTTTTCCACATACAGATGAATGAAATGTCGTTTCTCTCCAGGGCTGAGGCGAAGAAAGCATAACATGAATGACAAAAACAATAAACAAGAAACAACCAAGACAGCCGGTCCCCGAGCAAGCCTGCTGTATATAAAAGATTCAACTGGACAAAATAATGTCACATATTCCCAATGCCTGGTCCTCCGATTGGTACCAAGCCGCGAAGAAAACTTGGTGAAAAACAATTACAGAACTTTCAAGGACCACTGTGTAGGATTTAGTGGAATCTAGTGGTGTATTCACCCTTCCTTCCTAGTGTGAAGTAGACAGTTTGACATTTGAACAGCATTAATATTTTTAAATGTTCAGTGGCTCGTAGTGTCGTCACTTACCGTGAACTCTCGGAGGTTTTCACATTTGTGTGTGTCCTCCCCGGGCGGCTGGCCTCTCCTGCACAGCTTGTTGTGGAGCCACATGAGCAGATACCAGATGGACTTGGGGCTGGGGATGATGTTGAACGGAGGCGCAGCGCATCGCCTCGTCAAAGTAACTCATCCACAGCTTGCGGGCGAACTTCCATTCGATGTCGGCGTGGTCCTGCAGGACAAAAAGAAGACGGCTTGTTGAAGCTACGAGGTGAAAGCAATTAAAGAGATGTGACTCTGTGAGATGTAATTCATAGTTTTCTGCAATGTTGCGACTTACAGCGATGAGCTGGTACGAGTTGTTCATCATGGCGATGAGCATGTTGAGCAGAACCACCAGCGAGATGATGTTGTACGTCCCGAACATGGTCGCCCGATGAACTCCGTGAACTCGTGCCGGGCCTTCACGTTGGTGACGTACAGGTTTAACAGCCCAAATATGGACCAGAACAGAGACTGAAGAGTCTCAAATAGCCTGAGGACAGAGAACGAGAGAAAACTTTTATTGTGAAGGATTCTGCAAAACCAAACAATGGATATAACTCAGAGGAAGTGGAGGAAAACATCTACAAAGACCTGTATATGACTGAGTTTTAATACAAAACCAACTGTAGGGTTCCTTAGAAGTTCTTCATCTTTCTCAGGGTGTCTTCAGAAACAACCACGACAAATATAAGTTGATCAACCCTTTCAGAGACATTCAAATGGTTACAGATGAGTGTGCTGAGGTTAGTTATATGATTCACGTTGTGGCTTTACCAGAGAACTCCCTAAATACTTGGTATTTGACTCGGACGGCGGTTTTGCAGGACATAGAATTGCACGCCCAAGCTCTGTGACCCCCACCCCCCTTACTTTTTCATGGTGTTTTCACGAAGCTGAGATACTTGGACATAATTTAGTTCATCTAAACGTAAAATATTCTAGCACTGTTTAGTTCCAGTTTAGTCCATTGTTTGAGAAACAGTCAGGTAAAAGTTATTTGAAAATCTGCAGGGAAGTCTATCCATGATTGCTTATCCTGTGGTCACTGGACACTGGGCGAGAGGCGGGGTACATCCTGGACAATCACTGGTTCATCACAGGGTTGCCACGTAGATCATTCACACTCCTGAGAATCACCAATCAACCTGCATGTCTTCGGACTGTTGGAGGAAGCTGAACTAACAAAGCTCAACTGGAGCTTTGAAGCAGGATCCTTCTTGCTCTGAGGCGACACTATTAATCACTGCACCACCATTTCAAGTTTCAATTAGGCGTTAGGTCTCCTGTAGGTTAAGGCAAAGATTAAGGTTACAGTTTCGCTAGCTAATCCAAAAAGTGACAAGACAATCCACTGTGAGCTGATGAATACATACAGCTACACTGTGTGATGGAGGATTCAAGGCACCGCCACCGACTGAAACACCTCGCCTTCAGGGAGAGCAGATAATTGCTCCTCGCCATCGTCACAAGACTGTTAACAAGATTGGTTAAGACTCCTTCAATCACCCAGATTCCTTTGAGTGAAGGAAGACAGGTCACCAAAACTGTAAATGAGCTACTTGTAAATGTGTGCTGACAGCATGAGTGTTACTCAGAGAGGAAATATCCAAGATCAGATGCTTCTTTCGACAAATAAATGTTGTTTGGTATAAAACAGGCCGTCCTGATGAGGAGTCAAATGAAATGAGACGTTTTAAAAATCCATTTGTTGTTTGATATTTACTCAACTCATGACTGCATAACAGACAGCCAGTACATTTGGGGAAGAAGCAGAACTGTTTATAGATTACAGTTAGTAAAATCAGTCTGAATGGTGAAGAACTAAAATAACTTTGCACTCATTGGCACAAAATGTGCTCCCAGATGGCAATACAACCAAAAATAAGACACGGATTAAAAACTACAAGACAAAGCCACATCAACATGTTGTGTCTTGAAATACATTACTCAATACAATTTCTTGTACTATATTTTAAAGATTTACTTGAATATTGTTGAGAAGATGTATCCAAACTTTTGACTGGTACTGTACATACAGTGAGGTGGGCTGAATGAAGCCTGGTTGCTCAAACCAAACCAAGCCGGCAGTTCCTCAAAAGTCCACTTGAGGCTGGTTCCAGAAGTGAGTCAGTCTCCATAAGTCCCCATGTTAAAATGACCAACTTCTAAATTATATTAAGGCTTAAAGTTATGCAGGATTAAGAGCGTGGATGCTTTGACTGACAGGTGTTGTACCAGACTGTAAACATGTTTATTTCTGCTGTGAAGTTGGACATTTTAACATGGGGACTTATGTTAGACTGACTCACTTCTGGAGCCAGCCTCAAGTGGACGTTTGAGGAACTGCACGTTTTCTAACATTGCTGTTACACTCTGTAAACAGAGCCTCATAAATCACACTGGATCTTTACGTCTTAAACAGAGGAGAGAAAACAAACTTGGAAAACGGATCACCAGAATATTTCTCTCTCTGTTGCCTCTTCTGTTTCTTTTTCTTCGTTTGTGAGACAGCCACAGTTACAGAGGAGTTATTGAATTTTTGATGAAGCAACAATTGGCAGAACCACAACTCACACACACACACACACGCACACACACACGCGCGCACACACAGCGAGGTTTTGTCTGCAGGGTGTTATTTATTTTGTGCTGCATAAAATATTCAACACTCCGCGTTTATTGTCATTGCAGTGTGGTAGGAGTGTGTGTGTGTTGCTTTAAGGTGTATGAATGATCACTATATCATGAGCATCAGTATATCAAGTGTGCATATGGAGGTGAAAGTGTGTGTGTGTGTGTGTGTGTTCACGGGGCGAGAGACTAAGGTGAGTAGATGAAGAGAGAGGGAGAGAATTTAATCAACGATGAATGAAGCAACCGAGCGTGATATTGTGTCGGAGTTATGAAACGAAAGAGACGAAAGAGAGGACGTGAAGAGAGGAAGAAATTTAAACTAAGTGAAGACAAATAAATCGCTCTCTCTTTCTAACCTCGTTCAATTGAATTCGTCCCAAATATTCATTCATTATTTTCCTTTCTTTACCTCAACTGGAGGAAATTTTTATTTTTAGATGTTTTCTCTTGTTTTTGACTAAAACAGCTGTTTTCACAATTTCTTGATGCCTCTCCTTTCCTTGTTTCCTTTCCCCTTCTGCTCTTCCACTGCTTTCTCTCTTCTACTTTTCTTGTTTCCTTTCCTTTCTTCTCCTCTGCTCTCCTCTCTTGTTTTTTCTTCTGTCCTTTCCTTGTTTCCTCTCCTCTCTTCCTATTGTTTTCTTCTTTCCTTTCTTTGTCTCATCTTCTCTCCTCATTTGCTATCACTCCTTTCCTTGTTTCCTTTCCTATCTTGCTATCACTCCTTTCCTTGTTTCCTCTATCTTCCTATTTATATATTTTCCTTCTCTCCTCTCCTCTCTTGTTTTTTCTTCTTTCCTTTCCTTGTTTCCTTTCTTCTCTTCCTATTGTTTTTCTTCTTTCCTTTCTTTGTCTCATCTCCTCGTTTCCTTCCTCTTTATTATCTCCCTTCCTCTCCTCTCCTGTTTCCCATCTCTCCTTTCGTTGTTTCCTTTCAATTCCTCTTATTTCCTTTATCTTTCTCCTTCTCTCTCTCCTTTCCTCTCCTCCTCTCTCTCATCTCTCCACTGAGTCGAGTCATAAACTGCTGCAGCCACTCAGTCAGTTCACTGTTATATTTCTACAGCTGTGTGGGAGGCAGCGAGTGTGTGTTTGTGTGTGTATTAGTGTGTGTTGGTGTGTGACACTGTATGCAGTGTTTTTGTGAGAGAAAACAAAGTACTGGCAGCCCGACATTGTGCGATTAAATAATTTCTATAGTGCTTATCTTGCTCATAAATGATGAATGCAATTCATGGAAAATAAAAGTTTTACAGTAATTTTCTGTTTTTAAAATTGTGTACAAATTTACATGACTGATCTGTAAATAATTCACAGTTTTCTTTGTTATTTTAAGGTAAGGCTTAGTAGTTACATTTTTGTTCAAACTGTAACCTAATTTACAGAAAATAACTCAAAATTATTACAGTCACATTTTTTAAAAATGTTTTAATTATACGATTTCATACGATTATCATCTGTAAATCAACCAAACTCTTATTTAACGTGTTATATCATTAACGACAAATGAAGGTTATTTCTCACTTGTGAACAGATGAATTACTGGCTCAGGTGGTAGAGTGGGTTGTCTAGTAACTGAAGGGTTGCAGTTCAATTCCCAGCTCCAATGAGTCCAGTTGAAGTGTCCTTGAGCAAGATAATGTGACGTATGTGTGATAGAGTCCAGATGTCTGTGTAACTCCACAGACCTTTTAGTATTGTCACTGGATTAAGGGTAAATAATCTGTCAAAGAACAGCGTTTCTATGTAAAACCTTCACTGTTTGCATAGTGTGAAAAAAGTGAAGGAGTATTTACGGTATTTGTGTGAAGGCAGAGAAAAGGAAGAGTGAAGGCAGAGTCAGAGTGAGACAAACACACACACACATGCTGAATGGTGTAAAATGATCTAACACATTAATGGTGATAAGAGTGTGTGAAGTACAGATGAGCGTTAAGAGGAGGGAGGAGACACCTGAGCAGAAACAGGAAATGATCTCGCAAATAACTCAGAAATGATAAGTGTGTGTGAATAACAGAGCGAATGAGCATAAACACACACACACACACACACACACACACACACATACGGGAAATAATCCTCGCATTGTAAACTCATGAATGTTGACGCCTGGTTTACCCGCTGGGCCTGATCGCTCTGTTCTCATAATGCTTCATCTCAGGTGTCACCGCGGCGATGTGCTTGCTCATTTAGCTTCAGCATGAGGCTGATTTCTTTGCTACAGACTGATCCACGAGCAGGGTGTTAAGGTGGACGAGCAGCTGAGAAATTGTGATCAACACATATTTTTTTTTACTCCTTTTGTCTATTCAAGGTTTGCTGAGTGTGGTTGGTCTTTTCATCTTAGCGATGAGGTCTGAGTGGATTTGTGAGTCATTGACTCTCGAGCTCACTGATATGGACACTTATGATTACTTTAAACTACTGCTGCTGTACATACGGTACAAGTCAAACATTTGGACACACCTTCTCATTCAATGGTTTCCTCTACCGCAGAGGAAAAGTTCCAACTGCGACGACCAACTAGCAGACACATCTTGACATCAACTGTTTCGAAAATAACCTTGTGAATCAGGCCTTCGTGATCGAACTGCTGCAAAGAAACCACAAATGATGGAGATCAACAAGAAGAAGCGAGCCAAGAAACACAAGGAATGGACATTAGACCAGTAGAAATCTGTACTTTGGTCTGATGGGTCCAAATTTTAGTTCCAACTGCTGTGTCTTTGCCAAACAAAGAGAAGGTGAATGGATAGCATCTGCATGTGTGGTTCCCACCATGAAACATGGAGGAGGTGGTGTGCCGGTGTGGAAGAGCGTGGTTGGTGATTTATTAAAAATTCACTGACCCTGAACACACCTCCAGGCTCTGTAAGGGCTATTTGACCAAGAAGAAGAAGAAGAGAACTGCTTGGGCCAAGAAACACAAGAGATGAACATTAGACCAGTGGACTTTGGTAGTTCCAACTGCCGTGTCTTCGTTAAACATAGACAAGGTGAATGGATGGTGTCTGCATGTGTGGTTCCCATCGTGAAGCATGGAGGAGGTGGTGTGCCGGTGTGGAGATTGCTGACACCGTTGGTGATTTATTCAAAATTCAAGGCCAGCATGGCTACCAAAGCATTCTTCATCGTCATACCATCCCACCTGGTGTGAGCTTAGTGGGACCATCATCTTTGAACACACCTCCAGGCTCTGTAACATCTACTTGACCAAGAAGAAGAATGATGGAGCGCTGCATTAGATGATCTGACCTCCACAACCAGCCAACACAAACCCAACTGAGATGTGTGGAATGAGTTGGACCGCAGAGTGAAGGAAAAGCAGCCAGCAAGTCAGCTCAGCTCAGCATATATGAGAACTCCTTCAAAACGGTTGGAAAAGAATCTGAAGTGACGACCTCATGAAGCTGATTTGGAAACCCAATTTACTACTCCAGCAAGAAGTCCAAGCTTTAGAAACGACTTCTAGTCCCGTCAAAGCTTTCTAGAGATTGTGCATAAATACCACACATATAAACACTAAACTGCCTTGCTAGCTCAGTCTTGTAGTGAATAAGACATCTGCTGAAAAAGATACAAAACATATAACATCTGCATGATAATCTGTTGATGATTATATTCATCTAAAAAACTACAACACTTTTATTCTAAACAGTTCAAAGTTAGAAGTGTGATCTGTAGTTTGGGCATTGCAGTCTTATCACTGTGCCAGGCGCTTTACTGTAATGGAATCGATCACAAATCAATACAGCTATTATCTAAAACAAAACACATGCCTCATCAATATTCGACCCACTGGCTCGACTTGGCTCTCATTCTGCCTCCTCAGCAAAGATACACTGTATCTGTGTGTGTGTGTGTGTGTGTGTTGCAGAGCTGCCATAACGAGCCACAATTCAAATTAAGTCTCTCAATAATTTAAATCCCCAACTGACTTTTACACATTTACGAATTTGCTCGTCTCACGGAGAAAAGACTTCACGCCTACTGAACGAGCCTGAGCTCCTACTCAACACCAAGAACTGTTCCTCATTATTATCCGTGTGACGATGCGTAACAGCGGATTTATGCGAGTGTGTGAAAGTTGAAATTATTGTCGATGCAGCATCTCTAGACGAACGCAAACACACATTACTTGGACAGGATTCATGTGTGTGATAAAGTATTCAGCCATCGATCCGGCAGCATTTAAATGGATGTTTGCATCACCGCTGGCTGATATTATGACAGCTGTTATTAGCAAATCACAAAAACAATGAGTTTATTTATTTATGAAACTCAGATTAAAAAATAACGACTAGAAAGTCTTAAAGACTGAGAGTCTATAGCAGTGCCACCAGCTCTGAGGCTGTACAGAGGTGTACAGAGGTGGTTTTCAGGTAAATGCTAACAGCAGCATACCAACAATTTTACACTGATCAATGCTGAGCAGGTCTACCATCTTCTTAGCTCAGTGTGTTAGCATGCTAGCATTTGCTAATTAGCACTAAACACAAAGTGCAGCAGAGGTTTATATAATGTCATGTAGTTTTGCAGGTTTTTGTATTTGACAAATTAAAATTTTCATTCAGACCACATAAAAAACAACACAGGTTTTCCCATTCATTTGAATGGTGGTACTGCATTTAAGCTGCAATGGTGCAGTGGAGTAATATAGAAATATCTCTCTCTAAAACTGAGCATGAATGAAAATGTATTGACTAAACTCTGATGCTCTACCTGTTGTGTTCTGGCTTTGTTTATTTTATAAACCCACAAAGAAGTTTCCTTCGGTTTGAGTCTGATGATCTGAGAACAGCAGTGGTTGAGCAAATACACACAACCTCTCGCCACCCACACACCGCTGCATAACCCCGCGGTAATTCACGGCAACACCTGATTTGGTCTGAATACAGACGAAAGGAAAAGTTAAGGAAACAAAGTTATCACTATTCATCCTGAAAGAGAAATTTGTGGTAATTTGAGGTAGTGAATGTGGATCAACAGATACTGACACCACCAGAGCCATGGAGCTAGCATGAAAAGTTTCCAATGTAAAATTGTTCAGAAATTGTTGAAATGGTACGTAACGTTTCTATTTCAGTAAACTCACACTTTGTTATAAACCACCAGAAATGGTTAAAACCATCAAATAGCACATTTGTGATCTCCATTGGTCTTCCAAATGTCCCCCTTTACTTAAATGGCACATATCTCTGTATCAAACTGGTGGAGTTTCACCTTTAACATCCTTCACGGAGCCTTAAAGTCACACACATGGACACGCAGTATGCATTATGGATGGTACTCACGTTGAGAAGGCGTTGTTCTGCCTCTCACAGCGGATGCCCTTGCAGTTGTTGTGTTCTTCTGACGCCTTGGTCTCGTAGTAGAAATACAGCTGGTTCAGCCCGTTAGCAAACGCCAGCAGGACCTACACAGCAAAGACACGAACTAACAACGATCTAAGGAAACAAAACTTCAGTACTGTATGAGCACTTTGAAATGAAGCATTACATTTTGTTACAGGGATTGACCCTGCGCTCCTTCAGGCGATTTTTGAAACACAGCTTTCTTCTCAAACAAGACACGAGCGCTGTAGTGTTACATAAAGCTGCTACTGAGTGAGCATGAAGCGCTGTGGCTTTTGTGCCTCGGGGCTTACTGGGATTGATTTTAGGACTTCAGGGAGTTAAACAGGTCTCACATGGATTGTGTTGTAGGTTAGGAGCTCCCTTGAGAAGGAATTAATGAGTTCTGAATGTAATGAAATAGACCTTTAATGTCCTTCTTTCATCAATGAAGGATACAGTGTACGTCTCATCATCATCAGCGATGCTGTTTGAAAATACAAACCAAGTCCTAATAGAAAAGTGTGCAGCAGAAGTACAAAGTTGGCTAGTCCAAAAGTGAAATATCTTTATCATTACTTGGCGTTTTGGAGGTTTCATTGAGTTTGGTGTTATTCAGGTCAAACTTTCCATTGTGCAAGCCCTCAGACAAACTTTTAGATAAATGAGAACATCATGTCGCATCTGAGGTGGATCTTACCAGACAATAGATGAAGAGAAACTTGAGGATGTCCAGCAGCATCCTCCCCAGTGAGATCTGCAGTGGCCCGAGGTGGAGTTGGCTGTGAAGAGGAGATAAGTCTGAGGAGCTGAAGATGTTGGCGATGGCGAACAGAGCCTCAGCTATCAGCGTGGGGTGCCACATCTCCCACTCCTCCCTGGGACGAGAGGAGTTATACTGGAGGAAGAGTAGAGAGGAGGAAGGAGGCAAGGGAAGCAGGAGAGGAGGGAATATAGAAGAGTTTATTGTTGGAAGATGTAAGAGTCAGAAAGGGAGGTGACTTTTCAGGTTTCATGACTTAGGTAACGTATTTAATGTATGTAAAGTGAGTTTTTCCTAAACCTAACCAAACTACGACAGTTTCAGAAATTATTTATTGTTGCCATCACAACTAAATGAATTTCACCATTTCTGCACATTCAAAGCTCATAAAATGAAGTATCTGTAACAGTGTGTGAACAACATGAAAGATGTCCTTGAGTCCTGATTCAGATAAAATCGGGCGCTGTAGCAAAAAACGCAGGTTTTTCCATTCATTTGAAGGGGGTACTGCATTTTGGCCTGTAGGGGGTTGGCCAGTTGATGCCAGAAGTTGATCCAGATTCAACTTTTGGACAATCCGACAATCAAACCAGTCAAAGTCCTCCACGGTCATCCTGAAATGTCTCTGAAACTGAGACTATCCAGGCGGATTCATGGACTAAACTCTGATAATCTATCTGTTGTGTTGCAATTTCCAGTTTACTTGCAGCGAGCAGTGGTCGTTTGACTTAGACAGCGAATGAGAGCGAGGAGCAAGAAAGCCGTTAATCAGCAGAATAAAAGTTACTTTCTGATTGTTTGACAGCGGTTACATTAAGCACAAATAAACACACCACCACCACCTTCAACACACACACATGCTGTGATTTGCCACAACGCCTCATTTCGCCTGAATACGGCTTAAAAATATGATATTTATGCACCATCCTGATGTCACGTTGGCATCTTGCGTTAACAAGATCCTACCAACAGATGACATCGTGTTCTTCTAAGCATGACTATGTTTTCCAAACTGTAACAGTCTATCAGTAGCTTTAAAAATAGACGTGGTTTATCTTCCATCCTCTGAATCCCCCTCGAGCTCGACTCAATCATGGTTTCTTCAACCAGCTTCTCCTCAACCATTTTTCTGTCGCTTGTGTGTTCTCCGACTCTTCCTCTCCTTCAATCTATCAACTGCCTTCCAAGCTCTCTTTATACGCCCATCAGCCTCCCAGCAGTCTCTGCTTGTTTTTGCTTTATTCATCTCTCTCTCTCTCCATCCCGCCCCACCATCCTTCTCCACATCTCTCTCGGTTGTCTCATGCTTGGATTCCTCCTCATTCTAAATTCAGCCATTAGACTTCCACAGGACATCTGTCTTGTTAACTCTGCCTCTATTAGCATTCACACACACACACACACACACACACACACACACACACACACACACACACACACACACACACACACACACACAGGGGAACAGCCAGAAACAGAAACATGCACACAGATGCACACTCATTAATTTATAGACTCTCTTGCACCTTTTTCTGAGATGCACTCACTCGGTCTTTCTTTCTCACACACACACACACACACACACACACACACACACACTGTCTGTCTATCTCACACTCTCTCTCTCTCACACACACACACACACACACAATGACAGGGCAAAATTTTGCCAGCGTCCGTCAGCTCTCCAGAGGATTTCAAAACGAAAAAGTAAAATTATTGTGTCGACAGCTGCGTGTTTGTCTGCGTGTCTCTGTAGACTTGTATTCATGTATGTAAATGCAGTTGTGTGCATGTACACACTTTATATCTGTGTCTATATGCCTGTGTGTGCATGTATATGTGTGTGTGTGTGGACCTGGTAGGAGGGCCACCTGCCACCATCAGTGACTCACAGCTGCTGCAGATGGCCCGGCCGTCTGGTGTGCGTGCCCGTGTGTGTGTCTATGTGTCTATGTGTGTGTGTGTGTGTGTGTTTTCGCACTATCTGTTCTGATAAACAGATAAATCTACATGCAGCGTGCAGCTAAACAACATATTAAAACTGGAAAGAAATAATGTCGAATTACGTGACCCACAAACACCAGCGCTTGTTGTTCTAAAGGTCAAAGGTCACGCCTGACGCTACAGTTCATAATCCTCATGAGAGATGCTAATTGATGAGATAGCTGATCGTGTTTCATCCTCATATGGTTGGGTTATTTGTAGTGGGGTATTATGAGGTACTGATCCACAATATTTTAGGTACTCTGCTTTACTTTGGTGTCGGACAGCCGCTCCGCCCAGCTGAAGCGGTTCTGTTTCACTCGCAAAGCCAGCAGACTTCACTGACAAAACACGCAGATAACAGGAGCTGCTTCAACGCTTAATCAACCTAAAAATCAAGGTGGCGCTGGGCCAGCACGGTAAAATTCTGTTTTTTGTCTTTAAAGTCTGGTGGCGAGTTCGATATACACGCTGCAGTTTCGTCACAAAGGGCTGTTTGATGGCCGGTAAAGCAGTAAAATACTGGAAATATAGCCCACTTGGACTGATATTGATTTATTCTATATTTGCTGCAGCAGTGCATTGCTTAGTTTCATGCTGGGACTGCTTCTCCAAACTAGCAGTGCCGCCTCCTCTAGGTAATACACTGACTGACTTCTTGTTGATGTTGTGTTAAAAAAAGGCATATTTTTATGATATTTTTATACAAATTAAAGGAAACAACATTCATAGCATTGAATCATTTAACATGATATGCTCTTATACCCAATAGACAGTTTCCATCATAGTTTAATTTAAGCTTTATATCGATGTAAATAACACATCAGGACACATCACCGTATCTTTACCTTAACATATGCCACTATCTTCAGCGATATGGTGGCCAGGTAGAGCGAAGTTCATGGCAAAGTCCATCAGGTTCCACCAGTCGTGGATGTACTCTGTGAATCCCCGTCCCACATCTCCTTAATCTCTGCCCAGATGAAGCCTGAAACACACACACACACACACACACACACATGCTGAAGGTTATTTACATACACACAGTCATGCATGTGTGAGCACATTGATGTCATCCATCAGTGGTTTGTGTTTGCTCGGTTTCGCTCTGTGACCAACTTTTGTTGAATATGTTCTTTGGCAGCGGCCTCCGGTAAACAGCGAGCCAATGACATTTGTTCTGACTTCAGAATAAATCAGGTTTATTCTAAATAATTCACAAGTCATTTTTTTCATCTGTTCTCCCTGGAATATACATTTCTTTGTGATTATGTTTACACGTGATTACAGTTAGGGATTACGGCTGTGTTTGTGTCTCACAATAACATTTAGAGAAGTTCAGTTCATGATAAATGCAACCTGCTGATGTTCACAGCGGTTTCTTTTAATCCAAAGTATCTTGTAGCTTTCAGAAGAAGAAGAGTGGAAGAGATGACGAAGGAGAACAGATGGTTTTGTATTTTTCCAAGTGATCATGGTTATGATTTGGAAATGATTGGTGTCAGCTCTCTGAGAGAATATGGAGATGTAATCACTCATTTTCACACCCACCCATCCACCCACCCCAACACACACATACATATATATACACAACCACCTCCTCCACACACTCACAACCAGCCGACCACACACACACACACACACACACCCACGTCCCGGCATACACACACACACACACACAAGCACTCAAGTCCTCTTGATGAGCAGCAATCAAAGTGACAAAATGAAACAGATAAGAAGCTTTTCACTTTTTAAAATCTGGTTGTCTTCCTTCATCAGAGCGTGACTGCTTTCTAGGTTTCTACGCCAAATGCGCCACTCCACCTTCCTGGCGTATATCCTCATTATAAACTACCAGAGGCCCGAGATCCAGTTTGTCCTCAGGACTAAACACTATGGCAACAAGCTGTAAACGTACGTTTCTCCTATGTTATTGATATTTTCAAGGGTTTACCTAAAAAACAAAACTCAAGGAGCTCGCCAACGACTAAAATTCACTATTGCCTTTTTCTTCTTAGCTTCCTCCGTCAACATCCTCTTTGGTCCGTCCTCTATCATCGTGTCCACAGAGGCTGCTGAGCCCGGTTACATTGCTCGCTTGCCCCGCTCCTGTTCTGGCACGACACCAGTTCCAGCATTCGCCCAACCAGCTGAAAACCTCCTCTTCTCTGTGGTCCAAAACACCTGTGGTACAAACACTAACACTCCCACGGTGCTCTGAGCTAACAAACTGAGCTAACATTAGCTAACAGCAGCTACAGTTTACTTCACTGTCCATCAGGAAACTCTGTAAATCACAGAGAGTTGAGGCGAAGAGTTGGACCTTAGCTTAGAGTGTTTGTTGAGCTGATATGTCAGTAGTTCCTAGCTTGCTGCAGAACAGACAGCTGATCTTTCTGCAGTCTCTCCTTTGAATATCTCGCCAGCTGTTGCTTTATTTGTGACCTCAGTGCTTGTCCGTTTGCTTAATGTTCCTTCAGCAGATGTGAGTCAAAATGAGTGAGTGTTTATATCCAGCAACAAAATGCATCTTCAGAGCTGTTTCTTCTGATTCCACAGATGTCTATTATCTGTCAGGAAACATAATATCCAGTGTAGTGGAAGAAGAAGCGCAGAGTAGTCTCTGGAAATGTTTGATTTGAACTTTTGTTGCCTCGGCAAACCTTTGGTTTCCCAGGCAGACTGAAGACATCTGTCTGATCACAAGAAAATCTTTTAAAGATTCAACTTGCTTCTGTGTAACAGTAAAAAAATAAAAGTTCTGACTTTATTAAAAGAAATGAATCCCAGATGACTTGACCATACTTAGACATCACATCCAGATGTTTTCAGCAGCTACGGTGGAGAACCAAGGATTGCACCTTCACTTATTATTTTGAAAGTTGCATAACAGCGCATACAACAGAACAGACTGAACTGTGTGAGTGTTGTACTTTTGTACATACCCAGGACCCATGGGAGAATCATCCACTGACGATGGTGGGTGGAGGTCCCTGCATGTGCAGGTTGGTCCGGGCGATGTGCGAGGCCAGCAGCAGGAGGAAGAGGAAGGTCAGGTAGGACGCTGTGTGACAGATGAACTTGATGAAGGGCTTCTTGATGAAGTTTCCCAGAGCGCTCTTAGGAGCCAACAGGTAGATCTGAGGAGAAAGGAGGAGGAGGAGGAGGAGGAGGAGGAGATAACATGGGAGTTAAAACAGCAAACAGAGACAAAAGGACAAAGAGAAGAAGAAAAGGGCGAATAGAAAGAAAAACAGACTCAATTGTCAAAATTGTGATATTATGTAAAATATAATGCTCAAATCATGAAGCGACAAAAGAGAGCGACTGCACATAAGTTGATGGCGCTCATGTTCAGCCACCACACCGTGTTGTTGGAAAGCTTCATCTGTCAGAGCTGTTAATGTTATTGCCAGCGTTATTGCTGTTATGATGCTTGTTTACTTGTTCTGCTCATCTACTCGCTGCTGGCAACCTAAACTTACTCTGAGTCATGCCAGTGAGGCTTTAAGAGGAATTGAATAACACAGAAAACATAAAGAGAGAGAGAGAGAGAGAGAGAGAGAGAGAGGGTCAGAAACAATAAGAAAGAGAGAGAGAGGAGGTCTGTTTATGTGCATTAATAAAACTTAATCACATTAAGACAACACTGTGATTATTCCCGTGTAAAAACACGTGACTTCTCTTACAACGATAAAGTCGCAATAAAAATAACTGAATTAAGATCTGATTACTTTGTGTTACCACTCTCAGCCTGCTTTATTTTTAATATTTGAGACTTTGAACGCACCACGGAGGTCACCAAGTTAATCGAGAGGCGAAAAGGACCACCAAACATTCATCTTATGTTCATCCTCAATCAGAAGGAGCGGGTCAAACTGTTAATGATCACCAGGTTTTCACAATAAGCTACCAATGACACTTTTGCAGTGAATGATGGGTAATTATTTTGAATTTTACAGATGGAGGACGCTGCTGTGGAATCGAATCCAAGCAGCTTTCTAGCTGACCGCAAAGTTTCTCAAAATACAGTATTTTAAAGTAAATTCACAGGTATTTACTGGCTGCTGAGTCGCAGTAATAATACAGAGAAACAAAATTGTAAAATACAAGAAATAACTGTGATCAGGATACAGACAAATACTGTAATTTAAGAATAAAATAATGTAGTTTTGCAGTAAAGTTGTGGTACCATGAAAACACAGTACAATGCTGTAATGTTCCTGCAAGTTGTGTAATTTGGTAATAAAAGTATGTAGTTTTACAGTAATGTTGTGTACAGTACAATACTGTAATTTGTGGTACCATGAAAACAGTACAATGCTGTAATGTTGTGAGTAAATACTAATGATTATTACAATATCACATTGAAATTTTACATTGAAATACTGTATTTCTTACAGCACTTTTGCATTGTATGTTACTGTAGGAACACAGTACAATACCAGTACTAATACTATACATTACTGTGAATTTACTGCAGCTATTAGCCAGTAGTTTCCTGTTGACAGTCAAAGTGTGTGTTTGAGTTTTGAGTTGTGACATCTGAAGGTTCATCTCGATGCACGCTGGTCCACGGTGAACAGAAACACAGCGTTCTCCTCCTGAGACGTCTGCTAACCTCTATTTCCTCTTTCAAACATCCTCACTGGCCTCTTCAAAATAATAACAATACTTCGTCCATTCGCGGTTTGGTTTTAGGTTAAGTGTTGTTATCAAGCCGATGTCTCCTAGCAACAGCTCACCCAGCCAATAAACGAAGAGTTTTGTTTGATAGATGCCTAGCAACAAATTTACTTTGAGGAAGAAACAGGAGTTTAGTAGCAGGAGCTGTCTTTTATTCCTTCTGTCCTTTCCTCATTCACTCTCTATATTTCCCTACATTTATTTGTCCTTTATTCTTCTTTCTAAAGTCTTTTCTGCCCATATTTTTACTCCTCATTCCCCTTTACCTCTACTTTATATGTTCTCCATCCCTCCTTCCCTCCCTCACACTTCCACTTCCTCCTCCTCCTCCTCCATACCAATGAGAAGACAGGAAACAGCAGTCCGATGATGAAGCAGGTGACCAGTTTGACCGCCCAGTGCTCTCCTCCAGCCCGAAGCCGTCAGACCACAGCGCTGCCAGCAGCTGCTGGCAGTTCGGCTGGGCCACAAACTGAACAGAGACAAAAGAGACAGAGAGAAAATACAGTTTAAGTGTCCTTTTCACGAAACAAATGGAGGGTCAGGTTGTTATCAAAGGGAAACAAATGAGCAGAAAAACTTAAACCGCAACATTTATCTTCTGCCTTGCCAAAAGCAGTTTTATAAGTAGCTCATATTTCATTCGGAGGCTTTCTTTGCTGATAACGAGCCGTGCAACCTTCAAAAACACAAGCTCATTTTTGTGGAGCTAAGTTGTACATAACCTTCAGGTCTGCTCAGGTTAAACACCAAACTGCTTCTGCTTTTCTCCTGATGTTTGGCGTTTGTCTTCAGAATGACGTGGTCTGTAAGTTGATGTTCTCATGACCCAAAATGTCCAAACCTTTTCACGTTGCTTAATCACACATTAAAACTGCATAACACTAAAGAACACCCGTGCCAAGGCTGCACACTTTTCTAAATGTGTTATTTACCGGTGTCCAGATGAAGCGACAATATCTATGACTGTGAAGTGAAGCCAATAAGTGCCAAGAAGTTCCTCAAACGTCCACTAGAGGCTGGCTACAGAGTCATATAAGCCTCTATGTTAAAATGTACAGTAAAGTACAATTATTTTTAGCATTTTGCTTAAAACATGATTTTAAATCGATACCTGGATCCAGATTTGAGTTAAAATCAGCACATCGTACGAGATTGTGCAGAAACTAGCCGGTGCTTTTGCTTTGAAAGGTTCCCAACTGAGTGCAATGATGTGGAAGTTTTTATGTAGTTTCCTTTATGTTAAGGAGCTTCAATGCATCCTTTCTTATTTCCTTTAGCATAGGATACACCAGACCATCGTGGCGGCAGCAAAAAAGCGACACTCCATCCGGCTACTTCTTCTTAAGCCTTTATGAACTCTCCTTCACATCTTTGACCTCATGACGTTTTCTATCGAGGTCAAGGAATCAAGAGTTTAGGAAAAGACATAGGAGGTTGAGGTTGCAAAAATACAACAGAACTATCTGTTTTTCGATTAAACAAACCTGCCAGTTGATTTGATATCAACTGATATGAACATCTCTTCACACAAAGCTTACTCTTCCCTGTTTATCCACAGTATTCGATCTGATATTTTCCTGAGCCGTTATGACAAACCAAGGGTTACTTCCTGCCCTGACAGAACTGTAGCGACTCCGTTGTTCAGGTCGCTTCCATTTACATCTCATTACAGCTCATCCACTAATACTGTTGGCGCACCAAAGGCTGTTTGTCCCCGTCAGCCCTTCAGTTGCCCTCTGAGTCACCAAGAACCAGCTGAGTTCTCCTTTCTTTTTGTCTTCCTTCTGTTTCTTCCACCCATTGTGCCCCTCTACTTCCATCTCTTGCATCCATCCTCTCTGCTCCTCCTTCCTTTTACTCTGCTATTTAATCTCTTGCTGTCTCACCAACTTTGTCTTTCTTTCATTGTCGGTTTCTTCCCTCGTGTTTGCCTTTGTTTGATTAGTCTGCTCTTGTAGATAAGTCTCTAAAAAGACTCTGGAGTAGGTCATCACATCAGCTGTGAGTATATTGAAAGTGTTTCCTTTAAACAAACAACCTACTAAATAAATGTGCTAGATAAACATACAGCTCATTTCTGCACATCCACCCTCACACAAGGACACACGACTGTTATCAACCAAACATTTAGCTAAAAGCTTAGAAAGGCAAACCGCCAAAATCTCCAGGCCAGCAACCGAAGCTGTCAATCAAACGCGATGCTCGGCTACTTTTCGGAGGAGCTGTGGTCGGGGCAGATTTCCACACTTTCTTGGTTTCTTACAAGCGCTTTCATAAATAATTGATCCTGCCACATTTTATTTGCACAGCCCTAAAGTCAGTATCAGATTATCTGCGTGGGACTCTCACGCGCTGGATATTGCAGCATCATGTGGTGTTGTCTGAGGAAGATAAATGTCATGGTGCTCATCAAATGCTGAGCCCCAGAGCAGACATCGGGGGTCTCTTAGGTCCCTTGGTGTTTATGCTGGTGGGTAACCAGACGTTGTGTGCTCTGCCCCTTGCTTTTCATTCTGTCAACCCATGACTGCGCAGCAATGTACAGTTCAAACTGCATCAACGCTTGCTGATGATACTGTAGTGTTATAGAGCAAAGGTGGAACAGGTCACTAACTGGTACCACCAACAACCTCAACGTGGACAAAACAAAAGAGGTCCTTGTTGACTTTAGAAGAGCACAACTTGATTATACCCCACAGACCATCAACAGATTCCCTGTGGAGACCCAGAGCTGAGTTCCTGGGCGCCCAAATCACCAAATACAAGACATCACAAAGAAAGCTCAAGAGCATTTCTACTTCCTGTGAAGACCTCACCACTTTCTCCAGAGGGACTAAACAGCTGAAAAGACCATCATGTTTCTCTCTTCTCTGCCATGGACATCTACAACATGTGGTGCCTATGCGAGGCCAAGCGCATTGTGGGTGACCCATCGCATCCTCACTTGCACTCGTCTCCTGCTGACTTTTGGCGGAGGGTTCTGCAGTCTAAGGACCAACACTGCCAGGATGGGAAAGAGTTTGTTCCCACAGGCTGTTAAACAAACAGCAAAACATAAAAAAACACACATTGCACATATATCCATGCACCTTTATCTCTGCTGCTACCTCTTTATTGTATATACTCACTATAGCATATAGCATATGTACTTACACCTCCAAGTCTGTTAAGCTTAGTCTGTTGTATTTTGTGTTGTAATGTGTGTGCTCCACCGATAATCCACGCTTTACCGATTTACCGGAGGCAGAAGAGGCAGTACGGCCAACCTGGTGGCACCAGCGCCACAATGGCTCTTCAGAAACCTGTGGCTGACGCCACGGATACAACTTCCATTCTTCATACTTCTTTATACTTTATATTTCACAGCTAAGCTGAAGGTAACATGATGTTTTAGCAGTCTGAGTCATTCAAAATGTGGTTCAGCCTCTCCGTACCAAATTCTCGAGTTTGTGTTGGACAGTGCTTCTTTGCTGAGCTTGAATAAAAATAGTTTCAGCTAAACTTTTATCACCGAATGAGTTCACTGGATTTTGACGCTCATCACTTAAAATAAAAAATATTGTTGAGAAGGGATTACCAGAGAGCAGCGTACAGGCAGGAGGAGAGATTACAGCATCCGAAAAACTGTATCAGTGAACACGAGAGTATCGCTTTAAGACAGATGTGAAAACATGAGATGCCATTGCTTCACATATATACAGTGTTTTTATCTTTTAGCATGGGAGGCTCTCTGCTCTCACTTCAATCATTTTATGTCACCTCAGCTCTGATAACACATGACGTTAACACACACACACACACACAGAAAACATGTCATGTCAGCTGCAGAGAAAGTTGTTCAACATCTTATCTGGTTATGTGATGTGTGTACACGAGTGTGTGTAGATTTATTAGTGTGTCTGCATGTGTGTTGGATAACGAGAGGATTTAATTATATAGATGAAACGATAGAAGAAGAAAAAAAAGGACAAAAGAGGGCAGGAGAAAGATAGAGTTGGAAGTCAAACCAAGGTGGCTGCTCCCTCCCTCCTCCTTTTTCTTCTCTTTGCAACCTCCACTCTCTTTTTGTTTTCCTTTCTCTCTGTCTCTCCTAATCCTAATCTTCCCATCTCTATTCGTCTCCTCCTCTTTTTTCCTTCTTCATCGTCAGCATTTTCTCATCACATTCCTCTCCTCTGAGTCATTTCATTCCCGGTCACTCCTCCTTTCTTTTCTCCTCTCCTTGTCTTCCCATCTCAATTCCTCTCCTCCTTTTAGTCTTCTTTATCAGCCTATGTTTTGTCCTCTCTTCCTCTGATCTGAACATTTTCCTTCACCTCTCCTTCCCTCTTCCTCCTCTTGTCCTCCTAAGTGCTCCTTTTCAATTTGCTCTCTCCTCCTCTCGTTCTTTCTTCAATTTTCTTCATCTCTCTCTCTCTCCTATTCACTCCTTCTCATCCTCCTTCTGTCTTAACCTCCTCTCTTCCTCCTCTTCTCCTCGCTCAGCTCCAGTTTGGTTTCCTGTTGCTATGGCAGCAATATGCTAATGAGGAGTTGATCTCTGGGCTCCACTAAACTACAGCAGTCTGCTCCTTCCTCTCCTTTTCTGTTTCCGTCTCGAGCTTCAGTCGACAAACATCCCCGTCAGACAAAAACACACTTCATGTTGACACACCAGCTTCCTTCAAAACTGCTTCCCGACCAATCAGAACGCAGAGAAGATGAGTAAACAAGAACCTCAGGTGGGAACCGATCTGTTTTTTGGGGGGGTTGTGTTGACATGCAGGACAAAGACTGACATTATAACTAACAACCCATGAATCAGCTTAAATTACATAACGCATGAGTGAGAGCTGGAGAGGTGGGTGATCAGTGAATATCAGCCAGCATCATCAGGAGTATCTGGATAATAATAATGAATGTGTGGTGGGCGATCAGAGAGGTCGTCATTTTCCTGTCTGAACCTGAGCTCTGCGTTTTATCTGCGTTAAAGATGACGGACAGACGAGCGACTAACAGGAAGACAAAACACATAAAAATCTTTCTTACACTTCAATGAATAGCTTTATTGGCAAGAACACACTGTGTACTGTAATCCTTATCAGATAAATGAAAATTTATTCAACTATCTTTATCGTGTTGCATATTTTTAGTTATTTAAGAGAGTATAACTAAAAAGAAAGGTTGCATAATCACCTAAATTGTCATCATGGTCATATAACATCTGGATTCAGATCTAAAATAAAACACTGAGTGCATTTACACGCATGTTAGTGTTTGATGGGAGCTACGAGGAGACGACAGCTGATCAGTTATGAGAGTTAAATGTTCACTTCATTTTTTAACAAGACCTTTATTGTGAAATATATTTGCAGTAATATGTTTTGCATAATTCTCCTCATGGTTTTCGTCATGTTCTACTTGGGAACGGCTGAGTCACGTAAAAACACTTAAAATTAGCTGGATAAATTTGGTATTACCAGTCCGGTTGGTCTGACTTAATATTAAGTCAGTTACATCGTCCCAACCCTAAAATAACCTGTAATATCATCTGGATATGATCGGGTTATTGGAGTATCCCAGTCACGTACTGGACATGCAAACATTATATCTCTGTTCTGAAATCTGGATAAGCTGCCTGGAGTACTCTGCTAGCAGGTTACATGTAAACACTGGATCCTTGCTTCAGATCATTGTTTGTTGGTACAGAAGTGACTGAGATGCTGAAAATGAAGATACAGATCATGTATAGAGGAGCAAAACCAGGTCAAGGCTCAAGATTGAGATGCTAATGCTCATGTAATACATGTGTTGTGCATGTATGTCCATGTGTCTCTTCCTACACTTCGTTTCCTCCACTGAACGTTGGAAAAGAGCCACTAAAATACCAAGATACATTTCCAGTCTCTCTTTGTCCCTCCCTCTCCCAACAACAAACCAGGTCAGTGATGTGAAAACTGCAGAGGATAGAGTCTTAAACTTAATCTCAGCGCCACGCAGCACAGAAGCTACACTCTTTTATGCTAATCCGATAGCGGCTTTACATAAACACAAACTACTTTTACTGCTCACAGTGATGCGCTTAGATCCTGGAGAACATCTGAAGAGCTTCACTTCAAATTCGCTCTTTGAAAATATGGACTTTCATAAGTTGAAAAGCTAAACACATGAATTCAGACTCCTGTTATAGCGACTATATGATCTGAAAAAACTTTTCTTCCGCTCTCCACAGTAAGAGGTCAGAAGTTATGGTCAGTTACTCCAAAGTAAAGCTCAACCAGGAGCTTTCACAGGAAACTTTCAATGTTTAAATGTGTCAGATTGTGTCTCAAGATTTCACTTCTACTGTTCTTTCATAAAACAGTACAGACGTGCACCCACGCAGCAACACATGCACCCACAATAACACCGACTAGAAACCATAAAATCAGCCCAGTTTCTAGTGACGTTTAAAAATCAATCGCCAATCACAGAGTAAAGTATTAGCTATGGATTAGAGCTGAAAGCACGGAGCATGGAGCTTTCTTTTCCTTTTTTGGACATTCTGCTGTGCAATTCAAGTGATAAGGAACTGGAGTATTTTTAATCTCTAATAAATACACCCAGTCATCCAGCAGAAACTCTGGAGGGAGGACGCACAGACAAGAAAATTAGCCGAGCGGAAAACCTGACTCTTCAAAAAGGCCCCAAACCCCCTTTTTATTAAACTCTTCATGGAGACGAGTTCTGATGACTCATGTTAACCTACTGAATGAAACAGCAGCCCTGAGTCCTGCGGGATGAATTGGCTTTTATGTTACATTTCCTTGCAGAGCAGGTTTGTTCAAGCAGCTCCAATATAATGAACATGACAACTGTGGACTGGCAATCAGACTTCATTTATATATATTTTTTGCTTTATTCTAAGCACGTGACCAGCTACCAGGTGAAAATAGAGTTTTAAATCCTCATAAATGCCATCAGCCACTTTCCCCTAAAAACCTGGAAGTTTCCTGCTGATCTCTATTATTTTCCATTATATACGTTAGTATTTTATATATACACAGGCATCACAGATCAAAACTGGTCTACAAGACTGAAGAGTTGGATCTTCAAGTGTGGCTTAAAACAACCAAGACGATTCCACAGTCTGGGACCCGGGACAGCGAACACACAGTCCTCTCAACGTACAAGGTACAACTAGAGGTGTGTGTGTGTGTACTTGTACATTTGACTCTATGAGGACCTTACACAGTATTAAACCATCACACGGAGGACATTCTTGCCTTGTGAGGACATTTTGTTTGTTTCTTACTACAACAAAGGACTGTTTTAAACTACAGGTTAGATTAAGACATTTGGGTGAGTGTTGCCTCGAGGATCAGATTGGACCTGTTGATATTGAGTTTTTCCATTTTTCATCTCCAAATCGGGATTGTCTTTGTTTTCTTACCCACTGGGGGATCATTTCTGGGCTTTGGTTTATTTTTAAGCTGTAATTTTATTTAAGAAGGTAAGTAAGTTGTCATTTTGTGACAACCTGCGTTTTATCACCACCAGAAACACCCATTAACTCGCAGATTTGTTCCCTTTTCACGCTGCAACCTTGAAACTGAACTGAGAGTAATTTGCTTTGGGTTTGTTTTGTTTTGTTTTTTTGTCTTTGGTGAAACAGCTGAAGAAAAAGAAAAGAAAAAAAATGGACTTTTTTTATTTTGTGTTTGTTGTTATTGATGGGTTGGATACATAATATATGACCATTCACTACCAAGGGTGTTCATTTTGATTTTGTACATCCTTGTGAGGTTTGACTGAAACTTTAAACAACTCATACTTAACCTGTCCAACCTTAAATGCCAGGAATGAGACCTGACTTGCCCACTTGTAACAATTTTAAAAATGTTGATCTGAAGTCAAACTGTCAGTTTGTAAGGTAATTACTAGAGTTGTCTGTTTATTTGCGTTGAAACTCGACAACCTGAAGTTACTCTTCACTCCCAAAATGATAAAACACAGATTAAGCTTCATTTATGCTTCTGTGTTAGCGGTTCTGCCATAGTTATGGAAACTACGACCTCAAACTCTAACTACACATCAGGGCTACAGAAATACTGTGATTGAAGATTAATCACAGTGAACTAAAAGAAAGTTGAAAGAAGCCTAAGCTATCAGCTCTACATCTTTCAACAGGAGAAATCAGATGCAAATATCAAATCTGAGGCACGAGGTAACGACTACTAGACTGCTGTTAGACCCTTACATCAGCCCAGAATCCGCCTTAATCTGCCTTGTGATCAAAAGTCTGTGTGGTCGGCTTTTCATAGTTTGAAGAAAGGACACCTTTTTCTATTCTTATGTAGCATCCTACACAGTCCAAACACATGCAAAGCAGAGCTGCACACTCTGAATTGTAAAGCAACAACGCTGTACAGTCACATAATAATCCTTTGCATAGGAGTTATCTTCCTGAGCTGTATGAATGCAGGGTAAAGATCAGCTAATACAAAAGGAGTTCGCCACTCCGCTTCATTCTGCCCTAAACAGTGAACTACAATCTGCCAACCAAAGCTACTCTCTTGCTAATTCAATTTGTAGGCAATCTGCCTTGACCACTAAACTAAGAAACATGCTAACCGCTGCTACGCTACATAGCAGCCAGTTAATTCAATTTCTGATCCGGTCTGATGTAATCAGCCCTCACCACCGAAACGAAGAACTACGCTAACCCAAAGCTATGCTAACACTAATTCAATCTGGCTCACATGCTTGGGATTTATATGCAAATATGGGAAATGCTCTAAGTGTGCTCTGTGGAGCTTCAGTCTCTCTCTTTCATTCACATCTGATCGGTCTTTCTCCGTTAATCCTCTCCATGAGATCTATTTGTCTCATTCTGTCACACTCTTTCTCGTCTCTTCCTTCATTTGTTTTCTCTCTATCCATTTCTTTCGCCTTTCTCGACATCTCCTCCGCCTTCCGTCTCAAATCAATTTTATTCAGTTCACTTAAGATTTAATGCATATTGGCATGATGTTTTAATTAAAAACATGCTGCTAGACCAAATACAGTATGCACAATGACTCCACACACATCCAAAGAGAATAAACTAGCAAATAAAGTGGGAAATATTCAGAAAAAGGAAGATTTTGCACATTACGATTGATAGAAATTACCTCAATAAAACAGACGTTACATACTATGTAGATACACCAGAAGTAGGTGGACATCTAAACATTACAGCCGTGTGATATAGAGACAGTTTGGTATCCTCTACTCTTCTGGTTTCAGGCTTTCCAGGTGATTGTGAAACCTGGCTGCAGAGATTTGAGTGAGGTCCAACTGATTATTTTAACATGTTAGTTCAGATCTACGAAACACCGGCCACACAGTAAAACAAACAAACAAACAGCGGCAGACCAGCAACTCCTGCTGAGTATTTGAGGAAAGGCCATCAACATAATTTATTATTAAGATAAGATAGAGGATAAAAGAAGAGTTGCACATGCACATGGTGCGCGGTGAACCTCTAATTGAACATGAATTGATAGATTAATTAAAGCATTAATTCACTTGACTGTGGTGAATAAAACATGAATGAGGGTAAATATATTATTCAACTGCTGCTACGGATTACTGAACCACACACCAACGCAAACAAATTTGGTCACACACTTTAGTAGACACATGTCAGCCCGCAAACACAATCCATTTATAATTGAGACGACTGTTAATGTATAATTTAGCAGGACTGCAGGTATCACAGGCCCACAAACAAAAAAGATGTTTAAATGATTCAAACACAAAGTGTGCACACATACAAACACTGCTCTTCCTCTCACGCAAACACATTAATCTTTCAGGGCCTTTCAGAGTGAAGGCTTTTTGATAAGTGTTCCTGTTAATCGACAGGTCAACAAGAAGAGCAAACACGAGGAGAGACTGAAAAGAAGACAGAAGACGAACCATGGAAGCTGAAAATTGGGTTCAAGGAAAAGAAAACTAAAGAAATTAAATGACTTTAAGGATAGTTTGTGTTTGATCTTTATTTTCACATCAGCAAGATTGGGGGTTGGGTGCAAGTTGCTTCCCAAGCAATGGAGTTCAAGTACCTCTGGCTCTTGTTCACGAGTCAAAAGAAAATTGAGCGTGAGATGGACCGGCGGATTGTTGCAGCATCAGCAGCAATCTTGTACCATTGTGCCAGGGAAGAGGGAGCTGAGCCGGAAGGCAAAGCTCTCGATTTTCCGGTCTATCTATGGTCATGTGAGCTTCCTCCGTAGGGTGGCTGGGTTCAGTTGGTATAGCTGGAGGATCTCGAACATTTGGATGGGGGCTTGGAGTAGAGCCAACCGAGATGGTTCGGGCATCTGAATAGGATGCCTCCTGGGCACCTTCTTTGGAGATGTTCCTGGCACGTCAAACTGGTAGGAGACTCCAAAGTTGAAATCTGCTACCACCATGACCTGACCCGATAAGTGAATGGAAATAGATGGATGGATGGATAAGACAATTTTCTACCTCATTAGTGTTGTGCCATAACCATTCTTACATGACCAGATATGGACCCAACCATCCTGTACTTTGTTATGATCACGTAGTAAATGTTCTGATCACTCAAAACATGACACCCCCCAGTCCAAAACCCATAAATGCGTATGTATGCAAAATATCAGTCCTTGTTCAAGAAAGTAAGATGCAGCAAAGTTCAACATTTGGGGGAACGTATTTTCCACTCTTGCGAATATGGAAATTGATGCCACTCTTATGTCTGTACACCAGTGTTAATATGAAGCTACTAGTAGTTAGTTACTTAGCACAAAGACTGGAAACATAGAAAATACATACCAGTAAGTGTACAAATCTCAATTTGTAGTTTTCAGAGGATTACGTGTGGGCTAGTTCTTGATGCCAGACAACAGTTGGCACTCCCAAACAAGAAATAGTCCACTTTTGAAATGATGACTTGTTCTTTGGTTTTTGTACACAACAAACAAGATACAATGTGGTGGGCTGATTAGAGATGCTGATAGCACTTTTTTGTTACCTTTGGACAGAGCGGTTCCAGTCTATGTGCAAAGCTAAGTAGCCAGCTGACAGTGGTGGCTGTAGATGTAGACTGGTATCGATCTTCTCATCTAATGAGCAAGAAAGTGAATAAGCATGTTTCCCACAATGTAGCCATGCAGGAAATGTCTTGAACTTGACTTTTTTCCTGCAGTATTTTATGCATCTGTGTCTTGCTCTCTCTTTGGGTTGTTCTTTCCTCTTTCCTCTTGGCCGTCCCTCAAAATAACTCCACATACTCCCACTCTTTAATATCACTTTCTCCTCCTCACCATCTCTCTTTGATTGCTGTCATTAATCAAAATGTCACACCCACTTCCTTTCCTCCCAAACTTCCTGCTTTCTTCCTTCGTCTGTACTCCTGTAAGTCGCTCCTACTTTGTTCACACTTTCCTCTCGATTTCCTCTGTTCTGTCTGCTCCTCTTACACAAAATACGAAAAGATACATCATCCACTCTTTATTTACCTTTATTCTCCGTCTTTTTCTCTTTGCGGGTTACTTACAGAGAGAGAGAGCAAAACAGCGAATGAGGAAAGATATATTCCACCGCCCGCTGTGTGTGACTCACTGTTCTTTGCTGACTCTATTTCTGAGTTGGTTTCCTCTGTTCCACCTCTCCACCTCGCTCTGGTTTTGTTTCTCTTGATGTTCATGGCTTTCCTCCACCTGCCATGTCAGCTTCATAACCAACAGTCTGTCTAATGCTCCATCCCTCTTTCATCCTCACCTCCTGCTCTCTCCTACACGTTTTATCATCTGCTCTCTGTTTCCTGTTGCACTGCATCAAATGAAACCTTGTAAACATTTAAAATGTCACAAAAACCGAGTTTCCATCAGCAAACAGAGGCTCTTCCAGAATGTCAGAACACATGAACACATCAGCGAAAGACATGAGTATTTCAAGTATGGATCAGCGCTTGTTCTTATTTATGCCTTTCTCCATAGATAAAACCAAATACAAACACTTTAGCTGTACATCCAACCTCCAAAATGTGGACAGGTTTTCTCATGTGCACAACTCTGTCTAATAATTCTGAATGTATACTCTAGATGTTACATTTTTTTTTAACTTAAATATGTGATTGTCCAGACAGTCGTAAGGAAGGTCACTTCTGTACAATATGAAAATCACTTTTGAAACTTTAAGTTGTAATCGGTGTTTTTCATTAAAAGGTACAGTGTGTAGGATTTAGTGTCATCTAGTGGTGAAGTTGCAGATTGCAACCAACTGAATATGTAGGGTAAACTACAGTAGCCGTGAAACTCCTATCTAGAGTCTGTTTGTCTGTTCTTGGTTTGTCCTAACATGGTGGTTAAACTAAAGTTAGCAGAACACACACAGAAAGATGATTTGAAAAAGACAGATTTAAACACTAGAATGTTAAAAATCTGAGCTTTGGTGTTTGTTGACGACAAGCCACAGTCAACCAGTGCTAAACCAGTACGCCTGTTCAATCTGTCCCGTCCGTGTAGCTTATTCTGCAGATTTCATGTCATGAAGCAACCAGCAGGCGAATTAGTGTTTGGACTTTTTCATTCTGTCTGTGATGAAACCGATTAGTAGATGTCTGTGCTCTACTTAGCTGAAGCATCTGTCACTGGCAGTACAGTTCTGAATACGCATGCTGACAAACTTGCATGGGGTGAAAGTGTCACGTGGTGATGTTGGAGGTGCAGATTGTGAGGATAGTTTCCAGTGTTTTCCTACCCTTGTATGTTTCTTTCTTGTCTCTCTTGGTTTCTCCTCTCACCTGCCTGATTTCTTCATCACCTGTTCCCCATCATCCAAGGTTGGGCAGTATAGACCGCCCAACCTCCCAGAAAAAAACTTGTTTTTGTTCTCTTGCTAACCTCCATCTCCCTGTGTTTCAGGATATCTCCCAGCAATCCATCAGCCCCGTCTCATGTCCATTCCTGAACTCGCTCTCTGCAAGATCTCCACCTGCCTGCCACTGCTCGCTCACCTCCGTCACCAACTGTTACAAACAGATCTTGGTCTTTATCTGTTGTTTGGGTCCGCTAAGACATTTCCTAACATGTTTAGATAGATTGCAAGTTTCTGCTAACTGATTTAGAGGACGACACGAACAGATATGAAGCTGATTTGTTGCCTGGAAGGTCGGAAAAATACGTTGAAAACTCTAAAACAGCAGAGCAGCTCCATCTTCTATCAAATCATTTAATGTTGTAAGTGAATGTTGACACTTATTGCAGTTCTGAGGACATTTTACCAGATTGTGCCTTGTTTATAGACGGAAAACTCAGCATCTGCATCTTCCTCTCCCCATTTTTCCTCTCCTTCTTGTCTCTGCAGCAGCAAAGTGAATAATTTGGGTTGGTTTGGAAAGCCTCCAAGTTCTCCCTCTCTCTGTCAGCAGTGTTGGACGGATTAACACACACACACACACACACACACAAGCAACACTTGACAGCGCCAGGCAACACGGTGAGGAAAAATTGATTTCTGGTTTATTATTTATCAACAATTTGCTCTCACTCTCTATGCATCCATCTCTCCTGGCTTTCATCCCCCTTCACGCTGTGCATGTGCCTTCATCACTTCACCTCCTCCTATTGTCGTACACTTTCACTTTTAGTTGCATAATATATGTATATAATGATTAAAACACTGACTAAAAAGTCAAACATATCAGCTGTCATTTACTGGTTCACTGTCCTGTGGAACACATGGGAGGGTTTAAAGTGATGAAAGGACCAGAAGTGTGTCAATTAGCAACGCCGGCTACAGCAATTTGTCTCAATTTGAACTCTTTCAGCAAAGTTTTGATTCGTCATCACTTCTTACATTTCCAATTTTCGTTCTCTTCCATTCAGTGTGACAGCTCTTCTTAAAGAAACTCAGCAAGTTTGTGAATCAGTCAACAGAATCATGCAAAGCTGTAACCAGTGAAGGAGAACAGTGACATTTATTGGACTTTTATAAATAAAATGTGGAGAAATAAAACTTTATCCTCAAACAAGTGCAGGTCAGTGTGGCCGTGTGATACTTCCAACAAATTACTTTAGTAATTACTAGTATTGGGCTGAATCAGGTCACGATCTGACCAAGATTGGGCTAAAATCGGGCCAGAATCAGGCTAGGATCACGTCACAAACTGGCTGAGATCAGGCCAAGATTGAGGCAGGATCAGGTTATAATCTGGCTAAAACTAGACTAGGATCAGGTTAGGATCTGGCCAAGATCGGGCCATAATTGGGCCAGGATTGGACTAGGATCAGGTTGGAATCTGGGCAAGGAAGTATGAGCCAGGGTTGGGTTAGGATTGGGATAGGATCAGGTTATGAACTGGCCAAGAATTGGGCTAAAATCAGGTTACAATCTGGCCAAGATCAGGCCAAGATTGAGGCAGGATAAGGTTACGATCTGGATAAAATTGGACTAGGATTGGACTAGGATCAGGTTGGAATAAATTGGGCTGGGCCTAAATTTCATGTTTTTGCATTGAACTCTCAGATTTTCTCTTACATCTCCATTCTCATCTCTCCATCTCCTCTCTTTCAGCCATCCATCCTTCATTACACTGCCGTCAACACTTCTCCATCACCTCTGACCTTTGCTGCCCTCCTCTCTCACTGGTTAATACAGCTGATCAGTAAAGCAACAAACCCTGGGGCGACTTTACTGCAGCATTCATGTGTGAGCGTGGAATTAAAAGTCATCTGTTCACCTCAGGAGTTTCAGTTTCACTCAATAAAACTCCATTTAGCGTGTGCTTGTGCTTGTGCTTGTGTATATCTATATCTGGGCATGTGTGTGCACTCATGTATGTAAGTACGCATGTGTTTATCTTGCAACTGCACTCTTGCCTCGGTGCTAATTAACGCCAGTGATCCATGTAGACACAATTCTCATTTAAATGGCAGCCTTATTTATTAAAGGTGTTTGCAGGGCATTGACGTTCTTCAAAGACGTTCTTCTGTGTCCAAAATATATATATGTGTGTGTGTGTGTGTGTGTGTGTGTGTGTGTGTGTGTGTGTGTGAAACAAAGACTTACTATGAATATTATATCACAGTCAAGCTCCACAGGTAGAGCCCGAAACGACATCTGACATATTACACAAGTGGCAAAACCCTCCAGCAGCTGCAGGAAGTATGATGGGAGGGAAAGAGGAAGTCAGGTGACATTAGAAGATTAGATAAACCTTTATTAATCTCCGCAGGGAAATTTAGGTGACAGCTACAGCAACAGAAATGAGAGTGAGACACAGCTGTACTAAATACTCTCAGTGTTATCACGAAGCAACAAGAAGGTCAAGGTAGACTCATGAAACGTTTCCAACTGTGAGTCAACCATGATCACGATCATTCCCTAACCTGAACCACGTGGTTATTAATGTAACCTTGACAACAAAGGGCACGAACACAAGTTGTTCAAACCTGACTCTCTATGTGTTGCTCTAGAAGAACAACGTTTTCATCCATCCATGGGCTGATCCTGAGAGGCAGGGTACACCCTAGACAAGTCGCCAGTACATCTCAGGGCTAACACATAGAGACAAACAACCATTCACATCTATGAGCGCCAGTTAACCTTCATGTCTTTGGACTTTGGGAGGAACCCGGAAACCACACACAGGGAGAACATGCAAACTTATACAGGTACATGTTACCTCAGACTGTTGCGTTCCTCCAATGAACGACGCCTGGCTCTGCCACCCGTACGCTCAGGACAATCCAAACTTTTTTCGTCTGTTGTTCCCCGTTGGTGGAACGTCCTACCAGTTCCTACCAGATCAGGGGCGTCCCTCTCTACCT
This sequence comes from Miichthys miiuy, assembly GCA_036365135.1. Classification (NCBI taxonomy): domain Eukaryota; kingdom Metazoa; phylum Chordata; class Actinopteri; family Sciaenidae; genus Miichthys; species Miichthys miiuy. The sequence continues at coordinate 4,028,801 of CM071625.1, read as the reverse complement.
TCAAAAACCTCCTGAAGACCTCCAGCTCCTCAGAGAGGACCTCCTCTCCAACACTACCAACAACTGGACATGATAAATCTAACCCCCTCTACAGCTGTCGCTGTACTTATTGCTGCACTAACATGTCCCTGTTGCACTGTACCTTGATTTTATCCCTTTTTTCGTGAGTAACTTTGGATAAAACCTTCTTGCTAACTGCTGCATTGCACGAGCTTGGTGGTAGACTTAAAGGTCCAGTCAATCTAACATATATGGACATAAATATAATACTCTTAACTATGTTTGCATTAGTGTATAATCAGAAACCTTAAAATGAGACTTTTATGTCTACAGGGGGAGCAGGTCCTTTTCCACAGCAGCCCAGAAGGGACAAACCAAACACATAGAACCTTTTCACGGCCACAGTAGTTTCTCCTTCATGCTTGGACCGAGAGGGAGAGGTGAGGGGTTTTCAGTTGGTTGCAATCTGACACTTCACCACTAGATGCCACTAAACAATCTACACACTGGACCTTTAAAGTATTCAGGTATGTAGTCACAGATGTTAACATCATGTATCATGACGTGTCTTCATGATAACATTAATTACTTCTTACTAGAAGTATTTAATGTCACTGGAATACTTAAAGCTTATTAGTCCTCTTCCTTCATCTGCAACCAGGTCCCATCTGCTGCTTGTTTAATTTGCTATTTTCTTCCATGTCATGTCCTTTTACCTCCATCCTTCCTTGTTGCGCATCTTACTGCTCCTTCCTCTCCTCCTCCTCCTCCTCCTCCTCCTGCTCCTCCACTCATTCACATTTATGCTCATACCCCAGAATGCACTGCAGAGGTGTTATGAAGGGTATCCGCCACTTTCCCACACACACACTCCTCCGCCAGCCAGCTGGACACAGTTCGCTACCTGATGTGTGTCAAACAGCCAATCAGAGTTTATTTCAGGTTCAAAGCCCTCGGCATGATGGGTACCCGTGGCATCAGTGTGCACAATTTAGCCATTAAGTTGGAACCGCTGAGTTCAAAGTTACTTTAACGTTAAGTCTTCACTCGTCTCTCTCTCTCCTCTGTCTCCTTCTGTTTAGATTATCAGAGGAAAGGTTGAACGATGGATCAATAACCATGACCGCATCTACAAGGAGGAGAGGAGGAACAAAAAGAGAGGAAACAAGAGGAGAAAGGAGGAGAGGAAGTGAAGGAGATAAAACAAAAGAGAATGAGAGGGGAAAAGGAAGGGGGTGGAAAGGAAATGAAAAGAGTAGAGGAAACAAGAGGAAAAGGGAGAAGAGGACAGAAAAGAAGAAGAGAGGAGGGGAGAAGATAGGAGAGCAGGGGAAGGAGAGGAAATAAGGGAAAAGGGAAAAGAGGACAGAAAAGAAGAAGAGAGGAGGGGAGAAGATAGGAGAGCAGGGGAAGGAGAGGAAATAGGGGAAAAGGGAAGAGAGGAAGTGAAGGAAAGGAAACAAAAGGAGCGTAATGGAAATGAAAGTGAGGAGAGGAAAAGAGAAAAAAAGGAAACAAGAGAAAAGATAACAGTAATACAGGAGAAAATGAGGAGGGAGAAAGAGGAAGGAAACAAGAGGAACTAAGGATGGGAAAAGGGGAGTGCAAAGGAAATGAAAGAGGGGAGAGATGAGGAGGAGAAATAATAGGGAATACGATGGCAAAAGGAGAAGAGAGGAGACCAAAGGAAGCGAAATAAAGGAGAGAGAGAAGAGGAAGAAAGGAGAGGGAACAGCAGGAAAGGACATAAGCAAAAAGAAGAGAGGAGAAGAAAGGAGAGGAGATACGACGAGAGGAAACAAGGATGAAGAGAAGGAAACAAAATAAGATCAGGGGAAATACAAGAGGAGAGGAAGGAGGACACAAGGAAAGAAAAGAGGGAGGGAGCAGGAGAAATAATGAGGAAATGGATGAATTAAAGAATCAAAGGTGGACACGCTGAATGGATGACCAGGTTTCCCGGGAAACAAGAGACAAGGTTAAACAGGAACGACGGAGAGAGGGAAGCGAGGAATGACAGGATGATAAAGGAGAAGACGGAGCCGGAGAAGAGTGTGTGGAATGTTGAGCTGGACTGTGTGTGTGTGTGTGTGTGTGCGTGTGTCCGACATCATGTATCGATCCCACAGAGACATGGCGAGTATATTGGAGATGTAATTTGCATTGATCACGCTGGAGAACGCTGACGAGGATGTGCTTGCGCTCAAATGCTCTCGCACAAATGCTCCCATACGTTCGCCCACATTTAAAACAAGCACGCGTGACGTTACGCACAGTTTTGTCACGTTCAGAAGAAGACTGTCAGGTCATGTATCATGCATGTGTTGGAGGCCCTGAACACACAACACATGATGAAGAACTGTTAGTTCTTCACCTAACAACGCTGAGAATCAACAGTGACGCTGGCAGCTTTGTGAGGCTGCAGGCACAGCGGTGCTTTAAAGCAATAGTGCATAGAAATCTGACAGTTGTACGTGCATTTGTACCAAAAACTACACAAATCTGAACACATATTTAAGACTTTAAAGGACCAGTGTGTAGCATTTAGTGGTACATCTAGCAATGTAGTTGCTGATTTCAACCCCCCTCCATCGTAGGTCAGAAGTTAGGTTTTTCCCATTCACTTGAATGGGGTAACTGTGTTGACTGACTGTGGTGTTGCAGGCTGCAGGAGGTACTGGAAAGAGATTCAACTTTTAAAGACATAACACCACGCTGCGGTGGCCAATCTGATGATCAGACCGGTCAAATGTCTCAAATGACAACGAGGGGTTCCCATTAATTTTGAACGGGGGTATTGAGCGACAGAGACAATGAATGAGAGTGAAGGAGCGTCAGTATCAGGAGAGCTGATGAATCAGAAATAAACCAGAACAGATGTGCAGAACAAATAAACTAACCCCCTTCACCAACTCCAACCCAACAAAAAAAAAAACAGTGGTGATCGCTGGATTCTGGTCTAAATAAGGCCTTGAAGGCATGAAGGTGAATCCGCAGTCACAGTATAAAGAATGGACAGAGCATGAGTGACGGGGTTTCAAAGCACCACTTTGAGGCTGGAAATATGCAGCGCTGGCCGCCGTCACGTTGGATGTACTTGCTGCATCCGCCTCCCGTAAACAAAATGTTAAAAAGAATATGCGACAGCATTCTGCAGCAGTTAATAATGCATGAATACGTGGACACATTTGACCATGTGTTCAGCTGTGTGTGTGTGTGTGATTTCCTGGAGGAACAATAAAGAGACAACAAAGGATATGCAGTTCTCAGTTTCCCATCACACACACACACACACAGTCACAGCGTTATATAATTTGCTCTAAAAGCCTGGTGTTGGTAAAACATTGTGGCAGCACTTAGTGGTGACACCGACCTCCATCATACAGGACATACACAGTGGCACACACACACACATTTACATGCAAACGGAGCGTGAACACACACACAAACACACACTATAGATGACAAATAAAGGAACAAAGCAGAGCTCCAAAAGGAGGTTATGTGGCGAAACACACAAGTGAAGAAGAAAAGAAGAAGAGAGACGGAGAGGAGAGCAGTGCAACGAGTCAACGTGGCAAGAAGGGAAGATGAAAGGAAACATACGTGATGTTAAGATGTGATATTAAGCGATGTGGAGATCGAAAGATGAAGAGAGAGGCAGACAGCGAAGGTAACGGACGTGCCAGTGAACGAGAGCGAAGGAGGGAACGAGGTTGTCGAATGTGGAAGGCTTACATAAGTGTCCTGACAGTGTTCGTCAACCGCCTCCTGAGACTGACACGCAAAATAAACTTTCATAAATGCATGACGGAAAGACAACACACACACACACACACACACACACACACACAAAGGGCATCTGGAGAGGCTAACGCGGCATCTGTTTGTTTGTCAACATCTGTCATCGCCATGGCGCCCAGGGGCGGCGTTGCTGACTGCATCCTTTATAACAACACGCCTCTCACAACTTGTCTCCTTCAGTGTCTCTATACATGTTCTACGTAACATGTATGAATATAAAGATATTAATAACGTGTGCGTTTATATTACATATTATTACAGTATTAGTACCTCAAATGGATACTTAAGTATAGAGTAGATTACACATTTGCGGTACGCTGTAAATTTCAGCTGTGAAATCCACAGAAATTTACCGTGTTTGTGCCCAGTAAATTATTTTTACCATTTCACAGTAGTATAACTGTGTATTCAGTTACTTGTCAACAGCTGCCAGATAGTCTGTGATTTTATTTACAGTAAGTTACTTGTCAACAGCTGCCAGTTAAGTCCATGATTTTATTTATAGTAAGTTACTTGTCAACAGCTGCCAGATAGTCCGTGATTTTATTTTCAGTAACTTACTTGTCAACAGCTGCCAGTTAAGTCCATGATTTTATTTATAGTAAGTTACTTGTCAACAGCTGCCAGATAGTCCGTTATTTTATTTACAGTAAGTTACTTGTCAACAGCTGCCAGATAGTCCATGATTTTATTTACAGTAAGTTACTTGACAACAGCTGCCAGTTAGTCCGTGATTTTATTTACAGTAACTTACTTATCAACAGCTGCCAGTTATGCCCATGATTTTATTTACAGTAACTTACTTGTCAACAGCTGCCACTTAAGTCCATGATTTTATTTACAGTAACTTACTTGTCAACAGCTGCCAGTTAGTTACTGAGACTTTCACAGTAACTGGTTTACAGTGTACTAATACTTTAGGTGAGTCTTTTGTTTTCATGGCACTGCCTGTACATCTCCTTTTTGACTTTTCAGAGGGAATAACTGTACATTTAGCTTTAATTATGACTGTACAAATTAAGATTTTTACATAAAATAAGCTTCAACATGATGTTTCAATAAAAATTCAACTACCCAAAAGTTTATATTCTGTTTGTCATTTCTTTCATCTCACTTCCTGTTATCCAGCACAGTCTGCACTGGATAAAACAAAACAATTAAATCTCAAGTTTTATTGAGAATATTCTCTTTCAAAGTGAGCAAACTTACATGAAATTGTGTTGAAACTCTCAAAAAAAAAAGTCTGCCGACGCTCCAACAAAATGTGAATCTCGTTTGACAGGACTGTCTCGCATTAGCATTCATGTCAATATAAGTCACTGAAGTTGACAGAAACAGGCGCTGAGGAAAACAGAGATGGAGGAGGACGCAAACAGACAGAAAGAGGAAAAAAGAGCTGTCAGCAAAAATCTGCCATATTCTGACGAGTTTGTTAAAGTGACAGTTAATGGATTTTAAAAGAGAGAGAGAGAGATGTCAAAAGACAAAAACACAGCAGAGTTATGACAAAGAGAGAACATGCAGAGAGGATTGGCCAACTCACACGATTTCATATGATATGAAGGTAAACTCCTCCTGGAGGTTTTTTCAGGGAATGCTGACAGGGTGTGGAGACGGTGTCGTGCCAGAACAGGAGCTGGGCAAGAGTAAATCTGGGACTGACTTTCAGTGGTTGGTGAAATAAAAGGCTGAAAGACAGACGCCGAGCTGGGCTGACTGCTGTTGGACTAGTCAGTAATATTAGCTGGCTGCTACGTCTGCTGTTGTTGACCTGGTTGATGTTTGGCTGTTGTCGACTCGCTAGTTTTTGATCAGAAGTAACGTAATCAGAACAAATACTTGAGTACAGCCAACTGAAGTTTCTTCTTCACAGTATGAAAGGAGAGAGTGAGGTGAGGGGGTTGCAATAAACAATTACACTGTTAAATGCCACCAAACCCTACATACCAGTCCTTTTAAGTAACAGCATTTTTATTTGAATATATTACACATACTTCTGGATATGAAACTGCAGTGGTAGGATCAGTTTATAGTAAAAAAAAAGATGGCAACTTTTCATAGCATGGTTTACTTCTTCCTCGATAAGTTTGTCACTTTTATATATATCTAGGCAGTGCTCGTGTGCAGCTATTTCAGTACAAGTTGTTGGAGAAGATGGTAACGCTCCTGGTACTGTAAGACAATAATGCGTAGTGAGTACTGCCAAATGTTGGTATTGGTACTGCATCATGTTGGCAGAGGCAGCAGAACATTCAGACAACAATCAGCTCTAATTATGCAAAACTAGAATCAAGTAAATTATCATATTTCCAGCTTAAAGAATATCTCAGCCTTCACTTTTTGTTTCTCCCACTGATCTGGCGATGTTTTCTGATATAGCCCTGCTTCTCTTCATCACTTCATCTCTCCATCTCCTCTCACTTCAACAATTTGAGAAAGTCTTATTAAGCGCCGACAGCTCTCTCTTCCTCCCGGCTTCCTCTCCGTTACTCTCTAACTCCTCACATCTTTCCTCATCGCGCCCTTCTCTCCCCTCAGTCTAAAAAAATTTAAGAATGTCTTATTTTAGAGACCGAGTCACTCCGCAGTCGACAGAACGCCACGGGATGTTTTGAAAAATAAGACTTTCTACTTTCTGTGCGCTTTTGCTCAGAGGACTGCTCTGCCAGAGCTGCAGCCAATTATACCTCCCAGCAAGGTGTAGTAGACGGCAGCGCACTGCAGTGCAGGCAGACAGCGGAGGAGAGGACTGCAGTCGAGTTTCTGTGAGTCATATCGCACAAAAGCATGACCGATATTTAATTAGCGTGAACATAATGAGATCGGTGGCAGATCAAAGAATTTCCAACAATCTACGGAAGACTGTGCTTAAAGCTCGTCTCCTACAAATCATATTTACATGCTAGACTTTTGTTTGGCCTTTGAAACATAATTCATGGCTGTATGTTCACGTTTACAGATGGTGGAAGTGTCAAAACGTAATACTTATACTGCTAAGTACTGCGTATATCTACGTAAAATACACACAGAGATAAATAAAATGTACTTAAGCCATCGGGGATATTGCTGCTCACCGACTGTGAACATTAATAGAAAATGTTCTGGTCGATGAGGAGTTGATGTTAAAGCTGCACACTGAATTATCTATTTAAAAAGCATTTTTTTTTTTAAAGTTCTCAATTTATATGCTAATTTCGTCAGTCATCTATCTCCGCACCACCGCCACCGCCTCTTTACTAAGCCCGCATTATGTATTGAATCATCACCTCTGTCACTACGACACAAGGGCAAGTAAGCATCCTTCGCTTCATCTCTTTCACGCGTCCCGTGTTCTCCTTCACTTTCACTCCGTCCTTCACCCCCTTTGTGCATCATACCGGGGACATGAAGGCACTCTTAAGACAAACTGTGTTTGAGTTCTTTGCAGAACCTTTTTTTTTTAGCTCTTTGTTGCTGTTTAAGGTCTTTAAGGAACCGAATACAAAAAAAAAGTGACGTTTGTAGCACTTTTGGTGCTTTGAAGAACTTTCTTTCTGTTTAATAATATTTTTTTTCATGTTGTGACCTGGTTTTGATAAAAAAACCTATTGACTATTAACTAACTAAGCAGTCCTTTATAGCGAGAGCGTCAGTAATGTGACAATAATTCATAAAAAGTAAGACATAACTGATACCTGAACCTCAGCCGCCCAACAAGTGCCAAGTTAGCATGTCAGTATTTGACAATGTGGAAATGAAACTCAACAATCAACTAGTGTTTTATTTTGTAACTCTCCTCGTGTCTGTTTACTTCCTGCTGTTGTTGTGTTTCCTGCCAGTTTTTGTCTGTGATTAGTCTTCACTTCTTGTTTCTTGGTTTGAGTGTCAGTTCATCTTCTTATAATATTCCAGCCTGGTTTTGACCTTTATTATGTTTGCTTGGATCTTTCAAAGTTTGTGGACTTTGGATTCAGCCTTTACAAATTTGTTTGCTCGTTTGAAGTGAGCCTTCCTGACAATCTGTAAGATTTTGTACATTCAACTTTGCATATTAAACCACTGATCTGCACCAGTTCTGCCTCTGTAGACCTCATTTGGGTCCTATGCCTTGAGTTCCTTGTTATCCTGCTTGAATTGTGACAGACCTAAAGGTGAATATAACCTTTTTCAACATGCTAACAGTTAGTAGCCTATTTAATGTTTACAGGTGTTTAGTCCTCCTCTGGTTGTGCGCTGGTGCTAGCTGTGAAGATTTTCATCCAGCCTTAGTCAGAGGTGAAATCTGTAACTCTTCCTGCAAGACAACTGCATGCAAACTGTAAAAAAAAAAAGCTTATGTGGAGAGAAAATAAAATATATGACTCAGAACAAACTCCTCAAATCTTCATCTCTGTGATCTTCTACCCGAGAGAGAAAACATGTCACCAGGCCGTCTAGCACTCCTTCTATCTATCAACTCCTTCAGATCTTTACCTGTGTCACCTCTCCTCCTCAAGAGAGAACGAAAGCACTTCACTCCCTGCTCTTATCTCCCCGTCTCCCTCAATCCATCCACATCCCGTGGCTGCTGTCATCCCTCCTCTCCTCCCCTCGCTCTGTCCTTTCTGATCAGTCTGGCAGTATCCCTCTGTCGCGGAGAGCTGCGAACAGCAGAAAACAGACAGACGGGCGGACGGAGAGAGACGGAGATTGCCTTGGGGGGTTTTCTAACTCTGTTTCTTCCTCCGACTCTATCCCATCAAATCTCCATGTCTTTCTTGATTGATCCCTCCAGCTCTCTATCCTGCTCTCTTTCTGTCCCATTAAATCTCTTTCGTGTTTTGTCGTCTCACAGTGGCTCCGGCTCATTATTCATCCTCCCTCTCTAACTCACCTGCATCCCTCTGTTTTCTTTCTGCTTCTATTGTGCACATTCTCTCACTTACTTAAGTGTGTATATGTCTTAATAGATGTAACTAGAGCAGATGCCTCTCCGTTATTCTCAAATGGCCACACTTGGAAAAATATACAAACATATAGGCCCTTAAATAGACTTAGTAAATATAGAATTATATATTTATATAACGCATTCATATGTCCCACATGTGTGGTGTACATTTAACTGTGTTGGTACATGAAAATATAACTTAATAACTGTCTAAGTTTGACCATAGACTGTATAAAAATGGATGTTGTACCACAGGTTTCTGAAGAGCTGTTGTGAAGTTCAGAGTGCGGTCACTTTGGCCCGCGCCATATTGGGCGTCCCAGCTAATCCAAAAATGGAGCGAAGGTGAGCTGAATGAAGCCTGGCTGCTCAAACAAGCCACCTGTGACAAGCCACGCTCTTAATCCTGCATAACTTTAATCCTAAATATAATCTGAACAGGTGAGTTCTATATAAATTCACCTCGGTACAGTTGTCATGAACGGGGAAATTTATCCTGAATGCTATAAATGTCAATGGCAAGCCCATCCATATGTTGCTGTAATATTTCACTCTGGACCAAAATGTTGACAGTCGAACAATGTCACGCTGAAAGTGTGGCTATAAATATGTCCCGCATATCTGCCGGTATTTGATAACCAACCTTGACACCAGTCAATGTGCACATGCATACATAAATAAATAATATAAACTACATACACAAGCACACACACACGGCCTACTATACTCCTTCAGTTTCCAGAAATGTATTCAGACACAGACATCTCTGCTGTCAGGTGAACAAGCCTGCTCCTTCAGAATGTCAACTTTTTAGTAACTAAGGAAAACACCGTTGTCTCCGCTGGATGACAGTGTATTGTTTTTGTCTAAAGTAGGTTTGAGAGATGTTTAAGAGAAGCAGGAAAACCAATCTATCAAAATTAGGAATATCCAGGTTGGGTCCCTACCTCTTTTGGTGGTATTTGATGGCCAGTTTGAGTTTGGCGAGGTCATGGCACTGTCTGGGGTCCAGTTCTCGCGCTGGTCGTTGTCTCTGTGGTTCAGGATGGTTTCCAGCTCTCTTGAACTCCTGGCTTGGTCCAGAAGGTCTTTGGCGAAGCGTTTGCACTGCTGGGACAGCTCCTCGTACTCCTGACGAAACTCATTCTCCACCTGAGGAGAGGAAGATCGAACGAGGTTATGAGAGTGGGAGGAACCTCTTTTTGAAGTATTCATGGGTCTATAGCTGTCCATAACTTTGACTCTTGTGGTTCAATAATGTCTTCAGGTCTGCTGCAACAGCTTCATGTGCTACTTAGGAAAAAATGGTTTTAAAGCCTTAATCATGCACTCAAAGAACAAGAATTGCAGCTCGTGTTGCCCAAGATAAATGCTAATACTCCTAGCCAGAAGGGGTTGCAATCCCAATTCCAAAATTGCAAGAAAATCATTAGATTTAGAGAATCAGGAGAAATGTCTGCATGTAAAGGAAACCTTTGTGATCTTTGACATGATTCAACAAAGGACTCAGGAACACTTTTTTTAAGATTATGATATGAGTATTTCTGTCATTACAGTGCTGGAAGAAAAAGGGGAAAGCATATTATAAAGTGGATCTAAACAAGGCAATTGAGGCAAGTAAGTAACAAAAATAAAACTGGATGCTGCTGCGTCCACAGAGGTTTTAACAGCCATCAAGTTTAAGATGTGGCATTCCTCCAGCAGCGTTCACTTGGGTGCTTGAAGAATTGATGCCAAGGAGGACTGAAGCAGCTCTGGAGAGTCCTGGTGGACCAGCACTTTATTGTGACACTTTAAATTAGTGTCTCGTTTAATTTGACAGTAAGCTGTACATCGTGGAAGTAAAAATTGGCAGAAATCATGAGGCTAATCCTACCCTGGTCCAAATACTTCACTGACAAGTCACTGCACAGCAGAGTGAACCTTTCCAAACAATTTCTTCCACAAGAACACCCTGTATCTGTTCCAGTAAACACAAAGCAAAGATGATATCCATACCTTGCTGAGCTCTTTCAGTTCCCAGCCCAGTCTAAAAGCCGTGAGGATGGGATCTTCACTGGACAGTGCGATCAGGGAGGGCGAGGCCAAAGCTTTGTAGATATTGAGTCGAGACCGTGAATGCCGACTGTCGACCTACAGAAGGAGGCACAGCGAGAAAACAAGAGGAGAAAGATTTGTCACTTTTATGGGAAAAAAAAACAGCCAATACCACATCACACCATGACCAGCCTCATCTTCTTCAGTAGCTCAACAACTTCAGAGTGAGTAAAAGTAGTTCACGAAACCCTTGCAGGGGTTTTGTTTAACAGGGACTGTCCATCATCTCTCCCCTAGCGATACTTGCCATCTCCTCTTGGGGGGATTACGAGGCGTTCCCAGGCCAGATGGACTATGTAGTCCCTCCAGCGGGTTCTTGGTCTCCCCCAGGGTCTCCTCCCCAGTCAGGAGGCATCTTAATCAGATGTTGAACCACCTCAGCTGGCTCCTTTCGACACAAAGGAGCAGGGGCTCTACTCTGAGCTCCGTCTCTGGATGTCCGAGCTCCTTGCTCTATCTAAAAGGCTGAGTCCACCCACCCAACAGATAAAACTCGCCGCTTGTATCCACAATCTCATTCCTTTGGTCACTACCCAAAGCTCATGACCATAGATGGAGTGGGAGATCAAGAGCTTTGCCTTCCTCACAGCGGTCCGGTACAACGTCCACAATACTGCAGTAAATACTGCTATTACTCAAGTAACTTTAAATTTCACTTGGGTTCATGTACTTAGTTACATTTCACCAACTGGCTATTTTAGTTGCCATGATCAGAAATGATTATTGGGAAACTCCAGTGACTTTTATTTTGTGACTACAAGAGATAAAGCCACAAGCCCTGACAGGCACACTCATCATTTATTTCCTCAGTTTGAGACTCTGCAGTATTTTATTACCAGTACTTCCTAGTGTACATGCACTTTGACACTTTTGTTGAACGTTGATACTTTATTTGACACCAAATTGTTTCCTTAACTGTCTGTACCAAAGGTACCTTTTCATTATTTACAGTAAATTCACTTTTAAAATGATTTATTTAGTTTTAACGAATTATCTTATGCTACAGACCAAAGATTTATTAGTGACTAGGAGAGGAAATGTGAGGTATCTAATCATTCAATGTCAGCGCTGGATGCACAATTGAGAGTAATTGCTTGTGAATTCAAATATTGATTTTCTAAAAAACCAATGCATCACCAGAGAAATCATCACTTACCTCTGAACTGGATACACACTCAACGCAGTCACATCTTATTTGGTGTGGTCTGGGAATGGTGACCTACACAGAACAACAACATGATAAAGAGGATAAACCAATCACAACTATTCAAAACAAAAGCAAAAAATACACATTACTCTTGCTGTTTCTGCACATACAGAAACTTGTGTAATCACTCGCTGGACGAGGAGTTTAATGATCTCGTAGTTGTTGGTGTGAGCAGCGAGCATGATGGGAGTTATGTCTGGGGTGAACTCTGAAAACTGACTGTCCATCATCAGTGAGGGAACCTGGGGAGGGGAACAAAGAGCAAAAACTGTTTAATTAAATGCTTTAGGGAACCACGAACATATGACAACATCAGGCTGATATCTAACATTAAATATTCCAGCATCAGTTTAATCATCAGTCTGACACTGGCAGTTAAACAGAGAAAAAAAACACAACTTTAATCAGCGCACTGTGCAATTAAAAAGGCATGAATCAGCACTGTTGCATGAGAGGAACAACTGCAAAAGAAAAATTAGCCAAATGAGGAATTGAATTAAACTGACTTGAATAAGAGCAAAACAAATTGACTCAGTGTATTTATTTAAAGTCACATCCTCTACAAAACTCATTATATCCCTCGTTGATGCGACTCCGAACAGCTGCTGTAGTTTGAGAGAAACAGGAGAGTAAAAGAGGATTTTACTAGCGAGAAAGCAGGTGGTCCGTCATTAAAGGTGGATGGAAGAGAGATGGAGAGGATAATGAATATTGTTATTGCACATTGGTGTTTTTGCTCGTTAGATCATATTAACTATGATTTGTTTTGAAGCGCTGACTATTCTCCGAACCATGTTTTTGTCTTTTAGATATTTGGATCTATTTTACTACCATTACAATAATCCATTAGCTTAATCTTGACACCTGTGACAGAACATAACCTATAGTCCAGTGGATGGAAACCAATGGCTGCCTGGAGAAAGAAGTAAAGAAGCTAAATCTAGTAAATACACAACAACTATTTTAAAGTATCACAAGTATTTATGGGAAAACGAAAATAATTTACTATATTCAAATATGGTTTCTCTTCTTTGATAGCTACTGAGCATCTTGCAATTTTAGAGACACGCTGTTTCTAAATATATATATAATTTCATGTCTGTACAGTAAATATAAAGCTACAGCCAGTTTGCTTAGCTTAGTATGAAGACTGGAAATAGAGGAGGAAGTCATCTCTAAAGCTAAGCCCCCCTCTAAAGGGGAGTGTTTGTACCGGGAGCAGACCTGGTGTCATGCCAGAACAGGAGCTGGCCAAGCGAGCAATGTAACTGGGCTCGGCAGCCTCTGTAGAGGCAAAAAGACAGACGAGGACGTTGACGGAGGAAGCTGAGAAGAGAAAATGAGAGAGTGAGTGAGCAAGAAGCCGCCGGACAAGAGTAAATCTGGGACTGACTTTTAGTGGTTGGTGAAATAAAAGGCTGAAAGACAGACGCCGAGCTGGGCTGACTGCTGCTGGACTAGTCAGTAATATTAGCTGGCTGCTATGTCTGCTGTTGTTGACCTTGTTGATGTTTGGCTGATAAGTAATGTAATCAGAACAAATCCACGTGTACGGCCGTCCATTTTGACCACAGCGGCTAAATCTTCAAATTTCTAAGCAGTGTTGCGTTAATGCTAATTAGGAGGACTTGAAATAAAGTGTAACTCACACACAGTGTAGTGTGTTTACTACACTTGAAGACATCAGAAGAAGGAGTGATGGGAGCAGACTTGAGGAGGGAGGAGTGGAAGCGAACACGTGCCGACATCTCTCAGAGGAGAATGAAACAGAGTTCTTCTTCTCCTCTTTTCCACCTCTCCATCTCCCACGTTCTTCCATTTCCTCCTCCCTTCCTTCACATCCTCTCTTCATCACCGATTTCTTCTCCTCAGCTGACCCCTTGCCATCTTTGTTTTTCTACCCACTTCCTCCTCTCTGCTGCCAAAACATTTTCTTCCTCCTCTGATCTCTCCTAACTCCGTCTCTCGCGTGATAAGAAGTGTGAGAACAGCTGCCACAGGCTGGGCATCACACGCCGATTAAAAGGAAGAGAGAGAGGACGCACACACACACTCAGGTAAACGTGAACAACTCAGAAACACACACAGCAAAATGATCTGTTTAGTGTTGTTACTGTAGTTTGAAGACAATTGGATTGATTTTTCCTGCTTTGGGATATTGCTGTGTTTCTTCCTGAGGACTGTTCAGGATACTCTGACCCAGATAATAAAGAAATAATACACCAAACTTCATATCAGAGTTTATATGATCCAAGTGGACAGTTAAACTCGGGAAATGAAATCCAATGCTGACGTTTACAAATGAACTGAGATATAATGTGCTAATTAGTGAGCTTTAGCTGCACTGGTACGCCAGTGAAACAGTTCATCACCTACATACAGTGCAGTCCTAAAGTCACTTCCGGTCAGCTCAGGGTTAGGTTTAAGAGGTACATTTTTAACATGGGGACTTATGGAGACTGACTCACTTCTGAGCCAGCCTCAAGTGGACGTTTGAGGAGCTGCAGTTTGTGGTTCTCCTGTGTTCTTTACACAGACACAGAAGTTGCGGCTTGCTTTGGACAGATTGTTCACACTTTATGCTAAGTTAAGCTAGGCTAACTTGTTATTGGCTGCAGCCTCATTTAATGGACGGACGAGACAGTGGAATCAATCTCATCTAACTTAAAACACAAACTAACATATGTAGCATTTTTATGGATCGTCTTGTTTTGTCAGTTGAAAGTTAGATATTAATTTTATCCAAAACACGTCCTTAAACATCGGGAACATATGGGACTGTCTTTGCTCAGGGACACTTTGACATGTAGACAGACAGAGCTCGAGGTCAAACCACCGACACTGCAAGCTGCTCTGCCCGCTGAGCCACAGCTGCACGTTTAAACCAGCAATTTAACGGTCTTTGTAAAGTACCACAGTCGGTCGAATTCACCTTATTATATCCGCATGACATGGAACTGAAATACTTAAAAAGTACATGTACCTCAACATTGTAAACAGTAAGAAGAAATCAAACTTTGTGCTGCTGATCATGTTTCTTCTCGTCCAAGTTTCACCATTTTTTGTCTTTACTGATTTTGTTTTGACAAAAAAAATCTAAAGCGACGTTGGTATCCGCACATCTGCAGATAAACTCATAAAAATGCATCCACAAGCTCGCACACTCAGATCAAAACAACCAAAAATTATCTTCGACTGCAGCAACACACACACACACACACACACTTAATCTTTTTTTCTTCACACACTTCACACATCAAAGGAAAGTGTGAGAGGGAGTCTGAAAGCTTTTCCTCATCTGCATAACTCTCTCTCTTCTCTAACTAGTTCTCGCCACTTCTCTCTCTCCATCGCTGCCGAAGTCTTTTTTTCTCTCCGTCTGGATCTTCTTCCTCCTGCACTCTCTCTCTCTCTCTGTCTCTCTCCCTCTCTTCTTCATTCTCGCCTCCTCTCCTCCTCTTTGCATGCTCAGAGCAGAGACCTTCCCTTCTTTCCTTCCTTGCTGCCTTATTCCTCCATTTTTTTGGTGAGCTGGTGACGTAGAAAACTGCATTTGGTTGTAGTTAATCATGCAAAGAGAAAGAGAGAGAGAGAGAGAGAGAGAGAGAAAAAGGAGAGGGGGAGGAGGAGGAGGATGAGGAGAGAGAGAGAGGTAATAAAAGAGAAAGGGGGAGTCAGATGGAGAGGGACGGGAGAAAGGTCAGTTTTCCTGCCAAGAGAAGATAAACGTGTCGACTTTACCTGTCAGCTGAGAAAGAGCAGTTTAAAAACACACACACACACACACACACACACACACGCACACACACACACACACACACAGAAAGCTGCTTTAACTTCATGTAAAGTGAAAGTGAAAGTAAAACCGTCTCTCGTCTTATCTCTTTTCATGCAGTGATTACAGGTTGATGTTGGCTGATATGATTTCAAAGATCCATAAAGATGTTACACATTATCTACGCGGTGTCTTATTTTAATTGCCTGTTAATCATCTAATGACCGATTTCTCATTATTTTCCTCTCGTCCTCTCCGCTTAAAGCAAGCTAACTACACGCTAAGTCGACTGTTGTGTTCTCGTACATAAAATGCGGTTTCCATCGATTTCAGACATGTAAACAGAAGCAGGCGACTTATTTTGTTCATTTTAGCGGCTGCTGTTTGGTAGGAGCTAAACTGGTTAGAAACAGCCTCCTGCTGACTTTGTAATATTCTCAGCTGAACTGTTGCTACCTTGAAATGTTGTGAGACCGACTCACTTCTGAAGCCGGCCTCAAGTGGACGTTTCAGGAACTGCAGTTTTTGGCACTTCAGTGTTGGCTTGGTCTCGGTTACCGCTCGCCTGGATCGTCTCCCTGGCCAGGTGAAAATGTTGCCAGCGAACATAAACCAGGCAGAAATAAACCTATTTGACAAAACATGGGGACTTATGGAGACTGGAATCACTTCTGGAGCCAGCCTCAAGTGGACGTTCGAGGAACTGCGGTTGGAACTGTTCTCTAACTTGTTTCTTGTGATCGTGCAAAGCTTGTTTACACTTATACTTTCATATAGACCTTAAAATAAATAGTACAGTAATCATTATTTATCATTTTAAAGTGACATTTTTACTGTAAAATATAAAAATATTTATATTTCTAAATGTTTGTTTATAATGATCTCTATTAATGATAATGAATTCAGTGTTCGATATCTATATGCTCTCCTGAAAATGGTTCTCTGGTTTATTAATTAAATCTTTAGAAATGTGTTACATTATAATTTTATATTTCGAGTCGTAGATGAATTTTTCTAAACCTTCAGGAAGCCGTGTGAGAAAAAAAAAAGAAACAGAGGAGGAAGTACATGAGAGAGAGAGAGAGAGAAGAAAAATGAGAAGCAGAAACACGGCGAGAACAGATTTGTTCCCATCCGCCCAACTGAGAGGCGACCAAAACCTTCCCACAATCCTCCGCCTGCCAAGGGTTGGTTGCCATAGTGACGCAGCACCTCACAGCCTCACGCAATCCAGGAATTAATGAACAAGAAGAAGTCGTCTTGGTCTGTGTTTTCTTCATCCTTTATTTTAAAAACGCCTCCTTGTTTCTTACTCCTCCTTCCTTCCCTCTCTCCGCCTTCACTCCTCCTTCCTCTTCTTCATCTGTACTCTCTTATGATTTTAAATATCTCTCTACCCTCCTCCTCCTCCTCCTCCTCCTCGACCCTCTATAACACCTACATGTTAACTGAACTGTGCAACATGTTCTTCTACACCAAAATGCGGCAGCCAGACGATTACACTGTCGGTCTCTAAATCCTATTTCACCGTGTGTTTATAAACGAGCTGTTTAACCCCTCTCAGCAGAACGTGGCGTGGAGCATTACAATGAATGGATGCACAACTCATTATCACGCCCACATACACATTCACAGATGAGTAAATGCAAACACATGCATGCGTGAATGCGCTGGACGCCACAGATTAACATACATCCATGGAGGCTCTTGTTTAAACACACACACACACCTGTTTCTCGCCACTGGGTCGCCGGTGCGACAGCAGCAGCTCCACGGCGCCGACCACCTCCTTCCTGATGGCGTACAGCAGGGCGTCGCCGGTGTGGATGCCGTGGTCGAGAAGGAGCTCCATGATCTCCAGGTTCTCGCTCGATGGCGATGAGGAGCGCGCTGCGGCCCAGCGGGTCCAGGCAGTTAACGTCCATGTTGTAGTAGACCTCCGCCTCGCGAAGGGCATGTTTGACACCCGCATAGTCACCTGGAGGGGCAGGGGAAGGTGGAGGGGTTGAAGTCAATGTAAATATACTTCTTACCACCTGAAACTAAACAGGAAGAGTGTGATGTGAATGGGTTCTTATGCTGAGGGAACAGTTTAAGTTTCCAGGACACTATGACGACAAAGTCTGCTTGGACCGCATGTCAGCTGTTGTGGGTACGGCAAAGTCTGATTGACGATGCTGCCACCGTTCAGCCAACAGAAAGCATCGACTCAGCATCATTTACGAGGCCAGAAGACCAGCGGATTGAAGGTGTAGAGGAAAGCTTTACATCGCTAATAGATATAAAATCTACCTTTCTCCACAGCGGTGAGGTAGGCCCTCTCCTCAGCAGACAGCTCCACCTCAGCCCGGACGATCTGAAGCGGGATGCGATCGCGGTAAGGCGAATATGTCGCCTAAAACACAAACAACACAACACAAAAACTTTAAAATGCAAGTCTGTAAAAACCTTAAAAAACAAAAGTCACTGATTGTTAACCTCTTCCACTCTAACCTTCCCTACCATGGAGCCATGAAAGACCATTCTCATCCATGTCCAGTTATGTCTCATATGTTGTTGCAGTCATTTTTGGATTGTTGACACAGAGGTGGTGCAAAATGTAACCATTTTTGACCACTCGAGTAATCCCTCCAAAACGCCACATTAAGACACCAAGAACTTGAGAAAAACCATAGAAAAATAATCATAATTTTGACGATTCGGTATCAAATACTTTGGACCTTTCGAGATGTCTGTAAGAGCTGCATTTTTTGGCATACATGACAAGTAAATGGCGAACACTTCTCTACTGGAAAATGCTCAAAAACTTCCTTATTGTCTTTATTATCCTCTAGATTGTGATTGTACAGTTTCATGACGCTGGGATTATCCTCAATGTCACACAATAGGTCATTTTATACAGTGAGGTCACATCCACAAGAGTCTCAGCTTTCCAGTCATACCCAATTCATGCAACTCCTGTGTGGAGAAAATATTCAAATAGGGAGACTGACATTGTTGTCCCCAGGGCCATGTGGGTTGAGATGCAAATATGTGATGCTCGCTGTTTGGTTTAGCGCTTAAATTAGCTTCCAAGTCAAATAAATCAGCTGTTTGTTTATTTGCAAAAATGAAACCTCTGTCATATGATGTTTTATTTCATAAGCCAACCCTTTCAAAACACAGTCAGCATCATTCATCATCACATTAGAGCTGAACAAGACGCATAAAGAGAGCCGAAAACTGTGGCTGGAAAGACAAATTTGGCGTTGGGGTAGCCATGAAGTTCAGTGAATCACATCAGTGGTGAAATGGGATACGCTCATGGACGATTTCATTACTCAACACTGTGGAAACAGGAGGATGATGGATAGACTGGCAGACTTGATTTTGTATAAGTGTGTGAGTATGCGTGTTCTTGTCCATGTACCTTTGTGGGTACTATCCGTTTTAGATTTCATAGTGAGGACATTTTGTCAAGTCCTCACATTGTCAAGAGATTTAAGACAAAAGACTGCAGAGACTTAATGTACGTGTAAGTGTTTTACTCACCTTCTTGTAGTACAACTGTGTCATGGGATTCATCTGGCCAGTCTGGAAGAAACAAAAGACAGAGAGTGAGAGTTACTACGGCTGTTCAGGAAGAAAAACATAAACACTACTGCAATAAATAAAAGCAGGAGACATAAACTCATGGCAAAGAAAGACAGACGTTGTCCACTTAAACATTTCATAAAGTCAAGAGAGAGAAAGAAAGAAGCAGCGCAACTAAACACACAAAATATATATTTGCATCAAAGGTGGCGCTCTTGGAATAAAATCTGTCACACAGACTTATATATCAGTCAGTTACTTGTCAATAGCTACCAGTTAGTTACTGTAATTTCACCTCTGTAAAGAGAGTTGTTGAAGGGCATCAAAAGTCAATGTAGCGTCAACATTTAAAATCTGTCTTACACTTCCAGAGGATATCATTATCTCTGATGTCTGTCTCTAATTAACATACATAAATCTTCTTAGAAAGTAAAAGATGCACCTATTGCTCGAGAGTAATCACATTTTTAAGTTTCTTTTCAGTGCCAGAGTAATCGAGTTGTATTTGTTTGTACATCAATGAGCTGCTAATAGCAAGTTTGACATACTTTTAATGGTGCCAATTTGCAAAATGTAAACAAATAAAGAAGAAAATGTGGCGCTCAGTACTAACTACCTGACTCCATGGCGTCATTATAATAGACATGGGGTGCAGGCATATGCGTAGTTTAGATGTGCTGCTGTGATTTCTGCCAACATCCAAACATTGTGGTTGTCAAAGTGTTGAAAATGACATTTAGAAAAACTCAAAAGCATGCCTTCACAGAAACAATGTCCCCGTAAGTCAGGATGATAAGACTTCACTTCACTGAGCATTTCACACAGTCTTTTACCTTCAGGCTAAAGTAGTTCCTGTGAAAAGTGTTCACACTGAGCTCTGTGGATTATCCAAAGTCACTTGAACTTTGCTGTTGAGTTGTTGTTTTTTTCAGTTTTGTTATTTTTCACTGCAGTGAGCACAGAAACAAACACCAGGAGGTATGAAACGCAGCAACAGAGATGTCAAAATCACAGAAAATGAAAGTGAAACTGTCTGCAGGGCCAGAAGCCTTTAAGATTATTCATTTTATCAATTCAACCCTGAACTACCTTATCTTTGTTGCAGTATGATTACATAGCAGGATAATAACCAACAATTTTCAACCAGAGTGACCGCAGACTGAAATCTCATAGCATTTTAAGACTTCTTTACTCGACCGAAGACTTCAAAAACACCCTCAACTTCAAATTCAATCTGACATTTGAAGAGAACCAGCAGACAGCGGGAGAACAGTGCAGCAGGTGAGATAAAACGCTCCAACTTGGGACTGAGCTGACAGTGAGGGACAGTGATGGATGGGCACACGGTTGAAGCAGTGCAGATTAGTGACTCCACATACATTTTGTACAATAAACAGACCAAGGATAAGCCTCATCCGGCGGTATTAGTGGCTCTAGTCTTGTTAATACATGTAATCCCGTGAACCACTGGCTCCTGCAGAGCGTTAAGAAACTCTGCTTGTTTGCACATTTATTTTTACTTGTGCAGGATTTATCATTTTGACTTAGCGCACATAATTGCCTCAGATTTGTTTGTTTTGGGAGCAAGCTGCGTGGATAAGATGATGCATTTTGATTGTTTTACATTTTCCAACGCAGTGTGGGATTAATTTTTAGCATTAGGAGCTGTCAAAGGAAATACTGATAAACATCTGCACGCCTGTCGGTAAGAAAGAGCTAATTACTGAAGCGGTTGGTTTGAATACCGGGTAGGGAAATAGATACAGACTGCTGCGCCACTGGGCAAAAGACTGAATGACAAATGATTTAAAAGATGTAGGTAGAAGAAACAATGAGATGAGCCAGTAGTGAAAATGTAATTAAGAGAGCAACATTTACATCTGAATGTCATTAGTCACACGTGTTCGGAAAGTAAAACAGGGAAGCCAGGAGCAAACTGCAGTGTGAACAGATGCTCATTTCATTTGATTTATAGCTAAATATGCTGATCTCTGCAATCTGTGCTTTAATTTACCTGCTCAGTCTCAGGTTCACGGGTGAGAATTAAATCACAAAAACGAAGACTTGACTTGGACCTGACTGATCTGAATATTCAAGTCTCAAGAGATGAAATGAACTAGTAGTAAACATTAAGAAACAAACTAAATCAGACAAACTTCTGCTCATGTTTCCAATTATCACGATGCTTTGAGGAAAATGTTCAACATTCCAACAGTCAACCTTCATACCTGCATCTTGACATGCAATTTGCTTTTAGGGACTTCAGATATGGGATCGGTAATATGACCAACACTGAAAAACAAAGACTAAAGCCAAAGGTGACATCTACAAATTGTTTATTTCATTTGACCAATACCTCAAACCTCAAAATTCACTACTAGAAACTCTAGTCTTAAATCAAAAGCAAATCTGACTGGACGGCCTCTGCTCTACAACAACAAAAAAAACATTTCAACCACAGAACCAAAACAAACTGAACTGTCAAAACAATATTTGCATCAAAAGGAAGGTCAGACAGTTTAACCCAGTTTATGAAAGGTTTGAATGTGCTGTCTGTGTGACCAGACAGACTTTGACAGATATGCTAATGTCATAGATGTGGGTCAGGGCTCAGCCTGACACTTTAAATTGAATCATTTATTGCAGCTGCAATATAGATCTGAATTTCAACAAGGCTGTTTGAAGCGGGGAGGGGAGTCCATTTAAAACCACCAAATACACATTCACAGTCAATCACACACACAACGCAGCATGAAAAATAACATTGTGTCAAAGCTGCACTGATAACTGTATTAAGGTGGCATTGCCAGCCTGGATGGGTTAAATGCGGAGAAGTAATTTCACATTCAACATGATCAATGAAGCTTCTAAAATTAAAATTAAATTTACAGAGTTGAAATCACAGTAACTAACTGGTAGCTATTGACAAGTAACTTGAATCACAGTGATTAACTGGCAGTTGTTGACAAGTAAGCTACTGACAACTAACTTTACTAACTGTAAATGAAATCTCTGTAATTCACCGGCAGCTATTGACAAGCAGCTTACTGTAAATGAAATAACAGTAATTAACTGGCAGCTGTTGACAAGTAACTTACTGTAAATGAAATCATAATAATTACCTGACAGCTTTTGACAAGTAACTTAAAAAAAATCAAATAACAGTAATTAACTGGCAGCTATTGACATGTAGCTTACTGTAAATAAAATCTCTGTAATTCACTGTCAGCTATTGACAAGCAGCTTACTGTAAATAAAATCACAGCATTGCATATTGCATGGTACAAATGTGTTATTTATGTTTCTGATCGAGACCACGGCTAAATACTTGAAATCGCCTGAGAGCGTATATTCACATATCACACTCCATTTCTCTCAGAGAGCGAGAGGTGAGTTTCCTGCTGCTTTCTTGCAGTCAAAGAGGCTTAATGACGCTGAAAAGAAAAAAGAAATCTTCAGTGCTGACTCATTGCCACAGCTCAAGTCCTAGTCAAGACCTTAAACCTTTAAAAAACACTCCAACGCAACAAACGCACTGCAGATAAACACACTTGTGGCTCCTCGTCTCGTCGAGTTGAAACACAGTTCACTTCTGAAGAAGAGTGACAAACCACTGCCAGGAAGATACAGGTCCTGAATCCTTAATCCGACCACGGAGACGCTGTCTGCTGTGTAACAGAAATTCCCAGAATGACCTGCTGTCAGGTTATCTCTGCTGGCAGATAGCGAGGGGCTGTCATGGTCAGAAATTGAGATTTATTGGTCTGAGAGCGATGCAAATACTTTGCTTCGCTGACATTGTCGGGTATTTTTAAAGTATTGTGTCTGTAGGACGAAAAGATGTCTTCGCTGTCAACAACAGTTGACAGATAAATTAATGCCTCCAGTTTCCATCATTGTCAAGTGTACTGAAAAAACCAACTCAACTGGCAAAGGCAGTTTCCATGGCGCTCTGAAGTATAAAAGTTGTCAGGGGTTATTTACAGTCATTGTGAGACTGACAGTCATTCCCCAAATCTGAACTTCTGTGAATACTTTTATTCGTGCATTTATTTGAGCAATAATGAGGATGATTAAACTCTATTAGCCGCAGAGGAAGAGGCAGGAAGAAACACAGCGACCCCAGCATCTTGTATGTGTCTGACCTTTTGGTAATGAGCTGCAGTTTGCCATTTTAATTTAGATGATTTATTTGCAGTTAATGAATTCACGTCCAGGGTGACCTTCAGTGACCAGAACAGGACTGAGAACTTGGCTGAGGACTGAAGTGAAGTGAAGTGATCTGAGCTGGGTTTAACTGAGCCAGACAAGATTAGACTGGACCGTAACAATCCCGAAGAAGACTTGACCGGCTATTAGCTGTATTATTTATTCTTAATTGGGAGATGCCAAGTGAGCTGATGGGATGAAAAACAAGAAAGGACAAAGACAGGACTGCTGTGAAATGCTAATTTATGTGGCAAAATTTCAAGTATGGAAGATTTAAAATGCAAAATTCACGCCACAAAAAAAAACATAAAAATTGTCCTTTAAAAAAGGTCCAGTGTGTCCAGCATCTAAATGGTGAAGTTTCCAACCAGTTGAATACCTCTCACCTCACCCTACCCTTCCAAGAGTGTAGGAGAAACTCCAATGATGAAAAATACAAATAATATGGAACCATACACTGTAAAAAAAAAAATGTAAAAAAACTGACTCACTTCTGGAGCCGGCCTCAAGTGGACGTTTGGGGAACTGCAGTTTTTGGCACGTCCATGTTGGTTTCACTTCACAGCAACAGAGGTTAGCACTTTTCACTTGGCCAAGTGAAAATGTTGCCAGTGAACATAAAAACAGGCAGAAATAACTATGTGGCAAAACTTTCGTTTTTTAGTGTTAATTGATGAGCTGGCCTTGTTTGTCTCGCAGGCTGTAAAAGACTTCAGCTTGTTTTGACAGCTCAGCAGGGCAGTACATGATGTTTTCTGTGCGTCTCAGTATAGATGTTTGGCTTTAGGAGGTCGCTGTGTGCTAGCAGAGAAAAAAATAATAATTTCCTGACTAAAAATAACACTTCCTGCTTATGACTAGTGAGTGAAATCAAATTTAGACCTTGTTATTACTCCTACAGGCTGCAGCGCTCGCACTGCTGCTTTGCTAAATGAGTTTTTTTTTTTTCCCAACTAGGATTCAAGCAGACCTGCTGAGTTAACATGAAGCAGCACTATTCCTCAGTCTGATGTCTGCACTTGTTTTTTAGTGTCAAAATAAGAAACCGTGACCGCCTTTCCTCCGTTTCTCTAAAGATAATTCACTTAATCTTTGTTTTGACAGCTTTGCTGAAGGCGTGAGGTTGTTTGCAACCTCAACCTGCCTCATGGAGGAGTCGGTCTTTGTCGTCTTCCTTCATTTCATCACACTTACTTCCCTTTTTCCCCTAAAAATAACCTCATTCTGCGGTGGACTTGAAGCGATAAAGATCTGCTCGCGCCTGCAGGTTATCCTGGCCTGCCGTGGGTCGGTGTGCGTTGACACCTAAAATTATATGGATGAGATTAAATTATGTGAATGGGATTAATCCCGCAGTGGTGGCGTATGTGCGGTTGCTGGAATGCAGATGCGTTTAAGATCTGCATAGCGAGGAGAATTTATGCTGACGGCTTTACAATGCTCCACTGACTGTGGGTACAGCAATGCAGATAAACTCTGCTGCTGCGGGCTCCTATCTCACTCCATCGCTCCCTCTTTTTCCCCCCCAACAAGTTTTTCACTGGACAGAACTCATTAGCTCTTTCTTTTTTTGCTTCTGCTCGCCGGAAATGTCACAACAATTTGTTATTTTTCAACAACATCCATCACTGATTTCCTGTCCATCCTGCTATTTCTCTCTTTCCTGCCTTGTCCCACATTAACTCACCCCATCTACTCTCGTCATTATTGCAAGCAGCTCCTTGTAAACACTCCATATTTCTGGCTTTTCTTCTCCGGAAATCTCTCTCATCTTTCAACCGTCTGCATCTTTCAGATTTCCTGCTCTATTTTCTGTCTCTCCAAACAAACAAAAACACTCCATCTTGAACTAGTTTCGCCTCATAATTCTCATCTTTGCTCCCGTTCCATCTCATTGCCTCTTTCCCCATCTTGTTTTCCCGTCGGCTGCGGTAGAAACAACTCTCTCAGACTCTCTACATCTGTCCCTCCTCCTTTAAACAGAGGTGGTTGTTTACAGTGAGTGAGTACCAGTGCAACATCATCATACCAAGGCAGTTGTGGCTGCCGTTCATTGCGAAATGAACCTCAGAATAGCAATGAGAGAAGTCGAGAAAAGGGTCGAGTTTGCACCGATTTCCTCTGAAGCTTACAAGCAGCAACCCGACAAACAGCCGACCAACCTCTGCAGTGAGAGGCCGAGCCGCTGTTCCAACTTCAACTCTGCAGGAGCACTTCAAACAAATGTGGAAAAGCCGATCATCAGCTTCCCCGTCGATATCGCTTTAATGAGGACTCGAAAACGATGTGTTGAAGCACATCGCTGAATGTTTAATATCCTGTTTTCACCTCCAAACCACCAAACATTCTGCAGCCAGCTGGGCGATAGACAGAAGATAACAATTTTCCAAACAACTTAACATAATTTCGCATAAATATTTAACACCCTCAACTGCAGTGATGTGCAGCGTGATCAGAGCTGATGCTGGGTGTTGAATCCACTTGGATATCTTGACCCACAAACCTGAGACCCAAGTCAACGTCGACCCATGAAGACCTCTATCCTAAACCGCCCTTTGTACCTCGTTTTAAGGCTTTTATTGTTGGATTGTACCATTCATGTAGAAATGTTTGCCAACTCCTCATCTCTTATTTGTAAAAGCTTGACGAAATCTCTGAACTATTTCATTCAAAAGGTCCTTAAAGATCTTAAATCATCTGTCAATGCGCAAAATGTAAAAAAATAGAAACTTCACTTATTCATGTTCAAGTTGTGAGAAATGAAAAGTTTGATGATGATTAAGAAGTAACCAACCAAACTGGTCAAAAAGGAATAATTAGAAATTAAACTGCTTTTGAGCTTCTTAATGGCAACCACTGTGTTTTGAACAGTTCGAGGAACGCTTGGTCACCTTTGGTTTTAAGCTGGGACTTCGATACCACTTGGTTGAAGGTCTTTGTTGGTCGACCTCAAAGGTCTCACCGCAGCCAGGCTCAACAATTCTGAGATATAAAGTGGAACCAAGCGTAATGTGTGACCTACGACCAGTGTTGTTTAGGTGCTCCACCTGCGTTAGACTACAAAGTAGTCTCCGGTTCTTGAACACCCTTATTCAGACATATGTTACCTCCTCCATGACGCCTGGCCTGCCACACCGCACGCTCAGAGCAATCCAAACTTTCTCGCCTGTTGTTCCCCGTTGGTGAAACGTCCTACCAGTTCCTACCAGATCACAGCGTCCCTCTCTACCTTCACAAACCTCCTGAAGACCTCCAGCTCTTCAGAGAGGACCTCCTCTCCAACACTACCAACAACTGGACATGATAAATCTATCCACCTCTACAACTGTCACTGTTTCCCTTTCATGATTTGAACTGCCTTCTCTGCAGATGCTTGAATGGCTGATGCAGTGTTTTTGTGACGTCTCCCTACATGTACTAAGACAAATTGCCTCTTTGAGGACAAACACTCGAGGCCATTGAGGGAAAAACAACAGCAGCTCCACAAGTCATGTCACATTTTTTACATTTCATTGAAGCGAACCAAACGCAAAACACAAGCCTGCAGGTAGACGTACAGAAAAACATATGGCTCCTTCCTAAAGTGGCTGCGTTGACTGGCAGTAAATCATCGAAGAGATTTTATGATACATGTAGCTGTTAAAGCCTTTGATGGACTTGGCTCCCTGGTAATTAATGACCCGCCTGCTGCTCTGACTTCCTGCCAAAACTCCCCTCTAACTTAACTGAAACCTAAATGCTGGACTGACTTTCCAGCGAGGAAGTTTACATCCTGACCGCCTCGCTATCGATCAGTCGGAGACAGAAAACACGGACGTCTTTAAAGACAAAATCAAGTTACTTTTTGATTTTCTTGACTAAAAACACTCAATTAATGTCAAAAACAATCAACAGATTATCTGATAATGACAGTTTGGACAGCATGACAGCGTCTTGGATCACGTATGCGCCTTTAAAAAGGAGATAAATTTCAATGCCCATCACCTTTTTAATGAAACACATGTATCAGCAGCACACATTAGATGTACGTCTGAGAGCCAAACAGCAGCAGAAAACAGCGGAATAAGCAGAAAGTGTCCTGTCGTCTTCAGCCACTCAGCAATAAAGCTGGAAGTCTAATGAGAGAAAGTGCTGCGAGCAGAACTTAAGAGCAAGCGTTGCTCACTGCTCTTTATTATATGTGGGTGGTTCTCTCTACCTCTCATTCTTCCTCTCCATCTTCTTCTATGATCTCCGGTTCTTTCTAACGTTTCCCTCCAGTCTAAAACACTCTCCTCTTTCACACCTCTCCCCCACACTCTGTCACTCCTTCTCTCTCTTCCTTCACAAGTCTTTTCCCTCCATCTCTGACTCCTCCAACCTTCCCTTTTTCCTTCTCTGTACATGCTTTCTCTTCTCTTCTCGACTCGTTTCTCTGTGCTTTCACGTCCATGCCGTGCAGACGGTTGGTCAGAAACAGCTTCTGCTGTTATAAAATAAAAATATATAGTTTGAGAGAAGGTAACTGAGCTAGAGCAAGAGGAAATGAAGTGCAGCAGTCACAGCACGAAGTAGAAAAGAACAAAAATATTAAATATCAATGAGGTACAACCCAAAAAATAAACAATAGCACATATATATCCAGGTTAGCGGTCCTCCTCATGGCTTCAAACCCCGGCAGGAGCTTCTAGAGTTACTTGATTTATGTGCTTCTACCTGTGAGTAAATAAATTATTTCCTTTTTTCCTGTTTTATTGTGTTGTTTTGAAAAAAATCGACTAGATGCTTTGTGCGGTTTCTTTGTTTTTGACTTCCTGCCAGCTTGATCTGCTCTGTTGCTGGTTGAAGCGGCAGGTTGCCGACGCTTCTGAAACACTCAGCAAATTCACATATTCCAAAATTTCCCAAAATGTCTGTGCAACTTTATTTAACAAAACAAAAGCTGCAATGTTGCCTGCCTGCCCGCCCAGCTCCATTTGGCACGACACCGGTCCGGTGGTCCAAAACTCTGGTGGTACAAACACTAACTCTCCCCGGTGCTCTGAGCTCACAGTCCGGGCAGCCTGGCTAACAAATTGAGCTAACATTAGCTAACAGCAGCTACAGTTGTCAGCAGTTTACTTCACTGTCCATCAGGAAACTCAGCCGGACGACATCAGAGGGAAAACCAGAAAACATTTCCTCCGTAAAATATGATCCAGTTTCACCAAAATCAGTGAAATAGTTGGCGGTGTGTGACTTGCCTGTCTTTGGCTGATGCTTTGTACTTGTACCCTATAAAAGTAAGTATCAGATAAATAAACATTCAATCTTCCTCTCCTTTCTTTCTTCTTCTCCGTTCAAGCTTTATTCACCCTCCTGTATCTTTTCCAACCATCCCTCACTCCATTCATCTCACCCTCCTTTTATCCGTCACCCTAAATATCAACTGTCACCTCGTCTTTTTCTAACCTTTACTCATGTTTTCATCTCTCTCTCTGTTCTCTTCGATCGCTTCTTCTTCTTCTTCTTCTTCCTCTACACTTTTTTACTATCTCTTCATTCATCCCTCTGATATTATCCCATTACTTTAGCCATTTATCTCATCCTCTCTAACTCCACTCCATCACTCCTGGTGCCCTCTGGTAGTTTTTCGCCGACTGTCTTGCTCCATCTTTCCTCTACTCTATCTTCTACTCCAGCTTTCTCTCGGTATCGCTCACTGAAGTCTAATTTGTTATCAGGTTATAGTTTCTCTGCCTTTACAAAGTCTGTCTCTTTCTCTAAATTTTGCTCTCAAACTTTTGTGTCTCTTCCTCTTCGTCTCTTTATCTCCACCCACTCCTGATCTTGGATTCTTCTCACAACTCCAACCATCTTCTTCTTCCTCTCTTTCTCCCTCCTGTCCCCAGGACCTCCCGTCTTCCTCCCTCCTCCATCTTGTGAGATATGTTTGCATAAAAGGCACCCCAAAGCAAAAGATACCATGCATTGAGATTCATATTTGAAGTAATATACTTCCTCATACAGTTGTTAAAATTCAGGTCATGCCGTCTGAAAACGTATAATTGAATAGACGGATCTGTGTGGCTGCAGGACCGCCCAAACACGACATAATCAGAGTAAAAGGAAGGAAATGTTAATGACAGAGCACCGCGATCGCAATCAAGTAAACATTACCTGAGAATTCAGACCCCGCTGGGTGACGGCTGCTGGGATGCAAAAACATCAAATTAAATATTTGGTGAATTACAGGGTCACATCAACAGAAGCCCTGCGGCACAAACACACCTCCTCATTCATTTCAAGTGAGACCACAGGGTCGGTGCTGCAAAGGCTCCTGACACTGACGACTACTGAAATTAAAACCAACAGCAAAAAACAGCAGCAGCACAGCGTTTCTGGTTGTAGTTCCTTCAAGACAACGGCTTGCTGGTGCTGGATCGATTTCTGGCTCACCCCAGTCCAGTTGGTGCGACTTTGTAGAAGATACTGAAACCCAAGAGCTGGGTGAATGACCATGTTTGATGTTTCATGCCACAATAAACCATCCTACATTAGTATAGAATGGTATGTAGCCGATTCTGGCACGACACTGGCCCTGGGCCTGAAAACCTTCTTTACCCAGTAGTCCAAAATACCTGTAGTACTAACACTGTGCTACACGGTGCTCTGAGCTCACAATCTAAACGGTCCGACTAACAAACTATCCATCAGGAAACTCTAAATTTTCTCCATAAAATATGATCCAGTTTCACCAAAAATCAGTTAAATAGTTGGTGGTGTGTGACGTTTTCCTTTCAGCCATCTACGTCTTTGCTCATTTTTTAGATAAACCAGGAGGTGGTAGAGGAAGGACTGTGTCCAGAGCCACCACACTCTGAAACCTGCAGGTGACGTCATGGATACAACTTCCATGTCTATGGAGGCAGCCCTGAAAATTACGAAATACGCAAAGAAATACTGAAGTGTTTGTGCAGTGTAAAGCGTGCAAGTTTACAGTAAATGGGATGGATGGTATCTCCAGCACGACAGGTTTTATTTGGCTTCTACATAACTTGTAGAAACTTGCTGCTTATCTCACAAGCATTGCCAGAGAAACTGCTGTGTCAAACTTTTCAGAGCTTTAGAGTCCTGACTCACACGACTCACCTTTTGGCACTTTAAGTCTTTAAACAGCCCACACAAATATGTAGTCCTAATGTCAATGTAAAGTTGATCTTGGATTGATCTTGAAGCAGAAATAGTCTCTCCACTCTCCACTTTAGCAACAAGGGCATCACCCATCCTGTGATTACTCATGTACATTCACAGGACGTCTTTTCTGATGGGAGCGACTAAGAAGGAGGATCGTAGATAAAAAGGGAGGTTTATTACCTAGATGGGGGTTAAAAAAAAGAGTCACCCACTTGGTTGGAAAGAGGTGATACCCAAATACGATCTACTCTACAAATCCTCAAGATTTTCAATCGATATTCAATCATTTTCTGTGCTCAGGCTCAGCAGAAAACATTGGAAAAAGCCATTTCTAAATAGGTTCAAAGAGCTAACTGTGAGGATAGAAATGGGGTAAAATGGAGCAGAGAGGGAGAAGGAATAAAGAGAAGGAAGGAGGAGTAACAGGAGGACGGTGAATCTTAATGAACGTCCTCGCTTCATGTTCAGGAGAGATAACCCAGGACGAAATAAACCCTGCTCTGTTGTGTTGTTGCTGAGGACCGTTGGTGCAGCTTTGATTAAAAATGGCAAAATGGGGTGAAAGGCAGGGCAAAAGGGGATCTTAATTGGAATCTTAATTAGTCCCCAAACAACTTCAACTCTCAAAATCTAACTCGACAAGGACCTGAATCTGCCTGGCTCAGGTTGCAGAGCTGAAGCTTTGATGTCGGATGGAGGGGGATTGTGAGAGCAGCCTGCAGGGTTTTCCCCCGGCTGACGGAGGGGCTTTAAGGTGTCGGCCGGTGCCAGAAGGAAGGTTTGGCAGGAATAAGGGTCAGATTGGATTATGCAAATAGGAAAACAGATTGTGAACGCTGTGCTGAATATGCATGCTGAACATGCTGAATATTTTTATACGCTTAGTCAAGTGTAAAGACGGAGTTTTGGCTCTCCGTGATGGGCCAGTCATCGACGAGGCTCGCTCACTTTTTTCTTCTTTGTGTCTCACCCAACAGGTAGACTTTCTTCAAGTTAAAATAATGATATACTTTGGTTCAAATTTACTAGAAGTACAGGTAGAATCTTGGTATCCTGACATCTGTACTCTTTGCCATCATTTACTCAAAGAAACAGCTGAATATGAGCTTGTTTAGAACTGGAATTAATGTCAAAGTTATAAAGGCGTCTATGTCGTATAAACATTGTTTTAAGAGCACTTAAAGACGATGTTTAAAAGGGATGCACGTACATCACCCCAAATGTTTGCACCCAAAGAAATCCATCATTTTATTCAGGTAACGCTGTGTTTCCTACTTGCCGGGTAAAACACCGCAAACGCCACAGAGCGAGGAAGCAACAAACGTTAAGAAACATAACATAAATAAACTTTAATTATAACATTACCTCATCCTCATTAAAAAATGATCTGAGAGATTTTCATCAGCAAATGTAGAGGCATGTTAAGACATCGCTTCATGGCCTTCAGCATCCGGTATGAAGCGACCAATAAAGTCTGTGCGACATCCACAGAGTTCAAACTGGGCGAAATGTGAATGAGGAGAGTGACTACGTTCTTTCAAGGTGAAACAAAGACAGAAAGTAGAGTTCAATCCAACTAAGATTCATTTTGTTGCCGTGGTGAAGCAGATATCAGAAGATGCCGTGACATAATAGATGATCTCTTGGATCACCATCTATGGCATGCATTATTTTTGATGAATGGGAAATAAGATTTTTACAGTAGTTTTCCGTTTTTTTAAAATTGTATACAAAACAGAAAATTACGGATTTTATCTGTAAATAAACAACCAGGCTGCTATTTTAAGCATTATACGTTTATGACATCATTTTTTGTACAGACAAATTACTATATTAATTATACAGTATTTGTTCTGCTTTTAAAATTGCAATAATGATCTGTAATTAAATACGTGGCTCATTATGCCTCATTACTCTCTGTTGCCATGGCGCCAGTCACAGTAGCTTTTTTGGTGTCTCTTCTTTCTTTTTTCGACACCGGTCTTCAAACATATAGATTTGAACTATAGAGATTAGTGTTTGCCTTTTTTCTGTCATAGTTATTGTTATTATTCATGAGTATGTTTCTTATCCACCTTGTGTATTGTGAGCCGCTGTAACAAGTTAATTTCCCCAGTGTGGGATCAGTAAAGTCGAACTTGAACAAATGTTTATGTCTTTACTAGCGGTTACAGTCATTTGACCGTTTACAGTGTCTCCAGATAAACGGTGTTGCATGCTGTACAAACTGTAAACCTCTTTAAGGACAATGTGTCATTTTAGGATATATGAATAAACCTGCACCCGTGGAAAACCAAACATAAACAAGAATGACTCTTTTACAGAACACGTAAACAGATTTTCTTCTCGTTTAACCTTTGTTTAACAGGCCGAGGTAATTACAAACAAACTTCCTATTTACAACCTCGAGCCTGGCACGAGGCACGAGGAGCCCGCAGAAGAAAAAGAAAATGAGACGACGGAGAAAATTCTGGCAAATAAAACGATGTTGGCAGATGATGCAATCCTTTGTTGTGTAACGCTCTAAATATAGAACCAAAAGGCATTCGGCATTTGGGGAGACAAGACCGCCAGCTGAACTGAAAATATCTCAACCCCGACGCTACCTAAAATCCCGGGGGAGCCTCTCCCTCTCTCCCTCCATCCCTTCTCTCTTTACTCCTTCATCCATCCCTCCTTTCCTCCCTGCTGCCTTTGGTTTCATTTCACAGTGACTACCTTCAGCTCATCCCCTCATCCTTTTCTCTTCTTAATCCCGCTTCTTTTCGTCAATTCTTTCTCTTCCAATTCATCCATCCATCCCATAATCTTTCTGGTCGTCCCTCCACCAACCCCAACCTCTCTACGTCTCATCTTTCTTCCACTTCCCAGACTTTTATTTGTCCTCTCTTCTTTCACTCTCTCTCGTCTCCTGTCATCCTTCACCTCTCACCCGCCATCTGTTATACGTTCCCGCCGTCATCCCTCACCTCCTCTCCTCTACCTCTGCGTCTTCTCATTTATCTCCACTGTCATCTCCTCCCGTCCACCCTTCATCCCTTCTCCTCATCCTCATCCTTCCTGACATTTATCCACCTCCGTCATGAATCCTTCATTCCTCCACGTTTTGTGATTTATCTCCACGAGCTCGGCCGTTCTTCTCCTCGACATCGCTTTCTACTCATCCACTCATCCTCCATCTGTGTTTGATTTAATTAACATTCACCTCCTCCTTCTCCAGCTCCATTGTTCTCTCACCTCCTCTTACCGTTCATTTCATGCATTTAGCTGACGCTCTTGCGCAGAGGTCAAACTTGCAAACACCTCAGCCTTAAACAAAAGACTGGAGCGCCACCGGCACTTGAAGAAGCTTCGTCTGTCGTAGTGAGTAAGATTTAAATAATATGCCAACTACTCATCTGTTTACTCAGCTCAGATGTGACAATCTTTTTATTGTTTTGGTGGGAAAAGTATGATCTCTTTTTGAGTTGGCACAACAACACAAAAAGTTAATTTTGGGTGCCGGTGGTGGAGCTCCAGATGAGTCACTGTTAAAAGAAAGAATGGAGACATTTGTGTGTTTGTAAGCTCCGAGTCTGAGTCTCTAATTACATTTTAAATCAACCTCAGTCTGCAGTTTCGTCCCTGGATGTCTTCACAGAGATCAATTTAGGTTAAAATCAATCACAGAATTCCTCCAATCGGCTTTGCTCATCAAGCGCTGATGGTCTTCCAGTTACAGGAAGAAGAAAAAGGAGACACAACGGGACGGCCCGCTTTTGTCCTTCGTCTATCGAGCCTCACAGACGACTTTAGACTGCATTACCAACTCCAAGGACCCGCAAAAGGTCCAGACGTATGGATCAGCTACATCAGAACTTGAATTTCAAAAAGGTCTCACCATAATCTCGACTTGCTCGAAAGTATTTGTGTTTATGTCCATTGTTAAAACATGTTTGTATCCACTCATCAGTTTGAACTCTTGGTGGAGATCCAAGACTGATGCACTGGTGTTGGTCCTGAAGCCCATGGATGCAATGAATATTTAGGCTGTAAGTTTCTATGTGGAAAGAGATCGTCTGTGGTCTCCTCAGTGCTGACATTAAACAGTCAACTGAAGATCAACTTGACGTCTGTTGTCTGTATTCAGCTGCTTGTCTCTAAATCTGCTGACCAACAACAAAACGATGGTATTCAACTGAGTAACTAGTCCCACATACATACGTTGTCACCAAGCCTGGAGTAACATCTATTTTCCTGTGCCAGTCTCTGGTGTAATCTCTGCATTAACTGCTTTGTGCTAAATGAATTGGATTAAAAAGACCAGTGAGTGACATTTAGTTGCATCTAGCAGTGAAGTTGCCAATTGCGACCAACTCGCTTCAAGTTCCCTGTAGATACAAAATGTAACAAACACACTTATTTTTAAGATGATTACATGCAAATTTCCACCATCATCCGCCAATAAACCCCCCTAAATCTTACACGATGGACCGTTAAATGGATGTTTTTGGACAATTTAAAGCTTTATGTCCCAGTGTCACAGTTCCAGTTACTCTAAAAACTATGCAGTGAGTGAAACCTTCCTTATAATCTCAGTAAGGACTGTCTCAAGGAAGATATCTGACTACTATAAGTCGCCCAGAAGTGAGTGAGTGAGTTGTTAGAAAGCTAACAAACAAGAAAACAACATGAAGCTAAAGGAAGAGGTCATTCACCATTTCCACACGCCTTCCACGGTAGATTTCTCATTGTTCCACCTGAACCATCGAGCGTTATGTTGAAGAAGTGAAAAAATGAAAAACTCAACAAGAAAACAAACAGAAGTCACCACAGATCCGTCTTCCAGCACCCAGAGGACAGAAATGTAATACAAGCACCAAGAACAAACGTCACAATATACCGCCAAGTGTATACAAAAAGAAGCACATATAGTTATTCCTTCCTTCTTTCCTACCTTCCTTCGCTGACTCCTTCCTGCCTTTAATTTAGTCATACGTAATTATACTTTGAGCTATAATTGAATTTGTTACGCTACATCAGTCTTCTTAATTATCCTGGTCTTCAAGTTTCAGTGTGTGTGTGTGTGTGTGTGTGTGTGTGCTCTCCATGCAACGTAGAGTAAGTGTGTTGTTAGTGTGTGTGTGTGTGTGTGAGCTCTGATCTGCATCGGTGAACCTGGCATTAAGAGTAAGACACACACACACACACACACACACACACACACACACACACACACACACATACATACGCAGAGGGAATTATCCTAAACAGTGATAAATGGAGCTATTATCACGTCTACGTGAGGCGACAGGGTGTGTAGTTTCCGTGTTTGTGCGCGCGTTGAAGTGTGTGTTAGTTAGTGAGTGAGTAGCGGGATCGCGGTAACACCTTTAAATTCTTAGAAACCACAGAGGAGCGCGGAGGTGACAGAGGATCGAAACTAAACTGATAGTCCTCGTAGAATAAAGTCCTGCTTTTCCCCCAGTAGTCACACACACAAACACACACACACACACACACACACACACACACACACACACACATATACATGCCTCTTGCGGTGCTTAGTCATAACAGGATTCAGAGGGATCGCCATGGAAACACTACTTGGAGCCGATCAGTCAGATGGCAGCTGTGGTTTGTTTGTGTGTTTGACTCACGCCTCATCGTCTCACAGCGTTGTCACTTTTTATTTGAATGTCTAAAGGTTCGTTAGACTTCAGAAAAAAATGAAATAATTGTGTAATCACCTGTTTGAATTGAAAATGTTTGGTGGGCCAGCAGAGGGCGCTCTTTAAATTATCGACCAACTTGACCTACTTTGGTTAACTACGCCAATTAATAATAACAAAAAGGACTTTTTTAGAAAGTTTACCTGGTTTATCGCTGCCTCAGTCAGTTAGTTTGCGTGTATTATTGTCTGACTTTGACTTTATTCACATAATAACACACGCTAATCGACCAGCGCTCCCTTACTCTCATTCATTGTGTATATCTTTAGACCAAAGCTCTCCATCGCTCTCTCTCAAACCAAATTAAAACTTCTTCGCGTCAGTATTTTGCAGCGTAAATCGTGAGACAAAGACAGATTTAGAAGCCAGAACACAACAGGTAGAGTATCAGAGTTTAGTCCATGAATCCACCTGGATAGTCTCAGAGACATTTCAAGCCTGACTGCGGAGGTTTGATCGGTCTGAGCGCCTTATCGGCGGCTGCAGCGTGACATCAACTTCTCCTCTGCAGGACGTTATGTTTTGTGTGTGTGTGGACACACTTGCACCACAGCCAAAACAGACAACCTCCATTCAAATAAGTGGAAAAACTTTAGCTTTATAGCCACAGCGCTGGATCCCGTCTGAATGCAGCCTCACTTTTGCCAGCTGCAGAGCTCTCACTCAATGCTGGACCACGCAAAACATGGCAAAATAAAGTTGAAAGGTACCCAAGTTATTAAACCATTCATTCCAAATGTTCTCATTTTTATATTGTTCTTCTTTTGTCTGGTCAAAATAAACCAGGAAAGATTCAGAAGCATTGAGAGGAAGGCTTTTATTGGCACTTACTAAACCTACTCATCCAATAAACACCAACTTATCTTCTCATTAAGGGCTGTATATAACATAATGAGCCATTTTTAACAACCATTAATCAATATCTAGAAAATGTCAAACAAATAGTGACAGCCGTGGATGTTACCTGAAGATATTCAGCTAAAAACAGCAAGCTTGGACGAGAGAACGTTTGAATAATCAAGTGTTGAATACAAGAGAGATTTGTCAAAACATTGCTGATCAATTTTCTGTCCAATCAACTTTCAGCTGAAGTTCTGACAGAGTAAACAAAGCAAGCCGGGATGGGCACAGTAACATATCAGTGTGAATAACAGATCAATATAGTTTGAAGACACTGAGCTCTGAAGAAAAACAACAGCAGAGCAAAGCAGCGTTTGTTTTACTGACTTCAAATCTCTGCTTTGACTTTTTGTCTGCGAATAATCACCAAGAAAGATGACAACATCTGCCATTTTAATCAAGCAGCTTAAAAAAAAAGATGAATGTTACCTTCACCGTCAGAAAATAAAGCAGCGTAGTTTTAGGAGTTTTAACTTCTTCGGCTCGACTCGACGGGATTTCAGTTCAGCACCAGCATATAAAACACATACATTTCCTCTTTTTTAAATTAATCACACTTTATTTTTGTTAATCGCCTGTTTCAGGCGATGATGGTCGTTGGTTGGATCACCAAAACATCAGACAGATTTGAGAATAAATAACAGTTCTGTCTTAACCGCGTGTTTATTGTTGTAACCGTGACCAGGAAGTTATTTTGTGGCTAAAATCAAACCTTGAAAAGAACGCCGTCATAATCAACCGCTCTCCGCACCACTCCCATTTCAAATACGTCTCACGGCCTTCACGTGCCAAAAGGTCATCGTCACAACCGCACGAATAGTCTGTTAACGCTGAGCTTCCTTTAGATAGATGTATTTAGGAATTCCCGCTCCATATGTAGATATAAAAGGCTTTTTGAGGTGATTTCATATTAATGAAAACATAACTTCGCAAGTTAAGCTTCACACTGAACCTTTAAGATGATCCAAGTAGTTTAAGTCGACAAACGACGAGTGTTGTTCTTTATTTTTGAGGACTGAGCTCAGAAACGAACTCACATGTAAGTGTAAGGCTGAATATGCCAGACATGTTCACACCCTCAAAGTCCTGCTATCATTAAAAAACACACACAGACACACACACACGTATGCAAGTGTCCATAAAAACAGGCCACAGGCTAATTAGTCTCCCCTGTACACAACTTGTGTGTGTGTCTGTGTGTGTCTGTATGTGTGTGTGTGTGTTTGTGTGTGTTAATTAGCCAAGATGAGAGCTGCACCGGATCAAAGGAAGCCGTCTAACGTCTGCCTGCTAAGTACTTCCATACACACACACACACACACACACACACACACACACACACTTTCTCAACAGAGATGACAATAGCAGGTTTTATTGTGGCATCTGCACTCAAGTCTCGAGTCAACACACACACACACACACACACACACAAAAGATTCCACATTCTGTTATTGTTACTGTGACAGCAGAAGAACAGCAGGCTTTCTAATTATGGCGCAGTCAGATACACACTCAAGAGTTACAGTAAGACTGTGTCCAGAGTGTGTGTGTGTGTGTGTGTGTGTGTGTGTGTGTGTGTGTGTGTGTGTGTGTGTGTGTGTGTGTGTGTGTGAGGTCAAAGTGAAGGGCAACAAAGCACTTTGCACTTAACAGTTGAAGCAAGTGAAGAACAGAGAGAGAGCGAGGTGATAAAACCAAGTCAGACATGAGTTACTGTTTCCTTTCCTTAATCTTCATTTCTGTTTGAGTCGTCTCCTTACCCTCTTCCTCTTATCTGCGTCCTCCACTCCTACCTTCCCTCCTCTCCCTCACTTGCATCCATATAATCCATAACATCGCTGAGGATCCAGTTTGGAGATCTTACTGAAGACAGTCGCACGGCTTAGTTTGTGTTGAGCTTGCCAGCGTGCCTCTCCGTGTTAGTAGTTAGCATGTGTACTAACTTTGTCTTTGCTGTACTTGTTTACTATCTGAGGACGCCGTTCTCCACGTGGACGCCTACAAAATCAAGACAATCATTATCCTCCTACTACCACCTTCTCACCACCGCACCATAGGGGTGCTTCTTCGGTTCGCTGTTTACACCACCTCCCTCCCTCCGTCCATCCGATTGACCGCTCGTGGCTTTTTCTATCACTGCTATGCAGACGACACTCAACTCTCTGTCACTTCCTCCGTGACGACCCCCGCCTGTTTCTGCATGGATCTCAGGAAGTCCCTCAGATATAGCTACATGGATGAAGGCGAACCACCTCCAACTGAACTGTTCCTCCCAGCCAATCCGACCTTAAACAACATCATGTCTTGCCCCAACCAGGGTAGCGAGAAACTTGCCAGTCCAAACTTTTCTCGTCTGTTGTTCCCGGTTGGTTGAACATCCTACCAGTTCCTACCAGATCATTGGCGTCCCTCTCTACCTTCAAAAACCTCCTGAAGACCTCCAGCTGTTCAGAGAGGACCTCCTGTCCAACACTACCAACACCTGGACATGATAAATCTATCCCCCTCACAGTATTTATTACTGTACCTTGATTGTTTCTCTTTTTTTGTGACTAAATGTTCTTAGACTGAGCGCCTGGAAGATATGACATTTGTAATCTGCTTCATTAGAGAGCTAAAACCATCTGAAGATGCACACGGGTAAAAATTATGAATAATTAGCTGCATGCATCATCGACATGAGTGTGTCATAAGAGTGTGAACAGTCTGTTCCTGTTACAGCGGAGAGGCTGCATGATGGATGTTCTAGACTGCGCCAACGGTTGTTTTTCATACGCTGATCCGACGCGTAAGTAACCCTTAATGAAGCGGGTTTTGAGATTAAATTCTCTCCTCGCTTTTTTTTTTTTTTGTCTTTGCGACAAAAACAGTGAAGCGCCTGGTTCTTCTGTCCATTAAGTAGCTATTAGCCCGGTGGAAGTCATTACAGACTCCGCTGGCAGGCAAACGACAAAAACATCAAACCCTCATCGTAAAAAGCCACCGAGGGAGGAAGAGGAGGAACTGTGAGGGGAGTTATCGAGGAAAAACAGGGGGCAGAAGACAGATGTACTGAGTCAGCTGTGCCAACAGTGTATCTGTGCTCCCGTCAGGTCGTGGTTGTCAAAATGTCAAAATGAAATCGTCCAGAAAAAAGCAGATCACGAGATGAGGGAAGCTTTTTTTCTTCTTAATAAAAGAAATAACATGAATGAAAACACGTTTCAAGTCCCCCTTTGGACAAAATAACGACTCCTAAAGCTTGCATCTTTGCAGTTATAGTAAAACTAAACGAGGCTTTGCTCACAAATATTGTGATTTTCAAAACAAAACGAGCGAGCAAGAAGGAACGAGACGCAGGCAGACAAGGAGGCAGATGGAGGAGGATCACTTCCTCCGATGTGAAAAAAAAAAAACTTAAGAGCCGTTCCAGGCTAAAAACTGTGAATATATCAGCATGTCTTTGCTTCGTGACATGGGAAAGGAGTCTAAATATTCATGGGTGAGGAAGAAACTGCCAGATGAATGTCTGACTGCCACTTGAAGAAGAGACACAGAGTCAGTGAGTCATTTAACCTCGCTCACTGAATTAATGTTCTTCGACTTCAGAGAAACGGACGCATGCAAACACTTTAGGAAAAATACTGAGTGTTAATGGAGCAGAGACAACGAAGGACGGATGAAGAGAGCAAGAAAAGGATTTGTTTGATATGGACGTGTCACGCTTAGCGCCTTCTTCTCTGTGATGCTCTGACAAACATGCTGCTGCTTCATTAAAGAGACTCTGACACAAGAGCATCCTGTTTCCTGCGTCTGGTCAACGTTATTTCTAAACAGTGATGACTTTAAGGTTCCCTCACCTCACCGTCATCATTTTTTCCAAACCTACACGAGTTAGCGCCAAATTCCACCGTGTGCGCCGCAGCCGTTCTAACCAACGGTTCAAATCCGATCACCATGGGTGAATCACCGTGTACCAGGCTGTAAACATGTTTATTTCTGCTGTGAAGTTGTGACATTTTAACATGGGGACTTACGGAGACTGACTCACTTCTGGAGCCAGCCTCAAGTGGACGTTTTAGGGAACTGCAGCTTCATTTATGTGTTTACAGTTTGATGGAACAAAGCTGCTGTGAAACGTTTCATGACGATATTTGGACCTTTAAGCAACAAAACATCGAGACAAAAACTTAAAAGGAAAAATCATCAAATCAATGTTGAAAGAAACTGAGAAGACGAAAACAAGACGATGAGAGAAAATAACGAAAAACTTGATGAGAACGGTGGAGGGAGGAACAGGAGGATGTGATGTGACAGCGCTTCCTTCCCTGTCCCGGTCATCAGTCGTTGCCGCGGCTCCCTAACGACGCGGCTGTCATGGTTACCATGACTGTCCTGACAACAAGCGTGGTATGTCATACAGCGCAGCGCCGTCTGGGGACGAGATGTCTGGATATGATACATCTCACACACACACACACACACACACACACACACACACACACACGAAATGCCATACATACCAAGAGAAACACACAGACAAACAGAAATACACACACCAAATATAGACACACGAACACAGCACGAGAAAACATTAGCATAAACAAACAAACACACACACACACACACACACACAGCTTAACATTTCCATGTTTTACAGCCAGTGGGGTGTCGAGAAAACACACATGTGCACACACACTGAAAGGGCACACAAAACATGTACACACACACAGTAATGTAATGTCACTTCCCTGTGTGTTTTCTTTGATCACACACACACAACACACACACTCAGCTGAACCGCACACGCCTCCTCTGCAGTGCTCAAGTGTAAGTGTGTGTGTGTGTGTGTGTGTGTAACAAACACACAAAAGCATTAATATTAAAACATGCAGTAAGAATGACAAACTCTCTCTCTCTCTCGTGAGAGCGCTTGCTCGCTCGCCCGCCCGCTCTCTGGTCACATGATCTAATCAGACCTAATGTGTTGCTGTGGCGGCCTCAGAGCACCGTCCATCAGTCAGACAGACCTGCTAAAGACAGCATGGATCCCTCCCCGGGGCGGTGCATGCACAAACACACACACACCAGCAAATGATACACACAAATAAACATAATGAGATTGCATGCAGGGACACACACACAAACACACACATTTAGCCGTGCTGCACAGGTCAATGAGGAGTTAGGGAGATGGAGGACTGGATGAGGAAATGGAGGACATGTGGAGGGAACTGTGTGTGTGTGTGTGTGTGTGTGTGTGTGTGTTGGATTATTGGTATTGATCCAGTCCCCTCTGCAGTTCTGACATGTACATTTTGCCTCCCGCAGAGCGGCAGCGTTTTACGTTTCACGTGTTGAGTTTAAGGTCTCGTCCTCGCTGTCGGACACGCCGCTGGAGGGATCGAACACGTGACATTAAACAAACACCAGCAACCTGAACTCGACGACGCTCTCTCAAGAGATCGGAGTCGAGTCACGCCTCTGTTTGGCAGCGTAAGATGTGGAATTTAAGCGGTCTAAACGGGTGGCAACACGCGGCGGACAAGTTGAACTAAAAACACACAGTCATGTCGACGGTGCAGCCGCCAGTCACATGATCAGATCGGTCGGTTTCTGATGTTTACCAAAAAATACTAAAATATATTTGATTCAGTCAGATTCTTCCAGCTCTTCTGATTCGGTTCTGATTTATAACGCTGGAGCGTCCGGAGGAGCTCGAGTAGAGCCGCTGCTCCTTCACGTGGAAGCATCTCAACCTTTGGAGGTTGGTTGGAGACCCTGAACCTGCTGTAGGGACTACGCAGCACGTCTAGGAACGCCACAGGAGTACACTGGAATACACTGGGGAGAGGAAGTCTGGAAGACCCTGCTGAGATGAAGGAAATGGATGTGTGCTCAGATATTTGGTTGTTTTTTGTCCCTGTGAATGTGAAAGTTTCTCTGTTGTTTTTTTCCTGTTGACACATTTTGCTGCTTTCTTCTGATTCCTACTTTGATGTTCTTATTATTTTGTCCTTTGTGCACGTTAGCGCAACAAAAAGGTTTAATTTATACATTTAACGTCTGAAAAGAGGAATATCACATTTCAAACCTACCTGGTTCCTTGTTGGTTACTTTAACGTGTTTTCTTCCGGGAGTCTAATTTGCATTATTGGTCACTGGACTGAGTCGTAGCTAGCTCGGAGCTTATTTTCATTTCTCCTTTAATCAATTGATACCGGAGCGAAACACTGAAAGAGGACAAAAAGAGATTGCTTGACCTTTTGTTCTCCTTTAAATGTTCCCCCGAGGCCTGAATAAATATGATCTGTCACAGGCGGAAAATTCATCTCCTCCTTTGACTCGTACTCGCTCCAGCTGTAAGGTTAATGAGTTGTCGTTCGCTCGAGATGAAATCAAATCAGATTCACTACAGGTGAAGCTGACGTGTTAAAGAAGAGCTTCCCCAAATAATGTGCGAGGGATTAACAATGCAGACAAGAAATCAATTCAATCAGTATGTTCAAAAGTCTGATTTCTGCTACTGAAAATAACTGTGATACCCGTTAATTAATATTTTATAGACAAAAGGGACAAAGAAGTTGTGTTACAGCTAACTAGTGATGTTTATTTTCATTATCAGTTCATCTGTCAATCATTTTCTGGATTGAGCTGTTTGTATTTTAGATTTAGAGAGATTTTACGGTGAAAACTGCCAAACCACGACAGTAAAACTCCGTACAATATTCCATGAAACATGACTGTTTTTCTGAATACAGAAAATCTTTATTTGAGCAACATTAATATGCAAATTTATACAGAATAATGTAGTATTTTATAGGAGGTGGAAGAAGGTGGAATGTTGTTGTTTTTTCTCGATCGATTTGATCGAGAGGGAAAACCGAGCGACGGAGAAACCCCGACAAACATGTACTGTGACCAGATGGTATAGTCAAGAAAGTACAGTTTGTTTTTCTCAATCGATTTGATCGAGAGGGGAAACCGAGCAGCCCGGAGGAAAAACCCGACAAACATGTACTGTGACCAGATGGGAAAGTCAAGTACAGGTTTTTTTTCCGCTTAAATTAACGGTGGTGAACCGGAGCAACCCGGAGAAAACCAAAAGGTGTGAATGTGATCAGTGTTCCTAAAAACATTCACACCTGGAAAGCACTACACTAATAATGCAAATAACACAAGAAAGCCGAGCGTGACTAACATCCCAATAAAATTTTCAAAAAAATTCCACCATTTGCAAGAACAG
Source organism: Miichthys miiuy (assembly GCA_036365135.1). Classification (NCBI taxonomy): domain Eukaryota; kingdom Metazoa; phylum Chordata; class Actinopteri; family Sciaenidae; genus Miichthys; species Miichthys miiuy. The sequence continues at coordinate 3,984,236 of CM071625.1, read as the reverse complement.
CGTTTCTTCTTGTGTTCAGCGATGAAAGCTCTGGTGTGAGTCTGCAAACACTGGGCGATGTCGGCGTCAGCGGCTGCATCCTCTTGCAAAATCGCAGTCTGCACCAGTCCTTTGCTGCCGTACCTCTTCTGCAGGTCTTTCTGCACGGCCTTGCACACCTTCTTGATGTCCTTACCGTCTGTGGAGAAGTTTCCCCACAGTGAGCCCTCCATGGTCTGGCTAACCAGAGTCTTCATGTGGGCCACCCACTGCTCCTGGGTACGCTCTGCAGAGTGTTACACTTGTGTAACAGTCTTAAGGTCAGCATGGTGACAAACAAACGAAGCTGCTTCTGACTGTCTGTCTCGATTGGAGACTCGCAGCCAGAAGCAGAAGGAGCTGCAGGCTCCGTGGTGGTCATCGGTGAGTTCATTATATCGATAAGAGTCGTCTTCCTTCTCTGGGATCCTTGAATCTGGTGAGTTTTCTGTAGCAGTGTTGGTGCACTTATAGAGACAGTCCAGATCAAAGACTCTAGAATGTGTGACATCACATGAGACACGCCTCCTATTTACCATTTATGGACATACCAAAGATAAACTACTTCAAAGGTGATTTGATTTGATCTCTAGCGTTTCCATGGCAACCTCCCTGCTGGAAAATGAAGCCAATTGAAGTAAAGTGCCGAAAACTGCAGTTCCTCAAACGTCCACTTGAGGCTGGTTCCAGAAGTGAGTCAGTCTCCATAAGTCCCCATGTTAAAATGTCCAACTTCACAGCAGAAATAAACATGTTTACAGCCTGGTACAAAAACAGTTTTGGTCTCTATAGCTAATTTCCCCGTTCATGACAACTGTACTGAGGGTGAATTTTTATAGAACTCACCTGTTCAGATTATATTAACGAGTCCTGGAGACTGTAATCTTATTATAATAAGATGATACTAATGCATGCATCCAATAAGATGGAGAAACTAACAGCGCTAACCAGGCTACAGAGGAAGTATGGAGAGCATAGCATCACGGAGACGGAACACAAGCTATATTCATAGAGCCTTGGAGCTCTGCTAAAACTGTGTTAGTATGTAGTTTTCTGCATTTCTACATTGAACAGTGATGCCTTGTAGACTTTGGAGTACGACAGTGCTTTGTAGTGGTGTATATACGCACGTAAAGGTCTAGTGTTTAGACTTCAGTGGCATCTAGGGGTGTAGCTGCTGATTAGAGCCCCCTCGCCTCACTGTTTAAAAAAAAAAATCCAGAAAATTTAGAGCCAGTGTTTGAATGTCCAATCTTTCTAATATATTCTGCAAACAGAGCCCTCTAAATCTGACACACTGGACTTTGAAAATGAGTTTCAGAGACCTAATGATGCATGCTATCTAATAAATACCCAGTTCGTGATTTCCAAACCTTTTCTGTATCACAGACGTATTAGTAATTCTATCCACTGCAAAGACTCGTTTAAATATAGCCATGAGAAATACAGGCTTCGGCACATTTTTGGTATGAATTATGCATCAGCCCCTCGTGAAGATCAGATTTGTCTTGGTGGGATTTGTGGCAGTCGAGAGATGTCGAAGGATTACACGGCGCGACACAAATGACGGACGGCAGCATCCTACACGCCACAAAGTGTCATCACGTGAAGGTTTGTCGCTGATTTGTAGACAGAAAAAAAAGGGACTGTTGGACTGGACACACACATTATCTCCTGGAAACTCCTTGAACTCAGATCAATGCATGGATTCATCCTCGGCAGTTAAGTGTCTACATCAGATTGGGGCCCCCCTCCACCAACCCAATGACCATGGCTGTCCAGCTATAAACCAACAAAGACATGTTTATGGGCTATGAGGAGCAGTGATGTGCAGGGTAAAATATCAATACAGAGCAATCAGGGGGGGAAAGACCGCCAGCCGCCAAACAGAAGCTACGATCATTACATCTCGCAGAACGTGACCTGCAAGAAAACCTGCTAACAAAACCCTTATTCCTTCTAACAACACGTTGCAAACACGTTGATGATGTTTTTGATTTCAGGTCTCAGTCAGTTCATTACGAAGTCAAATCACATAACAGGCTGAGTTTTAGGCCAAGAACAGTAACGGTAAGTCAGAAAAGCTTGTAACAGGACAACTTCGTCATTATCCTTTCCAAAGTGGTGGAAAATCATGATGAAAATAACACCTCTTTAAAAAAAAAAAAAGGTCCAGTGTGTAACATTTCAGTCACGCTGAACTACTACAGAAGCCCTGAACGGACAAACCAAACACCGTGTGTCTCACAGGATGGGCTCACGGTGAAGACAAGACATATAATCGTATAAAAAAAGTTCTTAAAAATGTCAGAAAAACTCATCTGATAGAATATTTACAGGAAATAAAGTGCTCTTAACTCTCATAACAAACTTCCTGCAGTTATTGCGTCCACGGTGTACATTCGCATTTGTTTGTGTTGAATATAACGTGTTACTTAGTCGGTCGACTCGATGATAGAGAAGCAGTTCGAAGGCTAGAGCAGAATCCTCGAGACATCTTTAAAAGTGTGATAAAAATATAAATGAACCTCAAACACCAAACATTACTTGACAATTAAAGCTTCAGTTATAATATTCTGCCAGTTTGAATAAATACATTTCCACAGAAATAACAGGGTGGAGTAACCTTTTAATAACCTGTAGGTGATCACAGTCTTTACTAACCACGACATCCTTAATCTGGAAATTTCTAATGACAGGCCAAGCAGCTATTTTCACATTTCACAGATTTTAATTAAAAGACCGCCGACTTGTGTCCCAACAAACGACGTCCTTGAAAATTGAAAAGCTCGTGATTGAGAAAGTGCTTGACATTTTGAGAGCTCATTAAGCTGAGTACCTGATCTGTGACTTTTTAATCATAGCTGGCATTGATTTTTTTACTTTTTTTTTTTACTACCAAAAGGTTTCATAATTCAACTCTTTGATTGATGACGACAACTGAATGAGATCAGGCACTGATCTGAAGACAGTTTGTCTCTTTGAGAAAGTCAATAGTACACTTCGTTGTGTAAGGAATGAATGGTAGCAGGTTTAAATGTTACACGGGCTCATTTTATTCTTTTGTCTGAATTTATTTTTTTCCTAATCAGACTGCTCCAACCAGTCTTTTAAAATAATTTGTATCATCAGTATGTACACGTCAGCCTGGACAAAATAATTAAAGACTTTAAAGGATGTTCTGTCTATATGAGGAATATTTATGATAATATTTACATGTTTCCCGTGAGCTCAGTTAAAGAGTTAGATATTTTTGTTTTCTTGCCATGAGTCTATGGAAGGATAGATACCACTCTCACATGCATGACCGAATTAATGTGGTACATTACAGCCACATTAGATCTTGGCAGTCCTGCCCTCGCTGCCTCCTGGCTAATCTAAAAATGGGCAAAGATGTGTGGATCGCTGGTGTACCTAAGGCAGCCTGGGAGCCCAAACTGAGGGCGAATTTTTTTATAGAACTCATCCGTTAAAATTATATTAAAGCTTAAAGTTATGCTGAATTAGGTACAGATAGGACAGGTAGGTGCCGTTACAGGTGCGCTTGTTGGTGCTGCCTCAATGATCCACATCTTTGTCCATCTTTAGATTAGCTGGGAGTGTGCCACATTATTTTTGTCATAGTTTTGAGTTTGTTTCTGTGTTTCCTGTTTTATTTTTGTAGTTCCACTGTCTGTCTTGTCTTCTACTTCCTGTCTTGTTTCCCGCCCTTTTTGATTTTGCGCCTGCCCCTGATTTGTTTCACCTGTGTCTGATTAGTTCCTGTGTTTCCTTTGTTTGCTTGTCTGTCCGTTCATGGGTTCATGTGTTTGTGGTATCTGTGATTATCTGGCCCTGTTTCTGTTTCTTACGCTTCTGGATTATTCGCCTGTTTCTTTGAGTCTTTGGTTTCTGTTTTTCCCAGCCGCTTTTTGGTTATTAAAATTAGTTTTTGTTGACGCACACCTGTCTGCCGTTGGGTCTCCTGTTCCTCCCCCACTCCTCCTGTGATAATTTTGGTCACAACAACAAATGTATGGACTAGTTTTTTTCTGCGTCTTTACGGGACAGGATACGCTTAGATTTTTACGATGCAGGTGAAAAAAGGCGGTCCTTTTAAGTTTGTTTTATGAGAGAGTTAAAGGACATATCCTGATCTAGAGTAATGAAAGAGACTTGGAGATGTTTGGGGCCAATTACAAGAACTTTTAGTTCAGTAAAAGTAGAAATACCACAATGGTGGTACAAGTTTAAGTACATCCAAAACTTACTAAAAGTAAGTCTTAAATTAACGAGACATGGAAATACTTGAAGTCTCTCCAGAGGTTTTATTCCTTTTCATATTTTCAACACTCTGTAAAACAGAATTGTTGATGTCTTAAAAATCCAACATGTTCCCTCAAAAAGAGAGTTTCTGTTTTACTCAGATTTTGTGTTTGCATTAAGTAACCAATCGTTAAGTCATTAAGTTGATCTTTTTTAATAAGGTCCTTTCATGATGAAGACGTCTCTTGTCTTGCTTTACTTGTGTTCAGAGGTAACCTGCATTTCTGAGAGACGAATGAAGGTCCAGCTCACAGCACCGACTTCATCGTTCTGTTCTGCCCTTTCATGAGCAGTTTCACTTTTTATTGGTCATCTTCTCTGTGTTAATAGGGACATAACATTGATTTACATTGCATTTAGCCTTTTTTCCAGACAACTCGGCCAATTAAGGATTAATGGATAAATTATTCATAATGTCCGTTTCTCCACTGAGCCGCCGCTGTACGTTTCAACGCAGTCTTTAACAGCTCAGAGGGATACTTACTGCAGAATGTGAGAATCGGTGTCAGACTCGCCATGTGCGCTGCAGAGCTACACCGACGTGTTTTAATTGTGTTGGAAGGACGGCTGATGCTCCATTTCAGCACAGTTCACAGTGGAGGAGCGGCCAAGGACACTCTGCAGTTACCTGACTGACTCTAAAGAAAAGAAAAAAAGATCGCTCCGCCACAGAAAACCACTTCAGCTCTCGGTGCAAGGACGTTCTGCTGCCTCGAATCGAAGTTTGTAATGTCACTTCTAGTTTGAAGTGCATCTCAGGTGGGCTGTGCTGTAGCTGACTGCAGATGTAGTGTTCGTACAGGTTGTAAAAGACTAAGCGTTTACAGACTGATTAAGGAGCATTAGCTACAAAGAAAATGAGGGGAAAATAGCTCACAGAAATGTTGGACTTTAAATTTAAACTGGCGCTGCTCCACGTTTTTAATGCACTTTTCTGTTCACTTGTCATCAGGATTCATCCAGGAGAGTTTGTCACTGCAGCACTTCCTTTTATTGGTTATAATGAGAGCCATCCAACTCTGAACCTGTCCTTTTCTTCCTTCCATCCTGAGTATGTGTACTGAGCACATTTCCATCGCTAATGGAAAACATCAAGGGGAAGACAATGTGCTAATGTCTGGGAAGCGACTGTCTTTGAAGGGCGTGCTTCAGTCGTGATCACACACACACACACACACACACTCGCTTCAATTTTATGACATCTCGCCCTTTAAGGACTGCTTTAGTAAGCAACCGCCGTCGCAGTCTATCACAGCGGCACGGAGAGCTCTGACATTTAATTTAAGAGTCTGGGAAAATCAATATCACATAAAACAGCGTTTACAATTGAATGTATAAAAGCTCATGATCATAACTTGCGTCTGACTGGATTAACCTGTTAAGATGGAAATGTAGAGCATTCTCATGCTAAACGGGCTAAACGGGTTCCACCTTTTGATTTCTACTCTACTGCTAACAGTATATCACGCTATACATACCACACAGGTGCAGGAGCAACAACAGGTAAGAGGCAGGTGAACAAAGGCGACAGGGCAGGTTAGATGAACTGAAAAGGGCAAGCAGAAACAACAAATGAATCACTCGAATTAAAACTTTACGTTGGGGAAAAAGCTGTTCTCCCGACACAAATGTTAAAGTTGAGTGGCTGCTCTGGTTTCTGATTGCTCCTTTCATATCCGGTCCCGTACAGCTGCAGAGCAAAACATGTCCACGCATTTGTTGTTTCGAGGTGCTCAAACAGACGTCTCGGTGTGAACGGGATCGGTTTTTGGTGGCGATAAAGAAAAGTATTCAGCGCGACTGCCTTAGCTGCTCTATCGAGATTATGCATGTGAGGATAGTACTTGAACGGTCAGTACAAACATTATGCCTTCCTGTGAAAACTGCTGAAATAAACTGTCCTGAAGAATTCAGGTAAAACTTTTTCTGACCGCTGAAGGCGAAAAGGAGGAGTAATATTATACTTTCTGAGTCTACAAGTTTTATCTCCGGTGTTTCACGGATAACTTCTGGTGTAATTTTCGAGCCTATCCAGATCAACATCTGGTGTTTTTCCCTTCAACTGCCGAGTTGTGAAACCTGATATCTTGCTTACAAAGACTGCATAACCACAGCTACTTCTCTCTTCCCATTAGATTAGATGAAACTTTATTGATCCCCGAAGAATAACTGTTGTTGTGGGAGAAGCAGTAATAGGATTCAGAAAGGCAAAAAGAAGGAACAAAACCACTCAAACAGAATATAAAATTAAAGCTGCAAGCAGCATTGGACGCCTCGCACGTCCGCACATCGGGGCTGGCACGTCAAAGCACAGGCGGAAAACACGAGCCAAGCAGTTTGTTCAAACCGACCACGCGATTAGCCAGAATTCGTCAAATGGTCAAACTCGACGGAACGCCGCCCACACCGTTTCATCAAAATTGTAATTTTGATAACTTTTACTGAAGTCTATGTGAACGCGCCACCGATTTTGAAGTTGATTGATAAAATCCAGGAGGAGTTGTTCAAATAGGACCCTTCAACCATCCGAAACACTAAAAATGGTGATTTTCAGTCTTAAATATCTCGCCCCTGTTCATTTTAGCCCATTTCTCCAAGAGACTTTTCGTAAGTCTTGCCATGTTCTACAATTCACCTGAGCTTTCATAACTCTGTGTCCGAAACTGTGGCGGGCTGCCTCAAAGTTCAAGGGGGCGCTATAGAGCGATTTTGCCCGCCCTCAATTAATTATGCAGCCGAAATTTGCATAATATTTCTTAATAAACAGTTTCAGACAGCTCTGAGAGTATGGAAAGCCCAACACTTTTGCCTGAAAATCAGCCCAAAAGTCAATGGAGTCACAGATTTTTCGAAAATTCGGCATTGTTGACTTTGAGGCGCCGTCACGGCCACGCCCTCTGATGAAAAGTTGAATTTTTTCTCAAATGTCAACCCAAGGCCTTGACAACATCCACACCTAGTTTGAGGTGGATATACTCAAAGACTTCGGAGAAAGCTATCGTTATAAAATATGACACTTCCTGTCACCAACAGGTGGCGCTGTGAAAATCACCAAATGTTGTAATGGAAATGTGTTCTAGTCTGACTGCGATTATATATCAGAGGTTTGGGGAAGATTGGAGTATTTTTCAAAGTTATAGCACGTCAAATTTCATGAAACACGCCAAATTTCGTGGCCCCGCCCTCCCACACTGTAAATCCAAAACTTACGATTTTGATAACTTTTCATTGTCGAGGCCTTGAGAACACACACGCCGAGTTTCAAACAGATAGGATGAAAGCTCTAGAGGAGTTCGTTCAAATACGACCCTGAAATGACCCCAAAAACACAAAACGCCAACTTTGAAACAAAATGGAGGCCGTGACCCTGCCGTAGCCCGGGTCACCAAGAGACTTTTTGTGCGTCTCGGGATGTTACATATTCCTCCAAATCCCGTACACGTGGATGAAACCGTGTCGAGGGGCCTCCGAAAACATAAATCTAGGTGGCGCTGTAGAGCCATTTTTGTATGTCCATGTCTGAGACCCTAAAATACTTAATTTTACGCCCAACTTTGGGGGTACGCAAATTTCGTGAGTTTTTGAGTATATATAGGCCGTCTAAAATGCGATTTACTTTTAGAAAAGCAATTACAAGTTGAAGTCCCTGGGATAAGATCCTAGGAGGAGTTCGGTCAGTTAGGTCCCCTTCTCAACCAGCCCGAAACACCAAAATGGTCATTTTCAGTCTTAAATATCTCGCTTCCTGTTCATTTTAGCCCATTGCTCCAAGAGACTTTTTGTAGGTCTTGCCATGTTCTACAATTGGGAGGTTTCATAACTCTGTGTCCAAAACTGTAGGGCTGCCTCAAAGAAAATTCAGGCGCTATAGAGCGCTTTGCCCTGCCCCCATTAATTATGCAGCCGAATTTTGTGTAATATTGGTCTCTAAACACAAGAAGTTTCAGACAGCTCTGAGAAAGTATGTGAAAGCCCAACACTTGAGTTTCTGAGAATCACAAGCCTTCAGCAGGTGATTCCTGACGATTTTCTTCTTTGAATCATTTCATGGAGCGCCACGCACACCGTTTCATCAAAATTCATAATTTTGATAACTTTTACTCGGGAAGTCTATATGAACACGCCTACCAAGTTTGACGTCAATTGATAAAATCTCTAGGACGAGTTCGTTCAAATATGACCCTTCTCAACCAGCCCAAACGCCAAAACGGTGATTTTCAGTCTTAAATATCTTGCTTCCTGTTTATTTTAGCCCATTGCTCCAAGAGACTTTTTTGTAGGTCTTGCCATGTTCTACAATTCGGCTGAGGTTTCATAACTCTGTGTCCAAAACTGTGGCGGGGCTGCCTGAAAGAAAGTTCAAGGGGCGCTATAGAGCACTTTGCCCTGCCCCAATTAATTATGCAGCCGAATTTTGCGTAGTATTGGTCTCAATAACCACAAGAAGTTTCAGACTGCTCTGAGAAAGTATGTGAAAGCCCAACACTTTTTCCTGAAAATCAGCCCAAAAGTCAATGGAGTCACAGATTTTTCGAAAATTGCCACTGTTGACTTTGAGGGCCGTCATGGTCGCCTCTGATGAAAAGTTGATTTTTTCTCAAATGTCAACACAAGGCCTTGACAACATCCACACCTAGTTTGAGGTGGATATACTCAAAGACTTTCGAGAAAGCTAGCGCAAAAAATATGACACTTCCTGTCGCCAACAGGTGGCGCTGTGAAAATCACCAAATTTTGTCATGGAAATGTGTTCTAGGCCAGACTACGATTACATATCAGAGGTTTGGAAGATTAGAGTATTTTTGCAGTTATAGCACGTCGAAATTTTATAAACACACGCCGAATTTCGTGGCCCCGCCTCCCACACAGTAAATCCAAAACTTACGATTTTGATAACTTTTAATTGTCGAGGCCTTGAGAACACACACGCCAAGTTTCAAACAGATAGGATGAAAGCTCTAGGAGGAGTTCGTTCAAATACGACCCTGAAATGACCCCAAAACACGAAACGCCAACTTTGAAACAAAATGGACGTGACGCTGCGCTGCAGCCTGGTCACCAAGAGACTTTTTGTGTGTCTGTATGGTACATATTCCTCCAAATCCTGTACACGTGGATGAAATCGCGTCGAGGGCTCCTCCGAAAACATAAATCTAGGTGGCGCTGTCGAGCCATTTTGTTCGTCCATGTGCGACACCTAAATACGTAATTTTACGCCCGACCTTGGGTACGCAAATTCGTGAGTTTTCGAGTATATATAGGCCGTCTAAAATGCGATTTACTTTAGGAAGAAAAGAAAAATAAAAAAAAAAAAAAAAAAAATAATAAACATTTGAAATCAATAGGGCCTCACCGCCAGTGCTCGGCCCAATAATCAATAAAGAAAAGAGAGTCATTTCAGCACAGCGTGGTGCCAAGAACTACAGTAGGAATGACGGAGATTTGCACAAGAGCGCCTCAGTCTCACGAGTTTTGCCAGTTTTGGAGCCCTCGTAATCGTGTTTAAAACGCTTAGTGTCCTGTTAGTGGCTAAAAGCACCACGTGCTTCAGCAGAATCAAATTACTGACCATCCTCGCTTGATCCCATCCCACTGTCTGACACAATCATTTAAAAAAAAACAACAAGGAGATTACGCTTTTAAAGACTTAAAACACCTGAGTGGATTAATAAATCTCACCACAGGGTCCAATAATAGCTGTTCTGGATCATGGAGTTGTTAGGGAATTGCAGATGTTGATGTTGGAGAACCTCCACCAGAACAGCCACGAAATGAAATTTCGGACATCTGGGTAGACTCCATGAGGAAGACCACGTCTCGTGACTGAAAGCTCCAGAACCATACTATTTTAAGTATTATTCCAGTAATATCATTGTCACAGTATTTTTATGTAAATTTATCTGTAATTAAGACTAATAATAAAAGTTTGTTTCCATACTAACAATTTCTCCTTTCAGTTTGTAATTCGATGATAAATCTTATTAGTTTTATATTTATGTGTACTTTTACATCCTAACTGGATACAAATTTAACAAACTGAGGTTGAAAACTTTCTGGCCTGTTTGCACTTCAGGAGTAAAAACATCAACATGCAAATAAAATCAAAAAAGTATAAGTAAGTAAGGAAAAACAGTTTATTGTGCTGCAGGGGTGCTGGTTGGATTCCTGGCTCTGAAGTGTCCTTGTGTTTCTCTGCAGAACTTTTAGTATCAGTGCTTTATTGAAGGGAAAATCTGATAAATAATTGACTGAAAATATCATCAAATTTATAGTTTTGATTGAGCATCATAGGAAACTAATTAAGGAAAACCTTCAGGCCTTAGATTTAATCCCAGTAACAGCTGACGTATCTGTTGAGCATCCTTGATCAAGGCTCACTGACCGCACATCTGTGTGAATTAGTCTGTCAGCTAAATGACTGAAACATAAAGCAGAACCTCTCGTACAGCGGCTGTGTTAACACCCTGTCCAAATGCCAGGATCCTGCTGCGCTGATCAACCCTCTGAAGGAATGGAACCCTCCGACAGCTTGAAAACGGTCCAGTTTCACACTGTCTGCTGCTAAGTAGCTAAAACACAAACTTTTTCTCCGAGTGACATCTAAAAGCATTGTTGGGTTGACGAGTGCACCAGCAAGGTGAAAGTGAGGTTGCTGCCTGTCAGAGGCCATAAAGACAGTGGATGCATGGGGAATAGAGGAGACATGAAGTAGACTGACAGCTAACGTCACCTTTGATTCAGGGCAACTCCGAGACGGGAAAGCCTACGTGGCACTATGTGCATGTTTTCATGCTTTCATTGTCAGGTGAGATCTGCTGTGTGTGTAATCATGAAATAAAAATGAATGACAGTGTAGCGTGTGCATGTCTGTGAAGTATGCACGTGGCAGGATACGACATTTCAGTCGAGGTGCATAAAAAAAGTGTCATGCAAACTTTTTTTTTAAAAAAGTAATCTACATTTTTATCAAATTGAGTTTTTACAATAAAGAGAGCTGCTGTGGAGTTCATGACCTGAAGATCTGTTCATGTTTCTTCAATAATACATGCAGTATCCAGTGTCCCTGTGTCATGTTCACGTGTGTTTTACTTCTAGGCATGGGTTATCATTAGGATTAGCAGTTTATTAGTTCTTGTCTGTTGTTTAGCTTGAAACTACGGATGCCCAAAGAGGCCAAAATCTTCATGAACTCTGAGGAGGCTGCTCATGGCAGACGGTGAAGGTGAAAGCGTCGCTGTAAACAGTGTGCCAAGACAAACCTTAAAATGCAATAAACAACGATGCTTTCAGCAGCCCATCCTCCATCTGTTTGCACACACACACACACACACACCGAGTGTTAATTTTTAATCCTATTTGCAGGCTGCAGACGGCCAGGAGGAGACAGCAGAGGAAGGGAGGGAGGGGAGAAACAGAGATATATAGTGAGAAAGATGGGAAATGATGAGACAGGCCATGTTGGGACACACACACACACACACACACACACACTCAGCAGAGGTGAGAAGATAGGTGAGAAGTAGAAGTAGACAATGCGACAGAAGAAGAGATGAAAGTGGTGAGACTGAGCAGCACGGAGACAACTGCTGCTGTTACTTCAGGGAGATTTCAGTAAAACCTGTCGGTCATCGGTCTGGTTGGTTTGTGAATGCTGGACGTGATGATGGAAGGTTGATGACGTGATTTTTAACCAGATATAATACTTAGAGTTTTAAACGTCACACTAATGTAGTGTTCAGTCAACAGTGAGGTTTAAGTACTTTTATTATTGACCAAAATGTGCCAAACTATCAAACTATGGAAATAAACAATCTTCTTGCTGATGTCTTGTTTGTACATGTAGGTCATATAGAGGCATTAATATTCAAGTGAGACGGTTTATAACCCGTTAAAAACTCCTTGAAGCATGTTTAAAGGTAATAATGTAGAAGATCATCGCAATGTAATGCTTTTTGCAGTAATACAGAGCTGCAAATAACAATTTACAGCAAAGAATTAACGACTGTTTAGTCTATAAAACTTCACGAAACCGTGAAAAATCTCCATCACAACGTGAAATCTTGAAATGTCCGGGATAAATTGGAAACAATTATTTTGTCTTTGCTTAAACACAGTTACAGATTTAATTCTTATCTACAAACTTTTTAATTTGTAGCTTTCGCTCCACTAATCACGAAGACGGAAAAAAAACAGTAGAGCACAAAGAGGACACGTCAGGGGAATGTGAAAAGTAAAAAGGGTTGATGAGGTTAACGTAATGAAAGGAAGGCAGACTGATCATCTAAACGTGTCCACTCCTCTCCGAAGTACAGTTCGCGACTGAGATGGCCCGACGTGGCCCCAGTCCGTCAAAAGTTTGAGGCAGGATTCCCTTAAAGAACACTGACGCTGACATCTCTGCTGCGAGGGTTGTATTACGGATAAATCTATCTTCAGGAGATATAAAACAGCATGTTTACATCGCAGGCAGGTTTGAGTCCCACGAGGAAAGGGGGACGAGAGGAGGGAAAAGACAGAGCGACGCCTGTCAAGCGGCTCAGCGACGACTGAACGCTGTCTGAATGTGAAGCACAGCTGAGGACGGCGCGTGCGGTGTTAAATAAATACACTCTCCTCAACAGGTTGTAATGTGACAGCATTACTGTCTCTAAATCTCTCCTGGTGAGAAGTCGCCGTGTTGACTGATTTTCAGCGTAAACTGAAACGCCGGTGGAAGACGCGGACCCTAAGCAGAGAGATTTAGATTGTGTCTGGGATAAATCCTCCGCAGACCTGAAGACTGAGCTGAATTTAATGCTGCTCTCCAGCCGCTCTGAGTTATTGATCTCACGACTACGTATGAGACGCTGCGACGGAGATACCGCCGCCGTATTCTAATGAGAGTCATCCTTCATTTTGGTTTCTAAAGCTTCGTTTTCGCCGGGAACACCAATTAGCTTCACATTTATAGCTGCACACACACACACACACACACACCGCTCTGGGTGTCCTGTAGGTGCCTTGCTCAAGGATATTTTAAGAGAAAAGATCAAAGTGAACGAAGAACACTGTCTGTTATGACAAATGTCTAATTCAAGAGCCTGGAGGGTACGCTTAAGTGTCTTCATATCACAGTAATAGCACCGAACCATTAATAATAAACTTGCACTCCCTTTGATGCTCTTCTTTAACCATTTGTATTCGAACCTCAGCCTCCCTATATTTAAAAAAAATTGGTGCACTTCTGGAAAGAAAATACATAAAAGTCAGAACTTTTCTGTTTTTTTTTTCTTGTTTTTATTTCCTCGATCTGATCGAGAGGGGAAAAACCCCAACAAACATGTACTGTGACCAGATGGTATAGTCAAGAAAGTACAGGGTTTTTTTTTTTTTCCTCGATCAAATTGATCGAGAGGGGAAAACCGGAGCGACCCGGAGGAAAAACCCCAACAAACATGTACTGTGACCAGATGGGAAAGTCAAGTACAGGTTTTTTTTTCCCGTTTAAATTAAACGGTGGTGAACCGGAGCAACCCGAGAAAACCAAAAGGTGTGAATGTGATCAGTGTTCCTAAAAACATTCACACCTGAGAGCACTACACGTTAGCGAATAATGTAAATAACACGATATAGCTGACTATACCGACCACAGCAAGACAAGCTTCAAAAACATTCCACCAACCAGAAGAGCGTTTCTTCTTGTGTTCAGCGATGAAAGCTCTGGTGTGAGTCTGCAAACACTGGGCGATGTCGGCGCAATGGCTGCATCCTCTTGCAAAATCGCAGTCTGCACCAGTCCTTTGCTGCCGCATTCTTCTGCAGGTCTTTCTGCACGGCCTTGCACACCTTCTTGATGTCCTTACCGTCTGTGGAGAAGTTTCCGCCACAGTGAGCCCCTCCATGGTCTGGCTAACCAGAGTCTTCATGTGGGCCGCCCACTGCTCCCGGCACGGCTCTGCAGAGTGTTACACTTGTGTAACAGTCTTAAGGTCAGCATGGTGACAAACAAACTGTTGCTGACTGTCTGTCTCGATTGGAGACTCGCAGCCAGAAGCAGAAGGAGCTGCAGGCTCCGTGGTGGTCATCGGTGAGTTCATTATATCGATAAGAGTCGTCTTCCTTCTCTGGGATCCTTGAATCTGGTGAGTTTTCTGTAGCAGTGTTGGTGCACTTATAGAGACAGTCCAGATCAAAGACTCTAGAATGTGTGACATCACATGAGACACACCTCCTATTTACCATTTATGGACATACCAAAGACAAACTACTTCAAAGGTGATTTGATTTGATTTGATTCTAACGTTTCCATGGCAACCTCCCTGCTGGGAAATGAAACCAATATGGAGGTGCTTTAAAAACTGCAGTTCCAAACGTCCACTTGAGGCTGGCACCAGAAGTGAGTCAGTCTCCATAAGTCCCCATGTTAAAATGTCCAACTTCACAGCAGAAATAAACATGTTTACAGCCTGGTACAAAAAACAGTTTTGGTCTCTATAGCTAATTTCCCCGTTCATGACAACTGTACTGAGGGTGAAGTTTTGGAGACACGAAGAGCTGGATGTTGTTTTGTAAGATGAAAATGAAAAATTAAGTCAGTGTTATTAACTAAAAACTTCTGGCCGTTAGACGTTAAGAACATGGTGGTGTGCAAGGTTCTGAAGAAGAAGTATGGCAGCAAGCGACTGCTCAAGTCTGTAATGTACACTGTAAAAAGACTTTTACCATAATAAATATGGTATAACCTAAAATGAGTGCTGTTGATTTCATATTTAAGGACAGTGTTTTATTCCATATTAAAATGTTTGTGTATTTTACAGTGAAAAACTGCCAAACCATTAGCTTAATGTTTCACAATATAGCCTTAGTGCTCAGGATCTGAGAGAACGTTATTTCTGGGTTGTATTTTGAGATCTATGTAGCATATTTCTGATCTGTTTTTAGCATACGTTACTGGAAGTTCAGTGAAGTTTGCTTGATAGTCTATGTGGAGAAAAAAAAAGGAACATCAAATAAAAGCCAGAGATGATCATAACCATGTCAGAACCTGACCTCTCTTTGCACCGGGCAGCTTCCTCTCATGGCTCGATCGCGCCAAAACAAGGTTGTGACATGTTCTGGTTGTCACGCAGGTCGCCTGAGCTTATCAGGGACGTTCTAGACAAATGTTTGTGACCCCACCAGAAGCACCACCTTTCAGATTCACGGACAATACACAGCCTTTTTTTGTTTTTTTTCACGGACTCGACCAGCCATGTCAAGCAGCACAGAGCTGATCGAGCTAGCTGGAAGTCGGACCCATGAAGGAATGAAGAAGGAATTGGTCAGTTTTCAAAATAAAACACCCTGTGAGACATAAATCAACTAAAAATGACCAAACTGAGCAACTACTTGAACTTTTCACCAAATATTGGTTTCCTGACCAAAACAGGACGACCACAAAGAGATTTTTGCAATTATTAACTTGCGTTTAGGCTTTTTCAGTTTCACAGCTAAATGTGAACATCAGTGTTTCTCGCTGGCTTTGCTGTAATTGACAGTGTGTTCAAGTCAGAGAGGACGACGATTATTATTCTATTGTGTTGTTGGCATTTCAGAGCCAACCAGCTGCACACTGGCACTGCAATTACACACACACGAGGACAGACTCATCAGTCACTCCTGATAACATGTGCACACAGTACACACACACACACTAATGGATGGTGACAAACACAACTAACAGCAGAAAACACACACACTCAGAGAGAAAGAAAAAGACAGGTATGCTGCTGGTGCTGCTGTTCTTCACACATCTCTAAAAGTAATTGCTGTGTTTTTGTAATAGCTCTGCGCTCATTGTTCGTCAAATCATGGATGACTGCTTTGCCTGAACATTAAGGCTAAAATAAATTGCTTCATTTAAACAAGGAGACGTTCATTGTCGCTGCTGTTGGGCTTTGTCGGGTAATGGATTGGGGTTGTGTATTAGGTTTAAACATGTCAGGCAGGAGTCAGTAGAGGTCTCTGCACTTAAGATGATCATGTGGCAGAATGTGGTGACTGTTGCCCCGCTCCTACGGTTATTAGTGTCTGCGCACCGAGGCCGATACTGAACAGGATGATTTCAGCTATTTCACTCACAGAGATTCACTCACTTTGAATCTTCTTATCTCGTGGCCCCGCGAGGCTGTAACGCTCATTACACACCACGAAACAGAAACTATAAAGACAGTTTGTCCTGAGGGTGATGCTGTAAAGGAGAGGATGTGCTGTTAACTAAATCAATAAAAAAGGTTTCCCCCTTTTTACGGTGGTTATTTTGGGACATCTAGTTAGTCTAGGCTGAAATCTGCTGCGTTTTGAGCTTCAAATAAATACGGGATTTTCTTCCTTGCCACTGTCACCAAGCGCTTGCTCATGGTGGGACTTGTTGGGTTTCTGTAAATGTTATTATAAAGAGTACACTCTATACATATATATATATAAAAACTTCGAAGCTCAGAAGAAACCCACAGTTTTCTGAAGAGACAATGTCAAGCTCAGAGTGTGGTTGCGTCTAATCTAAAAATCGGGGAACATGGACTTATGGAGACTGACTCACTTCTCGAGTTTTTAGCAGTTTTTAGCACCTCTACATTGGCTTCACTTCACAGCCACGAGTCACAACGCAGTCGACTGTTTTACTGTCATAAAATGGTGCACGAGAAGCTGAGCGGCTTCTTGTAATCTGATTCTGACTTGCCAACTTGAACTGTGAACATACAAAATACTGGTTTGCCTGTCTGCCTCTGGTCTCACTGTCAGCAGCACTATCTGGAGAGCAGAGTGATGTTTAAAATCAATCATTACAAATGTCATGACATTTGTAATGATTAACAGTCAGCCGGCCAACCTTG
The DNA here is from genome assembly GCA_036365135.1 of Miichthys miiuy. Classification (NCBI taxonomy): domain Eukaryota; kingdom Metazoa; phylum Chordata; class Actinopteri; family Sciaenidae; genus Miichthys; species Miichthys miiuy. The sequence continues at coordinate 3,967,059 of CM071625.1, read as the reverse complement.
TACGTGTAAGAGGAAGGGATTTGTTTACCAAACCAAAGAGAGGCTATGTGCTTAAATATGTTGACATGAGGAACTAAAAGAGAAAAGCTTCAGAGAGAAGCCACGTCTTTGTTCCCCTTCAAAGCAAATGACGTGTTCTGGAGTCTGGTTTATCGATGAGGATCGAAAAGAGCAGCGAGTTTACTACATGAACACACACAAACACAGAGAGCACGTATTTAAAAAGCAGCACAAACCCAAACGCACGCACTCGGCAGCGGTGAGGACAACGAATATCAGCAGTGAGGGCGACCTTGTATGTGAATGAGGCTGCCAATACGCTCACGTGTCAGGTCGTTAATGTTTAGGTCCATCGGGTCGATGAGGAAGGGGACGGTGTCTTCCAGGTCACCTGCCTCGTGAACTCAATCAACCTCTGTCAATACGTTCGGAAACAGATGGAGAGCTGCGTGTTGCAAGGCCACTTCTATCATGTGTTAATTGTTCCGACTTACTGTGTCATTGGATCATTGAAAGGATCAATCACGCAATTTCATGATGTAATTTTGAGTGAATCAAATTTTTAGGCACTCATCTTCCTGTCGTCGTAAAATCAAACATTTTTTTGATACCGCCAGATTATCAGAAGGTAGTCGCGCTCTTCAGCACCAAACTGGAAGCAGGAATACGGGAAGTTAGTTTGGTAGCGGCCCAAAAGATATTTTATTTTCCCAAACAAGGCTGGTAGCTAGTTCTTGAGTTGTTGAGGCAACAAAATTCAAAATATAACGTTTGTACAGAAACGCAGTTTCTTTATGGATTATATTGATGCCAAGTTAAGACTGTCGACATATGACGTCCTTTATAGTGATGTGTTTTTACGGACACGTAATGAATTGTTCCGAGTTTGGTGTCGTATTTCCCGCGGACAGTGCATGGAGCTTTAGTTTAATTCAAACTGCTCATGTTTATTGGGCAACTGTTAAAAGTGCGATTAGTTATTGGTTTGATTAATGGTTTAATAATGTGTGTATTGATTCCTGATCAGGCTAACTATATGATAATCGTATTCTGTTTCCAGTGTGCAGTAAATGGTCGCCCCCTTTTGTGTCCACATTTATGGCGCAAAGATAGATGATGACTGTTAATGTAACGTTAATATAAAAAGGACATTAGAACATGTGTAATACATGTAGTTAAAAGGCTTTGAACTGAACAATGAATTAATTATTCAAAGTATGACATTCAGCGTCGCTGAGATTTTTAAATTCAGGATGAAAATTATCGTCATTAGCAGGAATATCAATTGATATAATCCTAAAAATAACAACTGAACCTCCAGCAGAAATTGGCCCTTAAAATAACTATTTTCTATCACAAGCAGCGAACTAATTTTATTCTTTGGAAATCTGCATGTAAAAAGGAGAAAGCAGACGTGAAGGAGGGACACAGGCAGGTTTTCTGTCCAAAGTGTTGTTGAGCATTGAAAGCCCACCTGCTCATTGTCCATCACTCTGTATAAACAGGCTGTACATGCCAGGAACATAAAACATAATGTACAGCACATGTCCGCAGGGAACCTCCGTTTTACAGCCTTTGGCTTCATTTTCTCGTTATTCTAATGGAAAGGAGAAGAAGTTTTAAATAATGAAACGTTTTAATGTCAATGTTCCTGAAGCTCTGCAGATTGGCTGTAATCACAGAGGATACAGTGACCTCTCTCCATCTCCATCTTTTTTTTTTTTTTTTTCTCCGTGACCTCTCTGCCTCTCTCATTTATTTTGAACAGCTGGCCTTTTTCTATTCTTCCATTACATCAACTCTACTCTAATGGGATCAATGCTTTGAATATCACAGGCCTCCTTTTGTATCTGGTTATATAATCAAGGTGGGAAAAGACAGTTAAATTTACTCTGAAATTCACGAGCAAATCCCAAAGCTTTGTCTCTCTCTCGCTCTCCAGCTCTTTTAAATATTGTTACAGAAGCTTGAACAAGTGAAACCTCAACAAACTGACTGATAGCTTACTAATGTGCTAACAAGGAATCACATCACATATGAAGATTTGTCCCTTAAGAACTTGTTAAAACCACGTGACAACGTGAAAGGTCTCGCTCGGAGCATCTCTCAGTTTATCATGAGTTTCAGCTCATTGTTTAGCTGCCTGGCCACGACTTTCAGCTTTCGGTTCACCCTCACAGCTTCCGTACCGTCGTTTTCAGCCCCAGCAGGCAGCTAAAAAAAAAAAAGCTCTGTATGCTATCTGCTCAGCAGCAAACAGCCGACAGACACAGTTAGCGACTAGCTAGTGAACGTAGTGGAGCATTTAGCAGCTAAAGCGACAGATTTCTGTTGGTGGAGACCAAAACAGAGCCAAAAGACAGTATATATATATATAGGGCTTTTTATTCACCAGGAGCAAATATCCACAACTCTGACATCTAGTGTGTCTGTTGGATGTGTATATAGGCAAACATTTTGCTATATGTCAATATCAAGTGGCTAAAAACAGCTACTGCGAGTTTACAGTAATTGAAATAAAAAGAAATGTATCTTTCTGTGACTTTTTAAAACTCGTGATTTGGCCTCCTGCAATAAAAATAAAGAACCAAAGAGTCAACAAGGTGAACTTTTATTTTCTCTGTCATCAGAAAGATCAAAACAATCTCCTGATGTGATTATCTGATCCCGTAATTGTCCCACAACATGAAATCTTTGTGGTGACCAGCACGGTGCAGTGTCTGATGGGAAGAATTTATGGCTTACTGATTGATTAGGTCATTTCACACCGATGGGTAACTTCTAGTGTTACTGTAATTACTGAAGCAGCTACAGCTCCCCTCATCCTGCTTTCTGTCAGTCTGGCAGTGAAAGCATTTGGTGATCAAACAATCAAATCATCTAGGTGATGTGTGACTAACAATTAGTTTCATTATGAATCAATCTGTTGATTACTTTCCTGATTAATTTATTAATAGTGTCCTTGAGTGTCTTATTTCGTCAGACTAAACCTGTAGAAAAGTACTGCATATGTACTACGTGGCCGCTGAGTCACTCAAAAGGTCACTGCGATTTTGCGCGCCTCTGACGAGAGAGGGCGGTTCCAGACTGTCGAGACAGAAAGATTAAGAGACCTCTCTCCAATTTCTTGATATGCTGGATGGAGATTGGATTCTGTTGGCTAGATCAGAAAGGAGAGCCATGAAAACACCCTTTGTGGACTTTCTTTGGATATAACTAGACCGTTGAGTGATTGTATGTCAAGCAAAAGTGCAGAAATGTAATATTTTTAAAAGATAATGAGGGCTAATGTTTATTTATTAGTGGTGTCACGATGCCAATCTGTTGGAAATCTGTCAAAGTGAGAGCTGTTAATTTCGAACTAGAGTTGTCAAAAGTATCAATACTTAGATTTTGAAGCCTCTGTTATTTACACATTCAATAGTATCTAAAATATTGATATTATTAAACAGATCTACAATCAGATTGGCGGTATCCGCAATCGACTATTGAACAATCGCCATCTCGCTTCACTCTACCGTCTACTGACAATCACACAGAGAAACAGACTTTAAAGACGTAGACAGAAAGTTCAGACGAGGTAAAGTGACACTGAACACCCCAGGTGGGTGCCGATATCATGTGGTACCTCGCCTATGTCATGAACAATAATAATTTAAAATTAAGATTTTTTCTTTTTTAAAGTGCATCAAAAGACGTATAGAGTACTGTTTTTTTAATACTAGTATTGTTTTGAAGTTTAAAATTCTGGTACGTGACAACCGATCATGAAATCAAAAGAAAGTTCAGGATTTTTCCCAGTATTTTATTTTGTCTTCATCACTGCCGGACTTGTCAGAGTCTGCAGTTTCAGCTGACTGATGACCCTCGCTGTAACAGTCACCAATAAATGTTTAAGAACCCCCATAATTTTTCATCAACCTCAAAGTACAATTTTTAATTCGTCAAAATCCCAAAGAAATTTGGAGTACTATCAGGATGAGTTCAAATCTAAGATAAATATGATGAATAAGTAATGTTATAGTTGTTATGTATTATTTGAGTCATCATTCTTTCCATGTCTATCTTTCCTTCCTCTCTCGGAAACACCTTCCTGCAAAGCCAAGATGACTAAGCCGCAGAGGTCTAAGGCTGAACATCAGATGTCTAGACAGCATTCTCCAGACAATTTGACATTACACCCCTTCATGATGTTATTACAGGTGTGTGTGTGTGTGTGAGTGTGTGTGAGGGGGGATGGTGAGAGAAAGTGACGAACAGAGTGAGAAAGTACAAATCTCTGTGTGTGTGTTATAAAACTGTGACAGCGATGAATCTGCTAGAAGTTTCTTCGATGACAGTTTTCAGGTTGTTGTGTCTGTTTGGGATGTAAAATGTTACGTGTCCGGCACAGACAGACATTTACGTGTTGAGGTAATTCTTAAAAATAGAAATGCTGTGTACCTGTACAGCTCAGCAGAACTAATCTGACAGTTTACATAAACAGGAAATGCCAAATGAAATCAAAATTTTATTAACATCTTGCAGGTTTAAAAAAAAAATTGCAAAATCAGAAATAACTGACTGCTGTTTCTCATCCATCTGTAATTTCTCAACAAGCCAGATGCCATAATTGATGCCTGACCGTTTTAATTTGACTATGACAGGTTAGAAATGTTCGATCATTCTATCATTCGATTACAAGCAACAAGCTGAGGTGAAGGCGATGCGGAAGTGCCAACAACTGCAGTTCCTCAAACGGCAACCTGAGGCTGGTCAATCTCCATAAACACCTACAAATCATTGTCTATTTTAGAAGAGGCAGCACTGCCAAGAGGGCAACAACCAGAGCCACCAAATTCTCAGCTTCACAACAACTCCTCAGAAACCTTTGGGTGATGTCACGGATTTCAACGTCCATATTTATAGACTCTATGATCTATAAATATGGACTATGATCTATAAATATGGATCTGTCAGAGCATGTCTGAACTGCCAAGTAAATTAAAACTCAGAAAAACCTTCTTTGTAGCCTTATGTAGTCGGAACCATGTTTCAGTGAAATTCTGTCACTTCACGTGAGCCTGACCTTGAAGGAAATTTGTACTTAATGACTTAAATCTTGGGAAACTATAGAACCATAAGGACGTTTCGCCTCTCATCCCGGAGGCGGCTTCTTCAGACCTTGCTGTCTCCGTCACCTCTTTTAAAAGGTGTGCTTCTTGTTCTCGCCTCTCAAAGACGGCAGACCTGGATGACTGAGAACCTTCAAACAACAACAACAATAATCTGGTATGCTGCAATATAGTTTACATGAAAAGGAGCATATTCAGGTCTTTAACATATCCCTGATCTAAACCTCATTTTCTCTGACTATTGTAAAGCTTTAAAGAAGTCAGGCCAGATTTAAACAGTTTTTATAGGATATGGTACAGTATGGAATAAATATGTTTAGGACTGCAACAAAAGATCGTTTTCTTTACAGATGACGTTTCTTTATTTCTTTATAAATGACGTTTCGGGAACAAAGACCACACCTCGAATTCATCCCATTTTTTTTTTACACCTAAAAGAACTTTAGCACACCTTATCCTACAGTACATCATCTTGGTTCATCTTCATCAACAACATGCTATAAACGGGCGAGGTCTCGATTAATCATTTCTTCTATAACATCAGATAACAGTCCTGTCAAAATGCCCTGAAGCCCAACAGTGTCCCCACATGTCTTCACCTCCTGCATGGAGCCCATGTTGACATCAGTATATGCAATAAAAATAAAAAGTGCGATTTCCTTGATGGTTCCATCACCAATAGAAAGGAGTCATGCTTGATTACAGAAGTCCATTAACTCCACCGCGGTATCCACAAAACCATAAAAAGAAAAAACATCCATAAAACCTTCCATAAAGAACATCATTGTTCCTAATCAATATTAGCCCAAAATTCAACACATTGTTGCGGGATTGTGGGGAAACATTAGCTCATTAATTGTCTGCACAGGAAGCTCTGGGACCCCTGAGGTCATCCCATAGTGCTGCCCTTTCTACAATAATGCCTGCAGCTGGCTGTAGGACGCTGCGGTTTGATTTGCGTTTTTATCGACAGGCAGCTGACACAAAGAACAGCAGAATTTCAGGGTTAGCGCCTCATGCATTTCAAATGAGCATTTTGGTTTCAGGACCAGAAAGAGAGAACAAAAGAAGAAAAGAGCAGACAGCGTTAAGTGTTATTCTTCTAATAATTGCTCATTTTGCAAAACAAAATGGTCTCTTCCTTTTTTTTTGTGGGAGCTTGAGCTCAGCTTGTTCTTCAGGTTTGTGCGTTACAGTAAAAAAGGCATCAACACCACTAAATTCTGCTCACTGGAGACCAGGAAGGCGCCCTGACGTCCCTCATGCTTCCTGATAAAAGGTTTAATTAGCTAATGTTTCCAGGCAACTGCCACATAGACGACTCCGGTTTGAATCAGTGTGAGGCGATGGGACGGAGATGAAGGGTGGAGGACATCATGTTTCAGCTCCATTTTGAAGCGTTGGTGTGATGGTGACTTCTGCGGCCTTTCAGTATCCAGTGTTGTTGTCATAGAGTTGTCGCCGTCGTGTGGTGAAAGGCTGGTTTATTGCAACCATTTAACAAGACGAAAAGGTGCTACTCGTCCCACACTTGACTAACCATGACTGCATGTTATTGCACTTTTCACTGATTTAACATGCAGTAAATACTGCGAAGTGTTGCTATGCGGTTATTCCACAGATCAGATGAGGACCGACTGAAGAAAAGAACGTCAACTCGAGTATCCTGAAGTCAGTGAAGTCAATAGTAAATAAGTCAAGACGGTAAGTGTTAGATCAGCTTTCAAAGGAATCGTGTTACGGAATGATCACATCGTGTCTTTAAAGAAATTAACTGCAACTAACAAACTGACAAATAAAAGTGGATAGGTAGTTTTCCCACATCTTTACATGTTGATTCAAACAGACAAAGATATTCAGCCATTGAACTGAAACAGAAAAATTTTAAATCTTTACAACGGAGGACGGGAACAGGCAGATTTCGACTCAGATGATTGACTTATTATCGAAAGCAGAGTTGCGGACTGACTCCTCGTGGATAGACGACTCGACCCTCAACAAATATAAGAAGAATTCCAACCAAACTGATGATTCAGTGTTGTGTCTCAACTGCATTGACTCCGCCAGTTAGTGTACTGTGAGTATTAAAAAGGTCGAGAAGCTGAGTGTGGTACGTTGGACGCTTCGTCTTCGTAGCTGAAGAGGAAGGACCGCCTGCATTTGGAAAACGGCAACCGAGGAAGCTGCTGGAGCCAAGCGTTGAGGCGAATCCTGGACGTACAAATATAAGCTGTACGTGTTTTTATATTCATACTGACAGTCAAACATCGGCGCTAATACTCTGCATAGCTCAGAGAAGAAGAAGCTGTTGCACAATGTTGCACAGCCGCTGTACTTGAATTGAGACGACACACAAAGTACACAGTGTACTAACAGTCGTATCTGAGCTGAGACTCCTCACAGGTGTGTTCAAGTCCACCTGACGACATCTTCTATGACTGGCGCGTTTCTTATGCCTCATGAGCGCTGCACGCCCGTGATCAACAACATGCATGACTGAGTCTGTGTCTGCTGCTGCTGTTTGTGTTTGTGTCGTCCGGCTCGTTAGCACACACTTCGCAGAGGATCGTGTTGATGATTCACGCTGTTGATGATGTTGTTGACTGTTGATGATGTCACTTACTCCTGATTAATGCCACTCGACCACCAGCTGTGTGTGTGTGTGTGTGTGTATGTGTGTCTGATGGCATAATAAAGCACGTATGACAGAGCGGAGCAGTGTATAAGTGTGTGTGTGTTTTCAGTGATCGGTGACGTAACTCACTGATTAATAGCTACGCTTCCTGCACCATCAAAACAACTGCATTACCGCTGTGTGTGTGTGTGTGTGTGTGTGTGAGAGAGAGAGTGAACACTCGTGTGGCCTCTAAGTACAGAATACATCACTGTTAGTCAGGCTTACAATGAAATAGATGCATCTACCAGTGTGTGTGTGTGTGTGTGTGTGTGTGTGTGTGATGTAGCTCATGTTGGACACACAGTTGTCATCATGCATCAATACATGTTCAGTCTTGTGTGTGCAGATGCATGTTTACACTTGCATGTGTGAACGCATATATGAATACAAAGTATCTGTGTGTGTGTGTGTGTGTGTGTGTGTGTGTGTGTGTGTCGTGGTGCAGGTTGAATTGCAATCATTTGCCTTTAGAGGGTCATTGTGTCTGTCATTATAGAGAGGAGAGGAGAGGAGAGGAGAGGAGAGGAGAAAAGGAGGGAAGGAAACAAAGTGAGGGAAAAGGAAGAGGGGAGAGGAGGGAAAGAGAGGAACAAAAAATGAGGAAACAAGAGGAGATGAAGAAGAGAGAGGAGAGAAAAGAACCGGAGGAAACAAGGAGGGAAGATGAGGAGACAAGGTGAGGAAAACTGAATAGAGGAGACATGAGGAACAGAGGAAAGGAGGAGACAAAAAGGAAGGGAGGACGGGGGGAAAAAGGAGCACAATGGAGGAAGGAAGAGAGGAGAAAAGGAGGGAGGAAACAAGGAGGAAGAGGAGAGGTCACCAGGTAAGGGAAAAGGAAGAGGGAGAGGGGAGAGCAAAGGACCGGAGGAAATAAGGAGGGAAGATGAGAGGAGAGGGAAAAATAAAGAGGAGACATGGGCGATGGGGTAGGAAAGGAAAGGACAAGGACAGGATGCAAGAAGAGGAAAGGAGGAGAGGAAACAGGGATGGGTGTAGTGAAAAAGGTGAGAAACAGGGAACAGGATGAGGAAGAGAAGAAAAGGAGTGAAGGAGAGAAATTAGTTATTGTTCTGAGAGAAGAAGAGTAGAGAAGGAGGAAAGAAGAGGAGGTTGCGTGAGCAGTACGAGACACTCGACGTCGAGTGGAGCAAAGAGAAGAGAACAAGGAGGCGGCGAGGGGGGAGGATGAGAGGAGCAGAAAAACAGGAGGAGGAAATGAAAAATAAATGTGAAATAAGAGAGGACGGGAAGAGGTGAAGACGGAGAGATGCAGGAGAAGAGAGATTATGGGTGAGTGATGAGGAAGAAAGGAGGAAAGATGGAGGAAGAAATGAAGAGGAGGAAGGATGAAGTCTCACTCTGCTGCACAAAACAATCACAAGCGAAGCAGCGCTCTCTCCATGCGTCTGTCTATCCGGAAAATAAAGAGGAAGATGAGTGAAGGACGGAGAGAGAGAGAGAGAGAGAGAGAGCGAACTTTTTCTGTCAGGCCAAAAACATTGTTCACACGTCAAGAAACATGAACATGCAACGACTTCAACGAGTCGAACCAAACTAAGTGATCTAAACCTTTTGTGCCTCTTTAAATTGTCTTTTTTGACTGAACCTCTCCTTCTTTCACAGATAATCTCTCTGAGCTTTAGACGAACATGTCAGAGGTGTGAATCTTTACTCAGTTTTCTATATTGCTGCTTCGCCCATGTCAAAAAATGCTTTAAAAAAAAGGTTCAGCGTGAAAGATTTAGTGACGTCTACTGCTGAGATCGCAGAGAGAATCTATGGTGGCGCCACGATCCTCCATTTGTCGATCCGCTTGTAAAAGTTAAACGCTGGACCTCGGAACAAGCCGCATTTCTTCAGTCTCAGTATTCATGCGACACAGCTCGGGACACAAACACGACTCTCCTCAGGGTTCGATTAGTTCAGGGTGAAAAGCACGAACACTATGGAGGCCTGCAGGTAAATTTCATCCACCTCCAACAACCAAACGTGATTTTAGACAAACGACCGCGTCCTTTCCTCTGAAGCGTCACGTGAAGCGTCATCCGTTCATGATAGAGACACACGGTTATCAGTGTCTCCTGGCCTTTATATCCTTTATTCATTATTTATAGCTGCATTTATTGATATTCTGACTGTGAATTCAATATTGAATCATCCAGAACGTGATCAGGATGTCTTCTGAGCTTCCTAATAAAAGACAAATCTTGTTTGTCAAATCTAAAAGTTAAGAATGAGACTTCAATCTGTACATCCACTGCAGTGATGCTGTGATAAATCAGCCCGGTCAGCTGCAGCATCAATCAATAACCGATATCCAATAATGGGGTTGCTTTGTCTCGTTCATGGCTCGAGATCCTCCCGACCTCGAGCAGGATTTACAGCTTTGGGACCACAGAATGCGTCTTTGTCCAGATACAATGAATTCAAAAAATGCAAGTACACTCTCTCCTCACTGCATCTCCCAGAATATAAAAGGAGCATTCATCCATAACTTTACAACTTGACTCAACATTAGTCAGCTATAATTCTGGCCTGATTAATGTTCTGTCACTGCATCGACGCAGAATCAAGAAACTGTCGTGGGCATATTCACAATAAACAACCAGAAAACGTGGCATCAGCTTCTTCACCCAACGACATAAACGACACCCAAACTGGACCACGACAGCGACAGTTAATCTTGATGCTCTCCTTTAGATGTCACTATCATCGCTGCCCGACACTTCTTGTCTTCTTCGCCATCAGACTGTTTCTTTAAAGCCGTTATGATCTGTTTAACACGTTTAATACATGACCCAGATTTTCTGTCTCCACTGGCAACCAAAAGTTGTTGCGTTTCCCACTGCAGAGAGACGCTGACCACAAACAGTTTACAGCAAACGAGATCAGCTCGCATGAATTGCAGCACAGAGAACTTAAAGATGAAAAAGAACTGATTTTCTTTTGTGTCTGGCTGCAGAAGAGTCTCCATAAGTCCCCATGTTCAAATGTCCAACTTCACAGCAGAAATAAACACGTTTACAGCCTGGTAAAAACAGTTATGCAGGATTAAGAGCGTGGACGCTTTGATTGACGGTAAGCGCCGTTACAGGTGGCTTGTTTGAGGACCAACAACAGGTTGCTGGCCATTTGCTCAAAAGAAAAACAACTTAGCTTCACTGATTAGCAACCTACTGTGGTCACACAACCATCATACAAACAGTCAGACTTTCTCCGAACCACAACCAAAACAAACCCTCAACCAAGTGGCTCCTCGTTTAACCACAACCTCTTCTTTTCTAACCTCGACTCGGCTTTTATTTTACTTATCTGAGGGCACCTTGTGGAGTTTATAAGCACTAGTCAAGCTCTGGAGCAATGCTGGCATGACGGAGCAGTTTGAAGCGGTAACACGCAACGCGACGTAGACGAACAACAGAAGAAAAAGTAACAACGCCCGACTCTGGCTTTGCAAATGTTCAACATCGACACAGGAAGTGTTTTTGTGAGAAAACCTTCAGAATAAAACTCCCCAGGACACCTTTAACCATTCGTCAGGCGGCGATGAAACGTTTCTCTAAACAGTCATACGGGTGTCCTCATGACAGACGCTCACACTGAGCTCCAGGTGCTCTTATTTTACATCTTCACAGTGAGGCTGCAGCCATCTGCTGAGAACGTCCAACGGTGCACCGATGCAAAGATGAAGTGCTGACATTTCCCATCGTGAGGCACAAACTGGACAGACTGGAGACCAGTCTGAACCGTTCAAATCCGTTATTCTGCAGTAGAGACGTGACGTGATCCATTTTTCTCTCCTGTCTGACGTCCTGGCTGTGAAACTCCTCTGTGCACTCCACAGCTAAGCCCTTCTTTAAACAAACATTCACGTTAAAGCCTCTCAAAGAGCTTTATTCTCTTAAACTGTTACAGTTTTACTCGGTTTCATCACATTTATCTCTTTTTTTTCCATCCTCTAGTCTTTCCTGCCTCTTGTAGGCCGTTATGTCAGATTGTGTTTCAAGATGCCGCATAAATAAACCTCTCGTGTGCAACAAAACATGCCTACGTTATAAGTCAGATCACTTTGGCACTGGCTGCATGTTTCAGGCATCCATCACTGCAGCCGCTGAGGTAACATTTGGATGGAGCACAAAAGAAGATGAGAAACGTGGACGGGGATCAGTGAAGTGTGATCCGTTGCAATCGACACCATGAGGACGAACGTGGAAGCTGAAAAACAAGACAAACACTCGAGATCTGTGATGTACGACGGTGTTTTTAAATGAAAACTAGTTACAGATATTCAAATCTGAACTCCCAAAATGTTTGGAAAGTGGTTTCAAACGTCAAGCTGCATCTGTGCCAAATATTTCATTTTCGTGAGACATCCCGAGTCTCTTGAATTACCCAGCACTTTTCCACGCGAGGAGAGAAGAAACAAGAAAACGTGTCATTTCCTCTGAAGCGTCACGTGAATGAAAACAGTCACATCAGAGAAGCTGCCGTTAAGAATAACTACATGAAAATAGCCAAACGTCTCGCTGGTGGTCTGGTTTGTTTACATAGATCATATCAAGGCATCAGTCTGATGAAGCTGATGTTTCATAACCAGTTAAAAACTTCAATCAGTCAATCAACAGCATCACAGGAAGCGACCAAACAGTAAATCCTTAATTCGTTGTCGTTGTAGATGCTGACTGCAACCTCGTCACCTCACCCAGTGTTTAGTTTGTCTGTCTGGGCTACCGTACAAACACGGGGGACTCTGTGGAAGAGGACCTGCTGCATCTGTAGATCGTCAAACAGCTGAAATCCTCCAGGCACGGTTGGGGCGCGTCCCAGAAGCATCAATCTTCCACAGAGCAGCCCGAGCTGGTCAGACGTGCAAACGGCGTAGAGAATCCGGTTGATTTTCAAAATAAAACACCACGTGCAGATCGCTAAAAACAGCCAAAAGTGAAATTATGTAACTGTGTAGTCTACTTACTCATGGTGGAAGCACATAAAACTAAGAAAAACGATCAAATCTGAGCAGGTTATTGAAATGTGGGGTCTGAAGGCCAAAAACTGCGTCGCCGCACGACATCAGGCGACAAAAACATCACGATTCTTATCGTCAGCTGATCATACGCTCATGAAAACACAGTTATGCATGTCATATTACATTTCTGCCATATTCTGTAAACACAGCTTCTTAAATCTGACACACTGGACCTTTAAAACTGTCGCTGATGACGATGATTAACTCTTCTTTAACCGTACACAGACCCGAGCCACACTGGCTTCTCCACAATGACTTGATGATAATGACTAATTGTCACGTGATAATTAGAAGCATCAGAATTAAAACTGCTGACGAGCTGATGTTTTATCGTGATCTAAAATCTCCAGATACAATGCTGGATGTTCACGTTGTAGATATGCCATCCATGCTGAAGCTCTTCATGCATGCATGTGTGTGTAAGAGTGTGTGTGTGTGTGTGTGCTGCAGCAGAAACTTCATGTTTTGGCTGACATTTAAAAAAAGGGGAGGCTGCACAGTTCAGCTGGACAGAGAGGGGGGGAAACACTTTGGAGGGTTTAATATGCAGGAAAACCCTTTTGGCCCGCGGGTACACAACACACACACACACACGTATATATAACTACAGCACACACACATCCTGCAGCTCCATCCATCTCTTTCTTTCTACACACACACACACACATATGCGCGCAAAAAGAAGCAACACAACCTGCATCTCATGCGCACGCAGGACGCACGAACGCGCAAAGAGCAGAGCCTACAGAGACCCACACAAACTCTGCAGCCCGCCCTCACACACACACACACACACAGAAGCTCACACGCACTTTCTCCGCACCCCCTCTCTTTCCAGCATTAGTCAATAGAGTCAGGATACATAAACCACCCACCAGTCACCCAAAGCAATGCCCCACCACCACCACCACCACCAAGCCGACCAAAACGCTGCAACAAGCGCGTACACAAACCTGCAGCAACTCATCTGCAACACAGAAAAACCCTAAAATCAATCAATCAATCAAACGCAGCTTATCAAGCATGTATTTAAATAAATAAATAAATAAATAAAGAAGTGTTAGGACATGTGGGAGTGATGGAGGGAACATTTCTTATCACAAACGAGCAGATTCAGTCTAAATCTCAGCAGGAATGAAGCCAAACACTTCAAGAAACCAGCGCAGACACACACAGCTCCTCTGCAAACGTTGCCTGGACGTTCAAACTCATATTCCACATCATGGCGACGTTTATTTTTTATGTTTTTTATTCCTTTATTTGTCCAAAAAATAAAAAAAAAACGGAAATAAAAGCGAGGTTAGCATGATAACAGGAAGCACACAATGCAACGCGCACAGCTGCGGCTAATTAATCAATTAGGGACGCTTACAGGTGTTAATTCGCGCCGTTTTTAATCCGGATTTGAAGCGGATTAAAACATTTTCTTTAAAGAAGCAGAAAGCAGTCGGTGTGTGTTTTTTGGGTTTCTTACCTTTTTTTGTCTTCTTTTTCTCCGTGTGTGTGTGTGTGTGTGTCACACACAAAAACCCCGTTCACCTCCTCCAAATTAACGATTAGTCCCCTCTCCCCGGGGTCTCGCGCACCACCTCACGTGGCCGTTTATCACACTCTCTCCTCTCTGCGTGGAAGATATGTGTGTGTGTCTCTCTCCTTGTTTTCTCGGGATTTTTTTCCTCCACCTCTTCTTCCTCCACCTCCCTCCTCCTTCTTCTTCTTCTTCTTCTTCTTCACTGTGGGATCAGCTCGTCCTCCTCGCCCCACCTGGACGGAGACGGAGCGGCTGGAGACGCTGTTGCTGCTGCTGCTGCTGGTGGTGGTGTTGGTGGTGTTGGGTGTCTCTCCTCCGCCTGAGCCATCCTGATGTGAGCGGTTTACTGCTGCTGCGGAAAGAGCAGAGCAGAGGAGGGATGCGAGCTCTCTCTCTCCTCTCTCTTTGTGTTTCTCCTTCTGACTCAGTCTCGAAGCTACAGGTGATTAAAAATATATTTTTAAATCCTAAAGAAGCTGCTGGTGCAGTGATGCTCCCTGCAGTGTGTTCTGGGTCTTGGCATCAGTTTGCTGGTTTGAATCCAGCAGGAGGTCTCTCTCTCTCTCTCTCTCTCTCTTCACACTTTATCAGTTTGTTACTTTGCACATTAAAGCAGCGTCATGTAGAAATCAGTATTATTTTTGTGATGTGTGGTAAATATGGACAGCTGTACTCGAGTATTTGTTCTGATTACATTACTTATGATCAAAAACAGCTCGGCGTCTGTCTTTCAGCCTTTATTTCACCAACCACTAAAAGTCAGTCCCAGATTCACTCTTGTCTGATGGCTTGTAGTTCACTCTCCTTTTCTCGTCTTAGCTCCATCCGTCAACGTCCCTTTGGTCATTTCTCCTCTGCCACATGCCCAGCTCCTGTTCTGGCACAACACCAGTCCGTCAGCATTTCCCCGCACTCGGATATGAAAACCTACCCAGTAGTCCAAAACTGTGGCTTTAACATTCTGCCCAGTACTCAGAGCTCACAGGCTAACAAACTGAGCTAACATTAGCTAACAGCAGCTACAGCTGGCAGCAGTTTACTTCACGGTCCATCAGGAGACTCTGTAAATCACAGAGAGTTGAGGCGGAGCAGCCGGAACAGTAACAAACACTAACACTCCTCATCCGGGTGCTCTGAGCTCATAGACCGGGCAGCCCGGCTAACAAACTGAGCTAACAGCAGCTACAGTTGGCAGCAGTTACTATCCATGAGGAAACTCTGCACACTGATGATTCTCTCCATCAACATTCTGGTGGTATCTATATTAAGCTGCTGTGTCGCATTGACTGACCAGTGTTTAGAGACTTTTATCCATGCCCCTCTTGCTAATTAGACCTGTCAATCATTGCCAAAGGTGGGTCCCAGGTGCACAGGCCAGCTGGAAATTGGAAGGTGCAGCCTGAATGCTGAGGAGGCTTTGAAACAAAGGTAAGACCTGCGCTGAAAGTAAATGATGACCTCGGGTAAGGTTGGAGAGCAGCAGTGTCCTGGACTTTAAAGAAGGTGGACGGCAGTTTTTTTTAGTTTCAACTCAGCAATCAGGTAAACTTTGATTCTTCTTAAACAGGTACATCATCCTTTGTCGTTCTTTGTGTTTGTCATATTGATCTGATACCTGGTTGAATCTCGTGCCTGTTCACAGCAGGGCTGACAAGTCTGAAGACTCATCTTGACCTTTTGAATATAAAGAACAACAAACAACAACAACGTTTTCGGTGACTCAAACTAAACAAATGCGGAGCTTCTCACGTTTGAAGTTTAACAAATGTGTTTAAAGGTCCAGCGTGAAGGATTTGGTAGCGCTTAGCGGTGAAGCTGCACATCGCAACTAACTGAATACCCCTTGCTTCACCTTCCAAGTTGTGAAGTCCTGATTGAAGAATGTTTTTAAATATATATATACTGCCCTGCTAATAACAGGTAATGTGGAGGTGAAGAACTTTGCTTCATTTCATGGCATCCAAAAGAAAAAAAAAGAGTCTATTTCAGTTCAGTTTCATTTATATAACGCCAAATCATAAGAAGTTATCTCATGACACTTGACATGACACAGACTGTACTCTTTATGATATTATTTAGAGACCCAACAATTCCCACCATGAGCAAACACTAGGCGACAGTGGAGTCAGAAACCAGCTCATGATATTCTCGTGTCGTAATAGAGTACTGTGAGCTCTTTGATCCAAATATCTCAACGACTATTAGTATCAGTGCAGGAGATAATGCTTTCAAAAGAGTTATGACATCATAATCACTCAACACTGTATAGCTGTAATGGGACATTCAACTATTCCAAATACGATCTGAGCGACCTGAACACGCTGCATGTACTAATCTTGTCTGGTGCTAAATGTTCCAAAGGGAATGAATGAATGTGTGTGTGTGCATGAGAACACGTATAATCCATCATAACGCAGACACCTGGTGCCTCTGCCATTACTCCCGCTGTGGTCTGGACAGTGTGTGTGTGTGTGTTTGTTCTGCACAGTGTGTGTGGGAGTCGGTATCCATGGGACACCTGATTCAATTACTGGATCATCATGAAGAGATGAATGGAAAGGCAGAGAGAGGGGAGGATATCGTGAGAGGATGGTGGGAAGGAAAGGAGGAGAGTAAACGAGGAGGGAGCAAGGAGAGATGAAAGGATGAGTGTAAGGAGAGGAGAGGAGGAGAAAAGGTAGCTCAGGATAAGGAGAGGAAGAGAGATATGAGGAGGGACTGCGACATTTTCCAGAACAGCCACATGTTGAAGTGTTGTGACGAGTGTGTGTGTGTGTGTGTGTTTGTGTGTGTGTAGAATTTGGCTCGAATGGATTAGTCTGAGCTTAAACAGTGTCCACACACACACACACACACACTCACACTCACACACACTGAACCTGCAGTATGAGTTATGCTACCATATAAGCAGAAGCCAAGAAGACAACCTGCATTTTAATAAGGAATGAGGTAAGAAGTGTGTGTGTGTGTGTGTGTGTGTGTGTGTGTGTGTGTGTGTGTGTGTGTAGCTGTATTTGACCTTTATTTTCCTCAAACTAAAAATAATTTCATTTCTACTGAGGTTCGCTGCTCAGAATTCATTATTTACTCTTACTGTCATCTCCAGACTTGTTTTAAAGCAGAGAGGAGGCAGGGAGTAGAGCCAGTGTCGTGCCAGAACAGGAGCTGGGTAAGCGGGCAATGTAACCGGGCTCAGCAGCCTCTATGGACATAATGCCAGAGGTGAAAAGACGGAAGAGGACGTTGACGGAGGAAGCTAAGAAGAGAAAATGAGAGAGTAATCGAGCAAGAAGCCGCCGGACAAGAGTAAATCTGGCTTTTAGTGGTTGGTGAAATAAAAGGCTGAAAGACAGACGCCGAGCTGACTGTTAGTAGTTAGAAGTTATGCAAAGTTTAAAATGAAGTTTTTTTGTTAGCTAAAATTAAAAATAAAATCAAAACAATGATCAGGAAGCCAAACCACATCTGTGCACTAATCTTGGAGGTTCAAATTGCAAACTGTCCATGTCAGGTTCGTTCATTGCTCTTGGAAACTTTAAAACTTTACTGTCTCTTTTATGTCTTTTCGACTCCTGTAATTGTTTTTAGTACCTCTGTTTGCTGCTTGATTTGGATCACCCGGCCTTATACGGCTGAATGTTTTCAGATCTCACTTGATTGAATCAACTGAGCTGATCCTTCATCTCCCCCTGCTGGTTAATGTCCATACTAGACCACAGAAACACATGTACTGTTTATGAAATGTTCCATTACAACCTCATCATCACTCTCACACACACACACACATGCTGTGATAAATGGCAGCTCATCCATTAGCGATGGTGTTGATCAATTATCTGGTTTGTCATGTGGCAACATTTAGATGCAGCTTCTGTTTGTACCTGTATTTCTTTGCAAACACTCATAATGCTTTCTGATATCAAAGGTCATGAAACACTATACATGTGACATAATGAATTATAACTTCAAGTGTCTTATAGATGCTCCTATAAACTAGATGGGACTTATAATACACTGTAAAAAAAAAAATGTCCTGCCTTCCCTTCTCTCACACAGCCTCCTCCTTTTTCTGTTGTAGTACCTCTCCTTTCCCTCCTCCACCTCCTCAATCACATCTCCATCCTCCTCCCATGTTCAGCATTCCATTTTTCTCTCGTTAACAAGCCGGTGTCAGCCGTGACGTTCTGGTTAAACTGTGAGATTTGCCTCGCTAACTGTTTCGCTTTGGTCCAACAAGCAGCAAATCAAGCTGTGTGCGTGTGTGTGTCTTGTGTACATGCACGAGTGTGTGTTTCTATAAAAGTGTGTGCATATGTTACAATGTGTTCAGGTGCAATACATGTGGGCGGATGTTTTGTGTATCTATATTTCCTGTGCTTGATTGAGGCGCTTATCACTTAATTAAGGACAATCAAGACGCGAGGAGAGAGACTCAAAGATGTAAAGAGGTAAACCAAATGGAAATAATTCAGCAAAAAATACACGGACAAAAAAAAAAAATAATAATAGTAGAGGTCAACTCATGGAGAGAACATCCCTCATCTGTAAAGTATCAAAATTCATTTCAGTCATGATGAAAATGGTTTTGGCACGGACTGAAGAGAGCACAGTGTTGATTAAATCTCCATTGCAGTGATTATGGCTTCGTCTGTGAGCTGCCAGGAAGAGATCAGCCGAAGGCAACTATTATCATCTGCTGCAGTCAGTCTGGGTTCAAACCGCTCCCCTAACAATGTCCTGACAAGACACACTGCTCACTTCATGCTCCTGTTGTCATGCATTCCTTCAGATCTCCCAAATGAATCTGTTTGTTAGAAAAACATATATAGATTATCTGTTCATTCATGCTTTTGCCTTGTTATTCTTTCAGTTTCACTGCAGGTCCCAAGAGCTGTTGCAACATTCCCAGTGAACAGATGTCTCTATTAAACCACAGAAACCTTCAGAGGAACCTATTTCTCTTTACTTTTGTTTTTCGACCACTTCTCTGCACCCCAAGATGTTTTTGCATCAGGACGCAGAACTTTCCAAACTCCACTCAAACACCGAGGCACACCAGAATCCAATATAGTGTGTATTGAATCTCAAATTAACATCCCAGCGAGTCAAAACTTAAACATTGCCTGGGGAAGTTGAGAAAAAAATTCAACTGAATGCAAATTTCCTCTGATGCCTGGTAGCGACAGCTGGGAGACAACCAATCGTTCTTGTTTTGATTCCTCAGGAAACATAAACATAGATATTTTCTACTCCACAAAAGGAAGGATGCGTTCAAAAGCTTTCAAATTCTTGAGTATATAACTTAAACAAGGAGTCAGTCCCGAGAAAAGTTGTCTCTGGCATGAAGTATGAACTGAAGTGGGTGTGTGCAATATCCTTCGTTGATGATGTCCTTGATTACAACCTTCCACTCAAAACTGGTGGAAATGCAGGCTAGATAGCATCAAAGTTCCAAGATTTTGGGCTTTTCAAGCTTCATTTGTCAGAGATAGCTGAAGAGTGACAGGAAAGTGGGGACAGAGAGAGGATGACAAAGGGCCACAGGTTGGAATCGAACCATGGGCCACTGCAGGAAAAACTGAGCCTTTGTACATGTGGCACACACTCTACCAACTAAAAGCTAAACACCACCCTAGTTTCCAAGATTTTTAAATGAAACTGGCTCAAAAACTAGAGCTAAGTTGGTGAGTATTCCTATGGAAGATGGCGCCGGTGTGTGTACCTGGCCGCCTGCTGCTCCTACAGTGGCGTGTGTTTTTAGTGTTTTTAGTGTTTTTAACCCTTGGCACTACACAGATCAGGTCTCTGCTGGTGTATGATCGCCAATGTCTTTTAGATCTTCGACATAATGTCAGGACGTTGGGTGCGTTTGAGCATGGTGGACAGAAAACTGTGCCCCCATTTCTGGCGGGGTCCCGACTCACCTGTACCGGCCTGGGCTCCCCGGGCGGAAGCATCTCCGTCGCCGCGCAAACGCGCGGTCGGCTGGTGAAGCTTAAAGCCTGGCTGGCAGGATCTTCGACCATTTCCGGACAGGACTTGGATTGATCCATCCTTTCGTTGTGCCCCGGCGTTTCCTGGACCCTTGTTCCTGTCGCCGGATCGCTTTGGTCTCAGCCCCGCCGCCTGCCCTCCCGGCTTTCCCAGCGCGGGTGAACCTCCGGCTCCTGAAGATGCTGCCACGGTCGCGGATCCACCGAGCCGCGCCCCGCACCGCCAGGATCGGCCTGGTGAACGCCAGATCTCTGGCGAACAAAACGTTTATCTTGAGGATTTCTTCAACTTTCGTGGCCTGGATTTTCTCTGCGTGACAGAGACTTGGATCGGTCCCGTGAGTGCAGCCCTCTGGTCGAACTTTTACCGGCTGTTCTTATTTTAACTCCCCGCGACGCCGGGCCGTGGAGGAGGAACGGCGACTGTTTATAAAAATGATTTTAAATGTAAGCAGCGTGCCGTCTCATGCTCCTCTTCCAGTTTTGAGGCAAACTTATTTGAGGTGGATCGCCCGATCCGGTGCTGTGTGCTGTCATCTACCGCCCCCAAATACAACAAGGACTTTTTAAATGACTTCTCTGATCTGCTGGCTGAAATTATGCCCAAGTATGATCGTGTCCTCCTTGTTGGGGATTTTAACATTCATGTGTGTTGTCCTGACAAGTTGGTGAAGGACTTTTAAGCCTCATTGACTCTTTTAATTTGGTGCAGTGTGTGTCTGGTCCCACACACTAGACCTTGTCCTCCCATGGTTGGAAATCTGTGACAATGTGTTTTCTGATCATTTGCCTGTGGTGTTTGAAGCTGCCTTTTCCTGCGCTGCAGTTAAATCTGGCGCTCCTGCTCGGAGCCGTCGGATTTTTAACCCTGTCACTGCCGGTCAGTTCGTCTGCTTTTAACCAGCTGTGTGTTCCTCTGGCTTAACATCTGCAAACACGGAGGAGCTCAGTTCTTGGTTTTACTCCTCTTGCCGAACCATACTGGACTCTGTGGCTCCATTAAAAACCGTAGCCCAAAGTTAAACCTGAGCCTTGGCTTAATGCGAACTGCAGCTAGACAGGACGCAGCTGAACGCAGGTGGAATAAGGACAAGCTGCAGGTTTCTTACCAAATCCTAAAAACTGTTGGCGCTGCTACCAGAGCACTGTTAAAGAGACCAAAAGAGAATACCTGTCCAACCTTATCGACTCTAATCGCCACAACCCGCGTGTGTTTTTAAAACCATTGAGACTGTTCTTAATCCCCAGCCTGGGTGCATAGAGGCATCCCCAAATGTGCAATAGCTTCCTGCACTTCTTCATTGACAAGGTTACTACTGCAAGGGCTCTCATCTCTACTCCTGCATCTGACCCCTCTGACCCTGTTCCTTGCTTGGCTGTGTTTGATTTGTTTGAGCCTGTATCTCTGAAGGCCTTAGAAGATGTGGTTGGCCAGATTAAGCCATCAGGTTCTCCCTGACACTGTCCCGCCACACTTTTTAAAGAGGTCTTCCCAGTATAGGGCAGTCAGTTCTGGCCATTATCAACAGCAGTTGATCTGTCTTCTGGTGTTGTCCCCAAAGTTTTAATCATGCTGTGGTGCAACCCTCCTCAAGAAACCCAGTCTTGATCCTGGTGTGCTAGCCAATTTTAGACCCATCTCCAAACTGCCTTTCATTTCAAAAATCCTGGAAAAAGTTGTTTATACTCAATTGAAATCATTTCTGGATGAGCACGAGGTCCGGAGGTCTTCCAGTCGGATTTAAAACTTTGCATAGCACAGAGTCAGCTCTATTAAGAGTTTTTAATGACATCCTCCTGGCGAATGACTCTGGAGACTATGTGACTCTTGTACTCCTGGACTTAACTTTGGCTTTTGATAACATGGACCACAGGATTTTAGTGCATCGGTTGCAGCACCTAGTAGGTATCTCTGGTATCGCCCTGGACTGGTTCAAGTCCTACCTGGCAAACAGGACCATGTGTGTTAGCCTTGGTGGTGAGTCCCGCTCTGCTCCGCTGTCATATGGGGTTCCACAGGGTTCAATTTTAGGGCCCCTACTTTTCTCATTGTACCTGCTGCCCTGAGTTCCATCCTGAGAAAGCAGTTGAGTTGAGTTGATAACAATAGTTTACAGTGTAATAGGTACATTTTGTCACCACAGCTTTTTTTAACCATGACTACGATGTTTCACTAAGCCTAACCAAATCAATTAAACCTAACTGAACTGATCTTTGTCAATCCAAATGAAGTCTTCCTTGAGAATATCCTACCTATTCTGTGTATTTTATGACAGAATAAATAGCATATTGCAGCTTTAATACCAGTTCAAGCCTGCCTCATGCTCTCTGTATCATTGTATACCCATAATCTCCTTACTGAGTGGCCTCTGGGGTGTATTAAAATGGTCACAAGCTTGATATCTTCAGCAGAGGACAGAGGTTAAAGGAAATGGCTCTTAGCCATCTCCATGATGTCTTTACGTAACACCATAATGCTGGTCCCATGTGAATAGAAGACTTTGCAGGGCAAGTTCAGCCAGCTGGAGGATTAGAAACAACTCGTCCTCCTTCTTCTGCCTTTTATTTCTACTTTCTTTCAGATCTTTTCTCCCTCCATGCTCATTCTGTCATTTCTCTTCCTCCTTCATCCCTTGTTCTATCCGAGAGTTTTTTTTTCATGTGTAAAAACCCAAATTGCTGGATTACGGCAAAGTCACCTTGCCTTCGCACTTCAGCTCACACACATGCACAGTCCTCTGTCGAAACATTCAGTTCAGTGTCTCAAACACACTCTTTTCTTTTTCCCTCAAACACACAGACACTTCTAGAGACCCGAGGAGGCTGCATGGGTTCAGCATGACCCCGATCTGATTGAAGAAAAATGAGGTTTAAATGGTGTGCCCATTTCTTCAAGTCTAGGTGAAGGCAATTCCACAGTCTGTGGTTATATTTTCTTTTCAGGAATGGTGAGATGAATTTGTGTAGGACCATGAGGCCAACTCGACTCATAACAAGGCGGAAGCAGTTTCCCATTTCACTGACAAATTGGTGTGATTCCTAAATGTTGACGAAGCTTTCACTAAAGGTCTTTTAGTTTTCAGCACTTCACACGTATCTCTGCTTGGGGCTTATTAAGAAATTCATGATCTACTTCACCCGCAGAAAATTGGATGTTTTGTAGTCTTTCAGCTCACTGTTTTGTGCAGCGAATCCCATATGCTGCTGACTATACATGTCACAATCATTCACCGGGTTTGACTTTCTCATACCGGCATCTGGCAAATTTATAACCATGGCACCTTGCTGATGGCTGCAGCAGATGTCACGGACTGCGGCATGTATCGCAATTACCAGCTGTAGCTGTCACCAGAAGTGTCACAACTACTCTCCATCCCTAAACCCAACCGGTTGCGGCAGATGGTCGCCCATTATGAGCTGGGTTCTGCTGAAAAAACCTCCTCTTCCGGGAGGTCCGAAACGCCTGCGGTACAAGTGTAAACACTAACACACCCCAGACAGGTGCGAAAATCCAACAACCAGAGAAGGCTAGACTGGGCTGGACGTGGCAGATATGTTAGGGTTAGTAACAGGACAATAATAATTAGGGGATATGGCAGCAGCATTAGTTACCACTCAGGAGACTGAACAATCTGGTGGTGTCTGAGTGGTAGAGGCAGAGATAGAAGACAGACAGGACAAGAGACAAAGCCTCAGTCCCAACAAGAGCCAATAGCACTTTGTTTTAATGGAGTTAAATGGCGGAGAGAGTAAGTCAGGTAACATTAATCAAGAGTAAGTGAAATGAATGTTGACCTTGATGATGGATGCAACAAGTCTGCACGCATTGATTAGAGAGAAAGAGACCTCTTAGTAACAAATTCTGCTGTGTTCTCTTCTGTTCTAGTTTCACATCATCACCAAACATCCGCTGCCCTCCTTTCACCTGAGCTGATAAACAGATTAGCATCCCGTCCTGAAAACACTGCCGCACCAATCCCATCAGCCCCTGCTTCCTGTACCCGTTGCTTTCATTCAGTCTGTGAGCCTGTGACCGGACTTAGAGTGTTTCATAATGAGGTGAGGTGGAGGAGGAGGAGGAGGAGGAGGAGGAAGAGGTGGAGTGTTTCCCCATCAGATGAATCAATTTTTCATTTGTGCAGGATGTGAGGGCACATGTCAATGAAGGAGAGATGACGAGGAGATAGAGTGTGAGGAGAAAGAAGTGAAGGAAAAGAGAGTCCGAGATACCTGACTGACACAAAACACCGAAAGAGGCAGATTTAGTTTTTGTAGTTTTGGTTAAGTTATCCAATTGGCTTGAAGCCAATCATGTTAAATCATGTTGATGCTACACTGACTTGTAATCAGGGAATGTCGAACAGAAAAGAAGAGGGTGAATGAGCCAGAAGCCACCAGACAGTCTGGGACTGACTTTTAGTCGTTGGCGAGACAGATGCTGAGCGTCATACAGTCATGATACTAATTAGTTAAAACTAAATAAAGCAACATTGTCTACCTGTTGCCACTTTTGTCCCTAAGTTGAACTGTTTTAATGGTCTTTATATTGTAGGAAGTCCCTGACTGTGAAGGGAGGTGCTGAACTTTAAAATGGACACTAGATGGCAACAAAAAAGTAAAAATCTCATCACTTGTGTATGTCATACTCACCAAGGCAAGAGCCAAGGAGAGTTTGAACATTACAAAACTCAATTCAAAGACTGGAACCACTGGCATGTGGAAACATTTGACTCGATCACTGTGGTGTTTGTTCAGGATGCATGCGTGATAATGGATTTGTTCATATCAATAAAGACAAAGCGAAGAGGACACTGGTTTAAACAAGCTTTTAATGCAGAGTGACATTCATCAAAGTTACACAATGTTTACCAGCAATACATTAAGTCCATGAACAGCGTAAAGAAACATTTCATTCTTTCTCACATAAATGAAAAGTTTCCAGCTTTGCCTGA
Organism: Miichthys miiuy; assembly: GCA_036365135.1. Classification (NCBI taxonomy): domain Eukaryota; kingdom Metazoa; phylum Chordata; class Actinopteri; family Sciaenidae; genus Miichthys; species Miichthys miiuy. The sequence goes on along the minus strand of CM071625.1, from coordinate 3,941,763 downwards.
TTTCTCAGCTAACTTCATCTAAGTCGAAGTAAACACAAAGATTACAATGAGTGGAGTATGCTGTTGCCCTCGACTCCTCCAGACAACCATCAAGAAAAACAATATGAGATATAGTTTATCTACACTACTTCCACACTGTTTAGCAGACATAAGGTGGATATTTATTAAGTCTGTCACAAAATACCATCAGGAAAGTTTTTTAACTTGGCAGTGTATTTCCTAGATGCAAATGAGCTCAGTTATCTGATTTGCAAAGTGCAGCGTCTAATGTGACATGCGTCGGAGTTCTCTGCTGATGAGCTTGGGAATATTGGTTGAAGAGAAGAAATTTTCAAGGCCCAGTAATGAAAAACATAACTCGTGCCTTCCCATCATTTGGATCTGTTATACACTTTTTAGTCTGTGCCCTAAATATGGCTTCAGGTTTCATTGGTTGATTCTGGTTGAGGCCATGCAGGCGGAAAACATGAAGCAGAACCAACTGGGCAGTCTCTTTCACAGTGGGGAGCTTGGGCAGAGGCACAAAATGGGCCATCTTGCTGAAGCGGTCCACGATGGTCAGGATGACGGTGTGACCATCAGAGATGGGAAGGCCAGTAACAAAGTCTAAAGATGCGTGGGACCATGGGCGGTGAGGTACAGGAAGAGGTTGAAGCAGCCCAGCAGGATGTCGGCGGGAGGTCTTGTGTTGATTGCAAGTAGGACAGGCTTTAACAAATTCCTGGACGTCCTCCTGCAAGGTGGGCCACCAGAAACATTGGAGGAGGGCATGCTCTGTCCGTTGAACACCAGGGTGGCAGGAGAGCTTAGAGGAGTGGGCCCATAGCAGCACATCTGACCTCAAGGCAGGAGGGACAAAGGCAGTTAGACGGACAGGAACTGGGACCCGGTTGTCCTTCTGAGGCTGCTCGCACTCTCTCCTCAATGTCCCAGGTCAATGTGGCAACAGTGCAGGATGCAGGGAGGATGGGCTCGGGTCCTTAAGCAGAATCCTCTGTCCTCTGGAACTGGCGGGAAAGGGCGTTGAAGCTTGACATTGCAGGACCCTGGACTGTAAGAGAGGTTGAAGTTGAAATCTGCAAAGAACAAGACCAGCGGGCCTGGCGACAGTTCAGTCTTTTAGCAGACAGTATATACTCCAAGTTCTTGTGATCTGTCCACAGAAAAAGGCCTTGGTACCTCCAACCAGTGGTGCCACTCTTCTAGGGCCATCTTGACTGCCAACAATTCCCTGTTGCCAATGTCATAATTTCTTTCAGCAGGGGACAGGCGCCGAGAGAAGAAGCTGTAGTTGTGGATAAAGCGACGGTAAAAGTTGGCAAAACCCAGGAACCGCTGAAGGTGTTTGCGGTTTTCAGGGAGAGGCCAGGAGGTGACAGCAGAGACCTTGGCTGAGTCCTTTACACTGAAATCTGAATTTAACATAAACTACATGAGCAAAGAAAGGAACAAATCTGAATTATAGTTGGCAGAGGTCTGCTCTGGGTAATTGTCGTTTCTCATTATTTTCAGTTTTCATAAACCAAACAATCAATCAGTTAATGGAGAAAATAATCATCAGATTAATCCATAAAGAAAAAAATCAGTAATTCCAGTCCTGTACAAAATAGTTCAAAATTAGCTCTGCGTCGACCACTTACAACAGTTAAATCCTGGTGTGGCATTCATGCATGCAATAATATTCTATGATATAATATATATATATATATATATATATATATATATATATATATATATATATATATATATATATATATATATATATATTTAGGTCCAAATCTCAGAAAAATACACATATTTAAATTTGTTAACAATAATACATATACAGTATGTGATGTCATTTTTTCCTTTGATTTAAAATCTGAATTTTTCACAGTTGACAGTTGTCCAAAAATGTAAAATCAACTTTTTTTAAGGATCAGCAGTTACATGGATGGATATTTCATAGCATATTACACACACCTAAATGCTCCATCATTTACCATGAACATGACAGGATTCAAATGACTGCTGTATATTCAAAACAAATGAGCTTTAGCCCACAACACCTGTTTGCTGTTTATTTCGCTGTACATAGATATGACTCAACATTGAGTTGACCTCAGGTGGACCTCAGCTGTACAGCCACAAATCACCAGAGGCGCACACAAGTCTTTAGGCTAATGCATTGCATATGCATATTTTGCTGATGCACTCATCTGTACATGTCATTGTCAACTTTGTTTTTTTTATGCAAAAAATAAAAATATTTGAATATGAATTCAACTTGAAGAGAAAGACAGAGAGAGAGAGAGAGATACAAAGGAAAAGAGAGGTGGAGTGGGACTGTATTATATCGTCAGTACAGTATATTTGGAGCAGATACTCACACATTGGAGTCCACAGAGGGGATATACACAGAGAGAGAAAGATCACAAGCAAATACTGTAAAGGTTGGTCTCTTTATTACTTTTTAATACCATCATTTCCTTATATTAACAATATTGTGGATGACTGAAATGTACAGAAAACAAACTTTAACATACTGCTACATACTGACAGCGTATTTACCAAATCAGTGGTTTTCCCACAAACTATTTTACACATGAAAGCCAACTAATTAATTAGCCAACAATTAAATAGCCAAACTAATCAATATTTTTTTTTTGAGAACTGTATGTACTTATGTGGTGGCACATTTATCCACCTGTGATTTGCTGAACTGTCTGTTGAAAGTTGGGTAGTAAAACTATAAACTGTATGATGAATTCTTGTAAAAACCTAAAGATAAGAGTCAGAGTCCCGTTAGGGGAAGATTTGGTTTTCAGGGTGAGATACAACTGAACTTTAGTTTCTTGTAATCAATTTAAAGGGTTCCAATCTTGTCAGATGCCGGACAGGAACTTTATAATTGTTTGTACAAATGTGAACTTTTCGTCGACCAACTCCTGGAAATATCTGCACAAATTTGCATAAAATAGTTGCCTGCAATGTCTAGAAACTTTTCATTAAACTTACTAAATTAAATCTCTTTTTTCAAGTTAATTAAAAATTTCAATCAAATCAATTTAAAGGGTTCCAATCTCGTCAGATGCAGGACAGGAACTTTATAATTGTTTGTACAAATGTAAACTTTTTCATACTCTGAACTCAGTTGTGTGTGTGAGGATCTCTAACCTTTCAGCTGAAATACTTGTGACTTGGCATTTTCTAGGTATTCTTGGTAATGATGTTCTTACATATCACAGTTGTATGCTCATGTTGTGTTCTTAATCTCATCTTAGTCTTACTCACTTGGATAAGACATTGACAATATTAGGCAACTCACTGGAAATTCCTACATAATTTCAATTTTTATTTCTCCTTCATTTTAAAACAACTAATTTCTGATTTTTTTTATTTGTTCATCATGTCTTTTTCTCTTCCAGACATGTCAGTACCCTATTTCTCCTCCAATGACTCCCTTCTCTATCCTAACCTTTCCTCCATCAACTCCATCCATCCTTATAACCTGGATTGCTTCATGAATAGACCAGGCTCGTTGATAATAAGTGCATTCTTCATCACAAACACCAGCCTCACACTATTTCTTTGCACCCCAATCTTCTACCTGGGTTTCCAACAATGGCGGCAACAGCGCTCCACCTCTACAGCAGCAATCAGTCACACAGACATCATCACCTACCACGCTGTCACCATGGACCTGTTTGCTGTCTTTGGGTACATCATTTGCTTATGTGGTGTCCTCAAGGATAATTTTAGTATATTCTGGGTAGGGTACTGTCTTTGGTGCTTCTACTGGTGTGGAGAGACGTTGTTTCACATCCTGACCTGTGTGGAGCGCTATCTGGCTGTCATTCATCCCGTTACCTATCTGAGCCTGAAAAGTGAGAGAGGGATCAGAATCAGAAATATCAGCATTGGGTGTGTTTGGCTGATTTCCGCTGGAGTAACAGGAATGATAGATTACGAAGAAGTCTGCTCACTGGCTTTTTGTTGGTTTCGGCTTCTCTGTTACCCTCGCCTTCTGCAGCCTTTCTGTTCTCTGCATCCTGATTCGTCCCGGGCCAGGTGACCAGCGCTGGAACAGGAAGAGGGTTGATCAATCAAAGCTGAGGGCTTTCTACACCATCATGGCCATAATGGGAGTGTTGTTGGTGAGGTTTGCCTGGAGTCTAACTTGGGCTATTGTAAATGTGGTGACAAAAGGTGTGGACTGTGTGTTGATAACAACTGGAGTCTGGTTTAATATCCCCAGCAGTCTGGTGTTACATCTACTGTTTCTACAAAGAGCAGGAACATTTCTGTGTTTTAGGAACAACAACAAATAATATGGACTGCATTTGTGGAAGTAGAATTTTACAGATCTTACCCTACCCCTGTCTTGTAAATTTGTTATAGCAAAGACATTAGCAAATTATTGCTATTTGGTTAAAGCATGTCTGAGTGAAGTAGAGCTGCAGAATTGGGTGATAACCTTTTTATAGTACGCAGTGTCATTTTATCACTCTTAATATACAGTTGATTAGTTGACTGTTAATATTTAACGGTAAATATTAATTTTAAATTTGTGTGATAGCATTAGTTGTGCAGGTTTTGTCCTAAACCAAAGTATTGGAAGTAAAACTTTGAATTTTTAACCAAAATGATGATGAATTTATATTGAGGGGGGCATAAACATCTGAACCAAACTTCATGTAAATGAATCTAATTTAATCTTGTCAAAACATTTCAGTCAAATGTTGGCAGTGGAGGACTAATACTCTGTACAATACCCATGCATACGCTTGTTTACTCTTTCTATCAATCCTCAATTTTCATATATTTTAAATATTGTAGCACATCATATTTATAGACTACATTCATATTTATTCATACAGTACTCTCTAAACTTGTACTCCAATATACATATTTTATTGTTTTGTTATATTTTATTTTACTCCTGTTTTTCCAATAAATGTATTGTAATTTTCTTTTTCTTTAACTTATTGATATACTTTGTGTCTAGTGTTGTTACTGCAACTAGTGCTCATAATGCTGAGCTGACTTGTTTTCTTGTCTTAATCGAAAACTTGAGGAAAGGTCAGGTGAGCAATAAAATCTAGTACACATGGTAAGAACCTGAATTGATGATTTAAGTTTTAATGTTTAAGTCATTCTGGAAACTTTTCATGGTTTCTTTGATTAGTTGTTGTGTGTTTTCCATTTCATGTAAAAAAACAATAAAAATCTGTTAGGTTGTTTTCTGAATAATTATGATTAAACAACAATTAAATGTGGTTTCAATGGTTTTATTTCAATACGTTTACACAAGCAAAACACAAGTAGAAATTTCTACTCTGATATGTAACTCAATCCCCACGACAGCAAAAAAAAAAAAAAAACAGTCAAGTTAAACAATTCACAGTTTATTAGTTTTCTTGACAGTTTCATGTGCAATGTGTTTGCAAAACATTAAGACTGACTAATTCATGTTCCACAATAAATGGCAACAAAAACAGCTTTTAATCATAGGATACATTAAAGTACATGCAAAGTAAGAATAAATATGTTCTCTGAGTTTGTCAGACCAAAGATGAAAGTGTTCTTAACCACCTAGCCAAATTTGAATGAAGTGTAAGTTTATGGTTTATGAAATTAGGTGTCAAAATTGGGTAAAAATTAATTCTCAGCTCCAGGACTGTGGGGGCGTGTCCACTTAATGTGTTGAAGCCACACCCACTTAAGGGATGCAGCCAAGCAGGCATTTTGACGCGACTGAAACATGTCAGATGAGTTCAGAAAATGACATGACTAACTTTGAAACACTGAGTGAGATGAATTCATCTCTATCTCTCTGCTCAGGGTTACCTCAGCGTGTCATCGAGCCACCCTTTAGGACCGCCCACAAAATCCTGGACTGAAAACTAGTGAAAAACTGTTGTAACTCCACATTTCAGTAATATATCGTTCAAACTCTTTTACATGTTTTCAGCAACTATTTTCTAACGTATTTAATGTATTCTCAGAAATCTCAGAATTGCCTTTACATGGTCTTTAAGTAATAGTACCTTTTTTTCATTTATTGGGGATATTTTAAATGTTAAATCTAAATCTAAATGTTAAATCTAAATGTTAAATCTAAATGTTAAATTTAAATGTAAATCTAAATGTTAAATCTAAATTTAAATCTAAATGTTAAATTTAGATCTAAATCTAAATGTTAAATTCTAAATGTTAAATCTAAAGGTTTAATCTAAATCTAAATGTTAAATCTAAATGTTTTGGGTGAAACTAAATATTTAGCAAATTCAAATGCCGGTAACCGGAAGTACCAAAATAAAAGGTTGAGGAGGTCAGAGTGTGTTTGTAGTGGCAAATAACGAATAAAACCCATCTTATCCGGGGAAATGAACCCAAAACATTTAGATTTAACATTTAGATTTAGATTTAACATTTAGATTTAGATTAAACATTTAGATTTAGATTTAACATTTAGATTTAGATCTAAATTTAACATTTAGATTTAAATTTAGATTTAACATTTAGATTTAGATTTAAATTTAACATTTAGATTTAACAGTTAGATTTAGATTTTATATTTAGATCTAACATTTAGATTTAGATTTAACATTTAACATTTAGGTGTAACATGTGACATTTGGGTTTAAATATTTAAAATATCTCTAAGTTGACAAATATTGTTGTAAATGTGCAAAAAAGTGACTTTCAAAAATTCACACCAGTTTTTTAAACATTGTTTGAAGCTAAATGTAACAAAATGTTGCTGTTATTTTCAGTGTGAGCCACTTTACAAACGGCACCCCATAGGCAGGAACAGGGGAAAGGTCGACAAATTAAAGCAAAAGGCATCAAAATCACAGCCATCATGTCAGTGTTGTTGTTGAGGTTTGGGGAATCTGGTTTTCATGACTCTGGCTCCTTATCTGTGTTCAGCTTCAGTATCAACTGTGTGGTGCAGATATTGGGAATCTGGTTCTGTCTGCAGTTATGCGCTACCACTGTTGTTTCTACACAGAGCTCCTTTGTTTTAAATACAAGTCTGAATCAGGATGAGGGTATCCAGAGGTTAAGGCACTGACCAGAAAGCATCAGATTCCACCCGGCAATAGTCCCTTGTTACATGCCATTCCCAATCCCCATCTTTACCCTTGGTTCCTGTTATGTCATTCCTGTCAGTTATCTAATAAACGCATAAAATATCCCCAATAAATGAAAAAAAATGGTACTATTACTTAAAGACCGTGTAAATGCGATTCTGAGATTTCTGAGTATACATTGAATACGTTAGAAAATAGTTGCTGAAAACATGTGAAACGATATATTACTGAAATGTGGAGTTACAACAGTTTTTCACCAGTTTTCAGTCCAGGATTTTGTGGGCAGTCCTAAAGGGTGGCTCGATGACACGCTGAGGTGGCCACTGGAAGGGGACTTTAGAGGAGGTCAGGGCGGTGAGAGGCGCTGCCACAGAGCTGTAGTCGCGGATAAAGCGACGCTAAAAGTTGGCAAAACCCAGGAACCCCTGAAGGTGTTTGCGGTTTTCAGGAACAGGCCAGGAGGTGACAGCAGAGACCTTGGCTGAGTCCTTTACACTGAAATCTGAATTTAACATAAACTACATGAGCAAAGAAAGGAACAAGTCTAAATTATAGTTGTAGCTTTTCTTGCAAAATCTTAGCTTTAGTGAATCTGCAATCAAGTTAATTAAAGACACCAACCTTGTCAAGACTGGTTGTTGCAAGTCTTTTTTCTCCCTGTGTGTCCTTGATGTGCGCCTGCTCTGCATTCACTGGGTGTGTGTATAAAAAAATAGAAACGTGGGCAAGACTGTGGAAAATTTTGCATTCAGTGTGGTAACACATTATATTATAAATGACTGTAGGCAAATGTGTCTAGCTTACTTGATTATAAGTTTGGTTCTTATCCTGACAAGCAATACACAGAGGAATCAGACCATGTGAGTTGGGTTAATGATTAGACTAGGAAGTTAAAGTATGGTGGTTCCGCTGGCGGTAGACTCCCCATTGCTGTGGGCATAGAACTTAGGGTAGCACCATGAGGTATACTGTGGTGCATAGTTGCAGGATATCCGTTTATCTGCACGTCTGTCATTAACAAATTTGTTTTTATGCAAATATCACACAGGAGTGCTGTCAGGCACAGTTCTGAAGATTCCAAGTAATGCATTTTTTTTTTGACAGACAGACAGAAAGAGAGAGAGAGAGAGATACAAAGGACAAGAGAGGTGGAGTGGGGCTGTATTATATCATCAGTACAGTATATTTGGAGCAGATACTCACACATTGGAGTCCACAGAGGGGATATACACAGAGAGAGAAAGATCACAAGCAAATATTGTAAAGGTTGGTCTCTTTATTACTTTTTAATACCATCATTTCCTTATATTAACAATATTGTGGATGACTGAAATGGACAGAAAACAAACTTTAACATACTGCTCTGACAGCGTATTTACCAAATCAGTGGTTTTCCCACAAACTATTTTACACATGAAAGCCAGTTTATTTGTTGTATGTTTGGTACCACTCATCCTACATGTGGAAACACTTGCCTTCTGAGAATTTAACAGGCATATGGTGTCTGTTGAAAGATGCTTTTCAGTTGCATTTTGGGAGATGTAGGATCCATTAGTTTTGAACCTTGACTTTGACCAGAAAGCTGTACAGATTTTAACCATTCCTTTTAACTTATCTTTCACTCCAACTTTCTGCTAAATCACTGGAGTATCCCTTTAATTCCACAATGTATTTTGTTTTGGGTTGATATAATAATGTTAAGAAATTGTCACGTACAGCTGTGTAAATTAAACTGTGGTCACTTGAGGGCTACACAACAAGCTGTAAACACATTTACATGCGATTATGTTACAAAGTTGTCTAAACAAACATTAGCAAGCTCATCTTCACTGTCCTTTTGGTTTGTTTTTGTCGTCGACCAACTCCTGGAAATATCTGCACAAATTTGCATAAAATAGTTGCCTGCAATGTCTAGAAACTTTTCATTAAACTTACTAAATTACATCTGTTTTTTCAAGTTAATTAAATAGCCAACCTAATGAATATTTTTTTGAGAACTTTATGTACTTATGTGGTGGCACATTTATCCACCTGTGATTTGCTGAACTGTCTGTTGAAAGTTGGGTAGCAAAACTATAAACTGTATGATGAATTCTTGTAAAAGTCCCGTTAGGGGAAGATTTGGTTTTCAGGGTGAGCTACAACTGAACTTTACTTTCTTGTAATCAATTTAAAGGGTTCCCATCTCATCAGATCACAGTTGTATGCTCATGTTGTGTTCTTGACCTCATCTTAGTCTTACTCAGTTGAATATATCAAAGATATTTACGATATTAGGCAACTGTTTTTTTTCCAACTAATCACTGATTTTTTTAATTTGTTCATCATGTCTTTTTCTCTTCCAGACATGTCAGTACCCTATTTCTCCTCCAATGACTCCCTTCTCCATCCTAACCTTTCCTCCATCAACACCAGCCAGCCTTATAGCCTGAATTGCTTCATGATTAGACCAGGCTCGTTGATAATAAGTGCATTCTTCATCACAAACACCAGCCTCACACTATTTCTTTGCACCCCAATCTTCTACCTGGGTTTCCAACAATGGCGGCAACAGCGCTCCACCTCTACAGCAGCAATCAGTCACACAGACATCATCACCTACCACGCTGTCACCATGGACCTGTTTGCTGTCTTTGGGTACATCATTTGCTTATGTGGTGTCCTCAAGGATAATTTTAGTATATTCTGGGTAGGGTACTGTCTTTGGTGCTTCTACTGGTTTGGAGAGACGTTGTTTCACGTCCTGACCTGTGTGGAGCGCTACCTGGCTGTCATTCATCCCGTTACCTATCTGAGCCTGAAAAGTGAGAGAGGGATCAGAATCAGAAATATCAGCATTGGGTGTGTTTGGCTGATTTCCGCTGGAGTAACAGGTCTGGTGGTTTTCGAAGAGGTCTTCCCACGGGTTCTTTTGTTCTTTTCGACTTTCTCTGTTACCCTCGTCTCCTTCTGCAGCCTTTCTGTTCTCTGCATCCTGATTCGTCCAGGGCCAGGTGACCAGCGCTGGAACAGGAAGAGGGTTGATCAATCAAAGCTGAGGGCTTTCTACACCATCATGGCCATAATGGGAGTGTTGTTGGTGAGGTTTGCCTGGGATCTAACTTGGGCTATTGTAAATGTGGTGACAAAAGGTGTGGACTGTGTGTTGATAACAACTGGAGTCTGGTTTAATATCCCCAGCAGTCTGGTGTTACCTCTACTGTTTCTACAAAGAGCAGGAACATTTCTGTGTTTTAGGAACAACAACAAATAATATGGACTGCATTTGTGGAAGTAGAATCTTACAGATCTTACCCTGCCATGATACTGTCTTGTAAATTTGTTATAGCAAAGACATTAGCAAATTATTGCTAATTTGGTTAAAGCATGTCTGAGTGAAGTAGAGCTGCAGAATTGGGTGATAACCTTTTTATAGAACGCAGTGTCATTTTATCACTCTTAATATACAGTTGATTAGTTGACTGTTAATATTTAACGGTTGATTGAATTTTAATTTTGTTTGATAGCATTAGTTGTGCAGGTTTTGTCCTAAACCAAAGTATTGGAAGTAAAACTTCCAATACTTTACTCCAGTATACATATTTTATTATATTGTTATATTTTATTTTACTCCTGTTTTTCCAATAAATGTATTGTAATTTTCTTTTTCTTTAACTTATTGATATACTTTGTGTCTAGTGTGTTTACTGCAACTAGTGCTCATAATGCTGAGCTGACCTGTTTTCTTGTCTTAATCCAAAAACTTGAGGAAAGGTCAGGTGAGCAATAAAATCTAGTACACATGGTAAGAACCTGAATTGATGATTTAAGTTTTAATGTTTAAGTCATTCTGGAAACTTTTCATGGTTTCTTTGATTAGTTGTTGTGTATTTTGAGTTGTGTAAAAACAAAAATCTGTTAGGTTGTTTTCTGAATAATTATGATTTAAACAACTATTGAATGTGGTTTCAATGGTTTTATTTCAATACGTTTACACAAGCAAAACACAAGTAGAAATTTCTACTCTGATATGCAACTCAATCCCCATGACAGCAAAAAAGTCAGTTTGTTCAAGTTTTCTTGACAGTTTCATGTCCAATGTGTTTGCAAATGAGAATATTAAGACTGACTAACTCATGTGTTCCACAATAAATGGCAACAAAAACAGCTTTTAATCATAGGATACATTAAAGTACATGCAAAGTAAGAATAAATATGTTCTCTGAGTTTGTCAGACCAAAGATGAAAGTGTTCTTAACCACCTAGCCAAATTTGAATGAAGTGTAAGTTTATGGTTTATGAAATTAGGTGTCAAAATCGGGTAAAAATTAATTCTCAGCTCCCGGACTGTGGGGGCGTGTCCACTTAATGTGTTGAAGCCACGCCCACTTAAGGGATGCAGCCAAGCAGGCATTTTGACGCGAATGAAACATGTCCGATGAGTTCAGAAAATGACATGACTAACCTTGAAACACTGAGCGAGATGAATTCATCTCTATCTCTCTGCTCAGGGTGGCCTCAGCGTGTCATCGAGCCACCCTTTAGGACCGCCCACAAAATCCTGGACTGACTAACTCCATATTTCAGTAACATATTGTTCAAAGTCTTTTCAGCAATTATTTTCTAACATATTTAATGTACTCTCAGAAATCTCAGAATCGCCTTTACACGGCAATCATAAAACCACCATTACTATAAATAAATTAAAAAATAAATGCTGGTAATAAGAGCCGAAAAACCAGCACTAACAAATACAGGCCAGCTTCTACTACAGGCCGGGTACAACAATGGAAGTTCCTGTCGCCAACAGCAAAAGTCCACATAAAGTAAATGAAGTATAACAACCACTTCTACAGCACTATTCCATCAGTACAACAGTTTTAAACAGAAATAACGTGTTTATACTGTAATTAACTGCATACTTCTTTGCCATACTCCCGATCCATGTTACGTTACCGTGAACAAAACCCGAAACTTCCTGATGACTTTTTCCACATTAAAAGTCTTCCTATGAAAAGAATGCTGCAAGATTTTTAATGTGTAAATTCTAAAGGAAGTAATGAGGTTTTCATTTATGGTACTTTTAAGAGACAGAAAGCAAAACTCCTGACATGGCTCTTGCTGGACTGGTGAAATTATGTGTGGTGGAAATGGACATAATACTGAATTTATCAAGACAAATGGTAAACATGGAGGAAATTTGGAGTTTGTATTAACTGGAAATAAAATGAAATAAATACCTGTCTTTAATAAACTCTCTTTAATAAGCATCTTTAAAAAGCCAACAACACAATCCAAAACAAAATCCTGGAATCCTGGAAATTAATTTATTAAACAACAATGACTAAAAAAAAAAAGGTTGCGATATTATTAAAGGATACAAACCTTGTCAGGAGCAACTTGTCTCTGGACCTCCTCTTTGATTGTCTTAAGAATCACTGACTAATGAGCACTTGTGACTTTTCCGAATATTACAATGTGTGTGCACGTGTTTGTTTGCATTTAGGCAAATGTTGAGCTCAGGTTAAACAGCAGCACTAGTAGTGATGTGATTTTTTTTTTTTAAAGTGCTGGGTGCCACTTCTTTTGCTTAGTTTTTGACCCCCTTTGGTCTTTTCACCTCATTATGTCCATAGAGGGGACTTTACACAGCTGTATATTTAATTACAGTTGTCAAAATTGAGTGACTGAGAAAGAAGCCGCCGGACAAGAGTAAATCTGGGACTGACTTTTAGTGTTTGGTGAGAGCTTGGTGAAATAAAAGGCTGAAAGACAGACGCCGAGCTGGGCTGACTGCTGTTGGACTAGTCAGTAATATTAGCTGGCTGCTATGTCTTGCATTGTTGACCTTGTTGATGTTTGGCTGTTGGCAAAGTTGCTCTTCTTAGCTTCCTACTTCAGACTACAGTGGCCGCGAAATGGGCGAAAGACGTCCTATGAATAACCAGTGAAGAGAACCTGTGACGTCTGTTGATATTATTCTAAGGCAAGAAAAACAAAACACTTCTTATTTTCAGGTGATTATACACTATTGAAGACATTTATGCATAATATAAGTCTTCTAAATTTGACACATTGGAACAATAACCGTCTCTATACTCTGCTCAACAGGTTGTGTCATGACCCTGTTACACAAATTTATTTGTATGACAGTCAAATGTGTCACTAAATTGGGTGCTTATTCAAATCAGCTCAGAACACCTGTGTACGCATTCATGTGATTTCAAATTGAATCGACTAAAGCAAAACATATTTATCTTCATCTTCATTTCTCTATTTTCACCCACAGTCCAAATTCAAGTTGGGATTCAAAAGTTTGTAATGACATCAGATGTTTGAGGTGGAAATGTTCATAAAATGATGATGAAGACATCACAAGTCATTTCTATTTTCTTTGCCCAGGACAGCAAAAATCATGCCTCTTGTTGCCTTTGTTGGAACATCAGGGTCAGCCAATTAGGATCAGGACAATCAGGACTGTGATTCCCAGTGTTTTCCATTTCCTTGTGTATCTGTCTGTCTTGTTTGTCTCTCTGTTGTGTGTGTCGCTATAGGCGTGACCTCTGGTTTCCCTCTCACCTGTCTGCTCAGCTCACCAACTGTTCCTCGTCACCCAATCAACCTCTTAAAACTGCGGCCACGTCGATCTTGCGAGATCTCATGAGAGCAAGCCGAACACAAGTCTCACCAGCATGCCAGTTCAAAGCACATCTGTGTCATGATCCTGCTGTTTAATCAATATCTTGATATGTCACACCTGTCAGGTTTAGGATTTATCTTGGCAAAGGAGAACCACTGAAACCTTTTCAGGGCATAGAAGAAGGAAAGTTTTCCCTTGCCACTGTCGCCAAATGCTTGCTCACAGTGGGAATTGTTGGGTCGCTGTAAATAATGCCTGCTCTATATGGAAAGTGTCATGAGATAACTTGTAAATAAAATTAAACTGAAACAGAAAAAGTCTTATATCTTTTACTTAAACTTCAGTTTAGTAGGCTGTTTTTTTTTATTAAAAAGACACTCGCAACATTTTGAAACTATATTGGACAAACTTTGTATTTTACAACATATTATAAAAGCATGCATACAGGATGTGTGACCTTTACAAATTCAAACTTAGAATAAATTATCTTTAATGAATTATTTAGGGAGTACATTGAGGTTGCAGATGATACACAAAGCCTTGATACTTCATGTTTAAATTCTATCCAAAGGACCGCTGAGTATTCAAATGAATGAGACACATATTTCAAGCCGGGCAGACCTGATTGCGGCCATTTTAGACAATGTTTGTGACTCCACCATAATCCTAGCAGTAGCCTACTTACTCATGGTTAAAGAAGTATGGTGGACAAAACGCTCAGAACAGAACAAAACAGCAAACCGCGTCCATCAAGTTGAAGAGCCATGCCAGGTGGAAATCCAGGGGTGAGTTACTTTCAGTCTTTATGTGTTTAAAACTGAGAACTCTGGGTTGTCTTACCAAGTGGACGACCACCATTGTGTGACCACTTAGCAAAATTACGGTTGTTTGGTTTTCTGAAGTCGGATAATGAAACAATACCACTCTTGTGGCCTTAGTTGACAAATTATGTCCATCAAAGGTTTTCTGTATATACTGTAAACTAATCTAATCTGTGTTCTGACTAATTGTTGTTCTTACAACACAGCAGTTTTCCTGCTCTCTGTAGAAAGAGTAGAGGTAACACCAGACTGCTGGGCAGACAGAACCAGAGTAGCACCATGTTCCCACTACAAGTTCCTTCTTCCCCCAGATATTTTAAGTTAGACAGAGCAGTGCTAAATATAAAGCCCACAAATCTGAACAGCAGCACTCCCAGTATGACCATGATAGTGTAGAACGCCCTCAGCTTTGATTTGTCAACTTGCTGTGTTCCCCCACCCCCTTCCCCTGGCCCAGGACGACGCAGAACATAGAGGACAGAAAGGCTACAGAAAGCAGTGACAGTGAAGAAGAAGGCTTTCAAAAGACAAGACATTACGATGTTGGAAACGCTGTCTACCAAAGACAGTAAACCTGTCCCTGCAAAGCACAGCAGCCAAACACAACCAATGATGACATTTCTCATTCTGATGCCTCTTGCCTCCTTCAGGCTCCGGTAGGTGACGGGGTGAACAACAGCCAGGTAACGCTCCACACAGGTCAGCATGTGAAATAACATCTGTCCGGTTAAGTTGATGGAGAAAATGTAGATACTAACAAGCATCATTTCTGAGTGATCAGTGTGGACACCCCAACAGCTGAGGCAGGACCCTATAACACTTATCAGCTCTATGCAGACCATGTGGTAGGTGAAGACGTCGGAGTGACTCATCGTTGCACAGGAGCGTTGTTGCCGCCATCTTTGGAGACCCAAGTAGAGGACGAGGATGTAGAGAGGGAGGAGGAGGAGGACGCTGGTGATGGTGAAGATCGTGATACTGTAAATTCCAGTTGTGGTTCGCATGCAGTATACAAGGAAACTATATATATTGATGGAAGAAGAGATGGAAGGAGAAGGAAGGGAGGCATTAGAGGAGGAAGAGGAGTTGACCGACATAACTATGAGCAAGGGCAGGGAGAGAAAGAGTGGGAAAGAGGGGAAGGTGGAGAGTGAGAAACAAAATCAGTCAGTGGAAATCAACAGCTCTGTCAGGTTGTACCCATTATAAGGCATCTGTATTTCTGCATTTATTATTATAAAATGATCTATACTTCTCTTCATCTGTCCATTAAAGTGGATGTCTGACAGGATTCAAATGAACTTGTTGTGTATGTGGAATAAAAGCAACTTGAGCTTTTATTACACTACTCTGAATTAGGCATTTTTCTTTATAGATTAATACACATGGAGGTCAGCTGCACATCAGAAGCAATGGTAGTGATTCAGTCATAAATATTTGAAATTTGACCAGAAAAATATGACATCCAGTTTAAATAAAGTCAACGTAGACAGACACAACATACAACAAGATTCATTGATGAGTTAAGCAATGGTTACATTTGGTGCACAAAGCCATGACACACTTGATTTAAATTCTATTTAAAAGTCAACTATACATGGGTTTTGATGGATATTTTTACTTTTTGCATCAAATTTTTCTTTTAGCCAAAGTCCACAGTTTAACATGCCCATAGCCACCTAGCTGTACTTGGGTTAGTAATGGCATCCATTAGCTAAACCCTTTACAGAAGAGTGGTTGTCCAATCGTAGCTTATGAGCCGTAAAGTCTGTCGGGCTTTTGGATTTCTCCATACAGTGTGCACAAGGTTCCTTTACATTTTGGCATTGAAAATAAACTTTAACATTAAAAAGAAAATGAATTGAAAATGTCAATATTGGCATCGGAACATGAGTACTGTTGGATTTCACCATATGGTGTGCACAGGGCTGCAAGTATGGAGTTAGAACAGTGACTTTAAATGTTGGCATTGAAAATAAACTCTGGCATTGAAAAAAACTGAATTGAAAGAGTAAATATTGATATTGAAACATGAGTACTGTTGGATTTTTCCATGTGATGTGCACAAGGATCCAAGTATGGAGCTAGAACAGTGACTTTAAATTTTGGCATTGAAAATAAAAACTTGAATTGAAAAGTAAATATTTAACATATATATATAACATAGTACTAAAAGGCAGTTAATACAATTTTGTGAAATATTAAAAAATATTTTATTTTTATTTGATTGATTTGGTATTCTGATGAGTTTTCTTGTTTAAGTTTTTTTTTTTTTTTTAAATGCAAAAACATATCATAAAAAAGTTATTTTTTATTTTATTTTATTTTATTTTACTACAAGTGGATTATGAGAACATCAGATATTTTGCTGTTGTGATTTGTCAGACACATTAATAAATATTTTCTTATTATGTAAAAAAAGTTTCCTACAAAACAAATTTTCTGTTTCAAATTAGTGGCATATAAACGTAACTTTTATGAAACAGTGTTGAACTTTTATGCACAGCCGACCAGCTCTTTTTGAAAATACTTTAATTAAGATTGTATAAAGTAGTGCTACTGATAAAATTTTCAGTTTGCCCTTTTACACTTTTAAGATGTAACATATATTTTAGTTTTTCTGTATCATCTAACTATATTTTAAACAATAATAACTGAAAAACAGCATTTTTGTTGGGGTTTTTTTAGTCATTTTAATATTTAAGATGCCAAAAACATATATCAGTAAAATAAACTCACCTTGTCTGTTGTCTTTTGATTGTCTCTGATCTGCCGACTGTGCGTCTGGACCGTGAACTGATGTGTTTGTGGCTTTTTTTTGCATGTCATATTGCACTGCTTATTCACTTTGCATTGCTTTACATTTGCAAGTTTATGTAATCGCTGGTCCTTATCAGGGTCGGTGGGGCTGGAGCCTATCCCAGCTGACTTTGGGCGAGCTGCGGGGTACAGACTGAACTTTAGGCTCTGAATAAGTAATCAAAAATACACAGAAACATTTGAGAATCATTGTTCATTACATTTATTCCATCATTTAAACCCAGAGATATGTCATTATACTGGATATTGATTGATTAGTGAATTCATTCATCATTATGACACTTAAAATATTTGAAATGTACCTTCTGGATTGCTCTATTTGATATGAAATGTACTATAGCCGTGGAAGCAAGCTAACAAAGTTGATCAACGGAGTTAACATTAGACTCTACCTAAAAAGCTCCATGAGCAGACACGTAGTAAAACACGCTAAATATTAAATCTGCATTTGAAAGATAAAGACAGCTCAGAGCCCAGAAGGACCCAGATCACCTGTTCAATATTTCATTTTAAAATCGTTTCCAGTGAATCAAAGCACAGAAAAAAAGCTTTAAATAAAATATTTATTGATTGATTATTTCCCTCGTAAAGTTTCCAAAGACACTGCGTACAGCACCGCTGTGGGTAAGCATCGAAATCGTGTCACGCAATCTTCATCAGTAAACAGCAGAACCTACTCAGCTCTTACTGCCAGAGAAGGAAACTGCTCCTTTGGGAAGACTGGCGGCGACTTTTAGTTCAAAATTTGCCAATTTTCTCAAAACTTGCCAAAACTGCTGCATGCAATGTTTCTTCTACTGGGCTCTATGGAAGAGTTTATTATACTGAACCTAGCTGCTGTAAAACAATCAAATCAAAAAGAAACGTCTTATTTCTGTCTCTCTCTTTCAAACAATCGAACACAAACCAAACAAAACTTCTTCCCGTCGTTATTTTGCAGCACAGACTGATGTCAGACTTTACTTCATGAAATGAACCATGTTGCTCCTCTGGGGTGGAGAGGGTGGGGTGAGACGACTCTCAAGTATTTTGAATTTGAACTGCAGTACTAGTTTCTAACCACAAGATGTCACTGTTACAAGCAAAGTTACATATTTTTTCTTTAACCCAGGACGGTCCTGTCTTGAGTCAGTGTCAGTTAGTCATAGTCACTACCTTGTGAGGTTTGTATGTGAATATTTGTTTTATTCATTACTTACTTACTTACTATCCCTCACCCCTAAATCTCATCGTGCACGGCTGACGTACCACCCACATCAAGCAGCACAGAGCAGATCAAGCTGGCTGGAAGTCAGACACAGAAATAGCATTGAGAATTTGGTCGATTTTCAAAATAGAACATCCCGTGACAGACTTTCAGTCACAAAAACAGACGAAGGGAAAACATTTTAACTATCTTCAAAAAAGGTAAAGTCCGGTTCAACTGGACTTGTTTGAAGATCTGTGAAGACGTTTCGCCTCTCATCCAAGAACTTTTTTTTGAAGAAAGATGACCTGAATGACTAAGAACCTTCACAGACTTCCTTTTTAACAACTTAGTCATCATCAAGCTTTTCTTAATCTGTCCTTAAAATAATATATGATCTGCTAGGCAATGTCATGAAGCAACAAAGCCCCAAAATAACAAAATAGGCTGATCGACAATTCTCAGAGGTAACTACTAAATCAAAGAGAATCTATTTAAACCTGCAGTGTGGAACTTAAACATACAAATCAATACAAGTCATCGTCAGTTACATTCATGCACTTGCCAAACGAGTTCACACGATGCTGATTAAGCCTGTCACCACCAGGTGTTTCGCAGAATACCGAAGTTTTTAATAGTAGTGGGCCACAGCATGGTGGCCTACGCCACACGTCATGAGCACATTGTGATTACTGTCTGAATTAACCAGCAGCTCTACTCTGATCCTTGACCTGGTTCAGGGCTGTTCTTGCAGCACAGTAGTTTCCCTGCCCTTTGCAGGAACAACAGAGGCAACACCAGACTGGCGGGCAGACAGAACCAGACTCCAGACACCAGGACACCACATCTCACATCCTCTTCTAATGCTGAGGAGGCGTGAACGGTAAGAACAAATAGATGTCCTCCAGTCCTCAACAGGAGAGCTCCCATTATGGCCATGATGGTGTGAAATGCTCTCATCTTTGTTTGGTCAACCTTCTCCTTGTCCTTTCCACCATCTCCTGGTCCTGGACGAATCAGAGCGTGGAGAACAGAGAGGCTACAGTAAGAGATAACCAGTGTGGACATAACTGACAGAAAAAAATCTGGAATCATGGTATTACTCCCGCAACACTGGTTAGACCAAACGATCCAAGAAAGAGCAACCAAACGCACCCGACTGTGATATTTCTGATTCTGACTCCGCTCCTGTTCCTCAGATTCATGTAGGTGATTGGATGAACAACAGCAAGGTGACGCTCCACACAGGTGAGGATGTGGAAGAAGATCTGTCCATAGGAGGTGACCGAGACCAAGCACAAGCCTACTGTTATCAACAAAGGCACCTTGAAGTATGCGCCACAAGAGCACAAAGTACACCCAAAGACACCGATCATCTCCATGGCAGCCATGTGGTAGGTTAAGACGTCAGAGTGACTCGCCCCCGCGATCGTGGACGCCGTGCGCTGCTTCTGCCATCGCTGCAGACCCAGGTAGAAGACCGAGATACAGAGAGGGAGGAGGAGGAGGATGTTGGTGACAGCAAAGGCAGTAAAGATGAAAAAGGTAGATCTGTAGCTAAAGCAGCCGGCTGCGGCAAGACTGGAGGAGGAGTTAGAGGAGGGAAGGAGGGAGGCATTGGAGGAGTTGAAGGACATAACTGTTGGGATGTAGATGTGATGATGAGGAGGAGGGAAGACGGGAACAAAAATGGTGGATGGTAGATGTGGAGAGAGAGGACAAAAACCAGGTAAGACATGGAGACACCATCATAAATAATCAGAGAAAAGAATAATTACAACTAAATCTGAACATGTAGAAAAGAAAACTTGATAATATACAGTAAAAAGTGATATTAAATAACTCTTCAGTAGGCTCACCTTCGGATTTCTTGAACCTCTCGTTGCTGTTTCTCCAAACTGGACTGCAGACCTCTATTATCTCCTCTCTTTATACATATATATATTTGCTCGCGTATGAGGGGGTGTTATATTGTGTTTGCGTGTATGAGTATGGACTGCGGCCGGATCTTTTTTGCATATCACAAAGCTATTGAGCTATTAGGTATTTATGTTCAATGATATTTTATACTGCAAATCTCAGTAGGCAAATGTCCTCTAAATCTCAGTAGGCAAATGTCGTGCGTTTGTTTGCATTTTGTTTACTGGAGACACGAATGAAAAGCACTGTTCTGAAACAAGGCCGGGTTATCATCTACCCATATGAAAACGATACTTTTAAAAACTGAACTAGTTTTTATTGTTAAAGCAAATTTGGACTTTGTCTTTGTCACCTGTGTTTAATTAGTTATATTAGTGTTTTCCCACTTTCACTTATCAGGTTAGTCCCGTGGTGTTCAGTCTTTGTGTTCCTGCTCCTGGTGTGTTTCAGGTCTGGATTTTTCTTTGTTGGACTACTGTAGATTAGATTTTTCTCAGATTGTTGGGATTTAGTTAGTTTTTTGCCTGGACTCTGTTATTTTTACGTTAATTTACCTGCTGTGTAAGACCTTTTACCTTCACGCCTACAACTGGGTAATCTCTATGAACTGTAAAGCTTCAGGCGAGTGGCGAAGATTTTGGCACCAGAAACACTGAGTAGCATTGACCAGTCACGTTTGAGCAAGCTTTGTTGCAACAGTCAGTGTTGAGGGCAAAAGAGGCAAAGGGCATTGGCTGAAATGTAATCTCAGAACCCAACAGCGATTGTCTGACAAAGTTTCAGTTATCTGTATTCATGTATCTGTTTATAAAGATTGCATCGGATCGGAAATGTGCTTTCATTGTCCCATGGGTTTCAAGGTAGGTCCGGTAGATAAGATTGAGAATAAATGATGATAGTTTTGGTACTCAACACTTCTTGAAATGGGGTTGTGTACTTTGCAAGCTGTGCACAATCCAAAAATAGACATTTAATTCTAAATATTAACACCACATAGACACACAAAAGCAATAAAGATGGTCAACGTTTTTTTTTTTATTGAAAGCACACTATTGAAGCTACAGCTTTACACCAAAAGTTATAATTTATAATTTATTAACATCTACAAACACAATCATTGTACACAGTATAGATGTACGATGCATGTTTCTACAAACAAACTCATTCAACATCAGTATAACTTGGACTATAATCATTTAAAATGATATACATCAACTACAGCAACTACAACACCTCAGTACTTAGCTTGTACATTCTGGGCTACCATAACTACTACCATATGATTATACACTTATGAAAGCACAGACATGCATATTATATTCTCTGAAGGAAGAAGAGAAATGAGAGAACATTAAGAAAGATTTCAGGTAACTTCAATTTCAAGACTTTTTTCAACCTGTGTTGTTCAGTCTGATTGAATTCATTGGCGCAGTTCGCTTAAATAGATTTGACTCGTACTCAACCTGCAGACTAAAACAGTCACACAGTCAAAACAAGTGTGGTCACAATTTAATAGAGCAGTTTTTTTTTGTGGTTGAAATGTGAATCAACTTCAATCTGACCCAACCATATGATGCACTTTGTAGTAAACTGTTTTTGTAGCCGCTTTGCATACATGATGCACAAGAGCGAAATGAACATTTGATGGCAACTATTCAAAAGAGGCTTGTCATGGACAAGCAACTAAGTGAATTTCCTTGTTGATATTCATGCCGTTATTCCTATCTTTACTTTCTCATGAAACCAATGAGCAAAGTAAATGTTCGCTCAGGAATGAAAGAAATCAAACCAAGGGGAAAACACAACAACACATCTACAGATTCACATCAGAGCAACTGAAGTATTGTTTGAAAATGACAATAAAAGGCATTAAAAAACATTGTTACTTAATGATTATACATGACAGTTAACATGATGTTTAAAACCATGGTACATTCTAACTCATAGCTAGATTAGTCATTCAGCTGATTCAAAGCAACCTTGACAGCAGTTTCTTCTGGTACTACCTCCAACACTCAGCTGGGCTGGTGAACACAGGTGTCCGTCAGAAGAAAGAATAATGTATGTACTATAGTAGTATAGGGTGCATGCGTATTTGTGTAAGTAGTCAAATGTATAGGACGAGTGGAACATTTGCATGTTACAAAATCAGCCATAATCACCTGTAGGGAAATGTTCTTTCCAAGTGTTTTTCCAGTGGGTTCACAGTTCAGGGAAAAGATGTTGAAGGTGTTATGGTATAGAGGCACTGAATGCTAGGGCTTTATGAGATTTATGTCAGGGTCATCAAGTCTGCAACAACAGGTCCAACATAGTGTGTGAAGTCAACAGATCAGATTACTATTTAAAGTACTGTGAGGGAAGCCTTTATTTACTTCAACTGAAGTGAGAAACAGACCTTTATTTACGACTTTCAGAGGTACAACTGTAAAGTATTAAAACGAGGAAAAAGATGAATACCTAGATTTCCCATATTGGTATTTAATTCATTTGGTTTGCCAAAACAAGTAAAGCTGGCTACTTTCTTTCAACAGTTCCCCAACTCACAGTTCACAGAATTGACCATATATCAACATCACGTTTATACATAGCTCATCATGGGTTGCCCTGGTGTTAATCTAAAGATGTTCACGAGTGACAATTACAATATAGACTACTGGAAAATAATAAAAAAGCAACTAGAGATGAGCCATTAAGTGAGTCAATTAATTCCAAGATTAGATAAATAACATTAATAATGACATCATCCATTAAAAACAGCAAAAAAAAATATCATTAGTCAACATAAAACTTGAACTTGAACTTGTCATACCAGGCAATGTGAACCAGTTAAATCTGCGCGTATTAAATTTGTTAGTTGTGTTTTTGTTTTTTGCTTTGTTTTGCTTGATTTTCATTGGATGATTACCACCAACAACATTACGTACACTGTGAAAAAGAAATATGGAAAATAACTAGTAACTCATTTTTTTACAGTAGTTTTCTGTTTTTTTGAAATTGTACATAAAATTCAAAATTCAAATTCTAGTAGTGAATTTGTGTAACAACCAAACTGTCATTTTACTGTAAGTGTGATGCCAAAAATTAACTGCCAAATTGCAGTTATTTCTCTTTTGTGTACAGAAAGAAATACAGTATTTTTTCAGTTTTCTGCATATACAAATTTATGTAAAATCATAGTTGAATGAATAAACACGTACCTTTACATTAAAACTTTGTAACCTAATTATTTTCTTTTTTTTCCAACATAAAACTCTAACTTCTGATTTTTGTACAGAAATATTACAATGGATGGATTCCTAGTCGTCTTGATTTGAGTTCATATCATTGCACCAAACCTACTGCTTTCTTTTTTCATTCAGAAACCTTTTCACGTAAAATGGTCTGTGATTGTATACTGGAGTCCTTGCCAGTACAAATATAAAACATTCTCTGGTTAGAGTTTTTTTTTTAACATTGTAAACCCATTATCTTTGCATAACAAAGACATATGAAGACGCCGTCTTGAGAAAATCATGAGCAGATTAATCAAAAATGGAAATAATCATTAGTTGCAGCTCTATATATTGCTAATTATACAAAACCTAATTTTAAAGGACACCCACTTTGTTAGTAGTATTTATTTCTGCCTGTTCTTCTGCTGTCTTTCAAGAGTCAGCGACGGCTCCAAACTGATATTTGATTTAAATATACAGTGTATTAACACGTGTGTGTGTGTGTGTGTCGCAGAACCAATCCATTCTTCGCGATAGCTTTACGGCTCATTTCTGTCTGCAAATTTTCTTGGCAGAGCACGAACTGGGCGGTAAGTATTATTAATATCCGTTAAGATTTGACAAACTGACACATTCATTTAAGCCAGTAAAACATGTGCACTTTCATGATATAGATTTAATGACAAACACGTTTTGCAAATCTGTGAATAATTGATTTCGTATCTGAGAGGACATTCGTGGGGGTTTCGATTATGTGATATACCGATGCAAATGTCAAGTCATTGTATCAGAATGTCTGACAGAATTCAAATGACTTCCAAGTAAGCGATGACTGCTGTGCATTCAAATCATATGAAGTGCCCGGAGCGGCTGTGTGTATCGTTTCATTCAAATGTTAGCATGCAAAGATTACATGGAAGAGAACATGTTTTTGTTTTTTCATGGTGATCTTTGATGTTTCGTGTTTGCTTTATTGTTTAAGTATTTGACAGATTATAAGTTTGTTCTGTTCTAACACTCCTTCCTGTTGCTCGTAGTACTTGTAGTACTTGGATAAGGCTGCTAGATGTCAGCATTTATCTCATTGTCTGACCTGATTGACCCAGAGTGACGTCAGATTTTTCACATTTCTCTAATGAGGAAGTTTGGTGTTGAACATACATTTTTGGAGAACTTGCAAAATCCACTGGACTATTTGTGAGTTCACTAATGTTTAGTCTTATCATCCTGGACTTAAAAGATACTGTATCTCACATGTACTTGCAGGTATAATGATGAAAGCTTGTGGTGAACGATGTGAGGGCTTCTTATTTTGACAACCTTGTCTCGAACAAACGTAACACTGAAGTCCTTTTTGACAGCGTCGACCATATTGTCTCTCCTGTGCCTTTTTTTCCCCTCAAATAAGCTCTCTAGTAACTTCCTCCCTTTCTTTGTGGATTAGATTATAGGTGTCGGCTCTATCATCATCTCCTTCCTTAATCCTGTTCCTGCTTATGACACAGGCTCCAAGTCTTTGTAGGGATCTTTCCCCAGAAACGTTTGAAATCCAGTTTTAACAAAGACCAACAATATACACATGAATACATTAAGAGTCATAAATCAAAACACTGACCATACAAAGATTAGTAAGTCATATTTTTAATGTAAGCACAGTTTTGGAGCTGTAATGGTTCAACTTTACACCAGTCCTTCTTCTTTGCAGCATAGTTTAAAGCATAGGTATGAGGTGGGTGACATTTGATTAATGATTAATGATTAATGACCTGAGCAGCGCATTGAAGTTGCATTTGAAACACAAAACCTTGATGATACGTACATTTAAATATCATTTGAATGGGCTTCATGACGTCTCTGAGTAGGCGTTTTATCGGCTCCTCCTCATGTCACTAAACAGTTTCGAGGTTTTTGCTCTCTCTGTGGTGTTTTCTACTCTTAGATGCCGTAAACTGATTTAATTAGACGGACTGTTGCTCTTACAACACAGTAGTTTTCTTGCCTTCTGTAGAAAGAGTAGAGGTAACACCAGACTGCTGGGCAGGCAGATCCAGGATACAAACATATACATACCACAAATTCCAAAATCCCCCAGCTGTACTAAGTCATACAGAACAGTGATCAGCATATTCCCCCCAAACCTGAAGACCAGCACTCCCAGTATGACCATGATGGTGTAGAACGCCCTCAGCTTTGATTTGTCAACTCGCTGTCTTCCCTCACCCCCTTCCCCTGGCCCAGGACGAATCAGAACACAGAGGACAGAAAGGCTACAGAAAGCAACAACAGTGAAGGAAAACCCTGCGTAACAATAAGATACAAGATCAACGTGAAATTCGTCTACCAAGGACAGTAAACCTGTCCCTGCAAAGCACAGCAGCCAAACACAACCAATGACGACATTTCTCATTCTGATGCCTCTTGCCTCCTTCAGGCTCCGGTAGGTGACGGGGTGAACAACAGCCAGGTAACGCTCCACACAGGTCAGGATGTGAAATAACATCTGTCCGGTTAAGTTGATGACAGAAAGGTAGATACCAAGCATCATCACTAGTGAGTGATCAGTGTGGACACCCCAACAGGTGAGGCAGGACCCTAAGACACTTATCAGCTCTATGAAGACCATGTGGTAGGTGAAGAGGTCGGAGTGGCTCATCGTCGTACCGGAGCGTTGTTGCCGCCATCGTTGGAAACCCAAGTAGAGGACGAGGATGTAGAGAGGGAGGAGGAGGAGGACGCTGGTGACGGTGAAGGCGCTGATGTTGAAAGTGCCGACTGTAGTGTTGATACAGTTGTGCGCTTCATGATAGAAGTTGAAGGAGGAAGAGAGGGCAGAAGGAAGAAGGGAGGAGTTGACCGACATAACTATGAACAACGGGCAGGGATGGAGTGAAAAATAAAGTTAGATGAGGTTAGGAGGTATCTAACTTTAAATAAAAACTCTGTATGACAACTCTTTTTACCAAACTACAAACTAAAATATGTTTTGATGCTGATATTAACTTAAATTTATACTTATAGGTAGTTCACATAGAGAGTCTGTGTGAAAATGGCAACATGGTGGTTGTCTTACCATCGATGAAAGATGGATTTTACAATACACGCATGATATTTCATTAAATATTAAAAGACATTTGAAGACATCATCCTCAGCTCTAAGAAGTTTCGACGGACCTTTTTTTTTAACTTCTTGATACAAAACATGAATAATACTTTCAAAGGACACCCACCTCGTCAGTAGTGTTTATTTCTGACCGTCCTCCTGCTGCGTTTCAGAGTTAGTGACTGCTCAAAACTGATATCTCATTCAAATATACAGTATAGTAACAGGTGTGTGTGTGTGTGTGTGTGAGACAGGTGTGAAGCAGGACTGTCAGGATTTTTGCATGGCAAAACCGATCCAGACTTTATGATTTACGTTTTACGCCTAATTTCGTCTGCAAATGTTCTCACCGCGCTCTCGTTTTCCAGGCACAGCAGAGCACAAACTGTGTGTCAGGTATTAATATCTGCTTAGATCTGACGACTGAAACAAATTCATTAATGATTTATTTAGTATCTGGGATGACATTTGTGCCAGTTTTCATATATAACATCAGATTTATCAAGTTAAGATCATGAACTAACATTGATACTAAATAAACAATGTTTTGTATCTAATATTTATTTTCTTTTTTTTCACTTCATTGTTTCAGGATTTAATCAATTTTTAGTTTGTTCTATTCTAGCAGGGTAAAAAAAGATTAGCTCACATTACTTGTAGTACTTCAAATGTCCGATAGATGTCAGGATTTACCACAAGTGAAGGTAGAATTAGTCAATTTAATAATCCAGCATACAAAGAGCTGGCCTTTTTTTTTTTTTAATCTTTAAATTTTGTTCACAAGATTTTTTTATGTTACATTTTTTGGGAAATCCACTGGACTATTTATCCTTTCGTCATCCCAAAGTTGAACTCAGAGACATATCACATGTACTTGCAGGTATAATCATAAACAGTGTTGTGAATTAATGCAATACTTACCTTAGAGCTGAGTTCAACAACATGGTTAAGGATGTGATACCCAACACTGTCACTCCTGCACTTCTTGCTGTGCCTGTTTTCTCAAATACTACCTTCTCTTTATGTTCTCTCTTTCTTTATGGATAAGATCGGATGTCTTTACAGGGATCTGATAGTTTGCTCCATTTTAAACCTTTGAAACCAGAAAAATATAAATATATATATAAATATAAGACTTTAAACAAAGATTATGTGAACACCAACAACATATGTATTAATACATTTTAAGAGCCAAAAATTAAAACACTAACCACATGAAGATTAGTCATATTTTTATTGTAAGCACAGTTCTGTAGCTATAATTTTACATTCTACTATACAAGATAACTTAAAGCATAGATACAAGACGTGTGATATTTACAAAATGTCTTCTGAGTCTGTCAGACCAAAGAAGAAAGTGTTATTAACCACCCAGCCAAATGTCAATGTTTATGAAATTAGGTGTCAGAATCGGGTAAAAATGAACAGCTCATTTTAAAGCGACTGAAACGTGTCAGATGAGTTCAGAAAATGACATGACTAACTTTGACTCACTCTGAGCTGAGATAATTTCATCTCTATCTCTCTGCTCAGGGAGGGTGGCCTCAGCGTGTCATCGAGCCACCCTTTAAGGACCGCCCACAAAATCCTGAGACTGAAAACTGGTGAAAAACTGTTTGAACACCTAACTCCACATTTCAGTGATATATCGTTCAAAGTCTTTTCACGTGCAACTATTTTCCAACATATTTAAGTTTTTCTACTCTTAGATATCATAAACTGATCTAATCAGACTATTTGTTGCTCTTACGACACAGTAGTTTTCCTTCTTTCTGGAGAAAGAGTAGAGATAACACCAGACAGCTGGGCATTGAGAACCAGATTGCCGACATATAGACAACACAAATTCCAGCATCCCCCAGCTGCGCTAAGTCATACAGAGCAGCTATAAGTATAACCCCCACAAACCTGAACAATAGCACCACCAGTATGATCATGATGGTGTAGAACGCCCTCAGCTTTGATTTGTCAACTCGTTGTCTGTCCCCACCCACTTCCCCTGGCCCAGGACGAATCAGAACACAGAGGACAGAAAGGCTACAGAAAACGACGACAGTTAGGGAGAAGGCTGAAAAACAATAAGAAATGACTTGGATGCAAACTTTGTTTCTCGTAGACAGTAAACCTGTCCCTGCAAAGCACAGCAGCCAAACACAACCAATGATGACATTTCTCATTCTGATGCTTCTTGCCTCCTTCAGGCTCCGGTAGGTGACGGGGTGAACAACAGCCAGGTAACGCTCCACACAGGTCAGGATGTGAAATAACGCCTGTCCATTTAAGTTCATGTTGCCAAGGAAGATACCAACCATGGTCATTTGAGGATGATCAGTGTGGACACCCCAACAGCTGAGGCAGGACCCTAAGACACTTATCAGCTCTATGAAGACCATGTGGTAGGCGAAGAGGTCGGAGTGGCTCATCGTTGTACCGGAGCGTTGTTGAAGCCATCGTTGGAGACCCAAGTAGAGGACGAGGATGTAGAGAGGGAGGAGGAGGAGGACGCTGGTGACGGTGATGGCAGTGATGGTGAAAGTGCCGACTGTAGTGTTGATACAGTTGTGCGCTTCATGATAGAAGTTGAAGGAGGAAGAGAGGGCAGAAGGAAGAAGGGAGGAGTTGACCGACATAACTATGAACAACGGGCAGGGATGGAGAAAAAGAGAGTGAGAAACAGAATAAACAAGTAGAAATATTGTATTAATGTAAATGACAGAGATTTGCTATTGACTCCGAGGTTTAATTGATGTAACTCTGTAAGTTTGGTAGGTATGATGTAACTTTAAATAAATACTTTGTATGACAGTTTTCTTGGCCAAGCTAAAAGGTATAATAATAATAATGATGATAATATCTGTGTACTTCACTGTATGCAAGAGTCGGACGCTGATATTAACATTAATATTAAATTTATGCTTAAATAATTCACACAGAGAGTCGATTGTGATGATTGTCCTATCATGGATGTAATATGGATTTTGCAATAAATCCATAATAGTTAAATTATTGCCAGTCATTTTCACAAGCAAATTTGGTTAATTTTCTATTTTTCTGTATTTTTCATGCAAAAATATAAAAAAATATTAATTGAATAACCAATTGGGAGATGAATCAAGAATTAAAATTATCGTTAATTGCAGCACAAGACATTAAAAGTTACAGTAAAAAATGGTTTTAAAGTTCACCCACCTTATCGGTAGTATCTTCTTTCTGACTGTCTGTCTGCTGCGTTTCAGAGTTAGTTATGAGTTATTAGTTATGCATGAGTGTTGTGTGTGTGTGTGTGTGAAGCAGGACTGTGAGGATGTTTGCATGGTTTCAAAATCAATCCACACTTAGTGATTTGTTTGTTTTTTTTACGGTCAATTTCTGTGTGCAAATTTTTTCTCCACACGAAAACTTCTTTTGCAAATTCATGAATGATTTATTTAACGTCTGAGATGACGTTCATGATAGTTTCCAATTATATAATACACCAGTGCAGATGCAAGTCTTTTTAACTTGAACATTAACTTGAACATCTGAAGAATTCAAATGACTTTTATGTAAGAGATGACTGCTGTGTATTCAAATCAAATAAAGTGATTCAGCCCAGATTACGTGGAAGCGAACATTTATATGTTGTTTGTCTGTCATACAAATTACCAGATTAACAGCAGATTAATTAGGTTAAGATCATTGAATCAATTACTTGAAGCAACATGATAACTAAAACTGATACTAATTAAACTATTATGTTTTGTGCCTGATATTTATTTGCTTGATTTTTACACAGAATGTAATCTATTTTTAGTTGTAGTACTCTAAATGGCCACTAGGTGTCAGAATTTCTCTCTAAATTTCTCTCAGGAAACTCATTTACTGACCTTCTTCACCTTCTTGTGAATCACAATCAGTCAATCTAAAAACCCAGCTCAACTTTATTATAGTTCAATACCTGTCAGATATCACTAAAAGACATTCATCCTGACATTTGTGACCATTTTTTGAACTTTCATGCCTCTTGCCTCCTTCAGGCTCCGGTAGGTGACGGGGTGAACAACCGCCAGGTAACGCTCCACACAGGTCAGGATGTGAAATGTGACAGAAAGGTAGATACCAACCATCGTCACTTTTGGGTGATCAGTGTGGACACCCCAACAGGTGAGGGTGAACCCTAAGGCACTTATCAGCTCTAGGAAGACCATTATTTATGACCGTCCTCCTGCTGCGTTTCAGAGTCAGTGACGGCTCAAAACTGATATCTGATTGAGACATACAGTATATTAACAGGTGTTTGTCGTGTGTGTGTGTGTGTGTGTGATCTTTGCATGGCAAAACCGATCCAGACTTGATATTTTTGCGCCTAATTTCATCTGTTCTCATCACGCTCTCCTTTTCCAGGAACAGCAAAACAATTCATTAATATCTGTTTAGATTTGACAACTAAAACAAATGTGCGATGTAAGCTGCTGTGTATTCAAATCAAATGAAGTGATTCAGCACAGAGCAGCTGTGCGATTATTTCATTCAAATATGAGCATGCAAAGATTATGAGGGAGAGAACGTGTCTGGGTTTTTTCAGCAGAATTATTAAGTGAAGATCATGAGTTACTTGAAGCAAAGCAACTTGATAAACTAACATTGCTACTAATGTAACAATTATGTTTTGTGTCTGAGATTTATTTTATTTGCTTGTTTTTTCACTTCATTGTTTCAGTATTTTATCAATAAAGTTGTTCTGCTCCAACTCCCATTATGAGTAGTACTTGTAGTACTTCAAACAGCCATTAGATGTCAGGATTTCTCTCTTAATGTGTCACTCAAAAACTCAACAGCATAGTTAAAGATCACCCCTACATCTCGTAATGTGTTTGTTTTCTCAAAAAAGCTCTAACGTAACGTCCTCTCTTTCTTTGTGGATAAGATTATAGGCGTCAGGGCTCGCATCGCCCCGTTCCTTACTCCGGTTTCTGCTCATGACAAAGGTGTATGGGGATCTGATGTCTTGCCCCATTAAACATTTGAAAGGCTTGAAACCATAAAATTCAGTTTAAGCAAACACCATGTGGACACAAACAACATACACATTTTAAGAGCTAAAAATTCAAAACACCAATCATATGCAAAAATGCAAACTACTTTACAGCCTTCTTTAAAGCATAGATATAAGATGTAATGTGAAGAAGTCTTCATCAGCCTCTTGAATGGACCTGATATCTCGGACTAATTGTTGTTCTTACAACACAGTAGCTTCCCTGCTCTCTGTAGAAAGAGTAGCGGCAACACCAGACTGCTGGGCAGACAGAACCAGAGTACAGAGACTAACATACCACACTTTACATCTATCCCCGGCTGTACTACGCTGTACAGAACAGTGATAAGGGTATTCCCCCCAAACCTGAACAGCAGCACTCCCAGTATGATCATGATGGTGTAGAACGCCCTCAGCTTTGATTTGTCAACTCGCTGCCTGTGTCCACCCACTTCCCCTGGCCTAGGACGGATCAGAACACAGAGGACAGAAAGGCTACAGAAAGGGATGACAGTTAAGGAGACGGCTGCAGAAAAATAAGATAGAATTTTGACGTCAAATGTTGCCAAGGACAGTAAACCTGACTGTACAAAGCACAGCAGCCAAACACAACCAATGATGACATTTCTCATTCTGATGCCTCTTGCCTCCTTCAGGCTCCGGTAGGTGACGGGGTGAACAACAGCCAGGTAACGCTCCACACAGGCCAGGATGTGAAATAACATCTGTCCGGTTAAGTTGATGACAGAAAGGTAGATACCAAGCATCATCACTAGTGAGTGATCAGTGTGGACACCCCAACAGGTGAGGCAGGACCCTAAGACACTTATCAGCTCTATGAAGACCATGTGGTAGGTGAAGAGGTCGGAGTGGCTCATCGTCGTACCATAGCGTTGTTGCCGCCATCTTTGGAGACCCAAGTAGAGGACGAGGATGTAGAGAGGGAGGAGGAGGAGGACGCTGGTGACGGTGAAGGCGCTGATGTTGAAAGTGCCGACTGTAGTGTTGATACAGTTGTGCGTTTCATGATAGAAGTTGAAGGAGGAAGAGAGGGCAGAAGGAAGAAGGGAGGAGTTGACCGACATAACTATGAACAACGGGCAGGGATGGAGTGGAAAAAAGAGAGTGAGAAACAGAATTAACAAAACAGTCAAATCATGAAAATCATGACTGAGAATTACCGTAAACTCTTTAGTTTAACTGATAAAGGTACAAACTTAAAATCCTTCACTCATACCTCATCACACAGAGCTTGATTGAGGTATGATGTAACTTAAAATAAATACTGTACGCAAGACCCTGAAAATATCAACAACAGCTGAAAGAACCAGTCGATTAATTGATTAGTTTATCAGCGAAAAAATAATCTGCAACCAATTTGATGATCATTTTCAACCAAAAATAATTGAAAATATGCAACATTTCTTGGTTCCAACTTCTAAAAGTTTATTGTTGTTAACCAAATATCTTACAATTACATGCTGAATTATTAAAGAAAAGACATTTGAAGACGTTCTCTGAGAAGTTGTAATAGTCTGTTTTTTTTTTAAACTTCTTTGACATTAGTCAAGAAAACAATTGGCAGATTAATCAAAAATGAAAATAATTATTAAAACTTAAGGTAAAGTGCCATTTTAAAGGTCACCCACCTCGTCAATGAAAACCAATAATCTTTGCATTTTGGAATTTACACTGAATAAAAAAAAGACATTCGAAGACATCGTCTATTAACCAAAAATGGAAATAATCATTGGTTGCAGCTCTCTATATTACTAATTATATAAAACTTAATTTTAAAGGTCACCCACCTCGTCAGACCGCCCTCCTGCTGCGTCGAGTCAGTGATGGAGTGAGTGATTGGAATATATAGTACATTAACACATGAGTGTGTGCGTGCCAAAGTGTATCTATGAACTCATCTATGAAATCGTCTTTTGCAAATCCATTAATGATTTGTTTAGGACCTGATATGACATTCGTGCCTGTTTCCACTTATACAATATACCAATGCAAATGTAAGAAAGCAACGACTGCTGTGTATTCAAATCAAATAAAGTGATTTAGCCCAGAGCAGCTGTGTGTATAACCCGAATTTGGTTGTTGTTTATCTATTTGTATTGAGCGTTATCAGTACTTCAGTTCACATTATTAAAGCAAAGCAAATCAATAACTAATACTGATACTACTCAAGCTTGGTGTCTGATTTAAACATCTGTGTGTGTTTGTGTCTGTTTCGTGCACGTTTAAGGATTTTTAACAGATGGAAAAAGGTGGCCACTAGAAATCAGCATTTCTCTCTAAATTTAACTCAGGAGATCTCATTTTATGACACAATCTGTTAATCCAGTAATCCAGCTCAACTTGATTATTATTCAATATCTGTAAAATATCAGTAAAGGTAATTCACCCTGACATCCTGTCCGTATCATTGAGACATTTGTCAAATGTTACTGCTGTCTTTCCTGCTCCACTTTTCAAGTCACTTTCTTCTTTAAGGATTTGATCGATTATTAGTTTGTTGTATTTTCAAAGGGAATTTTCAAATCTGGAAACTTTCCATGGGAATTAACGGGAATTGACACACTTATCTACACACGACACAAGACTGCTGAAGCCACACATTTGATTACATAATATTGTCCAATAAAATAATTAAAGCTTGATAAAGTTCTACTTTCACATATCTGCTGAAACGTTTTTTTTAATTGTATTATTTTGCATGGAGGTCTGTCTGTTGATACATATGATACAGTTTGTTTGAATTACCCCCAATTTACAGTTAATTCCCATAATTCCCATGGCGTTCATGATTTGGAATGTTTCCAAAATCCCCTACCTTAACTTCCCACTGAAAGTTTCCAGTAAATTTCCAGAAGCTTTCTGCCCCTTACCTCAGATTATTAGTAGACGAGTAGTGTTTGTCGTACTTTAAATGACCACTAGATGTCAGCATGTATCTCTAAATTTATCTCAGGAAATCTCTTTTCACAGAGTGAGGTCAGAATCATTCAGTCTAGTTAAACAGCTCAGCTTCAATTATAATTCAATATTGATTCAGCACGGCTAACAAACTGAGCTAACATGAGCTAACAGCAGCTACAGTTGTCAGCAGTTTACTTCACCGTCCATCAGGAAACTCTGTAATTCACAGAGAGTTGGACATCAGAAAGAAAACCAATAAAATATGATCCAGTTTCACCAAAATCAGTGAAGTAGTTGGTGGTATGTGGTGTAAGATGTCATGTACACAAAGTTATATAGCGCTGAAACAGATGTATAACACCATTCACCTGATTCCACGTCAACTGAGCATAAAAATTATTTAAAATTTGTTATTTTATAGTAGAAAAGTTGCCTATAGCTCTACCTCTCATAATTGCACGGGGATTCTTGGGTAGCCTGTCAACAATGTGGTTTAATTATTATTTTTTATTCTGTATTTGTTGTTTATGAATACGTCAATTTGTCTAATAATGTCTTGAATTCATTCATGTTCATTTTTCAGTAAAAACTCCCAGAACAAATGTTGTCAGCAAGTTTTGGTTTTATTTTGAAAATCATCTTTCTTCCCTAAAATGTTTCTAAAGAATGGTGAGTGTTTCTCAGCATGAGAAAACTTTCGCTCTCGTACACACACACACACATACATACATACATACATACATATCCACAGGGGGAGTTTCCTGTTATACCAAGCAGGAGAAGAAGGGGAGGACTGAGGAGAAGGAGGAGGGAAAAGTGGGAGGAGAGGAGACGAGGAATGTCCGGACAGAGGCATTGTGTTTGGTTATCACACGACCAGAGAGAGGAGGGAGGGAGGGAAGAGTTACTCTGCTGGGAAGTAGAAACCCTCTCAGAAGGAGGTGTGACTCAGCCGTGGATAGAGGAGCAGCTCCTTCATGTTGGAGACGTGGATCAATCAAAGAACTGAGCTGAGTTGATTACAGCAGCAGCTCAAAGACAGACTGACTGAAGGACTTAGCAACTGATGGAAATTCTTGTTAGATGTCTGGAAGTCTGATCTACTGATTTAAAGTTCATCGGATCGGTTGGAGGATTGGAAGCCACATCAGCTGTTTTCAAGTCTAAGTGATTAGTTTTACTCTTGATTGAAAAGTCCTTCTGATTTGACGCCTCCTTGACTGACTTGGCACGTGATTGGTTGAGCTGGAAATCCTAATTGACTTGATCGACTGATTGGAAGCCCCCGGTTGATTGATTTGGAAGCCGAAGTCTGTTTGGTTGGCATCAAGATGAGCGGAGCTGAGGAGGTGGTTTGTGAAGGCTGGCTGAGAAAATCACCACCAGAGAAGAAACTACGACGTTATGTGAGTAACTTCACTTCTCTTTTAGCTTCTATGTTGGGTTTGTGCGTCATGCTCAAGTACAAATTAATAGTGTTTGTTTTTTTAGTTACCGACATGCACCTACAGGGCAAACACACACACACACCTGAGAAGATTTTAATTAAGCCTGAAGATTAGCTCTCCATTTCATCACTATTTGCACTAAACTAACACAACTAAACAGTCAGCAGAACACAGCTGTCTGCTGCTCCACCTAATCAGGTAAAAGTATATCTTCTGTGTCATTGATACTTTGGTAACGCCATTATTTTGGGGGGGAAATTGGAGTCCAATTTTCTTTGGAGTAATGAAAAAACAAGAATTACTCAAACACTCAAGCTAAAGGTGTCCCAGGAGTCCCTGATATTAATAATCCCTCCACATAATTCAAGAGGTAACCACCTACGACTTGAATGTTCAATCCTCTCAACATAAGAATATTTCCACCACATCTTTGCGCTATCACACCGAGACTTGGTATTGATGGGTTTGTCCTTCGTTTGACCAGCTCATCTGGTACAACCGCTTGTTACTGGCAGGTGTTCTTGGCGGTGTCTGGTTCAGTTTACTGGACAAAAGTTCAAATACAGTAGTAAAGAAAAAAAACAAAATACCAGCATGTTGAGACATTGTCAACACGACAAAGTCCAGCTCTTATTTCCATCGTGGTCCCTGATCTTCCGTCAGACTGTCCATGGCGGATGACAATCGACAATCACGCCATGCCACATATCACGGTTTACTATGACAATAAAAGAATACATTTTATATTTTTAAATCCAGATATTTATAAAGATGGACGTGTTTTAAGGGCTTGCACCTCCTCGATAGGTAGGTATTAGGGCCATTAGACTGATCACATGCAAACTTTTAAACAAATTAAACTGAAAGTAGAAACTTAAGAAAATTAAGCATAGTATTATTATTATTATTATTATTCTACGTTTGTAGGAGCAGTGGTTCTTTGTTACATCTGCAAAATCTTTGGTCTGATTTAGTTTCGGCCATGAATAAAATAATTTTTATCATTCAGTCTAGGTTTCCATGTTGTCTGCTGGACCAAAAATTTTAATCCAATTGCTCATTTCCTTGATATCCATCTGGGATGTCTCTTCGCAAAAATACTTATCTTGACAAACAAGGAAAGAGATCGAACAATCTTGCATTCCACTAAATGGTTGGAGGATTTTTCGTGATCTGTTCAACATGTAGAGCAACAAACCTGAGTGGCCGCTGGTACATGGTTGTTAGAAGCTTGCAAGCATTAAAACAGACCATGAAACAAAACCTTTATATTGACATGTTGTACGGGGAATGATTGTGAGCGGAGCTGGTGTCGTGCCAGAACAGGAGCTGGGCAAGCAGACAATGCAACCAGGCTAAACGGCCTCTATGGACATAATCATAGAGGCAAAAAGACCAAAAAGAGAACACTGCTAAGGAGAGAAAATGAGCGAGTGAGCGAGCAAGAAGCCGTCGGACAAGAGTAAATCTGGGACTGACTTTTAGTGACTGGTGAGAGCTTGGTGAAATAAAAGGCTGAAAAACTGTTAGCAAAGTTGTCCACTCATTAGTTTTTGATCACAAGTAATGTAATCATAACAAATACACGTGTACAGCTGAACATATTTACCACAGTGGGATTACACAGTGGGAGCTAAGATGCAGAAACACCAATTCCTATGCAGTGTTGCTTTAATACCAAATGAACCATTTATACAACAGCAGCATGGCTGGCTTTCCAGTAAAGGGGCAGCTTAATAGTTGCACACACACACACACACACACACACACACACACACACACACATACACCACATTACTGGCATGCCTTGCCAATGAGTTGAGCTAATCTTATCACCACTCTCTCCATGTTTTCCCTTAATGTCGTTCTTTCTTTCCAGAAGACACTTTGCTCTGTTGTTGTTGTTGTTGTTCTTTTCTCTCTTTAATTGATCCACTTGTACTTTCTCTTCCTGTTCTCTGGTCACATTCTTTCCTTTTCATGTGTGTGGAAAGCAAAAGGCGAAGTAGGAATAAACAGAGAAACAGAAAAGTTATTGTTCAGACCTCAGATGGAAAGTTGTCTCAAGAGGTTTATCTGTTCTACTGACTAAAGCTCAACTAAATGTCACAAAGGTTTGCGTGTCGCACTTTGTTAGAGCACCACAACAGGTGGAACCAAAGAAGAAGACCCATTGTTCAGACTGTGTATACATTGAGCCATGATGGTATATACAGCCCAGTGTGTACACACACACACACACTGTCTGACCAGCTGTGTGTCGACTGTCAACACACATACACACATACACATGCATGAAGCGCCCTATAATGGCTGCCGAGTATTGGGCCAGAGTTTGCGGGAGTGTACCTCATCATATCATACACTCCCTGTTCTGTTGAAAGCTGTGTGTGTGCGTGTGTGTGTGTTATGTAATAATCTAATCACTCTCAGCTGTGCCCGACTGGAAGAGGGGGCCTCCCTGAAGATTTAGAAGATTTGGTAACACACACACACACATGGACTGGAACAGAACCAAGGAGAATGAAAAATCCTGCAAAATTCAGTGCAATAACAAACGTCTCACACACACACACACACAAGGTCAAACACAGTTTAAGGAAATGTTTGAGAGACTGTCCTGCGTTGGAGACATCACAGCTTGGATACCTGCAACGTTAAATCATAGTTTCAGCTTCATAGTTCACAGTGAAACTTCTGCAGTCTGGAGCAGGGACCATTTTTTTAGGGGTTGTAAAACACTTAACAGACAGTTATTATCAGTTTTTACTCGCTGTTGCTTCTCTCATGTGAATTATTTGAAGATTTACCTCACTGTTATTCACTGAAATAGAACAAATCAAGCTTTGGTTGACCTAATCATAAACCAAAGCAGGAATTCTTAATCTGGAGGATTACCGGAGATCCCAACCTACGTAAATCTGCTATTTCTGCCACACAATATTTTGTTTATTTGGCTCATTTTGGTGTTTCTTTGTGTGTGAATTGTTGAATTAATTTCATATCTTAACCCTCTAAAATCTTCAAAGGTACAACGTGTAAGATTCCGTAATTTCGTTTCGTTGACTCAACACTCTTTGCTTAGGTTTACATTGCAACAATGAGTCTTGTGGAGGGTTGGCTTCAGCAAATCTCAGCAATTAATTCGATTGTTAAGCCAACATAATGGACAGAATTAAAGTAAAACGTTTAAATAAACCAGAATTATCCTTTAAAGGTCCGGCGTGTCAAATGTATGCTGCTCTATTTACAGAATATGGCATAAATGTAATATAATATGCATGATAACTTTGGTTTCATTAGTGTATAATAAGAATTGTTGAGTTATATCTACAGACACAGCAGGTCCTCCAACACAGAGTCCGCCATGTTTCTACAGTAGCCCCAAAGGGACAAACGATGACTCATTTTTCGTGCATTTCGTGGCTACGGTAGTTTCTCCAGTTCCATCTTAGAGAGTTTTGAGTCAGTAATCGTAATAATACACAATAAGGTGTGTGTATATTAGTAGATTGGGGTGCAGTAACTGCTCCAAAGGTGCAGCCACGTGGCTGGCCATCGTTCTAACACTCCATCTCATTTGCACGTCCATGAGCCCTTTGTGCCCATGTGTTGTTGTGAAAAAGGTATTTCCCCATTGAAGAATCAATGAAGTCTTACACTAAGATGCTGAATGTCACATTCATTTCTGCAAAGACGTTAAGTTCATTCAGTCGTCAGATTGAAAGTGTTTGCAGTTCTGAGAACTCGGCGTTGGTTGCGATATGAATTGAAGGAATGCATCAGTTAAACGAAGAACTGAGCGGTGAGACGTTTGTTTTCAGGTCTGGTGTTAATTTTGGTTTTGAGGCAGGATGGAGGAAGTGTTATTTTAGATCCATTGTGCCCCCTTTCCTGTCCGGGTCAGAGGTCAAAGGAGGAAACAAAATGAAAGGAGAGAATAGGAGGAGACGAGATAAGAGAAGGTGTTTAAGGAAGAGAGGTTATCTAACAAGAATAATATTAGTTTGTGCAGACAGAGGAGCTAAATTACACACTACTTAAATTTTTACTAGCTGAGAAAATCAATCAATTATCAATATACAGTATCTGTTATCGACTAGTTGATTGATCAACAAATTGGTACATCATTAAAGGTCCCACATTTCCCACTTTTCCTGTGTTTTACTTGAAGTTTTGAAGAATTTATATAAGAAACAAGGAGGAAAAGTGGCAAAATCCAGGCTAACTGTTTCCAGTCTTTATGCTAAGCTATGCTAAGCTAAGCTAAGCGACTGCTGGCTCCAACATCATGTTTCGCATACAGACATATGTGTGTGGTGTCAATCTTCTCGTCTAACTCTCAGGAAAAAAGTCTCCAAGTTATCCAAAGTGTTACCTTGAAGTATGGATGACGTTGGAGTTTATGCCCTTCACGTACTGGTGGCAGTTGAATTAAAAGTTAACATCCTACACTGATCAGTGGTCAGTTGGTCTCCTACCTGTAATGGTGCAACCTAAACTCAGAGTTAAGAACTTTACAAGGACTTTGAAGATTATTTGGGGTGATTTTTGAACTTTTATTTTGATAGCGACAGCTGAAGAGTGACAGGAAGGTAGAGCCACATGTCTTTTGTACATGGTTGAGCCACTTTACGAAGGCTTCATACGCAATCTCAGCAATGCTCAGTTCTGTTCCATGAATTAGAAGACAGAAAAATATTTTCATACATAGTTGCTGCCACCCTGCTGCTTTTATTTGTCCAGCAGCCTGAAGACGACGGATCATCAAACAAAGTGAGGGGAGAGGGGGTGGACAGACAAAAAAACACACACATCTCTTACCGGCATTTCCTGTTCAGCTATTTCCTCTTCCTGTCAGTGTTTGGAGAGAAAACGGGTGGGTGGAGGGAGAGTTGGGGAAGCGGTGGCGGTGGTGGTGGTGGTGGTGGAGGCTCTACAGTATTTAATTGCTGTGTACTTTGATCACAGAGGCATGCCTTTGGAGTCACGTTGGTTCTGTTGAGTAACACAATCTAACAGGGATCGGAAGAGATGGATTTGGATGGTAGGACCGGGACCGGTGGAAACTCACTGGGAAAAACACACGTACACACTCTGTAAAAAAAGACTGTTGCAACCACAGCTGCCAGCTTTTTACTGTAAAAACAACAGTACAGTAAATACGGTATATCTTTTTGTAATATTACAGTAAAAGCATGTTACTGTTGATTTCACTGTTTTTAAGTATTTTAAAACATCTGTAGATTTTACAGTGAAAAACTGCCAAACAATGAATATGCCAAAATCTTTTACGGTGTTTTACTGTATAATTAACATTCTCTAATATAAAAAAACAACCTTATTCTGTATAAATTCCTTAAAATGTTGTATTAATAATGTTTTTTAAATATGATTGTGCTTTACTGTATACAGAAAAACACAGTCATACTTCAAGTCATATTTTACGGTCTTTTACTGTCATGGTTTGGCAGTTTTTTAGCATAAAATCACATTTTTATAGTGCGTGGAGTTTTTTAACCACGTAAACAGAAGCACAAAGCAAAAATCCTTTAGTTTCTTCATCAGTTCTGTCCTTCCAGGTAGTTATTAATACTCTGATTCCTCTGAAACACTGAGATTATATCATGTTGGCCAGATAGAGAATGTGTGTCTGTGTGTGCACATGCTGTTATTGAATTACAACCCTCTGTCATGCTCTGCTTCACACCTTTAAATAATCATGACGTGTCTTTCGCACACTACCTACACACTAACACTAACACACACACACACACACACACACACACAGATGGTGAGTCATGGCTGAAATATGAGGTGTCATCCCATGGATCCCTCGTGGGATGCTCAGTGCATGATGGGAACAACCTGAGAGAGTGTCAAACATTTAGCGATTGCGTGAGAGAGAAAGTGTGTGTGTGTGTGTGTGTGTGTGTGTGTGTGTGTGTGTGATGTGTAGTTAACATTCATGTGCACTGGTGTGTAAAACTTCAGACATGGTAGAGAGACACCAGAGTTAGACTGAAAGTTGGAGAGCGAGAGGAACATGGAGGAACTATCACATGTACAATCATGTGACTTTGTAATCAACAATCTATACATTTATTTTGTACAAGACTGAAAGTCTTAAGCCACATTCGAGAGACTGTAATTACATATACTGTATAATATACGGTCAGTTTTCCATTCATAGAGCTCCACTTAATGATCTAAACATGGAAAGTCTGTCCTGCTAGAAGAAAGCTTATGTAAGGTCCAACAAACTTTCTGAAACTGGAAATGGTTTAAAGCAACATTGCATAGGAATTGGTGTTTTTGCATCTTAGCGCCCTCAGTTTCAGAGTAGGACACACGTGTATTTGTTCTGATTACATTACTTATGATCAAAAACTAGCGAGCCAAACATCAAGCAAGTGCAACAACACAAGACATAGCAGCCAGCTAATATTACTGACTAGTCCAACAGCAGTCAGCCCAGCTCGGCGTCTGTCTTTCAGCCTTTTATTTCACCAAGCTCTCACCAACCACTAAAAGTCCGTCCTAGATTTACTCTTCATGCTCGCTCACTGTCTTCTTTTCTCTTCTTAGCTTCCTTCGTTAACAGCCTCTTCACCTCTGCCATTATATCCAAAAAAGCTGCTAAGCTCGGTTGCATTGCCAGCTTGCCCAGCTCCAGTTCTGGCATGACACTCCAGTCAGTTCGGTGGTACAAACACTAACAGTCCCCAGTGCCCAGCTAACAAACTGAGCTAACATTATTAGCATCAGTAACCTTAGTTGTTGTCATTATGTAATCATCATCTGCTCTTTTCAGGCGTGGAAGAGGCGTTGGTTCGTGCTGCGAAGTGGACGGCTGTGCGGGGAGCCGGACGTCCTGCAGTATTACAAGAACCCACAGTCCCGCCGACCAATCAGGACCATCAACCTGAACCTGTGTGAACAGGTGAACAGACACAGCGCCATGTCGCTGGATGACTGAAAGTCTAGCAGCTTGGCGTTATGAGCCCAAATTTTATTATTATTTAATGTCACTGGAGGAATGTGGCAGGTTTTGTATGCTGTTTCACTTTCATTTGCCATTTTTCAATAAATTCTGTCTTCTGTTGGTATGCTCTTCTCCTTCAGGTGGATGCTGGCCTGTCGTTCACAAAGAAGGAGCTGGAGAGCAGCTTTGTTTTCGACCTGAGGACGGAGGAGAGGATCTGGTACCTGGTGGCTGAGTCTGAGGAGGACATGAACCGCTGGGTTTCCTCCATCTGCCTGCTCTGTGGCTTCAACCCGACCGATGACGGTAAGGCGGAGAGAGGGAGGGAATCAAAATATTCTTTGCACCACTTTCTGACTTTGCATTTGAAAAATGGATAGATGTGTGGGCTGTGGCTGAGTCAGTGTGAAAACTAGTGGGAGGAGAGAAGAGAAAGAGAACATGCAGAAAGAAAGATGGACAAAATTGGCAAGATTATGTGTGCATGTTTATCTACAGTTCCAGAGAGACCTCCTGTTTCTGGTTCGTCCTCCGTCACAGCGACCCCAACCAGTGCTGCCATCACCATGGTAGCAGGGTCAGTCCCACCACCCTATGATCCAGTGAGTGTGCGAAACCTGGAGCCCGACGGCAACACAGAAGAAGATTACCTTTGGCTGTCGCACTGCCAGAGTCACATCAGGTAAACGCACCAAAAGCAAATACAGGAAACAAGACTTCATTTTGGGACGTGAAAGTTCATACATGACTTTAGAAACTTGGTTTAAAACACACTCATGATTTGAAGAATACCACTGTGGTAAATATGGACAGCTGTACACGTGTATTTGTTATGATTATATTACTTATGATCAAAAACTAGCGAGACGACAACTTTGCTCTGGTTCATGTAAACCTCCTCTTCTTCTTCCCGGTGGTCTAAAACACCTGTGGT
Source organism: Miichthys miiuy (assembly GCA_036365135.1). NCBI lineage: Eukaryota > Metazoa > Chordata > Actinopteri > Sciaenidae > Miichthys > Miichthys miiuy. The sequence continues at coordinate 3,897,700 of CM071625.1, read as the reverse complement.
ACAAATACTAACACTCCCCCGGTGCTCTGAGCTCAAGGTCCTTGCAGCCTGGCTAACAAACTGAGCTAACAGCAGCTACAGTTTGCAGCTGGGGGACATCAGACAGAAAACCAGAAAACATTTTCTCCATAAAATATGATCCAGTTTCAACAAAATCAGTGAAATAGTTGGTGGTGTGTGACTTAGTGCCGTAAAGTGTTTGGTGGATGATCTTAACCGGAGCACAAAGTTACATAGTGCAAAAACAAACGTACGAGTTTAGTTTTAAAGCTTACATTTGAATAAAATACACAAATTCTACATAAATTTAGATTTTTCCACTCTGGTTCAGACTAAAGGAAACCAGCTGAAGCCAAATCAACCAGACTTACAGTCGGAGTTGCAGGTTCAGACGTGTTGAATTTAAGGACGGGGATTAAGGGTTTATCTAAGCCTCGATCACACCCACGGATTTCTGAAAGGGTTCACTTGAAACTTTCATGAAACAGTTAATCAGAAGAGAATAAAAGTTTTCTTCTTACTTGAAAGGATTTTTCTTGTATTTTTTTGGAAACTATCCTGATTTAACTCTTATTTTTCTGTCTCCAGGCCTTTAGGTTCCTCCACCTCTCTTGAAACCGACTACAGCGACAACCTCTACCCTCCTCCCTCCGCCACCTCCTCCTCTTCTTCCTCTTCCTCATCTCCTTCCCTCCTTCCCAACGGCCTCCCAGTGCCATCCTCCTCCTCCTCTTCCTCTGGGTTTAGGACAGCCCCCTGGGCATCTTCCCCCATGACAGGCCCTTTCAGCCAGTCTCTGGACACCAGCATGACCTTTGACTTCCAGAAACGAGCCAACAGACCTAGATTTCACCCGTCTCCTCATCCCAGGAAGCACTCTCTTGATTTCCACCTTCGACCCGTGCCGTTACCTCTCAGGGATGACCCACAGTCTGCTGTGCATCAATCACAGACCACCAGTGGTTACCAGATCCCCCGTGCGGTGTCCACACCGCAGCAACGTCAACCCCATCACCCATCCTCTACCCCAAGCGTGGACTCTCCAACCCAGGCGGAGCTTCACGCTTCCACCCCGACTCCTCCTCCACGACCCCCAAAACCCATGACCATTGCAGAGAGCTCAGCTGTGGGCACGCTACCCCGATCCAGCTCAGAGCCAGAGAGGAAGGATGGATGTGTGGAGGGTGGAGGTCTGCCAAAGAGTAACACTATCGCTACACTGGGACACTCACAAACAGGTAAATCTTTCATTAAAGGTTCTTTGAAAATAATAGTTTTTGGAACAAAATCACTCCACCCAACCAAGAAATAGACCCACACGTCACTGTAAAAGCACAATGGGATGTTTTTACAACGTGGTTTCTGTGCGGATTAAACAAACGTATTAATTAGTGCGCTTAAAGCGGTTCAGGTAGGTAGATCTGCCTGATTTATGCACCCAAAAAAGACAGCAGCCTGATAAATAAATAATTTGTTGCATTTATCAATGCAAAAGTCTCAAATTTAAAATGAAAATATTGATACTTGTCATGTAACTGAATAGAAATATTCAATATTTAGTTGGGAAATCCCTGCAGGAAGCTGCATCATCACTGTTTAAGAGTTTAAAGCTGTTACCTCAGAGGAGAGCAAAGAGCACTTGACCTTATTGTTGCAGAACTGGCAGGTTTAGCCGATTATATCCTCGCAGCTGAAACAATTAAACGCCTGTTTGTTTGGGACATTATTCGATTGGAATTAGTTCCATTAATAAGACGAGAACTTTGACCCACAAGAGGACAAAGAGGTTTTTTCAGCCAGTTTTTTGTTTGCAGCCTGGACGACTGAAAAATACACAGCATTGTTCAAAAACAGACAATACTCTGTTGATATGCTGTCTCAATATTCACACATGCACACAGCACAAGTCTTAAAGGTCCAGTGTAGAAGATTTAGCGGGCTCTATTTACAAAATGAGACAGAAATAGAAATATATATATATAGTGTGTAATCACCTGAAAATAAGAATTGTGATGTTTTTGATACCTTTAAATGAGATTTTTAAATCTACAGACGCAGCAGGTTCTTTTCCATTTGGTCAGCACCATTTTTCTAGCCCAGAACAAACAAGAAACAAATAAAACACGTTTTTCTGCGACCACTGTAGTTTGTCCGTCCTGCTCGGAAGAGAAGGGGTGAGGTGAGGGGGTTCCAGACAGTCTGATGCAACTAAATTGAACACCGTGGTCCTTTAAAGCTGCACAAATGTTCTGTCAATGAGTTACATGTGAATTTTACACTAAAATAATGCTAAATATACTACATATGCAAATAATTTTCCATGTGGAATATGTAAAATTTAAAGGCAGTCAGTGAGCATAAAGACTGGACGCAGCTAGCCTGGACTTTTACAAACAAGAAACATGTTAATTTGTTAGCTGTAGACGTGGTAGTAGGCACATATCTGAACTAAGCTAACCGCCTATTTCCAGCTCTTTAATGCACAGACGTGAGACTGCTAGCGATGTGTTCTGCAAACTCTCTGCAATAAAAACATGTTTTCAAAAAATATTCTCTTTGTTTCAGGTTCTAACTCTGTTTATATCCATCGGCCTCGGTCTGAGAGAGCGAGCATGTTTGAGTTCAGCGAGAGCTTCAGCAGTTATTTTGTAAGTTAAAACTTTAAAATACAACATTATGTAACATCATTTCTGTTCTTTCATCCATTTATTTTATCACTTTTATCTCTGTATCATGTCTTTCTCTCTCTCAGTTTAATAAAGGCATGGTACCTCTGGGCAGTGTTTGCTCTGAACATGATGATGTGGATGAAAACTATGTTCCCATGAGCGCTGCCACCACTGAACCTCCTGTTGCACCAAGGTTAGTCAGAAGATACAATAATATATATGATATGATAGTTTTAATCACCTCCAACCAGCATTTCAGTTTCTGTTTTCTTCCTCTCTTTTTCCAGGGTGAATCCTGACCCCTCGGTCCAACTCCAGGATGGCAACTACGTCCCCATGACCCCCGTGACCCCTTCCCTTCCTCATCATCCAACCCCTGCCACAGGTGACTTGGCATCCCTGGGGAGGCAAGTCCCACCACCTGCCCACATGGGTTTTCGTAACTCCCCCTTGACTCCGGTCGCTCCCCTCACCCCACCGCTCCGGAGGAATACCACGAACATTGCTGGTGGAGCAGAGGTCGAAGCCATGCCCCCTCCAATCCACCGCAACCTGAAACCGCAACGCAAAGGTGGGTAGGAGCTGATCTGGAATTTAAAGCTAACCTTGTGTCTCCAGGAAAAGAAGCTTGTCTGATGTTTAATCCCCTTTTTTCCAAAAACTTCCAAAAAGAACATAAATACCTTTCTAGGGTTAAAGTTTAACAAAAAGTGCCCCCGGTTACACAATATATAGCAGCCAGCTAATATTACTTATTAGTCCAACAGCATTGTCCAGCTTTGGTTCTTGCACAACATCAGCATTCAAGCATCCTCTAATTGGAGGTAAACCTCCAAAGGAAGGTAGCACAAGCCATAATCAGATGTCCGAACCACCTCAGGTGGTTCTTTTCAATGCGAAGGAGCAGCGCCTCTACTGCTCCCTCCCTCCCTCTAGACGGCTGCTTGTATCTGCAATTGCATTCTTTCCATCACTGCTCAAAGCTCATGGCCGTAGAAGAGGGTTGGAATGTAGATGAACTAGTAAATCGAAAGCTTTGTTTTCTGGTTCAGCTCCCTGCAACGGTCCGGTACAATGCCCGCATTGCTGCTGACGCCTCCCAGTCCTTCGGTCTATTTTACCTTCACTTGTGAACAGGATCCAAAGATACTAACTTCCAACTCAACGTGATTCCTGTTATTCTGGTTTGCAGAAAAATGTCCGTTCTAGATGTTAACATTCCCAATGATTTTGTTAGTGTGGTAGTGCACCCTGGTTGATGCTTTCTGCTGTCTAATGTTGCGTGTCACTGCAGGAGTTTTTGGCGGTCAGCCTGCAGAGAGAACAGACGTCCAGACCGCTGGAGACTCGACACACAAATCAAGAGGTATGACCTACTAACTGTGCTGAAATGGATAGGCGTGTCGCAACTTTCAATGCTAGAGACTAGAGTTTGTGTCTCATCCTAGACTTACAATTAACCCTACCGATAATTTATTTACCATAGCCAAGATCTTTCCTTAACCCTCTGGGGTACAAGCAATTGCTACTATTGGCAAAGCAATGGATAGGACTCCAGAGGGTTAAACATATATCATACTTTATTCAATGTCTTCGAGGTAAGAACCAACTAAAATGGATACGTGGGCCCAAAGATTCTTTGATTAGCTCCAAGATTTTGAAAGTAGCTTGATAGGTGTTTGTTTTTGGCAGATCGATACACTCTTGTTTCCAACCAGTTCTTTATTCTCTACCACAATTCCTGTTTTTCAGACTTGGCAAAACACATTTCTGTCTTTGTTTGTGCACTTAAAGTCTGAAACCTCTGCCATCAAGACGGTTTCTGTTCCTGAAACAGTTGATCGTTTCTTCTCTCACTTTCTCTCTCTCAGTTAGCCATTCCTCACTCCTCTCTTGTTTCCCTTCAGCCTCTTTTAGTTTTAATTATTTACCTGCTCCCACTTTGCTCAACTGCAAGGCTGCAAGGTCAAGGCAGCCATACTGCTCCACATATAGAGCTGCAGCTTATGGAAAATGTAACATTAAATATTACTTAAGGTTTACGGTTAGGGGAGCTGATTCTGCAACACTTGACGCTGCTTCTTCATTTGAGATTTTACTTCCTTTGGTTTTCAAACATAAAAAGCACCATTGGCATTTCATTTTTCACTTTCTTTATCTTATTGTACACACAGATAACATATAATATACGTTATTATGAGGGTTAACTTGTGTCCTATCTAAAAATCAGATGAGGACACATTAACACAAGTAAAATTCAGATATAAGACAGCTTCATGCATACATACAACATGTATGCGTCTCAGTTGCTGTATCATATACGTCCGACCTCTGTGTCCAAAGTTATTTATTCATCATCTTCACTGTTGTGCTCCTGTCAACCCTCCCAAGTGTCTAGCGCCAGTGGCTAATAACAAATCAGACCTATTACTCTATGTGAGAGGTCAGTGCAGACTCTCTCTAAACACCACTTGATTTACCAAACTAAAAGTCTGTCCAAAATAGGTCATAAAAACAAGAATTCCCACTCCTTGTCGGCTTTAAAGTATGCTTAACATGCTCTGGTCCTCAATCAGATTGGATAAAACCTCCTTAGTTCTGCAGTTAACTGCATTTCAACAAGAACTAAAAGGTTAAATGTCTTTCTCTCTCTCTCCCTCAGTGAAACCAGCTCCTCTGGACATCACTCCAGTGCCGCAGGACTGGCAGGAAGTCCCACCCCCTGTACGCTCGCCTGTCACACGAACCTTCACACGAGAGTAAGTCTGTGGCTTTATTGTTTTGTTTGCAGCGTCAACGGAAAACTGCAAAAACACATATTTAATGTGTACTATAGTGAGAGAGCAGGTACATTTAACTGCTGCACTCTGCTGCCACCTTGTGGATTTGAAGACAAACTGCAGGGTGTTGGGTAGTCACCAAAAGTGCTGGAAACAAACTAAAGCATGCAACAATTCATGGATAATTTACATATAATTGTTCATACACACACATATAACCTACATGTCTACTGCAGTGTGCCAACATATACAACTATTATCTCTTATTCTCATGTCAACTTGATGTTTTTTGTGTTTGCAGTCCATCCAGTCGTCAGACAGTCAGGCCGACTTCTGCTCACAGCTCGTCTCCATCCTCCGATTCTGACGAACTCGATGAGAGCTATGTCGCCATGACGACCTCCAATCTCAGTTTCAGCTCCGGGGAGCAGGTAAAACATTTTTTCCTTACCTTATCCTTCATGCTTTCCTTCCTTCTCTACATCCTTCTTCCTATCTATCATCTTCCCTTTCATCTCTCCTTGCTTCATTTCTTCCCTCCTTTCTGTTTATATTCATAATTATGTTCATATTTTGACTTTAGCACTACTTTCTTCTCTTCCTTTCAGTCTCTTTCTTCTTCACTCTTCCCAGTGCTGTAGCACTCGAGATCAGTCCAAAGGCCTCGGTCTCGTCTCGGTCTCAGACAAAGACAGCTCAGGATTTTAGTTCAAGACCGGTTGAGACCACAACTGCTGGGATATCACTTAATTGTCTGATTTATTTGTTGACTGTCTACGAGGAGACATCAGCCAAATCTTTTCGGAACAAAATTTGGCTTCCTAAACCACAAAGAGTTCATCTGCAGAACAGCATCTGAAAGAACACACAGCAGGTTGTAAATACTCCGAGGCGACACTTGGTGACCTAATGTAGCAACCACGCTTCACCCAAAGAGTCGGTCTTGCAATATCTTGGTCTTGGTCTCAACCCCTCAAAGTCTTGGTCTTGTCTCAGTCTCGATACACTCTGATCTTGGTCATGATTTGGTCTTGACTACAACACTGACTCTTCCTTCCTTGCTATCTTCCTCTGCGCTTAACTAAACTTTGTATCCATGTGTGTGTCTGTACCTATAGTATCTAAGGCTTATGCTGCACCGGGCATCAGAGGGCGGCTTCACCAGCCCGATGCTACGGCGAGCCATCGGCGACAAACAGGTGGAGTACCTGGACCTGGACCTCCACACTGGCCGATCAACACCAACAAAACAGGTAACACCAGTGTCTCTTTCTCTACGTCATTTATGTGATGTTGTTTATTACATTGTACAGCCACGTATTTGTTAGGATTTAGTAGAAACTGGTAGATAGAAATGATCATTCATGTCTGGTAGAGGATCAGCCACTAGATGGCGGCAAGTCAACACTTTCCTCATGTGTAAATATGTGTGAAGCATTGTGAATGTGTATGTTCTATTGATAAGCACCACATCAGCTTGGATCAATCAATAGATTGATGTAACATTTACATTTTTTTCACCATAAGCAGAAACGCTGCACAGCGGGAGGTGGAATCGGTGGCAACACGCCTGCCGGAGCCGGCGAGGGGCATGCGCGGGGCGGGCGGACACGCGTGGACTATGTGGTGGTGGATCCAAAAAGAACAAAGGCCCTGAGGAACACCAGAGAAGCATGGCATGATGGGAGGATGTCCACAGAGAAGGAGAAGTGCTAGAAGTGCATGAAAACACACACACACACACACACACATGCCTACTGTTTGAAGAAGCTTCTTAACCAACACTGAAAAAAGTAATTCACATGTTCTGTACGTCCTAAAATGTTCATGCTCAGCTCGTCAACACAATTCCTAGTCGAGGTAATCTTATCGTGTGCTGTGAGGAGAGTTTTTGTCTATAGAAAATGTTGGTCAGTTGGTGATGCAAAGAGAAATGATACGTGACAAGACATGCATCAACAGTATGGTTAACTCAATTCTACACCAACATGTTATCAGGTAACGTTAGCATCGATCCAGCTTCACTTCAACTCCACCGACTAAGATTTAAGTTAACCAACTTGATCGCCTTCACAGGTTTGATACCTGTCAGCGTAAGGTAAATCCAACAGCATCGAACCAATCATCAGCTGAGAGTTCTGTTATCTTCTTTAATCACGTGACGTAGCGAAAATGACGTCGGGCCGTGCGACCAATCAGAAGTTCGAATTGGAACGACGCGATCGTTTTAACAGCTGTGTCAAATAATTTCCGTCCACGCGACGGCTGTAACGTTACTGCTGAGTAATTTCATAATGATTTATTTCTGTGAGGAGAAAATGTGATTGTAGTCGTGACTGTTGAACAGCGAATAAATGAATAAACACTACAAATCACTCGTTTGTTTTTATTCGTTGGATTTCTTCTTCTATGTCAGCGTCTTCGATTTTGGCGCCACCTAGTGGTTAAAATGATAACGTATGAATATCAGGCAACTGCAGCAAACTAAGATAATTCATTCTCCTACAAACAACAACAAAAAAACTGTAAACGAATAAAATGCAATGACTTGATGAAATATGCCCCCCAAAAAATCATTGGTGGGACGTAGCTAATTACATTAAAGGTCCAGTGTGTAGAATTTAGCTGCATCTAGTAGTCTAATTGCATTTATAAATGCACTTAAAATGTAACAGACTGTTGCATCTCCACAGATCACCTGAAAAGGTTAGAAATCTCTCCCTCAGGATTTGACAAAGTAGGGGCCCCCAAACAGCTAGAAACAGCCCTGTATGTCTTCCACCCCTGCAAAGAAAGTTCAAGCAGTCAGTCTGCTGCAGGACTGTTTTAGGAGTATTTGTAATTTGTTACTTCCTCTATTTGGTTTGGATTGTGGTTTTAGTTTTTGTATGCAGACCACTCCCAGACGTTGTTTATATATTTTTGATATGTTGTTTGTTTGCTCTCGTATAATTTGAAGCCTTTGGGATCTTCTCGTAAATGAATTGCTCTCAGCAGGGAGGTGCTGGTCGGTTGACATGTTGTAAAAAAAAAAATGCTAAAAATGAAAGAAACACACGGTGGAGAAAACATTTTTCTTGCCTTTTAAACTTGATCTCACTTGAAAGCAACACTCACCACCAAACCAAATATTACAGTTCAGAGTTTCTGAGAACAAAAACGGGTTCTGATCTGACCAAAACAAACTCCTCGTGGTCTGGATGAGACGTGAGCTGTCTGGGCATGTTCACGTCTGCCTCCCTTTCTTCTTTGATTCTCTCTCTATCTGCCTCCTTCACTTGTTCTGTCACTTGACAGACACAAAGATAGCCACTCATTCACACACGCATTCATTTGAGTGGTACTGCCGTGCAGCGGCATTCCACAACAATGATTATCTACAATCCCAATCATTTCAGGGAGTGTGGGAAAACTTCAAGCTATGGGGGGAAATTCAGCAAATGCCCATAAGGAGCGTCTGAAGCTGGGGAAAACATTTAAGAAGTTAAAGAAATTCACCAAAAAAGGAAGAAGCGACTGTCGACTTTAAACTCCACCCCTCCAAGAAATCAACTTGAAGATTATGTCTGAATAAATGTGTGCGTTTGTGCAGCTTTAATCACTGTCTGAGGTGGTATGATTACAAAACAGACACATTTTTTTGAAGATGTCCTTATTTTGATGAACTTATTTTTTTGTTGGGAAAAGGAACCCTGTAATGTAGCTATATTTGTAAAGGAATATCTGTGTTAAAGCTCCATTTACACAAAGCTGGCAGGAAAACCGGTTACCCCCAAAGTCCACGGGCGCAGCGTTGCGTGTGCGCCGTGGTCGCCGCAGTGATACACGGCCGTTCTAGCCGGTGGATTTTCAAATTAAAATACCTCGAGTAAACTGCTGGTCGTAAAAAACAGACAAAAGCGTACTGACTAATTAACTACGTAGCATATTTACACATGTAGAAGCGTATTTAGAAGCACATAAACCAGGAAAATGACCAAATCTGAGCAAGTGAACAGTCTGCCGGGCTAAACGCTACGCTGATATTCTGATGTTATGCTCTGAAAGAAAGCGAATATGTGTATTTCCCAATATGTTTGTAGACTCCTCTGTATTTTTACAACAGATCATTCTTTTTTACCACAAGGCCCAAAAATAACAATCTATGAAACCATGCATTTAAAAAAATGGCAGTAAGTTTGGTTCAGTTTTGAGAGTTTCTAACTGCTTGTTTAAATGTTTCTTTATATGGCGGTTAGACAAGCAGACTGGTACGACTCCTTCGTAGGGTTTTGAAACGTGTGGGACGTGATAGCAAATGTTGTTGTTGGCCTGTAACTGTAGTAGTTCATACAGCAGGTCTGCAGAGCTTCAGCGTGGATGAATGAAGGCTTTGAGAATATTTGCATTCATCCGGAAAAATGAGAGAATTAATTGTACCGGACACCAGGTTCAGCCGTTTGTGTAGATAGATATTGATTTATGTGCTAAGAAAGAATTAATTCAGGCATTAAAATGATCAAATCAGAGACAGAGGGGTTAAAATACAGATGTGAACATGATGAAGTAACAATACCACATGGTAAAAATACTTTCTTTCAGCAAAATGTACTTATATCCAAAATAAAAGCACATATTATGCAAGAGTTAAATTATAATGTACTGTACTGTTGTATTGTTTATCACTGCTTTATTTATGTATAACTTGAAATTTACGATTGTAGCTTGTGAAATCGGAGCTACAGTCGTGGACGAAGTATTTAGACTCAGACAGACTTTATTGTCATTCAGCTGTACGTTCACAATGTACATCTGAGCGAAATTTCGTTGCATAGGCTCAGAATAAAAACAGAAGACAAGGTAATAACAGTATAAATATAAAGTGCATGAAATATAAAATACAATAAAATATAAAAAGAAACAGAATAAAATTGAAATGTAGCAGCTTATGTAGCAGCAGGATGTATTGTACAGTGAAACAGACAATATAAATAGTGCAAACAGAGTAACAGAGCTTTTAATTAAGTAAAAGTAGCAAAAGCATAGTGTAAAAATACTGATTTACAAGTAAAGGTACAGCATTTAAAATCTTATTTAAGTAAAAACACAGTGTTATAACATGCACATATTCATAAAGTAAAAGTATCCACAACAAACATATATATTATATTATATTTTGATTTAACAATCTAAATCTGCAAAGTAACTAGTTACTAAAGCTTCCAGATAAATGTAGTGGAGTAAAAATGTAGTTGAGTAGAAGTATTAGGCACATTTCAGACCTACTTTTAACTCATTTATATACCGTTGGAGAGTACAGTAATAAGTGCGTTCTTTCTGTGTAGTTTTGCTGTAACAGCCTTCTAAATATGATTGTTGGATCACTAAAATTGTCATTGTTTTGGAGGGTCGGTGACAAAGTGGCGGCTGATGCTGTTATTTGCCTGCCCTGATGTTATAATACAATACAGCGGTTGTTGCGCTTGTAGCCCCTCCCCCTCCTATATGTTCGCTTCTCATTGGACACATTCGGCAAAAGCCTCTCTGCTATTGGTGGAACTCTCTGTCAATCACACGTCGCCGTTCGAATAGTGGGCGGGGCCTCCTGAACCACTCTTCCCAAAGTTTCCCTCAAAAGTTTTGTACGTGCGTCAAGTTAGCCGACGTAACCGGAAATACGTGTGGTTTACATATCAAAATAAAAGCATTGTAGATATCTTTGTGTGGTGAATTAGCGCCTCATTGTTTGCGTTTATTAAAAATAAGAAAGGTGATAATAATCTGAAAAGATATCGAGCGAAATTACAACTTTAAAACGAGCTAACGGCTACTTTTCAACAAGTTTAACCGCCTTGACCGGAAGTTGCAACCGCCATAACTTCTCCGAGCTTAACCGTAAAACTCAAACTCCCCTCCCCTCTCTGTCGTCCACTCACTCCTTGCTTCCTTCCACTCACTCCTTCATCCATCCATCCTTCCGCTCGTTGTTGTTGTTGTAGAGCGGTGATGGAGAAGCCGAGGCACCGCTACCGGCACCGCTAAGTACGAAACACAAACCAGGCTACCGAGAACGAGTTAGAGAAGTTAAAAACAAAACAGCGGTGAGGAGGATGGAAACGGTTGAGCAGCTCGTCTCCTTCCACCATATTCAGGTCCAGTTGAGCGGGGGCGCGCCTTGGGGGTTCACGCTGAAAGGAGGGCTCGAGCACGGCGAGCCGCTCATCATCACCAAGGTAAGACCCAACAACTAATGACACCGACATGCGTGTGAAAACTCACATTTACACCACCTGAAACTGCTCAGAAGTGTCTGTAAACTACTCTTTCTGCGCTGTGTTACATTTAACATGATGTTTTCTTAATATTTATGTATATATTTTGAGTTTTTTGGGTCTATATTTGTGTTGTATCGAGCCGGCTGTGGCTCAGGAGGTAGAGCGGGGTCGTCCACTAATCAGGTGATTGGCGGTTCGATCCCCGGCTCCCCCAGTCTGCATGTCGAAGGCAAGATACTGCAGCTAAATCACTAAATGTAAAAGTGTCTTTAAAGTACTTTGAGTGGCTTCATTCTCAATATTTCTGTGTATATTTAGAGTTTTTGGTCTATATTTGTGTTGTATCACACTCAAATAGACTTTAGGAGTTGTGTTTCGTAAGGATGCGGTTGCTGCAAACACTCCCCAGCTCCACCAAAAACAGCAATTGTGGTTAGTCTTTCATTCATATGTGCTTTTTTTTTCAGTCTAGTTTAAACTTTTCAACCCTCAATGCAAAGTCTTTTTCTGCAGAGAATAAAAAGTTATTGTCCCAACAAGCTGAAGCAAATACCCGCAGGGGGGGAGGCCTGTTGATGTTAGTCAGCTGTCTTATGAATGAAAAAAGGCAGCATGTAATGTGATGGCAGAGGTTTGGGGCTCTCCATTCTGGTGGTCAAGGCGGTGCTAAAGGATCCACCCTGCCCGGGTGCTGACGGACGACTAAACCCGCCTCTGACGCCTCAGTTTGGGGCAGAAATGCGGAAACACGGTGCCTAAAACTTTGATTTGACACCATCGTGCGTGGAGTGTGGTCTTCTTTTCTCAGAGGTCAGTCTTTAATTTCAGGTGTGTGTTCAGGACGGGAGTGTGTGTGTGTGTGTGTGTGTGTGTTCAGGACGTGACCTCGTCCTGTGCGATAAAGTCGTAGGAGGGGGAGGCCTGACGTTTTCCTCTTCTCACGGGAGGATTCGAGCCGCGGGCGGCGAGCTGCTGGAAATAAGGAGGGTGTCTTTGAATTACTGCAAGTAATTATTGGTGTGTGTTCTGCTGGGGGTGGTCTCCGTGTGTGTGTGTGTGTGTGTGTGTTCAGTCCAGTGCATAAGTAGGCCGTCTGACATGCAACCTCTCCCTCTCTTTCTTTCTCTTGCCCACTCTGTTGAAAAGTCGGCAGTGGCGGTGGTGTAAATGTTGGCCGGTGTGCCTCTATCTTCACCACAGCACCACAGCGGGGAATGGAAAAGCCTGGCCCAGTCATCTGGAAACACACACACACACACACACACACACTAATTTACACACAGTAACACAGCCCCTGGGAAAATGTGACTGGGACTGCTAAAGGAGATAAAAATCAAACTGGGCTCTATGGCTGTTTTGTGTCCAGTGGCTAGTTAAAACACACACACACACACTGAAACACTTTGAAACACACACACACACACACTGAAACACACACACAATAAAGTAGCCCAGGCGCTGAGCGCTGGACGGGGGAACTGTGGTGCAGCAAAGTGTTTAAAGTGTTTAATGATTAAGTGTTAAGTCCTTGAAGGAAAGACGAGAAAGATGGGAACATACAGAGAGAAGGTAAGGTCGAGTGTGTGTGTGTGTGTGTGTGTGTGTGTGTGTGAAATATATGAGTGTATGTGTTTTAGGTTTAGCGAGGGCCGGAGAGAGTTTCCATCGGCCTGCACACAGAGGTTTACTGTGTCTGTATGGACCACAGCTGAAAGCAGTCTTAATCCTCTCACTTCCGAGTGTGTGTGTGTGTGTGTGTGTGTGTGTGTGTGTGTGAAGCAGTGAAAGATGCACAGAGCAAGAGAGACGTAGGAATCATCTGCATGAACTCTTTGAACCTTTTCCGTACACTCAGACGCTCGTAGTCGCTCCGACACCAGCGAGCCAGAGCTGCAGTGATGATCAACGCCAACCATGTTTGTAATCAGTTAATCGTCTTTGAGTCCAGATTCTTTGATTTCAGCTTCTTAAATGTGAATATTTTCTAGTTTCTTTAGTCCTTTGTGACAGTAATCCGACTCTCTTTGGGTTCATCTTGAGCTTTCTCCATTTTCTGACACTTTATGGTCCAAAAAAGTAATGAATTAATTGAGAAAATGACAGTTTAATCAATCATGAAAGTAACTTACTTTATGGCACCTGAAAGCACATTTTCTTCTCTAAAAGCATCCATCCAAAACACAGATTTATGACTTTTTTTTTCTACAATTCATGCATCACTTGTTCAGATTTATGTCAATCTTAACTCACGGTTCACTTACTAGCTTTTTCCACATCTCTCTGCCTTCATCCTCAAGTTGCCGTCATGTGATCGTGTCAGTTGAAATGAAAACAAGAGGTCGTGTATGAGGGCGAGATCTTCTTTGGGGTCGATCAGCTGAAGTTAAACCACAGTTATTAAAGGAATGGATTAATAATTTGAGGTTTGCATTGAGACAAACTGTGTGTGGGTTTGCTGTGGGGCCACTTGAAGGGCTCTGGGACTTGTGATAAATCCAGATCAATTAATCAAAAAAACGGTTAAAAGTTGATGATAAATGAGTTGACTTCTCACAGATTTATATCAGCTTTAAAGAGTTAAAGTTAAAGTGAAGTCTGGGAGGGTTTAGTTGGAAGTCTGTCTGCTGTTGGGGCAGTCGTGGAGTATGAGAGTGCATAAAAATGTGCCAGTTGCCCTCTCAGGATGTCCATGTTTTAGGGATTGTGTGTTCGTGGCCCTTTGAGAGCATGTACGCCGCTGGACGGGGGGAAGGGTGGCTTCCCGAGTCTGAGACAGCAGAGAGGGATATAAGCCATTTGGTCAACATTCCACCAGGAGCATAACAAATTACCACCGTGGGGTGTGTGTGTGGGTTCATACACGAGTGTGTGCGATGCCTGTACACATAATTTTCAGACTTGAATACTTGTGATCAGCTGTGTGATGACACTGTAACTGGGTAAAGGTTTTAATCTGCTCCACATAGTTAGCCAGTCAGTCATTAGCTTTGCTGGTCAGTAATTCACTGAGTCAGTATATCAGCCTGTCGGCACCTTTGTTAGCCAGTCGGTCAAGGTTTAGGCGTGCTTTGGTGAAAATCCATGAAAAAGGCTGTTGTGTTGGCCTAGAAACAAGTCGAATTACACACTTCATATCTTCATACTTTATGTTTTTATTTAATTTATTGCACATTTTCTGGAAATTCTCGGCTTTCTCTTTGTGTCCTGTACTTGTTTGACGAATTCAACACTGCCCCCTGACGCTCTTATAGCTTTTCTGGCACTACACTGAATTTTACAATATGACGGCAGGTTCAACGCTTAAAATTCACAGTAATTTTTATAAACAATGAGTTTTTATTTCAGACGGAAATAGATAAAACAGCTGTAGCTATCTTGCTAGTTAACTCTAGCTCCATGAGTCGGTTAAAACTTTTTCTGCGGCTCACTTTTAACGTTCCCACCAGACTTAAATAAAATGAAGAATCCTGCAGTCATGCCTTTCATGGCTACATACAGGGTTTAATGCTAACTTCTCGCACCATGTAATGATGCTAATGCTACTGCCTTACCAGACTAAATGCAAAAACAAGCTACATATGTAGTCAAAATATTGTTAAGTTGACATTTAGCTTGCCAAATAACACTTTTGTGCCATGTATAAATATATTAGTACGATGAATGTAAAGTTACAATAAAACACCAAACCAAGCGGTTAACGACACGGCTAGCAAGCGAGCCAGCTAGTAGAAAGATAGCCAACAGCTAAAAGCTGTTCTATAGCGAACTCCCATCTTTATAACTCAGTTTGTTATCCCACATGAGTAAGGCAGAAGTTTAATTCAGTCATGGAGAGTAAAAGTGAAATTAGTCGTGCTACAAAGGTAACTAGTCCAATGTTAGCTTAGCAGAATAGCATAAAGCCAGATTTTGACTCTAACTCGCTGTTTGGTGTGGTCATGCTACTTTAATTCTCAGTTATTTAGATGTATTAAGGTGGAAATTAGCATATTATATTGATTTCAAGGAAATTATTGTCATTATTACAAGAATAACTAACTTCTAACATGGCAGCCTTTAGACGTCTACGAGAAAAATACAAAATAAGTTAGTTGGCACACAAGACAACATGATGTCAAGCATCTCAGGTAAACTTGAAAGCCACTAACGTTTCCCTGAAAACTGATTTTGAATGTATATGCTAATGATAGATTGCTACTGTTACAGCTTGTGTTAGAGCAGACAAACACACTTTAATCCATTCCTTGCATTTGAATAACGGTAGATTATATTGAATAAAAATACAAAAATACAAACAAACATGAACTTTATGTGCGAGCTTGTTGATCCGTGGACATGCCTAGGCTCCAGACTAAAAGACTTAAAGCCGTGTTTTGGTGTCATATATCATTTAAAGCTCCAGCAGTCGTCATTCTCATGTGTTTTCTGACAGTTTTTTTGCCCTTTGGTGTTTTTGGTCAAATGTGGTCGTGATGACTAAGTGGTGAGTTCCTTCCATTGTTGTATCTGACAGAGCAGCTGCTGCTGAGCTGTCAACTCACTTTCATATGTGGCTTTTATGATCCGCTGTGAGATCTGCTGTGCATGGACACGTTCCTGTCTCCTCGACAGTTTTTAGCAGCGCTGTAATCCTTCGCTTTAAGGCGGCGTTCCCATGGGACAGTTTGGCAACAAAAAAATCAAAAAATGTGGATCGTTCTTTGCCTAAAAACTTAAGAAACGACGTTGTTAAAACTCTGATGAAATTTGTTGTGTCGCAATAAGGTGATGCACTACTGATTATTTAAGAATCAATTGACGTTGCCTTGATGGATCCCAGTTGCTCGTGTGAACTGTCTGGACTCTTTGTTTTTCCCACCAGACCTCTGCAGACCAGACATGCCTGCTATCTAAATGAACATCAGACTCTGCATGTTGTACCAGAGTCTGTCTGAGTGGACTGAAGCAGAGCCTCATTGACGTGCAGTCTACATCATCTTCAGACATGATGAAGTTGATATGACCTACAGTTTGTCTGTTGTTGTTATAGATATCATGGATAAAAGGAAAACTACATCTTCTACCTTACAATTCAAAACTTTATCTCTGAGATTCAAACCAATCACCCGAGGAAACAGTTCCAGTCTTTTAGCCGACCATTAGCATTGCCACTTTTGGCAAACCATTTGTCTTTGTGGTCCACATGTTCTACAAAACTGGATTCATCACCCTTTTCTCCTCTCGGTGAACCCACCAACAATCAGCCAACAATCATCTCTAAGAAGTTCAACCACTGAAACCAACAGTGCACTGCTGACCCATGACGGGGGGTAACTTTGGGAAAACTTCTTTTATTGTGTTTGAGTTGGGAGCCCAGAGAGGAAATGTGTGTGGAGCTGTGGATGAACTGAGAAAAAAGATCAGACTGGGGTGAATAAACTTTGCAAGATTGATTTTGGCATTTTTGGCACTGTTGGAGGGTATCCTTGAGTTTTGGGTGTATTTCTTGGATTTTTCAAAAGGTAGGTCAAAACATAACAAACTTATTGTGTGAATGTGGTTTCTGACCTGTGACGGGGGGTAACTTTGGGAAAACTTCTTTTATTGTGTTTTGAGTTGGGAGCCCAGAGAGGAAATGTGTGTTGAACTGTGGATGAACTGAGAAAAAAGATCAGATTGGGGTGAATAAACTGTGGGGGTGAATAAACTGTGGAGGATTGATTTGGGCATTTTCGGCACTTTATCTTTGAATTTTGGGGTATTTCTTGGATTTTCCAAAAGATATACCAAAGATGGGTCATGATGTACTTCTTGCTTGGATGGGGATGCAAACTTTATAGCGCTTAGTTGGCAGTAAATCTTTCTGATGTGAGGTTGAATTTCTCTTGAAGTTGAACAGCAGTTGTCATCAGAAACAGGATTTGGTCTCAGCACGTCAACTTCTTTCAGTAGTTGTCTCCTCTTAGATTTGGATCTAGCAGATCATTGGACTTTTTGTCTTGAGTCTTCAGCTCACAAGAATTTGATGAATTTATCACGATACAAAAACTCTGGAAGATCCCTTAAAACGATGACCAGTCCTCACCTCAAACTTTCAAACTAAGTTGTTAAATGTGCGATGCAGCATTTTGAAATATCTTGTTGCACAAGTTCACCTCAACTAAACCCAAACTGACAACTGCTCCTTGTGGGTATGAGGGTTGGATGTTGGTTGGAGTTTCTTGTTTTCTATTAGTAGCCAAAAGGGATTTTTCTTCTTCTTCTTCTTCTTTTGTCGGAAATCAAGCCATGTTTCTTGCGGGGAGCGTTCCAGCAGAGTGTTTGAAAACACTGCGAGCAGTCTGGAATTTGATTCGGCCGGAACAGGCAACAAAGATGGAGACGATAATCTTCCTTTCTCGCTCGTTGCTGCTGTTGACGGTAACAGAAATCCAGGGATTTTACAAAAGAATGTTTTGACATGTGGTTGAAGGTATGCAACCAAATGTCCTGGGTTGGTAAACAGTGTGTGTGTGTGTGTGTGTGTGTGTGTGTGTGTGTGTGTGTGTGTGTGTGTGTGTTACTCTCTACATTCCAGTTTAAGGTAGCCTGCAGTAGCAATCTGCTCTGCGGGGGGTAGATGAGGATGCCATCAGATAGAGATGCTATTGTTTCTACTGTGTGTGTGTGTGTGTGTGTTTCCATGTCCTCTGCCCTGACTTGCTTCGCTAAC
Source organism: Miichthys miiuy (assembly GCA_036365135.1). NCBI lineage: Eukaryota > Metazoa > Chordata > Actinopteri > Sciaenidae > Miichthys > Miichthys miiuy. Next base: position 3,879,306 of record CM071625.1, on the reverse strand, counting down.
TGTCCTAACTAATCCAAAACACATGTGCAGCAAACATGCACAATAGGGCATATTGATGATGACCGTGCGTTCGTGTTTCCAGCGAATTATGTCGAGTTTTGCATTAAGAACGGGACGGAAAAGGAAAACTCACTTTAGTTTTTAGAATTATTTAATCATATCAAGTCATTCGTGAAGCAGAAAGGGACAGATATTTGGGCCCTTTAGACAAAACAGAGTTGAAATAAGTCCTTTGGGATGGTAATTATTCAGTATTTTAATTAAAGGAGAAAATAATGCAGATTTGTGAATAAAGACAGCAATCTTTTGTAATTTTTGTTTACGTGCCGCATGGACTTAATATTTTGATGTACAGGGAACTGTCGGCTTAAACAACGAGCTGTTTCTGCTGTCAGAGTGCGTACAAGCGCCGCAACTAAGGGTACATCCAGACAGGAAAATGCAGGTTTTTCCATTCATTTGAGTAGGGGTAGTCAGTTTTGGCTGTGGCGGTGGGTACGGCAAGGGCGTTCACCAAAAAAACGCAACAACATGTGGCGGAGAAGTTGAGCTAGATCCAATTTTTGGAAAACAAAACGCAGCCCGAACCTAACCCAAACCTCTGAAACTGAAACTCTGATACTCTACCTGTTGTGTTGTGTTCTGGAGTCTGACTCGCAATTTACGCTGCAAAATAGAAACACAAAGAAGTTTAATTTGGTTTGTGTCCGATGGTTTAAGTCGTGGTTGAGCGGCATAGACAGAGAATGAGAGTGAGGGAGCGCGGCCTCGATAAAGCCGGTTAATCAGCGAAATAAAAAGTTATTGTGAATATACACTAAGGATTATTTGTCTTCAGTTTATCTATAAAATGTCAGAAAAACATCCAACACAGTGTCCAAGAGCTGAAGAAACATCTTTAAATTGTCCGTTTTGTCCAACCAACCATCTAAAATACACAAAATGATTTGAGTTTACAATGAAATAAAGCAGCAAATCCTCATATTGGAGAAGCCGGAACCAAAGAATGTTTGGCATTTCTGCTTAATAACGGACATAAAATGATTTATCATCATCATTCTTGTATTTTCTGTAGATCCTTTAACACTTCTGGACACTCGCCCTCTGCACAGCTGTGGGATAAAGTCTTCTGTTATACTGGTTTATCTGTATGGGTATAATCAGAGCTCGTGGATGAATGAAGTTACAGGCAGTGTGTGTGTGTGTGTGTGTGTGTGTGTGTGTTTGGGCGGGGTTGGAATGTCTCTATCTCTGATCTGTGGAGCCTTTAGCTGTTTCTTTTAGGCTACGTCTGGAGGCACACACACACACACACACACACACACACTAAAATAACAGCCTCTCTTTGTGTAGGTACATCAGTACGCTGACCCTCAAACACACACATTGTTATTATTGCAGTGTGTGTGTGTCACGGAAAAAGGAGGCGAGAAGAAGACATTAAAGATACATTGAACTGTGTGTGTGTGTGTGTGGGGTGTAGAAGTTGACCTCAGGTTTCTGCAGTTGTTATTGTTTTTGTCCGGCGCTCTGCGTTTCTTACCCTCTCTCAGCGGGGTGGAGGGGGGGTAAACACACCTCGGCTCGGCCGTGTGTTTTTTTTTTCCTCACATTTCACCAAAATTGCATCTGGATGTGACGGAGAACAGTTTTTCAAACCCCCGTCGGGTTTTGTGTTCTGCTGATTCACACATTTAACCCGGGGTCCCCCCCCCAACACACACACTCCATAGTTAGTGGAGGTGGGTGGTGAGCAGTTAACACTGTGAAAATACTCCACTTCAAGTAAAAGTCCTGCCTCCACTCTCCTGTTTGTGTCCACCTCAGTCGGTAAACTATCAGTACCAAGTCTGTCCTACATGTTTCCACAGAGCTTCAAACGTCCACTTGAGGCTGGCTCCAGAAGTGAGTCCCCATGTTAAAATGTCCAACTTCACAGCAGAAATAAACATGTTTACAGCCTGGTACAAAAAACAGTTTTGGTCTCTATAGCTAATTTCCCCGTTCATGACAACTGTACTGAGGGTGAATTTATATACAACTCACCTGTTCAGATTATATTAAAGTTTTGTAGAATTAATTGATTTACAGGCAGATGCCGTTACAGATGGTTTATTAGAGCATCCAGGCGTCATTCGGCCCGCCTCAGGTTCACCGATGATCCACGTCTTTGACGATTTTTAGATTACCCAGGAGGTGGAAGAAACGGGACATCCAACATGGCGACGGCAGGCACAACTGGGGCGTGTTCCAGGCTGTGTTGTATCCGCCGGAGATGTTTTATGCCTGTTGTAGTCCGTATTTGTGATTCGGCGGTGTGTTTCGAAAGCGTACCAGAAGCGGAGAATACGTGGCTGTTTTATTTTTTTTACAGACGAAGCGTCAATCACAGCAGAGCAGATCAAGGTGGCGGAATCAGTGACCAAATCAGTCAGCAAGGAAAAATGGGCGACTCTGAGCGAGTCGGGCGAGCAAGTTAGTTCGTTTAATGTCACCTGTTCTTGTGTCATCGTCTATAAAACACAGACTGTTCTCCAGAGCTGGAGTAACATCTAAAGACTTCGACGCATTCATCATGTTCTTTTAATCCCGACTTGTTTCTGGTTCTTGTTCCTCTTCAGAACATTTTCCACCGACCACACTGCAGCCATTACATTTCACGCTTCGACATTAGACGCAGTTTCCGAGCTATTATGTCGGATTAAGACGGGCCCGTTACAGGCGCAACGTGTGTGTGTGTGTGTGTGTGTGTTTCTGTGCGTCTGTGTTTATATGTTTACAGTTTATTGAAACGCAGCCATGCCCCAAACCAAAAGAATGTACCACACACACACATTCCACCATGCAATGTGGTCCACTCTTCTCTCGTGGCTACCCTGGCAAGTCCGCTCCAGTTTGAGGTCTGAGATGACACAAAACTCTCTTTGTTTACTGGATCCTCCGTCGCCGTCCTCCTCGTCCTCGTCCTCGTCTTTGTCGTCCCTCCCGTCTGTGCTCGGCAGCGTCTCACGGAAACGCCCTCGTCTTTTTTTCGTTCGTCAGGCGACGCAGGTTTCTCAGGAGGGGGAACTTTAAGCGAGTCATGTCTTCCCTCACGTTCACTCCATGAATGGAACTTTTGAGAGATGGACGGACGGGAACCAGAGTTTGTGGGTGCAGGGAGGTGGGGGACGGTGGGTGTGTTGCATTCCTGTTGGTCGAGAGTTATGAGGAGTTCGCCCAAATTGTTTATTCATCTTTTTGGGTTTGAGTGGACGGATCTGGGTTCTGATTAAAGCCGCTGATAATCAATATTCAACGTCTCTTGTGCCATTTAGTGTCTTCATCTGAGATTTATGTTGTTTTCTAACGCAGGAATGCCTCTGAAATAGCGTTTTTGACCGCTGTGGGGTGAAGTCTAGACTAATTAAATACTTAATGTGAATAACTCTTAATGCCAGGAAGGCCAACCCACGCTGGGATAAATATACGATCTTAAAATGATTAAAAAAACAGAAAGAAAATGTTGAAAATCTTCTTTTACGAGCTGTTGTTGGAGTCGGGGAGAAGATAGAGCTTGACTACAGTTTTCTAGTTTTTAATAAAACCACCGTCCAGATAAAATCAATCTCACAGATTGGAGATGAACGAGTAGGAGAGGCGGTGGTGGCGGTGGGGACGGATGGGGAGCTGGAAACGTAGGAAAGATGGATGAAGTGGGAGAGACGTGAGGGATAGAAATGTGAGGAGGAGGGAGGAAGACGGAGGATTAAGGAGAGTAAAAAGGTGAATGAAGAGATAAGACCGAGACAGGATGCATGAAAATATGGGGAAAGTGGTGTGATGATTCGATTAAAATAGAAACGGGCGGGAGCGGAGGTTCTCTTTAGCTTCTTTAGTTGGATGATAGATGGATGGAGGGGGAATAGATTCAAAGATAGAGGAGGTAGAGAAAGGGCAGCCAGGTTTCAGATTTCTGGAAACAGCTCTCAGATTGATGCTTTCCTGTCTTTTGGTGTTGTCTTTGAACACATCGCTAGCTGCGTTGACTGAATCTGAAACTCCAATTCTCTTCACGAAAATGTAATTTGTTTTGAGCCCCAACTCAGCGACAAGGCCAAAGGTTTCTCCTGGAGTCTTCTCAAACAAAAGGTTTTTATTATATATATATATTGACGTCTAACAAATGTGTTGAACACATTTCCTTTCTCACAAAACAAAAGCAAATTTCTTCATTTTTAGAGTAGAAATGCCAAAAGTTCAAAAATAAAGTTGAAATATCACCAAAAACCTTTGTACGGTTTGGGTGGAAAAGTTGGCTTATCAATCAAAACGTGCAATTGAAACAGACTAAGCGGATAAATCATGGCGTACTTGAGCAGGCAATATTTAATACGTGAAACAAACTTGAGTGCCACATTTCCGTCTTGTTTTCTATGGTGTTTTTGTTGGTTTGAGAACCCGGACAAATTAAACTAAACACAAAATTAAGAAGCTGAAGCTCCCTGGTCTGGTTGCAAAACATGGTTGGAAACCATACTGTTGTCTGTTGACGAGATGAGCAACTGCTCTCAAGAATATTACTCCGTAACACTCCCAGTGATCAAAAACTCCACGTTACCTTTAAAGTTTGTTAAATGTTTTATTTAGTCAGAGTTTCTCAGGACGGCGTCGACGAGGTTTGAACCCACCGACGGCGAGCAAACAAAGCCACAAACTGTCATCACGTTTTGATTCAAACGTTTCAAAGTGTCGCTGAAAGAAGAAACAAAACGGCTTCTTCTCACGTGAACAAACTATTCTTAGCACCGCTCATATGAAGAAACACACAAAGGTTAATAATGTTAACAGTAAATCCTTCCTTCCATAGGTGGTCGTCTTAATTAGAGCTCATAAATCTCATAACTCTGCGGCGCTGTGGCTTCTCCAATCTGTCTCCAGCTGTTAAATTAATTGTTGATTGTCACCACTCTTGAATGAACACTAATGACTTTTTAATTGTTAGTTAATGATTGTTTTTTATCTAAACAGGAGGACATAGAAATGTGCTGATTGACTCACAGCTGGAAATATGTGAACAGTTTGTGGGATTATATCTTAGCAGTGCAACATTTGATGCATTTTCATCCCTGGATGTTACCTCCAATCAAAAAATAAACTATTTTTCCTCGAGGAACTTCGCGTTCTGTCGGGTTTGATGTAACTCCTATCGAAGTTTTTGGCCGTTTTCCGCCTTGACTCATAAAAATACTTGAATAGAAGAAAAAAAAATCCAAAGAGAAAGAGTTTGAAAGCTGGCGAAGCAGCTTTGATCTGACAGAAAGTTAAAAAATCGACACAATGTACTCCCTTTGTGTCGCTCATAAACACACAGACCAGTCATGAAACCACAGCGGAGACCGAGCGAGGTGGGGTTTTTAGTGGAGAGGGCAAGGTCATTTAGTGCACATTAAGGAGTTAATGTTTCACCCCTATTTAAGTGTGTGTGCGCATGTGTGTGTGTCCCCTTTATCTCTCTCTAACACACACACACACACACACATGCACACACACACGTATGACGTTGATGGATCAATCCGGTCCGTCTCGGGTCCCACCAGGCCGCTGACCTTTTAGCCCTTTGCTATTGTCTGCCCTGGTCACCGGATCTAATGGCTTCCATACTCCACCAGAAACACCCAACCAGGGTGTGTGTGTGTTAGTGTGTGTGTGTGGACAGTTTATATTTCAACTGTCACACACCATAGAAGAACATCATGATACACTGTTGCGTCTACTTTAAAGGAAAATTCAGAGAATGGACGTCGTATCTGTGACGTCACCGACAGGTTTCTGAAGAGCCGTCAAAATCTGTGGCTCTGGCAGACGCCATGTTTGTAGTCCTGCCTCTTCCGCCTCCTGGCTAATCACTTTCATATGTGGCCCTAAATCTGAGGGACCCAAATAAGAACTGAAAAGACCGGGCTGCTGTTGACATAAACCTGAGTACAAATTTAGATTTGACACACTTGTGCCTGCAGTGTGAACGTAGCTTGTGAGTTGATAAATGTGGTTTTAGTGTCCAGTCGTAGCAAAAGGTTCTGATCTTAAAAGTTGATTTGTGTCCGTAGCCCCAAAAAACTTCTTGAAGTATTATTTGTAGCTTTTAGCTTGTCGTCCGTTTCCTCTAAAAACAGATGAACTGCACGAGAATATCACACTGACAGAAAGTGTGCATTGTTTATTTTGACTGTCACTTAAGTGTACGAGTGAGGTTGAGTGTCAGGCTTATTGGGGGGGATTAGAAAGACCCAGTTGTGTGTATGTAAGCGTCGGGGGATTATGGGAGTCGGGAGTGTGTAGTTTTATGATGTATTGATCTGAAGGTTAAGGTTCGAAAGGTTGGTGTTTCTTCAGTATTTCGTTGTCGAGGGTTCTGGGTAGCGGAGCTTTGATGTGGTCGACAGCTCAGAGTCTCTAACGAGGGGCTTGTTTTCAGAGATTAAGTGAGATTTCAACGGTATTACAGGAGTTTAAGGTGGTAAGAACGTCTTTGGTGTAAAGCAGTCGGGGTTCTGCACTGGATTTCCCAAAGATCACCTGTCAATCAAGTGTGTGGGTGGCTGGGTCACGACTATTTTCTTTCTTTCTTTAATTTCATGAAATTAAGTGCGCATGTTTGAGAGGCCAACAGCATTAAAAATGATATAGAGCACCAAATCTTCCTTTGTTTATGTGCTCTTAAATCAAGACACTTAAACATATAACGCATCTGGCATGTTTGTTGCCGTTCTAGCTGTTTATTTCTAATATGTCGTCACTTTGATGCGTCTTTCTCAATTTATGCGGCGCCTGAGTTGCCGGACTGTGTATTTTTTTTTCCCGTCTGCGTGTGTTCGAGCCAAGCGCAAAACAAGTATTGGTACATTTCTTTTCTTGGCACCTCTTCAAACAAGAGAGTTTTGAGTGGTGGGGGGGGCTTTTTAATATGAATTTAAAATATTTAGTCTCGTCCCGTCCTGGGAGTGCGGCTAATAAAAATATACGAGCGAGGAGACCCACCAGAAAGTGGCCGCAACACATTTTAAATAATTGCTGGAAATATTCTGGATTAAAAACAAACACTGGAAACCACTGAGTCTGCTGTTTAGATATATATAGGTTTGTATGTAAGAGCGGAGTGCTGAACGTCGACTGGACAAGAAAATGAGCCATACAGAAAGAAAGGAAGCTCCTAACTATAGGTTCCAATGTAAGAATTTAAGACTTAAGACCAAGTAGTTATTTTATTTTATTGCTGCTATGAATCTGTATCTATCTACCAACCAAGCAACTAATCAGCCAACCAACCAACCCACCAACCAACCCACTAATCAGCCACCCAGCCAGCCAGCCAGCCAACCAACCAACCAACCCAACAACCAACCAACCAACCCACCCACCAACCCACTAATCAGCCAACCAACCAACCAACCAACCAACCAACCAACCAACCAACCAACCAACCAACCAACCAACCAACCCACCAACCAACTAACCAACTAACCCACCAACCAACCAACCAACCAACCAAAAGTCTGACTAGGTAGTTTCACACTTTAGTCCACGATGCCACGAAGCTTCTGATTGGCGACTACGGCATGCCATCAGGTTGTGTTTTTCCAAACGTTGGGTCTGGCTCAACTTCTCTGATGCAGGTCATTGTGTTTTTTTGGTGGACACCCCACTGGGCCGCACTGCCGCAACCAAAACTGACTAGCCCCACTTAGTTGAATGGAAAAACTGAACCAGATTCTGTCTGAATGTGCCTTTTCTCATATGGTTGCAACAGACGGCCGCCCACCAATGATCCAGGTTCCAGAAAGTTTTTCCTTGCCACCATCGCCAAGTGCTTGCTCATGGTGGGATTTTTTGTGCCATAAATATTATATTATATATTATCTATATGGAAATTGTCATGAGGTAACTTTCAAAGATTTAAGAAGATAAGATTTCAACTATAATCTCCAGAATTAGTGTGGTCAGACTGCAAACAGAACCGAGAACCAAATTTCACTTTCCTGTACAAATTGTTTCTGGCACAAGTGTTCCCCATTTTTGTCATTTCAAAAGTCCATCCAACGTGCACAATACATCTTTTTATTGGCGCTGAAATTCATTATGTAACTGTCCAGATTGCTATCAGTGCTGTTTTATTAACAGGAGGTCACCGAGCGTGACAGACACTTTGGTTTTATTGTACACTGCAGTGATAGAAAAACAACATCTTGAAGGTTTTCATGCGAGTACTACACGAGTGCAACGCCCCCCAAAAAACTTCATAAACACAGTTACAATGTCTTAAAAGGAAAAATAAGAGCAGAAGGTGAAGACAGAAAAATAACCTTCATTTTCATTTAATGACACAAAACACTACCCTACAAAAAGAAGTGTGCAGTAACTACAGACGTTTTCAGACTGGACGGCAACTTTTTGAGGTGTGTTTTCTAGAAAAACACATTTCAGAGACTCAGTTTGTCCAAGAATGTAGTTTGCCTTCAACAATAATTTCAAATATTTCACACAGGATGGTTAAAGTATGGAGTGTGTGTGTGTTTTGAAGGCTGTGAGGAGGCCACAGGTCCATCTCCGTGAAGGGAAGTCTGTCCAAACTGTGTGTGTGTGTGTTGAAGTGGGATGAAGCCTCGAGAGGCAAACAGATCGGGGAATGTAAAAACACGGAGAGGCCTTCCTCCTCCGGTTAAAACAAAACGCTCAGTGTTAACCTGAGAGAGAGAGAGAGAGATGACTTATGTCCACGAGCGAGCCAGCGTTTACTCACATGATGGTGTCGATCCATGCGACTGAACCACGCGACGTGTCTGTGGTTTCACGTTTGAGATTCAGGATGTCGGTGATGAACAGACAGCTGGTCGATCACAAATAATAAGTCAGACGTGCAGCATTAATAGTCTATATGTGAGCTGTTAGTTTCCTTTCTTTCTCCTTCACTTCTGTCCTTTCCTTAACTCTCTTCTCTCCTAACTCTCTAAATTGTCTTGTCATCTCTCCTTTCCTTCTTTCCCTTTCCTTCCACCTCTTCCCCTTTTCATCCATCCTTTTCTTTTCATTCCTTTCCTCTCACTTCATCTCCTTCCTCCCTTTTGCCTTTTCTTTTCATTTCTCTCCTCTCCTCTCCTCTTTTCCTTTCCTTTCCTTTCCTTTCCTTTCTCCTCATCTCCTTTTTGTTCATCCCATCTCTTTTCTTTCTTTCCCTTTCTCTGTTTCTTCTCCCCTTCTCACCTCATCTTCCATCATTCCTTTCCTCTCATTTCACCTCGTTCCTTTCCTTTCCTTCCTTTCCTTCTTCTCTTATGCCCCATCCTTTAATTTCTTCTTCCTCTCTTTCTCTTTTTTTTCATCTTCTCTCCTTTCCTCTCCTCATCTTCCATCATTCCTTTCCTTTTGTCTTCTTTCCTTTCCTTTGTTTCCTCCCCTTTCTGTACATCCCATCTCTTTCCCTCTTTTCTCCTCATCTTCCATCATTCCTTTCCTCTCATTTCACCTCCTTCATTCCTTACCTTTTCCTTTCCTTTCCTTTCCTCTCTGTTCCTTTTCCTTTCCTTTCCTTTCCTTTCCTTTCCTTTCCTTTCCCACTCTTGTATTGAATGTGATCACACTGTGTCAGTGAGTGGAGGTCTTCACCTTCCTAAGAGGCCACGCCGCTGCAGCTTCATCCAGCAGTGTCTCCTCCGCCTGGGGGCATCGTCGTCTTGTTTGCTCCCTTTAATGATTTCAGGGAAAAAGGCCGTTTAAGGACAACACACACCGGTTGCAACATCAGGGATCAGTGAAGTAAGACGGCGGTACACACACACACACACACCATCGAGCTGATGGTGCTTTTGGTGTGAGCGTGGGAGCTTTTTTCTTTTTCCATCCCTGCCGCTCCCCTCCTCCCGCCCTGATAAAGAAGGCCTTGTGTGAGCGTGGGTGTGAGGAAGGGAGGAGAAGCTCACAAGGCTCAGACTGGAGGGCAGAGGTTGACGGATGATGTGTGTGTGTGTGTGTGTGTGTGTGTCCTGAGAGCTTATAAGAAAGCTTATTTGTCATGTACGTATACGCGTGGTTCGCTCAACTCTTTGGTGTCTCGTCACGGAGAATCGAACCTCGCCAACGACTAAAAGTCAGTCCTGGATTTACTCCATCAACCCTCTGCCGTGTTCCCAGAAGCTGCTGATCCCCTTCACATTGCCCGCTCTCCTGGCTCTGATTCTGGCATGACACGGCTCTGCTCCCCATCAGCATTCCCTCTCGACCCGGGCCTGAAGACCTCCTCTTCCTCACAGCGGTCCGAGGCTCCTTTCCTAGTGGTGAACTAATCTTACCGGCTTACTTTAGCAACAAGTAAAGCTTCCGTCCATCAGGAAACTCTGTAAATAACAGAGAGTTGAGGCGGACTAGCCGGAGGGGGAACCGGAAAATATTTTCTCCATAAAATATCATCCAGTTTCACCCAAAAAATGTGTGATTTAGTGTCGTAAAATGAACTTGTGTACTCTTCCTGACCTGGAGCACAAAGTAACAGATGTACAGGACGCAGAGTTTGAATGACAGAGACACAATTCACCTGATTACAAGTCAGTGTAGATGTTAGATAATGTTGCTGCCTCCAGCGTCAGGAATGAACTTCCAACCTCTACTTCCAAGTCTTTAAAGTACTCAGCAATGAAAATTTGGACGACTACAAAATTGTGACACCTTGACAACTCTTGTCAATCACTTCACTGATTCCTACTGGGATTATCTGTGCCTCAACTGGACATGAAGTGTGTCTGAAAACATCTATGAGGCAACTTTTGAATGCACAGTCCGTGTTTTCTAAAGACATCCAATGAAGTTTCAAAGATCTCGACCGCAATGTGCAAGGCGTTACCTTCGACGGTTGACTTCTTTTCTTAGATTTGATGGCTTGAAAATGTTTCCCGCAACTTTTCCTTAACATATCTGCGTCTTTGTTTCCTCTTTGGATGTGGTAACATACCCAAAAGTACCCATTTATTCCTCCAATGACAGTATTAAACTGCTTTACCCAACGGATCATTTCTTGTTCGGTGACCTACATAGCTCATTGACCTACGTAGTCAAGTCAGGCCAGTTTTATTCATTTATTTAGTCTCAGAGGACAATCTGAACAGTGAGAATGAGAAACTTCCCATGGACTGCGCTGGGAATTGAATCACAGTCTGGAACTGGTGGCAACTTCTCTTCCAGTCCTTAACGTTATGTGTAATTTGTGTATTTGCAGTCCTTGACCTCATTCTGGAGAGTAGGTCAAACACCGAGTGACTCAGCCTTTGCGACTATACAGTGGAAATTAAGGTGAACTCAAAGACTATCAAAACAGGAAATGTGGTCGAAAACTTGAAGGCTCTACCTTCAGAGCTCCAAAAAAAAGAACTGGCAGCATGAAAACCTTCAGCTCCCGAGCCATGTTTCCATGTCGCAAGCTGCTGTTTCTGGATTTAATTTCTCAGTTCAGACCTCATGTTTGCAGACAATAGCAGGAGCATGACGCTGGTGTGCAGCAGGGGGTCCTGGGAGCTTCTCCCTCCCCCAAGAGTCTTTGTCCTGTGGGGGTCCAGCAAGATCCGAGATGGGGGGGGTTCCTGCAAGGTCTCGGACCTGTCAGGTTTGATGCCTCTATTTAGAGTCCTGACACGCCAAGCTAATGTTGCCTATCATTGTCTCCTGGACAATATAATGACCCTGCAGGTTTATGTTCGGGTGCATGGCTCTGAATACTCATGAGCGGAAGAGAAGCCAATCATCGTGGGGTTTCTAAGCCCTAAAAATGCACCTTGGAGCCATAGTTCATGTCTCACATTGACGTTTTTATGTGCGAGCTTATATTTTTGACTTTTCATCAAGAACCAGATATTTTCTAAAGCAGGTGTCCTGAAGATTCAGCTGGGAGATTTTTTATTTTGCATCCAAGCCACAGAGGTGAATGAATGGGAGCCAGTGACCTCCCTGGAAACAAAAAAAACAGCTTTACTGTCTTTATATGTCTGCATTTAAAAATATTCAAATGTTTAGCTGCTGAAATCGACTTATTCAGTCTTACAGAAGTGTAGTTCCTTTAAACGTCCTCAAACCAACAAAAACAACCTAGAAACACGATGGAAAAGTTTGTATCAAGTATTAAATTTTTCATCTGTGGAGTGGAAACTTCAGTGGATGTTGAGGTCGCACGTTTTGATCGATAAGCCAACTTTTCCACCCAAATCATAATAACTCTTACATTTGAGAAGCTGAAACCGGAGAACGTCTTGAGTTGTTTGTACTTGATAAATCTTTAAAGGATTAACCGGCTGTTAATGCTGGCACATCACATGACGGCACCTGTTCTAACGAAGACGTAGCGCACGTTTGAAGTGTAAAAATAGCTCCACAATCAGTCGTTTGTGAACCGATGCGGTTCAGTTTGCAGTACTGCATGAGGTGCGCATTCAGCAGCACGTGCCGTCGTTCAAACAATGAAAAGTCGTAAATAAACTGGCGAAAAAAAAGGCTGAAGCGGCAGAAAACAAGCTTATCAATAATGATTGATTATTCATCCCCGCCTGGCTCCGTGTGACTGCTTTAATAATGAATAAACCTCGTTCCAGCTGTTCCTGAGTCAGTTTCAGAGCTCAGTTTCACTCCAGTCTGAACTACATGACTGTGCAGTGTGTGTGTGTGTGTGTGTGTGTGTGTGTGTGTGCCATGCTGCTGTGGGATGTCCAGACAGGGTGAGGTCACCTCAGGCAGTGGGTAGATGGAGAAGAATGCCCTCTCTGTGTGCTCAAACACACACACACACACACACAGGTCAGACACACCCTTTTATTTTTAGATTCGAGGGGTGAGCTCATTGTGTGTGTGTGTGTGTGTGTGTGTGTGTGTGTGTGTGCAGTGGCAGGTGCCCACCATTATACCCTGGAAAAAAAAACGGTAATCCCCCGCGCTGGTCACAGGTTGTCATCGCTAAACGATCACCTGACGGCATCAAACAACGGCATCTTTATCTGCAAACTGAAACGTCATTAACAACGTGTGTGTGTGTGTGTGTGTGTGTGTGTGTGTGTGTGTGTGTGTTTGTGTGTGTCAGCTCTGACATATCTTGCACCAAGATCTTAACACAAACATATCTGTGTGTGTGTGTGTGTGTGTGTGTGTGTGTGTGTCTAGGCGGCGTCTAAACACGTGCATTGAAGACCTCACATTACCGAAAAAGAGCCGAGACAGAGAAAATTAGTAGCTCTCTCTCTCTCTGGATGACACAGCTGTATGAAAGTCTGGAAGCAAACTGTGTGTGTATACATGTGTAGACAAAACACACACACACACACACACACACACACACACACACACACACACAAGGAGAAGATGCTCTGGTTAAGGAAAAGTTTCATCATGAAGATGCTGACGAGAACGAAAGAAAGAAAGTGAAGGAAACTGTTTGTTTACTAGAGGATGTACGAGGACGGAAAGTTATTTACAAAGATCGGAACCGATGTGTCATGACGCTTGAAGAGGATGACACACACACACACACACACACACACTCACACACAGAAGGATGCCCCGCCGTCTTTGTAGTTTTTAATCCGATATCATCTTCACGGAGTCGCTGTCACAGTTTGCCTCGACGTGATAAACAGACATCACGCGACAGTAAATAATAATCCTCTCCGGAGTATCTCTATCTGGATCGGCTCGTTCAGTGTTTAAATGTCGGTTTCGTGCTGCGAAGAGGTTGTAAACACGAGCTCGGGTTTAAAATGCAAAGACTGTGTCACAGGAAAAAAACACTAGTTTCCAGAGTGTCGAGGAGATTACAGAAACAAGATTCCCACAGCTGGATCTCTGCTGGAGAACGACGTCACTGCGTTTCATTTTGTGTGTTTAACCACTGACAGTATAAAGAATGGACGGCGTCACCCGGGACGTCTGCCATCTGAGTGCCTGATGTTGGCCGGGTTTAGTGCCATCTAGCGGTGAGCCAGAGTGCAAGCCCATCCGTACCTGCAGCCAGACAGTATGGCGTCTGTGTGCGTTCTGCTGAGAAGTTGTGACATTTAACATGGGGACTTATGGAGACTGACTCACGTTTGGAGCCAGGAGTGGACGTTTGAGGAACTGCAGTTTTGATGAGCATGTGTTTCCGTCACGTGCTGCCTGTAATGTTCATACTGTGATGCAGTCAACATAACGTTCATATAAAATCATATAAAATGGCCGCGAGGGCGACATCGTCGTGCAGCGTGTGAGCAAACTGTAAAACGCTGAAATGGAAAAGGTATGACGTCAACGCCTTCCTGTTAATGACTTCATCACACACACACACACACACACTCATCTGCCTGCTCTGCCCATAATAAACTCTCTCATTACCACACACTTAATTATGACCCACATACCTGCTGGCTGGAGTTGAAGTATATAAAACACCTCCTTCCCCCTCACATCTTCATCACTTTCCTTTCCTCCCTTCATTTTTATTGTGTCCCCTTGTTTCCTGCTCCCTTCACCGTCACGTGCCGTCATCCCACCCTTCCTCCCTCCTCATACTTTCCGTCTGATTTTCCTCACCTCCCCGTCGTCCCCTCCCTGCCTTTCCTCGCTCCATCCTCACCTCCTCTTCCTCTAAGGCTACTCCCCTCCTCGTCTTCATCACCTTTTCCTTTCCTTTCCTCTCCTCCTCTTCCTCTCCTCCCTATCCATGGGAATATGGCAGATTACTCTTTGGTACACTGAGCCAAGCATTTCGGCGTGTATTACATTGCTGGATAATGAGGTTATTTTACTGCTGTGTATTTGAGTTTCTTAACCATCCATGTTCTTGGGAACAGTGTGTGTGTGTGTGTGTGTGTGTGTGTGTGTGTGTGTGTCACAGTGTTAAACATTCCAGCAAATTTCTGCCTCCGGTTTGTTTTCATAATGAAAAACTCATTAGACACAAATGAACATAAACACTGTGTCAAATGCATTCAACTCATGCCTGAGGCTGTGTGTGTGTGTGTGTGTGTGTGTGTGTGTGTGTGTGTGTGTGTGTGTGTGTGCGTGTGTGTGTGGGAAAAGCTTCATTTTCACAGAGAGTGATCAGGTGGAAAGAGAGAAACAACACGGTTGCGGTGTGATGTGCGCGATCTTTTGGTGGAGATTCAGAAGTCCAGGTCATGATTCATCGTCTGTAGCAGAATGAAAACAATCGAAACACGTCGTAGCAGCATTTTGTATTTCATGCCAGACGTCTGCTGACAGGTATCCAGAGAAATTACGCAACAAGACGTGTCAAACTTCCTCCTGGATCCCACCGGGCTCAACTGCAAAGTATTCCTGCCTTGTTGTTGTAGCGTGTTTCAGAGGCGTCGCTCCGCACACAGAAAAACTGATTACATAAACATAATTTAAATTTAAAATGACTGGAATCTGTCTTGAAATCGTGATATTATCATGATATATGCAACATCACGCAGCAACGCGACAACATGGCCGATAGCTGAAGTAACGTGGCTGCCGTCTCCGCAACCTAGAAAGTGGTTTAACAATAACACATTAGAAAGGCCACGTGTGTCTGTATGATTTGCTGATTCAGCTCCGGTGGAAGAAATTGATCGATTAAATTAAAATCCGATCACATTACACACTGGAGAAAAAAGAAAACCACGTGAATATTTGCAGATGATAAAAATTCAGGCTCAATTTCGACCACGTTTTAGCTAAAACCGTCTACTTCGAGCTCAAGTTATGTGTGTTATTTTTGTATAACGGCACACTACTTTGTGCATTATTAGGTGTAAGCTAAAATCTCCTTTCTCTGCCTGTTTGGACGCAGATTAAAGTCTAAAATTAGAAGAAAAATGATGAATGGATCCGTCTCAGTCGTGACAACAGAGCTGACAGCAGTGTCAGTTCATCAGCCAGGTCTTGAACTGGATCCCAGTCCAACTAAACTGGTTTAAAAAAACGTATGTCAACAGAGGCCAAAAACAGACCTGACATCAGATGTCGTGATGAAGCTGCCCAGTTCAAATGTGGTTGACCGCTCCAGGGTTTTCCGTGTTTGGAGTGGTATTACAGCAGGATCGAATTTTCAAATATTAACCTTTGAAGGCAGAACTCGTGACGGCATTTGTCCCCAGAGAACGTGGCAGAAAAAGCACCAGTTGATATATGAAAGATCTCGGTTTATATTTGAGTTGGCTCACGGGGAAAAGTTCCCCGCTGCGTGTCTGTAAAACCCTAAAACCGTGAAATCAGACCTGTGTTTCCATGACATGCATTCCTTTTGATTTTTGAATGAATGAATGAGTGATGGCGGGAAGGAGGGGACGAGTCTGCTCTACATTTCCACACTCTGTAATCGGGAATTTGTTCCTTTATATACGCCCCTGAAGCGTCTTTAAACAGCATTTATACTCAGAGTTCATGGTGGAATTCATCTGGGTTTGATATCTGCATGGAAAGGGGTGTAATATCACCTCACTATAACCTGCCCAGCAACCCACAGGACGGACCATCGTCACTAAAACCCACAAATCATTAAATATTCCCTAAATTTTCGATTTACTTATGAAATAAACTGTTTCTCAACACTTGAACCAAACTTCATTTAGTCCAACTAAAAAGGTCTTGGGTACACTTAAAGGTCCAGTGTGTCAGAATTAGGGAGCTTTATTTACGGAATATAATGTTTAACATGGGGACTTATGGAAACTATGACTCACTTCTGGAGCCAGCCTCAAGTGGACGTTTGAGGAAGTGCAGTTTTTTTGACACTTGATGTGTTTTCAGTACACAGACAAAAGAAGAACAGAGTTTGTAAATATTATGTTGTCACAGTAGTTTTTATATGTTGGAGTAAAACCACCGCAAAGTGACATAATACAAAATATCTTTTCCTTTTTGAAAAATAATCACATCCACCACTAATTTCTCTACCATCATAGTTGGCCCGTGTCTTTTTCCTGTCTGTAGTCCAGTTCATCTGTCTGTGTGTTCCCGTCTCTGTCTCCCTCTGTCTCAATCATCCTTTCTTCTTTCTGTTGATGTGATTTATGGCTGAACTCAAACCTCCACACCGCACTCGCGCCGCACGCTCGTCAATGTTTCACCCCCTCTGCAGCCTCAGAAAACGCACTGAAACATCCCAGCAATGCCCTCACCACTGTGTGACCCCCCTCAAGTCAGCACACACACACACACACTGTCTATTACAGAGGAATGTGATGGCTTTTCTGTGGGATGTGTGTTTCAGGCTGTTTTGGAGATGCTCTTTAGGGCGCCGTTGCCATGGGGACGGAGACAGTTTGACAGAAAATGTCTCCAAAAATGGGTTTTAAAGGAGCCGGCTTGGCAGCTCGGACGTATCCTCGAGTGACTTTTTTCTTCGATTCTTAACGTGAATGCGCTTCTGTTCGCCGTCCAACTCTTTCAACGCTTTCATCTCTAACAAACAAATCCACGTCTTTGTCTCCAGATCGAGGATGGAGGGAAGGCCGCCCTGTGCGAGAAGCTGAAAGTCGGCGACGAGCTCATCAACATAAACGGGTCGGCCCTCTACGGCAGCAGACAGGAAGCGCTCATCCTCATCAAGGGATCGTACAGGATACTGAAGCTCACAGTCAGGAGGTAAACACTCGACACAACAACAAGTGCTCTTACTCGAACTTCATCGCCGACACGCACATGAGACATCTGCACGCACACAGAAATAGTTTCACCACTTCAAAGTGAACATTCGAGTGTCCGTCCTCCAAAAACGGATGTGTGTTAGCCGTCCGTCGCCGTTCTTCTTCTTCTTCTTCTTTTTCTTACCGACACTTAAGTTGGCGTTGACTCACCGAGGTGGGGAAGGAAGGTGAAGTGAGGTGACTGAGCGTGCAAACACAGATAGAGAATGTTTCACAGGAAGTGACCTTTGACCTCAGGGGTGTCAGAAGGAAAGCTGGTGAACTGATGGGAGGGGAGTGGATGTCTGCGGATTAAGTGTGTTAATCAATCACAGCATTTGAATCTCAAAGTGAATAAGAACGTCTTTGTTTATTTTCCAGTGTTTTCTAACCCTTGATTTCAATTGTGAAGTCATGCTTACTTTGCACTTCTTTGAACGCAAAATCTGACAAGAACCAGTTAAAAAATATTGGACTGGAAATGTTTCTTAAAAAATAGTGTCATATTTTTTCTAAGAAGCTATGAACCATCAGATTATGACTTGTGGTAACTTGTATGTTAAATTAGAAGATTAATTTAGAAACTTTAGCTTGATTGCAGAGTCCAAATATGAATTTCACAAACGGATTTAAAGCTGCATTAGCTTTTTTTTTTTGGGTCAACTTTGACATATCATCACTCCAAAGTTTGTAAAGTTACAGTGAGCATATAGTGAAACTTGCCTTTTTATTTATTTATATAACACAAATCAAAATTAACATTGTTTTGGAATTGTACTTTTACCTTCTCAATGATTATATAAGTCCAGATAACTCTCTTTTAGCTCTATTTTTGGTCTCCACCACCTCCTGAGGGAAATAACACGCTCTTTAACTGCTAAATATTCCAGTATTTTCACCAGCTGGTAGGTAACTTTGTCTGATGATCATTTAGTGCTTGGCAGGTAGTGTACAGTTAGTTTATCAGAGCTTTCTTTTTTTCTTAAATCCACCAAAAACTGCGAACCAAAACAGCTGAAAGACGCTAAAATGTCAGGTGGATTCGTCACCATTGGCGGCCTCTTTCACATTACACACAGTCATTTGCTTCACTGCTGATGTAAAAAAATATAATTATCAGCAGTTTTGATGTTTATTGACGGCATCCTGATACGAGTTGGTACAAGAGGAGAAGCTGTTTCTGTACTCCTCTCGGCCCCGCGTTGGTATTTTGGCTCAGCAGAAGCAGAACTAATGGCAGTAATATTTCCACTCTGACTGAAGTCAAGTTGGCGTCTTAAAGGGGGGTTCAGAGGGTTTGGAGTGTAACCGCCCTGCAGATCTGAGGTCAGATGTGACGGCGTATCGGCTCAAGCTTGGATTATACGCTGATCTCGAGGAAACATTTTCAGTTTAGTACTTTCTTATCAGTCAGATGTTATTTTTATGTAACCAATCTGTGTTTAAAGGCCTAAATATATCAAATTTACTTACTTATTTTAGCTGAATTTTCTTTTATATATTGGCTCCAACATTAGCAAGGGTTAGGGTTAGACAACAAGGCGCTGTATAGACAGCAACAGCAACGAAACAAGACATTCTTCAAGATACAACACAACCCACACTGTGAGCAACTGGAGACAACAGAGCATCAGTACAATAATACAGCAGCAACAAACAACATTACAGCGACACAGAGCGACAAAACACAATAAAAATATGATTTTCTTCACGTTGAGCTTGATAAAATGTTAGAAGTTGCCAGTTTTATTGCACTGCATCACCGAAAATCAGCTTAATTTCACTTATTTCTGCTTTTTAATCAATAACTCTACCCCCTTTTTGTACCTCGTGTTGTTGCCACTTAGTGGTTGTAAGTGGAATTGCAGCACTTGTTCAAGAAGTTTATAGTAGGTTTCGAATGTTTTACTTTCCAGAGAAATAAACTTGTTTTCCTCGTGTTTTGTTATATTTCTACCCTTCTTACATTTACACTTCCCCCAGTTCTCAACTGGACTCGGACTTTAAATCAGCGTTCCTGGACAGCTTCAGACAGCTGTTTGGCAGCGACGCGCCTTGTTCTGGCTTTGAAACCAGATCAGCCGTCCAAGCAGTCACAACTTTGCTGAGTTTTCTCTGCTCCCGTTTCTGCAGCAGGCACACCCCTGTCTAATGCTGTTAGACACGCACATACAGACCAGAATTAAACACACACACACACATACAGTATACATGCACATTCACACAGAGTCAGACAGACAGACAGACGAATGTAGATGTCTTGAGGAATGCTGCTCCTTATGAGCATGCCATCCATTTAAACCCGCTGTGTGTGTGTGTGTGTGTGTGTCAGTGTCTGGTATGTACTGCATGTCTGACTCTTAGGGGCTTTCCCAACACAGTGTGTGTGTGTGCATCATTGTCCATATGTGCTCCACATGCAGCAGCAACAGTTGTTCCTCTCTGGTTATTCATTCCTCTGAACATTTCCCCCTTAAAAAATAGTAAATTACAAGTTTGTATCTCTGAAGTCAGCGTTTCAGGGATACAAAAAGAGTCCGAAGCTGCAGGATTATTTTGTTGATTAACTGATTTATACAACAGTTACTTCCAACCAAGCGATTTGATTGGACAGGAGTCGTTCCATGAGTGCTAATATAGAGAATAACAGCACTGAGACTGTTCATTACACGGATCACTCTGCTTCACAGGTGTCCAACGACCGTTACATTAACGTTATATTTAACAGTCATCATCTATCTTAGATTGTAACAAACTTTGCACCACAAAGATGAACATATTTCTTTACTGCTGTTAGAAACTGAATACAATCAGCTGATAATAAACTTAACAGTCCCCATAGCGTTAAAAAAATAAACATATTAGCAGTTTGACATATGACATTTTAACGATTCATTTCGTGTCCGTAAAAACACATCACTGTAGAAACACGCGATAACGGACGTCATATGTCGACAGTCTTCTTGTGAATTTGGCATCAATATAACCCATAAAGATAAACTGTATAACTGGATTCCTGTTAGGTGCTGAAGAGAGCGCAGCTACTTTCCAATAATATTAAACATTTATCAAAACAAGACTGATATTTCCACCAAAGCGACTGTCAGCACACTCTTATTTCACTGGTTGCGTACATGACACAAAGTAGATAACAAGCTAGTGTTCAGGAGCCAAATAAATTATTCTATAAACAAATCGTCATCTGTTGTCACTTATTACTATTAACCAATTAATGAGGCTTGTAGAACTGTTGTATAAAAGCAATATCACACTCGAGGGAGTGCTGTTATACTGAATATCAGCACGCTGTGATTAACTGTGCCCTGCTAATATTCAGTACAACATTACTCCCTCTTGTGATTTGGCCTAATTATCTCTTGGTCAATAAAATGTCAGTAAGTAGTGGGAAATGGTTATTAAGAATATTCAGTTTATTATAAAAGACAAAGAAACCAAGCAAATATTTACATTTAAGAAGCAGCTATAATTATTTTTTTAATTGCTGCTGATTAAACAACATTTGGGCTCTAAAATATAGTTAACAATGAGTTTTTTTTTTAGCCTTGTAGCATCATTTTTTAAAAACTATTCTCATGTGATCCTTCCAAACTTTGGCACCTGCAAAAATAAGGCCATGTAAAGATCACATTCAACATCATAATTACCTATAATCTGTGTAACTTTGTGTGTTTTCATGTGGTTTGAGTGCGTACAGAGCCGTTATTTGTATTCTGGCAGGAGCTCGCTAACCACGGCCACCCCGCACATGTATTAAACTCACTTTGACTGACAAGTTACTGACACTAATAGCCAATCTCGGCTTCAGTATTGGGCGGGACCCCTTTGCTCTTTAACCTCGACTCTTTGCCAATCATGTCACCCGCCTTTGCCAGCCTGGTTTTACTCATTACTGTAGGAACAAGGAACTCTGGAAGGTAGTGCACGAGTCTGCTGCCAGACTATACATACACACATGTTGCTCGCTCAGGGATGATGAAATGCTCACCTTTGCACACTTGGCTGTTCTTGTATAGTTTTAACAGTGGAAAAGGGCCCTCAGTCAAAAGCCAAAACTTGTTACCACTTCTTTGAATAATACAACGGGACTGTTGGTACGGATATGGCATGTGAATAGATGTTTCTTTTTCTGACACAGTAAGGTCATTATTAGGGCTGAAAAACCTATTGTGTGTTTGACGTAGTTGTAATGTCACAAAGACAGAAATAACCTCATTGGCATAAAACCTCCTAAATAACACAAGTGCTTCTTTTCTTCTTCATTCATAAAATAACAACAGGCATCATCCTAAATGGTCGGCAAGCTAACAAGCTATTTAAAAAGTTGGCCTTCAAAACATTACAATTTTGTGGACTGAACTCTACTTGAGACAACGTTATCCTCATGAAACCCTGTTCAAAAACCCATTGGACAGAAAACAAGGCCACACATGCACTTTCCGTCCTACCTAAGTGAAGTAACAGCAACTGCAGGAGTAATTAAGCCCTACAGATGAAGACAAAACAAAGTCCAGTCCAGGTAGTAAGCGCTGTGCATGTATTTTTATGTTTCATTTTAAAAACTTGAGTTTTGAGTGGCGGCTTCCACCTGGATTGGCTGACTGAGGAGGGGTCCAATCATCGGACTGACCCGTGATACCGTGGCCCAGACCGCCACAGCCTAAACTTACTACCCCTGTACAAATGAATAGGAAAACCTGAGTTTCAGGTTCAGGTCAAATTGAGTCAGGGTACTGCGGTAGTGCTTGTCAGCTCACCTTAATTAGTATGATAAGTAACACACCGCGTTCACCGTACTATTTCATGTCAAAATGGCTACCGTGAAACAGGTCTTAGGTCTTTTAATCCAAAGTTGATGGTGCAGCTTTAAACCTGCAACATATCAACACATCACGCTGCTCGCCACCAAACATATTTTCTACTGAATACAGAGCAGCGTCAACTTTTTTTACGTCTACAGATGCCAAACTGTACCACCTAGGGGTGATCTGTGGCATTGGCCTAACAATGACTGGCCATTAAGAGTTCCCCCTTGTGGCTAATCTCTAGTTTTTCGAACATGTTTGAGTGTTTGTGAGCTACTTACAAACCAGTTTGATAAAGTTATTTGTATATTAAACAACTTGTGAAACTTAAAATGAGTTTAAAAGTGTTAGTAGATTGAAAACCAGAAGCTAGAAGGAACTTCTTGTGCTGATTTGTTCATTACAAGGAAATCCAACTGAATCTGACCGGCAGGCATCAAAAATACCTTCATAGAAATAGCCAATCTTCTTGTTGATGGTTGTGTTTGTTTTCCTAGGCCATATAGAGGCATTAGTATTAAATTGAGACCGTCTCATAGCTAAAATCTCCTTGTATACATTCAACAATAGCAATGTTTATAACAAAAATACAGTTTCCTCTTTCTTCTACCTGGTCTTCCAAGGTGGCCGCCTGCCAAACAGTTTTCAACATTCCTGCCAAGCCGTAGGGGCTCCATCCACCATGTATGTTTTTATGCGTGCGTGCATGTCTACATGTATTTTAATAAGTGTGAGAAACTTGCGTCTGTGCCTTTTCTGTTATTCTAAGCTCAATTAAATCTCACTTAACCTAAACTGAGATGGAGAGTAGCTACATGGATTTCTTATACCCAATACGCTTGTCTTGGAAACGTCAGGAAATTACACACTGATTGGGGTTCCCCTGTACAGTATTTTACTGTTGGGGCACTTTGTGAATAAATGGGCTTTTTCAGCAGGTAGGGAAAAATGTACACATTGGATTTAATTATATGATGTAAATGCAGAGAAAGGAAAGGAAACGAGGAGTTGGCAAGGAGAGATGATGATTTGTTCAACTTTAGCAGCAAGGGTTGGAAAATGGTGCTTTTGTGCAACTTTTCTATGAAAGTCTGGCCGGGTAGCTTTGAAATGGAGGCTTGTATTGGATTCATCAGTGGTTGTATTGTATCTGACAGGTTTCCATTACATTAATAAGGAGTTGTGTAACACCGGAAATGAAAAACATTTGACTTCTCGAAAGGATGTTCAAACTTATGTCCCCCTTGTCTTGTCCAAACATTTTCACGCGCTGGCGTTAACTCTGCTTTTTGTTTAGCGGTAATTGTTTGAGCTTTTCCATCCTCCATCCCTCCACATCATTGTTCATTCTTTAAATAAAACATATTCAATTCAGACTTGCTTGCATTGTCCTGCACTGCTGAAAGAAGAGCAAGCCTGCAGGCTAAATTTGGCAAACCACAGGAATTTACTGGCCTGCCCAGCAGTTCAGTGGAGGGATAAGACAGCAGTGTTTTAGTTTTATTCCAGAAGTGATGCTTTATAGACATTTTAACAAGCTAAGTGATGGTGAAAAGGACCCACACTGCTGTTTACTAGTGTTTTATTTTCCTCCTAATTAAGGCGTCCATTATCTTAAAGAACGCGGTGTACTCGAAGTGTACAAAAAACAGCAAAAGACATAAATAAAAGTTCATTTAGAAGAAGTATGACACGTAACTGGCTTTTGGTTAAAGGACTTAATTACTCAGAAACTCCTCAAATAATAAAAACTTGTATTTCACATGATTATGATCACTTTGATACATATTTCATATGATTTACTTGTATCATTTAGGGCTGCAACTGCAGATTATTTTCAATCTTAATTAATTGATTGTTTAGCCTCTACGAAATTGTGACAAATGTCTGTCCAGAGTCCCCAAAGAGAATTCTTATAGTCTTATAATAACTTGTTTTGTTTGACCAACAATCCAGAACTGTCCAAAGACATAAAAGCAATAAATTTTGTCATTTTTTCTTCATAAATGCTTTAAAAAATGGTAAACTGTTTGTGCCTATTTAGTGCCTAGAGCCTTTCTAGTCTTCCGACCACTCAAGGTGCTTTTACGCCACACATGGCTGCCATGCAAGATAAAGCAAGACAAGTTGGGGTTCAGTATCTTGCCCAGTGACACTGACATGACTGGAGGAGCCGGGGATCGAACCACGGATCATCTAATTAGTGGATGTCCTTCTTCAATGCCAAAAATGTTTATTCAGTCATCACTATACAGTGCCTGTTGTTGATTATTCTCTAAATTAGTTGATTTCACTGTTAAAGGTCCCATATTTAATCTATAAGAAGACATATAAGAAACAAGGTCTAGCTGTTTCCCCCTGTTTCCAGTGTTTATGCTAAGCTAAGCTAACTGACTGCTGGTTCCAGCATCATGTTTAGCATACAGACAATGACACAAGTCCCTAAGGCCAAAAATATTCAAACTGGTACCCAACAGTTATCTTGACTAGTGCATTTAGAATACCCAGTTGTGGTCACCATCCCGGTAAAGTTTTACATCTCCTCTCTTGCTTTTTATCTCATTAATATTAACAAGCCTCTCCTCTAATTGGCTGACTGAGTGATGCAAGGTCAGCCCAAACATGGGATGTGCGCATTTCACAGTGGATTGAGTATTTTGGTACTTTAACAGTTTTTATATAGAAACTGCTTTAGACGTGCCTTATAATTAAAAAAAATGGAAATCTTGCTTTCTACAATATGGAACCTTTAATATGTATAATATACAATCTTACCACGAGGTTCAAATTTCCATTTTTCTGAACATTAACGTCTACAGTTCAGTGAAAACTGGGAAAAAAGTCCGTCTGCTGAGGAAGCTCATGTGATATGATCTAAAGCTCCAGAATTACCGGTTACTAAGGACACATTGTGGTGTGGTTGTTTTGTCAACTGCTGTTTCCACGGTAAAGAACCGACCACAAATATGACTTTTGAGGTTAGTTATGACAACATATGTACATGAAATACTACACCCACATATAAAAGGCACATTTAAAGTGTCTAAATTATGTTTTAGGTCTACATAAAAGTGCATGTTTATATAGAAAACATATTCCTACTCTACTTTGTTGTGTGCAGGGTACTAAAATGTGCAACAGAGTTGTAAATTTGACATTTATGACTGTATTTCTGCACAGCATAACATGCCATGACCTGTTTACTGTATTTACGGCATCATTTCGAGTGTTCAGATGTTGAATTAGGAACTCCGACGCATGTTTTTTTTTGTTAAAACCAGAATAGTCATGTGATCTTTATGCCCTCCTGTGGCACCGCCACCTAAAACAGCCGGAGTATTTTTGTCTCTTTACATCTTTTGGGGTGCTTTTAACTGACTGATGATTTTTCCAATACATTTCTGGAAGGGAAAGAATGTAGGGGATGTTTTGTTGGCTTGACCTGGAAATGTTTCTTCTATAGTACTTCCTGTTTTCAACGACCTTTTGTTAGATGCAACTGTACTGTGTGTGTGTCAGTTTTGTCTCAGTGGGCAGCCATGGAAGAGGCAGGAGGACATTCTTCAACTTTTGCATCATTTCCTGTTCTTTCCAAAGTTTCCGTCCTCCCCCCTCTTTTTTTGTACTTCCTGTCCACCTTGGACTTAGTGTGTTGCTGATATTGTGTGTTTATGCTTGTGTGAAAAGAAGCGGCTTTAATGGGAAGTGGACAAAGACCAAACACTTTATTTATGGCTGCTGATAGAACGGGAAACGGCTCCTTTAGATGCAGGTGTGCATGTATATGGGGGTTGCATGCATTTATACTGCATGGACCAGACTTTTCTGAATGGGAAATGATTAATAAACATGGTCTGCTCGTGTTTTTATTGACTTAGCTTGTCAGTTTCTGCTGAAGGAAAGCAAGTACAAGAGCGCTAAAAGAACATTTAAGTTCAACATTTTGGGAAATATTTGCTGTTTTCCGCGAGGGGGTCGTGTGATGGATTATTTCTTGGCCAGGATCAGTTTCCAGGCATCCAGAGGCGACTTCAGGAAGTTACTGTTTCGGCCAAGAAATAGTACGTCAGACAAACCCCTATAAAATGGTGAATTATTGTCTTTCTTTAACAGATTAAACAAACAAGATATGATGTGTTGATTTGTGAGCTTTAGAGGTGTTCATAGTGGGTTTTTATGTTGTGTTGTTAGAGTGAAAACAAGGAGAAACAGCTTCTCCATCCAAAACTGATGAAATCCTCCTACAGGCCAGCTGTTCCCCGCGTCTCCAGCCTTTATGCTAAGCTAAGCTAACCGGCTTCTGGCTCCAACTTCATGTTTAGCGTACAGATACACGTGTGTGGTATCAATCTTCGCATCTAACTCTTGGCAACAAAGTCAACAAGTGTCCAAAATGTTTCCTTTGAGTAGTAGTCGTTGAAGCTTCAGTTTGTGATTTAAGCCAATGAGACACGAGTGTATCTTGTGAAATCCACTAAATATAATTCTTATTATTTTGGGGCATTTCTAGGCAATTAAGTCTTTCAATGGGCAAAAAGATTCAAACTGGTACCCAACGATTATCTTGTCTAAAATACTCAGCTGTGGTCACCAAAGCTCAAGAGTCTTTAACGTGAAAACGGGTTTAGAAACAAGAAGAAGCATTGTCTTTAGAACAATTGAATGAAATCAGATTCGGGCCTTTTTGTCACATAAATTTTGGGCTCGGTTATTTTTTTAAGTATAACTCTCTTGTCTGGTTGTACCAGTCTTCTATGTCCATGCATTGTTGTGAGTGTTGTAAGTAGACTGGCAATACTCAGTGGGAAGTGAAGTAACTTGAAATGACACCCTTGGACTGGGTCTCAAATTTGGTAGTTTCTCAAAGTTGTAACTTTTAGAGGCCTGTTGCACCCGATTAATTCAAACCAGCCAGTTTTATTCCTCTAAATATACAAATTCAGCCTGTTAGCATTCACCAACCAAACTCACCTTCTACCTATTTAAAAAAAACGCAGCTGTTTTGTTTTATTTTTATGATATCATACTTTTCATGTCACTTCCTACAAACAATCTGGAAGGAAATCTCTCAAATACAGAAGTAAATGAAAACAAAAGCCGGGGGAAAGAAAACCTGTCAAGTTTATAGGGAACAAAGCAGGAAATGTCCCATGGAGTTACGTGGCAGCACGAAACGCTCCCAACGACGAGGCGGTGGCGAACATAAGGAAATTAAAATGATAATTACAAGCGAGGCTGAAATCATGTTTGATGTTCTGACAGGGTAAACATGACTTTATGACAAAGCTCTTTCATGCTGGCTCACTCTTTCATCTCTGCTACACATTAACTAAACATTTATCTTGATGCCTGAAGGTTTGACGGGGATGAAAGGATGGAAACGAGGGAAAGTAGGTGAAAGAGAAAAGAGTTGGTGGAACTTGAGGTAAAATAAAAACAATGTATATGTTTTGACGCGTTCTGTTCTTCAGATTTAGATTCATTGACTCATGTTTATGGAGTACAAACAACATTTACGACATGCATCAACAGCACATGACAGGAATGAGATGGAACATAATGTGACCTACAGCTGGTCGGACAAGCACATCACTCACTGAGCTACTGATCGTTGCCACATTGTCAGATGTTTTTGAACGAATGTGAGGTAATGAATTGGTCATAGTTTAGTACAATAACTTAATATTTTATATCTGCAGTGATCGAAATACAAATCACAAACATCAGGATTTTGGACAGATGGTTTGTCAAAGAAAGCTCCGATCAGCTGACTTTACTAATGGCCAAAATATTTTGTTTGTACTCGATTGAATACAGGTCTTGAAGGACTTCTAAATCATCATATATTGGCAAATTTGACTTTTTACTTACCGCCAAACAACAGACAGCCAGATTTTGAGAATATCTGGTGAACATAGTGAAGCATTTAGCAGCTAAAAAGCCAGATACATCCCTCAGGAGTTGGTGGAGACCCAAAGCGGAGCTAATAGGAGACTTAACTTGATGCCAGATGGACACAAACAGGACTCCAGAACATGTTAGCCATAAACCATTAACAATAATATGACAATGTTGTGTTTACTGTTTGTTTCTGTTGCCCCAAAGCGATCAAAAAGAATCAGTCGAATTGAAAACAAACTAATTTGATACATGGTAAAAAAAAAAAATAAGCGCAGGCACATTGTTCCAATAGAAATGTTGTTCTGGTGACTCAACATGTTGAAGCCTGTATCTTTGGACTCCCTATCCACTTCATACGGCCAAAAGCATAGAAAAATGTAGTCCAAAATGTGTTCATAACCTCAAGCATCGAAAGCATTGAAGCATTGATAGCTGGCACTGAATGTCTGCTTACATATAATAGACGCAATTATCCAGTTTTAGACTGTAATGTATTCAGACAAAGTTCTTGTAAGGCTGGTTGTATTTGAGAAAGTACATTTAATCAAGTATTTTACCTGAGAATCTTGAAGTAGTTGTACTTTACTTGGGTATTTCCATTTTATGGTACTAAAAGCCCCAAAATAGGTGTTTTCAGTTATTTTGGCAACTCTGCTTATAACTCGGGTTAGTGTTGTGCAGAGCTATGATGGGATTTACATGAGGTACAGTGTGAACTATTAAGAGCAACGAAGTTGTAACTTGTGTGGTAAAGAGACCTTTTTAAACTACTTAACCCACTGTAGACATAAAAGGCTCATTTTAAAGTAACAAAAACATAATTCTTCTTATTTTCAGGTGATTAAACACGAAGGAAAACAGAGATCTAACACATAATCTTACACACCGGACCTTTAAGTACAGAGTACTTCTTTCATCATGGTGGTAATCAGACAAAAGTCAACATTTGAGACGTTTGAGTCTTATTTTGGTGAATGAAAGAGCACGAGAGTGTCAAAAACTTCTCAAAGTAAGCCACTGAATAAAATATTGTTTTGGTGTTGAGACTCAGGTATCATATTGACACTAGTATTGATAATTTTCCAACAATATCAAACCCTAGTCACATATTTGTTCAACCTCAGTCCGTTCCAATCATCATTTTCAGATCAAACCTATTTAAAATCTTCTTGACTCTCTCCATCTTCTTCTCTCTTGCTCGTCAGTGCCGAGCGGTGCTGACTGCTTCAGCAGCGCTACGCAATTTCATAGTTTGTTTGTTCTCGTTCATTTGAAACATTTGTGTTTTCATCCTTTTCCTGGAAGAGTTCGCCCTCCGAAGCTTGTTTCTTGATCTTCTTCTTCTAAACGCTGACTCGTTCTTTTAGTTTAGTTTGTCTTGTTTCAGACTGGACCCAAACTACACGCTACATACATAAATGCACACACACACACACACACACATGTACTTGTCATATGATTGTTTGGAATTTTACCCAGACAGATTGATGGGCACACACACACACACACACACACACATCCGTTGTTTAGATTTTTGTATTGCTGGGTCCCCGGAGACCGGGGCAAGACTGAGGTCTGCGGTGCCAAGAACCATGAAACACAATAGTCTGCCCCCCATCACTCCTTCCCAAACTGAACAATAGACATTCCTGACATTCCTTAAGACCTCTTCCTCACATACACACACACACACACACACATGCTGGGTCTGATTAGGGTCTTGACTGTAAATGACTTTGGTTGTGACGCCGTTAAGGATGAATTATTGAACATTGTGGACAGAAAAGTATGAAAGTATTTGTGTTACTTTGTTTAATTCAGTAAACAGGACGAACAGAAATGGGGGGCGTTTGTAGCCAAAGGGGGGGTTGAGATGTGAGTTTATGAGGTTGGCGGTTCGTTGGGTTGGGTTGGTTTAAAAAAAAAGTCAGTGCATGTAAGAATAGCGGCTCTTAATCTCCGTCGTCATCGTCTCTCCTCGCTAAATGTGCTAACTTGATGGAAATCTGTATCTACTCACAAAGGCACTAAAAACTAATTTAGCTCTTCAAGGAAAGGCTGCCCATGGGCACCGTTTGGATTTAATAATCTCCTGCAGAGGAGGGAGCTTGACATGACTCGACAGTCTTTCTTAATGACTGAAACATGTACAAAAGAGTCACAAAAGTGGACTATGTTGGGGGTTTTTCTTTGATATTGACCAACTTGGTCGCAACAGAAATTACAATATTGACATATTATCACCCAATAAAGCTGATTTGGCTAACAACCTGCTGGTTTTATCCCCTCAGAGACCCCAGATTGTTCAAAGATAGTTGTCGTGAATCAACTTTACCTTTGCCTCTTGAATTATAAATGTAGCTGTGTTTGATATTTCATTAATTGATTAGTTATTGTCAGAAAATTAAGCAGCAACAGTTGTGCTAATTGATTAGTTGGCACATAAAAGAGTGTAAAGAGTTCCAGATTTCCTGACATTACTAAACGTTTAATCAGTTAATCTGAAACAGATTAATCAATGGTGAAAAGTTGCAGGTCTATCACAGTGTGTGTGTGTGTGTGTGTGTTTAAGTATATATGTGTGTGTGAGCATCTGTGTGGCTGAGTTTGTCCTCTACGCGTGTGGTCTGCTACAGTTTATCTGTCTCCTCTGGCCTGGTTTTTATTAACTGGCCCATTAAACTGCGACTCCATGATACATGACACTAGCCTGACTCCACACACACACACACACACACACACAACAACACACACACTATAACACACACACAGTGGTCGTCTCAGACACACACAAATTCCTTGAGGCTAACTTGGACACACATTTTAAAAAGATGTTTCTGTGTTATGGAAGAAGAACCAGGACATTAAGTGTCATCATACTAAATCAGTGGTGTTGAGAGAGAGAGAGAATATTCTCTTTAACCATGTAACCTTGCTCGCCCCCCACGTTGGTATTTAATCAGTTTGTTTGTATGTTTCCAGCGCTGCCGCTTCAACTACTTTCAGTGATGCAACTCCTGTCCTCCTTACACTTTATTTCAGCTTTTGTACTCCCTTTAGCTCATTAAACTTCTGTCAATA
This sequence comes from Miichthys miiuy, assembly GCA_036365135.1. Classification (NCBI taxonomy): domain Eukaryota; kingdom Metazoa; phylum Chordata; class Actinopteri; family Sciaenidae; genus Miichthys; species Miichthys miiuy. The sequence continues at coordinate 3,847,844 of CM071625.1, read as the reverse complement.
CCATAATTTCAGCGTCTCAATTGACGCTTCAACTACTTTCAGTGATTCAACTCTTTTTCCTACTTTTACACTTGTTTCTTACAACTGACACATCTCAATTCACAGCTTACACTTTAAGAGCCACTTCACCTTCTTTCATTACTTAACTCCTGTCCTGCTTACACTTAAACAGACACTTCAACTCCTTTCATCGCTTTCATTTTGATTTACATTTCAGCGTTATTGAGTTCTTGGGTTTTAACTGACGATTAAACTTCTGTCAGTACCATCATTTTAGTTGCCTTTACAGTTTCATTTGCCACTTCAACTACTTTAAGGGATTCAACTCTTTTCCAGCTTGCACTTATTACTTACAACTGACTTTTCTCATTTAATCTCTATCACTCCAGTTAACACTTCAACTCCATTCACAGCTTACACTTTAATTGCCACTTCACTTTCTTTCTGTCCTGCTTACACTTCAACAGACACTTCAACTCCTTTCATCGCTTTCGTTTTGATTAACATTTCAGCTCCTTTTTAAGTTTTTAAATTTCAACTGACAAACTTCTATCTGGTTGCCTCTATAGTTTAATTTGCCACATCAACTACTTTCAGTGATTCAACCCAACATTTCTTGTTACTTACAACTAACACTTCTCATTTCAGCTCTTATCACTCCAGTTAACTACCTTTTATTACTTATTTACACCTGTCCTGCTTACACTTTATCAGACACTTCGACTCCTTTCAGCACTTTTGTTTTAATTCACATTTCAGCTCCTTTTAAGTTTTTGATCTGCTGATTAAACTTCTTTCAATACCATGATTTGGGTTGCCTCTACAGTTTGATTTGCCACTTCAACTACTTTCAGTTATATTCAACTCAGCCTTTCTTTCTGATACTTGTCACTTATCACTCCAGTTAACTGCCAGTTGACCTTCTTTTATTACTTATTCATGCCAGACACTTCAACTCCTTTCAGCACTTTTGTTTTAATTCACATTCCAGCTCCTTTAAGTTTTTGAATTTTAACTGCTGATTAAACTCTGTCTTCTGTTATTGATTTCACCTGCCTCTACACTTTCTTGCAGTGCTTTTGTTACCACTTCACCTGCTTTCAGTGATTCAACTTCAGATACTACGTGAACTCCCGTAACTTCAGCTAATTCTGCCATTCATATACGTTTCATAAGTCTCCCAGGAATCTGTCATTTAAGTGTCAAGTTACAACATTTTAACTACTGCTACGGAACGTTTACACACATACTGACGTTTTTTGTTAATTAAATTTGATGCGTGTAAGTTTTTGGGAACATTTTTGAAAAAACACACACACACACACACACAGAGTATCGAGCAGTAACAAACAGCGCATTGTGCTGCAGATGCTAAAGTGGACTTCACCCTTCCTGCCACCGACCTCTGGTATGAGCCGAGTCTCGCTGCACTGATTACCTGTCTGTGAGAAAGCGAGTCCACATGTAACATACAGTGTCTGTCTGAGCTGTAAACGCACGTCTACGGAGTGTGTGTCACTCAGAAATCCATCATCGAGGGTGATGTGGGCACGTGAGGCAAACAAACGGGAGTCTGATTGCAAACACACTCACACAAAACAGAGCTCAGACACATAAAGCAAACAAATAAGGCCTGATTGCAGGCGAACACAAAAGCACAGAGGGGGGAGGAGGTTGAGGTTGTTTGGGCTTTCCAGCATAGTTAACCCCTCACCTCTTTTGAAGGGAAGACAGGGAATGTAAGGAATCCGCTCACATGCGTGTATATAACTCACACATCTTGGCGGAGTCTGCAGGAGATATAAGTCTCCAGGAAATCCTTTGAAGCCCGCCGAGGGCCTCGCGTTATTAAGTGTCTGCCGTTGTGCGGTCGGTTAAACTTCAACGCGGTGAATGTCGGACGCTCGCACCTCTCCCGTGTTTGCTCAGCGAGGCTCAAGTCTGGTCAATAGTGAGACAGAAAAATGTCACATGTAGATTTTATCAGCTGTAGCTAATGAGTGTAAAATCAACCAGACGGTCATAGTACAAAACTTAACACTTGGCTGTTGTTAAATGTGGATTAATCATTCGTGTTCGGCCAAAACTGTTAGAAATATTTGTTTGCTTTTGTTTTTATTACTTTAAGTGGACAAGTATGCATGTAAGAGCAGCAAATCTACTTAATTAGACACAACAAATGACACTTTAATGGATTAATTGAACAAAATATGGAAAGTAACAGAGTTATAACCCTTTGAATTTGAACGTTATATCCATCCATCCATCCTCTATAACTGCTCATCCTTGTTAGGGTCGTGGGGGAGCCAGCAGTGGTACACCCTGGACAAGACGCCTTGAGTATTATGTATTAAATGTAATAATTTAATACATAGAGAATTTCATTTTATTTACTTTTTGCTCTATGTTCGTAAAACTGACCCAAGGAAGAACCCATTACATATTGGACTGCATCTGAATCACAAAGTGAAACACATTGTTTATCTCGTTATCATGGCACCTGTCAGTGGGTGGGATATATTAGGCAGCAAGTGGACATTTTGTCCTCAAAGTTGAGGAAAAGGACAAGCAACAGGGCCAGATTGTGATGTCTAGACAACTGGGTCATCTCCAAAACTGCAGCTCTTTTGGGTTGTTCCCGGTCTGCAGTGTTCAGTGCCTATTAGAAGCGGTCCAAGGAAAGAAAAGTGGTGAGCTGACTCATTGATGCATGTTGGGAAGAAGGTCCGACAGAGGCAGTGTGACGCTTTGGGGAAATGTTCTGCTGGGAAACTGCCAATCATGTGGATGTTACTTTGACACCTACCCAGGCAACCTTTCATGGAAACAGTATTCCCTGATGGCTTCTTTCAGCAGGATAATGCGCCCTGTTACAAAGCAAACATGGTTCAGGAATAGTTTAGGGAACACAACAATGAGTTTGAGGTATTGACTTGGCCTCCAAATTCACCAGCTCTCAATCCAGTCAAGCATCTGTGGGATGTTCTGGGCAAACAAATCCGATCCATGTTGGCCTACCTTGCAACTTTCAGGACTTTAAAGGATCTGCTGCTAACGTATTGGTGCCAGATACCACAGCACACCTTCAGAGGTCTAGAGAAGTCCATGCCTCCATGGATAAGGGATGTTTACACAATATTAGGCAGGTTATGGCTGATCGGTGTATGTTGTAGGTACCAAAGACTGACCAAAGCCAGAGAAAACAGTTCTATTGTTGGGAATTTGACGCAGTTCTGGTTCTCAAATCCTTTAACCTTGTGCAGCAGCGTTACTTCAATCAGTAGCAGTGGGTGTAAAACCACAATTCATTGATAATAACCCTGTAACAGAAGCCTGTGCTAAAAGAAATACATGTCAGATAAGGAGAGTGAGAAAGTTCCAGTGTTTTCTGCCTCTCTCCTGTTCATCCATCACCTCTACTCATTGTTTTTTGTCTTCAAATATTCCTCCTGTGTTCTTCTGCAGACCTCCCATCATCTCTTACATTCCCCTTCTTTCACCACATTTTGTTTTTCTCGCCTCAGCCGAACTGAAAAAGTCTCCTCGTCCGTCCAACAGTCTGCTTTCTTTGCACTTTTCAATCTCTTTTTCATGCTCTGCAAACACAAGTGCACGCTAACACACACACATGCACACATAAGGAGGAAGTACCTCTTGCATTTTTTTCCCCCCCCTCCGTCAAACAATAACAGCGTGGAACTCTGGGTATTATTTTAGCAGCCGTCCACCACTTTATCTGCCCTCCACAATACTTCCTCTTGCACTGACTCACACATCCTGCCCTGAGAGAGAGAGAGGCATAGAGAGAGAGAGAGAGAGAGGGGTGGGAGAGAGAGGGAGAAAGAAATGCAGAGTGCAGGAGGGAGGAATAGCCATGTTTTGTCTTCCAGCGAGAGGAGCGAGGGAGGAGGAAGAGAGGAAAAGGAGGGAGAGGGGATGTGAGGATCATCGGTTGGTTTTTCCCTCTTGGTCAGAACCTGCCAGCCACTTTACTCCTTCGGATGGACATCAGCTCTTGGACACTTTTCACCAAGTCTCAGACGTTACGGACACGACCTGGTTCTCTTACCAGACCTCAACCGGCTTGAGGACAAAGGAAAAGACGTTTTTATAAGGTGGCGATTCTTCTCTAAAAAAACCTATTCGGAGAATTTTAGAGAAGTTGTTTGAAGACTTCCGAAGTAGACGCTCGACTCTTAGAACTCTGGGTATCAGGGATGTTGGGATCGGTTTGACAGTGGATGCTTCAGCCTGTGGACACTGGTAGGTTTGAAACTCTTGCATCTGACAGTCCGCATCAGCAGTACTTTATTTTCTTACCAATGAGGACAGATCTGAAGTTTGCATCCTTGTCTTTTGGCTCCTTGAGTCAACAGTAGTCATGCTTTAATCTTCTCAAGGAAAGGTTGTTGAGCACATGATGCACCCTAATACACAAACATTTCATCAATGCCTTGTTCTTAATCCGTCCTCTCCTCTCGAAGTCGTTGAACAGTTTCTGTTTTTATCAGTGAGACTGTGTAGAGTCCAAATCTATTTGTCTGGCTGCCTGTCTGGCATTCGTTCTGTACTGTATTGAGACTGTGTGTGTGACTCAGATTATGCGCGTTGACCTTTGCGGTATCAGTCAGCTGTTGCAGTTTCTGACCATAAAGTGGGACATTCCAGCAGATCCTTTCATAGAGGCTCATTCAGAGCTGCAAGACCGAGAATTCATAATTTCTCGGCCTTTGACTGCTGTCGAGTCTCACCCAGCTCTTCTTCTTTGTTGATGTTTTTGTCTCCCTCTTTATTTCTTTGCCTTTTTTTGTATTTACTTTAATAATTTCTCTGTTTAAGCTGCACAACACCCAGAGAATATATTCCTATTCATGAATCAAAGCTTGTCATGTCAGTCCTGATTGGATTTCCTGGTTGGTTGCGGTCACCACAACAGAGGTCGATTTACTCATTATCTCGGTTTCCACGTCAAGGACACGCTGTTACCTCTTGTATGCCAGTGAATTCTTGAAAAAGCATGATTCATGTGATTTCTATTTACGTGTTGTCCCTAGCCGAGACAGGTAGCCAACTGGGTTACAGTGTCAGGCACAGGAAATGTGGATTCTTTGGATTATGTTATTACCAACCTGTACAGTTGATAGTGGCCTTGGTTCTACCTCAAACGGACATTACCTTGGTATGTTTCCTGTGTCCTATAAAAGAAAGAGCCACAGACTTTATGGAGCCTCTATAACTGTCACTGAATACAACCCTGACAAAGACTTTGGAAGCTTTTTTAACACTTCACTCCCCAAGAAATTCAGTGTTTTTGTAGACAGTGTACAGGCCGCAAGGTTGCAGCGCATTTTCTGACGCAAGTCCTTGAGATAACGAAATGACTGCATCGTTTAGATTGAACCTAAGCAGTCCAGAGGAGGAACAAGCTCTGTTACATCGTGGCCACTCTGTCTTCTCAGACGACATCCTTGATTTTGAGCAGCGCACTTTCAAACTCACACAATATTCTCTGGATCTCTAAGACTTAAAGAAAGTACATAAAACAACCCGTTACGCATGTTTTTGGTCATTTATAGGTCCAATCCTTTTCTTCGTCATCTTACTAGTCTTTCATTGTGACCTCTCTATATGTTAACATGCATAAATATATATATTACAGTATATCTTATTTGTTGTTTTCACGTTTTATACTTTTAGAAATAACATAAAAATTGTATATTTTTTGGTTTTGGATGGAAAAAACAACTCAACTTGGAACTACTGATAGACATTTTTTCATTATTTTAACAAACTATTTATCAATGAATGATTAATTATTAATGAAAATAATTTATCATTGGTTGAAGATGTGGATTTGTCTGATGCTTTGTCATTCAATGAGTATTCCAACATGTAGTTGTAGTCATTGAAGCATTGGTGAGACTGAAGGTTTAGGTTTCTTAGACATCCAAGAATATTTCACTCTTTGACCAAATGTAGCCTGGTTTTGACTCGGATATGTTTTGACCTGCAAACCACTAAGTCATGCTTACTGGGATGAACAAATGCACGAGGCCAGCCTTTTTTTTCTTTGAGAGGTAATTTTTAAGAAACCTCTACTCATTCTTCTGGTAACACAACCACTGGCGAACCACTAAAATGACCAGAACCGTGTGTAACAATAAAAACTGCCTATTCTTAGCCAAGATGTTGTCTTCTTTCACACTCATACATCAGATTTTCACCTCCACAGCTATGATCCCATGTAGAAGATGCATGTTTAAATCCTCAAATTTGTGGGCTTCGTGATTGTTGAACCCCCCTTTCAAGCACTGCTCTGAGCATTTTTTGGGAAAAACAGCTATCGGTTATGTGGTTTGGAAGAACTTTCCTCTTGTCCCCCGCATGGCTACAAAACAGCACATCAGCTTTCTATGTCACATTCTTAAGTTGCAAAACTGCACATTTGTCATCATTTTTTTTTAGCTTTTTTTCGGTCTATCATACATTCTCAGTTTGGCGTCACATCGTTTGTTTTGATTTTCACAGTCATCAATCTCTGAAAGCTAAACTTGGAGAAATGAGGAGTTGGGGTCTGCTAATGTTTGTAGTGGGTTCGATAATGGTATTTTGTCTGGTCGAGTTTGGATAGTTCCCACACATATTCATGCACACACATGCAGACAGAAACACACACAGGGCTCTACATAAACTTTCTCAGGGGATAATTTAAGGACATTGTCAGCGGACTCGAACAATCGCTGGGCTCAGATAGAAATCCTTCTTAAGGAGCCCAGCACCAGGAAACAAGAGTGTTTATTTTGGAAATGGTTCTCCTGCTTCTGCTTTATCATAAACAATAATATTCAGAAATGGTCCTTTCCTTTCCTTTCCCTCGTGGTGCCAGGATCCGCATTCCTCTCCCAAAACTGTACCTCCAAATGTTTCTCTGAATAGTCTCATTTTACATGTTTGCACTTTCAGTTCAAGAATCTGAAGCAAAGACAAGTTTAGCAGACTCTTGGCAGGGATCAAAACTTTTCATGAAAGTTGAACATTCTGCCTAGTCAGCTGTTATTTAGGTTGTTTCCAGAGCTGTTCTCGAGTCGCCAAGTCAACAGAGTCATGTCAAGTCAGCTCCAACTCATGTCAAGTCAATCAAGATAAGACCAAGTTAAGTCTCAGCTTATCTCAAACAACTCAAATGAACCAGTTTCAAAGTTCAAGTCAATTAGGACAAGTCCAAGTCAGGTTCAAGACCAGTCAAGTGCCATAAGAAATAAGAAAGTTGAGCCAATCAAGCTTAAATTATGTTTCAAATCAATTGAAGTCAGAGATTTGTTGAGTCCCAGTCAAGACAAATTTAATTCAGGTGAAACAAGTCTCAAGTCACGTATGAGTCTTGTTAGGTTTCAAGTAATCAAGACAAACAAGTCCAATGAAGTATCAAGTCTCACTGAGACTAAGTCCAGGTCAACTTTGAGTGTTGATCAATCTTAATCTAGACGGGTCCAGACAAGTCCCAACTCAAGTCAAGGTCAAGTTTAATCAAGTCAGCACATTTCATAGTTTTCTTTTCTTTTTTAGACACTCTTACTGTTTCTCTTTCTGTCTTCTGCACACACACACAGTCTGCAGGGGTTGAATTGAATCTGGCCAGCATATGGGATCGGAAGTCTGTACATGGGAATTAGCGAATATCATGGGATACAGTGGAATGTCTGGCTTCAGATCAGACTGGAGATCGTACTGTTTCAGATGAGTTTTTAATGGCAGTCCAATAGAAGGCCAAACAACTCTTGAGGAAGCCGTTTCCACAGAGTTCAGGTTGGCACGGTATCCACGCTGTAAGTTTTATGTGAGCCCTGATCTTCTGAGACACTTACAACTGTGGTTGCAAATAAGTATGTCATCGTATCCATCTTGTTTGGGTAAATCAAAGTATCTGGATAAAAAGAAAATAGATTAAAAGGATCCTGTAGTCAAAGAAGAGGTGGTTGCAGAATGGAAAAAGGAAATCACATTAGCCGTCAGTGGGAAAAGAACAACAAGCTTAATTTATCTGTTTTGTTTTGTTTTCATTTATATAGTTGGACTGAAAGAGTTCATGCAGCAAATAAAACACCAGCAGCCTCTTTATTCTCTTTACCAAAGAACTATAAATCTCTGAAAATATCCAGTTTAATGATGACCAACAAACAAAAATGCTAGTTGTAGAAGAATCTCTTAATATGGTCACAAGCACATAGACACATTAGCAACAGAAATAAACTCATCCAACCAAATATATTTCCAATGATGTTTTGTTTCTCATTTATATCAATGAGGTTAAACTGGTTTCTACAAACACCTCTTTGAATAATACAATCAAATTATACAGCATAATAACTACAGCCTCTAAGGTCAGAGGTGTGTTTATTTATGTTGAACGTTACCGCTGTGAAACAATCAGGAAATAACCTTTTATTTCACAGATTAACCGGCTTTATCGATGCCGGCGCTCACTCACTCTCATTCACTGTCTATGTCGCTGAACCACTGCTTGCTCTCTCTCTCAAACCATTGGACACAAACCAAATTAAACTTCTTCGTGCCACTGTTTTCCATGAATCCACCTTTGATCGCGCTTAGTTTCAGTGATATTTCAGGCTGACTGTGCAGCAGTTTGACCAGTCTGATTGGCAGCTACAGCATGAAGTCAAAAGTTTTTTTCCGGGCACCCATTACGTCCCACACCGGCACAGTCAAAACGAACTACACCCACTAAAATGAATGGTCTGAATGCGGCCTAATATGGCTAAGAAAAACATTGTGACCTTCATGAACTGCATGAATTGCACAACTGTAGTTGTTTTAGCTCAGTATACTTAATACTGTACTTTCTTTCTGTTGAAGCAAATCATGCCAGAAGTGCATTTTTGAGCATTATCACCTTTATTTAAGAGTTTATAGTCAAAACGGTGAGGAGTGATGCTCAAAGACAAAGCTAAGTTGCATTTTCAGAGCTGAATTTTAAAAGAAAATAAATTTAAACGTGTTTTTAATCTGACTTGTTTATACGTCACGGTTTGTTGCCGCCCTTCATCCTCACCTAAAGTCCTCCCCTCTCCACTCCACAGGCGCAGCGTTCCTCTCATCAGGCCTCACTCCTGGCACCTGGCAAAGCTATCGGAGCCGCCGCCGCCGCTCCCTCCCCCCTCCCCCTCCTCCGTCTCCACCGCCCTGCCTCCCCCCGGCCGACTCCCCTCCACTCCCTCCACCTCCACCTCTGTCTGCCATGCAGCTCCACCCCGGCCCTTTCACATTACCCTGGCACACAACTGACAACAGGTGAGTGTTATTGCATCTTTACCTCGAACGCAGGTGAAGTGAAACGATTAGATCTGTGTTAATACATCTTAATCATCTTAACCATTTAATTACACTTCTTATTATAAGTTATATTTTAGGATTATATCCTTCTGAGCCTTCCAAAGTATACCACTTCTTTTGTACTAGACTGTATAACACCAACAATCTTCTGCCACAGTTATGAAGTTGACCGCAATCTCGGTCAGCGGTAAACGTTGCAATAACTGAAACCTCAAGTTCACGTTCAGACAATTCTTTCCCACACTTGGCACCTCCTTATTCCAGCTGATGAAGTTTCATTTTGACAAAAGGAAGTCTTTACCTGGCGTTTTTGTTACTGACTCATGTGACGCGATGGTGCGCTCTCGCTTTGGGATTGTAACTGGCAGTTTTTTTGGACCATCGCTGTGAAACTTCAACTTTGTCACAGAGTTTCTGTAAAATGGATAACTTAACATCTGCAGACTACAGTAAAGGCAAAGTAAATGATTAACACCTTTAAGTGGAAGACAGGATGACATTTTTTTATCATGTCTTATTGATTATAGTTGAAGCGTGAACGCTTCACATACGTGTTCGTCGTAGCCTGCCAGTAAGTCACTGCTGGGGGGAGTTTTGGTCCCTGTGACTCGCCCCCCAAAAAAGCCCTGCAATCGCCAGGAAATGGGTGACATCACCGCGTTCCGCGTCAAAACTGCCCACGCAGGAAGTTCAGTGGTCTATTTTTGGCTTCTCTTTAAAGAGTGATAACCAATCAGACAGACAGACAGACTTTCTGGGTCTCGGCATGTTTTTGTTACTGTACATGTGCAGTGAGTAGAGCTAAAACGTGATTCATCGCATCTGTCGGATTGAAGGACTTGTGGTAGTCTGTTGCTGAAGGAGCTGTTTAAGGCCCCACAGTCTCATTATGTGTTCAACTTTTCATTTCTAAGAGGAAGAATTTATTTCTTCTTTCAGATTCCAAACAAGGTTATTATAGTGAAATGAAACTAAACGCCTAAAGTCTTGCGAAAGAAACAAAAGCTAACTGGAAGATTAGTGTGTACTTACAAAACTAAACTAAACTAAGAACATACATGAAGCGTCTTTAGTTTTTAGTTTCTTCTTTTCCAGTTTTATGTTGTGTTTGTATTGTCAGACTTGTTCTGAGCTTCCCCTGACAAAAAATACTCCCCAGATTATGAATAAAAAAAGAAAAGAAAACTGAAATTAAACATTTTTAAACAATCAACACGAACAAACTCTGAAAACTACCTGAAACTAAACTACAAAAACATTTGAACAATACGAAACTATAATAACTCTTGTTGATTCTACATAATGTCACTGAAAAGGTCTTTCCCCAACAACAATGCGGATATGGCATCGTATACTAATGGACCATAATTATGGCTCCAATGAACTACTAATTGAATAATCAATTATAATCAACAATTCTGGACGTTTCATCTTCAGTTCTGGTGGTGGGGAGATCCAGATACTTGGCATGTAGAGATGAGCGAGTACAGCATTATCTGTATCTGTATCTGTTAACCATATGATTTATCTGTATCTGTATCCGTACTCGGAATGGGTGGGGCCTAACCCGGAAGTGGGTCGGGTTGTCTTGAAATGGGCAGGGCTTTAACCGGTATGTTATTTTAAGCATGCAATTGATATGGGTTGATCAGAAATTGTTATATTTATTGCTGATTAGAAAACTATTTACAGGACAGCATCAGCATTGAGCTTCAGATCAATGGTTTTGATCACGATAGCAAACGAACTATTTACAGAACAAGTTTTGCAACAATGAAACACATGCGGTTGCAATTATGAAGTAAAATGTAATGAACAAGAGTTTTCATACTCAACATAACTTTCTTTTTTTAACTTTTAATTTGGTTCTTTTTTAGAGAGTAAGTAAGTACAAACTGAAGTAAAAACAAACCTGAAGCTGAAGAAACCCTAAACGTTAACGGAAAAGACCCGCGAACCTGAGTGACTGAGGGAGAGACAGAGAGCTGTTCTGTGTGTGAGTGAGCAGCAACACAATACATCTGTATGTGTGTAGGAGAGGGGCGCCGTGACGCAGTCAGCTACCCAATGAGGATTTTCATTCAATCCGAGCACAGATATTGACTCGTATTACTCGTATAATACTCATACTCGGCAAAAGTGCTTTATCCGTACCGGATACTTGGCTGAAACGAGTATCCGATACGGATAAAGCACTCTCAACTCTATTGGCGTGGATACTCGGATCTCCCCACCAGTCAGTCAGAGCTGAAGAAGCCTCTTGGATAAGCGGTGAAACGTCTTCACGGATCTACAACCAAGTCCAGCTGGGCCAGATTTAACTCTTCTCAATGAAAGATGACCTGGACGACTGAGAACCTTCACGAACTTCTAATGAAGGGATCGTTTCACATTTTCTTAATCCTAAAATGACGTCTTTGACTCACTAGTCCAGAAAATGGATCACATGTCTTAGTATCTACTGAGTAATCATTTAGACAGCTAATTGTTTCAGCTCTGGATATTTTTATATCACTGTGACACAATTGAAACAAAAGACTGAATCGACCAGTCGGGTTGAATAAGAAGAAGTACAGTAGTCTTTGTAATACAGCATGACCTCACCAAGCTGAAGGAAAAGAGGAAGTTACCATCGTCTGTATGTTGACTCAGTAAAAATAGCCTTTGGGTCTTTGTTTGTCAGTTTCACGATACGTCATTACGCCTCGTACTGTTCTGCTTTTGATAAGAATCGGTGATATAATGCAGCACTCTTTTAACTCGTTTAATAGTCCCACGTGGATTAGATAGCAGTGTGTGAGGGTCTTTTATTCCCACAGTTTCTCCTGCCCAAACACACACACACACACACACACACACACACACACACACACACAACATCTGATGAGGAGGCAACTCCGGACAATGGCATGTGACTCCCAGAACATGTGGACAAAGAGAGGAAGACATTCAATAAACTGTGTTTGTGTGAAGGAAAGGGACATTTTGTACAGTGCGTGTGTGTGTGTGTGTGTGTGTGTGTGTGTGTGTGTGTGTGTGTGTTTTTTTATATACTTTCTTATCAAGCCTTAAAACAAAACATGTGAGCGTGTTTGAAGATAAAATACACCCGTACAGTTGAGGATATCAGCTGATAAAAAATGTGCGTGTCTCTCTTACTGACACACACACACACACACACACACCTCATCATGTACAGCATTGCTGCTTTTATCTGAGTCAAGCCCTCACATGTTCCACATGATTGGACACGAGTGACTGTCATTTCCTGTCCAGCTCCCGTCTCATTTCCTCTCTTCCTCTGCCTGTTACCCAGGTCAAATCTATACAGCAGCTTCTCGTTTCTCCATTCATCGGTCACTTCCTTTAAAGAAGATAATGAAACATTTTTTCCCACACTTTGTTCTTCCTTTGTCATGAATGACTGGTATAAGTTTTTGTTCTTAAACTTAAAATCACACGTACTTCACATTTACAATTTCCAGGCAACTATTGTTTTCCATTTATTTCTGCGTGATATGAAAATCAAGTTAAACTGTTAAGTCAGTACTCTTTATAATAGTATTTAAAGAGACCCAACAGTTCCCACCATGAGCAAACACTTGGCGACAGTGGCAAGGAAAAACTTCCTTTTTACAGGCAAAAACCTCGAGCAGAATCTAGTGAATCGGTCGGCAGCAATTTGCGGCGAACGGTTGAGTTAATCTCCAAGTTCCCAAGTACAGTACACATAGTAGGCTACACATAGCACTTTTATTATATGCCCGGTACTCCAGTACTATGCTGGAATATTACCATCCATCCATCCATCCATCCATTGGGCAACCCTGATGAGGATACGTGGTTATGGTAAAGAGGTGGGGTGGCGATCCAATATTTACTCTCAAAACCACAGTGTATCACTGAAGGACCAGTCTTAGTTTGTAACTTACTTTATAGGTGCAGTTTCCCCCAAAACTTGGCAATTAATCATGTTACCAAAACCAACTTCCATATGGTGAATGTTTGGTGACCATGAAGGTCTGGAGTTCTCGGGGAAGTTGCCCACTGAAAATCCAGTCTGTGTAATGTCTGTTGGTGGTTGCAAAGTTAAAGTGCAGATAGTTTTGAACAATAATGAACATTTATAACAGCAGCAGTCGGATAAGTGACCCTCGTATTGTGCAAAAATGAATGGAAACCAATCGCATTCTGTTTTCTGAAACACAGAAGCATCACTCGGACAGTAGGTGTCATATAAAGCAAACATGATTTGTAATAGATGGGCTACAGCATCTGCAGACCACATTCTGCAGACCACCTAAAAATTCGACTAGATGAGCATGAGAATTTATAATTCGATAAGAGTAGGTTGTGGCAAATACGAGAGGAACAAATCCCATCGGGTTTCAGATCTTTGCATGGGTTGTAAACCATAAATACCACAGAAACAGCCTGAAGTTGGTCTGCTGGTTGTTTTCCCGTACTGGTCTGAGATCAAAGCCCTTTAAAACTGTCTCTCCTCTGTAACCTCTCCTCTGTCTCCCTGGCAACTTTCCCTATTGTTTGAATAAGACAGCAAAGAAATACAAAGGGTGAGTGTCCACTCTCTTTTCTTTATAGGAAAAAGAAAATACCACAATAAAATAAAAATGTCTGCAGACGTTTTTTGTTGAAGATTGGATTTCAACCAGACACAAAAGCACGGGGTGCTCCTTCCCCCCTGGAGCTCGTACTGATAGCAGTATGTGTGAAATGTATTTTTCTACCGCCTCTCCCTAAGCTCGTCTTATGCCGACAACAACTCCCTGTCATTTTGTCTTATGTGGTTTTCTTCGAGTTGGGATTCTTGGGGATTTTTATTTTCTTTGTCTTTCTTCTTTTTGTTTGAATTTTTGGGGATGTTTTTTGGCCTGTTATTAGACTGTTAGAAGTAGAAGGAAACACAAAGAGGACAGTAATGTGCAACAAAGGTTACAGACCAGCGATATTGTGGTTGCACTGGCGTGCAGGTCAGCCTCTTAGACAACCACACTATTTGATGAATGTATTCCATTTATTGTATGCCTGTCTGTTGTGGAAGGAGGATTCCTTCCTCTGTTTCTCTTGAGGTTTGAAAGTTTATTCCTGAAGGGATCTTTGGGAGTCTTTACTTATCTGAATCAAGTGTCTAAGCATAGTGGGGGTGCCATATGTTGTACAGATTGTAAATCCCTTCTGAGGCACATTTGAAACAAACATCAAACATTAAACATCATGTCATGTTTTCAGTTTGTGATGTCAATTAAACTTGAATAAGTTCATATCAGATGTTTTTCGAGAAGTGGCTATCGTTTTGGAATAAATCCACACTTGATGTAAAGGAGATCGGACAGGAAGAATCCACAAGAGGAAGAAAAGGAATGAAATAGGAAGCGGGGAATCAAGGGATGACTTAGAGATTTTGACTCCGGGCAGTGGGAGTTGATGAGGAGGAAATCCCTCTCCGCCTTAAGAGGCTTCCTCCGAGGGTCTTTAAAAACACATGGGGCTGCTGTGGATCTTCAGCTCAGGACTGATAGGAAACAGATTTCCCAGCTGTGCAGTTCAAAAGTTGGATTCCAGTACGATATGCTGTCTCGGGGGAAAGCTACACACTTGCCACTTGAAAATTAAAGATGACAGTTTGTCAATCGAGGAGTAACATCATACTATAAAGAAAGAGATCACAAACGAGGACGTGTAGTTTCTTTTCTGTTTTGTTTTTTTTAATGAATAGACTACAAAATATCAGTGAAGTAAAGTTCCCAAAGACCAAATTGACATGTGCTCATATTGTCTGAAAATGTCCCAAATGGATAATTGATGTCTGAAACACTTAGGTTGATCTTCTTTGTCTCCATGTTTCTGCAGTGACTTATCCTTGCAGTGGGGTCAGCTGTCCAGACCTTACTCCTCCACTGACCGAAGCAGTTCACTGGGCTCCATGGAGAGCTTGGACACACCAACGCCCACAACACAGCCGTACTCCGACTCCCATAATTCACCCGTCGACCCCACCCTCTTCAACAACAAGAGAGACTCTGCCTACAGCTCCTTCTCCGCCAGCTCAAACACATCCGACTACGCGACGGTGCCGCTAAGGCCAGGTGAAGCCTGCTCCATGGATAACCTCCTCCAGAGCCTGGGGCCGGCTTGTAGAGGCTACCCCGGTGCTGATACCTCAAACCTCGGGAGCTCATCTGGCGAGGCCCCCGATGAGGCACAGCTTATTGTGCACAAGTCCAGGTCACTGACCAGGCCAAGACCAAGACCTGTCGAGGTAAAAGAGAGGCCTTCGTCCTGCTGTTATGAGGAGGAACGGAGGGGTGGAGACTTTGAGATTATCAGAAATGGAGAAAGAGGAGCTGAGAGAAAGATGAACCCTCCTCAGCCTCCAACCAGGAAGGACAGTTTTAGGGCAACTCGGGGTCGCCCTAATGCCGCGAACAAACGTTGTGTTTCTGCTCCTATTGAAATTTGCAGTGTTTCTTGTTACTTTGATGAAAACAAGTCCTCTCTGAATGTTGAATCAGAAATCCATAATGGCTTCCCTGCACCAGAAGACAGTGACAAAAGTGGTAGTTTAAAAGAGGATACCTTAGACTCACACTATCTCCAAAGACATACCAAATGTGACACTAGTGCTAATAAAGACTGCAATTCAGCAACCACCTCAGAACACCTCTCTGACCCAGTAACAGCCTCCCTAATCCCCATTACCTCCTCTCATCCTGGCTCCTTACCTGCAGAATCCTCCATAGATGTTCAAGGTCAATCTCATACCAAGCACTCCTCCACAGGGCTGCACCGGCACAGTGCCCCCGAGAAGCTCCTCGCTACACAACTTCAGTTATTGCAGTTTAACAGTGACAGCTCTTCATTGGAGCCTTACAATTCGTCGAACCCTCCTGAACGCTCTTCGTCCCCTTGTAGCAGCCAGTGGTCCCATTCATCCCTCCAGCCCACGAGGGAAGACCAAGAAACTTCTCACAACCACCTCAACGCCCCACCAAACAAATTTGGAGGCAGCCGTTGCTCAACCCCAGGATCTGTGTTCTTGGAAGGGGATGATGATGATAGAGTTTCAAATGATAGGCTAGAAGGGATGAGTGTAAATGGTGGGTGCCTCCCCCAAGTTGAGCATCATCACCCTTGGGGACGCTCTGTGAGCGTACCAGGAGATCCCACTGGATCTTCAGCCCAGGGAAGGTTGAGTGACCAGATACTAGAGAGAGATTTTGAGCCTCTTAGTGCTGCTACCAGTGTAGACACCTTACTGGAGGTTCATAGAGCAGTGGACAGAGAAAGAGGTGGAAGTAAAAAAGAGGTTGTAGAAGGAGAGATATACATAAAGAAGTCAAACTCGTCCAAGAACCATCGTCGGAATCGTCGGCGTAGCGAGCGATTTGCTACCAACCTCCGTAATGAGATCCAGAGGAAAAAGGCCCAGCTCCAGAGGAGCCGTGGCCCAGGAGGGCTGCTCTGTAGTGGGGAAACAGTCCAAGAGGAAGAGGGTCCAGACCTCAATGAGGAGGGGGAAGACTTAGACTTGCTTGCCCAGGAAAGGAGTACCAAAGTTGCATCTGCCTTACCTGTTAGTCCTGCCAGCACCACAGCAACAACCGAGAAATCAAACACCTCAAGTGAATCAAACCATGACGTCTTACAGACTCAACCTCAGTCAATAACCTACACTGAAAACAACCTATCTAGGTCTGTCCAGATTCTGGACCCAGGAGTGCCCAACTTTGGTGTCGGCATCCGAGTTGTGGAGGAACCAGCTCCTGCTGGCAAAGCCCGACGCTGGCGTTGGACCCCCGAGCATAAACTTCAACCAGAACCTGAGCCAGACAAACGGTGCAGAGTCGTGGGTGAGAGGGTGTTGGGAGTCCCAGGGTCACGGCATGGAGTTTGTGCCTTCACCTCCTCATCCACCTCCTCATACAGTCGCTCCTCTTCCTGTTCTCGGATCGAGGAGTCAGATATCCTTCCATTTGCAGATAGAATGAAGTTTTTCGAGGAGACAAGCAAGGGTGTGTCTGGAATAAATGTCTCAAATCTGTCGAGTCGCAGGCAGAGGAAACCCCCACCCCATCCAGAGCTCCAGGGAGGGGAGCTTGGTCAGCACCCAACCCAAAGGAGATACTCGTACCAGGGAGGACTTCAGCAGGAAAGTGCCTTGCTTCCAAACACTGTGGAGGCCAGGAGGCTGTCTGTGAGTAGCAGCAGCAGAGAGAGGCAGAAAGAGAAGGAGAGGGAACAAGCAAGAGAAAGGGAGGAGAGGGCAAGGCTGAGGGAAGAGAGGTTGAGGGAAAGGGAGAGGCAGCAGGAGAAGGAAAGACAGGAGAGGGAATTAGAAATGGAGAGGGCAAGGCTGAGGGAGATTCAGCAGGAGAGGGAACGAGAGGAGAGGATGAGACAGTGGGAGAGGGAAAGGGAGAGGGAGCTTGAGTTGGAGAGGGAAAAAGAGATGGAGAGGGCCCGAGAGAAGGAACGCCTCCAAAAACAAAGAGAGAAGGAGCTCGAGAGAACGAGAGAAGGAAAGGGAAGAAGATGCCCAGCTCACATCACATCACGACTTTTATCAAAATCAAGACTTCCAACATGAGGACAACCTCCACAGCTTCCAGCCTGAGGCCTTCTCCCATAACCAAACCCAGAATCAAGTCCCGCGATCAGCTTTCTATCCAGTCAACACCTCCTCCCAACCCCTGGAGAACCGCCAACCTCTTCACCAGGGATACCCAGCGAGGAGCTACACACCTACAGAGGTAAGAGCCTTATACTCACATGCAAAACATATCAATGAACATGCAACAAGTGCACTGCGGTGGGTCTTGGGACGTTGTCTGGATGGTGCACACAGCATGAAAGACACACTGCATTTATATGGGTCATGAAGGAGTCAGGGGTTGCCAGGTTAGCTCTCAGTGGAGTCTATTGTGCTGGGATCTAAGTTATAAACTTCACTTTGTCAGGTTTATAGACAAAAAAGGAGACAGAGAGTGAAATGTGGGCTAAAGGAGTGGATGATAGTGATCTGGAGCCAGTTGAAGTATCAGTCAGTTCAGAGAGGTGGGCTATGCTTGAAGAACATGCTGTAGGTAGGTGTCAGAGGCCCCTAAATTTGAGCCTGTCCTGGTAAAGGTTGGTGATATGCGTGGGGGTGGAAGTGCTTCATCTGAAGTGCTTGTCAGTTTGTCTGAAACTCCCTCCCCTACACCTTTCTACGTCAGATTTTTATAACCAAAGTTCCTTGACCCCAAGGGTGCCCCTTCTTTAACATCTTGGGTTTCTTTATGAGCTCTCATTTTTGTCTGATACTGGACTTTCTATAGCAACAATCATTATTTTCCTAGGCACCAATCCTGTTGAGATATAAACATGTTAGCAGCTCTAATTGTATCCATTAACAAGTATGTTTACAAGCCTCAAAACTCTGATTTCCAGCAACAGGCTTGCTAGGCTAAATAACAGCCTGCATGCCTGCAGCACTGAGACCAAGTAACGCCTTTTTTAGAGTGAAAGATAAACTTTGCAGCTCACTGAAATCAGACTGTGGTCTTGGACTTGAGCTGGGATGACCACTGGAGACTGAAAACTATCTTGGTTCTTTAAAACCAGCACCAGAAAGAGATCAAGTGGCCACACTTGGATGTCGGAGCTAAGTGGCCGCTCGGTCCAAGTGCTCTGTGGTTGAACGGTTGGTTTGAAGTTGAACCTGGCATCCTGCATGTGGTCACAGTCTGAAGTTCTTATTTGAAATTCAGCAAATCATTGAAATAGCTCATGGAACTGAGAGAGATTGGGCAACAGCGGCGGACAGTGTCAGCGATAATACCAGCATTGGGTTACATCTTTACCGCAGAGTGTTTCGAAGGTTCTTGGAAGGGGGGTGCAGCCCCTTGTCTGAACTTTTGAAAGTCCTGTGAACTTCAACATATTAGTAACCTTATCGTTTGACGCTGAGAAGAGCTAAACTGACATTTATTTTGGACTAAATTTACCTTCAGTTCAGCAGATATTTGGTTCAACCTCACGCTGTTTTTGTTGTTTCCGTGCGGTTTCGCCACGCTGAGGCCTCGGGGAAGCCTTCAAACCCGAGACGTCTTCAATGTTGGGATATTTTTCAAAATTTAAGGTTGTTGGTTTGATGCCACGGCGATTGGCGACGTCAAACAATCTTTAACAGATGTGCTGGACAGACTACAAGACTGTCATAACACTTTCAGATGCACACACACACTCAAGAAATGTCGAGGTCCACACACTCGCACATCTCCCATCTTTTTATGAAACAGGGAATTCAGGTCCATTCATTACGTTGTGGTCTTTCATGTTCCTGTGTGTGTTTTGGAGAGAGGAAGGTGGAACTGAATGTGAAAATATAAAAATGTAACCGACTGCTTTTATTAATACTCGTAATCTTTCACTCGGTGGACTTTCATTTGAGGAGCCCAGCTGTGTTTTCAGAAGCGTTGGGAAATAGTTCAGTTGAATTGTTGTTGGCAAAATTAGACTGTTTCAGATCAGATTATTTTTTAACATCCCACCTCATTATTTGAACACTAAATCTACACTTTGATGCAATTTGCCGTTTTCCCAAAGGACATTAACTTTATAAAGGTCGGCACAGGAGACATTGCGTGCACAATGCTCATTATACTTAAAATGAAACACTTTCCGTAAGTTTCATGAGTATTTAAAGGTTTAGTTGAACCTTGACGAGAAACACTTGAACCAAACCGCCATCTGCGTGCTTCATGTGAGCATTTTATTCCCACCATGAGGAAGATTAGACTGTATATCTGCAATATAAAACTACAAACACGTCTTAAATCAGCACACCTTCGAGGACAAATGCTCTGTGGAGAGTTGAAAGGATTAGACAAGACACAAGTCACCGCTCTCGGCTCAAAAATAATCCACTTTAGCTCCAGCTATTCACCAACAGACGCCAAAATTTGAAGAATTTGAACGCAGAGGAGCCATCCAGGTACCTGTGGTACAGAGTTTATTGTCACAAAGTTATCAGTTGTTACCATTTTACAGATTTTATGCTGTGTTGACAGCAAGCGACAGCCAAATATGCAAAATTCACGTCCCGCCGTTCCAAGAAAAATACCATCTGAATGTTCAGATTTACATTTTAGACGGTCAGAAAATATCTGCACCCCACCGGTGTGTTTATCCACGCCTCTATGTGTGTGTGTATCTTACTGGCTGCTGTATCTCTGACCTGTAATGAGAGTGCAATGAGTTCGTTCAGCATTCCACCGGTGGGGTAATAAACTCAAGTCCGATGCATTGTACAGATGTATCCTGTATTGTAGACGTGATGAGCAAACCCTTGTGTCGTGTCTTAGATCAAAGAGAAACTTCCCAACTTATCAGTTTTTCTATTTGTCAGTCATGGTTGACTGGTTTCAGTCCTTGTGTTTTAAAATAATAAGACTGTAATAATTTGAACAGGTGAGTTGTATATAAATTCACCCTCAGTACAGTTGTCATGAACGGGGAAATTAGCTACAGAGACCAAAACTGTTTTTTGTACCAGGCTGTAAACATGTTTATTTCTGCTGTGAAGTTGGACATTTTAACATGGGGACTTATGGAGACTGACTCACTTCTGGAGCCAGCCTCAGGTGGACGTTTGAGGAACTGCAGTTTTTTGGCACTTCCACAGGTTGCTGCTTGGTTCCAGCTTCTCAAACATGAACATTTGATGTATTTCTTTCTTTTTTCCTTGCCACAGTCGCCAAGTGTGTGCTCATGGTAGGAATGGTTGAGTCTCTCTAAATAATATTACAAAGAATACAGTCGAGATCAACTCTGTTTGGAAAGTTTCATGAGATAATGTTATGATTCTGTGCTATAAAACTTAAATTTTATTGAATTAATCAAGAACAGAGTTGATAGATTCATTGATAATCCAGCCATAGAAGGAGATGGAGAACATGACCATAAAATCGAACTTGCCAGGCTGTTTTTTTGAAAATTCAGCAGAAAATATCTCCACCCCCTATTTCATCTTATCATGAAAACATGCCAGGGTGGAGTAACCACACAAGATTGAAGCCTTCCTTCATTCCTTTGGTGTTATTAAACAGCTTTAAATGTCTTCCACAGACGTATCCCACCCGGCAACAGGAAACGGCCAAGCTGAACAGGAAGTACAGCCTGACTGAGAGGTGAGCCACTTCCTTTAGCAACCACGTAGCCCAAACACAAGACACGAACACTCATATAAACATGCAACTGTTCGTTTCTGACTTTGATTATCTTCTATATGTGCGATTCTACCTATCTGACATCACTTGCTCATATCTCCGTCTGATTGTCTCTAAGTGAGTCTCTGGAGGCTTTAGGTGGGGTCGGGCCATTGTGCACCAACATACGGAAATCCAACTCAGTCATGCCTGGCTGTGATTTGACTATAATGAGGTCTAAGTGTGCAGAGCAATCATCCATGCTTAAAAATGTGACCATAATGATATGTGGTCACATGGTGATTCCTGTACGTTCGGACGTAAGGGGGGCCATTTAGGACATGCATGGCTTGTACTCATATTTGACCTGAGACAGACACAGTTCAGCGAGTCAGGAATGCACAAAGGAAACATTTACTGTAATTTAACCACTTTCTCCGTCTGTTTTTTGTTTCGTAACGTGGATTTCTCAAGGAAATTTCTCGGCCGCATGTCCTTATTTATACTGAGAAACCTAGTTTATTTTACTAAGAGTGATGGTACACGGAAACAGTTTTCTTTATTTACAACATAAGAAGCTAATGACACCTTCACAGTCCCAATAAAACAGGTTAGCCGTTGAACTTTGTTGAACTTTAAAGTTAAATCAGGCATCAGGATGTTTATGGTACATTGTTTTTCATTGTTGTTCATCAATATTTAAAGGTATAGTACGACACTGTCCGAGATTTCGAAGATCGATATGACTCTGGAGCTGGAGCCAGGTTAGCTTAGCTTAGCTTAGCATAAAGATAGGAAATAGGGGGCTCTATCCAGAGTGAAAAAAAATATAAGCAGGCTTTATTTCCGTTCCAACAAACAGAAATGTAAAAACTGTTTGGCTACAGTTCAGGTGCACCAATTGTTGTTTTAGAGCTTAGAGATTTATGCTAAGCTAGGCTAATAGTGTCTTGTCTCCGGCTCCAAACTTTACACACAGTCATGAGTGTGGTATTAGACTTCTCGTGTCACACTCTGGAAGAAATCAAACCCCTTCAAAGATTCATTACTCCTGTAAATAAACAATTAAAGCTATGTGTTTTGAATCATCTTGAGTTATTGTTTATTATTTTAAAGCTCAAAACTCTTGTATGAACTCTTACATTAACTCCGATCTTTGCACCACAGGGACTACCCAAGCTGGAGACGGGAGTCCAAACCTCCAGAGAGCGTTAATCAGTATCATCAGCACCCCCACCAGGGTCGATGGGGCCCCAGACAGGTTGACGATGACCACAACGGATACACGTCTGCACCCCCTCCGGCTCCCCTCTCGCTCCGAGGCCGAGCCATGTCCGAAAACGACCTTCGCTTCGAGAGCAACCACCGCTGGGTGCCGTCGATCTCTATGGCGACCAGCCAGACCCTGAGCGAGCTGGAGGAAGGAGCTGGCGGCGTCCGGGCAAGAGAAGCTGCCAACGCTCCCATACCAAACAGGAAGAAGACGCCGCCTCCCCCGAGACCGCCGCCCCCGAAGTGGGAGCAATTCCATCGCAGGCGAGCGTCACACCATGCCCTGTTCACCTCCTCCTCCTCCTCCTTTTCTTCTTCTTCTGCTGCTCCTCACTGCATCGATTACTCGACTCACTCCTCCTCGTACACTCCTCCGATTGAAACGTCCAGACAGAGGTCCTACAGTCTTCCTCCGGAGAGGCAGGAAGTGTCGGAGGGCTGCCCGCGCTGCAACTGCAGTCAAGCTCAGACCCAGGAACACCTCCACGCCACCTCCACCAATCAGAATCAGCCTCAGGTTCAGGAGTTGCCATTTGCCATCGCTCCGCCCAGTCCTATGTTCTCCAGGCGGGCCTTCAGACCGGTGGCTCTCCCCCAGAGAGAGAGGGACACGAGGGGCACGTATGGTGGACAGCAGGAGAGGATGAGAGGATCTCTACCTCCACCTCCACCACCGCCGACAGAGAACACCGTGAGCAGGTGAGCCACAACGACGTCTCCTGAAGTGGTTACAGTGTGCTAACCATGTAAAATAATAGTAATTTTAATGAACTTCAATCAAAATAAATAAATAAAACAAAGGTTTAAACATTTTTCAATATGAATTTCTGCCCTTGGATTAATTTTTGTCGCTTTAACACAACATAAACAAAATAATTATAGCTAAAAAGTCTGTTTTACCGACCTCTTATGGTCGGGAAAGGGTGTTGCACCTGTAACCACACCCATTAATGACATCACAGTGTACTGACCACACCCCTCAGTGCACTGTTACATCACTGCAGCAGTTAAAACAACTCAAAACCAACAAAACAATATTATTTTAGCTGGTATTAAGTAACTAAAACAAAAATGTAAAAATTAAGGTACCCAAAATTTGTCAAATTTGAGTCTTTAGTAACTTTAAAGTCACTAAAAATGTCCGAATGATGTCAAAGCAAGTGAAGAATCATCTTTAAAATATGAATGTTTATTTTCGTCTGCAGTTTGTCTGAGATGAACTTCAGTCGCAGCCCCGACCAGGACAGAGTACCAGTGAAACCTCACAAACAGCAGTCCAACATGAGACCAGGAGCCGAGTGGGAGAGGACCCCGTCTCCCAGAGTTCATAGCGACCTAACGCTTACACCTGTCTTAGAAAATGGAGGCGTTGGTGGTGGTTTACCTCCTGAGTCCTACTTCGCCATCGACTACGAGCAGCAGCAGCAGCAGCTGCATATGAACAGAGGTTTTCAGAGCATCGACCCGGAGAAGATCCCCGAACCAGGAACAGAATCAGAGACGACCCTCAGCCCGAGTCCCGCGCACAGCCTGGACGTGGACCTGGACGTCCCCATGGAAACGGACATCGACGACTTCCAGGAGGACGAGGGACTTCCGGCGGAGGACGAGCCGATCACCAGCGAGCTGCCTTGCTTCGCGCTTCCCGTTACGGTCCTGGAGACGGACATCGACACTCTACCGGACTCCGAGGCGTCGCCGTCGGGCAGGACTCGGGCGGAGAGCGGCTCTGTGGAGCTGGAGGAGGAGCTGGAGGTCGGCAGAGAGAGGCTGAGTCTGGAGGAGCTCTTCCCCCAGAGCAGCGAGGGAGAGTCGGGCACGGAGAGCTGGAGAGGAGCCTACCAAACTACGGAGCACAACACCGACAGCTTAGACAGGTAACGAGAGAGCGGCGGGGAATGTGTGTGTGTTTGTGTGTGTGTGTGCCTTAATTACAGAGACCATTTGATTTGTACAAGACACATGTCATGTCACTAAGCTTATTCCCTCTTTCCCACAACCTTTCCAGAGCAACTCGCAACTGCAGCCAGACTTTGTGTTTCATTTGTTGTTACAGACAGGTGCCAGATGGGTAATTGTTGCCACATATGACAGAAAGACAAGCGTTAAAGAGTTCAGATGATCACAGGAAAATCTACTTAAAAGTGACCTTCAACAACTTTTTATTCCGTCTACTGTCTCAGGAGTATTTGTAACATTTAAACGTCTTATTATTCGAGATTCGACAACCGTTTTTCTGATATTACACCACTGTGGCTCAGGTTTGGTTCAGGTTTAAGCACAAAAACATCTTGGTTAGAGTTTGTTTGTGAGTCCTCACTCTGTAGATAATCTGTTAAATATCCACAGAGTCAAACAAACTAAATCTTTAGGCAAATTATCCACATAAAGTGTTCATAAGAATGCTTTTCCAGTGTCAATACACAGCGTATCTTTTGGCATATGTGTGCAAAATCACATTTCAAACTAGAAAAAGTTACGTTTCCTGTGTGGGGGTGTTAAAGTTTAAACTGAAAATAGCTGAACTGTCATTTAAGAGTAAAACAGTGAAGGCAGTTGAAGTGTAATCGATGAAAGCAGCCGAAAAATGTCTGATGGTGTCGATTTATGAAGCCATAAAAACGTCTTATTTGACTTGTAGGCACCGAAAGCAGAGAGTTGAGTTGAAAGCAGTTGAACTGAAGAAGGTTTGAATTGTCAGTGAAAACGTAAATACAGAAAGGAGCTGAAGTGTTGAAGCGGATTGAGTTGACAGTTGAGTTTAATGTCTGAAAGTGTAGACATAAGAAGATGAAGGCAGTTGAAGTGTCAGTCAACTTCTAAGCCGTAAAACGTCTTATTTGACTCGTAAGTACCGAAAGCAGCTGAAGTGTTAAAGGGTTGGATAAGGACTGAAAGCAGTTGAACTGTTTATTTGAGTTATGAATGAAAGTTTTAACTGTCAGTTCAAGTATAAGCGGTGAAAGCGGTTAAACTTCAGTTCAAATGTGTAACACAAAACAGACTTTCATCTTTAAATCTTAATCTACTGTTTATGTAACAAGAAGGAGAATAATATAAACTTTATTTAGCACCTTTAAAAGTGAATATTGTGAATTTATGAAGATTACAAAAACATAGAAAACAGTTTTATTAGGTTTACTGCAGTAAATATAAAGAGCAGCTCCTCGATAAATGTAATTATTTCATGATCTTCGGTCGTTTCTGTTCACAGCTGCAGTTTGAACTTCTCATTATCTCTGTTGAGATGTTTTCCACATGCTCCGTGTTTTTCTTTGTGTCCCACTCAGCTCAGATAATTGACTGCATCGATTATTTATGTACTCTTCCAATCACCGTACTTTACGACGTCTGTTTTACTGCTTTACCTCTGCGTAAATAAAAAGATAAACTCTCCTCCTCCTCCTCCTCCCTCAGGCGGTCTGGTGCGAGCTCCAGCTGTTCGTCCTATTACAGCACGTCGGCCGCCAAAGCCCAGCTCCTGTCGCAGATGAAGGACTTCACGGACAACCGAGAGAGGGACGAGGACGACGAGCTCACCTACAAGGTAACGCGTCCTGCCGCTTGTTCTCGGTGTTTTTAACGCCGCGATGACGCGAAGCTGAACTTGAGTCTCCCCTCTGTTGTGCAGAAACAGCTGATGGAGAGCCTCCGCAAGAAGCTGGGAGTGTTGAGGGAAGCTCAGAGAGGATTGCAGGAGGACATCAGGGCCAACGCACAGCTGGGAGAGGAGGTGTGGACGAACTTCATCCCGTCATTCAGTCATCCGCATCCTTTGTGTGTTTTAGAGCTTCAAATAAATCATTTCTGCTTCATTATCCGCGACTAATAATTACTTTTACTATTATAAATTAACCAGCTGATTTTTCTTTCACCCAAAATATTCAGTTTCAGTCACGTTAAACTGCAGATCAGGACAAAACTGGACAGTTCTTCCCGTATAAGAGGACAGAAATATAATTTTCATGAGTCTGAGGCTGATTTTTTTAGTCTCTGGTGGATAAAGTCACACAGCACAACATCCATTCATTCATTCATTCATTCGTCAAGTTCATGCACGCTCTCTTCGTTCGTCCCAGTCTCGGCCTTCATCCTCCTTCCTCGTCACCTCTCAGGTCCAGAAAGAGACGAGGAACCTGAAGAAAATAAGATTAAAACTGATAAAAGTGGATTTTAGTGCTGAGACGAAGAATCAAAGACGTCTTCTGGAGGAGGTGACCTTGAATTCACCTCCACCTGTCTCCGTCTGTGTCCCCAGGTGGAGAACATGGTGGTGGCGGTGTGCAAGCCCAACGAGGTGGACAAGTTCCGCATGTTCATCGGCGACCTGGACAAAGTGGTCAGCCTGATGCTGTCGCTGTCCGGGAGGCTGCTGAGGGTGGAGACCACGCTGGACACGCTGGACGCGGAGACGGAGCACCACGAGAGGGTGAGGACGCGTTAAAACACACACACACGGCTTGTCTTTAAACAGTTTGTATGTACCCGTCCTCTGAAGTCACCGTCACCTCTCGCTGCCCTCCAGCTCCCCCTGCTGGAGAAGAAGCGTCAACTCATGAGGCAGCTGTCCGAGGCTCAGGACCTGAAGGACCACGTGGACCGCAGAGAGCAGGCCGTCAGCCGGGTGCTTGGCCGCTGCCTCTCCCCCGAGCAGCACAGAGACTACAGGTACACCTTCATGGATGTGTTCAGATATATAATTTAGAGACATCACCCAGAAACACGTTTCAGTCTTTTTGTTTTGTTTCCCTTCGTAGCCACTTTGTGAAGATGAAGGCCGCCCTGCTGGTGGAGCAGAGGCAGCTGGAGGACAAGATCCGGCTGGGCGAGGAGCAGCTGAGGGGGCTGAGGGAGAGCCTGGGGCTGGGGCTGGGGATCGGTATGGGGATGTCGATAGGTTACGGACATTACTGAAGAATTAAAGAGACGAAGCAGAAGATTCAAGACAAGTTTAAGGATGGAAAGAGGTCAGGTCATAAACACGCATTGATTTAGAGGTTTAGTTTGACATTTTTGGGAAACGTGCTCACTGCTTTTCCCGCCACAAAAGAAACCACTGTAATGTCTGTACACTGGCTCTGTCCAAAAAAAAAAGTCCAATAAAAATCCGCCTGCCAAGCGCCTCTAAAAAAACACACTGTTCAACACGTTACACGTAGCTAAGCTTAAACCTCTCGTGTCCGCAACTCCCGAAATGTCAAACTATTCCGTTACGGATCAGAAGAGCTCAAACGCCGTGAATGTTTAAAGGTAAGGTGTAGGAAAGCTCGACTCCAAACACCCCCAACGAAGGCCGAAGATCAAAAACGGGGAGCCAAAAAAAGGACCAAGGATGAAGAACACTCGTTGGCGGTTAGAGAAGACGGAGACGTTACATCGCGAGCGTAAAAGTAGAAGAAGAAGCGCATGTTTTTTTTCCGATATTTCACCCAAGTTAACGACTGAAACTGAAGCAAGCATTCAAACTGAGGTCGTCACGTCACTTTTCAACACTTAATATCCGAGAAAAAGAACGTAAGATAACCACGTTTTGTCCGAAACACGTACTGTAACACTACACTTTACTCTAACAGTATCACACTACGTTGCCAAAGACATTTTCTCTTGATGAATGTGTCACTGAGACGCTGCTTTTTGTGTGTTGTTTTTTTTTTTTTTAATATTTAAATCTCCCGGTTCAGAGAATCAAAGGAGACTTTTGTTTGTTTTTTTTTGTTTTTTGGTGCTTCACGCTAAGAAAACGCGTTCCCGTTACGCGTTATCGCGGGACGCTGTTTTGCAGCATTATTAACTGCCTTATACGTGTCCATGTTTGTATTCACCACCTAAATTCAGCAATACGTATACTGTATTATCTACCGTAATATCATCATATCACTCTGTACTCCCGTTACTGTAACGTGTGTGTGCGTGTGTGTGTGTGTGTGTTTTACCGTGTGGTGTCTGAGACTCCACCACTCAACTCGTTAAACTGTCACATATTAACTGTTAATGTACAGAAGACACTTGTGTTTATAATGTATACGATGTGTATATAGTGATTTTTTTGATTTGTGAAGTGACTGACTGGAATTGGTTGTAAAAAATTGGTTGTAAAAGATGAAACGAGAAGACCGGAGAGAGTCGACGTTTACTGTATTTTTTTCGTTAGCTTGTTCAAGTTTTTTTGCCCTAAACTCTTGTTTTCTGTAAGTCCCAGTTGACGTTCTTTACCTGAGAACATTTATTCACTTTATTCTCAAAAATTAGATGAGAAATTTGAGACCAGTTGAGTGTCTGTATGTTAAATATAAAGCTACAGCAAGCAGCCTGTTAGCTTAGCTTACCATGAAGATTGAAAATAGGGGAAAACAGTTAGCCTAGCTGTGTCCACAAACGTAGCAAAACCTGCCAACATCTCCTACCAGCGCCTCTAAAGCTCGTTAATAAGCACACAGTTATTTTAATTCTTTAAATTCAAACAAAAACCAAAGTGTTAAAACGACACAGAGGCAAGATAGCTGCTTTAGCTAGCATGTTTAAGCTAGGCAGGCTAGCTGAGGCAGGCTAGCTGCTTTAACTAGCATGTTTAAGCTAGACAGGCTAGCTGTTTTAGATAGTCAAGATGTAACATGTTAATTATTGAACTTTTAAAGGAGATGGACTTTGCAGCCAGGCTAACTATTTCCCTCCGTTTACAGTCTTCATGCTAAGCTAAGCTAACCTGGCGCTGGATTTAGCTTCATATTTAACGCACAGACACAACTGTGGTGTCAATTTTCTCAACTAAATCTCAGCAAGAGAGCAAAATAAGTGTATTTTTTTTGTAAATCTGTTTTTTTTCCCCCAGCTTGTGAAATATTAACTTTCCAGAAACGGACGATTTAAACAGTTAAAGTTAATTATCCACCATTAAACTTTAGATAACCTCTCTCTCTACTGTCTGTTCTTAGGTGCCTTGACGGCTCGTAATATTTTATCTTTCTTGCCAAATTCTTCTGAGCTTTAAACTTTGAACAGGACAGTTCAGTCTGAGTAAATCAAATAAAAAAGAAACCCAACAAGACATGAGAGGGACATTTTTTTAAATATATTTTTGGCTGACTTGGCTGACGTTAAGTGAAAACAGACACCTTTTATCAGTTTCTCTGGTTGACTTGTTCTGGTTAAAAAAACAGCTTAAAGTTTATTAAAAGTTACAGTTTTACTCATTTCTTAAACGTTTCCTGCTGTGTTAACGCCCTGAATTTAAATTGTCCACATATACATGCCCTGTTTTGTACATATTCTGTGTGTTCTTGTACTATAACAGCTTTTTTTTGTTGTTGTTTTTGTAAACCGACTGGAAACTTATTGACTTGACGAGAGAGGAAAAGAAGTTGCTTGTTGGACCAGTAAGAGAGTATATTTCTTCTTTTTTGGTGTTTTCATATGTAATTCTGATTTATTACAAACTTTTTTTTTTTTTTTGTAAAAATGCATTGCAAATTTTGTAACTGCAAAAACACTCCTGTGAGGAAAAAGTACCATAAATAATAATAATAGTATTTTAAACTACCTTAACGTCTCCTGTTGTGATTTATATCCTCCCGGGTGAGCGGTCTCTTTATGCCGCTTTGGCGTCTGGTGTCGAGATATATTCCCTTCTGTTGTTTGAACGCGGTGGGACGGTTAAGTAAATACGGCAGAGGGCAAACGGAGGGTGACGGATGATGAGTGGAGTGCCGCAGACAGAGTTATTCAGCGGCTCTTTGCGGGAGCTGGAAAGATGGTGATGGAGGAACTCATTTAAAGGAAGTGCTCGAGTCATTAAGGGGTGGAGGTGTGTGTTCAGCTCAGCTTATTGATGATGTTGCGGTTGTGGGAAACGATCAGCAGGAGAACCTCAAACCAGAGGTTTGGAAACCAACTAAAACAGCGGTGGACGGAGGCTGTGTGAATGTGACAGCAGTGAAAACGTGTTTATTTTTTACATTTATAAGTTTTATATGTGCCTCTATGAACAAGACCACAGAGCCCAAATCAGATTTTATTGGAAAAAGTGGAAACCACAAAATAAAGTGCACAGATGTAGTAAAATAAAATGTAATAAAACAATTAAAAACTTAGTAAAGTCAAAGTAAAACGACGGACCTAAACTAAAATAACTAAAAAAAAAAAAAAGTATCACTTCTAAGTAGTAACTTCAATACCTTCAGAAACACCTTTTTACTCAATTGTATGGAAGCCCACACATGCCAAGAAATTATAAACTTGTTCCATTTTTTTCTTAAACCTGGAATATATTAATAATTAAGGGCTGTTAAAATTATTATATGTAATTTTTTTTATTTAATTTTTTGATTTGCAACTTAAAAACCTCACAATTATGACATTGTAAGATTATGACTTTCAAAGTTCTGAGAGAAAACATGACAGGTTCAGCGTGATGGCGGACTCCACAGAAGAGGATATAAAAGGTTCAGTTTAAGGTAACAAAAACGGACACAGAACGGACATAGAGATTTACAAAAAACAGCCAAAAGAGAAACATTTATATGTTTTGAAGCACATAAACCAACAAAAAAATTACCAAATCTGAGCAAGTAAACAAAGTCTGGTGGGCAAAACTCCTCTGAAACACGGACCAAAACAGTATCATGGCTGTGACGTGCCTGGTGGAGTTTTGGCGTAAGTGTTAAATGTTGAACCTTTAAGTTAAAACTTTGACTCTCGACTTGAATCCACTAGTTTACTGGGAGTTTGTTCTCTTTTCAATCCCACAGTTCAAAAATCTGCAGGTGAGTCGAAACTCAAAGTTCAATTTTCCCCGTAAATGTACTTTATTTTATTTTATCGTCTTGAAACGAGTGAGCTTCCGTACACCAAAAGATGATTATTAATTGTTGGGAGGAACCTGTGGAGCTGCAAATATTTACTACTTCACAAGAAACTGACATTTTTTTTAGTATCAAAATGTTTATGATGACCTGTTTTCGGTATGAGAAAAGTATTTTCTTTACATCCCACCCTTAAAATAAGTTCACGTCCTCCTCTGGGGACGGAAGGACTCGCCGTGTTATGTTATTTTAGACGATACGTAGAGAGCATTGTTTTTAGTCAGTGGACATGTTCGCTGCTCTGTGGAGATAATAAAGAAACCAGCTGTTGTTAAAAAAAAAAAAAAAAGTGTGTTTTTTGGGGTGAGGCGAGGGAGTGCATTCTTCTGCCTGACCCAGATCGAAGGACACGTGGGCTGACGGGAATGTAAGAAGAAAACGCGGGGGCGCGAACGAGCGTCGAAGAACACGAATGAGTGAAAAATGTCAGCGTGAACGACAAGCGATGGAAAAGATTTATTTTACCGTAATCTTAACGTCAAATAAAAATGTACTTGAATGAATGAGTTTATATAAACAGGCACGGTAAAACAAGAAACGCCGTGGGAGGCAGGGTGGAGGAATGTTTATGTTGGGCAAGAAGAAGACGGATGAGTGGGTGGTGTGCAGAGAGGAACGAGACATCATGGAGAGTAATGTAAGAGAAGAGGTCACAATTAATGAGAGATAAAGACATAAACGAGGATATCGTAACGGCTTGTTGTAGTAGAAGTTAAAGTATGTGTCAGTAAAAGTACTCGTAGTTGCCGTAAAATGTTTTACTACTTGACGTTTCTTCCATTTTTTCTTGTTAAAAAGTGTTACCGTACCCGGATCGAGCATCTAAGAACAGAGGGTGTTGTGCAGATTGTGAAGCCCCTCCGTGAGGTGCAGTTCCCTCAAACGTCCACTTGAGGCTGGCACCAGAAGTGAGTCAGTCTCCATAAGTCCCCATGTTAAAATGTCCAACTTCACAGCAGAAATAAACATGTTTACAGCCTGGTACAAAAAACAGTTTTGGTCTCTGTAGCTAATTTCCCCGTTCATGACAACTGTACTGAGGGTGAATTTATACAACTCACCTGTTCAGATTATATTAAGGCTTAAAGTTACGCAGGATTAAGAGCGTGGACGCTTTGATTGACAGGTAGGTGCTGCATTTAAATGTAAATATTTTAATTCAAAATATGATTTACTGCACCTTGAATGAACTCAAATATTATTTACTCTAAATTCTGGGAAGAACTTGATAATAATCCGACCTGAACTTTTATTTTTAAGGGTGTGGGAGACTTAATGCTTCAGTTTATCTATTTAAAAATTCACAAATATCGTAATCTGAAAAGTAACTAAAGCTGTCAGACAAATGTAACGGAGTAAACAGAACAATATTCCCTTCTGTACAGTACAATTTGTACTGAGTAAATGTTCATAGATGACCACAAGATGTCTCCCTTTAACTGTTCATAATCCCATTTAAATCCTCCGTCCTGCTCGGTAATAGCTCATATGAATTCAGACTTTCTGTGGTCTGAAGAAAAATAAATAATGCAAATCTCACACACACACACACACACACACAAAATAAAGTAAAACAAGTTCAACACACAGTACAAAAATCATCCTGTACTGCATATTTTCTCACATTTTATTGTGTTGGTACTTAAATAAAGTTTAATCTAATCTAAATTTATCACTTAAACATCTTTTTTTAATTAAATTTAATTAAATTTAACTCACATAACTGTTAAATTAAAAATGTCTTGTGTTCCAAATTTTTTGGCTTATTCCAACTCTCCAGTTTGTTTTCCTTAAATAACTAAATATTTATTTATTTTTTTATATATTTTAATAATCCTCAGGTGTTTATATACATGCAGCGCATGTTTTATGTACATGCATGACTCAGCTTTTTTTTTTTTTTTACTACTGATGATGAACTATTGAATATCGATGACCGACTCATCGAACTGCTCCACTGACCCAGTTGGAGAAGCGTCGATGGCGGAGCTCGTGACTCGATTGATTTTCCCTGGCGACGCTCGCGTAAAGGCAGCGTTCGATATGGCTGTGAAACCGGAAGTGGAGCGATTTGACCTTCAAATTAAAACAACGTAATTTGAGACTGTCAAAATAATAAATAAGAAGAAGGCGATTTGACGCAATTTATATTACAAGTGTAAATGATTTATAATGTAAAAATTAAAATATGTTTAAGCGTTGATGATAAAATAGTAAAATGTGTCTTTTTTTTAAGAGTTTGTACGATAGCTTAAACCGGAAGTTGTAGCTATTTCAGCTAGATTCACGCTAGCTTGTCGCTTTTTTTTTAGTTTTAAGTGTCAGAAACAACAAACACAGCGAAAATTTTTTATTATATTTTATTATTTTACACACCCAATCAACATAACAGTCCGCAGTGGCGTGTTTGAGCACGTTAAAGCCGTTAGAACGGCCGTTTTTAACGGACGGGGAATGACGCAGGATTTTCCGAGCGCTGCGGAGCTTTAAGTTCACACTGGCTACTGTTGACATAAGCAGCCTACGGTAAGAAGACGGAGACGGGGCAAGTCCGAGTCACAAGACGACTTCTTCACGGAGCTCGAGGCGGCTTTATTTGTCTTGCTTCCTCCACACAGGTAAAAGTTCAACACCTTTTTACTCGGTGTAAAAAAAAAAACAACTCCTGCGTGGAGCGCGGTGACACGCAGAAAAAGAGCTCAACGGTTATATTTTATCAGTTAAAGACGACTTGGGTCGCTCGCGCGTCACGTAACAGCAAGGAGTAACGGCTAAACGCGCGTGCTAGGCTAATATAATCTGCTCGCGCTCCGTCGGTTGGTCGGCCCACCGTCGTCGTCGTTGCTGGTTTCAGCCTCTAACCATAGAGTCATATGGAGACTTAGAGGAGCGGAAATGATTGCGAAAACTTCCCTGTAACAGGAGATGCGCTGTCATTACCGGATCTGTGATGAACCGGGTGATAGGACCGGCTGTCCCGCACTCTTCTCCTCCGGAGCTCCGGCGACACTTCATGAAATAAGAGTCCGTGTCTTAGCTCTCTTTCTCGGGCGAGAATGTCTCACTTTTTGGTGCGCTTGTATCGGAAATATGCAGCCGGCGGTGACAGAGGTAAAGCCCCGACATTGGTCCTCAAACTGCGGGTTAACTTCGTGTCCTCACGGACTCTTCTTCTTCTTTTTTTTAAAACAGGATTTCAAAGGATGGAAAACCCGGGATACTGCACCGGGAGCTTCGACGGCCTTCATCGCCAGAGTGATGATGATGATGACGAGCTGGTGGACATTGCAGGAGCCACACTGGACTTCTCCAGCACGGACGACGTCCCACCTCTGAGCTCAGGTAACCCCACGCGTGCTGTTTACATCAGGAAACCTTCAAAAACAACCACGTAGAAACCTTAATGTAACGTTTAAACAACTCACACGGTGTGTTTAGGGAGTTTAAGAGCGTCTGCGAGCCAATAGAAGTCAGAAAAATTCACGAGTTGAGCTATCTGAAAGTTAGAAAGAGATCATGTGACCACATGGACCCTCTAAAGATGTCAAATCTGACATGCAGTGGTGTCATTTCTGTACAAACGCGTGCACGACGTCCCCCCTCTCAGCTCAGGTAAGGCAAGGTCCACTTACAGTTGCAGAGACGGCACCAAAAAGACCTTATAAAAGTCTTAATATAATGTTTAAACTTCACTAGAAGTGTCTGCAAGCTTCTAGAAGTCAGGAACATTCATGAATGAAGCTGTCTGAAGGTTAAATCAGAGGAGACCTCGATTTCCTGCATCGAACGCCCCTCTAAAGACGTCAACTCTCACCTCCTGTGCTGTCGTTTTTATTCACGGTTGCGTTACAGGGTTCATTTTGTGCTGATTTGGCACACCTGAACCTGAACTTGCGCTTTGATTTGTTTGCACGCTTACTTGAGACGTCGTAACGTGAAAGCTGCACGACAGCAGGGCGCCCCGCGTCGGGTCGTCTCGTCTTGAATTCAGAGAAACTTCCTTTTTGAACCTGCACATGTTGTGTTTGAACCGAAGGAAAAACTCTCTTTCCTTCCTCTGTAAATCTTTGCGGCCTCCTACAGTCAACAATGAAAGCTGCGAGAGGGGGCCCGAGGTTGTTGTCCTCTAACACGAAAAAGCTGCTCGCTAACCTCAGCTTTATATGGGTAATCACGAGTGTGTGTGTGTGTGTGTGTGTGTGTGTCATGTGATTTCAGTCAGTCTCAGTCATACGGCTGAGTAATGAGTACATGCTTGCACTGTATCAACTCGCTGTGTTTTTTTTTTTTTAAAGCATAAAAACAACAATTAAAGTGACTTATGGCGCTGGCGCTGTTTGTGGGAGCAGATTGGACATCTGTGCTCGGTTACGGATGATGTCACCTCAACGTCAAACTCCTCCAGATTTATCTCGCTTTAATAACCGATGACTGCTCTGCTTACGTCGCCGTGACGTCGTTGCGACAGTCCTCCGTAGGTAGCTTGAGAAAAGAGGTTTGCAGCCCTTTTTTTTTTAGGCTCCTGGCACGATTATTACTGAGTCACTGATATTGATTAATAATCCTGTTAACCTCCTGCAGATGTATTACAGTCAGTTCGTGCTGTGGGGAAGTTTTAAAGACGTTGTGACTGCTTTTAAAAACTCAGCAGAGGAGCAGATTCTTCCAGAAGTTAACTGCTGATATCGGCTTATCACGTTGTTGTTACGGGTCTTCCTTCCCTTCTCCAAACACAAAGATACCCAGAGTGCAGCTGTTCCCCCTGTTGATCCTGAGAGACTAAACAGTTTTCATTACATGACTTTATATTTAGTCCTACAGGTCCTGCAGTTGTAGAGGGGTTAGATGTATCATGTCCAGTTGTTGGTAGTGTTGGAGAGGAGGTCCTCTCTGAAGAGCTGGAGGTCCTCAGGAGGTTTGTGAAGGTAGAGAGGGCTGCTACAGGCAGCCAGGTAGTCGACCTTTTGGGTCGATTGAAGACCAGGGGCGTCGCCACGTTCTGGATCATCTGAAAGAGTTTCACTGAGTAGGCTGGAGGGCGTTACAGTAATCGAGTCGTGAGATGACCACAGCCTGTTTCAGGAGCTGGGTAGCATGTTGAGTCAGGTAAAGTCTGATTTTTCTGAGCGGTACGACCGAGCAACTGAGGCAACGCGATCATTAATCGTGACTTCTAGGCTTCTACAAGAGACAGGGAGTCGGTTTTGATGTTGAAGTCTTGGTGTGGCTGGGAGGAGCAGCAGTACTTGACTTCAAGTCAAATTAAACACACCTGTGTGCTCGTGCCTCGAGAAAAATGAATGAATTAAACCGGTTCTTTCAGTTAACTGCGGAAAGGTTTCTGACAGAACTTCAACTCCGTCAAGTGTTGTAAAGTCTGAAGCGTCACGACCGGGCAATGTGAAACGCATCATGTTGCACTTGAAAACATTGTACTTCGATGCAGTAAGTCTCGTCCCTCATCAGACGCGGACATAACGTTGCTTCTGTCGGGTTTTTGGACACCAAACCTCATCGAGACGTGCCGAGAGATGAAAACATCAGGATAGTCCCGATAACGGAAGCGAAAGATGTTGGAGTGGGACTCTTCATCTTCTCATCCTCAGTACAGACTCAACATTAGCTCAGCAGCACAGAGTTTGCAGCAGAGACGTTCTTGCCTCAACAAAGCTCGAGAAAGAATAAACAGCTTCCTCCTCTTCAGTTCAAACATTAAATCTTTGCCCAAACTCGACCAAAGAGAAAGAAAAAAAACCCAAACAAAGTCAGACAGACGGTGAGATATCAGCTGCCTGGCTACTAGTGATGTCACTGTGACATCACCAGCTTCACACTCCCTCCCACGTCGAGATAAGTCCGTGCCAGCAACAGGAAGCAAGTCTGGAGAAAGACTTTCTCTCAATGGATGCTGCTCGAGTCAGGTCGAAGAGCGCGTTTCCACTCGGGTCAGCGTTTTTAGAAGAAACGCAGCCTTGTCTTTTTAAACTGACAACCATGTATTTTTTAAAATTACACGGCGGTCTGAGGAAGAAAATCATAACCCAGAGTGTGTGTGTGTGTGTGTGTGTGTGTGTGTGTGTGTGTGTGTGTGTGTGTGTGTGTGTGTGGTGATTTTAGTTCAAGTAGAAAGAGGAGAATCAGCAAAACTGGGAGTTGCAAGACCTTTCAGCTGCAAAAATCTGTGATGAAGAATGTTGGTTTTATCTTTGATGGCAGATGAATAAAGTCAGATTAACATCATCCCAGCATGCTTTTTAAACGTTTCAACTCACACTTCCCGCTTTTCTTTCCCCTTCGAGACAAACTGCTGTGTTCCCCGACCGCTCATTAGGACGCACTTGAGCTTGTTGCCAAGCAAAGTCTGCTCTTGGTGTTTATTGTTTAGCCTTGTGTAAACGGTTTGCTAAGGGACTCATTAGCCTCCTGCGTTTCAAAGAACGAGAGTCCGAGCCGAGGACGGGTTTGATTGTTCAAATACCGGTTTGGGATTCATCTCAGAGGTAGTCTGTCAACAACAAGTGTGCAGGAAAGGCGTTTTTGAGCTCCCCTGTGAAGGTTTGTTCATGCCCTCTGGGTGAATAAAGTTTGAAACAATCACTCAACGGTTACGGATCGGATGAATGGAGCGTTTTGTCTCCATCAAAAGAAAGACCACCTCTGCTGTGAAATTCTTTTTCCCCTCTAAAGAGAAGTCAGCGAGCATGTCGCCGCTTGTCCTCGCCGTCTGGCTTCGCCGCCTCTGTGTTATTTTTGTTTTTGGAGAACCAAAAGGTGGAAACGAGGCAGATAAGAGCAAAAAAAAAAAAATGCAGTCAGACTTACTTTAGATGATTTCTGAACAGTATCTGAACTGATCAGCATCTACAAGTGTTTTAACAATGACTCAGGTCCTGGTTTGAGCGAGATAGACGTTTCTTTTTCACAAAAAACAGTTTAAAATCTGGACCTCGTACAAGTTTGAAGAGAAGAGGGGGGGAAAAATGCCACAAAAACCACCAAGAAAAGAAAAAAGCGAGAGCAGGAATTCCCCTGCAAAGATGACAAAGCTTAAAATAAAGTGAAGAACAGTCGAACTAAATCCAGACTTCATGTGGAGTGTTGAGGAAATGCTTGACACGAGCGAGTTGCTGTTCTGGTTTTATGTTTGCTCATTTTTTTACAGCCCCCGATTTAATTTGTTTAAATCCATGTTTTTATTGCCGTGTGGTGTTTAAACACGGGCTTATCGTGCCGATCATACTTTTATTGCGACTTATATTGACATTACATCACGTGAGTGCTGCTGTTGTAGACAGTCAACAGGATATAATGATTGACAGGGTATGAGTCACAGCTTCTTTTTTGTTTACCTCAGTAGGTCGCTTGTGGCCGCCGTGCGTGTGAAAGGTGGAGAGAAAATAGAAAAGAGACGAGTGAACACTCAAACGAGGGCAGCTGTTTGAATTAACCACTGTAGCAGCAGAAATCCTCTCCAAGTCAACCATGTAACGAAGAAGAAGGAGATCTACCTGTACAATCAGAGACCTGCTGTTAAACCACAAGATGCTCCTCCGCTGTCATCAGAGATTAAGTGCTCTTAAAGTGCATCAACACACAGTGACAGTGGCAGAGCCTCGTGGCCATAATCACCTTTTTAAAAAGGTGTGCGTCAAACACAGAATGAGTCACAGTCATCGCCACAAGTGAACCCTGAGCTTTAAATCTTAGACCACAATTACAAGGGTTTGTTTGAGAGGAATCTTTTTGTAGCTGAGATCACTCATGACCCCCTGCCATGATGAGTCTCTGAAACTATCCAGGTGGATTCATGGACTAAACTCTGATACTCTACCTGTTGTGTTCTGGCTTTGTTTATTTCATGTACCCAGCTTCTAAATCTGAGTCTGACTCACAATTTACA
Organism: Miichthys miiuy; assembly: GCA_036365135.1. Lineage (NCBI taxonomy): Eukaryota > Metazoa > Chordata > Actinopteri > Sciaenidae > Miichthys > Miichthys miiuy. The sequence goes on along the minus strand of CM071625.1, from coordinate 3,808,254 downwards.
CTACGAAATAGAGACACGAAGATGTTTAATTTGATTTGTGGTTAAGCAACATAGACAGTGAATGAGAGTGAGTGAGCTGACATCGATAAAGAGAAATAAAAAGTTATTTCCTGATTGTTTCACAGCGGTAACCACACGTTTCAGTCAGTACTTTAAAAAGTACTCATGTCATGGTAAAAGTATACTGCAGTTAGCTCTGATGACTCAGTTTGGGCTGTGTGGTTTAGTCCGCAGACCGATCAGGAGCTCGATCAGCAGTTTGGGACACACCTGAACCCGGCAGGAGTCTTAGAGGAGCCTTTATCAGATCTCCTCACCCTTACACACCTTTTGCTTCATGACCTTTGGATGCTTCTCTTTGATTTTTACAGCACAACATCCTCTTCAATCATCCTCTCATCTTTTAGTTTTTGATTATTTTATCGTCAATACGACTTCAGTTTGTCCTCCCTGTTTGTTGGGATCTTAGAGCCGGGCCAACAAAACATCAATGAAAGGAAATCCCGGCTTAATAAAAATTCTTCACAAGCGTTTTCTTTCCTGTAACATCGTAGCCAGCTTTCTCTGACGCTGCCTCTGTAGTTTTTCCAGCAGGACGGTTGCATCATATCCTCATTTTTAAGGTTTCTTTCCAGCACGTGGAAATCTTCTTCGTCTTGGAAATTAATCGAGTCGACCGCACAGACGCTGCTGCATTCCTGCTTTATTCCATTTCCTTATGACCCACTAAATATGATTTAACAATCTCGGGTTTGGCAGAGTCACGGCGGTCCGCGACGTTAGCGAGCTCCAGAGATGCATGTTTGTAGCCACAGAGTGTCACTGGGGGTCACATGAGACGCCAATTCCCATGGCAACCAGACCTCAGGAGTTCAAAGTTCAAAACCTCGCTGGAGACAGTGTGTGTGTAGCCTGTTGGCTGTTTTTTTATGTGTGTGTGTGTGTGTGTGTGTGTGTGTGTGTGAAATCATTCCGCAATAGATAACACACTGTGGAAGATTTGGCAGACAGCGTCGTGGTCATATGACAAAGAGAGTGTGTCGAATTTTCCAGTTTTCTGTAAGGAATTAAGTGTGTGTGTGTGTGTGTGTGTGTGTGTGTGTGTGTGTGTGTGTGTTCAGTGTGAATGTAAGATTATAGTCTGTGGTGTCCCCTCAGGACAAACACACACATAGAAAGTGAGTGCTGAGCTCAGCTTTGACATCCCTCTCTGGAAATCGAGCAGCTCCAGGGACTCTGTGTTTGTGCTGACCCATTTTCTGAGAAGCGCTAACACTGGATCAGTTTGCAGTGCGCGCATTGAAACGTAGCCCGGATTGTTTTTTTTTTGAGGTTGTAGACGGCGTTCTTGTGTGTTCGCTTGTACTCGTGCCACAGATTTCGCAGCACCGCCATGTTAGCGAACCCTGTGATAGACCAGCAAGCCTGTCCTGAGGCTGTAGTGTTTTGGCTTGTTGTACATCCAAGGTTGTATCTCACAATAAAGCTCCTCTCAGTACAACTCTTCCTGGAGATTTGACCCTTTAAGACAGTTTTCCGTCTTTGTGCGCCTTTCAAGGAGTTGAAGTTCTGCCAGAAATCTTCTTTGACTTTCCGCAGCTGAAAGAACTGGTTTAATTTGTTCATTTTTCTCGAGGCACTAGCAGACAGGCTTTTTTTAAAATACTGATTTGAAGTCAAGTACTGCTGGTTCTCCCAGCCAAACCTACACATCAAAATCGACTCCCTTTCGATCACCCCAACCAGTGTAGCGAACAACTTCGTGATCGATGACCAGTTAACCTTCTCTGATCATGTTGTCTCGGCTCGTGCCGCTCCGCACTTCACAACATAAGTAAGTAACTCCTCACCTGACTCAACATGCTACCCAACACCTGATACCTCTGATGATACCATGATGTACTGTATCTTCCGCCTCCTGGCTAATCTAAAAATCAGCAAAGGTGTGGATCATCGGCAGAACTGAGGCGGGCCAAATGACGCCTGGGGGCTCAAACAAGCCGCCTGTAACAGCACCTACCTGTCAGTGAAATTGGCCACGCTGTTAATCCTGCATAACTTTAAGCCTTAATATAATCTGAACAGGTGAGTTGTATATAAATTCACCCTCAGTACAGTTGTCATGAACGGGGAAATTAGCTATAGAGACCAAAACAGTTTTTTGTACCAGGCTGTAAACATGTTTATTTCTGCTGTGAAGTTGGACATTTGAACATGGGGACTTATGGAGACTGACTCACTTGAAGGAGCCAGCCTGTTTTTAGCTGTTGCTGCTTGTCTGCAACATCACAACTTTGTTTAAGCTCACCTTTTCCAAGTGATTCAAGCCACCAGACAAGACGTAGAGGTGAAATAAGGTAAGGGGGTCAAACAGTTGCCACAGTTCCAGCTTTTCAATGTAAGCAGTCACTGCTGCCAGAAGAATTTGCCTGTGGTTTAGCCCTATCTAATTTAAATACACAGCGCCGTATATCTCATGGAGGCTCAACTCAGACCTTTTGTGTGACAGGAGGTACGGTAACACACTTCTACTGAGGTCAGAGCAGGGTGAGGGTTAGCGTGGGTTCATTTGAGTCCACTCCAGCGCAGTTTAGTTTGTTTAAATTCAAAGTAACCACGGCCTGTTTCACACTACTTTGTGTCACACAGCCTTTCCTCCCTGAAAACATCGGGAGTCACGCAGGATTCAAAGGGTCACGACCCTCTAAACACAGATGACCTCATTTTTACGCAATAAAACGCATCAGCCTCTCAGAGAGAGAGAGAGAGCTCTGAGATTAGCCAGTCATTGGCCAATGAGCGAGTGCTCTGTTGGAGTCTACTTCCTTGAGGAGTTCAGAGGAGGGAAGAGGTTTCCAGTTTGAGCTGTCACATCTGACCGTGGTCACTGGGACAGGAGTCAGAGATGGCCTGGGAGTTCTGGAGTAAGCAGCTGGACGAGGAGGTTCTGGTTGAAAACGGTGAGTTTGTTTGAGTTTTCTTTCTGCTGTTGGAGCTAAATACTCGTCTACACTCGGCTCTCACAGCTGTGAATGAGAGGTGAGCTTGGAATGTAGTCTTGAAGCCGAGCTCCTCTCCTGTTCGACTGCAGACACGGGTCAAGCTTGAACAACAAGTCGGATGCATTTAACTCGTCGCATTCTTGAGTGGAGTTCAGCTTTGTTGTGGTTTTGCTGACACACTTAACTTTACCACAGCGGAGTTTAATCATTACGGTCATTTATGACCCATTCTGCACAGGGTCATGTGGTTTATGTTTCTTGTACTGCAGCCTGCATGACAGGAATGGACCTTTTCTGGTGCTCGCTGTGTTTACAGCGACAGATACACGGATTCATCACACTCTTATCTGTCTCTGCTTGTTTTCTTTGCTTCTTATTCCACTTCATACGGAGCGCTGTATATTAATATCCCTCTGCTGTCTTCAGTTTGTATTTCAGGCTGGATATTTTAGCGCTGGGACTCTTTTGTCGATCGTTTTGTTTGTTTGTTTTTCCACAAACAAGAGAAAGAACATCGTGAACAGAAACAGGCAAGCGTATTCCAGTACAATTCAGAATAATAAATAAATTTGACTTAGGTCATATTGGAGATGCGTTGAGGAGGGTCGGGTGTTAAAGCTCAGCTCTGTATGTATGATCAAAGTTGTGAGAGGAGCCACGTATCGTGAGTCTCAATGTCTTTAGCTTAAGATGCTGCAACACCTCCAAGGAGTCTTCTAACGTCGAGGGTCAGGTCAGCGCTGACAAAGAAGACACATTTTAGGTCCAGTCAGATTGTTGTTGTTCTCTTTCATAGGATCTGCTCAAAAATGGAGCTTCAATAAGTGGACAGTTTAGGCCAGAATAGAGGCAGGTGATATCCGCACAGGTACAGGCTACACCTGGGAACATTTTAGAGAGTTTAACTTGAAGAAATGAAGGCGGCAGTGAAGCTCCTCACTCTTACGCAACATTTCTGACGGACTTTGATGGTTGATCGTTGGTAGGATTTGGATTTGGCCTACAGCATCTCAAAACAAGGCGAACATGGGTCACAAGGAGCCTGCAGCGTATCCCAGCATGCATTTTTACAGCAAGGCTGATTGATTTATGAGGGGCAGGTAAAATTACAGCTTTAATATGGCACATTAGCGCTGCAGTGATTCATGGATTAGTCGATTATCTATTTTGATTACAGATTATTGATAATTTTGAGCCATTTTTTAAAGAACAAATGTCCAAATTCTTCTGAAATGTGAATATTTTTCTGCTTTCTTTTGTCCTCTGTGACCGTAAACTAAATATCTTTGGGTTGTGGACATAACAAGACATTTGAGGACGTCGCTTTGGGAAACAGTAATAACATTTTATGGATCAAACTACACACTCTACAGAACATTATCAGTTTTTATTACCGTCAGCTGACTGCCGTCTGTGTGTTGTGTAAGATAAGAACAGACGAGAGTTTTGTAACAAACGCTGGATGACCTGGCAGAGGAAATAAACATGTTTTGCCACCTTGAGTCACACTAGATGCTGCCGTGGCGCCCGCGAGCAAGGCACTACCACTGCAATCTGCTGCAGCATCGATATGCTTCCACTTTTCATCAAAAAGTTCATTCATGAGGAAGTGGAACTGCTTTTTGTTTCTTTTTGGGCAGTCTGACTTCCCTTTCTTCTACTAATGTATATGAACGGCTCTTAAGTGTGACGCTCTGCGGTTTGTACGACGCGCACACACGTTGCTTCCTCAAAATTCACATCTGACACCATATATTGCGTACAGTGACCTCATTTTTAAGCTCAAAAGTGATAAATTAAACGTAGCTGTATCAGGTATCAGGAAAGGAGGTAGATTTTGATTGTTGGTGTCTGTCACAGAGTTTTGTCACCCAGGTCGTTCTTGGCATTTTAAAACCGGTCTAACCGGTCAGCTCAGGTGTAAAGAAAATGCTGCTTATGAATGGACACCGTGTTCTCCTCCCTCCTTGTTGGCTTGTAGCTCATTAAACTTCTGCCACACAGACAGGAAGCGGCACATTCGTGTTGTGTCTTCCATTAATACTCAAAGGAGAAACACATCTTTGCTTTGGCTCACACGATTTGTTCTGGTCTCGCAGCGACTCGCCTCTAATCTGTAAATCTGTCCTCGGTCGCTCGCATGCAGCCTGAATCAGAAGAGGCTCCACTTCCTCTGTTGTTTCCTGTTTCCGTCAGCGGCTGTTTTTGATTGGCTGCTGCCCGTCTGGTAATCGTTTCAGACACTGCCACGTACCCAGGCTCATTAATACGACATTGTCAAGAAAAAGAGTGATCGATATCACAACCGTCGGTCACAATAGACATTTTCTGCTGCTCCTTTGTGCCTCAGTAACAATAGTCAGCAATAATAGTGGGTTTGCTTCTGTTAGCACTTTCTCAAGGCTTGTGTTTGTGTGTGTGTGCTCGAGTCAGTTTTAAGATGAGCTGCTGACGTATCCATCTTTGGAGGACAGCGTCTGTTCTTATAAAGTGATTTAAACAGTTGAAACATGAACTTGAGGTTATAAAGTTAGCTTTATATTCAGATCTCGTGCTCCACTCTCAGCAGGCGCTGAACTTCAGACACTTTATTCTAGACAGTCCGATACGATCTCACATCTAACGCCACTGTTCGTTTATTCAGTCCCCAAAGAATTTTGTGAGCAGAGAACTTTTAGGTCGCATTCAGACAGGATCCAGTGCTGCGTGGAGAAAGTCGATTTTGGCTGCGGCGGTCCAGGCCACAGTGGCGTCCGCCAAAAAAAAAAACGCAGCAACCTGCAACGGAGAAGTTGAGTCGGATCCAATTTTTTGGAAAAACGCAGCCCGATGTCACACTGTGGCCACCAATCAGACGATCAGACCGGTCAAACCTCCACAGTCAACCTGAAATGTCTTCTGACTTTGTTTATTTCATGAACCAGCTTCTAAATCTGAGTCTGACTCACAATTTACGCTGCGAAATAGTGACACGAGGAAGTTTGATTTGGTTTGACTCCGATGGTTTGAGAGAGCACGCAGTGGTTGAACGACATGGACAGTGAATGAGAGTGAGCGAGCGCCAGCATCGATAAAGCCGGTTAATCGGTGAAATAAAAAGTTATTTCCTGAGTAACGTTGAGCACAGACAAACTTTTTAAGCTCATCATCAATACGAACACGAAGTGAAATGACAACACGTTCGTACTTTGAGGTGTTACGAAACACTGCAGGACGTTTTAAGTGGATGTCGCTCAGGGTTAATGTTGAAATACGCTGAAGTCAGTTCACACTGGGCTTAATATTTGTATGCAGGATATGCGTTCACTCATCGACGACCTCTTCTGACCACAAAAAGCACAAAAAAAGTAACATCAAGTCACAAACAAAATATGCGGACGATAGAATCTGAATAAGTCCAAACAAACCATGTCAGAACACAATAGAACAATACGTTAGCCAGCCGAGAGGCTGTATGTGAGGATGTTAATGTGTCTCTCTCTCTCCCTCTCTCTCTCCCTCTCTCTCTCTCTCCCCTCCCTCCCAGGAGGTTATGAGGAGTACAGCAGCAGCAGCAGCAGCAGAGCAGCCGGCATGAACGGTAACGGCCCCACCAAACTTGTGGACCCGCTGGAGGACCCCGTGCCCGGGCTGGGCACCTACGAAGACTTCAACACCATCGACTGGGTCAGAGAGAAGAGCAAGGACCGCGACAGACACCGAGAGGTACGAAGAAGAGTGTTTTTTAATGCGGTGAAAGAAGCTTGATCTTCTCCGTCACCGCTGCAGAATCATCTCTAAGAGTCTTTAGCAGGTCGTGTGTTGAAACTCCAGTTTGTGGTCACTCTAAGAGACGATCTTGCTCTTCACGCCCTGCTTAGAGTTTATATTTAGAGCTCCACAGATCAGAGAATTGAGGTTACCAGCAGCTGAAGCGGTGTTGGTTCTCCTGCATTTTTTTTACAGCCAGTTTAAGATCAGTTATGATCAGTTCAAGTGTAGAAGAATCAAAATAAAAGCAGCTAAAGGAAGTAACATAACAATGTGATGATGATGATGATGATCTTTCTCCTCCGTCCAGATCACCAAGAAGAGCCGACAGTCGACCGTGGCTCTGCTGCGCAGCATCAGCGACGCCTTCTCGGGCTGGCTGCTCATGCTGCTGGTTGGACTCATGTCAGGTAGAGCGATACGTCTCGTCTTTGTTTTAATGCACGTAGAATTCAATCAGCTGGACATCAAAGCCTGCAGCGAAACCCGAGAAACCAGGCCGTCCGTTTTTCAGACGCCACAAACTGACTTCCTCCCACCGCAGAGCAGATCCACGGAAAATAAAACTCACCTGCTCGTGCATGAAGCGATATCGCACGGCTTTCTGTCGTTTACTTGGTACTTACAGAAAACTTGTATGTGTATGTAGTTAGATGACGGCGGTGCCTGTACCTGTTCACACCTCTCCTCTCGTATCTGTGCCACCTGCGTCAGCTGAAAGTGAATTCCCATGTGGTGACGGACAGCAGGTGTACAGCTCCGGCGCTGCACTTAAAAATAGGCAGGCCGACACATTTCTAAAGGAAACGGATATTAATTATGTTTGTATGTAAGCTGAAAAGTAGAGACCAACTCAAGACAACTTTTTAAAGGCCTCAGTCTTGTCTGAGACAAAGAGGACTCGTCAAGAACACAGCTGTGGTGATATCACTTAATTGTTTGACAAATCTTCTAGAATAAATTTAAGTGTCCGAAAGTACACACAGCAGTTCGTGAAGACTTCATGGCGACTGAATGTAGAAACCACGCTTCACCCAAAGAGTTCTCGTGAATACTAGCTACCTAAGTAGGAGCTGACTTGGTCCCAACCCCTCAAAGTCTCGGTCTCGATACTCTCTGGTCTTGGTCATGACTCGGTGTCAGTTTAGTTGATCTTGACTACAAAACTGCTGCACAGAACACAAGGCTGGATGTTTGCTTGGTGCACACAGCGGCAGAACTAACCTGTTTGTTTCTCCTCGTCATCGTTGCTCTCCTCCTCCTCCTCCTCCTCCTCCTCCTCCTCTTGCACAGGCGCTCTCGCCGGCGGCATCGACATCGCGGCCCACTGGCTGACAGACATGAAGGATGGCGTCTGCCTCATCGGCTTCTGGTTCAACCACGAGCACTGCTGCTGGACGTCCAACGAGACGACGTTCCAGGAGAGGGACCGCTGTCCACAGTGGCAGAGCTGGGGCGAGCTCATAACGGGCACGTCAGAGGTGAGAAGACAACCCGGAGTGAAACACTCTCTCCTGCACGCGTCCGTCCATGACATCTGCACAGCAGCCACGCTGCTGAGGATGCACAGGGATGTGTGAATGAAGTATGAAAAAGAGTTTCTCCTCACTTTAGAGGCCACTCTGCACAGGATGACAAGATTTCATGTGCAGGAAAACACAAAAAACAAGAGTCATGCACACACCAACAGTTGTAACGGTGCTTCAGCACCATCTACTGGCTGCACGTCGTCATGACACCACAGCTTGATGAATGAAATCCAGCTTTTTTCAATGTAACTTATATATATACTGTACATGTGTGTGTCCTTGCAGGGTGCGTTTGCCTACATAGTGAGCTACCTGATGTACATCTTCTGGGCTTTGCTCTTCTCTTTCCTGGCCGTCACGCTGGTCAGGGCCTTCGCTCCGTACGCTTGTGGCTCAGGAATACCCGAGGTAAGACTGCACTCCAAATGTGTCTTCACTCGTTTCTTCATCATGTGACGCATTAATAAGCCCAAAAAAGACGATTTCTTGCGAGTAAACACAGAGGTTTCATTTTCTTTCTTCATTTTATGTTCACTTCTTTAGTGTTGCATGTTTGTTTTGGCTTTTCTGTTTTTATATCTTTAATAAAAGTCACATTTGTAGCTGCAGGAGTGTTTGACAGTAACTGTTCCTCCTTTCCCCCGCTGCTCTTTAGTTTTTCTTTACAGCATCTGTTTGTATTGATGCATTTACATCCAAACCTAAAACATCCATCCATGTATCGATTTCTATCTGCTTTTTCTGGGGTCGGGTCACAGTGGCAGCAGGTTTAGCCGGCCGATCCAGACCTCTTACACACCAGCAATGTGAACAAGACCCAGAGATACTTGAAGTTCTTCACCTGGAGGCAGCGTTCAGCGTTTTCCAGCAGGGTTGGCCTCAGACCACCCGACCACCCGGCAGAAGAAGCTCATTTCGGCCGCCTGTATCCGCGATACTTAAAACAGTTTAAAGATGAATGAGATTTGGTGACATGCTGGTGGGAACCTAAAAGTCTGACTGGTCCTCCCATCAGTGTTTACGTTTTCTTCTGTACTTTCACTTTGTTTCTAAGGAAGTGAAAGCCGACGGTTTGCAGTTGAACACCAGCCTTAAATCATATACACAGAGCAGAAACACAAACACAGCCCGTCCCTGCACACACAAACTCTTCCTCTTTTCATTTCGTGGAACTTGAATCCCGTTCCTCTCAAAGATGTCTCGCTGTGAGGTCAGACGGCGGTCGACGGGCTCACGCACACAAGATTAACCTCGCATTTGAAAGACAAACATCCTCAGCACAAACTCAATTTCTCTCCTTCCTCCTTCCATCAGTGTTTACGCTCTGTCTCTCTCTTATTACTCTCACACACACACATATCTGAACTGATCCCATCCTGAACATAAACAGACACATAATCACAAACACATCTTCATCATCTCCACACACACAAACGAATCCTGCACATACAAACACTCTCTCTCCCTCTCTCTCCTCTCGTTCAGATTAAAACCATCCTCAGCGGCTTCATCATCCGCGGCTACCTCGGGAAGTGGACCCTCATCATCAAGACCATCACCCTGGTCTTAGCTGTCTCCTCCGGGCTCAGTTTAGGGAAGGAGGGCCCTCTGGTGCACGTGGCCTGCTGCTGCGCTAACATCCTGTGTCATCTGTTCACCAAGTACCGCAAGAACGAGGCCAAGCGGCGAGAGGTAAGCACAGAGGCGGCGATGAATAACGTAGCTCTGGTTTTTGGACAGTTCAGCAGGAGACGTGCTCCCGAAATGGATGTTATTGTTTTGATAGTCCGCCTTGAAGGAAAGTGTCGACACTTTGTTTTCACAGATGTTCAGCTACCTGTCGGCTCCCAGAGCTGGCTGGAAAGTACTTGTTGACTGAAATATCAGAACAAACTGGTAAATTTACAGAAACTTTCCATGGAAAGTTAAGCTGGAAATATTCCAAATCAGAGACTTTCTGTGGAAATTAATTATGGGAATGAACGGTCTCAAACGTGTGGCTTCAATTGTGTGTGTCCTCTGGACTCTAAAGTAGAAACCATCTGTGCATGTGATAGAGGAGTAGCAGATATTCAAGTGTACCTGCATGAAATCTGCTTGTTTTAGTTCAAGACTATGCTAAAATATATTTTCCACAACTATGTTTAAGGGCCAACCTTCAATTCTGTAAATTCCTCGTTTATTCCTGTTTATTCCCATAAATTCCCAAAAAATTTGCAACCCTAGTTGTAGTCTTTGAGTATATTATCTGAAGTCCTACAAAAAAAAAGCAGCTAACAGAAGAAGATCTTCAGATATCCCGTCCCGTCTCTCCTTCTGATGGACAGTGTGCTGTGAAGCAGCCGGACCTCATCCAGATGTTTTTTTCTCGCAGGTGTTGTCGGCAGCAGCGGCGGTGGGCGTGTCCGTGGCCTTCGGCGCTCCCATCGGAGGAGTCCTGTTCAGTCTGGAGGAGGTGAGTTCCTGTCGTTTCATCTGCCTGGTGATCATCTGTTCACGCTGACAGCATCAGACGATATCTGATGCAATGCGATGACGTCACGTAGACTTGATTTAATTACAGCGAGTCACGCGAAGAGAATCAGATCAACTCGGGTCAGAACATCAGCACCAGATATTCATTTACTTCACTGTGTTAGCAGCTTCATAACCACATCTACAGCAAAACATGCACCACAAAAACAGAAAATTGTTGATTTATTTTGCATTTTTAACTCTAGCTCTTCATAAGTGGCACTTCTTGTTTTTGTGGCACTTTTTGACGTCCCTAGTTAATAAAATTTGATATTTTTATTCATTATAATTCAGGAAAAACTTCAGGTTTGTCGTTTTATTTCTTTAAACTTCACACAAACACCAGTTGTGTCTCATCTCTCTGTCGTCCGTCCTGTCTTCGTCCTTCAGGTGAGTTATTACTTCCCCCTAAAGACGCTGTGGCGTTCGTTCTTCGCCGCCCTCGTCGCCGCCTTCACCCTGCGCTCCATCAACCCGTTCGGAAACAGCCGCCTGGTGCTGTTCTACGTGGAGTTCCACGCGCCGTGGCATCTGGTGGAGCTGGCCCCCTTCATCCTGCTGGGGATATTCGGAGGCCTCTGGGGGGCGCTGTTCATCAAGGCCAACATCGCCTGGTGCAGGAGACGTGAGTGGAGAAGTCTGTGTGTGAAACCTTTTTTTTTTTTTCCCTTTTCATTCCACCTCTCAGCTCATCGCCTCCTGTCTCTCTCAAAGGTAAATCCACCCGTCTGGGTCACTACCCTGTCATGGAGGTGCTGGTGGTGGCGGCTTTTACCGCTCTGCTCGCCTACCCGAACAGCTACACCAGGATGAGCGGAGCCGAGCTCATCTCCGAGCTGTTCAACGACTGCTCGCTGCTCGACTCCTCTCAGCTCTGCGGCTACAAACAGGTCGGCTGTCGCCTCTTCGAGTGCGTAGAGGTTGAACACGCGCATGTGTGAGGTGAAGAAGTGTTTTTAATGTTTCTTCTCGTCTTCCTCAGATGGCCAACATGTCAGAAACAAGCGTAGGTAACAGCCTGGCCGACCGCCCGGCAGGTCCAGGCCTGTACACGGCTCTGTGGCAGCTGGCTCTGGCCTTAATCTTCAAGATGATGATCACTGTGATTACCTTTGGCATGAAGGTTTGTCCCCACACACGGAAACATTATGACACAATACCTGTCACCACTCTGGTGTATTTCTGGCCGATGCGGCGTCCTCTGTGAATTCGTGGCGTGTGAAAATGCCACAGGGACGTCTGGAACCTGTTTGTGACTCGGTGAGTTTCATTCACCGAAAATTGCTCATCTGGCTCGTTTGGCAGTTTAGATGAAGTGTAATCGAACCCCTGGAGCCTTTTTCTGACCGTTTATACGCTGAGTCACAGCAGTGACTCATCATCATGCGGCTCAGCGGAGGGTCGAGTTACTGACCGCAGGGTTCACGTGTTTATTAAGAGACAGCGCTCTCTGGACGACGTCGTCAGAGAAGCTATATATGTATATTAATCATACTTTACTCATCTGTGGCACTCAGTCTTTAAAATCATCCATGAGCAGTTTAAAAACATTAGTCCATGTGTTACTGGTTGTAAGCGCCCTCTAGTGGTACTCAGAGAAATCTCTGAAATATATTTCAATAATTCTTTAAAATGTCAAATGAAAATAACATCTAAGATCAGCAGAATGTAAATTTGAACTTATTTCTAATATTTTGATGATGTGTGAACCGTTCAGAGCTGGACTGGTTCAACCTCAGCTGCTGTGTTTTAAAGATCTTAAAGGTCGTCATGGTTTCACTCACAGAGACTCAGATATTGATCTCCGTTTGTCCGTCCAGGTTCCCTCCGGTCTCTTCATCCCCAGTATGGCGGTCGGAGCCATCGCCGGACGGCTGCTGGGCGTCGGCATGGAGCAGCTGGCTTACTACAACCGCGACTGGGTCATCTTTAAAGGGTGGTGCTCGCCGGGAGCAGACTGCATCACCCCGGGGCTCTACGCCATGGTCGGAGCCGCCGCGTGTTTAGGTGAGAATCACGAGGCCGGTGGAAGAAAAGGGGTCTGGAACAGATAAAAAGGTGCTCGGGCGTCTGGTCAGGTGTTTTCTTCACACCTCCTTAAAGTTTTCTTCTGAGCACGTACGACTGGCGAGAGGGATTAAAACTTCGTGTTCAGCCTGACTGAAGAATGTGTCGGGATGCCCAGAGAGCAGCTGAACCTGGGGAGGAAGAAACGCTCTGCTCTTGTTTACTTCCACTGCAACCCAGACACACGTAAGTGGTGTAAAATAGCTGCATCGAGGATGATTTCACAGCGGTTTGGAGACCCTGACGTCTGATTTTCTTAAAAAATGAAACTATTTCATCTCCGTACCAACAAATCAGCAAAAAAAAAAACAGGTTTCCTTTGACTTTTTTACACTTTAGGACCCAGAAATGCTTCATCAAGGTGGTGTTTAGCACTATAACACCAACTTTCAGTTGAGTTTTTGTAGAAAACTGTGATTTTTACCCACATTCACTCTCGCTGTTTCGTAAGAACGAAGCGTTTGCTTCTGGTTCCTTCATCGAATCGTGGTAAACAGATCGCCGAGTGCTTCATCACACTCAGCGAATGTTTTGTATAAAAACAGATTGGTCTAAATACTTCCCCCGAGGAGAGGATTTCACCTACTCAGAGCGTTCACGATAATAAGCCACATTCATCTGTTTGCTAGATCCAGTCAGGAGTCAGGTTTCTCTGGTTCTTCAATGTGTTACTCATAAATTTATGTTGCTTTGTATCACTTTGAGTACGTTCTGTACTCGATGAAAGCTCTCATGAAGTCAGTGGCCGAGAATCACTTCCAGCAACGAGTAGATGTCAAAGCTCGACGCTGTGTTCTCCGCGCTGCTCTCTGTTTGTGATTTCCTCATCCAGCTTTAAAAGCAGTTACCCAGAGGACGTTTGTGTCCATCCATCCGTTCATTTTCTGTAACCGCTTATCCTCATCAGGGCGCTGTGTGGGGGCTGACTTAGGGCGAGAGGCTTGTACACCTTTGACATGTCGCCAGCTCATCCCACAGAGACAAACAACCAATCACGTTTGTGTCCTCAATAAATTATGCATCTGATAAATATACATCAGAGCTTCTTAAAGTCTGGACCCAGCCCATGTCTCGATCTATAAATGCAATAATGATATGATCATCGGTGATCGATGAATTCGTGTACCTGCTGCTGACAGTCGCACATGCTCTGCAGACAAACACAGAGAGAAAGATGTTCGTCTTCTCACTCGCTGTTGTTGAAAACAGAATAATGAGCGGAAAAATCCAAAACACAAGGCGTGTTTTTTTTTGTTTTTGTTGTTGTTGTTGTTTGGTGATTTGGACAACAACACAGTGCCTGTGTGTCTGTCCCTGCATGACACTGCAAGAGGAAAACAGATTGAAGCAGGGCAAGCTGTGTGTGTGTGTGTGTGTGTGTGTGTGTGTGTGTGTGTGTGTGTGTGTGTGTGTGTGTGTGTGTGTGTGTGTGTGTGTGTGTGTGTGTGTGTGTGTGTGAATATTCAAATCCCAAACCTGAAAACCAAATATCAACGAATGAACGTGGCAATAATCAAATATCTGGGTCCAGCGTTCAATCACAGTCTCGTCCTCAGATTAATGTGGTTTAAAGGTGGCTCGTCTCTCCGTCGTTGACGTGACACGTTTCATGTCTCACTGTAGTGACTCTATTTCATCAATCCTGCTGAATTAAATATTTAATCTATAATAATAATTGAATCTAACGCTAAACTCTACGACGATTCACCACAGCGCCTGATCCCGTCTGAACGTACCGTAACAAAAGTGGCCGGTTGATGTGAGTTAAGTTTTCATACACTGTAATTCACTTTTTTTAGGGTTGGAAAAATTGTGACAAATTTCCAGAAACTCTCCAGGGAAGGTTAAGCTGGGGAATGTTGGAAATATTCCCAAGTGGAAACTTTCCATGGATATTGTGGGAATTTATGGGAATTAACTGGAAATTTGGGGTAATTTGGTAAGTTAGTACCATGATGAGATAGCCTCATAAGTGGTCAATGAAATGATGCTAGCTAACTTATCATGAATACGTTTACATTAAACCATTAATAGCACACATTAAATATATTTACCGTATAATATCATCAAAACTTACTTCACTTTATGTCGTCCACGGTCTCAAACGGGTGTCTTCAATAGTCTCTGTGTGCTCTGGGCTCCAAAGTGTTTTTATTCAATTTATTCCCATAAATTCCCGTTAATTCCCATGGAAAGTTTCCAACAAATTTTGCAACCCTACTTTTTTTTTTTTTTTTTAGTGTGGAAATAAGCCCGAAGCGTTTCAGGATATTGAACAATATCTTACATACTAGTAATCATCATCCTCTTGCTGAAGAGAACACGTGAATTTAATAACAACAATCAGCATCAGGGAACAATTCTCAGAGAGTATAATCATCTCCACTTTTGCAGTTTTGAAGCGCTGAGCGACTTAACAAAAGAGCACTTGTTTTATTTAGATTTTTTAATCTTTCTAAAAATAGAAATATAACACTCACAATGAAGCTCTTTCATGTCCGGGCGAGTGAAGCCGGTTGTTTAGAGGAAGGAAGCCGCAGAGAGAAACTGTGGCATCGAGTTTAAAGTGTAGCTCTTTGGGATTTTTTTTTTTTTTCTGGCCGCACCCCTCAAGATGATTCTAATTGGATTCAGAGCCGCTGACCTAAAAACTAAAACATCTCCACACAACAATGAGGGAAAATAAAGAGCTCAAACTCTCAGAAAGAGAATGTCAAGAATCCATTCATGTGGCGACGGACGTTCCAGCTATTTTGTCTGTTCCTCAGGAAGATGACATAACTACTGTTCACCCACTCAAGTCTTATCGTACCGGTATTAATATACCTCCAGATGAATCGACGATGATTCATTCGTTCTGTCTGCCTCCAGGTGGAGTGACTCGCATGACGGTGTCGCTGGTAGTCATCATGTTCGAGCTGACTGGCGGTCTGGAGTACATCGTCCCCCTCATGGCCGCGACCATGACCAGCAAATGGGTGGCAGATGCTTTCGGGAGAGAAGGAATATACGAGGTGAGACAAGCGGCGTTTGGTGTGGTCGCTGTAGCTTTTAAAATCGTGTTCCTCCAAAGTCTCACGGCTCGTTCCGATTGGTTCCCGCAGGCTCACATCAGGCTCAACGGATACCCGTTCCTCGAGCCCAAAGAGGAGTTTGAGCACAGCAGCCTCGCCGTGGACGTGATGAGGCCCAGGAGGTCGGACCCGGCGCTGGCTGTGCTCACACAGGAGGGCATGACTGTAGGGGAGGTGGAGGTATGGACGCATGTACCGAACACACACATGACGGCGTACAGTAGATCATAACACGCTGGAATGCAGAGCAGAAAAGGAATAAAAACACACAGTGATATTGAAAGCACATGTGGTTATATTAAAGCAACACACGTGTCACAACATCTGAAACTGTCAAAACAGAAAATTCAGATAAAAATCTGAAGAATTATGACTCAGTTTAACCGTATTTCATCTAACGTACCGTTTTCTTTGTCCCCAGACGTTGGTGGAGAGCACGCACTACAGCGGCTTCCCTGTCGTCGTCTCTCAGGAGTCCCAGAGGCTTGTGGGATTTGTGCTCAGGAGAGACCTGCTCATATCAATAGGTCAGACCCGTGTGGACGTATATAAGTGGTTAAATAACTGCTTTCATTTTGAAAATACTGCTAACGTTGTCCACTAACGTCTCCTCCAGACAACGCCCGGAAGCGTCAGGAAGGCGTCGTCAGCGCTTCCCAGGTGATCTTCACCGAGCACGCTCCGGCTCAGGCCCCCGACGCTCCGTCGCCACTACGCCTCAGAGGCATCATGGACCTGAGCCCCTTCACGGTCACCGACCACACACCCATGGACATCACTGTGGATATATTCAGGAAACTGGGGCTACGCCAGTGTCTGGTCACACATAACGGGTGAGAACAAACGCGATGTTTTTATGTACTTTCCCATCAGGTATGAGACAGAAAAGGGACTGACGGACGAATACATTAACTGACCCACGCTCCCACGTCTGTAGACATTAAAGTGAGAGATCTGCAGGAAACTGTGCAGATGGATGTGTAGGAGAGCCTCGGGTCATCCCGCTGTCAGGTCATACATTAAAGGAAAAGCAAGGAGGCACCGGGCTTAGGGAGGAAGACATGGATGGTTAATGGAGTGAGAAGAGCTGGCACAGAGAATTCTTCAGGTGTATTTACCTATATCTGTTCACCGCCACTGACCTCATTACCATAAACCTTAGCGAGGACATTTTTAGAGCTCCTTTCAGCGCGTCTGGCATCTGTAACGTTGACGTAATGTCTTTTGAGCTTGCATATATAGCAGACATCTGGTTCTACGAGACGCAGGAAGAAGACGAGCGGTTCTCTACTTCTGGCGTCCGACCAATTTGCTATTTTCGTGTTTCACATAGCTCGTAAAAAAATCCTGTCTTCCAAGTCGATCCCCGTGATGATGACGTGATTTACGGGCTGCTTGGGGAAACCAAGCAGAGGATGAGTGTGCATCCTGCTTATTGATGTGTTTCTTTTCCTGCCCTCCCTGTGAGCGCCTAAAGGAACTAAACACTAAAACGGGAATGAGAGGTGGTGTCGGTCAGGATGTCCTTTAGCACGTTGTATCTTTTGAGCATGCTTCAGGGGGTGTCACGTCAAACTTAAAACAAGCTGAAGATTGATGGTAGGGCAGAACCGGAAGTTGCCGCACAGACAAATGAAGCTGCGACACAAGTAAACAGGTGAGAAAGAACAAAAGGCAGAATTCTGTTGAAGCTAAGAAACTCTGTAGGTATCAGTACCAGCATGCAGGACTGCGACATCTACAATAAACCTCAGAGAGGCAGCCGGGTACCGCGGCCTGTTTCCCAAAGCGAAGGTTTCAACAGTCCAAACATATGTTTTACAGTTCAAGACAAACATTTGAGTGGTTAGAACCAACAAATCTTGAGTTAGTTTGATTTCTGCAAAGGTTTACTACTAATACTCATACACAATAGATGAGTACAACACACAAATTCATTTGATTGTCTGTTTGTGCTGAATGTAACCGCTGTGAAACAATCAGGAATTAACTTTTTATTTCGCTGATTAACTGGCCTTATCAGTGCCGGCGCTCACTCACTCTCATTCACTTCCTATGTCGCTCAACCACTGCTCGGACACAAACCAAATTAAACTTCTGCGTGTCACTATTTTGCAGCGTAAATTGTGAGTCAGACTCAGTTTTAGAAGCTGGTTACATGAAACAGGTAGAGCATCAGAGTTTAGTCCATGAATCCACCGGGATAGTCTCAGTTTCAGGCATTTTTTTTTTTTTGGCGGACAAAACCGACGACCCCGACTCAGATAAATAGAAAAACCTCAGTTTTCGCCGAGTTTGACCTCTCAAAGATGTTTATCAAAACTTTCTTTTCCACTTTATTTGAAATCGTCTCAGTCCACAAAACCACGTCCAGCTCCACCAGAGGCAAACACTTCACACACAATACATGTAACTGTCTGTGATGACAATAAGACGGACCAGAACAGAACAGAAGATACTCCCAGTGAGAATAAACTTATTCAGTGTTTAGTTGGTTTTTCCATTTGCTGTCTCTCTCTCACACATAAACACACACACAGGCTTCATTTGTTTAGATGGAGATCTGACAAACACACCGCTCTCGGGGATTTGGGAGCACAACTATGTATATTTTCTGAGCGTGCAGAAAAAGTATATTTTACCAACGCTGTCAAACATGGGCGTGCAGTAGTTCGCACACACGTCACAGTATAGCTCGCGGTTTCTTTTGGTCACTTTCTGTTCACTTTCCAGCCCGAGTGAAAACCCTCAGCTGTCTGTTAGTCTTTAGTCTTTTGTCTCGGACTAAGCAGCCGTTGACAATTGAGCCGTCACGGATGGATATGTAGATGGAGCGGTCGTAGAAAAGGAAGTATCGAGGCAAAACGGAAAAAGAAGACAGAGATGAAAACATAGCTGTGGCAAATTATTCAGCTGCACACCACTAAACTGTATATTTAGAAAAAAAACAAACGTCAGCAGCTTAAATCATGATAATCGCTCATCTCATACGCACCAATTCAGACAGCACAGACTCACTTTATTTACTCAGGTTAAATTACGGGGCGTGCAGCGTACAGCTGACCTGAGCCACGTCAAAAAGACAAATGTAGTCGAGTTTTTCTGATTCACGTTTTAGCTCCTCCGGTTTAAAGCATCACAATATCAATATTACGATTTTTGTTTGCTGTTTTAACGCTAGACCACGGGACGAAGTTGAATCATACACTCCTAGCAGCTTTATATCATGAGTCATATTTGTAAAAACGACACATCGCAGATCATTCAGGACTTTAATTTCAGCAGCGTCATTGATATCCTGACTAATTAAATAAGTGCCAAAAACTGCAGTTCCTCAAACGTCCACTTGAGGCTGGCTCCAGAAGTGAGTCAGTCTCCATAAGTCCCCATGTTCAAATGTCCAACTTCACAGCAGAAATAAACATGTTTACAGCCTGGTACAGAAAACAGTTTTGGTCTCTATAGCCTGTTCAGATTATATTAAGGCTTAAAGTTATGCAGGATTAAGAGCGTGGATTTAGGACTCGGTAGCGTCCAAGCCTCCAGGTGAGTCCTGATGACATCACTATGACATCATCAGGGTTCTTCATGCAGCTCCCTGCAGAGCCACAGAGGACGTTATACAACAGGCCGAGCAGCGCTCTAACCTGTAAACTGATCTTGATGTGCTCAATCAGCGCAGAGCCCTTTAATGTTTGTCAAACCGTTACATCTGCTGCCAGCTGGACGACGCGTTCAGTTTCCAGCACAGATTTAACGGATGTGTAGCCTTGAGGTGAAGCGGGCCTCGTTTGGATCGACTTAATTCAAACCAAATCTGAGAGCAGAAACAAATGAACATCAGCTGCATGTCAGCGAGCGGCCCTCCCGGTCCAGCTTGACATGTTTACTTCTGGGCATTTAGCTGCCCCACCAGAACATCATCGTTAGGAAAGAAGCAATTTAAGGTTGACTCGCTGCCTTGCCCGTGGGCAGGTTTCACATCGCACACGGCCGTTGAAAGGCTGCTGACAGGCGCGATGACTCCTGCAGGACTCGAGCAGATTCGCTTCAGATGAGGGCCCGATCAAAGAAGGACGAGGTTTATAGTGGAGTGGATCCACGTGTGACGTGAAAACGAAACATTTTGTGAGGAATCACACGTTTTGTTTAAGGAAGAGCTTCAGGCGAGGAGGAAGAAGGCTTAAGAAAGTTGTCTGTTCTGCTTGATGGGGCAGGATTTGTGTTTTCATGTCAGCTCTCAGTCATTGTCTGGGAATGAAGATAGTCTGACACGCTCGGCACAAAGACCTTGAGGCGCTTTAAAGTGCAGCGTATGATCTCTGCGGTCATCTCGCGATGATGGATACTGTTAATTTCACCATGCTGACTGGCAACAACGGTATTTTCCCCAAACTATCTTCAGTTTAGTTAATATCTTTAGTTCAAGGACTTAAAAACACTCCACGCCTCCTCCTTTTTGTTTGTCAGCTTACATTTAGCACAATTTATTTTATAAAACATGCTTGTTATGAGAGCTTTACTCGGAAATAAGACACATAATTATTAGAGAGACCACAAAAACATCTCCTCAGCCTTGAAATTTCTGGTTATTTTTTTTTGTGGTTTCATTGTTTTTTGCTCCTTTTCACACTGATCAAACAAACACTTGGAGGCTTAAATGAATAAATCACTCGGCAACGGATGATTCAACAAGAGGGATCTCTGGGCGACTCATCGGGCTGCTTGGCTTGTTTTATTATTCTGTTTTTGTTGGAGGATAAGGCCGCTGATATTCTATATTTTTGTTATTGCCAGCATGTCTTATCAAAATACCCAAACCAACAGTGTGTTAGTCCGCTCTGCTCTGAAGATGCACACCAGTCAGCCGTAACATCATGACCACTGACGGGTGAAGTAAATAACAATGACCCACACCCGTCATTGGGTGGCTATATTAAGCAGCAAGTGAACACTTTGTCCTTGAAGTTGATGTTAGAAGCGTTGCAGGCGTGAAGCGTTTGAACGACTTTGACAAGAACCAAACTGTGACGTGTGGACGACCTCGTCAAAGCAACTCCAAGACTGCAGCTCTTCTTGTGGGACGCTCCTGCTCAAACAGAACAGAAGGACGAGTGGAGGGGACCGCAATCCGCAACTACAAACACTAGACGTCTCTAAATCCTACAAACTGTTCCTTTTAACTTTTAAATGATGCAACTTTAGCTAAATAAGTAGCCACAAGCGTCAGTTATAAGATAACGATGAAAGGCAACATGTAGCACAAGAAGAGAAGGATCATAAAGTTACAAACTTTCTTCACTGTTGTGTCTTTGTAACATTAGTTAACACTGGTCACACCAGACAGAGTAAAGCTGCAGCTTTAAAACCCCACGAGTGTTTCGAATTGAGCAACGATGCGTTTTATTGCTCCAGCCCGCATCGTTTGTTTACTTTCAGAACACAAATTGGAATTCGTCGTCCGACTACAAACTTTTTCTTCCTCGTCCGACCGTGGCGAAACATCAGCTTGAAGTGGGATGAAATGTTCTCGGAGCGTTGCGCAATCGAATGCTCGGAGCTCGTGTTCCTCTCTGCACATGAACTCCAGAGGAACCAGATTCATTTAACGCCTCTCAGTTTGTGTGAACTCGAAGCGTCGCCTTTAATCGTCTTTATTGTCATCAGGCGCTCTGTTTGCTCCGTGCATTCGTGTGCTGCGTTTGAGACATTTTTCCCCTCTGGGACTGTAATAAAAACTGAAGCCACAACATCAAGACAAGAGGCCAGACCTCCGCCCAGTGTGTGTGTGCGCTCTGCTCTCTGTCACTTCTTTGGCTTTCCATGACGAAGCAAACAAAGTATGATATGAAGTAATCTGCTCTGCCGTGACTTTTCCTCTTCTCTCTCTCTCTGTCATTAGGCGGCTGCTGGGAATCATCACTAAGAAAGATATACTGAAACACATGGCGCAGATGGCCAACAGAGACCCCGACTCCATCCTCTTCAACTGAACACCTCCTCTTCGCCCTCCACCCTTCCATCCGTCCTCTGTAGACCAGGGGGAACGAGGCGACACCAGCTCGTACACTTGAACGAACGAAAAGCACCTTTTACCTCGTCGACTGTTCAGAGAAAGACTTCGAGTAACTTAAGCTCCATTTGCACAGGCGGCTAGAGAAGATGGAGGCTCTCCAGAAGAGAGTGCACCACACTTAGAAACAATACTTCATCTTCACTGACTGGAAGAAGGACACATACGTCAGAGAAATAATTCAGCGGAATGTTTCGCATAGATTTCTTTTGGCTCTTTTCCAAAAAAGTGAGAAATTTTTGTACCTCCAAGGCCGTCCTGCTACACCTGCGAGGAGAAAAACCTTTTAGAAGGAGGTGAGAACATAATCCTCTGTTACAGATACTGACAGGAGGAAAGGAGGAGAAAATAATGACACGGTGGTGGAGGGAGATAAAAAAGACGTTTGGAGAGCTCCGTGCCTGCCCTCCGGCCCTCACAGCGAGCCCAGACATGAGCACTCTGAGCTGGGCTGATGGATGCTCAGCCACTTTCTCCCCCCACCCTTCACCTCCACTTCCCTCCTTCCTTCTGTGAGGTTTCCTGTAGCCTCGGGGGGTTATACAGGAGTGTGAGAAGAGGATCTAATACACACACTTACACTCCATAAAGACTTCGTGACAGCCTGGGAACTCTCCAGAAATGTCTCTTTCTGTCATATAGACTCTTGAGATTTGTAATATCCAGCCTGGGAACTGTGCGGTGTCGTCTCGCCATACGGGATCCTCTGAATGGCAACATGAACCGTCACACATCAATGACAATGCTGCAAAAAAACATGTCATGCCTTACTGAAAGGTTTAGGCTGCTGTTGAAGGGCTAAAATATACAAAAAAAGAGAATCATGACACAAATTAATTTATGTAAATGTAAAATTGTTTGTCCCACTAAATTATTTCACTGACTTAAACATTTTGTGTCTGTTATTTCTCTTATATCTGAGTTAATGTTGTGTGGAGATCAGATCGAATCTTTTCTCGTTTTTATTTGCATAAAAGAAAAAAGAAAAATGAGTTGCACTTCTCTGAATGTCAAATATTAACTGCAGGAGGTGGTGGAGACCAAAAAGGAGCTCAAAAGACCAGCTCAGAAGATTTCAAAACCTCCGTGGCTGTGAAGTAAAGCCAAAAACTGCAGTTCCTCAAACGGTCACTTGAGGCTGGCAAGTCAACAAGTCAGTCTCCATAAGTCCCCATGTTAATATGTCCAACTTCACAGCAGAAGTAAACAGCCTGGTACAAAAAACAGTTTTGGTCTCTGTAGCTAATTTCCCCGTTCATGACAACTGTACTGAGGGTGAATTTATATACAACTCACCTGTTCAGATTATATTAAGGCTTAAAGTTATGCAGGATTAACAACATGGCTGCAAACCGCAGGGTTTCGTTTTCTTGGCAGCGTTGTGTAACTTTGATTTAGCACCCAGCGGCTCTGCTTGAATCTGGTAAGCAGACTTGATACTGGATTTCAGGATTCAATTAGATCAGAGAGGAAGAAAAAGTCCCTAATCGTGCAAATCTAAACTGACCAGCTGTACTGAACTGATTGGTACAGATTCAGTGTCTTGCTCATGGCCATTTGGGCAACCCTCCACACTCTGCCACCTCCCGATATTTCAGACTTTCTTTTTGACTATTTTTTAGTGCTTTAACGTCTGGGCCTCATACTCTTTTTTCCATCCTGGGACTCATAAAGTTGGTTTCTCATCTCTGTACGCTTTATTTATCCACTGAATTGATTTTTTTTTTTTGGACTCACACCTTCAAGCTGCTCGGTACTGCCAGTAAAAACATTCCACAGATGCTGAAATTTCAGGTTCTAACGAAACACTTCTGCTGAAGTTTGGGCACGAAAAGGTCATGGCAACTGGCAACAAGCACATGGCAGAAATACTCAGTGTTAATTTAAATTGTTTTGGTTTTACAGCGCACAACTTTACTGTTTTTAATCCACTCCAACTCATCCAATGTAGCAGGCTGTTAGGTATTCAGCAAAAAAATCTGTAAAAGCTACTGACCCAGCGACTAGTTGGTGTGGAGCATTGTTCAGCTAACTAGCTAGATATTTGCTAATGTTGCTGCAACTCTACTGGATTATGTAAATAGCCATTTTGTTTGCTAAGATCTTTGTTGTGGTTCCAACTTTTCTCTGCTGCCCCCAGATGTCAAAATTGACTTATTGTTGAGTAGATACACGATCAACCAAAATATTATGAACACCTGCCTAATATTGGTGTAGGCCCCCCCTTTTGCCATGAAACCAGTTTGGACCTGTCGAGGCGTGGACTCCAGTAGACCTCTGAAGGTGACCTGTGTAATCTGTGAAGTGAGTCCTCCATAGATCGGACTTGTTTGTCCAGAACATCCCACAGATGCTCGATTAGATTGAGATCTGGTGAATTTCAGATGCCAAGTCGACACCTTGAACTCGTTATGTTCCTCAAACTATTCCTAAACCATCTTTGCTTTTATAGCAGGGCGCATTATCCTGCTGAAAGAAGCCATCAGGGAATACCATCTGAAAGGGCGTTCATGGTCTTCAGCACTGGTTAAGTAGGTGGTACGTGTCAAAGTAACATCCACAGGAATGGCAGGACCCAAGGTTCCCCAGCAGAACATCACTCAAAGCATCACCCTGCCTCCACCGGCTCGCCTTCTTCCCGTAGTGCATCCTGGTGCCACGTGTTCCCCAGGTAAGTGACGTACATGACACCTCCTTCCATTGGTCTGTGGTCCAGTTCTAATGCTCACGTACCCGTTGGTAGCATTTTAGCAGTCGACAACTGCAATGGACTGTACGTTCTGACACCTTTCTATCAGAACTTTGTTAGCAGTTTGAGCTACAGGAGCTCGTCCTTCTTTGGTCATAATGTAATGTGTACTGTATATGTGCTGGAACAGAGATTTAAATGAATTCTTGTCTCGCCAACATAGACCTCTAATGTATTCTTTGTTTCTTTTCATCTTCTTCGCCGTGATTGGTCAGTTCTTGATGGGTGGAGTGCCTCATTGCGAAGGCACTTCAGATGATGTGAACCTACAGCAGACAGAAGATGCTTTTAATCATCTGGGGATGTTTTTCCTTTTTGGTTCGTCCGTTGTAGCAAATTGATTGGTTCAGTTTGATGATCCTCTGCTGTAGTCGGTTCCATCTGGCAGAGGGTCACCAGGATGATCCATCACTTCCAGGAGAATTTGATCTCCGAAACGAGCCTGATTAATACAGTTTGACTGCGTGAAGTTGAATGTAGGCGTCATTTCTCACTTGTGTCCTGCTTGCGCGCCAGAATTTTGTCATGTCTTCATCAATACATCTGTTTTCCGTTGACATGCATTGCAAGACAGACCCACTGTCTGAATTAGTCTCGGCCTTCATTGTGATTTAGTGTGTTAAGTCATTGCCAGAGAAGTTGTGTTGATTCGTTGCAGATAATCGGGTCGATGTTGATTAGATTCAGTTTGCTCCAAACCACAGTGAATAATCGCCACATACAGGTAATTACTCAGAAATACTCCGCTAATAACACTTTAATCCTTTGTTAACATGATTTTGATTTAATAACTCACCACAAAACCATCATAGTCCATAATTATTCATAGTCTCTATTCAAGAACTCTTTTACCAAAGCTCCAGCATCATCAGGTCTGTTGGTAGGATCTAAAGGGTCAGATGAAGAAGAAGATCTTTTTCTCTTTTCTTGTAAAAAACCAAGGACCCTAACCCTTTTAAGGCCTATAAAAATTAAACAATAAACCAGTAAACATTTCATTTTTAAGGGGTCACATGCCATAAAGGTTGGATTTCCTGTCAGGCCCATCGTCCCCGAGGTGGTTACGGGGCCCCCTAAGCCAGAGCTTCTGTTTGAAGTAAATGTAAGAGTATTATAGTTTGTTGTTGGAAGGCACTCAGTTAAAATAAGGGATCTCTGAGATAATGAGTATGACATGGTATTTCAGACTGAATCTCACCATCGGGTTCATTACCATGAAATTTTGTATTTATGGTCTTTTCTTTCCTCTAGCGCCACCATAAGGCTCACTTTTTGTTAGTTTTCAAGCTCCAATGAAGTCAAATTCGATGCTAAAGTGTCGTTATCATGTATGTCTAGCCCAATAATGACAAAAAACATCATGTTATAGGTATTTTTGCGTCTTCATTATGGTATTTTAGAGTTTGTCTTTTCCTGGAAACCAATAAAGAAAAATGTGGGTGACTCATACTGCGTTTCGGGGCGTATACTTATTTTGTAAGAGCCTCAGCAGAGACAGTTCTGTCCTTTCTGATTAGTCTACAAAACCACAACTTCAGATCTTTATTGACTGATTTTGGTGAAATTGCATCATGTTTTCTCTCTGATGTCCTCCAGCTGCTCCACCTCGACTTTCTGTGATTTACTTTTGGTTCCCGGTCGATCTGTTGTCTACAGTTAGCCGTGCAGCTAGGTTAGGTTAGCTGACCCAGGGTGCCAGGAGCCTCTTAACTTAACTTAACCCTCATCTTAACATAACAAACTTAACCC
Source organism: Miichthys miiuy (assembly GCA_036365135.1). Lineage (NCBI taxonomy): Eukaryota > Metazoa > Chordata > Actinopteri > Sciaenidae > Miichthys > Miichthys miiuy. Next base: position 3,781,747 of record CM071625.1, on the reverse strand, counting down.
TTATCTTAACATAACAAACTTAACCCTTAACATAACTCTTAACATAACTTAACCCTTACCTTTAATCAAACCCCATTATGTTTTTGATTGATGCCTTCATGTAATATTTTGGTGTAATAATTTGTAATATTCTGTAGACGGGTGTCAGCGTGGATCTTCAGCTGCTCTGCCAGAGGGATCCTTGTAGCGTTGTACATGTCTGTACCCGGGGGCCCATTGTTTCATAATGTGTACATCCTGGAGGACCACCATTCTGTGACCCCTGTGTGTGTGTGTGTGTTTATACTGCAGACCTTCTGGGTTAAAGGTGTCACTCTTGACTCACCGTCTGCAGACAGAGAATCAGAGCTCCTCTCTGGCCACATAATCTCTGTGAGAAGGAGCTGAGAGCAGCGAGGAAGAAGATGTGGAGAGGATGTGTGTGTTCATGTTTGTGCGGTGTGAGTGATACGCCTGTGTGTCAATGAATTTATTTTTGTGTGTGTGGCTGGAGTCGTGTGAGAATGCACAACGTGTGTGTGGTTGTGTGTGTGTGTTGGGGAATGTGAGTGCATTGTAGCTGGTTAGTAATGACTCAGTGTATTCTTGAGCTCAGTTCCTGTTGCTGAGGCTTCACATGGGGCTCGAGTTACAAACCTGCTCGTGGCTCCTGCATTCTCACACCTCAAGAACACACACACACACACACACACAGGTTGTACTAATGTGTGCGTCTTTATATTATAACATGACATACACTAGAAAACTTTGAAAAGTCTGAGACTCTCACATCCAAAAATAATGTGTCAAAAGTCTCCAAACAAAAGCGGCTTTTGGCCTCAGCTGCAGTGATGTCTGTCGATTTGTGGTACAAATAAGAGAACACTCCGCAACACCGATGTTTCGTCCTTTTCTACAGTCCAAGAGAACCAAGACTTCACGTTCTCGCACCTCTCCAGAGTCCCCTCCATGTTACCACTGTATAGCCAGTTGTTCCTAATGGTGCTAGAGACTGATGGCACACACCAAGCGGCTAAATGTCACCTATACGCTGGTATCCAACCATACAATGACAAAAAAAAGTCATTTTATAAGTAATTTTTGGTCTTCTTAATGGTATTTTGGAGTGTAATGGAAACCAATTTTTAAAAATGTTGATGACTCATCCTACACTCCAGGGCGGTTCTGTCCTTTCTGATTACTGAGTACCAAACCACAACTTTATATGTTTATTCACTAATTTTGGTAAAAAAAACAAGATGGCTTATATGAGCAGCCATGCGTCATTCGGCCTCGCTTCGGGATCCGCCAATGATCCATGTCTTTGCTGAGGAGGCGAAAGAAGCAGTACAGCCAACATGTCGACGGCCAGCGGTGCGTATTCATCCACCTACGGGTGACGTCGCTCATGCTCTGTCCATTCTTTATACTGTCATTGGGTTGAGATCAATATTACAACAAACGATCAAGATGATCAGCGCCCGCCGTGAAACTTTGGGAATTCGCAATCGTTTGTCGCCCAGCAGAACTTGATTTTCTGTCTCTTTTTGCTTTTTTGTTTTTATTTGTGTGTCTTGCTCATTATTCTACATGAGGTAAGTCGTCTTACCTCATGTACTTCTCTCTCATATCAATCACCTCGTTCCCAGGCCTGCCATTGTCTCGGTGCACATTACAAAGCAGTGAAAATATTTCAGTGTGGTAATAGGCCAATTCAAGGCGTCACCCTACACCCCAAAGTCTCAAATATCTCCTCTTGTCTCATCTCTTTGCATCTTAAGCATGCAAAGAGATGACGTCTGTGCATTCTCCCGAGGGCTGCTAAGAGCGAGGGCGAAAATATTTCGAAACAAAGTGCTGTCTGTGCAGTTGTTTATGTGTGTGTTTGTGTTTCAAGGAATGTAACCCAATCCGCTTGACGGTGTTGTGTCTCTGCCCTCTTGGCCTCACCTGAGGTTATAAGGTGGAGGTTCCCATAGCTTCACCTCCCTGCTCATGTAACACAAAATAATCTGAATAACTGACCTTTCACTACCGAACATGCACCAACGTGAACCCAGCGGGATGATAGAAATGTCGTCGTAGTGGTTCTGTCAGCCGTTCTTAACCACCAGCCTACTTTTGGCTGTGTTAGCCAAACCTTCGTGCTTATATAACCAACTTATTTAATCAACATGAAGCATACAATGTGAAAAAACCCTGTTTTAAAGAGAAAGTACCAAACAAACCCATGAATTATATCACACAACAAGGCGTTATAGAGTTTCCTGATAGCTCATCTGACAGACCGAACACCTGGTACCTACGTTAGCCGTGCAGCTAGGCCAAACACATTGGTAGTTGGTTTAGGTTGTGGAGGTCGTAGAGGTATGATTGTATTATATATTTGATTATAAATTGGACACAATCTGGACCGAATGTGCTTCTGTCTTGCGCTCTATGCTGCAAAATGGTGATACCAAGAAGATACTTTTAGTTTGTGTCCATTTGTTTGAGAGAGCCAAACAGAAAGAACACGGTGGTCAAGCAACATAGAGGATGATTGAGGAGAGGGAGTGCCAGTCATGAAAAAGCCAATGAATTATAGAAATAAAACAATATTTTCTGATTATTTCACAGTAGTTACATTTAGCACAAACAAATCTGCCGTATTTGGTCTGATTATGACCTAAAGTTTGATTTAATGGCCTAAATAACAAGAACAAAGACACCCTGTAGAGCTAAGAGCAACTGTAGAGTCGATTAATGCTGTAATTCTCTGTGGGTTTGTCACTACATGTAACTCCTTTCACATTACACAATCTCTTGTTATTATAAAGTGTTGATTAGTGCAACTTTAAGATCTGTTGACAGGTAATGGCACTTAAGGACTCAGAGGATGAGACCTTCTGCATTTTAAACAAGGAATTTCAGAGAGTTGATCTCTCCCAGTAGGCCCACACCTAAACTGGTAATCAAATAGTTTGAACCTCTCCTGAACCCAGTGTGTCTGAGGGAGGTCAAGAAAAGCTGACTAAGTATTTACACCCTTCTGATATCTGAAACTTCTTAAAAACTTTTAAGGAGTGCAAAAAAAAAAGTGCACCTCAAAGTTATGAGCCAATATGAAAATATATAACTCCATAACCCCAAACGCTGCTGGAAACTAATGCTATTGGTAGTATAAAATCATATTTTTGCACTAAATTATTTTGACCCCGTGATGTAGTGCAGGCTTCTGGCCTCTGCTGGAATTTAATCAAATGAAACAACCTGAAAAAAGGGAAAGTCATTCCTTGGTTGAACTGCAAATTCAGCTTCCGACGGGGTGACGTGTGCAGGCAGCGCTCCTTTTTTCAGAGCATGGTTGAACACCGTTGATCAAACTTAAAGTTTAAAGAGGTGATAAGGGTGTGATTGAATCCAGAGAAAGTGGGAAATGGAAAGAAAATGTCTATGGGGCCAACACATACTCTGGAAGTAATCTAAAACATATCAGTGCCACATGAATTTATATTCCAGCTCTGGTGGTTTTGGTTTAACCCCAGAAACATCATGCATCGGGGGGTTCCCCGGGTGCCGTGTGCTTGGACCGAACCATTCTTTGGTGCGACGACTATCGCTGACCTCACACCAAAAAATATATATCTGTGGCTGCAATCGGATTGGTTTTCATCCAACATGTTGTTCCACTGTTGAACAGCGAGTTGTAATTGTCCTCCACGGACGCTGGAAACTAGCTTGAGGTCATGGAGTGGGATAGAGCCAATTTATGTCCCCGAGCTGTAATATAATCCCATTTCTGCCCTTTTTGTACAACTTTGTGGAACACATGCCAGACATCAACCACGTCCATTATTTCACAGAAGCTTTCATCTTACCTCCCAAATGGATTCATATTGTTTAAGCGCTCTAGCATGAGCCAAACCAAATCCTTAACCTTCTTTAAACTGGTAACTAGTCATGTTGTTCAGCACCTGTATATGGTGGGTTACTTGTATTTTGGTATAATAATAATTGGTTTAATGTTACCCTGAAAAGTATTTACTTAGAATATTGCATAAAAGTCATCAAACCTCATGACCAGCAATGAAATTCATTAACGCTACTGCAGCTCAAAACTGCATATAGCAAGCAAGTATCGAGTACTATCTCACAGATTGTTGGAGCAGGTTGAACCGGTTGTTCAATCTGTTATGACATAATGTGGCAAATGTCTACATCTTCCTACAAGGGCACTGTATTGGACAAGCCAAGTTGTCAAGCTTGTTGTTTTCCCACCTATTTATTTATTTTGTTTTTTAAGTGTCCTTAATATTAATAATTAATAAAGTCTATCTATCTAGCTAGTGAATAAATGTCAGATATTTGTATTATTGTGAGCCTAATTTAATCTGTTATCAAATAATAATTTCCTTTTAGGTTCAAGTGAGCGAAGCAAAGTTGGGTTGAACACTTTAAACTTTGAATAGCATTGTTTTTATTTGCTCTTTTCTGTCTTTAAAGACTGAGAAAAATGTCTGCAGGCCAACAAGTTGTATCCAATCTACAGAATGCTTATGGAACAGACCTGCCCTGGCAGACATTTCTGGTATGTAAATTATGTTTTTTTTTAAATTTTATTTTGTTATTACAAAAAAGAAGAGGCAGATGTAGAAAGATTAAGGAACTGGGAAGCTTATTGTTGTTATTTAATGAAAACCGAAAGGTTTCAGTGAAAGTTTGACCAGGATGCAGGCCAAATATAAAACATACATTACACAACGTGACCGGCAAAAGAGAAACATCTGTAGAGTGTTATGCAAAAGTAAGTGCAACTTTTTAGAGAGGTAGAGGGGTGTTGATTCAGTTTCATACGAATGTTTGTACTAAACTGTACGTACTGTAAAATAAATAGTCAATTTACCATGCATTCACATTCATGTTACCTAAATGCCATAAAAACTTAATGAGGTCTGTGCACAGACACCATATTACAGGGGTGGCGGTAATCTAGTTCGTATGTGAACTACTGTATGTTGCTTATTTAAAACAACCTTTCTCAGAGCCAACAGATTAGTTTTATATTTTTATGGTGTAACGCATATTCAACTGTAAAACAAAAAAAGATATAATTGGAGACGGCTGATTGGATTTTCCTGTAAGAACATTACAGCTAATAAATCATAATTTGATATAAACGGCCTGCACAACCAGCAAGGTGTTTTCAATTATTCTGGCTAGGAGTCTATGCGGGGTTAGAGTCGGGTAGAGCTATGCTGGGAATAATGTGAGACTAAGAACAATGAGATCCTGTTAGAGAGCACAGTGCTAGCTGTGCCCATCTTCTGCTCATCCCGGGTTGGGTCGCGGTGGCAGCTAGGCGTTCCAGATGTTCCTCCTGGGGGATCCTGAGGCGTTCCCAGACTAGATGTACTATGTAGTCCCTCCAGCAGGTTCTGGTTCTTCCTTGGGGTCTCCTGCCAGTTGGACGTGCCCGGAACACCTCCAAAGGAAGGGCATCCTGATCAGATGCCGAACCGCCTCAGCTGGCTCCTCTACCGGCTCACCTACTTTCATAACTTTAAGCCTTAATATAATCTGAACAGGTGAGTTGTATATAAATTCACCCTCAGTACAGTTGTCATGAACGGGGAAATTAGCTACAGAGACCAAAACTGTTTTTTGTACCAGGCTGTAAACATGTTTATTTCTGCTGTGAAGTTGTGACATTTTAACATGGGGACTTATGGAGACTGACTCACTTCTGGAGCCAGCCTCAAGTGGACGTTTGAGGAACTGCAGTTTTTGGCACTTTACTTCAATTGGCTTCATTTCCCAGCAGGGAGGTTAGTACTGTTGATTTCACATTTAAGGACAGTGTTTTAATCCATATCATACAACAAGTAGGTCCTTTTAGAACGTGCTCAAATCAACATGACAGCACACCTGACTCATCACTAAAGATATCACTCCGCCATCTCCACATTGTCACGTCCTGAAAATATCAAACATGTAAACAAATACACATGAAGTGAACTTTAATAAAGTAACACATCTGAATTCACAATTTCAGCTTTCTTTAATGAATATTCTGTGTGTTATGGAGCTGTTAGACCGCCTCGTTAACACAGGTGTGTACCTCGTTAACACAGGTGTGTACCTCGTTAACACAGGTGTGTACCTCGTTTGTGTGCAGCATGTCAGAGATCAGACAGTTCAGTGACTAAAGGTGGACTGAAGAGGAATATTTGGTTAGATAAAAACATTTTTTGGACTTTACAACGCTGTGGACTTACTGAAATGTTTGGATCGTCCTCCATCAGCTGTGCAGGTGAGTCGCTGATACCTGGTTTAAAAATGAATGTGAAGTTCACGGACTGAGGAGCCGAATGTGTCCATGGGAAAAGGAAAATCTCTTTTTCAGCAGATATCTGAGTCACTACAAGACTGAACTAGCAAAGCAGTTTAGTGTTTATATGTGCTGTATTTATTCAGTTTGGGGAACTCCACGGTCTCCATAAGCTTTGATGGGACTAGAAAGTTTCTCCGTTGCTAGGTCGTTACTAAGGCTCAGGCTCCATTACACATAAGAGTCTACTGCTGTGACTGATTGTTTCCCAGGTCTTAGTCAGAACAGAAACAGCCCTACAACGTCCTACTTCTTCCACCTCCCAGCTAATTTCTAAATCTACAAAAATTTGGAGCTTTAAGGCTTCGCTTCACAGACTTTTAAATCATAGTGTGACAAGAGTAAATGATGCTTTTGACATGTGAGTTACTTATTTTTCTACTGATCTCAACATTTGTCATATTTCCAAAAAAAACCAAACATCTGTAGGCATCTTGAACTTCCCGCGTGATAGTGTGACATTATTCTACGACTGATATTGGCCGACTCGCCACCCCGCTCAGATTACAACCCTGTTGCCTGTTTCCATATTAGTCCAAACACTGTTTAACTGTTTTAAACGTATGTCTGAATACAGTTACAAAAACAACCGGTTGCCTCCATTTCTACAGCAGAATCCGTCACGCCTGTCGCTCAGCGAACGAACAGTCTGAACACTATGACTGATCCGCTCCACGTGTGGCACCGCACTGCCCTCACCATGTTTTCCATATCCATTAAACAGTCGAACACACCGCACATTCATGCTATAATAACTATCCATCAAAGTATTGACAAGAATTTTAATCACACTTGATTTGTTCCATTACGGCTGAAAGTCTGCATTGTTAGATATCTTTCATATTTTTGACTCAGCTTCCATAACACGGCCCAGATCGCTATCGCGGTAACCCCCAGTCAAGTTTATTTTCATACCTAACGCCACGCTACAGAAACTTTTACATGCTCGCCACATATTGATCCCATTCCCATTCAGTCTGGACATTATTTAGCCTTTCCAAAACACTCTGTGTGCGTTTAAGTAAACCCGAAGTCCATTTCATGGAGCATTTTTGTACCTGTCATATGATTTATAGAGCGTCCACAGTGCTGTGCAGTCGTACAAGTCTTGATTCCAAGTCTCTGCGTGAACTTTTCCCATGTATCCGTCTTATTCATCCATCTCATGTTTGATTTTCAGAGAAATCCCTCACTGTCTCTCTCTTTTGTAGAATAAAGTGACTCAGAATCTCTCTCGGGAGAGTTTTTGATAACTGTAAAATATTACTGCAGAGCAGCTTTTCTTCCTGTGTTCCTCGTTTCTCTTTATAGCAAAACCAAGATTGGATCGTTGAGATCACTACAGATATTATATCATATTTAAGACCCGTATTCTGCTGATTTTTAGCCATTTACACATCCAGCAGACACAGAGCAGCATTTATTTGAAGTTGTGTTTTGACCATGGAATATATAAAACACAGACGTCGTATCTCGCAGGTTTCTGAACGTCGCCATCTTGGCAGTCCTGCCTCCGCCACCTCGTGGCTAATCTAAAAATCAACAAAAATGTGGACCTGGTTGCTAAAAAAACAAGCCATCTGTAAATACAACTTCAGTGATTGGACATCCACATAAAACGTGACAAATTCAGAGAGGTCAAAATCAGTCAAATATGTCCAATATCGCCTCCTTTGAGCTCATTTTTGGTCTCCACCAACTCCTGCAGTTAATATTTGTCTCTTCAGCTGCTAAATGCTTCGCGATGTTCTCCAGCTGGCTGCTAATTTTTGTTTTTCTGCTTGTTTGGTGCTGGGTAGGAAGCATACAATGGGGTTTTTATAGCAGAAAACAGCTGGCTGCGACGTCTGGAAAGCTGTTTGAAAAAATCAAAACAACGAAAGAAATAACAGCCTGTATGGAAGACTGAGAGCAACAATTCCCATATATTGATCGGTGCAAAACATCTGACGCTGACACATGTGGGACGTTTTACAACTGGAAAAATCAACTCGCCAGTTCTCTTTGGTAATGGGAGTGAACGCCGGGTTTCCACAGGAATGCTCGGCACAACATTTGGCACATTTCACTGCGCATTAGCATTTCCATACTGCCATCTCTTGTTATTTACTGGCCCGCGTACAATCTGACACAGAAATACCAATAATAAGATAACAAGGGTTTGATTTATTAGCGCAGCTGATCCTCTCACACTTTATTGTTCTCCGTTTCACGCTCGTACGCCTTTGTCTTGATAATGATCTCTTCTCTCAGCCTCCCTCTCTTAACAAGAGACGTCACATCAATCAACGCCTCGTCGATTTATGGTGTTTTCCTCCGACTAGAAAGCATTCTGTTTCACTCAAACAGACAATTTTCTGAGGGAATATTTAGTTTCTGGTCCCAATCAGTGAACGATAGGATCCGTTTAATATATTAACTGTTTGGTGTTTGTTTAAAATATTTTCGTCTCCATGGTTCTCATCTTTGATTTGGTGAGGACGACGGCCTCCATTTTCAAATCAGCTGTGACATTTTCATTTCTTGGACGAACCTTCCTCGTCTTGTGTGTGTGTGTGAAAAAGCAACGCCTCCGAGCCACACAGCTTTTTTTCATTTTCTCATTCTCCACGGGTTGTTTCCCCGTCGGCTTCCTGCGACAAAACCCTTTGTGTGCCAATGGGAGCTGCTCTAAAGACCTTATCAAAGGCTTAATAATGTTTCTTGCTCTGCTGCAGGAATAACCTGCATTGTTTTGGGTGCCCTGCAAGGTATTCTGATAGCACTGCTCCCACTGATTATGAAATTCCCAATTCCAATGACCGGTAGTCGGGGCAGCAGAGTTGAAACAGTAGTATTGTTCTCTTAAAAAGTGTGTATGTGTGTGTGTTTCAGGTTGAACGCTTGTCTGGCCCCACTTAGTCTCTTCAGGATGTTTTGGTTTTTTGTCTATGTGTGTGTGTGTGTCGGTGTGCATAAGTGTGTGTATGCTTTGCAGCTTTATAAAACTCATTTCCTGGCTGGCTCTTAGGAAAACAGAGAGTATGTCGGGTAATAATACAGGAGACGTGGAGAAAACGGCAGCCACTGTTGATATGAAGGGTGTGTGGCAGCTCTGTGATGGATGTGTTGTGTTGGTGTGTTGCTGTGTGTGTGTGTGTGTGTGTGTGAGAAATAGGGAGGCAGTACAGTGGAATCTGAAGAGAATGCTGATATGCAGATAACTGTTGTATGTAGGTGACCGGGTGGTGTGTGGATGTGTGTGTCAGGAAGGGTGGTTCTGTATTGGAGGGAGGGCAGGTTAAAAAAACCAATAGAGCTTTTGTTAACACTCCTATAAAAACACAGCGGGTCAGAAAAAAGCTGATAAAGTCTTAAATATGACAGATGGCCTCATTAATCCAAAAGTCAGCGCAGGTCCTGAAGCGCCGGACAGGACTCTTTTGTTCCAGCATTCGATTTAAATATAGTTTCATGCAGCGTTTCTTTACTTTACATCTCAAAATAAATGCCGTTATGATGTTAAATGATGTTGTGGAACATATGCACGGTAGCTCTTCCAACATAGCGGGAGTAGCACAGTGTTTTCTCCGACATGACGTCATAATAAAAGGTCCAGTGTGCAAGATTTAGGAGTGTTTGGAATCACCTGAAAATAAGAATCGTTGTGTTTTTGTTGTCTGAAAATGAGTTTCTGCCTATATGTGTGGATGGAGAGGGTGAGGCATGGGAGAGTATTCAGTTGGTAGCGATCTGCAGATCCACCACTAGGTGTCACTAAATCCTCACTTGACTGGATCTTTAACATTGTTGTTTTGCCAGTGAAGAGGAGGTTTATAAAGACTTCCTTTAGGACGCTCAGTGGAACTTGTTGAACCATGATCATTTCTTTGCAGTGGTACTTTCTTTGCAGAGTTTAAGTAAAACGGTACTGAGATTTTGTGTAGAGTTCAATTTTGATGGACCTTTTGAGATGAAGAGAACCGGAAATTGTTGTTGTAACATTGCAGTTTACATGCAGTACGATTGAGTTCAATACATCAAATTAATTGACTTTTGCATGATTGAATAAAAGCTCTCACCAACCACTAAGCTTCTTCTTCTTCTTCTTCTTCTTCTTCTTCTTCTTCTTCTTCTTCTTCTTCTTCTTCTTCTTCTTCTTCTTCTTCTTCTTCTTCTTCTTCTTCTTCTTCTTCTTTCCATCAGGAAACTCTGTAAATCACAGAGAGTTGAGTGACCAGAAAACATTTTCTCCATTAAAATATGATCCAGTTGGTGATGTGTGACTTAGTGCCGTAAAGCGTTACTACTCTTTATTTTATACCATCAGAGATATCATAGATATAATCCAGTGATAGATGTCGACGTTAATAGCGTTTGACTGTGGCTCTGTGTTCATGTATCATCTCTCACATGGATTTTCCTCCTCATGCCACACACACATGCTTTCCTTGTTCCAGATCATGTTTAATTAGTCTCGGAGGCTGATGTATGGATGTACATGCTGTCAGAGAGAGGGCACACACATGCACAGAGTGTGTGTGCTTAAATTACACACATTCCCTCTGCAGGGTATTGAAACCGAACATTCCTTTCATTTGCAAAGACACACACACTCGCACACACTGTCCCTTTGTCTGCGAATCACGAGGGAATTTGCATGACTCGTTCAGCATCTTCGCGAACCTTCTTTATTTTTCTTCGTCCTGGTATCGATTGTGTTGCGTCCACATAAGGTCGATTGTCTCCGTTTGTTATTTTAAGTTAGAAGTTACTGTAATCATTTCATCTTTTTCATGTGGTATTTATTTCAGTCTTTCTGTCTGCAAGCACTCTAAGTGCATGCTTCTGCTGTTAATATCAGCAAAACATTAACTTAAGCCGGAGCTAATGTAAACTGAATGTGAATCTCAGATTTTACTACAGCTTGGCTCAAATGTACCGTGTCAACTATATTGTCCTTGGATCACTCTGACAGTCTATACGGATCCAAACTGGACACTTTATTTATAGAGCAGGGAAGCCGAGAGTGCGGGAAATGTATACGAGGGAGATGATTTCAATATCAGCCCGACATCGTTCATTTTAATGGCCTCATTTGACTTGTTTTAAACCCATGAAATATCTGAATTCCAGTGCTTGGATTTGTTCGTGTGATGTATTGGCAACAGGTGCAACCGAAGCCAGGGGCCTTATATCTTTGACCGTCACTTCATTGTACAGTATGGTATGTGCACATCTAATGAAAACAGTATTTCACAAAAGAAAAATCCCATGTTGTCCCAAGCAATATTTGTGTATAAAGTTATTCTGATACAAGCAGCCCGGAATGATTTTTGTCCACCGGGAGGACATAAGGATAGGGTGAGGAGTTCAGACATCCGGAGGGGAGCTCGGAAAGGAGCCAGCTGAGGTGGACGGGCATCTGATTTTTTTTTTGTTAAGGTGTCTGCAGTGTTGTGGATGTTATACCACAATACCAGAAGGCAAAGCTCTCGATTTTCCAGTCCATCTACGTTCCAACTCTCACCTATGGTCATCAGCTTTGGGTAGTGCCTGAAAGAACAAGGTCATGGATACAAGTGGCTGAAATGTGCTTCCTCCGCATGGTGGCCGGACTCAGCCTTAGAGATAGGATGAGGAGCTCAGACATTTGGAGTAGAGTCACTGCTCATTTGCGTCAAATGGAGCGAGCTGTGGTGGCACATAATTTAGGATTCCCCATGGGCGCCTTCCTTTGGAGTGTTTTTCGGGTATGTCCAACTGGTAGGAGATCCTGGGGCAGGCCCAGAACTTGCTAGAGGGACTATATACCCAGTCTAGCCTGGGGACACCTCAGGATCCCCCAGGAGGAGCTGGACTGTGTTGCTGGAAGACCCTGCTAAACCTGCTGCCAATGCGACCCAACCCCGGATAACTGGAAGAAAATGGATGGATGGAAAATGATTCTTTGTGGTGCTGCTAATCCCACTTCCAATCAACTCTCTTGTCTCTTGAACTTGAACCTTTATCAGTTTGATGTTGTGGTCTGTCTCATTGCTCCTGATCTCACAGATCTACTTGGATATCTTTGGCTCACAAGCTGCAACCTGCCCAGTGCAAATAGCAGCTAGATGAAGTAAACAAGTAGCTGGTGAAGAGAACTTCTTGCTCGAGTCTTTTTCTCTGGAGAGAACCAAGGCAAAAAGGGGATTAACTTTTTGCATTTAGTTTCAACAAAGTTGACGATTACCCCTCTTTTGTCTGGCTTTTAAATCAGCTTGCTTCACGTCAACATCACTATCTTTCCACAGTCCACAGTGGACTCTTTATTTATGGTGCAATGAAGCTGAGAGGCGGTAAATGTACTGTATAGGAGGGAGACGATTTCATCATCAGCCTGACATCAGTCATTTTAAAGGCCCCATTTGACTTGTTGTAAACCCATGAAATGTGTGAACTCCAGCACCTGGATGGTTCATGGGAGCTTATGATGAATTAGCAACAGATGCAACCGCGGCTAAGACTGTATATCTTTAATCTTATCTTTAATGTAGACTGCAGTACATGTGCATCCAAGGAAACCCACTGTTTCTTTACAAAATAGTTTAGTAAACTTCAAATCATCAAATCCAAACTCATGCACACTTATAGATCAATTGTTTTGGTATTTAAAACACTGACTGCTATAAGTGTAAACTGTACTGTCACGTTTATTGGTTGAACTTAAACCTGAAGAGCCTTAGGTGTCACTAAACCTCGAACACTGGACCTGGTTTCAGATCATCGTTTTGACGTTGTGGTCCGTCTTGTGCCTCCTGATCTCGCTGATCTATTTAGATATTTTTAAAATATGAAGTATTGGCTCATAAGTCATGCAACCTGCCCAGTGCAAGTAGGAGAAAGACAAAGCAAACGAAAGAGTTTTTCTCAGGAGCTAGTGGACTGAACCAAGACAAAAAGAAGGTAAATTTTGCCCTTTAATATAACGGGTGACAAAGATTCACATTACCATCCTGTTTTCTTCCTTCTTGTGGTCAAATTTTGCTCTTTGCTGTTTTAAAAGGCAGAATTTCTGGTCCAGTTTAAAAAAAAAAATTGGCACTTTAATCTGGCTTTTAAATCATTGCTCTGATTGGACAGGGCTCGAGAGGTTATTCTGTAATAACTGTTCAACGTTTCAAAAAGACAAAAGATATTACACTACTGCTCTGATCTTGGTGGTATAATACCTTTTGTTGCTGCCGCCTGTATCCTTTCTTATAGCACTTTTGTAAATTGCTGCTGTCAGGCGTCTGAAACCTCAGTCCACTGGAAGAAATACAGCATGGTGGGTCTCGCCACAGGAATTCTGGTGGCCCCCCCACTGACTTTAGTTGCTTTTAATTTATGAGGTCATTTGTAACGGAGGCTCTGAATGTTGTCCTTGGCCTCCTCTGTGGATCTCCTCTGAGGCTTGGGTCAAAAAGGCATCACCTGGATCTGAGATGCATCTGAAATTGGTGGATCGTCGGTGTTGTGCATTAGCATAGCTCTCTGTGACTGCTACATTTTTCCCATGACACACACTCTCCAGGTGGGATTAGGTACCATGATTTAGCACGAGGAGGATTAAAAGTAAAAGCTACAGTATGACTGAGCAAGACTGCTTGTTTTAAAAGAGTTCGAGGCTTCAAGTTCTCGATTAATTCACAGCAACACGATCTGGAAACCAAACGCATGATTGCAGCTTTAGCTTTGTCTTGGTTTGTGAGGAGATTGCAGCTTTATTGGGTGATGTGTGGTGAATGGCAAAGCACTTACAGATGCTTTCAGTTTTGAGGTGTTGCCAAGGTGCTTCATTCACATCCATACACACACACACACCTATGAACACGTTGATGTTATTAAGACCACTGGACATGTGTTTGTAGCATCGGTCCATGGTAACACAGCTGGTGGTTTAATGTCTGACAGAATCGGATCCATAGAAGGTTGAGCATTGAGTTTCACAGGGAGATGTGTTTGTATAGTTCTGGCCACCAAACCAAGTCTCCATCTCGGCTGCTTCCTGCTGTTCTTCTTTTGAGACCGTTTGATTTGAAACCTGCAATACATGTTGAAGTTTTCAGGAGAGGAGAGGGATTCAGCATCCAGTAATCATCATTGTTTATCTGTAGATGACAACACTTTCAAAGAAACTGTTTATTTAACAGAATATTTTATTTGTCCATATCCATTCGCTCCCTCTCTGTTGGCTGATTTTTAATCAAAGACAGTGTAAACATGGACGTAGTATCCATGACGTCAGCCACAGGTTTCTGAAAAGCCGTTGAGAAGCTCAGTGTGGAGCTCTGACTGCCTCTAAGCTAAATGTTGCAAAGTGGACCTGAGGACCTGAAAGAAGCCTAGTTGCTCAAACAAGCCACCTGTAATGGAACCTATTTCTGCTGCGAAGTTGGACATTTTAACATGGGGACTTATGGAGACTGACTCGTTCTGTAGCCACCTTCAAGTGGATATTTGAGGAACTGCATTTTTGGCACTTTGGCATTGGCTTTACTTCAGAGACATGGAGGTTTTTTTAAATGCCTAATTTTCTCTGCAGACCTCTTAACCAATGCCATATAGAGAAAGTCAATCTGCATTGTCGAATGTCAAATCGTTACTTTAATTTATCCTCCACTTGTGATGGTGGTGGGTGGTAATATTGAAGAATGTCCCCATGAATATTGTTTTTAAATCTTTCCCCTATGGACATACAGTCAACAACCCAAATTTAACTTTGCATAAAACAGTTGTTTCTTTCAAAAAAACCTGCCCTTGAGCATGACTAGTACCAACTCTTGCAATTTCTGTGTGGCCTAACATCCTTAAATTGCTGATATATATCATGCCTTCTAAGACACATAGTGACTCTTTTATAACACTGTAAATAAAGGGTGAAAGACAACTGAGGGCACAAGTATTTAGGAACTATTTGTTGGGGATATTTATGATGCGATCTTCTGGCAACTATAGTTAAAAATGGGATAAAGCCAAGTCTGAAATTCACAACACATTTCATAGACTTTGTTTGCTTCCAAGTCATTACGAAACAATAAAACAAATGGGCACAATCCTGAGTTTATGTGCCTGCCTTTGTTATCTTCTAAGATTGTATTTATTTGTTCATAGATTTGGCTTCTTCCTCACTGGTGTCCATATTGAGGCTGAGCAGTTGTGAGGTTTTCGCTATAATGAAGGAATGTTTTGTTAACTCTATACTTTAAACAAGCAAGTCCTTCATTAATTTCACCCTTGCGTCTATATTACACAAGATGATAATTGAAAAATCCTGCCAAGAACCAAATCTATGGCTGCAGTTTGCTCAAGATCATTATTATCAGGAGAATTATGGTAGGCAATTTGTGCTGGAGTTTTTATTTGATAAATTACAGACATGGTAGATTCACAAGGGGTCAAAATTACTGACAGTCACTTCAATTATCGCAAATTACCAGGGCGTCCCCAGGTAATAAAATTCCTGCGTGAATGTGGCTCAAGACAAACCAAAGGTGAGCTTCAGTTCTGGATTAACCTTTCAACCTGGCAAACTGATTAAAATCAAGTTTGTTATTTCAGCGGCTTGGGGGAGCAGTTGTACATAGACTAACACACGTAATGTACATGTGTTAGTCTGTGATTACGGTGCCAAACTTTGAGTTGAAACAGCGTCTGTAGTCGATCACAGCTGCTGTCCAGATCGGATTGGGAAGCTGGGTCCAAAATGAACACATTTTTGATCTGAAATGGGCTGCTATGCATTCTGTTATAATATGCTGTATATACAGCACCAGTTCAAAGTTTGGACACACCTTCTTATTCAGTGATTTCAAGACATTCAAACAACACATGGGATTATGTGGCAAACAAACCAAAAATTCTGTGAAGGTTCTCGTCAGTCTTTCTTTGAGAACTGTTAAATCTGGGGCAACTGGACTTGCTTGTAGATCCGAGAAGATGTTTCCACTCCCATCAGCTGTGTTGTGTTGTGTTGTGTTGTGTTGTGTTGTGTTGTGTTGTGTTGTGTTGTGTTGTGTTGTGTTGTGGGGCAGCTACTAAGGAGGTAGAACAGATCTTCCACTAAGTTCAATCCCCATCAATTGATCCCTTCAACACTGCATGTCGATGTGTCCTTGGGCAAGATACTGAACCCCAAATTGCTCCTGAAGGCTGCTCCATCGATTATATGAATACGAATGAATGGTTAGCTCCTAAAAGCTAATGACCAGTTGGCGATGTCACCCATTTGTCACCCAATCATTCACTGAGTGGGAGAATGAGATGTCAAAAGTGCTTTGAGTGGTACAGTCCATTTGTCATTTGTTTGTCATAGTGTTGGCATGCAGTAAATAGCTCTATTCAGCTGTTGTAGTAATTCATATTATGGGAAGAACTGCCCAACCACGGTCAGTCATTGTCTTCAAGTGTAGTCGGAAAACGTCCAACATTCTGATGGTAAATGGTAAATGGGCTGTACTTATACGGCACCTTTCTAGTGTTTCGACCACTCAAGGTGCTTTTACACTACATATCTCATTCACCCACACACATTCATACACTGATGCCAGTTGCCCATCGGTTCCAGGTAATCTTTCACACACTGATGGCACAGCCTCCGGGAGCAGTACATGTAACATTTCAGAGACTCTTAGCAGTAGAGAAAGCCCAATATTTAAAGTTTAGTTCCAAATCTCATGAAAACAGAAACATCCATCTTTAAATCTGGTTCATTAACGACTGAACTGCACGTCATTTTAGCGTCCTTGACCTGAAAAGCAAGTGACGTGCTTTCTTTTAGGTTTAATTCAGATGAAGATCAATGACACGCGCGGACAATCTCTGATCATCTGACAATAGGCACTTTATTTAAGCACAAAATAACACAAAGCATTATTTCAAAATGAATTTTAACAAGGCATTCAACAGCTTTACATGTACATTCCTCAAGTGGTATCAAATTAGGTTTTTTTTAAGAAAGGAAGAAAGATTTGTATTGAACGATATCTACATTCATAGACAGTGTTTTTAAGGAGTGATGTGTGTTTGATATAGTAACAATAAGATGTACAAAGACCTTTTTAAAAATGTAATCCAGGAAAACGATATAAAAGCCGTATTGTAAGTGTAGTTACGATGTAAATAAATTAAGTGTGAATATTGAGGTGTGGGGTACTCAGGTGGAGAAAGTTGGCCTGTAAGCAGAAAGTTGTTCAAATTCCCGGAACAGCTGAGAAAGTGTAGGCGGTCGAAATCGAACAAAGTAGTGCTTTGCTTGTCTTTCATCAAGACTCAGAGGTTTTAATTACACAAGTGGAGCTGCTCAGTCTCCGATGGGTAAATAAGGCCTTAATAGGCACGTCTGTGTGGTCTGTGGCATGTGTTCCTACTCATTGTGAACTGTACATGAGTTGTTGTATTTCTTTCTGTATGGGATCACGATTGCAGGCCTCCAAAGTGAGGACAATTATCCTGTCCTGACTTCTTCTAGGGGTATATTTGTGATTTAAACTCAAGGTTGGAGTCCTCATAAGTGTAGTCTTGCAAATCCAATTATGTTGTTCTGTAATGTAAAGATCTGCAGGGCTGAATGTCTGGATTACATTTACCATGTTCGACTGGCACATTTGCCAAAAGTGATTTTACTACTACAATGTTTTTCATTGTGTCATGCTCGGACAAAAACCTGCAACAGGAACGCTTCATAGTTAGTGGAACAATGTCCCGTAATCTGATCCTGATGAGCTGATATGTCGATCCATCTCAGTGCCAGTACCATGATGTCATGGCGTGTTTGCTACGGTTCAAACGCCTTAATCATCAGCAACAGTCGGGGGTGGATTTCAAAATTTCACTAGCCCTTTTTTTTTTCGTTATTTAACAACCATAAATTTTTATAAACCACAGATGTTTCTTAGAGTGGGTGTGGAAGCAGAAATAATCTCTTCAGTTGGAGGAAAATTAGCAAATGGGGAAGTGGAGCCATCAGGCAGAAACTAATATGATTATATGAACAGTGAGCTCCTTTCATCCATTCATGATGGTGGCATTTGTTGTGTCTATCTGTCTCTTCTGATGAGATTTAATTTAAACAATGCCTCAAATGTGTATATCCCATGCTGCTTAGCAAAATGATGAATCTCTACCAAACAGTTCTTTAGTGAATGTACCCTGTAGAGTTTTTCAGTGCTAGTAGCGCCTATGGGACAATATTTTTGGGTGGGATGGACCACACGTTTCATGCTATGCCGCTGATCTGACGTTAGCATGCTAAGACATAAAAAAATGTATCCAAACATCAACTTTGCAAATGTAAACCGATTCATAACCGTTACTGAGGCTCTTCAACGATACGCACATTTTAGTAAGAGATGGTAAAAAAAAAAAAAACTTTAAAGGACCAGTGTGTAGGATCTAGTGGCATCTAGTGCTGTAGCTGCAACCAACTTAATACACCTCACCTCACCTTCCCATTGGTGTGTAGGAGAAACTAGTAGCCACAAAACTCAAGAAAACCACAAAAAGCGTTTGTTTGTCCAAACTGGGCTACTGTAGAAACTCAGTGGAGATAATAACTTTTACTTTCACACTAATAAACACATGGTTATCAATATTATCTTCCATTTCTGCCATATTCGGTCATTAGGGCCCCCTTAAATCTTACACACTGGACCTTTTACATTTAAAGAATTGGTAGACATATCAGTCAGCTCCAGCATACACTTTCACCACCATCTTTTTCCACCCTCTCTCTGAAAGCCTAAGCAGAAAAAAAAAACTGTTTCTTTTGGACAACCGGTCTGTCAAACTGAAACATGGCTTGTGATGTATGTCTCTTGGAAATATATAATTATGTTAGCAAGCCAACTATTCTCAAAAAAATATATATACTCAACATATAAACACAGCATGGATCTTGGATGGGAGCTCAAAACAGAGAACGGAGCTGAAAAACTGGACTCTGTGCTGATTTATATGAGGTTTAAAGCTCACTTCATTTCACAATAACCGCTCAGTATCTTCCTCCGGGTCTAATGGAGAGCAAATGATCGACAATGTGTCCGACTCGCGGTCTGGCAATTTCTAATGTGACGCTACAAACTGTTGAAATGCAGCTCAAAAGGCACTTTTGTCCAGAACCATTTTGTGGCAGAGCCACAGAGAACAGAGTATTTACATAAACGAGACATTATTCAGTACAAACAGAACTGCCAAGATCAACAGCAATGGGCTGTTTTCATCTTTGAGAAAGTAATTGATCAAGATGGCCTTGGGTTGGTTTCACAGCAGACCGCTAGCAAAGATGGTTGGTTTCAGATGTTGATGCGCACACACTCTTATAGGCAGTTTGTCCAGCTGATCTCATTTTAATTGGCTAATTAGTTGTTTTCCTCTCAGACATGCGTGTTTCAGAGCCCCAGTTACGTGAATGAAAATCTAATTTGATAACCTTGTTTGCATATATTTTCTTTAGGCGCCACGTTGGCTCAGTGGTTAGCAAAAGTTCCGGGTTTGGACCCAACATGTATGGCTGGGAAAGTTTGCTAAGGTTTTGAATTTTTAGGAACTTGAGACTTTGAGTGCAGTGACACATTTTTGGTGTGTCAACGTTGAACTTCAGCGCATTGAGTTTCAAATAAAACAGTGACTCAGCTCAGATTTACTTTGAGGGTGTTTACATTCACGTCAGTTGAACACTGTTGCCATTTTTTATGAATAATCCCCTCATTTTCAAGGACTGGAATGAAGTAATTTGGGTAAATATTTGTAAACATCTCGATGATAAGACCAGACAGTCAGCTTCTTTTTGCTTCTTTCAGCTGTTCTCACTTAAGTGTTACATGTGGTCAACATGGTTGAACTGAGGTTAAGTGTACCTTGAAATTCAGCTATTTGACCTCCTTCTCATTGTTTCATTACAAACCCGACCGATCTTCTGAGTATTACAGAGCCAAAACTGAAACTCTGTTCTGATTTTTGACAATCGAATTGGCCTCTCATCTTATAAACTCTTACAAACATTATCTTCTCTTTCTTTAGGCCTCAAAAAGCAGCTTGATTTGATTTAGAAGTCTCTAGTTATCAAGATGATTTGGGATGACATGGCTCCACACTGCGAAGGCAGACTTATGGGGGATTTTTTTTCATCAAACAGAGCATGCCACTAAAGCAGCATGTCACACATGGCTTATTAATTTATTATCTAACACAAAGTGTTGTGACGATGCTGAGCGATGAGCAAACTCGCTCTGCAGGGCGCTGCAAATGAAAAACATTTTAACTCCGGAACGTAATGAATCGACCAGCGGGAGATCATGAATTGTTTTCCTGCAAAGAAACTTAAGTTTGGACTACATCCCAATTGGTAATTGTTTGCAAGAGTTGGGTACTTTATGGATTTCTGGAGTTATTCTCATGTCTCCTTAGCTTACTGCTACACAAGGGAGCCAATTGCAAGTTGGGAACCACACATGTAGATTAGAAATAACCAATGTTTCCATTGCATCCAAACTACTATAGAGCTGTGTTGTTGTAACTACATGCGGAGCGACAATCTTCATGTATTTGCAAAAGACTGTGCAGTTTTCAACCTAGTCTGAGGTTTAGGTGGCACATTACGAATGTTGTAATAAGAATCGTTGACATTGGCAAGCAGTGTCGCCTCAGTAAACAGCTTTTGGTGTGAGAGTGCACTGGATTACTCAAATAAAGGATCTCACACAAACTGCACTTGTTTCTTCCTTTTAGGGCCTTTTTAGTCCAAATTGCTCTTCATATAAACAGTGCGAGCTGTTGGTTGCCATCCATGTTTGCTTTGCAAGTTGGTGTTCATCCAGTTTATTATGTTGTGTAGTTCTTTATGTGTGGTGGGTCCAGTCTTTGTAGGTTTCAGCTGGTCTTCAGCTTTAGATACCTACTGTACGCCAGTTTACCAAAATCATGCTTACAGGGATGTTTACGCTGAGATTAGCAGTTCAAGGATGTTCTCTCGATACACTGTAGATCTCCACGGACACAGAGAAAGTTCAAATATTTATTTATTTTCTTAGCAACAATGTGCTACACATGTTCACAGCTACAAAACTGTCCAGTAGAAACACGCCAACACAGACACATTCAATGCAAAAGTTTTCCCAGCTGGCCCCGGGGGGGTGGATTTATGCTGCTATAATATGAGTGTGTACGTTACATTATCATCATCGCTGGACCTGTTAACTGTTTGTTTTGGTTGGAGTGCAAGAAAGAAAAAGGCCGTATCATTTACCCCGGATAATAAACTGACTTACGCTCAAGTTCACAGAGGGAAAGTGAACTTGGCATGTGCGATGTGATGGGAGCACAGAAAGCCCAACAGAAACGTGACCGGGTGCATGCCACCGGCGGGGAAAAAAAAACAAACTGCAAAGACAGCAATCAAACACAAACCGAAAATTTGCCTTCAATTTTGGGCTTTGCGGGAAAAATAAACGGGATGTGTTGTTGTGTTTTCGTAGCTTCCCCACAATGTAAATAGAGTATATACACAGGTATGTGTGAACCACCGTGCCAGAAGAAAGGGCACAGCCTAGATGTCACTTCGTTAAAAGTGTGTGTGGAAGCGTATAAATCCTTTTCTCTCCGGCAAAACAAATTGAAAGCCGAGTACACTAACAAAGAAATGTGTGTGTGTACATTTGCTTGACCTCGTTTTTACGGATTGTCCATGTGAACCAAGCCCTTTGAACAAACACATCCACTAAGTGCACACACACACACACACACACACTCCCTACACGCCTCCGAGTGATCACTGACAACTACCAGATGGCACGGGGAGGCTAGACAGTGTAGATAAATGAGTGTGTGTCAAGAGTGTGTTTGTGTCTTTACACTGGATGTGACACTGGATGATGTGTGTGTCTCTGGAGCACAGACTAGCCTGGATGTGGAGTGAGGTGATGTGTGTGTGTGTATCGCCTTTACGTGCATATGTGTGTGTGTGTGTGTGCCAGAGAAAAAACACGTAGGGGTTGAGTCTGTGCTAGTCAGTGCATGGTTTATGTCTGCGAATATTCTCTCTCGCTCCTCCCAAATCTTTCTTTATGTACGTCTGTGTCTTGTTACTGAATCTGGTTTGTGTTTTCCTAAAATTCACCTTTTCTATGTTCACTCCATGAGCTGTTTTTGCTACACGGACATCATACGGGAGTTTTTCCAGCTGCAGAAACTGCATATTTGCATGCTGACATGTGTGTTTTTTTTTTTTTTTAATGGATTTGTCAGTGTGTTTTTTAAGGTTAGATTAAGACTTGGTAAACAGGCGTTGGTGTGTCAGATTTAGCACCGAATTCATGTTGTGTTCTTGTTAGCACCTAGCAACTCATGCTAAAACACATCTGATGAAGTGGCTGGTAGTTGCACATGAATGTAATAGGTTGACATTTTGTGGACATGAATCAGCAAATCTTAAAATGTGCTAATGTAAGGTGAGTCTGCTCCAATGTCCAGATGATCTTTATTGGTACGTTTGGTGTCAGCTCTCCAGTGCACTTCAGCACTTTTAAGCTTGTTTTGGTGATTTGCAGAACAAAAGAACAGAAGTTAGAATCGTTTTACACATATTGGTGCTTTCAGTGAGTATACTTCAGTGTTATATGCTCTGTTACTGTTGAAACAACTGTTTTACATAATCTAGACTTCTACAAAACCTAGATTTTTTTTTTTTTTTGCTTTTGATCTGAAAATAACCTAAACCATACTCTGCGAACGGTCTTTGTTTGTGTGCGATTAGCCTATTTACATGTGTGTCTGTCATCTTGTTCTCAATGCTCTGTTGTGTTTTTTTTTTTTCTGGTCGGACGCTTAAATGATCCTCGGAAAATAAAAGTGAATGCAGCTCCACAGGGTAGACGAGAAAGACAAGACAAGATCAAAATTCTTGACACGAAAAGAAAAAAAAAAAAAGCCGTGAAAGATTACGAGGAGGGAAAAACTGAAAGAGAGAAGAGAGATCCACAAGGCGGACTGGTCGGGCTGCATACCACCCTCTGCCTCTTTCTCTCTCTCTCTCTGTCCTTTTATCTTCTTCTGCTCGGCTCATTCGTATTGGCATTTACGAGATTTCTCCCTCCTCCTTCTTGTTTTCAGTTCTTGCAGACTCTTTTGTTCGAAAGGCACTTTATGTTGCATCTCACAGTCTTTAAAAAAAGCAATCCTTATCCTCCTATCAAAAATGTCCTTGCATAAAATCCACAGTTCTAGTGTTGCGGGTAGATAGTCCTCAGCAAAATCCAAGTGGTTTTGAGTCCAGTCAAGGTAAAATACATATGAATTACTTATTACAATCACCACAGTTCATCTAAATCTTCTCAGCTCGTTCATATGTACAGTACTCTCATGGCACGCTTTAAAAAAAAAAAGTTATATTCCACAAATCATTTACTTTGGTTTGATTTCTTTTTCTTTTTTAAATTTCTACCATTTCACCGTCCGTCCTCACATCTTCGATGCAGAGGATCGAGTTTTTATTGTGTGTACATTCTTCGGTCTGGAATCCAAATCCGAGGGTCCGATTGCTTCCCACGAAAAGGCTGTTCGGGATACACTGAGATTCATGTGTTAATTTGGGATAATAGGAAGCAGGGAGGCCTGATTTTATTTATTTTTTTTTTTTTGGGGTGATTCTCAAAGATTTAAATGTTTTTCCGTGGTTTACGTCTCTTTTTGACATCCAAAATGCAAGAATCAACAGAAAATCGATATCCTCACATTTATTTTCACGTGATTGCACTTATATCTTCGTATATCTTGTTCTCAGTGGTTAGGTTTTGCTTTATGGAGAGTAAGGACGACAAATCCACTGTTTCTTTTTCCCTTTCACCCCATCATCTTGAAGCGTTCTCTCAAGAGAAGCCTTCAATCCTTTCCTTCCATGCTTCAGTGTATCCGTCCAAGCAAACATTGAGGATCAAAGATCCAGGCAAACATCCCGCAGCTCTGTCTAAATGACCCATTTTCCAATCAACGGATATTCAAAAGTCTCCTGCCCACCCATTTATCAATCCATCATCCCATTTGTTCCTTTTTTCTTCCCCCTTGCTTTCCTTCCTCTCAGAGGTCCAGGCGGAAGGCACCAAAGTAGCTTGAGGAATCATCTGCGTTGACCATGGTTGGGGAAGAGACGGAGACAAAGAGCTCATCGCCAGCCCTCAGCTCGAACAGTCCTCCCTGGTAGACGGAGTGGAGGGCGTACTCTGCGTCTGGAGCCCAGCACTTTGTTCCCACCCCCTTCAGGAGCTTCAGAGAAGAGAAAAGTAAGGTATGAAAGTTATTTAACAGTACGTATAATCCAACATGACCACGTTACGTCAAGTAAAAGGGATAATTTACCTGTATGGGGCTTGGGTAGGAGGTTTTCTTGTAGACGCACTGCACCAGCTGGTGGCTGACGCTGCGCTGGTCTCCATCGCTGGCTGCTGGGGATGGATAACGAAAATAGACCTGGAGGCAAGAGAGGGCAAAGCAGGGACAGATGATGAAAATAAAGCAGAGTATTAGGGTTGTTCCACCAACAGGCACTTTGTCATTTGGGTTAAACTTCCAGTGTCAAACAAGCAGTTAACATTCATAAAAGTATTGTAGGTCCAACAGAAGTAGGTAAGTTTTCCTCTGATTTACCTGTGAGTACAGGTAGTAGCGACCATCCTGAGGCACTCGCAGTTTCCCGTTTGTCAGCGTCATGTTGTGCAGGTGAGCGCCAAAGCTCTGATTGGCCCATGAGCGCACCACATGGCGGCAGGACTGGTGGAGACCCGGCGTGGGGATCTGATACGGGGGGAACCCTGTTGGTGAGAAGAGTCCATGGTAGGGTTAGCAATCACAAGGACTGCAGCGCAAAGGAAACAATCACCTCGAGTGTGATATCACTGTTATACAACAGTTCTACAAGATCAGTTTAGTTAACACTCATAAGTGACAACCAACGTGTATAGTTGCATAACTTTAATCTTTAAGTCTACATGATACAGCAGCCCAGTCGATGTTAATATTTCTGAGACTTAGCCGAGTCTGAGAGAAGTCCAAAGCTCATGTTGTTTTCCTTTTTGTGGTGTTAGCTTCGTTTTCGCTCTTCTCTAATTTGTCTTAAGATCTTAAGATCAATGGCGACCATTCTTTAGAAGAACAGGCACGACGGTGGTGTCAGTTTTATCCTCTAATTTCATGCAAGTAAGCGAAATAGCCCCAAACTATCAAACCAATCCTTCAAGACGTTTCAAAGACGAATAAAACTTTCCAGCATTTGATTGGCTGGAATACTTGTACCTATTGCAACAAATAAAAAATATGTGCTACAGAATACAAGTCTTTCTCTAGGTTATTCTCTATATCAGCACTCATGGAACTTACTTGGTTGAAATTAATCGTTGTATAATATGATTTCAGCTGCTAGCCAATCAGCGTTTTCTTTGTCTTTAAAAGGCAGTGGCTCAAAAAGAAAGCTCGTCTGTCGGCTGGCTCAGAACCAGCCAGGCGTTAGTCAGTAGTCAACGCGTCTTGGGCTTTCCTTCCACATTTAACAAGCATCTTTTCCTGTGCATGCATCAATGCATCATTTCCTGCCTCCATCATTCATACGCATGTTTGCACATGGCGTAGGAATGTCGAGAAGTCTTCACTGTGGGAACTGTCGCCGTCACTGTCATATGTCGGACGTGGTACAACATTGTTTTATTTCACATGAGTAAGACGATGGGTTATTAGAAAACGGCATCAAGGGTCAACCCTCGAGCCCTCGCTGCTGTACTTCCTTCTGAGAAATCCAGGCAGAATGTGTGAACCTCACCCTCTCTTCCTTCTTCCTTAACACACACACACACACACACACACACACACACACACACACACACACACCTTTGTCAACTCAATGGAAATAACATCAGGCAGTCTTTGCCAGATTGTGAACACCCTTTAGCTTGCACGCCAGCCTCAGAAGAAACAATACGAAGGTCTGGATAACACACACACACACACACACACACACACACACACACACACACACACACACACACACACCGAGAACACAGCCCTACTTCAAATTCCACGTTTAATGGCACACGTGTTCATCATTACTCCTATCTACAGCACTGTCCTAATAAATATCTGTTTTACGGCTGTACTCGTTGATATACCTCGCTGATGCATCAAAGCTTTACTTGTCGGAAAAAAGCCTCCGGCACACAGGAAGTGATTTTTTTTTATTTTATTTGAGATCAATCGGTCAGACACACACGATGTGTAACTTTTATGTGATCCTTTATATAGCATGTCCACATTTTGTGCAGTAGCCTGCCGTTATGTTAACGAATATGGGATTAATTTAAGGTGTATGTCAGCAGCTTGTTTTCTAAGCTCACACACTGAGGGAAGATTAAAGGATACAGTCCAGTGATCTGGGAGATCTCGAGTTTATCTCTTCAAATAGAGTTTAAACACTTCTGCTGCCAGGATTTTGACTCGGACAATAAAACATGATCACATAACATTGATTCTAGCTTGCTTAGTGTAAATTCAGACAGGATTCAGGCAAATTTGTCCATTTATTTGAGTAGGGGGTAATCTAAAAATGCAGCGACCTGCAGCGGAGAAGTTGAAGCCGGATTCAACTTTTGGAAAAAACGCTGCTAATCAGACGCTCAGACCGGTCAAACCTCCACAGTCAGCCTGAAAATGTCTCTGAAACTCTAAACTCTCTTGTGTTCTGACTTTATTTCATGTAACCAGCTTCTAAATCTGAGTCTGACTCACAATTTATGCTGCAAAATAGAGACACAAAGAAGTTTAATTTGGTTTGTGTCCGATGGTTTGAGCGAGAGAGCAGTGGTTGAGCAACATAGGCAGTGAATGAGAGTGAGCAGCAGCAAAAGCTGGTTAATTAGCAAAATAAAAAGATATTTACGGATTGCTTCACAGCGGTTTTGACCCGCCTGAGGAGATCAGGCCTGTAAAATTTAAGATATGCTGAGATTTATGTGTTAATTTGGGCTACGTGCAGCAAGGAGGCCTGATTTTTTTTGGGGCGATTTTCGAAGACTTTGTTTTTCTGCAATTTTCCTCCTCAAAGAATCAACAGAAAATTAGTATCATCACATTTATTTTCATGTGATTACACTTGTGTTGTATTGTTTCTCTATCTACATCTCTACAAATCTACATTCTCTTTGTAGATTTGTTGCTTTAAGTTTATTTTTCTTGTGGTTTGGTTTGTTGTGTTCTGCTTAATTCTAAATTATCCCAACAAAAGTTATTCTGTATAGACCAGGTCTAGAACCTATCCTCTATAATATTATTTACAGAGACCCAACAGGTCCCACCATGAGCAAACACTTGGCGACGGTGGCAAGGAAGCACTTTGTAACTGTGTTTTGAAAGATGTTATATAAATAAAGTTTAGTATTATTATTTTTAGTAGTATTTTTTAATGGTTATTTGGCCTCCTACAATCCAGTCTAAAATGTACGCTTTCATGCATCAGCAGGTTTCTCTACAGTCACTGAAGCTTTTTGTGGAAAGTTTACAACATTTTCACTAAGCCATAATTTGTTACTTCTCCTCCGCCTCCACCCACAAAGTCTGCTCGTTCCTCAGTGTTGTTCCTCCCAGATGTCTGCATCATTTAAATAGAGATATAGGAAAGGAGTAAATCGTGTCTAGTGTCTTTCTTCTCATTTATTTGATTTATAGTTTTTTACGCGATACACAAAAACTTTCATGATGTTCAGTTTCCTTCTCGAAGCCCTTTAACCGAAAGTAATAATCTCAGCCTCACCTTGAGAGCTGGTGTCTCTGAGGGTCAAGTGGGCAGATGGCCTCTGGGCCACAGAGGTCATGAACTTTGTCCCCGTGTTGTTGAAATTGCGAGGCATGGTCCTCGCTTCTGAGAATGAGGGGAGGAAATGGAAAGAAAAAGTCAGGAACGACGTTGTTATGTTGTGGTGTTAATGTTTGTGTGTGTGTGTGTGTGTGAGACTCACCTATGAAGGTTTGTTTGGAGATGATGTTCTCTGTCACCTGAAACAAAGTAAGAAACAAATGATCGTGAATAACAGTGACATCTGTGGCTAACATGGCTGCTGACCCTCCAGTAAAAATTAACTATTAGAGTCGATAAACATTGGCATGTGTATCATTCGTCATTCATGTTGCCGTGTGTTAATAACTAACTTTTATTTTTTAACTTTCCCGTAATGGATGCTTACAGTTACTGGCTGCAGACTGAAATGATCCTCATAAACATGGTTGTAATTTATTCAATAGTTAACTTGAGTCACTTTTATTCACACAGCACTCCTTAGACAACCTTAGAGCTTTGATTCAGATTATATAAAACTTTGCAGATAAGCCAAGGACGATGGAAAAGAAAATGGAGAACCTCAACATCATACAACTGTGAATGTTTTATATGTGAAGGCAGAAGTAGAAGTAGTAAAACTATTATACGGACAATCAGAATATGACCAATATTAGATGAATCAAGCACAAAATGAATGGTATCTCTGTCATTCGTACATCTGTTGTCACATTATGTAACTTGTGCTCCTTGATTGGATAGTTTCCTGATGGACAGTGAAGTAAACTGCTGCCAACTGTAGCTCCTGTTAGCTAATATTAGCTCAGTTTTTTAGCCGGGGCGTCTTAGTGTTTGTAGCGGAGTCAGTGTCGTGCCAGAACAGGAGCTGGGCAAGCAGGCAATGACACTGGACTCAGCAGGCTCTACAGGCATAATAACAGAGGTGAAAAGACTAAGGAGGACGTTGACGGAGGAAGCTAAGAAGAGTAAAAGCGAGCAAGAAGCCGTCCAGACAAGAGTAAATCTGGGACTGACTTTTAGTGGTTGGTGAGAGCTTGGTGAAATAAAAGGCTGAAAGACAGACGCCGAGCTGGGCTGACTGCTGTTGGACTAGTCAGTAATATTAGCTGGCTGCTATGTCTTGTGTTGTTGCAACTTGTGTGATGTTTGGCTGTATGCTAACACTTGCACAGCTGTCCATCCTAACCACAGTGGTATTGCACAATGAAACTGGGGGGGCGCTAAATCAAAAAAATACCAATTTCTACATAATATTGCTTTAAAAGTCTCTTGTGGGTGAATTACAGAAAGTTTAGTTTGAAGTAGGAAGACAGGCCAAGTCTTCCTCCTCTTCTCGCCTTCCATCATCACTGTAATAAACCATAAACGTTCCCGGTTTTATTCCCGACGGCACGGTCTCTGTTTTACTTCTCCTGCCCTCGCCATGTCATCCCTCGCCCCTAGCGAGTGGCCGCTGTTTCATCTCGACACATCCACACACAAACACAGATGCATTTTCTCACTCTCACACTCAGTAATTCTTCTTCTCACACACACTGGCATGCTAATGCTTTCTGTATGGACAGACAGTCGTGCCTTGTTTTTGTCTTTTGCACATTCACTCGCTCCTCTGCAGTTAAATATCTTCTCTAACGTTCTGTCTCTCTTTTCTCATCCTCCCATTTGTCACCAAAAGGTCACATGTTAAATCACCTGTTACCAGTCATTTGGCCGGTCTAAAGCGGCCCTGAAGCGTGGCACTAAAACCCCCCTGTGGTATAAATCTCCCCGATTCATTTGCTGAAATCCCCACAAAGTCCTGAATATGATTAATTTCACCACTGTTTTTAACGGTCATCCGTGGTGTTATTCTTGGCAGCGGCGTTGTTTCTCCTGCACCAAACACTCAACCCAACCTGCAAATTGGACATGATCGCTCTGGGGTTTGGCGTGTGTGTGCGCTCTCGAGTGTCTGCGTCTGTGTGAACGGCAAAACATGGGGGCCCCCCCACATGTGTATACCCTATATATACCCTAAGGGGGAACCTAATACAGCAAAGTACATAGTGTCAGCCTGGTCTTGCTAGCTCGTCTCGCTAGGCGTAGCGTGCCTGTCTCGGCCTCACGTTCCTCATGTCCTGAAAGCAGAAAATTACCCACACGCACACCCACGCGCACTTAAAGAAAGAGAGAAAATTGCCAACAGATTTTCCTCCCTGCATGTGGCTGCAGTTGAACGAGTAGAAAGTCAAAGAAAAACAAGAAATGTGGGGGTGTTTCTCAGACAACTGGACCCACTATGAGCTTTCAGTCCTCTGTCAGGGTGACCCCAGAACAGCATGTTTTCAATAGAGTTGAGTTGAACACGTCTGCTGTCTTTAACGCCTAAAAGCTCACATGGGAAACTACTGGATGGCCATAATCAGCTGTAGAGGCTGCATGCATAATTTATGCTCACAGCGGTGGAAGCTTTCTAAGTAAGCTGTACGTCTAAAGGTGAAACGCCACCATCCTGTAGAGTTATAGACCATTTACAGTGTTTTCTTACTCACTGTTCGCATCTGGTTTGTATTTAGGACACTTTGTACGAGTGAGGGGTGTCCAACATGTTTTAAATGAAACTCAAAGACACTAAATTAAAGGCATGAATGTGACAACTGAGGTAGTGAATTGCTCGTAGGTGCATGAATAGCCCAATGTGCCCGTCCAGTGATTGACTGATTGACCTCTCTTGGCTGTACTCTTGTCAACTTGGGATTGGCTGCAGCCCAGCCATGGGCCTCTGAAGAATAGCTGTGGCTAATGGATGGATATTTGGCAAAAGAGCACAATTACAACTTGGCTCTACAGGTGGTTTCAGCGTGATACATTTGCAATCAAAGCAACCTGCTGGTACCCTTTAACTTCTTGAGTCTTGAAGTCATTATTCTGCCCTTTAAATGAAAAGGTCAATTACGGCTAACATCATGGGATAATCCCAGGTAATAAGGGCTTTAGGTTGTTGTAACAGCTTGCTAAAGACAACAGCATGCATTGAATAAAATAAATGTCAACATTGTAAGCTTTCAATTATCAGAAATGGGTTATTTGAACCAGATAGCTCCATTAAAGGTTCCACAGGAGGTCATGCTGGCTTTAAATCCAATCCATGGGAACAAGCATTAAATTCAAATCACTGCCCATCTTGAACACTCTTATACAAGCATATGTTACCTCCCAAACGTTCGCTCAGGGCAATCCAAACTTTTCGTCTGTGGTTCCCCATTGGTGGAACGTCCACAAACCTCGGGGCGGCAGTAGCTCAGTCCATACAGACTTGGCTTGGGAACCGGAGGGTGGCCGGTTCAAGTCCAGCATGGACCAAAATATGGAAGGTGGACTGGTAGCTGGAGAGGCGCCGTACCCCCCAAACTGCTCACAGGGCGCCCATCACTCCACCATATCTTTAAAAATAACCCAGACATCAACTGCTGCTACTGGCACCAATTATTCTTCATGCCACTAGTAGAAGTACTAGTACAGGCCTCACCATTACTCTTCCGTCTCTGGATTCAAATATCTTCTGACTGCCATGTTTGTTAGACTGGTGAGTTTTTTGTTACCCAGGTCATTATTATTTACTTCTTGGCTGCGGTGAGCAGTATGTATCATTTGGCTGCAACAAAGGAGTAGGAGTTTTAGCAAATCTGTCTTATTTTTTCCAGTCTGCCTGGCCAAAATAGACTCCCTGGGTAGTTAAGACGCTTATATTCTGTCAAGTATGTCAGATAGCTCCCTCCAATGTTTATATAAGAACCAGCATATAGATGTAAGATTAGATTTCTTTTCCCCACGTTCCCTCCAGTGCTATCCAAACTATCCGATTCTATTTCGAGTTCAAACTAATCCACCTCTTGTTTGAGGATTTCACTCAGCCTCAGAGGTGCTTCTCATTTGAAGAGGCTGAAAAGGTCGTAATCCGGACCGTATGGCATGTCTGCCTGTGGGGCACCAAGATGACCTGTGATAACTTCACTGAAGGGCTCCTGCAGCTTTACTTGCCCTTGAAATATGTTTCTCTAACACTGCTAAGTCTTTGTCCCAACAGTGTGCATTATGAGTAACCGAACAATATCTCAAAGAATTGACGTGACATTAATGGACGCCATGTCTCCATCGTTGACAGATTTGGACGATTTGTGGCGTGACTGTTGTTTGGGCAAGTCGTAGCACAATGACACTACACATGATCCTGCAGAAACTCTTGCATATTTGTTGGGTAAGAAAACCTTTTTGTTGCATAAATGAAACCCTGATGTAACATTAACCTTAACCTCAACTTTCTAACCGTAGCAATAAGCATTAAACAACAACCAGAATAACAGCATAGCAATAAATGCTGAGCATCTGCCATTGCCAGGAGGTTAATCAAAAACTCTTGCCCTATGTGGAGCAAAGGCTTCTGGGCCTGCTTTCTGCCACCGGGAAGTTAGTGATGTGTTTGTGGGCTTTGCCCTTAACGAGGGTTTTAACGGTTGTCACGTGGTGGTTTACTGTGAAAGACTACACTGCTGCCCCCGTTAAGTGGAACGCTTTTGTTTTCAGTAAATCAGCCTGTGGTCTCTGATGTGACAAGCCTCGAGGTTTAAGTTCACCGGCAGCATGACCTTACGTGTGCATGCCCGCCATCGGGGCATAGCTGTCGATGTTGTGTGTTTTCTACGCAAGTCGAGCATTCCAGTTGCGATGGCAACGACCAAGAAATCCTAAAATCTGCTCTTTAACCCAGATTGAAACAACAGACCGTCAGACAGTCTGATTTCATCACGTCAACTTTGTCTAGCCAAAAGTTTAAAAAAAGAAAGCAAAATAAGACAGACAGAGAGAGAGATAGGGAGAAAAAAGAAAGAAAGGTTACTGTACGAGGGAGAGAGTAACGAGATGGTGTGGGTGAATCCTTGAAAATTCCTTTATGGCAGGTCTTATCCACGTACGTCTCAGCCCACACTGCTGGCGTTTTAAAGAGATATCAAACATGAAGCAGCACATGCTGGAAAAACATGACTTTTAGTCTCTGGTATGGACCAAGCTCCAAGATGCTCCCACAATGCAACTCAATAGTGTTTCTGTCACAAATGTCAACCTCATGGTGGTGCTACAGAAAAGGGAGTCACCAAAAGCCAGTCGGATACACTCTGGGGATCATGAATGTCAAATTTTATGGTAATCCATCCAACGGTTGTTAAAATATTAGAGTCTGGACCAAACCGGTGGACCATTTGACCGACACTGCCAACCCTAGAGCCACACTGCTGACTTGACAAGCCATTTTCATCAATATGACAAAATGACTTAAGAATTGCTGGAGTGTCCCTTTTAAAACACCAACTACAGTAGCTCAGCAGCAGCCATAAAATGAAACCAAAAAGGATTTAACCTTATCATACAGAACAGTTCTGATTGCACAAGTTGCACCAGCAACCAATCATTTCATAACAAGTAAATGTCCAAACATACAGAGTAAGTGAGGCCGCGGTGCCAAAAATCAGAAGTTGGTGGGAAAAAAACAGAGAAAACCAGCGAGCGAAAAAAAAAAAAATGACGGACAATTATGGGAAACAAGAGAAGAAGTGGAATGAAGTTGGGGAAACACAGAGGAGAGTCAGAGTGGACAAGTATGGAAAAAAAAAAGAGAACAGGAGGAGGACTGAAAGAGAGGATTGAGAGAGAGGAAAAGAAGGAGAGTGAAAGAGGGACAAGTATGGACATGAAGGAGCGTTTCTTCTGCAGATTAGCAGTAGCTGCAACCCAATACTTTAATATGCTGCTCGACCCCGACAGGCCTGGACTGGCAGTGTGTGTGTGTGTGTGTAGTTCTTTGAGCTACAGCGACAAACTCTTATCAACCCTAATCTGGTCTGAGAGGCTACTCATTCCTTACTATGTGTGTGTGTGTTGTCCAGTTTTGGTGTGCATACAAATGTGATTTCTGGGAGTGTATTTGTACCGAAGACGGAGACTAAATACTTAATAGTTTGTGTGTCTAATGGCTAATGTTGCCTCTTAAAGCCGGGTCGATGATTAATAAGTAACTCAGACTTTGTTTAAAACCAGATTGGTATGTAGATCTGGAGGAAAAAAGGAATGTGCACAGTGTTTTTCTTTTGTTTTCTTTTTGTTAAGACAAAGTCAGCAGTTTTGTTTAAGAATAAGACATCCGTCATTCTAGGAAACTGGCACCAGCTCCTGAGTGATAAATTAAAGTTTCACAGCTTGCTGTTTTGAAAGCTTCCCTGTATATTTGGCTTAATGTCAACCAAACACCTCTGTTTTACTTTTTCACACACTCTTTTTTTCCCCTAAAATCTCCCCTGAGGCTGAGCAGTAACGGATGCCTGACATTTCAAGCTCCATGGAAAACTTTACCTCAGGTGATTCTGCAAACACGTGTGATACACATGATATAACGTTTCGCAGAGTTTCTTCAGAGGAAGAAACAGAACATCAAGAGATGTGGCTTTTTTATGGCATCTTTTTGTAGTCCGACATGTCAACAGAAAATAAGAAGTTGAAGTAATTCCTCTAGACCACATAGCATCCGCAAGCGCTGCAATTTAAAAATCATTCCCAGTTAATCAGAACACAGACATTAAAGTCCTGAGCTTTGTGTTGTAGAGAGTTTAAGTTGTCATCAATAACCGGAAAAGGAAACACGAGATGTATTTCATTACACTGAAGCACTGCTTCTCAAACTGTGGTACCACTGGTGGTATGTGACCTCCTTGTGGGTCAATCTCTGAAATTAATAATTTAATTAATTCGTAATTTTGGAAAATGTAAATGAAAAAAAGTTTTTATGGTAAAACAAAAATGTCAGCTGCTGTTTGCCAGAATTTTACCATAATAAAATATAATAAATACAGTTTAACATTTTTATGTTACGGTAAAAGATGATGGATGTTAGTACTGTTGATTACACGTTTATTCCATATTTTAAAATATCTGTAAAATATGGCATTAAATATTACAGTGTTTTACTGTATAATTAACAGTCTCTAATGCAAAATACTACTTTGTTCTTTATCCTTAAAATGGCGTATAAATAACGGTTTTGAAATATGACTGTGTTGTTGTACTTCATGGCATATTTTACGGTCTTTTACTGTCATGGTTTGGTAGTTTTTCACCATAAAATCTGCATTTTATCGGCCTCCTACGCCAACTGTGAAACTAAACAGGGTCGACTGTATTTTTAACGTCTGTCATGATGGTAGTCGAATATCTTCTGAGGTGGTACACGGCCCTAAAGCACACGGATCTTGTATATGAAGCTGGGAGTGATACTGCCAGTCACTGTGTTGCGTTCAGCGCCGTCATCTGACTGTGATTTACTCACTCTGCGGCCAAACAGGAATCCCTCATTAGTGGTGTACCGTTTAAAAAAAGCAGCGAGTAAAGGTTTTTACGACAGGTAACGCACCAGTGGCCGACTCGATGCCAGCCTCTGATAACTGACCTGTTTGGTGTGGGAGTTTCCTGCCAGACAAATGTTTTGTGTACAACTAAGGAAGCAGTTGACTTCAAGAGATTAATATCGCCCCTTTTATTGCCTTTTTTGAGTTTCAGTCACATAGATGAGACTTTGGTGTTATTAGCTCGGTTCTCTTCCTCTCACTCTTTTATCGATTTCAGCACACGGTTTCACGGCTGAGAACAAAAACAGGATAAAGCTGTTTATGCGTAACAAACAGCACATTATGGAGTCAGTTCTCACTTTGTGTCGAGTATTTGCTTGCCTATATGTGTTTGCTTGTGTTTCTTTCTATATTGTTCTCTCCGGTTCCTCTGCAAGACATAAACAAATGCAAAACTGTAGTCGGGGAGGAA
Source organism: Miichthys miiuy (assembly GCA_036365135.1). Taxonomy (NCBI): domain Eukaryota; kingdom Metazoa; phylum Chordata; class Actinopteri; family Sciaenidae; genus Miichthys; species Miichthys miiuy. Next base: position 3,745,727 of record CM071625.1, on the reverse strand, counting down.
GTTTCTACACCGTTGACTAATGCACTAATTTTCTCTCTTTGTCCTCCCTTCTTATGCCTCTTTATGTCTCTCTATCTCCCTTTCTGTCAACCTTAATCTCTTCCTCAACATGGTTTTTACTCCTAAGGACACAAACAGCATGAAAGTAGGCCAGGGGTGGGGTTGTTTTACAGCTTCAGTATTCTTTGGACTTTCTGCGTAACTCGTAAGTTTCGTTTCCCATAAACAAATACTAATATCAGTAATACCTGCATTAGTACGTCATAATAAAGACAAGTAATACCTTCATGTCGTCTGTGTTCTCTTCTGTAGTCCAATACAAACTCCACACATGAGATATTTTAGTTTCTTTGGAGGGATATCAAAGTTTTATTGTTGGATTTTCGTTCTCAAACAAAGATATTAATGGAAGCATTGACCTCTTACATCAAATTTGCGCTACAAAACGCGAAAATAAGTTCTTCGTTTTCTATCAGACAATCCTGCAAAGATTGTTGTAATTGGCATGGAAGCAAGACCATCCTAAGCGCTTGCCTCAGCAATACTCATGCAAGTGTATAAACACAATAACTATGCCTCTGTGACATCTTTATCACCCAATCGCATTCACTTTTATTGTTTCTGCATGAACTTTGTCCTTTTCAGTTGCTGCTGACACAACAAGAAACACGGCAGTTACAGCAATGATGTGTTAGACTAAACAAAATCTAAATATCTGCATGTGAAGGAAAGTCCAGGCCAGCTCAAACTATAGTTTTATGAACATTTTGAATGTTGACCCATGTGTTAATTATAATATTATAAAGTAATGCTCACATTTTGTCAGACTACATGTTTCAGTTACGAATGTGGTTCAACCTAAGATGTAGAGAAGTCAGCAAATCAAATCATAACAAGCTTTTGACCGTGTGCGATCATGTGACGTGCTACAGAACAGAACAACTATTTGATAATGAACCACCGGTTATTATCGACTACTGGACTGTTACGATGAACAGGGAGCTGAGTCGGAAAGGCAAAGCTCCCGATTTTCCAGCCCATCTTCGTTACATCGTCAGTCTATGGTCACGAGCTTTGGGTGGAGGTTGAGGGGAGCGATGTCTCGAACGCCCTGCTAAACCTGCTGCCATCGCAACCCAACCCCGGATAAATGGAAGGAAATGGGTGGAATGGATCGAAGTTCATCAAAGTCCATAGTTACTTTGCATCTTCTGAAAAATATGACCTGATGATTTAAGTTAAGTGGTGATGTACGCGGACAGAAAGTAGGATGTAATTCAAAATTTCCGTTTTGTGAAGTGATGAAAATGTTTGCTGTCAAACCCAGTATCTACAAATCAGTTATTTCCTTCGCTTGTTTTTCATTTTTATGTAGAAGTGGAAATTTAAAACATCATATTTCAATATCACTTTATTAATTTTGCATGTCAATGAGATACTGTTTATCAAATCTTTATTTTTATTTTTGCATGGTCTAGTGGAAACCTTTTGTTACAGCTTGACTTAAAATGGCAAATGGACAAGATAAAAATGTTCCAGGACACTAAAAACACTGATTTATCTGCAAAATAGCTTAATAAATCGGTCGAAACTTTCTGCATGGTCCAATGTCTCCACCCATTGGACAATGCATCTGGCAGGTTAGAACGCTCAGATTGAGTTTGGCCCGGACTCGCCTGTCTGTGGTTTCCACTAAATCATCTCTAAATACCGCAGCTTTCTTTGACTAACCTGTAGAAAAAGCACTTAAGAAATATGTTTTATGAATAAAAAAATCTAATCTGGTGAGTCTTTCCAAAACCTGAAAGGTGGTGAGCCTCAAACGCTTATTGTTTAGGCTGTCAAAATGAGCCCATTTATCAAGCGTGGCGAGCGTGGTTTCAGACTTTCTGCTTACAATGCAATGACCTCATAGGAGTTGTGTGTTTATTCTTTTATCTCGCAGTCGTGTTTATGCCCGATTTTCCATTTTATTTTTCAAGCTGACAGCGGAGGCAGTCCAGGAAGTCAGTGCACATCTAGGGAATGACTAAAAATAAAGAGAGATAAAACGGCAGAGCCAAGGAGACTGTGTGGTCAAGAGATGATATTAAACATGAGCACAACACTTTAAGGATTCACAGAAGCTCTTCCTGCGGAGTGTACTGGAGGAACTTTGTTAGGAACTGTAGGGACAAGGAACATTCTCAAGGTTTTGACAAAGCCTGCAGTGTGTTTAACAGACTTACTGTTGAGTTTTTAACTGATGCTGGGAGCTAAGTATACCAGTTGTGACGTTATAACAATGTTTGGTCTGTAAATGTTCCGTGTTCAAATCTGTAAATGTTTTGATGAGTTTTACATCCATAGAAGGGTTTTGCTTGGAGCAGTGCTGCCTGTCCTGTTTGAACCTTGAAAATATGCTGTTGTAAAAAACACAACATTAAAAGTGATTATTGATGATATCATAAGACAGGGCAGTAAAATAAAATAGTGGTTTGCTTTTATAGGATCCATATAAACTGAATCAAAGGCCTGAACGCAGCAGAAAGTTAAACTTAAAGGGCTAGCTGGTGAGCTAACCACTAACCCGCGAGAAAGCCAAGAACATGCTAGTACTATTCAGCTATTTTTTAAAATTTTATACATTTATTTATTCATAAAGTTACTGCGCTGGTTGCTATATGACAGTCAGAACATTTATCACCAACAAAAATAGGTATGTATTTCTATCACTGGCAGGTCGAGGAGGGTTAAATAAAAGTTGTTGCTTCAACACAGCGATTAAACAACGATAACTTCTTCAAAATCTGAGCTCCAAATTTGAAGTCGGTGCAAAAATTATGATCCTGCTGGAATGAATCAAGTCTGAGGTGAAACTTTTCCACTTTAAACGCTCGCTGTGGCTGTTTTTCATCAAAGTTTCCTATATATATATTTTTTAATCAGATCATAATAAAACTCTCCACACTTATTCCCCACAGTATCGGAAATGAAACTCTGACACTTTAATTCTCTAAGCAGGTGTGAGCTAAGTATGTTGACTTTTGTTGCTTGGCAGGTTTCAAATATAAATCTGGTCTCCTCCTTTTCCCCTCTCACTCTAATTGCGGTTTACGATCTTTAACCCTGCAGCGTCTAATGCACGCTCTAATTTTCTTTATTTTTAGAACTTGTTAATATATTATTCCCACATGATGTACAATATTAAGCTGGAGATGAAGGCAGGTGGGAAACCGATGGGTGCATGCGAGCATTTTTTAAACATCTCTTACGCTCCCGACAGGAGGGAAAGTTTTGATATGAAGAAGAAGAAGACTCATCAAGCTTTATGGACAAGTTAAAAGCTTCACAGGTGCAGTAGGAATGCTGACTGTGAGCTTTATTACATGACTTTGGAAGTACCCTGGGAATGTGCTGTGTATAGACTTAAAAGAGATGAATAAATTCATTTGATGGGAGCTTTCTGCTTTGGGGAAATTCCCCTGAGATGGTATGAATCTGGCATTTTAGCATCTACTGCTTATATTGTGACAGCACTAAATCGTCTTGGGGTTCTTTATTAAACAAGAAGCTGGTGTTAAAGAAGCTAGAGAAGTATTGTATATGTTGATGCATGGTGCAGGAGCCGGGATGTAAAGATGGAGGGATTTTCGGGGGGTCGATGGACGGGAACTCGGCCTGGGGGATGAATGAGCAAGAAGGAGGGTGGTTGACGCCAGACACAGAAGTCTTTTGTGTTTGTGTATCAGCTGGAAATCACTAACAACACTGCAGCCCTCCACCCTCCCCTTGTGTGTGTGTGTGTGTGTGTGTGTGTGTCAGTGATTGACATTTGCTTTTGAATAGTGTAGAATAAGACAAGGAAGTGCTGCTCAGAAAGAAGCCGACTTTGGCTTGAAGCAAACCCAAGACCAGACCCAAGTATTTGCCACTCTAAATAACAAAAGGTTACGTCATTCTTCATCTCTCGTTCATTCCCACAGACTGAGATGACCTACTTTTGATCAGTTCTGGTTCACAATGAGGTAGCTAGAAGTCTGTTCCTACAAGGGACATCAAGGGTACATGAGTTTAAGTTTTAAAGTTTCTTCATCTTGTCTGCGAGGAGGTTAAATCTGGGGAAACTGAACTTATAGATCCATGAAGACAGATGCAAAAACACATCACAGCATCATAGCAGTCTCATGAATTCATGAAATCTTAAAGGTAAAGCCTCTGGATGGATGGATGGATGGATGGATGGATGGATGGATGAACATGGGTACTGTAGTTAGTTTTGAGTCAGTCCTGCTGCTGTAAATTCTCACAAGGGTGCCAAATATGTCTTCATCCACAGCTAAAAATAGACCCCACCAACCGCACAAGAGGTAACAACAAAATGCATAAGCCCCCATGTTAAAAATCCAACTTCACAGCAGAAATACAGCATAGCAGCTTTGATCGACTGGTAGAAGATGTTACAGGTGACTTGTTTGAGCAACCAGGCGTCAATCAGCTCGCCTCCACGGCTGGTGGTAGGACTGCCAAGATGGTGGCAGCCAGAGCTACCGCACAACGGCTCTTCAGAAACCTGTGGTTGACATCACGGATATTATGTCGATTCTTTGTACCATCTGCGGTCTCGATGTGAAGGAACGTTTGATGTACTTTAACTGATGCCTGTAGGGCACATTGTTCACATCACAGCGGCTGAGGTAGCACTGTAGGAGCTAATGTGATAAATTAGCTGCTTTTCTGTACCCTTGTTGTGTGTTGACTTCAGTAAGTGGGACAGTTTATTGGGCGTCAAGACACATCTGTATTTTTTTTTATTTGCACAAAACAGTGGGTGCTGGTGTTCTATCATGACGTCGAGTTTGCTGTCCGTACAGGGTCATCTCAGTACTTTCCTCTATGTGTAGATGATTGATTAGGAACCGTTTTGCCACTGACACTTGTAAAACACAAAGGTCTTTCATGTAGCAAAGAGGCAAGCACATGGTACGATTCAAAGAACAGAAAGTCTATATATCTTTAGATAAGACCAGAGGGATAAGACGCTGTTTTATTCATTAACAATTGAGTTGTACTGTGGCACTAAAATGTCCGTAAACCGAACCTCAAATGTTCAAATGCCTCCTTTCATTGCAGGGCTCCGAGGAACATAATTCAGCTCCGAGGAACAATTTAACACTGAATTGCAGGGCGCTCTGCTTTCTGAGGGTTCTAACTTTGAAGCCTGCTGCGTGTCTGTCCACACCCTGACCGCCGATGTGTAAACAGCCGTTTTGCATCAGCGGTCAAAAGCCAGATATTTGCTATGACATCAGAGCTTTGACATTGGGCAGATTTAGAGATATAGCGCCCACAATACATCTGTGTTAGACAAAGAGAGGCCAGCTGAGCTTTGTTTCTTTAAAGAAACTGACCTTTGAAGATGCTGGAGCATGACGGCAGACAGAAGTACCGGTATAACAGCCTCTTCTTGTTCACCTTTACTGATGACAACATTTTCTACCACAGATTAACAGATTTTTAATCATGTTGATCTGCCAACAGTAGCTGCTGTTAGCTAATGTTAACCAGTGATTGTGAGGTGGGTCTGTTGGACACGTAAGCCTCTGTTCTTAAAGGTTAAGCATTTATCTGTGACCTTGTAAATAGTTCGTGCTTCTGCTGAAGACAGTACGATATGGCTGATAGCTCTAGAAAAGAAACCATTCAAAGTCTCTCGGTGAAAATCTTGTTGTAACAAGCTCGGATAGATGAGAGTGTTTGAACTATGACCTCTGATTTTAGAAGTTAATTTTTCACTTGTCACAGCGGTTTTTCCTACAACAGCTTGTTAAGGGTGCATGGGAGAGCCATGAAACAAAATATTCCGTCTAAACTATTTCACGATTTTGTCCGCTTATCACAGAAATGTAGATGTTCAGAGCACTTTAAGCACTCCTTGTCCATGTTGGCCCATGATGATGATGACGTTGAAGCTCATGTGACGTGGATAAAAGCTTCTAAACAGCTACTAAGTTGACGTTCAGTCTAGACTGTTTTGTTGTTTCTGAGTCCAGGGATGAACTCTTTTATTCATTCCCGTAACTGTTCAGCTCTTATCTGCTGATGAAGACCATGTCATCTGGTCGAAAACTTCCTCAACAGCTGCTGCTAAATGAACCGTGAGCTGAGATTGTTCTGCTGCAGGAATGAATTTATCTATCTTGGTTCTTGAAAGATAGAAATGTGCAGACAAAATCACGATCATCACAGGACAGAAAAGTCTTTATGAGTTAATCTATAGATGTAAGAGGGGCGTGGTTTGGGGTTTAAGTTGCTGTTTCTCAGCCTTGTCTACACCCGGCCTCACTGAAAGGAAAGGTAAATCCTTTTTTCTGTGCCGGGGGAACTGGTTCTCACCCTTTGACCTCAGCCGGAGGTTGTCCTCTTTAAACAAAATAACTGCTGTTCAGCCACTGCCGCGTCTCTCCGCAGTACATGTTGTAAAACAGGATAAAATGAACAAGCATACATGCAGATGCAGCCGTTAATCACCGAAGTGATCTTTTAAATAAGTGTAATTGTTAAGATACACCACAGCTGAGACCCAGGAGACTACATTTGAGTGAGCAGTAATCGAAATTCCTGCCGTGTATGTGTTAACCCCCGACCCCGTCTCTGAACGTTATCCATCACTGCAACTGGAAGTGGAGAGCTGACGTGTTGGCAATTTATCTCAGCAGGTGCAGATGTTACAGTGCTGTGTTTTAAACTAAGAACAGCAGGGTAGAAGAGCGGAGGAAAGTTACTCCGGTCTCAACTGGGGCTGAAAGACTCAAATACCTGAGCTTAGTACGCATGCCATCTTAAATCCCCTTTTGCCGTTCCTCCCCCACCCCCTGCTGGTTTCCAGCCTTTCTTGCGCTTCCATGTAGCTTCGCTTGCCGCTCTTTACATCATTCACATGGCACAACGCGATAACTGCACATGTGCAGAAGAATGAGGTCACACCCCTCGCTGCACACGTTCATATATGTTCCACGCCGGTGGAAGATGAAAGGACTGAGGGGGCAAATTCTCCAGACGGGGGAGATCTTCAAGACCAAACTCCAGGAGAGCACAGCTTTACTTTACGTCTTCTTCTTCTTCCTGTCCTCTTTCTTTTCTTTCTTTGAAACCCCATGCTGGTTGTTTTCTCAGAGTCTACCCCATTAACCTTAAATAGTTTATATTCATTGCTGAATAATCCCTGACCATTTTACAATACATGATTTGTTTTTAAATCGATTTTCCGCCTCATAGGAAGTCTTTGGTTTCAGTCCATATGAGTGCAGAATGAAACATTTTATAGCAGACTTAAAATCGCATGTTTTTTCATTGTTTTCGTGCTTTTCTGCCAAACGTCTCTACTGTCTTTAACTTTAACTGTTTAACTGCAGCCTACTTTAAGTGAACTGAATGTGATACAAGAAAGTCTTTGAAAACTGTTGTGACTGATTTAAATCTACCTAAAGTGAGTTTCGTGTACTATAATAAAATGAACTAAAACCAATGGCTTCCAAGTCGAGCTACAAATCAATTTAAATGCTTATTTGCTCTGCAGAATAGTCAGCAGTGATGTATATGTGATTTGTATGTATGCAAAAATCATTAATGTACAGATCATTATCATCAGCATATATAGAAATTTAGTCTAAATTACTAAATTTAGTCACACGGATGCAGAGTGTCAGCACATTGAGCATGGACTGGTAGTTGGAAAGTTGCCAGTTCACCTTCTGGGCACTGACTAAGTGCCCTTGAGCAAGGCACTGAAGCACTAACTAAGTCAGACTGCTGAAGCCTCTTTTTGGTTGTCGTGGACAATGTGATGGACAAGATGTGCATGTGAGCACATTGTTGCTGTTTCAAGAACATTTTAGGCTAGCTGCTTCCCTCTGTTCCCAGCCTTTATGCTAAGCTAAGCTAAGCTAAGCTAAGCTAAGATAAACTAAGCTATCTCCTGGATGCAACTTTATACTGAAAGGACAGATAAGAGAGAGAGATGTTACTGGTCTTTCTGCTTTGTTGCTTCAGCATCAAACTGTTCCTTTTAAATGCCAAAACAAATCTTAGGATTCAAACCTGTGACCTGTTGGTCTATAGTGCAAAAAAATACAACTTATTACAAGTTTATCTGCTGAGTTTGATTCCATAACATCAAAGTGTGTTCTTCAAAATTATGCTCTAAGGGTATCCCAGTTTTAAAGTTTCAGTCTATTGATTTTCTTACATTATTAAAAAAGGTCTGACACTGATCGCTTTTGTATTTGGCTTTTATATTTTGTAAAATATAATTATCTAATACATTCAAAACCACCAGTGTGGTCCCTTATGTTATTAATTTAATCTGAACTTTCGTAATATTATCTGGGGGCGTTAAACAAACATTGCTATGACCTGACAAATGTTTTCTTTCTCCCATGAAAGTTGTATAATTAAAACCTCATTGTGATATTCTGTTCTTTCTTGGTCACTAGGTTATTCACATCTCTCCCTCTCTCCTCCTTCTCCTCCTCTTTCCCTCCACTTCTCTCATCTCATTCTTTTTTTATTTGTTCCAGTGCAGCTGGGTTTGTTAATAGCTCCTTTCCTTCCCTCCTCGTATGTACACTGTTCCTATTATTCCTCCGTTATGTTACTCCAGTTTGGCATCGTACGGCCTGACCTCTGACCTGGACGTCTTTCACTTCCCTCTCATCATCCGCTGCCGACTACATATTCATCACCGTCCTCATCATCTCACGCCAACACTCCGCTATCATCATGATCTTCCCTCGCCGTCCTCTCGCACACGTATTTGTCACATCATCGTCGCCATAACTCACTCGCTGATCCCATTAAATACAGTCTGAATGCACGTGTGCCCCACGGAAGAATCTGTACGCAGAGCCAACACATATCCTAACAATTAACTCAAAGTTTTCCATTATTTTCTCTCCACCTCACTTTTTTGAACATGCAGCACACTCGCTGCATTTTTTTTGTATAACCGACATGAGGCTGAGCGTGCATCCAAACCGCATAGTCTATCAGTGAACCGAATCCAAGCATCTGTTTTGGACTGTCGCTTTTTTGTGGCAGAGGTAAAAGACACAAAGACAGAAGTGTGTGTGAGTGAATATTCGAACTTGCTGCTGTGGAGTCGGACAGATTGATTGCATTTATGTGGGTAGTTGAACCTGATTTTTGACATTTGACGTTCATCAGATATCTGATATCTGGTCTTCATTCCACATTTTTTTTCCCGCGAGCACCTGTTAGCTGCAACAGCTGGAATGCCCAACAGACACCGCGGAGCTGCAGCAACAGGCCTTTACAAGTCGATTGACCTTTGTTCGTCCTCAGGAATGCTGCTTCTGTTCTCCCAGTGACCCCTCTGCTAAACATTTACACCTGCCCAGTGTAACCACAGCGAGTCGAGAGTAACTTCTCATCATTGGGCATCACCAGTAAGGGTTAAAGGAGCAGTTTTGGGTATTTGTTTATTCGCTTTCTTGCCAAGAGTTTGACGAGAAGATCAATCCTACTCTTACATATGTCTGTTCGGTTTCAAACTGGAGCCAGGAGATGGTCAGCCCAGGGGTAATAATCAGTTTCTTTAAAAGATAATTAACCAGAAATGTTTGAAAAACAGAGATTATCACTGAAGAATGAAAAATCCCCAAAGCATCTGTTTCTAAGTCAAGCAAACATGGCAGCCTGCCCGGCTACCTGGATTAGACACAGTATTGCAACTTGGGAAGCGTGTTAAATATACTTTTTTATTCAGATGGTCAGAGAGTCTTTGAGGAGCAGTCTTTTCAAAATATGTTCTGTGTGTTTCAAACATCGCTGAACAATTATTTTTAGAGAAACCGATGGTTGTATGAGAGGCGTAATCTGGGGCTAGGAGATAGTTAGCTTCTCATCAAATCCTGGAAACATCTCTCCAAAAGTAAAACTAAAATATGTCATGTATACACTTTGCTGTACAGGCTAGCTGTTTCGCTCTGTTCCCAGCATTTATGCTAAGCTAAGCTAACCATCTTCTGGCTGCAACTTCACACTGAAGGGACAGATATATGTTTAAATACCTGTGAGCTGTTGGTCTACAGTACACAACAGTCAAACAAAACAACTAAGCCAGCTAGTCTGGCCTGTGGTGGTGTAGCAACAGGAGTGTTCCCTTTGAGCGAGGTTATTCACTCTCCTACGATGGTCAGATGCCAACCAGAGAAAGGAAGGAGCAGGCCAAGGAATGCCAGTTCAGTGAACCAGACCATGCGAGCTACAAGCCTCAGCAAATCAGTCATCTAATAAGAAAAACTGCCTTGGAGAGTAATAAGGAAAACACTCAGACCACCTCTAATGTACCACCGGTAGCTTATCAGTGGCTCCATCAGTTGCTGGCCTCAAAAAGGCCCCAACACCCTCTTAGTGGTCTGATTTTTTTTTTTTAGTACTTTTAGGACTTTTAGTCCTACATCGTAGAGCCTCCGTCCAGACCTCTTGGCTACATCTGTCCTGTTGTGACTTAGTGAAGGGATTCAATCTATTTTTCTTTAACTGAGGCTGTACATGCTGCCTCGAGATTAGGTTTTAGTTTGTTTGCATCTCTGAGTCAACTCCTTATTTGTCTGATAAATGGTGCACGATGGCTCTGAATGTTTTCTAGGTTACGCACAGTTAAACATTATAAAACTGGTATGAAGCCTCAGTATTCATCTTTGTCAAGTGTAAAAAGCTACAGATTGTTACCGCAGTCTAAAATCTGGATCTCCAGGACTTTCACTGAAGCATTTTTTAAGAAAAGAGATGGCGCCTACTTGATCTGCCAGCTCGATCTAACCACTATTTTGGCTTTTCCGACTCAGCAGCTCCTTTTTTGAAATCTGCTGAGTGAAGCTGACAAAGCTTGACATGTTGCTTTGCAAAATCAGCTTGGAGGAATCCCTAAAACTGGACACCTGTGATGCACTGTTAGCAGCCAAGTCGTTCCACTGGAGCAGATGCAGGTCAAAGCTGAAAAACACACCAAGTGCTGACATGGAAATGAATGGGATTTGGATTAATACGAGTGCCTGCGTGTGTGAATGTTTAGAGAAAGAATAATTGGATGTAAATTTGTCCATTTACACTGGAGGAAAAAACTAGACATTCCTGTTCCCGTTCACTGAGGACCACAGGGCCATGGAGCTCTCCCGATTGTATCATACAAGTAGAGCAGACAGAGAGAAAGAGAAAGAAGGAGGGGGGTGAAGAGGTGAGAGGTAAAGGAAAAAACAAGAAGCAGATTACGAGATAAAGTAAGCTGGAAAGAGAGAGAAACGTAAAGCAACAAGGACAAGAGAGGCTTAAACAAAGACAGACGGCGGTTTGTGTGCTTGTGTGCAGGCGGTAAGAAATGAGGGGGCTGAAAATGTACTGCTGTAAGCGTCCAGACATTTAGACTAAGAGGGAAAAGTCCTCTTGGCTATGTCTTCAAGAAGATGACTTATATCAATGGAGTGAGACAGCTTATGAATGAGTGTGTGTGTGTGTGGGGGTGTGTGAGAGGCTGACGGGGGGATTCACAAACCACAGCTTCCTGGAGTCACTCGTGTTTTCATGCTGATTCTACATATACACTGTGGGGAGTCTATATAGTAATGTGACTTGTTTGATTAGTTTGTATCTGTGAGCATTTCTTTAGCCGTGTGACTCCCAGGTTTCGAGCCCAGAGGAAATCACATATGTCGTGGTGGAATGCTCCCTCTGGGTTGGGGGCGAGTTGTTGCCCCAAGCAAAGAGTTCAAGTATCTTGGGGGTCTTGTTCATGAGTGATGGGAAAATGGAGCGTGGGATGGACTGGCGGATTGTTGCGGCATCTGCAGTATTGCAGACGTTGTACTGAGCCCTTGTGGGGAAGATGGTCTTGATTTTCCGGTCTGTCTATATTCCAACCCTCACCTATGGTCAGAGTTTTGGTAGTGGCGACATCACTAATACAAGCAAATACTCAGTCTGAGAGGGTAAGGAGCTTGGACATGCATCGGAAGATGCCCCCTGAGTGCCTTTCGTTGGAGACCCCAGGGCAAACTCAGAACCTGCTGGCCTGAGAATGCCTCAGGATCCCCAAGGAGGAATGGGGCTGGAATGCATTGCTGGGAAGAAGGATGTCTGGAACGTCGGACTCACCCAAGAGCTACTGATGACGGTGGATTGTGTTGAGATTTTTTCGGTGTAAAAACACATCTTTAAATGGAAAAAGATAGTATCATCGGTTTGATCACATCTCACTTATCAATGCCAAGCGATACCAGGTGTTTTATGAAGCTGAAATCAGTTCAGACAGATGAGTAAGCGCCCTGAGGCTGCTGAAGTGTTTGTCTGAAGATATTATATTCAGCAAAAACCTGAGCTACAGCTGGCCCAAAAGTTTTCCAATGACTCAAGGAGGGAGAAACATGAGGCAAACAAAAAGACAGGAACAGGTGCTGCTTAGTTTTTTTGTAGTTCAAAATTTTGTGCATCAAAATTCACAAAACAGATTACAGTCAAGAGTTACACAATACTGTAACACTTGACTTTAGCTTGTCGCAATACATCCAGCCATCTGCAGGTGGACGCCCACATTTATTTAAACTGTATCTGACTAAGATCTGGAACAGGTTCAGCAAGCGTCAATTTTATAGATAAAGCTTCAAAAGCCAAGTAGGTTCAGTCCAACAGCATGCAAACACATGTACACGCAATCAGAGGTCTATTTTGCAAAACCCCTCAAGGCGCAGAACTCTCTACAAGTACAAACTCATGTATACAAAGGTTCAAGCACATGAATATAAACTTGACAGTGTGTTAACACCTCCAACATTTCCAAAAGTACACTAGTTCTTATCGATTGGTTTGGAACGTCAACAGCCTGAATCAGAAATTCATGTTTACACTTGCACTTGACGAAAGTCAGTTTCGGCCACCCTAACTACCTCCACCACCTACGCTTAAAAATACAGAAAATAACCTCCAGAAATAAACATTTACCATAATTAATGCTGGGTGTTGTCAAGTGAGTCACTGCTACTTGGACAGTTAACTGCAAAAAACAAGTTGAGGAGCCAGCTGAGGTGCAGCAACTGTGTCGACAGTGTCAGGTACAAAACTGAGACAAATGAGCTGTCTCACTTGTAGCTCAAATTCTAATAACAGGTCTCTTCCACTCAATCCATCATACAGTTTCCAGGACAGGTATGTGTTTATATGATTAATAACCTGCGTTTTATTAAGTGTTTCACGGGTACACTTTAAGTTCACAGCATGAAATGAGATGATTGAGACCATAAAGTTAATAGTCGAAGAGTGGGGAAACATTACTGCTTTTTTTTTATATATGTAATATTATATTGTTGGGGGCATTTTTGCCTCAATTTGACAGGACAAGAAAAGCAGGGATCTGGAAGGCCCAACTCAAACCTGAGTCGCGTCATTTAGCTGACGCTTTTTATCCAAAGCGACTTACAAAAACTGTACAATCAAGGTAGTGCAGCAATAAGTACGAGTAAAATCAAGTCACAGCTCAAGAGGGGGATAGATTTATCATGTCCAGTTGTTGGTAGTGTTGGAGAGGAGGTCCTCTCTGAAGAGCTTGGAGGTCTTCAGGAGGTTTTTGAAGGTAGAGAGGGACGCCCCTGATCTGGAAGGAACTGGTAGGACGTTCCACCAACGGGGAACAACAGACGAGAAAAGTTTGGATTGCCCTGAGCGAACAGCAAATGCCTGTATAAGGGCGATCAAGTAGGTAGGTGCAGTTCAGGAGACAACTTTGTAGTCAGCATTAGAGATTTGAATTTAATGTGGGCTGCAGCAGGTAGTCAGTGGAGCTTACTGAGCAGCCGGGTAACGTGACCTTCTGGGTTGGTTGACGACCAAACGCTGCAGTGCTCTGGATCATCTTAAAAGCATTGTACATGGGATGCGTGCTCTACCAGTTCAGCTACCACTGTTGGCTTGCACCATTACCATTATTATTAAAAACAGTGTTGCTGTTTCTAATAATAAAAAAAAAAATGTACAAGTCACCAGTGAATAACTTGAAACTCTGGAGTTTAGTCCAAAAACCTCTCAGAACAACCACGTATACGCTCTGTTTCCCGGGATCTGAAACTTATCACTAAATAATTTCGAACATACGATATGTTTCATACCACATGTGTGAGGTGTCAAACTGCTTTCTTCAAGAGCTGAAAACAAGAAAAAAAAAACTTCTTCCCGATAGCCCTTCTCAGTTTGTCTAATTCAACACACATGCCCTGCACTGTATTTATATTTATTTGATGGGTGTTGCTCCCCCAGCTGAAGGTTTCTCCACTCCACGATGACAAATACGGCCAATTAGTCGCACCCAGAGGTTCCAGTGCTGCAGATGTTTCTCAGCTCACTGTAACCGAGCAGATTCCTTCACGCTGAAACCAGTGCCTCCATCTGTTCTTTAACCCCCGGGTCAGAGGAACCCGGCCGCACACACACGTCATTTTGGGTTAATATCTAAAATATATATATATATATATTTAGGGATTTAAAATTACAGTTTGGTTCAGTCATTTAATATTGTGGAGATATAAAGTAGGTAATTATGAATGTAGGAGTGGTTTCAACTTGGCAACGTTTAATTGACCTTTTTTTCTTTTTAAACAGTTGAAATATTTTTGCATCTCCGACTTGCCGTCAACTAAATTGATTTAATCCAGACTCCAGTTTAAAAAAAGCTCCTTTACAAAATAACATTTCCTTCATGTGAGCGTGTCTGACAGTTTCTTCCACACTGGTGAACTTGCAGACCTACTTTCCTGCAGACGGGACAATCCCAACTTTCTACCATAGATACCAAAAGCCATTTATTCCACAAAACATTAATGTTTTATGGCATTTCATCATGAATTAATAGTGGTCGACTTAGATTTAAAAGTATGAAATGAATTTCCATGCACTGTACTTCTTCTGACTGTCAGTCAATGTTTTTTTCATACCTTGGAGATGTACGCTTTGATGCCTTCAGCCAGTTTGATGCAAGGCTCTCCGAAGAGCTGGGCCAACTGGTCTGGGATGTCCTGGTCTTTATCCAGAGCATTCAGTAAACTGAGACACTTCAGCTCCTCTGTGACGCCCTGGCTACGCACCTACAGAACAAACACATTACAACAAAGAATTAGGCGGGGAGATATAAAACTGTAGCAAAAATCTCTGCAAGATGTTGTTGGTTGCAAGCGACAACCTTCATGGCGGGAAAATGAAGCCAATGCGAAAGTGCAAAAAACTGCAGTTCCTCAAACTTCCACTTGAGGCTGGCTACAGAATGAGTCTCCATAAGTCCCCATGTTACTTCAGCAGAAATAAACATGTTTACAGCCTGGTACAAGAAACAGTTTTGGTCTCTATAGCTAATTTCCCGTTCATGACCGCCTCAGCTCTAGCTCAGCTTCTTGGCTCCAAACTCTTTATTGCAGTTTAAATCTTGCCCAGACATAAAATAAAATGTTCAGTGAGTGAATAAAAGAACTCTTTACTCTTCCTCATCAGTGACGATGCAGCCTAATGTATGTCAACAAGTGGAACTGAACTGTCTCGACATGAACTGCATCTCTGGCGCCTGCGTTTACAGAGCATCTACAGAGATTTAGAGAGTGCCAGATTTCAACATTATAACTGATTTTACATTGTCACGGTTGCCCTTGAATGAAAGACTGTGTTGCTTGCAGCCAATATATTTATTCACGGACCAGAGGGTCACACAATTAGATCAAGCCGACACACATTGCCATCTACTGTAGGTAAGGTTAGACAAGGACAAAGGCAAAAAGATCATTATAACTCAAAATCATACAATTTTATTATAGATATTACACCACAACACAGAACTCACAAAACATCGAAGGGAATACAAATATTAGTATCATTGTATCAATTACATCCTATAAGCACTGCTCCTATAAGTTCATCTAAACATCATTACTTTTATTGATTTTTTATTGCCCTCTTGGGACATTTACGCACGTTTATTTCTGCTGCTAAGTCAAACTAGCCGCTCTCTAGTGAGCCATCACTCCTCCACACTTCTCTTATACAGTCCGCTGCACTGTCAGTGCGTCGAGTGCACGTTTCTGACTGTTCCTGCTCATTTTTTTGTGTTCCTTAATGTTCTCTCGCAGCTTTTTTTTTATCCATCCTGCGCATAGCTTGCTGTTTATTGTAACTGTCCTTGGCTGACGGGGTTTATTTGTCTTATCTAGATTTGTAGAAAGAAAACGAAAGAGAGGAAACACGTCGGGGGATGTTACATGAACCATTCTGAAACTGGGAATGAAACAACCTGAGACCGAATACTTTTTTTGGCAAATGGTTCGCTGGATTAGGCAGCTGAAACACAACGCCTTATGTAACAACACCGAATGCATGCATGGTCTCGCTATAGAGTTTCTATTGAGCGCACACATACACACACATATCCATATCAAGACATCTAATAAGAGACAATTAAATCAACATTTCCTCTGGGGGTAAAGAGGAAATAGTTTCTTTCCCATTTGGCTACGCCTCCCGTTTGGCAGCGACTTCCATCTGAATAGAGCAATGTTTTCATGTAATTTCGGGCAGCACGGGTCGAATAAGACATCTTTGGGAACTGAAATGTCAAAAGAGGCGTATGTAGCTTACAGGCACATGTAAGTGTGTGTGTGTGCGCCCGTCAGGGAGGTTGTAAGCGTCACGGTCTGAAAGTCTTGCTAATGACTCTATAACAAGCGCTGATGAAGAGAGAGAGATTACAGAGCTGCACTCCGTCACCCCGGTTCTTTATTTTTATTAATGTCTTTCCGCTTGACCTCCTCCACTAATGAAACCCGTTTTTTTGTCTTTCTATCTGAGCTTTTATTTCACTTTTACAGTGATGCAGGAGTGGATTCCCCTCTTCCTAAAGAAGGCAGCTGTGTGGGTAAATTAGTTCAAACCAAGCGGCAAGGATGGGGGATCTTACGGGAAAAACAAAGTTTCTTTCTTAACAGTCCTTGAAAAGGATGACTCATGTGTTTAATGGCTTTGCATGTCTATTTTCAGGGACGAATCATTACGTGTCTAATTAGATGCACATTTCATCGGACCAGACGGTGCACATTCCTGTCATCAAAGGTCAAAACTGAAGTTAACATGCTGCCAAAGAACATGCCAGGAAACTAAACACAACACAAAAGTATTTGATGCTTTCTGACAAAGAGGATGAGAAAGATAAGAAGAAAGGTCCAGTTTTCTTTTGGATTCTTTTGGCTCTGCTCCTTCCTTAAGAGGCAGTAGTTTTATAGAACCTGGTGGAGTTGCAGCCTATCCCAGCTGAGTTTGGGAAATGTTTGGGCCCAATATTGCACTACTATTAATGACACATTAGTCATGGAGTTTTATGTTCCTGGTCAAGTTGAAGCTGATTGTAACTACTTTATTTACTTTGGGACAGTTTAATCTACAATTTGAGAAGCTAATCATGATTCTGATGCACATTTTCATGTAAAATGTAACTAGCGAGCGCTAAATAAATGTGGTGGCGTAAAAGTGCAAACTGTTTCCCCTCTGAAATGTAGCAGCTTAGCTTTAAAACTCATATTTCCAGACACTCTTCATTGTCTTTCAGTACTACGCTGAGAGAGAAGGAAGCACGGTAGGTCATCTGCATACAATCAGGACGCATCTCAACAAAAAACGCTGACAGTGGAGTCTGGGCAGAGACAAAGGGCTGTGTGATGACAGCCATCACTGGCAAAAGTGTTGGGGAGGTTCACACATGCATCAGTGGATCTGAGCTCGCTCATCAACAACAAATGGAGTGAAAGTAGGCCTCGTTTCTTCCTTGCACCTCTGCCAAAACACACTCCCTGCTTTGGTGGTTCTGGTTGATAGATTAATTGTTATTGAGGAGTGTCTTTTGTATATGAGAATAAAAGGTTAGTCTTAGCAGGGCATGCATATATGTGTGTGTGTACAGGTCTGTGTGAATTTGTGCATGGATGTCCATTAAGTTTTGACAGGGCCATTAGGGAGTGTCTCATCCATGTTAGTGAGGAGATAAAGCCTGTGCACACCACTGCACAAAGATTAGAAGAAAACTTTCTGCTCCATTAGTATATGGAGGCAAGGCCAGAGGCTAAACTAAGCTATGCAGAGAAACATTATCATCACTGTGATGTGCTTTCTTTTCTCCCTGTGTAAGCTGCACAAAGACTCCCTTTAGTATGGTGTAAGTGAGAGAACATTTCCACAAGTTTGGTTTTTCTTTGGATATGTTGCTTGCTTGGAGACAGTCTTGTACTTTCCAGTGACAATAAATGACTTTCAAATAACACAGAGACAAGACTCCTGAATAACCAATTGGACGGGACTGCAAAATGCTAACATTAGCTTGCTAAAAAGGGCGAATTAACAAGACTGCTGATTTTAAACAAATTCAATGTTTTACCGTGTTTGCTGTCTTTGCCTAGCAAGCTAAAGCCACATTTCCACCACATGGAACGACTCGATATGACTCAACCCTTCTTGTTTTTTTTATTGGTTTTCCATTGCGGATTGTATCTTATTTTGGTTTCCTAAACTGTGATGTGAAAACTATATCAAACATCCTTGATTGGCCATGCCAAAAAGAAATCCTGCTAAAACCCAACAGCATCTCTTCATATGCTCTGTTAGAAGAGAAGCAGCTCCTTTTGTATACATAGTTAGCGTGTAGATGAGCAACAGAGGGCGCCAAGTCGTCAATCTGGCAATAAACGCACAGCATAGGTTAAAATTCTCGAAACCCAAGCTCCCAATGTGTTGTTTACTGGTTGTTTCCCAACTGGGTCGCCCATTGACGATCAGAGGTGTCAAGAAGAATTCATCCTGAGGGGAACCTGAATGTTGGTACCAAATTTTAACGCCAATCCATTCAACATTTGTTGAGGAATTTCAGATCACCAAAATCATTGGGATTCATCCTCTAGTATTCATGGACATGCGTACGAAATTTAACGGCAATCCGTCCAATAATTGTAGAGATATTTCAGCTGATACCTGTGTTCAGTAATAATGTAATGGCTCCCCTCCACATCGAACAGTCTGCTGTCTGGCTGTAACTTGAAGTCAGCACTCCGGCAGAGCCAAGCCTTCAAAGGTTGGTCTCTCTGCAGGATCTTTTCCTTAATTTTTCATCTATTTTTCTGATCCTACTAAAACCCCTGCGAGCCAAATTCTGCAGCTTTAAAGTTAGCTCTTCATTCCTCTCACATGACTCTGTTACATTGCCCTGTTATTTATTTGAATCATAGCAATAACTTTCGCTTCTTTTTAGAGGCCAAAGAGGCTCAAATTAGATCTTCATTGTGTTTTAGTTTTTTTTTGGAAAACCGTTGGAAAGCTGAAAGGAAAATGTGAGAGATTCTGTAGGCCAGCGAGAGACATGCAGGCCTCCAGAGATGTGGGGGACTCGGCCTCTACATCATTACCATGCCGTAGGAGCATGCAACTGGAACTGCTCCACAGGTTTTAGACATAAGTTTAAAGGATACCCCCCCTCGCTATTCCCCTTGATAGCAGTTTCTCTTGGCCAAGACTCCACTTCATATCCGCACATTGCAAAACTGACCCCATTAGCCATGATTTTAGAAACCAGCTACACCCTAATGATTCAACATTAACAAATCAATACGCTGACAGCAGGTCAGCTACAGCTGTTTAATAGAAAGGACTTCTGTCAAAGGTTTGATTAATTACTTTTCATTTCCAAACAAAGGTCTTGAGAGCAATCGTGATCTTACCACCATAATCTGCTTTTGCAGTTGCGCTATTTTTCTTTTGATACAACATTCCTGGCAAAAGGCATTTTTCCTTTTTTGGCAAGCAACTCTTAAAATTGTCGTCCCTGTAACTTTTCCCCCGAGTGGCGTATTTTCTCAGTGAGCTGAAATCTATGTCTTGTCTTTCCCCCTGGGCTCTTAGGCAATGAGTCCGTCGGGCCCTTTCAGAAGCCAAACTCAGGCTAACACATGCTAAAAACATTCAGCAACACACAAGATCTGATGTAACTCTCTCTGTTGCGTTGTTAAACTAGATTCAATGCGTATGTATGATTTTGGCTCGGATGGATCACTCAGGTGATAGCCTACAGCGCTATGCTGCCATGTTGGTGGTCTTTGAGGTGAAACGGCTGGATAAACCTGTGTCTTGGCAAGTTTGGGAAGGTATGGTTAATTTCAATGAGAATTGATCACAATAACTATGCGAGCCTTTTTGATCTGGAAAGAAACCTTTCCTGGCATTTAGCAACCGTAGCCAACCATATCTAACAAGAAGGTTTTCAGGTAAATAAAGTTTGTTTGAACAGCTAACCACAAACTTTGGTTGCTTTGTTTCACTAACAGACCGGTCTGCTAGTTAGCGAAACCAAAAAGATAGCAAGACCAGCTAGCTAAGGTTAGATCAGTTAGTCTAAAGACGATATTCGAGGCAAAAGGTGCAGTTAGTCATATCATATCCTAGCATCAAATGCTTTTTTTTTTTAGATTCTTAGATTTAAAATAGTTTTTGATCTGACATGGTAAGTTTTGCAGAAAGAAACCTGTCCTGACTGTTGTTAGCATTTAGCACACATTTAGCACAGCAAAAAATATCTAACAAGACGTTTTTTTTTTTTTTTTTTATGTCGACTTGTTAGTTAGCTAAGCACAAACTTTGGTTGCTTTGATTAGCTAACAGGCCGGTCTGCTAGCTGGCAAAACCAAAAAGATAGCAAGGCCAGCTAGCAAAGGTTAGATATGGTTATCTAAAGACGATAACTTTAGCCATATCTACATAATATTTAGGATTAGATCAATTATGTTTTATATTATATGTTAAATTTAGTCCAGATTAGCGAGGCATCAAATGCTTTGTTATAGATTCTTAGACTAGACTTCAGAATTTAGCTCATTTGAGACTGAGACTGAAAAGGCTTCTTGTATTGTGACAAGTTTAAGGTTTTAGCTCTGACTCAGCATTTACATCTTGCAAACCTTCTTTTCTTGCCAGATAGTTTTGTGATGAAACCGCATAGCTGCTGAATCCAAAAGAGCAAAAAAATTAGAAGAAGCTTTCTTAAACTGTCAGAGTGTTATTTTAGGGCTTTGAACCTAAACTCTACCGGAACCTAAACCGGGATGGTCCCCCGGTGGTCTATACTTTTGGAAACCATCAGCTCGGCAACTAGAGGAAACACACACACATGCACAAGTCTGAGTGATTAATGTGCTTTTTTTTTTTTTTTTAATCCCTTCTTAGCTAAAAGACATGTGGTCTCTCATGGCTCTCCATATTGAACTGGATGACTGGGCTCCAGAGAGAGAGAGAAGGGTCCGGGGCTGACAGAGCTCCTGTGATCCCGATGTCGGCTCTCTCAGGAAGCACCGAACAATGCTTCACTGTTCCCTCCCTGTGCGACTGTATGTGTGTGTGTGTGTGTGCGTGTACATATGTATTACGTGTGTGTGTGTATCTGTGTGTGTGGCCTGTCGCTCAGTGTGTAGGTACAATAGAGTGATAGTGTGTGTGTGTGTGTGTTTGGCTGGACCTCGCTGGACACCAAACCCTGAAAAGAATATCTCAGAGGGCCACTTGGAAACCCGGCTACAATTTTGTGTGTGTGTGTGTGTGTGTGCTGGTCTGGGAGTTCCTTGGCAGTCCAAAACTCTCATTTGAAGAGATTAGGAAGAGGAGAAGGTGGCCACGTAACTCAAATCCAGCAGGCCAGAGGTCTGGATCAAGAGTGTGTGTATGTGTGTGTTGAGGTTTGGAGTCGAGGGGGGGGATGAACAGCGAACAGAGTTGGCTGTATTTCAGTATACTATCTCCGCATTGTGATGAAACAGACAAGACAGAGTGAGCGGGGGCTGAAATAACAGCTGAGACCTCGCTTGCAATGGCACTCCGCATAAATAACTTTACCCAAACACAGAGGCACCGACATACACAAGTTCTTAAGTGAAATAAAACATACTGAGCTTGAACACGGTGGAGCCAGCTTCATCATGTTGAGTTACACCCTGCTGTGTAACTCACAGCACCGTGACTTACTGTAAGCGGGAAGCATTCTTGCAGGAACTGGCAGAAATATACGAGGCTGTGTACGTGTCAAGTTAATGTGTGATGTGTAAAGTTTGATCCAAAACTCGATACTCCAAATGTCTTAAGATATCACGGCAAACAGAACAAATAGTCCTTGGTAGGGTTAGGGTTATTAACTTTATTACTACTATTTAATCAATTTTCCCATCCGTGCAACTTTGCATTGAAAATCTGATTGGAGATCTGTTCTACGGAACTTTATCCGCTATCAAATGACAGTATCGTATTGTTTTAAACATCTAAAAAGTACCAAAGTATCAATACTTTTGACAATCTTAGACGTGTCTTCAGGCAGAAAGAAAGAATAACAGGAACACAGGCAAAGAGTAAGGAAAGAAGGGTCATACCGAGGACTGGGTATCGCTACGCGATATCTTTAAGGAAATGTCGTGACAAGTCTTAACGAAACTTCTGGAAATGATACATTCATTTGATCCATATTGTACCCAGAGAAAAATACTATCTGTGTGTTTTCTTTTCACAGTTCTCAATTCTTTAGCAGCTACATACAGTCTGTGGTGGTCACATGTGAAGTCTGATTTGACGGAAATGATGAAGTTGGTTAAGCGTGACGAAATGCCACCATATCGTTCAAAAGTATGGTTGTACTACACACGTCCTCTGATGGTATGTAATGGTATCGTAATTTTAAAAAAAATAATACCCAGCCTTAATCAAAAGAGCTAAAACAAGTTTAGTTGTCTTGACAAAAAACTATGTACTCGCAATTTAGAGTTCTTATGCCGGGACCCTACCGGACACGGCATTGTTACAATCGCAACGTTGTTTTTGTCCTTTCTCTACCACCAGGAGCGTTTCATAAGCATTTTGCGCACCAGACTTTGTTAACTTGCTCATATTTGGTCATTCTTTTTCTGCTTCTACAATGAGTAAATATGCTACGTAGCGCAAGTGGAACAGGGCGCAGCCTTGCCCCGGTGGAATCCGGCAGTTAACGAGTAAATAACAGTCTGGTATGCATGCACCATTTTAACACTATGGCCCCTTTTCACACCTATAAATACAAACCAAGGTTTGAGTTAAGAAACTTGATTTAGTGAACGTCTTATAAAGTCATAAACACTGGTACATTGTATTTATTATGAGGTGGGTGTGCTGGTGATTTACGACCTTACGCAACAACTAGTTGACTGTTAAGATGAGACTTTGGCAGGTCTGTGTGCACTCAGACATTTGCACTCTGACTCTCTATTGTGAAAACTGGCCCAAAGCAATCATTAAAAATGAACCGCATGCAGCTTTTTCTTCACCTAAACCAGGAGTCTTGTGTGTTTACATGAACATACAAGCTTCTGGTAATTAAGTGCAGCATGTGTGCGCGAGGGTGAGAATGTGTCGATTTAAGATTTTATTTGACAACCCATGTGTGCGTTTATATACTTGATTTGAAGTGAACGCGCACGGGTTTATATCCGCGATTTGTTATGGTGGTTAACGTAAATGCATGTGTGCAGGTTGGTGTGCAGCCTATGTGTGTCTTTCCCAGTTTATCACCCCCTCGGGGCTTCAGCGTATTTGGCAGACGGCCAGCATGGTGCAGAAATTGATTTATCTTTTGAAGCTGATTCATCCCGCCATTTGTTTAATGACCAACAGCTTTCTCAGCAATCATTCACGGTAAAGAGCAATCAGTCTGGGCACAATACAAGGAGTTTTTTTTTTTTTTATTGCTGACCAGCAAAAAAACAAAGGCCGTTTCGATCGTGAACAGTGGATGAGTTTCTACTTCACTTCACGGTGCGGGCCAAGTTTTTGTCTGCAGTGAAACGACATACTCTCCCTTACAAAAGGGGCTGCCAGACCCCAACACTCATACAGAACAGCTTTCAGGGGAGTATTTTGAAAATCCGAGCCAAAGGCACGATCATTAGAGGGTTGGGGAACAGAAAACCGCTGTTTTTAACACGGGTTCATGCAACCACATTCGTACTGGCCTTGCCTCATATGCCAGCTTCAGTTTGCTTCAGTAAAGGAACAAAACAATAGACTAAGATCTTTTAAGTAAAGATATTAAATGAAAAATGTCTATCAAACAAACTAATGACAGTGTATGTATGTTGTGGGTTCAACTCACTATTGATCGCTTGTGACATTTAAAATCTAAAAATAGGCTGATCCAGCTGGTTTCTTCAAAGTTTCTGCCTGTTAAAAGGATGCTTTTCCTTGCCACTGTCGCCAAGTGCTTGCTCATGGTGGGAACTGTTGAGTCTCTTTAAATAATTTTGTAAAGAGTATAGAAAGTAGAACCGTTCATCATGAAACATGAGCAATTCCCGGCCCGGGCCTAAAGTTGAACTGATCCTCGGCTTTCGAACTCTACCTCTTTCTTCTCAATGGCTCACTTGTCTTTCCTTGAAAGTGCCAGTCATCTGGGAATGTATGTTTGGTCTTTGTAAATTTCCCCAGATAACGGCAGCAGGTGCCTTTTTAAAATGTAGAGATGAGTCAGCTTTGTCAAGGTCAAAAAACAGGGTTGAATAAAAGTGAATTATAGATATTTCACATCACATTTTAGACATTTCGTTGACCCTCGCTCCCAGAGTGCAACAATGAAAGAGAAATCATCATGATTTATGCACGATAAGTTAAATTTTAAAAGATGCGTGGGTCAAATTTCTTTCATCTTTACTGCTTAAAGTTAAATCACTCAGTATCTGACTGATTTCTACTTGATTGCTGTTTCCTTTCTGATGAGGTCATAACTCCATCATCACTTGTAGAATAAAAGAACAACTTTATTGTGAGACCAATGCGTTTTGGCTTGTGGCCTTGATCCTGATAAAGGCTGTAAGCCAAAGCGCATTGGTCTGACAATAAACTTGTTTTTCCCCTCCTCTGTGCTGCTTTGGAAGTAGGTGAAGTTCTCCCGGAAATCCCTACTCTGCTATTAAAATTTCACTGATCCAGGACTGCTTTTCTCTCACAGTGACCTCACTCTAACTCCTGCCTCGCTTTGATTTCGGCTCTTTTCACATTAATGAGCGTGTATTTAACCGATAGCTGCTCTGATTGCAGCTTTAAAAGGTAATCTCAAAACGAGGAGGGAACCGTGATTTTAATCACATTCACGTCACACAAGAAAAAGCGATGTGTGGCGCAGAGACCACAACTCGAGTACATGCACAGTGCACAGTACAAGGAAGAAAGATTGATTTAAACAATCAACGTTTTCTCGCCGAACGTTTAAGCAGCGGTTGCAGCTGCGGCATGAGGTAAAACCCGCGTTGGGTGAGTTGTTTTAACTTGTAGATGTTGGGAAAGAGATATTACCTGACAACCAAATCCAAACAAAGAAAATATGTTTGTGAAGATGCTCGACAATCTTTTCCATGCACAGATACTGACAAACTGAAGCAGGAAAACCCTAGAAACACGATTTAAGTCTGAAGAGTTTGACGTACAATGTTTGCCAATGAAGACTTCTACAAGAATTGCCAATGAAGTCTTCAAAACGAGGTTCTGCACACATGAGAAAGTATTTGATAATGAGCTTCAGGTAGCAGTGCTTCTTCACCACATCAAAACATATGGTCTGCACATGCTTTATTTCTCACCCAATCCATGTTAAAATCAATCCAGAAGACAGTCTGCTTCTGCTTAGAGGCATTAATGACAATACTGACAGGTGGTTGCTTCCTTCGGTGTGTTTGCGTGCATGCTCTAGTGTTTATGGGTTATTGTTTTACCTGCGGGCTATGATGCAAATCTACAGCACGCACGCACCTTCTTGCTCGAGTATGCACGATCGCACAAGCACGCATTCCCATTTGCAAGCACGAGCGTTCGTGATAGTGTACACAACCCCCCAGCAAGACAGCAGAATACCACTCCCAGCCTTTGCGTGTGGAACTATGACCTCTCTTTGTCAATTTTGCTGTTTTGGACTCCATCCAGTTTAAATAAAGTTTAAAAGACATACAAAAGCAGGGTGGACCTGCCTGCTGATATTCTGCTAGTTTCTTTCTTTCTCTTTCACTTCCTTGTTCCTTTAAACAATTGGGAATGTGAATGTTTAGGTAAAAAAAAGAGCAGTTAAGATTAGTTGTGATAAAGACAGACTCTCAGAGTTTACTGTAACTCTGTTTATGGGAGTCTGTGTTATCTAAAGTTAGTGGCATTGAGGAATTAAGAGTCGCCATAAGCTCTTCCTCTTGTCGAAGGGTTAAGTTTCTGTTTCTTGTCAGAACGGGGAAAAGAAAAAGAAGACGAGGGAGAATGAGAGAAGAGCAAGAAGAGGTCAGGACTTTCCAGTTCGTCTCAGTCACCTGTGCACACATACCGACGGAAACGCCCGGGGCGCCTGACTTACTTGCGGATAATGAAAGAGATTTAAAAGAAAGAGAAATGAATCATTTCCAAGTTTATCACCAGCAAGTTTACATCACATGGAGACCAACATTTCAATGCCGGCTGGTAAACTTAGACAGCTTATAAGATGTAACTTAAACACACGATGGTAACTTATCAGAAATAACAACGCCCAAGCTAATATCAAGAACAAACAATGGCATTCACACTTGGTGATCTTGGACGGTGTTCTTTGCCTAGTCCATGTTAAATATTAACCAATGACTGATGACATTCTGGTCAACCCTCCAAACAATTTGACTGGCACATGATGGATTGTGGGATACCAAGGAGCACAAAACAAACATCTGTTGTGTCGGCCAAATTGAGACAACAGAAAGCTGCATTTCTTGATGTAATCTGTGTAGACGTGGATATCTATGCCAACCCCAAATTGGGATGCAACTGGCAATTGAAAATGAGCCTAATGGTTGCTACGTGACAACCAATCTAAATTAGACAGCTGGATATAATCTGTAGTCCTGGTCTATACTTTTAACCCCGAAGAAGCCTCTTTTTTTAGCCATAGTTCTGACAGGCTAAACAGCTGGTTTTAGCATTGCATGTCTGCTACAGCCTACATTCAAGATGATAGTCTCCACTACTGGATAACTGCGATGTGGATTGCATTTGGGAAAATGATAAAGCTAATGCTCGACCAAAGAACACACAATGAAGTTGATAAATGAAGCAAAGTTTGGGTCAGCAGGCAGCTGTAGGGCTATTTGAGTGCCTGTGGGTGGGCAGATCCAGCATGGGTGGGCAAGTGTGTGAATGTGTTTTTTTGTGTGTGTGTGGGGAGGTGGTGGGTAAGTCTGACTCAATAGGAGTCTTCACAAGTGTTATTGTACTGGTACAAATAGCTGTAGCTGTAGCTGACCTGTGTTTTCTCTGGTGGGGTCCCCACAAGAATGAAGAAACAAGGAAAGTAAGCACTTTGAATGGTTGAAAAGGTTATTTAGATTAGGTAAGGTGGAGTATTTAAAGGGTTATTGTTAGAAATATGGCTGAACAAGAAGGGGAAAAACCAAACGCTAACCACTGCATTTTCTTTTTATATAATGCTGAACATGGAAAATTATATTCTTTCCTTTCTTCTTAAAAACTACAGATTTAAACTGAGGTGGACGTGCCCGTAACTCCTCTGAAGCTACCGTTCTAGATGAATAGTCGATGGTGTCACCACAATAAACGCACTGTTGACTTTGGGAATGTTCTCGCTACACTTTCTCAGACGAAGCACAAGTCCTTTGTTTCCTTTGTGTGTGTTTCCTTGCAATATCATGTCATGTGTTAGAAAAATATGTAAGACTTCTGCCTCAAACTAAATGCAGCAAAGGGCCTAGACCAGAATCAAACCCTTGCCCCTGTAGCACCCGGATACATGGGGCACGTAGACTACCTGGTCACCTACTGAGACATGGTGTAGAAGGATTTCTATCATCACTGGTTGTTCAGTTATGACTTTGTAGACCTTTATCTGCTTTTCTTTACCAAATTTTCTCAGATAATTGAAGTCTTAAAAGAAGGAAAGGTAAATTTTATCAGGCGTGCCAATATTAGCAAATAACACTTACAATAACCACACATGAACTTTATCTTCAACCAGACTCTCTGCTTATTATTATTACTATTTTCTTTCCTTGATGTCGAGGTCAAAGGTTATCATGAGCTGTCACTACTAATACTGTGGCCCCAAGATAAGCTTACTGAGACGTGTGCTTTAAATCCTGATAACAGCACACAAACAGGTTTAATGATTCTGGTAGGGAAGGAATGTTAAAATGTCTAATTAGCTTTGATGTGCTTACTTGCGTTACGACGAATCAATGCAATACACAACACATTAAGGTCGGTAAATGCGTAATTAAGAGTTCGGCATGTGTGCAGTCGGTTTAGCATTCGTTAGCATTTCCTGATGACGGAAAGTTCTCTGAAGAATGGATCCTGCAGGTTTCCATCAGAATTTAAAATTTTATTTGCAATGTGTTTCTCATTTCAGTCGTGACTTGGATCAGTCTTGTCTTATTTGGTAAAACCACATTCACTGCATGAATTGCAATTTAAACCACACCAGCATGACACTGCTAACGGCCGTCTCTGCGGCTGCTGTTTGTTAATGTGCTCAAATTTCAGCCTTCAGTTGAAGCCATCACCATGCATTTGAGCAGCATGTTGAGAAACATCTTGAACATCTCATGAGAAGCGTTGCATGCCGCCTTCGCTTGCCAGCTAACGCGTTTGCCAACTGTTAAAGGCCAGAGAACCTGTTTGGGATCTAAACTGATGGGATTCTTTACTACTATTATGTTATTTCCAAATACCTTCACCTTTCCGAGAATCTAAAGCAGGAAGGTGAAGTTATTCCAGCTCTTACTGACAACTAAACTCCTTCCTTCATATGAGAAGGTCGAGGTTGTGATTTAAGCTCATGGTTGCGGAAATGTGCTCTCAGATTTTAAGAACATTGCCAAACAGAAAAGGCCTTTGTGTCATTTCATTGAATATTTTGTCCTCAAACTGGGAGAAACACTAGAAGAACACTGAAATTTTGGATGGCAATGGACTTTGGTCCAGAATGAGACATCAGATGGATTGCCATAAAATTGTGTGCAGACATTCATGTTCCCCAGTCCAGAATCTTTTCCTCTAGTGCTACCAACACATCAGTTTTTACTTACCCTGTGAAATATCTCAACATCTACTGGGCATGGATTGGCACATTTTATTACCATCCATGGTCTCATGGTCTCCCTATGATGAGCCCCAATGACTTTGATGATCCTCGGACTTTCCCACCATAAAGTTGACATTTGTGGATTGCTGTGAGGTATTCACATCCCACTCAAGATGAGTTGTAACAACTTTGGTGTTACAACTCATCTTGGTAACAAGCTACAATAAGATTGTGAAATCCTGCTAAATATTGTGATGTTAACTTTGTTTAGCATGCTGGTGTAAGCATTTAGACAAGAGGGATCCTTTTTGTCCTGATATTCCTGCACAAACATTGAAATTTTCGAGACAAAAACATGATAAGAAATTGAAATTATGCCTTTGTGGTTTCAGTCTAAAATAAACCATCTATCAGTCACAATCTAGATGGTCCTTCCTTATCATAATATTTTGGAAGCAGCAAAGCCGTGAGATCTCTTTTTCATCAGTCAGCAGAGAAACACAATCCTAGACACATTTTCACAACTTTCATGCAAGATTTCTATCTCCTCTACGTGAGGCCAAGACATCCAGGGAGCTATTTCTGGAAATTTATGCTTTTTTGTAGGTATGCTATGTGAGCATTTCATAAGAAAGTCTCAGTATATTTGATTTAGATCCTTGCAAGCGACAACAGAGCCTTGAATTAAGACGCTGAATTCCAGGCATCTAAGATATTAAAACAGACAAGAGCCAAGCTTTGACATCCTTTAAAACGATATCTTGCTCTGATGCAGATGTAAACACAATCAATTTCATGATTCGTTCATCCAAAGGTTAATTTCCTAGACAGCTAAAATAACTGTTATGCTGCCATAATCCACCACTTGAGCCAACATCTGCTCTCTTAAGCTCACCTCCAACTTTTAGCAGACAAAACTACAACCAAAAAACGACAACATTATTTAAAAGTGATTGGCTGCCTGACAGGTTCATGATTTCACCCCTTTTCCCAGAGCTTTTCTTAATAAGGTTTTCCATTCAGCAGCTGCAGACCAAGCCAAATCCACGCTCAGCGGCTCATTCATTGATTCACGGATGACCTGAGATCTCACAAGCTGCTAATGAGGTAGTGTTAGGTTGTGAGACACTAAGCCAAAAATTAGCTATGTTCTGGAGCTGGGGATGAAGCCGAAGAAGTGGAACATCAGTGATAATGTCCTTGTGGTTTTTCATCTACAAAAACAATGATGATAGTTTACGATGGGCTTTCATTAAAAGCCAAAACCACAGTGTTCTTCACAGTCAGTGAGACATGAAAGACCAAGGGACCGCCAACACTAAGGTTTACGCAGGAGACAACTGTTGTGGAAGTGGAACATGAGTGGGCGGAAAGATAGAAAAGATTATTTGAGATCAGACATCGGCTACGAAAGAGTTCACGGGTTGTTTAATTGGTACAGAAATGAGAGCTGATGGAGGGACAGGAGAGTCTTGTTACCGAGTCAAAATGCTGATATCAGACAGAGAACAAGAGTGTGTGTGTGTGTGTGTCAAGACAGGAAAACACTGGAGTAGACGGATTTTCGGCTGACACTAACAAGCCCTCCTCTTTGTGCCAGGACACAGATTTCTGCCCATTCCCAGGGTTAGCTCATGTAAGACCAACTGAGAACTTTCCATCCAATCAACCACTGGTTGATCATAACACCCACAATCAGATATAATGTACACACCTACAGTACATATAGGAGGTGGACTAAGTGGCCAATGTGGAAATGGCAAAAACTGCAGTTCCTCAAACATCCACTTGAGGCTGGCTCCAGAAGTGAGTCAGTCTCCATAAGTCCCCATGTTAAAATGTCCAACTTCACAGCAGAAATAAACATGTTTACAGCCTGGTACAAAAAGCAGTTTTGGTCTCTATAGCTAATTTCCCGTTCATGACAACTATACTGAGGGTGAATTTATATACAACTCACCTGTTCAGATTATATTAAGGCTTAAAGTTATGCAGGATTAAGAGCGTGGATGCTTTGATTGACAGGTGGGTGCTGTTACAGGTGTCTTGTTTGAGCAACAATCTAAGCTTCACAAAATTGCTCTTTAGAAACCTTTGAGTGACGTCACGGATACGATGTCCATGTTTTATACTGTCTGTTGGTTGAACATATGAGCTGGTTTGCCAATTTAATGAACCTTATTAGCAAATTCTGGATATCAGCCAATCATATTGCACGCAGTAGAGGTTTCATTTGACTTTCCAAGATTTCAACTTGTGGTGAGCTGCAACCATCAATGACTGTATACCCATTAGTGATTAATCTGCAGAATTTTGTTCCTCTGTTAATTGGCTAATAGTTTGGTCCACATAGTGTCAGAAATAGTTAAAAATAACCATCACAGGTCTTTTGAACCAAATGTGATGTCATTGTTTTGTACTAACAGTCCAACATTTCCAAGAGATCCAATTTGCTTTCACTTAATACAGAACGAATCAGAAAACTGGTTGGAATCTGTAAGTTTGTCATTTTTGGGTCCAGGAAGAGCCAAATGATCTGTTCATCGACTAATCTGTTAACCAACTTACTATTTCATCTCTAGTGGGAGCATTAGAGAGAAATTAATTCAGGGACTTTGCGATAAGACATACACTGTTTCTCGTTCCTAGAGTGCTGCATTCAAGGGATTCCAAGTTTTACAGGATGTGTGGGAAGTGCATGTTTAGTTTACTTTCTCTAGTGTTGAATAGGTTTGTGAGCGTGTATGTGTTGCCTTGGAGCTGCTAAACATGAAGGAATTTCAAGAGAGTCCAATGATGTTTCTTTTCTGGAAAGAAAATTGTCACATTTGAAGACACTTGGTATAATATCTGCTATCAGTTACTTCTGTCTAAAATCTTTACACTGCTTTTAGTCATCCAAGATGCTGGTAAGGCACGTTAAGAACACATAGCCGCTTTGGAAAAGCCCATTTTCTATACGTTCCTCTTCAAATATCTCCATTTCACCCCATTTTCCTTCTTATGTCACCCCCCACCAAACTCAAGGTTTAGCTGTGGTTCCATTGGACATGTTCCAACGGGGCAAAGCAGCTTCTTTTCCGCTCCGTCCCTTTGATATGATACATGTATAGAAAGTTTGGGAGGGATTTGGTTTCCATATGATGGGAGCCATATGGTGCCCTTACAGTGGAGATCGGAAATGAGGGAAGATGGATAGACGAGGGGAAAGGACGTTTCGTCGTAGGAGGTCAACACGGAGGTGAGCTTCCAGGCTCAAATTTATGTACATTACATCTTTAACCATCTGTTTCCTAGTAACTCTATAAATTGTAAAATAGTTTCTGGAGCAGGCATCGTTTTTTTTGGATTATCAGACTTTATAGGGGAATAAATGTTGGCTCCATCGCATCACTAAAAAAGCCTACAACACCACCGTGTCCAGTTTCAAGTACTTAAAGACTGGACTGATGGTTGGAGGAGGTATTATACCATATTTAATTCATCTAATTACAAGTTGTTGGACTGGCGCATTGTTGTAAGAGCTGTTTTCGGCAAATATTGAACTCATTTGCATGTTTTCCTTGGTTGATGAAGCTCTTTTCATGCCATGGCGGCCATCACTGCTCGTGCTAACTGAATACATATTTCTGTGTGTATTTTTGTTTGTTTTATTTCCTCATTTTCATGTATTTTAATCAATCATTGTAATTTCTGAACCTCAACTTTCTCACTAGAGCAGCTGATTAATTGTTTAGTTGATCAACAGAGGATAAAAATTAATGCAAGTAATCAATTCAGAAATTTCATATGCAAAAATGTATTTTTTTAGCGTTACTATCTGCAGTTTTTGAACTTTCTCTAGCAGTGAATTAAGCATCTTTCAGTTTTGGACTGCTGTCGGACAAAACAAGACATCTGGAAACATCACTGTGAACATTTTTCACAATTTTCTGACAATTTATCGACTGAGAAATCATTAGTTGTCGCTCCATTTCTGAAAAATAAAGGATGAAGTGATGCATAATTTCATTTTAGATCAGAACGTTAAATTACTAGTGTGTTATCAGTTCCAGCTGACTTCAGAGATACACAAACTGAAAACATTATATTGTTACCGGGTGTATAGAATACTTAGCACCACTGATATCAGTTACTAGATGTAGCAGAAGTTTATTATTTAAGAGTTTTTTTCCCCCACCAAATCATATGAGCAGCATTTATCAGCACTTTATAGCCATGTTGACTGGGCAAACAGAGTGATAACACACAGCACCAGCTGTTGGCACACATGCACGCACACACACAGCTGTAGCCACATCCTAATGAGCATTCCAACATGGGAACGCAAATATCCTGTTTTCACGTGTCAAGCTGTTAAACCAAGGACATGTGTGCGTGTGTGTGTGTGTGTGTGTGGTGGGTCTGTATATATACAGAAATGTATAGACTCCTGTTCTGCTCATCTTGTTCAGCTGCTCTGTTTCCTCATTTCCGAACGATTGATGTGTCTTTTGAGACACTTTTTCACTCTTTGTGGTGAGGACACGTGACATGTTTGATAACAGCTTAAGTGCTAAATATGTGATACTTCATTTGTCGTACTACAGTAGATGACAGCTGCGGTGAAGAGTTTAAAGACTTCTTTACAGCGCCTCTCTGTTATCAGCAGGTATGAACAGGAAAAGAGGTTCAAACACACAATAGGAACTAGAACCTGATATTTAGAACACACTTGGATGTATTTTTCTATCATAAAATTGGGTTTTTTACGGAGTTTCCTGATGGACAGTGAAGTAAACTGCTGCCAACTGTAGCTGCTGTTAGCTAATGTTAGCTCAGTTTGTTAGCCAGGGCTGTTCACACTGCGAGCTCAGGAGACTAGGGGAGTGTTAGTGTTTGGACCACTGGTAAGAAGAAGCTTTCAGGCCAGGGTTGCAGGGGAGTGCTGACTGGCTGCAGAGCCAGTGTCGTGCCAGAACAGGAGCTGGGTAAGCAGGGAATGTAACCGGGTTCAGAGAAAGGAGAAAAGACTGAAGGGGACGTTGACGGAGGATGCCTTCTTGCCGGGAATTAGATTAATAGATTGATATCATTCACATGTCTACATGGTAGCAGCCAGTTAGCTTAGCTTAGCAGCTTATCCTAGCATGAACAGCACCCATTATGCTCGCTAACTCTTTACATATCTGTTTAATCTGTTTTCACTGTCTGAGGTTGTCAGAACTGCACAGGACTTTCTTGTTGTAGCATAAAAGATAAGCTACGCTAACAGTAACTCACGGGGTTTGTGAATATTTGGCGATACTAAAATCTCTTTTATGTCCGTGTATCATCATCATCATCGTCATCTCCTCCTGTCGTCTCCCTTCACCTTTATCTCTTTCAACCCTCATGCCCACTTTCTCCTCTTCCCTCTCTCTTCCCTGTGATCCTTTGCTTTCCTTTTCATCTTCGTCCAAATGACCTGGCCATGAAAACACAGAGCACGCATGCAGGTCTGTGCAAATACACAACACTGTGTCTCCACAAGTCTCACCGATACATGTGCGAGCACTTCTGTAAACATAATCTGGCCATCAAAGCATATATGAAGTGAAAGAGCTTCTTCTTCTTCTTCTTCTTTTTTTTTTTTTGCTTAGCAGGAAATCAAATCAGGAAGTTTCTTTTTATCACAATTCTTGACAGAAAAAGGGCACCGTGCAAACTTTCAAGAGATTACTTAGCTGACGTAATTTTGGCCTTGTCATCTTCATTTACTCCTGAAGACACAAGTCAAAAAGAAAAGCAAGGCCAAATATATCTTCTTCCATCAACCATGTGTGCGTTGCACATTCAAGCCTCTTGTTTTCTCTCTTGTTCTTTTTTGTGTGTTACACCCATATTGGAGATGAGCCCAAGGCCTGTTTGGATGCACTCACACACACTCACATATCCACTGCCAAAGAATCACTTCATTTCTAAACTTCTACCTCATAAAAGAAAAGGGTTGGAAGAAAAAAAAAAAAAACTGCTTGTGTCACTTCTGAAAAATTCGTTCCCCCCCTCGAGCCCTAAAACTGACTGTAACTTGATTCTCCGACGTGGACTTGAACCATAACACACAGAGACTGCAGGGGCAAAGGAGAGAGAGAGAGAGAGAGACAGAAGGAAGGTGTGATAGAGAGAGAGAGAGTTGTGTATTTTGGCAATGGAGTTGGTGTGGGAGGTTTATATTAGTAGCTCTGAATTAAATCAAAACATTTGGGCCGATGGATTCAATTTGACTTTAAATTGGTTACCGATGACGAACGTGTGTCTGTGTGTGTTCACCTGTGTGTGTTTTTGTTTGTGTGTGCGGCAGTGTCAAAGGTGAGAACACACACTTGCCAACTGTAAAGCACACATGTTGCATATTCACCCTCCCTTCCCAAAAAACCATTCATTGATTCTCTAATGGTAACTCGACCTTCACCAATAAAACCTGATCCGGTGTGAAGCTCTGGTGTAAATATACAGCAGACATATGCAGTCATGGAACAACTGTACTGTTCTATACGCCGCTATAGGTTGTGTCAGAAATGTCTTGGGAACAACAGCTGAGGCCACACAGGGCGGCTAGACTGAGAAACTGTCTGCCTACCAACGCTATTTTCTACCAGTTAACCTAGCCTGTGTGCAGCCAGTCAGTCGACCCACTGCGTTTATGCGGCTCGACTCAGCCTTTTTTCGGTTTTCAGTTGTCAAAATTTGAGTTCTTTATGTAACAAGAAGAAAATAAATACTTTCAATCAACGACCGGCAAATCTGTTGAAACATTTGGTAAATGTCACAAAAGGGCACAGAATGCCACTCGGGAGGCTTGTTTTGGTGGTTGAAGTCGGTCAGGGCATGTGGTTGGTCCATGTGGTGGCTAATTGGAAGATTCGTTGAGGAGCTCGTAAAAATGCCGGGCGTCCTCCGCCTCCTTTCCTGCTGCAAATTTGGAAAGAATTCCTGTACAGCAGCTCTTGGTGGAAGTTTATCCAAGGACTTGGTCAACAACTGTCGGACTGTCTGCGCCCACCAAAGTAATGACTCTGGTAGTTTTGTTTGGTATCACCTTGGATGAAGTGCCAAGTGAACTGAGTCAACACTAAACACTACAGACCATTGACTGGTCAGAAAATCCATAAAACCCATGGCGTGGTCAATTGACAATACGGATGTTCCATGATGAAAGGATCTCAAACAGAAATGATCGTGGCAAGACTTCTCTATCTCCACAAAAAAACAAGCACTATTGGCATATGTACGGATTCTTTTTCTTCTTTCAGCTATTAAATCATTTAAATCACAATGTTTTGTGTTGTTCGACTGTTAGACGTAGAGATAGAGAGTAGATATGTGAGGCCACCTGGAGTTTTTAACAAACTACCGGTGGAATCTGGAGGGAGAATGGATATTTCAAACGTGAGTAACCTAAACAACAGAGTTGAGTAGCCAAACAGTCGCCATGTGCACCACTATCTATGGCTCCAAATAACCATTAATTTGATTAGAAATTAATGTGCCACTTGTTTGATTAATTGACTTGATTAATAATTTTGTGTATAGAATATGACTGACTTTAAGTTTGAACAAGGAGACGTCTTCAGATGTTTGGTCCAAAACCCAAAGATATTCTGTTTCTGATCATGTACGACAAAGGAATAAAATCTTCACATTTAACAATCTGG
Source organism: Miichthys miiuy (assembly GCA_036365135.1). Classification (NCBI taxonomy): domain Eukaryota; kingdom Metazoa; phylum Chordata; class Actinopteri; family Sciaenidae; genus Miichthys; species Miichthys miiuy. The sequence continues at coordinate 3,708,884 of CM071625.1, read as the reverse complement.
AACCAACAATTTTGACTAAAATTTGATTACCAAATGGTTGCAGATTAATTGTCTATTGACTGATCATCTATTCACTGCAGCTCTACCTATGGCGACTTGCCGAACGTGCTGAAAAACTGAGCAGATCGCTTGCAAATGTACCAGTTTCTACTGAAAAACTGCACAAATGATCCATGTTAGTTGAGTCCTGTTGACAGTAAACTTACAAATTTAATGACATGTTATAAAGGCACTTGAGGGCCTCTAATATGGCCCTGATTACCCGATCTACTTCAAAGTCTTGTAACTGTAACTGTTAACTGACTGTAGCCTAACCGTAACACCTAATCCAACCTGAAATCTGATTGTGATTCAAAACCGTAAACCCCAAAATCATTCCTTTGTTTGTCAGAAAAATGTCAATGTTTTTCAGGATTTTCTTTATCTTTCGCCCCGAAGGTCATCATAAAAACACACGCTTAAATCGCACAAACACAGATAAGACACACACAAAAAAGCGAAAGACAGTGGAAAGACAAAAGTTGGCATTTTTTGGGGACTAAGCAGACCACACACACATCTACACACACCCTAACAAACATCAACTTTAAAGCTCAAACTTCTTCTGTGTGAATCAGACCACACCGAGTGTATTGTTGCATGTAAGGGTGACTCAGAGCCTATCAGTGAACCCAAACGATAATAAAGTGGACCTGTGAGTTGAAAGGAATGGAATGCCAATCACACACACTCACAGAAAACCCGTAAATTTCACACAAATCAACACAAATGACACGAGAACTTGACAGTCACGTGTGCAGCGCTCGACGGCCGCACATCGACTCATCAAAGACTCACACAGATTATAGTTTTAATAAAATACTGTAACTGTTACACGTCTGTGGATGCATATAACCCAGGGGAAGTCATAAAACATGTGAAATTTAATCAAGTTTTAATGCTGAGACGAGATGAACCACAGAGATATTAAAATTTAAAGATCTTAAGAAGTACATTAAAGGATGTTTAACAAGCTTGATCACAGTTATTTAATGTGCGAATAGCAGATCTGATTCAGTGTTAGGGTTATTATAAGATGTACCTTTGATAAGCAGTGAGCTATAAATGCAGCATATTAAACGCCACGATCGTACATTATACATATCATATTAACCCGCTGAAGGGATGCTTCCTGATATAACAAACCATTACTTCAAAAACAAACGCTCAAAAGCACCAAATCAGTTCAAATGAGGAGAAGCTGTTCCTGATTTCTAATCTCAGCCATGTTCTTGAACACGTATCGACTCGGGATCGGAAAGTCTCGACTGCGAAGGCGCCACAGGATCCCACACGTTGTTGGTGACAGTTTTTGACATGCGCAAAACTAAAAATACATTTTTTCGGCGCTTTTCCTTATTAAAAGATGCAAAAAATATTTTATGTGGCAGTTAATCTGCTGAGTGTTTCTTTGGTTCATACTTAATTCATTTGGTGAAAAAAAAAGGAGAAAATGAGTCCCAAAACCCCAAAAATGTTTGGTTTATTATGACATAAAATGGATAAAAGGAGCTAATCCTACAATTTAGAAGGATGGGATGAAAGAAAGTTTGTTTTTTTTGATTAAAAAATGACTCAAATAATTAATCAATTATCAGAAAAGTTGCCAATTCTGTTTCTGTTCTTGCTTTTTTTTAAACATTGGACATTCATTATTACTATTATAAACTGTGACTCAGCTTATTTCTGCCTCAAATGCTCGCACATTTCAAACTCCGGTCCGCCTGACATTTATTAACGTACACTAAACATTCACAGCACGTTAATGCTCACGCAGCCGTGAGGCCGCTGAGCGCTTCTGTATTTACATGCGTGTGTTTGTTTTGCGGTATGAATGCCGCAGCACTGAGGCGACGCTGGTGCGTTCCTCATTGTGCGCCGCTCATTGTTTCCAAGTGTCTTTTGTCTTAACCAGGCTGGCATTGGGGTGTAACTCCAGTGTGTGAGCGCGCATTCAAAGACGGGCCTGTTTCCAGATTAAAAATAGCTGGCCTTCGCATGAGAACCGGGGGATTCCCCGCATGCGAGATGCATTGCTCTGTGTTTTTCATTTTCGTCTCTGTCCAGTATCTTCTCTAAACTATCCCCAATGTGTCAGAGAAGAAACTTTGAAAATTGAACTTTTTAACCCATGAACACGTCTATATTCCCTCACTATCTAACCAGTAAAGTCTATAAAGACATTGGACTGCTGATAGAGGACTGTTGCTTTCATGCCAGCGAGTCAACTGGAAGCAGACTCTCATATATTTGCCTTTATATTATATTCCTCAGAGAACAAGGAGGCCATGAAGATTAAATGTACCCAAATTTGGTAAAAATACAAGCAAAGTACAAGGACAAAAACAACAATATTTCTCACCTTTCTTGCTCCCTGTTGCACAAATTTGGCTCTCTAACTGCTACAAAAGGCTGATACATGCGTGTACGTCTAAAAACTGCTCGCTCTCTAAGCCAGATGTTACCCTGCTATTGCTCAACTTCACAAAGCAATGCAAAATACAGATTTTGACAGACAGACGTGACTCGTTGGCGTAGGAAAAGAATATATCATGCTGTATTTAGCTGTTTAAGGCGAGGACTTCCTCACCTCAACATAAAAAAACAAAACTTCATAACCTTTCCATCAGCCTGCTGCGTGTTTCATTTCATCTATGCGGGCTCACCAACAACTCCCAGGTTTGATCCTTTCGAATAAACGTAAGGCTCACTTACTGTACGTCACTTTGGATAAAAGGCAGCAGCTAAAAGTCTTGAAATGTGAATAGTTTCACCTGTTTTGAATCAAAAGGCACAAAGAAAACATCCGTTTTTGCATATTTTCAAGAGGAAATGTTGGAAAATTAGCAGGTTTTTTTGTTTGTTTCCAAGTCACCACACAGTCCCGGTGTGTGCGTGTCAGAGCGATTAAATTATCTACAGCGCTGTTCCTGGATAAAAGGTCTTCAACAAACGCACGCCTGCGTAAGTCATCGCCTCGGTTTGTACAGTGAACCTCCACCGCAGAGAGGAAAGCGTGACACGTTTCTCACCTTGTTACAGACGCGAACTCTCGTGGAGACCCGGGTTTCCTCTCGCTGACAGAGTAGCGTTACAGTTTAAACTGGCCCCTTGCTGAGCTTCACAGACTGGTTCACTTCACCCCCGCGGACTCTTTCAAAAAGACCAATATATAAAGTTCCTATGAAACCGCATGTAACGCCTCTCTCTGTTGGCCACATATTAAAACCTGCATGTTGGACCTTTTCATGAGGCGGCAGCAGCTCAGTGGGGAACTGGAGGGTGGACGGTATAAGTCCAGCTCGGACCTGAGTACGGATCGCGGACTGGTAACTCAAGAGGTGCCAGCTCATGCACATTACATTTAGTCATTCAGCTGATGCTTACAGTCGAGGTACAGTGCAACAAGGGTGTGTTTATCATGTCCAGGTGTTGGTAGTGTTGCAGAGGAGGTACTCTCTGAAGAGCTGGAGGTCTTCAGGAGGTTTGTGAAGGTAGAGAGGGACGCTGTGCTCTGGTAGGAACTGGTAGGACGTTCCACCAACGGGGAACAACAGACGAGGAAAGTTTGGAGAGCCAGGCGTCGATCATTGGAGGAGGTAACACAGGCAGGACCGGGGACTACTTTGTAGTCTAATGCGGGCTGCTGCAGGTAGCCAGTGCAGCTCGATGAGCACCTTTTGGGTTGACTGCTCCGTTCTGCTGCAGTAATCGAGCCGTGAGATGACCACAGCTTGTATCAGGAGTTGACCTGGTTCACATGGGCACTGCTGCTACGTGGCAGCCCATCACGCCTGGACCCGCTCCGCGTCTGTAAACCCTTTGTGTGTGTGTGTGCGGTTGGCATTTAGAAAGTCTCACATCTTCTACATGTGCAAAGAATGTACTGAACACTAAAGAGCCAAACGAGGAAACTTGAGAGTCAGTTAGTCTCTCTGGGCAGTTTAACAGATACGTGTATATGTGCTGCTCCTTGTTTTCACTTTCACTAACTGCAGCAGTGACATCAGCTCTGCTAACTGAGAGGATCAAACCGTCTGCAGGTTATTTAAAATAGATTCATGTAGCTGACACATTCCTTACATCAGATGTGATCAGGGGGATTACAGTGGTTTAAACAAAGCCCCCATGGGAGAGCCCACCACCAGCATCAGCGAGCCGCGTACTTCACCTCTGCGCATGTTTAACCTGCTAAAAAGGCAAACTTAAGTCCGCGTCCGTGTCTCCACAAATGGCGACAACATGTTCCTTTTAGTCACGCCATTTAAACCGTTCAGCTCGGTGATAGCTGCCGGACAGACAGACAGACAGACAGACAGACAGACAGACAGGCTCGTGCCTTGATTGCTTGGTAAATGTCGGATTGCATTGTTCAGTCAGGCAGCTTGTTTTCCAAGCGCCTGGCGAGACAGAAGCGGGGGCGAAGTTGAGCGTTCTCCAGAAATAAACCAAAGTTTGACTCCAACTCTTGTCAAAAATTGAAAATGTAAATCTTTAATATGTCTGTAGCTGACTTGCTGCAGCTTTTAATAACCCAGCAGATACAGCGAAGCTTGATATTGTTGGTGATTCCTCGCTGTTTTTTCTGCACGCACAAACAGACACATGTAGCGCAGAGTAGTGCGTAATAACTGTTAGAGTGAGTGTTGACCAGCTCTTACCTGCGATATGGACATGTTCAGGTAGAGAAAGAGCCCCGTGGTGGAGGCAATCTGCAACACAACCACCACTATCACCACCATCGCCAACCACATCTTGGACGGCGCTTCCCGGCGCCTCGTCCCGTTCGGCCCGCCGGCCGGGACCATCATGTAGGTGGTGGACTCGCTGCTCACCGATCTGAAATAATCCTGGTGCTGCTGCTGTGCGCTCGGAGTGGCCATGGCATTCCCGACGCATGAGCAGACCATAAAAAAACCAAAGGGAGCAGCAAAACAACAACAACCTCCACAGACTTGACCGAAAACTGAAGCAAAAAAAAAAAAAAAAAAAAAAAAAAGGAAAAATTAGATCTCCATGCGTCCGCTGCTGCTGCCAACGCAGCTTTTCATGTGGGACCTCAGCGGGAGGACGAAGAGAAGAGAGGAGAAGAGCTGGGGGGGAGGCAGGAGAGGCGAAAGACGAGCTGGGAGTTAAAGTTTGGATGAGTCCATGTCTGATCTGCGCTCCGCCGCTCGCTGCGTAAAAGTGAGTTTGGAGCTGCTGGAGGTGGCAACGCAGGAGTGATAAAGCTGCAGCAGAGAGAGCAGTAAAGAGGGGCTGGCTTAACCTCTTCATCACCCTGGAGCTGCAGAGGAATGCTCTCTCTCTCTCTCTCTCTCTCTCTCTCTCTCTCTCTCTCTCTCTCTCTCTGCATGGGACGCTCATGCCGCACATTGCCAAATCAGAGCACAGCAAGAAAACAGACAGCAGACAGATATTTTAAGTGCACTGTTTTTCCCCTCAGTTTTGGTCACTATGTATCCCAGAATAAACTAAAGAACGACTATTTTGTAAATTCAGATTATGTTGTGTCACTGCAGAGTATGAAAGAGTGTGTCACGCTTCAAACGTACGGCCCACAGAGGTGTGATGCATTTCTTTATGAGCTTAAATCTGTGTCGGCTCTTACATGTCATGATGCAGTTTCAGGATGAACTCACAGAGGGCGCTCTCTCTTTGTTCCACTCTTTATCACTCCTTTTGCTACTCAAACATTTGCTACTTGGAAAGAGTGTGAGAAATAACTCACACTCTTTACAGTAGTTTTCTGTTTTTTTAATTATATACAACAAAATTCTGTAAAATTACAGACAGTCTGTAAATTAACAACCAAACAAACTATTATTTTAAGTATTATACCATGACAGTTATTACAGTAATTTCTCTTTTTGTGCAGAAAAATTTCTGTTTTCTTAAATCACACACAGATTTATACTCATCTGTATTCTCTTTTAGTGTTCGACTGAAGAGTCGGTGAATTTATCTTGATTCTATTTTACTTATATTTTCAGATTTTCTGATTTTTTGTTTGTTTTTGGACAAACAGATGAAATAATCGGTCCCAATGGAAATGATCTTTGTTGCAGTATGAATTAAAGCTTCTTTCTTGCTCTTTTGTTCTCCTGCTGCCTTCACTGTTTGTGTGAATGTCTGTGGTCTATTTTACAGCTCTACACTGCTTGAGAGCAAACATTTACCCAGCGGCCTCCACTATATCACTGTGAAACAAGAGCCAAGATTAAACATTTGAAGCTACAGAGAGGCCACTGACTTCATTGTTAGTAGTAGATGAGAATAAACTCCTCGATCCAACATTTAGATTTTATGGCTGTCTGCATCTTTGTTGTCTGTAAAGACCTTCCATCCTGTCTTAAATCACTTTGGGTATCGGCTTTATCGTCTTGGCTCATCTTTGGGCACAGAATCGTGATGTAACTCGTATTTCCCCAGTAAGACGCCACGTTTACAGTTCAGATCTACACTAGTGCCAAAACCAGTCCGTAAGTCACGTTGTTCGGTCTGATTTTAGTTTGTTTGTGGCCTCAAATTCAGTTCTGACTATTTTTCTGACTGCTGAGCTCTTGGAAAATTTAAAATGTAGTTAATGTAAATATCATTCATTATTTTTAATGCGGTAAAACATTATTAAAAACATGACAAATCAAGGAACCCACTTGGGAACTAATGGTCTAAACAACAGCCTTTCCTTTGTTTCCTCTCCATCACCACAAACAGCTGGAAAGCGGTATGTTTGCACCCATCAGCCAGAGCTGTTTATCAAGAATAGGAGGGAGATGAGTTTGGGTCATTGCCAGTCCAACAGCTATGGACCATCAGAGGAGCACGGGACCTTTCTCCTGTTCAGACTTTGGTTAATCAAAGGGGCTTGAAACCGCATCAAGTGAGAGCGTGAGAAAATAGAGCCCAATTCAACACCAAGACACACCCTAAATACACTGTTTTCTCTTATCCCTTTGTGCTATTGAGAATCAATGACACCTTTTTGGTGTAAAACTCTTTGGCATCCTGATCTGAGAGCTTTTTCTTTTTTGAACGTGAGCCCATTTACCCTGAGAATGTCAAATGCTTTTTGATCCATGATAGCTGTGGTCAAATCCAGGTGTTGTCTAGAAAAATGGTCCCATGTCAGAATTCTCTGGTAAAATTCACCTGGAGGCAAGCACCAGATGTGAAAGCCAAATACAACACCGATGGGGACTTGACACGTCCATACTTCAAGTACAAATCTTGGTACGTAGGAAGAAGATGCTGCAGGTGGGTTGCGGTGGTGTACTGAGGGGTATACAAAGGTGTTCTGCAAGCTGAATTCTTTTCCCTAGGATGGTAAAGGCACGGCATATTTGTCCAATTTTCATGAGTGGATGGAGTATGAAGGAATGCACCTCTTCTGTGAGCAATGCTGATTTCAAAGAAGAGTTACTTTACTGCTCCCTCAGTGGGGAAATGATTTTCTCCTGGGAGCAGTTTAGGGGTTCAGTACCTTGTGCAAGGGCACCTCGGTAGTGCCCAGGAAGTGAACAGGCCCCTCTCCAGCTACCAGTCCACACAAGACGTGAATTGGCCGGTCCCAAGCCAACAGACTGAGCTATTGCCTGCCTCCCCAATTTCATAATGATCCTTACACCCTTTAGTTAAGCAGCAGATGTTGCGACATTGTGCAAATACAACAGGCCCAATTTTGGGTGAGTAGTCTTACTGTTTATAACAAAGGCCATTTGTCTCTTTGCTGGGTGGGCTGCTATAAAGAAGAATGGGTGGCATAAATGAAGCATATACCCGTTCTCCAGGAACCACTACTCCAGTGGTGGTACTGGCATTGTTTTCACATCATGCATTGTTCTTTACTTTATGACACTGTTTGGGGTTTGGAGTCGACCCCTTCAGGGCTAGTCTGTTTTTGCCTGGATGATATTTCAACACTCTAAGGTCATAAGTTTGACCCACAAGACAGCCAAATCTCTAAAAAAGTTTGCAAGGCGTCAATAGTTAGCATCTGCACTGATGCCTCTAGTCAAATTCTTATGTGCACGAGTATCCCAGTGGGATTTGCAAAGAAGCGAATGATCCTGTTTTGTAATGCTGCGGCTGACTTGCTGAAAATATTTTTTAAATTGCATCTTTCCCCTGGTCATATTCAAACCACTTGAGGTGTTTTTGCTAGAGTGAGGAGAAAGTTGCCAACAACTTTTCACCACATACAAAATCATCTGGAAATACAAAACAGAGATTCCAAAGCTAGAGGGGATATTTTGTTGATTTAATGTGATACTCCATCTAAAAAAAATCTAGCTTTTGAGTGTGAAACAAAGGCTGCAGTCAGTTTGAATTCATAGCAATTACAATGGATTTCACCTCAGACAAAATCTGAGTTTCTCAATCTGCAACTGTATTTCCATAATTCCAACCCAGGTAGCCAAAAATCAGTTTTTCTGTCAGTCAGTCCTTCCACCACAGAAGATCCAGACAGAAATATCTCAACAACATTTTGATGGATTTTCCGGATAATTTGTACAAATTTGTTTCCCGTCATCCGACTAACTTTGGTGATTCCCTGACTTATTTTGGTCTGTGAAATATCTCAACATCTAAAGGATGGATTGTCATGGATTTTAATACAGACATTCATGGTACCCAGATGATGAATCCTACCGAATTTGGTGACTCCTAACTTTGCCTCTAGTGCCACTATGCGGACAATTATTAGATGGATTTGCATAAAATTTGGTACAAACATTTATCTTCTCAGCAGGATGAATTGTTATAACTTTAGTGATCTCCTGATTCCTTATCTAGCACCACCACCAGATCAAAATTTGACTTTGTTGAGCACTTTTATGAGCAAATACTTACCAATCTGATGACATTCCCATCAACCATGGCTGTTCTTTGTGTTTAGTACTAATTAGCAAATGTTTGCATGCTAAATTGAGATAGTGAACATAGTAATTGTCAACATGTTATCATGCAAACCTTAGCATTTAACTCAAAGCACTGCTCAGCCTAAGTACAGCTGGGTTAAATTTTGTCATCCAGATGTTTAGAAGAGTTTTTGAAGATTCTGGAAATATCTTCTGAAGAGCAGTAAATGTTTTTAAAGACTCTCTTGGTTTTTGAATGATTGATAGGCAATTATTTTTGGAGCATTTGACGCTCTGTGACTTGTATGTAATCATAAAACTGAGACATTTTGACTATGCTTTGCAGTAATCAAAATGACAAAGCTTTTGCATATTTCCAAATCTCTTAATCACTTAATTTAACTACTATTCCATGGGTACAGATTCTGTCAAACAATATTATATAATTATTCTTCTGAGAAAAATAAAGCACGGCGACGAGGAGGAGCCTGCATGCGTCAGTCTGAGGGTGTGCTGATCCGACCTCGCTCAGATTTATGAACTTAAAGCCAGTAGCTAACGGTACCCTCATAAAATAGACTGATAGGTGCACTCAGCAGACTTCAAATACTGTTCTTGTAGACAGCTATCAGCCAGGGGTCAAACAGTATTTTCAGATTTTTGTTTTTCAGCTGCTCCAGAGAACTATTTTATTACGTAAGAAAGTACAACCACAGATGCTTCTTTTCTGAATTGGCTCCCTTCCTTCAAAACTGGATACTGCAATCGAACATTTAATGGTTTAACACATTGCTGAAGGGCACTTCAATGAAAGCTGAATAGAGGACACTACTTTCCCAGACAGTCAAAGCACTGGGACCAACACGGGCCAATTTCTTTAACCTTAAGGTTACTGCTACAGATCAGATGAACATATACTATATTACGAAGAAGAATGTCAAACCTTCAAAAGGTTCAATACTTGATACAAAACTTGATTTGACCCGACACTACTTGAACTGTCTGATGGGGTTGATCAAACTTGTCTGGAAAAGGACATGAACAGACTGTTTTCAGTGTTTGAACCCAGGACTGAAGGCTTCGCATCTGCATAAAAAAAAAAAACGCCTGCATATCTGAGCTGTGTGATCCTGGCAGAGCACTGAGATACAGTCAGACAAGATAAAGTGGAGTGTACATGAGGAACGGCTGCAAGGAGGAGTACCATTAGGGGTGAAGACAGGAAACAAACTGCCAAAACTTCAGTGACACAAAAAATACTTCTTGGTGGAATAAAATATTGTGGAACTGAATGTCCTGCCATCAGAATGTGTCTTCAATACAAGTATTTCTTCAAAAAAAAGTACTCAAAGCTGCTCTAATCAACATTACCTAGAACCTAGAACCTGGAGTTTAATTTTCTGTTGCGTGGCTTTAAAGCAACAGCAACCTTTCTAAAAGTAATCAAATCATTTAGTTCTTGCACTATGTAACTTTGTTCTCCGGTTACGATCACCCGCGAAAGGTACTAAGTCGGGGGGTGCTGACGGGGAGCGTGCCAGAACCTGAGCTGGGTAAGTGGGCACTGTAACTGGGCTCAGCAGCGGGCAGTAGAGTAAATCTAGGACTGACTTTTAGTCGCTGGCGAGAGCTTGGTGAAATAAAAGGCTGAAAGACAGACTCCGAGCTGGGCTGACTGCTGTTGGACTAGTCAGTAATATTAGCTGGCTGCTATGTCTTGTGTTGTTGACTATTATTATTACTTATGACTTGACAACTTTCCCAAACAGCCAACAAAACATCAAAAACATGTGTCCAGCTGTCCATATTCACCACAGTGGTATTACAGTCTGAAACTGGGGGCGGCAAATCACAAAAATGACTTCATAATATTTCATGTCTTAGGCTCTAATCCTGTTATTGCATGCAAAGTTTGTTAGATTATTCACTGTAAAAACGACATGACTTGTGCAAACTAAAAAAACCCACCAACCACACCTTAATTAGTGTAATATCTTAAGTCCTTCTCATGTACCCATTATGGTGATGTATGGTGATTTAGATTTACCCTTTACATCTGGTACAAACTCTGTTTGTTTAACCTACATACGGGTGGATAAATTGGATTTAGATTGGTTTACCCAAACTACAGTAGACAAAGAGATTAAGTAGTTGTGCCATTTATTTCCATTATAGCATGTAGAAACCCTCTTGCTATACATCCTCTGTGTGTCATCATGATTTTCCGCTTTTCCATCCCCTCCCTCAGTCTCCCTCTCTTTCTGGCAGCCAACCACCTGACAACACAACAAGCATTCCTCCAGATGTGTGTGTGTGTGTGTGTCCTCTGACACCACAGCTGTCCACCCAGCCCTGCAGCTTATCTATGTGCACACGTGCGACTGTGTGTATGTGTGCGAGCGTGTCGGTCAGTTGGTGTCCTGTGGTGAGAAAATCAGCAGAGGGAGTTAAAAGTTCAGACTAAGCATTCCATGACATATTATGTATCAGACCCCGAGGGACTACCGCATAGTGCAGCCAGGTCAGTGTGTGTGTGTAGCGTGCTCTGTTTGTGTGCATATGTGGGTCAAGTTAACAGCTAAAGTGACATTTACCTCCAGAAATATTTCATCCAGACGGACTCCGCTAAGGCCGGTCCACTGGTGCAGCAGCGGGGGAGCCAATGCAAAGCCCTCCGGCAAAATAAGGTTGACATGTGGGGGCGCATTCCTGTTGTAATGCTACAAAATAAGTTTCCGCAATTGTAAAATCCTATTTCTGAGTATTAGAAATCCCAGAGAAGCCTTCACTTGGCTTCCTTGGTCGTATTTCATTGTCTCACCACTACCTGAAGCTGCACGCCCACACTAGCACAGCTCTTTTCATTGTTTTAACTCCTAACTCAGTTCGTACACCCACTTATTTGCCAACAAGTTAACATTTGCTTATGAGCTCAGGTTCTGGCACGACACCAGCTCCGTGCTTGGTCAGCATTCACCCACGCCTCTGGACTGAAAACAACACCTTTTCCCGGTGGTCCAAAACACCTGTGGTACAAACACTAACACTCTCCCAACATAAATGTGAACCATCAGGTTAACTAGAAGAAAAGTCAAGAGACCATCAAAGTCATGCGGATTCATCATATGGAGACCATGAATGGTGAATGAAATGTGCCAATCCATCCAGTAGATGTTGAGATATTTTATAAGTAAAAATTTAAAGGGAAAGCCGCCAGGGTTCATCCTCTGGAGAACAGTTGATTAGAGGTGCTATCACAAATGTCAACAGGATTCATCCTCTTGGGACCATGAATGTTTAAATAAAATTTCAATCCATCCAGTAGCTTTTGAGACACTTCATTGCTGACCTTGGGATCTCAAATCTGCTGTAATGTTAACGTTAAACCTAATTCTAAATGGAACGCAGCCTTTGTATGTACGTTATTAGTTTGCGCCAATGATAACACGCTCCTATAAATGTGCTCCCACTGACTTCTCCCACTCAGCCCATCTGTGCTGGAGAGCGAGAACGAGAGAGAAAAGTGCTTTGTGTTGTTTTCAGATCTGTTTGTGAGAGCATGCACACATGCAAACATTACTCACTGCGTCTGTGTGTGTGTGTGTGTGACCCTGTCTGCAAACTTATTCTCTTCGCAATAACAGATGACTAAGAACAATGCAACTCTTTATTCCAAAACGCTTCTTTCAATATTCTCTTCAGCTCTTCTCTCAGTTATTTAACCACGTGAAAAGAAAGAGGTCATTTTTACTGCAGGATCACATCACTGTTTGGTTAAAACACCACGGCTTCTTCTTCTTCGGACCTGACCTCAGTAAGCGAGTCTGGAAATTAGTTTTCTTCAAGCCAGAACACAACTTCAACGCCAAATGCCAAATATTCATGTGAGTCCAAGGGATGAATGAATCACACTAAACCTATAAAGATTTTTAGGCCAATTACAAGGGGAAATAACCCGAAAACTTCCCAACATTTCCCTTCGTTATAAAGTGGAGCCGGCACCGTTGACTTGTGGTGGGATATAATCATTCATCAAGCGTCTATAATGTACGTTCATCCGTCGTCATAACTGTGTTTATGGTGGTTATACTCAACATATATATGGAGGGTGTTTCAGTGGATAATGGAAAAAGAAAATGCCAATAATATTCAAAATTAAGTCTTTATTCTTGGTATTTATTAATACTTAGATTACTCAAAAAATACAAACTTCTTATTAAAAATGCACAACAACAATCTGATATGAATATTTATATTTATAGCAAAACAATTTAATTCAATGAAGTTGTTGTCTGATAATCAAGCTTGCTGATCTCATGCTGAAAACACTCACATTGCTCTTATGTCGCCATCTAAAGGCCGTATATGTTTACTGCGGTTGGATCCCAGTCAAAATTACATTTAAGATTATTAAAGTTTTCATACCAGTGTACTTTTTTAATTCATCTTGGATTAATACCTTTATCTCAGGTTCATCATCCAGGATCTAAAATACACATCTTTCAGGTCGTATGCGTGATTAAAAGTTCCACAGTTTGTTTTAACGTCAAACCAGTCGTCTTTTTGTTGGATCTCTGGTCAGTTTTTGCAAGAAACGGGTAATATTGCACAATTAAACTCTTTGTCTGGTTGAGCTTTATCTGAACTTTACTGAGAAATAAAATACTACTTCAGATTACAGAGCAATATTATTGCAGTAAACCAAACTTTGATGGAAATATCAGTCAACTTGGAGTCAACATGTCCATGGATATCAATTTTTTAATGTTCTTGTGTGTATCTACATGGCAGTCATCACAAATATGATCCCATTAATCATATCAAAACACTAGGTAAGCATTTTAGCTTCATCAAGGGAGGAGGTGATGATGGTTTGAGCCAGCTGGTGGGCCAGCAGATGAAGATCGCCATCGTCGGTTATCAGCTCTCTGTTCAAGACCTGGTCAATGATGTCGCATGAAAGAACCTCCGCGAAAGCCTCCACCTGGGCTCCACAATGAGGTCCTACTTCGAAATAGTCTCTTGCCAGATTATCTGTTGGTAGTGAGTGAATCAGATGCTCCATTAACTCCACCCGAGGGTCTTTGGTGACGCCGTCTGAGTCGTACTCTTCGTCCTTTGGGGTTGACGGAGGAGGTGAAGGCAGGAAAGCCTTCGCCAAGCCTCCTTTTAGCTTCCTGGCGAAACTGTTTCTGCTCCTCTCAAGCTCAGGGAGGAGAGGTGTGGTCGGAGGGGCATCTGGGTAGTCGAGGGATCCTTCGACGGGGAGCCCTGACTGGGAAAGAGGTGGGTGGCAGAGCTGGGTGACTTTGGAAGTCTGAATTTTCTTGACGAGATCCATTTCTGTGTCCATGTCCAAGAAGTCTGTTTCACTTTCAAATTCATCCATAAAAGATGGATTTTTACCCTGCCCACCTTTCATCTCAGCTGATCGTGAACACTCTAAGTGATCCTCAACACTCTGACCTCTACACACCTCCCTCAGAGCAACCTCTATCACTGCTGAAGCTAACCCTTCAGCTAACATCTCCTGGTTTTGATTAAATCTGGACACCTCGCAGTCCACCTCGGGCGCCGCCATTTCCATTTGGCTGAAAAATGACTGGATAATGTTCTCAGTCATACTTTGGGCAAACTTCTCAAGAGCCCCATTGTTTAGGTCGTTTCTCTTGAGTCCTTTAGAAATGCCAAAGTTTTCTGGAGTGGGCTCTGGCACCCTTGGATCAGCACTCACTGCCTGCATCGGATCCTGTGAGAATAAAAGCAATTATCTTTAGTAAAAGTGAACTATTGCTTTTCTTGGAAGAATATGGTAAAGGCCAGTAGAAGTTACAAATGCAGAAATAAGTCCAAAGATGGTTTCAAGCGCTGCCTTGTTCCTATAATTAGTTCACTTTTGTATTTTTATTAGAATATCGCTTGCCAGCAAGTTCAGCGAAAGCCAAGCAGGACATAAATATTTCCCCTAAATGGTGCAGCATTTCCTTTTTAATCTCTACTCTACACATATTTTTAAATTCCTTGCCTGCTTCAGATACACGCTACGAATTGAAAGAATGTATACTATGTATAGAGAAAGTAATCAGGGCTAATGTAAAAATAGAGGAAAACACAGGGACACCGAGAACAAAAAGTCCCCTCTGAAGCCTCAGATGGAAAGTAAGATTGAGGCCGCGACCACAGCCTGTCACCATATGAGCTGTCAGCCAGCCAGGATGTGACAAGCAGGAAGTTCAGCTCGGTACTAGATTAGACCAACAAAAAAACCTGACCTGAAAAGAAAAAAAAAAAAATGTGTTGCAGCCATAGCAGTAACCTTAAATTTCTTTAAACACTTTTTTCTTTACGCGTCTGTAGTTTATTGAGAGTGTAACTCTTTGTTTTGAGAAAACAGAAAATGGAGCAGAGCAAATGTTACATGAAAAGTAATACGCTGTCGATCTCTTGATGCGTACGTCAAAGGACACATCTGTATCCATCTGATACAGAAAACACGAGTGTTGGTTTTCATATCCAGTGAAAGCCTGCAAGCGTGTTATAGTGCAGACAGTATTGATATTGAAACAACATGGAAGCTCACACAGCTAGAGTTACTCTTCAGAGCACGGATTCACAAAGCTATGTTAATGTTTTAGTTAGTCTAATGATTAAAATCCAGACGGTCTGACTTTATTTTGCTCTGGGATTCTTGAAAGCTATTTCCAATTAAATTATTTCCCTCTGATATTAAAGGACTACTTCAACATTTAATTCATTTAATAGCCGCCACCAGTTAGCCTAGCTTAGCATAAAGAATGGAAACTGCGGGAAATGGCTAGCCTTGCTATGCCCAAAGGTAACGTCATGTCCAGAAGATTTTAGTTTAACGTGCTACTGAACAGCTTCAAGGGATGAAATTTGAATGTTATATAAAGACAGATAGATAGCAAGCTCCTGACTTGAGGGAATAATGTTTGCATTTGTAGCTAATGTAACGATAGTTTAGCATACTGATTAAGTAACTTTACACAACTTTATGGTGTAGCGCTAATGGAATTTACCTTTTGCTCTTCTCTGCACGCTCTCTTTGTGAATTAAACTACATTAGTTGTCAGATGTTATGCTGATTATCCTTACTGACATCCATACTGACAATCAAAAGTAGCAATAGCACTAGCCAAATGCTGGTAAAATGTGTCTTTTGCATGTACTCACTAATAAAGACTACCATAGCTATCATTAAATGACATCCTATAACGCATTCATTAAAAATATTCAAAACATATTTATTTACATGTTTGGGATAATTATAATTTAGTTTAACTTTAGCAAGCTAGCCGTAGCCTTACAGAGCAGAAGCTGGCTTATGTAATAGAAGTTACCTCTGTTTGCTAGCTAACTTGCTAACGGCATTTACGTTGTTGACCTTTTTGTCTTGAAGGTTGCGCAAGTTGTGAAAATTTGTTTAGCTAGCACAGTGTATTAATGTAATCATATACTCTATATTTTTGGATGTTTTGTCATTTAGAAACTAGAGAAGCAGAAGAGACAGACTGAGAAAGTTATGTGAAACCGAACTTAATGCCCTCAACATCTTCCTTATTTTATTCTTTGGTTCCACTACAGCTTCTGTAGGCTATACACAGATTTCAGGGTTAGTGTCTTTTTTAGCCGTCTTGCAATCAAACATTTAATTTTAGCCTTTATGTGATATAAATTTAACAAGTCAAGTTTCCTGAGATGTAACACTCTGAATGTGGTAACGCTGTCTCCCCCATACATACTCAGAGTTTCTCTCTTTCCTCTCTGAACTGCTTCTCCATGCAGCCAAAGCGAATGACGCTCTGAGCGACTCTAATGACTCTAGTCTCTTGGTGTGAGTTCAAAATGGACAGAGTGGAGGACAAGATAGGGAATGAAGCACAGATGTGGAACAAATTACAGCTGAAACAAAGAATGTTTTCTCTTCACAATCCAGCTTAGACATCCTGATGGGCAAACTAATGTTTATGAGATGAGGATGCTTGCTCACTACTCTAGCCCTGGGTGTTCTTGTGTTACACAACCCTGTCTAAACAGAGTCTGTTGATTATGACAGCACTTTGTGTTTGATCACACTAACACACCTTGCCAACAGTCTAACATTTAAACAGTTTCTAAATGTAACCGGCACAAAGGCTTTTCAGTGCTCTGCAAAATATTGTTGGAAATATAATTCCTCAGTTGACCTTTTATTAAAACAGGGCTTCTTCCACACCCATTTTCCAGCGTTTTTAATGAAATGTGACAAAGCCAAGGGGAGTATTTAAGGTTTTATAATCCACTCTTGCTGATAAATCGCCCAAACTATTTTCACAATACATCATCTTTTGTTTTCCGTATTGCAAGAACTTAGTTAACCTTTGTTAACCCAAGAAAAAAGGGACGGATAAGAAAATAGACAAAACAAGAAACAAATAAAGGATTCTTGACCAAACGCTAAACTTTTGATTTAGTGTGATAACCTGGCAAGATGCGGAAGGCTTTTTGAGGGCAGCCTGGTTAGGATTAATGCCAAACTTTACCTAAAATCTACTGAAAAATATGAAAAAAAGACACAGGAAACATCCGTCAGCGTATACTGCCTCTAAACCAACTTACCAGTTTTAGTAAGAGGGCGATGGTTCGCTCGTTGGTGTCTCCGGTGCGAATGAGTTTACACGGAAATGGTTTGAGAAATGGGTTCACAAGTTTCACACACGCTTCCTGTGTGTGTGTGTGTGTGTGTGTGTGTGTGAGAGAGAGAGACATAGAGATAGATACAAAGACTGTTATTTGCGGCACTCTAACTTATCAACAACATGAGGAACTGAGAAATGTATGATACATTATGTAAAAGTTTATAGAAAATCTGTTCATGAGGTCAAAATGATGACGAGAAGAAGATGGATTCAGACAGGAAGCTTAGCCAAAGAGAAAGTACTGCTTGTATGGTTTTACTCTAGTTTGGTGCACAGCAGCCGACAAGTCGCCAGTTCATCACAGGGCTGAAACATAGAGACGAACAACCCTTCACGCTCACATTCACACCTACAGACCGCCAGTTAACCTGCATCTCTTTGGACTGTGGAAGCTTCTCAGCAAACACAGGGAGAACCTGCAAACTCCACACAGAAAAGTGCCAGCTCTCTGTGATGCATTACTTCCATGACCCCGAGTGTCCAGACCCCAACCGTGAAGATTTCTCAGCAGCTTCAACCGAATCCTAAGAATTATAAAACAATTCCTCCCAGCACTGATGGAGACTGGATAGAAACTGCCCTCATGTGCGCACTTTTTGTCATGGATGAGGACAAACAGGGAGGGGAGGTGAAATAAAAGAGGTGTTATGAGATATCTCTCTGCAGACTTCATTAGACGCCGGATAGCAGGGTTCCTGAAGCCGCGTTAGAGTACCCTGTTCAAATAAAGTGAATGTGGGGTGAATGTTGAAATGGACCTGATCCAGGCACTTTGTTTAGGTTCTGAACCTTTTTTTTTGTGCTTCACATGGAAGCGAAACAAAAACATATTTGTTCTTTTTGGCGTCGTGTCTGAAAAGACTTAAATAGTGCGTTTAGAGGGAGTATTCAGAGATGACATATGGCATTAACAGTGTTCTTCAGGTCAGAAGAGGATTAAAATGAATTCATCTAGAGAAGATTTATTTTGTTCTCTTAACAAATGTGACGCTTTATGGCCTCTGTTCCCGTTATTCAGACGTGAATCAAAGATGACCCTCCAAAACTAATGGCAGCTGGATGGTCTTCAGCGCTGGTGTTCATCCCAAACCTGCCCTCTGGGTGATTTTATGACTCTCTATTATCCAAACTGTTACTGCAGTAACTCGGTGTTGTGGGCCCCAGTAGGCCTTTCTCTGCTCCAGTTCAGGAAATACTTATCTTTGTGTCAGTGAGCTCATTGCTGATTTTGAGGGGTTAGTTCAGTCCTGTGTGTGACGGGAAATAATGACATGCCAGACCTGCATAGGACAGAGAAAAACACCCTCTGGATTACAGAATCTGAAAGTCTGCGTTTTTGTGAGACCTATATACGTGACATTGTGTAACTTTTCTACTCTAGAACAACAGATTTTAAATCATGTTGATGCTACATTGACCTGCAATCAGGTGAATGCTGTCTCTGTCATTCCTTTAAGTCACATTTTGGTCAAACTCAGTGTTTTCTGGTTTTCCCTCTGATGTCCACCTAAGTTCTCTTTACAAATTTACAGAGTTTCCTGATGGACAAACTGCTGCCAACTGTAGCTGCTGTTAGCTGATGTTAGCTCAGTTTGTTAGCCTGTGAGCTCACAGCACCAAGGGCGTTTGTTATTGTTTGTACCACAGATGTTTTGGACCAACAGTTTTCAGGCTCGGGAGGCGGGCGAATACTGCCGGTGAGCAAAGCTGGTGTCATGCCAGAACCGGAGCTGGGCAAGCAGGCAACGTAACCGGGCTCAGCAGGGGGGCACTAAATTGCAAGAATACAAATTTCTACTCATTAATGAAAATTGGATGTGGGTCTATACTGATTACACACTAAGTTGTAGCAGTGAGACGTCTTGTTCTGTTTCTGTTATTCACTGAAATGCGGTATTACCAAAACAGTGTACGTGTGTGTAAACTTCAATTTTTTTATGTACACGTTTATGATAAGGACACAGAGCTTTATTCACCCCAGAGTAAGGTGTTGCACAAAAGAATTCATGCATTGTAAAATAAATATTACATCCAACACATATATAGCTGATTAAAATCTGCATAAATAGTCAAACAAAAGTAGAAAAAGCATGTAAAAATAGAGTAACAATGAATAAAAACAGTGTATGACACACGTTTGACACATTGTGTTTGATCATGCGCACTGATATGCATAATCTAAGTCACGTGCTTGGTTGCCTCATGTCTGCATGGTGACATTGTCATGAGGAAAACATCAATAAAACCGACCAACGTTTAAACTGCTATTGGGCTGAATGATGTTTGAAAATTCGACTTGCTCCTCCTCCCAGGGTTCGTTGGATTTGTAGCACAAAGGAAGCGAGGCAGGGAGTTATTTATAAACTCAATTAAAAATGAATGCATTCTGCTTAGACAAATAACGCACTTGCTGACATACTCAATATATTTAAACAAAAGGTATAAAGCTGTGACGTTTTGAGCTATATTTAACGCTTTTCTGATCAATAGCTTCAACATCGACGCACCGGGCGGAGCCGTTGCTTTAAAACGAACGCCCCCTTAGCAACGGCATCCCTAGCGACTCCCTGATTGGCCGGCGGGCTCAAATTCCAGCCAATGAGAGCGAGGCGCATCAGATTTGGATCCTCAGGCTGAGACACTTTTTGTTGGAGTTGTCGTCTTGTGAAGCAACGCAGCAACTCTGGACTGTTTACAAGCGAACAAACGAGCTTTTTACGCCCCGAAACGAAGCGACTGGGTCCGGCAGGGAGGAATTAGAAGACACGGTGAGTGAAAACAGTAAGTTTGGGCGGTTTTTAGCTCGATATTTGACGCTTTAACGAGAGGAAACCGCACCCAGCGAACACAAAAGATGATGTGGCCGTGTCCTGTGCGCTTGCAGCCGCTGCAGAGTTTGTTTTCGGGGGGATAAAAGGAGCCGAACATGCCGGTGTCGAGGGGAAAGAAGCCCGCAGTCACCGCGGGGAGTAAGATACCGAAGCTGACCGCAGCAGCCACCGAGAACCAGGTGAGAGAAGCCCGCATGCATATCAATGCAAAGGCTGTAAACAAAGGCAGCCTCACACATGCATGCATGCGTGGAAAGCTTTAAATGAGACCGTGTGTTGCAGGAGGAAGGCCCGCAGGTGAAGAGGTCCTCCTCACCTCCTCATGGAGCCCCCAAGAAGAGGACAGCCTTCATAGACATCACCAATGTAAGACACTGTCTGCACCATTTCATCTCCTAAAGCTGCCACTGTTTGCTCATGCTGGTGTTCCTCCCTGCAGGATTATTCTGGAGTCACGATCGTGTGAATTTCTGATAATGATTGCACATACCTGCTGCCATTTTAGTCATACAGTTGGCCTCCTGGCTCCTGTTTAGTGTTTTTCAGGGTCATAATTTGCATCATTGGGTCCAGAAAACGAGGGCAAATGTTGACGACCGTTCCCCAAATCTCAACGTGACGTCCTTTAAAAGAAAGATATCCAGTTTACTGCCATAGAGGACTAAAGAAAGCAGAAACCTTCACGTTAAAAAGTGTTGCAGCTGGCTCTAAAGTTTAGTCATCACTTTAACTTCGAGTCTCCTCTGATTGGATACATAGTTCATTTGTTTACATTAAAGCAACAGCAATGCACCGAAAGCTGACTAGAAAGCGCTCGGGAGATGTTAATAACCTCGTTTCACCCTTTGTACACTCCACACATACGATCATATGAACAAGACAAAGTGAAATGACCGTGTCATTAAATGTCTTGAAGGTTGTTTCAAACCTGTAAATCTGGCCTATAATGCCGTTCATCCGTCCAGATTGTTTTGTTGCAAGTTGCAGAGATCTGGAGGTGTATGCTACGAAGACTACACCCGTCAACCAAGGCGGAGTGGATGCACGCTTCCTTCCGTGCTGTGATAGAGTTAGTGGGTGCAGTCAAGTAGAAAGAAACTACATGAACCTGCTCACTACAGCGCCTGTGCATTATCATGAGGTGATTTGTAGAAAGAGACATTGCTGCTGAGTTTGTCATATTTATGTATTTAAATGACTCCAAATGGCTCCAAAACTCAGCAAGTCACAACAAACTTCCAGATCTGTCTTGATTACTCATCATATTTCATCACAAAAACACACAGAGTAGTTTGAAGGACTGACTTTAAATGAAAGTGGAGCTTCCAGATCGACGCGCCGCACAAATCATCTGTGTCTAATTCCGACAAACACTTCTCACAAGCCGTCCAGGCTTAGTTATTATCACGCTGTGTTTCATCAGCCACCGTGTGGACACACAGCGAGTCTTGTCGACTTCTGGGCGATCTCCCACCGTGTGCTGTTTTGTTTTTGACGACAGGCCATCGGTCTGTGTCTGTCAGACTGTCGGCCCGATGGCGACCTCGGCTTCAGGACAGTAAGTAGGATTACTAAAACACTTTGGTGGTGGTCACCATGTGAGAGAGAGAGAGAGCACGGTGTCGAGCCAGATCCTGGATTCAGAACATCTGGAATACTGGTGTGTTGTCATAATATCACAGGGAAGACGGCACACAGTCTCCATTGTCATGTCTTGTGTTGATGTATGCAGCGTGCTAAGCCACCCGTCTAGGCGGTGTTGAAAGAAGAAAGGTTTGGACTAACTCCACCATCAGAGGCATAAACTTAATTCTGCTGCTGGTTTTAATTCTGAGGCTTTTTAGTGGAGATTGTTAACTGTTTGTGTACGTTCTGGCCACCGTACACTCTTTTTTTTTTTTTACTACTACTACATGGTGTATTTTTAAGCTCATTTTCTGAGTGTAATTATTTTCAGAAAATATTCGACACATAAGTTGAAGCCTGTGTCAGACCAAATCCGATGGTGCATTGAAAATGCAGGTTTCCCCATTTATTTGAACAGGGGTTGAGCACTTTGGCCACAGGTGGTGTCAGAAAAGAAACTAAGTGGCCTTGAGCCAGATTCAACTTTTGGGGAAGCGTAACCTCCACAGTCAGCCTGAAACGTCTCTGAAACTAGACTATCCAGGTGGATTCATGGACTAAACTCTGATACTCTACCTGTTGTGTCCTCCTTTGGTTTATTTCATGAACCCAGCTTCTAAAAGTCTGACTCGCAATTTACGCTGCAAAATAGCGACATGAAGAACTTTAATTTGGTGACAGATTGAGTAGTGGTTGAGCGACATGGACAGTAAATGAGAGTGAGGGAGCGCTGGTATCGAAAGGCGGGGAATCGGTGAAATAAAAAGTTATCTCCTGATTGTTTCACAGTGTTTACACTGAGCACAAGTAAACACGCCTCCGCAACGCCTGATTTGGTCTGAACAGGGCCTGCTTGACACACTGTGGATCCTCTGGGTTGGGTGTGAATGTGCGGTAGTTCTCCACCGTGGTGTGAAAGTGTGTCCTCCGTCACCTCACCTGGGTGTGAAACGAGCGCTGTGTTTGAAGCTGTGAAAGCAATAAGGTGGCGTCGAGGTTTGACCCTGATGTGTCGAGACGAGCTCTCAGACGTGACGGATAACGTCCAAAATCTTAATATACTATTAAAGTGAGTGTAAGTGATTGAATGGGGCAATTCATGATCTTTGACTTTCTTCACAGGCTCACAAGGTTCAGATCAGCCTCCCAGGGAGGAAGAAAGAAACCGGGAAGAAGCAGGCGAAGAAAACGAGCTCCGCCTCGGTGCCAACGAAGAATCAAGCTAACCTGAAAAAGTAAACACAGCTGTGTTTTTCTTACTTTGCTTCCTTTCTGAACTTCGACTCTCGGCCCCGTTATTATCTGCTTGTTCTTTAACTCGCAGCATTTCTCTCTGCAGGTCTTCGTCCGTGAGTTCCGAGGGGACGCCCGCCGAGAAAGAAAAGGCCAACGCTGAAGAGGAGGCGCAGAAGGACGTGGAAGCTCCAGTTGAAGAGCTGGAGGCTGCCACGCCCCCTGCTGTCCGTGAAGTGCCAGCACACCTTCAGAAACAAGTTGTAAGGAGAACGATACACCCCTCGAAGAAGCTTCTGACCTGCGCACGTGCTGTTTCTTTCGTCTTTACTGATTTCCCCCTCCATCCTCGCAGATCCCAGAGGAGTTTGACATCGACTCTGAGAACTCAGAGGACTGCTACATGTGTCGGGTATGCAAAGGACATCTTTGACTACCTCAAAAAGAGAGAGGTGAGCCAAGCCTAAACACTCGTGCCACATTCTTTGGATCTGAAGTAGCTCCTCCAACAGTTTGTTCATATTCGGCTCCTAAATTTGTCCCTTTTTTTTTGTCTGCAGGAGAAGTTTGTGCTCTGTAACTACATGCCCAAGCAGCCCAGCCTCAACCCTGAGATGAGGGCAATCCTGATTGACTGGCTGGTGGAAGTACAGGTGAGTTGATGTGTGTGTTTGGAGTGTAAAACAGGTGAGGGAAAATCACTGCCAATTAAAGAACACCAAGGAGGTTCAAGTAAACAATTTGTGAAGCACGCAACTCCAAAAAATCAAAAGCACAGTCACGTTGCTGCTCAGTCGGACGCCAGAAACTGAATTACAGCAAGATGTGTGTGAGTTGCTAATTGCCACGTTGCTCCTCCAGTTTGTGCAGAGCGTTGATTCTGTTTCATGCATTTTGTTCAGGAGAACTTTGAGCTCTACCACGAAACCCTGTACCTGGCCGTGAAGATGACGGACCACTACCTGTCCCAGACTCCGGTCCACAGGGAGCTGCTGCAGCTTGTCGGCTCCACCGCCATGCTCATCGCCTCCAAATTTGAGGTAAGGACGGATAAAATACTAAAAGTTCAAAGCCCGGTGTGTTTTATTTTGAAGGAACATGGGTAGAGACGTGTAGTCGACCATCAGGTAAAAGGCTCGTCCAACCTTTGGACCTTAACAATCCCAAATCGAGCACAGGAGGAAGGGGTGTAGTTTTTCCTGACGACAAACACCGCTTCGTGTTTTGTGTTGATGATCCCGCAGGAGCGCAGTCCGCCATGCGTCGACGACTTCCTCTACATCTGCGACGACGCATACAAGAGGGAGGAGCTTATCTCCACGGAGGCGAGCATCCTGCAGACGCTGTCCTTCGACATCAACATCCCCATCCCGTACCGCTTCCTCAGACGCTATGCAAAGGTGTGTGCGAGTGCCGAGCGATTTTACACCTTTTGTCTGTAGGAGTTTGTTCGACTTCCTAATCCGAGCGTTTGCCGTTGCTCTCCGCAGTGTGTGAACGCGGGGATGGACACGCTGACCCTGGCGCGGTACTACTGCGAGATGAGCCTCATGGAGATGGAGATGGTGTCGGAGAGAGGATCGCTGCTGGCCTCGGCCTGCCTGCTGATGGCGCTCGTCACCAAAGACCTGGGAGGTTGGGTAGGTGCACTTTCTTTACCGTACCCGATTTTTGACTCTTCCATCTGGTTTTTGATATCAGAATTAGGATTCTGATGAATGTCAGCGGACAACACGGCTTATTGCAACTGACTTCAAAACAGAAGGCTTTTAAAGTCAACCAGGGGTTTGTCTTTGACTCATGCACCACAGCTGCACAACAGGGATGTTTTTTGTAAAGACGGAACATTTATTATGGCTGTTTTTTAACCAAAATGTGGCTCTGTTTGGATTAACTTCATGTCTGTAGTTATTTTAGTGTGCTACAAACAGAAACCAGCGGCACTGAACGAATGTACTCGCTCTCTCAGTTTCTGGGATTATATAATTCATAAAAAGGTTATTTGTTTTCCAGTGTCCCAGTCGGCTTCTGGAACGAGGCGGACTTAAAGTCCGTGTAAAGTCAAAATAAATTTTTGTTCTGAGTTTGTCAGACTAAAGAAAGTGTTAACCACCCGGCCGAATTTGAATGATCAAAAAAAAAAAAATTAGGTGTCAAAATCAGGTAAAAATGAGCAGCACTCTCAGCTCCAGGACTGTGGGGGCGTGTCCACTGCGCTGAGGCCACGCCCACCTCTAACTCCACATTTCAATAATACATCGTTCAAAGTATTTTCAACATTTATTGTGTTTTGAAAGAAAACATGGAATTGCCTTTACATGGACTTTAAACTCTAAACTGGGCTGAATTGTCCTGCATGGAGAGCCGGCCTACAGCCTTTCAATTTAAATGTAAATAGTTTCTGCATGCGAATTTGAGTGATCATTGGCACAGTAGTACAACGGGTGGTGGGTAATTTAGTTTGACTCCACAGTCAGCTCCTGTGTGAGTTTTTTTTTTTTTTTTGCAGTTTATGTAACATTAAACAGCAGAGGCCGGACAATGAAACCAGAGGAAATTACTTTTGTATCTCAATCAATCAAACTTTTAATTTTATAGCACTTTTCATACAAAACATCGTAACACAAAGTGCTCACACAACAAACCCTCCTCCACTCCAACACCACCTCCACCCTATTGTGAACAAGGCACTATGCAAACTAAGGAAGCGCCATCTCAACATCTTGCAGTGAGGAAACACCGGAGGAAAAATAAAATGGAATAATAAAATAAAACCCATTAAATGGTGCAATGGTAAAATAGTAAAATAGACTAGCGATGATGTCACCACTCTAGCTCTCGAACATTCTACCAATGCACACCCACTGTAAATTGTTATATTTTATATATGTGTGACAGACATAAATATTAACCATAAAAATGGCGTGACATTAAAATACATAAACAGAAAATGTATATAAATAAATCATTCAAGTAAAAGCCAAGTTAAGAAGATAAGTCTTCAACACGAACATGAACATGCATCTTTGAGGATTCGACACAGCTCTTGTGTAAAGGTCACCTCCTGTTTGTCGTCTTCAGTCTCCCATCCTTCAGTTCCACTCGGGCTATCAGACGTCAGATTTGGCGCCCGTCGTCCAGAAACTCTACGCAATGCTCTCAGCTCCTCCGGATGACAAGCTGAGGGCCATCAGAAACAAATACTCGCACAAGTAAGTCCCCGACGCGTTCGCAATGAAGAGGTCAACGTGGACGAGACCGTCCGGAATGTTAACCAGCTCTTTATTCTCTTGCAGGGTGTTTTTCGAAGTCGCGACCCTGCCGTTGGTCAACATCGACACGTTGGAGAAAGCTCTGTCTCCGCGAGACGTCACCCCTCCCTAAAAAATTTTGCCAGTTTGAGTGAAAATATTTAAAAGAAATTCCCTCAATCCTGTACATAATTGTTAATACGTTTAATATTTATACATGTAATCTGACCTGTCTGTTATATAATGTTGGAAATAAATCTTTAATTCCAGTTTGTGATGGAAAAGAGTTTTAACGTGGGCATTTGTTACAAAGACGTTTGCCAGTTTATTATGTTCTGGTTGTTAATTATTTTTAGTGGAACATTATTTTTTGTTTTTGTTTTTGGGCATTCATTTTATAAGAAGACAAAAGAGAAACTTAATTCATTAGTTTTGTGATTTGTGAGCCCCGTTCTGTGAGTGTATAATTTTTAAAAAAAGGGTTCATTTAAAGTAGATTGTAAGACAAGAAGTTGGTACATGCTTACTTTTATTGATGAATTATGCACTGGCCCACAAAGTTTTATAGGTTTTTTCCATATATTGCCAGAGTTAGCTGGTGTGTGTATTTTCATACGTTGTACAGTGTTTATCATGTTAATATCACTACGGTAATTATTTGTATACAAAGACAAGCGGATGATGCTGTGCTATTTTTGAATGGCTGTCATGCATACTCTTAAAATAAAGATGTGGTTTTTATGTGTTTGATAAAATGGTTTCGTCATGTGTTCTTCTCTAAATGTACAAATGAGGTTTACCAAATACAACTTTATAAGTGTGGTTATGCTGCACGGCCACTAGAGGTCAGTAGTGTACCATGTTCTTGCTGCCCCTGATGCTTCTCTGTAGAGGCATCAGTGCTTCTGAGCTCAAATTTGAGTATTTATGACAAGATCGGTTCCTCTTGAAACTCATTAGAGTCTATATTACCGACAGACATACTAAAACCATTTCAGACTACTCCTGACTCTCTTATCTAATATAACTTTGTTAAAATTCTTAACTCAAGAGCTACTGTCCAGCTCTTTTTTTACTGTTATACTCCACTGAATGGGCCTCGTGTTGAGAGTTTTAAAAAGTAGCGAAAGCTGAACTTAGAGGAGCAGCGAGCTAAACAGTTCTCGGTTAGTGTTGTCACAGGATGCGTTCAGGCACAGTATCGAGTTGTAGCATACACCGCTTGTACAGATGTTCACACTGCTGCTGCTGTGCTGGCTCTGGTAAACTGTTGTCATGTCCTCTCCAGGTTTAGCTGTGCAGCAGCAACTTTAGCGACAGTTTGCGACACAACCTAGCCACTTGCTTTGCTATAAAGCAAATAATGAAGCGGTGTGTCAGTCTGTAGGGGCTTGGCCTGGACTGCAAAGGGTGAATGTGAATGCTGGAGGCCATCTTTCAGATCAAACTGGGTTATCATTGGTAGTTCTAACGGATTTAAATTGATGTTCCTCTTTCGGTTATGGCAATATAACCTTTTTCCCCTGTTGGTAATTGACCTTAAAGATGGGAGATGAAGTTAGGACACATTAACAAAAGTGTTCACAAGGCAAAAACATGATGTAGAGATAGGTAGACGATTTTACATCTAAGTAGCCACAGTGGAGGGAGTTTTGATGATCTGAGCCTTGATCCTCGCGCAGCAGCCTCATCACGGTTTGTCATGAGGCTGCTGCCAGATCAGAAACTCTTCGCCTCTGAATGATGGATTTCTCACTTTACAGAGCAGCGAGTCTTGGAAGTGCCTCTAGCATTTCCAGAAGATCTATTATTGATTTAAACCATTAGAACTTAAAAGCAGGTTATTCTGGAGTTGTTCAAGGACACCTTGATGGCAGAGGTAGAGGGAAGATGGTTGATCTACTTCACTTATTTATTTTCACAAAAACCAGTGACCATCTGGACGACAGACCACACCTCTAACCTTCAGTGTATGCTCCTTTTGAAAAATTATCCACAGAAACAGATTGATGATGAAAAGAGGACAATCATGGGCGGCTAGAGGGAAAGGTAGTAACCCCGACTGCGAGGATAGGCCTGCCAAGTCATAAACTGACTGTTAGCACATTAAAATGCTCACACACACACACACTTACAGTAATATGGATCCCTGCCAATTCAATTCACTGGCCATCATCTCGCACAAACACTCCTCTGCTGCATCTGTGCCTCGAGACCTCTGAGCCCATTCTTCCTCTTGTTATTCACTAGATCAATTAAAGTGACTGATTGGCCGCATTGTGCGTGTGTGTGTGCGCGCGCGTGCATTCGTTCTCACACTTCACTCGGATCCACACACCAATAACTCAGTCTGATTAAAGCGTGCTGGTGGAGATAGTGCCCATTCGGCCGAGCAGATACGCATCTAAACTGGCGCTGCCAAAACCCTCATATGAGCTATTGATCAGTGGAGGGCTGGGAAACCGGCTCTCACTCTGTTAGCTTTGCACAATCAGAAAGGAGCTGGCAGCTTTGCAGTCTTTAGTTCTCACTTCAGAGTTGCAGCTGCTGTTTAAGACCTCTGAGCTGGAAAGTAAAAGGATACTCTGGTTTGGGGAAGGATTTTCCATTTTTCTTTCATATCCGCAGTCATATTAAGCCTCTGCAACGCAGTTCTGAAGCTTTCTCGCACCATACGTCTCTATGATTTGAGCTAAGATACGTAACCGTTCAAATCATTCAAACTTCAAACTGCATGCGGACTCATGAGTTTGCCTGACTCTGGATGGATTCCCCCGTCAGCTCAAAGCATCACAGCCTGAGTTTCAGAATCACAGGACAGTTGTACAATTTGTTCAGAGAGTCCAACAATTCTGCTGTTTTGCTGACTGGTGGCCATTTCTGCTGTCGGTTGAAGAAACCAGTCCAAAAAAATGGGCACAAATTAGTGACAAGTTGCTGATTTAGAGTAATTAAAACTCTTTAATTGGCATATTTCATTCATCAAAAGGCAGTTTCTCTCAAAAACATGGATATATTAAAAGAACTGGATACTGTCTTCCACACGCTTTATTTATTTGGGCCTATAAAGCATGTTCATCTTCAACTATGCCAATTATCCTGTTGTTTTATCTACTTACTTGCTCATTCGGTCCACCAAAGACCTGCTTCATTTCACTGCCGATTGATTAGTTAGATCTAGGCAGACTCTTTATCTGCACAGACCTTTGAGATACATTTGTTGGAAATCTTGAAGTGGCCAGCTCAGACAATTACGCAGAGGGATACTTGGGGTGGATTTTGGCAGCGAGTAGATCAAAGTGGAGCTGCTAGGCTGGGGTAGCAACTTCACCTGCTGCTATAAAGCAGGACTGACTGCAACCAGTTGTTCAATATTAAGCAAATGGTTAACAATTCAAAATTGAACCCTAAAAGTTGAGATTAGGAAGGCTTTTGCGATTTGTGTAAAAGGTTTGGCTTAAATTTGATAAACATAAAGGGGAACACCACTGATTTTACACATAAATATCTGTTTACAGGTCTTGGAGAATAAGCAAGTAATGTATGAATCAGAGGCCTGGACCACATACAGAAGGCACTTAAAGGCGCTAGAGGCATATCACCAGAGATGCCTCCGGAAAATCCTCCAGATCAGTTGGGAGGATCGACGTACCAACACCAGAGTCCTGGAGGAGGCTGGCATCTCCACATCCAAAAGGTTCCACATAGACCTTAAGACTTGGGAGGACATGGCAAAAAATAGGGCGACATGGAGAAACCTTGTCCGTGAGGGTGCTGCACTATATAATGATGACCTCCGCCACGCTGCAGAACGCAAGCGCAGACTCAGAAAGAAGAGAGCATCCACAAACCCACCACCACTTTCACCTGCTCAGAATGCACAAGAATAATTGGGTCCAGGATTGGCCTCTACGGCCATCTGAACACCCACAAGGACCAAGGAGGAGGACAGTCATACTGGACTATGAGTGACCGGGTAATGCTGGCGCCAGGTTTTGTCAAGGAATACATGGAATAAAACAATCAAATATTGGCTTCTGCTGCATTGATTTTGACCAGTTCAACACTAAACTTGTGGTGTGCTCCTTCAAGCTTTGGTTCATATGTACATACGCGCGCCTCCATGAGCCAACACTGTTTTGTAAATCATGATCTCTTTCATTCTGTCTTCACATTTTGCTTTCACTTGGTTTCTTGGACTAAACTGCAGGCTTACAAAACAAAAGCTAGACACCAGTTAATTGTCTGTCAATTTGTGTATGTGTGTATGCCATACGCGTGTCACGATGTGTGTCCTGTTGTTCCCACAGTGTGTTTTGGGTCTAGTTAGTGATTGTCTGCTTGCGTCGTGCATGTCTGGTTAATTGTCTTGGCCTTGCCGCGTTGCCATTAGCATTCCCCGAGCTCGACCGAGACGAAAAGGGCACCCTCGCCCTGTCCGAGTAAAGAGGGATTGAGAGAGGAAAGACGGAGAGAGTGGGAGGAGGCGAGAGAACAGATGAGCCAGAACAATGGAGCTTCTTGGATTTTGGCTGTTGCTCGTCTCAGTGATTGTGTTTATGTGTGAGTGTGCCAAACGTTTGAGAACTGAAACAAGTGACATGAATATGGATGCAGCAGAGCCGGTATACATCACAGATGCCACTGTGTGAGTGTGTTTTCAAGGCTGGAGTGTACAAATGTCTCATTTTCTGAGCTCTGACCATCAGCCTGTAATGAAGGCCTTGTTCTGTCAGGTATTCTGATCAATCATTACTTATTAATTGGATTAGAAAAGGCAAAACTAGTGGAGCAATGAGCGTCACAGGCTACAACAACTTCAGCTCTTTTTCAGTGCTTTCACTTGAAGTGACACTTCAACTCCTATCGGTGCTTATGTAACCGCTGTGGTATAGTACAATCAGGGTCTGCGCATTTATTTCCTCTAAAAATAGTGCAAGGACACAGTGAATACACACTGTGACAGGTTCTCTCCCAAACCCCGGCACAAAGGCTGTCCAATTTTTTTGCGGCTCCATCACTCGTGTCTTTTTGTGTGTCATTAATTAAAAAGTCTCCCCTGCTACAAGCGGGTATCCTGGAGCCATGAAGACAGTCATTCAACGTAAGACTGGCCATACAGAGAATATTATACGCAGGTTTTGAGAATGTTCATCGAAATAAAGAACAACATGAACAGCATATTGACTCCACTACACTTCAACTCCTATTCATTTATTTCAACTGCAATATAACACCTTTTACCAAAGACGCTTCAGTTTCCGCTGTAACTCTTTCAGTTGTTTTCACTTGAGTGTTTATACATGAACTGACACTTCAGTGCTTTTACTTGAAGTGTCACCTCGACTCTTTTCAGTGCGTACACAACAACTGTCAATTCAAGCATTTTACTCCTTTTTTAGTAAATACACTTCAACTTCCACTGTAACTCTTTCAGCTGTTTACACTTTAACTTACTTTACTACTTCCCTGACACTTCAGCTCCATTACAGCCCTTTTAGTGCTGCTTAGAGACACTTGAGCTGCTTTCAGCACTTATGCATGACCTTACTAACTGACACATACACTGCTTTCACTATGTTAAATTGGAACAACACTTCAGTTAACGTCTTTGAGTATTTACACCTGATGGTTGATCTGACTAATTTCAACCCCGATCAGTGCTTTTGTGAAGTTCCACTTCAGCTCTTTTCAGTGGTTACACTTTAACTGAAGTGTGATCTCCTGTCCGTGCGTACACAATGATGCTTCAACACTTTATAACAGCAATTTAACTCCTTTTAGTAAATACACTTCAACTTCCACTGTGATTCTTTTGATTGTTTACACTTCAAGTGTCACACCGCGGTGAAGTCAAGCTGGGTTTTTTGTTCTGTCTCCATGTCTTGTCATTTCCTGTTTTATTTTGAAAGGGTAGCTCTCCTCGTTTTAGGCCATTTCAGGTCACTTGCCCTTCACCTCATGTGTCTATAGTCCATCTCCTCTGTCTTGTTGCCAGTGTCCTTGTGTCCTACAGCTCCCACCTCCATGTGTCTTCAAGCCTGCTTCGCCTTAGCGCTGTTCCTCTCAGTGTTCTTGTATATAGTCAGTTTGTTTTCTACTCTGATTTTCAGTTAGCCATTTGTTTTCCAGCTGATTTTGTTTCTAGATTAGTGTGCCTCAGTTTCAGGAGTGATTTTTAGTTTAGCATTTTCTTTATTAGATTAGGTTATCCTCCGGCTGGAGCGTCTTTTGTTTGAGTCTCATAGTCATAGATAGTTGCGTTGTACTTCCTCCGACTAGAGCGATTATTATTTCGATACCTTTCATAGCCGGTTTATTTGCTCCTTAGAGCCGTAGTTTTCATAGCCTTGGTCATAGTTTTAGGAGTTTTCGTAGCCCTGTTTGTTTATCACTTTGTGAGAGGTGAACCTTGCTGCCGTTTAATAGAGCCTGCTGGTTTTCCTGAGTCCTGTGTCCTAGTCTGGTTCCTGACATCAAGTACCTTATCAACTCATTTGACTGTTTATACATGAACTGACACTTCAACTCCATTCAGAGCTTGCACTTTGATGTCTTTAGCTTTTTTTATACTTGACATCATACAACACTTGAACTGCTTTCAGCCCTTACACCTTAACCAACACAAAACTGACACTTCTAACTGATGCTCGGACTTGTTCATTTGTTTTATCTCTTTATACTTCAGTTGACATTTCAGCTCTTTTCGGTGCTTGCCGCTGTAATATCTTTCAGTGCCTCAACTCATGCTAGAACTTTAATTAAAGTGCTTTAACTCGACTGTTATACAAGTAGATTTTATAAAAGGTGAATAATTGTTTTAAGATGTCTTAATTGTAAGCAGTTATCACCTTTAATTTTCTGCATTAGCGTTTAATCTCAGTTCTTTTGTCAGTTGATACAGTGTTCACTTTTATTATAAGCTAAAATAAAACTATTAATCATATTACTATACGCTGAAACAGCGCCTGTGCCTTACATGTCATTAATTAGTTAAAAATATACATTACATTTGACTAATTATGACATAAAAACTGTCGAATACATTATATATTTCAGAGGACTGGAGCTAGTTGCCATGGCAGCAGAGAGTTTTTGGCAACTGTGGAATGGGTATGGGGGGCTTTTATCTCCTCGTTGGTTTCCATTGATCTCAAGTGGACAATTTGTTCCTCTGAAAATGACAAGGCCATGGAAACCATTTTGAAGTCAAATCCTTCCAGCTGGAACAACACTGATAATGAAAACTATTGTCAGCTGTTGCTTTTTCACCCCCTTTTTTTTTTCTTGAGGCTGACAACTGCTGGCAAAGAAAAGAATAGTTTCAAGGTTTGTTGAGATTGACTTTAATGTTTTTAATCTGGTCTTTTTAGTGCATCATTAAACACTTCTTCTCTCAGCAAGGCGCAAGACACTAGGTCCTTCCACAAAGGGAGAAGTTATTCTGGACTTATTAATTGGACGTTCGGGTCATCTGTTGTTGTCATTGCTCGTTACCAAACCAGAGTACTTCCTCTCATTTCTCACCTCAGTTGTAACTACTTCTGAAAGGTTAGTTCAGCTGCGCAGCTGAACAAATTCCTGTCATTTCTCTTGTTTTATTTGTTAGATATTACAGCCTCGTCTTCAAGACAGACTCTGAGCACACACATCCTATGAAGTTTGTTCTCCAAACTCTGGAGAATTTACCCTTTTTGCTTCACCACCGCTATTGTGACTCAATCCTGTGCTTTTTGTACTCATACGCAGAAAAGGATATTTAATTTAAAAAGTCATTCACACATTTCTGTCTGCCTTACTACGTTCTTCCATCTGCTCAGACACTGCAAGTCCTTCTCTTGGCAACAGATTCAGATCCCACTGGGTGAAGTTACTCACACAGTTGACGTCTCATCAATATCAACTTTACTCATACAGCTCCTAAAATACTTCCCACAGACTACCTTTCCTGTATTTGTCATAAAAACTCTACTTAATATTAGTTCTGCAAATACTTCAGCATTGTCTCTGTCATTCCCACTCTGCTGCAATATAGCTCGCACACCATCAACTATTTCACTGATTTTGGTGGAACTGGGTCGTATTTTATGGAGAAAATGTTGCCGTTAGCCAATGTTCGCGCAGTTTGTTAGCCAGGCTGCCCAAACTGTGAGCTCAGAGCACCGGCGGAGTTTACCACAGGCGTTTTGGACCACCAAAGAGGTTTTCAGGCCCGGGGTATGGAAGAATGCTGACAGGGAGCCAGTGTTGTGCCAGAACAGGAGCTGGGTGAGCGGGCAATGTAACCAGGCTCAGACAGAGGTTCAGATCTTCGGTTGAAAAGACCAAAGAGGACGTAGGTAAGAGAGAAAATGAGAGATTGACCAATCAAGAAGCCGTTGGACGAGAGTAAATCTGGGACTGACTTTTAGTCGTTGTCGAGAGCTTGGTGAAACAAAAGGCTGAAAGACAGACACCGAGCTGGGCAATGGTTTTAAAGGCCTGCGGCGTAGAGGTATGCTGACAGGGAGCAGGGTGAACACAGTACTGGCCAAGCAGACAAATTGCTGAGATGAAAAAGGTAGTACCAATCCTGACAAACCAGCTGTCTCCCTTCACCATCCAGGCATTTGCACATCTAGATTAAATTAGGATTTGGAAAAACGCGCACTTCTCACGTTTCTTACAGCTTTCAGCATATAGTAAAGTCATCTATCATGTTGAGCTTGTCTCAGACTCTCAGCATCACCTGTATGATAGATGACCGTGGTGCTGAATTACAATTTTCAGAATCAACAAAGCACAGTATCTCAGAGAGTCCCCCTCTTCCATTACACCAAGACGCTGCAGTCTTTATCATCTGTCAGGACCAACAATACATCAAGTGGCTCATCTTTTCCTGGGCTGAAAAGAAAGCCGGTGTGTTTGACAGTCTGAGCATGTGCACGTACAGGTGTGTATTTCATCCTCTCCTCTCACCTAAGTCTGGATCAATGTGTGCTGTCCACACCTTTCTTCCCATGCCAAATTACAACCCAAAGCCCGGTGTAGAAATAGACGCTGAGTGAACACATCATCTCACCCAGGTTTGATTGTGAGAAGGAGCGTCACACCAGACTTGACTGACAAATTATCCACACACAAAAAAAAACATGAATCGCCTAGCGTGACCTTTGGAATAGAGTTCCCTCTAGCAAATCCAGCTCTTGACATCAAAATAAGAGCCTCTGTGCCACCGAGGTCCCGGTGATACGGGGAGATGTCGAAAAACAGGCTCCTCTAAATTGATTCCAGGTCAGTTGAGTGAAAATCAAATCCTGCTGAGGATTTTCTGGCATTGAAGCAGATGAACGGTGTGTAGAAATCAGAATGACGACCCAAAGTACAAATCACAAAGTTTTGTAGGAGTTTTATAGTAAACTGTTGTTTCCTGACTTCTTTGTTTTCATAAAATCCTGCGTGTGTGTGAGAGAATCAATCAAGTTATATAGATGGATGGATGGATGGATGGATGGATGGATGGATAGATAGATAGATAGATAGATAGATAGATAGATAGATAGATAGATAGATAGATAGATAGAACAGTCTCTGGGCTCTGGGAAGAAAAGTGGAGAAAATCAACAGTCAGACACCAAAAACTCTGACACATGACCACACACACACACACACGCCTCAGTGAACCTCAGCAGGCACATCTTTGTGGAACAATGTGACGCCCAGAGGTCAGAGTCACTGAAGTCTGAATCCTCCAGAGAATACCAAAGAGGTGAATCTTCCCTCAGGTGAGCGGATTTAACACTAAAAGCTCAGATCTAACCCTGAACACAGCGAGCAAATTATATGCAATGTGTGTGTGTGTGTGTGTGTGTGCTGAACATTTGGCTTCATGATATTTTGCATGCAGATTTGAATAATTCATCCTGTTTAATTCAGTTTTATTGACATTGCGTGAAATCACAACAGAAGTTATCTCGTGCCACTTCCCATACAGAGTAGGTCTAAACCGTACTCGCCCCAACAATTCCCACCATGAGCAAACGCATGGTGACATTTACAAGGAAAAACCTCAAGCAGAAAAAGACATCTGCTGTGACCGGTTGAGTACTACTGTGACGTGACTCACTGGTTTAGAAGCCTCCAAAATCAACTCCTGTTTGGTCTGCATTGTGGGTTCAGTGTCCTGCCAAGCTCAAGCTTAACAAGTTTGGCATTACAGAAGTTTGCCATCTTGGCTTTTCGGAGCCAGAAATGACCATATGTAGATGAGTGTGGAGCTGGTGGGTGATGTACTGCGAGTTCTGAGCTCAGTTTAGTCTCAGGAGAGAAATACCAATGTGCCTGGTCACAGATCTTTGTATTCCAGCGAAACGACACACTAACATATGTTTGTGAAAACATTTGTGGGGAGAAATAGTTCATCTGAGTTTCATGAATCCGGCGTGTTGAGCTGGATGGACTAAAAGGGCAGCCACGTCCTAAAGAATACCCTCCTATCACGCATTTTATCCTAATTGGGACCATAATTAACAAAATGAACTTCATTGTCTTAGTCAAAGCTCCTACAGTCATCTACTGGCAAAAGCAGATAATCGCCCTAGAGCTACATAAAAAAGGACCAGTGTATAACTTAGTGACATTTAGTGGTGCATTGAGGCTCAAACCGAGGGTCTAAGGACAGAGGGTGTCACTCCCTGTACAGATTGTAAAGCCCTCCGAGGCAAATGTACTTTGTGACTTTGGGCTATACAAATAAAATCTGATTTGATTTGATTAAATCTGATTTGAAAAAGATCATGTGAAAAACATGAAAAGCCATCTCATGTGCCAGTGTTTCATTTGTCAGTTCTGGGCTACTGTAGAAACATTCTGAGAATAATCCTCATAATATTATATCACTAAAATGTGCAGGGAGCCTCATTTTCGCAACAAAAATTGCACTTTAATTTACGTTTGTAATTACAAAAGCTGATTTTTTTTTGTTTGTTTGTTTTTACCAGGTTCTGTTATGTTAATCAAAATGAACAGAAAATCCTAGAATCAGTTCAGTCTTGTCTGATTCCCAGCTATGATGTATGATTCCCTACGATGCTTTTCATCAACCCACAAAGTAATGACATAAACGAACTGTTTGCAATCAAGAGTGGGCCGAGTAATAAAGCCTGCAGCCTCCCGGGTTCATGATCATTTGGTCATTGGCGTGATTGCAGCTGTGTCCCCGTCTCGTGGCTGAATTGCATTCGGGTCTATTTTCCTGCTGGCGTGGGTGGATAAATTGGTGTCTCTGCCTCGACTGTGATGAATTTCATCCTTGTGTGAGTGTTGAATGAAACAGAGGGGATGATACTGAAGCTATTACCTTGGATGTCCACATTTGGCCAGTTAGTGATAAGAAAATGACACCGTTAATGGGCTCATAAAGACAGCGGACTCTGTGGACTCTTAGAAATTTTCTTCCAAGACATTTTCTTTGGCTTTGTACCAGAAGTCTCGGATGAGCTCATGAAAATATGCATGATGAAGGTGATGAAACCGTCATGAGTTCAGCTACAGAGACAGATTTTTCTTTACCAACATGCAGCTGGACAAAGCAAGAATGCTACATTTTGGATCCCTATCTGAGGGTTTGCTCAAGAAAAAAGAAGAGCCAGTTAGTAAAAGTCATTAGGCAGCGGGGTCATCAACCATTAGAGCTCTAAAATTACCAGTCAGTCTTCATTCTGACTGAAATGATGGAGATTGCAGATACAAGGATGAGCTGAAATAAGGTTTACTACATGAGTGGCTGGCCTCGCTCTTCATGCTGGGCCGAAGAGCTCGCCAATTCAAGACGACCTCTGCTGCGCTTTCACGTCATGAGGAGCCACTAGAGGCGAATCAGGTCAACTGGTAATGATGATAGGAGGGTGGAGCGACTTGAACTCCCAGCACGCCTGAGAGAGGCTGGGATTCCCAACAAACACAGAGGGGGGAAAATAGTCCATTTGCCACAGTGATCTGACCTTCATTTAAATGGAAAATATGTGTTTTTTTGTTTTTCTACCAATAAGATGCAGTTCCTCTAAAGACTGTTAATAATGCTGTATTAGATTTGATTGGCAAAAGAAAGAAGCTAAGTTGACTTTTTCTATTGCACGTCTTCTGGTTAGTGTAGATTTGATTTAAAAGGTCGTTACGACCCAGCCAAGGGGAAATCTTGGACATGAGGAATGAGCCTCTCCAATCCCCAGCTCCCAAGATGCAGCCCTTTGAAAGGTTTAGCTTTTCGTGTCCAAATGTATGTGGACACCCACTCTGGGGCTGTTTTTCATGGTTTAGGGTCGGCTACAACATTAATGCTACAATGTAATAGTTGTACAACTGTACTGTTAATAAAGACTTTGCAACAGCAAATATATTTTGAAAGAAATGTAATACTGGACGCAAGGTTGAACGTTCATCGAAGACATCGAATGTCATTTGTTTTTCCTGTAATATCCAGTCCAGGCAGCTAAAGCGAGATTAAGATGTTTATGGTAAATGTTTTTAACTGCTTTTCCAAGAACAAGGGCAGCACAGTGGTCCATTGGTGAGTGGAGTTTGCATGTTCTCCTCATGAATTGTTTGTCTCCATGGGACTTGTTCAGGGTGTACCCAGGAGTGATGGGCTCCAGCCCCTCCATGACCCTAATGAAGATAAGCTGTTACCGAAAATGGATGGATATTCTTCCAACTATTTGGCAGCATGAGAACGCCCACTGTGCACAAAGGCAGGCCACATAAAGAAGTGTTTCTCACAGTTTGGTGTGGAAAAACTTGCCTTGACCTCAACCCCATCCAACGGTTTTGGGGTTGAACTCAAACGCTGACTGCGAGCCTGAAACCAGAAGAGTGGAGGCTGTTATAGCAGCAGATGAATGTCCATGATTTTGTAATGAAATGTACAAACTTATAGTTTTTAATCCTGTTGATTTTTCATTCATCTTATTTGCAGCTTTTCCTCGCTTTCTTTTCTTTTCATTATTGTCCACACCCATCCTCGATTTTATTGCCTTCTTGCTTCTGCTCTCTCTCCTCTGGTTTGTTCAATCTGTCTTCTTCAGTAGTTTTCATCACAGCCAGCTGTCAGATCTACCTGGATATAGACTTCAAAGCCAAAACAAACAGTTTGATATCAAACTTCCTGACTGATGAGGTCACCAAACCATCAGGGCTCCGAGCGAGCAGCTTGGCCGGCGTCTGACCTGCAAAATGCTTGTTGATATCTTTAACCTACAAACATGAACTGCTCTCTGAATTAACTCCATCTCCTACCTATCTGATGCATGCTCAGTGACTGAACATAGTGATGATGAAATGCAGCAATTATTGATGCAATTTGCAAACAATTGCATGTTGGCGACACAAGAATGTCACAAAATCTGATAAAACAGGAGAATACTCACTTCGATATACTCCTTCCTCACCCTTTTTTAAACCTGCTGTTCTGTTTGTTTTTCTCCGACAACATCAACCTGACTTTAATTTTCAGTTTTTCTACCCGAGCTGGTCTTAAAGCTTGGGAGTTGCATAAACAACATCACTGTTTCAAACAGCATAATTTCCTAAATTGTTTAATTTTTGATTCTTTGTTTCTGCCTACGAGGAAAAAATGTCAGTCTAAAATTGCTTTTACATTACATATCTCACTCACCCAAACATTCATAAACTGAGGACACTGGCTGCCATGCAAGGTGCCAACTGCAGTCAGTTTGCAGTTTTTCATCAGTTTTGGGGAGCCTTCAGGAGCAATTCTGGGTTCGGTGCCTTGCACAAAAATACTGCAGTATGGAAGAGCCGGGGATAGAACCGTCGATCATCTGATTATTTGTTGACCCGCTCTACCTCCTGACCTCCACCCAACCCGATGGCACTTCATCATGTTTTCTCCACTGGAAGGACAGCATTGATTGCATTTCATCATGTTTTCTCCACTGGAAGGACAGCATTTATTGCATTTCATCGTGTTTTCTCCACTGGAAGGGCACCGTTGATTGTACTTCATGTTTTCCCCACTGGATGGACACTGTAAAGTGTAAATGAGGATGGCCCATCCTCATGTTTTCTCCATTGGAAGTGCATCCTAGACGGTTGTACATCACATTTTCTCCACTGGAAGGGCACCATTGATTGCACTTCATCATGTTTTCTCCACTGAAAGGACACCCTAGACAGCCCTGCATCACATTTTCTTGCCTGCTGTGTCCTGTTTTATCCACAGTAGACAGATCCTAGAGGGCCCTGGGTCTACAGAGAGCCTAATCATTAAAATGCACACTCTGAGGCGGTTTTTGCCTCAGCGTGTGCCTGTTTGTGTTTATTCATGTGGCAGAAAGAGTGACAATCAGCGAGACGAGTGATGTAAAGCATAAAACCACGTGCGTATATTAGCTGAAACACACACACCTACAGATACTCTCAGAGGAAAGAGACAGAGAAACGGCGACAAGCGCTTGTCTTTGTCTAATGAGCCACAGACAAACACAGAGGCTGAGTGTGACAAAATGTGTGAAGCTGCAAGGAAACCAACCGCAGAACTGACAAGAACCCAGCGTCCTGCTGATGCCACCATGCTGACTTCCAAAAAATGTCTCAGCAAAACAATAAAACTAATGAATGAGTTTGTCAGGGAATACAGTATGCACAGTTAACTACCTAAGTGTACCTGTGAAGTGAACCTGGATGCTCAGATCACCAGGGAAGTCTTTACCCTGGAAAGAGGTTTTCAGGCAGTGTTGCAGCCAGAAAAAGCAGCAGACTTGGAACCCGGTGAGCTGGCAACGTAACCTGGATGCCATTCTCAGCAGAGGCACAGCATGGCAGAAAGAGACAGAGGAGACAGGTGAAAGGACACTGACAAAGGAAGCTAAGAACAGAAAAAAAGAGAGAGAGAAAGAGCAAGAGAGCAAATCTGGGACTGACTTTGAGTCGTTGGCAAGCAGAAATAGCTGAAACAGAGATTACAATGCAAAGTCACTCCATTCAAACAATGTTTATTAGAGCCAACGAAGGCTGGAAAAGGCCATGGATGAACCACACAATGGACCGTCTGACCCAGGTGCCTTTGTCAACATAAACTAAAGCCTGAAAACAGAACTACTTGTGACCTCCAACACAAATCAAAATAAAAGTCCCTGCAACAGTTTTGTCCATTATGAAGCATGAGGCCTCGGTCAGCTCAGGTGCTCTTGCCTAAGGGAAAAACCTTCAGAGCCTGGACACCAAACATTTCCACTCAGAATATGCACATTGGTTTTGA
The DNA here is from genome assembly GCA_036365135.1 of Miichthys miiuy. Taxonomy (NCBI): domain Eukaryota; kingdom Metazoa; phylum Chordata; class Actinopteri; family Sciaenidae; genus Miichthys; species Miichthys miiuy. The sequence continues at coordinate 3,667,088 of CM071625.1, read as the reverse complement.
CAATATTTTGTCATACTTTCACCTTCCTAACTTCATTTAGTTACTTGGTATGTACGAACATAATTTGCATCCTATTAGTAGGAGTTCAGTGTGAAGAACTTGAACTCTTCGTACTCTCTCGTCTGTCATTTCGTAATGAATAATTAGATGGATCTACATTACCAACACACTATAATTACATTTGTGTTCACAACTTTCCATTTCACACAGTGTTTCCCTTCAGAGTGGGTGCAATTACCAAGAGTCCTTCACCCGAACGAACAGGGCAGCTAATCAGCAGGATTTAAAAAAATGGTAATTTGCACTTGTAGATTTTGCAAGTTATGTTTGGTTACTGGCTCTATTTCCAGCCATTATATGGATATATATCTGCATTTGTCCTGATCAGTGTATCATAACTTCACTATAAATATCTTGGTGGTGTTTATTCATGTGCAACCATCTGGATGTGCTTTACTTCTTGTGGCCAGAAGAAGAAATTTAAGAAGTGCAAATGAGGATAACGTGAACAAGGATGTTGATATTTTAGGGTATAATTGAGGGATTATCATGTAAAGCCTCCGTATTTGTGTGTTATTTTATTTAAGTCTTTACGATGAATGAAAAAAGAGCCAATGCTAGGAAGCCTCCAATTTCTGGCATGAAAGCAGAGAAAGACACTGAAGAGAGAGTGACACGAAGGAAGAGAGAGATTGACAGTTTCGATGAAGAGCTAAATCTGCTGGGAACAACCTTTGCCGCAGAGGAACAGGATGAATTCGGCAGTCTGGTCTTTAGAAGGGAGAGGAGAAGATTACAGGATGAAGACGGGGGATGAATGAAGGAGAAGAAAGGCCTAAATCCTTAATCCAGAATTTAATTTCCCTCTTAAAACGATATTTATACAGATACATTCACGCAGATATCAGCCGTTTACCATGAAGAGAGCGGAACTGTCAAGCCTCTGTAACGAGGGATGATGTGGGCACCTTTTAATGAGATTAAAAAACAAAAAAAATCACGAGTTTGGAGGAAGAAAATTATGCATGAAAATGTTTTGATTTGAAGTGCACTGTGTAGCTGCACTAATCAATATCACTATATTAACAGTGGGTCAAATGACTGTAATGTAAGAGGGATCTCTGAACTGACTCACTCGTTCACCATTTTTCCAAAAACAACAACAAAACAAAACAATATACATATTACCATTAAGCTGCTTACACGATTAATGAAAATGAATATTCCATTAATAATGCAGTTGAAATACAGCCGTGCGTGCTCCTAATATAATGAAAAGTTTGCTGATATTTATGTACATCCAAAAGGTGCTGATAACCAAGTCATCCATCATGTCTAAATGTAGGCATGTTCTTTCCAGAAATGTTTTCCTTTGTGCATTCATCTCAATGCCAAACTGTTTGTTTACAACGTTTTACAACGAAATGACTGAAAACAAGCAAATGTGTCACAAAATATACTTAAAATGAGACGCATAATCCGAATGTGTTGTACGTCTTCTGAAAATGCTACATTTGGAATAATGAATACCCAAAGAAAATATGCTGTTTACGCAACCCGTATCAAATTTAGTCATATGTGAAATAATATACGGATGCACTGTATGTGTATAAGCACAATAGAAATATGTAATATTTAAGAAAGTAATTAATATGGATAACACAAGTGATAAATAAAAATAAAGTGATTAATTTAGTGGTTAAACCATATATATATATATATATATATATATATATGTTCATGTTTAGTGTTTCATGTTTCAAGCACTTCCTGTCTTATTTCGTACTCACCTTTTCCCTCTCGTTTCAGACCCTGACTTCCTCCCTTTGTGTGATTTTCCCGCCTTTGTAATTGTTTGCCCCGCCCCTGATTGGTTTCACCTGTTTTCACTCACCTCATGTATAAATAGTCCTCGTCTCTCTCTGTCTTTGTCAGTTCGTCTTGTTCAGTTTGTGAAAGAGTGTAGTGCAGCGTTTCCAGCCCAGTGTTCTGGTTTTTCCATGTTCTGACTGAAGTTTTGTGTTTGTACTTCCTGTCCTCCTTGAGAGCGCCTTTTGTTTGATGTTATTTATTTTTCCAAAAAAATCTTTTTGCTACATCCTCATCAGCCCTTGAGTCGTGCATTTGAGTCCACCAGATTTGTGTCTGAGGTCGGGACATTATGTGATGCTTTAACCTTTTTTTTCATACAAAATGAGGTTTGTTTGGGACTTTGATCATTGGAGGATAATCATGGGTAGTCACATACAGGACACTGCGTATAGCAGCTTCCCCCCACTGATGCAGTAAAACCTTTAACTTTAAGTCTAACAACCACGTTGGGTCAAATAATATCCATTATCCCAGCCATTTATCTACAGCTGCGACTATTACAGATCAGATTTGGATGAAATATCCACGTAAGCCAGTTTCTTTACAATCCCTCTAGCAGTCTTATCTCATATGAAATGCAACTTAGAAACACAAGAAATTCCACAGAAATTCTCCTTATCTTTGTTCATGCTAAATTGAAGCTGAGGCTCTGGGGGTGGCTTCCCTTTCCCTGTGGACGCAAACCTATTACAGTCAAGACAATTCAATTCCCTCTTGAATGACCCATGTAGTGTCAAATTGGTTTAACTGCACAGGAGTCATAGAGGAGGAGGAGAAGTCATAAAGCAAGGCCAAGGAACGGGAACGTGGGAAAGGAGATGAGCCAAACCAAAAAATGAGGAAGAGGAGGATTTGTGGGAGGAGAGAAAATTGGTAGCAGAATAAAATGGAGTAATAAAACTGTTATATAAAAGAAAAGAGGTAAAAATTGGAGGAAGAAGAAGATGATTGAAGAAGATGAGTGAAGAGAAGCAGAGGAATGAAGAATAATGGAAAACAGAGGTTGGGAGAGAAGCTAGAAACATTAAAATATAGAAATCATTGCAAGGAAAAAAAGATTTTCCTCCACCCTCCGCTTCCTTACTCATTGAAGAATCTCATCAATATCAAGCTGAGCGGAGGGGAAAGCCTCAAACGATTACTCCTGCTCAATATACCTCCACCCTGCGCAATAACTTCATCAGAAGGATCCAGTTTTTATTTCCCTGCTGCTGCTTCTTGGCTTTATTGTGCTCATTTGATATTTTACCAGTGTCTTCTTAGGGTCTTTGATTTGTGTAGCTTAATGCCAACACCAGAATGTCACACTCTGGCTATGCTAACATGCTGATGTAAAGGTCACCATCTTAGGTGAGCGTGTTTACAGTCCAGCTGAGGGAATGTCAGTTGTTTTTATAGGTGTGGCGCTAAATGAGAGGTTGTTATTCATCCTGAGGTGGCATCCAATACATGCAGTAAGCGTCCAAGTCTTATTTTTCCAACATGAGATGATGCAACTGGGCTTATTTACCAATGAGCTGAATAGAACACAATATATGTGTGTATATATGAACTCACTTCGATTAGCTTTAAAGGCTGTACTTTGGGAATTTGGGACAATTATGGCCGTCAACATGACGAACTTAATAAAAATGCTGAAGAAGACAGAGTTTTAAAGGCTTTTGGCAGACCTTTCATCAAACCAGATGATTATATTCTTTCAATCAATCACAAAGACATCAAGGACAGACATTAATCAGCATCTCAGATAGAAGTGAAGGGCAACCAGGAAGGAAGGTTAACTTTCCTCTGACTGAAATACCTGATGCATGCAAATATCCATTGCTGATTAAGGAACCTGTCAATCACACATCAAACGCAACTTTAAGAGCTGCAGTGAAACTGGAACTTCAAGATTCAGTTACACCTCGGTTAAAATCATAAATACATAACATAGACAGACATGTATAATAAGTATGTTAACGTGTCCATCAGTATGTTGGTTTTGAGTCTCATCCTGGTGGAACATGAGAAACCCGGTTATTCATCTTCCTGTAAAAACTTATCTCGAACTATGCAGGCTTGTTGTTTTGTGCATCATACTTGTATATTGTCTAGATTCAAGTGTGTCCTTGCTTTATGGACATGTCAGCCAGTCTTTGTTACTTCTTTACTGACTGAGGTACTTGACCAGGTGAGGATAAAGAGAACATTTACAGCTGTGCTTCCTTTGTCATCTGACCACTCGTAATACTAGATATTTTGTAGATTTACAGTGGAAACTCATGAAACACATTCTTAGATATCAACAAAGCTCAGGAGTTTATTTTTTTGTGGTTCGATACACTGGGAATCTTTTTAAAATGACAGGTGCTGTTTGGGGTCTAGAGGGTTAAAGTAGAGAAGATAGTTGTCTCAAGTTAGTGTGGAGCCGAATTTCAGCTGCAGTGCCATCCCTTTACTTCACTGCAGATGCTTTCAGGTACATTAAGAGCTCAGTGAAGGGAGAGAAAGGGAAAGTAACAGAGCAAAAGAATGAAGTGTGTTTTTGGCAGAGAGGAAGAGACTCATCCTGAATACATATGAATGTTTTGCTTTAAGACTTCTGAGTCATCTTGCATGCCTAAAAACTTTTACCATGCTCACTGCACTGTGAAGACGAAATGCATCAATATGATTTATAACCGAACAAAGCAAGCTTAGTGAGTAAAATATGTATAAAGCTGTGTATGTGTGTGTGTGCAAGCATGGTTGAAAGACACCAGAGTAAATTGCTTTAATCTTCCTCTTTGCAACCTCAGCTACCGTTATGAATTGCCATTTGTTTGCTTCAGCAGCCGCAGATGTCTCACACCAATGCGCATACACACTTTACTTTATGGGTACAGATGTGTTGGTCCCCATAAAGTTGTCGGACCCCACAATGGGAGTGAGCAACGTCTGCGTTGGGTCCCCACATATATAGAAGAACAAGACCACACACATGCTTAATAATCAACAGCGAAATTAAAGAAGGTGAAATGAAGACACACACACACACACACTCATAGCAGTGACTCAGCGCTTAGTCAGATACTCCTCTGCAGAAGAAAAGTGGGAAAGTCAGAGAAACACAGCTGTCTTCAGAGTTCATGACACGTTCTGGAGGAAGAGTTGAGGGAATAGGAAGTGACCCATAGTGGCATGATTTAGTTGCTACTGTGGCTGTTACATCTACTTGTGCAAGTTACACAACTGCTGCTGTCGCTGTCAATATTTACCTGCTGCTGCTATGACTAGCTAACACTAGCTCTATTGCTACAAAAAACTACACTTGGAAGACATATTGTATCTTTTTAACGTGACTTTTTATTCGGGATAATTGTACTTCCTCAGAATTGGTGCTTTTATTTTAATTACAGTTGCTTTCTATTTATTTATATTTTCTTGAAGTGACTATAATCAAATGACAATATTAAAAACTGCAACGCCGTATGTGTCACAACTGAATAAACCAAACCAAAAGTGTTGCTTGAATAAGAAATGTTTGCTTCATGATGTACCTACCAACTATTTTCTTCCTGCATCTGCAGCTCTCTTCGGCTTTGCAGTGAGTTTCAGCTCATTCTTTAGCTGTCTGTCCTGGCTTTCACTCTCACAGTGTTGTTTTTGACAGCAGCAGGCACATCGCAGCAAAAAAGCTCAGCTTACATACATCAGCTGGCCACCAAAACAACACCAAATAAATCATAACGTTGCTTTGTAACTGCTGGATATCAGTGCTGTGCTGACAACTTTTCTCAACTTGCCCCCAACTAGCCAAAAAAAACCCCAAACATTCTGCATAAAACTACTAGTTGTAGCAGTTACTTAAGTCTTCTATGGCCTATTCCACATCAGATTCAGAGTGTAAATGCAACACAGCAAGACATCCAGACAGATAAAAACATTAATCATAACTTAATAAGTAAATGTGCACAATTTGAAGCATGTGTATAAACAAAATTTTAATTAAAATGTGCACTGAAACGCAGGGAAATAATTTTAATACAGCCCACACAAATGACTTCCCCCCTTATCTTCCAAGCTTTCTCACAAATTGCTATTTTCATATGTGAAAAAAACAATTCTTGTGAATTTGTATTTATGCCCCTCAACAATATTTTGCTCAGTTTTCTCAGTAAAACACAGAGCACAGAGGAACCAACTACTAGCTACCACGTGTACCAATTTAAAGCTAAAAATCCCCAAAGATTGATGATGACTGTGCAGTAGGTTGTGTAACAGTGACGAGGTGGAGAGGTCCAACCGAGGCTCACTAACAATGGCAGCATCTTAACTTCACCATGAGTCATTAAACATAAACGGTGAGTCAGCGCTGAGACAGAGCTGCACTGAGCTCTGCAGTGTGCTGGTGCTGCTTATCGTGTTTTAAAAGTGAGATGTCACTGCTATCTGTTCGTCCTGCTTTGCACTGATGATTGGACTTGTATTCACACTACAAATACAACATGCACTGGGGTTTTAGCCCTGCTCTGGTTTAATATTGATGGGTATGTTAGCCCTGTTTAGCCCCTGTTTTAGTCTATTATTCCGTCCAGTTAAATAGTTTACAACGCACTCTGAACCTCCTCACCTCTTAGCCCTGGTCTGGTCGAGTATTTATCGATGTTTTACTCCATTTGATCCAATATTCATTGGTGGTGTTGACCTGATTCAGTTTAATGTTCACTAATGTTTTAATGGTTTGTTTAATATTGACTGGTATTTTATCCCAGTAAAATAATGGTGTTTTATCCCAATGTTTAGTGGACTTTAAGGCCTGTTTTAATCCACTATTCAATATTTTAAACTAATTTTGGTTCATTATTCACTGTCTTTTTAGCCCCTTTTGCATAGTTTTGGTTCTGGTTTGGTTTAATATTGATTGGTATTTTAGCTCTGGATTGATCCAATATTCATTGACATTGTAGTCTTGGTTTGGTTTAATATTCACCAATATTTCAGCCAGAGTTTAGTCTGTTATTCACTTGCGTTTTAGTCTACTGCTCTACTGGTGTAGAGGTTATCTGTCAATTATTTCCACATTCATCTGTGTTTTAGCTCTGTTTTACGTCACTCTCTTACTAGTGTTTTGGCTCCAGTTTGGTTTAGCATGCACGTGTTTTATGCCTGGTTTTAATCCAGTATTCACTGGTGTATTTGCTTTGATTTAATCCAGCAACATTCACCAATGTTTTAACTCTGATTTGGTTTAATTTAATTTGGTTGGGGTTTTAGCCGTTGTGTTCACTGATGTATCAAATTTCTCTGGTGGAACCTTTTTATATGTAATGTGCATGCCTCTGAACTGACAGCTTTCATTGCTGCTGTGAATGTTGGATAGTATGTCAATATCTTTTTAAATAAAATGTTTTTGTCATACTCATCCTTGTCCTGTTTGATCAAATTATACCTGCTGTTTCTGTCAGGAACATGTCAAGTAATGTCAGTAATAATGACAACATTTCAACATTTTCTCTCTCTTAATTGGCTTTTCTTGTCTGACTTTCTCACAGGGCCACCGTTTTTTTTTTTTTTTCTTCTTTCTCTTTTCTTCTTGTGGCTCTGCGCTTTAGACTATTGTGATGAAAAGAAAACCTTCAACGAGCTTTGGTTATCATGGTGAAAAATATATTGCAGGTATGTATTCTTTCTTCAAATTCCTGTCCTATTTTCTCTCTTGAACTTCAATTCTCGCTTTGATTTTTAAAAGACTCCCAAATGAGATAAATTATGTAAGAAAGCACTCAAAACTAATGAAAATGGACCGTCATAAAAGGGACACTTTTTGATAATTGTAATGTTTCTCTTCTAAGCCTCCGGACTGACTTAAAGGGATTTTGGTAAAAAGTTTTCAGATAATCAAAATGAGTGATCTTGCTCACAAAGAAAGAGGCAAAAGGGAGCGACGCACTGAAACAAAGTGCTTTTAAATCAACTTTATTGTCAGGTGGGTGTTTCGCACCCCTGAGTGAGATTTGCTTTTTGTCATCTTTATGTTGTTTTTCTTTGAGCTACAATGTAGAAACGTCCACAACTACACAATTTACACCAGAGACTAAAATAATAACGCACCATCACAGCCACAGAATAACAATGAGACCGTTTCTGTTGCTTCGGGGCTGCTTGCTAGTTAATTTTTCGATCAGTCACCCAGAACATATTGGAGTGCGGGTTTGTCACAAATTATCAACAGTGGCCTGTTGAGGACAGCTGCATTCATGTGTGAATATTTCAAATGAAAAATAAGGTACATCTGGTCTAATTATGTTTCATTTCAGCGGAGGTTTGTGACCCTTGAAGGACATTTAAGGCCAATGTGATTTAGAAATACACAAAACCACATGCCTGCACACATAATCCGAGTGGGAATTACACATACGCACATGAACACACACCTAATGAGTGCTCCAACACCTGTAATCGATGCATGTCATCTTCCACTCGATTGACGCTGCAGGCACTTTTCATTTTTCAAATGAGAAACAGCACTAATCTATTGCATTTACATTGACACTGGCTCTGTTTGTGTCACAATAATAAGAAAGTAAAAATAATAAAAAGCAATCACTCAGTCCTTTGGACATGAGCTGCTAACAGCTCATATCAAATGGGACCCAATCAGACAAAAAGGCTTTTAACAGTGTTGTAATTTCAAATATGTTTTTAATCTGTTAAAGGAATCAGTAACTATAGTGGACAATTTATTCTGGCATTTATCAGGTGGCCATTAAGAATAAATGCTAATGTTGCTCCATCACTGTTGACTGTATAAATAACATGCACAAAAATAATTGAAGAACAATGTTTCGTTATAAAACATGTCTGGAAACAAACATTTCCTCACAAGCCAATTAAAAGGATCATGCCTAAAAACTGAGCGAAAGAGTTCCCCCATCGGGGAATAATAAATCTTCAAATTTTATATTTGCAAGTGAATTTTTAATAGAATACACATTTTAAACTTTCAACATAAAATCTAACATTACATTTAAACTTTAGGGATTCAACACTTCCAGTATTGTTTTTGCTGCCCTCCAGTGGTTCAACATGTCAAACCAGCACATCACTGTTGAGCTTTCTTACAAACAGGACACATTTCTGACAACACCCAGGTGAAACGGGCTTGAAACTTTCCACCAGAGATGGCAGTTACACGCTGCTTCTCATATGTTTGAGATAGCTTGGGCTTTTTGAAGCGGGGCTGTATGAGGTACTTATCCATAGTCGGTGTGTTTGTCAGTTTGGTAGCAGACGGAGCAAAGCACTGCAGTGGACAGGGTCACTGCAATGCAACGCTACATTGTCTCACCCACAGAACTTCTGTAGTCCTACATTTACACCACTGATTGGACTGCTTTGCTCTACTTGTATGCTTCTGTTTCATCAAACTGGGAGCATATTGACCACTGTCTACTGTAGGCAATACACTAACTATTAATTCCCAATCCAACTTTTACCGCAATATATTCATAAAAAGGGTTTTGTTTTGTTGTTGGCAGTACCAATGTTTCAGATTAATAAAAGGCCTGTTATGAGACACAGTAAATGAAAGTTTTCACTTCACAAGCACAAAAATCTTGAACTGTAAATAGTTCTACACTCTAATGTTCATGTCAACAAAAGACCTACAACACAGACTGCGATGAAGTGAGTGAAGTGGGAGAAGTGGATCATGTTTTCAACACTGTCGGCTACGTTGACACTCTCCCTAGCCTCAATCTTGCCATCCTCGCTAGTGTTATAGGCGTTGGGAGAAAGCAATAGATGTGACTGGACGCTAGCAGTTGTGGTGCTGGTAGTTTTGTGATGTGATGTTGCACAGGTATAGTTTGAGTCACTGTCAACTCCTGAGGAGTTGAAGGTAACAAAGCCTGGTTTGCTGCTGCCGGTGATTTTGCTGATCCATTCCTGGTACTTCGAGACACGGGTGTAAACTCCGGGATTCATAGGCTCGGCGCAACCTTCGCCATAACTCACAATTCCACTCTGGACCCAAATAGAATCATGTTTCGTCACCAGTGGTGCCCCTGAGTCTCCCTATGGGAAGAAAAAACAATTGTTATTGGACAGGATGGGGTATCTTTTAGAGTCAAACCTAATGTCTTGGAGACATCCACCCTGCTGAAACCAATTAATTGTTTTTGACATGTTTTTATCACAAATAACAACACAAATAACTAACATGTGTCATCTGTAGCCTTATTTCTATCATTTTGCACATTTTTGGGATGCAAATTATTTAAGGCGTCTTTCAGTTTCAAAAGAAGCCGGACATTCCCTGGACACTATTCTCCACCTTGCTCTCTCTAACCTCCCTGTAAAGTATATTTCTCCCCCAGGAGTCAACAAGCCATTACATAACAAACACACAAAAAGTGGTGTTCACCCGACATGCATCCTTCCCTCCAGCTCTGAGGCCAGCACAGATCATGTTCTCTGTGAGTAAATGATGGGAGCACTTGCACTCATGGTTCCCCACTATTGGTAAATTCACGTCCCGAAGGATGTCTGAAGAGTTATCTAATTGAAGAGATTTCAAAGAATGAAAATGAAAAAATCATCAGCAAAGTTAGAGGTTCCACACAATCCATCCGTATGCACCATAGCACATCTAGGTATTTATTACTTGTGTGCAAGCTTACCATAAGCAGTAGCACCCCAACCAGCGACCCAGCTGCTAATCCCGGAGGAAAGTGCTGTCTGCTGAGGCTAAGCAGATCGGATTTATGTGGTCGTTATTATTAACAGGGGCAGACAGCTTCAGAAGACATATGTCGTTGTTGTTGGTCAGGACCTCAAATGAATGATGACACCTGGCCTGATGAATCGTTCGCGACACTTCATTGGGGTTTGGACCTGACTGGCTGTTGCGACCCAGAAAAACCTTTATCGTGTCCGGGTCCCTTTTTTAAAGACAAAGAAGAAAAAGAGTACAACTTGAGTTTTATAAATGAGTGAGTCTTAATAGTTTTGCCTCGATTTACACCTGGTATTAACATCCGTATCTGGATAATCAATCTGATCCAATGGCCTTTGGGTTTCCTTGTTGGGTTTCTTGTTATCTCATGGTGATTGGATCTTAATCTACAAATTAGATAAGTGGGGCTACCAAACAAACATGGCGTATAGACCAGATCAAGGAAGACAATGCCATGGATGGGCATTATTTGTTATATTATTTGTTGTTGAGGTGTAGTGGTACCAACTAGATATAGTTGGGCTCACCTTTTAAGCATAGCACTGGGGGCTTAACCTTCTAGTCTACATGTGTTTTGTAGACTTGGAGAAAGCTTACAAAGGATACTGGGGTCCTTGTATAACCTAAATGATAGCTTATAGTTGATTTTCAGCATGAAGTCAAAGACGTTTTTAGTACGGGTTGGAGTTGGCCCACTGTCTCAAATCCTGTTCTTGATATTCATGATCATGGATCTCAAGCTGCAGCAGGGATGAGGTGAGTTTCCAGTTTGGAGATTTGAGAGATTTGCGTCTCTGCTTTTTGCAGATGAGGTGTGTGATGTTTTTTTTTGGGGGGGGCTGGTTTGCAGCCGAGTGTGGAGCGATCAGGATGAGTCAGCACCTCCAAGCCTGAGGCCTTTGGCATTGCTCCCTTCAAAGTTGGGAGTGAGTTCCTGCCCCAAGCGAAGGAGGTTCAAAGTATCTCTGGATTTTGTGCCCAAAAGATTGAGATTGCAGATACAAGAGATACTAGAGCTGCTTCTTCTTCACATCAAAAGGGATAGAACATCTGATTAGGAGGCCTCCTGGGTACCTTCCTTTGGAAACTTTCTGAGCAAGTCCAACTTATACTGGGCAAGACCCAGACGGGTTTCCTACTCATTTCTAGAGGTCCATTTCCAGGACTTTTCCAATGATAATACAGGTGGTATGAGGGACAGGGATCGCATCATGCACTAATATGTTCTTCTTTGCATACGGGCATCACCTTTAGATGTTTTAATGTCACTACTTTTACTACTATCTCCTCTAACTGTCGTTTTTTACATCTCGCCTCGTTTCAACATAGTTATTATATTTAGATTTTTTATGGTATTCCATCACTGTATTTTATTTAATTTTGAGCTTTCACCTTGATTGTTCAATGCATTTTGCATAGATGTTAAAGTCAGGTGTAAATGCGGTCTTAGTGTGAACTGCTCAGATGTTGTTTTCCTCAAAAATATATCCAAAATGTCCCCATCAGTAGATTTTGTTTGTTGAAGACAGCTATGAAATGCACTGCAGACAAAGTTTACAGTAGAAAAACATGCAACAGTGATCCCTCACCTTCTTAGGCAGTGAGCTGCTGTCAGCACCCACTGGTTGGTAATTAGGGACCCTGCACATAAGGGACCTTCATCAGTGTTTAAACTGACTTGCCAGGGCCAAATTCCTGGAGCCGATTCTTGACCTCCCATAATTCTGGTGTTACCTAAAGCCAGGCCACATGCTGATATAAAGAGAAGAGGGTTAAACATGAAGTATAAGCAACAAAACCTTATACCAAAAATGGCAAAATATGACCCATTTCACGGTGCTACCACCCTTTTTATTAAGACTGGAGAACAATGGTGATTGGTAAGTACAGAGGAAAATATTCGTAGTAAAAGAAAACAAAGTCGGCTGTTGGTTGGAGATAACACTGCGTTCATGACGTATGAGACAGATGTTGACAAATTTTGGTTTCATTATCCTGAATGAGTTTGATAGTTTGATAGCTTGTATTTTTCAACACTTCTGTTGCATGTACAAGGTGGAAACTCCCAAATGATGTGAACACAGCACAGGAACATCACACCACTTCCTCCTTTAGGGAGGACAGTCATTGTTCAAATAGGCCAGAGCTTGTCTCAATATATGTCACAATAGTAGTAATAGTAGAAAATAGGCATGTCTTGGCTAAAACAAGGGGAGTTTGTCAGTTTCATGATCTGGTTGTCAGAAGTGAACTTCACAATCACATTTACAGTTTTTGCATGAAGGCGGATTTGTTCTGACACTGGATGTGCCGAGGGCTACGGCGAGATATGACAGACAGAGGCAAGCAACTCCCTTGTTGCTGAACAACTTAAGGTCAATGCTATCTGTAATGTCAATCAATATCATTTTCTATATGGCTGACAGGAGGGAGCAAAACTTGAAACTTTGAAAAGTTGGGTGCTTACTTGGCGGCTGTGGATGACACTCTAAAAGTCAGAAGACAGAAAGAAATAAGCAAAACTTCTTCAGGGCGAAGCAGATGTCCTTGTTATTCTCTTTGTTACACAATGATATTGGAATAGAAATACATAAACTGGTGTCCAAAAGAAAAGCAACAGATTACGAAACACTCTACTGACATTTCAGTGACTTCAGCTGATTAGCTTTTACACCCTCTTGAGCTTTTTTGATTACATTATAAAATCATCCTTTTTTTTCTTTTAGTCAATGAAATTTGCTGTAATTTGACATTAAAAAAATCAGCCTACAATTTCTGCCGTTTTGACCGAGTCAGGGTGGATTGCTTTGACCTTTTTCCCCTCCTCGTTCAGCAAACTGTGAAAAAGCTTTTTCAATATTGAAAAAGATGTTCATCATGGTTACAGGCAGGATGACACACCGGATCTTTCACAGTAACCAGATGGAAAAGCGTCACTTTAAAAGAGCTACTTCTGTACTTTTACTTGGCAGGTTTCAACCTAAGTGCCCTCATGTCAACTTAAGTAAAGCAGCATGACATTCTTGTACGTCTTCCATCCTTGATTTGAACAAAATAATAATAGAAAAACGCTTCTATTCTAAATAAACTGCCTTTCTTACCTTTGGTTGAGAGAATAATTATCACAAAACCACACAGAAACTGGTAGAGAGCCATTTTAACCGTGCCTCGATCACTTTGTCCTCCAGTTTTGACACCTTATTCTTTATACTCAGCTCCACCCATAGTGTCATACCTTTCTTAGAGCCATCATTAAGTGTTCCACTCACTAACTTACCCACATAACTTAACTCGTGCTCTGCAAATCTCTAAATGAGGCCACGAGAGAAAGCATCGAGTCAAACATGTTTGTCTTGTGTTGATGAGTGCGAGGAAATGCTTTATTGTTGTTTTAATTGAAGGACCGAGTCGGGTAATTGAAAATGGGTCATGAAGAAAAGTAAACACAAGAGCAACAGAACAAGTAATACACCACACATACAACACAAACCAGCTCTCTGGACATTCCAGCTGTGACATAACCGAATCATGTAATGCACAACTGTTCCTTTAAACACGTCAAACATAAAGAGACCTCTTACGTTGTTGGTCGACATTTAGCACAAACTGAACAGCACTCATCCGACAGAGAAAACAAATCAGCACATCATGCTGACATTTTATGAAAAAGCCAGTCCAGTTTCCACCGTCAGAGTCAAGATACTGCATCTCAGGTGGGCACAAACAGACCTTTTCTCTAGATCGGTGTTTCTCGAACTTTTTACACCATGTACCACCTCAGGAAATAATTGCCTGTGTCTTCACTTGACTCATATTTCATATATAATCCAAGACAAACGTCACATTAAAGTCACTTCTTGTTTTTTTTCTTCTTTTCTTTAGATAACTTGGCCCTGCCTGTTTTTATTACAAGCACTTACGGCATTAATGACAGGAACCCATTACTGCAATGGCCAAACAGTTGTAAAATGTTTTGTGCTCTGCTGCCTGTACAGGTTGTAGTAAAGAGCAATGCATCTTGTGCTTCCAAAGACTATGATCTGTGGTCAGTGTAACTATAAATTCTCACAATGATTCACGGAGTGACTGCAGTTGAAATTTGACATTAAAGTTGTCAATTAATGGTGGTCTTTTCACATAAAACTGCCTGTTGCTAATACATTTCTGTGTCAAACGTTTTGTTCAGCTCTTTTTAGCTGCCCGTGTCAAATTGTGTATACAAATACCAAAGGAAACAGAGCACAAAAAGCTATGTTAAAGCCAGTTAAAGTTCCAGCAAATATTAGTATGCCACACAATCAGGTTGTGCTGTCTGGGACTTAACAGCTCTTATACTTGTAAATGAAATGAAATGACTCAAATATCAAGTTGCAGAGCAACTAAATTCCCCATGCGATCTGGAACAAAGAATTCTTTAGAACTGATCAGACTGGAAAGATAATAGCAGTTGGCATCTGAGGAAGTCTTTAAATGTTGCCCTAATGCCTGTTAGTCATGTGTCACCCTCCAGTCACGTAAACGTGTGTCTGCCGAACTTCTGTCCTTACCGTACCTGCAAACATACCCACATATCTTCTAAACACATTTAAAGCAACACTGAGTAGAAATAAATGTTTTTGAGATTTAAATACGGGCAGCTGTACATCAGCCTTTTATTTCACCAAGCTCTTGCCAACGACTAAAAGTCAGTCCCAGATTTACTCTTGTCCGGCGGCTTCTTGCTCGATCACTCTTCCTTTTTCTCTTCGTAGCTTGCTCTGTCAAAGTCCTCTTTGGTCTCTTTGCCGTTAAGTGCCCAGCTCCTGTTCTGGCACCAGCTCCACTCACTGTCAGCATTCCCCTGCACCATGGGCCTGAAAACCTCCTCTTCTTGGTTCAAAACGCCTGTGGTACGCACACGAACCCTCCCCCGGTGCTCTGAGCTCACAGTCCGGGCAGCCTGGCTAACAAACTGAGCTAACATTAGCTAACAGCAGCTACAGTTGGCAGCAGTTTACTTCACTGTCCATCAGGAAACTCTGTAAATCACAGAGAGTTTCTCCATAAAATATGATCCAGCTTCACCAAAATCAGTGAAATAGTTGGTGGTGTGGGACTCACGTACTTCTTGTAGGTGATCAACAAAGTTACATAGTCTGAGAAAACAAGTCAGCGTAGCTTCAAAATGATTTAAAGCCTGTTATTTTAGAAAACTGTTGTTTTAAAATATCTTCTATCAAAAGCTTTGGTCTTGCCTGGCACTCAATCATACAATATGACACAGTAAAATCAATATTTCATTGAGTGTGAAAAGCAACATATTCCTCTTCGTATTGCTGTGACTGTCCAGGAGAACAAACCGAATTCTCAGCAGGAGAACTAATGTTTAAGTAAGTGTTACAGACTATTCATGTTTTGTTGTGAATGGGTTTCACGTGATGTTTATTGTCTGCTGATGTTTGAATGATGGGCATAAAACAGTATTTTCTAATACTTTTTACTCATGTCTTCTCTGGTGGTTTGAACATGCAAAGTATAACACAATCCTGAGCGTGGAAAAGCTTTATGACCACATTTATCATGTCTGTTGTCCTCCACATGTGGGGTACTTGTTAATCCGGGCAAGTAAATTTGTATGCTCTTGCTATCACTTGTATTGATGGTTCAGACGGCAGCGGCGGCGTGAATACATAAGAAGGAATTTGTTTGTCGACAACCAGCAGTGAACTTATTGCCAGAGCAAGAATAATAAGTGTTTGTGTGTTCTGAGTCTCAAGTTTCCCAACACTGCTGATGTGCCGATCCACCCATCCGTGCTATTTTTAGAACTGAACGATGTACAATTATGATTCACTGAAATCTGGCAGCAGGTGTAGTGAGTTTAATGCAAGCTACCAAAGGCAGATCAGATCTAATTTCGTGTGAACATTTGGAGTAAGAAATGGGATAAAGATGGCTTGCCGTGAGAAGAACAATGAAAAGTTGAAGTTGGATGGTGCAAGTTACGCCCATCAAACACTGCACAGCAAGAAATGCAACTCACCAGCGGCAAAAAAGTTCCCCGAGTTTTCCTAATTGTGGCAAGATTGTCTAATTCTCTCAAAGCAACTAAAAAGCAGCAGGTTTCATCTGCACCGTCTTTGTTTGAGTGAAGCTGATTGTTGGTATCCTGCCAAAACCACTAATTCATTGTTAAGTACCGGGTTGTTGCAAAAGAACGGCATGAACTTTCGCGCCTTTGTGCAACTCAAACCGGTTAGTCATGATTTTTTGTTCTGCGCAGTTTCCTAGTTGTATGTTATCCGGAGGGTTCATGAGGGTGATGCTCTTCTTAGATCAATCAAAGAAAGCACTGGATACTCGAGCAACGACTGCACCTGCCACCTTATTTTTTTTACTCTTGCAGAGTGTGGCAGAAGTAGCACCTTTTAGAGCTATGGTGTGTACAGTAATCAAGGTTTATTAAAGGTGCAGTTGTATGTAGGAATACAAGGGCCAGGACTCAAATTCAGACTCAGTGTCTGAACTCGTAAGCAAAAGCAAATGTACAAAAACACATTGTCAGGCAGGTGTCACAAAGTGACCAGGAGAGACCTTTTTGTGTTATTTTACACTGTATTATTTTATTGCTTGTAATTGTGTTCTGTTTGAAGTGTCTCTCTCTCTCTCCTGTGTGGCTGAAGGACCTCCCCCTGCAGCAAATTGGCACACCTGCAAGTACTAATCACCTTCCAGACAGATAAAAAGGAGGAAGCAGAGCAGGACTGGAGACTGGGAGAAGCAAACAGACACGGCAGAGAAGGGAAAGGACAGCAGAGGAAAAGACATGCTGGCTGAGCGGATGCCAGGGCCGTAGCTGTGCCGCCGACGCCCCACTCCACCATGTTCCCCCCTTACCTTCCTTCTCAGACAGAATCCCTGCAATTAAGGTGAAGTACAGACTGTAAAGGGGACACCACAGCCTGTCTGGCCAGCTTTGGGATCTCTTTTAAAGACTGTGCCCCCCTTCATCACCCCCATTTTAACTGTTTTTAATCAAAACCTGCCTGTGTAAATAAACTGCCTTTTATTGAACTTCTATTGACACTGTCTGCATGCTTGAACCAGAGATTGAAGAAACCTGTGACACAGGCTCAGTTTAAAATCAGGAAAGGACACCCAAACAAGCAAACAAATCCGTAAAGTAGCAGGCGATAAAGTCCAAAAGGCATGCAGGGTCAAAGAAACCAAATAGTTCAGTTCAAGCAACACAAGGAAACAAAACATGGGGCTAAAACGCTTCACAAGTGAACGCAGGATGACAAGAAACAGGTGAAACTAATAAGGGTGAAACAGACGATCGATACTGGCGGGAAATGCAACAACAGTTAGTTACAAGTTACAAACACAAGGAAATAAAACCGGAAACACTAAACAAGCAACCCAACACCATGACAGTGGTGACGTTTAAGTGAACCTCAACATAACTCCAGATTAAATCACATTATATATCATAACATTAAGTCAAGATTAAAGGCTCCAAATGTGTCCTAGAGGGCTTAAAGAAAAAGACATAAAGGAGGAAAGGTAAAGGTATGAAATTTGAAGGTAGGGAAAGACTGACAGGTGGAGGCTATGCTGAGTGAGCAGAGGTTGACATGCAGCAGCCGAATGGTTGTAATGATACTGATTACCTGATGCAATCACATGAAACCTTCTCATCCCTCTCAATCAGATGGATGGGGACAGAGGGAGAATATTGATTGGAGGTGAGCAATGAATAGGGCAGGTCTCTTGTTTGCGTGTGTGTGTGTGTGTGTTTTGGATGCAAAGTGAAGTGGACTGTGGTGTATAATTCATTCAAGAACTGAATCTCATATTTTATTTTTAGCACCGTGTTATTTCTGCAGCTGGATGTTGACGCATGACTCGTCATGTAATGCGACGAGTCATCCTGGCTTAATGGCCAAGTCTGACTCATGAATTATAATCTAGCTTTCATGGATTTTATTATTATTCTGGACACACACTGCTGTGAAAAACTCAAGTTGATTTTATTAAAGTTTGATGAGGCAATTTAAAATCCCAGTGGTCCAATTGTTGACCTACTTGAACACCCTTTTACAGACATATGTTACCTCTTCCAATGAATGACGCCTCGCTCTGCCACCCGTACGTTCAGGACAATCTAAACCTTTCTAGTCTGTTGTCCCCATTGGTGGAACGTCCTACCAGTTCCTACCAGATCTGGGGCGTCCCATTCTACCTTCAAAAACCTCCTGAAGACCTCCTAGGAGGATCTCCTTTCCAACATACCAACAACTGGACATGCTAAATCTAGGCTTGAGCCAGTCCCAGCGAAGACTGGGTGAGAGGCTCGGTACACCCTGAACAAGGAGTACCCAGAAATAACCCACCAGAAACCTTCTTGCTGTGACGAAAACTGTGCTAACCTAGGTACCACTCTGCCACTCCAAGTAGTATGGTGCAGCATTAAGTTATGAAGATATGAAGTTCATCCAGCCATTTTCTATGACTGCTTATCCTTATCTGGTGGTGGGGGGGCTGGAGTCTATCCCACTTGGCATTGGGCGAGAGTTGGGGTACACCCTGGACAAGGAGTACCCAAAGAGAACCCACCCAGGAACCTTCTTGCTTTGAGGCAACAGAACTAACCACTGCACCACTGTGCTGCTTCAAGTACTAAGGTGCAACCTATAATTATGAAGATATGTTATTATAGCTATATTATAGCTCCTCTGTCCTCTCCCAGTGAGAAGTGGTCTCTGCAAGAAGATCCGGGGTACCTACTGTGAGGAGTTCACATGTTCTCCCTGTGTTTGCATGGGTCTCAGCTCCAGTTTCCTCCCACCATCAAAGACGCGTGTTACAGTTAATGGTTCCACCTAAGTAATTCTTCTTCTATTATAAGAAGCACAGAAGGATGATGAAGCCATAAGCTCATCTAGATGTGCCCCTACCCTGAATCTTGACCTGTGGGTTCGTAGCTGCTCGACCCACATTGTGACTCTAATCTTGCAATCGACCTCCTTTATCCCTCCCCTAGACCCCAATCATCCCACTGTACTTGACCTCCAACTAACCTTCATCTCTCGTTCATCCCCTGGCAATCAAACCCATTCATCCCTTCCTTCAACTCTTAATCATCCCACCATACGCGACCCTCATACTTCAAGAATACTCGCCTATCCGAATAAAATACTTTGATACGACGCCAATGTCATGGACATCAATAAAAGGAGTGACTGGGCACTAAAACTTTGTTTCTGAATTTAAAGTTGAGTTAGATGGCATTTAAAAGGTGCCTTAGGTTAAATGGGAATGCAGACAACTTTGGTTCAATCGCAACAGTCTTAAGGATCTGAAACTTCCTGCCAACTATCTTTTTAAAACTCATTGTATATTTTAGATTCTTTATATTCATTATCATTACCACTAGGTTCCAGTCATTTCAGTGCAATGTATACATCTTCCTGCCAGATTTATAAAACTCAAATTATTTGGTGACATACAGTGTTGCTCACTGAATTGCCAAATATTCGTGGTTTCTAAACAATGTCTAATACTTTAATTCTGCAGGTATTTAGCCAAACTTTTCCCATCAGCTTCAGCACAAAATGAAAAATCAAGATTGTAATCTCTCAACATTAACCACATGATATTTAGCCTAGCATCTATATTTCACTCATGGTTCATGCGTAAAACTATTCTATTTTTTTATGTATTCATGATTCATGCTTGAAGGTGTTTTATCACTAATTCATTTTAATGGAGATACTGGCATGCACCCACGCTATTCTTTCCATCACCATCCAGATGTGGCAGTGCAATATCATAATCTTTACTCACTCTGTGTGATACGTAAGCCTCACAGTTGGTGTCTTAATTTTACATTTGCTGTCCTAATGGATAACTTTAACA
Organism: Miichthys miiuy; assembly: GCA_036365135.1. NCBI lineage: Eukaryota > Metazoa > Chordata > Actinopteri > Sciaenidae > Miichthys > Miichthys miiuy. The sequence continues at coordinate 3,646,615 of CM071625.1, read as the reverse complement.
ATCGTGGATGAGGACTTAATCCTCCCAAGTTTTCATAACTAATGCTAGGACTTAAATGACACTGAGGTGAGTCTTGGTCTTTCATTTTCATCAAGTAATATGTTTCTACAGATTTGTAATGCTCACTGTGTGTATCAAAGTCATGAAGCCAAGCATTGTAATTGTTTTCTGCAGAGTTACATAATTTCCTAAAATCTTTTGGGCGAAGCATCCGCCATACTATCATCAGCACGCTTGAGCATGCAGCCTAGTTTTTAACACATACATTTCCTAGCTCTTGAATAGTCTGTAGCTTCAGCAGACATCAGTCTCTGGTGCTAATGAATCACATCCACTTTCAATTTCCATATTTCTCTCCTTCGACTTTCACTCAGAGCGGCATCATCCTGATTGACTCATTTTTCAAATGCAAATTCTCTCTGTGCTGTTTTGTAAATGAGTAAATTAATAGATGATTTGGCAGTGACAACTTGATTTGCGCTATTGCGAATCTTCAGTCGCTCTTTTGAGGTTTCTGAGCCGTAAAACCAAAAACTGACCATTTCATGCAAACGTGCTCAAGTGCAAGCTGGTGTGACTAATTGCTAGATTTCAGCTGACTATGCGACCTTAATCTTGACTTGATTAACTGAACTATAACCCTGTCTGCATGTCTAACAGTAAAATTAACTACGGTGTCTAAAAATGAGTTGCTGAGTTTGACGAGCAGCAGTGAATCTGTGAAGGGAAGGTCAGAGCCATCCACAGCATGGGGGAGGAAAACAGAGACTGTCCATCTTTTATCACACTGTCAAGTGAATTTTATTTTCAGCATATTTCCCAAATCACAACTTTATAATCTGTACAGCATATCCTCTATTCTTACACATTTTGTTGAGCTATGGAAAAACTTGAAAAAAATGGAAGAAACCAAAGAAAGAGCAGAAGAGCATCACTGATGCAATAGACCAACCAACAAAGACCAACATAATGAAACTATAGTATGGACCAAAAATGGATCCAGAAAGACATCAACTACTGATACAACAAACATTACAATATTGGCAAATTAGGGAAAGAAAAACAATTCTGATGCACTCAGAGCTAAAAAAAAAACAAGAAAATACAGTTTCTATGGGAAATTACAGTATTTTAATGTTGTACACATCCTGTAAATTCACAGAAATTTACTGACTAATGCGGTTGCAGTAATAATACAGTAAAAATGATGAATATCAAGTGATTACTCTGATTAAGATACAGCATTGTACTGTTATTTAGCAGTAAAATAATATAGTACACACAGCACATTGTTGTAATGTTATCGTGAAGTTATGGTAAGTACTAATATTTTACAATCTCGTATTGTAATTTTACATTTAAATACAATATTTCTACAGTAATATTGTGTCCGGTTGCTGTAGAAACACAGTGCGTTACTGTGATTTTGGGTGTATTACTGTAATAATAATTACTGCATGTTACTGTGAATTTACGGCAAAAATCATCAGTCATTTATTTTACAGTGTATTCATGATACTTTCTCTCTACTGTCCTCAAGAGTCAAGACTTTGTCTGGAATATTTTCTCCAAAACATTTGCTCCAGTGGAGGCACATTTGACATCATTCATGACAGTCTCTGCTGCAGTTTTTATTGCTTCCAATGGTGTGTCTGCTCCTTCAGCTGCTTTATACCCTATAACACCTCCCAATATCGCTGTCACTGCAGTAGCTGCATAGCGAACTGATGCTGATGCTGAATTTGGTATTCCCAAACACTTTACAACTAATCTAGTCGCCTCTGCTCCACCATACAAAGCTCCTAACAACACACCTGTTGCAAAACCTGCTAATTTGACCCAGAGCTTTGTAGATGCACTGGCCTTAGCCTGCTTCCTGATCTGTTTGTCTGACATGTTTTCTGATGACTTCTGATGCCTAATGTTCTCCTCCTCTTGTTTTATAAATTTCTCCGCTGCTTGTAGCATCTTGTTGGTGTAGCTTCCATTGTTCTCCATCACCATCTTGTCTATTGTCTTAAGTAGCTCCTCCACCTGGAACTGGTTGCTCCTGTATTCGTGCCTTGGCTTTTGGTTCCAGTATTTATTATCAATGACGTGGCACCGACCTCCACACTTCTTCATCAGATCACTGAAGTGCTTGTTCTCTTTCTTATTCTGATGGATAAAATCCTCAATTGTCTGTCCTTCTTGGAGCTGGTCACCATGAGTGAAGACAACTGTTGCATATTTGAAGGCTTCTTCAGAAAAGTATTCGTTTATTTTGTTGACGACAGCCTGCTCATGCTCTGTGAATTTCTCCACTTTCAGCATGATGAGAAAAGCATGAGGCCCAGGAGCGCACTCTGTGATACACCTCACTATCTCAGGCTTCAGCTCATCCTCAGATCTATCTGTGTCAAAGAAACCAGGCGTGTCGATCAGAGTGATGCTTCTTCCATTGACAGATTTGGTTTTTGCTTCACATTCACTGGTTCCAGAGTTGACAGTGTGGCCGATCTTGAACATTTCTTCTCCAAATATGGTGTTAGCCAGGCTGCTCTTCCCAACTCCAGTTTTTCCCAAGATGATAATTCTTCTGTTTGACTCTGAAAGATAATGAAGTCCATCAGTAAAACTGTATATTTGTATTTTGGTTGTTTTTTTTTCATATAAGAAGATATTACAAGTAAAATCATCATTGGTCAACAATCAAACAAAAAGTAGCAGTGAGTACTTTTTCCATCTGTAACAATCACGGCTCAACAATTTCTATTGTGGCAAAGAACACTGAGGATCATGTTGTCGACATATTTTAATAGAACAATTATTTGGTCTAATCCTGATCTGAGTCCTTTAATATTTACAAATAGTAACTGAATAAATAACCTTAACTTACCGTCCATGTCGTCAGAGGAGAAATCAGTGAAGAGTCAAAATTCTTTGGATCTATCAGACAACTGTCCTGTGTGTGTGTGTTCTCTGATCTGACGCAGTTTTTATTCTAGATTGACTTTTACTTCCCTGAGTACGTGCAGAGAGGGTGGAGTGAGGATCATTTTGTAAAGAAGTTTTAATCAGGTAAAACAGGTTCTTTAACCCTGATCCTGACTTGAGTCCTTCAATATTTGGTATCTGACACAGAGTCCAATCTAATACTTAAGTTGACTCACACAGTCACGCTGAAATAACAGCTGTAGCCTACGTAAATTTGGCACGTCTTCTTTTAATGGATGTACCCTTAAAATGATGAATGAATGAACATTCATGCACATGTGTGTTGCATGAGTTCCAGAAAACAAAAAGTGAAACTGTATCTCTGAATGTGGCACAACTCGCTCAGCCAGACAGATGACGGTTACTGGTTATTTACGGTGATGGCTGCATGCTTCTCTGCTTCTGACGCAGGCTTCTTTTGGCCCGGTTACACCAGCAAACATTTCAACATCGGTGAGACGGGAGCAACGTTGGTCCTTGGTAGTCTAGTGTATGGGCTGACCCATGCCTCCGTGACAACGTTATTTTGACTTCTGTGAAATTTACATACATACACAGGTACATTTCACGTGTGCAGACAATAAGTTGTGTTGCACCTGTTATCCTGCCCTCTTTTTACATTTCCTCGAAATAAGCTTCAAGTATTTGAAACACAGAGAAAAACCGGTGGAAGATATTTCTGGTTCAATTTGTTTTGGCCCTTTGAGGTGAAATGCAATCAGATTAGCGACTAACAAGCTATTTCATGCTGATAAGAAGAAACCTCTGGCTTCATGCCGGCTGTACAGGCTCAGCCTTCTGCGAAAGACATCCATCATTCCAACAGTGGAATGATGGAAGCGAGTGTGTGTCGATGAGTTGGTGGGAAAGAGTGTGTCATTTGAAGGCGTGAGTCAGTGAGTGTTGTCTGAAAGCGTGCATGTACTAGAAGGGAATTGACGAGATGTGTGTACACGAGAAAAAGGATATGACAGATAAATATTGTGTGTAGTGAGTCCGGAGGGCTGCACGGTTGTTTTCCGAGTTTATGTTTATTTGTTCTCAAGCAGGCGTGACTCATGTAGACACGCAGCATGCCTCGGAGACCTGTGCATCATGTGTGTTAATGTGTGTGTGCACATGCTTCACTTCATTGCTAAGTTTAAACTTTAAATCAAAACTGTGCAACCTTTCTGCCATAAAATAAGATTTTTTTAAGTCACACACCTGATGGATAGTGAAGTAAACTGCTGCCAAGTGTAGCTGCTGTTAGCTCAGTTTGCTAGCTGGGCTGCCCGGACTGTGAGCTCAGAGCATCGGGGGAGTGTTAGTGTTTGTACCACAGGAGCTTTGGACCACCAGAAAGAAGAGGAGGTTTTAGAGCTTGGGCGCAGGGTAATGGAGAATGGGAGCGGAACCGGTGTTGTGCCAGAACAGGAGCCGGGCAAGCAGGCAATGTATCTGGAGATCGAAGAGGATGTTGACGGAGGAAGCTAAGAAGAGAAGAGGAGAGAGTGAGCGAGCAAGATGCTGCCAGACAAGATTAAAGCTGGTTTTCAGGCCTGAGGCACAGGTCAATGGAGCCGGCGTTGTGCCAGAACAGGAGCTGGGCAAGCAGGCAATGTAACTGGACTTAGCAGCCTCTATGGACATAATGGCAGAGGAGAAAAGACTGAAGAGGACACTGACTGAGTTTGCAGCTTGTGCTTTTCCTACTGTGACAGGTCAAAATGTCTACTGTAGAAAAAAACCTTTTGGCCTGCTCGGTGAAGCAAGACAAGACAAACATCAGAGTCAGTGTGAAAGCAGCGCCTGTACACACCCACACATCTTGGTGGGACCAGAAATGTACAGTCACGCACAGAAACACTGGAGATCTGACCAATGAGCTGCTCCGAATGCTTTCCTACTGTACACACCTATACATGTGCACCTCGCTAACAGACAGGGGACCTAAAAAATGTCCCGTTACTTTTCAAGTCCACTGTTGGTGAATGTGTAACGACACCCGAGCTCACACTTAGTGTGTATTCATGAGTGTGTGCATTTACCAACCTATCTGAGGATGGGTTTATAAGGAGATAAGCAGATCAAGGGCCAAAAAACACTGCTGGCTTTAACACAGATGCAACACACACACACACAGTTTGCAAACAGCGCTGCGCTCTCTCGGGTTGACAAAGGAGGTCCGGCTGACAGAGCTGGAGTGTGTGTTTGAATAAGTTTGGCATAATGTCCATTAAGGGGGGTACAGTAATTTTTTTGTGCTGCACAGATGTGTGTGTGTGTTCCTCTGTGAATTTATGTAAGACACAAGGCTTTTCTCAATCTTAACGTCCACCATGAGTGTGTGTTTTGTTTGCATAAAGTTGCATAATGAGTCTGTGTATGTCTCTGAGTGAGATCTCATTTTTCTGCAGGTGGTGTGTGTGTGTGTGTTATTTGAAGAAGGGATTATACGCCCGCCAGAGACTCGACACCTGATTAATGCAGAGAGATGGATTGAAAAGTGGATTTGAGTGAATGGATTTCAACACACAGAGAAAATTGCTGTTAAATACCAACACAAAAATAACGCGCTTACGCAAGAGTCACTGTCTTCTGTGAAGACAAAACCCAAACAGAAAACGGAGAGGCTGAGTGACAGATCATGAGATGAAAAACATCAAGCAAGAAAGTGAAATAAGAGTAAAACACAACATAATGTAACAGTCAACGGCAGAAACAAAGTCTTCTGAAGTGTCATGGATATCGGCTCAAACTGAAGTAACTCTCGTCAAATCTGAAAGAATGCCATAGACGCAAATAAACACTGATGGCTCGACGACTCCATGAGATGAAAGTCAAGGCCAAAAGGCCAAAAACTGCTGGTACCAAACCAGTGACGATTGTTCCGATGGCCCATTGTCCAAAACTTAAAAATATCCCAATGGATCGAAAACCCAGTTTCAGTTTGTTGTCATGGTGTTAGGATGTGCTGTGTTTTCCTGGTGTTTCCCTGCCCTTCGTGTCTCCCCTGTCTGTGCAGGCTGGGCGTGGCTGACCTATTTCGTCGACCACTCCCTCATTGAGTCTCGCCTCCTCAGCTCTCACACCTGCATCTCATCATCTCATCAAGCTCCTGCAGTATTTAACTCCGGTTCACCCTCCACCAGTTCGTCGTTGTATCTTTCGTGGTGACTATTCTCACACTGGCTCTGAAGAAACTATCTTTTTAGATTCCTCGTAGTTGATTTGTTTGGATTCTTGCTTCTCTTTGACTGCTCATCTGTTTTCGTCTCCAGCCCTGCCACACTCACCTGCCCTGCTAGCCACGCTCAGCCTGTCCTCGTCGTCCTGCCTCCTGTTTTGTCAGTTCATGTCTTGGCAATAAAAGCCTTCTAAAACAACTCCTGTGTTGGTCTGCATTGTGGGTTCAGTATCATGCCTAGCGCAAGCTTAACACATGGACTTCCATCTCTTGTTTTCCCTTCATAGGGTATCTCCCTAGCCTTATACTTGTAACATTTCAAGTGATTTTACTGTCCAAAGTCGTAGTATTACTTCAGTTGGTGCGTACTACCGTCACCTGAGTTGGTACTCAAACCAAACTTTGACCATCTTCTAAAATGTTTCCAAGCTAGCTTTATTTTGAAGTTCTAATGGACATTGCGTATTTAGTATCGCTAACTTGACTACACTAAAGGTTACAGGATCATCGAGCCCCATATGATTCACGTGTTTTGGTGTGGTGTCTCCGGTTCTGGCACGACATCGACTCTGCTCCCCATCAACATTCCCCCGCACCTTGGGCCTGCTCACAAGTCCGGCTAACAAACTGAGTTAACAATATCTAACAGCAGCTACACTTGGGCAGCAGTTTACTTCACTGTGCATGAGGAAACTCTGTAAATGAAAGTGAAAACCAGAACCACAAAACATTTTCTCCATTAAAATATGATCCAGCTTCACCAAAATCAGTGAAATAGTTGGTGGTGTGTGACTTAGTGCCGTAAAGCGTTACGTACTTCTAGTAGGAGTAGGAATGACCATTGACCATTCACCTTGACCATTGACCTGATATTTACCTGATTTTATGGTACACATTAGAAGTTACACAAGTATAGAATATTCCATTAAAAGTTATTAATCATTTTTTTTAAGCAAAACTACAAATGTATTGACATCAGAATATACTTGAGGTGACCACTTATTATGCAGAATAATGTATATTTGTTGAAGCATTAATGTGTAGAGGCAAATTATATCTACTTTATATGCTTTATTAGTTGGATACTTTGTGATCCTGCAGCTACTTACTAAAGAAATCTGACACATAATACTGGTTTAAAAATGATTTCACAGCTTCAGCTGAGGTCCTCCAGAGTCCACAGCTATATAGAACGCCATAATTGACTAATCAAAATCTACTTTTCAACAAACGAAACTACACAAAGGACTCGCAGTACAACAGTAAATTAGAAAACAATTCAGCACAGCAACACAATATAAAAGATGTTCCCACAGACTGATGAAGCCTGTGAGAGAAAGAGGAGCTCCAGCTTATTATTACGCCTACCCTCTCTTACATTACATAACTTATCTGGCGTCTAAAGTAATCAAAGGTTGTTAAATCGTTATCGTCCGATGCCAGCAATGCTGTTTTTTTTTTTTTTAATCAGACATCCCACAAAAGAGCAAGCTAAAAACTCCCTTCAGTTCCATAAAACTTAACTATAAAATGTGTCAGATGTACATTCACACTTTAGGCTTGAGGAAACAGCAGGAGAGAGGCAAAGAATGAAGAGAGCTGAACACAAACTCTCTCGTATCACGGTGTGGGTAATTGGTTGTTTTTTTTTTGCAGCAACAAGCAGTCAGAACAAATCATATTGAACGTTATTAATTAGCCCGGAAAATAATAATGTTGTATGTTGTTTGTTTGTTTGTGTGTCTTTGTGAGGCTGCTTCCCTGTTGCTAAATCCAAATTTGAACTCACCAGGAGTCACCAACAGTCGCAGAGCTGCAGAGAACCAAAGGAAGAGAGTCATAATTGGTAGTGATCGCTGCAGCTTCTATCACATCTCGGCTTGCTCACAGGAATGAAATTATGCTCTCTGTGTGTTCAGAGAGTTAGTCAGAAAGAAAGGAATTTAAAAATCTGATCAAAAGAAGTATATAAGTAATATAAAGCAACACTGTGTAGAACTTTTGCAAGTCGACAACTTTGCTAACAGCCAAACATCAACAGGGTCACCAACAGCAGACATAGCAACCAGCTAATATTACTGACTAGTCCAACAGCAGTCAGCCCAGCTCGGCGTCTGTCTTTCAGCCTTTTATTTCACCAAGCTCTCACCAACCACTAAAAGTCAGTCCCAGATTTGCTCTTGTCCGGCAGCTTCATGCTCGCTCACTCTCTCATTTTCTCTTCTTAGCTTTCTCCATCAAAGTCCTCTTCAGTCTTTTCTCCTCTGCCATTATGTCCATAGAGGCTGCTAAGTCCAGTTACATTGCCCGCTTGCCCAGCTCCTGTTCTGGCACAACGCCGGCTCCACTGACCTGTGCCTCAGGCCTGAAAACCAGATTTAATCTTGCCAGATTTAATGTCCTCTTCGATCTCCAGATGCATCGCCTGCTTGTCCAGCTCCTGTTCTGGCACAACACCGGTTCCGCTCCCAGTCACCCCATTTACCCCACGCCCTGAAAACCTCCTCATCTTTTTCTTCTTCTTCTTCCCGGTGGTCCAAACCTCCTGTGGTACAAACACTAACACTCCCCACGGTGCTCTGAGCTCACAGTCCGGGCAGCCCAGCTAACGAACTGAGCTAACATTAGCTAACAGCAGCTACAGTTGATGTGGAGCAGCCGGAGGACATCGGAGGGAAAACCAGAAAACATTTTCTCCATAAAATATGATCCAGTTTCACAAATCAGTGAAATAGTTGGCGGTGTGTGACTTAAACCTTCTTTGTTGCACCTTCTGTTTTTTAAACACGAGGGATGTTCATCAAAACTTGAAAACAAAAGGCAGGTATGAATAAAAAAAACATGAAATGGCCAGTATCAAAGAAACCAAACTGTGTATTGAAGGTGATATCAAAGGTCTTCTTCATCAAAGCAATGAACCAAAGTCCAATCAAACAGTTTGAGTGAAATCAATAGGAAAAAGCAAACCGAGACAGACGAGACAAATTCTGTGGGAAACAATGAAAGAATCATAATTACCCCTTGAAGGCTGCTGCGGAGAATTACAGTTGTGAATTCTTTATAGCAATAATTAATCAAATGGTTGCTGTGGTTATTTTAATACTATGAGAGTGAAATATGGTCACCAGGACATAGTAAAGTAACACACACCTGACATGCCATGTAATTACAAACTCTATTTGGACAAAGCTGTTACGTTACTAATTTACATCCTTCATGGTAAGGTCAACAAATTACCTTCATTCAACAAATGACTGTTATAATTCTTCTCACACATAAGAAAAGGGTCCTGTCATTGCGTGTGCTGACTCACTGTCGTGGCATACTGGGAGAACAAGAGCATTAATAACTTTTCAGTGACATGTCTGCTGTGCCCTAACAAGCGTGACGGGAAAAACTGGTGAGAGATTCGGGGATATGTCAAAGAAATGTGCCCACAATCCTGAGCGAGTGTAAAATATGTGAAAACACCTGTGGAGGTGGATCAAGAGTGTGTAAATAAATAACTATACAGCTGAATTATACATAAGATCATCTATAAAGTAGACATGTTAAAGGGTAACTTTGATGTTTTTCAACCTCTACAGCTTGCATCCTTGAAACAGGCTTCAATGTAATCCATATGGTCAACCGTCAAAATCAGTTACACATGCTTGTTCTGTTCCTTTGTCTTGATCTGATATGTGTCCAACCCAGAGACAATGTATTAATGAATAGAGCATGAGTGACATCACCAGCTGGTTTCCAAAGCGCCATTTTGAAGATGAACATGTTGGTGTTCCTGGGCAATCTAAATATCGGCAAAGATGTGGATCATTGGCGGACCTTAAGGTGGGCCAAAGGGAAGTCTGGTTGTTCAAACAAGCCATCTGTAACGGCACCTACCTGTCAATCAAATCGCCCACGCTGTTAATTCTGCATAACTTTAAGACTTAATATAATTTGAACAGGATTTGTTTGGATTCCTGCTTCTTTTGACTGCTCATCTGTTTTTGTCTCCAGCCCGGCCACACTCACCTGCCCTGCTAGCCACGCTCAGCCTACCCTCGTCTGCTCACCTGTCCTCGTCGTCCTGCCCTGTAGTTTCCCCCTGGACTCCTCCTGTCTTGTCAGTTCATGTTGTGTCTTGGCAATAAAAACCTTCTAAAACAACTCCTGTGTTGGTCTGCATTGTGGGTTTAGTGTCCTGCCTGGCGCCACTTTCAGTTTTAACTACATAAACACGTATATGAGCTCCGGACAAAAGTTGGAACGTTGGACACTTCTCGCCCTAAATGGTCGCCATTTTGGCTACGTAGCGAAAGTGGAGGGACTGGCATTGTGAAAATGGCAGCAGAGGAAGCTGCTAAAGCGTTTGTAGGAATCTGTATGTTTCATTATTTTTAATGACGTGTTCTTCTATGCGTACATGCATGGCTGTTTGTTCAGGATTTTTTGGAAACACTTGAAGTCCCAGCATAGTGAAATAGCATGAAATAGTAAATTGACAGCTGGCAAATCGCACACATGCTGAGTGAATGGATGTCACAGTGAACGGCTGCAGAGCAAAATGAATGGATTTTGTTAGTGTGCGCACATGGCGAGATATTGGCTGTCATATTTTATGCCATTCATAGATATCACCCATCTGTTACACAGCAATGCCAGGTGGGTTAAAAAAATGAGTGGCATGAGCACTGGAAGAGTGTGTGTGTGTGTGTGTGTGTAAGCAAATATTTCTCTGAGCCTTTGTCTGTATGTCGGCCTCTGTGGGTAATAAATAACCTCAGCGGGGAATCTGAGGTGGTAATGAGAGAACACTTGTCAAATTAGTTTCATTTTTTTAAAAGGTTTTCACCAACACAACAGGGTCTCAGAGGGGGTTTCCTACAAGAAGCCTCTCACCCAGCAGAGCATGCCTCTTCCCACAGGGTGGCAGCTCCACGCAATTTTTTAGGCCCGGCCGGGCCCCATGGGCTAAGGCCAGACCTCCAGATGCTCACCGGTGATCACCTCGCCTGGGTCTGGCTTGAGAAGTTGGTCCCGGTTTCCCCAGTCCGGACGAGGTCCTGCACCTCCTCCTGTTCCGTCTCATAGGGGTCTTTGTGAATATCGCATTTCGTCTGATCCTTCCCCTGGGAGAACTTGCCAGGGACTATTGCCTTGGACAAAACAGCTCCCAGGATCACAGAGATCCGCAAATACCACCACCAGGTTAAGGTAGTGATTGTTTGGGATCACGGATACAAGCAGGTGAAATGAGCTTCCTCCGCCGGGTGGCCGGGCTCAGACTTTGAGATAGGGTGAGGAGCTTGGACATCCGGAGGGAGCTCGGTGTAAAGCCGGTGCCCTTTGTTGAAAGAAGGCAGCTGTGGTGGTTCAGGCATTGGGGGAGGAGAACCCGTAGCAGACCCAGAACCCGCTGGAGGGACTCTATCGCCCATTTACCCTGGGAACACCTCAGGATCCCCCAGGAGGAGCTGGAATGTGTTCCTGGAGAGAGGGACGTCACCCTGCTAAACCTGCTGCCACCGTGACCCGACTCATGATCAGTTTGTTTGCAGGCCAACAGTGAACAGGACACTTCTTGTTCGACTAGACAGAGTAATGCTGTAGCAAGCAAAGATAGCTGCTTTACTTTTGTCAGCATTTCTGCCCTCAGTTATGCTTGTATGACAAGAAAGCATGAACCAAAAGCAAGAATAAAGACTCCAGCAGTAGATAGGTAACTCATGTCCTTGTCAATGTTTAGCAGATAAGTCATTGTTTGTTCTTTTAAAGTGTCATTTGGTCACTTGATATTGATTTTTAGCTGTTTTGTTCTACCCGATAAGGAGCCTGAGTGACAGTTCAGCAAATAAACTACAATTCTTCAGCCTCGCTCCAGCTGATAATCAGGTTTAGGGGTTATATGACTTGCTCAAGAGCACGTTGACAGTACCCCCAGAGGTGAACTGGCACTTCTCCAACTACCAGTTCAACTCTGCATTGACTCGATCCCTCGGGTCCCCAAGCCAAGTCCCTAAGGACTGAGCTACTGCTTCCCCCATTATGTCAGTGCAAAGTATTTTCTGACAGTGTTCAAAATTGTGTCAGATATCTTTGGAGCGGCTTTTTGTTGTTCCTACCTCGGAGGGAACAGTAAACTCTCAAAGGACCGGGAGTGTTCCCTGAACACATCACAGTTTAAGAAATTGATTATTTGATTCAAAACGAAACTCACACGCCGTTTGCTTTAATGATTGATTTGATATCAGGATTCTCAGGATGCACACATGGCTGAGTCTCTCCTTTTTGTGTGTGTTCAAGTGTGGAAAAACTCTGCGAGTGATAAAGCTTATCAGAATATTGGAAGGAAATCCCATGGAACATGGGAGCTCTGCAGTGCAGAAAAAAACCCACTGAACAAAAAATTGAACATTAAAAAATCTTATTTATGTTAGAGATGCTTTTACACTCTTTCAGTGTTCTCTGAATGAATTCAACAGGCTGTGATGATAGAGAGAAGGTCAGTTTTTGAACCTTTACTTTACAAATTGGTTCATCACCAAGCGGCAACCTACGTGGCTGTGAAGTGAAGTCAATGTGGAAGTGCCAAAAAACTGCAGTTCCTGAAACGTCCACTTGAGGCTGGCTCCAGAAGTGAGTCAGTCTCCATAAGTCCCCATGTTAAAAAGACCAACTTCACAGCAGAAATAAACATGAAGAAGTGCCATGGAGCTTTGGTGGATCCACTCTGATCCACCAATAATACGTGGCTGTTCTATTTTTGACAGATATTTACAAAACAAAACATCCTGTGCAAACTTTTTTAACTACATAGCCTACTGGCTCATGGTTGAAGCACATAAACCAGGAAAAAGGACAGTAAGTTAACAAAGTCTGGTGGGCAAAACGCTCTGCTTCTGAAACTCTCTGAAATGCTGGTGGGGTTTGAAACCAGACCAAAACAGCATCAGAGACGTGCCTGGTTGGGTCCAAGTGTTAGATAAACAGTTTGTTCCAAGCCTCGCTTAAACAGAAGCTGATGTTACATTGGGACTGTGGATTTTGCTTTTACCTTAAAAACCTGACCACAGAAACATACCGTCTTTCTACTTTCTCTTACATACAGAACAGATTGCCTTTGGCCACTCCAAAGAAGCTGAACGTGGGTCTGCAAGTCAATAAGAAGTATCATATCCCAGCTGACTTAGGGCAACTCATCACAGGGCTGACGCACAGAGACAAACATTCACTTTCTTACCTAGAGTCGCAATTTATTAAGTGCATGTCTTTGGACTGTGGGAGGAAGCCAGAGTATCCGGAGAGAGCCCACGCAAACACTGCACCACCGCGCCGCCCATCCTCGCAATTCCAATATCATGAATTAAATGTGTTAATTTGCTTTGTTTTTGTTTTTAGTACTTTTAATTGGCACAGCAGCCAATTTATCATATGCAGCACTACAGGGAACTCAAAATGCGAGTCTTGATGTCAATTATAATAAGAAACAATGTTTACTTTCAAAAAAGTGGAAGAAAAACAGCATCAGTGTACTCAAGAGTGTGAAGGAGAATGAGTACAGCAGTGTTTGACACCTTTAAAACAAGGATCAGACGGATTTTGATTATCTCTCAAACCAAAGTTTGAAAACTTTTCAAATAATTTAGAGATGAAGAAGTTTCTACTCTGATGTTCACAAATATACCAGAACATGGGAGGAAACTCCCACGGTGCAAATAGTTTACACACTTGTCTCTGTGAGTCCATTCATGCTGACATCCTTGTCAAAATCTGCCCACGTTGCCGCCAGAGGGATCGCTCAGTGCCAATGACAAAATGTGACCTGATTGAATAATTGATTTAAACAACCTTTGCATAAACAGCCAAATCGTATTTGGTCCATCACCAACTCTTGCAGAACTAATTGGTTTACAGTTAACAGTGAGACTGTGCAAGGGCTCTCCAAAAGTCATTGAAGGAGAAAGAGAACAACAACAACAACCCACTTCCCTGATGGCATAAAAATAATTTGAACAAATGCTTCACCTTGAAAATGCTCCATCATGGCTCAGGCAACTTGGAAACCACCATGTTGGAGTCTGAGTGGCCTCTGCAGAAGTCTTTTTGATTGTCCCTAATCCCGCATCCCATTTCAATAAATTACCCTCAACCTTTCCCCCTGATTCAGCCTGTCTACGACTTCCGCTCGATTTGCCCGTTTGGGACAACCTCGTGTGTTTAGGAAGTGAGGGATCGGAACCGCTGACCTGATTAGTCTGATGAAACCTGGACCGGAATAGTAAATTAGAGACAAGTGGAGCAGAGTTGACAGGCGGGGAATAAGAATGAAATGGATCGGCGGTTTGGGTTAAGACCCTGGTTTGCCAACAATCAAAGAGGATCATGGATCTGGGGAATGTGGTGGCTTTAAAAAAAAAAGTGTTGCCATGGCCTGCTGAGAGACACAGAGGAATAATGGAAGGTGACAGAAACAGTGTGGGAGATGCCTGCATGTGTGTGTGTTTTCACCCCAAAGAGGTTGAGATGTTAAGGGGTGTTTTGCTCCATTTGGATGAGTCATGCTCTGCGGTTTGCACCATGCAGAGCCGGGCCCATTGTTAATATTCGTCCTCCAGCCTGCAGACACAGAGCAGCAGCTTCTTTTCTTTAGCTAGAGACACACGAAGAAGGTGTATGTGTGTGATCTTGAGAGTGTCCAGTCCTTTAAAGCGAGATCGTGTAACTTTTCTATCATAAAATAACAGATTTTAAATCATTTTGATGCTACATTGACGTGTAATCGGGTGAATGGCGTCTCTGTTATTTCCACACTCAAAACTATGCAACTTTGTGCTCCAGGTACAAACATCTGTGAGAAGTATGTAACACTTTATGGCATTTTTTTCTGCACTATGTAACTTTGTGCTCTGGAAATACGTAAATATAAATATGTAACTTCTTATGGCACTAAGGTCACCCACCCACCGCCAACTATTTCGCTGATTTTGATCAAACTGAACATATCTGATGTCCAACATTAGAAAGAAACTCTCGATTAATGAGTTTCCTGATGGACAGTGAAGTAGTACATGTAGTAGTTGTAGTATCAGGTTCACGGGGGCTGGAGCCAATCAGAGCTGGCATTGGGCAAGAAGTGGGGTACATCTTGGGCAAGCAGGGCTGAAACATCGAGACAAACAACCATTCACACTCACATTTACACCTACAGGCAATTTAAAGTCACCAACAGTCCATGTCTTTGGACTGTAGGAGGAAGCTGAAGTGCCTGGAGAGAGTTAATCCAGATACAAAGGCCCCATCAAGGGTTCGAACCAGGAACCTTCTTGTTGTCATGCGACCCCGTGGCACCCTCTGTTGCTTGAATTGCCCTTATTATTTTAAGGATAATCATGGTCTCCAGATGATGAAGACAACAGACTAGTCGTTCCTTGACTTCTCCAGGGCCACCATGTGGTTGACAAAGTGTATTTGGACATGATGGATGACAATAACTTTGGTGGTTCCTTAACTCCAGATCAAATTTAAAATGTTTCCAATCAAAACTGACATTCCCATCAGTCTCAGTTGTACTTAATGCTATGCTACTTAGTCAACTGACTAGAGCTGGTGTCACCCTCTGTTTATCTGAACGAACCAACTCCCGATAATCGCATCATGACAGTGGATGTAAACGAGTGCGATACATTTGGTTTTAGTTTGGTTCAACACTTGAAACTCAATAAAACAACTTCATCGCCATTGTCTACTTACTTCAGTGGCTGACCATCGAAGGAAAACTTTAACATACAACTCTGTTGTCTGTGGTAAGTAGCTATGGTTTGAATGCAATCATGGATTTTCCGTAGAAGCACAACGAGGTGTCTTGTTACAGATTTAAACCTGTACTTTGTCCATTATTGTGACATACTTGGAAGCCTTGTTGCGTATCTTCACTTACTGCCATGTGTGGATAAATAAAACCTAATCCTGCAATCAATACATTCAACACAATCATTAACGTGGGCACTAGCACTGCTTCTTAATATAGCTCAAATTGATTTCGCAGTCTTTCCAATGGCCTGAAGCCACGACTACCTTTTAATCTAAAGCCAAAAGGACGTTAATGAACAGACCAAGTAACAACTAATCAATTTCAACGATACAATCGTTGTCATTAAGCTAAAAACACGTGTAAAAGCACAAGCATTCATAACGATTAACCCCTACCCTAAATACTTGGTGTATTGATAACCTATTTGTTGGTGCCGGATTGTTGAAAATGTTGAAAAGGAGAAATTGCAACAAGCTCAAAGACCGAGCGTTACGTTTGAAGGCTATCTGCTGCAGGTCAACACTTTAATTATAGCTATAACTGAAAATATAAGTTATTGAACCTCTCTGCACGCATCTTAAGTCCTTGATTTCGTCTTTATTAAACCAAAAACCTGCTTTTTATTCTCTAAAGATCCAAGGACTGCAGCAGACTGACTGGAGCACTGGTATTTGAGAATGTCAAATATTTAGCAGAAGGCGACAATCGAATTAAATTAAACTCCATCTCTACAAGCAACCAATAGCTACAAGTGAAAGGGTCAGAGAGCTGTATCGACCTGACACATATTGCTTTTACCCTTGAGAGATCGTGACAAAGACCAGAACCAGGACAACAAATAAGAGAAATAGGAGCTTAGGCGAGAAATAGAAAGGATTATTCTTTTTCATGATAAGAGCTTATTAGAGTAAGTCGATGAGAGCGGTTATGGGAGAGAGAGAGACAGAGATGACTCATGGGGGGAGGATAACGTGAGGTTTTTCTCAAATAGATGAGCATTCAGCCTGCAGTAGAAATAGAGAGAGACCCCGGTGTTCGGACTGGCCGACCGAAGGTCATTCAACCAGCGGAGGGAGAAGAGTCACAGCCGCTCTCACGTCTGGTATAATGAGGCAAGTAATCTAAACCTTAAGAGAACAGTGCAGCACAGCATCCCTGCCTAGAGCTGGCACAGACTCGGATAGAAACTCACAAAGGGTTTGGAGCACTTTTTCCAAGGGCAAAAATTCAACACTGGGCCTCATGCCTGAGTCAAATCTTTCTTGCACAAAGCAGTGACAGGAAAATCCTAAGTGAGATTCATGAAACTTTTGCTGACATCGACATCGTCTGGTTATGAATTGTGTTGTGCAAAGAAATGCTTATTGAAACATCCCAAAGGACACATGTAAGTAATGTATCCACCTCTGAAACAAAGCCACCTCTGAAACAAAGGCACTGAAATATAATTTAGATTACGGAAAGTTCTTCTAGAAATCTTCCTCTTTTTTATGAAAGGAAACAAAATATTATCAAGACTACATCACTTCACTTTAAATCAAACCCGGTTGCTCAAACAAGCCACCTGTAACGACACTCACCTGTCAATCAAAGCGTCCACGCTCTTAATCCTGCATAACTTTAAGCCTTAATATAATCTGAACAGGTGAGTTGTATATAAATTCACCCTCAGTACAGTTGTCATGAACGGGGAAATTAGCTACAGAGACCAAAACTGTTTTTTGTACCAGGCTGTAAACATGTTTATTTCTGCTGTGAAGTTGTGACATTTGAACATGGGGACTTATGGAGACTGACTCACTTCTGGAACCAGCCTCAAGTGGACGTTTGAGGAACTGCAGTTTTTGGCACTGGCTTTATAATTTGTTGCCACTGGACTGCTCACGACTGGAAGAAATTCAAATTAACAACACGTCTTTTATGGTAGCATCAAATGAAGTCACCAGCAGTCTTTTTTGACATGACCTTCTCTGATTAATGCTACAGTCATCAGCTGTTATTATCTTTTAAATGACTTCATAATTGGCTGATTGGTTCAGGATCTGACTCACTTTTCAGTCATTGTTTCCCAGATATTGGATAAAATGACTGGACAGCACAGTTAAGACTACGTACACTGTAGATACACAGGATGCAAGATAACGAGAGGGTGACAAACTATGACAAGTGTTGATGATGATGCTGATCATAATACAATCTACTCATATTGTGCATCTGTTAAGTCTCACATGGACTATAACTCCAAACATAATGTGGTTGTAACTAAACCCCAGAGCCTTTTAATTCCAGATGTCTCTTTAGCCCTGTTCTTTGTTCAGTCCGTCGCCTTTCGGGAAATAAGAGCAGGAATGACTCACCTGGTCTTGAAGATGGAACATAAATAGCTCCATTGTCTTCTCTCGCTCCTCCAGTGTCTCGATTGGTCCCCCAAGTCTCTGCCCTCCCTTCTCCCTCGCTGCACTTTTGAGTTAAGACGGGTGGATAGGAGATTAGGTGTATTATTTTTAGCCACCCAACCTGCGTGCGCAAGATTTTCAGTCCAAAATGAGGCATCAGTGATTGCCATCGTAAGAGCGAGGCCCGTTCTGGCCCTATAATACTCAGACCTGTGAGTCGCCTTCTGGTATTATTCTGGATTTTGCAATTTTGAGACTCTGAATGTTATACCTATTTTGTCTCCGCAAAGGTCACACATTATCACACACATTCCTCTACTGAGAGATGCTTCACATTTTTTAACCACCATTTGAATCGAAATAACTTTTTGAAATGTCTTTTTTTTTTATTTTTAAATTTATTTAACTTTTAATATTTTAAGTTGATACTGAGATTGAAAAAGTTCCTCAAACAAATCACATCTAGCCATCGGGACAACCACACCACAATCCTCTAGTTTAAAAAAAGTAAACTGCTGAAAACTGTAGCTGCTGTTAGATAACGCTAACTCAGTTTGTTAGCCACACTGCTTGGACTTTGAGCTCAGAGCACTGGGGAAAGAGAGGGTTCAGGCCTTGGGCGTGACCAAATGCTGACTGGCTGACTGTGTCATCCCAGAACCGGAAGTTGGGCTGGGGAGGGGGGGGGGTCTGCTATCTGTTAGCTTAGCATCAGATCACTTTGCTCTGCCACTTTCTTGTGTGACCAAGATAACGCATTGCAAACAGATGGGGAAGAAGCTAATCTATTGCTACTTCATGTTGTCGCTTCTTTGGTGCAAAGATTGCTGCTTTTCTTGTGCTAAATAAAGAGGAGTCGCTACATATCAGAATCAGAATCAAGTCTTTTGCTAGGTTCGCGTTTACAAGGAATTTGACTTGGCGTGGTTGATGCAGAATAAACATTTAAGTAAGAAAATATAGGAAGATAAAAACGTGAATATATAAACAATATAAATATATATACAATATCTTCTAAAACTATGTAGATATAAAGGGCTAATTCTATTTTTAAGGTGATTATATGTCACTGAAAACATAGTTATGCATGTTATATTCCATATCTGCTAAAATATCAGCCTAAAAGTTACACACTGAACCTTTAAGTGTTACTGTGGGTTATCCTATAGCCTTTCATCTTGAGTTAAACTGTGTAAAAATCTGTAACATCATTGTATGTGTACTATATTTTATTGTTGAATTGAACGTGTTTGGGTTTTGGATGGCAAAGAAATTGAAGATATGTCATTGCACAGACGGAACAATTAATTGACTAGCTGTAACAATGACACACACACACACACACACACACTTAGAGGCCGCAGAGAGGCTTCACAGTAAATGCAGAGACAAACAGACAAAAGCGATTACTGGATGCCTTCACGCCACAAAAACCCCAAGAGCTGCTACGTGTCCCTCTTAAATGCACACACACACACACACACACACACACACACACACACACACACACACACACACACCTCAAAATGATAAGCAAGTCGTTTCCATCGTGTCTTCCCTAAAATGAACTCACACACACGGATTCAACAGGACAGTCAATTTTCTGTCCACGGTGACACAGATTTTAATCATCCACGGACACGACACACATTTTAATAAGAAGACTGGCTGAACACAATGCAACGCTTACAGCAAATAGCCTGAAGATCTGTGTGTGTGTGTGTGTGTGTGTGTGTGTGATCCTTTATCTCATTCAGCAGCCGCTCTGGGAAAATGTGACTTGAATCCTGATGCGCTTAATTGAAACCTGTTTTATCCTCCATTTACCACACTCATCTAGGGAGGATTATAGGTGGAGAGAGGAGGAAGAGGAGGAGGAGGAGGAGGAGGAGGAGGAGGAGGAGGAGGAGGAGGAATGGAGGAGAGAAAGGGGGAGATAAGAACTTTGAAAGGAAGAAGGCAAAAAAAAAGGAGGTGGAGGAGGGAAGGGGGAAGGGAAGGAGATAAGATGAGGAAATAGGAAGTCTTTGTCCACAGAAATCCACAGTTATTGCGTTTGTGTTGCGTTGGCGACGTGTTTGGCGCTGCTTTTCCAGTTAATGACATCACCTGTCAATCAAATTGGGGAAGGGGGAGGGGTGTTTGTGATGTCATGTTTCCTGCAGTCTTCTATAGGTGGAGCTCCTCTTCTTCTTCTGTGCATTCTTTGGTGCAATGCCTCACCTGTGATTAGCACTGTTGTCATTGAAAGGCACAAGCTTTGAAGCACTATACTGTATACCATGCACGTTGTGTCTCGTCAGTTGTGTTAGTGTTAATCATGTTCATGTTTAGTGTTTCATGTTTCAAGCATTCCTGTCTTATTTCGTACTCACCTTTTCCCTCTCGTTTCAGACCCTGACTTCCTCCCTTTGTGTGATTTTCCCGCCTTTGTAATTGTTTGCCCCGCCCCTGATTGGTTTCACCTGTTTTCACTCACCTCATGTATAAATAGTCCTCGTCTCTCTCTGTCTTTGTCAGTTTGTCTTGTTCAGTTTGTGAAAGAGTGTAGTGCAGCGTTTCCAGCCCAGTGTTCAGGTTTTTTCATGTTCTGATTGAAGTTTGTGTTAAGTTTTTGATTTTCCTTTAGAGCATTTTGTTTGTAGCCTAGCTCCTGTTCTGGCACAACACTGGCTCCACTACTCATCAGCATGAAAGCCTCCTCTTCTTCTTCCTGGTGGTCCAAAACTCCTGTAGTACAAACACTAACACTCCCCGAGTGCTCTGAGCTCACAGTCTGAGCAGCCCGGCTAACAAACTGAGCTAACAGCAGCTACAGTTGGCAGCCGTTTACTTCACTGTCCATCAAGAAACTCTGTAAATCACAGAGAGTTGAAAACCAGAAAACATTTTCTCCATTAAAATATGATCCAGTTTGTGAAATAGCACAAAGTTACATGACAGAGACACCATTCACCTGATTACAAGTCAATGTCAGCCTTCAGTTTCAACGGCGATGATGACGATCTACAGCAGTGGTGGCAATTTCACGTCTTTTTCTTGTCTTAAAATCACACCTTCTCACTCTATTCTCGCCATCACCACTCTAGCCTTCCTGTTCACTCACATTTTACTGGGAAAAAAGAAAATATGTCTCAAAACGCACTCATTTTCCAAGAGGGGATGAATAATTCAATGCCTCACTGATGTTTCGAGGTAAACTTAATGTGGGACCTTTTCACTGTATGTGCTAAAGTAACGTTCAGGGAAGCAGCTGGGAGAACAGAAATCACCCAAGCAAATAGTACATGTTGAACTCTAACGTTTGAGTGAGAAATAGAAAGAGAAGAAGACAGCAGGTCCAGGCGGACAGGAAATGACACGGACACAGTGTGTTAATGGATGCTGTCGGGGGGAGGTACTTCCTCTGTCGCTCCTCCCGACATCTGTGTGACTTAACATGCGAGTCACAGGAAATCTGTTACAGCTCCCAGCATGCTTATGGACTGTGTGTGTGTGTATTCATGTCAGCCTTTGTAGCTTTCGCTAGAGTCTTACGAGTTATTAGCGCCGTGAGTGTGTGTGGATATGTGCAACAGCTCAGATTATTTGCATTAGTGCCAATTAGCAATGCACTGAGCTGACGGATAGCTTCCTATATGTATCAATTATCTCAAACATGCTGGGCCATACGTGATTAGAGAGAGAGTGTTTGGCAAGGCGTCAACATGCCTCTGGATTCAAATCTGTCTTTACTGGTATGACTGACCATTCAGCTTGAGCTAATCGCCATTAGTTTCAGAGTGTAATCCCACTGTGGTAAATGTACGCATGTATTTGTTCTGATTACATTACTTATGATCAAAAACTCAGCTAATATTACCTACTAGTCCAAGTTCTGTCTTTTCACCTCTGTTATTATGTCCATAGAGGCTGCCGAGCCTGGTTACGTTGCCCAGCTCCTGTTCTGGCACGACACCAGCTCGGCGTCTGTCTTTCAGCCTTTTATTTCACCAAGCTCTCACCAACCACTAAAAGTCAGTCCCAGATTTACTCTTGTCCGATGGCTTCTTGCTCGTTCACTCTCTGTTTTTCTTCTTAGAAAAGTTACATTGCGTGCTTGCCCAGCTCCTGTTCTGGCACGACACCGGTTCCGCTCCCGGTGACCATTCCCCCGCGCCTCCTTTTCTTCTTCTCGGTGGTCCAAACCCTCTGTGGTACAAACACCAACCCTCCCCCCGGTGCTCTGAGCTCACAGTCTGGGCATCTCTGCTAACAAACTGAGCTAACATTAGCTAACAGCAGCTACAGTTGGCAGCAGTTTACTTCACTGTCCATCAGGAAACTCTGTAAATCACAGAGAGTTGAAAACCAGAAAACATTTTCTCCATTAAAATAAGATCCAGTTCAAAATCAGTGAAATAGTTGGTGGTGTGTAAAGTTTGGTCCTTGCTCACATGCGATTTGGCTGAATTCAAAGTTATGTGCAGTAGCATTAGAATTAAATCTACCTCCAGGACATGATCCCTAAAAAAAACAAGTTCATTGATCAAAGGAGCAAAAGTTGTTGATGTTGCAGATGTTCCTCTTTTCTCTGAACCTAAATAAGCCCAGTAACACGATACTGAATAATTACTGACATTTCAGCTGATGCTGTTGAGTTTCTTCTTCTTCTTCTTCTTCTTCTTCTTCTTCTTCTTCTTCTTCTTCTTCTTCTTCTTCTTCTTCTTCTTCTTCTTCTTCTTCTTCTTCTTCTTCTTCTTCTTCTTCTTCTTCTTCTTCTTCTTCTTCTTCTTCTTCTTCTTCTTCTTCAAAACGAGACCATGAAATATCTCCTTTCTCTCCTTTTTTTCCCCCCAAATTGCACCTCAGCACTGATTTTCTCTCTATTGAACCTCATCTTTGAGCTGGACATCGACTGTATGCAGCTTTGGACAATGTGCTGATATACACACCCACACACACACACACACACACACACACACACACACATCTCTTCTATTCTCTCGGGGTGTATCAGCAGTGATTGTTTGACAAGCTGCAGAGATGTGGCAGCGAGACATTTCTCGTCTCAGAGGGCTGCTAAGGCACCGATTAGACTGAACTTGTCTCCTTGTAAAAACTGCAATAAAATGTTATTTTTCACTTTTTAAATATTCACATCACTCGGTTTTATAACTGTCTTCTGTATTGTAGACTTAATGAGCTGCTAAACTGAAAAGAATTTCATAATGTGTGTTTCTCTTCTGTTTATAGATGTTTTTTTTTTCACCTTGGCGAGATGAATTCTACTTTTTTATTGAAGAATAATTTTCTCAGGTCAGAGAAAATCTCATTCAGTCTTTTGATCCAAGTCACAGACGAGGCCGCTTCACTTTGTTCTGCTACATTTGACTTCAAACATAATAAAAATACACTTTGATCCATAAAATATAAACCCCCAGAATCCACTTTCTTCCTTTCAATTCAGTTATATAGCCCCAAATCACAACATCATCTCATGACACTTTCCAAATAGAGCAGGTCTACACCGTACTCTTTGTTATATTATCTGCAGAGACCCAACACTGCCCACCATCAGTGTCTTTTCAGACCCCTCTAGCGACTTTTATTTTTTAAAAAGCAACTAGCGACAGATCTAGCGACTTTTTCTGGTGTTATTGGAGACATTTGCACGTCTCGTCGAGAGAGAGAGAAGGATATTTCTGGCTGAGCTGCTCTTTCTTTTGTGAGTATTCGTGAGGCCGGTCCAAACTTCAAGCAGCCATGACTGAGAACTTGGATACAGTGAAAACCGATGTAACTACTGGCAAAGCAAGAAAAGTGTGCACGTGTGTCTTTTAATATATGCTTGAAGTCAGTAACAATTATCAGTCATCAATTAATTATCTGTCTTCTACCAGCAAGTCCAAAGTGAGTTCATTCAGCGACGTCTCCGCGATGCTACGCTCTCGATGCTCCGTCCGTTAGCGCCGTTAGCCGCTCAGTTTTACCGGGGAGAGATCTTACGCTCCCCACGATAACACACATGGTTTGCACCGTCTTAGATCCAGCTCTGCGTTCCCGTCCTCACTTCAGCATGGATCTCCAGTCTTTCCACAGAGAGTATGCTAGCTCTGCCCAGCGCTAACAGCTGCTCTCGAGCATAAACAAACTTTGGCTTCTTTTTTTGAACGGGTTATCGATGTATTGTGCATAATGCTGTAACTGGCAGACTGTATCATGGTTTCAACTTGAACCAAATGAAACATTTTTACAGTGTACCAATGTAAAAATATCTCGGGTGATGATGTGAATCAGCAGTTTGGTCTCTGAGTGTTAAGTGTGTGCTCGTGTCAGTTTCTTTAACCCGTTTGATCATGTGGACCATCAGTCACATCATATCACTTCCTCCATGTTTGGATGCTGTACTTCTTTTTGAAGCGGTTGCAGAAAACACGTGCATCTAAAATCAAATCCCCCGCTGACATGTAATAACTTGAAAGTAAGTGTGATTCAGTCATGTGTCGAGATCTGACAGCATGCTGATGCTGTTCTCTGCGTGGAGGATTTTATTCTCCTCGCTGCGGGATGCCGCAATCTTCCCATAAGGCCACAGAGTGTGTGTGTTTGTGTGATACCAAAAAGTGAGTGTGTTTGATTGAAGAGTACAAATTGCCTTCCTTTTTATTGGAAAATTATCTTTTGGGCTCAGAATGATACCAAAGATTTCGCTTTAGCTCCCTTTCAGAAAAGATACAATTCAGTTTTGGGTCTAACGTTTTCATTTTCCAGCTTGCTTATCTCGCTATGACTTAATGAACCGGTGACATGTGATCCGAGAGCTGCCTGGAATGTGCAATTTGCCACGTTCGGGATTTTATCACGATGAAAATAGTCTCAGGTTAATATCAACATAACCACCTCTGCTCCTCGCTGCTTTTCCTTCAGCGTGTCGGTGGCTATACTTTCCTGTTTGTCACTAAAAACGCTGAAGGTTAATGGACTGAGTGCTACTCTCATACTGATGCTTTTACATGTCTTAGCCCATTACCTACAAATTATATGCATCTCCACCGACCATTTTCCAAAGCATACAATCTGTTAATTACGACTGAGTCATTATTTTCATGCGTTTTTAACTCAGGTTAACAGATCACCAGTACTTTGTAACAGAATTCTTTGATACACTTTAGATTCCTCTTGTCTTTTACCCAGGTAAAAGATGTTAGTCATCTGGATCTGGACAAATCTTTTAATAACATCTATGGTCGCTTAAGTGGATGCTAACCCCTGACATAACTTGCCGGATTTTCACTCATTCTGGAGGACCTAAACCTTCCCATCCCTGCCTAAGCCAAGACACCACTGTGGACTCCTGTTTGTGGGGTCTTCACATTTAAGTTTAAATCTTGAGTCATTGTAATCAGTAACCTACAAGGACTTTGCTTCCACATACACTACACCTTTGCTTCTAGCCATCTTCTCTGTATCCCCAGCTATCGTCTTACTCCAACGCGCCTCCATTCACCATCCGGGTGTGACGTCCATCTGTGCCTGACCCAAACTATTGCCCAACTGCAAGGATGGATATCCACCCTCTACCAAAAAAAATACTTGTTTATTTTGTATTCGGTTCATTGCCAGAAAATGGTGGAATGCTTCCCTCTGGGTTGGGAGTGATTTACTGCCCCAAGCGAGGGAGTTCAAGTATCTCGGGGTCTTGTTTCTGGGAAGATGGGAAAATGGGAAAATGAAGCGTGAGATAGGCCGGTGGATCAATGTAGTATCAGCACAATTGTAGACATTGTACTGGACCGTTGTGGGGAAAGTTTTCTGGTCAGTTTCCGGGCCTTTTTCCTAAATCCTGAGTTCAAACGAGACAAAGTTCGACTTCTTTGTATGCACACTCCTGATATGTTTATTTGATCTCAATGTATTGTTGCTTTGTGAACTTTACAAGCAACCCCAATCAGCAAAAACACTCAGGAACTTAAATCATCACATTCATAAAGTTGCCATTTTATCCCCCGACTTCGTCTAACTTCATCATCCGTCCACAGTTCCACCCAAAAATGTGTTTTTATAACTAATTGAGGCAAAATAAATGTGACATTTTCATTGGTAACCAAGTCTCCTTGTGTGTATGTGTGTTTGTTTGAATCCATTACAGCAAATGGGAACAAAACACCAGTAATGTCCAATCATTTTCCTGCCATCATTCATCCTCATTATGGATGCTCAGACATACACATGCTCAACACAAACGCCATTTATCCACCATCATGCATCCTAATCTATTCTACCCTTTGTGGGGTCCAGACAGTTTAGAAACAAATCTACGAGTCCAGACAGACGCAAATCTAAATCAATGGATCTTATAAAATCCACAATCCCTCAGAGCTTTTCTCATCCATCTGTAACTTTTCTGCAGTTGTGCTTAATTAAAAAGAAGCTGTTTATTTATTGCAAAGCTACAAAAACTCGATCCCATAATGATTTCTGGAACCAAAAACCGTAAAAACGCACCAACCATACAGACGGTGCATTCGTGTTAGTAGCTGAATTTATTTTAGTCTTTAAATGTGTGTGTGTGTTTGTGTTTATTGGTCATTTGCTGTGCTTTATGCATATGTTTTTTTATTGTCACATCCACATTGCTATGAATTATGGACAGTCTTCCAAAGAGAGAGTGCACTTGAGAACCCGGTGACTTATTTTGGCTGAATGTGATTCATTCATTTCATGAATTATTCATTAGAGCTGTTTGGAATGGTTCATAAAAGAAATGTATAATGTATTTTTCAGTAAATTCATATTTTAAAAAAAACTGCTACAAAGACATTTACTGAATGACATGTCTGTATTGGATATTATTTTTAGCTTCTGCGACACAACAATCCTTTGCTGACTTGATGAATTGTGGAACTGGATGACCCTCGGCCCTCCAGGCTTCATATAAACTCATAAAGCCTGCGAGACTGTAAGTCTTGATTGATGGATGCCTTAGAGGAGGTCAAAACCTTTCAGACAGGACTCAGGGAATCCCAGTTCCTGTGCTTGAATGCATTTCAGGCAAGTGGGAAGCCAACACCAATCATATCCAACTGGCACGATAATTGTCCACATACATCCTAAAGTTAAAGTTTCCAAACAATTATTTCGACTTTCTGTAAGTTTCAATCCCTCTGTACAGCTCTGCATGAGGCTGCAGGGGGATTGTGGTTCAAATCATAAAGTAGTTCACTCCTACAACTGTTATGCTGAACCAAAGAGGGTATTAATTATGAATTAATGTCGAGTATTAATTCTACAAACCCACTGAGCATCCACCCCTACATGTAGCTTGTGTTTGGCAAGCCAGAAGAGATGTTTGTGGAGCTGTGTGTACACTCAAACACTGTCTTTAAATAGAAAGAAAAAATGTTTATTTTGTATTTGGTTCTTTGCCGGAAAACTGTGGAATGATCCCTCCGGGTTGGGAGTGAGTTGCTGCCCTATAAGCGAACAAGTTCAAGTATCTCGGGATCTTGTTAACGAGTGATGGGAAAATGGAGCGCAACATGGAGTGGTGGATTGATGCAGCGTCAGCAGTATTGCAGATGTTCTACTGGACCATTGTGGGGAAGATGGACCTGAGCTGGGTGGCAATGCTCTCGATTTTCCAGTCCATCTACGTCCCAACCCTGACCTATGGTCATGAACTTTGGGTAGTGACCGAAAGAATGAGATCGCGGATACAAACGGCCTGAAAATGAGCTTCCTCTGCAAGGTGGACTTAGAGATAAGGTAAAAAGCTCGGACATCTGGAAGGAGCTCGAAGTAGCCACTGCTCCTTTGCGTCGAAAGGTGAGATGGGTCGGGCATCTAATCAGGACGCCTCCTCGGCGCCTTCCTTTGGAGGCGTTCCAGGCATGTCCAACTGGAAGGAGATCCCGGGGCATACCCAAAACCCACTGGAAGGACTACATAGTCCATCTAGCTTGGGAACACCTCGGGATCCCCAAGGAGGGGCTGGACTGCCCTGGATAAGAGATTATATAAAGAACCTGTGGCTGCTGGGACTCACATTACAGTAAAAACAGACAGCTTTACATGACTGTATTACAAATGAATTTAGCCTTTCAACACAGTCCCAGGGGCCGGTGTTTAATCAAAGTTTTGTCTTTATAAGTCTCCTCGTCTCTCTCAGGCGCTCTTGTTTTTCCCCCGATTTGGCTTCACAGTTTTTAACATCACAAAAGGGATTAAATTGGAGGATTTGAGGAGTGTTAAAATTATGATACCCGTCTCACTACACCAAGAGAATTAATCTGGTGAAAAGGAGGAGGGAGGAAATAAGGTCAGCGTGAGTATTTCAGTGCGTCTGAATGAGTAAGAGTCGGGGAAATGATGAAGTGATTAGCTGTTATGACGCCACAAAGATACTCAGGAGGGTAGAAAAGATGGTTTCCGTCTTTTACGCTGAGCCGGTGAGACACACACTTACATGCACAAGTAGCAGCAGATAAGCTTATCAGTTAATGTCTGAATTTGTTCCTTGTAGTTTCTCGCTGGTACAGCTGTTACCGAGCGCACACACAGTTTATTATTTACAATGTGTCTTTTTTAGCGTGCACGTACGTCCTTATGTTACCAGGGATGATTTTAGCGCTGCTGTAAAAGTAATGCCTCGGTGCCACGTCTCTCTGAAGTGTCTCGCTTGTGTTATTATAGATATCAAATTTCCTGCTGTTACATTATTCACAATGAGAACAGAAATGGGTCTTTAAAAAATATCAAAGTTTTTTCTCCGCAGCCAGAAAAGCACAAATGAAACAACAACACTGATATCACACAGATAGTCTGGAAGTGGCTCCGCAGGCCTGACTACAACAACACAAAGTGCAAGATGCTGTACAAAGAAAGACCATGGTATCGGCAAGAAGGTAAAGGGTTTATCATCATGGGGATCATGAATGTGCTCAGTAATTTTCTAGTTTACTAGCAGAACTTTTGGTACGATGGTGGTGCTACTGTGAATACCCAGACCGCCGTCAGTTTCTGAGGTGCCTCATTTGGGTTGAGTGTTTGTCAATGAGAATTTTAAACCTACAACGACAATGAAATCCTGATTTTCTGCAATATCTACACAACTACACTGCAGTTGAGGCTGGGTGAACATTGTGCTTATGGTAAACTGGTTATGGTCTGGTTTGGCTACAACAAAACCACCGAAAGGGCACACGCTTTTTTGGGAGGGAGCTGTAAAAAACACACCACCGCTAAGAACAGTCGACTTGATCTCAATCTCATCTCCAGCAAAGAAACATCTAAGTATCACAATATGAAATGTGTTTTCTGTTCACAAAGTACAAATGTAGAAAGTACTCAGCCCTCTTTCACAAATATATTTAAGCATGGACAGAAAACATCTGATATTACACGATCGGATAAGTTGGGTAGGGAGCGAATATGTACCGTGTGGATGTTTAGTTGTGAAAGCAAACAAAAGCCACAAAGAAAAAAAGGTGTGCAGTGTTGAGGAGGTCCCAGGTGTGCCCCATGCTCTTGGTTAAACTCTTAATGTGGTCTGCAGCGCCGGAGACAATCAAAGAAAGCAACAGCAGAGTGAACCGTCAAAACTTCTACAGGAAAATACAAGCCATTTGTGTTTGTTGTGTGTGCTGGCTGTTGTAACCACTTCTATTTTCTGTTAAGGAGCGTGTCACAGATGTGACCATGAGTCAGAACAAGTCAAAGAAAATGGACTTTACTGAACCAGCGTTTAAATTAACTGGTCTATGACAGGCATAGCAACTCAAGGAGCGAGGAGGGAAGGCAGGCCAATAGCCCAAAAAGGTTTCAGGCTTGAACCAATAAGAAAAAAACTTTTTCTTGACTTGAAGTACAAACCAAAGTTTGCGTATCATGTTCCAGAGGATCTTGTGCAATGTGCAAAACCCTCCGCTGATGACACATCTCTGATTACAGTCAAAGCTGGTGGAAATGTGGGCTGCTTTGCTAGATAGCGCCACAGTTCAAAGTATCCTGAACAGCAGGGGTTCAAGAACCAAGGTGGAAAAACAATAACAGTAAGAAGGTTCCTGTTTCAAACTGCCGGTGGTAATTCTGGTAATTGAAAGATGCCAACAACGAGTGAATCTCAATGATTGCTTGCCTTAGTGGAAAGATGTTTCTTCAGTTTGTAAATCAGCCTCTTTTGCAAGACATGTTTTGATATTAGGATGTCATGTTGAGTGGCAAAGACTATAGCACATGCCACAGGAACATCATCCCGTTAAGACAGCACTGTTCTCATTAGTGAAGACGGTGTACTTGTAGCAGCTCGAGCTTATTCCCAGTAGATGTCCTCCCCGAAGCTGAAATGAAAATTACACCCTCACACCAAGGAGCCGAACAAAACAGCAGGATGCTCGGTGGAGCTCTGGCGCTAAAATGATTGGAGTAGAAGACACGTAACCCAGGTCCAAAGAGTTGTTTGAAATACTGGCTTGTTGGAGACCAGTCGAGGTCAAAACATTTTTTGATTTGACAGCTATGAGTCGGTATCATCAGTTTATTTTACAGACTTTTTCACCACTCTGAATGGCTTTCTGGCTCGTCCTTTTTAGCTGTTGTTTGAAATGTTATCAGACATTTTTTATGCTAAATTGTCTCAATCATTCCAAGAGTCTAAACAAAGGCTTAGGCATTATCCTGCACAGAGATTCGGGATTAAGACAACGTCAAACTATTTCCAGCTGTGGTGGAGTGGAGAAAATGTAAATCCAGGCTAATTCAAAATTGGATTGTTTAGTCTCCAACTGTGTTTGGACAGGACTGATGTTACCATACTCCAGAATCCCTTTCGAATTTCCCTTTACGAAGCCAGAAAATTACTATTGGCATTTTTATTTCTTCAAAGAGAGGATATTTCTCAAAAGCACGAAGTTTTAAGGTTTTTACGGCATGTGATTTTATATTTCCAGCCCTCAAACACTCAAATCTAAGCATTCAGTATTAAAACTGAAAAACTTAAACTAAAACTGACTCACAAAACAGAATAAGGAGGAGAAACCAAGACCAGATTGACAACCAGTTGAAACAAGACTGAATGCAGATTGAAGACTGAATGTGTGGACTGGATGATTTTCCCAGAATATGGAAGGCTCAGATTTTCTAAGATACAATGCTTCTCTGCACTATGATGAAATTAATCCCATTTGTGTGTAAAAACTTTATGCGCTCAAAATGTAAGCTTCTTATCCGTTGCCGGTGGAGGAGGCCCCCCGAGTGATTCCTGCTGCCTCGTCTGTAATATATCAAAAATTAAGGATTTCTGTGGTTGCAGTAATAGAAAAGTTCCTAATTTCTGTATTGTGACTATGAGAAGGATGATACATAATCTGCTAAAAAGGCATAATCTGAAGTTCTGTATACGTGAACAGAACAACTGTAAGATGCTTGTTGAAGACAAATCATTGATATTTTCAGAATATACACTCATGTTGCTTGTCCCACACAGACTTTTACACCAGCCCAGCTCTGCCTGTCTTTCAGCCTTTTATTTCACCAAGCTCTCACCAACCACTAAAAGTCAGTCCCAGATTTACTCTTGTTTGGTCTCTTCTTGCTGAGTCACTTTCTCCTTTCTTCTCCTGCCAATATCCTCTTCGGTCTTCACCCACTTATCCAGCTCCGGTTCTGGCACGACATTGGCTCCACTCCCCGTCAGCATTCCCCCGCACCCCAGGCCTGAAAACTTCCTCTTATTACCGGCGGCATTTGTGGTACACTGCCCCGGTGTTCTGAACTTGCAGAACGGTGGACTGAGAGTACTTGAGTCTCATTACTGAAGTTCCCTACAGTCAAGTAAACATCTTAGTCAACGTGTTACACACCTTTGCAGAGCAGCATGTCTTTCTCTGGGATAAAAGATCTTTGTAGTTGACCTCCTGTATGTATCCTGTATTATCTGGTTGTTGCAGTCGCAAAGAGCTTACCCGAAGGCAACCATGACCACTAAAGTGTTCTTCCACTGCATGGCAAACTGAAAGAAGTAGTTTACCTTGATAAGTGGAGGTTTGTAGTAAAGCAAAGAGAGACCGTCGTCTGCAGCTTTTCATCTAATACCGAGGTCACAAAGTACCGTTTGCTCATCCACATGAAATATATGGGGCAGGCAGAGGTGAAAGATCTTTTACTTAAAGATACGACAAAAGGAGTTTTTAAACTTGCTATGGAGCAGCCTCAATTTAATATGACCTACATAAGCAAACAAGACCATCAGTGAGAAGATTGGTTATCTCTACAGTTATTCTTAATGCTCGCCACGCCGGTCAGAGTTCCCTCGAAATCAGACAAAACGATTTACAGCACAGAGACGGGAAGGGGCAAAGTTTCACAGCGAGCAGTACATTAGCCAGTTAAAAGGAAGCAGGAGAAGATTTTTCTTAAGAGGGAAGGATGTCTTAATGTTTATGTCCCACTAACTTATATAATTCAGGACGGTCTGATAAGGCCGGATGTGCCAGTTCAACTCCGGTAGTGCAACAGTTTCATGGGATCGAGCCCGTTTGTTGCTCTGCTTGTCAGATTGTCCACATGTCCCTACCAGCGTCCATGGCTGCGCCAAAAAACGTGGTGAACGAAGTGAAGCCAATGCAGAACTGTCCATTCTTTACACTGTCATTGATGTTAGCTAGAGAACTGATTGGACGCAGTCTTCAAAAGTATTCCTTAAAGTCAGTGATGTTCGTCCTACGAATTACACAACTTCACTCAAAGGAAATCAAACCTTCAGCTGCTGCATTGCATCAACTTCGCTCTACATGCACAGTGGACAGCTGTGCAGCTTTGAAGAAATGTAAGCACTGAAACTGTTGTGTAGTGGGAAATTGGAATAATTTAAAGATGTGCGTATGTGTGCAGAAGTTTCAATTTAAAGAAAATTACTAAACTTTGCAGGTTTTTTCGGTGCGTGTGGGATTTTGTTTTCCCTCCTTTACATTTGACTTGTTACGGTTCACTTTTCTCTTCTGAGGAGATTTTTTTTGCTGAGTAAGCGCACTGTGTTATCAGTGACGCTCTGCTTCACGTTCGCGCCGCTGTACTCATTCACACCTGCCAGCTGCTGTATACAAACACAGCACACTGAGCTGATGCAATGCAGCAGCTGAAGGTCAGGCGTCCCTGTTCAAAGGCACCGACTTTAAATTACAGGCAAAGTGAACTATTTATACGCTGGGTCCAGCATTTTCTGGCTGGTGGAGGGACGCAGCAGCTGAAATTTGTTAATATTATGATCGTATTATTAGCTCCAGTGACATTTCTAGTTAAAATAATAACAATGTTCACTTCAGTCTGCCTTAAAACCTTCATAAAAGCTCCTAAAGTTGTAGGATGGTGGATTTATTTGTTGCGTTTGCTCCTCTGTGAGCTGAAAGTCTCCTCTTCACTCTGGGAATGACGGATGAGGAGCAGCTGAGAAGGCTGGTGAACAACAATCATCAAACAAAGAGACGAGTGAAGAGTACAAAAATAAGTGGTTCATACATCAGATTAGAACGTTTATATTTAAAACTTTAAGACTTGATGCAGGATCAGCTTAAACTCCCGAGTGTGAGAGGGCGTAAGGGTTAAATCTTGTATGAGAAATGACTCAGCACTGAGATATCACGTCACCTGAGTATTTCAACCCTGCTGTTTTGAAAGAAACATCATGCTGGACGGAATATATCTTCCCCAACACCAGTGTTTACGGGTATTTAGTAGTGTTGTTGATCGATTCAGGTGCAAATCTTGATGAAAATATGCATAGTGACCGCCCTCTGCTGGTTGAAATCCAGCTACTGCAGTTGAATTTCGCTATTGGCTGATCTGGAGGCTGGTGACATAAACAGTGGCAGCTTTCATCGCTCCAGCCTCTGCAGACTGTGTTCTGCTATGTAGCCATGTTGAGCCTATCTGAGCTAACTTTACAGCATATTACCACATGGAAACTGTTACAAAACAGCTGCGAATTTGCTTCAAGTGTGTCCAGCTCGGACACAGAGAGCCCGTCGACAGAGGCAGCTGTATTCCTGGTACAGTGAGCTGTGGTCGGTCTGTCACTCTAAACAGCTTAAACGGCACTCTTAACCTTAACCAAAGTGCTTTTGTTGCCTAAATCTTACCTGAACTCCGGATGCAGTCATGTTTCTTTGCTGTGTTTATTCATATATTTGGTCTTCTGTCATTTTAAAATTAGAACCATCAAGCAGAATGTGTAGCATTGCGGCGTGTGCGTAAAAAGGACGACGAGAGAGCCCTCAAACATTTTCTGTGTCAGAATCAGAAAAGCATTGGTACTAACTAATATACAGCTGAGATCGGGGGCTGCAGATAGGGAGAAGAAGGATTCTCCATGACAGAAATAGATTCAAGGTAAATATATTCACATGGTTATTTGCTGACAAGAATAAACAAGCTTCATTTATTTAAATCTCATCAGCCCACAGCTGGTAAATATTGGTTGGTTAGATAAGTTTACAACTTCAAGGTTTGATGAAGAGTAATACAGCATAACTCTAATCCAGAGCCCGCCCCACCCCACGGCAAAAATAATAGATCTCATTTACATGAAACAGTTGTGGGTCACAGCTGGAATACACTAATGATTCTACATCGTGTGTTAGCAATAATCTCTCACTGTAACGTTAATTAGAATTTTTAATGGTGCACGGTACAAATATATAGATATGTGAGACTTCCAGTTGTGCAAATCATGTTACAGATAAAAAACACACAAATAATGACAAGCTACTGCAAACAAACTCTGAAACTGCGGCTCTTTTATTTACACGAGACATCATGACATGTAGACAGATGGAGCTGGGATGTGTCAAACACAAAACTGGAAGACAGATACGTTTTCCAACAGAGCTTACAGATAACTCATTTCATGAGTCACAAACCATAGCAACAAGGGCGTGGCCACTGACAGTATAAAGAATGGACGCCGTATCCGTGACGTCACCCACAGGTTTCTGAAGAGCCGTTATGAAACTCATTGTCGGACCTAAGGGGGGTCCGACTGACGCCTCGGTGCTGAAACAAGCCATCTGTAACGGCATCCACCTGTCAATCAAACATAACTTTAAGCCTTAATATAATCTGAACAGGTGAGTTGTATATAAATTCACCCTCAGTACAGTTGTCATGAACGGGGAAATTAGCTACAGAGACCAAAACTGTTTTTTGTACCAGGCTGTAAACATGTTTATTTCTGCTGTGAAGTTGTGACATTTGAACATGGGGACTTATGGAGACTGACTCACTTCTGGAGCCAGCCTCAAGTGGACGTTTGAGGAACTGCAGTCAGAATAATAAGAATAGTCCTTTTCTAAACACCCTTTTCTTGACCTCTGTGTGTATGTAGCAGAATTCATAAGGATAAGCAAACTAAGACGTGTGGTGCCAACAGCATTTACAGAGTTACACAATTACCTGATGCAGATGTTGACCTGGTCTGTGCTAAAACTACAATGTTCAGAAGATGGACTACAATTCTGAACTACTACTACTGCTACTTCCTGTTCATTCTTACAGTGTTGTGTCATGCTGGATTAATGAACAACCCGGTGACAATCTGACTTCATTATCAACGTCAGAACTGAAATAATAAAGGAATATAGGCTACCTGTCGCCTGAGATCACCTGTCATGACCTGACCTGATTCAGTTCAGATTTCTGAGATGTCACACACATCAGGCATGTCGTGATGCCTCGCGTTTTGTAATCGAGTCTGATAACGCGGGCGTGTTTTCCACATAAATCCTCCCGGAGCAGCAGCTGTAAATTCAGTGTCACAAGTTTGAGAGGCAGCGGGGAGAGGGAAAAAAGAGAGGGTGAGCGATAGTGAGAGATGAGATGAGATGTGAAGGGGATACAGGTGCAGAAATGCCTCCCTCTGATCTCTAATCCTCTATCTGGAACAAACACAGACTCTCCAATCCAAAAAGCAGAGAGCATGCCAAGCTCCAGAGGAACAAAGCCCCAAAAACTTATGATGAATTTACAGCCGGTCCGCCTGACAGATATGGAGAAGGGACAATCGCTCAACGTCAAAGCAGGGCCGGCTTGTTTGTTTAAAAATGTGGCAGCAGGCTAAAGTGTGTAAAACACGCCGCAAGACAAAAGGTGCATCTGAGCGTAATTACACGTACGTGCATTAACAGAAAAATACAACATTTGGTCGGCCGCTCTCAGCTTTATTGATGCATTTTGTAGCATACGGGAGAGCTGAGGAGGACCGACTGTGGCAGGAATATTGATATAGGTGTTGGCGACAGTTCTGTTTTAATACAAAGCAATAATGGGGCCAATGTAAAAAACCTGAGGCACTTCTTTTACTATTTTCTGATATTAAAGTGTGTGGGAGACACTCGTGTGTCCTTCAGCATCTCAGGTGAGGTCACTGAAACGCGTGGCTTTCTAAATGGAGGCAGGCAGACAGACGGTTGGTCAGGAGGCCGGTTTAATGAACTGCTGTGACTGTTTAATCAGAGTCAGGTGCACAGGGCTGAATGAAGCAGGTGCAGGCTGACGGAGGCGGTTTTTACAAAGATACAGGACTGATACTGAGTAAGGAGGACGCCACTGATGAAAGAGTTCACATTTAAAATCCATATTTTTATGTTCTTTGTGCTACACTCTCAGAAAAACTGACCCTTGATAAGTTCTCTGGAGATCCTCGAGAACCCTTTATGTTAGCAGTCTTGCCTCTTTGCTAAAAATTGGCAAAGATGTGGATCATTGGCGGGTCCGGGGCGGGCCGAATGACACCTGGTTGCATCCGTAGCGGCACCTACCTGTCAATCTCTTAATCCTGCATAACTTTAAGCCTTAATATAATCTGAACAGGTGAGTTGTATATAAATTCACCCTCAGTACAGTTGTCATGAACGGGGAAATTAGCTACAGAGACCAAAACTGTTTTTTGTACCAGGCTGTAAACATGTTTATTTCTGCTGTGAAGTTGGACATTTTAAACATGGGGACTTATGGAGACTGACTCACTTCTGGAGCCAGCCTCAAGTGGACGTTTGAGGAACTGCAGTTTTTTTGGCACTTCCACACAAGCTTGGTCCAAACACAAACGCTGTGGCAGAAAGAAACAAAGGCTACATTTAAGGCAAATAAGCTTCAATAATTCACGTTACATGAACAAGAATCTGATTCATTTTTGTCTAACTGTCGTAGCCAAAAAAAATCTTACTTTGCCAAAACTCTAAAACTAATTGCGAGCCCATGTAACTTCCTTAACAGCCTCTGATTAAAGAGGCTGTTGAGCTGAACTTTTCCATTTTGGTAAGTGTGATTGCATCGTTATTCATTGTTTCTTTTTTTTTTTTCCAAAGCCCAGACGGATGTGTGTGTGTGTGTTTTGTAGCTGAAGATATTTCAGGCAACACTGAAGGTGTGTTTTTATTTGCAGAATATAATGTTCCAGCAGACAAACAGGCTCATCAAACAGCTTATCAAAGCAAAAACTGCAAACACTGTAATTGAGATAAGCTCCCCCGTCGCTGGAATTCCCTCCAGTTATACACCCACCAAACGAGTCTGAATGAAACAGCTCAGGAGCTCTCTCACACACACACACACACACACATATTATATGAGAGGTTATGAAGCAGTTTTTTTTTTACCACCCGGAGCAGCTTGAGTCTGCACTTGACTAAATGCAGTACTGAAGTCACTGGAGTGATGCCTGGCCCACTCAGCCCTATTTCTTAACGCCTTTAGTCGTCTCTTTGTGTGTGTGTGTGTGTGTGTGTGTGTGTGTGTGTGTGTGTGTGTGTTAATGGCACAGGAATAGAAAGGTTTTAAAAAATCCTCCACACTGCTATTCATTGAGCTCTGATGGCTGAATTAATTAAATCATTAATCCTCTAAAACAATAAAATCAAATCATCGTCCTGATTGCAGTGAAAGTTATAGTTTGGGTTGAAATAAGTGTAAGGGCAGAGTTAAAGCCCCTTTTTATTAGACTGACTTCTTATATGCTCTGTTCTTCTAGTCTCTCTCTGAGAAGAATATAGCTGGTGGCGGCCCGGGAGCTCAAATGGCAGAGCGAGCACACTAAGTACGAAGGCTCATTCCCAGGGTTTGATTCTGACCTTTGCTGCATGTCATTCCCGCATTCCTGCCACTCTTCAGCTGTCACTGTCAAATCAATGTGAAGTTTACGAAGGACAGAACACGAATAATGAATAAACGGACTAACAAGCAGTACCGGGAGTTAACATACCTCACTGCCACCCAGTCCAATTAAGGTGCAACGCAAAGCATC
Source organism: Miichthys miiuy (assembly GCA_036365135.1). NCBI lineage: Eukaryota > Metazoa > Chordata > Actinopteri > Sciaenidae > Miichthys > Miichthys miiuy. Next base: position 3,608,003 of record CM071625.1, on the reverse strand, counting down.
ACTACTTCCTCTGTTTTCTCGAGATAACGGGGTAAAATAAAACACCCTGTGCAAACCTTTAGACAGAAATCAAACTGTGTAACTGCATAGCCTACTTACTCATGGTAAAAGCACATTAACCAAGGGAAAATGACCAAATCTGAGCAAGTTAGCAGACAAAACAGTCTGCTTCTGAAACTCTCCTTGGGTGGCGCGTGAAGAATGGACCAAAACATCGTCATGCTCAAAATGTTCGCCAACTTTCTTTGCCCAGTCTCTATGAATGAAGGAATTCCAATTACAAGACATTACAATCCAGGGATTTGAAGAATAGTCCAATTTCAACACTTTGTTTGGCCACTTGTACATTTTGGATATAACCAACTGGTTTGGTGCCAGCACTTTGATTAATTCCTTAAACGCCAAGGCCTGCTTGCTAAGCAAAGTTAATGATGCGTCTGAACATGTTGTCTGATTGTATTCCAAGTGCTAGAAGCCAAACTCGTACAGTATCGATCCATCAATGCATCCGTCTATCCATACATGCATGGGAAGCTTTTAATGAAATGTACAAGTAAATGCAGAATAGGTCAACAGAATGGAGGCTTGGCTTCTGACACATTTACACACAATTTTACATTATCTATATTACTGCTATACTTCTGCTCTGTCTTTTCCTGCCCTGCACTAACCCCTTTCTCGCAGATCCCCATCGCCTGATATCCACTGCCCGACTTGCTCACCTGTTCCCACTTTCCCTCATCAGCCCTGCAGTGTATCTAACCTGGCCCATTTCCGCTCGCTCCTCGCTAGATTGTGTTGTTCTAACACCTTTAGCTTTCCAGTCTGACACGACCTGCCTGAACCCTTTCTATATATCTCTGCTCATCTGTTTTTGAGGTAGATTTTAACTTTTACCTGCTTGTCTCTGAGTTGTTTGTCTGGGTTCAATCCAGGGTGATTCCACATTTCGGTGTTTTGTCTGCACAAACCTACTGTACATCCAGCAAGCACTTTTGTCCAAAGCTACTTAGTTTATATGGAGCACAGTGGCTTGTGGAAAAGGTGCGGCCACCTCTTGTTTTAAGCCTTGACCTCAGAACAACCAGACGTGACCCATCTGAGGATCTAAGGCTACGAACTGGCTCGTACAGGGTTAACATGCTGCCAATGTAGTTGGGGCCAGACCCCAATGGGCTTTGAAAGTGATCAGTAAAATCTTAAGATAAATCCTAAAAAGCACCGGAAACCAATGAAGGAAGCTAAAATCGGTGAAATGTGATGAATGTTCTGGACTAGTTGGAGACGTGGAGTGATTTTTCATTGATACCAGAGTGAGCTGCAGTAGTCCAGTTTACAAAGGTATGGTGTATTCAAGGACGGACTGTGGGAGCATGGAACTGACTTTGGAGATGGTTCTTTGGAAAAAGGAAAAAGCAAGCCTGGACAAGTTTATTGATTGTTTATTGATTGATTTTGAGATTCTGGCTTTATATCTTTGAAAATCATCTTATCTTTCAATACAGCTGTCTACTTGGACAATAAATTCAGATATGTATATTCATTTGCCTCCTCCAAGATCAAGCTCGCAAACCATTTTGCCAGAATAGATGTCAGCGGTGATGAAACGGTGGATATTACATCGCTCCATCCTGTCTGCCTCTTCTTTTGATTTTGATGTTTCCCAGCACTTCTTGTCAAAGTTTAAGTCCTGTCTTCCAGTTCCTACGGGTAACGTTTTGACTGCATAAAATGATCTTTACAGTCGTCTTCTGAACTGTCTCAGTGTATCACAGGATCGACTGAGGTCAGTCATTTAGAGGAAAAAGAAACAGGGTGCTGCAGGGAGAGGAATAGGAGGTAGGACAAAAGGAAGATGTACTCTTTTTAATAATTAAAAAAAAGTAGAAAGTGACTCAGGAAGACATGGGAGGGTAGGTTTTGTCTGAAACAGTATGATATCAGGCTTGAGGTGAAGCAGCAAGAAGAAAGAGGGTGAAACACACAATCCTGCATCATCGTTAGACTGAAAACGAGAGACCTCGCCGGGATATGAATCTTCCTTAGCTATCCGGAGCATCTGGAAGCTGATAGGTCTGAAAAAGGTTAATTTGATCTAGTCTGGCCATATTCATTACAGAGCGGCATTAAAATGATCCATAAAGATTTGGTCTAATGCATCTGCAGTTACTTTATTATAATAGGTCTGATAAGAATAGAAAGGAAGGAAAGAGGTGGAAGACGGAAATACAAGGGACACAAATGATATAAATGTAAATATGGTTCTTATATTAAAATGCGGGGACATTTCCCAAGATGCACAACGTGCTAGTCTGATTTGATGCTTCCTCTGTGCAGCTATGTCACAGCACAATATCCCCCTTTTTCCCATCAGATGACTATTTGAGGAAATGGCTGATAATCATCGTGCAGCTACGTCATTTCTCGCCTCCGTGTTCGAGTTTGCAGACATCTTTTCCTGACAGAAGATGTCAGAGCCTGAGAAAGTGCTGATAGGCCGGTGCTGCTCTTAGCTTTTACAACTGGAACAACTACTGTGCTTGAAGCACCCAAGGTCGGAGTCTGGTGGAGGAAAGAACTTGACGTGACAGTCCACCTGCAGTGATCACGGCTTCAACTATATACTTATTGAATATACCCTTTTTTAAATTATCCAGTTACGCCCCACTGAGGTGAAGAAGATCTGGCCAAATATGCAATCGAATAAACAGATTGCCTGTATAACAAGACTAAAGGCTCAATCCCATGGGTACGGTTGCAACCTGTTCTGGCTGCACATGGTTGACAGAGCTGATCAAGTCCGTCCCAGACAAGCGTGCAAATGACCCTACTTCTCACTTGATTTATTACCTGCATAAACAGTTTCCTAATGACTCTATAGTCTCAGTTTCTGGTTTCAAGTCTTCTTTCATTCAGCATGATGTTCATTTTGTAAATTATGATTCAGAGTGATATAGGTGGCAAAGCAAGGTATCTTCTATGTGTCTGCCTTGTGATTGTCAAGTCATTGTTAGGGAGTCCGTCAACAAGCTAAAATGAGGCACTGCTGATCAAATATGAATCAAGATTCAGATTTCTGCATCACAGCACAGTCACATTGATGCAACTCTATTACGAGGAGCAACACAACATCACTCCTTGGACCCTCAAGGTTAAAGGGTCGCCAAAGTCATTAAGATCAATCCTCTGGGGACAATGAATGTCTGCACAAAAAGTTGTTATGAGTCTGGAACAAAGTTGTGGATCGACCAAATGATGGACCAACATTACCATCTTTTTGTTCCTCCTAGATATTATGCTTTGTTAATATTTGTCAGTTAAGCTTTTATACATTAAGTATGCAACAACAGTGACAAGATATTGGTTAAGGATTAAGCGCACAGTAATGCTTCAGTTTTGGACCATGGACTTCATTAATTATGGAATTGTGTTGAGAGGAAAAAAAAGCTTTGTGTTGAGCTAATGAAGGAAGGCTTGTTGGGTTTTCCTGGCCATGGCTGCCAACATCGTCTCTCTGAGAACTAGAGAATGAAAATCTGTTAGTACTGAAAACATGAATTGACTGAAAAACTTAGTTAATTGGCTGAAAATGAGTCTACAACAAGTTTTTGATTGGACAAATACAGAATGTATTAAGAGATACATCAACAATAAAATGAGATTGCCAATCATCCTCTTCATAACGTCTAAGTCGTGTCTCTGATACGATGTTGACTCTGTAAACCAATTCCTGGGACATTTTTAAATAATTCATGTGCAGCTGTTGATGACAGCATAATACTAAAGAAGAGGAGTTTGATGGAGCCAGAGGAAAACCACAGAGCGGCAGTGATGGGATGAGCATTTACGATCTTGTTGATGGTGACATTACAGAACACTTAAATCCACGTCACCGTAGTTTGTGCACTGGTCACATGAACTGGTCCTCATTACCATGACCTAAACCTTGAAAGCCCACTACATTACAGACTCTTATGTATTCATTTTTATGTCTGAAAGGAGACAAAGTAGATTTTTATAGAACGCCGCACTCAAAAATTAAAAGCACCATTAATCCGAGGCTCCTGTTCTATCACTTAGCGTAGACATGATGTTTTATTGTGATGGCAAAGCAAAGCCAATGTTACTGTTTTGCATCATGAAATATTAAGACAATAAAACATTTGGTCAGCTTTGATAGCGTGAGTACAAGTGAGGACGCACAGGGATACGGGGACGTGTAAAGCAAAGGAAGTAAGGAAGGGTTTAAAAAAGGGTTAAAGTGAGACTGGCAGACATTAGGGGAGAAGGGAGATTGAATTAAGATGAATTAATTAGTAGAGAAATAAGACAGGAAGATGGAAAGATCTGCTAATGGATGAGACAGAGGGGTACAGTTGATGGAAAAAGATAGAGCCCGGGAGTGGATGCAGTCATTTCTGTCATTAAGTGGTCGGGCAGCGGTTTCACGTGATAATGGATGATGATGCACCAACATGATGCCTCAAGGATTTCTACAGTACAGGCAGAAAACAAGCTATGGCAGGAAAATCAGAAAGCAGGACGCTGGAAATGCTCAGCGATTAAAAGCAACAGTGGAAAGTGGATCATATTTTATGAAGAAAACCTTTTCTGGTTTTCCGTCTGATGTCCTCCGGCTGCCGTGCAGCAACTTTCCCGATGGTCAGTAAAGTAAGCTTCTGCAAACTGTAGCTGCTGTTAGCTAATGTTAGCTCAGTTTATTAGCCGGAACTGCACAGACTGTGAGCTCAGAGTACCAGGGGAGTGTTAGTGTTTATATCACAGGAGTTTTGGACCTTCAGGAAGAAGAAGACGTTTTCAGGCCCTGGACGAATGCTGATGTCATGCCAGAACAGGAGCTGGGAGCTGAGCAGCCTCTATTGACATAATGACAATGGTGAAAAGGTGTAGGGAGTTGACGGAAGGCGCAAAGGATAGAGTAACTGAGCAGGAAGCCGCTGGACAAGCGTAAATCTGGGACTGACTTTTAGACGTTGGTGAGATTTGTTGAAATAAAAGGCTGAAAGACAGACGCCGAGCGCGTTGGCTTCACTTCTCACACTCTTTTCAATCTCTTGGCTTCTTTTCCAAACAAAAAAAAACCCAAAAACTGTTTGTATTTGACACATTCATTATGTCAGAACACTGAAGAAAATCCTCCACTGGTCGAATACATGCATAATTTCTGTCTATGTCTTCCACACACACACTGACTCCCATTAGGTGTTCAGGCAGAACACGATGTCTAGAGGACTGCCATATAAAATGTCAACACATGCAAAGAAATCATCCCTCTGCTCACTACTGTCCTCTGTTTATATCCATGTGTGCATTGACCTGTCACTGTGGCTCGGCTGATTATGCATGTTTACATTTCCTGTTCCTGTATACGCTGCCTCTCCGAGAGCAGAGAATAACGACACATGGCTTTCTGGGCTGCTTAGCTAAATGCTAAAGTGTATGTGTGCATGCTTATCAATCTTGAAGCCTTAATGATTGTTTTTTTGCCTCTACAGTAATGAATGCTATTCAGTTTGGCCTCAGGCGGCTGGTGTGTATGTATGTGTGTGTGTCCTTTCAGTGTATTCTTGTGCATGAGTTTTGTGTGTGCTAATATTTTATATTATTTTATGTTAGAGACTGTTAATTATACAGTAAAACACCGTAATATTTAATGGCACACTCTTTTACGTTTTAAAATATGGAATAAAACGCCAACATTATACGTGAAATCAACAGTACTAACATCCTTTTACCGCATTATCAGACAAGATTATAGCGTATTTATTACAGTAATATTCCGGCAACCACGGATGACAGTTTTTTACCGTAAAAACAACAGTTTCTTTTTTTACAGTGTGTAAAAACAAGACTTTTTTAGGAGTTATTGTGCAGCAACCATCGTATCTGAACTGTAGAGAAACAGCAGGAAGATCGACAGAAACACACAACAAAGATGCACATATAAAAACAAGTGTTTTTATATAAAAGTAAATCTGTTTCTCTGAGTTCACATGTAGTATCATTAGTTTTATGTGCAGACCTTTCAGGCAGCGCCGTGCTGCTGAATCAAAGCTCCTGCTGCAGGCTGCCCTCTGTACGTCCACGGGATCGGTACATGAGGGAGCAGACGCTGCTCGCCTTCATTACATTTCAACCTGTTCTCGTTCCCGGGTCGACTGTAAAAAGCTTCTGCAGTAAATTCAACCACATCACCTTTTTTCGGCTTCTCTCACAGACCAAGTCTAAGTGCCCTAAGTGCCCTCTTTTCAAGATTTCAAGTGTTTTAGGGGCGATTTGGGGATTTTTTTAGACAAGAGACTGTAGAGAGGTGACAGAAAATGAAAGGGAATGACATAAAAGGTCTCACGAGGCAAGGATGTGTGAATATAAGCAGTTTAAAACCCTACAATGAGGACTAGTGGCTTTAAAATAGACTTTCTGTTTGGAGTTTGGATGTTCTCTCTGGGTACTCCAGCTTCCTCCAACATGTCCAAAGACATGCAGGTTCATTGGTGACTCATAGGTTAGGTGTGAATGTGAGCGTGAATGGTTGTTTGTCTCTGTGTATTGAACTGAACCGGACTAAACAATCATCGGTCTGAGACTGGTTTTTGCATTTTGGGTGCGCTTAAACGCTCATCTTAACAGTAAGTATGCGTTTTTTCACAATAAAGCCTTACCACAACACATTTATTTTGAAATGCATGCAGAAAAATCTTCTTTTTTTTTTTCACAAATCATCATCAACAGCTTGCAGCGAAACCGACAGAGCAGAACAGAAAACAATGAGCTCCTACTGCCACACGATGCCACGGGCAAACAAACACTGACACATTAACAAAAGTCTGTCACACAGACTTGGAGTACGTGCATCGTTTCTACACTTATAAATGTGCAGGGCTTGTTTACGTGTCCAAGCTCACCTTGTCCTGAACTTGTTACTCAGTTCATTTCAGTTGATTATCATTGGAGTCTATTAACGGCAGTGAGGTGAGAGATATAAGCAGATGTCGTCTCCTCGTCTGGGAGCTTGATTGGATATTTCTGCCTGCAAGACACGAACATTTCAGACTCTCTCCATTTCTACTCATTCGTTTTATCCTTTCGCTCAAACATGCCAGCTCAGTCGCTCACCTTTCATCCAAACATGCTCTCACAGACACAATATCTCTTTCACCTCTGGTGCTTTAACACTCATGTCCTCTTCTCATTCTCCAAACTGAATTAGCCTGGAAGTGAGGCCAGAGCAGACCCATTACCACCACGTAATTACATTCATTTAAGCTTCAGCTCAAACGAAATCCTCTGGTTCTCATCTCTCCTCCCTGTCCCCCCTTTTAGACCCTTTGACCTTGCACTTTATTTTTGGCTTTTCCTTGTTGTCCTTTTGTGCTAACTCAATTCCCAGCTCTTAGTTTGTTGACATGAAGATAATAATGGCAACGTGTGAATGTTTGCTTGTGTATCCAGCAGGTTAACCTCCGTCACGCCCAAGAGCCGATACCCGCATCAGTCAACTCGATCTTCCTCTTCCACTGCCATTCATGCATTTCATCCATAGACTGTATAAAAAATGGACGTAGTATCTGTGATGTCACCCGCTAATCTAAAAATCAATGTCTTCTAGTGTGAAGTTTCTATTTTAACATGGGGGTTTATGGAGATTTTCAGCCAGCCTCAAGTGGCCATTTGAGGAATTGCAGTTTTTGGCGCTTCCGCATTGGCTTCACTTCCCATGACAGAGGTTGCCGCTTGGTTTCATCGTATTCTGTGACATTATTGACCTCCTGGCGTGGCCCGCTGTTTAAGTGATTGTTTGAGATGAATAAGCGAATTATCGGCGCGACTGTCGGCTTGGTCCGAGTGAGCAACCAGTATAGAGTTGCAACATCCAAGAGAGGATTGGGTGAAAGTGCCAAAAATATTAACAGTAATAACATTTAGCTGAGCCTTTTTTTGGAACGGTTAAACTAGCTTGATAGCTTTATTTATAAAACCCTATGATGCAGGTTTAAGGACCAGCTACACCCAGTTGGATACACAGAGAATAAATAAATAATCAGCTGGTTCCAACAGCCAAAATCAGATTGTCAAGGAGTATTCAAAGAGCTTGTATATTCACCTCATAAGAGCACAACCTTTCTAGCCAAAAAGAAGATTAGATTTGACGATGCTGCATGGATTAAGAGTGGCAAAACATCAGCTGGTCCAGTGAATCAGAGTTTCTGCCGGAGACGGATGAGTGAACCTGACTCTAACAATTACTGGAGAGGACTGTGGGGATGAGGTGTAACAGGATGTTTGCAGCATCAATGGGCAGCTGAAAAATCAACACGGACTGAGTAACAAGTTAGCTTGGGTCGACATGTGGATGTGAAACATGCAGCATTTTGTGTCCAGTGTCTGTTTTGGGGGGTAAAATTTGGGTTGGCCAAGTTACAACTGGGTGAATGTGATAATTTGTCCTTTTTGAGGCCATCCTAAAAATGATGTTGTTGATCATGTAAGATGTGACGCTCCTCAGCCTCATGAATTAGCCTCTCATTATCCTGGTTTCTGGAAGATGTCAGGAGGATGATCATGGTCATGCTTTTTTTAAAAAGACGCTGACTCTTCGATTAGAAACAGAGTCTCAAAAATATTGATTAATCAGGGCATCCTGGTATTTGAGTGGTTCAAGATGCCTGCCATATAACAGATATCAATATAGATATGAAGATAATATATCAATGAGTACAAATGACCCATAATTCATGACTGTTTGGTTCCTTCTCAGTCAATGATGGTCAATGACCTTGTCCTTTTTCTCTTGCGAATGTGTCAAATGCCAAATCAAACCTTTAGAAATGACGATGTTGGCTGTTAAAACCCTGAGCTTGTACAATGACACTGTATTGTTTTATATTTGTATGTTCTGTGCTTTGAAACTCTCTGGTCAATCTGCTGTTTGTAACGGGCTGCAGGTGAGCTTCTCTGATTGGCTCAGTCATTGAGGAGTGTAGAGGTGATTCAAGGAAGCTGGTTGGTGACAGATTCAGGTTTAAAGGCCGGCTTGCCTCCCTGAAGCTCCTGTGGGCTTTTCTCTTCAACCAGTCAGCATGCTGTGCTCTATACCCTTTGACACATTAATGGAAATGGTATCAGCTTTGACTTTGATGGGTGTTAGTGTTTGGACCACAGGCGTTTTGGACCACCGGGAAGAAGAGGAGGTTTTCATGCTAGAGTTGGGAATGAAGGGAATGAAGATGGGAAGTTGGTGTCGTGCCAGAACAGGAGCTGGGCAAGCTGGCAATGTAACCCGTCTCAGCAGCCTCTATGGACATAAAGACAGAGGTGAAAAGATCGAAGGGGAGGTCGATGAAGGAAGATAAGAAGAGAAAATGAGAAAGTGAGCGAGCAAGAAGCCACCGGACAAGAGTAAATCTGGGACTGACTTTTAGTGGTTGGTGAGAGCTTGGTGAAATAAAAGCTGAAAGACAGACGCCGAGCTGGGCTGACTGCTGTTGGACTAGTCACTTGATGTTTGGCTGTTAGCAAAGATTTATATTTATGCCATAACACAAAAACACCTATTTCAGATGTCACTTGTCCTCTACAAAGATATAGAAACATGCTCATTTCCCACATTTCCCCGCAGGTAGAATTCAGTGTAATTTATCTGTTAGAGCAAAATGACACACAGAAGAGCAAGCTCTTGTGCAGCTATCCCACATAAATAGTTCCCTCTTGTCCTCACTCTGCCTCCTATGTTCCCACTGCACACCTCTCTCCATTCAATCCTCCTCTCCATGCTGTAAAAATAGTGTATTTTACCTTCGAGAGAGCAATTATACCGATTACCCCAAGAGGTGATATTAGCATCGCTAATTAACACTAAGCTGAGCATATGTGTTGACATACGTGTCCAATAAAAGTGATTCTAATTAGTTTTTGATTCTGAAAGCCTCTAAAACATCCTAAACTTTGTTGCTTATTTGTCAGATATAATTTTTGAGGAAGGTTTAAAACAAGTTTAAGGAGAATAATTCAGTAAGTTTGGACGTGTGTGAACTAATCTTTGACAAGCATTGTCCAGTAGGCCAAAATCAATACCAAAGAGTGTGTGTCACTTACAAACATTTCATTCAATAACTTAAAGCCACCTGCCCGTGGGAGGTGCACCATGTATGTCAACCTTAGAAATAAACTATACTGGTCAGACAACATGCCCTTTGGAGTTTGCAGGACTCCTTCTATGACACTATGGTGGTCGTCTGCTGGGTAAAGGGACTTAACAAACTGGTCAAGAGGGCCAGCTCTGTCCTGGACTGCCCTCTTGGACTCCATAGAAGAAGTGGAGAGGAGGAGGTGATGTTAGCAAAGCTGACATCCATCATGAACTCCTCTCACCTCCTGCATGAGACTGTGGAAGCCCTAAACAGCTCCTTCAGCAACAGACTGCTACTCCCACCATGTAAGATGGAGCTCTACCACCTTCATTCCAACAGCTGTCAGACTCTTTAACAGCAGCACGACTTCATGACTTTCTTTCTAGGAGTCATTTATTATCAACCTTGTGTATACGGGCTGCTGTGACAAGTGAATTTCTCTGGTGTGGGATCATTAACGTCTATATTATCTTATCTTGTAATGGTTTTCCAGAGAAAACAGTTTGAGGTCTGTGTGTGTACATGTGTTTAGGATCTAAAGATTGTGTGTGTGTGTGTGTGTTTTGTGAACCGGTGAAATGCCATCTAAAAAAAAATCACTTCCAGAAAGTCACTGGCTCGTGTTCCCTGGATCTCTCCGAGGAAATATATCTTCCGCCTCCAACCAAAAGGTGACTGGGATCTCCAGCTAATTCCATTACCGCGAGCCAACAGGGAGATGACAACATATTAGGCAGACGCACACATGCACATGCAGACACGAAATTGCTCAGGAACTGGTCGGGTGAATGTGAGATCTCGTGCAGATTCATTGAGACCAAATGGATTTGACGTACAGCGTAAAAAAGAAAAACAGGACAAAGGAGTTGTCTAATACAAGTCGTAATTACAAGTCTGGCATTGTGCTGGTTTGGCTATAAAATGCTGCAAACAGCTGGTACGTAATCCGGCTCTTGGATGACCGCTACGATCCAAACAGACCATAATTTCAGCTCATGGAAGGTTGCCATGACAACAGCATCCCCTGTGTCTCATAGTCTGGACCATTGTCAGACAGAAGAAGAACGAATCCATCCTCGGCATCCTGTTCCTCCTCTTTGTTTTACATTCATGAGGAGGAGATTTGTTGACTCCTTTTTATCTGCTGCATCAAATTCCTTTGTCCCAGGCACATCTTAACTTTATTTGGACAAGTATCAGTCCAGAGACTTCAGCAAGTTGTCACTTTGACTGCGTGGCTAAGCTGCCCATCACAAGCTCTGAATAACGATGGAGAGGGATGGCATTTGAAAAAGCAGACCGGAGAGACAAGGTGAAGTCGGGGTGAAGTCGCAGCAAGTAAAATCTGTTTGCTAAGAAGTGAAGTTGCACATGGACTTGACAGCGCTGGTATGCCAGTCAAATGCTTATGAAACTATCTGAAATGCTGCAGCTAAAAAGTTTCTTTATGTGGAGAACTGCTGTAACTTTTCTACCATGACATAACAGTTAAAAGTTTAAAATCACCGACCACCAACTATTTCACTGATTTTGGTGAAACTGGATCATATTTTATGGAGAATTTTTTTTTTTCAGTAAACTGCTGCCAACTGTAGCTGCTGTTAGCTGCGGTTAGCTCAGTTTGTTCCAGACTGTGAGCTCAGAGCACCGAAAGAGGATGTTTTCAGGCCCAAGGCACAGGTGAATACTGACAGGGATTGGAGCCGATGTCATGCCAGAACCGGAGCTGGGTAAGCGGGCAATGTAACCGGGCTCAGCAGCCTCTATGGACATAGAGACCAAAAGAGGATGTTGATGGAGGAAGCTGAGAAGAGAAAAGGAGAGAGTGAGCGAGCAAGAAGCAACCAGAGAAGAGTAAATCTGAGGAGGTATAGTAATGACAATGTAACTAATTGGTACTATCCGTTTGCTAGCCTAGCATTTCAAACAGTATCAGAGTATTTTCTAATTAGCTTTTGAGCAGAGCCCCTGTATTTTCACAGTCATGTTTGCCAGTTTACTGATTTGTGCTCTGAATATCTTCCCACTGGTTCATTGTATCAACTTCAGTCAGCAGAGATTGTGACAAACAAGCAAGAGATGAATGAACTGAAGTGAAAGGACATAATACAGTCTGACGTTGAAGAGATGTCACTCCACTCAAATGCAAGAGTTACTGTGACAGGATTGAAAGTGAAGCTGAACAACAGAAGGAAGATCTCAGCGTAACACGAGGACAAAGAGCGGGGTAGATGTCGAGTTTCAAATGGCCTTTCTTCTTCCTAATTTATCGAAACAGATACGGGCTGCTCATGCTTTGTTAGTCTAACTCAATGCACAAAGTAGGCATCCGAGAAGACGTAAAAGTGGTTTCCAGTTTGCAGAGTGAGATGGACACTGGTCACAGCTCTGTATCATACTGACCTAAGTCAGCATGATCTAAGCCCTGCATTGATGTTAACAAATTCAGTCCACTTATTCTGAAGCGCCAAAAGACAAAGCAAGAAATGATGCTGTTACAGTGACACGAAGGAAATAATTAATTAATTTAACTGTCCGAATTACAGTAAATCTCAGTTTCAGTTTGTCTTTGTCCCATGTTCAAGTGTTCCAGCCATTCCTTGTGTTTAAGCTGCTTCTTTACAGATTTGTTTGCACGTGGGGACTAACTTTGTGAGTGAAAACTCTTGAACAGTGCTATTACCCGTGATCCTGCTTACCCTTCTTGAACCGTGACACGTATCAAACATTTTATTCCAAAATGAGGGCAACGAACGTCATCCAGGATTCATCCTCTGGGGACCACGAACATCGACCAAATTTTCAAGTACATGCTGCAAAGGCTGTGCCATCACTGTTTGAATGATTAGCTCCTTTCTCCTTGCATGGCAGCCAACACCGTCATTGTATGAATGGGTGAATTTGGTATATATGTGGTCAGAAGACTAGAAATATAGCTATATAATTAATAATATTATCTTCATGTGTCCCCTGATGTCCTTGCAGGGTTTAAGAAGACCAACATTGGTCTCCTGGTCACTATAACCAAATAAAGTAGTGTGCCTAGACGAGTAAACGCAACATTGCCAAGCTGTTTTTAAATGTGGTATCGGTTTAACTTCTTAATGCCCCTTTCATCCACCCATCATGAGGTATTTCTCTGCTTTAAACGAACAATAAGAAGAAAAAAAAACTGCAGTCAGCAGAGATCCTATTTAGCCGGCTTCAGGAAGGTAATTACCAGCAGAGCCTTGGAGTGTAGCATTATCCAAAACATTCGCTCTCTCCATGAAGTCTTGAGTGGAGAGCAAATCAGGCTTGGAGCACTAACGCAAGCACTCACCAGAAACTTCACACACACACACACACAGCTGTAATTATTCTTAAACCCTTTTTTTGAGGGAGTACAGATGAGAAGCGGCAGCTAGGACTGGACTCAGCGCCTCCATGTTAACACTGTTTGACTCAGACCAGCACGGTTTGTGTATACAGAGCCCTGCTACACGCTGACCAAATTCTGCCATGAAAACCTTTTTATGTAAATTCATGGACACTGAAAGACTTTAAAAGCATGTTTTACCTTAAAGGACGATTCAACCTTTTCATGATGCATAATAAATTAAAGGGTAATTAGTGGGTGCCACCTGTAATGACATCTCACGTCTGAATTAAACCTCATATTTCAGGTTTCAACTGGGTATTTTAAGAAATTAAAACGTGTTTGGAGGGTAAATGACAGCCAGCATAATTCATAATTCATAATGCATAACTCTGCTCATTTTCCCCTTTATCTAATTTAAAAATACTCCAGTGACTATCTGGAGATCTCATCGTTAATTTGATTTGATCTAACAGGTAGTCAGCCCCAGGAATGAAAATTATGATTGCAAATCGAGATTAATAGAAGAGATGAATCAAACAAACGTCCATGTTCAGTTCAAAAATCAAAAATGTTCATATTATATTGTCCCACAATGCAATGCACAACCAACGTGGAGGAGCTACTCGGTGTGGGAAGAAGATAGTCATATTTACATAACAGTATAAACACTGGTGAAGGAAAATCTTGGGAAATATGCACCCTCAGTAATATTTTTTCAATTCTACTAAGCCTACCCTGAAACAGTTTGAAGCCCATCTGGAAAGGCCTGCCGTCCACTTTGAAAATCACTGATTTAACCCTCTGGGGTCCTATCAGTGGCCCTTCATATGTAGTGTGACACAGCACAGCACAGTCTTATTATGGTCATTTGTAATGAGCTACGGATCTTTGCAAACTTGCACAATTCATGGAAGGGTGGATGCGATAAAAGGGACCCACATAGCAGCAGCATTATTATGTATTTGCATGACTTCTCATGAATTTCAAGTAGAAGTTCTTGCACACTTTGTTACAATAAAACTCTGGTAACAAACTCTGCATGACAAACATTCCTACAAAGTCCTGTTCCTGAATATATGATGATGACTTTGATTACAACGTCAGGCCGGGGAGTAAATGAAGATTAAGACGATGTTGTAAACCGTCTGGGACAGACTCATCTTCTTCTGACACAGATAGCTCACGGATAAAGAGACAAACAAGAAACTATTTTGTGCAAAGAGGACAAGAGCTTCTGTCCCATTATGTTGAAATGGGAAAGCTATTTGGCACTTAAGGGCTCTGCACTTTTGTGTGGTGGATTGTAACAACAATTTTCAGCGTAAATCAAAAGCATAACTATATCTACATCCAGATAACTGCTGTAAATTAGATGAATTCAACATGTTTTGAGTGCTTTTCATCACTGAAATTGTTAATGAAAAGAATAAAGATGCAGTTAAATGGTTGGGCACTATAAGGACTGTTGAGGTTGAATTAACAGCATTTGGCAGCTATAAAGTTGGTTTGGCAATCAGCTCTTTGACATCTCGTTGGAAACCGAGAGCTGACAGACTTCCAGAGAGGCTCAGTGAGTCCCATACTGACAGGAGTTTGAGATTGGACCTAAAAGTAGACTCAAAGCGACCAAGACAGGTGAAAAGACAAAGGAAAGTTTATTTGAGAGTCCCTTAGTGGAGTTGAGAGATTGGAGGAAAATGGAGAAGGTCAGCAGGCATCGGAGAGAGGAGGGATGCACGGGAGACCAGAATGAGCTTGTTGAGGGAAGGCCGTTGGCAGATGAAGAGTAATGGATGTAGACAGATGAATACAGGCAACAGGAGGAGACTGGACAGGCCGTGAGCGAGATTCATCAGGAAACTGGTGAGCTAAGGCAGGATACAGAATGTAAGCCAGAGAGGACTGGGAAGCTCGATGGCCTGACAATATGTGGCCGCCTTCTGGAGCAACAGGAGTAATCAACGTGATCAGTAATCCAGGTAGATCCATAAACGGATCGCTAAAGGCCAGGTCCATACCAGAACTGAACGCATTTTGGAGAGAAATCACATTGAGCGAACACAAAATTGTGTTGTGGACCAAAAGCTACCCACCTAAAACGGAGGACGCTATCAGCATGTACATCATGTTGGGTTAAAGTTGCCCAAACAACACAACATTTAGCCCTCTTTAGCAGAGCTTCCTCGCTTTAAGATAGAAAATAAATGTTTTGTTTTTGCTGTTGTGGCTGTATAAGTATGAGTAGCTCATAATTTTTTTAAGTTAGGTCAAATGAAATCACAATATCGTCCAAACTTTTAGTACTCTCTGTCATGTTCTATCACCTAGGTATCTCTAGGCATAATATAAGGCAATATTGCACAAAGCTTGGAAGCATGTAGAGATTTTTATTTACATTGGTTATGCACTTGCTATACCCTTTCATGTTAGAGCAAAAGCCTCTCAAAATGTCTCTATAAACAGATCCACAAAGGAGAGCCTAGAAATATGTCGTAAACTGTAAACTTGTGGTCGAGTTACCGTCCAAGCTATCCAAGCCAACTAGCTTTAAGAGTCATTGTGACTTCCTGGTTGATTAGCTTGTTTACTGTTAGCCCACAAGCTACATTAGTTTGCTTTACTACAACTATGGGATTCAAACCATGGCAATAAAATGGGAAAATGTAGAAAACCTCATGTTATTCTATCTTGGGAATATTCACCCAAAATTCAAAGATGGTTTAATCCATTGGTATTGGTGGATGTAAATGACTAAATTAGCCATTTTCATTATATTTGAATCATTGAATTAAAACAGTAGTACGAGTGACAAGTAACTGCGTTGAAACCTGTTCCCCAAGCTTTTTGCTGTAAAATGTTGTTTTTTTCACAACTCAAATTCACACGTTGCAGCTCTTAAGGCCATTCAATTTCCTTTATAGCCAATGCGGTGCAGAGTGTATGATGTGGGGGAGAACTTGTTGGGAGCTGTACTGTGGCCTATTAGAGTGAGGCTGTTCAGTTTAGTTTGCAGTATGAGTTTAATGGAGCCTTTGGTGTATAATAACATCTGCTGTAGGTTTATTGTAAAATGACTTCAGGGGCTATAGAGAACAGGAGGGCGAGAGTGACACCGGGGGCAGACAGGGAAAATGGAAAAATATTACATTTCAGCAGAGTTATTGCATCAGTGTGCAACCCTCAATAGGTAGACAAAGGTAATTTCAACTATGAATTGGAAAAAAAACAACCATATTAGTAACACCATTAGTCGCTGTGGTTCTTACGATGACCTGCATGTGCCATTAGGAGTTCTTCATTTTATTTCCCAGGTGCCAAAATAAGACAGGTCACAGTCAAACGCACATGGCTACTCTCGTTCTGCACGTGTAATCTCGGCGCAATATGTTTTAAACGAGTAGAATAATACAGCATTATTATATTATGCTGCACATCTCAGCTGTGAAGGAAAAAGAGTCACTTTATGTATGTTACAATTCAATATTTCACGTCTGTAGGCTACATTTCATCAAGGTTTAGCTCATTATGACAGCTCATGAATATATTCTGCATATTTGTGGACAAAATACACAGATCACTGACTGTCTGGTACATCATTTTAGGTTTTTCTTAACCTGCACAAGACTAAGCTTCTAATATGTCGCCACATTTAACTTAAAGCTGCAATGCATATATTTTTTGGCCACTTGGGGGCAGCAGAACAGTTGCATTTTGGCAAAGAAGAAGAAGAAGGAGAAGGTCAACCTCCGTGGCAGTGAAGTGAAGCTAATGCAGAAGTGTCCATTCTTTATGCTATCATTGATGTTAGCTGGTGAACTGATTAGCTTGTGAGTAACCAAACATTAGCAGGCTAGCTAGCCAGAGAGCAATCTACCAAACTAACTCACTTAGCTTGAGATCTGGCAGGCTAGCTAGTAAGCTAGATTTTAACCAAGCGGCAACCTCCGTGGCTGGGAAATAAAACCAAAGCGGCAGTACTAAAAACTGCAGTTCCTCAAACGTCCACTTGAGGCTGGCTCCAGAAGTGAGTCAGTCTCCATAAGTCCCCATGTTCAAATGTCCAACTTCACAGCAGAAATAAACATGTTTACAGCCTGGTACAAAAAACAGTTTTGGTCTCTGTAGCTAATTTCCCCGTTCATGACAACTGTACTGAGGGTGAATTTATATACAACTCACCTGTTCAGATTATATTAAGGCTTAAAGTTATGCAGAGAGCGTGGATGCTTTGATTAGACTTTTTTAGATTAATGGGAAGCCGGTGGAGGCAGAATTGCCACCATTCAGACATTAAGCAACGTTCATTTGGGGTGAGTCGTTGTCCTTGTATCTCTGTTAAGGTCTCGACGAAATATTCAGCTTGTCAGCCGCTAAATTTGACAAATTAACCGCCTCTTGACCTCTGCTGAGAGGGTCACATGTTCAGAAAGAGCTGTCGGGACTAGCTTGGCAGCGTTATATCAGGGTGAGTCACGGCAAACACGGGGAAGAAAAGCCGTCACACTGACTGACAAAGGGAGAAGAGCAATGGAGGGAAATATAGAGCCGAGAGGCAAAGAGAGGACAGAGGAGTGCGACGAGACAACGCGAAAGAGTGACACAGTAAGCAGGTGAGAAGGAGATGACGGAGACGGAGAGAGACAGCATTAGATTTTAATGAAGCCCCCAGTGCATCGCACAATCCGAAGAGGTGACACTCCAGAGACAACAAAATGGTGGGAGGGTTAGAGAGAGGGAGAGGATGTGTGTGTCTGAGGGAGAGAGAGAGTGACAGATGTGATGTGTACCTCAGGCTTCATGTTGCCCAACAACCTGTATGCTACCGCAGTGCAGGTATTCCAGTCACACTCATGCAAACCGTTGGCTGCAGCCATGACCCTTAGGGTGTGTGTGTGTGTGTGTTTTGTTAGTGCATCTGAATGTGTTTGTGTGAATATGAATGTCTCTGGCAAAAACTGATTGGGATTCATGATTTACACACACACACACTGCAGATCTTTGCCACAGTCATAATTAGGAAACAAACGTCCATGAACAGTCAAACTGTAGATGGGTACTCACGTTAGTACACTTCTATGTAGTACACTGTGTACAAAATACAATATTCATGTCAAAATGGTGAAAAAGATCTCGGCTCGGGGTCCTTCTGATTACGTCACACAATACGGTATCTACGGCAACGCCACTCGGGCAAACTAAATTGCGCCTTACTTTCACGATCGATCGAGATAGATCGACAGAAAAATCACAATTCTTCTCATGTTTCTTCTCATGTTTGGAGTCCACACACACGTACAGTTAAAACAACAAGCAGTTCATTGCTGCTCCATAGCTGCAAAACGCCAACTCTGTCAAGTCTCAGACGGACGGACGGTGTTTAACTGGTGTAGGTACCAGATCGGCTCGGCTCCCAGTTCTGGTGATGTCAATGGACGTCCGTCGGAGAGCTGACAGAGTTGATTTTCGCTGTGTTTCGGTGATTGGCAGCAGCTATGGAGCAATAAACTGCGTGTGTGGACTCCTATTTATGTTAGGCAAGAGATGTACATGAAACATGAAACATAAGAAGAACTTAGATTTTTCTGTTGGATATGTGAATATAAGTGAAAATCTATCTATCTATCTATCTATCTATCTATCTATCTATCTATCTATCTATCTATCTATCTATCTATCTATCTATCTATCTATCATGATAGAGGCATTTAGTTTGACCGGATCACCTGACCACCCATCTACACACCTGTTCCCTCTTCCCTCATCTGCTCTGACCTTCCCCGCCCACCTCCTCACCTGCATCTCATCTCCTCGTCAGCCCTGCAGACACTTAACTGAGCCCATTCCCACCTTTCCTCTGTTTGAGTGTGTCCCTGCTGTGATGTTGGTTTCTTACCTTGAGTTCCTGTAACCTGGATCAGTCTCTGTCTGCCTGCAAAGCTTTCTGTATTAATAAACCTCTGAAATCTTCCCGTCTGCCTCGACCGTCTCCCGAAATAAATTCTCAGTTATTGTTGTATACTACAGCTGTGTACTGTTTTTAAAGGATGAGCAAGCACTTGGCGACGGTGGGAGAGGAAAACTTCCTTTTAACAGACAGAAACTCGAGCAGAACCCAAGTCATTGGTGGGCGGACATTTGCCATTACCAGTTGAGTTAATTAATAGTAATGATGATAATAATAATAGTGTATATAGTGGACGTCAAGCAGGACCGCAGCAGCAGGCTTGACCAATCGCTGACTTAGGTGTAGCCCCGGTTCATGCAAACCTGTGAGATGAGTTAGCAATGTTCAGCCGTCGGTCAGTCTGGTTGAAAATACTGATGATAATGATACATTAACTGCCAGCAGAAACCATTGCAAAAGTTTAAACCATAACAAACCATAAACTTACATTTAAAGAAACTGACATAGCGTTATTCAGAGTTATTTATATAAAAAAGAGTTTGTCACTGTATGCAAATAAAAGATGGTGATAGCTGCAGACATCCTAAACATCATTTTTGTAACTGTCAAATGACATTGTTGTTAAGCTCTTGCATTTAATCGCAATGACCAAAAATACATTTAATCTGTCAAGACTGTCTTTTGCAAACAAGGAACTGTGGGCAATAAGATTCTCATGATTTGACAGTTAGCATAAAAGAACCTGTTCTCGTACCCGACACTGATGGGCTGTCTCCAATGTGTGTTTAGAAAAATGCTGGCGATGTCCTGCCTTGCGTAGAGCAAAGTGGAAAAGAGGTGGTTATGTTGAATCCTGAGTCAGAGAGTTTGACAGTAGCGTCATTAGAAAAATAGCAGGAGGGGAAGGCTGTAAAATGCACTGCTGTGAAGCCATTAAGGGCTCAGGGATATGATGGCGGAGGCCATTCGAAGGAAGCAACTGAGGACGAAAAAGAGCGAGGTTTGACGGTGACGTGCGTCGACAACTCTGCGAGTGTTGACAACACAAATGGATGCATATTCAGGATGTCAGCGCGCACGCATACATGCCAATCAACCGACAGTCGAGTTCCAGGCTGGGAACAGAGCCCGTCAACGGCGTGTCTAAAAACAGTGGATGTGGCAGCAGGACAGGCAGCTGCTGTTGTAGTGAAGAAGCTCTAAAAAAAGCCCCCGATGCACTCAACCTGTTCAGCAGCAAACAGACAGTTAGTGGTGAACATAATGGAACATTTAGAAGATGAAGATCCAGATATTTCCCTCAGGGGATGGTGGAGACCAAAGACAGAGCTGAAAGAAGAGTAAATATGGATTTACTTTCACCAAATGAAAGATGACATTGCTCTGAAAATGGTGATGACACCAATAAAGCCTTTTATTTCACCAAGCTCCCAGCAACGACTAAAAGTCAGTCCCAGATTTACTCTTGTCCGGCGGCTTCTTGCTGGCTCACGCTCTACTTTTCTCTTCTTAGCTTCCTCTGTCAACGTCCTCTTCAGCCTTTTCGCCTCTGCCATTATGTCCATAGAGGTTCCGCTCCCCGTCAGCATTCCCCCATAGCCCTGGCGGCTGAAAACCTCCTCTTTGTTGGGTCCAAAACGCCTGTGGTACACAGCCCAGGTAACCTGGCTAACATTATCTAACAGCAGCTACAAGTGGCAGCAGTTTACCTTACTGTACACTTTACTGTTCAAAAAGTGCTTACACCACTGTTTACAAAGGTATGTGGCTAGCATCTCTCCACACATACCTCATAACAGCCTAATGTATATGAACAGCACAGATCACGCCTTGGGAAGGAAACTGTGGTGGGGGAAAAAAAAAAACATTTCTCCCGCTCCACTTAAACTGACAAACCAAATTCCACATCTTCCACATGAGCTGAATAATGACAAACACACACACACACACCAGCATCTGCAGTAAATCCTCAAGGCGCAGGAAGCTCATGTCTAAAACTTTCTTCAGCCCAAAGGGAGGAAACTTTTGCAGTAGAGGAGGCAGAGTTCCATGTAATGAAGGGCAATATGGTAAATTTGACATTTATCCTAAATGGCTAAATGTAGGAGAGGCAAATCCCTCGGTAGAGTAAAGCCATGTGTGAGTCTTCACTTAAGACGTAGAGTCTTGAGTTTTAATTTCGGTTGTTATTCGGATAGTCACATGTTTTGGAAGCTGCTTTCTCACAACATGTGCACGCAAACATGTATTAACAAGGTGTCACTGGAAGGGCATTAAATGGCAAGGATGTGTTCTTGAGCTGACAGTTTCACTCAAGGTATCGACCGTCGAGAAGCGGGACAATCGCTGAATCACCAAATCACCGAAAAGGCCATGTCAGCTAACATACGGCACGTCATCCATCTGCATCTACTAATTATGATACTCAAGTCACCGAGGAGACATGAAGGGATAGTAGGTAAGAAAACATTTTTAAAGTGTGAGTGATAATGTGATAATGAGAGGGTGAAGGGAGACGATCGACCTTTAGGAATACATCAGGTGTAATGAGGCATAGAGTGGGAGTCACACAGAGGGAAGGAGGGATAATGGATGGGATGTGGTTCATGTGTACATGCATGAATGCTCGAGAATGTGTCTAACGTCTCCAAGGTTGGAAAGATGGAAATGTCCTGTATCTAGAGATGGCCTGGATTCAATGATATACAGTGAGTGAAATAAAATGATGGAGAAAAGTTGAGTTTTTGGAAGATTGGACCACTCTAACCTTTAAATAACTCCAGAAATGCAAAAATGCAAATACTGAATCTGCTTTTCAATAATGCAGATAACCATTATTATCATTATCCATTAATCTGTCGATCATTTTCTCGATTAATCAATTAGTTGTTTGCCCGATTAGTTCTATAAAATGTTTTTCAAAGCCCAAGGTGTCGTCCTCAAATGTCCTAGTTTGTTCATAACCCAAAGATATTCAGTTTTTAATCACAGAGGATTAAAGAAATCAGAAAATATTCAGATTTTAGAAGCTTTAGAAATCAGAAATACAAATAGTTAAAGGTCCAGTGTGTCGAATTTAGAGACATCTAGCAGCCTCCACTTCCAGGCATCTAGGAAAACCTTTGGTAGCCATGAAATTTTTAATCAAACTCAAATGACAACAATCTACAACGACCTTTTGGTTTGTCTGTTCCGGGGTAACATGGTAGTTCAACATGGCAGACTCCGTAGGAGAGGACCCGCTTCCTCTGTCGATGTAAAAGACTCATTCTGTGGTAATGAAAACACAACGATTCTTATTTTCAGGTGATTACACACCCATGAAAACACGGTTATAAGTATTTTGTTTCTGCAGATAGATCCCCCTAAATGTTACACACTGGACTTTTTAATGTAGTTCACGGAGTGTATCTTTTTTTTGCCATATATTACTTGTCAAAATTTGGACATTTAAATGCTGCTGAAACAGTTCATAAGATGTCTAAGAAACCTTAGTTTAAACTAGACACCTACTGCTCAAAACATTTTCTTCTTTTGATGTTCGTTCTGAGACGTTGAGGAAGTGTGTTTACTTCAACATATCTGATCAAAACTATCACTCTATTTTTTGCATGTCACAAAATTAGGCATAAAATTCAGTTAGACAGTTAGATGGAAACAGAAGTACAGTCTCTACTACAGCTATAGTCAGTGTGTGTGTGTGTGTGTGTGTGTGTGTGTGATCGGTGTTCAGTATGTAGAGAAGAAAACATGATATTTTAAAGGCTAAAAGGAATTGACGTGTGTGTTTGTAATGAGAGGGCAAAGGAGGCTACAGTACCTCCCGCTGACTCTATATTTAGATCGAACACAGCTACACAGAAAGATATGGTGTGTGTGTGTGTGTGTGTGTGTGTTTGGCTGTATTTTTCCAGGGATCAGATATTCTTAGCATGACGTCCGTTTTGCAGCAGCGGCTTGCTGTATGTTAGCCACTATGCACTCGTTGTTGACTGGGAACGTCTACAAGCTCAAACCAGGCATTTGTGAAAACACATCTTTGAAAGCAAATATTCAAAATAAGACACAACTCGTGCAAACAGTGACGTTGAACTGAACTTCAGAGAGGTGCAAGGACGTGAAGTCTCGGTTCTCTCGGACCGCAGAAAAGGACGAGAAATTGGTGGCGTGCCTCTTTGACACGTCCCCCCATTTGTACCACGATAGAGTGGAGAAGGACAAAAAGTTGACAGAAATTGCTGAAGCCCTCGAAATCCCCGGTGAGTATTGCAACGTTAGCCTATATGCTATAGCTGGCTAGCTAGCCACTGAACACCACCACTGCTGGGTGAATGCTTTGCCGATGACAGGAGCATCTTCATCAAATGGACATGTTGAGGGTTGTACCGGGGATCTGCCTCTCAGACAATGACAAGCGTTGGTGCTCAATCTGTTCCAAAAACGCTGTTTCTATAGCTCGTTCATGAAACGAATTTCATTAATGGACACTAACATTTACATTTAGTCATTTATCCGGCGACTTACAGAAAGGGAGCGATCAAGGACGCCTGATTGAACGCACTACAATTCGTCTTCAGTGTCATGCTGTTCTATTCCACAGGTATCAACAGAGATGAACAGGTGAACACATTCAGGTCAAAGTGTTTCTGTGGTGTATTTCAGACAGTGGAACCTACTGGAACGAAATACCAAGGTAACTGACTCTGTGAATGTCAGTCCTCAAGGGAGTGAAATTGATCTTCAGGGCCATGTCTGGCCTCTGTGTTATACTTTGCCATTGCATAGTCCAGATTTCTTTTCCTGATGGCTGCTCTGAGCTCAGAAATGCAGACCTAAAGAGCTCTTTTAGTTTGTCCTATATGCTTTATTGCATTACCATTAAGAGAAGTAAGCCACTTTGAACGGTCACGCTTTTGGGAAGATTTAAATAAAGAGGGTGACCTTCTAAAGGAGAATCGAGGCGGCTGTCCAGTGATCTCCTGAAGCACACGCTTAGCATACAGGATGTGCCAATGTCACTTGATGTCTCTTGATTTCTGCAGAGCATCGATTAAAGCCAGTGACAAAACATGAAGTTTGAGTGAAAATGTGCTGTAAAAGAAACAAAGCAGAGATGTAAGGGGAGAAATCTGCCCTGGGCCTGGCTGCTCTGGCTTACATGCATAATGAACACCAGGCTCAGGCCTGTTCTGTGCATATAAGCTGCTGATTAACCTCCAACAGGTGTGCAGCCCTGGAGACAGAAAGCAAAGCAAACAGCCATCGACTACACCAGAGTCTGCTGATGGAAGCCACTAACGGCGTCTGTCCTCGTGACGATGGCAGCTGAAATCACGCTGAAATTAGCTGTCAGTCTCCCTGTTGTAACAAATACAATCACACAGACACCGAGCTGTCTAGTATTTGTCTTGCTATCTTGATCGCTTGGTGTAAGGTGGTCATAAAACTCAGTCCGAGCTGCCTATAGTTGGTCATTTTTTCCCGTCTTGATGTTCCGATAAAGTCAAACACGTTTAATATTATCTGAGGTTTTCATACTCTGTTGCATACTCCTGATGGTGATCTTTGGAGCATTCCAACCTTTTATAGGTCACATCTGGCCAAACTGAGAAATATTGTTCTTCATACAGTATGCAGATGTCTGGAGCTGTTTGATGTACCCAAAGAGAAATGAGTGGTTCACTATCAAAAGACATACATATATCCAGGACTGAAGCCAAACTGAAGATGTTACTGAGTCTTCATCTTGATTTATTTATACAGGCAGCCATGAGTCAATACTCAGCTTATTCTGCATTTTGATTGATGTCAGGCTTTAACTTTACCCCACGCATGAATGATTATATCATTCATCACTGTAATATTAGATTTTTCTGACCTATTAGCAACTCATTTCCTGCCAGATGAACGCCGGCAGGACCAATCCCAATACCATTTCCCTAATTTTTTATTATTTATTTATTTTTTTTTTGCATTTGCACCTGTTTGGTAATGTGTTTGCACAGTGAAATTTTGTTATTCATTATAAAATGCAATTGCACCTGCTTCTGTACCTGCTCAGAACGCCAAGCACGGCAAATGGATTTACAGAAAATGAGTTAAGACTGTTGTTTCCATGGAGAAAAAGACTTTGTCTATATCCTCGCTCACAGATCCGTTAATCTTTGTCCGAAACTGTCTCGCAGCATTCTCGTTCTCTTGCTAATGTAATATTCTTACATGGTCATGAACCCATCACAAGCAAGTCTGAACTCTTAACCTTGAAGTCTCAAGAAAGTCCCAAGTTACTGTGGCGGAAAATCAAGAAAGTCAAGTCACTGGCCCTGAATCAGTCCAACGGTTATCTTTTATGTCTTCCAAGTCCAGCATAGCTTAAACTTAAAGTTGGTTTTCTAGCTCACGTTTGTCTCTACGATAAGTTGATTCATGTTACTGATTACTGACATAACCCAGTTTAGTTAGCTTACATTGAGTTGTTCAGTTGTTCATGTAAATGGTTGCTGTGTGGTCCTCCCTCTTGAGTAGGATAATGCGTTTGGAGGCTGACAGTGACAGTTTCTCTTGATTAGATGTCCGTCCATCTATCCGTTTCATTCCATTCCAGCTCCTCCTCTTTGTCACAGCTTGTATCAAGTTGTCTTTAAACCCTCGTCAGACATAAAAATGTTAAGAATAAAGGATTATCTGTAAGTATATGATTAACTGACGTAGATTTATTCAGTTTGATTCAACTTTATTAGAACAGCTTTTCGAAAGTCAACACAACAAAGTGCTAAATCCAGGTTTTTCTTTCTAAAATAACAAATTGCCCACTTAATGAACATTGTAAATCGTTTGGCGGATCAAGCCCTCTGGAAACCTTTAACAGAAGTTAGATGTTGCTGGTGGTGTTCTTTTAAAATCCACCTTTTTAATGCATCCATCCATCATCAGGTCCTTTCTTTTCATTTGTTTGAAGTTTTTAACAAGAAACATACCGAAAAACTGTTGACTTCGTTCCAGACTTGCACTCAGAGTGAAAGTTTGTGAAAGTTAACATGAAAATCATTGTTGTGTTTCTGCTTTAGCTGATACGAGGCTGTGCGAGTCGATCGCAGGTGGTGACGCTGATGGATGGCTATTAGCTCAGTCGACGAATCTACAGATAATGTCATGCAAATTAATCTGAAGACATCATATTGAAGAAAAAGTGCCAAAGAGAAGGATAAGAGAGAGAAAACCTGCTGAGTCACCACTCACTGGTGCTCAATACCAACTCCATCTTTCATGGATCTATAAAAATCTTGTCCTCCAGCTTTGACTGCAAAGGTCCGACTTTACAGTCAATCATTTGTAAATAGCGAAGTTCAGAATACAATCCTTTAAGCAGCACAACAGACAGGACGACTAAACACTGTGGCATCCATCCAGCAGTCAATAGCTGCTCTCTGCCCTAAAGCCTCCACATCATTCACTAAGAGGGCTGCCGTCTTTACTCACATAGTATATGTACAGAGCGGGATTTTAAAGAGTCTCTAAGAAAGATTTATACTTTCCTACAGCACAAAATAATTAAAACCTATCCCCAGGGACTGATAAGGTCATTGATCAATAACAAATGGCTCAACAACTGCTTTGTTATGTGCCAAGAGTTCTGGGTTTCCAAAACTTACTGGCAACGTGCCCGAAACCACCTCAAGCTCCGGTGATGTTGTTGAATTTCCAGCAGTTTGGCAGTAAATTAATCGATTATGTACAACTTCTATTCCAAAATGGCACCCTTTCCAGTTTGAATGTTTCCAATCTTAGAGGAGGCTGAAACAAGACGCCAAATTAAGACAAAAAGAACTCATAGTGCTCGCTTCAGTCGCTTCAAACAACAGTTTGTTTTCGTGGGGCACAATTTTCAAATGGATCCCTCTGTCTGTGTTTACTGCGTCTTCTTCAGCACTGAATGTGCCAACGTCTCCTCGAGACACAAGGTGAATCCTCTGCAAGGTGGCTCCATCATCAAATATGACACTGAATTTAAATGTTAAAGTCTGGGTTTTCTACAGCACTGTGTGCACAGAATTTAAGAACTTACCGTCCTGGTGCGAGTAATGATCCGCGCAATGTTCCGGGACAAATGACCTCTTCTCAGGTAACATAGTTTATCAGCATAAGAAGCCTTAAGTCCAGTTCTTCAAGAATTATACCCAGTTTCCTTTTGGGAATCATTAATGCTTGGTCTAATCTACGACCAATGTTTTTATTTCATTCAATGTTGGCCCTTCTAGTTATGAATTTACTAACAAAGGACACATGAATATGGATATAGATTTAGATAGGTTTATTGTATTTTGTGGATGAGGGTGAACCAAGATGATGTACTATAGGAGGGAGGAAGGGATGAGGGTTGAGGGATCAAGGGGTAAGGGATGAGAGGAGAAATTGGGGTTGTCGATGGATGGAGGAGTTCGGAAATGGACTGGTGTCAGCTAGTAGTGGTGGGAAGATGGTAGGGAACCAGAAGGGAGTTCGCTGGTCCTCGTTGCTTCGGTCTTCGGTTCGGTTCATCCCATCGCTCTACGGGATTAGAGCTGTCAGTCACATGTCTAAAGGGTTTTTGGGAGGGAGGAAGTGAACACATAAGGTGTACTTTAGATGTAGAAAGTGGACGAGTTTGAGGTGTGGTCTTTGTTCCCAAAACTAGTTGGAAGTAGGAGAGTGATTGACATTGATTAAAAGCATAGTTGTCACGACTATTAATACAAATAATTAGGCTCAAACAGCATACAAGTTTCAGTGTGTTTGTTGAAAATGAATTGGTTTATACTGCACACACAGATAGGTCTATGCTAAAGGTTTCCAAAGAGGATTTCGGTCACAATCCCTCTCCCCCAAAAAAAGGGTACAAAGTACTTCAAACTAAGTCTAAGTCAGAGAAACTTCATTCAAGTAATTTATCATTCATATCAGACTGTTTGATTATAGTTTAGTGGTGATAGTTTAGTCAATATGTTGGCAGTGAACATCTGGACAGCTTGACTCACCTGTAAACAGTGAATAAATCCAACATAGAATTCGTTCAAAGCTCTGCACTGGTTGGTTGATACATCTCCAATATAAGGATCGGTCTTTGGGTTTATCTGCTTAAGCCTGACATTAATCCGTTCAACAATCGAAGGGGACGGACGTCGTCCTGATACAGTTTTGGTTTCAAATCGGTGCTTCCTCCCGTGGAAAACATTTTAGTGTCTTTATTAAAATAAAAATATCATCATTCATTTCACCAGTTAAAGATATTCTTGTGTTTGTTTTTGGGAAACATGACGATGATTAAAGAATCCTCGGAGGAGAATTACGACTGCAGCGCGCCCGAACGCTGTTCTGTTATTGTATCGAATCGCGACAGGGTTGCACAAACAAAAAGAAGAATAAAGGTGGCATGAAATTAAACTGACAAACTGGTCAAAAGGGGGTTCTTTTGATTCGGAGGGATGGGAAATTCAATTATCTAAGTGGGATCTCTTGAGTAACCCCGTGCCACAGGAAGATGAAATCACATTTCTATACATAAATTTCTCTCAAGGACATCTTTTAGGAAACAGAGACCAAATGTAATTGGTATTTGCCATGCGTTGGGATCAGATCACAGATCAAAAAATGTGTGTGTAGTCCTATCTAATCCAACACTGAGTGATTTCCAGGAATATGTCGTTTGATTTCATCTACCATGTACGAGTTTTCTACCTTATCTTCTCACTGAGTGGATTAAACAATAACCTGGTTTGACGTTTGACAAAAACCAAATGTTTCTCAGCTTCCCTCTCTCTCTGGATCTTTCTCTCTCTCTCTCTCTCTTTCTCTTTCTGGTTTGTCTGTGCAATGAAGTAACAACCACTAATCCACAGGCAGAGCGAGTGGGCGGAAAAACAGAAGAGTGCAGGCAAGCGAGGGAAACTGTGTGTGCGTTTGTGCATGTGTTTGTGCGTGTCACACAAGGAGATTCAGAATGAAACCCGCAGCCCGGGTCAGCATGCCAGACGCGAAACCTTGACCGAGAGGAACTGCCCTAGTTTCCTTCCAAGTAATCCCTCTCAGCCGAGACTCCATTCAAATAATAATATAAAAAAGCTGCTGTTGTGTGTGTGTGTGTGTGTGTGTGTGTGCGTGCGCTTTTGGTTGCTTCAAAAGGACCAGGCAGTTCAGCTCAGTTGGCTCCAAAGGAGGACTTCCCCTAAAGCACACAGGTAAACAACACCCCAGCTGTGCAGCAGAAGCATCGAAACAACATAGGAAATGATTTAGGGCCATAGTAACCCTTATTATAATTATTATTAGGGTTCATTAAAGCTGCTGTAATCAACATTTTTTATATTAACAATGGAATAAATGATGAACTAGGTCCAGTTCCACCATCTCCACAGACTATGTCAAGAAGTTTCAGCTCAATTTTTTTGGTTTTGGGGTCAGTAACTTCTCCATTCTGGTTCACGCCCAACGCTTTGACCAGACACAGCTGGAAACTGACAAAGTTAGCGGCTAGCTGGTGAACATAGCAACGCTAAAGAGCCAGATTTTTTTATTATTATTATTTACGGGAACTGGTGGAGAGCAAAACAGAGCTACATGGTCAGGAAACATTGGATTTATACCTGCTGCACCATAAAACAAACTCTTATCCAGGTTTGGTTTGAAAACAGCGGCACAACTTGGTACACAACAATGTTGAACCAAAAAATCTGTTAAATATCTTTAGTCAAGACAAAGTTTTTCCTTTACGGTTAGAAGAACGTTACGTGTTTTTAAACGACCTTCTGCATCCTAATATATGAGAGGCACAAACTGAACTGCGATGGAACTGTGCCAGTCGTGTTAACTCCTGGCAATTTGTCATTGTATGGAACACCATAAAAGAAAATCCATCCTCGACTTTATTGGGTGTATCAGAAATGTCACACAGATGAATAGTCTACCTGGACTGCATTGATTTATCGATATATGCATTACTTGGGCAGGCCACCTGCAAAGAGTCCTGTCTTTTTTTACAGCTTTGTTTTCATGGTACGTTGATTTGGACTTTGGGAACCCCCCTAAACACCACCACCAGGGGGGCCTGTGTTTTATTTTTTTTAGGGACATTGTCTTTTAAAGGGGAAAAGTTCGACTCTAGTCCAATCATGGGATGATAACATGATATAAGGCAGTTAGGTCACGAGCTTGGTCATGGTTTGACACAAAAAAACAATTCTTATTCTCTTTTACTAACAATTACACTTTCTTAAACATTCTCTTGTAAATAGTTACTTTTTATACTGTGCGTTATTGTTAATTAAAAGCTGTAATAAAATAAGCTTTGTAATTCATTTTTATTGTGGGGTATTAAAGTTATCGTAGGCCTCAAGGCCGTAGCCAAAGGGTTGGCAGTGGTTTGGAGTTTGGAAGGCCCCGGTGTAAGTTGCCGCTTATGGCCCCAAAGTGTTCAGAAATGGCCTTGTTTGAAGTGTTTACCCCTCTAGCATGGTTTGTTTGGGAGGAAATGTGAGAATAGGGCTGAGCCAAATGTGTCTTGAATTCTGATCCATGTCTACAGACGCATGGGAAAAACTGAAAGCAAACTGTAGCAGGTTGTGACGACAATAGAAAGCTTCAGACGCGTTTAAAAACCCAGGCACAAACAAAACTATACAGCCAGCATGAAAATATGGCACGTCCTATGCTCCAAATCTGCAGAGATATAGTCATATATGGAAAAGGACAGAGGGCGATGTATCCATTTTGTGAGATCTGTGTTCTGTGTTGGAAAATTCATGCCGCGGCACGTCCACGCTGTCTGACCTGTACATGCATATTCAGTCGGTTTGTCTAAAATTGGAGACTGCAGTGTCAAAGTGCTTCTCAATGTAGCATGTATGTTAATGTGCTTGACCTAGTCTGTCGGCTCTGTTTAAATATTGAACAGGTGTGGTCAAGATCACTGTAAAATTGATATGTAGCCTTTCATGAGCCCTGCACAGACCTCTTAATCAAAACAGGGTGCAATGAGGAGGAGGTATGAAAATTTTATTTGTCCAATAACCTGGAGGAAAATATTGACATTGTCTTTGGGGTCTTGGTCAGTGAAGGGACGATTTAAAATCAGGATATGGTCAAGTAACCTGCATCACATTTGTCAGATACCAGAACCACAATATTCAGATTTTGCAGAAGAAAAAGAGGCTTAGGCAAAGTCGAGCTAGCAAACAAGCCCCAAAGCTTTTAAAGATTTTAAAAATTAAAAGGGCTGAACATTTTCTGAAAGGCCAAATTTGTCTCTACCAAACCAGAACTTGTTCAAAGTTAAACAATATACAACATATATGTTAGCTAGAGAGCTGATTAGCTTGTGAGTAACCGAATATTAGCAAGCTATTTGGCCAGAGAGCTATCTACCAAGCTAACTCACGTAGCTTGAGATT
Organism: Miichthys miiuy; assembly: GCA_036365135.1. NCBI lineage: Eukaryota > Metazoa > Chordata > Actinopteri > Sciaenidae > Miichthys > Miichthys miiuy. The sequence continues at coordinate 3,576,164 of CM071625.1, read as the reverse complement.
TAGCAGGCTAGCTAGTAAGCTAGTTTTTACGTGAACACTCCGTACGTTACTCTGCACTTTACATTTCCAACAACGCAAAGGGTAGAGTCTGTTTTTGTCCCTTTCCAAATGTCGGTTTGTGGTCTCACAGATGTCCATAATCTGGCCGGAATCAACACAGTCTTTAGACATAAAGAAAATATCTCGGATGATACAACCCACTGCTGGATAACCTGTCCAGTTTCAGTTCTTGTTTCTGGACTCTTGCCACCATCAGTCCTTCACCAACTCTCGGATTCCCTCTTAGCAAGATCTGCTTCGCTAATGCACATTCACCCGTTAGCAATAAACTGTTAAACTGAATTAAACATGAACAAATGTCTTGATTTTTCTACCAAGGTTTGAGGCAAGAACACCAAATGACAGAACCAAGGAGTAACGTACAAACGTACGAACTCTTGGCCTCATATTTTGGACATGATATGCATTCATACTGCATCATATTCAATGTGTATGTAAGAGAAGACAGAGTATGGAGCATCTCTGGCCCTTCACTTCGAGAAGAGAGGGAAAAAGACTCGACAAAGTGATCAAAGGTTTTTTTGGGCTGCGAGTGTGACAGGATTATTACATATTCATCCTCACCCGCTCCGTCCTGATGTCTCATTAGGTTACACTGACCCAGCTGCAAACCTCTAGAAAGTGATGAAATATGAATGAAAAGCATTTTTTTTTTAAGTTTGAATGTCTGGTTAAGTGGTTACGCTGTCATCCAACACCTTTCTGCTTTCCAGTGATGAACTCCTTTTTGAAGTTGAAATAGCACAGCGGGGATATGTATTCTTTTGTCTGTCTCTGTTTCAGAATAGAGAAGGAGCAGACTTTCCCCACACAAGACGGGACAATCAAGGTTTTCTAGTTGGCATAAAAACATTTTTTAGATATGTTCAAATGTGATAAAACGATGCAGAGAGTGCTCAAGTGATTGATCAATTGTTGGTGAGCGTGCGCAAGAGAACGTGGAGAACGATGAGACACCAGCAGAGATTCATGCAGCACTGACTGTGATGGTGGCGGTGGGATTGAGCCGCTAGTTTACCACAGTGATGAAGAAGTGTACTACAGGGTGCGTCAGTACAGTGTGACATCAACGTTGGGTGTGGCCACACATGAAAGAAACGAAAAACCTACAGTCAATTTGTTACTTACAAATAATATACTAACAAATATCAACATATAAATGACGAAATATTAACAAATATCGCCTGTAACGTATTGCTCAGTTGCATGTTGTGTCATCACCACAAACCGCTTTGTTTTCCATCCATGCCTTAAATACTCAATTGAACAAAATCTGTGTTAGTCCACAGGTGAAAATAGTCCCCAACTAAGAGACTGGTCTTGGCCTTAAGACCACTTTTTTGAAGGTTTTCGTCTCGTCTTAGAATCAGCTGCATTTTTACTCGGTCTCGTCTCGGTCTCAGACAAAGAAGGCTTGGGATTGTATTCTAAGACCAAAACTGTGGGGATATCACCAGTGTTTCCCATTAATCACCTAATGTCTAATTTGTCCCGCCACACTTTCATAATTAACTGAAAATACATGAAATCTGTGGCTTCACCCAAAGAGATTTGGCGAACATTAGCTACATGTTAGCTAAGGTACCTAAGTTGAATATACTGCCTTGGTCTTGGTCTTGGCTTGGTCTCAGTTTAGCTGGTCTTGACTACAACAGTACAACAACTACAGTACTCAGGTGTTTAGGACTTTATTACTGAGCCTTTTTATAAAAATCAAAGTATATATTTGTGATTCGTTTGTAAGTTAGCAAAGTATTGAGAAACCTACTACTGGTTTTCATCTTTTGTATGGAATCCTTGCCATTTATCATTATTAAAAACTTTCGTTTGCATATTTCAACATCTATAAGCAAACACTGTCTTTAAAATGTCCTTGGGAATATAAATGAAGTTGAAGTATGTCATATAGTATTTGATTCATCTGCGCATACAATAAATATACAATGATTTGGGTTCAAGTATTCAGAAAATCCTATGGTCATGGCAATGTCACGTTCGATATTATAATATTGCAGCCCATGTAAATGAGTTGGAGTTGGCAGCAGAAGATAAGAGCTAGGTTTTAATGGCATGTCTGCTTTATTAAATATGGCATACAAGGCAGATGAAGGGGGGAAGGGAGGTGAGTCATAATGGATAACATGCAATATATAGTGCAGCTTTAATGTCTGTGACTGCACTTCTACCATGTAAAATGTTAGTTATTATGAACTGATTAGATTTTTATAGTTATAATTGAGTCGTTTAATATTTTGCATTTGATTTTACATTCGAGGATGTTCTAGATACCCTACACCTTGTCTGTTTAAGGGTATATTTTGTATTGGTGTGTTTGTGTAGATTTCTGTGTGTATTCTTTGTCAACTTGAAGGCTGCGCCCCCGGTCTCGAAGGGAATGTCTCGACTGCTTTCAGGTTCTGGCTGAAAATAACACTCAGATTAGCAAAGAGATCTGGACCCAGGGACACAGAAAGAGACAGAAGAGGGGGGGGAAAACAACAAAGCAAGAGGAAAAGAAACTGGGGTGAAACAAGGACAACAAGGAGAACTGAGGAGGGAGAATTGGACAAAAGGAGACAGAATATGCACCAGATGAAAAGATGCCAACCGTACTGAGAACAAATGAAGTAAAACCAAGAATGGATTGGAAAGATGGGGAAAACCTCCACACCAAAGCAGGCGGAGAAGTCTCTGATATGAATGAACACAGAAAACTGCTGGAGGTACTTCTCTGATGTAGCATGCCTTTATTAAAAAACAACTTTGTGTTTATTCAAACCTCTTTCCAGTATTATGAATGCATCCATTAACATTGGATGTAACGCTGGGAAATGAACTCTTTGTCCTTGAGGGATTGTGCCAAAATCCACCCTTTGCAATGCTCGGCTTAACAAGACCAAAACCTTTGATTGTACTTATAAGGACGATGCAGTGTCCTGGCCCTTTGGGTGCCCTGAAGATGCGAAAGGTACCTCAAAAGACACCACCACACACTTCCACGCCAGCATTTTTGATTCTCGGAAAGGAACATTAATAAAATCTTTGATATATTTTTAAATTTCTCGGCTGGTGATCCAAAGAAAACTGGGAAAGACTGAATGGAGAAAGTGAAAAAAAAAAACGTGAATCACTCTTGAGTAATGATCCGAAACATGTGAGGGAAGCTATGAGGCCAACAGTTACAAATACCTCACATTTGTGAGTATGCAGCGAACACTGGCTTAAAGAAAAGTGTAGTGCCACCTTTTCTTCCATAAAAAGAAGTCTAATTAACTACATCATTTAAAACACTTTCAGTGTTGTGGAACAAACATCATTAAACTACACAAAGTAATTTAACTTTGGAGACAAAAAGCTGCAGCGGGAGAAGTTTTCAACATTTGGTTGCAGATTCAGTCATTACATCAAACAGGAAAGTGGGAAGAGATCTTGTGTCTTTGAACAAGACAATGCAAGTAGCGTCTAATGTAAAAAGTTCCTATTACCAAAATTGTAACTATGATTTGGGGGTCTGAATTTTGACTTCTTATCTACTTCTAAAAAAAAATACAAGTTCAGGTGGCCCAGTGTTTTTTCAGACCAACAGTCCCTAATTTTTATTTAATTTACAGTAAATTAAATCAGCAAATTGTAACATCTGGAAATCCGCAAAAGGAAATGTTTGGCATTTTTAGCCACCGTAGAAAAAAGGATCTAGGATTGGGAATGCCACTTGTTTGGTTGGTCCACCATCTTGGTCCAAACAGAAATATCTCAACAATTGTTGTACAAACATTCATGGTCCCCAGAGGATGAAGTCTACTGATGTTGGTGATCCGTTGACTTTTCATCCAGCTAAACTGAGATGGTAAACATTATACCAGATGAACATTAGCATGTTGGCATTGCGGGTCATTGCCAAGTGTAGCCTTACAGAGCTATTAGGATCTCAGTTTGGATACTTCCGTTAGTACACTGTGTACACGGTGTACCTCCTTTAGTACAGCCGTTACTGGGACTTCTTCTACCTGAACTGCAACTGTGCAACACATTAGCACCAACATTTGATTGCCAAAATATAAACCATATATACAACTTACATTTGTATACAGCAGTATTAACCACAATTGCTTTAACTTTAGCAGCTTAATAAGGATCCTGTTAATTCTAGTAGACGCTACTTGTCGTGAAACAGACACAGGACATGATGACTGTAATAAAATATTATCATTACTCTCTGGGGTTCCTCAAACAACCGCCTGACATTTCTGATCTTGGCAGTTTCAATTTGGCAAATAAAAGATCCAACTTTTCCCTGAAGTTTTCATCCCGGCTCCTTTCACAGAGCGCCGACTCGCCTCGTTCACGGTCTGATTCACCTTCCTATCAGGGGGTGGGGGGGGGACTAATAGACAGCGGGGGGAAAAAAAGAGAGAGGAAGAGTGAGAACGACAGAGAGAGCGCTGGAACAACAAGACCGAAGGCAACAGATGGATGAAGGAAAGATGAGGACTAAGAAGGGGAGACAAGGTGAGATGAAGACGGGAAAGCAGAGAAGAAGAAGCTTGAGTTAATCATTTTAACTGACAGGCATACTAATCTCTCGTCTCTTTGTTCGACATGGTTTCTGTCAGCTTTGCTCTCCTTCGTCCTCCTTCATCCTCCCCTTTTCTCATTCCTCTGCCATTTATTCCATTTCAAGTTCAGCTTCCTACATTTTTCTTTCACATCTCCTCCTTCGCTCATTTCCTTTCTATCTCACCTTGATCTCTCTCCACTCCCGCCTTCTTCCTCTCTGTCCTCCCCCTTTTCTTTTTTTCCACTGATGCTATCCTCCCCTGTTTCCTCCTCCTTCCTCCTCCTCCTCCTCCTCCTCCTCCTCCTCCTCCTCCGCCTCTCCCTCTCCGTCTCGCCTTTGAGTCATTCAGAATAATTGCTCTGCGGCGTTCTCTCTCCTTTGCTTGGTGCTTATCGAGCTTAGGCTGCTATCTGTGCACACGCCGTACACGGAAAAGTGCTCACGACCACACATGGAGCCGACCTCACACACAAACACACACACACACACAAGTAAATGGGCTGGATCTCACACAGGGGGACCAATCAATGGCCCTGCAGGTGTGTATGGGCTTCCTGGGACAACTCCTCGGTCGTGCTTCATCTTCCATCCAACAGTCTATTGATCACTATTCCCCCCCAAAAAGAGTTGCCACTGATTCCATTTGCTCTTTCCTTTTCTCTCCTCTCTCTTGACTTTCCGCCATCCTTCCTTCCTACCTTGCTCTTTTCTGCTGCACACCCACGGCGTTATAGTTGTATTTATCCAAACATTTCTTCACACCGTGCAGAGAGCCTGTTCAGGAGCCAGAATGAAGTTTGATAGATAGAAATAAATCTCGCTGGGCGAAGCCAAAAAAGACTTACAAAACTTGAAAAGTAAAAAAAACTTTAGTGCAGAACATAAAAAGAAATGGCAATAAAATGTCTTCTTTGTTTATTAAAAGTCAAGTTTCAGATCCAACAAATCATTTATACTTTTGAATTGAGGCTAGTTAGTTATTGATCTTATAAACGTGTTTTTAATGCAGACAATAAAGCACGCTTGCTGTTCATTGTGACTCCACGACTCAAGCAAAAGGCTGCTGACAGATTGTCACTTGAACTGAATGGAAATCAATGGATGCTTGGTACAGTGGTTTGCAGCATGGTTAGTTGGGATGCCGTGACTGGGATAACAATTAAAAACCCCATTGATTATGATCCTAGTCATCAGCAGTAGTAGCAGAGGCATTCAGTACATGTTCAAACATCCCCATTGTCGTCCAGCTTTTACCATTAGAACTGCCAAACTGGTGACTAAAAGTACTGTTGTTTGCTTGGTCGTGTGGTACTTATTTTAAATACAGAAACAATCTGTCACCCTATTAACCAGATAAACAGTGTAGACCTGCTTTTGTACTGAGATGATCATAACAGAAATGCCAATAGGACAAATATTTTTACAAGTGAGAAGTCATTTTACAGCATTTTACTGTTAAAGTTGATATCTCACACAAGGCAATCCTTCTTTTAAGCTAACATAAAAGATAAAGTGACTTCATGTTTTTACGATCGAACATCTAGCGAGTCGACAACTTTGCTTGAACTCTGCTAAGCCCAGCTCGGCGTCTGTCTTTCAGCTCTTTATTTCACCAAGCTCTCGCCAACGTCTAAAAGTCAGTCTTAGATTTACTCTTGTCTGGCGGCTTCTTGCTTGATCACTCACTCTTTTGCTCTTGGAGCTTCTTCCATCAACGCCCTCTTTGTTTTCTTCACATCTGCCATGCTCTGCCTCTGCTGAGTTACATTGCCCACTGTGGCACTGGCCCCTATACCCAGGGCCTGAAAACCTCCTCTTCTTCTTCCCGGTGGTCCAAAACGCCTGTGGTACAAACACTAACACTTCCTTGGTCCAGGCAGCATGGCTAAGAAACTGAGCTAACATTAGCTAACAGCAGCTATCTGTTATTTCATGGTAGAAAAGTTACACAATCTCACTTTAAACTGAATTAAACTGAGCTGCTGTATGTGTTACGTTTTAAATCCATTTTATGGCACTAACATGACATACGATAACTTACTTTATATATAAGTATTTCCGTGTGAAAACCCACATTTTGAATTCATCAAAGCATTGTATACCATCAACAGATAAAGCTTTCACTTTCACTGTGTGTTCTTAAGATCAATGAGAACCACCACAGTCTGTCGATAATACTGAATTCGGCATCAAAGACCCCGGGTGAAGACAAGACACAACTCTGTGAGCTTCCTAACTCTTGCTGAGAGTGTTGTGCAATGCTGTAAACAGAAGTGAGCACTCCAGCCACTCTGTGCATGGTTTATTCTCAGCTCTTTCATCTTTAAAGTGCCGGGAAAGCATCAGAAACCAGATGAGGTGCTTCAGAGACAGCATTTACCCTCAGGTGGTCAGAAACAAATTGTACAGTCTACCCACTCGTACAGAACATGGAGCAGAACTGTGTCGCTCATTTTTAATACAGCTGTTGTTCCATTGTTTTGATTTTCATCAGATGCCCTCCGCCTCTTTTGTAATTACTGTTTTGTTGGTTTTAATTGTCCCTTCAACGCAGAATGATGCAGCACTTTACATTTGATGTATATGTGCACGAAGATAACTTTACATCACGACCAGTTTTAACTGTTCAGACATTTCTGGACCTTCTCTTCAAGTGCTGATGAGAAGATCGATACCATGCTCTTCATTGTTCCTTCAATATGAGGCTAAAGAGGTTAAGGATTAAACAAACTAAATATTCCCACTGACAGTATAAAGAATGGACGGCTTATACGTGACATCACCCACAAGTTTCTGAAGAGCCGCTATGAAGCTCAAAATCTGTGGTTTTGGCTGCGCCAATCTTGGAAGTCCAAATTCCACGCTGCCACTGAGTCATGTCACATAGCCTGTATGTATGCCTGTATGACATCTACACCCTTAAAAATAAAGGTTAATAAAAGTGCTGCAGTTGTGACTAAAGAGCCCAAAGAACCTTCACGCCACGTTGAACCGCCATGTTTCTACAGTAGCCCAGAACGGACAAACCAAACACTGGCTTTAAACAGCGCCTCAATTTTTTTGCGCATTTCTCAACCACTGTAGTTTCTTCTTCACCATTCACCCTGAGTTTGTTGCAGTCAGCAACTACACCACAAAAGACCTCTAAATCGAACATACTGCTCCAACAAACAAAAAGGGTTACGATGTTAAAAAGGTTCTACAGAGAACTCATGAAGAACCAGTATATTCTTAGCGTGTATGGATGTAACACACAGTGATCCTCGGTGGACAAATCAGGAATAGTAGTACTTTTTTTAATTGAATTTCTTGGAAAGTCATCGAGTTGGACCCTTTGGTCACATGAATGGGGAAATAAATGACCGTGACGATATTTGTATCCCCATGTTAATAGTTACCTTTTCTTCTTTCTTTCTGAAACTTTGAACCTCAGGTCAATAAATCTCTTTCAGCTTTGTCTTAATGTCATCACCTAACTCATTAAAAACAATCAGAGCCTTTCAATGACTCATAAAATGAATTGTTGGACTAATTGTTTCATCCCCTCTCCTAACACAATAATGATTTTTGCCCTTGTGGAAACGGCACATTTTAATTATAGTGGCAGCAGAAGAATGAATACCCACCTGGGCCGAGTAACACACTAATTCGCCTGCCCACACATAGATACACACTTGTACATGAAAGTACACAGCCGTCGACTCCCTGTTCCTCTCACGCAGTCAACAATGGATTGATTTAATGAGGAAGAAAATCGTTCTTTACTGCAGTAAATCTCTGCAGTGTCCTGTGAGGATTTATCCTTGAGTCTTTGTGCTCAGGGTGTTAACAGCCACTTCACCGCCGGTGTTTTCCAATGGCTAAATTGAACAAGCTTGATTGATAGTTGTAACACCAATGGGGGTTGGGGTGATCCTGACTCAGCAAGCGTTTCACACAAAGATTTGACCAAGTTTGAAGGATCAAAAGGGAGGAAATGGAATTGGAAAATGTGTTCTGTGGATTTTTATAGTATGTGAAGATCACAAAAGACAATGTGGCAGAGATTTTATAATCTGGACATGATGAAAGGAGAGTTTGTTATGTAGAACACAAGTGGGCCCAAAGAAATTTGGGAATTTTGGGCGTCAGGTGGTGAGGATATCCAAACGGTGCGGGGCTGGTGGTGGTTGAGTCCCACATTTCCATCTTGGCAGTCCTGCCTCCGCCGCTATGTATAATGGCACCTGTCAATCAAGCCACGCTATTAATCCTGCATAACTTTAAGCCTTAATATAATGTGAACAGGTGAGTTGTATATAAATTCACCCTCAGTACAGTTGTCATGAACGGGGAAATTAGCTATAGAGACCAAAACTGTTTTTTGTACCAGGCTGAAGTTGGACATTTTAACATGGAGACTTATGGAGACTGACTCACTTCTGTAGCCAGCCTGAAGTGGACGTGCGTGAGGAACTGCAGCTTCTGGCACTTTCACATAGGCTTCACTTTACAGCCACAGAGATACTTTCACTGGGTGGATGATGATGATTTCATCATTATTTTGTCTTTAAAGTAGAAACAGGGAACAGAGTGCAGTGCAAGAAATGCCTTCCAGCTGTGAAAACTGTCTACAGGCTACTGCCTGAATTCATGTAACAAAAAGTTTTTCTGTCAAAGAAGACACACTTTGGATGCTAGAAATTTCGGTTTTCTCTCTATAGAATACATAAAAAGTTGGGGAGGTGTCTCAAAGTTTGCCAATCTCGTCTGCAAAGAACTTTTTACTGTACCTGTATGTTGTTTTGTTCTGTTGTTTCAAAGAGTCTGATGCACCATTCTCGCTGGAATACATGCAGAGAAACTCAACAGTACCCTGTATAGTAATAATGGGATTGAAAATCACTGATCTATGCACTGTTAAAGATGTTTGCTGTGGATCCAAGACTGATCACTCATGGGCGATGCCGCTTGAATCAAAAATAGACCAGCTACAGCCAATTCTGTGTTACGAGAAAACAAGGCAATCATCAATCAGACATCTGGAGGCCAAATCTGAATCTGAATGAGTCCTGATCCTGGTCCTGCCGCAGCGTATCGGTCGTTTCATCTCATGTAATTTACCGCCATGATGATTTGAACGAGGCGGAGCCATTCAAAATCGGAGCGCCGGGACGTGTATGCGCTGTGTGATATGTATGACATTATCCAAGTGATAGTAACCTACAGTGAATGAGTTATTGGAGCACAGCGTAAGTCTATGTTCTTCCAGTCTGCTGAGTGATGATTATAGTGTTTGCGATCGAAGCCGGAGTCAGTGTTGGAGAAAATTACAGACGCTGTGTTCCACTGTGAGAAAAACACTTATTCATGATTATTCCAGCTTGATCACAAACATGCAGTTCAGAGGATGTGGTCTGTAAAAAAAACAAAAAAAACAGATGTGTGAATTTAACTAACATTGCTTTATTGAGGTACTTTGTTTTATGAAAGACCATGCAGTAAAATGAAATGAGCACTACTCTATGTGACATTTTAGGCATTTGCTATACACTGGAATAACACTAATTAGGCTTAGAGTGCCATGGACCATCTGTATTATTAGTGATATTTTTTATATTTAGTTTTCAGCATTAGTCACTTTTTGTGGGTACAACTACAGTAAGCATGGTAGGTTTGAGTTCTCTGGAGAACCTCTTTAAGATCCTTAAGAACTCCTTTTGTGCTGTTTAAGGTTCTTTGGGGGACTGAATGCCAAAAAGGGGTTCTTTAAGAACCTTTTTTCCATTGCAAATCTTCTTTGGAAAACTGATTGCTGGTTCTTTGAGTAAACCCTTTGCAGGTACTGGTTCTTTGAAAGACCAATCTGTAAAAAGGTTCCTTGGAGAACCGAAAAATGTTCGACTATAGCATCACCATGAAGAACCACTTTAGGTTCTAACTCAAAACTTAGCAACATACGTACCTAGGTTTTTGTTTAATACTGTTAAACAACTTCTGAGTCCTGCCCGTACTGGTTTTCATGCCATCCCACTAAGCCCACTTCTGCAGTTGAGGAGTTCAGCCCTATTTGAATTCATGACATCTCAGATATAGTTTCTCATATGTCCATCATCCAGCCCTACTGTTTTTTTAAAGAGTTCCTGTCAGTTATTTCCCCCTGTCTTCTCTCTATTGTCAATCAATCTCTATCCTCTGGCTGCATACCTGACAATTTGAAGCCCACTGGTGTCTCACCACTTTTCAAAAAAAAAAAAAATTTTAATAGAGATCACAAATTATTCAAACTACAGGTCTATTTCCAAACTTCTGATAAAGTTGTTGCTCACTACCTGGTTGAGGAACACAATATCAATTAATACATTTCAATCAGGTTTCCGTCGAAAACACAGCACTGAAATGTAACAAACCATATCCTCATTCGTGCCAATAAAGAAGTTTTTTCCGTGTTGTTTTACGTATCTGCTGACTTTGACACCATTGATCAGGCCGATTAAATACTAATTTAGATTACTGAAATAGGTCGGTATCTCTGGAACTGCGATCAAATGATTCTCCTGCTTGTCTGACAGATATTTTAATGTCCACACTAACTATTATATGTCCTCTCTTATGTGGAGTCCCACAAGGTACTTGGACACATTCTGTTTTCATCTGCTTAACTACCACCGCTATGCTGATGACACACTGTTTTATCTCTCAGTTAAACCTTACAGTCTTACCACCCTTCATGACTGCCTAGCAATTTTCTCTGTCTCAATTCTGACAAAATGGAGGTCCTTACCTACAGGTAAATCCAGAACAGAGCTGCTGGTACAAAGACACATCAAGTTCTCTGTCTTAATTGAGATAAACATGTATATAAATAAATAGGTGTGTGTGCGTTCTAAGCCCTAAGCCAAGCCACAGGCAGAGGCAGATGGAGAGAGCAAACAAGGGTTAGAGACAGATGTGTCTGTGTGTGAGTGTGTGTGTGTGTCTCAAACAGGGAGAGAAAGTGAAGACATCCTCATAAATAATAGACAACACACCCATGGAAGGTCAGTAATTAGCAGAGGAAACACACAAACATGCAGTGTTGTTCCATCAGGATGAATTTAAAGAGAATAATATATATATATATAAACATATATAATACATGAACTTACTGTACTTAAAATGTCAAGTTAAATCAATTTTATTCATATGGCCCAGTATCACAAATTTCCTCAAGGGGCTTTACAACCTGTACAGCACATGACAGTCTTAAACTCTCAATATGGAAATCAGGAAAAACCGCCCCCAGAAAAACCCTTAACAGGGAAAAATGGAAAAATCACCGTCCATCACTGCACAGGAAAATTGCATGTGGGCACAACTACAGCAAGTTACCCTATGTTGGGTACCACTGGATTAAAACCAACTGTATATAAAGTAGTCAAAGCTAGCTTCAGTCATCTAAAAAGGTAAAATGATTGATGAACACACACTCACACATAGTTCTTCCACCACTGGACCTCCATTATACCCATCACTATGCACAGAAGCAGCCAGTACACTAGAAATTCTATTGATGATGATGATTTCTATCAGGCTCCATATGGTGTAGCAATGTGTTTAATCATTAGGTGATTGACTTTATTTCCCCTGCCCACCCAGCTTTAACAGTCAAAAACAGGAAGCTCGTAGCGATGGATCTTCCTCCCAAAGCTTTGCCACTGATTGACAGTTGGTAGCATCGGTAGTGATGAAGCAGAAGAATAGCAAACAAACACTGGAGATTTATGTGATTTTAATAGCTGTCAATTAAGCTTTCATCGTGGGGGGGTTGTGTATTGATGCACATTTATTCAATGAGACAGGCGAGTCAAGGACGTTTAAAAATGTAAAAATCCTCCAAATCTGAAGGGAAATCTTCTCTGTCCGTGTTTTTTAATTACTGATCAGTGTTTGTCTTTGCATTTTAAAGACCCGTGAGACTTTCTGGCGTCCACTTTGCTTACATTTGGATCGCATTTTTTAATTCCAAATGAGCAAATAAGGTTTATATTTTATCTATGGGTCTGATGCTGCTGGTGACCGAGGTCACTGCAGACGCCTGCTGTTATCATTTAGCGACACAGTGAATGCTGTGCAAGCAACTGCTGAATTGGTCCTGCTTTTACTGCTGCTAGTTTCACATTTATAGAATAATATATCTGCTGGATTTATTTCGAGAATGACGTGCACCCGTTTTTTTTTTTTTTGAAAGATGTGACTATAACACCTTATGCCTATTTTAGGAGGCTTGACTTGTCAGGGGGAAGAACACGCATCAGACAGACAGACGCCAGAGCGATGTAACATGTAAGGAATCTGTATGAATAAGTAAAGGACGTAAGGAGCAGAAATAACTCCCTTAAGTTGCAGAAGTGTGACAAATGATGTCATGCCGGCTCCCGATCTTGCAAGTCTTGCAAGTTTCATTTCAGCAAAAGGGAGTCGAGTGACAGTGAAGTACTTTAACAAATTTGTCGTAGAGTCATGATGAATAAACATGAACATACTATGTAAATAAGACATACTACACTAAAGTATTGGACAAAGTATCAGTCCTGGTAAAACAGCAGCAGCAATGGTTTCTAATGCATTTTGCAGACAGTAGTCCAATTAGATTAAGAGTTGGGAGGTCTGATGGCCTGGTGGTAAAAATGGTGTGCAGCCATGCTCCTGTATCGTCTGCCAGACGGTAAGAAGGGGAACAGTCTGCGAGCTGGGTGGCTATGATCTTTGATAATGCTGTGTGGCTTCCACAGGCACCGCTGTTGAAAGATGCACCTGTAGAGTTTTGTGAGGATGCTAGCGTTCATGTCCAGGAGATGCGCACACTGAGGAACTTGAAGCTGCCGACCAAGTCCACAAGTCCACTCCCTTGCTGGATAATCATGTCGTAAACAAACACACTGTCGTTGGTGAACAGGGAGAACCGGAAGGGGCTGAGTACGCAGCCTTGCGGATCGCCTGTGTTGAGGATGAGCGAGTCAGGAAGCTGAACATCCAGCTGCAGATGGAGATTTGAAAGAATCAAGAAGTTTAGAGACGAGTTGGGAGGGAATGTTAACAAAGTCCGGCGGGCTTGGCTTCTGAAACGCTTCTTGTGTGGTACAATGACAGCATAAAGAACGGACAGAGCATGAGCAACGTCACCCACGGGTTTCTGAAGCTCCATTTTGAAGCTGTGTTGGCTGTCTGTACTGCCCTTTTGCGCCTCCCGGGCACTTCCACATTGGCTTCACTTCAGAGTATGAACTGGGACCAAAACAGCATTGCAACCTTGACGTCATAGAGTTGTGGAGAGAACCCATTTTGATGAGTGTTCGCAATACTATACTAACGACATTAGTGGTTAGTCCAGCAGCGTTAGCAGCAACTTTGACACTGAACTCAAGACTAATCAATGAGATAAAACTGTGCAGGATTACACGCATGTGGCAATCCAAGCACAGGAATGGTGTACAATGCTACCGCTAATATAAACTGCTGTATAACAAGATAATTACTGAATGCAAATACATTGTTGGCTATCGCAAATCATAAATGTGAAGAATTGGGCCTGACTTCCTGGAAATCTGAAGGATTATAACTTTAAATCACAGTGAAGCTTTTAATGCAGTTTTCTTAAGATACAAAAAGGTACAAATCAAAGATTAGTTTTGCTCTGCTGCTCTTTTTCACTTTTATTTTGCATGAAACTGTCAATCTTCTCTCTGTGTCTGACTCCCAGTTTCTCTCCTCTGTTTCTTTCTGATATGCTCACACACACAAGCACACACACACAGTCAGAGCAGACTGCTGTGTTGGGTTGGTTGGGTTGCTGAAAGCCTGTGGGGAGACTTGTCAGCTCTCATTGGCTTTTGGCGCTCACCCCTTCCTTTTCCTTTCGCCTTGTCCCAGTGTGCTACAGCACGCCTGTCACTACCCACACACTCTATTCACTTTCCTTGCTTGTGTGTGTGGGTGTGTGTGTGTGTGTGTGTGGTGGTGGAAGAGGCATATTCAGCCTTCTATCTGAGCTTGAATGTGTGTGGGCACGGCCAGCACTGAATGTGTGCGTGTATTTTTTGTGATGTCTGTCATGGAGGTAGCAAGTGTTTAATAAAAGACTCACACACTCGGCTGTGTGTGTAGTGTGTGATGCATGTTCCTGTGTATGAGTGTATGAACAAAGTGTGTTTGCGCGCCTTTCACAGCTCTAAAACCGGCTCTCTTCCTCTTTCTCCTCCTGCATTCGTCTCCCTCGTTGACCAAAGGACATTTCCAAAGACATGCCTTCCAACCATGTGCACACAGCTCGGTGTTGGTGAAATATGTCAGGTATTGCACCATGTAAGCCCTGCATGAAAGGAAATCTGATTCAGGACACAGATTCTTACATTGTAAGTTGTAAAATAAAATGGCTGATTCGAGCAAGTATAGAACTTTATTTCATACAACACACTGCTTGGCAGCCGTACTGGAGGATTTTGGTCACCAGTGGCTGTGAAGAGCTCATCGTGTTCAGCCTAATGAACATACAAAACAGACATCCCACCTGAACTGAACAGATAAGGCTGTGCTTTTGATTTGGACAATGTGGCTAGCTGGTTAGTTAGCTAATCTCAGTGGTCACAATAGCCGACATTCTTCTTTGTTGTATTGTGTTTTAGCTGTACTTGGCAACAGGTGTTGGAGGGTTTCTGGTTCTGGACTCAGACACATTCTCTCTACATTTAAGAGTCGCCTTAAGATGGTCCTTGGTGAGAGAGTTTTATAGTTAGATCTGGCTCAGGTGAGTCCTGAAGCATCTCTTAGTTTTGTTGCTGTAGACTTGGTTGAGGACAGCAGTCGACAACACGTGCTTCACTTGAAGGTGGGTATGTTGTTGAAATAAAAAAGAAAAACTTTGTGGCATAAACACCCCAGCTGCTAGCCTGCTAATCATGAACCAGAAGAGAGGATAATTCTGTCTAGATGTGGGCTGGAAATTCAATTAAATTTTCCAGCGGCCCTGATTATCATTTATTGAATGTCTTGTTAACTGCATACACATTCACCTCTGCTGAAAAAGGAGTGATTAATTGACCATTTGGTGGTTGTATGTTGGCTCAGGTTTATAGCCTATCAATCTATGCTATCAATAGTAGTTTGGGGCTATTTTTATGGAGGTAAAATGTCGCCATCTCTTGGGGAATTTAATTCATAACAGTCATATAAGATTAGATAAGATAAGATAAATTAAGATAATCCTTTGTTTGACCCACAATGGAGAAATTTAAAGCGTTGTGCTTTAAATTAGCTTACCGTCAACAGTGTATCCAGACTACAATGTGCTGACGGTAGACATGGGTAAATGCATTCTCTTTGACTAGTTCTGGGCGTGTAGTATTTGTGGTGTTATCTGTAAGGGTTTAAAGTCTGACCACCAGCATGAGTTGAGCAGAATGTGAGACCGACTCAGGCACTTCTGATGTACTTTGAGAGTGTCTCTAATTCTCCTTGGCTAAACATCAATAAATATTACAGCAGAAGACATCAGAGGCTCCTGAACACTTTCTGAACTCCTGGCCTGACCATTGACCATTGACTTCCAGCGATTTCTCCACAACAGCATTGAGCTCTTCTGTTCCTCTCTCTCCATCCGGACACATTTGTGTACCATCAATGCATGTCACTAGCTTCTTACGTGGAAATTGTCGGCATTCTCGTCTCGCAGGTTGTCATGGATTGCGGCTACGCCTATATTGGGGTTCGTTGTTGACGCCAACTATAAATACTATTATTAGTCGTGTTTTCATTAAAGTTATAGTTATTATTGTTGTGCATCTTTGTCTCTCTTCCTATCTAATTCAACCGGTCGTGGCAGATGTCTGCCCACCATGAGTTAGGTTTTTGTCAAGGTTTCTGCCTGTAAAAGGGAGGTTTTCCTTGCCACTGTTGCCAAGTGCTTGCTCATGGTGGGAATTGTTGGGTCTCTGTAAATAATATTACAAAGAATACAGTCTGTTCCTACTGTTGCTGCCTCTTACGTTTTTTTACATATGTAACTACAGTATGTGCACTCCCTGAGAGGCTGTAGTGGGAGAAATAAAAAGCAATGGTAGCTATAAGTAGCTAAAATGCAGCCAGGTGCAGCTTTGCACAGGCATGTTAAAGAAAAGTCTGAATGAAGAGGAGAATATTGAACATCAGCAATGAGGGACTGGTCCATTGTCTTTATATGGTGACAGCATAAACTCCATGATGTATCATAAAAGCAACCCATGTTTGCTTTTATAGACAGGATATGAAGCTGCCTTTGTGGTTTTGTGCTTGTTAATGTGTGTTAGTGATGGATATCTGCCTGGAATCTCAGCATACTGTAACTGAAGCCACAGACTGGAAATGCCTTTAATCATTTCAGCACTATCTATATTCTGAGTGTCTGTTCTGCTCCCTCTGGGTTGCTCTCCTGTGATGGTCGGACAAAAGCTGCTGTAGCTTCTATTTAATGAGCAATTTTTTCCTTTTTCTTCATGTTTCTTTGTTGTTTATTCTTTATCTTATTTCCTTACAAATTTGTTTCATGACCTCATTATTTTACAAATGTAAATGATTAAGAATTTGTTTGCTACTTCTAATGAACCAATGCTTTGGGAACCTCTCTACTTTGGTTTGTTTTTCGGCGCTTACCGGCTTCTTCCTTACTATACATGATACTGATGCTGTGTCTCAATTTGGATACTTTAATTGATGTAGTACACTATATATTATGTACTTCCTGACATAGTGCATTAATACTGGTAGGGTAGTGTTGTCTAAATTTGAGTACGGCCATTGCGCCCCTACTGGTAATGACAATCCCAACATTGTATCGCTTCTTCTTCTTCTTTGCCAAATTGCAACCATTTTACTGCCTAAATATAACACATATGTACAAGCTATACTTGTATATTGTGGCACTCACCTTGACCACAGCTCCAGCAACTGACCCAGCCACCATTTTCACAATGTTGATGGTCCCTCCACTTCCACTATGTAGCCAAAATGGCGACCACTGAGGGCGAGAAGTGTCCAGCATTCTACACTCAACCTTCTGACCATTATGATCGTACCATAAGGGTATTCACAGTACACTACACTACACATAAATGACAGTGTGAGTGCACTTATGTACTCAAAATTACAAGCTTAAGTATGGAAGTACGCAAATTGAGATGTGGCGCGAGCATTTCCAAATCCCTTTGTGTAAACAGCTTTTGTTTTAGTAAATCACAAGTTGATTTCATGCAGATTATAATTCCAAAATTTAGAATTGTGTAAAAAAGTAAGTAAAATCAAGTAAAACTGTCTCACATTTTCTGGAAACTTTGACTTTTATGCTTGATTTTTATAGCCAGTTCTGCACTTGACCTGCTTGAAATGTGGCTTATGCAAAAATGAGATTTTGTTACAATGAGATTTTTCGGTGCGTGTACGGGTATGCATCTTTCCATCCTTCCAATCCATTTTCCTGTATGTGATGCAAACTAAAGAAAGCAGCTAAGCTCGTGCAGCTGCCAGTCAGATGAGATCAGACTAATGAAGGACAGAAAACAAGCAGAGGGAGGAAAACGAGGATGAGGATGCAGGAAAGGAGGAGGAGGAAGAGAGGAGGCTTAAACTTTTCTAAAATTCAGGATTTATCCAGGAAGACTTTGATCCCTCACTTCAGCTCCGAACCTGAGTTGTATGACAAGTAATCAGTCTGCAAATCATTTCAATTCAAGCTCAGGCATCTGGTTTCACCCAGAGGGAGTGGAAGGAACATGCGAGACAGGAGAGAGCCATCGTAACAAAGCACATTTGTCACAAAGTGGTTCTCTGAGCAAATAAAACAATAGAGAAGAATCCCGTTGTGAATATCAACACCGCTCGTGGGTCTGTGTAGGCTGGGAAATAGCTGGAGAGGAGGCGAAAAAGAGCAGAGGAGAAGAGGAAGGGAACAGACAGGATGGCAGGAAGGAGAAGAGACATCTCTACAAGCTCAATGTACAACATTTGAGAAGAATACCTACATGCATCGATCAATGTCCATGTTGTCAGATGGGACATGGATGGGCCAATATAAAGAATCAAAGATGGGTTCTGTCACTTTAGGTGGTTCTTACTGAGCTGAAGTGTTTCTCCAAGATGCACATGTAGTTTACAGCTCTCACAGTTCAACTACATCAACAGGTGGTCTACAGAAACGGGTTTCAGGAACAGTGCAGGACAGAATCCACAACAAAGACTACTTTTCTGTTGCTCAAGGTTTGCCATAGCATTGTTACGACAGTATATAATATGAACATTCTGGCATCATCTGAGAGGTTGAGCTGGTTTTTAATGTTGCAGGGGTTTGGTTGGCTGATGAGGAACAGGTGAACACAACAGAAAACACTAGGAAGGAAGGAGGCAAACAGCCACCACCGATTCATCCTCTGGGTACCACGAATATTTGTATGAACTGTGCCAATCCATTGGTGGATGTTGAGATATTTCACTAAAACTCCAAAATGTCAAACACATGGTTGCACTAGAGGACAAGTCAGAGGAGTGTCAAAGCCAGTGGGATGTATCCTCTGGAGAACATGAATGTCAATACAAAATTGAATGTCAATCTGTCAAACTGTCGTTCAGATGTTTTTGTTTGGACCAGAGTGGTGGACTGACTGCAATCCCCAACGCTACACTGAGGAAATATGTAACTCATCATCAAATTCTATTTATATAAATCCATGATCACCCAGCTCCAAATGTGAGGCCAGTGGCTATCTTTAGAAATGACCTTGCCTTTTAGCTACAATGATAAGCATTGACGTACTGTTTTCTTTGTGCAATTGATTTTGATGTGTGGCTTTTATCCTTTTTCAATATTTAATCAACACTAAGTGCCTGTGTTGTAGCCACTCTTTGAAACTGTCCTCGTAAGCCTCCGTTAATTAACTTCTAAATTAAAAAAAAAAAAAGGCTTTGATACGAGTAAAATCTTGGAGGTATTTTTGCAATATTTTCATTGGAAATTCAAACAGCAAGTGTAGAGCAGGACACTAATACTATGAACTGCTGATCCACAACCATTTTTCAAGTGTTACCGTGTCGGTCCCCTTCTCGTTCAGCCTCCGAGCTGATGTGAAGTGTTGGTGAGGCGATGCTGGCTTATAGATGGAGGCCGGCCAGAAAAATCATTTATGTACGGGGTTTTAATGGAATCATGGGTGTGTTTTTGTTGTTTCACAATGCAAGAGTGTATACTGTATGCACGTGTGCGACGGTGATGTTAAGGTGAGGTCACAAGAGACTGTCGGAGACTTCTTAGTATTCATGAGTATAACAGAAGTCGTTGGTTTGGTGTACCTGCTCTGTCATCTCTTCTTCCCTCTATCTATTTCTCACTCTCATAGTGTTGTTATGAGATTTACCACTCTGACTGGTCCACATGAAATCAAAACACAGATAGCTTTATAGACTAACTACCTATTAAAGTAGCTAACCGCTAATTAACTGCTAATGGCATCTGCTGTTGGCAAGTAATAGAACAGGGCTCAACAGCTAGTTTGACCACAGCCTCTGAAACCAACAGAGAATAATGTTACACTACTGAGGTGATTATAAACTTTCCTGATGGAAAGATTGCTAAGTAGCAAACAGCTAGCTGACTTTAGTAGTTAGATAACCAGACTGACTCACCTCCAGGATGCCGGGAGCCAAACCTAGAAAGAAAACCACCTCCGTAGGCGACTGCATTCCCTGTCAAACTGGCCAGGTCTGGTTGTTTTCGGTCCTGGGTCCAACCATCTGACTCTCACCATCTACCAACCCAGACCTAAACATTACATAAAGGTCCAGTGTGTAAGATTTTCTTTGCAATCAATGGAATACAATATTTATCAGTATGTTTTCATTAGTGTATAATCACCTAAAAATAAGAATGATTGTGTTTTTGTTGTCTTAAAATGAGCCCTTTTATATCTACAGTGCAGCAGGTCCTCACTCATGTAGTCCGCCATGTTGAACCACCATTTTTCTACAGTAGCCCAGAACAGACAAACCAAAGACTGATCTAGATGTGGACTTGTGTGCAAGTCCTTGTGTGTGAAAACCTACTTGACAATAAACCTGATTCTATTTCACTGGAAGGTAGACGCTGACATTAGCTCATAGTGCTACTTCCAATGCGCTATTAGCTACTGTACACACCGTTCAGTTTTAACAGGAAACTCGTAAATATGCAGTAGCAAATAACATTCTGCTTTCCATTTCATGGGATCTTGGGAAGCTAACATTGGCTCCATGAGTTGGGTGAAAGCTCTGAGTCCTCCTGGCTTTATGAAATTCTGAGCAAAAACCTGCATGACCCACGCGAAAAGCCAGCATGTTGGACATTCCTCTTGTGTTTAAATAGTATAAAAAGTATAACAAAGAAAAATGTGCTATCACACTGAATCTCTGCCTGGCTGCCAAGCGGCACGCTTTTATGTTTACAAGTGAAAAAGCTTTTAGGATGAGGCCCAGCTGATGTGTTTGGCAAACTTCCCCCATATTCAATAAAGAACAACATTACAGTCCCATGTACACCATTTCAGCATCCAAACTGCCAAGTTACAGTTGCTAGGCTATGATTTCATGTTATCTGTAATGTGTGTAATCAAGGACTGCTGTGAGGTGAGGTTTGCCTTGTAAGGCACTTAGGGATATTGGAAATGTAGACATTTGTGGTGCTTTAAGGGGAGAACTGTAACCAAAAATGCTTTGTCTATACTATGTGTATGTTATTGTAGTCTTCTGGCACCTAAATCCAAATTTGAGCCGTGAATCACTCCTCGCAAGTGTCTTGTTCTGATATTTTGAGTTCCAGACATTCTGTGTTTGCAACGTCCCGTACTTTCCTGTGTCGGGAAAACTGTCCACACATGGAAAAGTGTAACATACAGTAAGTCTATCCACAGATATATATACGAAGGTAATGGTCCAGAAATGTTTACACGTGTGCACTGTACATGTCTAGTCAAATCGAGTGTATATGTATAGTTGAAGATGATATACGGTGTCTCAAAAAGGGTTTGCAAAGGTAATTGGTCGTGGCGTATTCCAACAACTCCAAGAAGATCGGGATAAACTCTGTCTTGATAAAAAACAAACATGAAAATGTGAACAAAAATGGAAGAAATTATGATATTATAGTCCAACAATATGATTAGAAAAGATCCCACTTCAAATATGAATGGTCCTTGTGCAATGTCAGTTCTTCAGCCATGCTAGCAATCACCAGTCGTTCTAACTATGTGGTTATTCTTCAGGTTATTCCAAACTAAGCCAAAGTCTAATATGCATGAGGCAGGTTAAACGGAAGGTCAACTGATGGGGAAGCTCGGATGATGCGAAGCGTGACAGATGATGTCAACTTGATGGAGCCGAGTGGGGAAACTTAATGGGCTCAGCCACCCCAAGGGAACATGACAGACAGTGACGGATATACTGAGCATGGTTTCAGGAAAGAGATTAACTACAAGACTGTGACACACGTCTGACGGGGGACGTGTTGTACAGCTCGGATGCAGAAATCCAACTGTTATAGCTGTAGAGCTAGCCGTAGACTGGTGAGGCGAGTGGTCGTCAGTTGTTTGCAATCTGGAACGTCACCACTAGATGCCACTAAATCCCACACACTGCACCTTTAAGGACAATAGAAGATAGAGAGAGAAGCATGGCTGGTTACTCTTCAGATCACATTTTGTGAGAAGGGAATTTAGAGTTTCCCAAAATAAGATTCAAAGTGCACTCAACTGTTCAAGTTTTGATTATTTTATAAACTCTAAAATCCTTTAAAAGGTCCAACGTGTCAGATTTATGGACCTCTCTTTCCAGACTATGACAGAAATGTGATAAAATATGCACAACTCTGTTTTCATTAGTGTGTAACCACATGAAAATAAGAATTTTGTTACCTTAGAATGAGGCTTTTATATCTACAGAAGCAGTCCAAAGCACATTATGCAATAGCTTTTATTGGCTTTATATAGTATATAATTATTTTGCTGTGCAGCTACGGCGCCCAGATGATCTATATTATTCCAGCTGCCTGATCAATTCTCAGATATAAAGTGTCATTCCTTTCCAGGAGCCGATCCTGGTGTTGCATTCGCAGTTCCAGGTTGTTGTTGTTTTTTCACTTTAATCTCCACAGAGTTGAGCATCACGGATCGGATGTCAAGGTCAATCTACAGGAGACGATAATAAATGTTAGAAGAGCACTTTGAAAGGCCGCTCACATTTCACTAATGTTGAGGCCCATAAACCACACTACAATTACTACCAGCTGTAATAAACTCTGTCAGGAATCCAGTGGCACATAAGTCACCTCCACATAAAAATCATTTGCCACACACCACCGCACGTCATTCATTAAGAACCCCACGTTACAAAGTCTGTCGTCATTCCAGGGGTATAAATTTACGTCTCTGGCGTCATCCACCTCGCCCTCAGTGTTATTAATTCCTTGTGATACAATGAAACCTGTTATCCGGCTCACAGTGCTGGTATAAAAGCCCATTACACAGTTAATCAGCCCCTGCACACTCCCCGTGTAGGAGTGTGTGTCACTGCTTTCACTGCCGCACTCTAGGACTTGCTGCGGGTGTGTCACATCTGTCTAATCTGTGTATGTATGTGTGTGAGAGAGAGTTTGCATGAAATCAGCATGTGTTTAATTTTGCATTGTTTCAGTGTGTGTGGGTGTGTGTTGTGTGTTTTTTTTTATAGTCAGTGGAGATAGATAAAGAGGTCAAAGGTTTTTTTCTCATGTAAATGTCACCAGAATGCATAATTGGAATGATCTATCATGTTTCCCACGATACGTGGTTGTAGAGAAATAATGCAAACAATGTGAGTAATAGAAAGAGAGGTACACACATTATGGGTTTGGCTATTTGACAGTGGAACAAACTGAAACCACAAAAGTGACTATCACCTATCACCATCATCTATAAAACTGTCATGGCTAATGTGTTCGCAAACACATCCAGAGAAACATTTGCATTGATTTGGACTTCATGTTTGTGACCACACAAATGTAATGTTAGCTCTGTTTTGGTCTCCCCCGACTCCTGAGAACATTATCTGGCTCTTTAGGTGCTAATTTCTGCCTGTAGTTTGGTAAAGAGTAGGTTTTTCAGAGAGCTTTTGCTGTTGGCTGCTACACAGTAACTTAATGTAATAAAATCACAGTAATTAACTTGCAGCCATTGACAAGTAACTTTAAAAGTACAGTAGTTAACTAGCACCCATTGACAAATAACCTACCATAAAAAATCACAGTGACTGGCAGCCATTGACAGGTAACCTACTGTAAAAAAAACAAACAAACAAAAAAACACAGCATTTAACTGGCAGCTATTGACAAGTGCAAAAAAAATATCCTCAGTGTTAAACTGGCATCCATTCACAATAAATTTACAGCAATGAAGTAACTTATTGTAAAAAAAAAAAGGAAAAAAGTTATTAACTGGCAGCCATTGACTAGTAACTTGCTGTAAAAATAGAAATTTGCAGTAATTATAGGCAGCCATTGACTACACCAGTTTAATATTCACTTTTCTTCTCCTCCCATTGAACTTTGTTAGGAATAAGCACTGTGTTACTTTTAAACTGAACATCCAGTTTGTTCTCCGCTCTGCTCTTACTGGCATGAAACTGTGAGGAAACAACGGGTAAACAAAAGCATTCAGAGACATGAAGAGTTCATGATCCATGAAGAGGTGAAACAAATAAAACTCTACCGGCAGATGTGGAGGGAATAAAAAGTTAAAAAAGAAAAGAGGGGAAAGCATCATAACTGTAGTTATGAATAATTCCTCTCCTCGCTGGTTTAGTAACAAAACTCAGCAGAAGCTCCTATTTTCTGTCACGACTACTCAAGATCCCTCTCTGCTTCCTCACTGTCTCAGTAAATAAAATCTCTTTAGGGAAGTGGACTGCCACCAAGTTGTCTTCTTTTGTCCATGTGTGGTCATGTACTCAAATGAGCGCTGTGCTGATGTGTGCCTCAGTGCACTTCGTCCCCCATATCGCAGATAAAACGGAACATTTCTTCAGAATTGGACCCCGTTGATTTCCAGAAGGGGAAATCGTGTGTTATTTTCCACAGATAAACAGAGCAGATCTGAGCTGGATGAAAAAAAACACCAGACTGCACAGACACACTGTTTCTAACCTCATACTGTATATATCCTGGCAAAGCACGTATTTTTACATTGTTGGCGAACCAAATTTAAACACAATTTTCCTTCTTGATCTGTGGTGATTATTATCCCCACTGTCAAAACTGGAAAATATTAAGAATGAGTGACTTTATAATGCAAACATGAACAATGGCTTGTGGCCTTTCTAATCAGATCCATTTACAGGAAATCTAACCAATGTGGAGGCCAGACTTTCCTCTCAGTTTCCAAATAAAGGATGTGTCCTTGAACCTGACTGCACTAATGCAGAGAAAAATGTAGTCTACTGACACATGGTCAGACCACCGGCCCACTTCACTGCTTCTTGACTGCTGCACAGATGGATGGAGCAGTGGATGGATGGACTGATGGAAAACCATCCATCTCTTCCATCTGAGACAATAATTCCATCTCTTTGTCTCTGTCCTTTCTGAAAATCTGGATCCGACCAAACATTTGGCTGGAATTCAGGCAAAAGGATCCAACAACAGTGAGTAATAGCGAAGTTTGCAAACCAACAATGTTTGTCATGAATGCTGTGAAAGCCACATCGTGTAGAGTGTAATACAACTGTGGTAAATATGGACAGCTGTACACGAGTATTTGTTCTGATTACATTACTTACAATGAAAAACTAGCAATTTAGCAACTTTGCTAAGAGCCAAACATCAAGCAAGGTCATGAACAGCAGACATAGCAGCCAGCTAATATTACTGACTAGTCCAACAGCAGTCAGCCCAGCTCGGCGTCTGTCTTTCAGCCTTTTATTTCACCAAGCTCTCGCCAACGACTGAAAGTCAGTCCCAGATTTAATCTTGTCCGTCGGGTTCTTGCTCTGCCACGCTCTTTTTCTTGTCTCAGCTTCTTCTGTCAACATCCTCTTCAGTCTTTTTGCCTCTGTCATTATGCCCATAAAGCCTGCAGAGCCCGGTTATAATGCCCGCTTGCTCAGCTCCGGTTCTGGCACGACACCGGCTCCGCTTCATGTCAACATTCCCCCCGCGGCCTGGGTCTGAAAACCTCCTCTTCCCGCTTTGAGTTCACAGTCTGGGTAGCCCAGCAAACAAATTGAACTAACATTAGCTTACAGCAGCTACAGTTGGCAGCAGTTTGCTTTACTTTAAACTCTGTAGAGTTGAGGCGGAGCAGCTGAAGGACATCAGACGTACAAATGAAAGAGGTAGCATTCACCTGATTACAAGTCAGTGTAGCATCAACATGATTTAAAATCTGTTAGTTTATGGCTGAAAAGTTACATCAAGTTTCTTTAAGAACAGTAAAGCTATGTGTACCTTTGCTATTTATCTTCGGTTGGGTGATTTACTGGCCAGTGGATATACAATAGGTGTGTGTGCATGTCTGTCGAAGGTGCAGACACTTCCTCTAATGACTCACCCATTGATTTCCAGTAAAAACCTTCACAGGTTTTCCACAGTGTCGGCCATGGAACAGTGCAGAGCTGGAACACCCGACTGGTCCAGTAAAGTAAATCAAGGCACAACCAATAGCAGAAGAGGTGGGGGGTAAAACAGCACAGTTCAGACACCGAGGCTTTGTTTCCAGTGTTATAAAAGTATGCACTCATACAGCGTGTTTTAGGAGAAGGAGAAGGAGTGTCTGCCAGATGCTATATTGGTTGATTACACCTCTTAAGTATTGGCGCTTGAAGTCAAAAGAAAGGATTTATTGGACTTGTTTACCATATTTGGTAGTGATTTGATGGTCCACATTCCTTCTGTCTAACAGCGCTTCACTAAGATATTTTTAGACCAGAGCGATATTTTAATGATATCATCAAATTTAATATTATTACTGTGACGAAGCGTAAAAGAGAAATCATTTCACATACTTTAAGCAAGGCTGACAAGAAAAGCATCAGCCACTATTGATAGCAATCAGGTTTTCTCCGGCGATTAGATCCAAAAGTTCATTTAGAAACAGTTTAAGTGAAGTGTTTGCTGTAGATTAGAGGTTCTTAATGCATACTATTTTGTGCAGACGATCTTTCTTTCCTGCCAGGTGGTTAATTGTATCGACCAGGTGCGAATCAGTCTGTGATTAGATAACTGGAAGGAATAATGGGGCTGAGGATTGACGTAGATTAGAGGTACGAAGTCAGGGCTGTTTTATTTCGGAGCTCTGTATGAAAAACATGAACTCTAAGACCAAACTGTTGTTGTACGAGTTTGATTAAAATTCCTGCATAGAGTAACGAAAGAGTGTTTTTAGTTAATCAACATCACTTTTAGGAAGTTAGATAGACCTGCATACGACAAAAGGACAAAAACGTATTTTTATTTCCCTTTATGTGGACCAAATGAACCACACTGCAAATATAAAAACACCCTCAATCACTTATTCGACCTTTAAATTTAAAAAAATAAGACATATTCATCATATTTTAGGCAAAAAACATCAATGGTCCTTTATTAAAACTGCATAATAGATCAATATATCAGCAGCCCGATATGGTGGACTGAGGGTGGTATAGCCAGCGGGTACTTATAGTTTAATTTTTGCAACAACAAAATACCATCTGCTTCTCCAGAATAAATTAGATTAATTCTGAACTGCGGAGAAAAGAAATCAAAACAGTCTTAAACAACAGCCGACATGTGGCAGTTCGGATGATGTAAGGAGGGTTGACAGATATTCCCTGCATAGCATATGTGAAATCAACAGCGGCTGAGTCACACACCTTCCAGGTTGTTGTACCTGCAGACAAAGATTACGGACCGCGGATGATGGCAGGAGACGGCCTAATGGCACCAGGTTATGCTCTGTCGGAGATGACGCAGCCGTAGAAACAGAAAACCTCCTTTCAAACAGGGGAAATAATGAGAGACGTTGTTTTGAAAGTGCTAAGTTCAGTTTTTTCGAAATCTCACAAACAAGAAACATTTGGCCTTTATTCTGAGGGAAAGACAGAAACCGAAGAGTCGGCTGCTCATTAAAAACTCTCCTGTCATGACAGCGAGGGCAGCCGGCAGCACAATAACACGTCTGGAAAATAAAATAACGGTCGTTTCGGTCTTTATTAATACCATCTCTCCTCATTTTACCATTAACTTTGTCAGGCTACGTTTGCATGAGTCTTCTCTTCTCGTCCTTCTATGTCTGACATGCCTGTGTTGGTGACCTTTCCGAAGCCGCTGATAAACGTAAACTTCTGCAGTGCGGCTACGTCCAAATACCTCGATTCACATTTATCTACAGTTCGGTGTACTCATAGAAATGTTTCACCAGCGAGTTGGAGGGATTCAGCCAAAAGTTCTTGGTTATCTATGAGCCTCAACACACAACCACATCCCCCTCACTGCTGTTGAAACTAAATTTGTTCCATGCTGGAACGGGGCAGCGGTGATAAATCTTATCCAACCCGCGAGAAATGACAAATCTTAAATGAAAGCACAACATCCCGAATGTCTCTTTAAAGAGCAAGGAGCGAGTCGCCACCTTTAGACTTTTTCCTCAGAGACTAGTTGGGTTCATAATTGAGTGTCACATTTCTTGATTTGTGGGTGTTGGAGATGTAAATGGTTACTCATGCTGAAAGCAACCGAAGTGCAGATTTTACAGTGGCAGAAGGGATTTGATATGAAGCAGCAATGACATAAAACAAAATATGCTGAAAACTTGTAAGCATTTACTATTTTATCTCATTTCTCCTCATGTAATCCGATGAATCGGTACGAAATCCTGAAAGTTACGCTCGTCATCGCGATCATCTGCTGTGAGGTGGTCATAAAACTGTCTGTGTTTTTCACGTCTTGACGTTCGGTCAAATCAAACGTTTAATATTATCAGAGGTTTTTTCGTCTCAATCACATGAACAGTGTCAACGACCAATAGGAGCATTCCCTCTAGCATCATCGGGAACAACTGGCTCCACAGTAGTAAACATGGAGGACTCCAGTTAAAGTTCTCTTGGACTGTAGATAAGTCCGGTGGAGCTGTGGAGGGAGCGAGTGTTTCTTTGACGAGTCCAACAAAAAGTTGACTGAAATTGCCAAAAGCTGCTTTTGTTTCTGCTCTGTTGTTCAACAGTTAATGATCTCAAAATGAATCTAGTAAATAGTGACGGTGCGAGATCCTCAGTCTTTGCAAAATCCTAAAAACTCTGAGACTTTTGACTCATTTTCTTTGGATGTATCAGACTGTTTGCAAGTGTATGTTAGGCAGTGTTACAAACTGCATTTCCCCTCCTCGCCACAAGGAGCTCCACAGTATAAATAAAGGGCTGGACTCGCCTGCTTCCTCTTTTGTCTCCAAACATTTAAATCCTGATGAGTGTTTCTCAGTTGCTTTACCGTGCGTCTTTTGTTCATTACTCAATGTAAGTAAGCGTTTCTTTCAGTTACTTGATATAGTTATGCCTAACTTTTGACATCTATCACTATTATGTTTGACAGTTATTTGATATTTTATATGGTATTTTAATGTACACATTTAACATGATTTCAAGAATAGATCTGATTTGTTGTGATTTGTCTTTCTGTGTCGCACTTTGAGGTGGATAAGAGTTTATTTATGACTCATAAATAAGAAATCTATAGAAGAAAGTCATGAAGTCTTGCTGGTGTTAGCTGTTGGAATGAAGGGCCTGTGGTAGAGCTCCATCATTACATGGTGGGAGTAGCAGTTTGTTGCTGAAGGAGCTGTTTAGGGCCTCTATGGGGCGGTCCAGGACAGAGCTGACCCTCTTGACCAGTTTGTTTAGTCTTAAATTTGTTTGTATCGTCAGTTTGAGAATATCTATCTGCTCAGTTCTTCTCTTTCCGTCCACCAGACGCCCTCTGACTTTGTCTTCTGTCGCCGTCACCTCACTGCCTCGTCCAGGCGCTCTCTCCTGCCCTGCGCTAACCTCTTTTCCCCTGTCAGTGCCGTTCACCTGACCTTTCCTGCCCACCTGGCCTCAACTGTTCCCACTGTTCCTCATCAGCCCTGTAGACATTTGCTCCCTGCCAGACTGTCAAAGTTATGTGCCTCATGGCTTCGCTTTTAAGCCACAGCCTGAACCCGAGCTCACCTGTGTGCCTACTTTTAAATTAAACCTGCCTGTAGGCCTTCAGTTGTCAATGAATCGCTGAAATTAGCCTGTCTGCACCTCATTCTCTTCTCTGACCCCAATCTATTAGCGGTATCTGCAATCAGATTTTTAAATTCAATTTGAATGTCTTTATATCAAATATAAACCTGGATTCGATGTTTCTTTTTCTCAACAACAATCCTGAGCCCTAACAAAGTTTACATCGCTCTCTATCTCTTGTCTGTGTCCCTCGCTGCTGTTCTAAACATGAATTATTCATATTCTTTTGAGATACGGTGGCTGAAGGAGTGGATGACAGTTGGATGGACCATTTCAGCACGGTTGGATGAATTGGTGGGAAAAAAAAAAAAAAATCTCCATTCCCTGAAGCACACACAATAGAAAAGGCATGTGCAGTAGTAGATCCCTCTCCTCATCTTTCTCTCCATTACATCCCTCTGCACATCTCTTCTCCATGTTCACTGATGCACAAACGGCATGTAGCCGTGACCGGGTGGAAGCTATGTTGGGAGAAGTCACCCACACTTCTCTGTTTACCTGTTGCCAGCACGGATGACTCGACTAGAAGAATAGATAAAGGAAAACGGATGGTGCAAACAAGGCTCAGATAGAGCTGTAAGTGTGTGTGTGTGTGTCCAACATCATCCAGTTCTTGTGTGAAAATATGAAATAATAGAAAATGTCAACGCCAGACTTAGAAGGTGTTAACAGAAGGCTTGCAGCTATTTGAAGCTGTTATTAAAGCAACTCTGTATAACTTTTCTACTATTAAATAACTCTCTGTGATTAACAGAGTTTCCCGATGGACAGTAGAGTAAACTGCTGCCAACTGTAGCTGCCGTTAGCTCAGTTTGTTAGCCGGGCTGTGAGTTCAGAGCACCGGGGTGTTTGTATGTGTTTTTAGCCACGGGGCGCAGATAGATAGAATAGAATAGATACTTTATTGATCCCTGAAGTTCTTTTACATGCATTTTACCCGAAATACAACCACACACACACACACACACACACACACACACACACACACACACACACACAGGGGTTCATAGACATGCAAATGTGGAGAGATAATGGACTGATGGGCTGCCACACAAGCGGCGCCCTGTGAGCTGAGTTAGGGGTTTGGTACCTTGCGCAAGAGTACCTCAGCAGTGCCCAGGAGGTGACACCAACTGGCACCTCTCCAGCTACCAGTCCACCTTCCATACTTTGGTCCATACTTTGGCCACCCTCCAGTTCCTTAAGCCAGATCCCTGCAGATTTGTACAGATATGTTGACGAGGAGTAGAGCTGGTGTCATGCCTGAACCGGAGCTGGGCAAGTGGGCAATGTAAACGAGCTCAGCAGCATCTATGGGCACAATGACCGAAGTGAAAAGACATCTGTGTTTTAGTGCCAAATGGCAAATGGACACAATGACTCTTCTCAGCTCGGACACTGTGACGAAGTACAGCTGAGCTAATGATAGTGCCAAATGAATAGTAGATGACTTAAGTTATTTAAATTTATTCTGAGGGGGACATAAATGTGTCAGAGTTTATGACAATCCTTCCTCTAGTTGTAGACACGTTTCACTTAGTGCCACGTGCCAACCTTATGTCAGAAGGTCACCAAATTCATTAGGATTCATCATCTGCCTTTGCCAAGCTCCTTCAAGGGCTGCTGTTCAGGCTTCGACAGGTCGCTGTGTTCTTGTGATGGTTTTATGTTCATGACCGTGTGCTAGTGAAATGGAAAAGAAGCTCCTCTGGGAGGTCTGCAGGATTCGTTTCTTGTCTGAGGTAAGCTGAGAGAAGCTTCTTGTCCAGCTTCGGAGCTTCAGAGACATGTTCCACCAAGGATTATCTGATACCTTGGGGAGGTGGGTGTCGGAGTGAATGAAGAATCTTCCTGTAGCAGTTCTTGTTGTTTTGATCCAAGCTCAAAGGTGGAAGAGAGATTTGCTGCTGGAAGACTCCCGTCTTCCCGGCACAACTCCATCTCGGAACTTCTCCATCCATCCTCAACCCTGATTTCTTCCCTTGTACCTTACACCTATGTCCCTTGACCCTTATTCCTTACCATCCACCAACCTCTTGACGTGAATCCTACACAAAGTTGGAGGCCCTTGGTTCTCACCAGTGGGCAGTTTCCTTCCCTGTGCCTCCTTGGGGTTCAGGGTGGGGTTGTAAAATGGCAGAAAATACTTGAATATTCAATTTAAACTTTATAAATTTCTATTTTTATAACCAGCACTTTGCCTTTCCATAATCCAGTGGTTTTATAACCCTGGTCTGGTTACAAGCATTGCATGTGTTCATGTAGAAGTTTACAGATGCTCTTGAACATTTTAACTGAAACATCTCACTTATAATTTCTAAAGGTTGCCTCATGTACCCTAAAGCTGCCTCCCACTCATGCCCTGCCACATACAGAGAGAGAGACACTGAGAAAAAAGAGATGGAGAGAGTCAGCGAGGTGAGCGTAACATTTTTAACATTAGCTACACATGATGTGACATCTGTGAGTCCCCTTTTTAATTTTTCATCCTGTTCCTTTCACTCTCTGAAAAAGTTAAGTGAACCCACTGTACGGTGTCACAAGAGAGGAGTGATGGTGACAGGCTCGCCTTGTACTCTGACAAAGTCAAGCATCAGCATCAGGAGGTTTCGTTTTGTCAATTAGTCAAGCGATGCATGACGGAGCAGCTTGCAGCCTCCGCTGACCTGTACCACCTCAACTCATGTGCACCTATGTCATGTTTGATGGTGTGTACATGGACTGTTTCTGTCCTAAGACAGATGTCCCCCCCCCAAAAAAAAGACTTCACATGCTTCAATACCTGACCAGAAGTAATTTTGTTGTCATGGTTTGTGCTAGAGTAATGCATGCAACATTTTCTTTATCGTTATTTTCTGAGATATTACCTACTGTACTTGTTGTTATATCTTTTTTTGTTCAGGTATGTTTAACGTGACGAGGTTTTGCGACACTCTGGATGAAGATCACATTTGGCTTTCAATAGTGTAGAAGACTTTTTAACAACTTCTAATGTGCTGAAAACTGAGATTTATGTACCTTCACCATAGATTTGTACATACGTTGTAGAACGACATGGACCATTTTCTGATCAAACGCCCTTATCGGTGGGATAATTTCATTGGTCATTGCCTTCAAAACCCATTTCAAATTACTATTGAATAATAACTCGCAACTTGGTTAAGCATAGGGAAAGAAGCCTGAGGTTGGAAGCCTTTGTCCTCATGGTTACTGTCATAGAAACTTGGTAAAGGTAAGGGAGCTGTCATAGTTAAAAGACACTCATGTTGGCGATGTTGGAAGTTTACTGTCTTGTTGACCCAACCGTCCACCCTAACCTGGCTCCTTGCTTATGGACTGGTTCTGTTTTGGTTCACTTGTGGTCTTTCCTCGGGAGGACAGTGTTGTTTTTTTTGTTGCAGAATTCAACTTTGTGATATCTTTGACCTTTTTTACAGTTCATATGCTTTGAGTTGCGGTTTCTCTTTACTTCTATCCGACTTCTTTTGCTGCTGCTTGAAATGTAAAGATGATTCTCCCCTACCTGACACTTAATGACAAGGGCAAATGTGATGAAAACATCAGCAATGACAAGAGTAAATGTGATGAAAACCGCAGCAATCGTACACTCAGAGTCTGATTCTGAATAGCAGGGCCAAGGTCTGACCTGGAGGAGACCTTGGTCTCGGCAATAAATTGTATCATCAAAAGGTACAGGCGCGAGATTGCCATCTTATGTATATTAATGTTTTCGGTGCAGTACCTCTTCAACAAAGAGCAAAATGGGTCATTTATTTAAATGTTGCAAATTAGTATTTGAAAAGACAGCTGCTATGATGGGCTGGAAACAACGTGATTTATTCTAATGCAGTAAATCCCACGCCCCCGTAGCTCCAAAGCTGTAGGACGAATTTAAAGAATTGTGTTCCACGTTCTACGTGCCAAAGGCTGAAATCCTTTTCAGGATATAAAAAAGACATCAGATCAAATCAGCTTTGCCAGAAGTGAATAAGTGTCTCAAAATCCATCTGCATTGCGTCAGATATCCTCTGATAAAGTGCTGTCCGTTTACCTCAAACATAAATGATGGAAGAAGTCAGCAGTAAGGGCGCTTGATGAATTCCCGGGGCCGTCTTACTCTGTTGTTAGCAGACACATTGGCGGTTAGTCGTCCATTTTGAGTCAGACACACAGATGACATTAATTAATTACCTCTGGCAGTAGCTTTTTATTAAAACACACAATACAAAAGTGATGGATAGAATGAACAACATACAGATCATCCTGCGTTATATGAAAGAAAATGGAGAAACACTGTGTATCCCCTCAGGAGCATGAATGTGTTCAGTATATCAGTTAGTAACCTGTTAATTCAATTATAGAAATGTTTAAGTATTTGGTGTTAAGGCCTCCTAAAGGTTGTGAGGAAAGTGTCCAGAATGGGAAGGGTTCATCTTCTGGGGAACGCGAATGCTCTTAGTAAATCTTATGACAATCTGTCTATTTAAATTATGGGCTTAATTTTGTTTTGACATTTTTGCTTTAAGCTGTTGCAAGACAGATTTTTGAGATATAAAAGGTTGATGCTCTCAGGCATAATCTGCAATCCAATTAGGCAAATAATTGTTTAGACTAATTGCCAATTATTTTTATAATAACATTTTTTCCAAGAGGAAATGTCTAACTTCTTTGATTTCAGCTTGTCAAATGTTCATGTCTTCTGCTTTCTTTAGTCCTCTATGACAGTAAACTAAATATATCTGTGCGTTGTGGACAAAACAAGACATTTGACGACATCACTTCGGGCTTTGTCATCAACAACTTGACCATTTTCCGACACTTTTGTTGACAAAAAAAAATCAATTTTTGTCAGACATATAGTCCTCTATCTGTAGGTACATATACTGTAGGTACATATAAGTGCTGACAGTAGGAAAACCGTGAACAAGGTCTCAGCTGAGATACTCGAAAAACAGAGGCACATCATTTCATTTTCATTCTTTTCATTTTTCTCAGGCTCTTACCTTTTGCGCGTCTCCACCAACAAAAGCCAGCCTCCTCCATTACATTAGCCGCCTCTGGACTGCACATTGACCTCTGATGTCGCAGCTTTCAGTCTCTGTCTTTTGTCAAGTCAAATTTACTTAGAGAGGTTTTATCAAGCTGCTTTTAATGCAACAGGCTGGTCGCAAAGTCACAGAGCAGCACAGGACAGATTCAGACGGAAATAAGACACTTGGAAGACATGAAGGGTGGATGTACATCCATCTATTTGTTTGGATTTAAATCTAAATGCAAAGTGACTAGACATATGAGACCACTGAAATCAAATCATATATCCCTATAAATGTATATATTTTTTTTTTGGTGTACAAACCGTTATGGCTAAATCAATATTGTACATTATTTCATTCACTGTATTTAGAATGTCAAAACATTAGCCTAGATCAAATCTTAATATCGTTAGCCAGCTAACGGCATCTTGCAATTGAATATCATGAGCTCATCGTGTAAGCTATACACTCCATGGCTAGTGTTGGGCAGTTAGTAAGTTAACCTTACTAACTGAAAGTAACCACTATTTGTCATTTGCCACCTCTGGTAGTGTTTTTAATGGAGGTTACCTGACAAACTGACGGATGTCCACACCAGTAGTTGTGCCTGCACATGCGGCAACACTCTAATGATGTTGTGATGTTCTCTTGGAGAAATGATCCCACTGAACGGCCAGAAGTGAAATACTTAAACAACTATTAAGGGTCGTCATTCAACCTAACAAATTTTAAAACCAGGTCTTGCATAGCTTAGTTAGCTTCAATCTCTGTAGCTTGAGACTGATGCTTGCTGCACACATGGGCATATTGAGCGTTAAGATGCTACAGTTTTCCCGTTCTCCGTGCTGATGCTTCCTCTTGTTGACTCTTGATGCATGTGTGTTTCGTCTTCTCAAAGGTTCAGTTTTTCGGTTTACTCTGCTGGTATTGCATCCCACACACAACAGCTTGAAGGTATTTTTAATGTTGTTTGCTAGCTGAAAGAAGTGACAAGGAGGCACCTTCACACGATTGAATTTGACTTAAACTTTTGAAAATCATGCAATTACAAGTGAGTAAACCATCAAAAAAAAAAAAAGGTGAGCAAATGCTATTCTCTATTTAAAGCGTAGATTAACTATGTTTGCATGTGTTTAGTCCCCATTACGTGTAGATTTGAAGGCTACCATCAATGTAAAGGTGATTGTCCTTGTGCAAGTTATACTCCTTCTTCTTATGTAACCTTTGGGTGACTGAAGAAGAATACCTTTTGTTCTTCTTTTGTTCACATTCAGTCTTTGGGTATCATATTTCCCCAGATCACTTCGGTGCTGACCTTTTGTGTTGACACAGCTCCGTGCTCGCCGTGCTTTTGTTCCTTTTTGTTACTTTCTAAAGTATCTTTTATTGTTTTCCCGTGTTGTAACTACAACTTTTGAATACTTGAATAAAAAAAAACATGCAAAAGTCTGCTGGTTACTGCAAACTATGACTATAGGACAAAAAAGCAGTCCAAGCACCAAAGACTTTTGTCAAGACTTTGTCATCACATATCAATCGGGTTTACTTAATTCACTTGTCTCCCCTGATTGCACTCCTCCTGGTCTCTCTATAGTGTACCCAGTAGAAGCTTTTGCAGTTCAGAGACTCAACATATAAACATTTTCCTGCAGGCGTCATTTCAACCAGAAGTTGGGAATACCACCTTGAGATTGTTGACTTCAACTTGCAATAGATTGCAGCGTTAGTGGTCCTTTGTGGTTGCACAACATAAATCCTTTCATCAAGATGCTCTTCATAGAAATCAGAATTTGCTACGACTCCAACCTCACCATCTAGAAATTAAATCCAATGGCGTCTGCTTCACTCACACAATGAGAAAGAAAATGCTCAACTAGATGCAGTAAAAAAAATAGCCAGCTCATTACAGGTGTCATGAACAGGTAGCAAGGCTACCCACCAGCCTTCAGAGTCAAGGTGAAACCATTATTAGGATGTGCACGGAGTGACTGTGGGGGTGTTTGAACAGATATTGCTTTCTCCTGTTGCAGAAGTCAAAGACTCAGCCAGGGCTCTTGATTAAAGAGATGGTAGAAAATCAAAAATCAAGCGCTGCCATGGAGTACATGCAGTCGTACACTGACAGATCAAACAGACTTATATTTATCATCTCTGTCTGCAGAGCAGCTTGAATCCTCTGTGATCAGACACAAAGATATAAAAGTAATGCATTGATATGCATATAGAAAAATATTAATACTGCATGCAGTCATTCTGTGACTGATACTGAGGGAAAAGATGTGAAGATAAAGAGCAGACAAGATGATAATGCCTAAGTCGCATCAGGCTCTGAAAAGACCACATGGTGTTATCCCAGCAGGCGGACTAATATATGAGGTAGCAGGCTTTATATTTGAACTCTACAGGCTAATATGACTCACACCAGGCTGTCAGCCATCCTCCCTCTCTCTGTCTTTACAAACCTCCATCTCTATCCGCCCTTTTCCCCTGCGTACTCTACCCCTCTGTCCTCTCGTCTTTCTACAGACAAGCTCCTAATAAGGTGCCATGGAAGAGCCCACACTCGTCGTGAAACGAAAAGAAAACGTCCATGCTTCTTTAAAGGTTATGAGCTGACTCTCGGTTGAACTGCATCTCAGCATGGCTCGATTCAATTAATAGAAAGAAAACGGATGGAAAACCTGCACTTCAGATGTGTATTGTAACAAGTGGTAGAACCTGCTGGGTTACGGTCACGGATAGAAATGGGTTTCTTTGGTGCCTTCAAATGGATTCCTGTTTACAAGACCACAAGTCCACTAGAGTGACCGACTTATAAGATATTCATGACAGGAAATCTTCTAAAAGCATGTTGTTACATATGCTGGAAAAAAAACCTAAGAATGTTCATTTCTTGACCCTATCAGTCACAAAGCAACAACATTCTCACAACTTAAACTGCTTGAATGCCAAACGTATCGTCTGACGTTTGCCCCGGGAGACAATGCCGGATGCTACTTTTATGGTGTGGGTTGTAGGATAATTTGTTGTAGGGGATTACCACTAAGCCTTATGGCTGAACCAGCTACAAACAGGCCATACATATGGGAAATCCCTTGATTCCTAGTCAACAAGAAAAGGATACACCAAGAACAAGAACCCTGGTGAGCTTGAGTAACTTTCTGACGTTTTTTTTTTTAATGAACTCTTTAATGAACTCTTTAACACTTTACTCTCTCATCTCTGCTCTAAATACAAGGATTGCCAACTACCTGGAAGAAAACAAAGCACGACATGTCATATCACCATGATGCAATTTATAATTGAGCAGCACCCAGAACAAGAGGCAGCTTCCAGCAACAATACCTGGCCACATCCGGCTACATTTGTATGCCAAAATCTTAAAAAAAACAAAAAAACATTCATCAGTTACACAAAGGGCATGAAAAACACTGAGCTCCTCTTCTAACCTTGGCAAGTAAATCTTTAAAGTAAATTGCATATATTGACGGTGAAATGTACTTAGCTAATTTTGGTCTCTTTAGCTCATGACAACTGTACTGAGGGTGAATTTTTATAGAACTCACCTGTTCAGATTATACTAAGGCTTTAAGTTATGCAGAATTAACAGTGTGGTTGCTTTAATTGACATTTTCCGGTCCACTGACGATCCACGTCTTGGCACATTTTTGATTTTTAGAGGTAGCAGATGCAGGACTGCTAAGATGGTACCATCACGGATACTAGGTCCATACTATATACTGTCTATGGTTTAGACAGGGTTGTTAAAATACTCCCAGTAAACTACATGTACAGTTGTTTAGACCATCGCTGAGCCACTTCCCAAAAGTTTTCAATGGGCGGCATCTGGCACCACCGCACAGCGGATGAAACTGTGCCAAATGGGGCCAATCATACGCCTGGCTTCCTATTTGACCTTACACATTCTAGTTTAATTCGAGGCTGACATATTGCTATATTATAAAGAAGAAAGATCACACAGTAAGCTTGAGTGAGTGATGTTTTGAGAGTATGGTGATGTCTAAACGTGCTTTAGATTCGGAATGATTGGACTTTTAACGCCGCGTTCCCTTCTTGTCAGAGTCTCTCAGTTCTAATTTTACATAAGTATGAATGAATGCATGCATCAACATAATAAATGTGCTCTTTATGAAAGATTTAATGAGCATGGTCATACCACTCTCATATATAATACAAAGAGTCTGTGAATATTGATTGGATCACATGAATCTGTGATGCCCATATTGTATTTTTATGAAATGAAATCGTACGTCATGATGGAGGACCCCACCTGATGGCAGTTATATAACACCAGCTATACGTAATAAATCTTTATTTGCACATTACCTTTAATGTATTTCATTGTTCAGGAATGAGTTCAGTTGCCCCGTGTTTGCAAGGGAATGGTGTATCCCTGGGTTTTCTCTAACCATTATGAGATTATGGGGGGCTTTTAGAGCTTTTATCCCTAAAATAATTCCTCTAGTCTGAGCTCTAATGGTTGGTTTTACCAC
This sequence comes from Miichthys miiuy, assembly GCA_036365135.1. Lineage (NCBI taxonomy): Eukaryota > Metazoa > Chordata > Actinopteri > Sciaenidae > Miichthys > Miichthys miiuy. The sequence continues at coordinate 3,536,718 of CM071625.1, read as the reverse complement.
CATATAAATGCCATTTCAGTGGTATTTTCACACCAAGTAGATTCAGGGGAAACGGACAGTTTTTTTGGGGGGCACAGAAATGGGAAAAACTTCAACTACAAAAATGCTGATTTTAGTTAAAAAATAGACTGTGCGCTCTCTATGATATCAGTATCATTCAGGACTGCCAGTCTGACCTTCTGTTATGTAAAGGAAAAGGAGAGAGGAAGGACACGAAGCCATCAAGGGGTCCACGGGGAAATCATTCTGATCAGAAGGTTGAAGAGGGTCACACTCTTACAGTATGCTGATTGAGATACAACTGATCAATCGGTGCCAAGGTCAGACACGGGTCAAAGGGAATGGATGCTCGTCAGCAGCAAAAGATTGAGAGCGTGGCTCGTTGGCTGTATACTGATGGAGCGTTTCACTTTGAAATGAGTTTTTTTTTTTTTGTTTCCCTGCTTCTGATTCTGTTTGCATCCCATTTGATCGCTGTGAATATTTCATTCAATCTCATCCCCACCTGAAAGATTCAACCTCCACAGTCAACATTATGATTAAACCTTTATTTATCATGGGGAAGTTTAGTTAAGTAAACATTTCATGAGGCGGCAAAGCTGCCCCAGAGTCAGAAATGTTGTTTGACTCTGAGTTAAACCGTAATGGGAAGAGCCAGATTTTTCATGGTAAAGCTAGTCTGAAGCTCGTTGATAAGCAGAACACAAAGAGTGGGGAAGCATCTGTGAAGCCGAACCCTCTTACAAACTACAAAATGCAGACTCATACAGAGTTATCAATGTCGGGTGGCTTTCCAAGTTGAAACTCACCGTTCTAGCCTGTAGCTATCTTCACAGGCTCGCTAGCCAGCTATACTTTTGATGAATGCCGTGGTCATGAACAAGAATAAAAGAATTCCAGGAAGTTTGCCAGTTAGCAAACTTAGAAAAAGTCTGGGTTATTTCGGGGAGGCCAAAATACCAATTAGACTGTTCAGCCTCCAATCTTTTGGCTATATGCTCATATCCAGCTTCACACCTTCGCCAACAGAATCAAACCAGTGTGTTAAAACAATGTGCTGGGTTGGATTTAGGGAGATCTGGCTCTAGAGATGGCCTTTTATGTTTTTGTTTTTTTTACATGGAAGTAAATTCTCCTACGTGCTTGGAAAGCGAGGGGTGAAGGGTGGATTATTCAGGCGGCTGCAATCTGCATGCTAACCGCTAGATGGCACTAAATCCTACAGGCTTGTCCTTTTAAGTTACCAGTTGGAAAATGAAATGCGACCCAGGAAGTCCAGTTGGAGTAACTGCTCAGTGTGTTTTGAATGAATCACGACACTGCGCAACTATTCGTAAAAAAAAAGCAGGATTTTACAGCTCTGGAAAGTCAAACGGTGGCAACTGCGTGTCACGACCAGGGTGCTGTTTTCTTAGAGTCCTCAGGAGTCAGTCCAGCTGTTTTTAATCAAGCACTGATTTACACCTCATGCAGCAGGTGAATACAATTAACAGCAATCAACCAGCTGGCAGGAGACAAACGGTTCTTTGACCCGTGAGGACCCGCTAACCACCAAACCAGGGCTTTGGCCTTGTACAAAACAGGACATGGACTTGTATTTATATAGCGCCTTTCTAGTCTACCAACCACTCAAAGCGGTATTACAACACTTGTCACATTCACACACTGATGGCGGAGGCTGCCAAGCAAGGTGTCAACTGCTCATCAGAAGCGGTAGGTAGTGGGAGCCGGGAATTGAACCAACCCCACCGCCGCCGCCGAGCCTCCGATAACTAGACGACCCGTTCCACAGCCTGAGCCTTCAGCCGCCCACGTGAGTACAGTATGTGACAGAGACATGGGGACTTTATTATCCCTGAGGAAACCAGTGCAAGTGATGTATTATGCAGCATGTGTTTGACATGGAAAAAAAAAATCAAGCCGCTCTGCTTGAGTTATTATTCTTTCCAGTAAGATACTGACATTTTGGCCACGGTTGTTGGACAAGTACAAGGTGTGTGTGTTGAAAATTCAGCATAATTCATCGCGGCTCTCTTGCCTGTGTGACATTTATTGAAACTGGGATAATTGCACAAGAGGCCCGCCGACAGACGTAAAGATAATAACCAGTCATGAGGTAACGCACCTACAGCTTGTGATGTAAAGCTGCAGTGGATATTATGCATGCATATATATAAAAAAACATGTTTCTGAATGAGCTCTATAAAACATTTTCCAATGCAGCAGCTCGGCTGTTTGACAGCGTTTACTTAAAGTTATGAATTATCCGCACTGTGGCTGATGGAGTAAAGCCTCAGTGCAAAACCATATAATGCTGCAATGCACCACCTCCTTTTGACACGTGTAATAATGAAGTGAATTTTTCTTATAAGCCTACAGTGTGTGTGTGTGTGTGACCTAATGTAAGGTAACAGGATAAACAGCTGAACCAAAGCAGCGTGTCAGACGGTTTAAGACGCAGGATTTGATCCATCGTGGTGGGTACGAAGTGAAAGGCATCAGTGCACAGAGTGGAGACGTGGAGGGGCTGAAAGCGAGAGAGGGAAGGAAGAAAATCCTGTTTTTTTTTCTCCATCATGTACAGTTTGAACGAGGAAAGGCGTCGCTAAAGGATAATTAATTATAAACCGAAAGAGATGGGAGGCTAATTCCCATTCCAATTTACGGCATTATTCCTCGTTCTTTTGGGTGTTTTCTCACGCTGATATCTTTGGAAGGGCAAAATTTTAAGTTTTAGAACTTGTGAGGACATTTTGGCCGATTTTTCAAGAACTAGTGAGAATGATAAAGATGTAAGTCGTTCACAACAATGAAGCCAGAAAGGCACGGGCGTGAATAATAACATTAACGATAGCTGAAACCCATTAAAGCAACTTTTTGTGCAACTTTTTTCTACCATAAAATAACAGATTTTAGATCATTTTGATGCCTGTCCTAACACTTTGCTCTGGGTACAATCACCCCGCGAGAAGTACGTATAGATAGAGAGGTTGAGCGACGTAGACGGTGAATGAGAGTGAGAGAGCAGCAGTATCGAGAAAGCTGGTTCGTTTCACAGCAGTTTCATCCAGGTTTTGAAAAACGTGCCTTCTGTCTGTACACACTCACACATTCATTGGAAAAGTACCTGCGGTTGGGAAGGAAAGATTCAGTTCAGTGAAATCATGGCACGGTGGTACAGTGGTTAACGCTGCTGCCTCGCAGCAAGACGCTTCCTGGTCCACGTGGTTTCTTTCCTGCCTTAACAGACCTTTTTTTACAGCAGCCGTTCTGACATGAAATTGGTGTTACCCATGATGATAGAAAGCAGCGTCCTGACTCAGTTTGACCTGAATGGAATGGAGCCTGTTTACTCTATTTCATGTTGGAAATGGCTGTCTATGACTTCAAGTCAAGACGAAGACCAGAGAGTATCGAGACTGAGACAAGACCAAGACTTTGGACAGGTTGAGACCAAGTCAAGACCAGGACCAGGCGGTGTATAGTAAACCTAGGTAGCTAACAGATGAGGGGGTTGTAAAGGCATGATGGGGTATGATGGGGCAAAACGTTTCTTTGAAAAATTTACACTTAAAATCGACAAAACTAGACATTATTAGGCGAATCACAGGAAAACACCAGTCTTGAAATAAAATCCCGAGGTGCTGCAGGCGACTCCACACCGCCAACATGAATAAATATAGAACCCAAAATATTTGCCTCTGGCTTCTGTGCAGCTTCTTTGACGGTTTACGACTCAAACATTTGCAAGAGCTCGTTTGAATTTCTTGTTGACGCCAAAATGTGTGAGAGCAGGAGTCAGCCCGTGGTTTATGAAGCGAATCACAGCCTGCAGTCTCTCTCTCTCTCTCTCTCTCTCTCTCAGCTCTCAGTAAGGACTCATTCATCGCTCTTTCTCTCTCTCTCTCACCTCTCTCCTCCGCGCTCTGCTGTTTTTTTAAACTTTCCGGATCTCTCAACACAACTTGTTGTTTTTTTTTTGTCTTTTCTCGGAACTTAAAGAAGGATTGTGCCTCCCTGCTGTTGGTGCAGGACGCGTCTCCGGTGCGCACCGGACCAAAATGGACCGCAGAACATGTCCGGTGCGTCCGCCGCCCTGTGCTCCACTGCCGCCAGCTGTGTCCGGGACAAACTGATTAAAATCCTGACTGTGCGCCCTGCGTGCCTCCGCTCAGACAATAAACCAGAAACGGAGATTTCATTCCTCAATCCGAGGAGAGGACACGGACTCGGGCTGTGGGCAGCGCTGAGAAACACGGAGGAGGGTGTAGCTATGTGAGAGAGAGAAAGAAACGGACATCACAACCTGCAAAGACCTACAGAACGGGGAACGGTCGGATGTCTTCACGGGTGAGTGGACCTGCTTGGTGCGTCTTTGACACGGATGGAGGTCAGAGCTGCTCTCGGAGTTAATGTGTGGAGAAATGTGAGGGGTGGAAGTTGTTGACGGTGTAGCTGCAGCAATGTGCAGAAGGCTGGGCGCATTTTGGATGAGATGAAACTTTGAGTGGAATCGAGTTCTTGGACAGAATCGGGACCGATGAGGACGCTCTGAATGAGCGTGTGTGCATCGTGATGGTGCAGACGGATGAATGAAGGAGCATGTAGAGTGTGTGTGTGTGTGTGTGTGTGTAACTTGACTGTGTCATTAGACTGACTGGTGGATGAAGCAGCCGCCGACTTGTTTGGAGAACGCGAGCACTGCGTTTTTACGCATCGCGTTGCCAAATGCGCAACAAAAACGCCCCTTTCAAGTGATTGAGTCTGTTTTTGAGTTTAAAAATCTTATATTCTTAAATTTCCAGAACCCAATAATTGATTTAAAATAGATAGAAGAAATAAAAACAACCCACAATCAGGAAGAAATCTGAATATTTGCGCTGAAAGCATGAAGGATTTTCTCATCAATCAGATTTCTCGAGCAAATAGGTCGATTTTGAGGCTTAAGACGCGACCATACGACTGGGAGGGTGTGTGTGTGTGTGTGTGTGTGTGTGTGTGTGTGTGTTGCTGGGTTTCATTCATAGAGGGTGTGGCTGTTCGCGTGTCCATCCCCGCTCCGCTCCGCTCTGTTGAAGGTTTTCTGCGCCTCATCCAAGCTCAGGGTGGAGACTGAGTGCTAAATACCTGCACCAAACTGGGAATGAAATCATCTAGCTGTGTGTGTGTGTGTGTGTGTGTGTGTGTGTGTGTGTGTGTGTGTGTGTGTGTGTGTGAGACTGCATGTGTGTGTGTTTATTCAATGACCGTCCCGCTAATCCACCTGTCTCCAGGGAGGATTAGAGCGTTCGGGACATTTTTGGACCTGCTTTCTTCCTCCTCCTTTCAACAACATAATCTGGGAGACAAAATGTTGATTGCGTGAGTTACGCCCCAGAAATGGAGCCACAAGTGTAATATCTGGTGGAGGCGTCTGGCTGTGACTTGTGTGCAAATATATATTTTAGTTTAATAGCCAAGCCCGGTTGGTTCCCTGTGATGGGATGTCTGACTTTGACATGTGTCCGCTCAGAGGAATTAGTCACAAGTTAATCATCTTGACATTTAACAAAATCTTGAGACCTTCTGCACGTGAACTCGTCTATATTCAGGTTGTTACACTGTAAACAAATCCTAAAGCCTCGTCTGAATGCATCAGACTTGTGTTTGTCATCCGTCACAGCCTCACGCTCCCTCTTTGTCCTGGCTCGATTCGATCTCTCCTCTCTTTCTCGGTCTCGGTTCAAATAAAATCTCCAATTCAACCAAAATGGAAATAAGAATCTGAGAAGTATCCAGATGGAAACAGACACGGCTCGTGCTTCTCTCTGTCGCCCTCTTCATCCTTCGCTCGTTCGCTTGGTTGTGTTGGTTTACCTGAGGGTGAGGTCTCCACATTTTGCTCAGAAACACGCTCCGATGCTCTCTGATTGATATTCTCAGCACGAAACTACAATTTGACTGAATATATTTGTGTCTTTTAGGCAGATTTAGAGCTCTGCTTCCAACATGATTTCATTCATCACCAATTTTCTGCTGTGTATCGTGGATATATGACATGATTTAACAATTCCTCAACTCTATATATTTTTCTCTCCACCGTCTCCAGAGCGGTCGTGTGGAAAAAGACAGATGCCCGCCAAACGGATGAAGGTTTGGAAACCCGCAGGTTGATTTATGGCGGCTGTTTGTTTTTCAGGGAAATGGAAAGGTCCCCTGGCCTTGAGGGACTCGGGGATGTTAGATGAGACTTTAAACAAACGCCGACCACAGGCAGAGAGACACATGTGGTCGGACGTACGTACGTAAACATGTTTCTCTCTGAGACGTGTGCTCCGTTCAGCCTCAGGGTGCCCCCTTTTTTTGCAAATGCCACATCCATCCATCCCACCCCTCGTTTGATTTGCACAATTAATCAGAGCGGATCAGTGAGCTTGACACATCGCCGCCAACTGTATCTTTTTCTCCTCTCTGAAAAGACAATCTACAAGAAAAGACAATAACTGTAGACGATTGTGTGGCGTGTGCACAACACCGCAAGCATGCAAACACAGGAGTACACGAGGGTGTATTGTTTGTGTTTACATGAAAATCTTCAATGTGCGATTGATTTTGACTTTCAGGTCCCTTTGAGGATATTTTTTTTCTGCTCTTGAGTTCTTTAAAGGCTGTTTGGAGGTTGGTTGTTGGTTGTCAAGGCTTCAAAGTGCATGTCAGATCATTGACCAGCTTACCACCTTTAAGTGTGGTCGTATCACGAGACGTGGTTGGGCAACACTTCGGACTGTGGTGGAAAGTTGCCAAGACTTCTTTGAGACCGTGTGATTTTCTTCCATTTATCTTTGGTTTGGTTTGGTCGGGTTGGCAGCAGGCCAGAACGGCTACGTAGTCCCCCCAGCGGGCTTTGGGTTTAGTTGGATGTGCCCAGAACCCCTCCAAAGGAAGGCACCCAGGAGGCATCCTAATCAGATGCTAGAACCACCTCAGCTGGCTCCTGTCGACACACCAGCGAGTGATGTGTTAATCTGGTTCGGTACAGTCTCGTTTCACGGCCACAGGTCTTGGGTCTCGATATCTGATTGGATCAGAGCTTACTTTGACCTCTGATCACATGGGACTTCATAAACCACCATGGTCGAAAGTATTTGAGGAAATTAGTTGCGTCTGTAAAAAAATATTGCTATTAAATGATTAATGTTCTGGATTTGATGGATTGTTGGAGGATTATCTTCAATCTGTCGCTCAGCTGGCTGCAGAATGTTTGATTGTTGGTAGAGGACATTCGCTCATTTATAGAAATTTGTCTTTGAAGCATATGAATGTCTACCGTGGACGTATTGATGCTTGGATCCTCTTCTACGGGACCTTTTCTGGATCAAAGCTAGCGAGGTTGAATGTTATTTTACTAAAGTAACACCTGCTTGTTTCTTCTTTTAATCTTTGAATGAGTGCTGTTCAGGACGGAAGAGTTCACGGTTCTCCACACTTCAGTGAACCTGCGAGCAAGACAGGCTTCTTCATATTTTCTTGACTTCAGTGTCTTTATCTCTGTCACGGTTCTCTCCGTGTCTTTTCTGAATAAATCTTGCAAATCTGAATCTTTATTGCGTGAAAGCGTTCTCGCATTGTTCCTACATCAATCTGATTCATTCAGCTCTCCTCCACACATTTTCCTCCCCCCCAGCCATGCGTCCTCTTAAAGCACAAGTCCCTGGTGTGTGTGTGTGTGTGTGTGTGTGTGTGCAAGCCTCGATTCAGCGTCATTCAGCGGAAGAGGATTTCATTTGGCTGAATTGCTTCAGTCTCTCTCGGCCTGAGAGACCCACAAGATTAAAGTGACAATCAGTCATGTGAAACGGCAACAACCGCCGCCTGCATCGGCGTTCCTAGACCATGCGACCTGTCGACTGATCGCGGATCGGAGCTTTAACCTCCAGCGGTGGGTTGGCGGTAAACAAACCTAATCAACTGCAAATCAATCTTTCTAGCTGCTGCTGCTGCGACGTTGTTTTTCTCTCCCTGCAAATGGAAAACAGAGATAAATATAGAGGATTCTTGACTCTGATTACATCTCTCTCTCTCTCTCTCGTAATGGTGAGGTGATTGTTTGTGTGAAAAATCGGGATTTGCCAGCTGCGCCTGCCTCAAAAAAGGCTGAATGGAATTCAAAATGAGCAAAAAAACAAAGCGATCTTTAAAGTCCCCCGGCATGACTCTGACTCCAGCTCTGCCTCTGGTATTTAAAGGAAAGCTCCACTTCTCTCAACATGTCTGTCTACCCGTTCCTTGTTTTGTTGTCCAAGAGATTTGTGAATCAGCAGAACCAATCGATTTCCTGCAGTTCAAGCAACATTACATAGAAAGTGGTATTTATTTTTATAGCAGCCAGCTAATGTTACTGACTAGTCCAACAGCAGTCAGCGCAGCTCGGCGTCTGTCTTTCAGCCTTTTATTTCACCAACCACTAAAAGTCAGTCCCAGATTTACTCTTGTTCGGTGGCTCGGTTACTCTCTCTTTCTGTCTTAGCTTCACTTTCAGTCTTTTTGTGTCTGTAATGTCCACAGAGGCTGAATGTACACCCAGCTCCTGTTCTGGCACGACACTAGCTCCACTCTCCATCAACATTTGCCTGCACCCTGGGCCTGAAAACCTCCTTCTTCCCGATGATCCAAAACGCCTGTAGTACACTAACAAACTGAGCTAACATTAGCTACAGTTGGCAGGTTTACTTCACTGTCCATCAGGAAACTCTGTAAATCACAGAAAGTTGAGGCGGAGCAGCCGGAGGACATCAGAGAGGAAACCAGAAAACATTTTCTCCATAAAATATGATCCAGTTTCACCAAAATCAGTGAAATAGTTGGTGGTGTAATGACGTACGTAACACCTTACAGCAATATGTTGCTTTAAAAAGGATGAACTGCTGCCAAAGCAGTACTTAAAAGAGTTTTACTTCAACATTAGATATCAACCCTCTTTAGTACATGTTGACTTTTAATTAAATAGAAAAGTCAAATTGTACGGACGGTCTTAGCTGTGCAGAAAAGTAACATTTTATGAGATGTAGTCATCTGGAGACTTTAAATATTGATCGGTGAACATGAGGGAATGATGTTCTCTTTTATTCTTTTAGGAAATGAAAACTGCCCGTAGTGCTTTGTAATGAAACCTATTACCTGTCAAGTGAGCATGGGCTGTCTGAACAAAAAGCAGCAGTGCTAGAATGACTTTATGCTGTGTGAAGCTATTAAACGTCAGGTTTCAGGTAGATTCATAAGATCCAGATGGGGGATTTGGGACTAGGTTATCCTTTGTCAGTTAGTTTGATGTGTCCAGCAGTGAAATAAATGGATAGGAGGTGGAATTATGGAAGGATGGCATAACAACTGGGGAAGATCCGATACTGCAATGTTGTTTTATTGCATTTGTGATGTGCTTTAAGTGGTCCAGTGGTTAGATTTAAGCCCTCGCTGGACCTTCATATAGTGACATCAAACAAAACAAGCCCTTCAGTACTGAGATCAAATTATTCCACACTAGTCCAGAGAGCATTTCGTACGACTGCAAAGACATCGGCATCCATTTGTGTATTCAGAAAGCCGTTTAATTAAATCATCCTAGATTCGTAACCAAATTGAGTGGTCAGAGGAGGAAGTATCATGTTTGTTTCCTTGTTTGCTTCTGGAGGGATTTCTTTGCAGCATGCATTAATGTTTTCATCCTGATTGAAGCAATGATTTGCTGTTTTGTCTTGCAGCCAACTTAACACTTTTCCGTGATTGTGATTCTTCCCAAGAGAAGACGGCCTCCGTATTTTCTGTCTAATGTGGTCCTACAGGATGACAATACTGTATTTGACGGTAGCAGGTTTCTTAGGTTTGGAAGTAATTTCTTCTGCTCAACGGCATTCAGGCAGGTCGTTTTCAACATAGACTCTATAAAATGTGGACGTCGTATCTGTGACGTCACCCACAGGTTTCTCAAGAACCGTTGTGAAGCTCAGTTTGATGGCTCTGTCCGCCACCATGTTGGCAGTCCGGCCTCTGTCGCCTGGTTAACCAAAAATTGGGCAAAGACGTGGATCATCGGTAGACCTGAGGCCGGCTAAATGAAGCCTTATCACACAAACAAGCCGACTGTGACGGCAAACCACCTGTCTAAATGATTACACAGGTAATCCTGCATAACTTTAAGCCTTAATATAATCTGAACAGCTGAGTTGTATATAAATTCACCCTCAGTACAGTTGTCATGAACGGGGAAATTAGCTACAGAGACCAAAACTGTTTTTTGTACCAGGCTGTAAACATGTTTATTTCTGCTGTGAAGTTGGACATTTGAACATGGGGACTTATGGAGACTGACTCACTTCTGGAGCCAGCCTCAAGTGGACGTTTGAGGTACTGCAGGTTTAAGCACTTCACATTGACTGCTGCTTGGTCTTTTGTGGATGGAAACGTGACTTTTTCAAACATTTCCTCTTGGCAATGCAATAAAAGGCAGGCATGCATCAAAACCTGACTAAAGTGTCTAAATTGGTAGCTCGTCTTCTCTTCGCCTTGATCCTTCTACTTCAAACTTTTCTTTTAACCCAAGTCATCTTTTTTAAGTATTATCAGCCTTGTTCAGACTTCTGCATGAGCACAGTGCACCTCCAATGTTTCTGAATAGTTCTTCATTACAAATAAAAGCCTCTTTTAGCTCCGCGGAGACCTTCAGCTGGGAGCTGCATATGACCTTAAGTACATCCAGTCTCAGCTCATTTTATCGCTTTATCACAGAGACCTTGACTGGCTTCATAATGTAAACTTAATAAGGTTTTATCTGTGTGAGAGAACAGTAAACATGCCAGCGGAGTGATTAGGGAAGTTGAAACAAGCGAATAGAGAGAAGCAAGACGAGAGTTCACAATATTTTAAAGGTACAAGTAGGTGGGAAACAAGTTTAATGAGAATACAAAGACAACAAGAGACTCTGTGTTGATTTCTGTTTCTTTCAATTTGGCAATTAAGACCGCAAGGTTGAAAGTAGCAGTTATAATATAATGCGTGTATATAAAGACCCCAGTGTTTTTGCCTTGCCAAGTTTTCACTGAATATTTATCCTACCATCTGGTAATAGCATTAACATCCATGAGAGGCTTCTTTATCATACACAAGTATCTTACAAAAAGATCCAATAAATACTCAACTCAACAACTGAAACAAAAGTAATTACAAAATAATCAAGATTGCTATTTTCTGGCTGAAACTACCTACCAACAAAATCAGTTTATTCATGTGCAGGATGTTTTGTGAAAAAACAATTGTGTGCTGTTTTTGGACAAAAAAAAAACATGGAGGGAATTTTCCTTTTTGGAAAAGTTTCAGGAATTTTCTCGCCCGCTGCTTTCTGATCATGTTGATTTTTACTTAGGTGGTGCCAGATCTTGGCATCACATTTTCCCTTTTACATTAGCCAGGATGAGAGGATGAGCTATTAAGAATGTCAGACAAAAAAAAAAAAACAACATATGGACATATGCTGCATATGCAAAACCCTGCAGGGCGGACCAACTCTCATTGCTATCATTGTTAAAAACTCGACGGCATGCAATTGCAATGGACCTCATTCACCAATATCTCGCCATGTGTGTTCTTGACGTTAGTCGTCTTAACCCTCTAGACCCAAAACATTACTATTATTTGTTATAACACTGTGGGTTGCTTGAAATTTAATCACATAATCACTGTAGATAAACAGCAGGACTTAACCAGCTCTCACTGCCTGGAAGAGGCTGTTCGCCAAAGAGTCGGCAGGGAGGACCGACCAGTTCGTGGCGACTTTCCAGATATTTTCTCATAAGTTGCCAAAGACACTACCTTTTTACCGTATTACTGTTGTTTGTTCTAACAATGTGGGTTGTTCATCATAGATGAACAGCAGGGCACTCACTGCCCAGATGGAAGTAGTTTTCCAGGGGACAGTTCGCCAAAGAGTCGGCAGGGAGGACTGACAGGGTGGCAGTGTTTGTTCTTATAAATTAAATATCTATTCATAACAGTTTTAGTGCTGTTTTTTTTTTTAGATTTCTTTCATGTGGCAAGGAGGTGATGAAAAGTTGAGAGAAGATTGAAAATCTAAAGACGGTAGAGTGCCGGACTCCAAACATAATTAAACCATCAGTAGTTCTGAAATGGAGGTACTGCTGGAGGAAGTGAACTCCCACTGAGGCAACCACCCTTTGAGGTGGAACCACTAATGTCCTATTCAGCTGCCCCCTTCTGATCTGAGATGTGGTCCAGCACCACCAAGGGAGAGTGGTTCCACAGCCAACACTGGTCACACTGTCTGAGACGCTTAAAGAAACTGGAAATACAAAGAATACAAAGCTTAAACTTATCCGAAGTGTTTTTTTTTTTTTTACTTGTAAAAGTCCTGAATTTGTATTCATTCACATATCTTACACACTCGAGCTCGGGAAAAAACTCAATTATCTGGAATGACTGAGCAAACAAGATCGGCTTATTTAAATTCCTGTTGTAGCTCTGCATTTTTTTTTTTTTTGTCCTTCTACATCTTCAGGATAATCTGACCGTGAACGCTGTTCAAATGTGAGGAAAGAGCTGAATCAAAGCAAAGCGGACACGAGAAAGTCGAGTGAAAAGAGTCAAGGAACAACAATGGCGTGGCAACATGGTAGACCAAGTGGAAAACGATAAACTCGCATCTTCAGTGAATTAACTTCTATTCTTTTATTGAAATAAACATTGATTACCAATAAACATTCAGTCATTTCGTCTATGCAACAGTCTCATCAATCAGTTAAATACGTAATCATTTATGTCAAAGATACTTTAAAGGTCCAGTGCGTAGAATTTCGTTGCATGTACTGGTGTAATCATTACATTACATGCCTTCCTAGTATAAAGAAGAACCTCCATGGCTCGTTTTTAAGTAGAGCTTTACGTATGAGGGAGAGGGTTTTGAACTGGACCTGCTGGGACTGGCAGCCAGTGGAAGTTCTGGAGGACGAGGGTTGACGTGGTCATGGGGACGGGTCAGTTCTGGATGTATAGTAGTTTATTTAAAGTTTTGGATGGGTGTGCCGTAGAGGATGCTGTTGGAATAGGCAGTTCTGGACGTGATAAAGGTGTGGAGGAGGGTTGGAAGGAGTCGGGCTACGTGTTTGAGGTGGAAGAAGGTCGTTCTTGTGATTTGATTTTGTGTTCTCAAAGGAAAGGTCAAAGAACACAATACTTGCATCATCATACCATATTTTGATATTTTCCAGCCCTACTGAAAGAAGATACTTCAAGTTCTGAACATGATATTTCATTTAATTATAACCTTATTTGAGTCAGATGCTTTGATATATTACGACCTTGTTAGAAGAGAATATATTTCAGCAAGAAGTTCTTTCTAAGAAAAGGATACTGCGATTTATTTGATTACTTCTACCAGAGAAAATGCCTAACAATAAAAGAAATACTGTACTCTTTATTGTTACACTGTAAAAAAACGAGAATCAATTAAAATCCGTTTTATAATATAAAATCTGTGGTGATACTCCAGCACATTTTCTCATGGCTCCCTGGAGCATCCTTTGAAATCATATGTAAATGTAAGGTAGTGTGAATTACATCCCATATGGCTCCTTGTAGATTCCCCCTCCCCGTGCAGTGTGGCTATTATCTGTCCTGGTACATATGCTCCTCTCTGACTGCCGTTATTTTACAATTTCCTTTCTATTTGATATTTCACTCGGTCTGACACTATGGGAACACTATGGAGGAGGACAGGGGGTGAAGAAGGGAAAGATAGGCATGAGAAGCAGGTGAGAGGGAGGAGGGAGATGAGCGAGAGTGCACTATATGCACGCTTCCTGTTCGTATAAGGGGTGAGCAAGAGACGTCAATAAATCAGATGGCTTAATGGCCACTCATGGCCGAGTGAGTGTGTGTTTTAAATAAGAGCTGCAGCTATAAATAGCTAAAACGCAGGTGCTTGTGTAGGGGGGTTAAGAGGGCCACTAATGATTGTTTAAGAAGAAAGTGTGTGTGCGTAATGCATGTGTTGCACCCTAGAGTACAAATTACATCCATGTATCAAGTAGCTCCGCATCCATCCATCCAAAAATAAGTGGAGGAGCTACATTATGTAAGCAGAAAGTTCCACACGGATCAAATAAAAATACCAGCAGAGATTTGTCAGAAATATCGACCATGACAGGCTGTTTCACAACGTTTTAAAGAAGTCCACATGAGGCTGTGAGTAAATGTGACACATTTAGATTGTGGAACATTTCTGCCATGTTGATGCGACTTTGTGCTCCGGGTATGATCACCCACGAGAAGTAAACTGGATCATATTTTATGGAGAAAATGTTTTCTGGTTTTCCCTCTGATGTCCTCCGGCTGCTCCGCCGGCTTCCCGGACCGTGAGCTCAGAGCTACGGGGAATGTTAGTGTTTGTACCACAGGCGTTTTAGACCAGAGGAGGAGAAGAGGAGGAGGTTTTCAAGCCTAGGGCGACTTGTGATGGTGAAGTGGAGCTGGTGTCGTGCCAGAACCGGAGCAATGTAACCGGGCTCAGCAGCTTTTAATCGTAATGAAGCGACGAGGCCGGAGAGGACTTTGATGGAGAAGGCTAAGAAGAGAAAATGAGACGGTGAGCGAGCAAGAAGCCGTTTGACAAGAGTAAATCACAAAAACACCAATTTCTATGCAGTGTTGCCTGAGTATAATACATACGAATGTTTTAGCGATGGATTGATAGCCTGTGCCTGCTTCAGTTTTGATAACTTTAGAGGATAATATCAGTCAGATTGCATGGTTTTAAAGCATGTTTTCAGATTGACTCCCTACCTTGCTATAGAGGTCAACTTCATCCAAACAGCCTCCACGGTCAGTCACTGTCATGTGTTTCTTTGCCTGCTTGTGTTGTCTGTGTTTTTGTTCTTGCACTGAGTGCAGTCTCAACGAGACGTTCACTGAGTCATTGAAGGAAAATTCAAAGAAAAGCTAGAATTTGCTTTAATTGAATTTGGTGGTCCAAATAATATCAAACTTACTTATTTACTGCTGTTTACTGGAAGGAAATCAAAGGACATCTAGTACTAACTCTGCCATTAAGAGTGCGCAACCGCCTTGTGAGTACGGTCTTAATTGTGAATGTGATCTGAGAGTGCAGTGTTGTTTCCTCAGCGAGGAAACCTTTAATGAAGTTTGACAAAAATTAAACCCGCACACTACTCACGACAAAAAGTCTCTCATTTTTACTTGAACTTAACAATAAAGTAAACAGTGTTAATAAACAGTTTTTTACCGTTTTAACTGTCCTTTTTTGTTTTGAGTGAGCTTCATTATTAGAACATGAATTTACTTTGTTTATGAGTAAACTAAAGTCAACAGGCAGACACGAACCTGTCTCAGAAACTGTGAAATCCTAAAAAAAAAAACGGTCACAAACCGTAAAATAGGTTTGGCAGAAAAACTGAATTAGTAATATATTTGTGTATATACATATAGACATATATACAAATGTGTGAGTAAAAGTACATATGTGCCAATGAATTTAATTGTACAAATTCAGTGTCGGAGTGAGTGAGAGTGTTGCAAAACCTATTTTACGGTTTTTTACCTTTTTTTTTTTTTTAGGATTTCACAAACTTGTACTTGAATTAGTACAATTAAATTCATTACTTTTACTCACATTTATAACAGGTGTATATGTGTGTATATATACAAATATATAACTAATATAGTTTTTTCTGCAAAACCTGTTTTACAGTTTTTTACCCTTTTTTTTTTTTTTTTTAGGATTTCAGTTCTTGAGGCTCAGGCCTAGACGACAGGCAGTGTCTGTAGTCACACAGCTGTATATAATACCCAGGCAGGTCAATGTTTTTCTATACAGTGCGGCGATCACGACAGCAGCACCTGCGTCCGTATTCCCCTCAGACTTTCATTACTCTGCGCTCTCGAGGTTCAGTGCAGTCGTGAAATCAGTGTATTTATACTCCTGCAGTACATCACAACAGTAAGTAGCCTATACGTACGCGCCGACACTCGCTTGAGAGGGGGGGGGAAGAAAAAATCGGGGAAGATTGTCATTTAACAAGGCGGCCGTGACAGAAGCTTTCACACACCTGTGCACATGCAGACAAACACATAATTGTTCGTCTTGCTGCCAGCTCCTAACACGGACACACAAACATGCAGTTTTACCTGTTTGTCCCAAGGGTTCCCATCACGGGAGCAGCTTTGCTTCACACCTGTCAGTGTATGTCTGTGTGTGTGTGTGTGTGTTGTGGCTAAGCAGCGTCGAGAATTCCTACAATTCCCAGATGTCATTTGTCAAGTGTTGGAGGAGCTTAAAATATAGATGAGCGAGCTCACACACACACACACACACACACACACACACACGAGTGTAAACACACTGCACGTATTCAATTTAAAAGTGGGATAAAACATTGATGGTGTTGGAAAATCTGACTGCGCTCGCGCTTGTTTTTCCTCTTCCGTGTTTATGTCTCCGTCTGATTATAGCTTGTTTTGATGTGATTAACATGAAAGAGAGCGAGCGATTGTGTTTGCTAACCTTCGGGCTCAGAGAAACATTAATTATGTAAAACGATATTTATTTATTTTTTTTCTTTGAGTGCTGAACAAATCCCTCGAGCCTCGTCGGCCCCCCTGCTGGCAACTCATCTTTCCTCCTCCAGTTTCCTTCCTCACTGCATCCCTCCATCCTCTTCTTCCTTATTTTGCTGTTTAATTCCTGCCCCATCCTCCTCCTCCTCTCATCCTTTTATATCTTATTGGTACATCGCTCTGTAACTCTCTTCTTCCATGTTTTTCTCCATGCACCATCTTTGTACACTGTAAAACAAAGAAATTAAAAAAACGGTCAAAAACCGTAAAATTAAAGTGAAATGTAACTCAATTAAATGTCAAAAACTATAAACTTACTGACATTTTCAGTCAGATTCATTGGCATGTATGTGTGTTTTTACCATAAAGAGTATAAACATGGACGTCGCCCACAGGTTTTGGCAGTCCCTCTTTCTACCACCTCCTGACGTAGATTGTCGGTGGAGCTAAGGCGGGCCAAACGAAAGCCTGCACCTACCTACAGCACCTACCTGTCAATCAAAGCGCCCACGCTGTTAATTCTGCAACTTTAAGCCTTAATATAATGAATAAAAACAAGAAGTAACTGTGATTTGTCAGGAATTAATTTACAGATAAAGCCCGTCTTTTTTTTTTTTTGTACACAATTTTAAAAAACAGAAAACGACTGTAAAATTTTGCTATATTTTTTTACAGTGTACTCCCTCATACGTTCCTCCCTCCTGATCTGTACCTGCCTCATTTCTCACCTGTTCTTCCTCTACCTCTGCCTCTTCATCTGTGTTCTCTTTAATGGATGTTTTGTTTGCACACTTGTTCCCTTGTCTTTCTTCCTCTCCATCCTTTTGTGTTGCTGCATCCTTTCCTTCTCCTGTTCTTAGTTTTTCCTCCCATCACTTCCTCTCTCGCTCTTCTTTGCCTTTGTGTGTTCTGAAGCCCTCCTTCAATTTGGCTTTCTTTGTTTTGGTTTTCCCATAATCCCTCATCACGTCTCCTTCTTCTGTCCTTGTGTATTCTTCTGTATTTCCTCCAGTTTTCCTTCCCTTCATCCTCGAACCATTCACCACTCTTCCTGCTTGTTTACTCCATCCTCCTTGACATTCCTTCTCTCCTTCCTCCTGCGATCACAGTGTTTCACCCCTCTTTGCTTTCCTTTTTATCCTTTATTGTTGAATCCCTCTTGCATCTGTCTTCCCTTATTCCCTCCCTCCATTATTTTCTTCCATCCCTTGGTGTTTGCTTCCTCTTTCTTTCAACCTCCACTCCTTCATCATCGTTCACGCTCAGTCTGTCTCTCTCTTTCTTCTTTCCCTCTCCTTCATCTTTTATTGTCTCCTTCCTTTCCTTTCCTTGCTCTGCATTCAACCCACCACTCTTCTGAAGATCCTGTAGTGTGACTGTGTCTGATGCAGTTAACACACACACACACACTATTCCTTTCTCACATGTACACACTCGACACGTTCACACTCTCTGGATAGTCTTTCCTTTCAAGGTGATGTGCTTTGGGGATTTTTACTGTTTCGCTGCTGTTTGACAGTTTGACACACACATACACAATTCGATATGTGTGCCGAGCGAAGTTTGCCAGCTAAAATGCTCTTTCGCTTGTCAGTTGATCGACTTTGCAACTCCCTCACCCTCTTTCTCGCACACGCACACTCAAAGTGCTCTGTTACTTTTCTGCAGTAACATTTCTGGATCATATTTTATGGAGAAAATGTTTTCTGGTTTTCAAGTCTCTGTGATTTACAGAGTTTCCTGATGGACAGTGAAGTAAACTGCTGCCAACTGTAGCTGCTGTTGGCTAACGTTAGCGCCATTTGTTAGCTGGGTTGCCCAGACTGTGAGCTCAGAACATTGTGGGAGTGTTAGTATTTGAAGAGGAGGTCAGTCCTGGGGTGCGGGAAGTGGAGCAGGTGTCGTGCTAGAACAGGAGCTGAGCAAGTGGACAGTGAAACCGGGTTCAGCAGCCTCTATGGACATAATGACAGAGGCAAAAGGCCAAAGAGGATGTTGACGGAGGAAGATAAGAGTAAATGAGAAAGTAATCGTGCAACAAGCCGCTGGACAAGAGTAAATCTGGGACTGACTTTTAGTGGTTGGTGAAATAAAAGGCTGAAAGACAGACGCCGAGCTGGGCTGACTGCTGTTGGACTAGTCAGTAATATTAGCTGGCTGCCATGTCTGCTGTTGGTGACCTTGCTTCATGTTTGGCTGTTAGCAAAGTTGTCGACTTGCTAGTTTTTTATCATAAGTAACGTAATCAGAACAAATACTCGAGTACAGCAATGTCTACAAAGCTGCTTTAAGGTGCGGAGTCGTACTGAGCCCACCGGGGTTTGATGGTTTCATCTCCCAGTGAAAGTACCAACCAGACAGTGTGTAACAGCCCACTTCCAATGACATTAAACCCTGATATAAAAACTCCATTAAGCCAGCTGGGCTGAGTCCTTTAATCACGGGTCCTTAACCTTTGATGATGTCACTCACTCACTTACTCACATTCTCATTCACAGATTTACTGGATGAGGCCAATTGGTGCATCATACAGTGTAATTAGCCTTTGCATTGATTTCCCTGTCACGACCATGTGGGATCATCTGCAGTGAATAAAGGTCCAGGGGCCAGATGCATTAAACTGTGTAAATTCATGACTGAAAATCTACAAATGTGCAACATTTTCGTAGGATTTCTGAAATAGTTTTTGCGGAACTAGGCACATGTATTCCCCACTCCCACAGTTAGCCTATAACTCGATGTAGAAACGCTCTTAAACATCTGTTTGCTCATCGATACTTGTGCCTCCTCCACTACTTATTAGACCTGTCAGTGAGAGCAATTGCACCAATTGTGTTCCTTCTTCGAGGTTCTCCAGCAGCACCAGAAAGGCTGTCATTACGCACGGCTGTGACTAATTATAGCACCTGTATCGCTACTTCGTGACGTATACCTGCAGACCTTCGTCACAGTGATGGAGCTTCAGAATTCAGGCTGAAATTAAAAGATAATTACAAGATAAAGCGATGGCTCAGTGGAAGGATCGTCACGAGTTAAAATGAGGTCTACAGAACAGCAGTGCAAACTGTAAAAAAGTTCATGCTTCTCTATATATTTCATGTATTTCACCTGCAGTTATCTCAAGAACACTGTGTACACCTGATCTGAAGTCTGCGTGAAGGGCACTTCACTCTCGCTGCACATTATAGTTTTATGAATATCAGTTTATGTGCTGATCTCTGTGCTGTTGGTTCAAAACATGGAATAATTCAAAAAGATGGGAGATGATCCATGTTGCGCTTTCTTCTAGCTGTCGGATACATGTTGGATTTGAACCATTGGATTTTTATGAGGGGCAGGCAGAGAAACAGAGGTGTAGCTTTGAGCTCTTCTCTAGAGCAACTCTGTGATTATTAAACTTTAACTTGACTGGCAGTGTTGTTCGCCTTCCTCGGTCCTCTCCTCCCAACTTGTAAAAACTTGTTTGTTTTGTTTTGTTTTTTACAATTTCAAGGTTTTCTTCTTGTTTTCCCCTCCGGCATCTCAATATGCTGCCATCCGTCATCTCCTGAGCTGCTTCTGATGGATCTCTATGTGATTTCTGCAATTGGAAATTTCTGATGGTTGATTGTAGGTGGTGAAAGCAGAAACCACCTTTATTCCAGCCTCGGATTGTAAACTCTAGACTCTGCTTTCAGCTTCACGTATTTCTCCTTCTTGGGGTACATTCAGACAGAATCCGGCACTGCAGTAAAAACGTAGCTTTTTCCATTCATTTGAGTGGGGGGTGGTGTGTTTTTGGCACAAGAAATGCAGCAACCTGTAGTGGAGCGCTTTCCAACATTTGGAAAAACTGCCAGCCACAGCCGACGTCATTCTGTGGCTGCCGATCAGATCAAACTTCAACCAAACCGCCACAGTCAGCCTGAAATCTAAACTCTGATACTCTACCTGTTGTGTTCTGGCTTTGTCTATTTCATGTACAAGTTTCTAAATCTGAGTCTGACTCACAATTTACGCAGCAAAGTAGGGACACGAAAAAGTTTAATTTGGTTTGTGTCCGATGGTTTGAGAAAGAGTGAGCAGTGGTTGAGCGACATAGACAGTGAATGAGAGTGAGCGAACCCCGGCATCGATAAAGCCGGTTAACCTCTGAAATAAAAAGTTATTTCCTGATTGTTTCACAGCGATTACATCCAGCACAAATAGACCTTACGTCACCAAAATACTGTTCAAGTCTGGCAAAATTGAATTACTGAATGAACCTGTTGCTTTTATGAAAAGAAAAGGCTGCAAAATATGGAAAAAAAAAAGTCTAATTTGTGCCACCACTTCTTTAAACACAACGTGTGTTGGAGCTGCATTACAGGTCAGTAAATGTGTTTATGTCAGTTCTTGGTCTCTCTGCTCTTTCTACACTTGATTTTCTCCATTTTTGATTGCTGACACCAAAACCTGAGGATACTTTTCAAATTTAAAACCCCAATATTATAACAGTTTGTACACTGTGTATCTATTTTCAAAGCCAAGATGTAAAAACACACAAAAAACCCAAATAAACATTAAAAAATGGACTAGATCACACAACGTACATCACCACAGGATGGATTTCTATCTCAATCCATAGTTGTTGTTCTGGAGCTGCCAAACAATAGCCCGAGGTGTTGTTGGTTCAACATGGAATTGCAGGATAACGACATTTGTTTTCAGGCAGCTGTCCCTGGATGAAGTTTTTAGCATAACATTAGCATTGCAATTGTTTGAGCTTGAATGTTGGATTAAGGGTTATCTACAAAACTCTCTTAAACATCTTGAGATCCTCTGAAACATTTCTCTCTTTTTTCCAGGATTGATTGAGCATGCCCAGCCAAGCAGAGCTGGCTAATATTCCCAAATCAAATCCCCTCTACATCTGGCCTCAGGCCAGACTAAAGCAAATGCTCAGACAGTATCTGGTAGATATCTGGATGGATTTAGGAATATTTCAGCTCCGCTTTCCATCTTTGGCAGTCTGTACCACAGTTTACACCCTTTGGTCCGTGATGTGTGAACACATGGGTTTATAGGGCGGGAACCAAAAAGAGACCTACATTTATTTTTATGTCCTTCGAGGCTATTCCACTTTATTATTCATAGAAGGGTAAGAGGCTGGAGATTCTGACTATATATATATATATATATATATATATATATATATATATATATATATATATATATTTCTTGCACATGAATAACTGTACATGTGCGTAACATGCTGCACACAGAGAAAGTAACTACATGTCTGCCATAAAATCATCTATTTAATTCAGTATATTCATGAGTCTGTGCAAATGGATTAGATTCAGGTACTAAATTATTCTAATGCTGTTTAAACAAATCATATTGTAATTAATATTAAACTGCTTTCCACTCTCTTGCTCTCATTAAGAATCCGAGTAGCTGATTATTGCCTCCATTTCATTTGTGCAGTAACGTATCAGTACGTACGTTGGATGCACATATATGCAGGGAAGAGGAAGAAGAGTGTGAAGAGATAAAATCACAAAGAAGAAAATCCTTGCACTGTTGTGTATTTTACTATTTTGGAATTAGAAAAAAAAGACACAGAAGGCCAGTTAATGAAAGAGAGAGGAAACAACAGATGGTGAGAGGAAAAAAAGAGAGAGAGGTGGGGGCAATAAATCAAAGAAAGAGACTATAAATAAGAGAAAATAACAAAAGGAAATTGAGACAGACGGATGAAACCAAACATCAGTCAAGGTCTTCTCAAAGTAACATCTCTCTAACAGCAAGTGAATCAGCCAGTCCAAATGAAGACCCCAATACCAGCCTGATGAAATGGATTACTGATGTGTGAAACGAAGCATGGACCCAAGTAGCTGGCCGAACTATCTTTGAAAATCAACTAAATGGTAGCTAAAGGCTGCTATCGGTAGCTTTAACTTGAGGAAGGTCAAGTGGGAAAGTTAGCTAAGAGTCCAGCAAGGGACTACATTTGTTTTTGATCCAGCTCGTGTAGGGAAAAGGAAGTAACATAAAACCTGTTGGACTGGTACAACGACGGATTAGGATTAATAATACAACAATAAGAGGTGAGGTAAACTACAAGAGGCGAGCGGATGATGTTCAGACCAAAGAATAAACACAACCAAAGAGAACTCTCTAAAAATCAGCCTTAACTACCTAAACGTAACCAGGTAGTGAACAAAGTACAGCCGTATTCAGACCAGCTCTGGCGCTGCAGTGAAAACAAAGATTTTTCCATTCATTTGAGTCGGGGTCATCAGTTTTGGGTGCAGGCCGCAGGGATATCCACCAATGACTGCAGCGAACTGCAGCAGTAGTGACCCGAAGAAGCTTAATTCATTCAATGTCCAAAGTCCGATTCTTTGATGGGAGAGGGAGAGCGAGCAGTGGTCAAGAGACATAGACAGCGAATGAGTGTGAGAGAGCGCCGACATCAAGAAAGCCAGTGCATCAGTGACAAAAAAATCTGGATCCTCCAGCTCTCCAGGAAGGGGTGACGAATGTGGCCACGCCTCATCAGTTGGAACCAATCAGGAGCGGGGTACCACACACCTAATTTAGCATACATAATAACCACAATAAGCAAAGTTATACATAGGAGCATTGGCGACATCAGTAAAGGTCCAGTGTTTTAAGACTTAGTGATCTCTGTTGTTATAATATAACTGTTTTCATTGGTGTATAACCACCTGAAAATAAGAAATGGTAAATGAGACGTTTAAATCTAAAGAAGACGTGAGTCCTCTTCTATGGAGACCACCATGTTGAACCGCCATGTTTCTACAGTAGCCCAGAAAAGACAAACTAAACACTGGCTGTAGTTTCACAGTCACTAGTTTTCAAACCCTACAGACTGGTCCTTTTTAAAATTATGGACTAAACGGTGAATACTATCTTTTGTTTGGTCGTTTTTATGCTATGCAATTCAAACCCTTCTTTGTAATTCTGTTAGCATGAATCCAAGCCCATCAAACTTTTCTGCTGACTGACGACGACTCGATCAGACGGGCGTCCGGCTGCACGGGATTAGATTAGAAAGAACGAGCTAGGGAAGAACGAGAACATGAAGATGTAGAGTTAAAGGTCATTGCTGCGCTCTTAATTAGCTGCCAATCAAGCTGTTTTTTTCGGTTTGTCGACTTCGACACTCTATAGGCGCTTGTCGCCACTTATCATGGAAATCAATTCACAGTGACAGTACCTTTTCATTCAATCATCGCATATGCTGCTGAGATGAAAGATTAAAACAGCCTCGGGTGTTTACAGCACTG
The DNA here is from genome assembly GCA_036365135.1 of Miichthys miiuy. Classification (NCBI taxonomy): domain Eukaryota; kingdom Metazoa; phylum Chordata; class Actinopteri; family Sciaenidae; genus Miichthys; species Miichthys miiuy. The sequence continues at coordinate 3,512,824 of CM071625.1, read as the reverse complement.
TGATGATATCGTTTGATGTTTGGGAGCAGAAGAAGAAAGATTTATTGACTTCAAATTGGCACGTAGTAAACTTGAAAATTCCTGTCATTGATTTTTCGCTCAACATCTCAACTTCATCCCAACTTCTCACTCTCAAACTCGAGCTTCCTCCTCAGTCTCGGTCTCACCTTTACTTCCCATGCCGGCCTATAAATCCTAACCCGATGCCTGTGAGGGAAGAAGAGACCAGGTGTTGAAAGCCGGCCGGCTGAGTCATTCTTTTCATTCTCGTCACTCTGGGACTGTCAACTTTAGCTCGCCCGCGGGCACAGACAGCTCAGGAGGAGGAGGAGGAAAGAAATTGGTCTACTCTTTGTCAGGTTCCTATTCGCACTCATTTGTCCTCCCTTAACCAAATTATCTGTCTGATCCTGTCAGTTTACCCCTCTGCTGCCTGTGTTATCTGTATTACGCCGAATCAGACTCCAAGTATTGGCTGATTTAAAGGGACTGCATTCAATATAAACTTCATTAAAACCTGCAAGGGGTTGAGGTTTTGTCTGGAACTGCTAAAAAGTGATGCGTGCATTGTGCGAACATAAATGAGTCTCGGCATATTGACGGGAGCTGCAGCAGGAGGTCTTCACTTTGACTTGACAGATAGCTGCTAACCTGCTGTTCCTCAGCGGGCAAGCGTTTCCTTCAAACATACAGCGTGCTGTTGGTTTGACTACACCTTGAAAGAAGTAGGTTTTTGGAGTAGGATTATTTTTGTCTTCCAGATTATATATTTTGCACAAAACTCCCAGGTTTCTTACTTTCCTCAAGTTCTCGAGGGTTCCTCAAGCCAAAACAAATGATATCTCCCCCTGCAGCTGTGCTACACCAGCTGCAATAATTAATCCACGTCCAAGATGCAGCAGGTCTTTGAATTCAGCTTCACCAATGACGATGCTGAAACTTAAGATAGAGGTCAAATGAGACTTCATTAGAGTCTGCGTTTCTTTCTCTCAACCTCCAGTCAGTATCAGCGTCTGGTGATTTTACTACATTGACTCGTAATCAGGTGAATGGTTCGATCACCAATGAGAAGTACGTAACGCTTTACAGCACACACCACCAACTATTTCACTGATTTTGGTGAAACTGGATCATATTTTAATGGAGAAAATTTTTTCTGGTTTTCAACTCTCTGTGATTTACAGAGTTTCCTGATGGACAGTGAAGTAAACTGCTGCCAACTGTAGCTGCTGTTAGCTAAAGTTAGCTCAGTTTGTTAGCCGGGCTGCCTGGACTGTGAGCTCAGAGCACCGGGTGGAGTGTTAGTGTTTGTACCACAGGAGTTTTGGAGTGGAGGTTTTAAGGGAATACTGATAGGTAAGCAGAGATAGTGTCGTGCTAGAACAGGAGCTGGGCGAGCAACCTGGCTCGGCAGCCTCTATGGACATAATGACAGAGGCAAAAAGACTAAAGAGAATGTTGACGTAAGAAGTTAAGATGAGAAAATAATATGTGAAAAAGTGTGTCACTGTAGCTGTTAGCTCATGTTAGCTGAGTTTGTTCACCTGTGAAAGACTGACGGCGAGCTGCTGAAAAGCTGCCGACTCGCTAGTTTATACGTCGATGTAGGCTGCCTTCATCTAAGGAAGAGAATCAAATCACAAAATCCTAACCGACTCTCTCCACGTAAATAGTTTTCAGTGTGCACACAAATACTTATAGCTGTATTTAAATGTAAAACAAACCTACAACTAGATGAGCTTTTTGCCTTACTGACTAACAGAAATGTCAAATAACATCTAAATTCAAACAGTTTGTGTTCCCTTGATAACATTTCATATTATTCTGGGGAACTCTGTCAGTGTACAAAACATCCATATACTAAATAACCGGTCCGATCAATGAGCGTGGCTGAGAGTTAAAGTCGTTTCTTCGGCGGTCCTCCTGCTTTTTGTTCTGAATCCTCGACCTATTGCCAAGTTCTCACAGTTTCCCCGTGCACTGCCCGCTCAGCCCTTCCTTTGTCTGTTGTCTTTACAAAAAGCAGCTTTGAGAGAACGTGTCCAGAATTTAAGTTTCTATTTCACACACACATACACACAACGTGCAGCTGATGGCAGAGGACAGCCGTAGAGGACCACATGACCAGTCCGGTGTAATTGTTGTTCATCTCCTCTGGGCCATGGCGCACACACACACACACACACACACACACACATACACACATGTTCACATGCACATGCTTAGCCTGTCAGATTCGCCCTGTCAAACAGAGGCACGGGGTTCGACTGGTAGTTTTGGTGTGTGTGTTTGTGTGTCTCAGCAGGCCGGCTGTGTGAACAGATGCCTGCTGCCTGCCCCCCTGCTGCAACTTTGAAGGTGCCACTGGTTCATAGATGAGAAAACACACTCACACACACACACACACAAACAGAAAAGTCAGAGTGAATTCCAGTTGATGGTCTTGGTGGTCTGTGTGTCTTCCGGCGTTACAGCGTTACGTCATCTGTTGATGGTACTGTTAATTCATCTTGACGTGGATTTAATGGAGCTTAAAGGTCCAGTCGCACCGACACTTCAAACAGCAAAATTTAAAGACACGATCATTCAATTAATTTCAAATAAATCCACAGACTCTGTCACTTCAAGTTCAGTTTTCCTGACCTTGTTTTTAAAGTCTCTCGGGTCTAATGTTTGAAATCCTTCAGCCTGTTGGACATCCAGTAGTGCGCTTTGATTAGCAACATGAGCTTCACCTACCGGTTTTCTTGTTGTCACCATCCTCTCTTTGTCCAGCGTGCGGGTTTTCCTGGATGAGCCATATGACATCTTCACGTTCTCCCTCTTTTCATAACCAAGTTGAGCGGTTAGGTGTTATTTTATACCGTCAGGAGGTAAAACACCGATTTGAGGAGCTTTGAAAGCAGCATGAAAGACCGGTGAAGAAAAGAAAGGGTGAGTAAGTGTTTAGAAAAATGTTTACAGAGGGAATAAACCACTAATTTCTCAAAGCTTCCCTTCATTGTTTTTCCCTCATGCCAAAAATACAGATGGTGGAGCTGAAGTAATCACAATTAGCTTCACCTTTTCAGCTCAGATGTCAATTAGCAGCTTTTGTCAGCTCTGGAAAAAGTCTGGCAGTCGTCACAATTTGGAAATCATCACTTGGAAGGTGTGAGAGAATTGAGAGCAACAACAAAGAGAGGCCAGGTGGATGAAAGACAACGCATTTAAAATGCCAAGAAAAGAAAACAACATATGGAACTACACGCCGAACATTAGAAATGTTGTCACGACTACAGTAGCAGTGTTTCCAACGGTGCTCATTCTGTCTAATCTTGTCAGGTAAAACAAAAACTTTACCAAAGTCGGTGACCCACGCCGCCTCTCTGTGTGTTTGTCCGTCTGGAAACGCTTGCTCACATTTGCTCTGCTCTGCCGCTGATAAGCGCAGTCAAATCCACCCTCTGCCTCTAATCTGAGAGATTTAGGAACGTGTTTGCGCTGCTCTCTCGACCGCGGAAGCAAAACACACACAAACAAACACTAGAATTAAGTCGTGAGTGAGATGTACGACCTCCATCTCGGTTTTTAGTCCAAATCTGACTCCTTTTCTTACAGCCGTCTGTCTTTCAGCCTTTTATTTCACCAACCACTAAAAGTCAGTCCCAGATTTACTCTTGTCCGGCGGCTTCTTGCTTGGTCACTCTCCTTTTCTCTCCTTAGCTTCCTCCGTCAACATCCTCTTCGATCCTTTCTGCTCTGTCATGATGTCCATAGATGAGGCTGCTGAGCCCGGCTCCTGTTCTGGCACAACACTCCCTGTCAGCATTCCCCTGCTCCCCAAGCTTCAAAAACCTCCTCTTCTTCCTGGTGGTCTAAAGTTTACAGTTTACTTCACGGTCCATCAGGAAACTCTGTAAATCAGAGAGTTGATGCGGTTGCTTTAAAGGATAAGTCTGGAGATATTATTTTTCTGTTGTTGTTAAGAAATCCCATGAAAACACAACCAAATCTGAATGAATCCACTGCAGAAAATAGTCCCCAAAAATGTATTTACCAAGCTTGAGTAACTTTTTCCAAAATCACAGTTCCCAGATGTTTTCAGATTTTAATGAGCCCCTTTAAAAATAAAAGTTCATGGGATTTTTTTGATGATAACAAATATATAACAACGTCTAAAGTCTCTCCCGAGCCTAATGATATGAACAAAGAGCATAATTTGTCATAGTGACTCAAATTGAATGTCCCTTATACGTCTTTACTCTTCTCCTCTCCAGCTCTTTTTCTTTGATCTCCTGCAGGTTCAAATAGCCGCCACAGCGGGGGAATGCCTTGATACTGTCAGAGATTGTGGCAGAAAATTACGATAAAAGCCAACGTTGTGATAATAAATGACTTTACATTAGTGCTTTCGACAGGCCGGCCTCACTTCAAAGTCATCCTCCATGTCTCATTTAGGTTTTTTTTCCCGCAATCCTTTCATCAGAGAGCCACCATGGATCGTCACTATTCTTCTACTGCTTCTACAACTTTTTGGTTTGGTCTTTCCTCACCTGTATCTGTGGCTTCTTCTTCTGTAACTTTAATTTTGGTACTAAAGACACCTTTGACAGCGCTCCTCATGGATTGTTTGTATCTATGTTATCCAAAATGTTGAGCAGCAAATACATCGATTCATACACCCTCTATCATTCCATCCTCTTATCTGCTTACTCGGTTTGTTTTGCAGGATTAGCGTTATCTGTTGTGTTCGTCCCCCTACGCCGTTCCTACTCCACCCACCTTCACACTGTCGAGGGAACAGATAACTTTATTGGCAATTTTACAAGAGGTAATTGGATCCTGGCTTTTCACATTTGCCTTCAACACAAATATATCTCTGACTCCAGGACGAGTCAAAGTGAGCCGCAGGGCAGCATCCAAATACATGACGGAGAAGTTGGTGTTTTGTTGAAGGGCACCTCAGTTACACTGCAGAACACAACATGACGGATGAACTCTAAGTTTGAGGTATTCGTATCATCGTGGCAAACACAAAAGTTTTGTGCTGTATGGCAACATTTGTCAGACAAACTTGTTTCTTGAAGCAGTTTGACTTATTTGCTGTGTGTAGTGATTATTTTTCAGGCTGGTGCCCTTTACATCCTCCATCAGTTAGCTGTTTTTTGATTGATGTACCTGCAGTTTGGGTACTTTTGTGACTGCCAGACCTCTTCCAAAGCTGATCATCACACTGACAAGATTATTGATAGAGTTATTTTGTAGTTATTTCTCATTTTTCCAGCTCTTTCCTTACATGTTGATCAGCTATGGACTGGCCACTGCAGCTAACTATTGTGTCTCTTCTTCTTTTAACATCTTGTATTTCATGCTTGTGAATGAATTGTGTTGAGCAGTAACATTTTTACGGTTTGTAACGTTTCTTTCCGTCACAAATAAACAGTCAGAAGAATGACTGAATGGGGGGATGTGGTTAAACTTGCTGGGACACTCCAAGGTTACCGAAAACTTTGACGTTTGATGAGTTGACGTAAATGTCAAGAACTTTGACTACTGTTTATTTTTATTGGCTCTCTTGCATGATACATGCAATGTAGCAGTGTAGCATCATTCCAGTGCGCTCCAGCAGCAACACATAAACATTAAAAAGTAAAGACTTGCCCACTTGCCCAGCTCCTGTTCTGGCACGACACCGGCTCCGCTCCCAGTTAGCCTGTGCTCTGAGCCTAAAAAAACTCCTCTTCTTGGTGGTTCTTGTAGTACAAACACTAACACTCTCCCGGTGCTCTGAGCTCACAGTTTGGGCAGCCCAGCTAACAAACTGATTTAAATGACTAGTTTATGGTAGAAAATGTTTTTTTTGCATAGTGAGGAATATGATGGAAGTCTATGCCAGTGAGGCAAGAAGCTACATAAGCAAGATATAGCATTGTCGTAACATTTAATACAAAACGATGGATTGCTCGGACTCAACCAGACAGAGAATATGATATGTGGGGCTGAACAAATATCAAACTGGGGCTTTAAAATGGAAATTGGTAAATAATAGTCAATAAAGCGAGCCATGAAGCATTAAATACAAAATAAATGAAGGGAGAAGCAAAGAGGAAGAGAGACAGATGAAGGTAGTTTGTGGAGAAAAGGGGGAAGGGTGAATGATGCGAAACAACGGATGGCAGAGAGAGAGATGGATGGTGGAAATACGCACCCTGTTTTCCATAGTGGTCTTCCCCCTGCTGCTCTCCACTGAATATATCAAGTGTTTCACCATATATCCTGACAATAAGACAAATTCCTTTTCATTTATTGTCCTCTGTGGGCAAAGTGACTCTAATTCTGCTCGTGATCGAAAAACAAAATGATAGCTTTGACAGCGAGAGCAGCGGAAAGAAAGACGGAGCGATTGAGGCGGTATACATCTCATGAATGAAGTGAGTAATGACAGCTGGGGCCGCGAAACGTCTGAACGAGGAGGGACACGGCGAAATGAAGGATGAGCGCAGGGAGGGAATTACAATGAAGCTATGATTCAAAGAGAAGTGACTCGACTAGGGAGCCAATGAAAGTTAGGTATGGACGGGCACAGAGATAAACTGATGTTGAGGTGGAGAAGGCGATGACGGATGAGGGGTGAGGTGATGGCACAAGTAAGAGAAGGAGAGTGATCGAGAACTGAAAAGCGTTGAGTGGTGAAACGCCTTTGAAGAAATTACTTGACGGAAAATCAATATCTTGGGTAACTAAAAGATGTCAAAAAGTTTTTAAATTACTGCTGCAGCAAAATCCAGTTCTCTGACCTTGAACTCACAGTTATTGTATTGGGTTTATTGGCGAAGCGATCAATGGTGAAGAATTTGGTGGATCTAGTATCTATCTAGTACAGATAAAAAAACAAACCTGACCTTGGCAGTGATGTGATGCCAGTTGCCAACTTCTGAGTCAGAGTGATTTTCTTTTGGGTGTGTTAGTCCAGAAAGTAGCAGTGCAACCCCAATGGAAGCCAGAAGTGGGTATGGCCTCTAACGGTAAAGGCGCCTAGCTCTGGGATTGTGCCTTGTGGGCTTTGTCCTGGAAATGGTACCGTGATCAAGAAGGTGGTTCATCCGGGGCGAGGCGGTGCCATTGCACTCCGGTTGAGATAACCCTGGAGAATTCCCCAAAAATCTTGACGGCATAATTTCTGGTAATGAGGGACTGCGTTCATGAGGGAATGCTCATTCAGTGACCACCAAGCTGCAGCCCTTTGCTTTACCTTTCAACTATCAAAGGTCAAAGGGTTTCTTTGGTTTATGTGCTTCTACCATGACTAAGTAGCCTACGTAGTTAAATAGTTTCCCTTTTGTCTGTTTGTATGATTGAAAGTCTGCACAGGGCGAATCACAATCACTGTCTATAATGGTTGCGACCAGCTCTGCCAGCTGCAGCACAGCCTGAAACAGATGGGATTCAGGCTTTATGGTCACCATGAGTAAATGGAGCTACAACCTACAACCACTTGTTATCACGGACTGACCTTTGACATGTCGATATATATTCCAGCTGTATTGAATGACAATAAGTTGTGGCTTAGAGTTGACATTACTTTCAGCTTCTTTGAACGAGTACATCGTCAAATAGGTGTGGCCAGTATTCAGTATTATAAATCTAGGATTTTGGTGAGGAATGCAAAATCATAACAATAAAATTAAGCTCCGGCGCCTCATGCTTGAAGAAACAAAACTCCCAGCTTAACTCTTGTCACTCAATCACTCTGTTATGGCTCATAAATCAACAATAAATCCACTCAGAGGACTGCTTCCTCAAGCCCTCAGGCATCAGTCTCTCTACGTTTACTGACTGACCTCTGCCTCGTGTTTCCAGTGACAAGTTCCAACGTGTCAGCCTGGCCTTACACGCTAGAAACTGTTCAGCAGCTGCTTCCCTGCCCTTTTGGCCCGTCTCCGTACATCTCACATCTCCAAAGCTCTGAACACCAGACATGTTGCCTCCTCGCTGTCTAATAAAAGACCTTCCTCTCTCCATGGGAAGTGACACTCACCCGTCCGCAGAGACATAACAGTGTCCTATGTTTCCCTCCAAGGTCTTTCCAAATGAACAAATGCAAATCAGCAGCTCAGGAGCAGGTTTCACTGCATAGTTCCTTAATTATTTTTGCACTTTGGCTTCATCTCAAACAAAACAGTGCAGGATAAATGTTGGAAGGCGTATTTCAACAGTGATTAGTGGCGGTTACCAGAGTCTGCAGACGTGATGCACGAGGAGGACTTCAGCAAGAAGGATGTTTATGTGTTCATCAATATTCTCTCTACGGGGAGTAATCAGCCTGAGGCAATATTCCGATTGCAACCGTAGGTTTGTATAAGAAGAAACCGATGCAAGCAAGAATCACTTTTAAACAGCGCTGGTGGCATGTTTAAGGTTTAGTTTCATACAAAAAAAAAAGAGTCTGTTTGTTAGTTTAAACAAAGATTCACACAGATTTTAAAATGAACAGAAAATTTGCACTAACTTTGCAATCGTATGCTCAGTTTGTTGCATTATTGACTGTTCTGATTGGGAGTGTTTTTACTGTATGTGTTGGATGACGTCATTCCCGCTGTGCATAAAGTATCGTCTCTTCTTACCTGTTACTCAACTGAAAACCTGTTTGGCTGCCTGTTGCTGACATTGTGCTTATTCCCTTGAGATTGTTTTATTAGCACTAAATAAACTTGCCAGCCTTCCACCGACCTTGCCTAAGCTGCCGTTGAACGTCGTACAGCACTCAGGCATTTGAGTCTGATTTTGGTTAAACTGGATCATATTTTAAGGAAGAACCACAGGTGCTTTGGACTACCAGGGAGAGGTTTCCAGGGGCGTGGCCGAATGCTGACGGGGGGTGGATCTGGTGTTGTGCCAGAACAGGAGATTGACAAGAAAGCAATGTGATTCAGCAGCTTCAATGACAAAAGTTAAGAGGGAAAAACCCAAGAAGAGGTGCAGGTCAATGGAGCTGGTGTTGTGCCAGAACAGGAGCTGGGGGAGCAGGCAATGTCACCGGCTCAGCAGCCTTTATGGACATAATAACAGAGGAGAAAAGACTGAAGCTTGAGAGCTTGGTGAAATAAAAGGCTGAAAGACAGATGCCGAGCTGGGCTGACTGCTGTTGGACTAGTAAGTAATATTAGCTGGCTGCTATGTCTTGTGTTGTTGACCTTGCTTGGTGTTTGGCTGTTTGCAAAGTTATGGGTTCGCTGGTTGGTGATCATAAGCAATATAATCATAACAAATACACGAGTACAACTGTCCATATTTATGACAGCGGTTTTACACTCTGAAACTGGGGGTACTAAATCCTAAAATACAACTTTCTTTGCAATGTTGCATTGCTTTTTGTAGTGTCTCCATGGATGTACAGAAACCTAGCAATGGCTAAAGTTATTCTATGATGGAGGTCCACAAGTTAGTTTGTGGACCTCCATTCATGAAGGACATTGGAGATAATGATATCCGTTGGGAGGTGTAAGTCACACGGAAACTAAAAATACATGTATCGTGTGTGTGTGTGTGTTTGTAGATTTGGCTGAGCTGTGAGTACTAGTTTTGATACAAATTGAGGCAAATGAGCACTAAGGGTTTTAAAGTATCTTAATTGCCTCCGTGAGCCACTGCAGCAGCTCAAACTGCTGATCAGGTCAATATGTGGGCCAAGCCAGACTGATCAGCATGCACTTGTCCCTTTCACGGTCCATACAGTTTGAAAGCCTCTGGATTTATTAAGGCTAATACAAATGATGTGGTTATGTTGTGGTATAGATAAACAGCTTAAAGGATTGGTTAATATGAAAGTTTGTGCTTATAACAAGACAACATTGATTGCAGGTCTGAGTTTGGATATCTGGCATTAATGTGTAATGACATGACACTAACCTACACCCTTACTTACTCAGCAATGAAACACTACTTCTTGCTTTTGCAGTAAATGTTGGCGTTGGACGTAAACCTTCATAATCGCCCATTAAGAGCAGATTTTCCATGCAGAACGAGGCTGTTTTACTCAAATGGTTGTATGAGTGCTTAAATAGCACAAAAAAGATCAAACTGTGCCGTTGAATGTCGAGAATGCTGCGTATTTCCTGCCAGCGTAGCTATCGCTATTAGACCTGCTGACTTCAGTGAAGAGCTCCCCGATCTCGGCTTGAGTGCGTGCCAAGTAGTATACACAGTTGGGGCCATTCAGATTACATGCTGGGCTTGCACAAAGCACAAGTGCTGTTGAGCATTGAACCATCGAGTGTGTTCAGGTGTTTGTAAATAATAATATTATAAAGGGTACAGTCTAGACTGTATGGAAAGTGTCATGAGATAACTTTTGTTATGATTTGGCACAATATAATTACAATTGAATTGAATTATAGCTGCTGTTAGCTAATGTTAGCTCGGTTTGTTAGCCGGGTTGCCCAGACTGTGAGCTCAGAGCACCAGGGAAGTGTTACTGTTTGTACCACAGGAGTTTTGGACCATCGGGAAGAAGAAGAAAAGGTTTTCCGGCCCGGGGTGGATGGGGAAATGCTGATGGGCAGTGGAGCCAGGGTTGTGCCAGAACAGGAGCTGTAAAAAAACCAAAGGTGACGTTGATGGAGGGAGCTGAGAATAGAAAGAGAGAGTTTTAGTGGTTGGTGAGAGCTTGGTGAAATAAATAATAATTCTTCAACATATATAGTTAAAAAAGAAAAACAGTTTTAACCTCAAATATGTTTGAGAACATTTGTTCTCCTTCAGGCTGGCGCTCAAGCCATCCATCAAAAATCTTTTTGTCTAGCCGTGACGGATGCTTCAACTTCACCGGAGCTAACCAACCGCTGGAGGAGGGAAGATTAATGGATAAAATCCAGAGTAAGGTTAAAATAATGGGAGAAAAAATCTGGAGTAAATGCAGAAATAGATGACGGACGGTGGTGGAGCATGGAGGACGGCAGAGACAGATGAGGAGCGTGAAGTGAATGCATATGGGAGGAAGATGACAGGAAAAACGAGGGAGAGAAGTGGAAATTTCTGGATGGAAAGCTCTGGGAATTGAAGATGTTTAAAGCAGAGGAAGGAGGTGGAATATATAGAGAAAATAGGTTGACGTGCAACAGTCAAGGTAGTTTCCATCCACCTGTTGTGACGTGTAGTTTGGGAAAAGAAGTGTTCGTACTGTTCACAATGGGGAAAAAAGAAGAAATGTTATACATGTGTTAAGTATGTTTCTGCCTTCAAATGTTAAAACTCCACCAGTCAAGCTGTGAAAAAAAACACACCTACATATCATCCTCTCTGTTTGCTCTTCACTCTTATACAAACACAGTTCCTACTGCTGCTGCTTCACATGAAAATCTATCAGCTGGCGAAACACGAGCTGGCTTTCACAATAAAAGCTTGTGTCTACATAGTCAGACATGCCCACACATGAGTTTTCAGTGTTACATTAATGAAACAACACACCCTCAGTTTCTCAGTAAGGTAAGGAACTCTTACCACCGTTAACTACGGGTGTTGCGTCACTCTTCTAACATAAAATAACGTTTCCTGATGGACAGTGAAGTAAACTGCTGCCAACTGTAGCTGCTGTTAGCTAATGTTAGCTCTGTTTGTTAGCCAGGATGCCCGGACTGTGAGCTCAGATCACTGGGGCAGTGTTAGTGTTTGTACCAGAGGTGTTTTGGACCATCGGGAAGAGGAGGAGGTTTTCAGAGCGTTTGGGAATGGTAATGCGGGAGCAGGTGTCGTGCCAGAACAGGAGCTGGACAAGCATGCAGTGTAAGCAGGCTCTATGGACCATAATGGCAGAGACAAAAAACGGAAGCTAAGAAGAGAAAAAGAGAGATTCAGCAAGAAGGAAGGTGCCAGACGAGTAAATCTGCGATTTACTGTTACTTGTTGCCGAGAGCTTGGTGAAATAAAAGGCTGAAAGACAGACGCTGAGCTCGTCCACATTTACGACAGTGGTAAACTCTGAAACTAATTTTTCTGTAATGTTGCTTCAAGGATTACAACCTCAAGACTTTCACGTGCATTTTATTTTTCTGACAAGTCAGAAATTGTATTAAAACCAGCACAAAGGAAGCACACCTGTTGACAGATTGTAGAAGAGAAACAGAAATAAAGCGATAAAGTTGTAAAGAAGTCGGAGGGACGGGGGGGAACAAATCAAAAGAAAAGAAATCAAAAGGACAAAAATAGAAGCAGAGGCTGACAGCAGCATAAGAAGATGGCATACATGGTAGTACAGATCAAAAGAAGAGCAGAGAGACTCGAGGAATACCCGAGTAGCAGAAAAATTAAACCAAATCACAGAATGGTTACGTGAAGACCGAAATCACTACGTTCTCAATCACTCATTTCTGTGTACTCAGCTGAGAGAGTCTGGTAGCGTGTGACGAACCCTCCAGTTAGAGAATCTATGGAGAGGAACAAGTTTAACCTTTACCCCGGCGTGTCACGCCAGAGTCAACCGCGGCATCTCGGACTCGACGGAGCGTAAAGCCATCAGTCCTCCTCTCTCCTCACCCTCGCCCACGTTCGTGAGTGTGTTTTTGCAGATGGCAGCACTTTCCCTGTCTCACTTCCACTGTGTTTATACATTCACCTCTCTCTCCGCCATATGGACATCCCTGCTGTGTATCTCTCTCCCTCTCATTCACAGTCTAATGCGCTGTAGCGGATTAGCAGACTGCGCTGGTGGCACGCGATGTGGGGGGAAGGAGGTGTGACACTGAGCGGCGGATTCTCCGACCTCACACGTCGTTTAGACAGAAATCTTTTTCTCATTCTCTCAAATGCAGATTAAAGATGTGTTAAGATGCGGTTAATGTTGTTTATTTGTCTCTGGATCTCTGTATAATCCCTGAATGTTGCTAAAATGAGCATTTTTTTTCATATTTGACACCAAATTTGTGCCATTTGTAGCGTTTTGAACTTCGTTTCATTCAACAAGCAGCACTATAAGTGTTTCTTTATAAGAACAAACACCACAGCTACACGAGAAAATGTGTCATAGTCATTGCGACCCGATCAGTCCTCCCTGCCGACTCTTCGGCGAACCCGGAAAACAATCTCCATCTCGGCAGTGAGAGCCTTGCTGTTTATCTACAGTGATGAAGAACTCACATTGTTATAACAAAAAACAGTGATGAGGTAGTAGATAGTGTTTTTGGAAAGTTATATGAGAGAAAGATGTTGTAATTTATCGGGAAAAGTCGCAGCAAACAGTTTGGTCCTCCCTGTCGACTCTTCGGCGAACTTCCCCCGGAGAGCCGGTTGAGTCCTGCTGTTTTCTGACGGTGATTATGTGATGAAATTTTGAGCAACCCATGTTGTTATAACAAACGACAGTAATGTGGTTTAGTAGGTAGTGTCTTTGACAACTTATCTTTGAATTTATGTGGAAAAGTAGGCGCACCCCGGTCAGTCCTCCCTGCCGACTCTTTGGCGAACTGCCCCCAGAAAACAGCAGTGAGAGCCAGTTAAGTCCCGCTCTTTACTGATGGTGATTATGTGATGTGAGCAACACTTTTCCGCTGTGTACTGTGGGTCAGGATCTCCATCACTACACAGTCGTACAGCTTTCATATGAGAAACCCGGAGACGCTTTGTGGGTGAAGACATTTTTAGTTTTACAGTAGAAACCTGTGGAAAAAAATCATAGATATCAACGTAATGATGTATTTTTCTGTTGTTTTTTTTTTTAACTGATGACAACTTGACCACTAACCCTAAAAATACAACTTATTTATAACTTTATTTATTTATTCTCCCTCTAAAACCATTTCATCCTCCATCATAGGAATGAACACACTCCGTGTACTCACTGCTTTGGTTTGGATCACTCATTACAACATATATGTGTAGTTCATACACTGTCTTTCTGTCTGTGTGATCCCCTACTAAGACCTGCATACATGCATCAGTGACCATACAGGCACACACACACACATGCACACACACACACAGCAGGTTTCCTGCTGTGTTTTTACTCCCTCAGATTTCCAGTTTGTTTAACACTGCAGTTACACAATGCTGTGTATGCTCTACGTGTGTGTGTGTGTGTGTATACTGTAACACAGATGAGTGTGAGTCAGTGTCACCTGAGTGAGTGAGTGTGTGTGTTTGTGTATGGAAGAAGGGAATCACCTTTTTAAATGTGATGTTCACATGCACGTAGGAAGCCAGGATATCAGTTATATAGCTTTTTATATATATATATATATATATATATATATATATATATATATATATATATATATATATATATGTATGTATGTATGTATGTATGTATGTATGTATGTATGTATATGTATATATATATATATATATATATATATATATATATATATATGTATATATATATATGTGTATATATATATATATATATATATATATATATATATATATATATATATATATATATATATATATATATATATATATATATATATATATATATATATATATATATATATATATATATATATATATATATGTGTATGTCCCCATGTTGAACTGATGCATAAACGCACGGTTGCAACCAACTTTACTGGCAAAAACGCATCACCTGATCCTTAGTTCTGTTTATGTTTGACGTTATTTTCTGTGTTAACAATAAATTACTTTTATTTTCACCTTGTGTTTTTTTGTCACGGCCTCAGAGCCAGATCGTGACAATGAGAAAATGACCCTGGTGATGAGTTATCTCGACTCGGGCTTGGACACTTTTTAACAGAAGGCCTGCGTTACAAGCAGCAGAGTTGAGTTTCTGACAACATGCCAAAAATGCAAATTTGAAAGATGTGGATGGTTTCCAGTGGCATGGTGGTGCAGCAGTTAGCATTAATGGTGGTCACTCTAAATTGCCTCTAGGTGTCTCTGTGAGCGTGAATGATATGGCGACTTGTCAGGGTGTACCCCACCTTTCACGCAATGCCAGCTGGGATAGCTCCCCCACTATCCTGATAAGGGTATGCTCATATGTAAAATGGATGGAGGGTCATGCTTGACCCATTCTAGGCACTGCTGGATCTTGAAGCACTTCAGCCCATTTAATGAAGTTGACATCCTTGAATGCATCCTAAAATTTTTGGGTTGATTCCATACAGTTTAACACGCTTTACTGTAAGTCGCTTTGGATACAAGCATCAGCTAAATACATGTAATGTTTTCAGAGTTCTTAATGTTGCTTTATATTACGGCGTTCAATGGGACCATTAGATTTGGTTGTGTGACATGTTTTGGCTCTGTATGCTCCATAAAGCAAATTATTAGTCTGATTCAGTCCAATTAGAGTGAATTAGAGAGTCATGCGTAATATAAATTCAAAAAGTGCCAGTTAGTTTTGAGAGTGCCCGAGAGGATTTGTAGTAAATGGACTAAACGAAAAGACGTTCTGCGACTTAAATTCCCTTCTTTTAATGAAAGGGAGCCATAATGTTTTAATATTTTTGCTTTGGAATCAACCTGCTGAGCTGCCTCAGTAATCAAAGGCGGCACAGCTGCTTGTATGTGTCAGAGGTATGTTTCGTATTCTTCACGTGTGATCGGATCAATTATCGATTCGTGAACGTGCGCACGTCACCGAAAAGAACGATCGATCGCGGCCGCAACAAAGAGAATCCGAGCGTTTGATCTTCTGCCGTGAAACACTGGAGGATTTCTTCAGGCTGGCACACACACACACACACACACACACGTCATTTGTACAAATACGTCGAAAACAGTCCACCTTGCAACCTCCACCCACTCGCACGGGGTGTTACTTGCCTGTAAGTCATGCGGAGACTCGCACCCTCTCAAAGTGTCTATTTGCACAGAATAGTTACACCAGTTAGTCTTCTTCAGATGAAGGTGTCAAGGAGATGAGAGCAATTTTTAGACCTGCTGACTCAGAATCAGAAGAAGAGGACGGAATCGTCTGGAACACCGAAATCCAGAGAGGCGCCGTAAATACACTTGAAGGTTCTTGAAAGGTTCGTGGATGACAGGCAGACTGAGATTTATACACATCTGAGGGGTGAGTTGAAGGGTGCCTGTCCTCCCTCGTATCACCCACCATCTCAGTCCTCTGACGATTGATGCTCCAAAGCGAAACACCTCTTTAGAGTTGTTTGAAGTGAACATATAGCCTTCACTGTGTTCTAAATATCCATGTCATTGCATTTAATCTCAAAGTTGAGTACACTTTCATGTTGAAATCGCAGAACAGTAGGCTTTACCTTTAGCTGAGCTTTGAAGCCTTTAAAGTGGTGATGTGGGTGGCTGTATTTTTATAGTTTGCGAGCAAAGAGTGCGGTGTTTATGTCCGCGATGGTAACTGTATTGTTGCCGTGACACATCCTTGACCCCCGCCTTTTGCAGAAGCATTTCATCAGGTTGCAACCGCTGCTATGGTGGTAAATTCTGGGCGTGTGACACCTCGTTGATGTGATTGTAGTCTGTTCATTGACATCCACGCTGATGGTAAAGCACTGAGAGCATGATGCTGGATGAAGATTAGAACATTAGAACCAACTTTGGCCTACCATTAGTGCTGCAACTAACGACAATTTTTATCGGTTAATCTTGACTAATTAATGATATCGAATGTGAAACGTCAGAACAAACTGAAATCACAATTTCTCAGAGCCCAAGGGAATGTCAGTACAGCAATAAGTACTGTGACAGTTATAAGATATATTCATCATGTCCAGTTGTTGGTAGTGTTGGAGAGGAGGTCCTCTCTGAAGAGCTGGAGGTCTTCAGGAGGTTTTTGAAGGAAACTTTTGTATTTATTCGGCCTGTTGTGGGAAAGCTTTCATTCATCTGTGATCCCAACAGAATTAATATGAATAATGGATAAAACTGTGAAAATCAATCTTTGTGCCCCTCCTCATAAAGTATTTTTGCTTCATTATCTTCACGGCTGAAGAGCTGCACTCAAACATTGGCGCTGACTCAGTTGTTCCAGGTGGGATTTGAGCAGATAACATTAAGACAAGACAAGAAACCTGAGCCGTGACGCAGCTTTTAATATAATTGCAAATTACGGCAGGGATGCCACGCGAGCTCGGAGGTGGAGAACGACTCATCCACGTCTTCCAAGCGTGTTGCTATTAGCCTTTTGACCCTGTCACGCGGGAGAAGTGAATACACACTTACCTCTACGTGAACTTACTATCACACAATCTAAAGTTCCTTTCTTATCCCTTCGCATGCAACTTTGATTGAGTTTGACATGCCTCTTCCTCCACGTAACACAAACACACACACACCCTGTTTAGTTATGCATTCATATATTCAAAAATACTTGTTTGCTTTAATCAGATGTCGTCGCCCTGAAGGCCTGATTGTACTGGTCTGTTAGGAAAGCCTTTCACATCCGGCACACTGAATGATACGCATCCGTTCTCTCATTTGGCGAATTAAGAAAGCTGGTAGAGTACAAGGTTTCTTGAAGGTCTATAAATATACTACAAGTGTGTTTTTCTTAACTTGAAGCGTGACGCTGCTGGAGGACAATAAACCGGCTTTAGGTTTATAAAAGGGATTAGATGAGGCGAATTTCAACACTGAGGCGCTTTGACAGAATAATCAGAATTAATGCAGATAGATGTGTCAGCTTTGGCACCTCGGGGCGAAGAGCTTTTGTTTTTGTTTTTTTATCTTATTATAGTTTCTGCAAAGTGATGATATATCAGTAAAAGCAAGGATTGACACAATTGTTTTATATGCAGCGTGAAAGACACTGCTGCATAATGACACACACAGTGCTGCTCCCTCAGTACTGATTCATCATCCACCTCCACTAAAGGTTAGCAAGATGGTACAGCAGCAAAAACCCTCATTCAAAGATGACACAGCGTGTGCAATATGTGCCCACTAAGACTCAATTTCAGTTTAGTGTATTTCACTCCCTGCGTCGAGGCCTTCCGAGGAGTCCTGGGTCCAAACTCTGTATCCTATACACAGGAAGAAACCAAAGTGAATAACTGTCACAGTGTTTCTTGCTTGTCAAGCTGCCATATTTCTTCTTGACGGTGGTCAAGAACAAGAAGATGAAAGGCAGAAAACAACTTTTCTATATACTTAAGTTAGATTTAAAATGTTCAACTATATGTTGATGATCCACGTCTTTGCTGATTTTTAGTTTAACCTGGAGGTGGATGAAGCGGTACATCCAACATGGTGGATGATGGCATATTTTCGGCTTCAGAACAGCACATTGAAAACCTGTGGGTGACGTCACTCACTCTCCGTCCATTCTTTATGCTGTCATTGGTATTTAGTCATAAACCAGTACTGGACCAAACGTGGCGCTAGATGGAAAGTCAAAAGATCACTAAAGTTCTGACAGTTTTTCCTGAAGGGAACAGGAATGCGTGTATTAAACAGTAATCCATCCACAAATGTCAACCTGATTGTGGCAGTAGAGAGACCACCAGAGTCTTTAAGGTACATCTTCTGGAACCATGAATGTTTGTACCAAGGTCTTGGGGCAATCCTTCCGGAAGATGTTGCTGGTGCTATATGAAAAATAAGAGGATCGCCAAAGTCAGCTGTTAGTCTACAAACAAAGAAATTTGTTTAACCTTTAGTGGTCCAACATTGTTGTCTGACTCTGTCGAGGCTTCAGTGTTATGTATCTATCGGTTGTGTTGAGGGAGTGAGTGTACCACAGCATACAGCTGGTCTGTATCTCAAGAAGAAGAAGAAATCTGTGTTTTACAATCTAAGATTTAACACTATCCCTTCAGTGACCTCATGACACATGCTTGACCTGTGTAACCCCCATAAAATTCCCACACAAACACATTCATACTCTGGTTCCAGACTGAAATATCTCATGTATCGGATGATGGATTTGACGGATTGGACTGACCAACCCGCTGACATTGCCGCGTTTAGAGCCAACGCCGCCAACGTGGCTAGAAACAATGCAAATGATGCATCGAGCAGTGATGAAACAGTTGGCAGATCTTTCTATTCTGATCATAAAACAGTAAATATAAAGCTCTGTGGCCGTCCTGTGGGAGTGCTTAAGAGTTGGACACAAGTACTCTTTGTTGGCAGTGGCAGTTGGTTGTTATGGAAATGAAGCGTACAGAGCATCTTTCCTTTTTGATGAAGCTCTTTTGTGGCTTCTACAAAACACTAATGATCCAAATGGATGTTTTTTTTGTTCGTTTATTCATCCAGATGTTACGCTCAGTGTCAGACTTGATTTTTGCAGCAGATTCACACTAATTGGCTGAAGGGAAAGTGCAGATATAACTTTTCAGATAGGAGAAGACGTCACCACGCTATGTATAGAATCAAAATGTTTGTTTGTTTTTTGACTCAGACTCCATCGCCCACACGGTCCACGTCTGGAGCACAACCTTGGGCACGCGAGCTTTGCAGGAAAGCGTCTGGGTATATTGAGTCACTGGATGAAAAGAGAAGCCGGGGTGGCAGAGAGCGCCGGCGAGATGAGCAGCAAGAGAAAAAAGAGGAAATAAGGGAGTGCATGAGTGAGAGAAAGCTTCACGAACTGATGCTCTGAGATTATGACTCAAGTCTGAGCATGTACGGGAAGACAAGTTCATTTCTCTCTAAAAACAAATCTTCTATAACTCCATAAATGAAAAGACAAACTTTGGCTGTTGGCTTAGTGTCATCTTTGCACTTAAGTAATACATCTTAAAATTAGTGACATTTATATCCACAGTGGAATTTCCTAAGCACGAATCCAGTCAAAGTTTTCTCAACATCCTTTTTCAGTTGTTAATCACGTCTCATAGATTTTTCATATATGAAATCATAAATCTGTTGATTTTCCTGGTCAGGTGTTGCCATTTTGCAGAACTAAAAGACTGAATGTTATTATATAATCTAACAGGATAAAATTAGCAACCCCTGGTGACTCATAACTGCATGTATATGACGCAGGAATTGTCATATCTCAAAAAAATTTAAGGACCAGTGTGTAGGATTTAGTGGTGGTGTAGTAGTTGCTGCATTGCAACCCCCTCGTGTCACCCTGCCCTTCCTTAATTAAAGGAGAAATTAGCCCTGAATGTTTGAAAAGTGTGTCTGAAGCCAGGGTTCAGTTTGTCCACTCTAGGATACTGTAGAAACATGGCGGCTCCGTGGAAGAGGACCCACACAACGATTCTTATTTTTAGGTGATTATAAGCTCATGAAAACATAGTTATGAATATTATATCCCATTTCTGACATGGACCAGTGTGTGCAGTTGCTCATTGCAACTCCCTCGCCTCACCCTTTCCTGCCTAGCGTGAAGAAACAAATAAACTACAGTGTGCACCAAACACTTGAAAAACATGAAAGGTCCTGTCTGTAGCCAGTGTTTAGTTTGGCCATTCTGGGCTACAGTGTCTGTGGATAATAAAGTCTCATTCTAAGGTAACAGAAATGTAAAAACTCTTATTTTCAGGAGATTATACACAAATGAAAACATAGTTATGTGTCATTGTTGACATATTCTGTAAATAGAGCCTCCTAAATCTGACACACCGGAGTTCTATTTTTAATAGAAAACCAACTTTGTCTCCTGATAAATGCATGATAAATATATACAACCACAAATTTTGTGTGTAGCCACGTCTTGAAAGAAAAAGAAACTCCTATGTGGCTTTTCCTCGACATACTAAATATAGTCATCAGTCATTAATGGGTTAATAACCTGTCAGCTAAATTCGTTTCAAGAGGTCCGCTGAGTATCGGCTCCTGTCCTGTTAGTCTCTCATTCAATAAAGAGAAAGGATGTGTTTCCAGATCAGCCCAGAGGGGTTACACATCATCTGCAGGGAACAGCATGTCTACTGTGTGATCGTACGCTCTGTATATCCAATCTGGAGCTTCTGCTGTTTGTAAAGTCTATAAAGTTTTGTCTGCTCGCTGTTTTTGCTGCAGTAAATGTCTAAAATATTAATGTAAAATGTAAATGCAGCGTTTCGGGAAGCTTAAAAAGTTTAAACAAACCTGCAATGACATCTACAGTCTGAAATATTTAGTATCAGTGAGAACATATCCATTCTTTTAACTCACGTTTCCTTCATCTGTCCGCAGTTCGTTATATTCTCCTACATCGTCTTTAGGTTTAATTTTTTAAATCTTGACCATTACAGGTAGAAAATGAGGCAAACCATTGAAAGTTTTTAGCTTTAACAAGGACGCGCTGTCCTTGCCTGTGACAATAACGTGAAAGTTCTTCGTCTTTTCTCTCCAATTAGTCTGAAAGGGTTCTTCCTCCTCCTCAGCCCCGGACGTGGAGGGAAATTTATCTCTCCACCTGTCACGGCGTTGGCGTTGTTAGTGGGGGAATAGGCGCGTGTGTGTGTGTGGTGGCCCTGAGAAGATGGTTTAAGTGTGATTTATAGTGTATGGGGGAAAACCACTATACTGTATGTGCAGTGTGTGTATGCATATGAAGGTTTACTTGACAGGAAAAAGGGGAAATCGCATGGTTAAGGGACGGTTTAATGAACAAATAAAGTGAAATCTTCTGACGAAGATGACAAAGAATAGTGCCTCTGGGCGCCACCATGTTCTGTCATGTCTTACCTCTGCCGTCTCCTGATGAATCTAAAAATCGGCAAAGACGTGGATCATTGGTGTAACTTTAACTTAATATGCTTTGAACCAAAAGAGACCAAAACTGTGTTTTGTACCAGGCTGTAAACATGTTTATTTCCAGGCTGTAAACATGTTTATTTCCGCTGTAAAGTTGAGTTAAGCTGCTGACCATGAACCACAACGTCCTCAGTTTGCATCCGTCTTCTCTGTCTTCAGTTTCCTGTCATCTCTTTGTTCTCAACTATCTAATAAAAGCAGAAAAAGCCCCGAAGGAACACTAGAAAAGAAAACCTCAGGGGCTCAGTAGAGAAGAATAACTGAGTTAAAATTTTAGTTCAGCAAGAAAGTGAGGTCTGATATCAGCTTGACATCGAGGGGAAGCAAACAATCCTGCAGTAAACCACTCTGTGGCCTTTTTGCTTCTTATCAGCGAGGCTGCTCTTTTTTTTTTTTTTGTTTGTTTCGCTGGCCAGCAGGTCAGCCTAATTTGTTAGTTCATCAAGTCGCAGATTAGCCTGTTGTGCTGCCAATTAAACGGCGTGTTGAGGCTTCCTCATTGTGCATGCTGTGTGTATTTCTGAGTGTACCACACAGCGCCTGCAATGTGGAGGCTGAGACACGCAGAGACGCCTCACACATGCATGTTTGGCTTTCAAGGACAAGTGTATTTTTACACATCGTTAGCACGCATGCTGGATTCACACTCACGTGTACTCACACTTTCATAACATTTCAGACAATAAGTGCATCTTCTTTACATTTACCAGTCTTTATACATGTTGTGGAGCGTACGGAGGAAGCTCAAAGGAGGCCAAGACGTCCTTTTGTTGAGAGGTTTGTTGAAGCCTGGTCAAGGAGAATGGAGGATTTATCAAAACACTTGTCACAACATGATGTCGCCTCATTTCTGAAGAAGCTGTCCTCTCTCTCTCTCCTCAGAAGAGTGTCACACTGTCAATAAATGGTCATACTCAATGCATCTATAGCATAAGGTGCTGTCATTAACCCCAAATCCCACCAGAGCTTTACATGGCCGCTCTCGTCAATGTTTCAAACCCTAACAGGCCCACCGCTGTTCATTTCAGAAGCAGGCACTCCAGTCCGTCACTATTTTTGACGGAGGCGTGAACTGCCTCGTCACTCTGCACAGAGCAGCTCGAGCTGACAGGAAGTCAGACCCAGAAATAGCATAGAGAATCCAGTTGATTTTCAAAATAAAACATCCCGTGCAAACTGTCAAAAGAGAAACGATTACCTACGTAGCTTATTTACACACTTAGAAGCACCTACGGCAAGGAAAACAACCAAATATGAGCAAGTTAACAAAGACTCGCAGGCAAAGTGCTTCCGAAACGCTTCTGGTGGGGTTTGAAGTCGCATGGAGGACGGACCAAAACAGTGTCACGGTCGCGATGAGATATGCTCGGTTGGGTTTTGGGTTAAGTCTACAAACAAGGAAGTATGTTTATCTTTATCTGACTCTGTAGAGGCTTCTACCTTATGTTACCTATCCGTTGTGTCGAGGGGATGATCCTTTTACCATAGTAATGATCAAACATACAGCTGCTCTGTATCTCAGAAGAAGTGAGCATCCCCAAAACAAACTAAGATTAACACTATCCCTACAGTGACTTCAACACATATGCTAGACCCGTGTAACTCCCATGCTAGAGTAGAAAATTCCCGATAGATTCCTAGATCGATGACCACAGAGCATCAGCTGAACTTCCCTGTGAGACAAGTAGCTTTTTCTTTGTCTATAGGTCAATACAGTGTCCCTCTTCACCAGCAATCCATATACCAGTGGGTGGTCTCAGTGACAGGCCTGTTCCTCCGTGACAATACAGAAAACTAAAGCTATCTTTGGTAGTGCTTATTATCTACTGCAGCACTCCTGCACTGCAGTGGCACCATGGAGCTCCGGCAGCATAATGGCCCGTGTAAGATCCCAGTTTAGTGCCTTTATAGATGACAAGCTGTACAAAGCTGGTTCTGCTGTGCATAATGAACAAAAAAAACACATTCTTTCATGTAGCATAACCCTGAATTATGTGACCAATTTGGTGCCTGGTCCCACTGGGTCGTCCATGCTTAATGCAGCCCACCAAAATCTGATCTATAAGCTTTTGCTTGATGTCACGTTTAAGAGATTTCCAAACGTCTTGCCGGCCTGCGCAACATTTCCTCCTTCCCAATTAGCTCAAATGCTAATGAAGCTTTTTCTCTGATGACAACGAGCGTTTCACCTCACCGGCTGCACTTTTTCTAATTTTTCCTCTGCTTCCACGTCTGCCATTCTTAGTTCCACTTGCTCAGCCAGCCCTGTCCGTTCAATCAGGTGCATGCTAATTAGCTTAGTGTGGGGCTAGCCAATCCCACGGGGAGTGCCACTGGGTAATTAGCCCGTGGCTAATAGGCGTAGCAATGGCACCGGGGAGGCAGAGTGGAGACCTGCAGTTGGTTCCATACAGTTGTTTGTCTCTGGTGGGTCTTGCTGCAATGTTGTTAGAGTATGCAAGAGGATACATTAAAGGAGGCGGAGGCAGGAAATAGAGGAGAGGATAAGAACTGGAGGGAATGAATGAGCAAAAAGGACTGCAATTACACGGACTGCATGTGTAACCTGCTGTACTGGGTGACTGTATCTTTTTCTGCGGTGTATAGTCTAGCATATCTCTCATGAACTTGCATATGACCTGAGGCGGGCCTTCATTTCCCAGTCACAGAGGTTTCTGCTTGGTCTGAACTCACTGGCTATCGATCGATGACGATTCAGCTTTAATGGTTTTGTTTTATTTTGTAATTCTCCCCTCTCCTTGTCTTTTATTTCCTGCCTTTGTGTTCCTCCCTGATTAGTTTTCACCTGTGTCTCATCACCATGCCTTTCTTTGTGTGTCCTTTGTTTCAGTATTTGTGTAACCGGGTTCTGGATTTTTCATCGTCTGGACTTCCGATTACTGGACTTCTCTCGGATGGATGGGTGGGTGGCCGCTTTATTTTGTGTTCATCTTCTTTTTCAGTAAATCTACTTTTTGTTCACTTACCTCCTACCTTCTCCATCTGCACTTGGGTGCACTTCCTTGAACCAATCTGTCACATTAGCATTAATCTGCTGGCTACACCGGAAGCCCAGAAGACGATACATTTGAACCAACCTGATATTTATATGCATACTTTACATTGTTCTTTTGTATTAGACTGCTTTAGCTGTAGCTTGGTGTACCTAATAATAAAGTAGCAACTGGACGGCAGAACAAAAAGATACAATAAATCTTCAAAATTATGTTTAGTATTCCTTCCCTGTTATCTCAACAGCTCTGACAGATAGAGGTGGCTTAGGGATTTCTGAAGAAAAGGGATATTTTAAAACCAAAGAGTGTCACGCCTCCATGGTGTTGCCCAACAGAAACAGTGGGACCCACAGTGGGAACAATCCTAAAAGCAAAACCTGCTGGGAGTTGCCTTCAGAAAAAAGAGGAGCCTGGATTTATGTTGTTTGTTTGTTGTTTGTTTTGTTTTTTTGGTGGTTTCCATTAAAATGAACAAGAAGAGACTCAAACGTCTTGACAGTAAAAAGACATTCTTCTTCTTCGCTCTGTGGAGGGACTAACCCGGTCCAAATGACTGGTCCCACCTGAATAAGGGGTTCATCCGTCCAATAAATCATTGAATAGTGGCTCCAAAACACTTTGGTGGATTGCAAAAGAGGAATTCAATCATGTGGGAGGGAGAATGTATAGTTACTAATGAAAGGGGGCTGATAAAAGCCGCGAGTAGTTGTATGTAGGATGGTGGAGTAGGAAGCAGCTGGCACATTTAGAGACTGATGGGAATAGCTAACAAGGCAGGCAGGCTGATTCTGTATCCATCAAAAGCAAACCGAGGTGATGTGCTCTGCATGGGGACTGATATATGAACTGATGATGATGTATCAGAAGTTGAAAGTCGCTGTTTCTTCTTGCAATGCATCGGACATAAATATTCAGTGAATCTTCATAGAGAGAGTAAAGGTTTTCTGTTGAGGATCGGTTCTGTCGGAGCAGATTTAATCTACCTGCCATTTTAAATTCCAGTTTCACAGAGTTTAAAAAACGCCAGAACCTGATAGAAACATCATCTATTTCATTTGGCAGATCGCAAATGCATTTTCAAGTTGCTTGTTTGAGCGCTGAGAGGGAGGAGGAGGACGCGATGAAGAGATAAGGAGCGTGGTGAAAGCCAAAAACAGGCCGGGGACTCTCTCACTTAGTCATTTTAGCTTGGGGCAAGTCCAAACTTGGCCTTGTATAAGGAGGGCGCACACACATTCTTCGCCCACACATTCAGACATTCACATACACACATCAAACAAATAGACACACATACAAATATGCATTTTTTTTCCCCCCCAAGAGACACAGGCAAATTATTCATTTATTCAGAAAAGGCTGACTCAGGTTGCGGAAATACTCGTGGACTGGTCCAGCCCACGCTCCATTTAACAGATCTGAATGAGTTATTGGGTGTATAAATGGACAGCGCAGTCACCTTTTCAACAGACTGTGGACAATGTTTCACAGAGGAGGATGCGCTACATTACACAGCGGCCCGACGCCTATTAAACTTCATTACAACCACATCTTGTTCCTCGACGGTGTATTTCGAATTATGACTGTTGTTTAAAGGTGTCGGTGCGCTTTAATTGGAGTGCTTGTCGGAAGGTCAACCAACAAATGAAACTCCGTTATAATTGGAGGCCCTGGCGTCCAACAGATTCCTAAAAAGCAACAATCGGACAAGCACGCTGACTTTACACAGCTGCAGAGTTGGTGAATTTCACGGGCTGCTCGCTCTTGAAGTGTTTCCTGCTACACAGGACTCTCCAGCATAACAGAACAATCATATAGGTTTATGTTAGTATTTCAACCTTGTTTGGCATGACAGATGGCTCTAAATATTACAACACCCATGAGCCAAAACCTAAAAGCAAATTTTATTTGAGCTGCAGATGGTAGCACCAGCTTTCATAAGACATAATCGTCTGCATAGCATCTTCCCTCAGTTAGCAACACATGTCCATGTCGTAGAACCAACAACTGTTCTTCTTCTTGTATTGATGATTTGTCCCTCCAAGCCATCATAGAAGTGACTCAACTGGGGAAAATGAATGGTAACCAAGGGGGGCATGCCAAAATAACTCTTCCTGCTTGGCAAATCTGTTGAGTGCGGTGGAGAAAAAGTAGGCAGGCATGGTTTGGACTTCTTTCTCAAGCTCTCTTTTTTTCATTTTACACAATTACTATCACTTTTTGTGCTCGTGTTCGAGTAAAGACCGTTTGAGCATTTGTATGATTGTCACGTTTCACCCTCTCTCTATGGAGGCAGGTTTTTCATGCCGCCTTTGAGTACAGCTATTTGGAACACTGTCGCCTTCAGCGGCCTTCAGATAACATGTTCTTTGAACTAGTACTTTCTGAGCGCACTCTAACATTCGAACTGCCATGACAACAAGTGTATGAATTTGAAAATCAATAAAAGATTTGTTCAATAGAAACCGTTTGCCATGTAAGTCCTTGACATTTCCTTAAATAGATGAATTCCTATGGTTCCGCTGCATTCATGCACATGGGCGATTCATTGGGAAACTCAAGGGCATACCAAGAGGATGTTTGGATGTTGTTACCTTGCAGCCATATACCCATTTTATCCAACCTTGACACTTTATCTGTTTAAATTTTTTAATAAGTCAGCTTTGTATTTCTGCAGAGGCGTTTGGTGTTTCCCATTGCCTTGCATTCACTTTTCTTGTTTCCTTGTTGGTTTGTTTTTGTTCAGCCTCACAATAGCAAGACAGTCCACCACAAGTTTCCTCTCTGGGGGCCCAGTGAATTAATTGGCAACCCCATCTGTGTTTGTGTTATGACCTACAGTTCAGGGCTGCAAACCACAACAAAGACACAACCAATCAGCCCAAAACACTTCCAAACCTCTTGCCCCTGACTCTGTCTCTTCAGCTTGATCTTTTGTTAGCTGAAAATGTGGACAAGAAAAAGTAATGAAGGGTGAGGGAAAGGACGACGACAGGGTTTATCGATCTGACTCCAGAGACTAGAAAGATGAAAGTCAAAGTAAGAGAAACACACGAGAAGATACATCCTAAAAACTCTGTTTGTCCTCCACGATTAAATCAGTGACAGTCAAAGCTATGAATCCATCTTATCCATGTTGTTTATTTGTTCTTTTCTACCATCCATCATACGCAATCTCTCCTCATTCATCTGATTTATCCAAACTTTGGGGGGAACTTTGGCTCAGTTGACTCTAACCTGGTTTAAGTTGAAGGATCCGGTCCATTTTGGGTCCGGTTCAGAAATTGTTACGCTTAATGAAACAAACCCTTTCTCTTAGCTTACATCCTCAATTTTTATGCATGAATCCTTCAGGCAGATGATATACCATGTCTTTGGCACAAACTGGGCTTCAGTTCTTTGAATGTTTCAATGGTTTTTACTTGTTTGTTGTAGGTGTTTTTAAACTGGATGGTTTTGATAAAAGATTACGGATTACATAATTAGATTTGATTGAATGCTTTTGGCCACCCTCAAAGCTTGATGCATGGCATGATGATTTTTGTGGCCATATTGGCGCTCTACGGGACAGAGGAATAACTGTAGCATCTGACCCCATGACCTCTGCCATGTGTCATCCCCCTTGCCTCCATTTCTCATCACTGGTAATTACTATATAAAGCATGTCATGGTAAACAAAGTGACACATGGGAGGAAACATGTTTCCTCGAGTCAGTCCTCTGTGAGCTCGTCGT
The DNA here is from genome assembly GCA_036365135.1 of Miichthys miiuy. NCBI lineage: Eukaryota > Metazoa > Chordata > Actinopteri > Sciaenidae > Miichthys > Miichthys miiuy. The sequence continues at coordinate 3,484,470 of CM071625.1, read as the reverse complement.
GTTTTATGGTTTCTGCACTCGCTTTGACATTTCGTTTCTCTCTCTCACACACACACTGTGTGACCGCACCGGGCAAATTAATTAGAGATGCTGTTTTGGAAATGTAGACAGAGCTAAAACAATGTGCAAACCTCAAATGACTGCAACACACACACACACACAGCTTCTGTCTGTCCTTTCTGACCACACACACTCCCTGTGTGGATTGTTATTGCTATGCAGTACCAGCAAGACTGGGAGAGTTAATATGCCTCATTCCATTAATCCATCTCCACCTTTGTCATCAGGTCCATACAGCAGACATGCACGTCTATTATTAATGGCCCGCTGGTAAATCGCACTCACCACCGCTCATACTACAAATCCCACAATGCACTGCAACAGCCGCCATACAGGTCAAGAAACTCTCATTAGTCAAGACCTGTGCACCACCCCTCCCCCCGCTGCTTCGGTTGTTTATTGACACACTAATCAGCGGTCAGTGGATGAACGCCCTTGCTGAGCCCGGTTACCTTAGCTCCTGTTCTGGCACAACACCTACATCTGCTCCCTATCAGCATTGCCCCTCGCCCCTGGCCTAAAAATGTCCTCGTGGTCCAAAACACCTGTGGTACAAACACTAACACTCCCACCGGTGCTCTGAGCTCACACGAATGACAGAGACACCATTCACCCGATTACAAGTCAGTGTAACATCAACATGATGTTTACGGTAGAAAAGTTACTCAGTGTTGCTTTAAAGCGTCTTTTTTTCTCTTTCTAATGAATCATTTTTGTTCTTTTTCATTTTCTTCATTACATCATTTTCTGTATCTCCTTGTTTGCACACTTCCTTTAATATCTTCTGTCTCCTCCTTGTCTCCATCTTACCCTCTCATTAGATTTGAAAACCCTAATGAAGAACAAACAGGATGGAAAACACCTCCCCACTCCTCCTCCAGCCTCCATTTTCCCTTTCTTTCGTTCTCCTCATCATTTTTTGTGCAGCCTTTCTCCTCCGCCTCCTCCTCTTCTCGTCTCTCTCTCTCTCTCTCTCTCCTCCACCTCTCTTACCTCTTCGGCTGCTCTGTCCTCTTACAGTGAGATCCACCATTTGGGGAAGAGAGAGAAAAATACCAGAGAGATTCAAAATAAAGCAGAAAATCTGCAGCACCTGCTCTTGTAAAATGGCTGCAGACGTGACAGTGAAAAGTCATTTTGGAAGCGCAGGTGACATTTAACATCAGGATGTAAAATTGCTGCATTTGAGGAGCTGTTGTGAGAAGAGTGGAGACATCTGTTTAGACAGTTGAAGCATGAATGAAAATGGGCATAAACGCCCTTTTTTTGGTTTTTGTTTTTTGCTGATAAATATGTTCTCTCCTCTCCTTCCTCCCTCGCTGTCGTCTCGCTGTCTTTGGCTTCGTCTCCTTCTGCATCTCATCATTTCTTCCTTCCTTCCTCCCTCCTTCCTCGTCCTCTCCTCCCCTCCCTCTCTCTCTGTGGCAATGAATACCGAATCAGTCGGAGACAGACGGTGCGTGGGGTCTCCACGGAGGACGGGATAAAAAAAAAAAGAGCCCACATGCATGCAGACATATGCCCGAGCAAGAAAAACCCTCTGTTCTCCCTACCGTACGGACACACTCATGCACGCATGCACGATGATTTCGCCGCTGATAAATTGTGACAGAGTAATTTTCTTTATCTGTAATCTGCAGTCGCCGAGACTCAAATAGCTTCTTCAAACATTAGTGAAGCCACGGGGACGCTCTTAGGAGGAGATGAATGGAAAACACACACACACACACACACGTGGAAAGACACACTTTGCATTGAGAGTTGTGGAAGTCCATTTCAGCGTCATCGCCGCCTTTGATCACGCTGTGAATTTGAGTTTTTGCATGATTGTTTTATGTGATCTCTCTCCTTTCATCTTTGCCTCTCGTCACGTCACGCTAAGCATCTTCTCCCCTTCCTTTTCTTCTTCTTCTTCTTCTTCTTCTTCTTCTTCTGTGGCTTCACATTGCTTTTGATTAACATTAACTTAACTCTCGATGTGTTGTAATCTCCTTTGCCTCCCGAGGCCCCCACGTCGCCAGATTAAAAGTTTCCGCTCGGCAAAGATGCAGATGCAGACGCTGCACAGCTCTGACGGTAAAGATGTTTAGACTTTATGAGGGTGTAATTACAAAAGCACACATAAAAATTTATGTTTGAATCCGCATTTATAGACTGAATACATCTTTAGTGTTCAACAAGGTTAATTTAAAGCGTCTTGTGGGGGGTTTTCGTTTGTTGTTCTGCTGTTCCAAGTCTTCAAATGAACCCTGTACATCCTTCCTGGTCCTTAGCATCCTATAAATCTCTTTGTGTCAGGTGTTTAAGAGAGATTTATAACCCTTGTTAACTTGTAATGTCAGTAAATATCACAGGACGATGCATTCAGGTGGTCGTCTTTCAAATATATCGCCTAAATTCGGGCATACTGTCAATCAAAGTTAGAAAGTTGTTCTATATTATATACTGGGAACTTGGGCATCGTTAAACTTGTCTCCGGTGACCCCTTTTTTTTTAACGCTTTGTTGGATCTTTGAGGTGCTTATAAAATTAGAAATGTTTGATGAGGAGCACCTGAACGCACCGTCAATTTGGATCTCTGCACGGCTGAACAGTTTTATTTGTAGAACATGGACACATGGTCGACACAACTTTGAAATAACCCTGAAGGACTTCATGTCAACACGTCCTTTGGTGCGTTCAGCCTCTCGTTATTTTTAGCCCTTTTCATTGTTTGGCTCGAAAGTCGGCCCGTTCGTCACTTTGGTCCAAAATATCTCAGAAACCTGTCAATGGATTGCCATGGGATTTTTAATTAGACATTCACTTTGACTTTGGTGATCAGTAAACTTTTCTTCTAGTGGTTTTGAGTGAAATATCTTCTGAACTGTCATAACTTTGATCCCTTAACCTTTCTTCATCAGGCCAGACTTTTTATTATGCCCAGTACTTTGGTTTAGGACTAAATACCCTTCTTACATGAGGACTCCTGTACTTCCTGGCATAGTGTGCCAATATCGGCACAGTAGTGTTGTCTCAATTCGAGTATGACCGTTGCTCTTCTTCTTTGCTGAATTGCAACCATGCCAACCTCGTCATCGTTCACTCAGTCATAGTTGATCTGGTAACCCATTAGTGATCTCTGCGTTGCTTTGTTCATTGACCTGCACTGGAAACTGAACAGAACCTCGTCCGTGTATAGTAATTATAAAGTTGCTGTATTCTTTTTTTAATCTGCCAATCAAATCCAATTTTATTCAAGTTCCTCCAACAGAACTCACTGGTTTCATCGAGACAACTCGTTGTTTGTCATCTGTCACAGTAAATTTGACCCTTTTTTTCGACATGCTGTCATCTGTTGACCAACAATTATCAAAGCTTTTGAGGTATGATTGTGTCACCCAAGAAGCTCATAAGCATCAGTCCAGTTGACGATCATTAGCTCCAAAGTGCCAGCATGCGTTTTACCGTAGCAAATGGCAGATGGCCACGGCATTACTCACACAAAACTCTTTTGACTTATTTTGACTCCAGTCATCGTGAGTCTACAGACCAAGACAGAGAACAAAGACAATGTTTGTGCTAAGAGGAAGATGGGCGACGTGCCAAACACACCTTTTTTATTTGAACAGGAAGGTGATGCATGCAGGGAGCACCTGACGTGTTCAACAAAGACTGGCCGTTTGTTTGTGCCGCGTGGGACGTGACGGTCCGCATGTAGAGCGTTCTTTGATAGAACAACGTGTCACAGAAGAAATATGGCTGCGTAAAAATCGCTGAAATGAAACTATGCGATGCGAGATTATTGCTGAGCCTGTGTATTGATGATAAGATGAAAGAGGGACGAGTCAGCACATAAAATAAAACCCCCCACACATTTCATGCATTCTTTGAAATAAGCACTGAATATCCTTCGTGTATTATTTACTGTTATGATTACTACACTCTGATACTTTTGCGGTTGGACACAAAAGATGAACCATGACTGTTTGCTCGGGGAAGATGCGGCGATAAACACAAAAAACGGCTCAAGCAATGTGGTGGAGAGGTGACAGGACAATTTTTAGGATGGAGAAGGGAGATATGGGGAGAGGAAATGGAGTGAAGGCACCAAACAACAGAGGGAAAGTGGACCGGAGGAAGTTTTAAAGACAGCGAGAGATTAACGGCAGGAAAGTACCAGAACTTACAAATGGGAGAATGAAGAAGAGAGATTTAGAGGTGTCAAGTGTGAGATGAAAATTAAAAAAAAAGGGATTTATGGATGAAGGGGAAAGAAAATGTGGGTGAAAGAGGAAGAAGGGTGGGGAAGATTTAAGTATGTGCTTTGAGATTTCTTCTCTTAAAGTACGGAAAGATGGAAGGCAGTGATGAGACAAAGCACTGAAATTAAGTTTGGACAGGGAGGGATCAATAAGATAGACTGGTGCTTTACATCCATACCAAGAGGAAGATGGAAAACTTGATGGTAGAATGGTTGAAGAAGCGAAGACGAGGAGAGTGTTAATTTCTCTCCGCAACCTCCAGAGAGGATAAAAGCGAGGAAGTGAAGTGAAGAACGGTGAAGTGCAAGAGACTTTTTGTAAGAGGTTTAATGATGTAAAAACGAGTAAAATACATTTAATTTTCTCACGTATCTTGGCGTCTTGTTCGCGAGTGATGGGACAATGGAGTGTGAGATGGACCGGCGGGTTGATGGAGCTGAGTCGAAAGGCAAAGCTCTCGATTTTCCAGTCCATCTACGTTCCAGCTCTCAGATATGGTCACGAGTTTTGGGTAGTGACCAAAAGAATGAGATTGCGGATACAAGCGGCTGAAATCAGCTTCCTCCACCCGGGTGGCTGAACTCAGGCTTTAAGATAGGGTGAGGAACTTGGACATCCAGAGGGAGCTCGTCTAAAGGAGCCTGCTGAGGTTGGTTGGGCCATCTGATTAGGACGCCTCTTGGAGCGCTATGCTAAACCTGCTGCCACCACGACCCGACCTTAAGAAATTGGAAGGACATTTCATTTTCAACACGTTTCCTTCATGACCTTTCTTTAATATCTTTTATTCACTTTATTCATCTCTAAGTACCGAGTATCACGGCTCTGTTTTTAAATCCTAATGAGCTTTACTGTATCCTTGTTGCTGCAGTGGTGCAATGTCTCCAAAGTATCTTTAATTGGACTGCAGCTGTGTCAATCTCAGTCCTTCTTCTTAATTTAACATGCAGTGTTTTCCCCCCTCGAGGAATATTTGCCCTTCTCCTTCTCTGATGAGCTGGACTTAGAGGACCATCAACTCCGATATAGATAAAACTAAAGGTGCATGCACACACACGCCATGCTGACGATAATATATCATTTTTATTTGTTGCCATCTGCTCACGCCCGAGCCTCATATCGGAGACAAATTGCCTAAATCTCATAACAGCTCATTTGGTGAAAGAATGAAACATTCATGAAATTGGATTTCGAGCTCGGCTGTTTTTTTTTTGTTTGTTTTTGTTTACAGCAGCTTTAATGCGAGGCTGAACGGCTGCAGTGAATGTATCCGGTCCTGTTCAGGATAAACAGTACTGTGCAGCTACTGTAGCCTCCATCCCGTCAAATCTCCAACCTTCAAATCAAAGAGAGAGACATTTTACTGGGCATGATTGTGAGTCGATACAAGAATTGCGATGCATCTACAGGACATGCCTGTTTAACAAATGTCTCTCTGCCAGCTGCTCTCTTCTTCATTTCATTCTCTCTCTCTCTCTCACACACACACTAATCCATGCATGCATACACCCACATGTAGTATGCCTGAATGCCGTCTCACCTGCCATCAAATGACTCACACACACACACGGAGCTTTTGGACTTCATATTCATGCATGTCCGTGAATGCAATTTGAGTCACACAAACACACTCGCGCACACACAGCCGGGTTAAAAGGGTGGAACGAGAGTCTGAGAGAATATTATCTGTGCTGGTCAAGGCTCTAGCAGGCTGGCACTCGCACACACACACACACACACACAGATATGCTGGTTTAAAGGGTGTAAAAGGCAGGTCTGACGAAGAATATTATCTGCTTTGGTCAAGGCCCGGCAGCTTGACATGCAGACACACACACACACACAATGTCTCGTCCTTAATGTGATGTTTTCTTCTTTCATTAGGATCCAGTCATTGGAGGCAATTACATGGGTCATCCTGCTTTTTAATGCAGAAATAATGGAGTTGGAGGAAAGGCAGGGAGAGATAGTCAGTGAGGAGGCTGCAGTAGAGAAAAGGCAGAAGATAAAAGGAGGAAGAGCTATGACAAAGGGGAGAAAGGCGACAGAGAGAGGGGAGAGAGGGAGGAATAATGGGCTGACGCCAAATGTCTGTCACACTCGTGCTGCATGACAATCAAAAACTCAACAAAGAAACGTTGTGTGTGTGTGTGTCAGCTTGTGCTTGTTGCTCTCCTGCACCGTAAATTAAAGAGATATCCAACAAATTTCAATATAGTTTTACCTCAGGACACTTTATAGTGCAGGTCTAGACCGTGCTCTTTATAATACAGTGTACAGAGACCCAACAGTTCCCACCATGAGCAAGCACTTGGTGACAGTGGCAAGGAAAAACTTCCTTTTAACAGGCAGAAACCTTGAGCCGTGTTTTCCTGTATACAGTAGAACACAGTCATACTTCAACACCTTTATTAAACCATTTTAAGGGCAGAATAAAGTCATATTTTATGTTGGAGACTGTTAATTATACAGCAAAACACCGTAATATTTAATGACATATTTTACAGTCTTTTACTGTCATGGTTCACTAGATGGTTTCACTAGAAAATCTACAGACATTTTAAAATATGGAATAAAACGCCGACCTTGACCGTACAGTCATATTTTATGGCAAAACCTTTGTTTATACGAAATTTTAAGGGAATTTATACAGAATAAAGTAGTATTTTTATATCAGAGACTATTGATTACACAGCAAAATACTGTTTATTTCTGCTGTGAAGTTGGACATTTTAACATGGGGGCTTATGGAGGTTGACTCACTTCTGCAAGCCAGACTCAAGTGGACGTTTGAGGAACTGCAGTTTTTGGCATTTCCACTTGGTGATAACGTGTGTTGTGTATCCATTCAGACCAGGCTGAAGATGGACTTGATGGACAGTTTGCCAAGACTTTTATTTTGTAGAAATGGAATCACACTTCTTGGCGCAGGAAGTGGCAGGTCGTTAGCTTCGAGGCCGAGCTCAGTCACTAATGAAGCCCTTTCTTTACATTACATTAAGTGATTAATATTAATGTGGTTGTAAAAACCAGGGTTGTTTTGCTTAGTCACCTTTTCCTTTAAAGCTGTTTTAAAATCATGACTTAGCATTTCGGCGGACACTAAAGCGGCTCGTGGCGCTCGGCGAAATCGATTCGTTCGGTGATTGATGTGGAGTGAGTCCACTACAACATCTGATCTTGTAACTTTTAATCATGACTAAGCATTTTGATGAAAACTAGAGCATGTAAAGACGTCAAGTATCGATTTGTTGTATTAAACGTGTTTTAATTTTGCTGGGCGAAGGACTCTTTGAGCTTCTCAACGGGAAATGCTGATCCTTCAGGGTTAACCAAGATGTAGGTATTGATCGGCAATAATATTCCCTCCTTCATGTGTGTGTACAGGCAAAGTATTGATTATGCATTGAAGACTTAAACTACATGTTTAGAGAGAAGAGATCTCTGAAGAGAGGAATGAGCGAGGCAATCAGGAGAAAGCTACTTGAGTTTTTAATCTATTATACAGTGTAGCTTTGTAAAGAAGCATTTCCTATACGTGGGAAGTAAGTCTCTAAGTGTGTGTGTGTGTGTGGGTCCCATCTGTTTTTCAGCCTCCATCTCCTCGAGTCTGTCCGCTCTTGGCAACAATCTATCTTCCTTCCCATCTGATGTTGCAGCATATCGTTAAAAAAAACTGCATTTCTTTGCTCTCTTTTGTGTTTCGATGTTTCTCTCCAGCCTCTACTCACACATATTCCTCGTCCGCCGTGTCCACTGCAATGCTGCAGAAAGATAACGTCCACAGCCCGGTGTGTTATCGTGGCGTGTACATGCCTTGACAGTCTCATCAACACTTCGGTAGCACATATAATGAGTTGTGGCTCTATACTGCACATCCTGACTGTATTGTTGCTTTAATTGCTACTGCTGTCAGAGAGGTGTTACCTAGAGATGTAATTACGCACAAACATCCTCCTGTGATGCCTGGATGATTTAATATCTCCCCAACGGTCTGTTCTGTAACATCTTTAACACCGCTGCTGTTATTTAGATAACTTTTGTGTGTTTGGCCACTTTGGTCCAACTGTTTGATGGATTGTCATGAAAGTTTGTGCAGCGACTTTAATGAGTCAAATATCTCAGCAATGTTTGGATAAATTACCGGGACATTCATCACCTCCATCACCTTAATACTAGAACCACCCAGGGGAGGATCCCTGCTGCTGTCTTAATAACTGGTGGTCCACAAACATCTTTCTCCATCAGCAAGTCAAAACTTTAATTAGACCATTACTTTAGTTTCTGAGCTGCAAATTAATGAAATTAAACTCCACCAGCCTCTACAACCTCAGGTAAAAGTGCCAAAAACTGCAGTTCCTCAAACGTCCACTTGAGGCTGGCTCCAGAAGTGAGTCAGTCTCCATAAGTCCCCATGTTCAAATGTCCAACTTCACAGCAGAAATAAACATGTTTACAGCCTGGTACAAAAAACTGTTTTGGTCTCTGTAGCTAATTTCCGCTCATGACAACTGTACTGAGGGTGAATTTATATACAACTCACCTGTTCAGATTATATTAAGGCTTAAAGTTATGCAGGATTGAGAGCGTGGGCACTTTAAAGGATAGGTAAGTGCCATTACAGATGGCTTGTTCGAGCAACCAGGCTTCATACTGCCTCATGTCCGCCAATGATCCACATCAGATTAGCCGGGCGGAAGAAACAGTACATTCATTCATTCTGAGCTAGATATAGCTTCATTGCTAGCTAGCTTACGGCTAACGTCTGCACAACTGGTTTATTGACTGTTGAACTGTGTGTGCATGAAGATCAAGTCCTGGATCTGAACCTCATAAGTTCACTGAAACTCGCACTGAAAAGTTAGAAGATCAAAGAGTTGTCATGAATCTACAAGTACAGATGTTCTGAAAAATCTTTCACGTCATTCAGTCTTTAGTGAAGAGACTGTACAGACACAAGATTAAAACCCTGTATTACAAAATGCACCACACTTTCAGACCTTTCGATTCAGGCACTGCTTTCATCTGCAGTGATAAAGTAACCTTGAGGAAAAAGCAATTTAAATATTCATTGTGATGGATTACCTTTCTACAAGCAAGAAACCAACCGAGGCTGAGACGACACTATCTGAAAGTTTCTGTGTTTTTAGTACTTTTTTCATGTTTTTCGACACCAATCTCCATCTGATCGGTGTGCAAACATGGACTCTGAAGTACTGAGATTAGATTTTTTTTGCCTTACGGACTGCTTCATGATGAAGTGGCAACCTCTGTGGCTGTGAAGTGCCAAAAACTGTAAGCCCTTGAGCGGCCGTTTGAAGCTGGCTACAGAACATTTCAACCCCTATAAGTGCACGTATTAAAATGCCCAACGTCCAAACAGTTTTGGTCTCTGTAGCTAATTTCCCCATTCATGCCAACTGTGCTGAAAGCTGAAGAGGTTGTACAGCCAACGTGGCTGAACCGTGGCTATGTCGAATGGTGACCCATTCGAAATAGCCACGGCTTCCTTGTTTACACTTGAGAACACCTGTTAGCTCTAGGCAGAGCTTGCATACTCTCTGTGGAAAGACTGGACATCAATGTTGAAGCAAGGCAAAGGAGACGGGGATACAGAGCTGGATCTAGGCGTAAAAAGACTGTCTGTTATGATGGGGAAGGTAAGATCTCGCTAACCATGTTACAGAGGGAGTATGGAGAGCGTAGCATCACAGAGACGTTACTGAATGAACGGCTTACAAGCTGCTCAAACAAGTGAATTTCCACGGTGTGGGATCTATAATCCTATCTTTTACATAACCGTCATACATGCTGTATAAAACATCAGCATGCTCCTTTAATTTCCTGGAAGCCAACGTTCATCTATTATGCATGGAACGCGACCCGAGCTGAACTCAGGTTTCTATAATTAAATTATGTAATATATTATAAATTAAGCTGTTATTCTCTCAAGAGGCGCTGAGGCTGCAGGCCAAGTGTTTACTCAACAGCAAGTGTTTAGTTTTGACTTCAGACTAATCACATTTTAATAATTTGCTAAATTAAATCAAGTTAGATAATTTACTGATTGAGAAGTGTTGCTTTTGCTTTTCAGTGTAACAAGTCCGAGGGTGTTGAAGCTTTTCGAAGATGCAGGAACGTCTCGTGTTTATTACTGTTTCAAATGAGCTTTTTGATGGGCTCCCAAAAAAAAAAAAAAGCACAACTTTGCCAACTCTGGTGGCAACAGGGGATCTAATTAGCTGGCAAATTAACAAACCGTTTTCTTCATATGAAAACTTTTAAGTATCCGGGCGTGTTACTGTGTGAATGACAAGCAGGTTTATATTTTCCCAGATAGAAGAAAAAGTGGGAAAAACTTGGAAATCTATACTCACAACACGTCAAACGTGGCAGTCACTGCAATATATTTTATTCCGACTATCTGCTGCAGTGGTCTCGACCCTTGTTCTCCTCATATTGGCTACTTGTGATGGTGTCTTATTGTAATAATAGTGCAGGTCCAAGGTGGCTGCCCTGAGGGATCTCGGCTGGGTTTTCTCAGTTTCAGTGTTGCCTTCGACAATTAACTGGAAAATAAAAAAGAGCAGAGAGAGCTGGCAGGAGAGGGAATCAATATATGTTGTTTTTCAGCAAAGTGTGTCCCCATGAATGCACCAAACTCCCAAATAGGACAAACTCCATTTTTGTTGCTTCTGTGCTTTTAAGTAATGAGAAGTATTTCTTTTTTATCTGACTAATAAATTCTCAGTTCTAAAGCAGTCACAAAGTCCTAGAAACGATGTTTCTATACAAATTTGCAGTTGCATTCTCTGAGAACATGATGAGGAAATGTTGTCCTACATAGCAACACATTATGAACATTTTCTATTAAAAAGATGCATGCTGTTTTTACTGGAAGATCACCGTAGATAGGTTGTATGTAGCAGGGTTCAAAATGCTCTAATTCCTCTCACCAGCATGACTTAATGACTTTGTTCAGCTCAATTTTTTTCTATATATATAAGAGTCATTTCTTATCAACCTTGTGTATACAAGCTGCTGTGACAAATTAGGTCTATCTTATCTTAAAGCTACGCCACAGTTCCTGAACACAAACTGAATTTACAAGCAAGCATATTAACTTGTTCATTAACTTACTTGAAAAGCCGCATCATATCAGTAAACGCATCATCTTCTCATGACTACAGCAAACCAGAGACCCGAGCCTGGACGTGAACCCAGGAATCACAGTGGTGTTACAGTCCTGTACTCTGTACGGCTGCGTAAATGTCGTCTTTCTTTCACTCAAAGAAATGTTGCCTGTGAATACGATTCAGACGGGAATTATGTCATCATAATGTAATTATGGGACCAGTATTCAAACATTCAAACGTGATTTCTAGGAGACAGGGTTGAGACACATTTTCTTAAAATTAAAAAGTTATTTAAGTTTTTCTGCAGCTGTACAAGTTTGTCTGGGGATGGAAATATTGGTCTGTTGGTCTGTCCGTTGGTTCAGTCCAGTCTGAAATATCACAACAACTCTTTGTGCATTCGTGGTCTCCAGAGGAGAAAGTTTCCTGACTTTATAGATCGCATTTGTTGCTTGGAGTGAATCTGATCCCCTTCTTCTGGACCACCCTTGGAAACAGTTCTTGTTCACTCCTGTTTCTATAGTTTATACTCTTTGTACTCATGAAACAGTGCTAACTTGTATCCGTCGTAACTGTCCAAATGGTTTAAAATGTTTGTAAAAGTTTGTGGTTCCTTTCTATTGTCGTTTGTATTGTGTCATTTGCTGCATTTTGTGTTTAGCTGGTGAACGTGGGGAAACATTATACCCATTTACCATCAGCATGTTAGAAACACTACAGTTCAGTACAGCCCCACAGATGTATGTTTTGTATGTAAATGTAGCTCAAGCTTGCATGGTTGAAAACATAAATATTGTCTCCAACACACAACTACTGATGCAGAGTTTTATTGTATATATTATTGGCAAGTTTATAAACCGTTTATGAATGTGGTTTATTGCGTGTTGTAGGCGTAGCTGCAGTAGCATTAAACAAATCCTCATCGTAAGCAACAGCCAGCTGACCTCTGGAACAATGAAAGCAATTTTTAAAATTGACACTCTGTTAGATTAGATTATATAGCTGTGTATACCTTTCAATTCAGTTTACAGGCTTCAGATTTACATCTCCATTAATCCCTTTGGAATATATGTTACGAGTCAATACATTCGATTTTTAAACCAACTTTACAGTATTAAATGTTGCTTAAAATGAAGCGATGACCACATTAACAGAGACACTCTATAAAGAGACAAAGTTTGTGAGGAGACATGCTCGCAATGGATTATTCTGTCAGGTGACAGACAGTAAGTGGAGTGTGAAAAACAAGCTCACTCCTAAGAAGAAATTCAACTTGGAGATAATGAAGTAACAATAAAAGCAGCAGTTTGACAAAACCAAATGAAGCCTTCATGTTTACTGTGATGGATTACCTCTGTCTGCGGGAGGCTCTTTATAGTACTGAACAGAAATGAATAGCTGCAAATGGTTTAAGAGGGAAATGAGTTGTGAATATAGAGGCAACGGACAATTTGCACTGTTTAAACAAGAGTACAGCACAGGCCTGACATTTTAGCCAACACCAGAACTCTATGCAATGACCAACACCAATATTTTGACACTGAAACCTCCTCTTGTGCACAAACCTCCATGGGAAAGCCGTTCCAAAGTCGGCCACGTCTGTGGACGTGGTCACCTTTAATAAAAAACCTTGACTTTGGAACAGCCAGAAGTGACCCGTCCGAGGATCTAAGGTTGCAAACTGGTTCGTATGGGGTTAAGACATTGGCTATATTGTTAGGGGCCTGACCATGGCAAGTGTTTTAGTGTAAATATTGGTATTTGGTCAAAGCAGCAGAAGTAGCAGAAATTTTATGAAGATTATGACCTGATAAAAGTACCACGTAAAATGACACTGATTGCCAAAGTTTTTGCAATTCATCCTGTGGGGAGCAGGAATGTGTGTGTTCAATGCTCAGTGTTAAATGTTAGTGGTGCCAGAGGTACAGTCAGGTGATCATCAAAGTTTGTAGGATACACTGTGTGGGAAAACTGTGAATATTTGTACACAATTTGGTGGCAGTCCATGGAGTAAGGCGCCAAAGTGACAGACCGAGCACCGCGTCCATCCACAGAGCATGTTTTATATACTTTTGGTGATACTAGTCCTTATTTTTAACGGTATACAGAGAAAAAGCTAACAGGCCTACAGGGAGTCTTAACTTCCTTCATGAAAATGTCTCAGAACTATATTGGAAGTCCATGCATGAATGCTGGTGACTGAAGAAGAAAATTAAGTTTGGATATTTGTGATTTCATACTGCACACTAAATATTAATATTTCCAACACCTCTTTATACATATTAAGTCAAATTCAAGAACTTTTCTTCTTGTTTCAGACCAAAAAACACGAATCAGATGTCTCAAGTTTGAAGAAAGTCCATCCAACGCCCAAGTGAATGCAACAAAAGGCAGTCTGTGACGATCAAAACAGCATTCAGCAAAGGTGAGTGACACATAGCGTCTCCTTTTGTGGTAAAAATATGGCTCAATTCCATCAGGCATGGCTGCGATGTGTTCTGGCTGTGCTGGAGCTGATTGCAGGCCATTCTAGGCAATGGTTGGGATCCCATCAGAAGCACCACGGCACCTTTCAGAAGCATCCGGTCACATCTAGCCAAAGAAAATTAACGTTAACAAAGTCGTTTCTGAAACGCTCCAAAAACAGTGTCCGCAACGTCACAGAGCCGTGCCCGGTAGGATCCAGGAGTTAGGTTCAGCTGTGTGCAACATGAGTTTTATAAACTGCATCCTAACACACACACACAAGCACACACAGTCCAAAGTCAGACGGTGACCTTGCTCCACAGAGTTTAGAGAAGCTGTAGGCATGTTGGGTGCTGGTTGCAGACACAGAAACACCAGCATTCGATGCTGTGTGCCGCCATCTGTCCACGCACAGGAAAACTCCCACATGAGGGCATGAACACACACACACACAGTATGTATAATTCACTCATGTTTCCCCTCCTGCACATTTCCTAATCATCCCCCTCCAGCAGATGCCTGATTTGCCCTCACTTCCTCAGTCTTTCTCACCTCTGTCTCCGCTCAGTCTCGATGGCGTCTATTTAAGGGGGGTTGCCTCGTACTCGCTCTGTTTCTCTGGAAGTTGCCGCCCTCTGACCAACTTTGACGCAACATTAATTAGCTCAGTTGTTTGTTCTCCTGCTAGTAGCAAGTCTGCTGATAGTTAGAGAAGTTCTCAACGCTACTGTACTCGCTGACATTTTTGGGAGAGCATGTCTGACACTCACAAATATGCACACACACACAGTTTTAAGCCGGGAGGACCCTCATTTACATTGTGCTCCTGTGTTTCCGATCTGAAAGTGGCACAATGAAATAGCTTGGTTGGTAACTAAAATCGAGTTTGAACATAAAATCATTTATTTATTTTTGGCTACTTGGGGCCAACAGCACTGACTTGTAATCAAAGGTGATATGTTAAACTTGTTAGCATGCAGTTGCTTATTTAAAAAAACATCCAGAAATGATGGTGGTGTAAACGCTATAGTTTATTCAGAGTTGTGTTTGTGGCCCCCTGATGAATTTAAGTCCAACATGAACAGTCTTTCAGTTCTGTTTTTGGTCTCCACCAACTCCTGAGGGATATATCTGTCTCTTTAGCTGCTAAACGCTACCTGCTACAGCGCTAAACGACACTATGAGAGCGGTGAGAATGAACCAAAAACAGTAAAGTTGAAGGCCAGACAGCTAAAGGATGGACAGTGATGTAAACTGCTGCCAACTGTAGCTGCTGTTAGCTAATGTTAGCTCAGTTTGTTAGCCGGACTGTGAGCTCAGAACACCGGGAAAAACATAGTAATGAACCTAAATCTACACAATGTTGCTTCATATATATATATATATATATATATATATATATATATATATATATATATATATATATATATATATATATATATATATATATATACCTGCTAGGATTGTGTTTGTGTCATCGTTTTTGACGACTACATCAAGTCATCTCTTTATGAATTTTGTCCGCGTCCTCAAACTGGCCAAAAATATCTTAATTTCTCAACGTCTTAACGTCATTACATTGGTCCTCACAAAGGTGGAATCACGAGAACACACACACACATAAGTTTTTTGAGATGATGTTTGAGCCAATCAGAGTTTAAAATGGGATTGTGGGAATTCTCCTTGTTACCTCGAGCTTACATGTGACGACGAGACATGATGTACAGGGTCCATCTGGCTGTGATGACTATGTCCTTGTATTGATTCGAGGCACACACACACACATACACACTACAGACTACACACATGTTCTCTCTCAGGGAGGAGAAGAGAAAGGTCATGCCTCTCAAGTTAATTAGTCTCTCTAGCCTTCATGTCTGGAGGATCTTTCCTTTCCACTCCTTGCTTCATGTCTTCCTCTCTCTCTCTCCCTCCGTCGTTCCTTCTCTCTGCAGTCTACCACCCGGGCGTGAAGGTTAGATAACCTCTCTTAACCGTTCTTTGCATGTGTTTATGTCCTGCGCACACACACACACACACAACCACACACAAGCGTTGGGTGTATTTACTACATCTTTGATGCTGAAGTCAGAATCAATTGTTTCGCCTGCACAGTGGAGCTACTAAGTTTAATTACTTCTTCACGCTGGCTGAAAAATGTGTGTGTTTGGGGTGTGTTTCAGCTGGAGGGATCAGCTATAATGAAGTGAGAATTGATCTGATAAAAAAAATTAATAAATAAAGAAGTGTGTGAGTCAGTGAACTACCCCTGAAATGTGCTACGACGGGAAACTCTTTAAGCTACTTGTTTACCTTCAGATCTGTGATTGGATACACGCGGGAGTGCAGAGCTGACCTTGAATCACACTTTCTAACTTACTGCCGGTTTATTTCATATTTATTTATTAAAGGCCAGCCACCTTTGCCAGGTGGCTGTGAAGTGAACCCAATGTGGCAGTTCCTCAAACGTCCACTTGAGGCCGGCTCCAGAAGTGAGTCAGTCTCCATAAGTCCCCATGTTAAAATGTCCAACTTCACAGCAGAAATAAACATGTTTACAGCCTGGTACAAAAAACACTTTTGGTCTCTATAGCTAATTTCCCCGTTCATGACAACTGTACTGAGGGTGAATTTATATACAACTCACCTGTTCAGATTATATTAAGGCTTAAAGTTACGCAGGATTAAGAGCGTTTTTAGATTAGCCAGGAGACCGCAGAGGCAGGACTGCGATGATGGCGTTAGCTTGAGGCAGCCTTTGGGGAGATGGAAACACTGTTTTCTAACATTAAAGTTAGAGGACCGGTCTCCTCATTACTACCACGACTCTGTAAAACATCCATGATCGTGATGTGAATACGACGTTTGTGTTTTCATGTATTAACGCGAGGAAGGTTGCGTCAGATCTGTTTTTGCTGTGTCGTGTTTTTTCGCCGGTTGAGGTTTGACTGGCGCTCTTTTAATTACGTCATCCTGTTGTGCCCTTTTCTTGTGGTTTTCCAACTAGAGAATTGGCGCCACCTATTGCTCATCTCATGAACCAACTGCTGCAATATTGGTGGTAATGATGGTAGCAGATGGAAACAAGCATTCACTTGCAGCTTTACAACGGCTCTTTAGAAACCTGTCACGGATACAACCACTGCACCCCTCCAACAGCTTAAAAACACAACACAACTGAGCATCTGTCTCCAAATTACCTAAACTTAGCAGCAGATTATTTACTGTATTTCTTTCCAGGGTAGCTAAATGACGGATATGTTGTAAAATCAGTCGTGAAGGTCTTATCACCTTTTCAAAGCTCTCTCTTGGCTGCTGCCAGGAATAAAGAAAAGGGAAACTAATGTGCTCAGAATTAGCGTCCTCAGCGGTAGTTACGCTGCTGATTTGATATGATGTTCAGTTATATGAGCAGGCGCCACTCAAGGTCCGTTCAAGGTTGTTTTTTTGTGTATTAAGTGTATTAATGGAATGAATCGATTTGGTACTCGGAGAGATTGAAACGCTGGGCAATTACAACCCTCTATGGGATGACATTGACGGTAAATGAAATGACAATTACTATGAAATATTGATAGATAGAGAGTAGAGTATGCAGCTTTGTGGATGCGTGTATATTGTACAGTATGTTTGGCTACATTTTTTTGGGCATACATGTGAGTAGGTATTGTGTGTATATATACATGCATTGATTTCTGTTCCTGTTCTGCTTTGATTTGATTTCCACAAAGAAATGAACAGTCCCGTCACATCATGGATCTATTTTACCACTTACCCCTCAGTCGTCTGATTGTAGAGGACCACTCTAAAGTGAAAGCAGCTGCAAAACAAAGGAAAGGTTAAGAAGGAGACTTGAGACACAGACTATTGCTTTTTCTCTCCCCTCCTGCCTTTGTACAACTGTCACGAACACTGATCATTTTCTTTGCTTTAATGCATCTTTGAAGTTGACGTGGCTTCAGCAGCAGAGTGCTTTGAACGTCTGAACTCCTTTTTGTGTTTGTATTTAAGGGTTTTTAAAGTAGTTTATCTGACACTAAGGCCGGTTTTAGACAAAATTCTGTGATGCGGTCAAAACACAGGGTTTTCCATTGATTTGAGCGGGGGTTGTGCAGCCTACAGTGGAGTAATTAAGCCAGATTACACTTTTGTAGTAACGCAACCTGACGTCACGCTGTGGCAGCCAATCAGACAGGTCAAACCTCCACAGTCAGCCTGAAACGTCTCTGAAACTGAGACTATCCAGGTGGATTCATGGGCTAAACTCTGATACTCTACCTGTTGTGTTCTGGCTTTGTTTATTTCATGTAACCAGCTTCTAAATCTGAGTCTGATGGTACAAAATAGAGACACGAAGAAGTTTAATTTGGTTTGTGTCCGATGGTTTGAGAGAGAGGGAGCAAGCAGTGGTTGAGCGACATGGACAGTGAATGAGAGTTAGTGAGCGCCAGCATCGATAAAGCTGGTTAATCGGCGAAATGAAGTTATTTCTCGATTGTTTCACTTACCTTGCACAAATAGATTAACAGCAGAGATTTGGCAGATTTGGTAAGTAGAAGAACACACTATTTACTGTTTTTCATGTGATAATATCAAAGCACCGGGCCTTGGTTGTTAGCGCTACAATCTTGATCGCACTGCCCACAAATCACACTTTATTGTCGCCAGGTAACAGAGAGCTTTTGGATTTTTTGTGTGTGTGTGTGAGCAAAAACTTTTCAATCATGATTCAAATACGAATGAAGTTCCATTTCTGCTCCCTGTACTGTACTTTCACTGCCAGCGGTGCCAAAGCCTCGGCATCACAGTCATCAAGTTAAAGCGTTTTGCACAGAGATACTTCACTCCTCTTCATGTACTCAGCTTAATTGTGGTTTAGAGCACTTCAGATAGTTATTTCCTATAATCTGTGTGTAAGTGGACTTAATGTCTGGGCCTTGACTCAGCTATCTGAGGAATTCAACATTTACAATGTCTTTTTGATAAACGCTTTGCTATAGCCATTAAACCTGCAATAAAGGTATCACTTGTTCAGCAGTATTGTGTAAAACCTCCGGATTTTGACATATCTATACTTTAACAACTTTTAATGATGTGCAATAGCCCTTTTCCCCCCAACACTTGCAGTATTTGGAAGCAGTCAAAGGTCTGTTAGTATGATGTATCTCTGGCAACTGCCACTGTGCCCCAAGTGCCACTTATGATCCCAACCATGTGGAGTTTTAACAGAGGTCACTGGTACACGCTTGATTAATGAGGACGTCCTGTGGTGCGCGCATATGGCTCAATCAGGCTCGGATGATTTGTTAATTTTGTTTAATCTTCACATAGTGAACACATGGATCAACTGTACAATCACAGAGGTACAATCAAACGACAATAAAAGAACATTCAAGAGACTAGAGTTAATAATATGATTGTAGGTAATGGGAAGGTCCCAATGTATGTTTTCATGGTGCAAATTTACTTGTAGCACCAATTTATTCACCACGATTCACCTTTCTTATCACGTTATCTGACCAAGAGGCGAATTTCTATTGACCTTAAAGGGTAACATTAATATTTTTAAACCTTTCCTCATACTTTTGTGTCAAAGTGACTAAAAACTTGAGTTCTGCAGTATGGAATCAATCTAGAAAGTACATTGTTGGACACACTCAATGGACCAAATTCAATGATACATCAAATAAGCTGCCTGACCAGAGTCCAAATGTTCCCAACAAATTATTGGATTTCAAGTAAGGTCTAGACAATTTTCTCTTTGCCAGTGCAAAATAAGCAAAGAACAAAAGAGTCTTGCCATGTGTTGCATTAGCCTGATGAGCTTAATGATCAGTAATGGATAAGATAAATCAAAAGTACAGCTTCAGGTCTGAAACACACAACTTTGAGTCAACAGATTTTCATTTGTCGGTGGCACTAACACGTGGCGTTTACTGGTAATAGATTTCTCAGCGCTCCTTGGAGTTTTTGTTGGGTCCAAGCCCGAGTAGATATGCAGTGCACAGTAAGAATAGGGAAAGAAGAGTGTAGCATAGAGTGTAATGAAGCAAAAATATAACTTAAGGTCTCATTGGGGTCTCAGGTTTGGCTGTAACTGGCAGTTTTTATCAGGTTGGATCTTAAACACAGTGGTACAAGTTTGGGACTCCCACACCATGACACTGTCTATGGTGCTGGTGTAGTTTTTGGCAATGCTTTGACATCCTTCTCGATGTAATCTTGGTAATTCAATAAATTACCATTGTTCCAGTATCTGTCAGAATGTCCAACCCTGCTGGCATGTGATAATACTTTTTGTCTTGGCAAGTAAAGACAGCAAAACTGCAATTATTTGCCACTTATCCAAAAAAAAAAAAAACTATCCATCTTTACCTCAAATGTGGACGTGACTGCACAGAAACTCATTCCCTTTAATTTCAGTGAGGGGAACATGGCATTAGCTTACTCAGTCCTGACAGGGGCTGCAACTCAAGGACAGATGAAACACTTCTTGGGGTTTTCTTGGATAATCTCCCGTCGCTCTTAAAGTAAGGCAATCAGGTCTTAATTGGCAGCCACAACAATCACTCCTTGCGGGCTTCTGATTGCCATAAATAAAGCTAATCGGCGTATACAGGCTATTTGACTTTGGGACACACAGTTGACAACCCATCACCGCATAGCTTCTGGGTTGCTTAAACTCAAATTAGCTCTCCTCACACCCTATATTTTTAAGCAGAGGGTAGACATGTGTCACCAAGTAGTTGACGAAATCCGTGTGGTTATTCTAGGTGAACGCGGTCCATTATACTTGACAGATTGCAGGTCGCAAAATGTGGATCCTGTACTCGGTTGAAATATCTAATTGGGGAAGAAAAACTACAAGCTTAACTTAAAAATCACTTAAAGAGCCCCTGAGAAAACTCCCTAATTAAATGTACTTCAGCTGCATGAATGTGAATGGCCATATGTTGGAGCGAAAGCTGCTAAAAGAAACCTACAAAGACGCCTCAATCGATCCTCGCACCTTCATCGTAAAATGTAGTAAACACACGGCTGTCAGACATGCACATATACTCACAGAGTAATTGCACGCCTCCAGGCTGTCTGTCAAACGCCGTCTGCTTTTATAATGACATGCTAATAAGGCGCTAACGACGGAGAAAAAGGGGCTAACAAGCTTTGCAATTAAAATGACCGAAAATTCCTCGCCTCCCCTTCGCTCCCGCCTCTCCTCGGTTCCTCCCCCCAGAGGGGGGTCCGGGTGTTTTGTCAGCCTTACTCAATTTAAGTAGTTTTTATAGTAGAGGCAGGCACACACAGGAAGTGTGTGTGTGTGTGTGCAAAGAGAGGAAGATAGTGTTGTGTCGAGTGTGTCTTTTATTTAATCTCCAATAATGTTTCTATTTAAGAGTGGAAGCTCCCTCGGGGGCTCTCCACGCGCACCATCTCTCTTTTCTTTCTTTCCTTTGTTGCAAATGATGCAAAAAGACAAGGTCTAATAAAATTCAAATCAAGCCGAGCGGGAGTAATAGAGCACAAAAGAGGAAGGAGAAAGAGATGAGGAGCTGGTCCGGTTAAAGTGGGATAAAAGGGGTTTAGCATCTCCACGGCATTTGCATAAATTATCGAACGCATCTCCCCTGCTGACTGTCGGATCGATCCACTCGACGGCCGTTGTTAAATATGGACTTGAAGAGAAAGAGGACAGTAGGTGCACTCATTTTCAACACTGCCGTTGAATTCGATTTTCATGCAGACAAAATCAGCCAAGGCCGGTCGACGACGACTGCAACCCAACCGTGAGGGAACCTTTGTGTTGGTGTGCGCTGCTTTTGCTTTTGACTGTCTGTATAAGGCCACATCTCCTTCCTCCACTATCTGTGTGTTTGTGTCCTCTGAAAGGAGTAACCTAGAAAGCAAACACACACACGCAGAAAGCCACAACGCCTTGTAGAGGCATCGCGGCTTTCCTCCCCAACAACCAAGCCAATGCATTTTTCGGTGACGGCCGCTTAATTGTCTCATCTTTGAAAGACTAAAATCTTACAGGTGTGTTTCTCTTTTGTTGTTGCTGAGCTTTGGCTTCGAATCACTCGGCCGTGGAAAACAGGCGAAGCTGTCGGGAGGAGATTTACAGCCATACAAAGTCTCAGCTCTTAATCTGCCTCGCCTCCGACGAAAGTCAGGGCAGCGGCAAGCATTAAAGGCCGTCACATTTATGAGCGCGCTGCACTTTCAGTGTTTCCGAATCTATGTGCTGAAAAGTTTCTGAATCAAGTCCAAGGTCAAGAAAAACGCCGAGCGGCAGAGAAATGTTTCCTACACATCATTTTATAGGGTTGTAAATTCTCTAACAGCCCTGAAAAAGTCGTCTGAGCTTCGGCGACATCTACAAACTGTCTAATTTTTCACAATAATTTATATTCTGTGCTATAAACATTTTAACTTTTGCTGGATGTATTTGTCCCAGGTGTCCTTACACAGCTACAAAGGTGTACAAATTCAGAGCATGAGTGAAAACTTCCCATTAAACAACGCTGTGAATGCAGCAAAAAGTAAAAAAAAATTTCATAGGACGGCATAGAAAAGACGGCAAGGTCGCAAAATTATTCATCTTCTCTTTCCTCGCCCCGTCTCCTCCTCTCATCGTCCCCTCACCCCGTCTCCTCCTTGGACACTGGAGCCATCAAGTGCCCCACACACACACACACACTGTGCATTGTGTGTGTGTGTAACGGTATTAAAGAGGTGGATTGAAGGTGAAGGCTCCAGTATTGTCATGTCCATCACCACAAAGACATCATGATCATATTGCGTGTCAGTTTCGTGTCAGTTTCTCAACAGTCAATATCAAATATGTTAGCCCTGCAGGTATAAAATTGGCCAAAGGTTTGCGGACCCCTGCTGTCCACAGTTGCTGCCTTTGATCGTGTCTTTTTCATGTCTGGGCCTCACACATCGGTTTTCCCCGACTTATGTGGAAAAAACTTAACTGCTCTGCAGAGAGCACTGACCTCCACCCCGTACAACACCACTGGGATGAGCTGGAACGCCCCCCAACATCCCCCCCAACTCACTAATGCTCTTGTGGCTGGTGGAATATTCAAGTGAACGCCAACTTTGTTCAAGGGTCCACATACTTTGTAGAGCGTGACTACCAAGCCAACCTCCGCATAACTAACTAGTGATGATTATTTTCATTATCAGTTCATCTGTCAATCATTTTCTGGATTGAGCTGTTTGTATTTTAGATTTAGAGAGATTTTACGGTGAAAACTGCCAAACCACGACAGTAAAACTCCGTACAATATTCCATGAAACATGACTGTGTTTTTTTTGAATACAGAAAATCTTTATTTAAGCAACATTAATAAGCAAATTTATACAGAATAATGTAGTATTTAATAGAAGGTGGAATGTTGTTGTTTTTTTTTCTCGATCGATTTGATCGAGAGGGGAAAACCGGAGCGACCCGGAGGAAAAACCCCACAAACATGTACTGTGACCAGATGGGAAAGTCAAGTACAGGTTTTTTTTTCCGTTTAAATTAAACGGTGGTGAACCGGAGCGACCCGGAGAAAACCAAAAGGTGTGAATGTGATCAGTGTTCCTAAAAACATTCACACCTGGAAAGCACTACACGTTAAGCGAATAATGTAAATAACACGATATAGCTGACTATACCGACCACAGCAAGACAAGCTTCAAAAACATTCCACCAACTGAGAAGAGCGTTTCTTCTTGTGTTCAGCGATGAAAGCTCTGGTGTGAGTCTGCAAACACTGGGCGATGTCGGCGTCAGTGGCTGCATCCTCTTGCAAAATCGCAGTCTGCACCAGTCCTTTGCTGCCGTACCTCTTCTGCAGGTCTTTCTGCACGGCCTTGCACACCTTCTTGATGTCCTTACCGTCTGTGGAGAAGTTTCGTCACAGTGAGCCCTCCATGGTCTGGCTAACCAGAGTCTTCATGTGGGCCGCCCACTGCTCCCGGTACGGCTCTGCAGAGTGTTACACTTGTGTAACAGTCTTAAGGTCAGCATGGTGACAAACAAACGAAGCTGCTTCTGACTGTCTGTCTCGATTGGAGACTCGCAGCCAGAAGCAGAAGGAGCTGCAGGCTCCGTGGTGGTCATCGGTGAGTTCATTATATCGATAAGAGTCGTCTTCCTTCTCTGGGATCCTTGAATCTGCTGAGTTTTCTGTAGCAGTGTTGGTGCACTTATAGAGACAGTCCAGATCAAAGACTCTAGAATGTGTGGCATCACATGAGACACACCTCCTATTTACCATTTATGGACATACCAAAGACAAACTACTTCAAAGGTGATTTGATTTGATCTCTAGCGTTTCCATGGCAACCTCCCTGCTGGGAAATGAAGCCAATATGGAAGCGCCAAAAAAATGGCAGTTCCTCTTGTCGTCCACTCGAGGCTGGCTCCAGAAGTGAGTCAGTCTCCATAAGTCCCCATGTTAAAATGTCCAACTTCACAGCAGAAATAAACATGTTTACAGCCTGGTACAAAAAACAGTTTTGGTCTCTGTAGCTAATTTCCCCGTTCATGACAACTGTACTGAGGGTGAATTTATATACAACTCACCTGTTCAGATTATATTAAGACTTAAAGTTATGCAGAATTAAGAGCGTGGACGCTTTGATTGACAGGTAGGCGTCGTTACAGGTGGCTCGTTTGAGCAACCAGGCGTCATTTGGCCAGGTCCGCCGATGATCCACATCTTTGTCGATAGCCTAGTTTAAGTTTCTTTTAAGTTTTACTGTCATTTGCTTATAATCAAATGGTCGGAAGTAACTGTCGTATAATAAAACTTAATTTCCTGTTATTTTGTATTGTATGTATTTCTCCTCTGTCTTTATGTCCATAGAGGCTGCTGAGCCTGGTTACATTGCCCACATGACCCACCTAAAAACCTCCTTTTCTTCTCACAGGTGGCAAGTGAACTGGCTGGCAATTTCGACTTTAGCTGGCATTCATCTCACCTCCTCCTTCTAACTTTGCTGGATATTTACATTACTTTCTTATGTGCTCATTTAGTCTGAGCAATATGGTAAATCTCCCTGAACGTCAGCCAAACCTAAGAAATGTAAATGATGATGGACATGGAAAGATGAGGGCAGAAAATAACAGCAGAGCTAACGGACGCCTCAAAAAAAAAAAACTGCTCCGTAATGAACGTTTGATTGCGTTTGATCGAGTCGTCCCCGTGTTGACTCCCGAGCAATAAGATCGTCAACCTATCCGCCTCGTCTTCGCCGTTTCTTAATTTGCTCTCTCGTTCTTGCATGGCGGGGTCACATCTAGCTTATAGCCTATAGTGAGTTTGATGCTCCCACGACAGCGAGAGAGAGATAGAGACAATTTGTTCATGTTTGCCAACCGCGAATCGTTTGCATTCTATAATAGTGTTTGCATTCTATAATAGTGTATGCAAGCTCGCTCGCATTATCCGTCGTGTTTGTGTGTGTGTGTGTGAGTATTTGTGTGAATCACTGATGCGTAATCAGTTTGAGCTTGTTTTATGGTTTCACAGATAATGCATTTCTCGTTTTTCTTTGGAAGTTTATTCAGTTATGAACAACTATTTGTACCAAACGTGTCCTCCGGTCAAATATGCTTCCTTTGTTTTTCAGCCTTTGAAGGTGTGATCTTTTAGGGAGGCGTGAAATAACTTTGAATGCATGCAGCAGTTCTTCGCCTCAGGGTAGAAAAATACAATGTTTTTTTTTTTATTGCTCCGCTGTGCAGTTGTTTTTCTTTCTCTAATGAATTAATGAATAAAAGTGAGCTAATGTGATAAAAGCTGTTCACTTAATCATATTAAACACACAGTAGATACAATTTAGGGGTCTTTCCAGACTAAATTTATTACAGGCCCAGGTGGAGGGTTTAAAGTATGATGTATTCTCCTTCTTGGCCCAGATCAGCTAATAGGGCCGGCAGTTAAAATAGCAGCTTTCTAGAGGAGCGTCATAAACTTACTGGGCACAAAGCTGAGACAAAAGAAGTCGAAATTTTCAATTCAGTCACAACTAGCAGTGAGACTGATTTATCAAATGTACTTGTTGAGATATTTATTTAATGGGTTAGTCATCAACATCATATTAGCTTGGTTAAGCTACCTTCAATTTAACATCAACAAGGCACAAAGCTAATAGTATGACTAGACAAGCTACAGTTTAACAGCAGCTAACTGGGTACAACAGCACTACTGTTGTCAGCTAACAGGGCATAAAGCTAACATCATATTAGCTTGGTTAAGCTACCTGCAATTTAACAAGGCACACAGCTAATATAAAAATAGCATGACTAAGCTCATTTTAGCCCAGAAAGCTAATGTGTCATTAGCATTATCAACTAAACAGCGACTAAACAACTTACAGTTTAACAACAGCTAACTGGGTACAACTACACTACTTGCAATCTAACATAAGCTAACAGGCCAAAAAGCTAATGTGATATCCGCTAATAGCATGACTAAACAACTCGTAGTTTGACAGAAGCTAACTGGGCACAACAGCGCTACTGTTGTCAGCTAACAGCTAACAGGGCATAAAGCTAACATCATATTAGCTTGGTTAAGTTACCTATAATTTAACAAGGCACAAAGCTAATATAGAAATACCATGACTAAGCTCATTTTAGCCCAGAAAGCTAATGTGTCATTAGCATTATCAAGCTATTTGCAATCTTCCATTCCATTCCAATTAGCATGATAAGTTATTTGTAATCTAACATCAGCTAAGGAACTAGGCTAAATCTTATATATTCTATCAATTTAACTAGAAAGCTCATTTTAGCCCCAAAAGTTATATATAATACTATTATATAACACTATTAAACAACATGTAAACTACTATTGGCTAACAGGAGTTACTTGCAATCTAATATCAGCTAACAGGCCAGAAAGCTAATATTAGCACAATGAAGCTACTTGCAGTATACCGTTGTCTCACAGGCGAGAAAGCTAATTTAATTAACCCTCTTCTAACAACCTAATGTTTTGCAATTGCAATTTAACTTCGGGCCAGAAAGCTAATGTGATATTAGCAGTGACTAAACTACTAATGTAATATCAGCTAACAACTGCTAGGTTTACTAGCAAGTAGGAGCTATATCATGGTGGCTAATTATATTTTTGTGGTCCCAGTAGTCTTTCTTTCCTGATAAAAGTTTCTATAAATAGCAATTAGAAAAATACAAAAACATTATCAAACATATTAACAATGCATGTGTAACTGTAATAACTGACAATCGTGACTAGTACTGGTTAAATTATCTTGGTTTCAGTATCGGGTCATGCAATTAGCCATAATTGTTCTCTAATTACAGCACTGCATGTGTGTGTTTGTGCTGCCTCGTTTAAGTTGAATTATGCAGAGGACATAGTGACAGTGATTTATCAGCCAACTTGGTTGTTTACTTACCTCGGGGGCACACAAACAACTGCCAAAACTGATTTATCAACGCTCTTTAATCACCTCATCTCTCTCAGTGTGCGTGTGTGTAGGTCACCTCATCCCTCTTTTAATTTAGCATCTTTATTTTGCGCATGACAGAATTAATAAACATGTTCAAAGGAGTGTTTAACCAGGCAGGTCTGCTCTTAAAACTCTGAATCTCTGGATCCTTTCCCGTCCTTTCTTCCTCGACTTCTTGTGTTTACCCATTAAAATTCGCTGACTTTTTTTCGGGACTCTGTTGACCTTCTCCCTGTGCTCCCTTTATCCAATCTCATCTCCTCTGTAACCCTCAAGACTTCTGAATAAAAGCCAAAACAAGAAATGAGGAAGAGGGAATTCTTTAAATATTGATGTCAACTGACCGTGAACCGTAGTCCTGGGACTACTTCAATGTCCAAAAAAAAAAAAAAGGCACAAGCAATAAAACATAAACACGTACAAAAATAGACTGCACACAAAATAAATGCACACACACACACACACACAAGGAAAAGAGACTAATTTACTGTGTGTTTAATTTCATGGTGCATTACGTCCGATGACGACTGTGCATTATTGTAACATAAAGCTACATCCTTGTGTTTGCATCCATTCTGTGATTGGAGACAGATTGGATGTGGATTCTGGATTGTGTGCGCCAATAAAAGCCAATTAAATCGAATGTGCCACGACGCAGATAGACAGTGATGACACAGAGACACAAAGCAATCACTGGGAGAGGATATAAAATTCATGAAAACACACACAGAGAGTAAGAGAAGCGACAGCTGACAGCGAATTGAACTCATACGTTTGCGTTATTGGATGATTTTGAAGTTGTTGTCTGACTAATCTTTGCTGGAGCAGCGGCGGTGGCGGTTTATGTGATGCAACGAGCGGCAATATTCCAAATATCACGCATGAAAGAACATCTGAGAAATGAAAATGTGCGACATTTTCAGCGTAAAGACATGACTCGATAACAAACGGAATAATAAACGACCAAAACTTGGAAATGCCAAGATGTAGTCGAGCGTTTATTCGCTATTAGGAAGAAAATTAAATGTAAATACGACAGTTACAGGTCTGTCTCCAGTCTTGACCTTGAAATACCAAATTCACAAAACATTTTATCATATTTTAGCCACGTCTTTTGTGAAAACTCACAAGAATCACGTGACCGTGATTTCAGCGGTCACACGTAAGCAATATTACAGGAGAGGGTGTGCTTTGACGTCATTATTGGCAATCTCTGTAACAGCTGAACAAACTGCAGTCGTCGAATCATTGGAAGTAAAAATTCACCCTCAGTACAGTTGTCATGAACGGGGAAATTAGCTATAGAGACCAAAAACTGTTTTTTGTACCAGGCTGTAAACATGTTTATTTCTGCTGTGAAGTTGGACATTTTAACATGGGGACTTATGGAGACTGACTCACTTCTGGAACCAGCCTCAAGTGGACGACAAGAGGAACTGCCATTTTTTTGGCGCTTCCATATTGGCTTCATTTCCCAGCAGGGAGGTTGCCATGGAAACGCTAGAGATCAAATCAAATCACCTTTTGAAGTAGTTTGTCTTTGGTATGTCCATAAATGGTAAATAGGAGGTGTGTCTCATGTGATGTCACACATTCTAGAGTCTTTGATCTGGACTGTCTCTATAAGTGCACCAACACTGCTACAGAAAACTCACCAGATTCAAGGATCCCAGAGAAGGAAGACGACTCTTATCGATATAATGAACTCACCGATGACCACCACGGAGCCTGCAGCTCCTTCTGCTGGCTGCGAGTCTCCAATCGAGACAGACAGTCAGAAGCAGCCGTTTGTTTGTCACCATGCTGACCTTAAGACTGTTACACAAGTGTAACACTCTGCAGCCGTACCCAGGAGCAGTGGGCGGCCCACATGAAGACTCTGGTTAGCCAGACCATGGAGGGCTCACTGTGACGGGAAACTTCTCCAGGCGGTAAGGACATCAAGAAGGTGTGCAAGGCCGTGCAGAAAGACCTGCAGAAGAATGCGGCAGCAAAGGACTGGTGCAGACTGCCATTTTGCAAGAGGATGCAGCCACTGGACGCCGACATCGCCCAGTGTTTGCAGACTCACACCAGAGCTTTCATCGCTGAACACAAGAAGCGCTCTTCTCGCAGTTGGTGGAATGTTTTTGAAGCTTGTCTTGCTGTGGTCGGTATAGTCAGCTATATCGTGTTATTTACATTATTCGCTTAACGTGTAGTGCTCTCCAGGTGTGAATGTTTTTAGGAACACTGATCACATTCACACCTTTTGGTTTTCTCCGGGTCGCTCCGGTTCACCACCGTTTAATTTAAACGGGAAAAAAAAACCTGTACTTGACTTTCCCATCTGGTCACAGTACATGTTTGTTGGGGTTTTTCCTCCGGGTGCTCCGGTTTTCCCCTCTCGATCAAATCGATCAAGAAAAAAAAACAACATTCCACCTTCTTCCACCTCCTATTAAATACTACATTATTCTGTATAAATTTGCTTATTAATGTTGCTTAAATAAAGATTTTCTGTATTCAAAAAAAACACAGTCATGTTTCATGGAATATTGTACGGAGTTTTACTGTCGTGGTTTGGCAGTTTTCACCGTAAAATCTCTCTAAATCTAAAATACAAACAGCTCAATCCAGAAAATGATTGACAGATGAACTGATAATGAAAATAAACATCACTAGTTAGTTGTACGGAGGTTGACGCTTGGTAGTCACGCACTCTACAAAAGTATGTGGACCCTTGAACAAAGTTGGCGTTCACTTGAATATTCCACCAGCCACAAGAGCATTAGTGAGTTGGGGGGGATGTTGGGGGGCGTTCCAGCTCATCCCAGTGGTGTTGTACGGGGTGGAGGTCAGTGCTCTCTGCAGAGCAGTTAAGTTTTTTCCACATAAGTCGGGGAAAACCGATGTGTGAGGCCCAGACATGAAAAAGACACGATCAAAGGCAGCAACTGTGGGCAGCAGGGGTCCGCAAACCTTTGGCCAATTTTATACCTGCAGGGCTAACATATTTGATGTTGACTGTTGAGAAACTGACAAGCAATATGATCAAAAGTAAAACTTCATCCCGTCGGTCCTTCATCTCTTTCAAGCCCGCTCTAAATAAGGATGTTTGCTCTTCCGTTTTTCTATCCGAGTCATCTTCTTTCATTCCTCCTTACCGTCTCCTTTCTACTCTCTGGCTTTCCATCAGCGCTGATTACAGCTCGCGACCTGATTTCCACCCACCTGTGTCTGTGCATGTATATGTGTGTGTGTTTGCTCTTTTAATTTTGTGTTCTCCAATTTGTGTGTGTTGTTATTTTTCCATTATCTGATTATTTATATCCTCATCTTTGTCGTCGGTCTTGAGCTTCAGTGTGTGTTTGTGTCTCTTCCCTTTACTTGTGTATTTATTCAGTAAATTGTGCATTTAAGGCTTCTTAACATTCAACACGATGAGGGCCCCTCGGTGCCATCGGTCATTTTTCTCTCCGCCTGATTAGCGGGAGTTAAAGCTGCAGGAGGATTTTCGGTCGAGCACAGTCAAAGGCAATTAGAGAGGTCTGGAAGGGTCTTAACAGTCGAAGACCTTCAGGAGACCAGTTAGAGAGAGAGGGATGGAGGGAGGGGTGATGGATTCAGAGGGGAAAAAGAGGACAAGGAGTTGATGAATTTAAGAGAGAGGCGGGCATCAAAGAGAAGGCAGGATGGAGATGTAATGGTGGGATGGAGGAGATTATGAAGAGGGAAGGAAGGATGGACCGATGGAGGGAAAGAGTGATGAAGGATGCAAGAGGGAAAGGAAAAGTGAGGATGAAGGGATTCAAACAAGGAAGAAAGGGAGTTAATGGTGGAAGAGAAGTCCTAATACATCCATAATAAAAATTAAAAAAAAAAAAAGTTCATAATACAATTTTAGTTAGTTAGCTAATAGTGGAGTTACAATGGACAGTAAAAAGTATTCAAATCAATGCAGGAAAATCTTATATATGCCTATATTACCCAGCCACCACCAGTTAAGTTGGAGATTTGGGTGTGTTATGCTAGTAGCAGCTAATGTAGACTCGAGTTGTGAGGTGAGAGCATGAGTCAAGAGTTCCTCTTTACAGGATCACCAAAGTCATTATAATTCATCCGTAGGGGAAGCTGAACATGTGTACCAAGTTTCATGGCAATCCGTGCAATAGTTGTTTATTTATTTCACATAAAACCTCAAGAGGAAAAGTCATCCCCTGAGAACCATGAATGTCTCGAAGCCAATCTAGATTGCTGGTGGCGCTAAAACAAAAGGCAAGCGATCACCAATTTCATTAGGATACACATCCATTCAATAGTTGTTAAGACATTAAAACTTGGGGGAAGACTAAAGTCTGTAGGGTTCAATCTCAGGAGACCACAAATCTCTATTTCATGACAAGCTAAACTAAAAGCTATAAAACCCACTGGTAGCCCTAAAGTGAAACTAGGGGGGTGAGTAAGGCGCTAAATCACAAAAATACCAATTTTTACACACATTTTGCAGATATATAAACGCTTTCATTAAAAATGCTTCTTCAATATGTGGATGAAAACATAAACCAAACAGTTTACAGTAGTTCACAGATAAAAACTTATTTTCTGGAGCGATGTAACGATCCTCTGTCATATTTAGCTGGTTAGCAGTGGCACAGAAATGTTCCATTTATAATGAATTCTGTTGACGTGAACAACCTGTACATGGAGAAACGCCATCTGTCGTTGATGGTCCCTAGATGTTGTCGTATGTCATAAAAATTGGCACAAAAAAATAAGCGTTTTTCCAAAGATAACCCAACTCTGATTAAGTACAGATCCATCCAGTACAACACTCCAGCAGGCATTTTCATTGGTTAAAGCCACGCTCTTGAGGATGTACAGTGTTAGAGCATTTTGCAGTGAATCAAATACATCACTTTTAGCTGAAGGACGGACTATTTTTCAGGAGGGTGTGATCGATTTATGATAGCGTCCCAACACACACCACACACACATACGTCGAAACATAGGTACTTTATAGCCAAACACACTGGTGTGGAGGTCAGGTCTCTACTGATGGATGTTGACGTTAATAGGCGAGGGGAATGGTGATGGCCACATGTGCACAGACACCTCCATTCAACCATAACTCCAAAACCCATCATTTACTCCTTCTCTCTCTCTCTTATCTGACTATTTTCCTTTTCTCTAGTGAATTCTGTCCCTTTAACCTCCTTCTTATCACCCACAGTGCATTACTAGGCCAATTCAATACCGCTATCATTATTCATAATTGTGTCAGGTTTTACAGATCAAGTGTCTTCTTTCTTTTTTTTTTTTTTTACTAGTATTCATTCTCAGCGTCTGTATCTAATTGGCCTTTTCACCTATCTATCTCTTCTTTCACTTGAGTTCTCTCTTCTTGAGTTCACTCATTTTCTCCTGAACTCAACCACAAGAAAGACTCAGGATGTGAGCCCCAGTTTCCAGCGTCTTCTGTAGGTCCTGTAGCTTGTACACCTTCCGTCCACCACGACCACTTCCCTACGACCTGCAAATGTGGTAGATAATGACACCAGTGACTGTAATCCAAACACCTTCCATCAAATTATAATTGGCAAAACAAATTAATTAGAAATGGAATTTCTTGGAGACTGGAGTAATGACTGGTGTCACTTTGATTGTTAATTACTGTCCTACTACCTATGATATAATGTAAACAACATTTATCTTATATTCTCTCTGGACCGGCACTTTCAGGTGACCATAACTTACTTTCTCTTTCTATGTGCTGGTTTCAGTTTTCCTGGCATACAATCAGTTGTTTTATTCAATGTTTTAAATACCCCAAAACTGAAAAGTAAAGTAATTATTCATTATTTACTAGATTATTGATGCAAGCTCAGTGGTGAATTTCATAAATGATAATTTCTCAGTTTTTCAAAGAACCATGTTTAAATCACTTTACAATGTTGTCAAAGCTTCTAGCAATGGGAAGCAAAAACTTGGGAAGACTAAAGTCTAGGGTTTAACGTCTGGGGACTACAGTACAAATCTCTATATTTTATGAGAAACCATCCAATAAGACATGAAACTAAAAGCTAAAAGAGATAGTTAAGACACTAAACTAAAAATTAAAAAACCTGCTGGTAGCCTTAAAGTAAAACTGTAGGGTTCAACCTCAGGGGACCACAAATATTTATATTTTATGATAATCAGTTCAACAGTTGTTAGGATATCAAACTTAAAGCCATAAAACCTGTAGATAGCCCGAAAGTAAAGGTCAAGGAATGACTAAAGTCTGTGGAGTTCAACTTCTGGGGACCCCAAATCTCTATATATTTTTTAATAATCAATAAAATAATTGTTAAGATATGAAACTAAAAGCTAAAAAAACCTGCAGGTAGCCCTAAAGTAACACTTGGGTATGTGGGGTTCAACCTCAGGGGACAACAGATCTATCATATTTTATGATAATCAATTCAACAGTTGTTAAGACATTAAACTTTTGGTGAAAACCAGTATAGTGTCTATTATGGACCTATTGAAGACTGAACATATCATATGAGTAAACAGATGCTGCAGGTTGTTAGTGCATGGTTCAACATTTTGACCCTTCCTGTATGGATTTAAGACTTTTTTTTTTAATACTTCAGAAGTGCCAAAATCTTTAGACAGGTTAAGACTTTTAGCCCCAAGACACTGCTCGTGCTGTCAAAACATCTTCTATATAAACCACATAAGAGGCAGGTCGATGGCAAAGGATGAAAGTGAGTGTGAGGTGGGATGGGGATGGGATGGAGTTATAAATATCTAGAACAAGAGGGAGAGGGCAAGATGTGTCACTCCCCCCCTCCAGTGTCTGCTCTTCAGTTCTTCTCCTCCACTTAAAATTCACTGGGAGGCCTGGGGAGAGATGGATGGATGGATTGAGAGAAGGAGAAGGGAAGAGAGATGGAGGAGTGTGTCGCTGCCCACTCAAGGGCAAAGAGCACCTTGACAGCAGTTCTGGCAAAAAGACGACTCATGTCTTCTCACTACATTTTTCTCTTAGTCTGTATTCTTATTTATTCTTTAATTTCATGTCATTTATTGCCTTTAATATGTCTCTCACAAGATGCTACAACATAAATGCTCATCCCAAAATCATCACACATAAGTTAGAGACCAATAAATCTACCCATGTCTATGGCCAATAATATACTGAATCTTTAGGTTTAATTCTGCGTCACACAAGACAATATACACTATTATATTCACATTATTTTTGCTTTGATGCAAAATTTTACATAACACGTAATGTTCCTGGATGTTTCTAGTCTGTTATTATGACATTGAACCTCTCTGTCATAGCCGAGACTCAATGTTCATTCTTGCCCTTGGAAAAGAATGAAAACATCTCAGCACAAGTTACATTAAGGAAAAGAAAAAACTTGAAACGTCCTGCTAAGTGCTCAGACAAAATTTGCAATTTCATTACAACTGAGTAGAGACTTAGCTAAAGAGCTAAAAAAAGAAGGTTGTTTGTTTAAGCTCTGTTTGATTCTACAAAGAAGAATGTCATCTGCAAAGAAGTGCATTTTTACTAGTGAGAATAAGAAAGTGATGGTGACAAAGGTGACTGGAAAGGAGGGTCAGAAATGAACAAGAATACAAAAAGAAGCAAGAGAAAGAGAAGGTCAAAAGAAAAGACGTAGAAAACCAAAGGGAGAAAGACAAATGGAGCCTAAGAGACTGAAACCATAGAGGAAAGAGAAATTGGATTATCCGGATTCCTATATGAACACAAACATACACATTAAGTACACACACACATTTATATATTTATATTTATATGTAAGCGTTTATGTCAAAGAGCTTTTATCGTTGTAGTTTGCTTGACAGAAAAGCTTTCTTGGAACAAAAGGTGCAAAACACAAACTTGCACAGACTGTGGACATATTTGCCTCCTTTCACTAGTTCATTGTTGATTATGTCTTCACTGAATGAAAGCCAAGGACTTCTTGCCTCACCTTGTGTTGAATTGAAAGTTATGTAAGCCAAGATGTGCGTCATCTTAGCATGATTAAAACATGTAATTAATATGCAAAATGCTTCAGAATCTCCCATGTGGAACATTTTACTTTGTGTGGTTTCCTTTGAAACACCATATTAGCGTGTATATGTCTGTTCATTGGCCTTTTTGTGTGTTTTGCAACAAAGTATGTATTGCTGGATGCTAATGTGTGTACATGCATGTACCAGTTTATGATTACCATCTGTGCCTTGTCCCTAAAGTCTTTACATAATGTTTAATTACCATTAAAACCTATGTAGCCCTAACAGATGTAGGACCCATGATGCCGTAATAGCTTTAGGTTTTTCTGTAAAATTCGGCAGATTAGATAATGATGGATGGATTGTTTGTTTGTTTTTTAATGTCCTTGGCTTTCACATGAATTCGATGTTTTTACCATCTTACAGTCTGCTGTGTCCAAATCAACCCACTGTTTACTTTAATTCAGTGTGGTTTGCTTTCATGCAGAAATGTTCAATATTTCATTTGGCTTTCAGAGCCTCAGTCCGTGTTATTAGACTTGCTGCCCGCGAGGTTTAATCACAGCTCATGTTTATGTGATTGGATCAGTATTGTCGCTGGGAGTCTATGTACTTAACAAGTCAAGTCACACAAAATACTGTCAGATAATCTCTGACTTCCAGCACAATCCAATGAGGATTTTAGGAAGAATTCAACCTTTATGTTCAGAGATATTTAGACTATTTTCTTAGATTATCAGTGAGGGTGGAGATAATTACAGCATTTTTGGTGGAGCACTTGGTCTTGGTTGCATAACAGTCTTGGTTGGTACTACTTTCTGGATAAATGAATGACTCACAAAGAGAGACACACACATAGTAGGCCAGAAATTGTTTATGATAAAGCAGCCAATAAAATGCAACTAGCCGTTGGGATGTGGGTTTGACCAATCAGATTGCTTTGATGAAAACACCCACACACATGCATGAAGACAAATTACATGTTCAGTACGTACATAAGCCACAACTGGACACCATCTGGTGTGCTGTACTTATAATCCAGTAGGAAAAGTGCTGTACATTTCAGGATGGAAAGCCGTGCATTATGGGAATTATGGGGACAGCTGGACAGCGTCTTTGACCTGCGAGATGCCGCAAAATCCGAAAAGTTCAAACTTAACCTAGTTATGACATAAGTGGGTATAATAAGACACCATTTATTATGACTTCATTGGCCTTTATGAATATTTGAACAGTCTGCAGTCTTGTACCTACAACCGAATCACAGCCGTGCTGATATTCACGAAAACAGCATGACCTCGAGTGTGACATTGCTTTATTATTATTTATACAACAGTTCTACAAGTTCTGTTTATTGACAGTAATAAGTGACAACAGATTATGATTTGTTTGTTTATTTAATTATTTATTTGGCCAAGCATAACCATGACACTCTGGTTCCTATAGGTCTTCTTCATTTTTTCTCAAACAGCTTGAAACTCACAGGGTGTGGGCATATTTCTCTTTTTTATTACCATCTGGTCACCGCACATCACAAACATTTCATTGATGACTGTAACAAGCTCAGACAGACGTTATGGCAACTTCGACTATCTCGGAGCACCTCAGCACCAATAAAACCCCTCCAGCCCTCGAACCCAGCTCAGCTAGCTGGGACATGAAATGACTTTTTAACATCTTAGATCACATTTAGTAGACCTGTATGTAAATGTATTATGTTTACGTTCCCTAATGTAGTTAATTCCAATTGTCAATCACCAGCAGGAGTTGACATGTTGGTGGCTAAAAGTGTCACACTGTAGTAATATAATAGTGCACACGTGTCACACTTGAGCATATTTTACCTTCAACCCCACATTTTTAACAGACATTGGGGGGGTCACCCACACAGTCCTGAGAACACCTTGAATCAGTAAACATGTGACCTGTGTGGGTGTGTGTATACAAATTAATTAATTAATTAATTAACCAGTTAATCTGCATGTCTTTGGAGTGTGGACGTACTCATGCAAAGAAAAACCCATGCAAAGACGGGGTGAACATGCAAACTCAACACAGAAATATCCCAGACGGCTGGTGGGTTTGCTGTGTGAGGAGAAGAGGGAAGGATTCATTTCATTCTTCAACTCTTGAATTCAGAGGCCTCAGAAATACAGAATTCATAAAAACCTGAGCAGAGTTTGGTGAACCAGTGTCACCGATATGCTCTTGAGGAGAGGTTTTGGCTCTGGCTTCCTTCAGGACTCCGTAGTTAAGAGGAACTGTCGGCTGAGCAGCACATGAATCAACGAGAAAACTCATTTTTAAGGGTAAAATTTCTCTCTGATTGCTTGTATTTCACCCCACCCAGAGCCCCAGTTGTTGTTGCGCTTATGATCTTGCTGTTGACACATCAGCTCTGCTTTAATGGAATTTTTTGACAGCAGGAGGGAGGAAAATAAATACACACACACATAAATACAGACACTTACAAAAGAGTTGGCGTAGGGCAGAAAGTGTTTTGTGCACGCTCTTAAACACAGAGGAGCCTCGTCTTTTATTACTGGAGTGTCACAACTTTTAATTAAAGCGAAAATAAGGTAGGTGCGTTGATTTATTGGCAAAGATAGAGGCAGTGAAGAAGATACAGGCTGTAACGGTGACAAGTCAAGTGAGACAAGAGAGACAACATAAAACTCTTTTTCTACTGCAGGGACTTCAAGAAATTGAAGATGTAACAGGTTTTCCGTGTTCTCCGTCAGCTTTAACGATTTGCGGTGAAAGGAGCCAGCTGAGGTGGTCCGGGCATCTGATCAGGATGCCTCCTGGGCGCCTTCCTTTGAAGGTGTTCTGGACGTGTCCAACTGGGAAGATATCCCGGATAAGACCCAGAACTCTTTGGAGGGAAGCCTGGAAATGCCACGGGATCCCACAGAGGAGCAGGAATGGCGAGAAAGACGACTGAGGTAGTATCAGTGACGTCTTCCAGAGTTTCTGAAGAGGCTGGACTTCACGTCCAGAGTGTGGTGGCCATCCCGGCTAATCTGAAAAATGGGTAAGCGCTGAGGCACGCTGCGTATCCTGCTCGCCCAGCTCCGGTTCAGGCATGACATCAGCTCCGCTTCCCTACGCCCTGCGCCTGAAATCGCCTTCCCGGTGGTCCAAAACGCCTTCGAGACAAACACTAACACTCCACTGGTGCTCTGAACTCACAGTCCAGGGAGCCCGGCTAACGAACTGAGCTAACAGCAGCTACAGTTGGCTGCAGTTTACTTCACTGTACTGTTGGGTCTCCAAGACACTGCCTGAATTTCTTAAAAAAAATACACTGACTCTCATCTTTTTGCATATTTGTGATACTTGGATTCGGTTACTGATCGATTAGGAACTGTGTCAGATTACATTGTTAAAGTAACTCTACCAACGCTGCCGATGCTGCTGCTTTTGTGGTCAAGAAACGCGAACGGCTAACGGAGAAAAGAACAGAAATGATGCAGGCGAAGCTGTTACGAGTCTGTCTGCCTTTGCTTTAATAATAAATCTAACTTCTTCGTATTACACACAGTATCTTAACATTTCAAATTAGAAAGTCTCAGTCCAATTTCCTCAAACACAGCATTTACTTTCTTTGAAGCGGAAACTTGTTTTTGGTCAATGAATAAATTATTTTATAAACGTAGATGGAAGTGCAGCTGTTAAATAAATGATGACTCGGAGCAGAGGCTCCGTGAACGGATCGGACTAATTTTTTTAATTCTGAAATGTTGTTTACCGGCCACGACCTGCAGAAATATTGAACTCTCTCTGCTTCATGCATATTTCACAGCAGCCTTTCGGTAATAGATTACCATATTGCACTCTACTTTTTATACATAAGCTGACCTTTAAGCAACTGGAATTTAAATTATGATGACAGATCACTGAAATTTACCTTTTTTTTTTCAATCTCGCATCTTCTTTCTTGACATTTCTAAAGTTCGGCTGTAATTTGCCGTCTGTCTCTTTGTATCTGTAGTTTAATTAATCTCCTTCGACAGGAAGATGCTTCCAAGATTCCTATTTCATGTTCACTTGAAGCCTCTTCCCTTTGTGTTTTATTCTTTACAGTATCTGCTTCTCTCTCTCAGTTGAGTGATACTGGGGGGGGGGTGTCTGTTTCTGATTAATAGCCGAGAGGCCATTCATGTAACATAATGAGTTTCTCCTGCTGAAGTGTGTGCGTAACGTATGGTTGAGTGGTTCTGCATTCCTGTTTGGGAGGGTGTGTTTTCATTTTCGTACACGTAGCGCTGATAGCAGTGGAAAATGCTCCGTTTTCATTAACTCACTTATCGACTCTGAGTGACGTTTTCCCATTTCTTTCCCCATTTCTCTGTTCACCTCCCTCCATCAGTCTTTTTACCCCCGCAGGGTTACAAATACAAATTACACCAGCTATATGAACTTAAAGGCACCAATTAAATATCAATATGTCCTTGTAAAATTAACTGGAGGACCCCCAGTTGAGGCAATTTGTCACTTGTGTCTTAATATGTAATGTTACTACTCTCATTTCAGTCACACACCACCAGTATCTCACTGATTTTGGTGAAACTGGATCATATTTTATGGAGAAAACGTTTTCTGGTTTTCCCTCTGATGTCCTCTGACTGATTTTCTCAACTCTCTGTGATTTATAGAGTCTGAAATAGTTGTAGGTCTGGCCTGCTAACGAACCAGATAGCATCGATAGCTTGGTTGGTATCTTTTTTTTGGCCATAGCACTGACTTATAATCACCTTTTAAGCTGATATGTTGAACTTGTTAGCATGCAGTTGCTTATTTAAACATCCAGAAAAGATGGTGCAACGCTATGATTTATTCAGAGTTGTGTATGTGGCCTCCTTGTGGTCTTTTAGCTCTGTTTTTGGTCTCCACCAACTCCTGAGTGAAATATCTGTCTCTTTAGCTGCTAAATTCTACATTCTACATGCTACAACACTAAACGACACTAAAACACGAAAGTTGAAGGCCAAGACAGCCAAGACAGTTTCCTGATGGACGGAGAAGTAAACTGCTGCCA
Organism: Miichthys miiuy; assembly: GCA_036365135.1. Taxonomy (NCBI): domain Eukaryota; kingdom Metazoa; phylum Chordata; class Actinopteri; family Sciaenidae; genus Miichthys; species Miichthys miiuy. The sequence goes on along the minus strand of CM071625.1, from coordinate 3,444,046 downwards.
ACTGTAAATGCTGTTAGCTAACATTAGCTCCGTTTGTTAGCCGGGGCTGTTAGATGTGAGTCGAGAGAGAGAGACAGACGGTGGGATGTGTTTAAAGAGTCAAAGCGGTTAAGTTTATTCTCCGCTGGATTATGTAAAGGCCATTAACACAGAGCTGCACCGCTAATGTGATACCACATAATCCCTCCATCTGTGTGTGTGTGTGTGTGTGTCAGATGCAAAGAGGAGGGTGGGTGCACGATGGTGCAACTCAAAGATATTGTGTCTGTGATCTGCTGTGAACAATGAAGTGAGCTGAACGTCTGCAGCGATGCAGCTCCGGACGTGTCGGCGTGTCGAAGGCATTACGATGCAGCGCGCAGAACTGTGCAGACAGATAACAGATCGCGGTGCGTTGGCTCTGAGACACAACGGAGAACAGAGCGTCGCTTAAATCAGTCGAGAGACTCGAGATTATACGCTCAGACACATACAAAGCCAAAGACGGGGGGAAGAAGAAAGACAAGCCTTCAGGCGCCGCAGAGAGACAGACAGACAGACAGACAGACAGACAGACAGAGAAAAGATACAAATGATGATGGCAAAGCGAGACGATTAGACGTGATGGAACGACTGCAGTAGAAGAAGAATGTTAATGGATCGCTGTGATCGAAAGAATGAGAAGTGAGGAAGAGGGAGGGAGGTTGGAGGCTGAGGAGGTCAGAAGTTAAGAAGGGAGGACACTAGGATCAAGGAAAGGAAAGGAAAATGAGGAGGAAGGAAGCAGGAAATTAGTAAAAGATTAAACATAAAGCAGGAAAGTGAAGCTTTAATGGTCCAGTGTGTAGTGGCATCTAGTGTTCAGAATGCAGCCGACTGAATACACCTCACGCTCTTGTTTCAAGCATAAAGAAGAAATTACAGTGGCTAACAGACACAAATGATCCTATGTACAGTAGAGACAGTGTTTGGTTTGTCTGCTCTGGGCTACAGTAGAAACATGGCGGACTCCGTGGAAGAGGACCCGCTCCCTCTGCAGAAATAAAAGTGTCGTTCTATGGTAGCATAAACATAACAAATGTTATTTACAGGTGATTAAACACTCATGAAAACCTTTGAATGTTACACACTGGACCTTTAACGGAGGCTTCCAGACTTCTTCCAGCACATCTATATTCCATTGGTTTCAGCTTAACGTCTTAAGTAGCTTAAGAGATTTAAACTGCTGAATGTTTCATCAGGTTTTGTGAAGTTCGATCATTAGGACGCTGTTGGAGGTGCAGGAAACAGAACTTTTGGTTAATTTATTTGATGTTTCCGACCAAAAAATGCTGTTCGGGAGAAAATGTTCACAGTAGTTTAGCTTCTTGGATCCTGACTCAAATATCTCAACAACTCTTGGAGACTTTCCTGTGATGTTTTGTTCAGACAAATTCAGGGGATCACCCCCCGAGACCGACCAAACCAAGTGGCAACCTGACAAAAACTGCAGTTCCTCTTGTCGTCCACTTGAGGCTGGCTCCAGAAGTGAGTCAGTCTCCATAAGTCCCCATGTTAAAATGTCCAACTTCACAGCAGAAATAAACATGTTTACAGCCTGGTACAAAAAACAGTTTTGGTCTCTATAGCTAATTTCCCATTCATGACAACTGTACTGAGGGTGAATTTATATACAACTCACCTGTTCAGATTATATTAAGGCTTAAAGTTATGCAGGATTAAGAGCGTGGACGCTTTGATTGCGTTTTATCTTCAGTTCGGTTCTGGAGCCAACTTTGTTTCTTGTCAAAAAATATAAACTCACATGCTCACGTCATTTTTTTGAATCTTCTTTTTAAGAATTCTTCAACTTGTAATGGAAAAATTATAGACATGTGCTTGTAGAAATGTATTAAAAAGCTTAATTTTAAATGATCTTACCATGTAAGCTGTTTTTATCTCCCATAGTCACCTCCTGTTTTTCTTTGTTATCCCTCATGGAGCCCGATGTGCCAGAAAACTCTTCGTGACCTTGCACTACGATAACGTCTTAAACCTGTCTAAACTGGTCTGCCTTCTGTAGAGCCAGACTCTAAGAGGAAAGTGATACCACTCTCGTAATTCACTGTATTCACGTGTTGAAAGAGAGGTCGACATTTAAGATTTGGCTCAGACTAAAGACTTCTGATCTCCAACAGACACTCGTTGGTTTGGCAATGAAGCATCACCAAACATATTACATACACAAGAATCATCTAATCTAACCATATGATGACGAGGATGTTTATTCATTGTGTTGGATGAAAGATTAATAGTGCATTCAGTTGTTCTTGTTCTTAGTGTGTGTGGGTGTGTGTAGGAGCCACTGTGGTTTCAGGAGGTTTTCCGTCACTTCTGACCTCAGAAATTTTTCACAAAAGAGCGTCAAGTCTTTTTTTTTCTTCTTCCTCCGTAGGCAGATGGATGATGCTGATCCCTCGCTCCGGAGGTGTGGAGTGACAGATGACAGAGGGTTTGATACAGCGGGAGAGAAACAGCGAGATAACGCCGCCGTCAGAGAGGGTCACCGCCGGCGGTAATGGAAAACGGTGGCAAAGGTCAGGCATATCGATCGGGAGGCGAGGAGAAGTAAGTGACCGATTTCCTGACAGTGGGATGACAATGTTTCACATTTCTCTTTATTGTTGCACCTGTTTTCTTTTTTCTTTAAGTAACACCTGCAAATACTCAATATTTCTGACCAAAGGAGCTTCAAAGTTGTTCTCACATTGCAGCACATCCCTTCCTATAAAGGCTTGAACCTTTATATTTACTTCTTTACTTCTTCCTATCTTTATCTTTACAACATTTTTATCCTTAAGAACTCTTTTTTTTTTTACTGTTTAAGGTTCTTTGGGGAACTCATTGCCCAAGAAAGTTCTTTAAGTCACAACTGCAGCACTTTAGTGCCATGAAGAACCTTTTTTATGGCTTTTGGTCTTTGGTCCTTTTAAACATTATTTGTTATACTGATTGCTGGTTCTTTAAGTCGACCCTTTGCAGCATCTGGTTCTTTGAAGAAACCAAAAAGGTTCCCCTTTGACATCACCATGAGCAACTTGAACCTTTATTTTTAAGGGTGTATGTTGATACGAGATAAAAAGCAGCCTGTCTATTACACACTGAGCAGCAGAGGTGATAAAATGCACACACATTATCACACTTATACCATATAGATTTTTAAACCACATGTTCACTGATGTTTCTACCATTATTTAGAATACATTTATCTCATTAAAGGCTCTGATTTCACCCACAGTGCTCCATCGTTTTATTGACTCCGTGTTGCACAGTCCTGTTTTCTAAAGCTGAGACAAATAATCAATGAATGCCGATCGAAAGCACGGTTTGCGGCCTCTGTTAACCAGCTAAAGATATAGATGCTGCTGATTATGGTGTGAGCTTCCAGTTTCTGAAAACAGGATTTGTCCTGGCGCAGTATTAATTTATTGGCGGTAGCTCAGTCCACAGGGAAGTGGCTTTGGGAACCGGAGGGTGGCCAGTATGGAGCGTGGACTGGTGGTTGGAGAGGCAGTTTGGATACTCTGAACTCTCAGACTGAGTTAGGAGACTGGAGTTTATTGTTGGACGTAAAAAGCGTTTCGGTTCACACCTCAACCTGTCGAACTTCTTTTAACCTGATCACCATCTTTTCAGAGCTTCCAACGTTTGATGATCGAGCTTTTTTGCTGTATTTCTGAGAGTTACATGAGAAGACTGATACTGCTCACATTTCTGAGCCAGAAGGCAATTAGCTTAGCTTAGCATAGCTTATCTTAGCATGAAAATTGACTAAAGCTAACTAATTAGCCTGTTATATCTTGTTTGTTGAATCCAGAAATGTAACAATTGATAACATTTCTTCTATTACAAATTACTTGACTAGAAAGACTAGCTTCTTCTTCTGTATTATGGGTTCCGTTGTAGTCCTACGCTGCCTCTGTACACCTGTACAAAACCAGAGAAGAAGAATGTTGCCGCGCTGACGTCTGTTGTGTTAATTAACATGCAGATGGCTGACGAACATCGATCCATCTCGATGTAAAGGGAGTCCACCATCCATCCTTCAGACATAGATATTTCTTGACAAACAACAGCTGGACAGTGACTTGTTAGAACACTGGACCTTTAAGTTGAATGCAGGAAGCAACGTGTTTTATTATTTCATTATTATTTTGTCATTTATGTATGAGGATTTTTTCAATGGATTTACCCACACACGCACGCACATGAATAATCTGAATTAGGTATTCTGTTTGCACACAACGACACCTAGACAATTAATTTATGCACAAGCTGTCATTTAAACAAACAAAAGCACAACAGACGAATGCATACACTCAAAGACACACACACATATTGAGACACAATAGATTCACGTTAAACAATACAAATGTTAAGATGCCCACACAGACTGAAAAAAAGATTTTTTTTTTATTATTGTGCTTATAGCAATGAGAAAAATGTGTACACACACACTCAGAGTGCTCATTGTACTCCTCTTGATATTATCATAGACTCCTCACCGCCCACTAAACTATCTCAGCTGGAGGCCTGAGTCTGCCAGGGGATGTGCTGCCTTTTTATCTCAATCACACACACACACACACACATATGGACTGAGGCACACACATACAAATAAGTAAACACACACACCCATTCACTTTTCATTCTTAAACCACACAGCCTGAAAAATGTTTCTTGCAGGAAGGAAGGTCATGCAAAGACATACGTGCACACACACACACACACTCTCTCTCGCACACACATAAATACGTACAGTGTTCTCTGACTCCTTCACATATCCTTGAAGATGTTTATGAGGTACTAAATCACCAAGCCGCCTGAGTGCTAAGGGTAAATCGAGAGAACAGCCAGAACTTTTGCGCGCACACCGTGATCTTAGAGTGTAAACATCAAAAGCTTCTGTTTTGTTTTATCTCCTGGAGTTTATTTTAAATGACTGCGTTTGACGCTGGTCGTCGCTCTCTCACGCACACTGTTATTACAGTGCAGATGAATAAATTAGTCTGGTAAAGGAAGAAAGGAACAAAAAAGGAAAGAACTGAGTGGCTGAGTTGATGGATGGTTGGAGTGGGTGGAAGAAATGCAGGGAAGGTGGAAGGTCAGATTTAAAGAGAAGGAAGGAAGGAAAGCAATGAATTGAAGATGGATCCACAAAAGCTGCAAAGAAAGGAAGGATGATGGAAAATGGGATGAATGATTTAAAGGAATGAAGGAGGGTAAATGAAGGTTGGATGCATAGATGTTAAGATTTTAAGACAGGAAGGAAGATGCAAGACAGAAAGGTTTGATTGATTGAATTGATGATGAAAGACAAGAGCTGTGTCTCAATACCAAGTGGCAACCTGCCACTACCCCAATGCCGAAGTGCCAAAAACTGCAGTTCCTCAATCGTCCACTTGAGGCTGGCTCCAGAAGTGAGTCAGTCTCCATAAGTCCCCATGTTAAAATGTCCAACTTCACAGCAGAAATAAACATGTTTACAGCCTCTATGTAGTACACTGTGTACACTACCAGCGTAATGCGCTATTTTCAGCAGGGTGATGTCTCAATTCAAGTACGACCATTGTGCACTTGACAATCGCAACATTTACCGCTTCGTCTTCTTTGCCAAATTGCAATATTACCCAATATACTAACATAAACAACGCTAAACGTGTGAATTCAACACTGATTTGTCTGTAAGTATGGAAGTACGGAAATAGAGACAAAGCACAAGTGGATACAAATTGTGAAAACAGGAAGTTCAAAATCTTTTTCTTGATCTGATCTTTTCGTTTCCTTCAACAGATCAACCTCGTCATCAACTCTGACCTGAAAGAAGAAAAGCCTCTTGGAACACCTCGGATGCATCCAACCACATCCGGTTGTCATCAGTTGAATGCAGATATTAGAACTGACTGATACTCTGGAGCAGGCTTCCCGCAGCTTGCAGGCAGCAGCAGCCATGGATATGAGTAAACTCATTTTCAGCTCTAAATTAGAAACTCTTAAACTCCCAAGAGGTGGATGTGACTGAACACCACGGAGCAATACAGGACGTCTTGGCTCAGCGTACACATTGAGAACTCATCGCCAATGACTCATTGGCAAGAGATGGGAGATTCAAACTACAGGGAACAATTTGAGGCTGTTCGCAGCTAACGAGACTTTACTGGAATATAATCAAAACACTTGTAGCTAGTTCTTCCCAATCCCCTCTTCCCTGTCACTCCCCATCTCCAAGGTTGCTTCCTCCCTGGTTTTCCCTGTTCCCCAGATCCTGTGTTCATAAGTCTGTACTGATTATTGGTGTTCTGTTGAATCCAGACTTCAAAACTCTTTGATAAGTCTCTCTCGATGCTGCGTGCATCCCTCTCTCCATCTTCTTCTTCCCATTGCTGGTGAAGAAGGTGAATTAAAACCTCCTCTTTTCACCAAAAGGGTAAGAGTCTCTCTTTGGGATGGGAGGTCCAGCGAGGGCTCTTCTTGGCGGGTTTAGCACCACCACTTCTTCCCTAGAGGTTGGAGGTCGGATGGCTTGGTCAAGCAACAATCCCCTGGACCTTAACCAAAGTCTGCCATGGGGGATGGGGCTTGGAAGCAGCGTTGGTGCGGCAGCCATGAGTGGTGGTCTGGACAATTTTACCCAGGAGTCTATCACCAGGGCTGTGATGAAAGAGAAAAACTGGCCAGCACTACTTATACTTGTCATCATCGCACTGACGATCGGAGGCAATATCCTGGTGATCTTGGCAGTGTCGCTGGAGAAGAAGCTCCAAAACGCGACCAACTTCTTCCTGAGGTCGCTGGCGGTGGCAGACATGCTTGTCGGCATCTTGGTCATGCCGATCTCCCTAATTAACATCCTCTACGGTAGGTTTTCACCAAACAATCGAACATTTATGCATGTACACATACTTTTCATCTCAATCAGTCTCTCCTAGACAGCTCAATATATCAGTGAGCAGGACAATTGAACTTTTACTCACCACATAGAAAACAAAACTGGCCACAAAACACACCTTAATATAGATGGCAGACACACCTTAGAAAACAAAAAGATACTGTGAAACACATCTTTGCGTCGGTTCACCCGAATCAGATGTATTTTCACACTAACCTGGTATCTAGGGACGCAGATACTTCCAGTTTTTTTCATGCAGCTTTTGTTATATCTGCCTCTGAGATTTCAGCCTCCACCAACAACACAACGTAGGTGGACAACATCATATTTAGGGTATTCTCATCAATGTTCAATCATCATATTCAGCAGGTAATGTTTACCATGTCCGTGCTTAGTAATTTATGTAAGCACGGCAACATTGTTATACCAGAGGAAAGGTCATGGGATCACCAAAGTCAATAGGATTCACCATCGATGGCTGTACCAAATTTAGTGAGAAAAACAGAAACACTTGACCTTTTGGAGGTACTAGATGAAAAGTCAAGAGATCACATAAATCATTAGAAATCATCCTCTGGGGACCATAAATATATGTACAAAGTTTAATGGCGATTCCAGTCTGGACCAAAGTGATGGTCCACCCAACAGAAAGACGGATTGACATTTCCAATCTTTAGAGCCATGTGTCTACTATGACTAAATATTTAAATGGTAACTTTAAATGGTCTCTACTAAATATTTTTTGTTGTTTTTGTAGAGATGAATTGAGTCGTTAAATATGTAATTTCTCAAAGAAAAGGTACGAGTTTGCTCGAGGTAGGGCTAGGGTTATACATACATAATCATCATTCAGTAACATCTGTTCAGTACAGTATCAGATGCTCCAATGTGCTATAAGTGCTTGTGTTGATTTGGTTCTTTACACCTTTCTACTTTAATCATAAAAAGACAGAGAGATGCCTGTAAATCTCACCCAATGTAAATGTAAGCAACCTTTGCTGTAGATTTCTACCCCCGAACTCAGGAATCCGAACCACCCACCCACTCAGCAGCTGTTGCCAGCACACTGTAACATGCAGCATGTCATGATGCAATTATTGAAATAATTATTGCTTCTCTGAGACATTGCACTGTAATATTGCAAGTTATACATGAGCTGGAGGATGCTGACTTGATAATCGTGATATCATACCAGCTATCAACTGCTGTTCTTGCTTACAATATCCCTGCCAGGATTCTGCATGAACGCCCACGTTTGTTTAATAGGATGTCAGGTTGTTACGTGGTAGGCTGTGTATTAAATTTCTATTCCAATGTTGAGTCAAAACATTAAATTAAAGGAAGGCCGTCTTCCTACAACATTTCAGCCAGGTCCAACCGCAAAGGAGAGGTTTGTTTCTTACTGTGTACCTCAAAATATCTCCATCACACAACTGATCACAGTGTTAATAATAAATGAGATCTGGCCTTTGTAGTTTTCACTGACACTAATACCTTTCCAATCCCCACATTTCTGACTTCTATATACTGTCTGGTCTTGGTCTTGACTTGGTCTCACAATGCCTCGGTCTTGGTCACAACCCCTCAAAGTCTCGGTCCTTTCCTGGTCTCGATACACTCTGGACTTTGTCATGACCTTGTTTCGGTTTACTTGGACTTGACTACAACACATTACACATAGTCATTTGACCCATAATTATTGTACAAATATTGCTTAGAGCCACTAAAAGTCTAGTCTGCACCCAAATATGAAAACCTTGACGAGGCTGTTTTCATGACATTTGTCATCGATTGTCAACAGGTGTTTTGGCGTCAGTTGGTGATTCATAGTTGAAGTGATTGTCGTGCGTCTGACAGTGACGACGTGAGAAGTCTCGTCGGTTATCAGCCAATGTCGCATGTGGTCATTTCGTGTTTGTCTGTGAAAACATTTTGATTAGCTGAGTTTGGGTGCAAACAGTGAACAGCATATGAGCCAAACAGATTTGCCCGGGAGGAAAGTATGTGGCATTTTAGCAGCTTGACAGCAGAAACACAGATTCAGGAAAAGTCAACGCTGATGTTATCTTGACAGGCCAAAATTGTATTCAGTTAAGTTATATTTGAGTTTTGTGCATGTTACAATAGTTTCACCAGTCGGATTTCCAGGTATTCTGACTTTTTTCAACCTTATCAACACTGATGTATTTTATCTGGACCTTCTCCTAAAAGGTGGTATCATATTAAATGACTAGAAAGCACAAATATTTAAACACAGTTCCTTTGACTACATGGCATTCACCTACTGGTCTATCAACATTTATTGACAATATTGTGATGAGAATGGAGGGATAACATAAGATAGGAGGATAAGAAGATGAATCAATGGTCAAAAGTGTGGATCAATGACAGGTCAAGAGCTTCAGTAATCTCTATAAACAGATATCTGCATATGAATGCACAATCTGTAGGCAAGGGACACGATTTTGGTATCAGGAGTGTTTGGTTTCATTTGTAGTTTAAATAGCATTGACCAGTCACGTTTGAGTATGCAGTAAAAGAGGTGGAACACGCTGGTCGAAATGCAATTACAGAACCCATCGGCTATTGTCTGATGATGATTTAGCTTTTTATTAGCTTGGGTAGTAACCGAAAGAATATGGTCACAGATATGAGCTCGGACATCCGGAGAAAGCTTGGAGTAGAGCTGCTGCTCCGTCCCGTTGAAAGGAGGAGGTGGTTCGGATATCTGCTTAGGATGACCCCAGGGTGCCTTTCTTTGGAGGTGTTTGGGCACGTCCAACTGGGACGAGACCCCAAGGCAAACCCAGAACCTGCTTTAGGGAGTATATCACCCTTTTGACCTAGGAATGCCCCGGGGATTTCACCAAGCTCTCACCGGCGACTAAAAATCAGTCCCAGACCTCCTCTAGTCCGGCAGGTTCTTGATCGGTCACTCCCCTCTTGTTCTCTACTCCGTTAAATTCTGCTTTGGTGTTTTCTTCTTTGTCGTTATGTCCATAGAGGCAGGTGAGCCCAGTTACATTACCAGCTCCACTTCTGGCATGACACAGGCTCTGCTTCGCCCACACCTCAGGGCTGAAAAACCTCCTCTTTCTAGTGGTCCAAAATAGAAAACCAGAAAACATTTCCTCCAGTTGCACCAAAATCAGTAAAATAGTTGGCGGTGTTCGAGTTGGTGCAGTAAAGTGTTGCGTACTTCTCGTGGGTGATCGTACCTTGGGCCCAAAGTTACATAGTGTCAAAATTAATGCTGTCAGCTGTAATAAATCATTACAAGCTTTAAAATAAGCCTCTATGGGTCTACATTAACCTATATACATTTTTTTTAATCTCTCTTCTGTCCTGTTGAATGTATCCCTGCACCTTTTCTATCCAAGTCTCTGCTCTGTAGCTGTAATTCTTCAGGAATGCTAAACAGGAAAGGGAAGGCTGATTGCAGCTTAATGGGCCACGTATGGTCACACGCATGCTCGCTCTGTATCTGTCTGTTAGTTCAAGACGCTGCTGATTGCTCCGGCGTTAATCAGTGTTTCACGCAAACAAACACACGCCGAAAAGTCTTCTCCTGGAGATGCACATACACACCGATGCAGCACTGATCTATACTTGTGCGTGCGTGCCATCCATCAGACTTGACTGCACTGATCCCCACAGTTGCCTGAGCGATAGACCAGACAAACAAACAAACACACACACACACACACAGGGACGTCACCGAATGTTCTCACACGATTTGAATCAACAATGAATCATTCACAATGCGGTTATAGTGATGATGACAGCGATTATGATGACGACAAGATGTGGATGTTAATTTATCAACTTTTTATCTGCACGCAAACACACACCGTCTTCTGTCACAGCTATGTTTGAATTTCTTTAATTGGAATCAACAGAATGATGATTAAATATAATTAACGGAGTCTAAGCTTCTAAAAATAATACATACACACACACACACAACTCAGGCTGGCTATTTATGGCCCAAAAAAAAAACAGTATGCCTGTTCTTTGGACACGAAAAATTATTCTAATCATCCTGATTAAATAATGTCGGTCCAATAAATCTCCGTAAATGTCACAATTCCAGCCGACCTCACCCGAGTTCACCCACCACAGCCGCGTCGTATCCGCCGCGCACATGATCTCATTCGCGTGACCTCATCGTGTCTTGTGTAGCATGAAAATGTCTGCGTGCAACATGTGTGGCAGGGGCAGTTTACTTCACCGTCCATCAGGAAACTCGGCAGAGCAGAGAGCAGAAAACATTTTCTCCGTAAAATATGATCCAGTTTCACCAAAATCAGTGAAATAGTTGGTGTTGTGTGACTTGGTGCCGTAAAGCGTTACGTACTTCTCATTACACAGTGTGAGAACAAGCATACAAAGAACAGAGACACCTACTTCTCGCTCTATAACAGCATCATCATCAGCATCATCAGCATCTTCCTAGCCACTAGAGATCTTTGTCATTTGGACTTTAAAGTGTTGTTTTGCAGCACTTGCTGAAACGTTGCCAACTGATGTTTTTCCTCTTGAGAAAACACTCTTATAAACCAAATAAAGCCAGAATGTCTTGTTGTTGTTGAGGGCAAAAAAAAAATGTAGCTTAATTTCAAATGCAGACTGTGTTATGAGAGACATCCAAACAAACAGGGCTTCGGGCTATGTGTGGATTCTAACATATTCAGCTCATTAAAATGTGGACTTCTCAGCAAAACTGGCTGCAGCGTCAAAAAACCAGCCGTTAACTCAATTAGAAATGTACATGAAGAGCAGAGTCGGACAAAGAAACACGAAAACTTACAGTCCCGTCATGATGAAAATGAGTTTTATCACGCGGATCATGTCTTAACTTTCCATATCCGTGTTACTCTTCCAAACTAATCCGTTCATTCAAAGTCTGAAAACGTATGAGTGGTAACAAAAACTCGAGGAGAAGGACACTGCTCATGTTTTCAAGTGTGACCACAGAATACATCTCACCTCTAAAGGTAAAGTAAACACACAAAGAAATATCTATGGATTAGATCAGACAGGTGGAGGAGTGAAGAAAAGCGGTGGAGAGATAGATGAGATGTTATGGACAGGAGTAGCTCACACACAGCCTCAAAGTAAATGACCTTCAAGGCCAACTCAATCAAAGTTAGGCGCTGAAGGTTATCTCTCTGCATGGAGCCCAGATTGGAAACACACACACACACACTGATATACAAAAACATACCCACACATTGATGCCGGACTTCTTTCCTGACGTTGGATTAATATGAAATGTGTCATCTCTGCTTCAATGAACTGGAAAGAGGAATATCAGCTTGTCACAAACTGAGAGGGTCCGTAACATAAAATAAATGAGACACAGGTCGATGTTGTGCTGCCACTTTACGCTCAAACAAAATCTATATGAGAACAGACCGGACGCCCAGACTCATTTAACTTCCTGTGAGACACCTTTTGAATTCAGCTTTTTACTTCACCAAGTTGTCGCCAACGACTAAAAGTCAACCAAAATAAAGAAGTTTCTCTTGTTTGGTGACTTCTTGCTTGGTCCCTCTCTCATTTTCTCTTCTCAGCTTCCTCCATCAACGTCCTTTTCGGTCTTTTCACCTCTGTAATTATGTCCACACATTGCCTGCTCACCCAGCTCCTGTTCTAGCACGACACCACCTCCGCTTGTTAGCATTCACCCTCATTCTGGGCCTGAAAAACTCTTTCCGGTGGTACAAAATGCCTCAAGAACACTAATACTGCCCTGAGCTCACAGTCTCCTGGCTAACAAAGTGAGCTAACGTTAGCTAACATTAACTGACATCAGCTAACATAAGCTAACAGCAGCTACAGTTTGGCTTCAGCGTAGCATCATGATTTTAAAAATCTGTTATTTTATGGCACAGTACAGTATTACAGTATTGCTTCATGAGCTGTTGACTCTTGAAGCAATACTCATGTTGACATGACATCAAGAGTGTTACAAACATTTATAGCCTAAGGCGACTGAGCTTGTATTTGTTAGCTTCTCTAACACCTCTACCTGAGAAAACCGTCTCTGTCTGCAACCTAAAGATCAAATAACACGATGTATTATGCACTCAAACCAACAAATCCCTCCTTGATGAATACCTAATCTGTTTTTATGTTTGAATCATAATCCCCCTGGATTACGCCTCCACCGACACACTGGTTCAACGTGTTATAAAAGAAACATAATGCTGCTTGTTAATGGAGAGTTTAGGTATTTTATAAACCGTGTTTAGCTGCAGCAGACTTGAGTCTCTCGGCGTATTTACCAGAAAATCCAACGCACCCGCGAGCCAGCTGAGTAACACCTTGCGTATGAGTGTGTGCCCCCAATAAGTGTTTGACCTCTGAAGAGTTATGCAAGCTGCCTCCTACTCTGTGATTTAATCCACATGCATCACATACGTGATGTTTGTCCTACGAATCAGAGAAGAAATTAAGGAGCGTGTGTGTGTTTGTTTGTTTGGCTGCAGGTCTTATCTGTGAAGAAAGTATTGTTCATATGATTGTCTGCAGGCATAGACAGACAGACTTTGCCCTCTATGACCTCTTTAGAAAGCCGACACAGCTGGAAATAAAAGGAGCACAATCAGTTTATCCTGATGTTCTTCAGTTGCATAATACGTTTCATTTTGTTATTATTCCAGAAAGAACAACCTTTAGGGAAGCAACATTGTCTAGCTGAGGTAGTGTCATGCAAAAACCAGAGCTAGACAACATGGTAAAATGGCTCTCTAGTGGAGAAAATGTGATGCAGTGCACTAATAGGTTCCCTTCCAGTGGAGAAAACACAATGAAGTGCTCTCCAGGGTACCTCTCAAGTGGAGAAAACATAAAGCACGACCCTGTAGGGTGACCTTCCAGTGGAGAAAACACAATGAAGTGCCTTATTAGGTTCCCTTAAAATGGAGAAAACACAATACATTGCCATTTCAGTGGAGAAAACATGATGCAGTGCCTTACAAGCTGCACTACATGCTCAAAAACTTTCTGCATGGAGGTGCTTTTTATTAATGTTTCTATTGCTGTAACAGGTAATGAACTGGAAGTAAAATGGGTTATGGTTAGATGGGTAATACATAAGTTAGTATCATGGATCACGTTATGGATATACTAATAACTGAGCCGGACAAGAGCCTGGCAATTTGAAAGCACTGACATCCATTTCAGATTATATTGAGATATTAGGATGTGTACTTTGCCTCTCGGTGAGTAAAACAGTGCCAGGATTTCATTTTAGCCTCTGCTAAGCTGACAGCTTGTCAATCAAGCTAATTAATTTATCCCAGTTCAAGCAAAAGTTAGCCCAATGATTTAATTCTCTCTGTGCCGTATTGCTCCCTGCTGTATTTCTGTTACTTACTTCAGCTGCTGTGCTGGAGTCTCAGGTGGCTCACTGGCCCAGTGCTGAGATAATAAGAGACTAATTTTATTCCCCGTGACCCAAACAGTTCACCCTGCAGAGCAGTGAGCCAACATACAGACTCCCTACTAACACTTACAGGGTGTCAAACTGTCACTGGCTGTGATCTTTGACCTCCCTGTTGAGAGGGACCAAAAAGCCTCTGGGATCAACAGAGCGTCACAGAAAACAGCTGGTATATCTGATGTCTGCTCCTGCTGGGAGTTTAAAACCCATTTTACTTCCAGTTCATTGCCTCTTACATCATTAGAAAAATTATTACAGGCAACCTTTTTATTAGTTTTTGAACATGTAGTGCAGCCTGTAATATGGTGCTGCATCATGTTTTCTCCACTAAAATGGCAATGCATTGTGTTTTCTCCATTTTAAGGGAACCTAGTAGGGCACTTTATTGCGTTTTCTCCACTGGAAGGTCACCCTACAGGGCCGTGCTTTATGTTTTCTCCACTAAAAAGGCATCTTAGCGTATCCTGCATCATGTTTTCTCCACTGGAAGGGCATCTTAGTGAACCTTGCATCACATTTTCTCCACTGGATGGTCACCCTAGAGGGTCCTGCTTTATGGTTTCTTTACTAGAAGAACACCTGAGAGACCACTTCATTATGTTTTCTCCACCGGAAGGGCACCTATGCATGCACTGCATCACATTTTCTCCACTGCTCTATGTTTTCTCCACTAGAGAGCATTTTATCAGGTTGTCATGCAGGGCCACCATAGAGGTACTACAATTGCTGCTCCTTCTTACTTACCCACTTATTCCTGCCAATCTGGGGAGTCAGGTTTGATGCCAAGCACACATGTTTTTATATTTGGTTAAAAGCTCAGAGATTAAAAAATAGACTGTGGCTAGCTCTTACAGCATCCACGCCAAAACTCGCTGTTTTCATCCTTTGTCAAGAAATTATGCCAGGACAGGAGTGTTGGCAAAGGAACCATTTCCCAAAAAGCTGTGGTGCCATGCTAGCGGCTCTGGGAGGCTGTACTAATTTCAACAAGCTAACATGCTGATAATAAACAGGTATAATCTTGGCTTATTAAAGTGTGCGTGACATCCTTGTTTTACTCCCATATTTAATCTGTCAAATCA
The DNA here is from genome assembly GCA_036365135.1 of Miichthys miiuy. Taxonomy (NCBI): domain Eukaryota; kingdom Metazoa; phylum Chordata; class Actinopteri; family Sciaenidae; genus Miichthys; species Miichthys miiuy. Next base: position 3,428,607 of record CM071625.1, on the reverse strand, counting down.
ATGTTTGTCTTTATAATCAGCCTTCGTCAACATTGTTATTCATTAATTCCTGTTCGTCAGTCGTGTACCTTATTTTTGTACATGCATATATGTTAATCCATTCTTTACTGGCCCTGCAGAGAAACATATAATAGTTTCCAAACCAGAGTTTCACCTCCTGAGCAAGCAAACAACTTATCTAATCTGAACAGATACACTTACATATCTAATCATAATAATCACTTGTAACCCTTGTAAACCGCATAAATTACCATGATTCCTCATGGGAGCTGGGAAATGTAGTGTGTGGAAAGTGTGCCTTGTGCTTTGATGTGCTCTAATTAATTAAAGTTTAGTCAGCCTCTGCATGCTGCATCTGAAGCCTTCATACTCCGCTGACCCAGATGACATTCACTCAAAACAGATTGAACATATTGGTCAAAGACAGCTGTGTATGAACAGCTGGAGAGAAAAAAATGGAGGCAAATCATCATTTTTCTGTCATCTCTCACCTTTCCTTACCTCTTCTATCTCCCCGTTCTCCAGACTACGCCTGGCCTCTCCCCAGCGCTCTGTGTCCAATCTGGATCTACCTGGACGTGCTGTTCTCCACCGCCTCCATCATGCACCTGTGCGCCATCTCTCTGGATCGATACGTCGCCATCCGCAACCCCATAGAGCACAGCCGCTTCAACTCCAGAACCAAAGCCATGATGAAGATCGCCGTCTGGACCATATCTATAGGTCAGAGCGGTGTGATTGATTTAACTGCATGCATGCTTCTACACAGGCGAGGTTTAAGAACTTATATGGGGTAAAGTCTGCTGATTCTTAATTGCAAAATAAAATTCTAGTCACAGGCGTGATCAACAGGATTATACAAGATCAATAACAGACAGATTTGCATGAATTTGAATCTGTCAAGAGGAAGAAGCTTATTGATTTTGGAGGTACTTGTGACCTTTTCTCCTGTCATGCCTCTTTTTTCTTCAAATGTATAGCAATCCATAAAGACAGCTGAGCTCGCACATGATTAAAAGAGACAAATAACAGATTTATGTGAGACACAGAAAGACATATTTTGTCCTTTAGCTCTCTTTTAGTGTGACTTTTTATCTTTTTTCTGCTGTAATGATTCTCTAAAAAAAACAACTTGCTCGTAATTCTGGAAACTCTTAAAGTATTGGTTCACATACAAAGACCGACAGAGACTGGTTACCTGCATATTGTGGATGAAAGTGAACCAAGAAGCCGAATAACACAACAGGTAGAGTTGAGCCTCCGTTTCAGGGACATTTTCAGGCTGACTGTGGAGGTTTGACCAGTCTGATTGTCTGATTGGCGGCTGTAGTGTGTTGGCGGGCGGCGACATAACTTCTACCGTAGGTCACTGCGTTTTTTGGCGGACACCCCTGCAGCCAAAACGCACCGTAGTGCCATATCCCGTCTGAATGTACCCTGAGGATTATTCAGAGTGATACGAACATTATTATGGAAAGACACATTGCTGTTGTGCGGCATGGTGGTCCAGTTGTTAGTGGTTTGCCTCACAGCAAGAAGGTTCCTGGTTTGAACTCCGGCTGATGTGGAGTTTGCGTAGGTTCTCTCCGGACACTCTTCCCACAGTACAAGGACGTGCACCTAACAGGTTAATTGCCTGTAGGTGTGAATATGAGTGTGAATGGTTGTTTGTCTCTCTGTGCCCAGTGATGAACTGGCAACTTGTCCAGATAGTACTCCACCTCGCATCTAATGTCAGCTGGGACTGGCTCCAACACCGTGGATGGACATTTCTGTACTGGACGTTCATTCAGCTTTATGCTGATGTCTGAGGATGGCTTCATGCTTTTATATTTTGGTTTATTGCATAGTGTCACTGTTTGTCCACCCCCTACAGATCCAGACAGAGTGTTACCAGATTAATGACTGTTATTAAATTTAATGATTATTTGGGGGGGGGGGGATCCCCGGGCAGTTTCTCACCAGCACATCTATTGAATTCCAGAAACACTGAGAACATCATCAGTTTGTTGACGCTGAAAGCGTCTGACGGCTTATTGTTACAGTTGGAACTGATTTGCATCAAAAACTTTTCTAATCCCCCGAGGTGATCGCAGCACTTTTCATGTTCTCTTTTTTTTGATAAAGATATGCAAATGAATGAATTTCATCATCAGTCTATTACTAGAAGTATCCAGGAGATATTATCAGACAGTGTATTTAAATAAATCTATAGTGTAGCCTCTATGTGCAATGGTAATCTGATTTCTTTGATTGAATGTTGACATGACTAGCTTCACATTTCAGTTATATCTTATTGGAAATACTGTAAAGATGTACCGAACAGCCCTGCAGCTCTTCAGGCATGAGTTGGGTAGTTTCATTTGTTTTTCTCATTTCTTCTCGAGGCTTCCAGACAGCAAATTGTTTATTAATTGGTTTGAAGATGAAAAAACTATCAAAAGAATATATTTTATTACAGGAACATACCAACAGTTAGATTGCATCCATTCTCTTCTGCTTATCCGGGGTTGGGTTGCGGTGGTAGCAGGTTTAGCAGGGCGTTCAAGACGTTCCTTTCCCCAGCAACGCATCCAAGCTCCTCCTGGGGGATCCTGAAGCGTTCCCAGGCTAGATGGGCTATGTAGTCCATCCAGCAGGTTCTGGGTCTCCTACCAGATGGACATGCCAGGAACACCTCCAAAGGAAGGCGCCCAGGAGGCCTGAACCACCTCAGCTGGCTCCTTTCAACACAAAGGATCAGCAGCTCTACCCCGAGCTCCTCACCCTATCTCTGAGAGAGGAAGCTCATTTCGGCTGCTTGTATCCGCGATCTCATTCTTTTGATCATTACCCAAAGCTCATGACCATAGGTGAAGGTTGGAACGTAGATGCATTGGAAAATCAAGAGCTCTATCTTCTGGCTCAACTTCTTCTTCGCTACAACGATCCTGCACCAACCCGCCGTTCCATTTTCCAATCACTCGTGAACAAGACCTCTAGTTACTTGAACTCCTTCACTTGGGGCAACAACTCGCTCCCAACCACTGTTTTCTTTCAGAGACATTCAGAGATTCATTGTCAAATAACTGACACCTTTAGAAAAAGCTGAAATATTCTCACCATGAGGTCCATTCAGTAGCTGGTTTGGAGCTTTCAATCACACCATATGATCTTCGTCAGCAATTACGCAATCGTCTCACTTTCAGTTGTATTATGTGATCTTTACAGCAGAGTGGAAAAGGTTTCCTCACTTCAGTTTCCTCTTCCTCTTGTTTCCAACCTCCCCAAGCCATGCAACAGCCTGAAATAATCGGTTTGTTGAGTGTGTGTGCCTCCCTCTGAGGAAAGTTGACTTTTAAAACTTTTTCTCTCAGACCTCCCTCGGCTTCTGTTGATGTTTTTTCGTGCCCTTTAAAACCCAGGAGGGCTTCCATGACAACACGTACAACCACACACACACACAGAGATACAGATTATCTGAGCATATCATTAGCTTAACATCCTCTGACCCCACACAGTTAATGCAGCTCTATGCCAAGTCATTGCATTAGCGCATATACCCCCTTGGGATACAGTAGATTGTTCTTGCATGTAATGAACGCAGCTCAAGTGTTCTTCTAAAAGAAATGCACATCCTATAAATAGGATATCGGTGAACTCACTGACCTCAGAGTTGATTGTTGCTGGTAGGATGTCATTTAAAATACAGAATAAAGTTACGCTACATGGTACACTATATACAGTATCATTATTAAAGGATCCAAAAGTGACTAAATTTCACAGCTCTGAATGGGAAAAGGGAAAAGGAAAGGGAAGGTCAAAGTTCAAGCTTGTTGTATCAGATTAGCTACAATCGATCTTGTGTGTTGAGATGCTTGAATAAAGTACAGAAATAAAGTACTGGTCTTAAAAATCAGCAAAGACATTGATCATCAATGGACCTCAGACAGGGCTGAATGATCTGTAATTGCACCCATCGAAATGTCCACACTCTTGATCTCAAAGCTGATTGGATAATCAAAATGGATACATTTTAACCGACTTTGTAAAAAAGCAGCTGTTTACTCTCCAAACACAACAAATCTGAGGACTCATCTGCTAACTTGGCCTCCCAAGTGAGGCAGCAGAGGCAACATGAACGAGTGGAACAACGCTGACTCGTCAGCGAAAGAATCGTCAAAGTCAAAGGCGGTCAGACGGCCCGTCTAGAGCTGAAGCTGATAGCAATGAACCGCAGTGAACATTCATTCACACCTCCCCTTCATGACCCAAAGTTTTCAGGGGATGAAATCAATGAGGTGGATGATTGTTTTCCATTAGATTCACCTGGTTGGTCCAAATTAGGGAAACAGCAGATGAATGTAATTGTTTATTCACGTTGTGTTTTGCATGTTAAAACTTACAATTACTCTCTACAGTCTGATGAAGACATCACGCCCCGCAGACATCTGTATTAGATGGAGAACATCTGTCAGCAAACCCAAAGGGGAGATTATGTAACTTCAAAGTTAGATTCACAAGCATTCAGCAGCGGCTCTACTCCAAATGTCCAAGCTCTTCACTCGGTCACAGAGGAAGCTCATTTCAGTCGCTTGTATCCACAGTCTCATTCTTTTGGTCACTAGCCAAAGCTCATTTAGGTGAGGGTTGGGACATAAATGGACTGAATGAGACCCCGAGATCCTTGAACTCCTTCGCTCGGGGCAGCAACTCGCTCCCAACCCGGAGGGAGCATTCCACCATTATGCGGCGCTGACTCAAATTGTTCCAGCCTTAGCAATCAAAAGATGCAAGGGAAAAATAAATCAGACCACTTTGTTGTCCTCACAGGCACACTTTTATGACCCATTATTGCACACTAGAACTACCTTTTTTTAATATTTGGAGGCTGATATATATAAGTCCTCCTCTCCTCTTCCAAAAAAAGTCAGACTATCTTCCAGCCAGAGAAAATATTTAAAAAGGAAATCAATTTTCTGACCTCTCCTGTAATCATTTGTGTACAGTCCCTAACCTGCAAATTTCCCTGCAGCTTTAAATAAACATTTCCAGCAGCTATCTCCTCTCTAAATCACATTTGCTCTGCGGACCGTGTGCAATAAGTGTACAGGAGTCTTCTCAGTGCAGAAGCAAACAAAAAATGTACACAGAGAAAGAACCACAGGGTTTTGCTTTTGATTGATATCACTGTAAAAACAGAGAGTTTGGATTAAACAAAGTAAAGTTGTGTAAAAGATAAGTTCAGGTGATTAATGTCTCCAGATACAGTTTCACATCTTCACCTCTTCCTACTCAGACCTTCATAGCCAGCCGTTTTTGTTTTTTTTTAATTATAAGACATCTCCTGTTTTCCTGGCATTTCTTTGATCGCTCTAAAGGTTTTTGCACCGCCGCACGCTGGTGCGATTGAGGTCCGAGAGGTCTCAGACAACGATCGATGCTGAAGGATTAAGCAACAAAACATCTAACATGAGATCTTTGCAGCCGTCCTCTCTGCTGTGATAACACGCTCGGTTTGACTGAGGTTGATTCAAGTCATCAGGACTGTTGGTAGCTTACATAACAGGACATTATATAACTTTTTGTGCTACTTTATTTTACGCCTTATATTGTCCCTTTCTATCATTTGATTTCTTCCCTGCTTACTGTTAACATGTAGCTTTGATGCAGCACCTGAAATAACAGAATTTTATTGTCTATACTTCTTTAATCAGATTTGTATATTTAAAAAGTATGATGTAGTATCCCGTTATAAAATAAGATTAGAGTTAATACTCGTTGTGATATCATGACATGCATTTAATTTTGGAGGGATTGGACTTTTTTGTGGCACTTGTTTATGTTTCAGTTATTATCTCTGTAATTGTTTGTTTTGTCTAAAGTAACCTACACTGTAAAAGAAGTCGTACATTTTCGGAAAATAACAAAATTAATAAATACAGTAGTTTTCTGTTTTTTTTTATTGTGTTCTAAACTCATTACCTATAAATTAAAAAACAATTAATTACTGTTATTTTAGGTACTATGTCAGTAATGACAAATTGTGTTTATTACTATATTATATATACAGTATTTTGTCTGCTTTCTTAAATTATATACAAATATATGTAAAATGACTATAAATAAATATGTGGCTAAAGGTTTATGTCCATACAACTTTTCTTTTTAACTTTAAAGTGAATTTTATTTGTTTTATACGTATGTGTACCTTTACATTACATTAAATTGCATTTAATTATGATATTTTACTTTAATTTGACAGCAGCTGCTGTCATAAATTGACAGTTATTTAACTGTTTTTGTTTTTAATTTATTTCTCATCTTATTTCTTTTCCAATTTCAAGATTCCCTCCGTGACCTTTCTACGAGCAACGTGACACACAGAGTAATTTTCTCGATTCCTCGATACTGCTGATGCTTCACACTGCACTGAACTGTTGTCTGCTCTTTGGGTTCACTTTGGGAAACACTTTTTTTTTTTGGAGCAGCTCATACCCTGATTATTTTCCAGATCTCCCTCTGCTGGTACAATAATCTTCCTCCAGCAGCACAGCCCTCTAGCTGAGCCACGCTGTGATCTGCCACAGAGTGAGTGTGCCTGCTTGTGTCGGCTCTGTGGATTTACAGAGTGGGCGAGTAGCTTTGGCTTCAGCAGATAACTGTTATCACCTGAGGGAGTGAAATCTGCTGCATTTCGAGTTCAAACACATCATAGTGTGAAGTACAACCTGTGTGTGGTTGCCAAAAGTTACACTGTAAATTATGGCACAAAGTAGCCAGAGGTTACTAATCGTTGTGTTCACAATCCATCCAGTCATCTACCACTTATTTGCATTCGCAGCAGGTGACCCTTTACTCAGCAACATTTTCTAGCCCCTGCTGGTGGATTTAATAACCTCTCCAACATATTTTGGGTCTCCTACCAGTTGGACATGCCTGGAAGGAGCAAAGAAACATCCTGATCGGATGCCTGAACCAAATTAACCGGCTCCTTTCGGTTTAGCGATTCTACTTTGAGCTCCCTCCAGATGTCTGAGCTGATCTCCAAGTCCAGCCACCATATGGGGGAAACTGGTGTTCACCACTTGTATCAGCAATCTCATTCTTTCAGCTCATGACCAAAGATGAGGATTGGATCAACGGTCAACCCAGCTTCATGCCAAAGCGTGTAATACAGATGCTGGTCTAGTCCGTGTCAGTTAGCAATAATATATATGCAACATCTGGTTGCTCTTTCAAAATAAAGCTTGCTGAGTGAGGATTTTATTCATCACGGGTCCAAGGTGTCTGGCTTCTACGATATGTACCTATCCGTTGTGTCGATGGAGTGAGCCCTACCTATCCTCTGACCTCTGTTACTATAGTAATGATCAGAATGGCGTCTACTTTCCTAAACACAAACTTAAAGCTGCTCTGTATCTCATGGAGAAGAAGTCAGTGTCCCCATCTCCTGCACGAAAGTCCTGTGTTTGTTTGACCCATTCATTCACCTCCAAACATTCTTTATACTACTCCTGATGCTGCACCTTCATACACGTCTATACGTTTCATGTCTAGGCAAGGCCTAACATGACACTGACACGGTATCCTCCAGTGGATCGACAGGTCTATTGTAAAACAGACAGCATTAGACTTGGCTGATGTATTTAAAGAATTCAATAGCAACAATGTCCCGAGTACTCTACAGACTTCACCAGGGAAAGTTTTCACTGGAACTACTTTCTACCAATGAAAACTGCTCACACACATGAATGTGTACAGGTAATAATAATAATATACCTGATGTAATACAGAGACGGAAACGTAAGCGAGACCCCAAAAACGCCATCCCACCCTGACCACTACATCCTGGATGCTAATTTTTTTGTAACTTGGGTAACCCAGCCCTTTAAAGTCTCCTCCACACTCTGTTTGAGACAGTATGAATGAATCATGACCTGAGCCAGACCGCTGGGACAATCTCATTAGTCAGAACAATTCGCACATCACAGGTTATTTAGACATTCACAGAGGGACAATGTTTACAATTAATGCAAACACATTCGTCCTCCTGGGCAGTGCGTTGTGCGGTCGATTTGCAACGATTGCATTAAGGGAGCTGCCACTGCTCCAAATTGCGTCTTGATGTTAGCCAGGTCACCAGCCGTGCAAGAGCAAATGATGTACCTTGCACTTAAATGAATTATGCCAGCCCACACTGTGGGCAGGACACAAATCAGAGAGGACTGAGATGTAGGTGTAGTTTTTTTTTCTTTCGGTCTAATATGAGTTATTCTAGCATGCCTCATTTTTCTAAACGGTGGTGGTTAATGTAGTAATATGATGTTTGAAAAACCACCAAATTTGTTTGGGATTGGTCATGAGGAAATGATTTAGCATTGGTTTACAGACTATTACACAAACTTAATGCTCTGTGTTTAGTTTAAAGTGATCTAACCATGAAATGAAGACGAAACAGGTGGTTTTTCCCTCATGATTTTCATGGTTATCACCTTCATGGTTCACGGTTAAATCGAGTCATAGCAAACAAAGCAAACAAAAGGATGTTTGGAACGGTGACGGAAGGATATAAGCATTGTTTTCTTTTAATTATTGATGATAACAATAAAGGAATTATACTGATATCATTCCAGTACTGCAATACTGCAGCTGCCGCACCAACCGTGTCCATGTCACGCTCCATTTTCCCGTCACGCGCGAACAAGACCCCGAGATACTCGAACTCCTTCGCATGGGGTGGCAACTCGCTCCAACCAGAGCTTTACCTTTATATATCACCGCCTAATGTTTACTCTTTAAATTTCAGTTTCATGTTTTGGTCATTGTGCTGTTATTTTTGAGATGTGACAGGAAATGAGAGGAGAGAGGGAGAGCGGCAGGAACGACATTAGTTTTAATAATTATTATTATGATATAACCTGATTATTTTGAGCTCATATCCGTGCTGGAACCCCATGAAATTAGGCTGCTCGTATGTTCTACCTCATATACATTTAGATATTTTACCCCCTCCTTGTTTGTGTGCCTATTAATATCCAACATATTTTCATTGTTTTTAGGGCCTGGTTCTTATCTTGTTATCTCTTTGTAACGTACAAATGATGTGTTTGCATTGCCGCGAGCATCATCAGTCTGCTTGGAATAATCAGATGAAGCTTCAGAGAACGACAAAATAATAAAAATGCTCTCTCTCTCTCTCTCTGTCTAGGTGTGTCGATGCCTATCCCAGTGATCGGCCTCCACAACGAGGATAAGGTCTTCGTCAACGGTAGCTGTGTCCTCAACGAGGAGCGCTTCATGCTGATCGGCTCCTTTGTAGCCTTCTTCATCCCGCTGGTCATCATGGTGGTGACGTACTGCCTCACCATACAGGTAGTCGGGACATCTTACGCTACACTCACAACCCCGTCGCCTCTTCTTCTTTTTCTTCATTATCTTCACTCTCTCTCCTCCCGTAGGTGCTCCAGAGGCAGGCCACTGTCTTCCTGTATGAGGCAAAGACTTCCTCTCAGCAGCCTTTGCACACACCAGCAATGGCAAATACATTACAGCCTCCGAGCAGCACCTTCCACCTCCCTCAGATCAACACACTCGCCCCTGCAGAATCACAAGGTAACAACTTATCAGGCTTATTTAAACTCAATACCAATATGTTTTAAAATAAAGACTGAAAACAACTATTAGTGGTAAAACCCTTCTGTTGTGCCTTATGTTATAATTTACTTAAGGAGATTTTAATCCCTTTATGAGCCTTAAATTAAACACATTGATGCCTCTGACTCTTGAGAATATTGAATAAACTCTTCATGGTCCAATCATAGCTACATTTCTTATATGTTTTATTTTAATAATGAAAAATGGCTCCACTAGTGCCCAGCACCAACAGTCCAGGTCACAACCCTTTGACAAGAAGACTTACAACCGTACAGTATAAAGTCTATAATTGTAAAAAGCCAAACAGCATAATGGAGGTGTTATTTCAGCTAACGCAACGTGCCTTAGCCCAATCATAGCTTAGCAACCATAACTAGGCGGTGTATATGGGGTTGTAGTTAGAGCGATACTCAGCAATTTTAAGTTTGGATGGTTCCAAAAACCAAAAACACAAAAACAAAAGTGTAAGGAAATGATTAAACCGCTACAACCATTAGCATGTCCAGCTAACTAGCTTAATATCCTTGGAACAGCTACCTACCTACCCGAACTAGCTAACTAGTTTACATTAGTTTATGCTGTTTATATATATATTCTTGTTTGAAAATATGAACCTGTATAAGTTATTGTAAGCAGATGATCTCAGGTTTGTCCTCAATTGCCATAGCATACTTATAACACTAGGATTACTAGCCCACTGCAATAATAATGCTAATTTCTATATCTTACATGGCACATGGTGACTTTTTGGGACATTTAGCTTCACTCTTTTAGTGCAATACCATGTAACTTATAATAATAATTTAATATGATGTAGCCAGAAACTTTAAAAAGTGAACTGGAGGCTAATGGAGCTAAAGTTAGCTTCGTTACCTAGCTACCCACAGTTTATAAAAATGACAGCTGGCAAAATAACCGTCACAGGCTACTTTTGATTCAAATGGTTAAGATTGTTAACTGCATTATGTTCCACGTTAGCATGGAAAAGTTTGACAGGCAATAAACAGTTACTAACAGGGGCAGGGCCAGGAAAAAAGTCAGACTTGTCAAAAGTTGTGGATGAGGCAAAAAGTCAAAAAGCAATCTGTATATATATCAGCTAATTCACCAGCACTATGTTATGTGGTGCTGAGGAGACAGCAGCTATCTGTCCGATCAGTTTGTGCATCGCGTAGACGATTCCAAGCTGAGGCTTAGCTTCTCCAGCAGAGATGAAATTGCATGATGTGTGAATCTTATCCTCTGGCATCCCAACCAGAGAAAAGTCTGAACGAAACATTCTCCTCATGTTTACATTCCTTCCTACAGTACGAAATGTCAGCAGCCTTGTTAACAGAGAAACTGACATGCTTTCACTGGTTGTTGTCCTTGGTGAACTCTGCAGCAGTTTTCTTGGTAACTAAGTTGGAAAAGACTCGTGGTGGTGATACCATCCTTCACGTCTCTCCTTCAAACTTTAGACACAAGCAAGATTGTCACATTTGTTCAACCACAAAAATGTTTGTGCTAATATAGATCCTTGATCCGAATTTTTGCCCCCTCCAGCGGAGATAAAGCCCCCGCCTCCTCAGAGCAGACGAAACACCTTGAGCTGTCTGAAAGGAGCCGAGCCTGGAATACTGCTCAGAGCCTCGACGCCAGACAGCATAAGCATCATTCCCAGCTCCGAGGTGGCGTCTCAGCTGAGCTCGCCGGCAGCTGGGCCGTCGCGGAGCGACACGTCAGGTTGCCATGGACGACGGGGGATGATGCAGGCCATAAAGAACGAAAGGCGGGCCTCCAAGGTGAGAATAAAGAGTGGAGCTGAGTGCTTGTCAGGTGATTTAAGGTCCACTTGATTAATGGATCCCAGAAATGTAATGTGGCTGGGAGATAAGTGTGTCTGTAGCTTCGAGTTCAAATCAAATTCCCCAAAGCTGGCACTGGATGCTCACTCAGGTGTGGGTGTAGGTGCAACAAAGCACACTCCTGAAAACATCCAACCATACCCAACGATGATGCTAGGTTAAACTGTTTGTTTATTTAACAGATGTAATAAACAAAAAGCTGAATATCACAAATACGGTCTTATAAAGTTGGTATGGCAAGCATGTCAGGAAACAGTTGGCATTTATTTGGAGTTTTTCGGGTGAGTTGATGAATTTGGGTCTTCAGTCACTCGATGCTCCAGTATGTTCACCAGTTAGTTGCTAAATTAGGCTGTCCACAGACAGGTTAAACTGTCAAACTAGGGGTCAAACTAACGACAACTACAAAGTAGTCTCAAGTTCTGCACCCACCTAAGTAGGCTATATACTATCTGGTCTTGGTCAGCCTCGCCCTGTCTTGGTCTTGACTTGCTCTCATCTTTCGGACATGTACTTTGATTGACGCCCGATATGTTTTGGCCTACTCATTATCTTCTGTTCTGTCTTCTCTTTCTATCTTCAGGTCCTGGGAATCGTCTTCTTCCTCTTCCTCATCATGTGGTGTCCCTTCTTCATCACCAACGTCACCTCCGTCTTGTGCCAGGACTCCTGCAATGAGGCGCTACTTCATGACCTCCTCAACGTCTTCGTCTGGGTGGGTTACATCTCCTCCGGGGTCAACCCTCTGGTGTACACCCTCTTCAATAAGACCTACAGGAGAGCATTCTCCAGCTACATCAGGTGCCAGTACAAAGTTGGGGCCAACGCAGCTGGACAGACTTGCAAAACCCTCTTGGTTCCCCAACCGTGTCCGTCACATGCCGTGACCCCTCTTCTGATGGGCAGTCACGGAAAAACAGACATAGACCGCAATAGTAACTGTCGCAACGGCGGTAGGGGATAACGGGAGGCTGACGGTTGACCCGGAGGACATGACAGATGGCGAGACACAAATCGGAATAGTGTCACAGAGCCTCTCCGAATGCCACATCGGCATGCTTTCGGAAACAGAGGCGGAAACTGAATTGGAGCAGGACCTGTCGCTCATCAGCTACAGCCCCGCCAGCAGAGAACACACAAGCAGTGTGTGATTACGTGTTTTTGTTGTTGTTTTATGTCTTCTTTTTAACCTCCAGACGCTGGGCCGAGCGACCTTTTTCGACGAGCTGTTGCTCGGTGCTCAAAGCGGTTTTTATGAGCTGTAAGTCGGTGCGGTCATTGTGGAAGGACGATCCTTACCCCAATGCTGAAGTGCACTACTTTACCGCAACGTGTTGAAGGAATCAGATTGCGAGAGATGTTTTGGATTGGAAGCCAATATTTCAGACGTTTTCTGTGTGGTGTCAAAATGTTGGTTTTCATACCACACATGGAGAATAAAGGCATTTGTTTAGCTGTCACAAAATGCGGTGTACTTCATGTGAACATGGTAAGAGACAGTCAGTGACGAGCTTACTCTCATTATAAACCTGATATGAAGTCAAGCGGCCCTCAATGGGAGTCCCACTGATTCAGGTTACAGAGTCAAGCGCCGACCGCTGATGTCAACGGGGGTCAAACTTCAAGCCTTCACACAGAGTCAAAATGCAGTCCGAGCTCTGGTTTATGTGGATTCTCTCCACACCAAGCAAACTTAAAACCAAATCTATTTTTGTGTGCCAGTCAAGCTTGACAACAACAGTCATAAAATATACCTGAATGAACCTTTCCAGCATGTATAATCAAACTGCTCAGCCGACAGAAATGGGATTTTTTTTCTCTAAATAAAACTTTCTCAAGGCTGCGGTCAGAAGATTGTCTGAGAGGAGCGAGATGAAGGAATGTACTGGTGGACTCACAGTGCCATCTGGTGGTCGCATGATGCAGTGAGGTTGCTTCCCCTTGGATTGAACAAGGTGGAATTACAGTAAAAGAGCTAAAAAAACATGGCGCAGGCCTTTGGTCCAACGCAACTGTCAGGCTCTTGCTTCTGTTGACCAACACAACCAGTTTGGAAAGAATTAAAGTCCCAACTTTTAAAGGTTTTTACTGAAAACAATCAACAAAGATGTGAAAAAGTTTTTAATATAAGGTTCCTAAGATGTCATTCTTAAAATAGAACAAAATATATAGATTTTATGACATCGGCTACAGCTTGATATTGTTAGTTTTGTCAGTTAATCGTCGTCGTCACCCTCATGAAACAATACAAAACTCATTTTCCAAGATCTTCCTCAGCTGTGATCAAAGTCACACTTTATTTTCCACAAGCAGTGGATTTTTCGCTCAGTGACGAATATGAAACGGTAATAGTGATAAAGGATTGTAGTCAAATTACGACACAGATTGTACATGTATGTCAGGTTTGAAGCTGATGGAATATTGCTCACATTTAATGAATGACTGTGAATTCAGTACACGGATCTTACATATCATGTTATTAGATGACACCAGAGTTTTCACCTCATATCAGTGTTGTAGTCAAGACCAAAGTATTGCGAGGCTGAGTCCAGACCTAGACCAGACAGTATATACCCTACTAAGGTAGTTAATATTCACAAAAACTCTTTGGGTGAAGCGTGTTTGCTACGTTGAGTCACCTCATTAAGCGTCACCTTGAAGTATTTACAAACTGTGTTCTTCTGTGGTCATGACCGGTCTTGAACTAAAATCCAGAATGCTCTTTGTCTAAGACCGAGACGAGACCAAGTAAAACTGCAAGACGAAACCGAGGCTGATCTCGAGTACTACAGCGCCACCACATATTACTGTTTGAGATACAGATGCTAAGGGCCAAAACTTGCTAAGACAATACAGTGAAAGCCGAACCAGAAGGAAGATTTAAGCTTAAATTAAGGTAATGAGCGTTAACCACTGTTACATGTATGCGCCGACGATGATTTTTAGGATGAAAATCTCAGCCGGTATCTTCGCCCGATGGTCCCAAACACTAAATCTTTGCTCTCTGACTACCTGAGTCACCATAACACCAGAGTGTGACTCAAAGACCAAATACCTTTAGATTTCATCTGTCACATTAAATCGGACAGAAAGTTGATACGCTAAGAGATGGGACCCCCTGACTCTATGAAGACAGGTCACCAACCCTCACAGCTCTGTCACGTTGATTTTCTCGCCCTCCTTCCTCCTGCATTTTATCGACATCTGACAGGCGGTGTAATTCCTCCACACTGCATCTCCATCAACTGAAATATCTGCAATATACTGCCTTAGGAGATCATTAAATGTTAAAGGGAACAAGTCAGGGTGCTAAAATGTGGTTTTCCTAACAACAAATTCACCTCTTACAACATAATATAGTAGATATAACCTGAAACTTGTGTGCATTTGATGATTTGCTTTGTAGGTTTAGCTCAACAGAGCTAAATTGTTGGGTTGTAAAGGAACTACACTGAGAAAAGTGATGTTTTAAGAGATCACTCCCAAAATAACCCTAAAAATGTCAAAGGGATGTCTGATGTTTGAAAGATTGGGGCATCTCGGAGTCAGGAAGGGAAGATGCTGCCAGAATTGTGGTGTTTTTGCGGACTGACCCATACTTAGAAACTCAAGATCAGGATATCTCAGCCTATCTTTCTCTTTTTGTCACAATTTTATGGAAGTGCAATCCTAAATTTGCTGTAGAACCCTTTTAAATATAAAAAAAAAAAACAACAGTGCATTACTGATTTCTCCTTCCATTTCGGTAATACTCCCCAGACAGAATTACAAACACCTGAATGTAAAACCCATAAATTCCCCCTTCAAGGTCAAAGAAGTGCAGCAATCAGATCCAAGGCCTGAGGTCTGCAGCCACCTCTGCAAACAATGAAGAGTGAAACATAGAATGAAACATAAGAACTGGGAGTGCATCTCTGTATAATGAATCCACAGACTTACACAGTGGTCATTCACGCCACCTTTCTCTCCATGAGGAGAGGTCTTACATGAGCTAATGTTGGCAAGCCGGGCACCGAGGTTTGGCCTACTAAGATGGTGCACGTTTGACGTGATGTTCAAAAGGTCCTCTCTGCCTCATTTTTTTTTTCTTTAAAAGTCAAAGGAATCAAACAGCGGAGGGAGGAAAGGAAGGACAAACAAAGAGCAATCAACAAAACGCACATTGCAAACAACATTTCATCTTTATCAAAAATGCAAAATACCAACGTGAACAAGAAAAAAATGGAGAAGAGTGGACTCTCTGAACTTAGCTGAATGGGTCGTGTTTGATCCGTCCAGGTGTGGGCAAGAAAAGAGCTACAGCCAGGCCAGCCAACTCACTATGTCGCAATGTAATAACTATATGTTTCCCGTGTACCTGTGTGTGTGTGTGTGTGTGTGTGTGTGTGTGTGTGTGTGTGTGTGTGTGTGTGTGTGTGTGTGTGTGTGTGTGTGTGTGTGTGCGCGCCAGGCTTGGCTCAAATTGCTATCCTAGATTGATTCAGTACATATTTTTTCTGGGGTTTTTCTTATCGATTGTGTCTGAGACAATGGATTGAATCGGGTTTGTCTGGTCCGGCTCGCGGTCCAGACAGACAGATGAAAGCAATCACTCACACAGAAAGTGTCTGAAAGGATTTTAACTAGTAATTTGAGCCAAGTCTGGTGTGTATAGAAATAGTTGGAGGCGTTTATTGACAGAGTTTCATTTTAATGCATCTAAGGAGGCCCGATTTGGGGCTTTTACCCCCTCCAGGACTACTTTTGTTGTCAGGCAACAACGCTTTGTGCAAGGAATACTCTAGAAAAGTATGAAGTATATTTGAAAAACTCTATGAGTGAGATGTTTCATGCTCAAACAGTCGGAGCATATGCACAAACTAAAAGGAAAATGCTGACAGTGAAAGTGGTGAGGTGCACTGCGTTTTCTGATATATCACGTTGACATTTTGGGACATTCATTCCTATCTGTCTGCTCTCAATATGGAGCTGGAGCAAGAAGACAGTTAGCCTAGCTTAGCATAAACACTAGAAGCATGGGAAACAGCTAGCCTGGCTCGGTCCAAAGTTAAACTACAACTCAAATAATTAATTAAGCCGCACAATAACAAACGAGTTGTGGGTTTTGGAAAATATTTCTTGGCCAGGAGCAATGACTTCCAACTTATATCCCCCCGTGATACCACAACTTGTCACCACAACACCTTGGTTTAAAAAAACAAACAAGATATAATATATTGAAGCAACATTTCATAGAAATGAGTAGTTTTGTGATTTAGCACCCGCCAGTTTCAGAGTCCCTGAATTTGTGCTCAGCTAAGCTAACCAACCGCTCATCTCTACTGCACAGACGAATGAAAGCGGCGTCGGTCTTCTGATCAGACTCATACAGATACGCATATTTCCAAACTATTATTATTAATGTTTACTTTCTTTCAGTAGGACACAAAGTAGGTCTTGAAGCAGGTATTGAACATATCAACCATTCCTAGCAATGTCAAAGAATGTAAAAGAATCCAAGGATGGAGATTACCTTAAAAATCCAGCAGGGAAAGTTGGTGCAATCAAAAGAACTCACAAGAACTTACAAACGTAAAAGTACCTCAACATGCTGACTTTCCTAAAGCGTACCGAGCAAACTTTTTCACACCAACCAGTATGACTCTGCACCCGTGTCACCGATCTTGCCAAACATGTAACTCTGTCACTAAACGTCTCTGAGAAATAGCCAGAGCTGCTGGACGTCCAAGAGTTTGGCAAACCCAACTTCCCCCAATGCACCTTCCTCGCATTCATCGACTCTTGAACCTGAAGGTTTCATCACCTTTGACGCTCATCTGCATTGACACTGATGAGTTGTCTTGGTTTGTCTCGCTCTTGTATGATCCGGCGCTCGTGGATTAGTTACCTTTTTATGTGTTCAACCCAACGTTTTTTTTTTAAATACCAGTTTAATTGTGAATGTTTGTCTACGACACATCTTCTTAAGTTTATACAATAATTACACCATCATCCACACAATGTATATTTTCTTTTTTTCTGTGTGATGCTGCTATTTATTTATTAAAATATTATTCTAATGTGTGGGCAATTGTCTTATTTGTACATTAACCAGCAGTTTTTGCAGTAAGTCTCCAATGGACGCCTTAAAAACATAATTGAATTTAAACATAGAAGTGGTGTTTAAATTGGACTCACCCACCTCCTCTTGGTAAAAGTTACTAAACTGCTTAGCATTCCTCGCCTCTGATGATTAACAGCTACACACCTAGCTGTGTAATTTGATAATAACAGTGTAGATTTCTGCTCCCTGCCTCGGCCACGCAGTCCGCTCTGCTATTATGTTCAAACATGTGCCAATCAGTGGGAGCTATTATCCAAAGAGCCTCACGGTGCCGTGAAAAAGAACTGAACCTGAAGCTCAATAAAGTGAAGTGTACATTTTTTAAATCCTATTAACTGCTCAGTTTGATACAGGTGAGTTTGTAAATTGAAAAATAAGTGATGCTTATATACACTTGTTCATAATCTATGGTACATGTTACATTTCCTGTAATATTTTGTCTCAATATCAGCCTGTTACGTTCATGTGCGCATACATCCACGATTAGCTACGAGCATAAATATGATGGTAAGATGGTGAGTTAATGGTTGACGCAATCGTGGCACCAAACGAGACATATTAGAGGTTCAGATGAACCACTTTGCCACCAGATTAGCTCTGGGATGGAGGGAAGCATGATAGCTTAGAGTTAAATTGCACAAAATGGCCATAAAATAAGTCTGTGCAGGGTTGGCAGGGTTACAAACAACCAGTGATCAGCTCAGATAAAATAGTTTACAGAGGCTTTAAAAGCCCACATGCATTTCCAGCTGTTTGCAGATGAACGATGGTGCTGTAGGCAAAAGCCAAAAGGTAACAAATAAATGTACTATTGTTACATCTCTTCTTATTTTTTTATGTAATTCGCGATACATCTTCAGTTGAAGCTTCTGCTAGATCTCTGCTGTGTTTTTTTTTGCAGCTTACACTCGACACAAGGCCTACACTTTTACTTCTGCTGTGTGGTGTAGACTTTATTTGCTAACGTGCAACAGATAACTGTGGATTGAGGTCGATAAAAGTATTTTATTTTACAAAGCTCAACAAATAACAGTCAATGCCAGATTTATTCTTGTCTGGCAGATTCTTGCTCGTCACGCTGCCATTTTCTCTTCTTAGCTTCCTCCGTCAGCGTCCTCTTCAGTCTTTTCTCCTCTGTCATTATGTCCACAGAGGCTGTAAAGCCAGTTTTTTTTTTTGCCTGCTTGTCTAGCTCGGGTTCTGGCACGACACCAACACCTGCAACCCAGTCCTGTAAACCTCCTCCTCATCCCGGTGGTCCAAGCCTGTGGTAAAAACACTAACACTCCAGCTGGAAAACATGTTCTCATTAAAATATGATCCAGTTTCACCAAAATCAGAGAAATAATTGCGTGGTTTGTGACTTAAATAAAGTGTTACGTACTTGAGTGAGTGTACCAGGGGCACAAAGTTACATCAACCTCAGCTTCACAACCACGTGTGATTACAATACACAGCCACAAGATGGCACCACGGTAACTCAGAGCATACCATCACACTCAACAGTAAACCACCACAGAGTGTCACAGTTCCTGGTAGTAGTAGTAGTAGTAGTAGTACTACAGTAGTAGTAAAGTATTAAGCTACAAGCTGTTATAATGTGGTAGTGGTGGTGAGTTTAAAGAGATCTTTCAATCCAATACAGAGATCAACCTCCTCACCTCCACCGATAGCATCCCTAACTGCAGCACCATGGACAGCGGCAGGCCTTGTCTCATACACAGGGCAACAACGCCACCTAGTGGTGAAGCTCTGGAACGGCATGGGAACCTATGGCGGCTGCACACAAGTTGTCTAACTGGTTTAGGACAGCTGTGTTTACTATAAACTGTAGACTTTGTTTTGGTTGGAGGTGCATGGCGGTAACGCAGAAGGCGATGCAGCTTCTTCTTACATGGTGGGAGTAGCAGTCTGTTGCTGAAGGAGCTGTTTGAGGCGTCCACATGATCGTTCTTCATGATCCTCCTCTTCACCACTTCCTCTGTGGAGTCCAGGACAGAGCTGGCCTCACATGTTTGCAGGTTTACATCACCAGCAGATCTTTCTGTTTTTCAACCACCCACCACCATCCGCCCACGTCTACTGCGCACTGTAGCCTTTGCTCATTAACATGCAGCAGATAACTGTGGACTGAAGTCGATAAAAGTCATAAATGACCTTTCAAATGAAGCAGAGATCTTCTACAATGCTCTACCACCCACCATGCACCATTAGTATTGCGTATACGTCAACATATTTGCTATATCTGCCTTCAGGTGCAGCATTTTCACTATTTCAAATGTAAGAAACAGTCTTCAGATCCACCTTAAAGATCCCATATGTGTACAAGAATATACGTCAGAATATTAATATTTTGTTGCTTCACAACTTGACAAAACTGCTTCATCTCCTTCAGGTTGGATGCAATCTTTAAGTCATACCACAGATTCTCAGTTTGATTGAGGTCTGACTTTGACGTCAGGCCATTCCAAGATATTAAAAATGTTTCCCCTCAAACTGCTCGAGTGTTGCTTTAGTTGTATGTTTGAGGTCATTGACCTGCTGGACGGCGAACCTCCGTCCCAGGTTTCCATGAAGAATATCCATGTATTTAGCGCCATCATCCATCATTCCTTCAGTTCTGACCAGTTTGCTTCACTGTGAGGATGGGGATGGTGTTCTCGGGGTGATGGAGTATGCTCATATGGACAGATACTCCAGTGTCTGTTATGAGGCTTTGCAGCTCCTCCAGGGCTACCTGTAGTCTCTCTGATTCATACCCTCCTTGCCTGGTATGTGCGCTTTGTGTATCATTAAAAATCCATTTTAATTCCAGGTTGTGAGGCAACAAAATAGAAAATGTGTTCAATTTAGCATATAATCATACAGGAATGACGCCATTAATCATTAATAATGAACTAAAACACAGAGTCTGGTGATTAATTTTCCGTTTTCAGTTCATTAATTAATGAAATATAAATGTGTGTTTACATCTTAGTGTCGTATTCCCACAGGCCTGCAGCGGCTCTGCCTGCTCTTACGTGCACCATGCTTGCTCGATGGAGTGGAGTAGAGAGGGGTGGTGGTCTCGGCTATCACCGGCAAAAGTCGCAGCTCTTCGGATGCGCATGCGCAGTTCCATCAATTTGCTGCATCCCCTCCAATCCACCGCCCCCCCCCCCTCGATCTGCTGCTTCGTTTGAGTTGCGTCAAGTCAGCAGCGGTTACCGCGAAAACACCGGCAGTCCAGGCAGTTAGTGTTCAACATAAAGTCACTTCCAATCATTATTGATCAGTTTTTACAGTTTTACTGAAGAATGCATGCAGAAAATGACAGTTTGTGATTATTTAAAGATGTTTATAGCGTTTATGTGCAATATTCTGCCAAAAATACAAGCAAAAACTGAGAAATTAAGTGTGTTTATGGTAAAAAAAATAAAATAAAAATAAGCCGCTGTACTCCTTTCACTATAATTCAACAGCACCACAAAGTACAGCCTCCAGATTTACCGTAAAGTTGAATAAAACCTCTTTGAAACAGCACAAACATGAACATTTAACAACATTAGTTTGATAAACTGACATCTGAGTGTGTATCTGCAATAAAAAACAAAATAAAATATTAAAATAAAGGCTTAACCAACCTGCAAACAATACAAATATGATCAACGTACACTGATTTCTGTTAAGAATGTGTGAATATGTGTTATACAGTTAAAAACAATATTAAACTACAAGTTAAACTTTATTTATGTTGCATTTTAGTGCACAAAAGTTGTTAGAAGAACACACACGTGTTTATATCGCATATTTAATGTGATACTTTATCAGACAAACGTGCAATAGATGATTAAAAACATACTTTTATAAACAGCTATGCTCAGGATAGTGCAAACTGTGTGCATGAATATCAACCGTCCCTTCCGTTCAGTGCTTTTAATTCAGACTTTTATTTTGAAATCCTAACAGGAAGCGGTGTTTCTCTGCAGCAGGCTGCAGCTTGACGCTCGTCAGGTCGACGGACGGACGCTGCCTTGGAAACGACATAAATCCAGAGCACGCAGCTGGGCTGGAGAGAGCAGGGACCCAGATTTCCTCACTTCAAAGGCTTCTCTCCTCCTCCACCTCCTCCTCCTCCTCCTCCTCCTCTTTCTCCTCCTCCACCACATCCATCCATCCATCTATCCATCGAGCTGTGATGCGAACATGGACGACCTGGAGTGAAATGCAGGAGAGCAGGAGAGAGGGAAGCATTTAAATAAACGAGAGCAGAAGAAGCAGGAGGTGAGCCCGCAGACAGGTAAATCTAAATCGGCTTTGCGCGTGACAGCTCGCGCACACATGGGAGCACATAAGGGAGGAGGGTGCGTTTGTTATTGTTATTGCTGTGTGCAACACACACGCAAAAAAAACGCACAATGCACCCGCACCATGTTTATTAATCAGATCCGCATGCATGCACCCTTTAATCCGCCCCTGCTGATCGTGACCGTCGTTTTTCCAAACGCAGCACTGGTCAGGTGTGTCTCCTCCCAACAAAATGTCACCAGTTGGTCGAAATGTGTCACAGGATTTGACAGCAACCGAGCAACTGAGCAACTGAGCATGCATGTCGACTAGGAAAAAAAAAAGAGAGCAATGGGTGCTTAAACCTTACAGGAGGCGTGCAGAGGATTAGTCTGTCAGTGCACGTTTAGAGATGAAGGGGTGTGAATGTGTGTGAACCTGCACGTCTATTTGAACTCTAAATGAAAAATTCAAGTGTGTTTATTTGCACATTCGGGTGTATTTGTAGTGTATTTGTCCCATGAGGCCTTCCGTAGTTGGTGGGTTCATGTTGAGCTCATTTTGCTGCTGCTGTTTGCTCCTGTTGATTCCCCTGCATGTTCCCTCAGCTTGAACACAGAGGTTACCGGATGTTTTTTTCTTTAGATACAGTAAGAGGTGGCGGAAACGCGGAGAAGTAGTCAGATTTTATCCGACCGAGTGATTTGATTGGACGAGAGGCCTCCCACGAGTGC
The DNA here is from genome assembly GCA_036365135.1 of Miichthys miiuy. NCBI lineage: Eukaryota > Metazoa > Chordata > Actinopteri > Sciaenidae > Miichthys > Miichthys miiuy. Next base: position 3,406,021 of record CM071625.1, on the reverse strand, counting down.
TGTTATAGAGAATAACAGCACCGCTCCGTTCACAGGTGTTCTAAATCAGTTTATCGGTTGTTATCTATCATAAATCGGCAAACATGAACATTTTTCTAATCTAAAAAAATCAGCAATGACGCGGATCATGGGGGGGAACCTGAGGCTGGTTGCTCAAACAAGCCATCTGTAACAGCACCCACCTGTCAATCAAAGCGTCCACGCTCTTAATTCTGCATAGTTGTATATAAATTCACCCTCAGTACAGTTGTCATGAACGAGGAAATTAGCTATAGAGACCAAAACTGTTTTTTGTACCAGGCATGTTTATTTCTGCTGTGAAGTTGGGACATTTCAACATGGGGACTTATGGAGACTGACTCACTTCTGGAGCCAGCCTCAAGTGGACGTTTTTAAGCTAGTGTTCAGGAAAATGTTGATGTGTTGCTTGGCAACAGTTGCAGTCCCAACTGAACTATGTGTTGACGTTAGCAAACGAACAAATCATCGTCTGTTATCGGTTAGTACTGTTAACTAATAATGGCACTTGTAGAACTGTTGAAAAACAGTATCACATGGGAGGGAGTGCTGTTATACTGAATATCAGCACGGCTGTGCTTTATCACATGGGAGGGAGTGCTGTTATACTGAATATCAGCACGGCTGTGCTTTATCACATGGGGGGGAGTGCTGTTATACTGAATATCAGCACGGCTGTGCTTTATCACATGAGAGAGTGCTGTTATACTGAATATCAGCAGGGAGTGCTGTTATACTGAATATCAGCACGGCTGTGCTTTATCACATGAGAGGGAGTGCTGTTATACTGAATATCAGCACGGCTGTGCTTTATCACATGAGAGGGAGTGCTGTTATACTGAATATCAGCACGGCTGTGCTTTATCACATGAGAGGGAGTGCTGTTATACTGAATATCAGCAGGGAGTGCTGTTATACTGAATATCAGCACGGCTGTGCTTTATCACATGAGAGGGAGTGCTGTTATACTGAATATCAGCACGGCTGTGCTTTATCACATAAGATGGAGTGCTGTTATACTGAATATCAGCACGGCTGTGCTGATATTCAGTATAACAGCACTCCCTCTCGTGTGATGCTGCTTAAATGATCATCAAGCTCTGTTTAATGGAGTTTAGATCATTGATCAAGGCCAGAACAAGCAATTCCAACATAGCGACTGACATTTCTTTTACTATTTTTAGGACATTTTGCAGACAATTCATCGATTACCCCAAATTATCAGCAGGTTTACCAGTTATGATTGTGTCGGTGTCTGATTCAGACATCGAAGCAGTTGTTTGTTAGCATGTTTCCATCCCTGTGTTTTCGTTGTCTTAAAAAAGAGCAGGATTTAAACCCCTTTCATGGGGAGTAGCTATCTTGCAGAAGTGCCCTTGAGCAAGACGTTGATGATGTTGAGCTCTGATCATCTGGTTGAATCTAATTATCTGCTTGTAAATCCATCTTTTTTTTTTTTTACCTGGAAGCTAGCTCCTAACAGTGCTTATTTTCTTTCTTTCTAACGTTGCCGCTGTAATTTGGACATAAAAGCCACAAAGTGAACCTGACATGACACTAATAGAGAGTAAACGTGAGCGTCCCGCTAATTAAAACTGCTTTTATTTGACATTTAAGCGCTGAAAATAACCATTCTGTCATTAGCAAATATAATTCTGTGAACAGCAACTGAGTCCTTTTCGAGTCTAGACTCCAGCCTAGATAATATGTTTCCTTTGTGTGTGTGTGTGTGTGTGTGTGTGTGTAGCTGCCGTACAGTACAGAGTTGTATTCATAAGAGACAGTGCTCAGACAAGCTTGCGCTGATTCCTTACATAAGCAAATCATCGAGGAAGGAAGGCGAAGAAGAAGGCTGAGCGCTAAACAAGCATAAAGGCTCAAACAGGGACCTAGCCCAGCACACACAAACACACACACACACACACAGATGCATAACTATACACACACATTCACAAACACACACACATAAACAAAGGAGGGGTGATGCTGTGCTCGTTGACATGGGGCCCTTTGGGGCACAAAAGGCATTTTTCTGGCTTTTTCAGGCTCTCTTTGGATGCACACTTTTTTCTTTTTTCTCAGGAATTACCAGCTCGCTTGTTGCATTACATGCAAAAAAAAAAATAAAACCTCTCTATACAGTTTAAATACACTGAAATTGGGACTTTTTTGAAGGAAGCTGGTTCCAAAATGCTAATTCGAAGAAGCTAAATACTTTCAGGCATCAATCTCTCTGTTGATACTCTTGCAATAAAGTTATGTTTATTAGCTTAACAGCCAAAGTTATATGAGAAGATTGATAATATAAGAGTCTTTCTTGTGAATATAAAGCTACTGCTAGCATTAGCTTAGCAAAGCAATAAGTTCAGTAGTCAGAGCTCGTCATTTTCTGTTTCTGTTCGTACATAAATAAATAAAAACAAGGCAGGGTGGTGGTTACAATTTAGTAACTTCATAAATTACCAGAAATTGGAGCATATTAATTGTTGTTGCTCAAGTAAAGGGATTATGGATTACGGATACGTCATGGTATACTGGAGGTTACTCATTTTAAATACTGATTCATGGACATCGGGTGATACCTTCACTTCATTTCTTTGTTTCTTTTCTTTTTTGTGAGTTTTTCTGACGTAAGATCTGTTTTGAAGCCGTCGTCATTCTTTCCTGCGGTTGTAAACGAAACATGTTGTCTCTCTTGAGCTCGACTCGAAGCGAACGTTGCCAGAATATCAAGTTAACTGCGGTGACTTTATCCTCTGTACTTGGTTGGTTTGGGCTGTTAGCTCCATCACTCGGGTGTAAATACATAAAATGTCCAGCGTATAATGTAAAAACTGGACGGCTGCCAACCTGACAACAACAACCATCCATCTTGGATGTTCTGTGTGCTTTTTTTTGCCTTGATAAAGACGTCGAGCTGCATCTGCTGAAACACTGAGGATGATGAGGATACCAGAGGTAAAGCAGTGTGTTTTCACAGTGATCTGTATTTCAGCAGTCCCTAAGGTAGAAGGCACTTTACGCATTATACGTTTTCCAGATGCGTGGACCGTTTTTCTGTTCTTCCTTGTCAGAGGAGCTTGTTCTTTTTCCCTCTGCCTCCCTCTTTGAACCAGATCCGGTTGATATTTAAACGTTTCCACATGAAAGGAAGTGGGATTTTTTTTATTGTATTATTCAAACTGATCTTCCCTCGAACACATGTCCACACGCCGCGTCTTGTTGCCGCTAATGGTTTGAATTAACTCTAAAGATACACAGCAGCCTCTTCAGGGTGCACTCAGACTGAGTGATGTGACCACTTAGAGATCCTCTCCAGAGCTATTCATAGACTGGATAACCTATTCTATTCAGTCTATTGAATGTGTCAGAATAATCTGACACACTGAATAGAATCTGTCTGTCATGAGTCTTCCATACATTATATCTCACTCTGAAAGATGATGCAGTTATAGAAGATGATGATCATCATGAAAGTAAAAGCCCGACTCATCTCGCTGAATGAAAACAACTCTTAGACTTCAACAGATTTCATTAGCATCATTGTATTTTTCTGCAAACTAAATATTGTGCTGTCAGATTAATTTAACATAAACATAAACATGACCATAAACATAGAATACAGAGCTTACTCGAGCTTTTATCCTTTAAAGAGTCGCAAATAGAAAGTTCTTCTGCACACTGGTACCCCAGTTATCGTCATTATTTTGAAGTATATCTGGTTATGTTCATGTTAATTCAGGTTTTTTAGGGTTCATCCTCAACTGTTGATAAAAAAAAATGAAAGAAAAGACTGGCAAACCTTTTTATATATGATCATAATGGCCGTGTTTGTCTGCATTACGTTATTTTCCTTATTTAATCCACCAATTAAATCAGTTAAGCGTTTAGTCCATAAAATATCAGAAAACCGTGAAAAGGAATCGACATGTTCACGTGTCAAATAGTCAAAAACCCCAAAAGAGGAAGAACTAAGCACAAATTCTTGCAGAGTCTCAGTGAAATTGAGCCGTTTTGTCGAGACAAACAGCTGGCGTTCAGTCAAACCTCAAACAACGAACAGAAATGTAGAAAACTTGATGGAAATGTGGCATTCGTGTTTGTTTCATGTATTAATTTGAGCACGGTTATCGCCTCATCACTGCGTACAGATCTGATTGAAGATCGCATTATGATAAAATGATTAGATATTTAACCACATCAAACCATAGACTGCGTAATACATGGACGGCGTATCGGTGACGTCGCGCACAGGTTCCTGGAGAGCCGTTGTGGTGGCTCTGTCCGCCGCCATCCTACTGGCTGCTCTAAAAATGGGCTGGTTGAATGACGCCTTCCACCGCTCCATGCAAAGCGTGTCGCGCTTCTATAAACTTTAGCGTTTAGTTTGTTGTTCTTGGATACCGCAACGATCGTTTATTTTCCATCCGAGCATGAATTCGAACAATAACGTGGATGTCCTTTATGAAAACCAAACACTGCGCTTTAACAGACTTTAGCGCCACTTCCTGTCCGAGCACAGTGACACCTACTGTCCACACAGGAAACAGCAACTCTGCTCGAGTCATTTCAACAATGTATTTGGCACTTAGAGAAGATACAGAAGGAAGCGTCACACTCGAGTACTCGAGTCCTTATGTTGACCTGCATGTTAAAGACCCAAACGTTGTTCTGTGAGCGTCCTCCTGCTGACATCCCCTGCGCATTACCTCATCCTACTTTATTTCTACAGCTGGCAGCGCTGCTCGTGTCCATTTATTATAAAGTTACTTCTGCGTCCGGGCTCTCCAGGTACAGACAGGAAGGGGAAACTATTCAGCATTATTGGTGTCAGGAAATTTATATTTTCTAAAGCACTTTGTCTCCGGCTGCTGGGAACGTCGCCAAGGCTGTGTTCCCCCCCCCAGAACCTGCAGAACGTATCATCGTTCTTCCACCTGGTCGTCTGACCTCGCTGCTTTAACTGCGTCGGCTTTTGTTGTTTTTGGGTTTTTTTTTTACTGTCGGTGGGATGATGCAAAGTGCAAGCAAGGCCAGTCTATTGACGGCGTGGGTGTTACACTGTACAATGACTCTGATCAGCTCACTGCGTACCTCAATCTGCTGCTGCTGTGTGTGTGTGTGTGTGTGTGTGTGTGTTCGTCTGTGCTTGGTCTGCTGGATGAGATTTATTTTAAAGAGACACACACGACACACTAAACCCTCTCATCATCATCATCATCATCATCATCGTTGGTATTTATACCCCCCGACACTCTCACGCCGCACCAGAGGAAGTCAGCCTTACTCAGCGATTTCCAGGCTCATTCATCGCCGGGGGTTGATCGATAAGGCTGCCTTGCCTTGGCGACGGTTGCTAGCGGCAGCAGTGTTTGGGCGTTCACACGCGGGTGTTGCTGGTGGTTGTATTTGAAGCCTTAACTATCGATCCACGTGTGCTGTGTTAACTGGCGTGATTAAAATGAGGGAAATGTAAGTGGCAGCTGGTATGAACGTAAAAGGAGGTCAGAGGTAAGGGGTAGTGCCTTGCTCAGGGGCACTTCAGTATGTGAGGAACCCTCATACAGATCCTCAAACTTCAGTCTTTTGATTGAACGGTTGTCTTGCCATCTTGTTGTTGCTACATATTTATGAAAGGAGATCCAGCGTTACAAACTGGACATGCGTCTCAGACATATCTACATACACCTCCAGCCAAACCTATAAACTATACACAATGACATCAACATCAAAACTGACTCCCTATGTCTCGTCCCTACCAGGGTAGCGAGAAACTTAGGATCTCTGATCACGTTGCCTCGGTTGCCCGGTCGTGCCGCTTCACTCTTCACAACATCAGAAAAATCAGGCCTTACCTGACTCAAAATGCTACCAAACCGTTCAGAGAGGACCTCCTCTCCAACACTACCAACAACGGGACATGATAAATCTATCCCCCTCTACAACTGTCACAGTACTTATTGCTGCACTAACATGTCCTTGAGTCGCTTTGGATAAAGGCATCAGCTTGAGTTTGAATGCATTGCCCTACGGGAAATAGGATTTAGCATTGTTTGAGCTTGTGCCCATACTCGGGCGGAGAAGTCACGGTATCTTGGCTGCTGGATTTTTGTTATCGATCCGACTCTCGCAAGTCGATCGAGCCCAATTTAATGAAACTGCAGTACTCCAATTAGTGCACAGTTAGCTGGTTGACAAAAACAGTTTTGATAATCGTCAATTCCTGCCAGATATTTACTGATTTTTAGCCTCTGAAATGTGGAGATATGATCTCTTTTATATTTTGGTTTTGAGTTCATAGTATGAAACAAGTTGTTTGAAGTCATCACGCTCAGCTTCTGGAACTTCTGACGGCATTTTCTTTCTGTTACCCAAAGAAATCAATCTAATAATGATGAAAAGAATAATTAATTGCAGCCCTGCATCCAATACAAATCAGGTGAAATCAGAAATCAGGTGACATGATGTCAATAAAAGATTCATGCACACAACTCCGGTCGGTCTGTGTTTCTTTATACAAAAGGGACCAGACGTAACGTTGGCGAGTGAAGCTTCCTCCCTCACTGCTGCTCAGCAGACAGCTTGAATTTCACTTTCAACTTTTAATTCTTCACTTCCTGTGAGAAGGGTTTCGACGCTGAAGCAGGATTTCATTTGCAGGCGAAAGCAGCTAAATCTGTGCGCTGTCTGTTACCGTAAGGTCGGACGAATGCCGCTTATTTATTCGATTTTAGGCCGGTGTGTTTTCACTAAGTTGTCTCACACACACGACGAGCTGGAAATCCTAAGTTGTCTGTGAGCCTGTCAGTGATGGGAAAACTTGTCTGGGAAGTACACTTCAGAATGATCAATAAAATAAACTCACTGGCTGCCTCAAGGCAAGACAAACACACACACACACACACTCATAACACACATATATACCACACATTGCCTTCATGAGAACTGTGGCTCTGCTTTCTCTGCAGCTCTTGAGGAGAATAATGATGTAGTGAGTATGAAAGATTACAGTTTTGTTGTGTTAGTCCAACTGGACAAGAGTTGAGCTCAGTTTTCACGTCTTCATTTCTAGTTCAGATGAAACTAACAGCCTTCAGCATGTGCGGCAACACTACTGCAATTCTTATTATATGTAGTATTCGCAGGATTCTAGTCGTACGTTGGGTTTTTTTTGTCTTAGCTTCCTCTGCCAACCTCCCCTTCATTACTTCCATAGAGGCCGCTGAGCTTGGTTACATTGCCTGCTTGCCCAGCTCCTGTTCTGGCACAACACCGGCTCCGCTCCCAGTCGGCAACCTGCATACAGCTGCTCTGTATCTCAAAGAGAGAAGTCAGTGCCCCCGTAACAATCTAAGATTTAACTCCATCCCTACAATGATGCTTGAACCCCGATTTGTGGCTCTCACAAATCTAACGTCAACATTTTAGACAGCGTTGAACGCGGTAGTCCGACATTCAGCTTGTGTGTTTGACCAATGTGGAAGGAGGAGGTCAAATCACGCGAGACACTGCTTCTCCACTATTGGCTAAAGGGTTCAAATATGAATGGTTGTATGGTTCTTTAAAGGTATAGAGTGCAAGATTTAGTGGCACATAAGTGGTGAGATTGCAGATTCAACCGTTACCCTCCAATTCCAAGTGCGTAGGAGAATCTATGGTGGCCTTCATGTGCCAAAAGAGATCATTGTCACAACAGCATGAGTAGCCTGTTGAGGCGATTGAGGTTCCTTTAGATACACATATTTCAAAATTTGTATTTAGTTGAACACTGAACCTTTAAAGAGTCTCTGTACTGTTAAAGTTTTATTTGTATAAAGACGGTACATATCTGCACCAAATAGCTGTTTTATTCCACTCTGTTCTGTTCTCTGCTGATGTGATTCGTAAACAGGTCAGCCACAGAATGAATGCTGCGTTTCTGAATGGCATTCAGCCCTCCACCCTGTGTGTGTGTGTGTGTGTGTGTGTTGTGAGAGCTCCCCTCATGCCCCTCTGCGACCCCGTCTCTCACAATCAAATGTGTCGGCGTCAGCGCGATTGCAACAAGTCATCCGGAAGAATCATGTGACCTGACACACACAAACACACACGTATAAGGCAAACTGGGTCTACTGGTGCAAGGCTAGTGGACAGTATACGGCCTAAGCACACGGAGATGAAGCTGTGATGTGATATAGTGTCCCAGTTTCCCAGCTCCAAGAAACCAGTACGATACAAAGAGTCGTAAAGATGCTTGTTGGCTCGTAAGGACGCCAAAATAAATAATGTGCATCGTGCATGTTAATGAACGACTGTTCAACCTCGAGCTGTACTGTCGGCCTTTATGTTCCTGTCTCACTGCTGTTCATGTTATGTCGTTGTTGACCATTTATGATGATGAAATGCGCATTTTTCACCACTGATGGCTGAAATAGTTCGAAGAGAACGTCTATTAAGTCAGTGAGTAAAAGTACGTCATGACAGTGATGGCTGCCCAACACCACGAGAGATGTTTAAAGCAACATTGAGTAACTTTTCGACCGTAAAATAACCACCCACGAGAAGTACGTAATGCTTTACGGCACTAAGTCACACACCACCAACTATTTCACTGATTTTGGTGAAACTGGATCATATTTTATGGAGAAAATGTTTTCTGGTTTTCAACTCTCTGTGAGTAAACTGCTGACGACTGTAGCTGCAGTTTGTTTGTTTTGTGAGTTTAGAGCACCACAGCCGTTTTAGACCACCGGGAAAAAGAAGTGCAGGGGAATGGAGCTTGTGTTGTGCCAGAACAGGAGCTGGGCAAGCGGGCGATGTATCTGGAGATCAAAGAGGACGTTGACGGAGGAAGCTAAGAAGAGAAAAGGAGGGCGTGGGCGAGCAAGACGCTGCCAGACAAGATTAAATCTGGTTTTCAGGCCTGAGGTGCAGGTCAATGGTGGTGGTGTTGTGCCAGAACAGGAGCTGGGCGAGCAGGCAATGTCAGCCTTTATGGACATAATGACAGATGAGAAAAGACCGAAGCTTGAGAGCTTGGTGAAATAAAAGGCTGAAAGACAGACGCCGAGCTGGGCTGACTGCTGTTGGACTAGTCAGTATCATTAGCTGGCTGCTCTGTCTGCTGTTGTTGTTGATGTTTGGCTGTTAGCAAAGTTGTCGACTCGCTAGTTTTAGATCAGAAGTGATGTTATATTTGGAGTAAACCCGACCTGTCTGATACACTGAGTAGATAAAAACAAACAGCACTAATGAATTGCAAACACAACACTTCATCTGTATTCCCTCTCAGTTTCTTAGTTACTGTAACAATGAAGCGACTGAGATCTTTTGCAGAACTGTCCCGCTCTGATCGCTTCATCATCATCATCATCCGGCCAAAAATACTTCCAAAGACACCATGACAACATCTCGGCAGAGATAGAAAGAGGAGCATCAACGAATACAGACATCAAAGCTGGAGCGTGGTGGAGGGGGAGGAAGATGGAGAGTTTAGGATGGAGGAGAAAAGGAGGCCAGAAGGAAGCGAGAGTCTGATCGTGTTGTGGGCCGGTGAAGATGAAGCTGTAACTGCTTTTAAATTTAAATAATCTCCCTCAGCTGAGAGTTCGTCACAGTTTTATTTTTTTTTAAATATCTGCTTTGTTCTGCTCCTCATTCATCCACTGACGCCTTTTGTCTGCTGACATTTGGCATGCGACCAAGCCCGAGAGCTTCCTGGGCCCGCGGAGCGAAACCAGAGTTAATCCTGACTCAGAATAAAACATTATCTCTGTTTCACTGTGTTGGCTCACTCTGCTGTTTTCATAGCTGTGTGCCGCTCGCTGCTTGTCAGTCAGGTCTGTTGTATTAATTTCAAACTGCTTGTTATTAACTCCGTGGGGTGGCAGAGAAGCCGTATAAAAAGACCTTTAAGATATTTTCCTGGTGGTTTTTGAAATACGACAATGAACTGTCATCTGAGAGCATAAAAACAAACCATATTCAACAATTTCTCACCCGTGAATACACAATATTTTTGTCTAAAGCTAGTAGTAGTAACCTAAAATATAGTCTGTAAAAGTAGTTTTTTAAGTTGTTAATCTGACATCTGACGACTAAAGTCAGTCCCAGATTTACTCTTGTCCGGCGCCTTCTTGCTCGCTCACTCTCTCATTTTCTCTTCTTAGCTTCCTCCGTCAACGTCCTCTTTGGTCTTTTCCACTCTGTCATTATGTCTACAGAGCATGGTTACATTGCCCGTTTGCCCAGCTCCTGTTCTGGCACGACACCGTCAGCATTACCCCACGCCCTGTGACACGTTACACAATGTTGTTTGCTCTGTTACAAACTGTAAGTGTGGGTTTAAAAGTAGTGTGAAGGCAGAAGGTGACTAATAAGTGTGGGGGGGGAACGCATTCCAGTTGCATTGTGGGAAATGTAGGATTCAGTGTTTTTGGAGCTCGAGACAAACTAAAAGGGCTAAAAGTGAGGATATCGCTGCCTCCTTGTCAAAATTACAAGTATTGCTTTAATTCTTTCAGCAGCTATGAATGACTGAGGAATTACACACGATTGTGATCAAATAAAAACCTTGAAAGTTCAAATTAAATATTTTTAATGTTTTTTTTATGAATTTTAAGCAGTTTTACATTGAAGTTCCTGAAAAGTTAAAATTGTTTTTATCATCTAAATTACAGGACACAACATTCTGACTACAACAAATAATGAGTGGAGGTCCATAAAGCTGTTTGTATTTCTATTTTTGTGCATAATAATTGACTATTACAGCATGCTGTCTTAAAAACTAGCACAAATGGACCAATCAGAGAAAACAGAGGAAAACAATAACCTAATCTACAGCGGGAGTCACAGTAAAAAACACCATTAAGCCCCTTTTGTAATTCATTTACATCCACATTCAGTAATTATACATTCTCCTCAACATCCATACGCTTCCCTTCTTTATTCACACATGAGCTACCCTGCTTGTGCTGTGGAAGTGGTTTAAAACCAAGAGGCAACCTCCGTAACCTTCATAACATTAAGCCAAAACTGTTTTTTGTACCAGGCTGTAAACATGTTTATTTCTGCTGTGAAGTTGGACATTTTAACATGGGGACTTATGGAGACTGACTCACTTCTGGAGCCAGCCTCAAGTGGCTGTTTGAGGAACTGCAGGTTTTGTTTTTTTTTGGTTCACTTCACAGCCATGGAGGTTTCTTTGGAGTCTTCGGAGCTGTGCTTAAAATAGGAGATCTTGTTTGATTTGTGACTTGGCGTCTGTTGACCAGAGACGAACTTACAATACAGTACAGAGCGTTGGCTTCACTTCACAGCCGCAGCGGCTGTCACTTCTGTTGAACATATGGACGACGTCCTGTTCTTATAAAGCAAGCTGTCTTTAATTTAAGCAGCATGCTGGCGGTGCGATGTGGAAACTCGCATCAAAACTTTATCGTTTAACTCAAATTCCAGGTAAAATAGTTTTAGCACGCAGCTAGTTCGAGCAGGCATTGTCCTGTGAAATATGTGTTAAAAGCCCTTCAAACCTCACATTAGAGCAGCTCTTTATATCTGAGTTGATATTTTATATGATCTCTGCATTCTGCTTTACATCCAGCAACTATAAGCTGCACAAACGCCCATTAAATATGCATGCTCGCGTGTAAGCATGTCACATTATGCAGCACCAGATAGCGGTCGCGTTAGAGAGGGATCCGACTGTAACACGTAATTATATCATCATAAAGAATCTGCGCTTGTCGTCTCCATTAGTTACTGTAGACGGTTAATTAGCTGTGATTATGCAGATCCCTCCTATGGAGCAAGACGGGAGTGTGAGAGGGCGGAGGGTGGGTTGCTAACCTTTCTCAGAACAGACTGAGGCTTGGTGGGAGGTGAGGTGTGTGTGTGTGTGTGTGTGTGTGTGTGTGTGCTTATATGACCGAGCAGACGGCGCAGTAATAGCATTAGCCGATGCTCGCCTGTCTGCCTGCAGGAATGATGAGTTTATTTAAGGACAGTAATTAATGCCGTCTTCGTCTTTATCTCACAAACACGGTCCAGTACACAACACAAAGTGATGCACATAAAAAGTCAGAAATGTTTCATTATATTCCCCGAAAAATACTTTAAATACAGTCCAGAGCGGATGGCTTCACAGAGTTTAAGATCAGAGCGTCTCCTGTGGAGATGTTTGGGTGCAACAGCCAATCTGAGGGTGGATGTTTGGACTTACATCTTAGCATTTACTCCCAAACAGGCTCTGTTTCAGATCAGTCTTATCTGATTACAGCTGTTGTTACACCCACAGCCAGCAAAACATGACAAGGAAGACGAGGGAGATGCATTAAATTAGATACAAAGAACTTGAGAGTTGTGACAAACATCCATGAAGAGGTGAACATTTATGGTTTCGTCAGTCGTGTCATGGCGTGCTGGTGCTTACTGTAGGACGTTGACGTTGGTGGAAACAATGGCCTGGTTAACCAAGGCTGAATACCTGGGCTTTCCCAACACTCATGGGTGAGACGTGAAACATCTTCAGGGATCTACAACCATGTCCAGAACCTTCACAGACCACCAATGAAGGGTTGACTTGATATGTCTGTGGTCACGGTTGCATTAATGCAAGCCCCGCATGGATGCATGAATAAATTTCACCGTTTGATCTTCGATTTCTTTGAAGTACGAGCTATAGAATGGAGGAGGAAGGGTAGTGCGCGGAGTGTATATAATACAGTTGGGATCCAAACCATTAGGAAAGAATACATTTTTCTGGACAAGAGTTAGATGAAAAGATTGAGACCACACTTGAATATGTGCATTGAAAATGAAGCTACAGCCAGCAGCCACTTAGCTTAGCATAAAGACTAGAAACAGGGGAAACAGCTAGCCTAGCCTTGACCAAAGGTAGAAGAATCTACCCACCAACCTTTATAAAACTCCTCAGTGACAAAACTGAGGTTTTTCTTGGCCGGGAGCGGTGTCATCCTGGAGTCTAATTGCTAAACTAAGCTAACGGTCTCCAGCAGCAACTTAGCTTAGCATAAAGACTTGAAACAGGGGGAAACAGTTAGCCTAGCCTTGACCAAAGTTAAAGAACCCACCAATCTCCCTAAAACTCCCTAACTAAGCCATTTTATTTTGTGTGATAGATCAGTGACAAAAGGGTTTTCTTGAGTCTTATCACTAAACTAAGCTAAAAGTTTTTAGCAGCCACTTAGCTTAGCGTAAAGACTGGAAACAGCTAGCCAAACCTTGACCAAAGGTAAAGAAATCCACCCACCAACCTCTATAAAACTCCTTAATTAAGCCATTTTATTTTGTTTGATAAGTCTGTGACAAAACTGACGTTTTCTTGGCCGGGAGCAGTGACAGCCTAATCGATAAGCTAAGCTAACCCTCACCAGCTGTAGCCTAATACTCAATGGACACATATGAGCTATGATATTGATTCTTTCATCTAGCCCCAAAAACGTGAATAACTGCCAAACTATTCTTTAAGAAAGCTCCTTCTACACTTTATTTAGTTTCAGCCATCGTGACCTTTTGCTACATTGTACAAGTCCTTAGCATCCAGCGGCTAACAGCCTCTGACGGGGTAATTCATGCGGCTACACCTTTTCTCTGCAGTGCCCTTAAACTATTTCATCTCATCATGAATCTTTGATCTGGAGTGGCCTTTCAGACTTCCAGCTCCGAGCCCCAAAACTCTCCCGTGTTGTATAAGTGTAGGTGTCAGCCGGCAATAAATCCTCTGAAGGAGTGACTCTAAAGTTTTAAGTTTTCAGAGGGAGGTCCACTGGTCTTCTCCTCACTCTGTCTTAGTGTTTCTCCTCTCAACCTTTAATCTCTCCCTTGTCCTCCTTCCCTCCGTCTCTCTTTCTTTCATACTATTTTCGGAGTAGCGGCGAGTTCCACTTTTTTGAGCTGCAGAGCGGATTCCTCGGCGCGTTGCCATGACAGCGTTCCCATGGCTCCGCGACACATTTTTCTCCTTCTTCTCGTTACATCCTGTTAATTTTCTCCTTCCCTCTGCTCCTTCTGATCCCTGAAAAGTCTCAAAGATGACTAAAATTCACGTCTCTAAATGGTCTTAAAGACATCGTCTTGACACTTACTGTAGCCTCTCTTTGAGTTTCTTTGGCGCGCACTGTTTGAATTTACCTATTTGATGTCAAAATAATTTCAGATTTATTTTAACTGGTAGTTAAGAAGTCTGTGAAGACAACCCAGGAGTTTGGCTTCATTTAGGTCAATTGTGCTTTCAATTCAATCATTTGAGCTGTGGGCCCAGGTCAGGTCTGCAACATGTTCAGTCTGGTTTCACTTTCAAGAAGTCTTGAGAGTTTGTGAACTGGATGACCCGCAGTATCGTCGCTTTTATGTTATCATGTAAAATATGTATGTTTTGTTTATATCTATACATATCTCAGTACAATTTCAAAATAAACCATGCCGAGCATGAATTCTTGAGTTCCTGTTGGGATGGTTTTCATTATGTTGAAATTCCTGACCTAAAAATCACATTTCCTCGTCTTGGAGGTTGTGAAAGATGGTTGACCGGGGTGCAACTTCATCTGACGCGTGTCTCATATGGCAAGATCGGAAAAAAGACTTTGTTGTCTGGTCCCAGAATAACTCCAAACAGGTTTTGTCTTGTCCGACCTGGATTTTTGTCTTTAAAAGATGACTAGAAAAACGTACTAGAGCTTGTAAAGCGAAAGAAAGACTTCAATTTGATGGGCAGCTGTTAAATTGGAGATTTTTTTTAGTTCCTCTTTGGAGTGTTTGTATCAGGGATGTAGCTTTGCCCTGAAGGGGTTTGTGTGAGGCGAATAAAGTGCCCTCGGGTCAAAATAAAGGCAGGATCCGCATCATTTCATGCATGTAAACCTACATCACGAGCAGCCTGCATCCCGTCACGCACAGACAACCCCTCCGTTATCTTACACCGGACAAAAACACACAACAACACACTCTCAAAGCGAGACAGAGACGGGGAATACCCCCTCCACCACGCTGGACAGCGGGGAGTCAGAGGAAGAGATGTTCACCGTCCCTGATTTATTAATGAAACCAGGCAGAGATGGAGAGAAGATCTGGTGAAAACACCGAGGGGAAGCGAGGAGGGGCTGGACAGAAGAGACAAATAAGAGATGAAAAGCAGCTATTGGAGCGACGGTGGAGGAGTGTTTATGTATTATTGAGCAGCCGTGGTGTTAGATTATTTACAACAGCTGCAGGGAGGGGGTGGATATTGGCTCTCACATGCACACACACACACACACTCGGGGAAGCTCGATCACACTCTTAAGACAAGTCGGCACAATCTGAGGTGGTTTGTGTAATTGAATGTCAGAAGCTATTAGAGGGAGAGCGAGCACGAGAGAGAGAGAGAGACGTAAGGAGGACAAGTAGTCACTTTTTATTAGTGTTGGCATGTACGGTTCAGTCTGGACAAACATGTGAACACACATGCAGGCATTTTGTGTATAGAAATCAGTATTTTTGTGATTTAGCAGCCCCTAGTTTCAGAGTGTAATCCCACTGTGGTAAATATGTTCAGCTGTACTCGAGTATTTGTTCTGATTACATTACTTCTGATCAAAAACAAGCGAGTCGACAACTTTGCTAACAGCCAAACATCAACAACACAAGACAAACAGCCAGCTAATATTACTGACTAGTCCAACAGCAGTCAGCCCAGCTCGGCGTCTGTCTTTCAGCCTTTTATTCCACCAAGCTCTCGCCAACCACTAAAAGTCAGTCCCAGATTTACTCTTGTCCGGCAGCTCCTGTTCTGGCACAACGCCAGCTCAGCGCCTGAAAACCAGATTTAATCTTGTCTGGCAGCGTCTCAGCTCACTCTCTCCTTTTCTCTTCTTAGCTTCCTCCGTCAACGTCCTCTTCAATCTCCAGATACATCGCCCGCTTGCCCAGCTCCTGTTCTAGCACAACGCCGGTTCCGCTCCCAGTCACCATTCCCCCGCAGCCCAGCCCTGAAAACCTCCTCCTCTTCTTCCCAGTGGTCCAAAACTGTGTGTGTGACTTAGTGCTGTAAAGTTAGTGTAGTTTATCTAAGATAAAAGTTGCTTTAATCAGTTTTTTAATTGTCGCTACACATTGGCGTTCACTCACACATGTTGGCGATACATTCTCGTGTTTGTTTACCTCCATTGTCTCGGATTCGTCCCTCTCATCCCGGAAATATTAATTGTGCCAGTGATTATATTAAAAGCGTGGGAGAGAGTTTGAGAATGGCACGTTTCCAGAGCACTGACCTGGGAACACACACACCTCCCACGTGCACATATGCACACTCTTTCACGTGCACACACACACACACACACACACAAAATCATGGCCCAAAAATAACAAACGTGTCCCACATAAAGAGTTCACTCCAAACTGAGAGGAGCAGTTTCCTCTCACGTGTTCGACCCTCCCTCCTCTTCCTCACTCTCTCTCTGTCTGACGGGATTGATAACGATAAATTATAATTAATGCTGAACCTGCAGTTATTGCCTGTTTCTGGTCTGTAATTTGATAATCATGTTCCACAAATGATGCAGAGTTTGTCGGCCCTATCTAGACCCCGTGTTTAGCTTGTCCATCCTGGGCTGCTGTAGAAACGTGGCAGACTGCGTAGAAGAGGACCAGCAACGTCTGTAGATATATATCAAGTTCATGCTAAGGTAACAAAAACACAACAATAATTCATTTCAGGTGATCACACATGAATAAAAACATGTGTATGAATATGCCGTATTCTGTAAATCCTTCAGAGAAAAAAACTATTCCCATTGGTCTAAACTGTCCTGTTCAATTCAACGGTTATCAATTTTAGGTGACTATTCATTAATAAAAAATACATACCAATATGTCATAAATTGCCCCAACTGTCCCATTCAACTCAATGGTTACACATTTTAACCTAAAAAGGCCATATCTTAACACGAAGTTGAGATATTTTAATATTTCAACCCAAGAATGGCACAATTCCACCCAAACATTAAAAAGTACACACTTCAGCCCAAAGGTTGGACACTTCCACCTCAAAATTGTTCACGTAAGTTTAAAAAAATAAATGCAGTTTAACCGTAAAGTTGGCCATTTCAACCGAAGAGTTGCGTATTTTGAAGTTTCAGTCCTACAAAAGTAACACGTCAACTCCAAAGACTTCAGACGTTACCAGGGCAGGAGAAAGTGAAACGATTCTGGATCTTTTAGGGAAGATGAAAAGTCTGTTCGTCCTTTTGACATAATAATCTGTATGTTGGGTTAGTTAGTATTGTTGGGCAGGATGTAGTATTTAACGTTAGACTGTATTCTTTTAGCAATCTTCAATCTTGTCCAAAGTGTGAATCTGCAAAACGAACTAGAAATACTAGAAATAGCTTCTCTGTAGTTTTGTTTGTCTGCTGTTTGGTTACTGATAAGACAACCCCCAAAACAACCATTACGTATCAACTGGTCTTAAAATCAACGAGCCAAAAGTGCTTAAGGAGATTGGTGTTAATTCCCCTTGATTTTTCTCATACAGATGATCTTTAAGGTGTAAACTCTTGGTTTTTCTTGGTTTTTCTGCCTTTATTTGGGGTCAGGCACGCCTCGCTCACATCATATGACGATCTGTATGTCGTTCTTCCCTTGTGGCCTGACCGCTCACACACTGACACAGTCTTTCTTTCACCACACAGTCTCTGTCTTCTCTCGCACTGTCCATCATTCGCTCATCAGCCTGCCCTTTACTCTTTCTTTCCCTCATCTCGTAACACTTTTTCTCCCTCCGTTCCCTCGCGGCTCGTTACCGCCGTTTAAAAAACTTCTTTCTGGCTCATTTGGCTCTTGGCTCATCCCAGCCGCATTGACATTAAGCAGTGTGATGATGAGCGACTGCGCCCCATGGCGGACATGACGCCTCCGTCTCCATCAGGACTCACAGCTTAACCCATTTTCCTCTCTCTCTTTTATCTGTCGGTACAGAGCTGTAATGTTGATGTTCATGTCTTATGTCTCCTACAGGGAATTTAAATAATGAGCGTTGTTACAGTTGTTACAGTTTCCTCTCTGTCGTCTCTTCAGGAGTAGACCAGCATGCCCTTGGTGAAGAGGAACATCGAGCCCAGGCACTTGTGCCGTGGGGCATTGCCAGATGGGGTGACCAGTGAACTGGAGTGTGTTACCAACAGCACCCTGGCAGCCATCATCAAACAGCTGGGCAGTCTGAGTGAGTATTAAAGCATTGTTCCTCTTATTGTATTGCACCTGCAGTGCAGTAATTTGGTTAAAATCATGTTGAATTAATGGATTTGTTTCCAGTATGTCTGAAGTTGTCCTCTCTGGGTCGTCTACACGCCCTCAGAATAACGCCTCGAACAACTACTCGATGTCACTAAATGGTTATTAATTTGCAATCAAGGAAACGTACATTATGTACCTATCCGTTATGTCGAGGGACTGTGACAGCCCTATCCTCTGACCTGGGTTATCATAATAATGATCACACATTAAGCAGCTCTGTATCTCAAAGAGAAGAAGTCAGTGTCCTCAAAACAATCTACCGTCTCTACAGTAACCTCAAGACAAATGCTTGACCCTGTGTTGAACCCAAATGTTGGATGCTAGAATATAAAATTCCCTCAAAACTGTGACTCATTTAGGTTTGACCTACAATAAAAACACAATCTGAGAACAGATGCATCATTAATCTATTTATCCTCCATTACTTTCCCTTGAATTTTGTCACAACTGAACAACTCGCGTAGTTCGTGTTCGTAGATTCGTTTTGCAGACGTTCACAGCTAGAGTTGCTGTTTTTTTGGGGGGGTGGTGATGGCAGAAAAGGGATCATTCAGTGGAAATGTGGGTAAGAAAGAAAAAGGCTGTTTAAATTTGATCAACAGTTAGGGTCTAAATTAAATTCAGCGACAGCTCACTACGAATGACTGAGTGCTTCTGCCTCTGCTCCATCTGTCATGTCGTGGGCTGAGAGATGAGACAGAAAGAGAGGAAAAAGATGGAGAGATGTCGAAGGTATGCAGCAAGTTTTATTTGGTTTCGAGGTGACAGTGTTATTGAGGAAGGCTGCACCTGTTACATATCAAACACATTTAAATATGTGCAAAGGTCTTTTAAGTATTCAGTCCGACAGGTGCTCGGCAGGGGGCAGCCTGTCCTGCTGAGACAGACGGAGGAAGGAGGAGGAACCTTATCCACTGACCTATCTCCGAATTTCTCTTCCCATCCATCTCCTGTTTTATGTGGCTATTTATAGGCCTTTTTTTTATTATTTGGGTTGAACCACAGGGAGAATAGTTGAAGTTACCTGCTGCCCAAGAGAACAATTTCCAAATAAAAAAGGCCATTTCTGTTAGACCACTTCAGTCTTTCACACTCTTTAAAGGTCAAGTCTGATCTTTTAGCCTCTATACAACTATCTACACTATTGTTACAAACTGCAGGATTACAGGTGCAGTTCCCCTCCTCGCCACACGGAGATCCACCTGCAGTTCAGTGCAGCACCTTCAAACCATCCCACAGTATAAACAGCTCAACTTCCTCCTTTTGTCTCCAAACATTTCAGTGTTTCTTTAGCTGCTTTCCGTGTTCATTATCAGTGTAAGTGAGAATTTCTTCCCACCAATTGAAATACTTCACTGTCGACATTTTGATGTAGTTAAATGTTAAGATTAATCATTATTTGACATATTATATGGTATTTTAATTTACACAGATTTGTTGTAGTTTGTCAGAACCATGGCAAACATCGACAAGAACTTTTTTTCTTGAAATAAACAAACGCAAAGAGCATCAAGTGTTTGTTTTGTTGTTTGTTGTTGTTGTTTTTAAAGGATGCTGATGTTAGCCTTTTAAAATATGAGAATTATCCAAACAGCACTTCTAAATTGATATAAATTGATCTGGGTGGTTGGCGCTGATCGAATAAAACAAGTAATTAAATCAGTAATCAACAGCAGCATTAAACAACTGGCCAAATGTTTGATGAGGAAGTGTTTTTTCAATGTTTATTAGGCTTGTAGGATACACAGGACACTACAGTTTGGTTAAGAGCACTTACTATCTTTTTGTTGTTGTGTCGAGCTTAAGAATATCTCACAGCTTTCTTTAAATATTGGTCTCCACGTGATCGGAGTGTTCAAGTTGCAAGTTCCTTTCGCTTAAGAAGGCAGTGATATCCAGTCAAAAGCTCTGCGAGGAACAATATTAAATGACAGATTTGTGTACCCAGTGTGGAAATGGGTGAAAATTTGATTCCCATAAAAAGTGTTTTGTTTACGAGATTTCACACTTTATTTGAACGGTTTGTTTTCAGGCTCAACAGACGTAATATAATAAATGATCCGCCACGATATCTTCAAGTGTCGTGTTTCCTGCTGTTTGAACTCGGTGAATATTAAAGATCAGAGATGTGAGGCAGAGCAGGGCTCAGCTGGTGAATGTCAAACTGTGAATGTTAACTTTCCTGAGGAAGGGAAAGAACATCATTAACCTACAATATTAAAAAAAAAACACGCGCGTGTCTTTCTGCGTTCGTTCAGGTCGCCATGCAGAGGACATTTTCGGAGAGCTGTTCAATGAAGCCAACAGCTTCTACCTGAGGATGAGCAGCCTGCAGGAGAGAGTGGACCAGCTGGCTGTGAAAGTCACCCAGCTCGACTCCACCGTGGAGGAAGGTAAGGGCGGCGCGTCAACGTTTTTCAGTCATGCGTGACCACTGAGAATGGAGGTCCTCATAAGTGACCCGAGAACGTGAGGACCCCACAACGTACAAAGACAGATGTGTGTGTGTGTGTGTGCGGTTTAACAGTTTCATGAAGTATTTCTTAATTAATTAGTACTTAAATTAGCTTGGTGTGCAGAGTTTATCACTCCCAGATGATTATGATAATGATGATTAAGGACTCAGGTGTGTGTGTGCCTTTACAGTGCTATAAATAATTGCAGGACTTTTGTTTGTCACGTGTTTTTTTTACAGTTGTGGAAAAAGTACTCAGCTCTTTTATTCAAGTAAAAGTAGCAATACTACAGTGGCACTACTCTGTCACAAGTAAAATTAATTCAAAGTCTTACGTAAGTAAAGTAGTAGTAGTTAAGTAGTATTAGTATCAAAATATACCTGAAGTACTGAATGTTCATTACGTGCTTCCAGCTCTCCCTTTTCACAATTCCTCAATGGAAACTAAATATGCCAGAGAAGTGTATGTAGTGATTGTTTTTTTGACTGTACCGGCTGCTGACTCCTCAGTCGTCCTAACCGGCTGGTCAAAAAGCTAAAAAAATAAGGTTTACCTCGTCTGTTGCGAGCCACGTTTTTGGCATCCGTAGAAACATTTGGTCTCAACTTGAACTGGAGCACCTGCAGACTAATTAATACTACACCCGATGTGTTATGATACACTAAAGTTGGACACAATGCAGTGCAATAAATCCCAGTTTTCGTTAGCTTTAGCTGCCGCCTTGACTGGAAATTAACCCCGCTCTATGCAGTCGACATGTTAAAGAGTTCTGGACCTTTTTAAAAGTACAACACTGCTCTTCAAAGCGTAGTGGAGTAGAAGTATAAAGTATAAGTACCTCGAATCTGTGCTGAAGCGCAGTACTTGAGTAAATGTTGTTAAATCCCAGCACTGGTTTGTTGGTATGAGCACAAAGTGTGTGTTCTTTTTGTGTGAATGCTCCCGGCGTGATGTTTGTGTGCGTGCAGAAGAAACTCGCCTGCAGCATTTTAATGACACACTCATGCATGTGTTTGTAAAAGCCTATTACACTCGAGTGTGTGTGTGTGTGTGTGTGAGTCGGTCATTATCTCCGTCATTAAGCTTTTCACTAACTGTGTAGGTCAGTTTTCTTAATGCAGTAATTGATAGGCCTGCACAGCCGCAGTGTCTACGGTGGCTCAGAGTTTTCATTCAGCTTTTATCCAAAGCGACTTACAGTCCAGGTACAGTGTTGGTGTAATGCAAGAAGTACTGTGGCAGCTGTAGAGGGATAGATTCATCATGTGTTGGAGAGGAGGTCCTCTCCTCTCTCTCCTCTTTTATTAACATTTTCTCCTTCCATCCCTCCTCCTACACTGTGAACCAGTTACCTTACCTGAAATTCACAGTAACTTCCTGTAACAGTCCACGTCTTTCTTTCTTTTTATTCCTCTTCTTCTCTCCCTCCATCGGCACCTTTCTTTATTTCTATTCATCATTTCTACTTCTTCCATTTTTATTTCTCTTTTTGTGTCTTTCACTTCTCTCCGTCCTTTGTTTTATTTTCTTTTTATTCTCACCATCATTCCTCCATGTTTCCTTTTTTTCCCTGAGTGTCTCTTTCTCCATCTCTGTTTTATTCACATTTCCCCTCCTCTCTTCTTCCTCTCTCCCTCCATCCTTTAATATACCTTTCTTTATTTCTCTCCATCCTTTCTGATTTCTTTCATCTTTTCAACTTATTTCTCTCTCCCCCTTCCACTTTCATTTCTCTTTTTCTTCCTCGCTTCTCTCCATTCTCAAACCTTTTGTCACTTTTCTGTCACTCTCTTCTTCTCTCCCTCCTTCCTTTCTCTCCGCCTCCTCCACCTTTCAGTTCCTCCCCATTTTTGTCTCTTCTCCTCCATGTTTAGCCCTTCTCTCTCCCTCCCTGCCTCCCCCCTTCATCTCTCTCTCTCCCTCCCTGCTGATACTGCATAGTCATTCTGCAGCACAACAGGCTCAGACAGCGATCAGCCCAGACGGAGATGAAAAGGAAAAGCTCAGCAGTCCTCTGTCTTATCCTCCTCTTCCTCCTCCCCTCCTCCTCCTCCTCCTCCTCTCCACCTCTCCCACTCACTCTTTCTTTCATCTGCTCTCTGCTCCTCCGTCCATCTCCACGCCTCTTCCTCCTACGCACAGCCACATTTCCTGCCACACATTTTCCTCCGTCATCTGTTACTCTTCCTCCTCTCACATCATGTTCTCTCACTTTTCCTCCCTCCTCCCTCTTTTTCATCCTTCAATCATTCTTTCTTCATTTTTGTTTTTTTCATCTTTCACCCTCGCCTGGCAGGCAGGTGACACCGTGAATGTTTTATGACACAAAGAAGGAAGTCATCTGTTACTCTTCATCCTCTCACACCTCAGTCCAATCTCATCACTTCTCTTTCTTCCTCCCTCAATCCTGTCTTCTTTTACTTCCTTCTTTCTGTTTCTACCTCAAAACTCAACTAGGAAACACAGGAGGAAGGAAGCAAGGAAAGAAGGGTAAAAGGAAGTAAGGATAGAATGGAGTAGGGATACAGGAAAAGGACAAAAGAAAGTACTTCCCTTTCTTTCTTTCCTCACTTCCTAAGAAGGATGTAATTTATTTTTCCTTCTTTTTAGTTAGTTAGGGAAATGAGGAAGGAAAGAAGGAAAGTGAATAAAGAGAAGGGAAAAAATAAGGAAGGAAGCAAGGAAAGACTTTCTTTACTTCCTTTCCTTAAATTAGGAAAATAGGAAGCAAGGAAGTAACGTGCTAAGGAGGTAAGTAAAGGACAAAATGAAGTAGTGTGGCAGCTGGTAAAAGTGAAGTTACATTTTATACTACTGTACTTTTTAATAACACATCGTCCTACTTCAAGAAGAAGGAAAGAAGGAAGTAAGGAAACCATGCAAGTGTTATTCAGACCTTTTCAATGCAGTCATCAACATGTTTGAATAAAAGTACTCAGGACAGAGTGTGTGTTCGGTTACAGAGAGAAGATGCTGTAAAAAGAGGAGGAGGAAGAGGAGGAGTGTGTTTTAAAGAAAGCGAAGGAGAGCTCGAGGTCTCTTTGAAGACGCGCCTGAATGAAAGTTGCATTAGCTTCTAGTTTTGTGGATTATTCATTTGGC
Source organism: Miichthys miiuy (assembly GCA_036365135.1). Classification (NCBI taxonomy): domain Eukaryota; kingdom Metazoa; phylum Chordata; class Actinopteri; family Sciaenidae; genus Miichthys; species Miichthys miiuy. Next base: position 3,382,175 of record CM071625.1, on the reverse strand, counting down.
CGCAGGGACAGAAGCTTAGGAAGGAATGATCAAACACCGAGCAGACAGGAGGCTGCTTTGACTGCAGAAACCGAGCACACACACACACACACACACACACACACACACACACACACACACACACAGATCAAACAGCCAATCGCTCTTCAGTTTTTGAGGTGAAACCTAAAGCTAAACACACACACACACACACACACACAGTATATACAGCACAGACAGTCACATAAGTCACTGTAGGAACATATGTCACATTGACACAGTTTAACCTTATTATATACTGTGTGTGTGTGTGTGTGCATCTGCTCGATCCTGGATAGCGGTGCAGTACTGTAGCCTTAAATCTCCTCTGGTGTGAAGAGATTGACACACAGACATGCAGTATTTTCTGTCTCTCACTCTCGCTTTCACCCTCTCTCTCACACACACACACACACACACACACACACTCCTATTACATGTAGACATATCATATTATTACCACACAGTGCTACACGCACATATCTCACACACACCATGTGAGATTTTACAAGAGACACACACATTATACATCTCCTGCACACACACACACACACACACACACACACCTCTCATTCTTGCTGCTTTTTGTTACCCATTGTTTCTGACCTATGCTACGTTCAGGGGACACGTTACGTGAACAAAGACGAGTTAATTGGGGACGTTTTGTCCAACTGGGGACAAAAGCTGATTTTTGGGTCAGCAGTTAAGATTGGCATTAGGATTAGGATTAGGCAAAGCGTGGTTGTGGTTGGTGTTGGGGTAAGTCTGCAGGAAATGAATGTACGTCTATGTAATGTCTCTAAAAGTCAACGTTTTTTTGAGAGTGTCACTTCGGTCAAATATGCATATTTAGTGTTCTAATTTGGTGTTTCCTAAAATTCAAACTGTGTCATAGTATTTTATCGTGTATTTCTGCTCCTGTAAGCAATTTTCTGCCTTTCAACAAAATCCATAAACTAATAAATCTTTGTGTCCAAACCACACAGACCAATGTGACATTGGGAGTCTGGGGCTGCACTTTTTATTTCACACTGTGAAAAGTGCCTCCCTGTGACTCTATCCACTAAATTGTTAATATCCTAATTCATTTTTGTTGTGAGAAACGCGTCAAAGGAAACACAGACCTGTGTATGATTTTTTTATTGCATTGGGAGACCTGAATTAATGAATAATAGAGTACAATAAAAGAAGATTTTAGATGTTTTATTTACCTGAAGTGACACAAGGAGACAAGTTTCCTCCTGTGTTTTCCTTTTACAGCCTGATTGTCCATGTTATTATGCAAATAGCTAACTCTGGTGGCATAAATCTCTGAAATTATGCTGTAGGGATGGGCATTTCAAGCAGAAATACTACTCCATATTTATTGGGAACTATTTGACTATTCCTTTGGCCGTAAACTGAGTATCTGTTCCATCTCACAGGGGCAGAAAACAGGCGAAATGAACTTGCCTGGTAGTAATACATGACTGCCAGCATCACTGAAAACAAAGAAAATTCTATATTTTAAGACAGTAGTTGGAGAAAGTATTCAAAAGTTGGAAAATCATGACTCTTGTCCTGGCTAATTAATAGCATTATGTCCGTTAAGTGCACAAACAAACGAGTTTCTAGTTGTTTACTGTACTGTTTGTGTGTTTGTTTGTTTTTTCAGTCTCCTGCAGGATATCAACATGAGGAAGGCCTTTAAGAGTAGCACCATCCAGGACCAGCAGGTAGTGTCGAGGACTTCAGTCCCTAACCCGGTGGTGGAGATGTACCACCGCTGTGACAAACCTCCTCCACTCAACATTCTCAGCCCCTATAGGTCAGTCTTTTAACCTAACTGTCTTATGTTTGCAGTCATGCCAATGCTGCCAAAACTCTTTAAAAATAAACTCTAAATTCAGGACTTCAGTTTACTTTTTGAGTCAGTTTCGCAGCTTCAAAGCACAAAACAGGGAGATAACACTGTTCTTCCATAGAAATCAGGAGCTAAAGCTTTTACATTTTCTTGAAGGTGTTGCTTTAGTGACGTCAACGGGAAAACGTATAACAGTGTCTGTAAATTGTGACCAAGAGCTTAACATTGATGTGGATTTTATACCATCCAGAAGCTGGCAGGTGCCATGGGATTAGTTTGGATTCTCATTGGAAAATATTGTTTTATTTTAGTTAAATTTGTGAGATGATCAAATTTTACAACCATAAAACCTCAGCAGCTTCTCGGAAAGGTCAATGGAGTAAACTCTTATAGTTATATTGATGCTAGCAGACAAGGACTAATTAGGTAAGGGGAATGAGTACAGCCTTCTATTGCCCTCACTTTGCTGCATCTGCTCCTCAAACTTTTACACATCCTGCACCATTTTATTTTGCTTCTTGTTATCCAACTCAAATCTCGTCCCACCACCACCACCACCACCATGAACCCAAAAAAATGTTCTTCACCCATGTGTCTCTATGTTCGTTCTTGCAGGGATGACAAGAAGGATGCGTTGAAGTTCTACACCGACCCCTCGTACTTCTTCAACCTGTGGAAGGAGAAAATGCTGCAGGCCACCGAGGACAAACGCAAAGAGAAGCGACGGCAGAAGGTACGACTGTTTGTGTATCTGTGATCGTACATGTTTATCTGTACATGAATGTGTGTTTGAATGGGGAATGTGTTGTTTTGTACGTATGATGTGGATGTGCTGGATTTGTGCGAGGGAGTGTGACAAAACAAGAAAATAAAATCCATCTTCTGTTCTTAATTTGCTAATCTCTTTTGGGGTTTTTTTTAATGCTGTTATTTCATTTTATGCATTTCTATCTGACTGTACTCACCATTTAGCTTTGCTTTGTGGCGTAATTGGTTATTGATACAGCAGCAGTTGGGCAGGCTCATTATCCAGAGACGGCCTGAGGGGAATACGACTACACAATAAATTAAATGAGTCGGGCGCAAATATTTGAATATATTTAAAGGAAGATGTAGCTTCTACTGGATATAATATTACAGCTGTTACAGTACAGGCTTGTTATGTATCAATCAAAGACAACAAGTAGCTGTGTTCATACAAAGAAAAACTGAATACGTTAATAAGAGTTGATGTTATGTATTTAAATAGTGAACAGCTAAGACCCTTTATTTATAAGTCATGCCAGTGTTGTAGTACTCGAGATCGGTCTTAGTCTTGACACTTGAGACGCTCAAGACCGCCTCAGACAAAGAGGACTCTGAATTTTAGTTCAAGACCACAGCTGTGGGGATGTCTGATTCATTTGGTAACTTTCTGGGAGGAGACACAAGCCAAATCTGGAAGAACAAACAGGAGCTTGTAAAGACTTCTTGTCTGGTTTTGGTCTTGACTTGGTCTCAACCCCTAAAAGTCTTGATCTTGATGCACTCTGGTCTCGGTCATGAGTCAATCTTGGGTTAGTTGGTCTTCACTACAACACTGAGCCATGCAGTTATATGCATGCCTTCACTACCCAGAGGTCCGGTAAGTGGATCATCTAGATACATTTAAATCTAATGTGATGTTCTCTAATTTTTGAAGTATCTTTAGAGCCAGAAACAATTCTTTTTATTGGAGGTTAAACCAGTTTCAGTCGTGGATACTGATGGTCTCTAGAAGCAGCAGCAGGATTGACTAATCAGCAGGGACTGTGTGGGCTAATCCAGCCATGGGTATTTGTTCGATTCATAATGACAGTGGTTATGATCATTTTTGACAGTCCTGTCTTTTCCGGTTAGCTCATTTGTGTTCGCTCAGATCAACATAATTGGCAAAGAGCTTTAACTATTACAGAGCGGTGTCTCTCAGCGGTGCTTCTCTTTGATTTAAAATGCTACACTCATCTCCATCCGATCATTCCTCAAACCTCCTGAGCAGCTGCTGCTGTATGTTGTTTTTTGGGTTTTTTTTTGCTGTCAATATTTCTGTTCAATTTAATGCTGCTCACATTGTTTCTGTTCCCTTCCTCCAACCTGGAAACTTGGCAGAAAACAATCCCTTCGAGAAATGAAGTAGTTTTCATTCTCGAGGTTTGAATATCAGAGGAAGCTCATCTGCAGGAGGATTTGTCGTCCTCCTCTTCTTCTTCTTCCTTCCTTTTTATCTGTAGAGTTACCTCGCCTTGCAAGACACACACCTACCCCTCCTCCTCCTCCTCCTCCTTCTCCGCTGAGTCTAACGCACCAGCTTGTCTTTCTCCCATGTTTCCATAGGGCTGTCCGGCCCACCCCGACAGGCCCCACTCCAGACAGGCCCCACCCAGGAGCCCCCTGTCCATCTCTGTAAGACAACCCCCGACCCCCCTAACCTGCTCTCTCTTTTTTGCTCCCTCACTTTTCACCCCCTGCACTAACACACAATACACACTCGCCTGTTATGATAGAGGATGTACGAACACAGGTAAGACACACACATAGGAGAAATAATGTTAAAAGACACAGATACACACACCTTCCCTTCTGTTTGTGTCTGCGTGTGTCACGTTGCGTTAGCTTGCTCACCTCACCCGCTCTCTAACCCTCTGTGTTTGGTTGGTCTTACGTTCCCAGACGTTTGTTTTTGGCTCTTTTGTCCATCGTCTTTTAGTGTGTTTTAATAGCGAATGGGTGGTGACTAGACTAGAGTGTGTGTGTTACATTGGCTCAGTATTGAAAGAGCTGGTGATGGGGTCCTGTTTACTTCCTCTGTCGCAGAGAAATCAGTAACTATCTTATCCGTCCTCCTCTGTTTCTTTTCCAGGAGCAGCAGAAGCAGGTCGAGGACCCGAGCAGAGAGGTTAAGAAGGTCAGTGATGTGCTTGTTTTTGTTTTGTCAGTGGCAAAAAGCACTGACGGTATAAAGAATGGACAGTGTACGTGTGATGGCACTCTGGCTGCCGCCATGTTGGTAGTCCAGCCTCTGCCACCGCCCGGCTAACTAAAAACCACTGCCGGTTGTCGCTTGGCAAAAACAAGCACTTTTAGTGGATGTACACAATTGCCCATGAGAACTATGTTGTAGCTGCTTGTTGTCCCCATTAAATTACCCTTTAAATCTAAAAGTAACGTAATCTTAATTCTGTCTCGTTCACTATGCTGTAAAAAAATGGAAAATTTATAGAAAATTACTATTTTATAGTTGTTTTTCAAAACTGTGTACAAATCTCTAAAATTACAGACATTATCTGTAAATTTAAAAAACAAACTGTCATTTAAGTATCATGTCATTAATGACAAAATGAAAGTTATTTCTCATTTTTGTACAGAAAAATTACTGTTTTATTTTTACAGTATCTTTCTGCTCTCTTAAATTACATAAACATTTACGTAAAACTGACAGTAATTATCTGTAATTAAACACGTAGCTGATTATATAAATGTACCGGACGTATCTAGAAAGCCAACAATGAACTTAATGAACTCAGTTTTTTTTTTTTTTATGAGGGGGAAGATTTAATCACTCCAAAACCACCTTCAATAAAAGTATATTACAGTAATTTACCAAAGTCACGACATTAACAGCCTCCCGGATGGGGTGTTAGAGAGGTACAGCTGTGCTAATTCTCCGGACCGCAGCAAATGAATGTTAATAAATTATCATGAAGCACTGTCGACTAAACTTCGACAACACCGTCAAACTAATACTGTTGAATTCATGGCTTGTACTTTTATTTTTGGACTGTTGCCTGTTTTGTTTTGTATCTTGTTTAAATGACTCGTTCTTGGTGTGCTAAGCTTGTGCCGTTACCTGTCTTGGCATGGACATTTTCTAATTTTAATGGGACCTTTCCTGATCAAATAAGTTAAATTATAAACATTATTCATGGGGTAAGAACAAACAAAGTTGTAGTCACATGTGCCTGTTTTACTTTTAAAGGTGCGCAAGGCTCGTAACCGGCGTCAGGAGTGGAACGTCCTGGCCTACGACAAAGAGTTCAGACCAGATGCCCGACTTACCCTTTCCCCTTACCATGGCATGTCCTCAGAAGGATCCTTGTCCCCTGATAGCAGGTAAACAAACACACGCACACTCGATCTATCCCTGTTTTCCTCGAGGGTCCTATCACCTTGTCACAATCTAACCTGACAACACGTTGCTGTTTATATGTTGAGTTGTTGCTCTCCAGGGACAAGAGACAACAATACTTGTAATGAGTGACTGACTGGGAAATATACGGGTACACAACAGGGACAAAAACATATGGGTCAGAGTGTGTTTCAATATATTTATCAGCCATCAAAAGCAATAAATTGTGCTGGTATAGTATCAATATTTTACAGTAATGTTTCACAACCACCAATTTAAGGACGTATCTGTAGTCTGAGTTGCAGATTTAACCAGTTTGCACCTTGTTTGAAGCTCTGTGCTGCCCTCTTTTGGTAATTCAGATCATGTGAATTTATATTTTGTGTCCAAATCTGTATAAGAAAATATATGATTAAACTTTTAGGGGAAATGGATCACTGCAGTGGCAAAACGGGGATTCAGTAAACACAGTTATGAAGTTTTATCTATATTTGTTTCTCCATTTTGCCGTTATGGCCAAAATTAAAAGGATTCTGTGTTGTTGTTGTTTTGAGAACCTTGGACATATCAGATTGTATTTATGTGATATTTGGACATTTTTTAATTGGTAAACAATAATTAAAGTAATAAAATACATAAAGAAAACAGTTTACCAACTGTAATTGTATTAATCAAGGAGATAAATCTTTCCTTGCCTCCAACAGGTCAATGGCGTCCGACTCCTACCCCGCCAGCCCCAACCACCCCTCCACCCAGGCCCCCAGCGCCGTCCACCCCACCGACCACCACGCCAGGGACCACCTCAGTGCCGCGGCCCAGACTCAGTCACTGGACCGAGGCCTCAGGCCGGCCAACCAGCCCCCGGGAGCCGGGGGACCAGCCGCGGCTGGGCGACATGTGGCCTCCCTGGGCAGGGCTCCGTCAGGACACGGAGTCCAGGGTGGTGGAGATCCAACGGTTAACGGGCCGAGGCAGCAGTCAGTTAAGGAATACCGGGCCGGGCACGGGTGGGTTTGCTCATCGGTGGTGGTGCTCAAGTTTTATTTCCAACTATTTATACAGTATTTTGTGATGAGTCTGGTTAAAACTTGCCTTTGAATGAACATGAGCTGGAACAATTGATTATTAAAAGATTCACCAGCAGTATTTCAGGTTTCCGTTACAATCTCAACGCTTTCAGTTTCTTAAAATGTTTTTTTCTGAGCCTGATAATCTAAAAAAAGCGTAGAGTCGCTGCTTAGAGTTCAGACCACATTAGCTCTGTGTCACGGCAATAGCTCAATAACAAAGTGGAACATGGTGTTTAAACTATAAAGGCGAGTTGGAGGTTATTAAACTGTGAATGAATAAATAAACTTTATGGATTTATCAGCAACAATATCTCTTTTCTTCTTCTTCCCTCTCTAGCGGCCAACCCTCCACCATCCCAGAGTACTATATCCCACCCGCCTCCTCCTCCTCCCCAACCATCCTCCGCCCAGACCGCTTCGACTCCACCACAGCCCCGACTCCGCCGCCTCCGCTGTCCCCGACCTCCTCCACCCTCTCCCGCCCCACCCCATCCTCCTCCCAGCCAACCACGTGCCTCCCGGCCCACCCCCCAGGCGCGCCGCGCGCCACCGCCTCCGCCCGGAGCCCTTCGGAGCCCTCCAGGCTCATCCCGCCGCCGACGCCGCCGACAATCGCCGTGGATGCAGCACCCGCGACAAGGAAGTCCACCATGCTGGGGATGATCCCGATGAGCGACGCCCGCTCCGACCTGCTGGCTGCAATACGTAGAGGTACGCACACCACACGTTAACCGCCATTGTTGTTGTTGAGCTGTAGCCAGGGAGCCCTTGTCTCACTCCTCCCCCCCTCGCCCTCCCTCCAGGTATCCAGCTGAGGAAGGTGCAGGAGCAGAGGGAGCAGGAGGCGAAGAGGGAGCCTCGGAAATGATGTGGCGACCATCCTGTCGCGCCGTATCGCCGTGGAGTACAGCGAGTCCGACGACGACTCCGAGCTCGACGAGAACGAGTGGTCTGACTAAAAAAACAAAACAAAAGGGGAGACAGGGGTCGGTGGGAGGTGATGACGGGGGAGAAACACTGAGACCGTGAGGTGGAAATGAAGGGGTTTAATTAGTGTTCAATCATACATACATTCACACATGCTTACATCCCCTGTTGTCTCCGAAACATTTAGCACTTCTGCAGCTACAGGTTGGCAATTTCAGCTTGCTTGGTTGCCCCTGACGACGCCTATTCTTGAAAAACCCTCGAGGTTTGTGTGTGTGTGTGTCTAACCACCACCCGGCGTGTACGGCACAATGAACACATTCACACCATTCCAACTTCTCCACCTCCTTTTTACATATTTGAGTGATTATCATTAGCAATATTACACCGACTGCTCTCAAACTGTACGTAGGTGAAAGGGGCCCCCCTAAGTGAGTCCGGGGGTGTGTTGTGTTTACAGAACACATGGTATAGCACAAGAAAAACTAATTATAGTGCAATCTTAACTTATCTGCCAAATGTTGAGAGAGAATTTATAAACAAAGTCAGGAAAATCAGGGAAGAAATAGCTCCTTAGAGGATTTTTACTCCGCCTCGCTGGGACGTGCCAGTTTGTGAAACATGCGCACTCTCCTCACAGGACTACTCTTTCATTGTGAGAGTTTGGCTTATTGATCACTGAATTATCTCTGTGTAATGAACATGCTAACATTTGAATATGTAGCATGTTTGTACTGTATAAAATATGGACGTCGCCCACAGGCTTTCAGGCAGTGTGGTCGCTGCTTCTTTCGCCTCCTGGTTAATCTAAAAATTGGCAACGGACGACCTGAGGCGGGCTGAATGAATTCTGGGTCATTTGTTTGAGGAACTGCAGTTGCTGGATGGTCTGAACCAGCTGGGTTTTGTTATAAGACGCATAAAATCAGGGATAAAAGTCTTTGGAGACTCTTAAAATTGAAGATCTTGTGAGCAGACCGCTCGCCAAAGTTGTAGCTCATACAGGAACTTAGCAAAGTATTGATCTTTTAGCTTTTTGCTATTGATTTGTGACTGACGATGACTTTACAATAAGACAGATTAAAAACCAAAAGATAGTTTGGTTTGTTGAAAATTTGTCATATTTTGGCGAACATTCTCCACGATTGCTTAAACCACAGTTGAGAAATCATCAGTCTGATAATAATTCAAAGTACAGGTCTGTTTTCTTGCCAAACTTTAACTGATGTAAACTGCATCAGAAAACATTAATAATTAAAATTTTAAAGTCTCGTTTGTGCGTTTAATGAAATACCTACAGTATAAATCAATTAAAATGTAATTTTGTGGGGTGGGGGTTTGGTAGTGGGGCAATAGCTGTCTTAAATGTCTTATTTTACATTTACATTTTTGTTTTAATTGTTTAAACAGTAATCTCATTGAGATTAAGAGAGACTACACAAAAAGAAGTAGCATTCAGTTTAATTTAATAATGACAAGGCATACACCAGAAGTTTCTAAAGCGAGATACGTGACACCTTTTCTGTTGTACTGTTCGTAGTTGAAGTGATTCGAAGGCCAAACTCTCATAAAGTCGGTGCAGTTCTTGAAGCGTACCTTTCAACATTGTGATAAACGGTAGTTCTCCCACTGAAACTGTGACGAAAGACGCCAAGCGCCACCTTGTTGAAGTTAATCATTCAGCCTCCATATCACAGCGTCGAACAATAAATCAAGCGAGCTTACGCCATTATTATTATTATTATTTTTTTTTAATAGTTTTTTTGGGGTCATTCATAACACATTTCAGCCAGTGACTGTGTGCTGTGGTATTTGGTCTTTATATAAACGCTTCCACACTTTAACCGGAGCCGCACTCACAAAGCTTGTCATCCTGAGCCAGGGTCAAAGGTCACGTCCACTCCTTCATATACAACCTTTAATAGCTCTCTGCGACCCTGGATCAGCACTGCTGTCTGTGGAGGCTTTGTGAACGCAGCCCCTGGACTATAAATACATAAGTGTAAGAGACTTGCAACAGTAATATACAGTATATTATCTATCTCTTTTCAGTATAGGTTTGGCTAATCCTCAGTATGAGCTGATTGGACTGTAGTGTTTTTATAATGTGGTTTTTTCCTTTTAAAATGTGCTGCAGTGAGTTGTTTACTTTGGTTTATTTTAGGGTTTTCTACTCAAGGCCAGGACTGAGGTATCCGATGATAAAACAGTTTGTCAGACAAGCCAGTTAAAGGATGTAATGGACCAATTTTTTTTTGTTTTCACCAGATAAACCAGTTCTAAATCTAAATCTCGAGCCAAAGCATGACCTAAACATCGCATAAAAAACAGCATTTAATGCTCAGTGTATGCGTTTCTTCATACTACATGTGTTCTTCTGTCCAAAGCAACGTTGATTTTTCAAGATTTTGAAGGTCTTTTGTTGGTTTTCTGGAAGGTGTCCGACGCATTTAGCCTCGGTTGAATGAATTTGACCTCCATGTGATGACGATCTGGGCAATACATGCACTTGGAAACGGTCCCACTATAAAGATCAGTCGTACTGTTTTATAATAAATTACCTGCAACTCACTTTTAAAGTGAATATTAGCACTTAACTACCTATTTAAAGTTGAACTGCTGTTCAGTGTGTAGTTGCAACCTGCTTCACATTGAAGGGCTGATGTCTATAGAAACATCAAAATTTCAACCAAGTTTGGCACAATTGTAACGTAGACATTCATGTTCTTTTGAGCTTAAAATCACCAAATGAAAAAAGTCTTTACTGGCTAATTAACCTAATGAATATACACCAACTGGCCACTTCATTGGGTACACTTGTACGAACAACTCTGCTATGAATTCTACTTTTTACGAAGCTAATTTAACTTATGTTTACTGTTGAGGTTGTAGTTTGCAGTAGTGTTAAACTGGACTGGTGTTTCTAATATTATGGCCCTATATTATGAGAAACACCTTTCATGCAAACTGAAAAATTAGCTTTGTAAACGTAGAATTTATGGCAGAGTTGTTGTATTGGATCGCATCGGATCGTGCCTAATGAAGTGTTTGGTCGGTGTATACCGAGACTGTTTGGACTGCATAGTTGTTGCACAGGTTTGAGGCTTTTATTTTGGTTTATTACAGAAAAGACCAAAATGTTAGAGCTCAATCGTAGATCATAAAAATCTTGTTGTATGTACTTGATAGTTGAGGACACGGATCACTCGATACCTGCACTCTGTTGGAGAATATCAATAACAACTGGACAAAGGACTGGACGATGGATGGATGGACTGTTGACGGGTTCTTGGTTGTTCTCCCTGATTGTTTCGTGAAGCACATTGAACAGCTGGCATACGAACTTGCCTTTGACATGGGCCAAATTTAACTACAGAAAAAAGTATACTCAGTCCTGAAATGTGGCCAGCAATTTTAGATCCAAAGAACTTCATGACAGTTCAAGCATCCTTGAATATAAAGCTGTGACTGTAAAACCTAAAATCTATGTCTTGTTGGATGTGCTGGTTTAAAAAAAAAATAAAAAAATACCCACAATTCCCAAAACAGGGAGACAAACAACATTAAAGTCTGATATTTTGAGTGATTCGAGAGATTTCAAATCAAACGTACCTTGTGTATCTACTGGCTTGTAAGAATACTTCATTATGTGTTTGAAAATGTGAGAAATGAATCATGTTGTATAGACTTTTGGTAAGACAGCCTGTAAAGTAAAAAAAAAAAATACATTTGGGGTAATATAACATAGACAATGAAACAAAATAAAACTGTGTATTGCACACTAAAACCAACTGTAAGCAAGTATGCATGTAACTATAGACAATAAATGGTGAACAAAACTGTTTTCCTGTGTGTATTTTTTAACATGTACGTTTAATGAATTAGTCATTAATATTATTTCTTCTTTATTTAGCATCACATACTTACAAGCTGTGACGCTGATAATGACGTACCACTGAATCATCATGTCCTTTTTCAATCAGATTGTCTGTGATGGTCGACATACTTCTGACGACTTTTCTGATCGTCATCATATGTCGTGTGAAAATGCTTCATGAGCTCATCTGATTGCAGCATTGTACAATTTCAAGAAGGTTAACTTGCCTCGTATCGTATCCGTGATGTCACCCACTGAAGAGCTGTTTTAAAGCTCAGAGGTTAATCTGAAAATTGGTAACTTACCTGTCCACACTGTTAATTCTGCACAACTTTAAGCCTTAACACGGGAGCTTATGGAGACGTTTGACCCTGAAAACACACTTTCTCAATCATCTCCTTACTGTTCACTTTGGTTCTGCCAAAGTTGAAACATTTGGTTATTTTATAGGTCGGTACGGCACAGCAAGAAGTTTCCTGGTTTGAACGCCCCATCCAGCTGAGGCCTTTCTGTTTGGTTGTCCCTGTGTCTGCGTGAGTTCCTGCCACAGTCCATCCAGTCAGCTGGTCACTCTAAATCACCCGTAGGTTGAATATGGGTGTGACTGGTTGTTTGTCCAGATCAGACCGAAACCCATGCAGCCATGATCGAGCAGTAGGTCGTAAGTAAGGCAGCCTTTATGGCACTGTGTCATGTTTTCACCACTGGAAGAGCACCCTGAAGGGCCTTATCACATTTTCTTGCACATGGGGTCACTGCAGAGGGCACTTTATTATATCTTCTCTACTATAGGGGTGTCTAAGAGGGCACTATTGCAATGTTGTTGGGTTTTTCCAATCACAGGAACACCAGAGGGGAAGACTTAGTCCACAAGTGCCCCAGTGGGCTTGGGTTACATTTGGTTACAAGTTCTTTTGGAAGACCTGAGGAGCTCCTTATATGTTAAGTTGCCATCTACACTATCTTTACAGAAGAAACTTCAAACTTTGACACAAACTTATGATTTACTAACACACAGGATGTGATGATTTCTGATGAATGCATCAGTTTTTGTCTTCAGTATCATCATAACTTCTCACTTCAAGACATAAAATGGTAACATTTGTCCAGCAGTCATCTCATAACGATGACGTAAATCCAGCGATCATCACTCCCATTTTTCTCAGCTTTGTGACACACCCACCCGGTGTTAACATGGTTCGTTCCAGCGCCGTGCTGTTCTGGGCCTTGGCAGGGTGGTGGGGGCGGAGGAGGAGGAACCAACGTCTTGCTGTTTTAGGAGAGAGGAGTCATTTTGGGACACAGATGGTGACACAGCAGAGAGAAAGAGAGAGAGAGGTCAGTGGAAAATACAAAAAGAACATCACGGACACACAGAGAAAATATCTGTCACCCAAAGTCAGAGAAATGCTCAGGATTCAGTTCAAAGAACGGTGATGGAGTCCAAAATATTTCTTTGCGAGTGTCTAATTTTAGTCTGGACCTAATTTTGGAATCAAAAGCTTCAGATAAGCCTATTTAAATACAAGATGCACTTGATTTATCTGACATTTTAAAGGATGCCTACATGTTTAATCCCTTTTCTGTGGAGAGTTTAATCACCATTGACTATATTGATATGACGTCACTCTGTAGCAGTGAAATGAGTCACTGTTGGCAAAATAATTGCAATTTTAAAGGCTGCATCCAGTGTTTGAGAGACTGATTACAACCTCAAGCGCAGTTTAACAGGTTCCAGCTCATTAAATTACAGTTTTTTAACCGTTTCGATGAAGTATCCAAATTGTTAAATTGATTTACGATTAACTACCATTTATTTCAGACAGCTACACTATAGAAATTAAACTGTGGAGATCTCTCACCTATAGCTTGTGGTACATAATCTGTCACAGTGAACATTTATTAACCCATGTTTTCTGTCAAATCACAAGTACAGTCTTTTAAATAGTAGCATTTTCTCCCTTAAAATAGATATTTAAATTAAAAATCTACCATTGAACTCGTTCCAGTGCTTGTTGCATTGAGATACCTGCCATTAGTGGATCCAGTCATCGCCCATGGCCTGCATACCTCAAGAACTTATTTCATAGTGTAAGTAGATTTAGTATGATGACAAGGAAGAGATGGTGAACATGTTGTTAAAGCATTGTCTCTACATGGTGTTTCCAGGAGTGAAAGTTTGGATGAAAGAGAATGACACTTACGGAAGAAGGAACCAAGATCGTACCTTAATGCAGGGCAAGTCAAGATCACAGGGGGGTAAGTCATGAAGGCTGGTCTGAGACCAAGATTTAGGGCTTGATTTACTATCAAGACAAGCACTCAGTTACTCTTGGTGACAGAGTGGTGTGTCATCTGCATAATTATGATGGTAGAGTTAATTTCTTTTTGCATAATTTGGCTTAAAAGAGGCCCAAACATTGAGCCCTGGGGAACTCCACATGCCAAATTGCTGCCTTAGAGATAGGACAGCTACCCCAGTGGTCTTTCTTGTGTTGTATGCTCAGCTATATCAAGGGAAACACAAAGATCTGATTGAACAAGGGCTGAACTTTTCCTGAATCAATTTCTAAACAAATATCACTCAACACTAAGTGAGAGTAGTTCTCTAACTAAACCTGAAGGACTGTATGTCCAGTTTGAATGTATATCCTTTGATTTTTCTCAACAACCCTTCATCCGATCGATTTCACACTTGTTGGATGTATTGCTGAGGATCCAAAGAAGACATGATGGTAGAGTTAATTTCTTTTTGCATAATTTGGCTTAAAGGGATGCAATATGCAATAATGGAATTAAAAGAGGTCCAAACATTGAGCCCTGGGGAACTCCACATGCCAAATTGCTGCCTTCGAGATAGGACATCTACCCCAGTGGTCTGCAGCACAAAGATCTGATTGAACAATATCTAAACAGATATCACTCAGCACTAAGTGAGAGCACTTGAGTTATTTAACTAAACCTGAAGGAGTCTCTGTCTGACTGTATTTACAATGTGAACGTGCATCCTTCGATTCTCTCCACAATGGTTCGCCCGATCGATTTCAGAGGGTTCAGCATAAGTCTATAGTTCCTTATCACAGATGTTAGAGGAGACTCGATGGCTGCGCTTCTTAAAACATTAGGGGAAATTGCATAATGACAGGACACATGGTCGACTAATTGCAGCAAATCTGTTGCCAAACAGCTGAAAACCCTTTTAAAGAAGCTTGTTGGCAGAGCATCAAGGCAGCAGGTAGATTGCTTAAGATGCTGCTCGGTTTCTCTGCAAGGTCTGTAATATGTACTGTGTGTTTTGATATCATACGTGAATGTGGAAGGGGATTTTCTTTACGAATCTGAGCCACATTTTGTGATTTTTAACTCAGTAAAGGTTGGATTTTTTTGTTTTGTCTCCCAGCTCCCTCCACCTCTCAGATTAAAACTCAGAGCCTGCTGTCTCCTCGCAGACGGGGTTTGTCAAGGCACTCTGGGAAAAAAAAGTAGGACATCGCAATACAAGCGTTTAAAATAACTCCTGGAAAAAGCTTCGAACGCGCTCGGATCGATGACGTGCTAATAATAATAATGTCCAGTTTAAAAGTGCACTCACGGTGGATCATTTCCTGGCCACATGCAGGAAATAATCTTCACAGGTCTCCATTAACATTTTAGATCAGGGTGAAGAGGTGTGTGTATATGTGTGTGTGTGTGTGAGTCAGACACAACAGATGCAGGAATATCACCACCTTCTGTGCTCTTTTTTTTTCCTCTTCTTGTTCGTTCTCAAACACATGCACATACACGGAGGTGATTTGCAGCATCCTGCGGCATATGGTGGAGAGAGCCTTCTGACTCATAGAGAAAGAGAGAGAGAGAGAGAGTGTGGGGGTGGGGAGACAGACAGGAGGGGGTGGGTGAGGGATTGGGGGGTGAGAGGAAGATAGAGACAGTAAAGGGTTGGTTTGGCTTCGAGAGCTGCTGTAATGACGTAAAAGAAGCGAGGCGTGTGTGTGTGTGTGTGTGTGTGTGTGGGTGGATGCTGCGTCTTTTGGCTTGCAGTACTCACCTCTGGCCACATGGTGGAGCTCTTTGCCTCCATGTAGAGGCCGCATAGAGGTGAGTCAAGGAGGCAAACACACACACACACACTCACGCTTTCATTGACATACGCGCAGATTCGACTGATTAAAGGTTAAATATCTGTACACGCACACACACACAAGCATCACAGATCTGGACTAAAGTCTCCTGTGCTGTGTGTGTGTGTGTTCAGTGTTTAGTGTGTGTTTTCTAGTACCACACCCTCACACACACACACACATCGTCACAGCATCCTCACTACAGCTATAAACTTTTGCAAATAGCTGCACATCGTCACTGTTTTGCACCTTTTACTCCCTTCAGTGTAAGTGTGTGTTCGTGTGTCGCATCTTCCTCTTCGTCCTCCTCTTCTCTCTCTCCTCTCTGTTGTTTTCTGCTGTTATGCAAGCAGGGAGTGGTTTAATAATTCAGCAGCATCTCTTTTTATGCCCAGGCTTTCCTTAACACTACAGTGACCTGGGATATTCACACACACACACACACATTGACGTCAGCAACGTCCAGAAAAAAACACGACGTTACAACTTCTCATTTTTGTCGTTCTCAGTTTTTATTTGGCAAATTTTATTCTCCACTTTTTTTTTTGTTTGTTTGTTTGTTTGTTTTTGCATTATTTTTATTTATTTTTTTCATCTTTCGTCTCGGTTTTTATTTACAATAGTAAAAAATAAATCTTTCTCTTTCAAGGTTTTACATTCGACATTTACAAGTGCAATGTGTAACATGTCCATCTTATAAAGTGCATTTGTACTTTTTAAAACGTAACCGACACAAACCGAAATAAGAAAACCAAAATAAAATACAGTAGAAGAAATAATAATAATTTAAAAAAAAACATGATTCAAGGACACTGCTTCAGTTCTCTGACATCACATCATCGTTACCCAATAACACCTTCACCTTGAAGGTCTAGAACCTGTGATGCTCGCTTTCCTCCAGACCAACAACAATGTAATAAAACAATGTTTTTCTATGAAGGCCATACTCGGTCCGATAGAAAAATTAGCTCTGTGATGGTTTTTTTTTTTTTTTTTTTGATTGACAATCTTGCCTGAAGTGTTCTCGGTTACAGACGGTTTGACGGCAGACGGACGGCCGGTGGAGGGAGAGTGCTGCTTATTTGCTGTTGGCACTCGCCCCGAACCTTTTAAAACCCTCCTCCACCTCCTCCTCCTCCTCCACCTCCACCTCCTTTGTGCTCAGAAAAAACTAAAAAAGGATGGATGATGTGAGAGGTGTAAAAATAGATTTAAAAAAAAAATAACAGTGAGGACAAAGCGGATGTTTTCCGTCTACCGAGGCAAAGTGAATATTTGGCTCATCGCTCGGGGATGAAGGGAGGGAGGGAGGAGGGTTGATTTCGACTTCTTTTACTACTTCTTCCCTCGCCTCCTTTTTGCTTCCCTCTTTATCTGCTTTCAGGGTAACTATTTTTAGACGGAGCCTGCCTTGCCTGACCGAGCGACTAGCTTCCTGCAGGGCCGAGGGTGGAATAAAATGTTTAGAAGAGGAGGTGAAGGTGTCGATAAAAGATGAGAGGAGGGTTAGAGATGTGTGAAGGAATGACGAGGAGGAAGGAAGGAAGGAAGGAAGGGGATGTCTTTGAAACGACCTGCCTCCTCTCTTAGACACGACTCAGACAAAATGACGTCACCGGAAACCTGATTCTGTGACGTAAAACACCGTCACGCTCAGCCTCTCCGTCCTGTCCGTCTGTCGTTTTCTAGAAAAACTGCTCAGATTACAATTTAAAGTCGAGGAGACGTCGTACAGAAACACTGATATCATCTCTCACATTGTTGCCGCTGCCTTTTAAAAACAAAAAAATCTGACGTCACGAGTGAAGAAACACAAAGTTTGGATTGGATTCTTGTCGTTTGCTCAGTGTTGTGATCGATAACATCAAGGTCAAGTCCTCTTCTCTTTTTTTTTTCCCTTTTTTAATCGGCTGCTTCGTTTGCAGATTTTTACCGATTCCACCGCGAGAATCTCTCACGAACGTGTATGTACACAAACCCAAACGAAATAAGACACTAGAAAGTCGAAAAATATGGCACTTTTTCAGCATATCCAACCACCCGACACCACCCAGAAAAAAACTCATTTATAGGAAGAACACAGAAGAGGAAGAAACACACTTACATACAAAAACATACGTACACACTCACAACATGCTCACAGCAGCGACCATGTCTTGTAACTCATGCCCTGATGAACATTACAAAAATATACATTTCTGTACAGCATTGCATAATAAAAATAACACACACACTCACTTGTACGGTATCTTTTTTTTTTTTGTCTTTTTTTTTTCAAATTTGAATTATAGTCCTGTATAGCGGCTGACAAAACCATTCTGCGTGTGTTTACAGTGAGAGTTGGTTGGAGTTATGGTTCATTACAATTGGCTATGATCCCGGGAGGGAGAACACACACACATACATACACACATATATACGCAAACACACACATACACACAGTGAGTGGTCGCTCCACTCCTGCCCCAGGAATGGTTGACTTTGAGTAGTGGCGTATTCACAGATGAGTGTTATTAATTTTACGTTAACGTTAAAAAAACGATCACGAGATGGACGTGCCAGACGGGACCGGTCAGAGTTAGAAATACTGACTTCATGTGAGCTGTTTGAGTCCAGCCGAAAGCGATTTCCAGTCATGAAACGGCTGATTTGTGGTTTTATTTTTGGGGCTCATGACTTCCTCCAGACTTGGATTGAACAGAGAGTTTTTTTACGTTGGAGAAATAAACTAAAAACTTTCATTTCAAGTTCATCCAAAGCAGGTTTTGAACTGGAGACAAGAGGTTGTAACATTTTCTCAGCACACAGTTAGTCGCTGTTACTTCTGTGCTTAACTTAAACTCGCTTTTTAAGTCCACCAGTGGTCAATAGTCGCCATTTTGGCTACGTAGCGTAAGTGGACGGACCACCGACATTGTAAAAAAGACCAAGGAGGCAGTGAATATCGCAATATACAAATATAAGTTGTACGGATGTTTTATGCTTATATTTTGGCAGCCAAATGTTGGCATCCACATGGATGCAATTCAGCAAAGAAGAAGAAGCAGTAAAATGTTGCGATTGTCGTTTCCGGTATCCGAACTGAAAAAACACTACCCTGCTGAAAATTAGCACACTACGTCAAGAAGTACAAAATGTACTAATGGAAGACGTGCTACCGGAAGTATCTGAATTGAGACACAGTGTTGACGTGTGCTAGCACTTGTCAGTCACAATAACTCTTCTTTAGCTTCTTTCTGTTTTCTCTGCATTGAACATTAGTTCATTCAATAAAAACTTTCTAGCTAACTCGCTCACTAACTGTCAGTTTATACTCCGACAGAGGAGGGTTAAAGGTCCAGTGTGTCTGATTTAGCGACCTCTATTTACAGGAACATAATAACTATGTTTTCATGAGTGTATAATCACTAAAATAAGAATCGTTATGTTTTTTATATCTACGGACCCTGTGGGTCCTCTTCCAGAGGACAGAGTCCGCCATGTTTCTACAGTTTCACTGCTAGTTGCCACTTAATCCACACTTGTCCTTTAATTAAAAGCAGCACAGCTAATAAGTCTAATCTAATATGTCCGCACTGTCGAAACGGCTTGCTATCGGTCAACAGCACTAATTTGCAAGACTGTTGACCGGGAAATGGCGCCATTTAAAAAAAAGTTTGTGTGACTCAGCTTTAACTGTTTGACACTTTTCAGCTAAAACAAACCATGAAAACTCATTTCTATTCAATCCAAGTCTAGTTCATGATCCTAATTTAAGCTTGATCCTCCTTTGCAGTTACATTTTAAAGGTGTGTAACATTGCCAACAATGAGCAGTAGTCCCATCTAGCATCTCCAAAAAAACACAGGTGACTAAGCAAGTCTCACATTATTGTGCATACAGGAGGACTGTGTGCCGATAGGATCTGCATCAGATTCCTACGTGAAATGGATTTAATTAACTCTCCGGGATCGATTCCCGCCCTCCCAACACACACACACACACACACACACAGTGCTGCAGTTCATCACGCCTGCCAAAAAAACAGAAAGTACCAAACTGCGTCCTACCTCGTGCTTTCCAGAGTAATTGAAAGTATTTCACTTAATAATTGATGCAAGTCTTTTTTTTCTTTTCCATCGATGCAGTGATTGAGCTAAAAAAAGAGAGAGCGGGTAGAGAGAGGTGGTTGACTTGTTTTACCTTCAGATACTAAAAAAAACGAGACACTGGAACATGAAAATAAATCTAATTTTAGCTCATTTCTATCAATGAAAATAGGCTTTATATTTAGGTTTGTCCTACTTCCACTTCCAAACACAATGTGCTTTAGAATATTCACCTTTAGTCCACCACCTCTGTCTTCTCTCTCTCTTTTTTGTCTCCATTGTGGCTTTTTTTATAATCTGCACACAGCAAAAATAAATCTGGACATTATTGCGAAGGAGTTTTTTTTTTGTTGTTGTTGTTGTTCCAATAAGGCCAAAAAAACAAATAAAATCACTGACAGAGGAGCTGTTGTTCTGCTAACAACTGATTGTTTGCTGCTGCCATGAAAAAAAAAAAAAAATTTAATTTACACTCTAAAAAAAAACACACAAAAACAACCCTGCGTCTCCTGAGCGCCATTGTTCAAAGTTTCCGTGTGTGTGTACACGTGTCGTCTATTTGTTTCATGGTTTATTTGGTAGAAAGCGTTTGTGAATTTTGGAAGTGACTCCCTGTCGTGACAGAAACAACTATAGCGTTGAGTGTTTGTTTTTTTTTGTGTGTGTGTGTGTTTTTTTACAGTTTTCCCAAAGCCGGTACACCTCCCACACGAGTATATTAGCAGCATGCCAATAGCTTAGTCACGGTACCTCTCTGTGAGGTTGTGCAGAGGAACACGAGAGTGAAAACTATCTCCGTACATCATTTAAATGCAGATAGAGGTTAGCAGTAAATCCTCACAGTGTTCACTACGTCCTCTTGTACTGTATATTATTAAGCCAATTCCCGGCGCCCGTTATTACGGAGACGTTATTAACATTAGCTGGATTTAACTTACATGATGCCCTTTTCAGAGGATCCTTGTGTGTGTGTGTGTTGTACGTGACCCGAGGTTACGTTAAATCGCGTCTCGCCTGGCATTTCTATTTCACCCCGCGTCACCTCGCCTCTCTTTCTTCTCATTAACCTGCCGAGCCGTCGGAAAGGAGCCCTCGGGGGTGCAGAGCTTCGGCTTCTTCCGAGCTCGGGTGTGTGTTTGTATATGAGTGTGTGTGTGTGTGTGTGCAGCTAATGCTGACAGGCTTGCAAGTAGGGGAGGTGTAGAGAACAAGCCAGGGGAAAAGTAGAGCATATGATATGAAGATTTTTTTTACGTGATTCGTGATGTTAAAACACTCTTCTTTTGCAGGACGTGTCCTGTAGCCAACCGAAGCTGTCCCGATGAAAAATTACCTATTCAATATGGATTGTGCTCAGCTCTAGCTAATGGATAATCAATCGAGGGTGGGCGGGGGCAATGGAGTTAAAACGCTGTCTCTAAATTTAGAGCCTTAAAACCTCCGTTATGCGGATGCAGATAAACATCGAGCTGGCTGCCCCCTTCCAGCATCCTGGAAAAAAAAACATCAGCTGCTTTCACCTTGCCCGTGTCAGAAAGCTTGTTTCACCTCTCACGAGGGCCCGTCTTTTCTTTTCTCATGCATAATTCCTGCCGCTGAGATACAAGAGAGGCGAGAGAATGGTGACGACGGGCGAGAGGGCGGGTCATAGATGCGCTTACGGGACCTCAAGGAGTAAAAAAAAAAAGAATTTGAGCATGATTGGAGTTCTTTGTGTTGACAGATTTAGAGGCGTGAACGTGCAAAATTGAAGCCTCGCGGTTAAATTTCACGTATTATAGGTGCAGCAGTTCCTCACAAAGACTTATTGTTTGACAGACGGGAGGTTTTCTCTTTGAAATCAACGAGCTACCATGAATGTTTCAAGTCTGAAAGTTACAAGTAAAATGTTGTATGAAATCAACGCCGAATGGGTTGCAAAGAAACTCCAATCGAGCTGTCCTTTCCACATCAAGAGGAACAGTGTAGCCTACTTTACGAGCGCCCTCTTCCCCCCCAGCAGCAGCAGCAGAAGCAGCGAGCATTCCCAGGGTAGCATCGCTCTGCAGTGACGCTGCCCTTGGTGTGCTGTATTCAGCTCTCTCTCTCCTCTTTGCTTCACAGTCACGGCTCGAGAAACCCGTTTTTTTTTTTTTCCTCCGACAGGGAGCAGATTTGATTTCATCACGGCAAAAAAAAAAAAAAAAAGGATAACACACGCCAGGGCACTAAATGTGGAAATCCCTGTGCTACACACCATGCAGGGTTTGAGTTTGAGTGTTTGAGTGCACGATCAGGACGCCAGAAACGCATTTCGTTTGGCAAATTGCAAGATCGTTGCTCATTAATGATCAATCTCCGCGCACAAGAGTTAATTATTGTTGTCTGCAAACTCATTAATGACTTCATCTGCATCAGATCAAAATATGTTTCAAGGGAGGAAATGTTTTCTAGCTCATTGAGAATACTCAAGGTCATTCGTTGGGTATATTTAGCTCTCCACACTCGTTTCAGACACATCAAACAGGATTTTAAGACTTCTTTTCTGATTGCATAACCATGCAGCGCTGCCCCCCCCCCATTCCCCACAAGCTCAGGTCCTACGGAGATTTAGGACGTTTACTTCCTAAATCCCGCCTATGCTACTCTTCGAGAAGTAGGCCTCACTCCTCGTACACCCCTAAAAAAAAGGAGGTCAGTTGGAAACTCCCCACAACCACCATGAGGATACCTTAAACAGGATTTTGCAGTTGGTTTCACGCCACCTTCCCATCGTCACCTTCACCGCCGTCGTCTTTGTTAGCTCTATCTTTTTCTGCTGCGGCCAGCCGTGCGTTCGCCGTCAGCCCACCAGCCCTGATATGAAGAGCAGAGGAAGCCTCCGTTCCTCCGGCCACAAACCTTCAACGTTTCGTCCTTTCCACCCGTCCGACAACTCGGCGTCAAGCGTCATGCCAGATAGAAACCAACCTCCCCTGCTACACGTCACTGGAGGTCCTGGGTCTGAGGGAGAGGTTGGACGGGACGCAACCGCAGCAGGCCATCCACAGCGACTTCTGGATGTCCGGGTTTCGGAACGCATAGATGATGGGGTTGATCACAGAGCAGCAGGTGGCTGGGAGGACCGTGGCGTAGGTGTATATGACGGGGTAGCTGGAGTCAGCTACGATGGAGTACATGGCAAATGGCAGCCAGCACGCCCCGAAGGCACACAGGATGGCCGACAGTGTGGAGACGCCTTTGGTGGTGGATATGGCCACGAACTGGTGCTGCACAGCGATTTGCTGCGCGTGGCGGAAGGCGATCTTGCAGATTTGCAGGTAGAGCTGCATCATCAGGGCGAAGACGAGCAAGAAGGTGACGGCGAGCGCCACGGCGTTGTTTTTGGTGACGGGCCGGCAGATGCTGCACGTAGACTCGTCCCTAAGACAGTTCCAGCCGAGCGCCGGCAGCAAGCCGAGCGTGAGGCACGACACCCAGATGAAGACCACCATCACGTAGGTGAAGGTGACTGTCCGTTCGGTGTGGTAGGTCAGGGCGTTGTACAGCGACAGGTAACGGTCCACCGTGATGGCGAGGATGTTGAGGACGGACGCCGAGAAGGCCGAGATGAGCAGTCCGACGGACAGCAGCGTCACAAACTCCACCGAGCTGTCGACCAAGTAGGTGAAGACAAAGTTCAAGATGAGGCCGAGGCCGGCCAGGAGATCTGCCACTGCCAACGATCCAATCAGGATGAACATTGGAGCGCGGAGCGTCGGCGTGTAGAACAACACAGCGATTACCAGAGCATTCTCGCAGGAGATGAGCGTCCCGGTCACGCAAAGCGCGATATCCCACGGGCTGACTTCCTGGACAGCCACGGTTGTCGCCGGCTGGAGGTCAGGGGTCATAGTTCTAAGGATGGGCTCGGAAGAAGAGTTGGAAGGGTCCTCGGCTAGGATCCAGGAGGTGGAGGAGTCGAAGGGGTCGAGGGGAGAGGAGGAGTTTAGGCTGCTGCCGCTGCCGCTACTCATGGCTGCTGCCGCGGCCAGGGAAAGAATCATAGCTGGAGAAACGAGAGAGGAAGAAGGAGGGGAAGGGAAGGAAAATGGAGAGGGAGGTAAAAGTTTAGAGAAGGAAGGAGAGGAGATGTGCGTGAACGGCGTGGAAAGAAAGGATTGAAGAGGAGTCGAAGGAGGTGAAGGACAAAGGAAGGTGTTAACATTTATCCCCCTTTTTCATCCATCCATCTGTCCGTTCATTCATTCATTCATTCATTCACCCGGAGCTCGCACGTCACCAGCCGCTCCCACGCACCACAACCACTGACAGGTAATTAGCAGGTGTGATCATGCACAAGCGGGGAATAAAACAAGACAAATCCTCAAACGCGCACACACCAAAAAAAAAAAAAAAAAGGAGAAAAATCTGCTGCAGTCGTACCGAAACGGACGAAGAAGAGGTTCAATTTCCTCTCAGTCAAAACCATCATCAACAAAAATCTATTTTTAGAGCAGCTCTAAAAATGGTGCATGACGTCCTGGGGCACGGCGCGCGGTGGTAGCGGTAGATATCGGTGGTGTAGGTGGTCGTGTTCACCTGAACGCGTGCCTAGACATGCGTTTTTTTTTTTGGTGGTTGTTGTTGTTGTTTGTTTTTCTTACGTGTCCGTTAATTCGTAGCACGCAGACGACACCCCCCCCCCCAAAAAAAGAAGAAGCTAATTTTAGCTTGGCCGAGATGAGCTGCCAGGTCGCGCGCACGAACGAGCGCCAAAAAAAAAAAAAAAAGGGATGTGGAGCTCCATTCACAAAAAAATTTCTCCCACCCCCCTCCCCTCCTTCACCTCCTCCACCCGCCCCCTTTATTTTTCATCTCACCCCTCCTCCTCTCTCTCTTCTTTCTTTCATGCGCACACACACACACACACACACTGTCAATGACTGCAAACGGCTGGGGAAGGTCACCACCACCACCACCACCACCACCACCAGCAGCAGCACCTCCACCAACAAGCCCCGCAGCTCACGGTGCTCACATCCCTGCGGTAAAGGCAGCTCGTGCATCCCCCCCTTATCAGACACAAGCAGCAGCCCGTGCATGTGCATATGTACATATATATAAATACATACATATATATACATATATATAGAGAGAGAGAAAGGGAGGACAATAAATACCTGGATCAGTTTCATTCAGCTGCAGCAGTGCAGTCCCTGAGCCAGCGAGGGAGCGAGTGAGTGAGTGAGTGAGGGAAGGACGTAAGGAAGGAAGGGAGACCACGCCACAGAGACACCACCACCACAAAAAAAGAGAAATTACCAGCTTGTCTTCTTCTTCTTCTCCCCTGCAGGAAATCCGTTCCTCTCCACTGTGTCTGTGTGTTTCTTTATTCTTTTTTCAGGGTTTCCCCCCTCTCCTCATCTCTCTCTCTCTCTCTTTCTCCCCTTTTTTCTCCCCTAGTCAGCGGCGCGCGCTATATTCCTCGGTTGGCATGGTTATTAGCCTTCTGTCGGAAGCTCCGTCCTCGCGCTGCACATCCTCGCCTCCTCATTGGACCGGCTTGTCATTCTCCTCGTCTGACGTCAGAAGTCTCCGCTCCTCCAGTCACCGTCATCGTCATCATCACGGTGTGTGTGTGTGTGTGTGTGTGTGTGCGTGTGTGTGTGTGTGAATCACGAAGAGGGAGAGAGTGAGAGAGGAGGGATGAATTAACGAATTCACCTTTTAATTAAATTTAATTGACTTTATCATGCGATGATTTATTTGTCTTCTCATACTGTGAGTTACATGTGCTGGTATTTGCGTGCGTGATTCACGCACGCACGCACGCAAGGTACGCAGGTACAGAGTGGCTTGATCACCCACCCACTCACAAGCAGCGCGTGACAAGTCCTGACATACCTGAGAGGTGAGACTGACCCACCACCAACCACCACCACCTGAAATATTATGTCACAGTGTGCCACATTTATAATAACGTGTTGGTCAGCAGCCAGCAAGCACTGTAAAAAATAAAAATAAAAAAAGTTTTTACAGTAAAAAAAAAAATTCTAAATATTTTACATTACATTGTACGTTTTTTTAAAATGTCTGTAGATTTTATGGTGAAAAACTGCAAAACCATGACTGTGTTTTCCTGTATACAGTAAAACTTATATTTATACACCATTGTAAGGGAATTTGTACAGAATAAATCCGTATTATTTATAGAGAGACTGTTAATTTTACAGTAAAACACCGTAATAGTTAATGCCATATTTTACGATCTTTTACTTTCATGGTTTGGCAGTTTTTTCGCTGCAAAATCCACAGACGTTGTAAAATAAGGAATAAAACGGCAACCTTTGTTTTTACTGTAAAAAAACTGGCAGCTGTGGTTGTCAGAATTTTACCGTAATAAATACGGTATAACCTTTTCTAATATTACAGTAAAAGGATATTAGTGCTGCTGATTTCACGTTTACTGTTTGTAGATTTTACAGTGAAAAACTGCCAAACCATAAGAGTAAATATTACGGTGTTTTACTGTATAATCCCTAATATAAAATACTACTTAAATAAATGTCCTTAAAATGCTG
Organism: Miichthys miiuy; assembly: GCA_036365135.1. Classification (NCBI taxonomy): domain Eukaryota; kingdom Metazoa; phylum Chordata; class Actinopteri; family Sciaenidae; genus Miichthys; species Miichthys miiuy. The sequence goes on along the minus strand of CM071625.1, from coordinate 3,355,545 downwards.
TATAAATAAAGGTTTTCCATAAAATATGACTATAAAATAACTTGTTTTTATGGTAAAAAAAAAAAGTCCAAATTTTACCATAATAAATACGGTATAACCATTTCTAATGTCATGGTAATGGGATATTATTGTTTATTTCATATATAATGTTGGTGTATTATTCCATATTTTAAAACGTCTGTAGATTTTATGGTGAAAAATTGCCAAACCATGACAGTAAAACCGTAAAATATGCCATTAAATATTAACAGTCTCGAATATAAAATGCTCCATTGTTTTGTATAAATTCCCTTAAAATGTTTAAATATAAGTACAAAGTTTTCCATAAAATATGACTGTGAAAAAAATACTGATGTTTTTGCAGTAAAAAACTGGCAGTTGTGATTGCTAGAGTTTTACGGTTATACATGCTGTATAAATAAAGGTTTTGAAATATGACTGTCATCCTTCATATTCATCTACATTTCCATGACAACAGGGCTTCTGCTGAGGAAGACCAGGTGACAGGATGAAAGCTCCAGAACGGCTACCGAATGGACCTGATGGTGAGACTGTTTTACTAAGGTAAGTAATATTAGCTGGCTGCTATGTCTTGTGTTGTTGACCTTGTTGATGTTTGGCTGTTAGCAAAGTTAAAAGTAATGTAATCAGAACAAATACAGCTGTCCATATTTATAATATGTCCATAATAGTGATACTACTAGATCTGCCTTGATGGTACCTCCGTGGCTGTGAAGTGCCAAAAACTGCAGTTCCTCAAACGTCTACTTGAGGCTTTATGGGCTGAAATATGTGCCACCAGAAACTGAATTTGAATCATTTATATTTGAATTTGAATTGCTTAACTTGAATAAGTCAATAAAAAACTGAAGCAGAAATCACATGATGGAAATGTTACTTCCATCGAGTCTAATACAACAATGACCGTTTTAGAAAATAAAAACAGATGATCAGAGCAGCAGTAGTTGCCGTGGCATGTCAGTGGCAGCTGCGCCACACAGCGGCAGCGGTTGAGAGATTAATTAATAAAACCTCGCAAATTAATGAAGAAATCACGTAATGGAAATGCTAGCGAGTCTAATACAACTCTGACGACTGTTTTATAAAATAAAAACTAGTGAATTGTGAGAACTGAATGTTCAGTTCCAAACTAATAAATTCAAATTCAAATTACAATTCAGATTCAGTTTTTCAATGCAGTGATTCAAACTGAACAATACAAATTCAAATTATGTGATTCATATTCAGTTTTTTAATGCAATTATTCGAGTTAAGCAATTCAAATTCAAATATAAATGATTCAAATTCAGTTTCTGGTGGCACATATTTCAGCCTATAAGGCTGGCTCCAGAGGTGAGTCAGTCTCCATAAGTCCCCATGTTAAAATGTCCAACTTCACAGCAGAAATAAACATGTTTACAGCCTGGTACAAAAAACAGTTTTGGTCTCTATAGCTAATTTCCCCGTTCATGACAACTGTACTGAGGGTGAATTTATATACAACTCACCTGTTCAGATTATATTAAGGCTTAAAGTTATGCAGGATTAAGAGCATGGACGCTTTGACTGACAGGTAGGTGCCGTTACAGATGGCTATGACGTCCATGTTTTATACAGTCATTATAATTTTTGATGCTATAGTATAGCTTGAATGCATAAATAACAGCAGGACTGTCTCGGTCCCTTTAAGACTCTTGGACCGGCCCTGTTGTTAATCAATTAACTACTCTACTTGGATATGCTAATGTCCTCCTCTATGAGATTAATTTTAAATATCTAAATGGGTACGTGACACTCTGCCTGGCTGGCAGGCTGGCTGGCGTGATATGAGCCTCCCTCGTGTGAAGAAATAAAGACTCCTCTGCCGGCTCGGTCTCGAGCTCAGTTACATCATCACACCTTTAGTGCAGGAAACTCCCGATCCGGCCCACGCACCCTGCGCTCTGCTAACCTTTCTTTCTTCACTCTTTCTTTATCCTTTTTTCTTTATTTCACTTCCGCTCTCCTTACGCCTCTTCATCAATAAAGCCCACGAGCCAGGAAGATAAATGAAATAAGAAAAGATACACACTCCTTCCTACACCCCCTTCATTTAAAGCATTTTTTTTTTTTTAGTGAATGGCATTATGTATGAATCACAGCTACATGATTAGAATACAGATGAAATGCAGGCAAGTGCGTGCGCGTGTTTTCATTGACACCCTCCCCCATGTCCGACTTCATTCATCTTTCCAGCAAAGCACCATGGGTAAATGGAGAGCTGTTACATCATCTTGCTGTTTTGGTATGCTTTGTAGCAGAAAGCCAGACCGTCTCACTCTTCTCTCTCTCTCACTCTCACTCTGTCTTCATCTCACTCGATTTCTACTATACAAACACGCACTTTGCTCTCTTTGATTCAGCGATGACAAAGCATGCCAAAGTCAAACTGTATTACATCACTGATGCATTTCCAACACCGGCCTCTGTTCTGTTTTCTCCCTCCTCCAGCTCTCTCTCTCTCTCTATCGTCTCCTCCGGGATGAAAGTCACAGGAGGACATTGAGGAGTTGCATAACTCGTATTTAGGGCAGTGGTGCATCGTTACACTCGTCGTGATGTGGTGTTATCTAATGTGAAAACTGACTGCTCATACAGAAAAAAAAAAAAAAAAAAAGAAGTGCAAGGAGAAGAGGAAATATACACGGGGAGTTGATGCTGAAAGAAAAACACCGAATAAGCAGTTGTTTGCTGCTGGGTTAAATCCCCATGCACACATTGGCTGGAAACGTCTCAGCAGTGAAAGTGGATGACTAATACTACTCCCACCCCTCCTCTCCCCACACATACACACGTAAACACTCCAACCACTGGGTTTCCCTTGAGTGTGATGTTTAAAGGAAAATCCACCTCATAAGAAAAAACTTTGCTGTTTTATTATTATTTGCAGTGTTCTAGTTAAACGTTTGCCAACTGAGATTTCTCTCATATTGAAGTTGAAGCTGAAAAATGACCCTTTCGTCCCCCTTTTGCCATCAAACCAACCCTGACCATTGAGGCATGGACTCCAGTAGACCTCTGAAGGTGTGCCGTGGTATCTGGCACCAAGACGTTAGCAGGAGATCCTTGTAAGTCCTGTAAGTTGCAAGGTAGGCCAACATGGATCAGACTTGTTCGTCCAACACATCTTACAGATGCTCGATTGGATTGAGATCTGGTGAATCTGGAGGCCAAGTCAACACCTTGAACTCGTTGTGTTCCTCAAACTATTCCTGAACCAGCTTTGCTTTGCGGCAGGATGCGTTATCCTGCTGAAAGAGGCGACTGCCATGGAGGAAGACTGTTAGAAAGGGTGTACATGGTCCGCAACAATGATTAAGTAGGTGGTACGTGTCAAAGTAACATCAGCCAGAACATTGTGTAGTCCTACTTTTGCGAGTTGTGAGGTGAGGCGTCTATGGCTTGGACTTGTTTGTCAAATGTATTGAGAGCTGAGGAACTTGGAGGCCAAGTCAACACCTTGAACTCATTGTTGTTCCCCAAACCATTCCTGAACCATCTTTGCTTTGTGGCAGGGCGCATTGTCCGGCTGAAAGAAGCCATCAGGGAATACTGCTTCCATTAAAGTCTGTACGTGGTCTGCTTAGGTTTTCACTGATGTGGCTGGAAAGGACTGATTAGAGTGGTGAGAGTGAATCAAACAGTAAAATCATGGACCATAAAAGCAATACTGAAGCTAAAAGATGCTAAAATGCTGTGTAGAGCTGAGGGGAAGTGCAGCTGTAGGTGCCATTGGATTGCTGATTAAAGAAATATTGATTAATAATCCTTTATGTGTGGTCTAATTGCTGCATCACGGTACTGGAGCAGTGACACATCTTGACGCTGAACTTGTCGGACAGAGTGGCTCCTGTGTCATTTATGAGCGTGACGTGCTTCCTCTTGTTTCCCCAGATCTGAGGTCTTACAGAGCTGGTTGTTTGAGTTTGAATCACCAGCGACGATGTAGTGTTTCCCAAGCGGAGAAAAAAACCCACACCAAATCCCTGCAGCGCTGTCAGGACGCGTGACTCGGTAGTTAGCAACGGCCCTGGGGAGCCATAACTCTGCCTTGATTAAAGGTCTCGGTGAAAGGTCAAGAGGGAGAGGGAGTCAGAAAGAGAGCAAGAGAGCAAATTGATGGACTACAGAGAGCCTTTGGTTGATTGAAATGTAAAACGTCCTCTTCACTGTCAAAGTAAAGCTTGAAATTAGTCAGTCCACTGATAATAATGAGTCAGACTGTGCTCTAAAAACACGATACAAGTACTCCCTACCAAGTAATTTGATTGGACGAGAGTCGTTCTATGACACAGCATCACTGCAACCTTTAACTACATGTGTTGCTCCACTTTATAGGCGTTGTAACACACTTTTCACCACAAAGATGAACATATTTCTACATCTGTCATCTCAACAGTGGCAATTAAAGGAACAATATGTAACTTTGCTTGTAATAGTGACATCTAGCGGTTAAAAATTGGTACTGCAGTCCAAATTCGAAACACTGGAGAGTCGTCCCCTCTCACCGAAAAGATACAATGTCTTTGTCACTTTCCACGATACACTGTGGGTCTCACAACACAATCTTACAGCGTCCATGAGATTAAAAAGACAGGGATGATGATGGTGTGTTGACGTGGGCCATGTGCGGGATCAGACCAAATCACAACAGGCAAAACACAAATAGACTTTCAAAGGAAGAAACATACTAACTGTAGTGTTGTTGTCAAGAAGTTTGTATCTCTTTACCTCCATTTATTGTTCCTTTAATTGACGATAGTAAATAGTATTCCTGATGTTTTAATTCAAGAAATAACCATGAAATTATAGTAGTAGAGGTAGTACTAGTGTGTATAGGTTCCTTGGTGTACTGTAGTTCCTGTTTACCACAGTGTCATTATTGACACTGCCACTAGGGGATGCCAAAGTTGTAAATTTTCTAAACATAGTGGCTTTAACATGAATTTGCTACAATGTCATTAGAGAAAATATTAAAACATTGAAACATTTGTTGTGCAGTGGTGGTAAATTTGTGTCCTCTTGCTGTGAGCAAAACAACCAGCCTCACTTGAATCTCGTTTCCAACACTCATCTAACGCTCGTTCTGTTCAGTTGGTAATACCTGATTAAGAGTCCACCTGCAATGAGCAGCGAGCACATGCAGGCCATTATCTCACCATGGTGTGCGGCAGAGTGGTCTCTAAATGAGGCTCGGTAATGATGATGGCGGCAGTATCGACGCCGTGAAACTGCCGTTGAATGATTCAGATGGAAAGGAAGAACAATCTGTTGGCTGTGCATGAGAGGAAAAAGAAGACAGGAGATTAAGAATATATATTGACATTGACATCAAATCAGTTGTTCTCTTGTATACAACATATGTTGTGTTTACTTTACAGACACCAGTAGCTTGTGGTGGCTAACTTTTGATCTTCAATTTAGCAAGGTCAGCAACAACAAGACATAGCAGCCAGCTAATATTACTGAGCTCTCACCAACCACTAAAAGTCAGTCCCAGATTAACTCTTGTCCAGTTACTCTCTCTTTTCTCTTCTTAGCTTCCTCCATCAACGTCCTCTTCTGTCTTTTCACCTCTGTCATTATGTCCATAGAGGCTGCTGAGCCCGGTTACATTGCCCAGCTCCTGTTCTGGCATGACACTGCCTCTGCTCCCCCGTCAGCATTCACTCTGTAAACCTCTTCTTCTTTTCCGTGGTCCAAAACATCTGTAGTACAAACACTAACACTCCCTCTGTGCTCTGAGCTCACAGTCTGGGCAACCCAGCTAACAGACTGAGCTAACAGCAGCTACAGTTGGCAGCAGTTTACGTCACTGTCCATCAGGAAACTCTGGACATCACAGAGAGTATGACCCAGTTTCACCAAAATCAGCTGGTCTAATCTAATTCTGAAATTGTCCAAATCAGACCATTAGAATAATAAAGAAACCTTCACATCTGTACCATATGTGGTCAGACTTCAGATACAGAAATCATCCAGCGGACTTCAGTGCAGTCCCACTTTCAGATTTTGGCTTTGTTCCTCACTCCTTATTTCCATTTGTCCATAAAGACCAACATGTCCTCTAGTTCTGGCTTCCACTCTTTTTCTTTCCACCAACTTTAACTGTCCGTCCAGCTGTCCATCTCTTTGTCACAACAGCTGGACTCGGGCTCAGACACTTTAGTGATTGCTCTCCAGCTGCTGGCCGAGGTCCTCTGGATGGAGCCCAGGGGCAACTGTGACCAGATGCTGACCAGCTGTAGTAGCTCTTGTCTGGGCCACTCAGTCACCAGATGGCCTCTCACCTCTGGACCCATCGGGATTGTCCTCATCATTGCCTCTGTCTGGCTGGGAAACACATCTGTCCATCAGTCCAGGAGCTTTTTTTTTTTTTGCTCACATCATGAGTAAAATTTAAAATCTTGCTCTGAGCTCACAGTCTGGGCAGCCCGGCTAACAAACTGAGCTAACATTAGCTAACAGCAGCTACAGTTGGCAGCAGTTTACTTCACTGTCCATCAGGAAACTCTGTAAATCACAGAGTTGAAAACCAGAAAACATTTTCTGCATTAAAATATGATCCAGTTTCACCAAAATTAGTGAAATAGTTGGTGGCGTGTGTCTTAGTGCTGTAGAGTGGCATCAGTATGATTTAAAATCTGTTATTTTATGACAGAAAAGTTACAAAATGTTGCTTTAAATATCATCTGCGTAGCAGTGAAAAGCAATGTTATGAGTCTGGATGATTCATGCGAGCGTGTCAAGTGGACCTTGGAGCCAACATGGAGGAATTCCTTTGGGAAATAATCTGACATGTTAATTAATATTTGATTACCAATTATTTATATATTTTACATGATGAATGTATCCATTTAAGCGTGTGTTGTCTGCACACGTGTGTGTGTGTGTGTGAGCCGTCACGCTCTTTCAGCGTTCGTTTCAGGACATCCGTCACTTTCACGAGCCAGGCTCAAGACCTCACGTGACACACATTTATGTCGACTGACACTTGGATTTTGAGGAAAGTTCAGCACACACTCACACACACACACACACACACACACACACACACATACGTGCCGACACGTACACACTCTCACACACTGCCGTCTTCGATCTGCTTCAAAGCTGTTCATTCTATGAATAAGAAGAAAGCTCTATTTTTATCTGACACCCCGGCGTGCCTCTCAAATCGTCCATGTTAACGGTAATATGGACTGACAGGTGTGTGTGTGTGTGTGTGTGTGTGCCACAGTGGGGTCTTAACCCACAGCTGCTCACAGTGACAACAGCCTGTCTGGTTGCATCACTGTTTCTCACACACACACACTTTTGTTTGGTTTCTTCAACACTTTCGTCTGGTTTGCTGACTAAAAACCAAGTGGCGACCTCCGTCACTGTGACGTGAAGCGACAAAAAAACTTGCAGTTCCTCAAACGTCCACTTGAGGCTGGCTCCAGAAGTGAGTCAGTCTCCATAAGTCCCCATGTTCAAATGTCCAACTTCACAGCAGAAATAAACATGTTTACAGCCTGGTACAAACCGGCTGATGTTACAGATGGCTTGTTTGAGCAACCAGGCGTCATTCAGCCCGCCTCAGATCCACAGATGATCCACGTCTTTGCCGATACTTAGATTGACCAGGAGGCGGAAGAGGCAGGACGCCCATATTTACACTGTCAGTGGCAACTAAAACATTAAAAGTTGGGCAAAGATGGAAGATTTAGATGCATATTTAGCTTTATTTTTTATTTCCCACGTAGCAGGACGCAGACTTGACTTCACAGCTTAATTCAGAGACTTCTTCTGTTGTTTCAGGGAGTATATTTCTCTGTGTATCCTGTTATCTGTCCGTTCAGATGCTACAGAAACACCTCGTCTGCTGTCTGTAACGCAGAGTCCGTCTCCTCTTTTTATTTATAGGTGTTATATTGACTTTATGTCTCTCTCTGTCCATGTTCGCCCTGATATTTTTATTATCGTACCCGTCCTTACTGTATATCTCAATCTTCTCTCTGTCAGTAAACACACACACACACTCTTGTCGGGTTTCCTTGCTGCATCTCAGCTGGTGACAAAACACCACTGCAGCTCTCTGCGGGAAACTCCTTCAGACACATCACTCACGACGGGAGCCACTCACACACACACACACACACACACACATTCAATCATGCTACTTGTCTCAACAGGAGCTGCCTGGAATAGCAGTACCTCCAGGCAGGAGTACATGTGTGTGTCGGTGTGTATACATACAGTATGTCACTTGGCTTTGCGTGAGCTCCTTTATTTCTGCTCGCTGACCTCTTCCTGACTTCACGCTCTTAAATCCTTTGACGAAATGAAGCTGTGCATGAACTAAAGGCCAAGTGTGTGTGTGTGTTAACTTTTAAGGCCCTCTGGTGTCGATTGGTTTTTTGTGGTGTAGTTTCCCCCCAAAGGAGGCCGACACCGGCGCCGGCTGCTGTCAGTCTTTTCCCCGCTCATTCATGCAACCGCGGACATTATTAACTCATACTTCATGTTGTTAATCTTCTATTTTTGTTAAACATCACGTGCGGCCTCCTCTTCGTCCTTCCCCCGAGCCGCGCTGTGACATTACAGATGAATGAATCACAGGAATAAGCCGACAGCACGTGACAGCAGCTCCTCAAGGCTCTGTGAAATTTATGGCGATCTTTCTCGGGAGTGTGCACCATAAAATCTGTAAGATTACAGCGACTGGATTCACAGAATAAACAGTCATATTAGAGGCAATTTGTCAGTAAATTAAAGCAACATTATGCAAACTTTTCTTCCATAAAATAACATGTAATCTATCCAGGTACGATCACCTACAGGAAGTACGTAACACTTTAGACCACCGACTATTTCACTGATTTTATGGAGAAAACGTTTTCTGTTGCCTCAACTCTCTGTGAGAGTTTAAAGCAAACTGCTGCTGTTAGCTAATGTTAGCTCAGTTTGTTAGCCAGGGTGCCTAAATTATGAGTTCAGAGCGCTGAAGGAGTGTTAGTGTTTCAACTACAGGGGTTTTGGACCACCGGGAAGAAGAAGAGGAGGTTTTTAGTTGTTCTAGTTGTGGAGGAATGCTGACGGGGAGTGGAGCTGGTGTCGTGCCAGAACAGGAGCCGGAAAAGTGGGCAACGACGAGGAGAGAGTGAGCGAGCAAGAAGCCGCCGGACAAGAGTAAATCTGAGACTGACTTTTAGTGAGAGCTTGGTGGAATAAAAGGCAATTTCTACACGAAGACTTACCTTAAAAGCGACTTTTTAAAAATGTTTCATTCTGTGTCACACTTTCAAAGTCCTCTCTAAAGAAATAAACTCTGTCTTTCCAAATTAGACTTAATTATCACGGAAACACTTAGGGAGTCTGGCTCTGTTGATTTCACTCTTGATTTAATCAAATCATTTTATAATTTACCTTCAAAAAAATCTCATAATCATACATGTGTCGTCGCAGCCTGTATCCGGTATCGACCGGAGCTATTTCTTTTCAATCAAGCGACCTCTCTTTGCTGTTAGTCGATGTGCCACGACATGAATAATATGTCCCATATGGAAAATGTATTAAATCAATACACTAAGTGGCTGCAGCATAAATCCTGTTTTCTCCATGTGTTTGTTCTCTCTCGCGCTCCACCTCTTCAGCCCTTTCCCTACATATACATATATATAACTGTTTGTTAAGAGTGTGTATTATTGTGTGTAGGAAGGTGTGATCTCACACAGTTTTACTGGTGTGTGTGTCACACTTTAGTGCACCTACACACACACACACACACACCCTAAGACACTTACAATACAAAACAGTTGTTTGGTTGCGTAACGGGCCCAGCTGTTCCCGCAGTGGACGCCGTATATGAGTGACTGTTGTTTTGTTTTAATTATCATCTTATCTGTCTGCTAATTGGCGTGTGGCATGTGGACGCACACACACACACACACACACACACACACCTACCTTTCATGTCCATGGTTGCATAACACACACACACACACACACACACGTACAGTACACCTACTGCTGTGCTCTGAACGCAGGCTTTGTTCAACTTTTAAATGCAGCCACTCATCTTTACATAGTTAATGACTTCAGTAACGTTCAATTATGTTTTCATAATTCATGATACGCGTGGGTGTTCAAATGCTGCCAACCTTTTTGTGCGTTTGTGCCGCATAAGTCGCGAAGGACTTTCAGCTTTATTTGCTTCTTCGATGAATCAGTGCCACCTCAGAAATCTGTCAGACATAAACACGTGGAGCTTCTTTTAAATGTCTGAGGTTACGTCCTGATGATTCAGACTCATAGTAAATCATCTTCGCGTCTCTGTTTGAGTGACAAACCACAACTAACTGTTTCGTTCTTGCATGCTATAACAAGGGCGAAGTCGGTGTTGGATGGGGTTGAGTTGAGTTGAAGGAAAACCATTTTTTATGGTCATTGCCTTGAGGATTTCCAAAGCACCGGAAATACGTTGGATGTTGGATGTACTCCTTCTTGCTTAATCTAAATACCAGCAAAGACATGGATTATCGGGGGTCCGGAGGCGGGCTGAATGACGCCTGGGTGATCTAATAAACCATCTGTAATCGCACCTACCTGTCAATCAAAGCGTCCACGCTCTTAATCCTGCATAACTTTAAGCCTTAATATAATCTGAACAGGTGAGTTGTATATAAATTCACCCTCAGTACAGTTGTCATGAACGGGGAAATTAGCTATAGAGACCAAAACTGTTTTTTGTACCAGGCTGTAAACATGTTTATTTCTGCTGTGAAGTCGGACATTTTAACATGGGGACTTATGGAGCCAGCCTCAAGTGGACGTTTGAGGAACTGCAGTTTTTGGCACTTCACACGGCACGGAGGTTACCACTTGGTTGGTACAGGAAGGGGCCTTTATCAAAGCTCTATGAAGGAAGGATGAAGGATGACATCCTAAAGAAAACGACGGTAAAAAGTCATTTAACAAGTCCTCCAACATAAATGTCGTAATGGTCCTCCAACATACATTGAACCTATGTAAACATAATTTATTATTATTGCTGTGTTCTGAATGTCCTTGCATTGTAAAAACTGTTCATCCTTCAGATCCACAGAGGATCCCGCTGGAGCACTAAAGAGGCTCAGTGACTGATGAGACAGTCCTCAATTTTAATCCATGCATCCTAAAAGATTCAATCGAGTGCTCTCGAACACACGACACTTCAAACTGCTTCAGGGACGCTGTTCAGTCTCCACCGGCTGCCTGTGAGAGGGAAGAGTGTCACATTATTAACCCAACAAACCATCACTGGACACAGATCATGTTACATGTCGGTCTTATCCTGAGATTTGGAGTTCATGCACAGCGTCATTTGGACTTGTGACGGTGGCATTCGGCACCTTTTTAAACCTGTAACAGCACCTACCTGTCAATCAAAGCGTCCACGCTCTTAATCCTGCATAACTTTAAGCCTTAATATAATCTGAACAGGTGAGTTGTATAAAAATTCACCCTCAGTACAGTTGTCATGAACGGGGAAATTAGCTATAGAGACCAAAACTGTTTTTTGTACCAGGCTGTAAACATGTTTATTTCTGCTGTGAAGTTGGACATTTGAACATGGGGACTTATGGAGACTGACTCACTTCTGGAGCCAGCCTCAAGTGGACGTTTGAGGAACTGCAGTTTTTGGTTTCCCCACCCTTGGCTGCAAACGTTACTCTTACCAGTCCCGCTAGTCAGGTGTATCCGCAGTGTACGAGTAGCTTGTCAGTAGTTGATACGTGTGTTTTTATCACTTCATTAGCAGCTCCGTGTTCACGCCACTTGTATACAGCCTGGTTGTAAAAAGCTAACAGGAAGTGTGTTGCTGTGCTCTTTGAGGTTACCACCTGTTCGCTCACTCACTCTTGCGTTCTCATGGAAACCAATATGGTGAAGAGGCAAGCCAATCAGACACACAATGGCCTCTTTTGTTATCCCACACGTGTTTGTGTGTGCGTTCACGTCCATCTCTACTTGACTGTTGCTGCTGCCGCTTGCGTCGATGACCTCTAAATTGCACCGCAAGCCTCCGTCACGCAGAGCCCTCGTCTGATTTTTTTTTTTGTTGTGCATGTTCACCTGTAATATTGAGTCAAAGCTATTAAAGTTTGACGTGCAGTCTGGCACATGTGGAGGTTCAAAGCACGTCTGCTGTATTAGGCTAGACTTCAAATGGCAGATGACTCAAATGTTCCTGATCTATGTATTCCAGAGGGGTATTTATAGCATCAATAGATCACGGAGGGGTGGAGGCACTCGTGTTTTTCCCCCTTTTCTCTGTCTCTCTTCATACTGTACATCATTTTTCTTTGTCTCTTGCCTTTTACAGTATGTTTGATGATGCATGCTTTCATCTTCTACCCTCTTTCCTCCGTCTGCGTCTATCTCTGAAGGTATGTGGAGTATGCCTTCTTTCCAATCAATGTCATTTAATTTATTCGCCGTTTAAGACTTGAATCTCGGCTCCAAGGTCAACAAAGTAGCAGAAGATATCTTTCGGGAGAAGTTTAAATGTCATTAATAAGTGTTCGGATTCAAGTATTTACGAGAAAGACGAGCTAAAGATCAAGTGAGGTGATTAAAAAGCTCCAGGTCAGCTACTAAAATGATCTTTAAGGTGCGTTTGTTTTGTTGTGTTTCTAGTGCTAAGAGAGAAGAGTAATACAACGTTAGCATAACTTTATACTTCAAAAAACAAAACAGAATATCTTCAAAAATGCTTGATTTTGCCACAAAATCGCAGTTTTTGTAAAGAAACACATCGCCTGTAAAGAAATAACTCTTGTTTCTCTGTTTGAGATGTGTTAAATAATTTAAATGTAACAGAAACTCTGCAAACTTAGATAATATTAATAATAGGAGTTACGGATTTCTGACTTAAGCGTGAGCTTCAATCCAAGTCCATCAAAATTAAAACATGTCGTACAGTTCTTCTCCGTCACACGATGTTTTTTCAGTCTTGTGTTTTCCGAGGTTATTTTACAAAATGTCCATTAATCAGTCATGTGACGTGGCTATGAAGCCAATGCATATAAGTGCCAAAAACTGCAGCTCCTCAAACGTCCACTTGAGGCTGGCTCCAGAAGTGAGTCAGTCTCCATAAGTCCCCATGTTAAAATGTCCAACTTCACGGCAGAAATAAACATGTTTACAGCCTGTACTGAGGGTGAATTTATATACAACTCACCTGTTCAGATTATATTAAGGCTTAAAGTTATGCAGGATTAAGAGTGTGGACGCTTTGATTGACAGATTGGCGCCGTTACAGGTGTACTTGTTTGCGCAACCAGGCTTCATAGTTGAGCTTCAAAAACAGCTCTTCAGAAATCTGTGGGTAACGTCACGGATACGCTGTCCAGTCAGTGATCACCGTAGATGATGTATAAGTAAACAAATCAAATATTTATTTTGTTTGTTTGTTTATATTTTTATTTCAAATGTGTGAAAAAAACAAAAAAAAACAGAACAAACTGTTACCTTTACCACCATGTCATCTCCACCTTTTAATGCAACGCAGCAAATTATGGACTACAATGACAAAAATATCGGCTCATGAATTCATGAATGTGTCCCATTAAATCTTAAAATTTAAACATTTTAATGCAAGAATAATTTTTAAAAAATCACCCATTTTTTTTGTTGACCGTGTGAAAAAAATCAGACTTTTAACGGCTTTTATCCTCGGAGGTAAAAAGCGCTGAGAGGTTGACTCTAATCCTCATCACGGACATCACAACCCTGAATAACTAAAGAATGCTCTCCCGTCTTTGTCGCCGTCTTCTCCCTTTAATCTCATCCTTTGTCTCACTCTCTCTGACCCGTCTCACCCTCCAATCTCTCCCCTCTACGCTCCCGCCTCATTAGTGTTTGCTGTGATTAACCCCGTCTCACTGATCAAAGGGGAAATCGCAGACTACACTTAATAATTGATGCTCTCAAATCGTTTGGCTTCTCATGCCTCCAATATCAGCTCCTTTTCTGCCTGATCATGCAGATTCATCTCCTAGATAATTTTTTAATGGGCGAATAAATCACTAGGTGGCAGCATAGTAACACACGGTGCATACATTGACAGAGCGGGGAGACTTGTATATAAATAAGACTGTATCATGTGTGGGCTGCTAATTGTTTAGGATTGAGTGTGACACTCGATGCGCCATTCATCTTTGCATTTATCTCTTCAATTCCTCTAATTACCCGATCGATAAGCTCCAGGTTTGACTGCAGATCAATTGGAATAATGTTCCCCTGACCCATTAGTGACCTTTTTAACGACCTCTTAAAAGCATCCCCGACGCTCAGATCAAGTCTGTTAACCTTCAGCGTCTCGGAGTTAATGAGGAGGAAACAATTAGTCGTCCCTCCTTTTGGAGTCAAAAGTAAGATTTCTAGATGTGAAGAGGAGATGTTTGTGACAAACTCAAATAATCTGTGATTTTAGCCTGAATGTTTGAGGTTTGTTACATCATTTTTGGGACGTATACACACCTGTGTAAACCATTTTCAGATCCCAATGACACTGTGATACAAACTTGCTTATTTTGAATAGAAAGAATAGACAGAATAACATAAAAATATGCAGAAAAAAAACTCATGTTTGCACGTCTGTAAATTTAGTTCAGTCTCACATAGACTAAGTTTGACTTTTTGGTCGTAAAGTTTTCTTTCAGGAGAGCCCAGAATCATGACTGTAAACAAAAAAGAGTTATGTTATTTTGGGGTATGTCATTTCCAGGGAAAGCCCTCATTTTAAATAGTATATAGTAACACGCTTTGAAAGATCTTCATATATTTGTGTATATATTTTAATTTATGAGCAAAAGCTACTGCCAGTTAAAAGAGACATCAACTCGTGTGTGAATGTACAGATTTATTTTTGCAAACTGACATCTGAACGCTCTTATGTGACTCATTTTTTTAAAATATCTGTGTGTAGGCTTATTTTAAGGTGTCTGATGTAACCATTCCTTGCTGGGTGCGAGAAGAGGTGTCTGTGTGGGAGTCTGGTTCGGTTGTGGGTGGGTGGTGAGAACATGAATGACAGTCAGGATTAAAGACTGAGATTCAGGCATTTCCCGGCTGAGATGTCACGGAGTTTGTCTCATAACACCAGACAAGCTTCTCTGTTTGTTTTCTTTCTTGCAGAGAGAAAGATGATATGCTAACTATGTAGCTGGTTAGCTTAGCTTAGCATAAAGACTTGAGACTGGGGAGGTAACATATATCGAGTTGTGATAGCTGTTTCCCCCTTTGCCAGTCTTTATGCTAAGCTAAGCTAACTGGCTGCTAGATATTTAGCATACAGACCAATGCCTAAAAACAACAAGTACAGATTGAGTCAGATTTTGTTTCCAGTCTTTATGCTATGCTAAGCTAAGCTAACTGCCGGGAGTACCTTCATATTTTAGAGATGTGAGCAGGTAGATTTTTAACTTTTGGACAGAGCCACGCTAGCTGTTTCCCTGTTTCCAGTATTTACACTATGCTAAGCTAAGCTAAACTGGCTGTTGGAGTAGCGTCATACTTTAGAGGTGTGAGTAGTTAGATTTTTAACTTTTGGACAGAGCCAGGATAGCTGTTTCCTCTTATTTCCAGTATTTACACTATGCTAAGCTAAGCTAACTGCTGGAAGTAGTTTCATATTTTAGAGGTGTGAGTAGTTAGGTGTTTAACTTTTGGACAGAGCCAGGCTAACTGTTTCCTCATTTCCGGTCTTTATGCTAAGCTAAGCTAAGCTAAACTGGCTGGTGCAGTAGCGTCATAGTTTAGAGGTGTGAGCAGGTACATTTTATAAGTTTAGGACCAGGCTAGCTGTTTCCCCTTGTGTCCAGTCTTTATGCTAAGCTAAGCTAAATTAAGCTGAGCTAAGATGCTGGAAAATAGCTTCATAATTACCATCCAGACACGAGAGTGGCATCAGCCTTTTCATCTAATTAACAGCAAGAAAGCAAATACATCCCACAAATTACCAATCATTTTGATCATATCCGTCCATTAAGTGTAACATGTAGTCAGTGCTGGAAATAAATCAGTTGATTTTATTAAAGAAAAAGGGGTTTAATGAACACATACAGGCAACAAAAATGGACATAATGAGCAGAGAGGGGAGCGGAGTATAAAATTAGCAGCATGACTAATACTTTTCCTCCTGAATAATGTGTGTTTTCCCTGCGAACAGCAGCAGTAACAAGTGTATGAATACAAAGCAGGAGCAACGCGTTAGCTGCACATTATTAAAAGAGATAAATACGGGGGTACGAGGATAACTGCTTGTGAAAGATGAGTACAGGATGTGCGACAGTATGTTCACATTTGCATGATGATAATGACGGTGCCCGTAATTTGCCCTCAGTTTGATACGTAACACGGAGCCGTTAATTATCTCTTTGTTATCGGGTTTTCTTTTATTGCTGAGCTCTGATTGCTGCTCCCGCTGTGCACCATTTGGATGGAGGGAAGAGAGGGAGTCTGACAACCTGTTAGCAGCTCCCTTAGCAGGAGGTGTGTGATGTGACGGAGAGAGAAAACTCTTATTTCTCCTCGGTCTTTACAGATTTGGGGAATAATTAGATTTCACTCATATTGTGGGCCAACGAAATGAAGAGGAAAACACAATAAGCACCTCCAGCTGAGGTGAATATTAGAAAAAAATGTATTAAAATTTAATTTAATGTGAGATTAACACACCAAAACACAAAAACAATTTTATCAGAATATTACGGAAGCGGTAACCAGTCATGCTTTCATACTTTTTATTTCCCATTTTCTCGCAATAACGAGTTCACTTCATTGAGTTTTCTTGAGATCTTGAGTTATTTATGTCATTATCTAGAAATAACAAATGCCGTTATCCCGAGATAATGGGAACATTTTCTCAAAATGTTTGTTTTCTTGAGATAATGACAAAATTAATACAAGATCTAGAGAAAACAAAAGGATAGTCAAGTGTATTAAATCATTGTGTCACATCCAGTATCAACATCAGCATGGCACGGCATGACGTCTCGCGTGACGGAAATCTCAGGGCTATCACATTTTATTCATTATCTTAAGATCTCAAATTAATTATGTCATTATCTCGAGAAAATGTTCCTGTTATCTTGGGCTGGCATTTGTTATTTAGAGATAATGACATAAATAACTTGGGATCTCGAGAAAATTGTCCCGTTAGGATAACAACATTTGTTATTTCGAGATAATGATATAAATTACGGAAGCCCTAAGTGGTCGTGCATTCATACACATTTGTCCCTCCATTTTCTTGTGATAACGAGTTCATTTTATTTGTTTTCACACAAATAATTCAAGATCCCAAGACAATTATCACATTATCTCTGGATAACAAAGTCTCGTTATTTCAAGATCTCCACCATTATCACATTATAAAAACATTTGTTATTTCGAGATAATGACATAAATAACTCAAGATCTTGAGAAAACAAATTAAATTAACTTTTTACAAGAAAACAGAGGAAATAAAATGTATCTCGGGATAACAACATTTGTTATTTCATGCATTCATACATTTTTCTTTCTCTGTTTTCTCGTGATAATAAGTTAATTTTATTTGTTTTGACATAAATAACTCAAGATCTTGATAGAATTATCCTGTTATCTCGGGATAACATTTGTTGACAACATTTGGAAAAACAAAGTCGTCTTATCTCAAGATCTTGAGAAATTAATCCAGTTATCTTAAACTGTATGAATGTGTGGCCTCTTTGGACTTCCATAGGGAAATAACCATTAGCTGCAGCTAAGTGTATTCTGCTCAGATGTATTTTTGTCCTTGGTCATCTTCCTCCCCTCCCCGTGCTCCATCTTTTTAGCCCATCCTTCCCGCCGTTGCCAAGGGCAACCGGAGGAAAGAGGTGAATACAGTAACACTGTCACCTGATCGGCCATGTCGGGCGGCGGTGGTGGTGGTGGTGATGGTTGTGGGGAAATCCAGCAGGTGTGCATGCACGCCTGTTACCGTGCACGTGTTTGCCTTTTCCATGCCGTTGACCACCAGTTACAACCTGACACACGCATGCAGGTGGAGGAGGGAGGATGACACACACACACACACGGTGTAAATGAAGTGACTGTTGGCAGGCTCACAGCTAATTCAGCATGAATATTTAATCAACTGTAAACAAATTACTACAGCGCCGAGCGATGCCAGTGCATGTGTCTGTCTGTATCTGTGTTAGCCTGCACATGTCGCTCATTCTCTCTCTTTATGATAACGTGGATGTCTCTCTCTCGCTTTCTGGTGGAGCTGTAATGTCTCTCTATTAGGTGTGGATTTTCCATAACGACAACACGACCGAGCGAGCTGAAATTTGAGCAGTCTGCACATCAAGGTGTAGTTTTCTGAGAGCGTGCCCGGGCAGAATTTTTGACTTAAATAGATGTGTTATTGCCTGCAAGAGGAATGTTGTGTCACTAGATTTGAGCCAAACGAATGCAAAACTTTGAATCCACCTACACTCCAGCGTGGACTGTAAGCTGTTTAATTTATTTAAAAGAGCTTTTTTGGCTTCAAATAAACCTATTTTTGAGCCCTTGTCACACGCAATGCAACTAAATATTGATTTTTTCCTCTCTGATTGTTTTGTTTATGTGATTTGAAGAGGCCCGAGGAGGTAAAAGTATCCAGTATTTTACAAGAAATGACCAAACATTACTTTTTGTAACACAAAATATGCTTTATTTTCTGTGGTTTCTCCGTGGTTGTGAAGTGAAGCCAATGCGGAAGTGCCAAAAACGTGCAGTTCCTCAAACATCCACTTGAGGCTGGCTCCAGAAGTGAGTCAGTCTCCATAAGTCCCCATGTTGAAGTCCAACTTCACAGCAGAAATAAACATGTTTACAGCCTGGTACAAAAAACAGTTTTGGTCTCTATAGCTAATTTAGCTAATAATTGGCTGTTCTGCTTCTTCCACCTCCTGACGTGGATCATCACCAGACTTTGTTTACTTGCTCAGATTTGGTAATTTTCCTGGTTTACGTGCTTCTAAATATGCTTCTACGTGTGTAAATATGCTACGTAGTTAATTTGTTTCTCTACAAACGGCAGTTTGCACGGGGTATTTTATTTCGTTGACGCGGGCTACTCGCGGCGTACGTTAAAAATATAACAGCCGAGCGGAGGCTCCTGCTTCTGAACCGGACCATGGCGGAGGAACCGGTGAGGGTTTGAAACATTGACTAGAACGGTCGCGTATCGCTGCGGGGAACGCGGTGCAACACACAATTTGGCGCGTCCGGTGGAATCTGGGGGTTAGCGGCGTAAAGCGTTACTTCGAACCCGGAGCTAACTAAAGTTACATAGTATGAGAACAGACTTTCACCTGACTACACTTAAAAGTGTCATTAATTTAAATGATTTTAAATGTTTTTTGTTTCTTTTTACGGTGCAAAAAGTTTAACCGTCACTTTAATTTCGCGGTTTTCTGTCTCCTCGCGCGTGTGACCGTTAGGCCGGCGTCTTCCTCGCGCACCCCCCCTCTCTTGTACGCGCATGCGTGTGCGCGTTATTTTCTCTCCGTTTAACCTCCGAGCAGCGACTTAACACGGCCGCTTTCAAGTCTCTCTCTCTCTCTGTCTCTCTCTCCTCCCTCCGCCTCCTCCTCCTCCTCCCTCCCCTCCGCTTCCTACCTGATTCAGATCCGCTCCGACGCTATGCGTATGACCGCGTCTCTCTCTGCAAGGCGAGCACCACCGGAGAGACCCGCACGCTGCTGCTGCTACTGCCGCCGCCACCACCACCACCACCGCTGCTCCTCCTCCTCCCGCCCCTTCTGCTGCTACTGACCGCCGGCGAGCACCGAACGCCGGCTTGACGAGCGACCCAGGCCCGGGCAACAAGCAGCAGGGAAGGGAGACCCCACCATCGCTAGTACCGGCGGAGAAGGGAGAGGGAGACGTTAACGGGCGAAAGGTAAATAAATATCCGTGTTTCTCGACACATGAGGCGGGGGGTTTGTTTGTGCAGAGGCGGTAACGGTGGCTCATTTATGTTTTATTGAATATTGATGCTTATTGTAGACAGCCGTGAGCTCCAACAGCAAACAAGCGATACGGACGGAATGAATGATCAAGCTGGGCTGAGGCGCACGACAGCCTGTTGTGCGTTTATTTATTTATATTATTATTATTATTATTATAAATCATTTAATGTTAATCACACGAAAAAACACACACATGCGGTGTGTTTTATTTTGAAATTCAAGTCTTGTTTTAAATGTGCAAGTTTGACAGTCGTAATCAAGGAAACGCACGCACAATCACGCACGCACAGCCCCGCATATGTGTGCACTCAACAACACTCCACGTGCACATCTGATGTTGTTGCACGTATATAATTCATCTTCATCTTCATCATCATCATCATCATCAAGGTGGTGGCAGTGGTGGTTTTGACTGATAAAGACGGAGGGCTGTGAAGTGTAAAACCTCAAAGTGTTTTCTCACAAAGGCAGCGAGAAGTGAAGAGGAACCGAGAAGGAGAAGTGGCCGTCATCGGATCTCTGAGCTGAGCGAGTGCACGCGGAGGAAGAAGGAGAAGAAGAGTAATGAATAACAGTAGAGAAAAGAAGCAGTTTGTTTATATTTGTGTGTTCCTGAACTTCCAGAGCTGCCTTCCTCCTCCACCTCCTGATCAATAATTCATCCCTCCATCTTTTCCAGAGCTGCACCCCCCCTATCCACACCGGATAGAGAGATCGGCAAAAGAGGGACGAGTTGTGGTGGTGTCTGCCGGAGCCTGCTGTCCCATCCGTCATCGTCTTAGCCAAGCTCTCGCCTCGCCAAATTCTCCTCTTTTATACACACAACTCCTCCTCCACCTCCTTCTTCTACTTTCACCTGCCAAACTCTAACATCCACTCTTACACGAGTGTCCTCGCTCGATCTTCGTCATGGCTTCCAAACTGAACCCCAACGTCCTGTACGTGGCCGAGCACGGCGAGCCACTCGGGTCGCCCCAGGCGGACTCCGAAAGGACTCATATCGTAAGTAGAGTTCAGTTTGTGTTTTAAGGTGGCAAAAGTTCATGTAAATGTAAAAAAATGTACTCGACTGTTGACTCTGTGGTGCCTCAGAAAAGCCGTCATGCTTTATGAAATCTTATTTTTAAACTTTTTAACACCTGCAACAGATTTAAAGGCTCGCAATCATTGTTTATTTTTAAGTTTTTATTGTTTTTTATCATCTAAACATTAAAAATCTTAATCTTAAAGGCTTAAATTAGAGACTCACTTTGAGTTTTTGCAGGTGTACGACTGTGCAGGACTGGTTTCTCAATCCCACACTTGCCTGTTCCTACATGTAATCTCACCTCCACTCACCCTTCTTTGGAAATAAAAACAAATACTGAATGCCTTTTTTAAAAGCACGGTGGTGATATGGACGTCTGAATCTTTACTAAAGTCTGTCAAAAGTAAAGGGTGGGATCTCGTCAGCGCACAGGCAGTGGTGAATCGCAACGTAACCAATGTCCTCACCACGCGAGCACCAGGATGAACAAGTCAAGACGAGTTCATTCATTTCTCATCAGGTTAAACAACCACAGAGCGAGCGAACGATGGTCAAACTGTATTTCTAGATATCTTTATTTTTATGATTACAAAGTAAGAGTGTCCTTGGTATTTTTTAGGAAATAGAAGGACCTAAAATACAGCTTACGTTACAGTTATACAAACATAACTTCATATTCTTCACACAGTGTCCTTTTTAGGTTGAAAAAAAGGATAAGAAGAAGAAATACACGAATAATGAACAAAACTCTGACACATACGACCTTTTTCGAAAACTGAAATGTAACGTAGAAAAAAAGAAAAAAAATCAAGATTAAAAGAAAATTTTACAAAAATTTTAAAGTCTCTTCAGAAGTATTTAAGTTCTTTGGAGTATTTTATTGACTCTTCCAGATGTTAAAATGTCACTGCACAACAGATCACAAGTTTATTGTTTATTTCTGCATGACAAAAATAATTTTTTGGACTGATCGACGCGTTCAAACGACCTGTGGTGGATACGTTGAGTCTGACTCACAATTTACGCTGCAAAATAGTGACACGAAGAAGTTTAATTTTAGTTTGGCGATAGTGGTTGAGCAAAATAGACAGTGAATGAGAGCGAGTGAGCCCGGCATTGATAAAGCCGCTTAATCATGGAAATAAAAAGTTATTTCCTGATTGTTTCGCAGCGGTTGCAGCCCACCATCAACTCCTAAATAATACGATAAAGTTGGTAGCTGTTGAATCACTCGTAAGCCCATCAACCAAATCTCATGCAACATAGAAGAGTTTCTCTTTAATCAATGGCTAAACCTTTAGATTTTGGTTACTGATGTCCTCTCCCATGAGTTCTCTCTGAGTTCTATGTCCAAATTAAGTTGTGAAGTTGAAGTTTATGCTTTAAAAGGCTCCAGATATTACTAACTTAAATTTTTATAATTCTAGGCCGGAGAAGCTGGAGAAGAGTCGTCGGACAGCGACGGGGAACAAGAAGAGACATCACACAAGTTGATCCGCAAAGTCTCGACCTCGGGACAGATAAGGGCCAAGGTAAGAAAAAAAACCAGACAGATTGCAGTGTTTTGTTGCTGTTAAACGGCGTTCCCAGAGCTTCTCAAAGATCACTGAATCTGTGTTTAACTCAAGAAAAGTCTAGCTGAAATCTCTGTGAGGTTTGGGTAATATCAGAGAATTTTTCATTCACAACTTATTCTTTCAGTGTCTTGTATTATAGATGGTTTTCAGCTGGGTTGGACTTTATACATATTTTAAACAGGACTTCACCAAGGTAAAAAGCCACATTAGCAAGCCAGAATTCATGGAAATGCTCTTAAGTGAGCTTGGGAAAGCCTTTACCTCTATCTGACACTACCTTCAATGCATCAATCAACCCATTGAAGGATCTCTCACCTTTTCCATTCGATTGTCTCTTTCTTGCATAACTTTATCAATACTTAAATCAGACCTCATCCGACCCTTGCCTGCGTGTATTGTAAGGACAGATGACTTCCTGTACAGGTCTGGCTCACTTCCTGGCTGCGTCATTTCCCTCTCTTACTGCTTCTGTGATGACGAGTTTAAATCTCTGATAGACGATCTGACATAATCTCACAGTCTCTCATTGGGCTTCTGATAGTGGCGTTATTGGCCCTGTTGACTGTGTTTTACAGGAAGATATTGATGATTTCATATCGGCCTCTTACTGGCAAATACGCTCACACACAAATCTGCCTCATTAGTTATTGATGAGCTAATATCCCCAATGAGAAAAGCTTTATTCTCGATGCACAAGCACAGATGACAAATGATTATCATACACCATGTGTGATGAAATCGTTATCCATTACCTGCGCTGACCATCAACTGTGAATCATGCGTGGATCAATAGGAAACACAGGATACCCCCCGTCGTCATGGGGATGGCATCCCATAATGCCGCAATGTTTGTTCCTGGAGTATTGGATATCAGTCTGGTATTGATCGGCTAATCTCATCGGACGACGCTGTAATGTGGTGTCGAGAATGATGTGCACACCCCGTAGAGGGTTGCCATGGTGGCATTGTCAGAGTCTCAGGGCAGGAAGTGGGGCAAGTACAGTACCAGTCAAAAGTTTGGACACACCTTCTCATTCAATGGTTTCCACACTGATTATGTGGTAAACAAACCAGTTTTATATTTTGCTTTGATGATAGCTCTTCTACTTCATGAGGTAGTCACCTGAAATGGTTTTCCAACAGTCTTGAAGGAGTTCCCAGAAGTTGCTCTGCGGTCCAACGCATCCCAAACCATCTCAGTTGGGTTTAGGTTGGGTAATTGTGGAAGCCAGGCCCGGGCTTTTCTTGGTCAAATAACCCTTACATAGGCCGGAGGTGTGTTTTGGGTCATTGTCCGAACCAGAATGTCTAAGAAGAATGCTATGGTAGCCCTGCTGGCCTTTAATTTTGAATAAATCACCAGCAAAGCACCCCCACACCATCACACCTCCTCCCCCATGCTTCAGGGTAGGAACCACACATGTAGAATTCATCTATTCCGAAAATCTCTAATTCGATTCATCGGACCAAAGTCCAGATTTCCACTGGTCTAATGTCCATCCCTTGTTTTTCTTGGCCCAAGCAGTTCTTCTTCTTCTTCTTATTGGTCTTCCTCAGTCGAGGTTTCTTTGCAGCAATTTGACCATGTAGGCCTGATTTACACAGTCTCTTCTGAACAGTTGATGTTGAGATGTAACTGTAATGAATCCTCTACATCAGAGGTAACCACTGGATGAGAAGGTGTGTCCAAACTTTCGACTGGTAATCTGACCCAAATTTGATGGTGAAGTTTTGTTTCTACGTAAAGTACAGTTGCCGTCAATGTCAAGCGCAATGTTACACAATAACATCATCATCTCGTCATCATGAAGCTGCCGTCCTATTAGTTGTAAGAAGCTGCTGCTCGTGGTGGCATAGGGCTCTTGAATTCATCAGCTGTCAGTCAAAATTGACAATGCTATGATTAATCCTTTGTATGTTTATCCTTCTCTCTGTGTGTACCTACAGTCACGTGACTTAGATTAGGCTAGTCATCGACTCTGGGATTAGACCTCGGTAACAACAATGAGCCTGAGAGGATTAGCGTGGTTGTGTACATGTGACCGAGTGCATTTGTTTATTGGTGCCTCTTAGGCGTTGCCTCCTTTTAATTTTGTTCCCCGCCTGTTACCGTAGCCGTTAAGAAGGTGCTAATTCTCATCATCTGTGACTTGACATCCTGATACCATTTTAGATTAATTCAGTTTCTCACCAACAAGTCCCTGAATAATTATACTGACGCAGCGATAGCCTTCATGCTGGCTGTAATTAAATATCTTTGGGTTTTAGAGACAAGCTTTTTGATACTATGGGGCACCGGTAGAGCAAATTATATATCACAAAAAAACAGAAAAACTCAACTGTTCTTTGAGATTTGACAATAATAGCCATGATTTAAGACCAAAAGGTGTTTGAGGTTGGATTTCTTGATGCACAAGTTCATCATTCAGTAGTTTGTGTGTTTTTTTGCCTTGTCATTTTCAGGAAGTTGCATTAAAATAAGCATAAATTCACAACCCACCCCGCCCTGCCGGGTTTATGTGTTAGGCAAATGCTCCACTGCTACTGTGAATGTTTTGTTTGCTGCCATTTTACAGTCTGCACTGTCAAATCTAAAGTGACTGTGACCTTGGAGATTTTGATTATTGGTTGACTTTGTAAAACTCAGCCTGTAGACTCTTGTTTTGGTCTCTTAAATCTGTCTAAAAACTGTTCTCTTCAACCAGCCTGTTCATGCAGAGATCATAAGAACTCAACCCAACCCATTCTACTTGGAAAATAAGACACAAATAACTCTTATGTTTCATTTTTATTGCATCACAGTGGCCAAGGTGCTAAGACAAACCGCAATGTTGATGTCTCTGTTGCATCCCTACATTTCCTGTCAACCAGGAAGCTGTTAAAACCATTTTAAATACCAAAAAATGTAGATAAAATACTACTTCTCAACTTAAGTTTTTACTATGTATACTCTTGATTTTGGTCTAGTATTTGCTGCCGGTCATTATTTTTATATTTGTATTGGTTTATATTTATTTATTTTAATAGTTTAGGGTCTAAATTCAATAAATGGGAGGTCCTCGTAAGCTTAGAAGTACAAGTGCATGTGTTTTTGTGCCAACAAGTGCCCATTGCCATAAATCCAGATAACATAACATATAAAGGCAATCAATAGCATACATTACATCTGGATATATGATGCTTTATTGTAGTGGAGCACAGCATTATTCACAGTCCAGCAAAGGTAATCAATACAGTGATGCATCAGATCATGAATAGCCATGTTTCGGACAAACACTTAACATCCCAGAAGCATTTTTTAAGTTAAATTTATGATGTTTGGAGCCGTGAACTTTGGATGAGTTGGTTTTACTCCAGTTACTACATCATACTATGTGCATAGTTTCAATGCCACATTAGCTTATGTCAGTGACTTCATTTCTATCCATGCCAGCTATGTAATGAGCAATGTTGATTATCTTGATAAGCCGAACACATAAAAGTTTGTTGAAACTATGTACGGTATGTACGACTGTAACTGTCATAGTTTATTAGACGCCTTTGTCTTCGTCTACAATATGGTGATTCTGATGCAACCTTTTTTAATTGTTTAAATATCTAATTATATATTAATTTCTTTATCCAGACATGGTTCAAAAAGAAAGACTGATATGGCTTAGCTTAATACTTTAAATACAAAGAAGTTGGTGAGTCATTTTTTTGCACTTATTTTGCATATCCAGCATTTGACCAGCTGAAGCAAAGTCCCACGAGAAAGTGACATAGAGATATGGGTCCTCTCGTTTTACCAGAACATGCTGTGTCATGGTGACTACTCACAGTTGCTAAATTGCTGTAGCTAGCATTACCATGTGGGAACATGGAAATATTCGCCAGTCACATAAACTCTCTGAGCTTCTTTCTATCATCTGTTATTATTGTTCTCAGGATTGCAGATCATTCAATTCATTTAAGAGTTGTTGAAGTGAGGGGGGAAAAGGCTCTCCAGTCAGCTATCGTTAGCTTACTAGCTAACGGTAAACTGTGGTCTTTCTCTTTCGTTGAGCAGTTTCTACCTCGACAGACGAGGATGGAGGGTGGGATTAGCTACGACGACGTCCTCCATTTTTGGCTTCTCAAGTTCACCACATGTCAAAGGTGACCACAGCTGAAAGGATTTCCCAGGAAATGGCTGCAGAATTTAGAGTAAATGCTGGTGTGACTTGATTGATCAACAGTCAAATTGTGTGTAGTCTTTGTTAAATTGTGACAAGCAGTGGCAGCAGCAGCAGCAGCGTCCTGTTTGTCACAGGAAGCTTGTGGGAAATGGACCCGTGTTGCTTAATTTGAGAAAAACAAAAAAGGCTGAACCTTGTGACGCTCTGCCATTTCAAAAAAGCAAACGTGTCACACGCTGTGACTGTATTTAAATCAGCCTTTTTTGACCTCTGACCTCCTGTAATTTTCTTACTTTTTGTTGTCTCCTCTTTATCTGTCTCTAGTTACATAAGGTTTCACACTCTTTCTTCGTCCTCCTCCTCCTGTTTGCCTTGCTCTCATTTACTGTGCGGAAAATAAAGGAGACACAGGAAGAGAATGAGGCGGAAGAGCAAACAGCTCCTGTGAATTGTGTGTGTTTTTGTGATTTGTGTGTGTATGGCCCCACCGCTGTGGCTTTGAGTAGGCCGATCACGCAAGCTTGTAATGGACGTGCACATAAAACACACACACACACAGAAAAGGGCAGTCCCTTCATTTTGTTTCTTTCCATGTGAGACCGGGTACACAAAACATCGCTTTCTTTATTACACGTTTCTATTTCCATCTCTCGTACAGGCTCGTTCCTATTATCTTCTTTTTCTCTGCACTCTTTAATTTAATTTTAAAAATTGATTTATTTCTCTGCAGGCCAAGCAAAATATAATTCAAAATGCCATTAAAATAAACGCCGGAAACCCATTCTTTATCATACTCAACGACCTCCGAGTTTCCTGATGCACAGTGAAGTAACCTGCTGCCAGCTGTAGCTGCTGTTAGCTCAGTTTGTTAGCCAGCCTGCCCAGACTGTGAGCTCAGAGCACCGGAGGGAGTGTTAGTGTTTGTACCACAGGCGTTTTGGGCCACCAGAAAGAGGAGGTTTAATGTTGACAGGTAGCTGGTGTCGTGCCAGAACCGGAGCTGGGCATGCAGGCAATGTAACTGGACTCTATGGACATAATGGCAGAGGAGAAGAGACTGAAGGGGGACGTTGATGGAGGTAAGAAGAGTGACACAGCTACTGTTTGCAACAGGCAGCTTCCATCAGGCAAACACCAGCAACCTACTCTTTATCATACTCAACCCTTTTTTTTTAGGTGTGGCCGATCAATAAATCTCAACTTTTCTCTGTGTCCTTGGCTACCTCCGTCAATTTCCTCTTCAGTCTTTTCGCCTCTGCCGTTATGTCCATTATGCTGCTAGCTGCCTAGCTCCAGTTCTGGCACAACACCAGAATTAAACCTCCTTTTCTTCCCAGTGAAACAAACTTGAACACTCGTCCGGTGCTCTGAGCTCACAGTCCAGGCAGCGGCCAACAAGCTGAGCTAACAGCAGCTACAGTTTACAGCAGTTTACTTCACTGTATATTAATAATTTTGCTGTTTCTTTACTGCACCCTTGACATTTTGTTTTTAGATGTGACCGATCAATAAATCTCTGCTCGCCAAACAAACGCACTTCCATCTAAAATAGCAGCACCACTTCAGATTATATAACCGGTTGTATTTCTGGCGTTTTGAGTGGTGACCAACAGGTAACGCTGCTTTTTTATTTATTTATTTATCTATTTTTCCCGTTCCTGTTGGCTTTCCTGCACGGCGCTTTGGAATCAAACCTCCGACTATATTTGTTCTTTTTTATCTGCATCTCGCTTCCAGTGCAGAAATCTGTGTGGGTGTTCACTGCAATAGAGATGAGGACGAGTTATAGGTGTGTGTGTGTGTGTGTGTGTGTGTGTGTGTGTGTGTGTGTGTGTGTGGGACGGTAAACAGAAATGGCTTGAGTGCATGAGTGTGTGGGATGTGTGTGTGTGTGTGTGTGTGTGTGTGTGTGTGTGTGTGTGTGTGTGTGTGTGCGCGCTTTGATTTATGCCCTTGGCTTGATGTGATACAGCTGCAATAGTGTGTGTGGGTCAATACTGAGAGGAGAGATGGAGATAGACAAAAGAGAGAAAATTAGTAAGTGGAAGAGGGAGAGCGATGGAGGCAGAGTGGAAAGTAGCAGAAAGAGACATACAGAGTTACATAAGAAGTCCACACAGCAAACAGCAGGCTCTAATACCCGTATTTACCCTCACAACAGGTTGGCAGGACTGTCAAGGAGGCGGCCTGACTATTTAAGATGTGGTGTTCGGTCGCTGGTACAAAGATTGCACAAGACACATTAAGGCTGAACAAACATCAACATTTTGGAGTCCGTTATAACGTTTTTATTAAAGCAACATTACGTAGAAATGTGTGTAATCCCACTGTTTACTTAATTACTTATGATCAAAAACTAGCAAGTCGACAACTTTGCTAACAGCCAAACATCAGCAAGGTCAACAACACAAGACATAGCAGCCAGCTAATATTACTGACTAGTCCAACAGCAGTCAGCCCAGCTCGGCGTCTGTCTTTCAGCCTTTTATTTCACCAAGCTCACCAACCACTAAAAGTCAGTCCCAGTTTTACTCTTGTCCGACGGCTTCTTGCTCACTCACTCTCTCTTTTTCTCTTCTTAGCTTCCTCCGTCAACGTCCTCTTCAGTCTTTTCTCCTCTGTCATTAAGTTCATAGAGGCTGCTGAGCCCGCTTACATTGCCCACTTGCCCAGCTCCTGTTCTAGCACAACACCGGCTCTTCTCTCCATCAGCATTCCCTCGTCCACCCAGGCCTGTAAACCTCTTCTCCTTCCCGGTGGTCAAAAAAAACACCTGTGGTACAAACACTAACACTCCCCTGGTGCTGCAAGCTCAGAGTCCGGCTAACAAACTGAGCTAACATTAGCTAACAGCAGCTACAGTTGGCAGCAGTTTACTTCACTGTCCATCAGGAAACTCTGTAAATCACAGAGACTTGAGGCAGAGCAGCCGGAGGACATCAGAAGGAAAACCAGAAAACATTTTCTCCATAAAATATGATCCAGTTTCACCAAAATCAGTGAAATAGTTGGTGGTGTGTGACTTAGTGCCGTAAATCATTGGACACAGCATGTATTATTGATGTGCTTTAATGAACTGTATTAATGAACTTACTGTATTGGCTGTTAATCACGAGCATGAATGTGTTCACCCATGCACACAGAGTCCAAATGCTGAGTCAGCATATCTTCCCAACTGACTGGTTTGTGAACCGGAGCCTTCCAACTCAGTTTCTATTGATTTGACCTCATGTTCCCCTCAACCGTCTGACGAGGCGACGACTTAATACAGTCAGGAAAAGCAGAAAGTCCTCAAACGTCACTTTACATGCAAGAAAAGTAGGAAGTCCTAAGAAAGTTCCAGTCCAATGTTTATTTAGATCCTTGGGAAGGTTTTTAAAGAGTGTTTCCTTGAGCAAAATGACAAACAATTCCTTAAAAACTCATATTTTGTGATGGGAAATGTTTTCTTAGACAAGGCATCACAAGGTTTAAACGCTAAAAGAGAAACTCGCTCTAATGTGGCACTTTTTTTATTGCAACTTAGCTTTTTTTATACAAATTCTTAAAGAAGTTTAAACGACTGAAACTGAAAGGCAGATAAATCTGTTAATATTTCATCAATAAAAGTTAAAAAAATTAAATTCTGTCCATCAATTTCTATTGATTTGACCATATGTTCCCCTGGGACATCAGACTTTAAAGCAGGAAGTCCTCAAACTTTAGTTTGCATTCAAGGAAAGTAGAAAGTCCTTAATAAGTTTTAGATTGAATCTTTCCAAAGATTGAAGTTCAAACGTAGATGACTAATCATAACTGAAACTGAAAGACAGATAAAACTGTTTGTATTGCATAGATAAAAGTTCAAATAATTTAATTTTCCTTTGATTAAGTTTCTGTTGATTTGACCTTATATCCCCCCGAGACGTCAGACCATCCGATGAGGCAACTCTTAATACAGTCAAGAAAAATAGGTTCCTCAAACTTGACTTTACATTCAAGGAAAGTATCCAGTGCTTGAGAAGCTGCACTCCAACATTCATTTAGATTCTTTTAAGGAGCGTTTCTTTGAGCAAAGTCACCAACAATGTCTTAAAAACTTGCATGTTTTCTTTTAATTTTGTGACCGGAAACATTTTCTCAGACAAGCCATCATGAGGTGTAAATGTTGAAAGAGAAACTCGCTACAATGTGGGACGTTTTAGACTGAAACTTTGATTTTTTTTAATACAGTTTCCAAAGAAGTTCAAACACTCAAACAACTGAGACTGAAAGACAGATAAAACTGTTTATAGTACGCAGATAAAAGTGCAAATGATTGAATTTTGTTGAGAAATTTGGCAAAAATATGAACCGAGCTTCAGGAAAATGTTAGTTACTGAAGTCACTCACTTTCAGTCTTCGTGTTATTTTAAAAAAAAAAAAAAAAAGCAACCTTTTTTCGTGATTTCACTTCCTGTCTCTTTTCTTTTTGGTGTTCAAATTTTGGGTCCCGTCTTATTTCAAGTCCTCTCTTTCATTGCTGCCACCTGGATGTGCTTTATTCCTCCTGCCTTGATCTCTACATGCTCTCTCTCCTCTGACCTCCATTGTTCATCATCACCTGAACGGTGAGGATGGAATTCTTTCTTTTCATCCCGTCCTCCCTTCATCTCACTCTTTTGCTCGATATGTATCTCATATTTTCTCTGGGTCTCTATAAGTCCTGTGACTTTCTTCTTTTTATGACACGTTCTTTCTTTATAGCTTCCTTTCATGATCAGTCTCGCTTCCTTAATTACAAAATAATCAATATCCAGACACTGCATGAAAAAGCTTTTACTGGGCTAAATCTTTGTTTCAACACATAGATCATTTGCGATTGATTCAATTAATTAAAGATGCTTTAAAAACTCCCCAAATAACTGCTGACATTGACTTGCTTGTTCCAGAGCTCATAGGCCAAGAATAAAGAGGTCCTAAAAATAAAAATAAAAAACGATACAAACAAGGTGTCCCCCAGGGTTCGCTGCTTGGTCCTCTCCTCTTCATACTTTACCTGCTTCCCCTTGGCAAACATCATTCGCCACCATGGTCTCCATTTCCACTGTTATGCCGATGACGTCCAGCAAGTTAGCTGTGTAGCCTGAATATTAACCCTGTGAGCTGCGACATCATTTAGTGATGTCTGTCTAACAAACGTGGAACATGAACGCCGCAAAGATTTATATCGGCCAAGGTTTGAGAAGAGAGTTTACATCATCATATTGATCTCCTTCACTTCTCGTCCTCCCTCCTGCTGTTTTTATGTTCGCCTCCCTCCCTCCCTTCCTGTCTTTTCTCCTCTCCATCTTGCCCCGTCATTCCTCCTCCTCCTCCACCCTCCTGTGGCTGCAAAGTCTGAACCACCATTAGGCTTCATTCAGCAAGAGACCATTAAGGAAAGTGTGTGAGACAAAGTTGATGAGTTATCTTCAGCGGCTGTGTCTAACATAGTGACACTCACTTTGGAAATGTGCTAATGATGAGGAGACAACAATATCTCTAGTGTGTGTGTGTGTGTGTGTGTGTGTGTGTGTGTGTGTGTGTGTGTGTGGTTGCTAATGAAGAAATTTGCGCTCTCAATCAGTAGCAGCTGTGTGTGTGTGTTTTGTGTTATCACTAATGAGCAAACACGTTTGCTTGACAGGTGTGCGTTTGTCTGCTTTTGTGTGTGTGTGTGTGTGTGTAGAAGCGCTAATGTGCTAACGTGTGTTATCAATCAGTCGAAGGTGTGTGAGTGTGTGTCCATGGGCATGTAGTGTTTATCGCTTCCTTGTCTCTCTCTCTCTCTCTCTCTCTCGCTGCCTAATGGAGACTGACAACAGAAAGCGTGTCTGTTTCATGGATCTGAGCTCGTATCTTTTCTGGCAGACAGTGATGATATTCACTGATGATGCTTCATGTTAGCCGAAGCTACACAGTTTGTATAGTTTTTATTTATTTGCAGGAGTGGAATACAATATTAATTATGTTTTCATTAGTGTATAATCACCTGATTATTGTGTTTTCGTTGTCTTCAAATGAGCCCTTTATATCTACAGTGAGAGCGGGTCCTCTTCCACGGAGTCCGCCATGTTGAACTGCCATTTTTGTACAGTAGCCCAGAACAGACAAACCAAACATTGATCTAGCCACCAGCGCTAATTAAAATTCAAATCTGTGCTGCATTTGCAAGTCTGCAGCAAGTGGCAATCTCTGTGGCTGTGAAGTGAAGCCAATGCAGAAGTGCCAAAAACAAACTGCAGTTCCTCAAACGTCCACTTGAGGCTGGCTCCAGAAGTGAGTCAGTCTCCATAAGTCCCCATGTTAAAATGTCCAACTTCACAGCAGAAATAAACATGTTTACAGCCCGGTAAGAGGTAAGAGGACAGGGCTGTCTCGCTCCCTCGACACAACGTATAGGTACATCCTCCTAAACCTTGACAAAGACATCTTGGACTTGAAAATAATATTACTCAAGTCGAATCAGGTGTTAAAGTCACAGCTACACCCTGCAAAAAAAGTATGTCCTTGACAATTGGACTGATTTTTATCACAAATGCAAACTCTTGAGCGATTGAGTGCATCACATTTTCTGGAAACTGAAACTGGAAATGAGTTGTTTATGAACCAAGAGTCAAAGTCAGACTTGTAAGTTCAGAAGATCCTGGTTTCACTGTCAGAACTATTATTAGAACAGGTCGCGTAGACGCACCTCTGTCATGTCCAATCTTTAAAAATAATATTAGACATCATGATGCAGATGTGTGACGTAACAAGCTTTAAATATGCGAGCCTTTTGTCTGCTATTTTCAACAACAAGGAGCCTATTTCTGTTGGCTCTGTTCCCTTTTGTTTCAGCGATTACATTGATTGCAAAATGTCGAGCTGAAAACGCTCCCCCACATCTACACTGTTGACTTTTATTCAAAAATGTGTTGCAGACTGAAGGAAATCACCTGTTTTTTGACTTTTATTTTGAAAGAAGGGTATTAAAAATAGACACGTGACACATTTAGCAGGGACACTTTGAGATGTGACAACACTCAACACAAGACCACAACATTTCCTCTGATGCTCTGCTGCTGTCACAGTTTGTCCTGTCAGGGTTCAAACACTCGTTCATTCCCACTTTCTTTCTTTTCTTTTGTTTTTTTGGTTTTTTTAATTCTTCTTTTCCTTGATCTGTTTTTACGCCTCGGTGCACCTTGTCTGTTTTTTTTTTTTACCCCTTCTATCTCTTCATCGTTCTCTCTCTTTCTCTGTGGCCAAAAATAGACTCTCTTGTTTTTTTTTGTCAGCTTCTCTTTCTTGAAATGTCTTTAACAGGAAACAAGAGACAGAAACCACAACACACACACACACACACACAAACACACAAACTAGTTGCTTTTGCAATACTGCTGTCCTCAGAAATCTGACAAATTTAATGATTCAGTTTATCTTTTTTGACGGCAGTTTGCAAAATCAGCTGCTTTCTTTCTTTTTTTTCAAGCCTTTGTGTACGTGCATGTGTACATTCATGTATCCTGAAGAGTAACAGTCTGAGTCAGCAGCTTGAAAAAAACAAAAAAAAACAACTACTACACTGTGTGTGTGTGTCTTTTTCACATCAGCTCTGTTCACTTCCACCAGTGCATTTTCCCTGCGATTGCAGTAATTAGGATTATTACGACTGCCGCTCCTATAGATGTGCGTCTGTCATTGTATAAAGGGGCGTAAAGGTGGCGCAGGTTAGTTCCTGTTTATGGCTGCAGAGACCCGGGGCTCGATTGTGTAGCCTCTGAGGTGTTAGACAACAAATCTGGCGCTGTGGCAAAAACGCAGGTTTTTTCCATTAATTTAAACGGGCATACTGCGTTTTGGCTGTAGAGCCAGATTCAAGAATAGAAATGCAACTTGACATCTTGTTGCCAATCCCATGATCAGACTGGTCAAAGTCAGCCTGAAATCTCACGTACCCAGCTTCTAAATCTGAGTTTATGCTGTAAAATAGTGACACGAAGAAGTTTAATTTGCTTTGTGTCCGCTGGTTTGAGCAGTGGTTGAGTGACTTAGACAATGAGGGAGCGCCCGCATCGATAAAGTCGAAGGCAAAATAAAAAGTTATTTCCCGGTTATGTTCAACACAAATAAACACTTGTTGTCTGAACAGAGCCTGCATGAACCTCCCACATCTTGGATAAGATGTCTGTATGCTTCAAACAAAGAGCCTGATGGACCACTTCTGACTTTGGAAACAATTTTTGTCTCTTTCCAAAAAGCATTAATGCTGCTGCTTCTTCTTCCTCTTTTTACATATCTTCTCTGAATCAGGTTTTCAGAATTTTCTCTACATGGAAGCATGATTAATGTTGCATGAACCTGGTCACTGTTGCGTGAATAAGCAAAAGAAGGAAATTCAATTTCTACCACCAAACATGACTCAGTTTGTTATGCCACATTAAATATCAGTTACTTTCACGTTATTGCCTCTTTGTCTTTCTCCAACTGCGGCAATCATTTCTCCAAAACTTACTTTATGTTTAATAAAGTAGATGAACATTACCTGGTGGGAAGAGGGACAGAGTCAAGGCAATTTGGGATAAAGCCAATATATGAGGTCTCAGATCAAGTCTTCAGTCAAATCTAGCAGGAGCAGTCAGGTTTAGTCAAGTTGGGTGTAAAAAAACAGAAATCAACTAAAAGATCCAGCGTTGGACTGACAAATGCAGTCAAAGAAATTGAGTTAATTTGATTTCCAAACTAGAAACTTCAGCCACGTCATGCGGCGATTAGCCAGTTTGTTAGTAACGCAGTATAAAGCTGTGGCCTGCTAGCGACATTTGAATGACTACTGTGTCTCGTCCTGCTGGCGTTAACACGTTTGCATTTAGACAGTCAGATGACGCCTTGTAAGTTCGTTTCATACCTCAGCTCTGTCTGATGGTAAGAGGCGGCTGGTTGCGTGTTTGTCCGAGTAAAATCAAGAATAAAGAAATACATTTCAACAATGGTCATAATGAAACCAGATCTTTTAACAGCATCACAGACACTTAAAAGCGAATTTCAGATCATTATTGTGCAAGTTCCTCTGTTCATGTTGTTCCTCTGTTGTTGTCTCCACCTCTGCGCCGTGATAGTTGGGTGTTTTCGGGCCTTTTGGCGGTACGTTGTTAAAGTCAGACGGTGCTGTCAGAAAAGTGTTTGATGTGTCTTCCCTCTGCGAGAAGACACCTTTTGCATGTCATGAACCTGTGTTGGCGTACATTTCACTTCCTGCCCAGTGTGTAGCGCAGGAGGGCTCCCCTTAGTGCTCTTTGTTCTTACATATCTTCACTACTGCTAATGCTAAATCTGTCACTACTATTACTCTTATGGTTTCTGATGTCACAGTTATTCTAGCTGTGCATATCTGAAAAGAGTTTTTTAGTCTTAGTAAGCCTGATTTATGATTTTAAAAGACCTCAGCTGTGATCTGAAAGCTCTCATGAGGCCATTTGGTGCATGTGTGGCGTGCTACATTATGCAAATAATAAAGCTAATCTTACCTGCACCGTGACCACGCACTAAAACACAACCTTTGCCCCACCCGGACTCTTTTAATCACTCGTTGTAGCACTCAAGTACAACATGAAATTATAGACGCATGTTGTGTTTAGAGTCTTTTTAAAGCAGGATAAAGGAGTCGTGTTTATTTCGGGGGATTTGTTGGGGTCAGATGTTGTTGAAATAGCTGGAAAGGCAAAGAAGGTCGTGGAGTTATTTGCAAATCTTACTGGAAACTGAGTAAAACTGAGAGAGAAGGGCGAGACGGAGAGCGAACAAGAGTGCACTGGCAGTAGGGTGACTGTACTGGAAGGATGTGGCTTCTATTCTAAAAACAACGCATTTTATTTTTACACAGCCGTGTGTGTCTGTGTGTGTCTGTGTGTGTGTGCGAGGTTTGTCATAACGAAAGCAACACAGATGGACAGATTTAACCATACGCAGACAGAAAACAGAGATAGTAAAGCATGGGTACGTCGACGGATGGACCGATAGATAATGATAACTTTATTTTGCATTATAGATTTTATTAAGTGAATCTACTGACGACTCCACAACCCTCTTTCTTCTCCTCATCACTCCTTCCATCCCTCCATCACGTCTCTCTTGTGTGTTTTCTGCCCAGTTTTTTATACTCGGCTGTTTCACTCAGTGCCGTGGTGCATGACTCAGCTGTGCAAAGGCACAACAGTTTCATTAGAATTTCAATGGAAAAACGGGATCTGCGACCTTCTGAATTCCTCCTCGTCAACTGTTTTAATTATCTCCCAGCACAAATGGTGTTTGACGAAACGATCTCAACTCAAGATCCACTTACGGGCTTTAAACTGTATCTCATGGTTGCCTTTAGCAGATGGAGTCTCTCAGGACTTCTTTCTTGACCTAGGAAGCAGTAGTTTGGTGAAGCAATATCAATTCAAGGTCTTCTTACTTGCTTTTCCTGGAGATTTAAACTGTATCACAGGGTCTTCGACAATAAAGTTCTCTTGGACGTCTCTTAGGACTTCATTCTTGACCTACAAAATAGTAGTATGGCAAAACAATACCAATTTAAGGTCTTCTTACTAGCCTTTTCTAGAGCTTTAAACTGTATGACCTAGTTGTAATCGGTGGAGTTCTCTTGGTCATATTTTTGGACTTCATTCTTGAGCTAGGAACTCGTAGTTTGGTAAAACAATACCAATTCAAAGTCTTCTTACTCTTCCTTACTTCTTATGG
Organism: Miichthys miiuy; assembly: GCA_036365135.1. NCBI lineage: Eukaryota > Metazoa > Chordata > Actinopteri > Sciaenidae > Miichthys > Miichthys miiuy. The sequence continues at coordinate 3,318,002 of CM071625.1, read as the reverse complement.
TTAAAAGGCCAAAGACTTGACCTTGAGTTGAACTTCTAACTACTTTTTTAAGGGTGAATGGACCTTGAAGTTTAAATGTTGGAGAACAAATCAGGAGTTGCTACAAAGGTGAAGCATTCCACATGCAACGCTAACACAGGTTGCAGTGTTCTGTTTCAGGTGCAGCTGGTTAGCTTGTTGCTAATCCAATCTAAAAACAAACTAATTCAAATGAGTATGTTTACGGTCCTTACATGTCCTTACACGTTCAGAAAAAGACCAACTCTGTCTCAGACAGAAGGTAACGTGGTGACACAATGAAAAGTTTGTCAAGTTTTATTGTATTGCTCACTTCTGGAAGTACTTGAAAAGCTTTTTCTCCATCTTTATCCTGCACGCGTTGGCCAAAATATTGCCCATCATTCCTCTCCAGGTCTGTAGTTTATAGCTCAGACAGGACTGAAGAAAAGTGTTCGATGTGCCTGTACCTCTGAGTGCAGAGACCTTGTGTTATAAATCTGCGTCGGCGTGGGCCTCACTCGTGTTTACACTCTTCCAGTAAGTCAACAGTGCGAGTGAAGAGAAATGTTTATCCAGAAGGGTAAGGGAGGTGAAGAAGGTAAAAATCTGTGGATGAAAAGTGAAATATTTTATTATTTTCTATTAGCTTATTTGTGATTTTGCCATCTTGGGTTTTCCATCAGTGCTTAGCAAGACAGCAAACCATACATTGAAGCTGAAACGACGGTTGATTGATGGAAGATGAGTCAATTTTCCACTTGTTTTGTATGATACCAAGTCCACTCTGTGGGTGGTGGACTACAAATTGATTGACAGCTTAGAGAAGTGACTTCATGGGAATAAGACCTATAAAAGGCATCAACAGGGCACTTTAGTCGATTCCTTAACCAAAGTTTCTAAGTCATGATCAGAAGTAAAGCTACAACTACTGATTATTTTGATTATTGATTAGGTAAAGCTCAAAATCTGTGGCTCTGGCAGTCGCCATCACCTGTAATGGCACCTACCTGTCAGTCAAAGCGCTCTTAATTCTGCATAACTTTAAGCCTTAATTTAATGTGAACAGGTGAGTTGTATATAAATTCACCCTCAGTACAGTTGTCATGAACGGGGAAATTAGCTACAGAGACCAAAACTGTTTTTTGTACCAGGCTGTAAACATGTTTATTTCTGCTGTGAAATTGGACATTTTAACATGGGGACTTATGGAGACTGACTCACTTCTGGAACCAGGCTCAGGTGGATGTTTGAGGAACTGCAGTTTTTTGGCTTCACTTCACAGACACGGAGGTTGCCACTTGGTCTGAATTTAATCTAGAAGAATTTAAACCAAAGATGGCAGATCCTCAGGTTTGAATGAGTTAACAAATATTCTACTATTTGTTTCAGTACTTCATCCTGCTTTGCGCCATAAAGCACTTGAGTATGCCAGAGTTGAGTTTTTGTGCGAGCAACTGTCTAAAATGTAAAGACATTCAGATTACAATGATAAAAAACAAGGAAACACTCATAATCCATTAATTAGCCTAATTAATGTATGTTTCAGTATTTATCCCAGTGTTTTTACTTTTCGAGATGGGGTTGAATCTGGGGCAACTGGACTTGGGTGTAGACCCAAGTCTAGTTGTAGTTGATCTACAAAGATGGTTGGTCGAAGAAAGATGACCAGGACGACTGAGAACCTTCACTCACTTCCCTCAGTGTTTTCACTTTACAAGCTGACAAGATATTGGCCGAAGATACTGAACTCTCAGCTCTTCCTGCGTACATTTGGCTGCCTGACTTCCTGCTGGCGTCCGTCCCCAACACCTTCAATTTCATTTAAGCAAATATACAGCTCATCTCGATTAGTCTCTTGTGCCGAGTCCCACTTTTGGGACTCAAGCTGATGAGTCTGGCAGATTTTAAACACTGCATTCTGTTGATACACCCCATCGCATTTAGTCTAATTGCTGACGCTGATTTTAAAGTGTCCTTTAAAGTTTTAACCTCAGCTGGCAGAGCTTTTTTAAAAAACATTTTCACGGCACACTTGGCTTAGTCGGCCCTGCGGAGGCTTTTCCAGGCTTGGACCGAGCCCCCCCCCTCTATCCCTTGCGACTCCGGGGCCAAGGACACAACTGGCACAATAAGACGAGGACAAGACGATTTATAATCATATTAGGAAGAAGCGCTTACCCAGCCCTAAGTCGCACCAACGCCAATTTCTCTCCATTTCCATCTCTATCTTGCTCCCTGACTCTGCCTTTTGTCTCTTGCTGCCTCTGCGTCTGCCACTCTCTCTTTCCTTAGTCATCGAGCCTAAAGCTGAGCCAGACAGTGAATCATATTAGAGTTCGAGGTATTGGCAAGTTATCAGACAAATATCCCCCCCTCATTTCTCTCCCCTGTTCTTATTTCTTAGCTTCTCAATCTGGATAATGAAGAGCCAAATTACAATATTGGCCTCGTATATGCACGTGCATGCACACACGTTTACGCAAAGGCGTTTTACCAGGAAAGAAACTGATGTTTGCAAAAGAGAAAGCCACATCCTTTTGAAAGGCAGCACAGGGGCCGAGGGAGCTCAGTGCTTTCTAAACAAAGAGCTGATCGAATATCACTGTAAACAATGAGAGGACAAGAAGAAGAAGAAGGGGTGGACACGCAGAAGAAAAAAGGGAAGATAGAGAGTAGAGTAGTAGTAGGAGGAGGAGGGTGGAGATTGGGGAGGAAGTGTGTTTATTGGGTGTAATGGAGGCGAGGTAGTGCTGTTAAGTCCAGGTTCCTTTGTATTTAAAGTAGGTCTGTGTGTTTGTGTATGTGTGTGCTGCTATTTCATTTTCAACACCAAAACAAAGAAGTGTCCTACATACCTTTATATGCATGCGTGTTACTGGAAGAGCATTGTGGTTAAGACTGCAGTTTGGTAATCCAGCCTGTACGTGGCTTCCTGAGCGTGTTCACCATGTATGCGTATGCAAATAAGTGTGCAAACATGTAAATGCCAACATGATTTATCCCAGACACGTATGTATAGTGTATAAATAGCAGCATAACAAACAGTACAGGGTAAGTCATTTTCACATTATTAGTCATAGAGCACATTTGTATAATCGCTGTAAAACAAACAAAGACGTGATCATTTGTAGCGTATCGTTGCAGGACCACGTTTCCTGTGAACATTTGTTCACCTTTATGATTTCTGTAACCAGCGATTGTTTTTAAAATCAGTTAATCTATCAAATATATGCAATGTTTTTATTGTTTATTCTTGTCACAAAATAGACCCAAATAAAGTAAAAACAAATATTTTATTTAAGAATCTGGAACCAGTGAATCTTTGGCTTTTTTGCATTGAAAAAATGACCAGTTTATGTCATTTCTCATCAAATTGTTGGTTATTTTCGACTAATCCTTGTGGCAGTACGCTCCCCTGACTTCCTCTTACTTCTTATTTCCCGCTTTGTGTCATAAAGCAATTTGGCAGATTTCACACGGTAAAAAAGGTAACTAACTAAACAAAACAGAGGTCTGTATGTTTAAATCAAATACAAATCAACAAATACTTTCAAGGTCGTCGAAAATAATCAATTTCCTTGTTCCTCGGGGCTAACGGGAAGAAAGAGGTTAACGAAAAGTTGCTATTGAGCATCAATAGATAGCATCATGCATTATGTGAAGTGTATAATAAGTGTTGTGGAGTGGAGCTTGACCCAAACTACTAATCGTCCCTGGTGCTTTGATTTCTCTCGATAATCCCCCAACTTTACGTGTACGTAATACTGAATCACTTTAAAACCACTTGAGCGCTGACTAATTACCCAAACTTTAAATATTTTATTTCAGAATCTGGAACCAGTGAATTTCTGGCATTTTTTCATTCAGAAATGACTTAAACTGGTGCTTCCTTATCAAATTGTAAATTAATGTCTGAAGCTGTTTCCTATTACTGTAAATTTAACCACTTCCTGCTTTGTGTCATAAAGCAATTCAGCAGATTTCCCTCCAATTTTACCACACAATAGAAAAAGCTACCTAACTAAACAAAAAAGAGAGCTGTATTTATGTTGAAATACTTGATGATTATATGTCACTGCAGATGTGAAAAATCAACAAAAAGTGAGTTCAGATGAGAACAATCCATTTTCTTGTTCCTAGTGGCTAACGCAATGAAAGGGGCTACGCAAGGGGCTAGCATGAAAGGGGCTAACGCAATGAAAGGGGCTAACGGAACGAAAGGGGCTAACGGAACAAAAGGGGCTAACGAAAAGTTGCTATCGAGTTGCATTTTGGCTAATCTGTGATGAACTACTACAGAGTGGGTGCTTAACCCATACTATTAATACTGGTGGAAGCGTAACATTGAATCTCTTGATCGCTGAGCATGTTGCGTATACGTGACCCCTCATGTTGAATTTTTGCAGCTATACATCAAACTGAATCAATTGAAATTAGGCCCGAAGAGGCCTCCAGTTTTGTCAATGATAATCTCATTAGATTACAGTAATTACATGAACATCTCAAACTAAATTTGACAATGATTTATTGATGTTAAAATGTTAGATATGCTCATGTACTTGCAGATGTCACCCTCAACGAACTGCGCACTTCATCCCAGTGAGATTTGATAGATTACAGTAAAGCAAGTGTTACATTGTGCAAGTGTGTGTGTGTGTGCAACGTGGCTGCAGATGAATGCATGCACACGATAAGATCATGCGTGCGCGTGTGTTTGTGTGCAGCGGTATGATGTTGTCTGAAGCGCAGGATTCCCTACAGTCTGACGGAGGAATCAGAGACCTGCAGATGGGGCGCTGAGAGTCTTCTGCTTCTGTAAAAAAAAAAAAAAAAAAAAGAAAAAAGCCACACAGAAGTTTGTCATGCTTTCTGCACCGCTACTAACCACTCAGCGAACTCCTTTGTAGAAAGTCTATTTTTGTCGTCCCGTGTCTATGTTTGAGAGACTGAGCTTATTCTAGAAACTGTTACTGTATATGGTAAATCCCCAACCGTCGTCTCTCTTTGTTTATGCATCAAGTTCCTTTTCTTTCTACTTCTCTCTTTTATCATTTTCTTTCTGTTCCTGTTTTTGTCTTTATTCACTTATGTTATTTGCTTTCTCTTTCTTTTTTGCATGCTTCTGTCGCTCTATGTTTCTCTCTTTTTTTAGTCTCTTTCGGTATTTTTTTACACTCTAGCTTTCACTCTTTTTTGGTCTCTTTCGTACTTTATCGTCTTTCTTTCACTTTTTCGCCCGTCTTCATCCATCTTTCTCTCTGCTGGTCATTGCAGAAGTCTGTCAGTGTGAGTGTACAGACATGCTGTGTAGCAATCTGTTGCCTGTCAGATTAACACACACACACACACAAACTCACTGTCACGTGAACGCATGCTTCGTATGTATTCACACCTGTTATGCAAGCGACAGAGGGGAAGAGATCATGTTGTCATGCCAAGATAAACTTCAACACACCTCTCTCTCCATCTGTTCTTTTAGTTTTCCGTTTCGTCTTCCTGCATTCTCTAAACCTTTTTTTTTCTCGTTTGGTGATGGTGATAGCAGCAATGGTCATTGACAAGAAAACAACAGTTGTAATTTGATGGGGTGTTTGATTTTAGACAATAGGGAATGTCCCACATTTCACGTCTTTATTAAGCTCAAATCCTTTCCCGACCTTAGAAAATTTCTAAAAAATAGAAATTCATTTTTAAAGTAAATACATTACATTCAAGACTCGTTTAAACTAGAAAACAAAAAACAAATACATGATCTAGTATTCAGTGAGGAGGTATACGTAATTGAAGGAACCGTCACTTGACTACACAGTACATGCATGTACAACCATCTCGGTAAATTAAAATGTGTCATTGCGTTTTGTTGTAGGTTCAATAACGTACCAGTGTTTCAGCTAGATACTAAAATTTAGTATTTAATATTAAATTTAGAGCAGAGAAATCTTGATTTTAAGTAGCTGTTTCAGACCTGAAGTCTATAAAAGACCAAAAAGATCTATTTTAAAATATCTAGAAATTATTATTTTTTTTAACTTTCTGGGTTGATATTTTCGTCATTCTTGGGGGACAATAGCTTGGCTTCTTGCTTGGTCACCCTCTCTTTTTCTCTTCATAGCTTCCTCCATCAATGTCCTATTCGGACATTTCACCTCTGTTATTATGTCCATAGAGGCTGCTGAGCTCGGTTACATTACCCACTTGTCTGGCTCTGGTTCTGGCACGACACTGGCTACAGTCCCCGTAAACATTCCCCTGTAAAAAAGTTATATAATGATGCTTCAAGCTTGAAATTGATATGGGTTGATCAAAAGTTGCAATAGTATACGCTATAGTAAGAACTATTTATGTACAATTTTAATAAAAGCTACTATATTTTTTGTTTATTATAAAACAGACTGACCCTTTTCATCCATACCGGATACGTCATATCACTCAAGCGTATTGCAACAGATACAATAAAACAGACATAGAATCATGTAATAATTATGCTTCATATATGATTTTACATATGTTAAGTAGAGCAGGCAGCGATAGTCATGTCACTTCCTTCTGCGGTTACAGAACATGTTTCTAATTTACATGAGGCGACCATGAAAAGCTGATACGACGCAGGCACTCGTACATATAAAAACACACACACATATTGTAGTAGTGAGAAGGCGCACACATACTTTTAACGGTCATGTTGAATTACAAGAGGCCTTTTTCAAAAGATGACCACAGACACTGTTGATTTCTTCCTTTATGAAAATAGTCCAAACCAGAAGAAATTCTCTCGTGGCCACAGAAATTCAGACGCACACACACACACACACGCACACACAAAAGCTTGTCTCCATTTTTAGAGCCTCCTCTGGGATATGGAGTCTATATTTAGAAGGTTATTTTGTTAAACAAATACAGCATCAGCGTGTTGGAAGACTGTCAAAACATGCTGGCCATGTGTTTCCGTCACACTGCGTGTGTGTGTGTGTGTGTTTAGATTTATCTTCTTCTGGACGCTACATGTAAAAGTTATTTTAACTTTCTGCATTTTATATAAACAACAAAACCTGACGGAAAGAGAAGGAAAGGTGGAGGAGGAGCAGCAGAAGGGAAAATTAAAAGAAGAAGAGGGGATAGAGAGAAGTTTGGTTTCATTAGTTCAGGAGATTGGAGAGAAACCCTCTTAAAACCCAGAGGCTACACACAAACACACACTTTTGCATAAGTACACATGTATTTTGCAATACTCCGCTTGTGCAAGCCCCGTTTACCAGCATGGTCGAAGTTCAGTGTTTCATAATTGTTCTATCTGGTTGGCATGTATGATGAAGCAATAGAAGAGGAACATAAACTCCCTAGCTTACAAATAACATGGTAAAGGTTTATCAGTGTCAAGATAGTGGAAGAAATTACAATTTGAATTGCGCTTGTTGGTACAGTTTGTTAACGCAGTAACGCTCTGTTAGCTTGACATTTGTTTGCTGTCTCATTGGGAGTTTCGCTGTAGTAGCAGTAAACTGCTGCAAGTTGCGTTAGCTTGACGCTGCAGTTAGCCTATACCAAAAGAGGATGAACAATCCTTCGGTAACTCCGAATTATTTCCATGTTGTGTTTTTAACTGGCTTTCTAACGTTACCCAGCGATAAACCAACATTTAGAATCCAGTAAAGCTCTGTTAGCTAGACATTGTCTTATCAGGAGTGTGATTGCGTTAGCTTGCCACGGCGGTTAGCCTGTACCAGAAGAGGAGAAATTACTCTCCCGTTCTCTTATTTACATGTGACTTTTTATCTGGCTTTCTAACGTTACCGACCGATAAACCCACATTTAGAAATCTACTGCTCTTATTTAGTTGTTGTTGGAGTGTGTGAATCCCGCAACTTAGGTCGTAGCTGTACTTAGCCGCCAGGGCTAACGTTAAGCTGGCTGTTCTGGTCTGTCAGTATGGCTGAAGTATAGGTCTTGTTTTCTATTTTTACACCTCTTAAATAGAACATGTAGGGTGGATGGTTTGGAGTTATTTCTAGACTTGACTTAATAAGTAATGTAGCAAAAGTAATTTGATGTTTATATTTAGTAAGTTCATGTAAAACTTGAGTTCAGTTGTGACATTTTTTTTTATTTAAACCAGAATATTTTAACATTTTTAAGCCATGTTACTCCTCTTTTTGCACTCACAATTTTTTGGATTATTAAATAAATCATTTAAAACTCCTCTTCCGATTCAATAAATTATGGTTCAAACATTATCACTGTGTCCAGAACTGATAAAATTCCAAACAAAAGTTTGTAAAAGTCTAAAAGAGCAGCGTCACACCTGCAGTACAAAGCTCAGATCGCTGATAGCGCCTTTAATCTTCTAGGTCAAGCCGTTTAGACCATCAGACTGTGCAGGATGAATTTTAGTGGGCAAATCACTGCAGTGAAAAAGCAGATTATTGCGGTCTAGACATGTGGAGGTCCGCTTCATCCATCACATTACAAAACCCGTCGATAATGGAGACAGGAGAGGGGTGGAGAACAGGGTCACCTTAACTCAGTTTGTCTCCATTCTTAATCTTTTGACAAAGGGTCCACCGTTCTCAAGTCTGACACACTTAAAGTATGTTTGACTCTGTAATATTACCCTGATGAAGGTGTATAAGTGCCCCATTTAGACCAGTTCTGTAAACAGTTTATCTAAACTTTATTTGTGAGATATCAGATGTGATTAAAAGTTGTGTTGCGTTTTGGAAGTGACCAACGGTAAATTTTAACCTCATGGTGACACCATAGGAATGTATATATTCCTCAAATATTCTGTAAAGTTAGATGACGTGTGAGCACGGTGTGTATAAATGAATTTGAAATCGAGGGGCAATCAAGTGTGACTAGCTTGGCATCTGTTTTGAATCCCTTTAGTTCCTTTGGCTCTCTCCATGTGGGAAAAGCAGCACAATTGTTTACTCAAGTTTTATTCCTGTCTCTAATTAATTATTTTTTATCTTGCTTTGCCCCCTCTCTCTTCTTCTGTGTGTGAGCTGTTGTTGGTTAAGCATAAACAGGCAATTTAGTTTTGTTGCAGGTGGTTGTCTATCCAAAATTTCATTATGAAACTCTCTTACAAAGTAAGATTATATTTGGCCGCAACCCAAGTAGTCGAATATGGTTTATTTGTGGTGCCTTCACTGACTCCTTTTGAGTGACAAGCTAATATTACAACATTATTAAACAGCTTTACCTTTATACAAAGTTTGTCCATCTGAAGTGTTGAATCCAGGATGCTTCTTCACATTAAAAACACCACAAAGTTTGGTAACAGTGAAGCCAAAGTGCCAAAAACTGCAGTTCCTCAAACGTCCACATGAGGCTGGTTACAGAAGTGAGTCAGTCTCCATACGCTCCCATGTGAAAATGTCCAACTTCACAGCAGAAATAAGAGACAGATAAATTAAAGGGAAAACAATAGCCTAGTTTACTGATAGAGCAACAGTGCATGCATTTTTAGAAACACTGGCTTTGACAACATTTTAAGCCGTTGGTGGCTCTAGATGTAAGGTCAGGAGAGCACTAAAGTCGTTATGATTCTTTCTGTGGAGATCATAAATGTTTGTACCACATCTCAGGACCGTTTCAGCCATCTTTATCGGGATATTTCACTCTGAGGTGGTCCTTTTAAATATAGCGTTGAACCTCTCTAGTGCCACATTACAAGCATATTACAGTTAGATGCATCTTTCCAACTCAGATTTGTCTGAGATGTTGCGTGTGATAGATGAACAAATGACAGCCTCGTACTCCGTAAAAGAAGGCGATGGAGCAAAGGAATGGACAGAGGAAAGGTTTATGGCAGTAAAAGAAAGAGGAACAGAGGTTTGAAGGAATGACTTCAGAAGGGGCGGACAGTATATAGATGCAAAAGATGAATCGAAATCGATCGAGGACAGTAGGCGGTAAGAAAAGAGGGATAAAAGAGAAAGGGGGGGAGAGGAGAGCTGGAGGACGAAGAAAGGAAAAAATCACAGCGAAAGAAATGAGGAGGAGGAGGAAGAGGAGGTAACAAACGGGGGAGTAAACAGACAGCCTGGATAGACGAGTAACGGGCGAATGGACGAGATGGGAGAGTGCTATTGATCGGAGGCAAAGAATGAGAGTTAATGGGGGTGGGAGGGAGAGACGAGAAGAAAAAGAAAGAGGTAGACAGATTGCAATGGAGAAAAAAATGACATGGAGAGAGATAATTCAGTCAGTAACAGAGTTGAAAATCAGTTTATCATCTTTAACTCCCTCTTATCTTTACACCTTTGTTCTACAGGCTGTGATAACCTACGTTTTTTGCTACTTTACACCGCGTACCACCTCAGAAAATACTGGACTCTCGAAGTACCATCATTATGAACGTGATGTTTAAACATCGCGTTTCAACTCATGGTCTAAATGTAGAAAAATTCTGACTTTAAGCAGCCTGAGAGTAGAATATGGAAGTTACCATGGAAGACTAGCATCTAAAACTCGTTTCAAGAAGGGTTAAATATGGGGGCCTCTTGGATAAGAGGTGAAACGCCTTCATGGATCTACGACCAAGTCCAGTTGAAAGATGACCTGGAGAACCTTCAAAAAAAACATCTAAAACTTGGTTCATATCCTGAAAACTGTTGGAGCAACTACACTGACAGTTACTCTTTTACAACAACAATGGGTTATTATCGGTTGTGGTTGGACTGAAATATATTGCATAAATCACACACACACACACACATTGGCACACATTTGTGCAAAGCTATCCGATTTCCAGGCTGTTGAAAAGCGTTGACGTTCGTGAAACTTGAGGAAGAATAATTGAGACATAAAATCGAACTATAACCACGTAAACTGAGCCCTCGCTGAGACGGTGACGCTGCTGAAGGCTACAGTTTGTTGACCCAGTAAGTTGACACTGTACTTCACTGAAGCCTTGTATTCACAGCAGGTGTCGACATACAGTAGCAACATGACGGCCTTTTATATCAGTTTTCATCGGTTATGATTCATGGAAAATTTTCAAGGGAGGTTGTATTGGCTGAAGTTGTCACTGATGTTCGGTTGGGTTATGTCTGGATTTTTCTCATTTGCCTTCAGAGGAATGAACACAAAAAAGCATGATTAAGAGAAGTGCTCTACTTAAACAATCAATTAATTTGCATTGTATATTTAATGATTATCAATGAAACGAGAGAACATTAAAACACGAGAAAAGATTCATCTTAGCCGTGTGTGTTCCATTTGTCCTGTAATAGTAATTCGGTTTATCCATTAAAAGGTACTCCAAACTATCCATTATCCTCATTCTGTGTACAAGTGCGTGTATTCATGCATATATAAATATACCTGTGTACTAATGTGTACTAATGGTATGATCCACTTCATGTCGGCCTTTTTATCCAGACGCTCTTACTTCTGAACAGGATCAGTTCACTCCCAATTTAGATACAAAATTAGAAATATTGGAATAACTAAGAAGTTATGATAACCAACTTTTACAAATTTGGCTCCAATAAGTAAAGTAAAAGTGAAGTAAACAACAGTTTTTGCAGATATTTTCAACTTCTAGTGAGCTTGTTAAAAAGTAATCAAGTTTCTCTGCAGCAGAAATTAAACTCTATCACCACAAATAACAATCAAACCTGTATCAAATCAGACCTTTCTCACTCCGAAATGAATTTTTATCTCGAGCGAGGCCAAGCAGTGTCCTGTTTCAGCTGCAGTGACAGGAGAGCTCATATGATTCATGTAGCTCGACTTGATTCGGAGTGACTTGACCCTGGTCTGCAGTCACAGAGCCAGTCCACAGGCTCTGAGCGCTTTTATCACATTTAGTATAGCACTATAGAGTATTTTGGAGCTGCACAAACACTTGAGCCCGAAGCTTTTTCTTCTTTGTGCTCAAATCTGTCAGTTCTCACAGCCTGTGTTTATGTCATCGACCCACCTACCAGTTCACAGCTGCAGGCACTTTTGTTTTTAGACAATGCAGTTAAAGCACACATAAGAACACAATGTTACAAATAAAAGAGTATAGATCTGCTGTACCGTATCACACCAGGTGTGGTTGTCATGTCATATTTTTACGACATACCAGTCTTTAACTAATGTGATGCCCACAACTACATTTAGAAAAATCACTATAAAACAGCTTATGTTGACTTCTGATGGCGTCGTATTTATGTGTCAGGTTTCATCCAAATACAGCAAATATTAACCAAAAGAAAATGCAAATTTATGCATGTTTTTATCCGCAAGTATTCATTGAGATAAACACTCGGTGGTGCTAATGTTTCAGGCATGTGCCATTGTCGAAGAAGAAGGTGCAACACAATGATGTAAGAAAATATTGCCAGTCAGACTTTAACCGTTTGGTTCCTGTAAGGAACTTAGGAAGGAAAGTTACAGTTACCTTCCTCATTGCTTCACACAGTTTATATTACATCTGCCAACATGTTTCATTTATTCAGTTTTAGTCACAGGATTTGTGTACGTCATGATTTATTTACGGGGTCTGTTTCCTTCTGCACTTGCATTTACATTTTCTTTTGATGATTATGAAACATCAACTTTTACGCCTCCCCCAAGTGAAAAATCTGTTTGCAATATCTCTGTTGTTTCTTTTCCAAAAAAAAAAAAGATAATTTCGTTCTTGAAATATTGACTTTTCCATTAAAATTGAGGCTTTACTTTGAGATATTACAACAAATTTAAGTATCCAAACAAACTAAATCTTTTTCACATCCTCATCACGAAAATTCTCTATTTATTGTAGTTTACATTTCACATTTTTTACAATTACAAATGCACAGGTAATCCATCAACAATATGTAACCCTTCACCCTCAACCTTACTCTTCCATCTCAGGCCAGTTCTGAAAGCTCTGGCAATGCTAGTAAGTGAACCTTAAGTTTAAATGGACGATTCCCAACTTAAGAATGAACCTCCATGCACAAATGTGTCACATTTGATGATATACCTAATTTTCAAAAAGGACAATTATGGTAATGTAGAGTTGTAAAGGTGTTAAAGAGTTGTCCGAATGGAATTAAAACTTTCTTTGGTTGGTTGTAGGTGCTTCAAGGCCCTAAATAGAGGCCTCTCCTATTAATAACAGTGTCATGACCTCGAGAGATGAGATGACTATCTTTAACCATATCAGCAGGTTGAGATAAGGACACCTCATCAAGAGCTAATTGTGTCAGAAGTCTGGTAATGAGTGTAAAATACTGTCAGAAATAAATGGCTTTTTAAAGGTCAGTTTGAAACAGAACATTACTAAAGACCGTCTTCTACTCAACTGAGACTGAAGCAATGCATGGTGAAATGCTGTGTGTGTGTAACCTGAAAAGATGTTGTTTGGGGTGAGCAACATACAGTTTACTGCAGTCTTAAGTTCTTTCTTTTGCCACTAACATTTTGTTGGTGAGGTTTTATCAAAATGTACATTGTTTCACCCTGAAGTGTGGGACAAAGCTGAGTACAAGCCTGTTCTTACGGGTGAACAGTAAACTTTCTACAATACAATATGTTGTTAAATGCAATCTAAAGTCTTTCTTTTCAAAACTTCTCAGAGAGAGGATGATATGAGTAAAGTTTGTGAGGTGGTTGTGTGGTTAATATTTGTGTGGTTGCAGGGTGTCGATTAGCTCAGTTGATCTTTGCTGCATGTCATCCACATTCACTCACTCTTCAGCTGTCTCCATCAAAAAAAAAAAAGCTTGAAAAAAAATAAATATATATATATATTTGTGTTGTTGTAAGGTCATGAAATAAAATATAATAATGACTCTGTAAAATATAAGTAAAAAGAGTTTAACAAAACAGTTTTTTGTAAACATGTTTATTTCTGCTGTGAAGTTGGACATTTTAACATGGGGACTTATGGAAACTGACTCACTTCTGGAGCCAGCCTCAAGTGGACGCTCGAACAATTACAGTTTTCAGCACTTCCGCATTGGCTTCACTTCCCAGCCACGGAGGAGGTTGGTGCTTGGAAAACTAATTGTGCACCTACTGGTCAACTTTGTCATACTAGTCGAGAAAAGAAAATCTGACACTCTCAACTGTTTGTCGTGCCTCAGAACCATTTTTGGTTTGATTTATCGGACCGATGTTGTTTAGTCTGTATCCAGAGAAGGATCCTTAGATGATTTTAGGTTACCCAGGTTTAAAAATAGTCGGACTTGTCTTGGATAAACTGTTATATGGAAAAGCAAGAAGAAAAACTCAAGAAGGTTAAATCTGGGGCAACTCTGACGGCAGTCGTCACAACAACGAGCACTAACGGACCAGGTTTTCCACCAGTCAGTCAGAACTTAAGAAGGTTCTTGGATCAGAGGTGAAACGTATTCACGGATCCACAACCAGGTCCAGTTGCCCCAGATTTAACCCTTCTTGAATAAAGATGACCTGTACCTTCACAGAAAACTCCAGCACACTTTAAATAAAAGAAATACTGCAGATAGAGTTGTATAGCAACATTAAAACTTGCACCCTGAGTAGTCATAAAACTGCTCATACGAAGCAGTTTGGATATAGTCGTGAAATTTAGTCGGGTTTGTGTAATAAATATAATTGTCAGCGGTGTTTGCAGGAGCGCAGCAGGATTCAGTTTACTGCAGCAATTATGTTGTGAACGAGACTGTAGGGGAATGAATTGATAGAGCGGGAAAAGCCCCCACAGGTTGCCGTAGAAATTGCTCAACTCCCGTGATGATGACACACCGACAGGTTGAGGGGCAGTTTTGTTTTTGCTGTCTGGAGGAGAGATTACAGCGACACAAAAACAGGAACCGTCGTCAATAAAATGTATTTAAATTCATGTACATGTACATTAGGTCCTCGGATGTGTTGCAGGCACACATGGTCCTCACACGTACACGCTGACAGACGCACACACACACAGCTGTAGACAGATTAAACAGCCCGTGTGATCATCAGGGATAATCATCAGCCAAAGCACACAAACAAACACAACACACCCATATTTCATCTCCTCCTCCATCTTTACTCCCCCTTTTTCAGCTGCACCTGCATTACAGCACACTCTGTCTCCTCCTTCACCCTCCACTCTTTTCCTCTCCTCTTGTCTCCTTCCTCTCCTTTCCCTTCATCTCTTTTCCTCTTCTCTTTTTCACTTTCCTCGCTCTCTCCTTTCCTTTCATCTGTCTCCTCTCCTTGTTTCCTTCCTTCCCTTTCCTTTAAACATACTTGCTTGTGTCTCCTTTATTGTCATATTTCATCCTCTCCTCTCCTTCCTTTCATCCCTGCTCTCCTTTCCTTTACTTTTTGTTCTCCTCTAGTGCTCTCCTTCCATCTCACCTCTCCTCTTGTTTCCTTCCTCTCCTTCTCTCATCTTTCCTCTTCTCTCCTCTTTCCTCTCCTTCCCTTCCTTCCATCTCTCCTATCTTCCTTTCATCTCTCCTCTTTTTTTCCTCTCCCCTTGCCTACTTCCTCTCCTTTCCCTTCCTTTCATTCCTACCTTCCTCTGTCCTTTTCTCCTCTTTCTTCTTCCTCTTCTCTTCCCTCTTCTTTCCTCTTTTCTTTTCTCTTCTACTCCTTTCCTTTCCTCTCTTCTCCCATTTCCCTCCTCCCCTCCTTTCTTCTCTGCTCCCTTCCTTTCCTTGCTCTCCTTTCTTTTCCTCCTTTCCTTCTGTCTCTCCTCTCCTCTTGCCTCCATCCTCTCCTTCCTTTCCTTCCTTCCATCCCTACTCTCCTCTCCCATCTTTCCTCTTCTTTCCTCTCCTCATCTTCGCGTACCTTTAATCCCTCTCCTTTCTCTTCCTTCCCTGCTCTCTTCTCTCCTCTTTTCTTCTTCCCTCTCCTTTCCTCTTCTTTCCTCTCCTCTTGCCTCCTTTCTCTCCTTTCCCTTCATCTCTTCTCTACTCCTTTTTCCTTTCCTTCATCTCTCCTCTCCTCTCTCCTTTGCTCTCTTCTCCTCTCTGCCCTGCTCCACCCTTTTTTTTTAACACCTCACCCTCTCTCCTCCATTTCAAACATCAAATATATCAAAGCTTTATTCAAACGTTTGCTCACGAACAATAAAAAAACACGTTAAACATCACGAGTCAACAACAGTGACGGCACGTCGGCACATTGAGGAACTCGTCCACCTCTTTCTGTCTGTCTGAGACTTATCTGTTCCTTCAACAGTGTGTGTGTGTGTGTGTGTGTGTGTGTGTGTGTGTGTGAGAGAGAGAGAGAGAGAGAGAGAGAGGATTATGCCGCATCAGAGCCAGATTTGGTCCGTATGCTCGGAGGCAATCACCACCTCCCCACCCCCCACCAGCAGCAGCAGATTATGTGTCCTTCACTGCACAAACCTCACGGGCAGAAGCCAAAAAACTGGATGATATTTCCCAAAACACACACACATACATCAACACACAAAGCATGACATGAAACCTGTAGGAGTGTGTGTGTGTGTGTGTGTTGTTTATGTGTGTGTGTGTGTGTCCGTCTAAAGTAGAACAGAGCGTGTTTAGAGTCATCCTGGCTGCTGTTTTATTCACATATCACCAGTGTGTATGTGTCTATTAATAAACGCATAGAGGTACATAAGACAGGATGTGGTCGCCATGGTGCAAGGTCCTCCCACGCCTTGTTCTGACTCGATGTGTGTGTGTGCACGAGTGTGTACGAGCGTGTACGTGTGGTCAGACGGCGTGTTTATGCATGACAGATGATGCAAGTCGTTTCCCATTTGAAATGAGCCGTCTCGTTTTTCTTTGCACAGTTTGAAAGAATTTCTTGCGAAATAAATAAAAGTTGTCACGGACAACACACACACACACACACACACACACACACACACACACACACACACACACACATACGACGCACCCACACACACTAAGCTCGGTTTGGACATGTCCAGGTGAAAGGAGTGATACATTGTATTTGTTTGTTTGTGTGTGTGTGTGTGTGTGTGTGTGTGTTCTTACATTTCCAAAGCTTGAAGGTTGATCCGAAAGTCAGGCTGTTACCATGGCAACCCCGCATGCCTTTGCATTACCAAGTTTAAAATGTCAGGAAACGAGGAAATAAAAATGTATAAAAGAGAAAATATGTGTTAATTAACGACTGGCCAGACAGGTCAGCTGTTTTAACGATACGCCGCGCGTGTTTGTTTGTTTCGGCTACCTCCGACAAAGCAGACGGGTGGGGTCTGCAGGTGGCATCCACTCAAACACGTTCACGGATGTCTTGTGAGTTAAACTCGACCTGCAAAAGTGTTAAAACAATCATTTTTAAATGTGGAGATGGATTCGTACGTCCACGGGGGGGGAACTCAGTGAGCGTTTCTATTTATAAACCAGCACACACACACACACACACACACACACACACACACACAGCTGCGAGGCTGTGAAGAGTTAAAACCATGCCAAATGTGACAGATACAGATGACTGCACCACTCTTCCTCCTCCTCTTTCATTCCCTTTCTGTCTTCATTCATGTTTCTCTTTAATTTGTTTCTCCTTCCCGAACTCCCGAGTTTAATTTCTGCCTTGCCGCTTCACTCCCCCGTGCGCCCCATGAACACCAGCACCATCACCATCACCTCGCCTTGTTGCCTTCCTCTCCGTCCTGCCGCCCCCTCTGCATCTCTTTCTCACTCTGCCATCTGCTGGAGAAAACAATCAGCTGCAGCTCATTTCTTTAAAAAAAAAAATCACAGATGGTGACATTGGGCGAGCTTCATTTGGCATTCGGCGCCGTCCGTCCGTCCGGACGGCGTGGCCTCGTGATTACAGAAACACGGTCGTGTTTTGAAAGGTCAGGCGGAGGTTCGGCGTCTGCAACAGCCAGTGTGCATCTGTTTTAATTAGCTCTGGCAAAGACACACCTGAAAGTGTCGGCGTGTTTACTGTGTTGTTTCCAGTAACTCATGAATAAACAGCTGCTGCCCATTGTTGAAGAAAAACTCTTCAAGTTCAGCATTAAAGATAATTCAATTTATTTATTAACCAGGAAAGATTAAAAACTTCTTTTTCGAGGGAGTCCTGGCCAAGACAGGCAGCAGCTCAGACTCAGAACAAATCAATTAAAACAGACTAGTATTACAACACATAGCAATCTAAATAAAATGTAATAAAGGTGCGACACAAGCTATGAATTCAACATATATCAGGTAAAGCATCCTCCAGGTCTTCCAATATGGATTTAAAAGCATTCAAAGAAATCTAATTTAAAACTTTTAAAACATTTTCAAATAGCATTCATTGATTTTGATAAATCCACTGTACAAATTTTTTTTCTTGTGTTGAAACGAGTTATTGTAGTGGCAACTATTCATTTAAAAAAAGGCAGCTAAGAGGCTGTGTAGGCTCTTACTTTGACGTATTAAAGTCCAAAGAAAAAAATCCAGAGTCACGTAAAGTAAATTTTATAATGTTTATGAACAAACTTAAATTGGCATAACGTGACGAACTGAACTAGACGAAACTAAGACGATGTGATTATGAGACGAAACGAAATGAAGTGAGATAATAAGTAGTGAGACGGTCAGCAGAAAATATTGGGGACTCTTTGTCTAACTCCAGCCACCAAATGCACAGGTAAAAATTTTAAAAAAATGTGCCTGTTAATGGAAGTTAAGGTGATCCAGAAAACTTGTATAAACAAATAAACAACTCAAACAATTTACACCTTTCAGCTCCAAAAATTATGTTAAAGGTTAAAGGTGAACGATCCCAGTTTGTAACCTCTACAGTGTCTCCTGCCATGTGATACTGTATGACAACCGCTGCCAACAGTTCCCGTCATAAAAGAGGAAGTTGGTATAGCTGCCATTTCCTGTAACTTATATAATAAACTCAACAATATCTAAAAGAGCTTTAGTTTCAAGTAAGATGAGTTTTAATGAGATGAATCTGTTTCTTTTGTTTCTATGAAACATTATCATCTGAGTCATTCATCAGTTTTAAGATTCGTGAAATACCAAAACGACACAACAGAGCTGTTTACAATACGATGTGACAAGATTTAAAACCATGTGAAGTTATCACACAGACAGATCGGTTTCAACCAAAAATAAACCATAAACTAAATCCTGTTCACGTTCTTCAACAGTTTTCCTGCACGTATTTTGTTTGCCTTCTTTGATGACATTGCAGAGCAGGTTCGACTTTATGGCAGAACAACCCTGTGTTTGTCAAAAAGTTAAATTGCGGTGTTACTTTCATTGAAACAAAATGGTAATGCTCTCAACATGAGTCTATTGTTTAAATCACAAGTACAAGTATTTTAGTACAGGGTCAACCGTCCCCACAGTAGCATAATCTGATTTATAGCTGTTATGCTTGGACCGAGAGATAGAGGTGAGGGGTTTTCAGTTGGTTTCAATCTGAAAACTTCACCACTAAATGCCGCTAGCTCCAGAAGTGAGTCAGTCTCCATAAGTCCCCATGTTAAAATGTCCAACTTCACAGCAGAAATAAAAAAACAGTTTTGGTCTCTATAGCTAATTTCCCCGTTCATGACAACTGTACTGAGGGTGAATTTATGTACAACTCACCTGTTCAGATTACAATCATACCATTACATGTTATCAAAAACGTACAGAAAGAACCCGAAAGACAGCGTAAAAGCGGCAAAGCGACCTTGTAAAATGTGTAGGATGTTCTACTTTAAACATTCGAGGGATGTATCTTTTCATCGGAAAAATTAAAATGTCAAGTACGTCTCTACCTGTCTTTCTGCTCTGCCTTGTCCTTGATCTCTACTGTTTCTTAGGCACAGAAATATAATAAAATAGATTTGTTTCCCAACAGTATTTCACTCAGAGTTCACTCTTTAGCTCTCGTTGCAACAGAAAAACAATTAGAAATCCCAGTGGCACCTAATTATGGTCTCAAAAACAGCTTTACGCGTGTGCTCCTTAACATATTCAGCTTTGTGTGGTGAAAACCGGCTCACAACCAGTGTAAATTAATA
Organism: Miichthys miiuy; assembly: GCA_036365135.1. NCBI lineage: Eukaryota > Metazoa > Chordata > Actinopteri > Sciaenidae > Miichthys > Miichthys miiuy. The sequence continues at coordinate 3,298,078 of CM071625.1, read as the reverse complement.
ACCTTGTAATGAGAGCGGTAGGTGCACTAATGAAGCAGCATGGATTGAGGGTGGCCTTCATGTTTTCTATCTGCCTTTTTTTTTTTTTTTTTGCTATCAGGGGAAATACTGCAACATAAATGGACTTGACAGAGATAACATGCCTGTAGTCAGAGTCATTTCACGTCAATAATTTTTGCTACATGACTCATTAAAGTCGCTAATGAAGCTCTTTGACCTGATTCTGGAATTGATTTAACCGCTAGTGATTTGGATGAGAGAGAAGGATGGCGGGTGGAGGTGGTGGCGGTGGCGGTGGTGGTTGTTTTGGAAAGGAAAAGCGAGAAGAAGTAGAGGACGAAAAAAAAACTTGAGGGGGAGAGACAGAAGGACGGGGAGAGAGAGAGACGTTGACAGAAAAAGAGAGAGAGCTGGTGTCAGTGAGTGAGTCTGCAGGGAACAGCATGTTTCTGCTCATTAAAGACCGAATGATATGCCGACTGGCAGAAAACATACACACAAATACACACAAAAACACACACTCGCTGTAATTTGACTTGGCAGATGAGGTAGTGATCTGACACTGTAGGCAGCACACACACACACACATCACTACCTTAAAAACAGTGGATTTTTAGCATGATTTAAAGTTTCTTTTTATACCGTGTACCTCCTCAGAAAATATTCGTCTCTCCGAGCACCACCATCACGACAGAAAATACAGCAGCTACAGACAGTTCAGCAGGAGGCGGGTTTATTCATAATAAGTGCTTTAGCTCGTGGCTAATCATGGACATATGCACGCTACATGCTACCTGCATGGACGTGACAACAGAGCAGCCTGATTGAAACAAAGTATTACAGGAAATTCAAAACTTAAATTTTAAATTACATTCCTGCAATCTCAAAACCAAGTATTAAGGTAGTATTAAATGTTTCTAAATTAATTTATTTAATTAAAGGTCCAGTGTGTAAGATTTTGGAGTATTTATTGGCAGCAATGGAATAAAATATTCATTAGTATGTTTTCATTAGTGTGTAATCACCTGAAAATAAGAATTGTTGTGTTTTATTACCTTAGAAAGAGACTTTATTTACAGTCCACCATTTTGAACCACTTTGTTTCTACAGTAGCCCAGAGGGGACAAAGTTTCAAGGCCACTGTAGTTTCTCCTTCATGCTTTAACCGATAGGGAGAGGTGAGGGGTTTTCAGTTGGTTTCAGTCTGAAACCTCACCACCAGATGCCGCTATATTCTACACACTGCACCTTTAAGGATAATAAAATGTATTTGTTTAACCAGGAAAGATTAAAAACCTCGTTTTTAAGGGAGTCCTGGCCAAGATGGACAGCAGCTCAAACTAAGAAGTCAATTAAAACTGATAGAAAAACAAATGGACAGTATCACAACACAAAGCAATGTAGAAAAATTACAAAAGTGCGGCGCAAGCCATGAATTCAGCATTTTTTTTTGGTACAGTAGCCTTGAACAGGTGGCGAGTATTCATTTGGTTACAATATGCAACTTCACCACTAGGTGGCTGCGATTTCCCCTCGTACCGCCCAAAGGAGTTTGTGTACCTCAACTGGTACTGGAACCTGTGATTTAAAGCATGTCCAACAAAAATGTCCCCTGTTGGTTTTCCAGTGCCCTGTTGGTGAATGTTTAACGACAATAACGTCCACAGTTAGCTAGGTTCTCAAGTGCATGCACACATGGTGTGTGTGTCAGGACAGCTCATGCCGGCTGGCAGGACATCAGCCTGTGATCATAGCGTTGTTTCCAGCTCTCAGAAGCAGAGCAATCCTCTCATTGATCTGATATGATGTGACCGTGTCTGTTTTTAAACTTATTTAACGTCATAAATCAGCACTAAAGCATGAGCAGCCATTATCCTCTGTGTGTGTGTGTGTGTGTGTGTGTGTGTGTGTGTGTGTGTGTGTGTGTGTGTGTGTGTGTGCTCTCTTTGTCAATCAAACCGGTTCTTCCACTTCTATTTATAGCCTCAAGGAAATAGGCTTGTTCTTACATGACACACACACACACACACACACACACACACACACACACACTCCTCCTCTCAGGTGTGTCATAAAAGATAGCCAAAGTGCTTATTTGCATGCTTCAGCTTATCTTTGGTGTTAGTCTTTAGTGTGTTATATATACACACACACACACACACACACAGAAGAGGTGTGTCCTATAGCACACCTGAGGGGGCGTGGCTACCTGACAAGGGAAGTTTGAAAGTAAGGAAGTGGGGTTGTATTGTTTGAGGAGCTGCTGGAGTGAAAGGATTTACTGCTGCTGAGGTGTGGTGTGTTACGGTAGCGCTACATATATATATGTATGTATATATGTATATAGAGAGAGAGAGAAAGAGAGAGGTGTTATGTAGAAATAACAGAAATATATTTTAAGAAGAGAAAGAATGAAAAGAAAGATTCAGACAGCATCAGAAAAGAGCAGAAGTTAAGAGGGCAACTTCCTCACCACCTGAGAGAGTTGTTCCGCTACTGGAGGTAAAGGCCATTTATCTTAATTATGCTATATTAGTTTCACTAAGCTAGTACAGACAAGTGAGGCCACCGATGCCAGGGTTGTGTCGGCCCAGCGGGTGCTGCATGGCTCCCCTGTTGTTTCACTGTCAGGCAGGAGGGCAGGGGGACGACGACCAGCTCAGCCACGAGGACCAACTGGAGTCCAGTCACATTGCGAAATCAAAGGGGAGTCGCATGGTGGAAGAGGTCAGTGTCGTAAGAGCCGAAAGATCCCTAGAGTGACACAAAGTGAGGATGATAGATGATGTTTTAAATCATGTTTTAAAAAGGCTGTGTTAATTTGATTCACACTATAGGAAGCTTCAGGGTTTTTTTGTGGTTTTATTCTTTTGAGGAGGGCGCAGGAAGCTTCTGCTGTCGGTGTGTAGTGGTTTCGCACCGGCAAATTGTGGATTTACACCACGTTTAAGTGGCCTTCCATTTACTGTTGGAGAAGGAGTACTCAAAAGGCTTAATTCAAACGCATGAGTCTGTCAATATTTAGCCGATTTATAGGCTCCCTATTTCAAAATGTCCACATGTTCTTCAGTGTGGAGTCAGTCAGTCAGTGTCAAGCCTTAAAGGATAGGGCTCTTTTCATGGGAGAATAATAGAATATCTCCAGCCTCATCCTTGAAGGGATTGAAGACATGAAAGACAAAGGCCTATAAACTGCCACCAATATTGATATTGAGTGATATGTTGGTTTATTGAAGAACCCATTGATTCAATCATTGTACTTCTCAGACTTAATATCGGCACAGGTTTAAATCCAGATGTATCTCATGAGTTAACTTTAATGTATCTTTACTGTGAGCCGGCATCTCATACAAAACCTCAATAACTTCAGGAATATATATTGTTTCATAATTTTGCAGCATTTAGATACAAAGAGCTCACTGTCAGTCCCAACAAAGCTGCTCTCCACACATAGATTTGATTTAAAGAGGTACATGTAACTTGATAAATAGTCTCCAGGTCACTCAGCTCTCTCAAAAATAAATACAAGTCCAGTGATTTGTTGAGTGTTTACAGTGTGAAGGCTGAAGGTCAATCAGTCGCGCAGGTCTGTGTGTGATTTGCCAGTATTGGGTGGCGGTAGACCGCCGGGTCGATCGGGCTGTTTAGCGTGGCTGGTTTGAACAGAACCAGTCAGATTTGTACGTGAGTGCACTTCAGAGCGCCGTGTGCGCATTTTGCAGATGAGTAAGTAATGTGTGCAAAACTACTTCACAGCTCTTCTGTTGTGTGTGTGTGTGGCGCACATCAGGTCTACTGGGGCTGATTGTGGTGATGTAATTAGGCCCGCTCTAATGAATACACTGATCTGTCTGACAACATCTCTCAGCTGGAGAGGAGAGGGAAGAAAAAACAACCATTGTGGCAACCACTGCAGAACCTGACCTTTGCATACACTGTATGTTATGTTTATGCATGCGTATGTACAACGCACGTGTGCTTTTTGCTCAGCATAGTGCAACTAGCCAATCAGAAGGAAGCTGGACATTTTTATTAAGTCTTATTCAATCAGCCAACTTGACTAAGAACACATTATTAAGAACAGAAATAGCCCAGGGGAGGTGTTGCGAGGAGGTCACACATGTTGTAGCCACACTTGCATAATGAATGATAATGTGAGCCAGTCGAGTTTATTTTATGTCACCGGTCCACATAGTAATCTTGTGTATGTGGTTAAACTTTGCACCCAGATTGGGAGGGTTTTATTGCCCATACAAGAGGCTTCTTCAGTTCTGATGAATGACAGTATAAAGAATGAGCATGAGTGACGTCATGTGTAGGTTTCTGAAGCGGCGTTTTGAAGCCGAAAATATGCGCATTTGGTTACCGCTTCTTCCGTCTACCGGCTAATCTTAACATCGGAGGGCTGAATGATGCCTGGATGCTCTAATAAGCCATCTGTAATGCCACTTATCTGTCAATCAAAGCGTCCACGCTCTTAATCCTGCATAACTTTAAGCCTTAATATAATCTGAACAGGTGAGTTGTATATAAATTCACCATCAGTACAGTTGTCATGAACGGGGAAATTAGCTACAGAGACCAAAACTGTTTTTTGTACCAGGCTGTAAACATGTTTATTTCTGCTGTGAAGTTGGACATTTGAACATGGGGACTTTTAACATGGAGACTGACTCACTTCTGGAGCCAGCCTCAAGTGGACGTTTGAGGAACTGCAGTTTTTGGGACATCCACATGAATATTTAATATGTCTATTTAGCTTTAGCTTTCATTAGCTTTACAGTTTGTTAACTTTTAAGGCTAAAAGTCAAAGATTAAAACACTAATTTTGAATTCAAACACTCAGGTTCCTCCATACGTGTCACATATTTTCTGTTAAATGCTAGACAGGAAAGTAAGCTAGCCTAACCAGATGCTGAACCACCAAACTCTCTTAATTGTCTAGATCTCAACATCTTTACTTGGGTCTAACTTTACAGTGTGTCCTTCAGCTATATCAGCGGTTGCTATGTCATTAGCTGCTTTTGTCAAACAAAAACACCCCTTGACTGACGGCTCCCGTTGGTGTTGCTGTGGCAACCGTGGATAAGCCTGATTGGTTACACCTCGCCGCTATCTGCGACGTGTCAGGTTGTTCAGTCAAAGAGACCTTTACACCTTCTTGTTTGTGTTTTTTATTCTTTTTCTTCCACCTCAAGGCCTGTTCTTTTGTTTTCTCCTCTTTTATGTCGACGCCACAGGATCTCCCGTTTGTTGTAATTTTTCACGTTGTTTTGTTTCGCTTTCTTGCTCCTCTGCATCGTCACGGCACTGTTTCTTTTTCCTATCTCCTCTCACTAATGATCCATACCGTTGGGCAATCTATCATGGTTTCCATCATCAATCCTTCCTTCCCTTCATCTCTTCCTCTCTCTTTCTCTGTAACAGTGTGACATGAGATTTCCTCTCCCTCGGGGTATAGAAGCACATTTTGCTCTAAGTAAGAAACATGTGCAGTGAGAGTGCAAGAAGCTGTATGTGCCATTACGAGGCAAGATATCGTGGACCAATGTGTACATAAAACACACACAGATGCAGTTGAGAAATGAGATAGTGATGGAGCGTTGAATTAGATTTATCACAGGTTCAGAGGTGCTCCTGCCTTGTACCACTCCCTCTGTTCATGGCCACCAAGGCCAATCCTGCAAAGACAGACGAGTGGACTGAGTGAGACAGACACCATGAGATGAAGAGGAAAGAAATTATTTATATTGAGATGGAAAAAGAGCAGGCAGAGATTTAAACCGGAATAACACAGCTAAAATAGAAACAAGTGCGGCAACAATTACAAATCATACACTCAAGCTATTAATGTCCTTCAATTTCACTCGATACTTCCTCTTTCCTTGTCCGCTGACATGTTCCAGCTGTACATCCTCATGCTAATTACTGTGGGATGATACGCAAAACACACTTAGCCAGCTGACTGTCTACTATATGAGATAAAGTGTGTAGGAGGTGCTAGCAGCACAGCTGCTAACGGACAAGATGCAATAAAAGTTACATAAATAATAACAGTAATAATAAACTTTATTTATGAACAAAAAACTGTTACAAAGTGCTCTACAATAAAATGGAACACATTAACAAACAAAAACAAGAAATAAATCAATACAAATTTGAATAAAATGTGACATAAAACATAAAAAGCTCAGCTAAACTTTTAGAAAAGTGCATTTTTAAAAGTTGCGTTGTTTGCATTGTTTTTAAACCCAATGCATTACTTGAGTTCCAGCTTGAAAACTTTCTGCTAGATTAGTTTGGGGAAATATAAACTTGTTTTTTGTGTCATTTAAGGCTAATAAAAGTCTTACTTTTTAACAGTTTGATTATTTACGTCAGGAAATAACTTATCAAGGTATAAGTAAAGATTTTGTGCATTGTTGACTTCAGTACACCGTTAACTCGTGGACTATTGCCTTATTTACACCGAGATAAGTTTGAAGCGTGACGCCATTGTCACAATACACATTTTGTCTTGCATTTAGAAGTTTACACACTTGTCTTGCTGTCAGTTTGTGGTTTATCATGCGGGTGACAAATCTCCTGTCTGAGCCTTGAATTATCCTTGAGGGCAGATATCCGGATCCGGCAACCGATCCTGCCAAGTGGCAGTTGAGCCAACCGCTCGAGGTCATCCCTGTTGAGAACTCTGGTAGATTAAGCTAGAAAAACAACATACCTGTGTTATATGGAACAAGTCTTTTGTCATTTCCTGTCCTGCTTTTTTTATTATGGTGCAATTTAGCAGTCTGCTTCTGATTTGTAGATAACAAAAACAATATCCTTTCCACCTCCTCTCCCAATCTCCTTTAAGCACTGTTATATCATTGTGTGGTCAATAAAAGTCTGACCCACCTTAACACAAAGAGTTTTCTATATTTGATAAAGGAATTTTGCCCTATTGGTACTGTTAAATCCAACGTTAAACAAGCTAAACAAGAACCAATCAAATTATTCAAATTTAAACACAATTAGTCAGAATTTTATGCGCTTGAAGTGAAAAGTACCAAGTTATATTTGAAGACGGTGTTATACTCAGTCTAAATGTTACAAAACCAAGTTATCAGTCTTCTGTTCAAACTATTTCAACATCTCTGATGTGCACAGTTTACCTTTGACCTCAAGTTGTTGTGTCACCGGTTGTGCCACCAGTTGTTTCGTTCCTTGTAAAAAGGATTGGGCACTTGGTGGTTTGATTTGATTGAATTAGATGAGTGATAAGTTTGTTATTACAGTATGAATTTATCTTCGAGGCAAGGGAGCGGCGCAATTAGTCATGATTCTGTAATATCTAATAATTTGGCACACGTTTTAAGGGTTTATAGAAATATATTGAAAATGTTTGCGTTATTGTTTGCGGATCCATGAAACAAGTTCCAACCAAGCAATCAGACATTTAGAAGGCACTCAAATCAGCACTATTCACTACTGACATGATTGTTTTTGAAGGTGTTAATCCGATGCAATGTATCTCCATGAAAACGAAGATAATGAGCAAATTTTTTAAATTTTGAGAGCAAATTGCCCCTTTTCATCGGTAATTGATGTATAATCATGATATTTACATGAGAGGTTGTGCTTTACTACCATTATTGGCACGACAGTTAAGTACCAATAATGACAGTAAAGCACAGTCTTAATCGTGATGCTATTTTTACAAGACCTCCATCGACAGTGAAGTTTCTTTTTATTTTATCTTTACTATAAGACAGAGAAACTCCAGGACCTCTAGAAAACATTAACATTGGTTGTCTGGGACTAGAAATCGTCTCTAAGGCTTGGACTGCTTGTTGGAGTAGTAAACTGGGTTTCATTACATAAAAAAGTGTACTGACATGACTGATTTTTTTAGGTATTAGTCATACCTCTTGTATCTTCATGGAAAAGGAAGTCAGAAATGAAAACAGCGAGCAAATAGCCACAAGACATGAAACCTTTTGATTTTATGATCTATTCAAGTTGGTAATTGTTGTATAATTGCAGTATTAAATGAGAGGGTTGTGGTTTACCGTCATTATTGGCACAACAAGAAAAGGGAGTCCATTCCTGTTTCGACGTTGCCACTCATTTCACATTTCCAGTTGATCCAAACTGGGTTTTTTTATCACACCGTGTTTCTGGAAACCCCAGAGACCGTTGATGTTGCCATGAAAGTATGCATGCCACATACGGTTATCTTTGTGAGAAGTCACATGCTTGTCTCGTGGCGACTCGTGCAGGAATGCTGCTGCAGTAGATAAAGGTATGGAGAGAGCCATCGGTGACATGACCAGAGTTTTAAAACTGTATCAGCGTATGTGTGTGTGTGTGCGCACCAGCGTCTGTCACCGGGCCCGGGTATCTCCTTGTTCGAGAAATGAGGATCTCCATGGCGACCCCCGGTTGTCCTATCTCAAATTGATTACCCATGGTGCATTCTGTCCTCTCAGGGCATGTACTCATAAATAGATAGAGTGAGAGGAGAAAGAACGAACGCATGATAAGCAGAGGCGCAGACGAGGATAAAGTCAAATAACAGCCGCCACAATAGAATCAGCGGGGAGTTTCTGCTGCTGTAAAATCCACGACATCGAATCAAACAACGTGTCCTAACGCGGCCACGTTAAGTTATTTTCATGCAGACACGGATGTCTGCACCTCCTACCTTGCTGCATCACCTCATCATAACATTACAGGACATTACCTCGGGTGTTTTTGCGCATTAACTCGAAATGAAGCAGCCAAACAAAGCTTATCTTAACATATGAGTGTGCTATGTTTGGAAACACGATGGAGAATATTTCTGACTCTTGTAAATTGATGTACAAAAACTCTGGTGTAGTCCTTTAAGTAAGTGTTTCTGTGAATGTCGACTATCTTGACAGATTGAGTCGACACCTCTTGTTGTGTCTCACCCTCCCTTCAAATACAACAAGCTGTCTTTGTGACATTCTCCAAACTAATCTTGATCTGTGTGAACTCCAGAAAGACTAGCTGTGACTCACTAGTTATTCAGAGGATACACTAACGTTTCTTTCTTTCTTTCTGTCTCGCCACAGAAAAGTGTGAAGGAAGGAATCCTGTTAAAGCAGACCAGTTCATTCCAGAGATGGAAGAGGAGGTACTTCAAACTCAGAGGGAGGACACTCTACTATGCCAAAGACTGCAAGGTACGACGATGTGTGAAACAGCCTACAGATGCTTCTTTAAATTTTCAAATTGTTTTTTTTTTGGTGGGGGGGATTTAAAAGCAGTTCAGTGAGCTGGAAAACCAAGAAATTGCAAGCACACAAAGATGGTACACAAATATTTAAGCAAGCAAGAAACAGATGGGATAACGTCAACCTGGAGACATAGTCATGATGGCAGATGAGTCTACTCCCAGACAAACTTCATAAAAAACAGCCAAAAGAGGAGACAATTTAACTACGTAGCTTACTTATTCATGACAGAAGCACATAAACCAGGAAGAATAACCAAATCTGACCACGTTAACAAAGTCTGGCGGGCAAAACGCTTCTAAAATGGCTCCTGGTGGTGTTGAAGTTGGATCACAACAGCGTCACGGACTGGTTTGCAGTGTCATGGTTACAACCAAAACCAACATTCTTCAGAGACCTGTTGATACCATATGTAGGGAAAGGAAATTACATAAAACCAACGTTACTTCTTATTTATTTCCTGGAATTTGGATCAATTATTCAACAAAAAGACGTGAGTTTAAAGCCTAGAGCTGTTTAAACCAACAAAGTAAATAAAACCAGAAGAGTACTTTCTAAAAATCTGAGACTAAACTACTAAAATAAATCAAAAGGAAAATAAAAACCTCAATATCCATTATCAAATTACCAAAAAATGCAAAACAACTAAATCTGTTCCCAGGTAGCAAACGTAGATCTTTGGGCCAGGTGTCTCTCCATTCATGATGGTGGTGTCCATGCCACCTCAGCTCAGACCAATCGGGGCCAGGCGACCACACACCTAGCTTTGCATACACAATAAAACTACAAGCAATACACACAGGCGTGTCGAGGGCAAAAAAATGGAAATTTTACATTAAAATGAGGATACATGTGTTTAAAATTGGCTCTATTTATGAGTTATTTGTAATTGCTACCTTTTTACAATTAAAGAATTACAGGCTGTTGGAATGTTGGAGCCATTTTTCGTGTTTAATTATTTCATAATTTATAATAATATTTAGCTGATGTGACGTCTCAGTTATGGTTTATTTAAGAATCAGAATAGTTATTTGTATTTATCAGCTGTGTGAGGAAGAAGAGGTGGGACTGAAGCTGTCTTTGAGACAGTCTTTGAGCTCATGTTACAAGTTTTAGTCAACGAAGGAAAACAGAAATGAGCGACTCATGGCAGAAGCAGAGCCCTGTAACCTGTAACAGTTAGACAAAACATAAGACGTTTGTCTGTCTTCCCATCAGTCTCTGATTTTTGATGAAGTGGACCTATCGGACGCCAGTGTGGCCGAGACCAGCACCAAGAACATCAACAACAGCTTCACGGTAAGAAACAAGACAAAACTGTACAGCTTAATATCCAAAACAAGAGTTAGTCCAGAAACCTTGTCTCTTGTGTTAATTTCTTGGTCATGATGGTGGCGTACGAAGGGTAATACTGGCCCACCACTTCGTCCAAGGCTGAAATATCTCAACAACTATCAGTAGTTTGAACAAGACAGAGAGCAAACATTGGTTAAGCAGTGAATGAGACTCAGTGATTGTTTCATAGCGGTTACGTTCAACACAAATAAAGACAACCCTCAGCACTCGTCAGACACCGCCGCACAACCCTGATTTGATCTGATCCTGAAGACTTTGGTGATTCGCTGACACTGACAAACCAAATATCTACGAAACTAATGACACTTGAGCCTCAGCCGTACTTAAAGTTGATTGATGTGATTATGTCTGATTACAGAGCTGCTGTTGAATGAGGTATAGATTAAGCTGCAGAAGAGGAGTCCTTCACTTCATCTTTCTTTTGTCTTTCTCAGGTCATCACTCCGTTTCGCAAACTAATGTTGTGCGCCGAGAGCAGGAAGGAAATGGAGGACTGGATCAGCGCTCTCAAATCCGTCCAGAAATGGGAAACCTACGAGGTTTGCTCTCCGTCTCTTTCATATTTTAAGCATTGTTATTTACTCTGCTGGCTCCCCAAAAAACGACGGCCGTGCCAAATGTATGATCCTTTAATAAAAAAGCTCCTCACAAGCGCCTCATCTATTTTGACGAGAACAGGCTTCACACCTCACTTCTTAATTCCTCTTCCATCTGTTCATCTCTCAAAGTATCCACTTCTTTCAACTTTCTTGGAGGAAAACACTCCCCGTCCTCCTCTCTCTCCTTCATTCTCTCTTTTCTGCTTTCCATGTGAACTCTTTGCCAGCTGATTGATGTCTCTCTTGAAATCAGAGTCTCTCTGCTTTAATAGGCTATAAAGAGAGCTGAAGACTGCAAGCTGCTAATCCTAGCCGTGCTTCTTTTGCATTTAGGGTTTTAATTTATGTCACTGTCAGACACCTCGTTAGTCCTAGTTCATGTGTCGCCGTGGATCTTGAAGTTAATCCTCGTTTCGGGTCCGATATTAGAGGGGAAGTTTGGTTTGATGGCGCCGGTGTCACGGTTCTTGTATGGACCTGTTTTTTCCACAGTCAGTTGTAGCATATCATCATCTCTATCGTGTCTCTATCCCGAGGCTACAAACTTTAATATGTACTGCTGATGTCATTATGTTATCCTTGTATCCATGCTTCCTCTGGCTGTTTAGTTCAGCATGAAATTTAAAAAGTCATCGTCCCGTCCTGCAATATCTCTGCTGACGCCTCGGGCTGCTGGTTATTTCTGATGTGGTTTTGTTTGGTCTTGTCCGTACCGTGTTTCCACCTTTTTGAAGCTCGGCTACGTTAACAAGAAGAAGCACTCATGTCCTCTCCTTTCCGTGTTTTTTCCTCCTTCTCCAGGCCAGCCAGTTCAACATGGAGCATTTCTCCGGGATGCACAACTGGTACGCCTGCTCGCACGCCAGGCCGACCTTCTGCAACGTCTGCAGAGAAGCTCTGCCAGGCGTCACCTCCCACGGCCTGTCCTGTGAAGGTACAACACATTCCATGACCACGTGTTATGAGCAGTAATCTTTAAACCCGACCGGGGAACCGTCTTATCATTGCAGAAGGGCGTTTGGATCACGCGACTGTGTGAATAAGTAGGTTTATAGCTGCTTATTGCAGGGGCGAGGCAGGTTTCATCACAGCTTTGACACACTGACACCTTGGAAACGGTGGAGGAAAATCAATTCCTCACCTCTCTCATATCAGGAGCAGTAAGCAATCTAAACACACACATACTGTGTCGGGTTTTTAGGCCGGTCGTCAGCACACGTTGGTGCAGATTTAAAGTTTTTTTTAAATAAAATGCTCATTTATTCTTGATTGTAATGAAAGAAAAAGTGAAAATTTCCAAGTACATGTACAGATTTATCTGTTTTTTTTATCAAATTTTCTAAAAATGCAGCACAAAACGTAAGCGTCAGCTGATAAACGAGTAATAACCGCCGTGTTTCTACAGTAGCTCAAAGGAGACAAACTAGAAACACCGAGTCTAGGTGGAGCTCCTCCATCTTATTGGGGAGAGATCTTAAGCTCCGCCATGATAACAGACGGTTAGATCCAGCTCTGCATCCCCGTCTTCCTCTCCTCACTTCAGCAGTGATCTCCGGTCTTCCCAAAGAGTGTACGTTAGCAGTACTCGCTGTTCTCGAGTGTAATCAAGGGATCACCTGATGTATCATAAAGTATGAGGCAAAAGGCAAATCACTGATCTCCATGGTTTCCATGTTTGCACACAAATCAGACGTAGAAAAGTATGAAGATGTTTGAGGTGTTCAGAGCTGCCACCCACGCGACGCCATGGAAACAGAATTAATAATTCATTTGTCGAGGCAGTTTATTTAAGTTTGTCTAACGTGACCTTCATCGACGTGTCCTCTGCAGTTTGTAAGTTCAAGGCTCATAAGCGCTGTGCAGTTCGCTCCACCAACAACTGCAAATGGACCACGCTGGCCTCCATAGGAAATGACATCATCGAGGACGAGGAAGGGGTGAGTGATTAGACCGTCAGATGTCAAATGAGCCGGATGGAGTTCAGCTGACGTCTCATATTTCTTTCTCTCAGGTGTTCATGCCTCACCAGTGGCTGGAAGGAAACCTGCCAGTCAGTGCCAAATGCGTGGTGTGCGACAAGAACTGTGGCAGCGTGCGTCGGCTACAGGACTGGCGCTGCCTCTGGTGCAAGGCCATCGTGAGTGGAGACTGATGTGTGATGTCTCGTCACATCAGTGTGTTTGTGTTTATTTAGGGCGTCGCTGCGAGCCGGAAAAGTTATTCTCAGTTTAGATCTTATCCTCGAAAGTTTTCACATGAATATGAAATCAAACGGCATCAATGATTCAAATGCACCGATATCCAGCGAGTGCCAGTCCAGCTGGTAAAGATGTCCCAATTAATTATCTTTCTGGTGGGAGGAAGAAAAACAAGTCTGCAGCGAGCCAAAATTCAGATCTAAATTTCTCAAATTTTGGCTTCCAGCTGCCGTCTAAATGCAAAGCAGCTCCTTTAAAGCAACAATGCAAGGTAATACAGGAAGCCTTCAGTGACAGTCAATCAGTCATATTTCACGGTGCAACATTTGTCAGTGGAAGAAGTGAAAAACTGTAGTAGGATGATGTTGAAATGAGATTTTCTTCAGCTTGTTCACCAAACAATCTGACACACTGAGGAAACATTGACTTTCAGTGCACTCGGGGTCAGATGAAACTTTTTATTGTTCTCGAATCGCTCTCTCGCCCTTCGGAGAAACCGAGGTCTGCAAAGTTCACGTGAGTCATCGGAGTAATGGGACGGCACTTAACAGGCCAGCAGCACAGATCCCCAAAGGGAGGAGGAGGAGGAGGAGGAGGAGGAGGAGGAGGAGGAGGAGGAGGAGGAGGAGGAGGAGGAGGGCGGGTTGAAATGAGAAATGAATTGAGGCTGATGAATTTCTGTCAGCTCCAGGGTTACTGAGTCTGACCTGATGCTCTGACCGCCTCGAGCAATCAGAGAATAATTCTCCTCTGCAAGGACGTTAACGATGATCAGTAATGCCTGCAGAGCCTTGGCCAAAACTAACCTTGTAAAGAGAAACTATCACAGGACTGCAACCAACATTTAAAGTCTGCATGTGGTTCTTAAAATATGAGTTTTTGCTGTCTGTCAGCTCTTTGCTTTGGTTGTAGAGTGTTTTAAAAAAAAAAGTAGATTTTACAGTGAAATACTGTAAAATAAGCCTGTTTTAGTCATATTTCATGACTTATTTCACAGCAAAACCTTTATTTATATGACATTTTAAGGGAATTTATACAGAATAAAGCAGTATTGTAAATGATAGATTAATTATACACTAAAAACTGTTACATTTAATGGCAAAACCTTTATTTTATCTGGCATTCATATGGTGTTTTCATCATTTTTGATGATAACCCTGTTATTTAATGTTACACAATGACACCTTAAGACAAATTGAGGCACACAAGATGTAACTTTACTATCTCACACTTTCAATTAACAAAGGCTGAACCGCTTTTGAGTGTTTAGGACAGATTAATCCTCAGTATGCACACACACGCGCACACACACACAAATCAGAGTGGTATTTGTAAAGGTTATAGAACTGACATTTGGTGGGTTTCAGAGGGATGTAATGACCTTTCTGCTTCTACTGAAATATAGAATTACTATGGAGACCACTGACTCAGTGTGTGTGTGTGTGTGTGTGTGTGTGTGTGTGTGTGTGTGTGCAGGTCCACAGCAGCTGTAAAGAACAAATGGGGAAGGTGTGTCCCTTGGGTCAATGTCGAGTGTCAATCATTCCTCCCACTGCACTTAACAGCATCGACTCGGATGGTGAGACACCGCGTACACTCTCCCACACAAACATATATACACACACACACATATAGAGGCTCTTTTGTTCAGCATTACGTGTACAGTCAGTTCAGCGTTCAGGAATGTCACCTTTCAACTCCACTGGTTGTAAATCCTTTAGATGCAGCAGAGGGAGTGACATTGTAACTGAACCGTAGCTTCTTCTCCATTAAAATTCTTTTGATCACTCAAAAAACAAACAATTTAACTAACATTTAAAATGTTGGCGTGCTCGGACAAACCTTTCTAGTAGTTTGGATCTTAAAATCAGACCACGAAAGTATCGATCTTTAGAAATCCTGTTTCTTTTAGCATCCATTATTCATCACATTCAGCTTCCCCAGCACGAACCGAGTGATTGACAATATTTTGGACTTCAAGCTGAGATCTAGAAATGTTTCCCAGTCTTTCCATCTTTCAAAACACGTTTGTTCATTTACAAACCTTCCTTTCAGGCTTCTGGAAGGCCACCTCGGCGTCGTGCACCAGTCCACTCCTGGTCCTGGTCAACTCCAAGAGCGGAGACAACCAGGGGGTGAAGTTCCTCCGCAAGTTCAAGCAGCTCCTCAACCCGGCTCAAGTCTTTGACCTGATGAACGGAGGACCAGAGCTCGGGTACTTGAGTTTTTCCTAGTTTTTAAATGTTGAAACAAGTGAGTTAACACAGAAATAATAAGCTCATGTGTCCGCTTACAGAAAAGTTTTCAATTTACTTGTTAAGAGTAGGAGTTTCTAGTCCGTCACGACTGCTTTAATGCAAGTATTGATGCTGTAATTTTGCTGCCTGTTCATGACATCTATCTCTTAACATTTTGTGCTTTTCTTTCTCTTCATCCTCCCATCACATCCCACTCTGCACCTCCTCCATCAAGCCTGCGCCTTTTCCAGAAGTTTGTGACGTTTCGTATACTGGTGTGCGGAGGAGACGGCAGCGTGGGCTGGGTGCTCTCAGAGCTGGATAAACTCAACCTCCATAAACAGGTGAGGAGGAGGAGAAGAAGGTAGATGATGATATAATACTGAAGGTGACTGTGGAGAACTGACAGGCAAGAGAAAGCTGTAAATATATAGAACTAGAGCATTGTTCACCTGTGGTCACGTTGTTTTTACTCTACGTTGTCCTCAAATTTGAAGTAAAATCTGAAAAGTGTTGGGCAACATTTCGACCGTACTCGAGGTGAGATGAGGAGAAAGTGATGCAATGGCTAAGACAACCAATGTTCCACTGCTTGTGTCAACTAATTGATCAATGTCATGGAATTAATCTGAGTTAATGAATGCCATGGCAGATAACATGGTTTTTAATTTAATTCAGTGCCGTTTCAAATGTGAACAGATTAACTAGTCAGTCAATGTGATGTTTCTCACTTTTAAATCATCCAAATGTTTGTTTTTTTCAATACGTTGACTTCTGTTATCACCATCTGATATTTGTCTTTTATGTTATACGAAGTTACAGTCCTTGAATTTGTCATCTCCATCTTACACTGTATAATAAAGTCATTGCACCAGTTTGTAGGACATTTTAAGTGATTCACGCACAAGTTAACTGAATTCAAAAGGTTCAATAACTTATCAAAATAAGGCTTCTTATAAGAATTCTGTGAAGTTTCTCAGTCGTTCAGATCATCTTTCCTTGAGAAGAGTTAAATCTGGGGCAACTAGACTTGGTTGTAGATCTGTGAAGATGTTTCACCTCTCAACCGAGATGCTTAGTTTAGTCTTGGCGGGGTCGTTAACTAGGGTCATTGTTCACACCTGGTTCATTAGTGCTCCTTGTTATTGTGACGACTGTCGTTTGAGTCGTTAAGGCACTGTGGATGACGGTCGTTAAGGACGACAATCGTTAAGGACACCTGAGCTCCAGTTTAAAATTTAACTCTTCTCAAAGTTTCTTATAAGATGCCTGCTTCACTTAACTGTTTGTCTACTGTTGTCATGCCCACTTGAAACTCAAAATAAAGCCAACTGAATATTTTATAACTGCAATTTTTTCATATTCGTGTCCCTAAATAACAGCGTAAGGATGACTAGAAATTTTCAGTCCATTTGTGTGAAATCCTGCACTGCAATTAAAGTAAACTGTAACCACAGCGCTCAAGTTTAGCAACCCAGAAAATTACTATTTATCTTTAATTAGGACACGGATTTCAACACTACATTTTGTCTTATTGGTTCCTGTGGGCAACAGAGAACCAGAATTGTATTTGTGGTGACGAATCTCTAGTTTCTGTAGGCTCTGTTTGTGAGTCAGATTGATGACACAGGTGTATTAAAAATGGGATTTAATCAACTTGTTTGCGGATGATATACCGATATATCCTCTGATTGTGTTGTTGAAAAATGACTGGGTTTCTCTCTGCAGTGCCAGCTTGGTGTGCTGCCTCTGGGCACAGGTAATGACCTGGCTCGTGTCCTGGGCTGGGGAGGCCTCTGTGACGATGACGCTCAGCTGCTGCAGATCCTGGAGAAGCTGGAGAGAGCCACCACTAAAATGCTGGACCGGTAAGACCAGACGAAGATGGGGAGGATGGGGAGGTGTGGTGGGTTGGTGGTGGTTTAAGTTTCTCGTCATGTTCCTCAGACTTCAGGCAAGCAAAATCCAGTTCAGGTGCACTGAGGACTGAATTCCTTCTAAGTATAGATGTGCTTGCCCTGTAATACAGAGAAAATCTGTCCAGGGTGATTTCCTAAAATAAGTAGGTGGAGAAATTCCCAAATGAACAAATTAATTAATGCTATGTCTAAATCTGATCCTCCTTCAGGTTCTATATGTCTCAACGGCAGCAGATAGGAGCAAGCAGTAAAGATAATTAGATAAAAGCACTATAGGCTGTTATTTTTATTTTATACCACTGGGAAAGCTTCGTCAAGAGCATTAAAAATAACCTTTAATGCCACAGAGCTGAACATGGAGCAGTATTAGTGCATAACTGGCTGCTGATGGTTGATGGTTTCCCAAATATCAGGCTGAAAACAATCTTATAAATCACCTCAAGTTGTCAAGTTTTGGGTACCAAGTCTGATCCACTTTATGTTTGTCAAGCTATTTCATCCAAATACTGAATATTCTTATTCAAATGTCTTATTCTGCCTGTCCTATCAGCTCTGGTCTATCACTTCTTTGATTTGTTTTAAAGATATTTAAAAATTTGGCTCCTATACGTCATTATCATCTTCCTCATAACACTGCGACAATTTGATTAAAAGCAAACAAGAAACTGCCTTTCTTATAGACTAAGATGGGTTATTTTCATACACGTCTATCACATCATTAGTAAAATACAACACATTGTCTAGAAAATGTGTAGAAAACTTTGTGAATCAACACTACTTGCAAAAACAGCTTACATAATCACCAAGTTACTCATGTGATTCACTGGTATCAGCAAAACAAATGATTAAAATAAAGCTGAAAGACTCATGTAAGAAATTGACTCCTTTTTTATTCCTTCCATATATAGTAATTTAATTAATTTCTTTCTAGCAAAATGGAAAAAAACTTAAGTCTTTGAGACAAGAAAGTTGGACATCATTATAAATCATCATTGTTGCTTTAAGAAAGTGACCTTTTAGTATCCAATAATGGAGAAAATGACTTAAAATAGTTTTTTCTTTTTTTATGTAATGATGAAAGATGTGGGAAGTCTGAGACACCCAAAGAATGCTAAAATGAGTAGTTCATAATTTTCCTGCTGAGAATGAGGTGAGAAGATCGATACCACACTCGTGTCTGTCGGCTAAATATGAAGCTGGAGCTAGCAGCTAGCAACCATAGCTTAGCATACATTAACCTTGTTTTTACACTTAACATACAAGATATAACATGTTAATTAATGAGCTTTAGAGATGCTGGTAGACAAATTTTGTAACCTTTGGGCAGAGCCAGGGTAGCTGTTTAACCCATTGTTTCCAGCCCTTATGCTAAGCTAAGCTAATCAGCTGCTGGCTGCCATATAGGCGTGAGTGGTGTCACTCTTCTCAGCTTACGCTCCTCAATCTATTTCTTTAATTTAAAGGACATAATTCAAATATATAAAAGAAGTTTACACGTTTTATGGGTGTTTAATGATTTCTTCATCCTGAAGCTTGTTTTTTATGAGCTGTACAATCACAGGTAGAAAAAGGACAAGAAGCCTGTCCTCTTATCTTGATCTGATGAGCTGACAATGAAGTTTTATTTTCTGGTGCTTGACATCTTTTGTGTGCGTCTTTTTTAGATGGAGTGTGATGACGTACGAGGTGCCCACCACCACTAAACGCACACCGATTGTGAAAGAAGACGACAGCTTAGACTCTCCTCTGCAGGTAAAACGACTTTGCAGAACTTTCAGGTGGTGGTCTACTTTTTGACAGATGGCATCCATAAATTAGCCCCACAAAGCCAGACCTCAGCAGCTCCAAGAAATAATTTTGGAAAATATCCACTGAGAATCAAACCAAGCCAGGCAGCTGGAAGCCAAAGCAATTGGACCTAAACCACGGGGAGTGGTGTCGCTATCGACAAAGGACAGGTCTGAGTTTAAGCTTAAAGCTGTCTCTGAACTCCCATATCTAGATGTTTGTTGAAGGATGATCACAGCATGATTCTACACCTGCAGAGCCACAAACTCATTGATAACTTTAATAAAGGTTAGGTTAGGATAATACTTTCCCAAAGGAGCCTTAAGACTCAAGTATCTCATCCGTCATTTGTCAGATCGTTAATCGACGGAAAAGGGACTTCTTTGGGTGACAGCACCCCAAACCTACACTAGTCAAGCGTGGACAGACCGCAGTAAGCAGAGCCTTTACTTACTGACTAGTCCAACAGCAGTCAGCCCAGCTCGTCTGTCTTTCAGACTTTTATCTCAACAAGCTCTCACCAACCACTAAAAGTCAGTCCCAGATTTAGTCTCCGTCACCGTCCTCTTCAGTCTTTTCGTCTTCTGTCATTAGGTTACATTCCCAACTTGTCTAGCTCCTGTTCTGGCACGACACCAGCTACATTCCACAGCAGCTACACCACATTATAAAAATAAAATAAAAGCATTATTTTGCACATAAACAGGACAGAAACCAAACAATGTGAGGAAACAAACACTTTTTAAATCACTCGTATAGTCATTTGATTATGAAGTGTTTATTATGTTATTTTTTTTGTGCATTTCCTCGTTGTTTTATTAAATACAGGAGTTCAAGATCATGACTAATCTCTCATCTTTGTTTGTTTGCTGTGAAAAACTGGATACATTTACACTCTGCAGGCCTCAGACTGTGTGACAAAGAGTAAACGCTGAGTGTCATAGTGTAAAAAGGTTGAACACCTCTGATGTAAAGAGTCAAAGTGCAGTTCAGCTCCAATTTCAGGTTACATAAGTCCATAACGTTTCTCACTACCAACATAACGTGGTCTGCAGAAGTGCTCAGAGACCTTTTCAATCACATATTCTCGAGATCAAAGTCTGAAGTATCTCCGTCTCTGTCTTTCAGGTCCACATCACTCAGTATGCAGACTCTGTGGCCTCCCACCTCGCCAAGATCCTGGATTCGGACAAACACAGTGATGTAATTTCTTCAGCCAAGTACGTGCCCACGAAAACAAATAGGGACGGGAGGAGGAAGCAGGTGGAGGATAGAAAGGCGAGGGGAAGATGAGTGTCTGTTTAGCGGGTATTGATTTTGTTTGCTTTGGTTTCTTCCCAACGGACACACATTTTCTCACAGTCCCCTCCAAGTGAAAGAGACCGATGAATCAGTGTTTAGGGGTCATCCTCAGTGCATTAGTACATTAGTAGTCTTCCTTTGGGGAGAGTCGAGCAGCCATTACAGAGCACTTTCCTCCACCTCCACTGATCTTTGTGTGTTTTTTAAACTGCTGCTGATTGTAGCAGAGTCCTGCGGCACATTTAAAATACCTCAGGGACTTTAGGAGCACACTCAAAGCACATTTTCACGGAAGCATAACAGCGGTGTTGTCGGACGAAGACAATGTGTCTTTTTCACATCACACAGTGGAATTTAAACCTTATTTTAAGGTTTTAAGGGTCACGAGAAGCACACAATTCAAGTGCGAAGTATCATAAAAATTTCATTTTTGGGATTTTACCAGGATCAGCGAGTTCAGGGTGACACGTTTCTGTCTTTTCTCTCGCTTCAATTTTTTATGATTTGAGTTTATTTTGTCCAAAAATAAAAAGAAACTTCAGTGTCGATGGAGGCCTAGTAAAAAATAGTATAAAGATTCAGGCTGTTATGAGAGTTTATATCGTACATAGGGATGTGATTATTAAGCAATATCACATGGCTGCAGAGCCCGCTTGCCCAGCTCCTGTTCTGGCACGACACTGGCTCTGTTCCCTGTCAGCATTCGCTCTGTAAACCACCTCTTCTTCTTCCCGATGGTCCAAAACGCCTGTGGTACAAACACTAACACTCCCCCCGGTGCTCTGAGCTCACAGTCCAGGCAGCCCGGCTAACAAACTGAGCTAACATGAGCTAACAGCAGCTACAGTTGGCAGCATGTTTACTTCACTGTCCATCGGGAAATTCTGTGAATCACACCAGACAACATTTTCTCCATAAAATATGATCCAGTTTCACCACAATCAGTGAAATCGTTGGTGGTGTGTGACTTCTCGTGGGTGTAATCGAACCCGTTTCAAGATCGACTTTTCCACACTTTTAGAGGCGACGTTGTAAGTTTGCAGTCCAAACAAAGTGACCTTGAATCGTGCTGTCAGACTTTTTCTCTGCCGCCTGCAGCTGTTAAGAAACAATCGACTCATTTAAACTTCTCCCACGTCAAAGTTAACGGGGACATTTGCACGACGTTCAGCAGCACTTCAACAAAACAACTGAGGACACACGAGGACAGGACACTTCATTTTACATGATCCAATATTTGCTAAATGTGTGTTAAGTTTGGAGAAACATCCCTGCTGAGTCATACAGCAGCTGTGAGTACATAGTGAGTGTGTGGAGGCGACGTAGCTGACAGGCAGGTAGGCGTCGATTGTGTGTGACTGCGCAGCGAATCACCAAATCTGAAACGTGTTCACCTGCTAATTTGTTTAATTTAAAAAAAAAAAAAATCATATTAACCTTCACCTCCTCCTCCTCCTCTCTCCTCCACCCACCCTCTTCTCCGTCAGGTTTCTGTGTGGGACGGTGAATGATTTTGTGGCGGAGGTGGGGAAGGCGTACGAGAGAGCCACGGAGAACAAGGAGGAGGCAGATGCAATGGCAAAGAAGGTAAATGGTTTTGTGTATAATCGTATGCATTATGTAAGAGGCTTGTGTAACAGTAACTAGTGGGCAGTGTAGGTGTGTGTTGTGTTGTGTTGTGTTGAAGGTTCATCATTCCCTCTAGTGCTCAATATTTTCTATCTACATAACAATCCAGTTTAAAGAACAGTTGATGCTGGAAGGCTGAGCATGAGTGTTAAAGAGCTGCGGGTGTGTTTTGTAACCAGTGATAACTGAGTACATTTACTCACTGTACTTAAGTACAATTTTGAGGTACTTGAACTTGAGTATTCTCGTTTTAAGCCACTTTCTACTTCTTTTCTGCTACATGAAAAGCAACATTGTGTCGGATTGTGATTTAGCGTCCCCCAGTTTCAGAGTGTAATCCCACTGTGGTAAATTTGCATTTGTCGACTAATCAGATGATCGGTGGTTTGATCCCCTGTCGAAGTGTCCTTGGGCAAGATACTGAACCCCAAATTGCTCCCAAAGGCTGCGCCATCGGTGTGTGAATGTGTATGAATGGTTAGCTCCTCAAACCCACCTTGCATGGCAGCTAGTGCCACCAGTGTATGAATGTGTGTGAATGGGTGTATGAGATATGTCCTGTAAAAGCGCTTTGAGTGGTCGGAAGACTAGAAAGGCGCTATACAGTCCAAGTAGTCCATTTACCATTTACTTATCAAAAACTAGCTTTGCTAACAGCCAAACATCAGCAAGGTCAACAACACAAGACATAGCAGCCAGCTAATATTATTTACTAGTCCAACAGCAGTCAGCCCAGCTCGGCGTCTGTCTTCGTCGGTTTCCTCTTTGGTCTTTTCAGAGCCTGGTTTCATTGCCCGCTTGCCCAGCTCCTGTTCTGGCACGACACTGTCAGCATTCCCCCAGGTCCCAGGCTTGAAAAACCGCCTCGTCTTCCCAGTGGTACAAAACGCTGGTGCTCTGAGCGTCCAGGCTAACAAACTGAGCTAACAGCAGCTACAGTTGGCAGCAGTTTACTTCACTGTCCATCAGGAAACTCTGTAAATCACAGAGAGCTGAGGCGGAGCAGCGGAGGACATCAGAGGGAAAACCAGAAAACATTTTTCTACATAAAATATGATCCAGTTTCACCAAAATCAGTGAAATAGTTGGTGGTGTTGCATCAAAATGATTTTAAAATAAGATTCTGATATTGCTCGAAAAAGTCAATTTTTTAATTCTAGTGAAGATCCCAAAGTTACTAAACATGTCCATCTGAAAAACTTCTATGTTAAGCGGTTAAACTAACTAATTACAGCAGCTGTCTGTCACCGGCTGTTTAAAACTCCAATAAGAATCCAGCTGAGAGGAAGAGTTGGTTTGCCGAGGAGGTTTTTGTGAAAATGTTTTCACCTGACGGAGGCGTCTCGAGCCTTCGCCTCGTCATCCTGTCAGAGCGCTTTGAGCTCCATCCAGCTTATCTGCCCAGAGGGAAATTCACCTATTGCCTCTGCACATAAAACACCTATGTGTGCTTTATAGGAATTGATTCCACGCTGGTTTCAGGTGTTACTGCAGACGCACAAATGAGAATTTAAGAACTGCTTCCCGGCATTGATGTGTATACTGTATCTGTCAATGTGAAGCGAGCCATGTAAACAATAAAAAAGTCTCTTTTTCTTGCAGTGTGCATTGCTGAACGAGAAACTCGATTCCCTCGTGAAGGCCTTAAGTGAGGAGGCGGAGGCCCAGGTAATAACACTGCCACTTATAATCAATGTGAAATTGTCATAGCAATCAGTGATTGCTTGATTAAAATCACCCAACTGTCCAGAATCGTAATACTTTATAGCAAGTGAAGTGTTTTGCACCAAAATAAGATTTGAACAGCCTGAAAAAAGAAACAAAATGTCTGCATGTACTGTTGAATTGGACTTTATTGTGTGCTTGTATGTAGCAGTGGTTCACAGCTCATAGAAATATGAGTAATTATGTATATTTCTGGTTCTGGTTATTGATGACAGCTTAAACTCTCTACAAGACAAAGATCAGGGCTTTATT
Organism: Miichthys miiuy; assembly: GCA_036365135.1. Lineage (NCBI taxonomy): Eukaryota > Metazoa > Chordata > Actinopteri > Sciaenidae > Miichthys > Miichthys miiuy. The sequence continues at coordinate 3,273,831 of CM071625.1, read as the reverse complement.
TTCAGTGTTTTGATACACTGGGAATGAGGTTAAAATGACTGGTTGAGTTTAAACTGAATAGTTTTGGAGTCAATCCTCTTAAAACTCTGTGTTTGGTGTCAAATTGCACATAAAATGTCAGTTTCCAGTCCCAAAATTCAGATATCTTCAGCTTAGCGGGATAACGATGAACTTGAAGTTACAGAGAAGACACTATATTTCTGAGATACTGACTGATGTTGTTGGCTCAGAGAGAATTTAAAGTGGTCCTCCCTAACTTACAACGCCAGAGAGTTTTTACATCCCTCTGATTCAACCCAGGTCCTTTAGAGAAACAGTAAAAAAACAATGAGGGTTTTTCACTCGTAAGTTTCCTCACAGGAGCTAAAAAACAAAACAAAGCGGCGTATAGCTTTTTGTGTCTGCGCTCCCTTTGGAGTCTTTTATTCACAGATTGATGTCGGCGTTTCAAAAGAAGTAATGCAGCCCTCAAAATGTCAGCATGACTTCAACCTCCTGCTCAATAAAAGGGGATAGACAGATAAATAAAATAAATATACACCCTCTTTCTCTGTTCTGCCTTTTAAATGAATATGAACCACTGCCTCTTTTTGCCAGAAATAAGAGATGTTGCACTACTAAAAGGCTTCACAGAAAAAGATTTATGAATGAGACTTTTTTCTGGTTTAGTCATAATGTGTTAATGCTGCAGGGTTCCCACAGCTCTTAATGTGACATTAATCTCAAAGGGGAGTTGAGTAACATCAAGAATTTAACAAAGTCACATAACAGGATTCATTCCACTGTCGTATTTTAACAGCAAGAGGACGTTTCCTTTTCTTTCCCTGCCACATCCAGGTGGTGCCAGCAGGTTCAGTGCCAAGCCAGGAGAGTGGCAGCTCGAGTCCCGGTGAAAGTGGCGGCGAGTCAGGTTCAGAGGGTAAAACATACCGGTCCAAGGAGCAGCTGATGCTCAGAGCCAACAGCCTGAAGAAAGCCCTCAGACAGATCATTGAACAGGCTGAGAAAGGTAAGAGGGAAGAGCTGTAGTGTTTCATTTCCCCTTCTCTTCACCTGACATGCCTGATTTGTTCCTGTATTAAGATCACGGATGTTTTTGTTTTAAGTGGTGGATGAGCAGAACCGACACACGCAGGTCCAGAGGATGTCGTCCTCATCCTCCATTAAAAGAGAAAACAGCGAGGAGCTGAAGGATGCTGAGCCACGTAAGTGTCCATTTTAGTTTGGACTCAACACGAGGAGGGACCAGGACCTTCTTCTGGCTGTTGTTGTTGTTCTACTACTTCTTCGTCTTCTTCTTCTTGTTCTTCATTATCATATTCTGCCTCTGTCCAGGTCAAGTAAGCTTAAGTCCCACCTCCCCCATTGTCCTTGAGAAACCAGAGAGCCTCAACACCGTCACCTTCAGCGAGGAGTCTGTGTAAGTCCATACATCTGCTACACCCTTCACAGCTGTGGCCAAATAATGCACTCCTGTATCGATGTACCGTCACATTTTGATAAACATATCTCCATATTTTCTGTATTTATAGACAATGTTCAGAGAAGTGTGTGATGAACAACTACTTTGGCATCGGCCTGGACGCCAAGATTTCCCTCGAATTCAACAACAAGAGAGATGAGCACCCTAAAAAATGCAGGTATGAACACACACACATAAAATCTAATTATGATCTGCTCACAGCTCATTTATGAAATTAAATAACAACTCATTGTAGTGCTGTAAGAAGAAGATGAATGAATGAAGATGTTTGTCTCAGCGCTGAAGTTGATCTCTGTTAGATATATAGAACATATTATTTCTTGACATTCTCAATTATACCATTTATACACAAAACTGGGTCAGACACATACAGCAGCTAATCGTCTGCATATAAAGAAAGTCAAATCTTCGTAACTAGAATATCATGATTGTACTGAGGGTGCAGACAACAAAGTCTCGATGAGTCACCTGTCTTGAGTACTACTGATGCTATTGGGAAGTAATAAAGGAGTTTAATGAGGCAAAAAACATCAATCCAATATATAAAACCTCGTATAAATAATCATCCTTATCCAAAGTCCACCTCTGCAACCTCCCTGGATAAATAACACTTAAAGACAAGGCGAGAGTAAAATAAGATAATAGAATAAATGAAGAGAGATTAAACATGGGGGAAAATGGATAAGTGATATAGGTCAATAAAGTTTGATTTAATGAATTAAAACCAGCGTTGATTGGTTTCTTCTTCCCGTCTCCTCCTGCAGCAGTCGCACCAAGAACATGATGTGGTACGGAGTGCTGGGGACTAAAGAGCTGGTCCAGAAGACGTACAAGAACCTGGAGCAGCGAGTTCAGCTCGAGGTGAGACAGACACATGCAAATGAGGACTTGTTTTTTGGGTGAAAACCAAATGCTATCAGCTGTTTTTCCTCTTACATCCTGTGTTTTTCTCTCTTCAGTGTGACGGTGTTCCCATGTCTCTGCCGAGTCTGCAGGGCTTGGCTGTGCTCAACATCCCCAGCTATGCAGGCGGTATAAACTTCTGGGGAGGCACCAAGGAGGATAACGTGAGTGTTGTAAAAGAAAGAAAGGAATAGCATAAAAGTGCTGCTACAACCTCAAGAAAAACATTTTTATTTGATGTAAACGCTGCACACGGTACCCCCCCAATGAATCGCTACTTTAATGTGGTGTTGGGGTTTGTGTGTCTTCCCCTGAGTTGGGAGTAAGTTGCTGCCCCAAGCGAAGGAGTTCAAGTATCTCAGAGTTTTGTTCTTGATGGGAAAATGGACCGCTGATGGGTTGGATTGGTGCTGTATCAGCAGTATTGTGGACGTTGTACCGGACTGTTGTGGGGAAGTTGGAGCTGAGTCGGAGGACAAAGCTCTCGATTTTCCAGTCCATCCACGTTCCAACCCTCACTTATGAGGTCATGAGCTTTGGGTAGTGACCGAAAGAACAACAATGAAAATGGTGGACAAAAGCAGCCAAAATGAGCTGACCCCAGATAAGCAGAAGGAAATAGATGGATTTAAAGTCACAGTACGTTTTTTTTGCTTTCGTCTCCTTTTGTTTAGAACTTTGGCGCTCCGTCATTTGATGATAAGAAGCTGGAGGTGGTGGCGGTGTTTGGCAGCATGCAGATGGCCATGTCCAGAGTCATCAACCTGCAGCACCACCGCATCGCACAGGTAAAACATCTCCTTGGTCATTACTTTGGTTCAGAACAAATAACATTCCCATCAGCCCCAGTTGTACTTTGTGTTTAGTACTAATTACCAAATGTTACACCAAGAATATATTTACATATGAGTCATCCCATGAAACCAGTTCAGATTTTAGAATTCTTACCAGGCGTTAGTCACATCCCAAGTGTACTTTTATTGTAGGCCAAAGTAGGTGGTGTCAACGGGGAAAAAAAGATAATTTATGAGTAGAAATATGAAATGTATGCAATGTTTTATAGACATTTCAGTTGATTCGTGGAATGACTCGTAAACACTCTTCTTGTCATTGATGTTTTTCTACCTCTATTTATTCTTTTGGTGCGTCAGAGCAGGCGATAACTTGACAGCTTAGAAGACAAACAAAACAGTGCACTTGTACTATTCCTGTAGCTTTTAACAGGCTTCACAGGATCACATGAAATGATTCAATGTCTAACAGCATCGGAGGACGTGCTTTATTCATTGAAGGGAATTTAAAAAAAGAACAAAAAAGACTCATCTGAAGGCTGATGATGTTTTCTGCTCTGCTGCTTCTCAGTGCCGCCAGGTCAAGATCACCATCCTCGGGGAGGAGGGTGTCCCTGTGCAGGTGGACGGAGAGGCCTGGATCCAACCGCCCGGCATCGTCAAGATCACCCACAAGAACAGAGCGCAGATGCTCACCAGAGACAGAGTAATGCCTCAAATTACTTTACTTTATACGTTTACAGTGAGAAAAACAACAATATTGGCTCTTGGTTTCATAAAAATTGCAGCTCTCAGCTCTCCGGCTCTGTGTTGTTGACTTTTTTTTTTTCTATTTCGGGATTTCTTAAATCAAATTCATACCCACTGTGTTTGTTCTCTCTTCACGCTGTTCAAACCTTTGAGCGCTCTCTTGAGCCAAGCACATTCGGGCAGTTTGTTTCCATGGTTTCCCTCTGTAAGTACCGCAGAGAGAGAAGAATGCCGACTCGCTGGTTTTATCCTCCTAAATGTGGCTTTTATTCAGTCAAACGGTGACAGTAATGTTTTCAGGTGAGCGTCGTCCCCTGCTGGGTGCCTGTTTGAAGCATGATAACTGACAGGTTGTTAAATTAAATTCATCTCTGGATGTAATAAAACAACCTTTTCTTTCTCCCCCCCCAGATTTGCAGATAAAGTTGTCTCTTGTATCTCAACATGAGGTCAAATCTCTGTTCTTCATTCATGACTTAAACCTTTTTGCCGTCTTTGTACAACCAGGCGTTCGAGAGTACGCTCAAGTCCTGGGAGGACAAGAGGAAGATCGACAGCTACCGCGCCAGCAGGCCTCGCCTTAACTCCCAGCAGTCCATGGAGTACCTGACCGAGGAGGAGTGCGCTCAGGTTCAGCAGCTGGGCATCGTGGCCGACATGCTCATCAACAAGTAAGAAGAACTGTGACGTGTACAGGAAGATGGTTGATGTCTGAAATCTGAGATCCATGAAGGTCTGAGGTGCAAAATGTCACAAATACACTGACAGTCTCCTGTCAAAATATCTTTGAAGTAACATTTTGACAGGAGACTTACTGACTGACTTCACCTTTAGAAAGACTTTAATGGAGAATGACAAATTTATAAATACAAGAGGTAAACTATCATTTCAAAACTTTTATTTCACCAACGACTAAAAGTCAGTCCCAGATTTACTCTTGTCCGGCGGCTTCTTGCTCGCTCACTCTCTACTTTTAGTCTTAGCTTCCTCCGTCAAAACCCTCTTCTGTCTTTTTGCCTCTGTCATTAAGTTCATAGAGGCTGCTGAGCCAGCTTGCCCAGCTCCTGTTCTGGCACGACACCAGTTCCCTAAAAACACTACAAACACTAACACTCCCCCCCGGTGCTCTTAGTGCCGTAAAGCGTTACGTACTTGGGGTGATTGTACCCGGAGCACAAAGTTAGTTTATGGTAGAAAGGTTACACAATGTTGCTTTAATGGTTCCACAATAAAATCCTGAACATTAATTTTAACGTGACGGTGTACAGATCAGAAAACGACGTGACATCACACTGAAACATCTGTCTTCAGAGAGCTCTGGTTGAGAATTTACAGCATTACATACAGGAACATGTTTCTATGACTGCTAGAGGCGAATGAAGATACAACTTACAAATAGCAAAAACAAACATAATAAAACCTTTTACAGTATATACACACATCGTACAACCTACCTGTTTCACATCAGATGTGTGTGTGTTCTTGAAGTGCTCGTTCGGGGAATTTTGCTCTACATTTTGGGATTCCTTCATCCCACTGCAATTAGCTCGTTTATTGGCTGAGTTTTCCTCCGTTGCACTGATGAGGTCTTTTTCTCTGAGGACTTCTCAACTTGTCTCAGTTTGTCTGGTTTATTACAATCTTCCTTAATCACGTTTGCAAGATGATAAATACTTTACCTTTTGGGGAACTTGACTCAGAAGCCGTGAAATTGTTATAATTTCTTGTGATTGCGGGAAATAGGTGGGGAGAGATTTGATATGGACAATAAAAGGTGTGCACTATGATTTTCCACGAATGCCACGTTGAGATGACTTAAAGTCAAAGTGGAGATGTTTGGAGGGCAGAAAAGACACGTGAAAATCTTCCTTTTTATCCGTGAAGTCAGAGTTTTGAATCTTCTCAAAGGTGGGAGGGACGGAGAATGAAAACTGGGCTTTTGTCCCATCAACAGACTGAGACAACTTGTTGGAATAATCGCCATAATTGTGCCCTTTCAGCTCGCTGAAATAATAATTATAGCTCTTACGAGTCGATGATTTCCTCCCTCGTTCCTCCCCAGGATCCGAGAGGCGGCCAAGACCCACAAGCTGGTGGAGCAAGAGTTGGCCCATGCCGTCAATGCCACCGCCCTGGTGCTCACTGAGGCCAAACTGTCCAGCCCTGAGGTAAGATGAGCGGGAGGCAGATGGACGGACACATGGCTCGTATGATTGACGAAATGGAAGAGTAAAGCAGAGTACAGGTTTTAAGCAATACGCTCGAGTCTCATGTCCTGTTCATTTTTATAGCCTGTTAACCTGAAATGCATCAGCGACGTCATGACATGAAGATAAAAAAGTGGTAGAAAAACAGATTTTGGACAAAGAAATGCTCAAATTAATTCAAAATGACCTGCGTTAAACTAAAAAGGTTCAGTGAAAGTATAATAATGAGCTGTATTTTAAGCATTTACTGGATTATATCAGTTTCATTGTTAAATTTACAGTTTTTTCTGTAATTTTAATCAAATAATTATTAATTTCATAATATATTTAAGCAACATTACACCGCAGGGTGCGCTTTACCATCATTATTGGGACGACAGTGATATGTAAGCACTGAAGTCTTGTAGTGACGAAGATATCTGCGGAAAATCGTCATTTTCCATGACCAGATTTAGCTCCTAAGTCTGTGACCATCACATTTATTTTTAAGATAATGCATGTTCATTCGTATTGGGATAAATTAAACACAAAACATCAGATTGAACACTGAGAAATGGAAGTAAAATATCCGCTGACTGCAGTAAATAAAGCAGTAGAAAATGAAATATGATAAATGACTTGTTCTGATGTTTAAAGGACACGTTCATCATCTCCATCCTCTTCTTTTATTATTGGACATCTTTGTGCTCGATGATGCAAAATCAAGTCATTCACTTGTTTCTGTTTTTTTAGTGTCTTAGTCGCAGCACGGCGGTGGAAATTGTCAACAGCAGCAAAGTTCTCCAGGCTGAAACCAGGATGCTGCTCGATGGAAAACTACTGGTACAACTCTTCAATTTCATCCACGTCCTCTCTCCGTTGTCTTCTTTGTTTGCCTCGCCTGTTGTTGTCCGTCCAAACCGGTCGAGCTTCGACGTCTCACGTTTCAGTTTCTGCAGTTTTGTCGTGTTTTTGTTTGCTGTGGATTTATTTACCCTGAGAGGAGGTCTGCTTTTATATTCATGAGAGCTCTTTTGTGCAGAAGAGCAAACATAATGACAACATCCAGACAACAATACTTAAATGTTTATCCAAACTCATCTCCTCCTCTGCTCTGGTTTTGTTCTCTTTGCTTTGTGTCGCACTCAGTTTTGAAATGTTTTAACTAATCAGGAGAAATATATCATATATAAATGGTGGCATATATAAATGGTATTTAAATGGTGAAACTGTGATAAGAGAGTGTGTGCGCATAATATTTACACAGGGGGTTAAAATGTACATCATCTTCAGATGGTTAGACAAACCAGAGCAGATGTTAACATTCAGTATTTTCATATTAACAGATGGAAGATATTTTTCCGTTTTATCCATCCTTATGATCAAATATCACATTTGTATGTTAACGCCATACGAGCCATTTCTCAGCTTTAGGCCGCATTCAAACACAATCAGGCGCTGTGCAGCAGTTTGTAATATAACCGCCGTGAAACAATCAGAAAATCATTTTTTATTTCTCTGATTAACCAACTTTATCGAGGCCAGCGCTCACTCACTCTCATTTACTGTCTACGTCGTTCAACCACTGCTTAAACCAACGGACACAAACAAAATTAAACGCTTTTGTGTCTCTATTTTGCAGCGTAAATTGAGAGTCAAACTTTTTTTTCCAAAAGTTGAATCTGGCTAAACTTTTACGACGCATACTGCGTTTTTTGGCAGACGAAATGTACTACTACCATTGAAATGAATGGAAAAACCTGCGTTTTCGCCGCAGAGCCTGATCCTTAGATCCTCGGGCAGGTGGATACACTACGCCTCAGATCAATTACGTAGTGTATTTACTGATGGTAGAAGCACATAAACCAAGAAAAATGACCAAATCTGAGCAAGTTAACAAAGTCTGGTGGGTTCTGAAACACTCCTGAAGTCACGGCGTGACATTGACGTCCATTGACTGTTGGGTCCTCTGCTCTGTAAGGCACTTGTTTTTAAAAGTGCTGTAAGAGTAAAGGTAACACAACATTCTCTTCGACCTCCACAGTCGGATTCTCCAGAGGAAGTGGAGCTTCGGTCGACTCTCAACAGCCTCAGCGCTGAGCTCCACAAGCTGGACGACATCCACTGGATCTGTCCGCTCATGCAGTGTTCAGAGGAGGTCTGTGTTTATATATATGTGAGAGAAAGTCCACGTCAAAATGTAGACTGGGCTTCCTGTGTCTGATGATGTTGTTGTTTTGTAGGACTCGGTGAGAGGCAGCAGTAAGAGCAGCAGCAGCATGAAGCTGAAGATCATCCCCAAGGTGAAGAAGGAGAGAGAGAAGCTCCACAAGCAGAAGTCCAACAGCTCCCTCTCAGGTGAGACGTCACCATCTGATCTTTGCTGTCATGCCTCAGAGCCACGGCGTTACACCCGTATCACTTCCCTTTGTCTGGAAGGAGACGCGACGGTTCATCCCGGGGATGTCTCTGATCGGCATTGGGCCCCATCCAGACATTTGTTGATAGATTGTTTGCCCGAGGTACGCCAGCTGTCGGAAACTCCCCAATGTGAAATGAGTCCTCACGGCGACAATATGCAAACCGTTTTAATTCCCCTTCATCGAGAACAAGAAGCTCCTCAGTTCAGGTCGGATCCTGGCGTTTATTCATGGATCATAACAGAGCCCGAGTCCTTTTCTGTTTGCTGTGTTCTGCAATTATTCCTCAGAGCGACATTACAAACATTGTGTCAGTTCGCTTTGTTGAAAAAAGAGAGACTGCTTATGTGAAATGACGATTTCACTGTCGCAGACAAATTTCAAATTTCGGTATAAAATCCTGAAAGTTTTGCTTGAGTTACGGCGTGCTCCCGTCGTCTCGATCGTTTCGTGTAAGGTCGTCGTGAAACTCAATCCGAGCTGTCTTTAGTCGGTCTAGATTGTGTTTCTCGGTACGTGAGCTGCCAAAACTTTGTGTTTGACACCATAATCGTGCCAAGTAAGTCGACCATGAAGGTCTGAGATTTGCTCTAAAAGAAGTAGGCAGTCATCTTGGTTCAGGTGCTAATCCATTTATTTGGGCGAGGTAGTTTTTTTGGCTCTTAATATGTTTTAACAATAATTTGACTTTCTCTCCTGCAGGAACTTGGGATATCAGAAGTGGACCCAGCGAGGCCGATTCTTCGGGCAACTGAAGTCCTTGCACGAGGTGCTTTTATTGCTGCCCCCCAGTTACCGCGACAACCAGGGGTGAGGTTGCACCCCTACCCTCCACTTCCTGTTCTCCTACCCTCTTACTTGCGATACCCAGTGGCCTGACGAGAGGTGTGAGGAAGAAAAGGATCTTCCCAAACAACTTTTTATGCTACCTCCTCCCTGCTTCACTTCTTTACCGTCCATTTCTTTTTTTAATTTTTGCAGGGAGGATTTTTTGTTTTGTTTTGTTGTTTTTTTCTTCTACTTTGACTTTTTAATTTATCGTTTTAACGTTAAGAGGCCTGGCTTTGCATCGCTGCATCGCTTTCACCGTTGGCTTTTGGTTTTCCGTTTACCTGCTTCGACGTGGGGAAGTTGAGAGAACAAAAAGGGAGGAACCAAAACGTCAAAGCGTCGTGTTTACGTGGTGCTCTCCTTGCATGTCGAGCACAGCCATCTTATTTTATATCTACTATTATATAAGTTACTATCTTTTAATTCTCTCTCTCTTACTTAAAACTTATTATAGCCTTTTAGATTTTTTTTTTTTTGGTCGACTTTCAAAGAGTATTTATTTGTTGTTGCTACTGCCATGAGAACTCGAAAAAACGGCAACAAATCAACAAAAATGAACAAACTGAAACATCTCAACCTTCTCGTCTACTGAACTGATCTTAAATGTTGCAAAAAAAATAATAATAATAATGTACCGAGGAATGTACTTGTGTGGATATGTATTAATCTGTGAATAACGATAATGTTAAAATTATATATATATATATATATATATATATATATATATATATATATATATATATATATATATATATATATATATATATATATAAGATTTCACAAAGGTTCTACTGTTGTGGTTCTAAAGTGGTTCTTAATAGGCTGTCGTCGTCTGACTTGTGTGAACCGAGGCTGCAAAAAAAAACAAAAAAAAAAGTTCTTTACGATGAGCCATTTCATCTGGATTCAGCCTTATGACGAGATCTTAACAAGTACGGTACATCACTCAGTTATTACCAAGGTCTAAAGTGTGTTTTTAATGTGGGGAGAACCATTTTTAGGTACAGTACCAGATGAAATGACTCAGTGAGTGTATGGTGAAGGTGTTTACAGAAGGAGGAAGCATCAAGGACGCGTTAACGAAAACTTAGTATACTACTTTGCCATACTCCTGATTGTATATGTAATATAAGAATAAGAGTCAGTGGATATTTTATTTTGCCTTGTCCGTGGTTAAGAGCTATTATCATTATTATTATTATTATTATTATTATTACAAATAGATATTTTTTGTTATCCTATTTTCCCAATGGTAATCTGTGAAGCTGTCCAAGCTTTGCTGCTTCCCCCTTTGACAAACTCCTTGGCCACTGTGCATATAATCGAAGCCAATTTATGCTGTTTCGTGTGTCCCTGCATGCAAACTTAGCCTTCCTTCGCCTCACAGTGAGGGCTGAAGTTGCCTCAATAATAGTGAATGTTTTTTTTTAGCTTGTTTGTTCAGACCAGCAGCACTTCCAAAGTTTGTTTTAACCTGACGGTTTCACTGCAAGATGAACACTTGAAATGTCTTAAATACTTATTAATGATCTTGGAGACGAGTGCTGCTGTTTGGAAACGGCAAAAAAAAATGCTGACGTTTACGTTTTCCGGAGGCAACTTCCACCCGGGTTTTTTACGGTAATGTTCTCGAAAAGGAATGGTCAGACATTTTGGGGGAAATTTTGCTTATTTGCTGTGTTATCCTGCAAGATTGACGAGAAATGTGATATTTTTCATCTCTGTGCACTCAGTAACGATATGTTTAGCTTAGCTTAGCAAAAAAAAAAGGAAGAAATCCTCAATATCTAGCTTGTTAAGCAACATTTTCTTTTACTAATGGTGTTAAATATACAGTAGATAAAAGACAACTTTGTAATTGTTAGAGCTTTGAGGTAGGATAGCTGTTTCCCCAACTGCTTCCAGTGCTTTGTCATACAAAATGGTACTGGCTAAGTTTGCTATGACAAAGTTAAGGAAATCAACTACTTGTTCGATATTTTCTTTTACTCAATGTGTTAAATATACAATAGATAAAGTTGGCTATCGCAGAACTATTTTGTATGACAAAATTAAGGAAAAACAAATGTTGTTAAACAACTTTTACTAAATGTTTTAAGTATACAGTAGATAAAAGATAACATAAGCTAGGATAAACACGTAACAAAGCTATCTCCATACTGAATGGACAGAGATGAAGTTTATGCAGTTCTTTTAATCCGATACTGTTTTCATCCGATACTCTATAAAACAGCAAAAAGTTTTAATAGTCAGGATGTAAAAAAGTAGTAATGTTCACTAGTTAAGATTAAACCTGAGTTAAATATTAGCTACAAACTTAAACGTAGTGTGTGTGAAGGTACTATGAAGAACCACAGAAAAGTATTTCTTTTCTTACCTAAAGTTGATTTGTTGCGATAAAACTACAAAAAAAAAAAAAAAAAGGGACAAAACGTTAAAATACTTTGACTCAGGTCTGATCAAGAAGGACAAAGTCACGAGCTGTGTGCTTTTTCCCCCCATTCACATAAAGGGTTGATTTTTTCAGTTATTTACACGTTTTATCGTACCAACCCTCGATAGGGCGGAGTTTTACTGTGAGGCGTCGTAGATGTTCAGCTCTGGTAGGATTGTGCTACTGTATTCATAGTGTGCCAGCTATACGCTCTACACCTTAGAGGCTTTAGTGGTGTTGTGCCAAGTTTGTACTGAGTTCAGTGGGTTACGAGACATACAAAAAGTGTGCGCGAGAGTGCGCGAGCTTCAGACGCGAAAGTTGTTGTATGTCGTACATTTCAAAGTTTACTGTATCTTGCCTTTGCACTTTACGAAGACGCAAACTTAACGGGAGGGGGGAAAAAGACATTTGTGTGCATGTGTGCGGCGTGTGTGCGTGTGTTTAAAGATTTCGAGTGTTTTACGAGTGTTTTTTTAATTGATTTGATGACAAATCTTTTATTTATGATAAATGTATACGGACAAAAAAAGTGTGTTGATAAAATGTAATATATCTAACCAAACGTAAAAAAGAATGATAAATATATAAAGATGTATACACAAATGTTTATTACGTCAGTGGTTGTACGATTTACTCCCACAGCAGCTTGAGATTTCCCATTTAAACGCCAATGTTATTACATGTGATCATTCTACTGCCATTGAAATGCCATTGAAATGTTACACCAATTGGTATTGAAATAGTATTCTAAGAAAAAATGTTCAAGTAAAAGCCAAAGTTATTGGATTTCTCCATTGTTATTACAATGAGTCGTTTACACAAAAAAAAAACAGATGTCATATTCAGCCTATATTTTGCAGATATTTGGGTGAACTTTTTTGTGTATAGTTTTGAAAATTGTAAAAACTATTGAGAGAAAAAAAATCCAAAAAAAAAAAAAACTACCTTGTGCTTTAATTAGTGTCTGTTTTCACATTCGTGGAAGCCATTTCGGGATTTTAAAAGAAAACTAGTTGCCTATGTTTAACAGTCTTTTAACCAAGGATTTCGTAGATTTTTGTTTTTTTTGTTTTGTTTTTAAGTGTCATAATTTATCTTTTTTTGTTGTTGTTAGAATTTTTTGTCATTTTTTTTTCAAACAGCAAAAATTTTCTTTTTTTTTTTTTTTGACTGAAACTCTTCCGAGGAGTTAAAACGGAGCTGAGAAGAAGAAAAAAAAAAGGACTGCTGAGGAACTGCTGATATTGAACACCCCACCATGTTTGTGCAACAGTATTTCCATAGACAACATTTGTGAACGCACCCCCCTCCTCTTTTGATCTGAACAGCCTATATTATTGAGACTGTGTGCGCCAATGCTGGAAGCCAGACTAGATGTTGCACGACCTTGTACGTCGCGAGGTGTTTCTATTGTGTTATCGTGTGCAGTGTGTAACAAAGACAAAGTCAGCGCAAACCCTTTGGAGATTAAATGAATTATTGAAGTGTGAAGCTTGTGTCTTTGGTTTAACGTTTTGTTGATGATGACGATGATTACCAATACTGCAGCGTATGTTTGACTTCTACGTTACAGACACGATACGTTTACGGAATTCCACCAAACAGCAACGTTAAAGTTTGTAGACTCGTAGCATGATAATACGTACAAATTGTAATGAATAACTTCTATATTCATAATGAAATTACATTTATTTGAATATTTGCAGCATAGAAGTGTAATGTTACTATATTTTTAGTAAACTGCAGGTGTTAAGTGCCGAAATTTTACTATTTTTTGTTGTGCCCACTTCCCTGTTAACCTGTTGCTCTACAGTCATCTGAGAATTTTACGTTTTGCCCGGATTGTGAGCTCAGAGCACCCTGGAAATTTTAGTATTTGTGCCACAGGCGTTTTGGACCGCCGGGAAGAAGAAGAGGAGGCGTCGTGCCAGAACTGGAGCTGGGGAAGTGTCAATGGACACAATCGCAGAGGCGAAGTGACCGAAGAGGACGTCGACAGATGAAGGTAAGAAGAAGAAAAGGTGAGAGTGAATGAGAGAACAAGAAGCCGTTGGAAAAGAGTAAATCTGGGACTGACTTTTAGTCGCTTCTTGCTGTTGGACTAGTAATATTAGCTGGCTGCTGTGTGTTGTTGTTGTTGTTGACCTTGTTGATGTTTTTGGCTCGCTAGTTTTTGATCATAAGCACTGAGAAAGACTGAACGCAAAAAGAAACAGTTATGTGGATATAACTCCAGTTCTATGAGTAAAGCACGATGCAGCCTATCGCCTAATCGTCTGTCTCGTGTTGTGGCTCCACTATCAACCGTTAACCCATTACATTAAAGAAAAGCATGCATTGAAATACAATTTCAGCATGACTCAGAAGCCAAAGGTTAACTGTTTTGTTTACAACACCAGCGGACACCCAAATGACTCATTAGGCTTTTAAATGAATCATTAATCTTAATCTTTCTGCTTAAACGTCGGGGACGAGTGATGGATAACGGCTCTTTATACTATCGATCCAACCTTCTGTGTTAGTTTTTTCTGTGTAGATTTTAGACGTAGATGTATGAAAAGACGATTTAGACGTAGAAACAGACAGAGAAGTTTTTATTTGTTGTATTGGAGAAAAACTTCAGCATTTCAAGCATTAAAATTAAATTTAAAAAAATCAAAGATCCAGTGTGTTCAGAGTGAAGCACCTTCAGAGTGAAAAAGTGGTTGCACAGTAGCTTGAGAGTTGTAATTATTTCAGAAATCAACATTTAATTTCCTTGCTAACGCAGATCAAGCAGTGTCCTCAAGCTCCGGCATGTCTTCGTATCCTCCCTCTTGCTCCTCCTGCCTTCTCTGCTCCTCCAGCTTCTTCTTCTCCTCCTCCGCCTTCTTCCTCTCCTCCATCGCCCTCTTCATATCCTCCTCCACCTCCTTCCTCTTTTGGGCCACTTCCTCTTTCTTCCTCTCCTCGTCTTTGACCTTCTCCTCCTGCGTCTTCTGCACCCTCGTGTCGTAGGCCCACTCCTCGTCCGAGTCGCTGATGTCGTCATCGTCGATGTCCAGGTCGGGCTGGATCGCCTCTGTGGGTTCGGTGTCGTCTACCGGCTCGGGCTCGGGTTTGTAGTTCGGGTCCTCGAGTTTGCCCCAGGCCACCTGGTCGGCCTTACGGAGGGTGATCTCCACTTTGGATGGGACCATGTTGACCGAGCTGTGTTTGACGTCCATCACCTGTAAGGAAAGAGTTGGACGTTGAGGTTCTTCCGAGTTATCGGTGGTGGTAACGTTTTTAGCAGGTACTCACCCCCCAGAGGTGGAACTCTCTCTTGAAAATCTTATTGTCCTCAAACTGGATTTGACATGAGAGCTAAAGAGGAGAAAAATATATTAAGAAATGAATTTATTATCACTTTTAATGTGCATTGACCAGTGTTACCTGAAATATATGATGAAGTCACTCACCACTGTGCGGTTGGCCTCTATGCTGCACAGTTCTGGGTTTGCGTTCTTGGCGTAAACTGTTACAACAACATTATTTCCTGTCTGGTGCCAGTCGTGTCGACATGCCACCTTCTTCTTGTCCTGTAAACAAACAAACAAAGATCAGTCAAAGAAAAACAGGTCGAGTGTTTTTGAGTGAGGCTCGGGTTCACACATTTTGGGACGTATCTTTGATAATAAACATTTTACCATTTAGTCTCCTCATTTCTATAACTTCAAATTATACTAAGGCTTAAAGTTATGTATAATTAACAGCTTTGTTTGACAGGTGGATGACATAGAAAAGCAAAGTAAGACAGCCAAGATGGCTTCAAAACAGCTCTTCAGAAACCTGTGGGTGACGTCACGGACACGGCGTTGGTTCGTACCTTCTTCGGGATCCAGCAGTGTTTCCCCATGGTGCAGCCCTTCTGGTCGAGGAAAGCGTTGAAGTCTATTGTCTTTATGCAGCAGCAGCTCCAGTACTTATATCTGAGCACAAAACAACACGTCACAATGGAAGACATACTTTTATAGCTTGTTCGTAATGTTGCAGATTTGTTTTAATTATTTTTAATGAACCGTCTGATCTTTTCTCACACGGCCTTCAGTTTGTTTGCTCCTTTGTAAAAGTCTAATTATGTTTTCAAAAGAGAGTTATGCAAATAAAAGATTGTAATTATGATTTTGTTACAGTGGATATTTTGTAATATCCAGAGTAAAGAAGTGAGAAACATGCAGCCGTGTGTCTCGCCGTCTTACCCCTCGTGGAAGACGGGAACTCCGGGGTGGTGGGTGCAGATGCCCGCATTCGTCTCCGGGCCTTGATAGGCCTGAAAACACACAAACACAACACGGACGACTCAATAAACAGATCACAGCTTCTCCTCACGCAGCCGATCATCATCAGTCACCTGATAAGGCCACCAGTCGAGTGTGTGTCAGTTCGAGTGATGTTTCTCAAGTGGTGCTGTTTGTTTTCTGATTATTTCACTGTAAACTTTGAGTTTTCGAGCGTTAACCAGTGCTGTAGTCAAGACCGAGACTTTGAGGGGTTGAGAGGTAACACGAAAAACTTTTTGGGTGAAGTGTGTTTGCTACATTGAGTCGCCTTGAAGTATTTACAGACCGCTGTGTTTTTTTCTTTGTGGTTTAATCTAAATTTTATTCCAGTAGATTTGGCTGATGTCTATGGAAGCCCATTTCCGCCAGTAAAAAAAAAGAAAGATGAAAACTCAGCCAACCACCTCAAAATACCTGTAACCCATAACTTTGACTTTTTGTTTCATAATTTTGATTTTTCTGTCTCATCATTTTTAATCAAGAGATACCGCAGCTGTTGTGGTTTTGAACTTAAAGACTGAGGCCTTTGAAAAGTAGCTACAACACTGGTGTCAACAGTTGTGTTGAACACTCGTCCATGACTTCCTTTTCAACCCATTTTAAATTGTTTACAGTACAAGTTTTTTTTTTTTTTTGCAAATATACAAATTCTTAATTTGATGCAACTTTTTTGGGGATATGGGTTTCAAATTTAAACTTTGCAGCAGTAAATATCAACGATTAGTCGTGGATATTTATACTTTATAATAGTTTTCAGGAGCTGTCAAGTTTTAATTAACCTCTTTTGTTCTTGATGTACGATGCTACAAACAAACTATAATAAAACTATGAACAGTGTGATTATTTCTGTAAAATGATCCAACATGCATATCAGTACTCTATTTCTTCTATATCTATATTTTTTCTATTTTATGAGTATTTCTTTGTAACAAACAGATCTTTCAGTGTCGGATCAGTGAAGTCCACTTCTGTCATGTCATCATAAACAAACACGTTGATGTTATATTCAATAAGGTGATGTCATGTTTTGTATGTAAGGAAAAATGAGCTGGAAAGTAGAAATTGTCTCAAAATTGCATTCAAGAACAAACTTCAGTAAATCTGATTATTTGTAAGTGACTCCATGTTCATGGATTTTTATGTTGTTCTCTGTTTTAGCCACAAGATGGAGCCGTTAAAAAGCTTTAAAACACTGAAGGACAGGAAACTCAGACTGAGCAGTGTGTGTGTGTGTGTGTGTGTGTGTGTGTGCGTGCTGATCTCAGATAGTCGACTATTTTTGGGCCGGCGGCAGAAGTTTCCCACAAACAAACGCTGAGACGAACACACACTCACTGTTTTACATCCGGCGTTCTTGCATCGGGTTCCCGGCATGACTGTCTGACTCTCTGAAGACAGAAAGAGAGACGAGAGATCAGAAGTGTGACGCTCGCTGCAGAAATATCTCATGTCAGTGTTTCAATGAAGAACTTCATGAAATCGTTTTCATTGATTTCTGTCAGAAACAGGCTGAAACATTCTTTATTTGAACAGAAATGTGTTCAAATAAAATAAAATGTTGATTTTTGCAGCACGTTTATACAAATATAAATATGTTGATTGATTGTGCGTCCAACGGACGTGACACAAAACATTAATATGAGCAGAAATTTCTGTTTTTTGTTTTGAAATTGACTCTTAAAATATTCGTTTTCCTAAAAAAAAATGTGAGCACAGTTTGAATATTTGAACCTGTTTCCAAAATAAATGAGTTTGTTTCAACTATTTTCTAACATGAAGTCTCGAAATGTTTCTCCTGCTTTTGAATTGTATAACAACATAAATATACCAATGAATACAAACACAAAGCCAGAAATCTGTAAATATAAATGTTTCTGTTTGTAACTGCTGTAATTTGATTAATTTTGACTTTAACTGTCTCAACCTGAGGAGACGAACATAAAGGTTTGTTTTCTTGATTTGTGTCGTAGTTTTATGAAAATCCTTGAAACAAACTGAGTTTTAATGATAAAACAGTTCAAATATTTTGTCTGTACTGTAAAATATTGACGCTCTTCTACTCAGTTACAGTCAGAAATGTTTCAAAAAGTTGAATTTTTTTTTTGCTGCGTGCACATCAGAGACTCCAGCTTCTGGTTTCTATGCACACAGACTAAAATGAGTTGAATGTTGTTTTTTTAAACTGGAGCAGCAGAAAACTGTGAATTTACAACCTAAAATATTCAGTACAAAGAATAAAAACACATTTTTATCAACATAATTTGACTTTAACTGTCTCTAAACTCTAATTTTCTTAAAGTTTTGGAGAAAATTGGAGGAATAATTCTAAATGTTTTCTAAAATAAAGGTTTGTTTTCTTGATTCTCGTCTTTTATTTTGTTTTATTTCAAGCCACAGTTGTTGAGTTTTATTAAAATCCTTGAAACAAGTTGAATTTCATGATCAAATACTTCAGATATTCTGGCTTTACGGTCACGTTAACTGACCTTTCATCTGTTCCTCGGCTTTCTTGTTGAGGTCCAGTTTCTCCAGAACCTGAGTCAGCGGCGCGACACTTTTGGGGCAGTTTGATCTTGGCTCGTCTGAACTGCAAACGTTCACGTTAACACAGAAACAGAAGTCAGAAACACACGGGCTGATACGTGCTGTCATCTACTAAATTATTTAAACCAAGAATGCTGCAGGCGACCTCGTCCTGACCTCTGTGAGTGAATGCATGCATGTAACGTGTTGTGCTGTACAAACACACCTCGGCCTCTCTTTCTGCAGCTTCTCGGCAGATTTGGGTCCCTGGTAGATTATCTCTGGGCCGTTGGTCTGTTTAATCTCGCCCTTATCTGACAACACCTCCGGCCGCAAAGGCTCCTGGGGCTTCTCGTTGCTGTGGCTCCCGCGGGTGCAGCCCTGCGTTCAAAGCACAGCGCTCAACATCACAGTCAGGTTTATGCAGAAAGACACGAGCAGGACTCGAAACTTCTGACATGAAGACGTGAGAAGACTGAGAACTATGTTGGACCGAAATGTGGAGCGTCAAACTTTGGTGGTTCTCCAACAACTTATTGTTATCAGGATCGCGGGCGGGCTCGAGTCGATCCCAACTGACACTGAGCAAAAGGCGTGGTACACCATGGACAAGTCATCCGCACCTACAGGCAACGGCGTCACCAATTAATCAATTAACCTGCATGTCTATGGACTGTTGGAGGAAGTCGGAGTACCGGAGAGAACCCATCAAAGTCAATCAAAATATCAAAACAGCACAAGGTGACAAAAGGGTAATAAAAGGTGAGTTTTTGTGAGGGATTCAAAGGTGGGGAGGTCGGTCCAGTCACAGATATTTAGATTTTGAGGAGGGGGCAGCGATGGAGAAGGCTCTGTCAACCCACAAATGCATCTTCTCCTGGATGCCGGAAGTTGAAGAACAGCTCGGCCACTTCATTTAAATTCTCCAAAAGAGGAAATGGATTTCGTGAAGGGCCGTGTTGATGGAGAGCCGAAGATCACCACCAACAGTCGTGGTGCACTCATAACGGTCAAAAAGTTGGACACTTCTCGCCCTCAATGGTCGTCATTTTAGCTACTTAGCAGGAGAAGAGGGACCTGGAGCTGCTGGAGCTGAAGCGGTTGAGGTGAATACAGCTGTATGGATGTTTTATATTTATATTTTAGCAGTCAAATGTTGGCGTTAATGCTCCGCACGGTTGCAGTTTGGTGAAGAAGAAGCTGCGAAATGTTTCGTCGATCGTCATTTCCTGTAAGTTCACAACGCTGTACTACCCTGCTGAAATTAGTGTTTTACAACAGGAAGTATTTTTCACTGATGAAAATGTTTGAAACATTTCTGACATTCAATAAATCTACTTTCCTCCACTTGTTTTTTTTTTTGTTTATATTTCCACTCTCACTGTAATTCATGCAGTAACCTCCCAGCAGCTTTTTTCCCAACCAGCCACAAATATTTACAGCATCCTGAATTGATTGTTTGGCCCTGAGCTGGTTTTTCTTTTTACCTTGATAGAGAGAAACTCAGAGAAGTCTGTCGTTCGCTTCCTGCAGCAGGACCAACCCTGGAGAAAGAAACACAAACAAAATGATTTATTTTTTAATATCCAGCTTTATAAGAAGTCTTCTTTTCTTGTATTCGTGTGCTTTTTACCTTCAGAGCATCGTGAAAGATGGGAACACCTGGATGGAAGAGGCAGCAATCTGCAAAGAAAACACCGTCAAGTCTTTATATGGAGTCAGCTGGTCGTACCAGCTGTTCACGGGGGTCACCACGGCCGAGAGGCGTCCCATAAAAAGCAGCAGGACAGATAGCTGTCTCATGCTTCCAGAGACACGTGGCCTACGATACATGCTAGGCTAAGATCAAACTGACAACTCGACTCTAAAAATCCACACCATGAATCTGGTTCTGTTACCGCCCGTTGTGTCCGGTAAAAGTCGGTTTAAAGAATCAACTGCACTGCAGATATGTTGTCATGAATTTGCCAAAATTCAAACCCAAAACTTCCCAATAAGACCAACGAACATTTAGAAATATGGTCACATGAGCATATTTTCAAAATAAAAGCATGCACAAACCCAACTTAGACTGAAAATACCAAACAAAAGTCTTTTTTTTTTTCAGTATCTAAAGAGAAAATAGTCCTAAATTCAATTCATGAACCTCATCTAAGCATTTCACACAGACTGACTTCCACCAAGGCTTCATGTCATTGCCAACAGACCTCAACTGGACTGAGTATTTCAATAAAAAAGCACAGACACAAAAGAACAAGGACTCACCGTCCTTGTTCTCGTTGGCGTCAAACTTGACTCCACAGCCTTTGTTGTAGCACATCAGAGCCATGTTGGCCTGTCGGTTTGTGTCTCTCCTTCCTTTCTTCGGATATCTTCCTCCAACCTCGGAGTGGTCTCTCCTGGTCTTTATGTCGTGAGCAAACCTCCAGAAGTTTCTCCGGTCTGCCAGAGAGGGAGAGGTCCAGACGAGGTGACCGCCTTCTTGGAGAGAGCAGAAAAAGAGAAAGAGAGAGAGAGAGAGAGAAGGCCTGGCTGAATGAAAGATAAAAATAACAGCTCACCTCCCTCCTCCTCCTCCTCCTCCTCCTCCTCTCTCAGTTTACAGCTGTCAGAACTTATCTGGAGGTGGGGGGTTGACATTCCTCCTGCTGACCGTCGCCTGTCACGAGCAGGCCCGCTGTGGGCCGGCGGCCGCCGCGATGGGCCGAACTGCTTCTGGATTTCTGTCGCTTTCTCTCACCAGATCCAAAACATGGAGTTTATTTACCAGAAGAAGAAACAGCCTGCGTCATAAAACATGCTCAAGCAACATTGTTTAGATGTACTTGAGTATTTGTTCTGATTACATTACTTATGATCAAAAACTAATATTACTGACTAGTCCAACAGCAGTCAGCCCAGCTCGGCGTCTGTCTTTCAGCCTTTTATTTCACCAAGCTCTCACCAACCACTAAAAGTCAGTCCCAGATTTACTCTTGTCTAGCTTCCTCCGTCCTCTTGCACAGGGCTGCAGCACCAGTTACACTGCCTGCTTGCCCAGCTCCTGTTCTGGCACGACATCGGCTATGCTCCCCAACAGTATTTGCTTCCCGGGTCTGTTACTTCTTATTTACAGATAATGAAGGGCAGAAAGCTGAAAGACTTTTCCTGATTTATTAATATTTATTTATAATTACTTTTACTGTGTGTGGAACACCAACACACTTTTATATTTTCTGTTCTTGACTCTTACATAGTGTGCATACCTTACTGCTAGTGTTGTAGTCGAGACCAACTAAACCAAGACCAAGTCATGACCCAGACCAGACTGTATCCAGAGACAAGACAGTATATACCCTACTTGCTACATTGAGTCACCTCATTTTTGCTGATGAACTCTTTCTTACAGAAGATTTGGTTGATGTCTGAGATAGTTCACAAATAAATCAAGACAGTTAAGTGGTATCCCCACAGTTGTTGTGGTCTTGACCGGTCTTGAACTAAAATCCAGAGTCCTCTTTGTCTGAGACAGAGACAAGACCGAGGTCTTTAAAAAGTGATCTGAAGACCAAGACTACTACAACACTGCAGTTGGAGTGATATTTATGAAATGTTAATGCTGTAATTGAACGCGTAACGAAGACTAAAGGTGTTTTCATGAAGTTGGTTCTTGTAGTTTTGTTGCCATCTTTCATCCTGGACAGAGAGACAAATTGCCGCTCGGCGTCAGCAGGTGGTTTGACAATAAATTATTCACTGAAGACAAAACACTGCTGTTTGTCGAGCTGAGTACGTTTTGAGTGATATATTTTCTTACCAAGGACAGCGTAGTCAAAGAAACACCCTGAAATACGGCCGAATGCATCACAAGTGATGTGATCGTGGTACACAAACCGTTTCATTATTCAGAGCTGGTGGGAGTCGGAGGTGGGAACCTGCTTTTAATCCGTCACCGTGGGAGAGCTGGAGTTGTAGCAACAGACGAATCAGACCAGGAGAGTTTTAGATCAACACGTCCAAACAAGACGGGATATACAAGGCGTAGATACAAAAACAACAGAACAGTGACCACCCATTGGAAATCCTAATTGTATGTTTGAAGTTTTCCCACCGTTACAGAGAATACGGGACATTTCAGATGTGTTTATGTGGACACCTTTGGTTCCAGCTCTCCATAAAGAAACTGACTGGCCTCCCTACACAACAACCTTTGGGAGGAAAACCAAAGAGATCATTGAGGACTTCAGGAAAACCAACGTAGCACACACCTCCATCTGTATCAACGGTACAAAGGTTTCTGGTGTCCACACCTTTATTAGGGCCAAGAAGAATCAAGAAGGTCCATCCATCTCCTGAACTTTTACCGCTGCACCATCAGGAGTGTCCTATCCAACTGTATCTCAGTCTGGTATGGAAACCGCTCTGTCACGATGGTGGTACTTGGAGAGCTGAATATTTACTGAGGTTGTACACGGAATAAAAA
The DNA here is from genome assembly GCA_036365135.1 of Miichthys miiuy. Lineage (NCBI taxonomy): Eukaryota > Metazoa > Chordata > Actinopteri > Sciaenidae > Miichthys > Miichthys miiuy. The sequence goes on along the minus strand of CM071625.1, from coordinate 3,250,744 downwards.
GTTTGAGAACTGGTTTAGAGAATTCAAACAGCTGCTATCACGGCCGCTACATAAATACTTCCACCTCAGTTATGAACCTTCCTAAGCAAAATAGATTTCTGTCATTGGGACAGACAGTCGGCCAGTTTGTCCTTCTGCCTGTCATGCCTGATACAGTTTGTGGTATTAATACTGTATTTACTTAGTCCTGTCAGTAATAATGTATGGGCTGAGAGACAGGAAGCCTCAGGCACACTCAACATCTCTAGTATTCAATTTCTGTCAATAGATTCCCTTAAATGATCACTCTCTGGACCTTTAAGCACACTTCTAACGAATTAATTTCCATCTTTAGATTTAATTTGTGACTTATATTTGTTGATTTAAGACTTTGAAGGGAACAACCAGAACACACTCTGTTCCTTCGATAAATACCATCCATTAAAGGACTCAACTCCCCCGCCTGGAGTCGCAACGAGGCCAGCAGACATCGAACGACAAAAACGGGCAGACTTTAAGCACGTTTAACAGTTTGTATGAACGTGAAGATCGAAGATGCAACACATAAAACATGGGCTGAGATCTCACCAGAGAAGAAGGCTGAATTAAGAGATCCTCGAGCCCTCCGGCGGCGTAATTAAAAAGCAGAAGATGCACCGTTTGACATTTCAAGGCCTCGAATTTCATCAGCGAGACTTTGAAATAGCTTTTTAATTATTTTTTTATTAAAGAAAAACAGACAAACGTTTAGGAAGGGAAAATGACTTTTTATTTCTTCCAAAAAAAAAAAAAAAAAAAAAGAAACAGATCCCTAGAATAAACAAATATACTGCTGTAAAATAAAAGCCTGTGATTTTTTTTTTTTTTTTGTCAACTGTAACATTTGTTTTTGCCTTTCCATGCTTGATACAATCCATATATTTTTGCTTTAAATAAATAGAAAAAATGTACAAAGAGAGATGTGGAGGAGGGGAGAGAGAGAGAGAGAGAGAGAGAGAGAGATTAAAAGGTGTACTCTGCTCAAAAAACATTTGGCATCATTTGAGAATATCATGGCTGATCCTGAAGTACAGGGAGGTCTGCAGCCGTCGTGAAATCTGCATCGTCTGTCTTGTTTAGCCCGTCCCCCGCTGAGTAGTATTCATACCTATATAACTGCTGTAATAACACTAATAATCTTCCATGTTCAGAAAAATAAAGAGTAAATGTAAAATAACGCATTTGCTGGAGATTATGAGTTATGTCTTTAAGCTCTGTGTGTGTGTGGTGAGTGTGTGTTTTCTCTATGTACAGAATAGTGAGGCAGCAATCCGAGGGTTCTTACCAAAAAAAACACAGATGTAGAAAAAACAGAACGTGCACGTCGTTTGACAAAACGAGGAGAATTTATCCGTTCTGGCAGCCTTTTCTCTCGCTCGCTCTCCGTTTTTTGTTTCGTTTCATTTTTGTCGTCTGAATTTGCACGGCGACCGCAAGCAGGTGGCGCCGCGATAAACGGGTGCGGCGATCTGCCAAACGTGACATCTTTGGGAGAGGTAACACAACAAACAACCAAAAAAATAACGAAAAAGTGTGGCGCTCCGTTTTGGTTGCTACAGTGGCTCCGTTTGACGACAGTACAAACTTCTGTCGAGTCCAGAAATGAGATTGGTCGAGATCCATCGTGCCCTTCGCCTTCGGCGGCGCCTGACAAGACGTTTTTAAAAAACAGGGACAACAAGAGGAGAGAATTTATCTTCATCATCATCATCATCACCATCACGGTCATGTCATGCTTTTTTTTGGACAACAAACATCGACGACGATACAACCATGCACTCACTGACCCTAGAAAGAGAGAGGGATGGCTCGCTTAGAGAAGAACAAGAAGAAGAAGAAGTCTGCTCTCCGAAACGTTTGATACACTTGGCCTTTAGCAGAGAACAGACGGTTTTTAATATGACATCAAGGTTTATCCGTGTATCCTTCCCATTCCCCCCTCACCTAGATTCATGCTACAACAATGCAAGAGAGAGAGGTGTGGTAGCAGCTTTTTAAAAAAGTTGAGGTTGCCTGGTCGGATCCCGAATGTGCCAGGTCAAAGATGAAAAACAGAAAACAAACAGTGGTTGTCCTGGGAAAGTTTCTGCAAAAAAAAAAAAAGAGCCTGCATGCTCGGCCAAATCCAAAATCCAAACACCGTTAACGAAATCACCCAACGTGATGAAGCTATAATAATTACTGGCAGTTACATCAACGCTAAGGAGACGAGCCAGTGACATTTATTAGACCCCCCCAAAAAAACAGTTTCCTCTTCCAACGCTCCCTCAATCAATCCCCACCAAAAAATTACAAACCGCTCGAGACGCACGGACATAAAACCTCGTCGCAAACAGGCAGGACTGGATTCCCATGCAGAGAAATTTAAAGTTTTAGAGAAACAGAAATAACCAACGAAGAAGAAGAACGCAAAATGTAGAAAGGTAGTCCAACTGGATCAAACAGCTTTCAGACTTAACAAAACACCCTGGCACCGGTTTTACTGTCCTTCAAACCCGAGAGGTAATTACACACATCAGAGATGATCAGATTTGCAGTTCGACCTGATATGATTCATCGTTTTTTTAGGACCCAGGACGATGTGATTCTGGATCGGTGCCGGCTTTCTTCTTTCTGAAGGTGCCAATTCATCACACCATATTAGAGACAGTAGGACAGCTGTCCCAGAAAACAAAGAACCATAATTAGAACTCATTTTTGGTGCCAAAAGTTCAGACATCCATTAAGAAAATAGTTTAACGAGCGTCTGAGTTGGACTCGGGGTACCTGGAGAGGAGGAGGACGCTCCGACAGATTCCCCCGTTACGGACGGCAACGTCGCGTTGACGTTGTTCGATGACATAGATAAAAGTTTTTGAGGACGTCTTGGTTACAAAAACCAAAAAGATAACCTACATGTTTCTTTACTATCAGCACTTGGAACTTTTGTTCAACAGTGATTAGTGGATTCCCTTGCTACTTGCCACACTTTTCCGAGTGGATAAAAATTCACAAATACCCCCGAACAACAGCTGGCTGACTGTCAAAGTGGCTAATTGAGCAGACAAACTCTCAAGCTGTTGCTGAACTCTACTAGCATTAAGCTCGTCTCTCTTGTAGCCTCCCATTTGTCACACACACAAAAAAAAAAAGAGAGACCTGGATACCCGAACATTTGATTCTAGGTTCAACAGTCCGTTTGGAGACTGTTTTTGTAGGCTGCTGACATCATAACAAGAGGCAGAGATGTGATCGAGGAAAACAAAAAAAAAAAAAAAAAATGAAGAGGACCTTATCTAGCGGACACGGAAGCGATGCGAACAGCGAAGAAAGCGGTCAAAAGCTAGAACAAGAAAAGCGAACCACAAAGCCCGAGAGAGAGAGAGAGAGAGCCTCCGAAAAGGTTTCGTCTACAGCTAAAAGACAGAGACACCAAGAGAGATAATAGAGCTATAGTTAACTAGACGACTGGCAGGAGGTGCGGACAAGGTGGGATAACCTACTATAAGGAGGATATTATGACGAGAGGCTAAGCTAACACAAGACTTGCGACAAGAAGCGTCTAAAGAGCAATATCTATCCACAGTGACAGTGATGGGTGGGAGCCGACAATCTAGACAGGAACTGGTTATTATTTTTACATATCTACACATACCAAACAGTGACGAAGCAGGCTAAAGAAAGCATTCTAGAGAGAGACCAACGGGACAAAGTTGAGATTTTCATAGCAGAGTGGAGATGGTTGGATGTAGACGCTTGGAAAGTGGGCGGACGGGGGGGGGACGGGACGGAACTACAAAAAAAGTTTCAAGTTCATCGTTTGGATGGCAGGAAAGTAAATTTTTCCGTTACCTGCCACTTTAGAGGCTGGTAGTTTAGATTAGACAAACCCTCCCGAAAAAAAACCAAACAAATTTCTACAAACTTCAAACGTCTTTCTCGAAAACCAGAAAAACTGGTCGACAGCTTCTACTAACGGCAGGATAGTCAACTTCAGTGCAAAATTTTTGCATTTTGTGCATTTTGCGACAATATTTGATTTTTTTTTCTTCTTTTTTTTTTTACAAAAACAAACAAAAAGAAAGAAAGAAAAAAAACAAACATTTCGTGGCACACTCGCTGGCTCAAATTTGAAAAGAAATTTGACACAATTTGACCCTCAGAAAATAGCCCTCAATGAGAAAAAACCCCACAAAACACACACGTGAACACACACTTATATACCAATCAATCATGGTGACGGATGCTTTGGCTAAAAGGAATGGCCAAGACTTTAAAATTCGATCCCCCAACCCACCAAAAAAAAAAAATTATTTCCTGGAACCGCGGCGTTGCGGTGACGCCAAAAGTTCAGTGTCGTTTGGCTCTCGGTGCAGAATGAGTCGCACTCACTTTGATTCAGTGCAATTTAAAAAGTGAATTCAACTTGATTCAGTAACATTTAAATCACTCACTCAGTGCTGCTGTCATCAATCATTGGCACGTAATCTGGATCGGCTAAATTAGGGAGTACCTAATGAAAAAAGCTCTTATTTTTGGAAACCTTAGACAAAGTGTGAATGTGTTTGGTGAGCTGATGAAGACGTGAAGATACAGATACACACAGGGTCGACCTGGCACTAACGGCAACTAGCAGGCTAATGATGCTTTAGTTTTAGTGAATTTCTTCAATTTTGTTGTCTAATTAGAGACAAAAATGTCAAGATAAACATGTATAAATTATGTCTGGATAAATTCCTGGTCACACCAGCATTTAAAACTGTGAATTCGAAATGAAACACCCGGCCTAAGTGGATTCGCTAAATAGTTGCTGTTGACCAAAAGCAAGTTGTCTTGTTTTTGGGGGGAACAGAGAGTCCAAAATGGATTCAAACCATAATAGTTTTGGCTGTGACACACCACTCTAGTTTGATTTAAACTCCTCTGTTGGCGTATAAACTGCTCAACAAAAGAGGACAGATTTATAGACCAAAATACGTCTTTGTCCCGTTAGCGAACAAGCTAACGGAATTACTAACAGACAGTAAGGACTTTGATAAGTCTTTACTGACTTAAATGGTGGACAATCTTGAGATTGCCAGGTGAAGGTCACAAGAGAGAGCAACTGCGACTGCCCAGCGCTAGCATGCTCTCAGCGGTTAGCTCACAAGCAACAGTAGTTTACCAGCGAGCCCCGTAAGTAGTCATTATATTGCTAATCGATTTCATGAATTGGCTTTGGCTGGGATGCATCAATCCAGTTTGATTTAACCTCCTTTGTTTGGGTATAAACTGCTCAACAAAAGAGGATAGATTTATAGACCAAAATAAGTCTTTGTCCCGTTAGCGAACAAGCTAACGAAATTGCTAACAGAAATATAGAAAACTATCTTTTCTCCCCTCTCATTCATAGGTCCTTATTGACTTTAATGATGGATAATCTTGAGAACAAAATGGCAGGGGAAGGTCACAACTGACCGGCACTAGCATGCTCCCGGCAGTTAGCTCGCAAGCTACATTGAGTAGCCACTACATCGCCAATCGACTTGACGATGAATCCAAAAATGGAGGAAAGCTTTGTAGCTTTGGCTGTGATGCACCAATCCAGTTTGATTTAACCTCCTCTGTTGGGTATAATCTGCTCAACAAAAGAGGATGGATTTATAGACCAATTTATTGTCCCGTTAGCGACCAAGCTAACGAAAAATTGCCAACAGAGTTAGAAAACTAGTTTTTCTTTTCTACTCTTTCCAAGACTTTTTTGGACAATGTTGAGAATAAATTTCCTGGTCAAGGTAATGAAAAAGAGAGCGATTGTGACTAAATGGCACTAGCAAGCTCCTGGTTAGCGTTAGCAGAGACAGTTGTTTACCTTGCTAACCCTGTGAGTAGCCACTACGTCACCAATCTAAGATGTACCAATGAATTTTGCTGTACCACTATGTGGTGTGATCAGGCCTCAATTAACAATTTAAAAACGACTTGTGCGTACCGCGTTAGCACGTTAGCTCTGTTTCTCTGTGTGTATCTGTAGTTTTAGGAGAAGAAAACAATGCAGTATGAGTAACAAAGGACTTTTAGCTTAAAAACCCATAACAACAAACGCTCAACTATTAACAAATGGTTCAACAAACTTGCTGTACAAGCCCAGATAACATTCAGGTGAGGATGCAGAGGAAAACAGGTTGAAAAATACAAAGATATCCCAACAGAGAGGGGAAAATTTACGGGGGGAACACACTTGAGAAGATTTGCCTCTGAATCTCTCGCTGATCGGACGGACGAGCGAACGGGATGGAGAGGAGGTCGGTTGTAACTGGCGTCGTCTGAAACAACTGCTGTGCACACACACAAACACACACTTCCACACACTAAACAAACACTTGTCCCCTCCATAAGTGCTCCCAAGGTGCCGTTGCAGGCGGATGGTAACCAAGAGAGGACAAAATAGCACCAGTATGAAATAAAGCTAATTCTGCAGCAGAGACTCTCACAAGCAGTCAGAAGTCTGACTGAAAACCAGAGGTAGGATTTCCTCAATCCCCTCTCTTCTCTCCTCGTCTCCTCCATCCTTTCTCTCTCGTCCTTATTCCCTCTCCTGAAACATCACGCTGTCGTCGACGTGGTTTAAACCACAAATTAGACGGTATAACACAAAGAAGCCACACACACACACACACACACAGATGCAAGAAGTTGTTTTAGACAACGACCAACCAGATGACCTCTTTCCCCATCACATCCCTCCATCCCTCCATCCTGTTTGGTCTTCTCCTCCTCCTCCACCTCCTCCTCCTCCTCCTCTGTCCAACTTGTTTTTTTTGGTGTCGGTCGGTCATCTTGTCGTCTGTCTGTCTCTTAGTCGTTTTTTATCGCTTGATCGAATCATTCCTCCGTCCTTCTGCTCGTTCCTCTCGTGTGTTTTTCTTCTGCTGTTTGTTTGTTTGTCGCTTTTGGCACTCTGCTTCCCCCCTGACTGGATTACATAAACTGCATCTGAATGGACAGAAAAGAGAAATTGTTGTTAACATGCGGAACTTGCGCCATGTTTGGGAAGTTAAATACACAAAAACAACGTCAAGAAACGACACATGTATCCCCTTCATTGACATCTTGTTGAAGCTCTACATAATTTACTGTACGAAAACTATTTTTTGCAATGTCCGTGGCTGTGAAGTGAAGTGCCAAAAACTGCAGTTCCTCAAATTTTAAGTCCCCATGTTAAAATGTCCAACTTCACAGCAGAAATAAACATGTTTACAGCCTGGTACAAAAAACAGTTTTGGTCTCTATAGCTAACTTCCCCGTCTCACGTCACGGAGACTACGTCCATGTTTTATACAGTCTATGGTCTTTAGACACATGTTTAATTTAAGGAATGACAACCAAAAATGTTGGTAAAGAAGGAAGTGAAATCTCTTTGTGGCATTTATTTATATTCTTGACCTGGTGATGCATGAACAAAAGGACGGGCCAGTCTCCGCTAATAACTGACAAAAACACGAAATATGTAACGACGGACATCATCAACATCCTGGTAAAGTCATGTTATTGCATGAATTACTTAATAAAGGACCTCAGAAAGAAACATTTGGAACAGATAATCACATTCATGAGTTTTATTACATTTTAAATGATGATGTTATTATTGCGTGTATGAATTTACAAATACCGGATAGCTGACCTGAGCTCCGGGCATGGGTGCGAACGGGTTGGTGGGTCTGAGAACAGGCTGGTTGTACATCATTGGCTGAGGAGCCATCACTGGTACCCCACCCATCTGACCCATCTGGGGAGGGACCTGAACAAAGAGAGAGAGAGAGACATAGACACAAATCAGACTATTCTGGATTAAAGCTAAAAGCTATTGAAATAAACTGAGCGGAGAAAACTCAACACAACTACGATACACGTGAAAACTTGGCTTGGGAGCGAGTTGCTGCCCCAAGCGAAGAGTTCAAGTATCTCGGATCTTGTTCATGAGTGATGGGAAAATGGAGTAACAGACAGTTTACATAGGATGCAGGTTTATTCTACACTGTAAAAAAACAACAACTGGATTTTACAGTGAAAAACTCAAACCATGACGCTAAAAGTTAGTAAAATACGCCATGAAGTATGACTGTGTTTTCCTGCATACACTCACATTTCAAAACCTTTATTTATACGACATTTTAAAGGGAATTCATACAGAATAAAGTTGTATTTTATATCAGAGACTGTTAGTTATACGGTAGAACACCGGAATATTTAATTTCATGTCTTTTACTGTCCTAGTATGGCAGTTTTTCTAAAATATGGAATAAAACGCCAAACAAACGTGAAATCAACAGTACTAACATCCTTTTACTGGAATGTTAGACAAAGTTATAGCATATTTATTACGGTAAAATGGAAAAGTTTTAGTCATGATCTGATCACTTTTCTTTCTAATATTTCCTGACTGTTGGTCAGACAAAAAAAGACATTTGAAGGTGACTTTTTTCACTATTTTCTGGACATTTAACAGACAAAATAATTAATCTAATGTATCCAGGGAATCATGTACGATGGGAGATGACTGTGTTTTTCAGCACTCACCATTCCATACACAGGCACTTGCGGTGTGGTCATGGGAAAAGCCATTGGAGCTGGAGCCTAGAGAAGCAAAGACCAGGAGTTGAAGCAGGTTGGGTCAAACATTTCATCGCTTGTTCTACAATTTTAGTGTCTTCAAGCTCTGATAAGCATCTCATCTGTCTCTGACTCTAAACACAATGAATAAAGCACAGACAGTCTAATGTATGTGCAAGAAGAACATGTTTAATGTTGACAGAGTGCGTGTGCGGCCATTAGGAGTGCGACAACACAGCATGCAGCAGAAGTACTTAGAGGAATCCCACTGGGAGCAATCATTATCGCGGCTTTAAAAAGAGGGGGTGGGCTCAGCAGGACAGCGTTTAGCCCTGCACTCCATACTCCACAAATCAAATCCACTACGGCTGAATGAGCCTCAAATTCAATGTGATGGGCAATTTGTAGCTGTCGTTGACAAAGCCCAGCCCACGTCCTCGAACAAACCGGACGATTTCTGCTCGACATGTTGGCAATTTACGGAGGGGGTGAGTGTCCGCGGTTCATTACAGTACGGCATCTGTGAATGTCCTGGAGGGAAATCTGTTTACAAGATGATCTGTAACACATACATGTATTAACAGTCACAGATTACCTGCAGTAATTTCACAGTTTGTAGAGTTACATATCGTCTAACGTCTCATTTATAACAAATAAAGATCTGCATTTACAGACCTGACAGTGTGATTCTCCCTCCACCTTCTTCATCATATAACCGTATCTGCTGCAGTCACAAGACTGTTTGACTCCCTTCATCTGTCAGAAGACCACCTAAACTGAGTCAAGACGGACTAAACCAAGTCACGACCGACTAAACCGAGTCAAGACCAACTAAACCGAGTCAAGACCTACTAAACCGAGTCAAGACGGACTAAACCGAGTCACGTCGGACTAAACCGAGTCACGACCGACTAAACCGAGTCGTGACCGACTAAACCGAGTCGAGACCGACTAAACCGAGTCGAGACCGACTAAACCGAGTCAAGACGGACTAAACCAAGTCACGACCAATTAAACGACCGACTAAACTAAGTCGAGACCGATTAAACCGAGTCACGACCGACTAAACAGAGTCATGACTGACTAAACCGAGTCAAGGCGGACTAAACCGAGTCAAGGCGGACTAAACCGAGTCAAGACGGACTAAACCGAATTACGACGGACTAAACCGAGTCGACCAACTAAACTGAGTCACGTCAGACAAAAACCGAGTCAAGACCAACTAAACCGACCAGAGCGTACTGAGACCGAGAAAAGACCAAGACTTTGAGGGGTTGAGACCAAGTCAAGACCAAGGTATTGCAAGATCGAGTCAGACCAACATTGGTAATTTACGGAGGGATCGAGTGTCCGCAGTACGTTACAGTACGGCATCGGTGAATGTCCTGGAGGGAAATCTGTCTACAAGACGATCTGTAACACATACATGTATTAACATTCACAGATCACCTGCAGTAATTTCACAGTTTGTAGAGTTACATATCGCCTAACAGTGTGATTCTCCCTCCACCCTCTCCGTCATATAACTGTATCTCCTGCTGCTGAAGTTGTGACTGTTTGCTCTGCTGCAGGTCAGACTACTCACCCGGAAGTCAATGAGCTCCCGTTGTTTACTAAAACTCATTAACAACAACGCCGCTGCCTTCACAGACCTAATCCATCACTGCAAATAAGACAACGGAGGTATTTTTCTTTGCATGACTTTATAGTGCCTCAATCATTGCAGAGGTAATAAAAGTACTTCCACTCTGACAGAGTTCAGCTGAGTGCGTGAACGAATAGACGAATGAAAAAGGTGCAATATTTCCATTAAACGCAGTAATTATCTGTGTGATATCGTACATTAACTTTGCAGTCGAATGATGGATTATATTAATCAACGACAATGACGCCTCAAATCAGTGCTTTAAAACTCAGCTCGTCTTCATGCAAAGAGCCAAACTGACTTACTAAATGTCGACCTGACATACGAAACACTAAATCACACATCCAGTCGTCACAGTTTTCTTTATGTCTTACATTTTATCTCATCTCTGGTGTTTGGTTCTTTGAATAAAAACAAACTTTGTGGTTGATACAGAACATTAAAGACAAACTAAAGCACTTTAAAGTATGCTGAATTAGCTATTAGCAGTTCTTGTGTGTAGTGTACCCGTCGACGATCATCACTGGAGTTAAAATTAATCTGAATGACGCCTGGTTGCTCAAATAAACCATCTGTAACGCGACCCACCTGTCAATCAAAGTGTCCACTCTTAATCCTGCATAACTTTAAGCCTTAATATAATCTGAACAGGTGAGTTGTATATAAATTCACCCTCAGTACAGTTGTCATGAATGGGGAAATTAGCTATAGAGACCTATGGACTTATGGAGACTGACTCACTTCTGGAGCCAGCCTCAAGTGGACGACAAGAGGAACTGCAGTTTTGGCACTTCTGCACACACAAACTAAAAGTCAACATCATTCTCCAGTACTACAACATTAGCTGTTTTAGTCTTAGCGGACTTCACCGTCACCACGCTTTAACACTCAAACCATCTGTCTGAGAGTTTGACTTCACTTCACATTTATTGAAACATGACAAGAAGACGTCTGAGAGGAAAAACACAGCAGGTGAGACACTGTTTATGCACCACTACACCCCGTCTATAAGTGTGTTTGTCCATCTGTCTTTCAGCCAAGCTGTCGGCCTTCGATGCGTCTCCGTGTTTTACATTCATCTGTCTAGCTGCACGGTTTGTCTCCCGTCCCTCCCCCGCTGATTCATATTTGTCTTCATCTTTTTAGCGAGCTGAACTTTTGCCATCCTGCTTTCTTTTCTTTGTCTGCACAGTTGGAATTAAAATGACCTGCATGCTTAAGTGAAGGTTAAAGAAGTAGAAGGGCTTTACAGGATTTCTGGCTGGTATCACTCCAGCACAGAAAGCTTGACCCTCGTGGAGAGACTCTCTGATGTGGGAGTTTTACTCATCATGCGTGATGCGTGACAGCCTACTCGTTCGCCGCTCTGCTACCTGTGATGTCTTATACATTACTGCCAGATGCTGCTATGACTTATTTATCATGTTATCGGCATATGGAGGTTATGTTTGCTCTTTCTGTAGCACTCTTGGGGACAATAATGAGCAGCTCTATTAATATTTTCGCCCTCTAAGCTTTATTTGTTCGTGGTCAAAGCTGATGCATTTTGTTTTTTTGTTTGTGTGTGTTTGCTTGTCTTGCTAAATGTACGTTGAAGGCAGTTCAATGCTGACCACACAATGTAGAGAGTTTTGTGTTTTTGTGCCATATATAAGAGGGGGAAGACTTTTTAGTTTGTTTTAGCTGAGTGAACACTGACTTCAATCCCCATAGGCAATTCCTGTTTTTTGCCTTTTGTGGTGGTTTTACAAGTGTTTGAGTTTTAACCGTTGGGTATTGTAGTTTATTAGCAAATGTGACTCAAAGAGGAGTAAATAGGTGTTTGTTCAGGAGTATTTTCAACTGTTGTTGTGGTGCTACAGCGAGTATTTAAGGCAGCCGGACGGTGTATGTCTGATCGACTGAATGGTCACTGATGTTTCTTTAGTTTTTTGGACAAATATGGCTCAAACGCTGCAAACCTTGATCTTAACCTTGCTCGTAGTGTTCGTTGTGTTTGCGAGTTAGATTGTGTGGTCGCATCTCCCTGATTGGCTCAAGCTCGTGAGGCGTGGCCACCTTCATCATCATCATCCATTCCTGGAGATGTAGGGGAACCTGATTGGAGCAGCACCCCAACCGACCGTCCAATCCAATTTGGAGAAACTTCGTTATCTAAGTTAGAACAACCCGACAGTCGCGGTGGCTTGTTTTTGTGTTGAGCTCGCCTCTCTGTGTTCTACTGTGTATCTATTGTGTGTTAGTATGTTTCTAACTACCCAAAAACTGCAGTTGGTCTCTATAGCTAATTTTCCCTGTTCAAATTATATTAAGGCTTAAAGTTATGCAGGACGCTTTGATTGACAGGTGGGTCGCGTTACAGATGGCTTGCCTGGCTGTCATTCAGCCCGCCAACATGGCGGTAGCCTCCACACTCTTCACAACGGCTCTTCAGAAACCTCTGAGTGATGTCACGGATACAACGTCCATATTTATACTGTCAATGGTCCAAACTTAACAGAATCCACCTCCCAGCACCTCTAAAGCTCACTAATTAACACATTTTATCTTGTACTTTGCCATTTTATGGGGGTGGGTTGTGTACCAAACTATTTCCTGGCAAAGCACAGTAACTTCCTGGTGTCCCTGCTGGATGCTGCCTGGCAGAGCCAAGAAATACGTCTTGGACCAAACCCCCGCCGGTAAAACTGCAAATTATCGTGTTGGCTTTGGTGCTGATTAGACAAACAAACAATCATATAACGTGTTAATTAGTGAGCTTTCTGGTCGGTGAATTGGTAAAGAGCCAGGCTAGCTGTTTCACCCTGTTTCCAGTCTTTGTGCTAAGCTAGGCTAACCATATTTAACACATAGATGTGAATATTGCGTGAAATTTCTCGTCTAACTCTCGGCCAGAAAGCAAAATGATACTAGTCTGCTGATATTTAGATTAACTGGGAGGTCTAAAAAGCAGGACAACGTCCATTCTTTACACTGTCACCTCACCTCTAGTTGTTGTTTTACCAAGTACATCTGGTTTCCTGCACGAGCTGGGTCGTAAACAGGGAGGAGGAGAAAAGTAGCACCTTGTTCTGACTTCCCGGTATCAGATAGTTTAGTTTAAAGCCGTCAGCACCGAGGTGAGAAGGTTATTTTTGGAAAAATTGGGCAAGAAAGAAAGAAAGGAAGGAAGGAGGAAGACAGCAAGAGGTGAGGTTGTAAGCAGATTATCAGAAGAAAATTGAACAAGTTTGGAAAGACTCAACAGGGATAAGTACTTACATAACTAGTATAGAACATTCCATTCTGCATCAGGACGCAACAAGGAAAAGAGACAAAAGACAGAGAAGAAGACAGAAAGGTGAGGTTGAAGAGAAAGAGGGAGGAAGAGGAGGAGGCGATGGATAGAAATAGACAAAGATGACAGAGAGGAAAACACGAGAGGTTTGAGGATGAGAGAAAGTGACAACGTGATGGTGAACGGGAGGAATCCGAGAAAATGAAGAGATGATGAAAGAAGGGAGCAAACAAAGAGTGAAAAATAAGATAAAGAACCACAAGGTAGGCAAATATGGACGACCAACAGAAACAAGTGAAAGGAAATAAAACAGAAAGAGAGGTCAAAATTCAGATGTCAGAAGGCAACGAGCAGATGACAACACAAAAAAACGCGATAAAACAGAACACGGCGAAACGAGTGGGGAAGGAAGACGAGTGGATGACGGTGCAAAAACAGAAGAAACGTTTGGAGACGGCGGGACAGGAAAGGAGAGATGAGAGAGAATGACAGCAGGGGTGAAGGGGGAGATGGCAAGGGGAAGACAGATGGAAAGGACCAACGGGAGGCGAGAGCGAGAAGAGATAGATACAAAAAAAAGGGGAGGAAAGAGAGGAAGCGGAGGGTTAGTGACAGTTTGTCCTCGTCAGCCAGAAATTGCTGTCCGGAGATCAGGAGGACAATCAGGAGCTGCCAAGATCAGCACACAAACACACACAGAGCATGCACAGGCGGCGATATATATACACTGCACCAAGACTACAACAGTACAACACCTACTTGTGCACGCAGACAAACCCAGCAGTCAGTCAGTGTGCAGACTGGAACTGTTTTAGTCTGCAAGTTTCATTCAAGTTCTGAGCAGCCACACTGATTTTTCACTGTTAAAGGAAAAGTTTGACACTTTGGGGAAATGTGCTAGTTGCAGGTAGTAGTGGGTAGTTATGTTATCATTTGACGGAGCTAAGCTTCCCCCCCGGGCTTAGTTTTGATGCTAAGCTAAGCAGCTGCTATCTGTAGCCAAGAAATAGTCCAACACCCATGGTAAAATTGTTTCTTATGTACTTCAGTTCTTATTAATTACAGGCGTTGGGTGGATTTTGTTAGGTTTATACAGAGGTAGGCTAAGGCTTTAAGTCTTAATGCTAAGCTAAGCTAACTAGCTGCTATTTGGAGCCAAGAAACAGTCTAACATCCCAGGTAAAGCTGTTATTTTTATACATTAGTTTTTGTACAGATGACATGTTAATAGAGGTGCTGTGAGGTAGATTTTGTTACTTGTCAAGCTAGCCAGTTCTCCCTGGTTTCAAGTCGTGATGCTAAGCTAAGCTAACCAGCTGCTATTTGTAGCCAAGAAATTGTCCAGCCCACCTTCTTAAGTTGTTGTTTTTATACTTTGTTTCTTTGTACAGATAACATGTTAAATAGAGGTGCTCTGTTGCACAGAGCCAAGTTAGCTGTTGCCCCGTTTTTCCGAGTTTTTATGCTAAGCTAATCAGCTGCTAGCTATAAAACCAACATTTATCGGACAGACATGAATCCCAAAATGACAAACTATTCTTTTAAACCAATGCGACGTGAATCCAGAACATATTGTAACAACTTTAAAAACAGAGTTTAACCTTTGAAACACTTCAAGATGTTTCCAGGAGACTTCAAGATGTTTCCAGGACATTTCAAGATGTTTCCAGGACACTTCAATGGATCCTCATTTTCTACTACAACTTTACTTTTATCTTATTTTTGTAGTTTTGGTTCATCAAACTAAACAAAAGACTTCTTACTTGTTTCTTACTTTATCGTTACGTTATCAACATGGTTGATTAAATGTTATAAGTACAGATAGATCCGAAGTTTTATTAAACTTGAATCACCCTTTAAGAGTTATTTCAGACACACTCAGTCACCGCCTCCTTACCACGTGTTGTACAGGCATGGGCTGAGGAGCCATGGGCGCCGGGCCCCACTGTGTGGTCGACATGGTCTTATTCTGCCAGTTCTGTCCCCGTCAGCTTCTTCTCTCGGGCTGGCTCCAATGCATATCTGGCCTGGAGAGGGACAAGCAGGGCAACGAAACAAGCACACACTGTCAGGCCAATATATAATGCCAAAACCACAACGACTTGCAAGACAATAGGCAAGAGAGTTTATTTTTCTTTTGTGAGAGATGGCTCCGGAGCCGAACTGAAGACAAAGCTCCTCACACAAGGTGTCACATTACACGACAAGGTGTCACATTACACGTCAGGGTGTAATATGAGACACGACAGGGTGTCATATTACATGACAACAAAGTAGAAACATGAATGTAAATCTTGCCTTTACCAGAGGCACTTTCTTACAAACCTGATCAGTTAAAAGCAACTGAATACTTGATAATAAATTAGATTTTGACTTTAAAGTAGTAAATGTCATAGGTTGGCAGACTATAGGCAGGAATTGCTGGCGGTAGAGATAACGTATAACAAGGAGGCGAGCACAACACAAAGGTATCATTACAACTCAACACACTTACTTCTTGGCTGGGGTCCCACCAAACTGCAGATCTGAGGAGGAACAAAACCACAGAGGCACTGGTGAATCGATGGATACCGCTTTTCTCTCGATTTTACTTCATGTTTGGTCTCTTGGATAATCTTTTCACTAGTTTGTAACATTCAGATGTGTAGATCACGTTCGGGTATGTATCTGAACACTCACTGCCCATGAGGTTGGCCAGAGAAGAGTCGAGGTCGTTGGCTAGCAGCTTTCCTCCAGGATGGATGGCCATTTGAGGTGGTGGAGGAGGTGGTGCAGTGTGTGTGGGAATCGAGGCTTCAACAGGTCTCCAAGAACATCAAAACCTGAAGGAGGAGCGAACTTACACATGTAAACTACATTTTTTGGACAGGCTGTAACAACAGCATACAGACAGAAATGAACAAATAGAGGTTAGTACGCGATGCAGACGCATAGACGAGAGAAAAGCAATGAAGTGCGAACATATATCGGATTAAATGTGCACTGAACCAAGAAAATCACTAAACACCTTCACAGTATCACCCCATCATAGCATAGCAACAGCAACTAGCAATCATAGAAGCAAAGTTCATGAGGCTGCAGTAAGAAATATACTCAGTACGTCCTTAATGTGAACCTCAATCCCACTGCTAAGTCTCGCTGTTAATTGAATTCATCCTGCACTATTTTTAGCATTTACCTACACGGTCAAGAGATTTCTGTTTAAAGCAGATACACTCCGTCATGCAGCAGCCTCATTCTATCAGCAGCGAGCCTGTAATCCCTGACTCAGTAGCTCGCAGCGCTCGTTCCAGATGATTGATTTATCTGTTCGCGTCATCATATACACTCCCGACTCTGAACAGTGATTAGTTTTTAACATGCGTGTGTGTGTGAGAGAAAACTGATGGTGCTTTTTCCACGGCCGTAGGTAATTTCCTGTGTTGTTAACAACTTTCCATGTCAGCACTCGTGCAACTAATGGCTCGGTATGTAAGAAAAAAAAAAAAAAAGGCAGTTAAAAGCAGAAATCGATGCATAAATTATAGATTTTTTAAGATAATTTTATGTATAAGTGCAACTTTAACCCTTTTGTGTTGCGTTTTTTGTACATTTAGGGGTTAAAAAATCATCGATACCAAGAGAAATAAAGCGGGAGGTACATTCAGACACGATCAGGCGTTTGGACGGTGTGTTTATTTGTGTTTCACCGCTGTGAAACAATCCAAAAATAACTTTTTATTTCACTGATTAACCGGCTTTATCGATCCCGGCGCTCCCTCACTCTCATTCACCGTCTAGGTCGCTCAACCCACTGCTCAAACCATCGGACACAAACCAAATTAAAACTTCTTTGTGGAGGTCTGATTGGCGACCGCAGTGACGAAATGCACAACCCCCGTTCAAATGAATGGAAAAAAAGAAATGCTTTTTCCCCAGCTTCTGTCTGAATTTACCCTTAAAAATCAACTGAAACAGCTGAATTAAGATATAAAAAGGTAACTACCAAAGTGGAGCACTCATCGGACAGTTATGAATAATGAGAAATTAGGAACACAGGATTCAAAAATCATCGATAAGAAGAGAAATAAAGCGAAGACAGGAGCAAAGGCGAAAAAAAAAACACTGGACGAAGAGGGATGTGAATGCAAGATGAATGTTGTAAACGTGCAAAATACAGAGGAGGAGGACGAGGAGAAGGAAGGAAAAAAGAAAAGAGAGGCAGCTGATGGTGGGAAAAAAACAGAGGGAGGAATAATATTTAGTTAGGAAGCGGTGTGTCGGTCTGACAGCGGTGCTGACACAAGAGATTCAGAAAACACTTTTCCTGCTAGCTGAGCAGATGAGAGGGGGAGGAGAAGCATACGGAGACAAAGAAGAAGAAGAAAGTTAAAGAAAGTGAACCGAGAGTCGTCCGCCAGATTTTAAATTCAACTCTAATTTCTCTCCCGTTCTCGGCATTTCCATTATTGTTGTCACTGTGATGAAACACTTTGGCAGTGTGGCTGATTTTTTGTTTCTTAAACCACCCTGTCAGTAAAAAGGCAGCTGAATTAAATTGAACAGAGAGAGAGAGCAATACAAGATAAAGAGGAGGAGAAGAAGGAGAAAACAGAGGAGGAAACGGAGGAGGTGATGAGGCGAGGACTGAGAGCGTCGTATTGAGCCGGGAGGATAATGCTATCAGCGTTAGTTTAGGTGTTTCAGCAGAGGATTTGACAGTCAATAGAGTTTAAGATAAAAGGGAGGAGGGAAGTAAATCCGTGTCGAGGTTCTATTCTGAAACAGAAATCTGCTACTTACCACTAAATGTGACAGAAATGTGAAAAGGTCGGATTATCTAAAGACATTTACAGACATAAAACACGTAACGTTGCTGTTAAAAGATAAAATCCCGCACGAGTATTCTTGGTTTTAAATCTCGATAATTTATCGTGATCATACCGTTCAATAATCTACTGTTACGGCAAATATACAGTACAATGTTGGCAGATTAACTACTAAAACATCTTCCTTGATTTCAGTCAGACGTAGACAAAACAGGCTTCTCAAAAACAGCGTTGTTCCTGATATTTTAATATTATAAGAAGGTAAGCTCAGACGGGTGTCTAATTTCGAACACAACCGCTTTAACACTTCTGCTATGCATAAAAGATGATAACTGACTGATAAGAGTTATCAGGTTGCTCTTAATAACAGCAGTGTGATAACTGTATTTAATTTCTCTCTCTCTGTGTGTTTAACCTTTTGCTGCTGCAGTCTTTACGTGGCATTCAACAGACATTTGTGTAACAATATGTTTGAAAGAGGCACAAAACAGCAGTATCAAAGAGTATTTCTATGACGCTGAGTGACCATCAAGGTTGACCGTGAGCAGAGATACAGATGAGAAAAAGACTTTTATGACGTATAAAAATGGAATTAAATCAGATTTAAGGGTACATTCAGAAAGGGTCGGGCGTTTCAGTGGTGTGTTTATTTGTGTTGAACGTAACTGCTGTAAAATAATCAAAAAATAACTTATTATTTCACCGATTAACCGGCTTTATCGATGCTGGCGCTCCCTCACTTTCATTCACCATCTAGGTCGCTCAACCACTGCTCAAACCATCGGACACAAACCAAATTAAACTTCTTTGGGAGGTTTGATCGTCTGATTGGTGACTGCAGTGTTTTTTGGCGGACAAAACGCCAACTACCCCCGTTTAAATGAATGGAAAAACCTGCTTTTTCCACAGCTTCTCTCTGAATATACCCTTAACAATCAACTGAAACAGCTGAATTAAGATATAAAAAGGTAACTACCACAAGTGGAGCGCTCAGACAGACATAAAAGGACAACAGTTACGAACGATGAGAAATTAGGAACACGTTATGGAGCAGCAAGATTCATGAATTGTGAGATATAAAAAGGACAGCACAGTAAGATAGGTCAGTAAAAGGGGACAAAAAATGCAGATAAACTACAGACTCTGCAGAAGAGACAGAGGGAGGAGGAGAGCAGATGGAAAGGAGTTGCCTGGGTGATTCTTGCCTTGTGAAGTGTGATGGGGAGACGATGAGGCAAATACAGAGAGATGAAATAAATGGAGGAGGAGGAGGTGGAGGAGAGGAGAGGAGGACGGTGGGAAGAGTGTGAACAACAACAAACAAAACATACGAGTCGAAGCAGGCAGACGACGTGCAGACGGGGACACACACATACAAATATACGGACACGTTAAAGACACGTAGACACACACACAAATGGGATTTTTTTGTGAGATGCTGCCAGTAGCCCAGATGGCGTATTAGTAGTTGTAGTGGCAGCTTCAACACGAGCACTATTAATAGAAGAAGTTAGTCCGTCCAAAGCCAGAATCGGGCCGCTGCGCGCAGCCACAAGCCTCCAACTGTTACTTCTGAGACGGACGGGTTAAACGAGATTAGAGCGAGCCAGAAAACCAGCAGCAAACCCTGGACAGGATCAGCACTCTGGACTCGTGATTAAACGTTTGGAAGACAAAAAGGAAGCAGCTTTATCTGGCAAATGTTTGAAGAAGCAACGCTACAGCTGTACAAATGCTAACTAATGCTCACAGAGAGAATTTAATCATTTAACAGCCATGAAAGCTCACCGTCATGAAGATGACTTGTGACAGAGCTCCGTTTGATAACGCTTTTTTGATCCGAGTCATACGAATGAGTTTGAACGACGACCGCTGGTGAGAAAAACAGCTGTTTGACTGAACCTGGTAAATTTCCAGCGATGCTGATTGATGGGTGGCGTTGCGGCGATATATACGATACACACAAGAAACAGTAATGGCATCTGTCTTTTTAACAAAGAAACCTGAAGGTTATACAACAGTTATTAGACAAGAGACGACAAGAGTCTTACCATGAGTGCCGATACAGAGAATAACAACGCCTCACAGGCGTTCTAACGACCGTTATATATGAACGATACGGTCAGTTACAGATAACTAACAGTGGTCAACGTCGGACAACCTTATAATACGTAACAGTTACCTTAATGTTTCTGTAGCGTTGACAAAACGTTCAAGAATAAACATATTAGCAGTTTGAAGTAAACTGTCCCTTTAAGAAATATGACACTTAACACTTGACAATAATTCCTTGCATGTCCGTAAAAACGCATCACTCTAGAAACACGAGATACAGTCTTCTTGTTATTTCGGTATCAATATAATCCATAAAGATAAACTGTATCACTGGTTTCTTGTTTGATGCTGAAGAGAGCACAGCGACCTTCTGATAATATTAAACATCAGAACTTCAAGACGAGAAAAATCACGATATTTCCACCAACAGTTCGGTGCCAGTCCAGTTTGCGGAGGCAAATAAACGATTAAATAAACAAACAAATCATAATCTGTTGTCACTTTTTACTGT
This sequence comes from Miichthys miiuy, assembly GCA_036365135.1. NCBI lineage: Eukaryota > Metazoa > Chordata > Actinopteri > Sciaenidae > Miichthys > Miichthys miiuy. The sequence goes on along the minus strand of CM071625.1, from coordinate 3,229,859 downwards.
TAACCAATAAATGATGCTTGTAGAACTGTTGTATAAAGGCAATATCCCACTGGAGGGAGTGCCGTTATACTGAATATCAGCACGGCTATGATTAACCTCAGATCACAGCTGATACTCAATATAACAGCACTCCCTCGAGTGTGATATTACTTAAATATTTAAAACCATCAATCCAGTCTCTCAATACTTTCAAACACTCCAAGAATCAATATGTTGCACTCAAGCCTCAAGTCCGTTAGGTCATACTGAAGATGTACATCTATAAAAGGCTCAATGATTTCCTAGAAACAGCTGGGCATTGCAGTTTTTAGGAAACGGCAACAACATCTACATCTCTAAACTTTGGCTACAAAGACTTTAGTGAGATTTTGGTGTTTTCATACAGTTTAGTGAGAATTATCTTTTAAAAGTCAAACACCCATCCTGTAACTTCCTCTAAGCTCTTGTTCTTTCTCCCTTAACGGTGAAAATAGTCTTCAGATGACCTCCACCGGGAGTCACTCTTATCTGCCCTGCCTTCTCTGGAGCCGTCGATAACTCACCGTGCCTTTAAAAATGATATGCTTTACAGACAGGAGCACCGTGGGACCAGAAAAAGGTTGAGAAGCAGCTGAGATTGATTTGTCAGTTGCTGAGAGGTTAAAAGAAAGTAAGCTTAATAAGAGGGCTCGGAGCCAAAGTCTCAGACCTGCAACACTTAAGAACCATCAGTCCAAAGCTGTTATCATAACAGGCGGGAAAACCACAACAAGAGAAGCTCAAGGAGGGAGTTCCTACTCAGTGTCTACTTCATTCTTATTTTCTTTCACTGGATTTGAAGAATTTGGTTGCCAATTAAATACATAAATGAGTGATTTAACTCATTTTCTATCACTTCATCATCTGGACAAATGTTGTTGAATTGCTCAGAGTTTGTAGACCTGTGTAGGAACCCACAAAGAAAGGCGAGATACTGGGATCAGTTAACTTTTGGCTCAGTCAAAAGAAATAAAACTGATGAGTAATCATCAGTAAGAGGCCCTGAAGACCAATTTTTCTCAAACAGCTTCTTACTATTAGCGATGGACAGATAAAAGCCTGCCAGTTCAAATATACACGATATTCAACACCTTGACGACGTGTTAACTCTTTTTTCATGTGCTGTTAAAACACGTCCTTAGTTTATCGTGTGTTTAAAGTGTGTCCTTAGCGTGTCGATAACATGACCTAACATGCTTAACATGCTCTTAACGATGTTGTTAATGTGTCATTAACACACCCTTAATGTTCTGTTAGACTGTTCTTTGTGCATCATTAACATGTCCTTAACGCATCCTTAGTGCGTCGTTCGTGTATTGTTAACTTGTCGTTAACGCATCATTAATGTGTTGTTAACGTGTCGTTACTGGTTAACAACATGCTAACAGCGTGTCACGTCATCAGGCTTTATTAACGTCGCATTGAAAGTCGTGTATATTTGAACTGGCTGGCTTTATTAGCCGTTTCACAGGAGCCAGTTTTGTGCCGTTTTCTCACTATTTAACGTGCATTAATCAGGATTCAGTGACATCTAAATCAAAATCTGATCACTTTTGTGACATGCTGATCAAACATAATTAAAGATTATAGATAAAGGAGATGCAGATGAGCCGAGCTTTTAAGGGTCAAATCTTTCTGAACCTGAACGGCTTCTTCTTGAATCCAGATTATCGACTGTTAAAGAGAAATACTGAAGATCTGCTAGTTTCTAGGGTCTTAGATTTAGACTTGAAAATCAAAAGTTAACTGATCCGCCCATCTCTGGATTGTGATTTTGAGTTATTACAAATGTTAGAGACCATATGTAAGAATTCAAACAACAGACAAACACCCAACCCCAGTGGCAGGAACAACCACAAGTTGCTGGAACTGGTTGAAGGGTTAGTTCAAATGCTGCCAGCAAAGCCAAAAAAAAAAAGGTTTTAGTTTTCAGTCTGGCTCCGTCTGGACAGACAGAGCGGGCTTTTACCGGCTGCAGGTTGTGGGCCGTTGTTACTGGGCGTGGCTTTATTCCCAAACACAGCATCGAAATCTACAGTCATGGCTGCGGCTGGCTGCTGCAGAGGCTGGTTCTCCATTCCTGAGGGATGTAGTTAAATATGACCGATTAAAAATCCTGTTTGGAAGCTCAAACTGCACGAGGACGAGCTTCATCTGACATATCTTTTTAATAACTGTAGATATATGGTGTGATTCAAGCCTGGATGGGAATCACAGCTCTGCTCTAGTAAGGATTCCACCACCTTCCTACTAAACTAATCCCATTAGATTAGGAGGCATGGATGTTACAATCCCCAGCGTCCTTCGCCATTGTTGTTGCGTAGTAACTTGGGATTCAGTCAGGCTGTTGGGAATGTCAGGCTTTCAGAGGAGAGAGAACCCCGTGCATGAGGAAATCCACTGATGCACCTTTTGTTTGTTTTTTTGTCTTCATCCACGTCCCTGTTGGGGATTAGAGGCTCGGCGCCTCAGAGAGTGGGTCGTCTTTGTGGAGTCAAGGAAACGACGAAATTCACAAGACAAAGAAGTACACCGCGGCGTCTATGAATAAACATGATGCTACTGTTCAGGAAACTTAAAGGTCCAGTGTGTAAGATTTAGGGGACTCTATTTACAGAATATAAGACTCATAACTATGTTTTTATTAGTGTTTAATCACCTGAAAATAACAATCTTTAGACTTTTATATCTACAGACAGAGCGGGTCCTCTTCCACAGAGTCCGCAATGTTAAAAACCAATCTAGATATGACCTTTCAAAGCCACAGTAGTTTCTCCTTCGTGCTAGGACGATGAGGTGAGGGGTTGCAATCAACAACTACACCACTAGCTAAAAAAAATCATACACACCGGTCCTTTAACAGTGATTTATAAAGATGATCTAGACCTTTAGAGATTAAAATGGTATGCTGACTTTCACACTCATTTCTGTCTGTTAATAATATGAAGCTACAGCTAGCAGTAGTTAGCTTAGCTTAGCATAGACTAGAAATAGGACGAAACAGCTAGGCTGGCTCCGTCCAAACCAAGTGGCAACCTTTGGAGTTTGAAGTGAAGTGCCAAAAAAACTGCAGTTGCTCAAACGTCCACCTGAGGCTGGCTCCAGAAGTGAGTCAGTCTCCATAAGTCCCCATGTTCAAATGTCCAACTTCATAGCAACTGTACTGAGGGTGAATTTATATACAACTCACCTGTTCAAACTATATTAAGGCTTAAAGTTATGAATAATTAACAACATGGACGCTTTGATTGACAGGTAAGTGCTGTTACAGATGGTTTGCTTGAGCAACCAAGCGTCATTCAGCCCGCCAACATGGCGGTAGCCTCCACACTCTTCACAACGGCTCTTCAGAAACCTCTGGGTGACATCACGGCTACAACGTCCATATTTATACTGTCAATGGTCCAAACGTAACAAAATCCACCTCCCAGCACCTCTAAAGCTCACTAATTAACACATTTTATCTTGTACTTTGCCATTTTATGGGGGTGGGTTGTGTACCAAACTATTTCCTGGCAAAGCACAGTAACTTCCTGGTGTCCCTGCTGGATGCTGCCTGGCAGAGCAAAGAAATACTGGTCTTGGACAAAACCCCCGCTGGTAAAACTGCAAATTATCGTGTTGGCTTTGGTGCTGATTAGACAAACAAACAATCATATAACATGTTAATTAGTGAGCTTTCTGGTCGGTGAATTGGTAAAGAGCCAGGCTAGCTGTTTCACCCTGTTTCCAGTCTTTGTGCTAAGCTAGGCTAACCGGCTGCTGTTTGTAGCTTTATTTTAACACATAGGTGTGAATCTCCCGTCAGTTTTCTCATCTAACTCTCAGCCAGAAAGCAAAAATATCAAACTGTTCCTCTCATTCTCAGCGTGTCCTTCGTATACAGTCGCAGACGTTTGCTGAAATAAGAATCCTTTGTGTTATTTTTGAGAGAAACACAGAGAGGGTAGTTATCTCAGCTCCAATGTCAGAGCCACTGATATCCGACTCTGAAGTCTGGCCAAACTCTGTATAAATGGCTTCAGTTTAATCCTCTGTCATAAAGCCTGTAATACTCTAGCACTAACAGTGCTTCCAGATACATCTTTGTGCTACTTTTTGTTTTTGATTCGAGCGAGCTGATTTTGGGCTGAAATGTCAGAAACAGAGAGCGAGGAGGAGGTGGAGGGAGGAGGAGGGTGGTGGTGGTGGTGGTGGTGGTGTACTGTAATATGTGAAAGTGAGTGTTGTTGTTGTTGTTCAGCATTTCTGCTGCAGCAACATTTTCCACTCCGACAAACAAGAAACCGTGGAGATGGTGGTGGGTTGAATCTCAGCTGACATTTCACTCGGACTGCTTTATTATTGAGCTGCTCGGGGTTGTCAACACATGGTTACTGGAGATACACAGAGAGTATTTACAGTGAAAAAAAAAATGTGTTTAACTGTCTCTCTCTGTGAAAGAGACACCGGCTGGTTCATGCAACATTAGTTCACGGAGAAAAAAAGGGGCTGATTTTGGATGGATGGGTTTGCATAAAAAGACAGACGAACTGCTCGACAGATGGATGGGGAGACATGAGAACGACCAGCCAGAGGGAGAAGACGTTTGTGTACATCTTTATCTGTGCAACCCTGCTGCTCACATATGTGTGTGTGTGTGTGTGTGTGTGTGTGTGTGAAGATGCAGGTAAATGTAGGTAGCGGTACCTCCCCAGGCACTGCTGGCGGTGGAGATTGAAGGAGTGCTCTGCACGGCGGGGATGAAGGCCGGCTGAAGATCAAACAGGTCACTGTTCAGATTGGGCACACTGTGGAGGCGAAAAGGAGGGATAATGAGGAGAAGACAAAGAGGTAGGATGGAGAAGGAGTTAGAAACAAAACAGAGAGTTATAGAGAGACAGATGGAGACAGAGCATTAATATTTAATCAATCGCGCATAAATAGCTAAAGTCACCACTAAAAATGTTCGTTTGTCACAGATAAAGATTAATCTTCGCTCTCTGAAGGGCTGTAAAAACTCTCACGGAGCAATAAAACAGTTAGGAGCCGTAAATTCCCAGCGAGTAATACCGTGTGCACGTTGAGTATAAATTCAGCGCCGATTATCAAGAATAAATAGCCTCGCTTAGTAACTCTATTACAGCTGGAATCAGTCGGAGACGCGACACAAGGATTGAAGATGTCTGCAAACAGACTGCAGAGTTTTTAAATGCACTGTGACTTAAAAAGGCGACATCGTTGAATCTATTCAAGTTTTGTCTGCGTTGTTTCGTGTTTTAACCACTCACGCTCGACTTCAAGGCCGCATTCAGAGCAAATCGGGTGCAGGGTTGTGCTGAACGTAACCGCTGTGAAACAATCAAAAAATAACTTTTTATTTCGCTGCTTTATCGATGCCGCGCGCGCTAACTCTCATTCACTGCCTATGTCGCTCAACCACTGCTCAAACCATCGGACACAAACCAAATTAAACTTCGTCTTGTCTATTTCGTAAACTGTGAGTCAGACTCAGATTTACATAAAAATAAAGTCAGAACACAACAGGTAGTGTATCAGAGTTTAGTCCATGAATCCACCTGGATAGTCTCAGTTTCAGAGACATTTCGTCTGACCGGTGGTCGCAGTGTGACGTTAAGTTGCGTTTCTCCAAAACTTTAATTTGTTTTTGGGTTTTTTGAGGCCCATGCACTGCCACAAAGGCCTAAACTCAGTACCATCACTCAAACGAATGGGAAAACCTGCGTTTCAAACGCCGATCGTTCTGAATCGAGCCCAAGAACTGTTAATGTCCCTTTTCCTCATAATAAGACAATCTTTTGTTCTTTTGAGTTTTATCTTCAGTATTATTGAAGTTATAATAATTTTTTATTTTTTTATTTGTGTGGTGTTCACACCAAAAAAAACGCGAAAAAAACTTTTTTGAGCGAGTAGGTGAAATACAAAGTCAATGTAACAAAGCAAATGTATGCAAATTCATGTCCAAGCACACCTGGCGACTCTACCTGTTGTGTTCATGTACCCAGCTTCTAAATCTGAGTCTGACTCGCGAGACACGAAGAAGTTTAATATGGTTTTTGTCCAATGGTTTGAGCAGTGGTTGAGCGACATAGACAGTGAATGAGAGTGAGGGAGTGCTGCCATCGATAATCTGCGAGATAAAAAGTTATTTCCTGATCGTTTCACATCGGTTATGTTCAGCACAAACACTCCTCAACACCTACAACGTTGCATTCGCTGCAGCACCTGATCTTTAACGGATTCACAGGAAATCCAGCGTTGCCGTTTATCCGTCTTATCTCAGTGATATTGGCTTGTTTTGATGTTCATTCTCCAAACGCAGCATCACAGCTGTACCCATAATTTACTCTCGAGAGCTGAGTTCACATTAAAAACATTAGTCACAGGAAACTCTGTATTTATCACTGCAAATGGCAATTGTTCATCAAAAATGCATCTTTATTTAGATGCCGTTTGTTTCATTAGAACAATGTGAATTTATTTGGCTTCTCTGTAAACAGATGCACTTCAGATAGTAGCAGCATTGTGAGTCCCAGATTTTTTGGGCCTGTAGTATTAGATAGTCCTCACTGTTACCACCGGTAACCATCTAACGTGCTAATTATTCAAGATCACTGTAAAGAGCCAAACATCTCGGCTAACCACTTGTGTGCACACACCTGTTGGCGGACAGCGCGGAGGTGAACAACTCCGGAGTTTGTGTGATGTGGTTGTTGTTGTTCGCCTATCGACTGGCTGCTGGGCGGAGGAGTCTGCATGCTGATCTCCTTCAGGCGCTGGTCCTGGAAGACGCAACAACACCACAATATGATCAGGAAGCGGCGGTTAAACAGTCATTTCCCGTTTTCAAAATGAGTAAGAGTTTTGTTTCCAGTAAGTAAAATCTTGGAACAATGAATAACACATTGTCGCGCAGCACTTTACACACCCAAAATTTATAACGCTGCCCTCTTGGAACGTCATTTTGAGTTGCGTTGTTTGGACATCCTTGAGCATCTCATCTTATACTCAGGGAGAAGTTTAAATCTGTGTGCTTTGGTGATATTCAGATAGTTATTGGCTTTAGATTTAAGACTAAAACCGGGCCTGCATCCAGCTGAATTTTCCAAAGTCAGTTTATTGCTTGGTTTTGCCTGCCAAGGTTGCCTGGTGATGTGGGATTCAGCATACGCAATATAATGACAGACGATTAGTTTAAAAGGACTAAGGACTAATTAAATTGGTTTCTAGTGAGTAAAAAAAAACAACAAAACCCCCAACATTCCATCATTGTTTTGTTGTGATAAAAAACCTTAAACAGTGTCTGACCCGGTGCTGCTGAGACCCAGGTGCAGCTGAAATGCCGACTATTGTTCTCTCTGGTGACAGATATACAAACATCAGCAAAACCCAGACACTGCTTAAGCGAAAGAAATAAAAGTAGGTTTGTATTGTTTTTAGTTCACTGTGATTAAGACATAAGAGGCTTGATGTGACAACTGTGCATGTATGTTGTTTTCTTAGCACAATCTCAGCAGGTTTTTAGGGCGTTCCAGACATTCTTCTCGCCAGCAACGCATTCCAGCTCCTCCTGGGGATCCTGAGGTGTTCCAAGCCAACAATGGGCTATGTAGTCCCTCCAGCAGGTTCTGGGTCTGCCCCAGGGTCTCCTCCCAGTTGGCCATGCCAGGAACACCTTCAAAAGGAACGCGCCCAGGAGGCCTGAACCACCTCAGCTGTCCCCTTTTGAAGCAAAGGAGCAGCACCTTTACGCCGAGCTTCCTACTGATGTCGGGTTCCTCATCCTATCTCTAAGGATGAGCCCGGTCACCGGTGGAGGAAGCTCATTTCGATCCACTTGTATCCGCGATCTCATTATTTTGGTCACTACCCAAAGCTCATGACCATAAGTGAGGGTTGGAATGTCGAGAGAATTGAGAGCTTTGCCTTCGGGTTCAGCTCCATCTTTCCCACAATGGCTCTGTACAACGTCCACACCAACTGCACTGGCGTCATGGTCCAATGATGAAGCCAACAGAACGTCCGCAATCTTGAGGTTCCCAATCCTGTACATGTACCAGACATGTTCAAGTCTCAAGACTGGTCTTCGGCAAGAAACCTGCCTATATAACACTGCAAAACTGCATTCTTTCAATCTCCAATACATTGGAGCCGTCAATGCTAGCTGAGTACCTAAACTTTAGCGCCAATACTACATGTTTAGATCCATAACACCATAGGCTCCACCATTGACAATCGTCCAATAAAAACATCTACATCTACTCTAAATGATGGAAATCCATTGTAGTGATGGAGAACTTCAAGACTCTAAGCGACTTTGCCGTTTGGTGAGTTCTGAACTCCGGCTGAGGATAAAGGCCTCAGAGAGTCTCGTGTGAGCGAGCTGAGCAATAGAAAAGTCAAGTGTGAAATGTGTTGACATTTCTTGCTCCGCCCTGGGAGTCCTGCCTTACAGCAAACTGTAATTGAGTAAGAGCAGTGAGGCTACAAAACAGGCGCACAGCAGCTCGGTGTGTGTGCATGTTAAGCATGCTCACACGCCGGCAGAGACGATACAGTATGTGTGTGTGTTTGTAGCGGTGTTGCCAGTATCTCTGCAAGCTTTACTGATCTGTGTGTATATATCCTGGCAGATTAGGCTCTGTATGTACTGCCAGCGTGTCTTGGTGTGTTTGTGCGCGCTGGTTGATTGGATTTTAGCACGCTGTTTACTTTGTGCCCTTGGTTGCCCCTTTTCTGCCAAGGTCCACTGATTACCTTTGGGTTTAGTTAGAAAGGAGAGGAGATAAAGTCAGTGAGAACATAACAGTGTAAGAAACAGAGCGAGAGAGAGACAGAGCCGGGGTGAGCAGGGGTCGCCCAAATACTTGAGTCCAGCTGTCTTCGCACTCTGGTGTCCGTATGGACTCGACACACACATACACACTCATACGAAAACACTTTCACAGTCAGCTACTGTCCAGCTGGGGCCTTAGCCCAAACAATAACAGCAGTTCCCATTTGTTCCTCGCTACGCTGTCAGAATATGAATGAAGAAGAGTCGGTCCGGGCCGTGGCTGGTACAGCAGGAGGAAGAGGAGAGTCTGTTTATTAATCTGCTCCAAGTCCAAACAACTTTAAAGGTGGAGTGAATGAACACGTTTAAATAAAATAATACACAGCGAGTGGCGTTTCCATTCCGCTGGGACAATCCACGCTTTAAATCTACACCTAGTTGTACTGTAAATTGCTTTACTCGTCGACTGAACGGTACATATTCTGATTTAAAAAAACACAAACAAACTGTGGTTATTTACTTTCACTACATGCTCCCATGATAAGACTCCAATGTATCGATCCCTGTGGAGACATTAGATCATTGCAGCAGCGGAAAGTAATAAGATCCAGCGGGAAATGTAGGTAGGCAGAATATAAGCGCGAGAAATAAGCAATAAAACAGCAAGAATGATAAAAATCAATCAATAAAGCAATAAAATGTAATGTAGCCACTTGTGGGGATGTACAAAAACAGTGCAGGCTAGGGTTATATACACTGCACAAACACTATGAATTACTTATGCTGGACTGAATGCATTTTGTTTAGATTTGCGTAATGTTAAAATCTGTTGGGGTATAACATCGTCTTAAAGGTCGGTGTGTCAGATTTAAGGGGGTGTATTTACAGGATGTGACAGTAGTGATCATAACTTCATGTTTCAATAAGAATTTTTATCTCAAGACTCAGAATTTTAGTATCTACAGTCCACCATGTTCAACACTTTTTAGAGTTCCCATTGATTTTAAAATTCCTCTTTTTTAAATGGAGTCCTGGCCGAGACAGACAGCAGCATGAACGAAGACTAACAAGTAAATTGAAACAGATCCCAATAAAAGGCAGACCTTGAATCCAACGATATCATTTGAAGCAACCTGAGATATCTCCCGAATCGAACCCAGGCCGCTGCAGTAAGGATTTTAGACCAAGTGGCAACCTCAGTGGCTGTGAAGTGAAGCTAAAAACTGCAGTTCCTCAAACGTCCACTTGAGGCTGGCTCCAGAAATGAGTCAGTTTTTTCAGATTTTGAGCTGCAAAACAGGTTTTAGAAACCTGTCGGTGTCGCCATGCTGTCGGTGTCCATTCTTTATACTGTCACCATCGCTAAAAGAGATTCAGAAATATTGAAATACAATCGCAGGCGAGTGGAGACAATACCAGGTGAAAATGGCGCTCAGATATCACTATCAAGACTATAATTACTAGACTAGACGAGTTATGTATACTGTAGACATAAATCAGGGTAAATTGGTCTAAACGTTGCAAACAATGGTTACATTTGTTGCCGCACAACTCCGAGAAAAAGTCGTTCCAAGTTCATATTTTATAATTGCCCATAAACTGAAGCTTTTAGCTGTGTCAGCGGGAGTTGTTGAGCATGAGAAGATGTTGTTTGGTTACACAAAATTTAAAAAAAAAAAAAAAAAAAAGGGGGGTTAGATCAGCAGTTTTGTGTCGGTGATGGTACAAGCAGTGACGACCGCATGAGCATAAACTGTGAAGTCGTTTGAAGCTGATGATATTTAAGAAAAGGCAGGTAAAGATGACAAAAGGAAGTAATGTAACGTATCCAGATACTTATTATGACCTGCGAACGGGACCTGAATCCAAGAGAGCGTCCCTCACAGATCCTGTTAAGACTTCTGAACCAGCAGTGAGCAGCTTCAGTAACTATTAGCTCCGCTGCCATTTCTGCTGCCACAGCACTCGCTCTGACCCGCGGAGGATTCAGAGGTGATTTGATATATAAGAAGTATAAAATCTGTTACCTTCAGAGCCTGAAGTCTGGCCTGTTCCTCCTCCAAGGCCTGCTGCTTCTCCTTCTCGTCCATGCGGCTGAAGGACATGCCGGTGGAGGAGAGAGATGAGACGGCGCTGGAGAGGGTGGACGCTCTGCAAGACACGTTTAATTTAAGTGGGGTTTTTTTTTTGTGATGTTTCAAGAAAACCTGATGTAAACGTCAGGAAATAAAGATGTCTAACCTGGTGTCTGCATTTAATTCCTTCGTCTTCTTGCCCTCGAGAGAGGCAAGATGCTGCTCCAAAGCCTCCAGGAGGCTGCTGGGGGCCTGAGTACGAGGAAAAGGAGGAGGTGGGGGGAGAAGAAATTCAATAAATCAACTCAAGAAAGACTCTGCCGCCAACACATACAGTAACAACAGCAGCACCAGAGTTAGTTAGGTCTCACAGGAAGGTAACGAGAGTGCATCAGGCGCCAAGAATAGCCATGGCAACATGCAGCAAACACTCACACCGTTAAGCAGGAGACTCGAAAGGAGAGAGAGAGAGAGAACAAAGGAGGAAGCTGGAAAAACAAAGGCGAGAGAGAAGGAGGGGGAAAAGGTGGAGAGCGGAGGAGAGGTCACGCCACTTTTTTTGACTTCACAGAAAACGGAGAGGCGATTCATTCTCTCATTCAAACTCCCTCTTTTTGCGTTTAGCCTCTTTTGTCGGTTATCTCGCGGCGTCCGTCACACTGCGAAGGTCCCGTCATCGCACATGAGCCCCTCCAACTTGATGTTGGAGGATTGATATTAAACCACTCTTTCCTTTAATTACTTGTCCAGAAAAAGGAAACAAGTGAAGCCAGGAGTCTTTTAAAAATGCTCTTTGTTGTTGTAAATTTGAGCTTTACTGTTCTGGAGGACAAGTTAGACACGAGCAGGTTACTTTGGGGATTGTTGCTACGCTACGGCAGAAAAACTCTTCCAAGTTCAGCTCGCGCAAACTTAACGTCGGTAGCGCTCGTTAGGTCGCTTCATTAATGCTTAAAGACACGAGACAGCTGCATTATTGAGTGCATAATCAGTCTTTTCTTGAACTTAAAGTTCAGCTCCTTTGAGCGAGAGGAGAGGAGGAGAAATTCTTCCACTGAGAAAATATGACAACGTCATGTCTGTCTCTCCGTCCACAAGAATGCAAAGTGTGCTGTCAGTAGGGCAAACACACACACACACACACACACACACATTTGGGAGTGTTTTTGGCTTCGAGCACTTTGCGGCTGGCTACACGGCGGCTTCTTTGCCAAACTGTTGCCTGGTTTGTTAAAGAAACAGCGACTCGCACAAAAGAGAGAGAGAGAGAGAGGCCATCTTTAACTGTCGGCGAGTCTGAATGGGTGAAAAGAAGACTTCGTGTATGCCCAGTCAATATTAGCTCAGAGCGTCCTCGTCTCTTCGCCGTCTTAACGTGACATGAATGGACGTCAGAAAACTGAGAATCCCTCACGTCCTCTCTCCTCTCTCGTATCTCCTCGTTATTATACAGTGATTACAGAGACCTGCTCAGCTAATTTTCTATAAAAAAACAACCCCTGCCGTGCATGCATGTTGCAACGATGATGTTGTGCATGACCAATATTAAAAACTAAATAATGGAGGAGGGTGGAATTTAAATGAGTGAGACAGAAGGCAGAGGGTGAAACCTCATTTTCTATTCATGAGGTTTCATGGCCTTTGCTTGTCGCGCCAGAGCAGTGTGTGTGTGTGTGTGTGTGAGCTACAAGCAATCCACCTGAGGCTTGACACGTACATATTGTACTCAGTCGTCAGCGTATCGCTGCACACACCGGGAAGGAAAACAAGAGCATGCCTGAGAGTGTACGAGCGAATGTGATGTTCATGCGGGGAGGTTAAGCAGGTCGGAGGGGGTAAGCAATACAGTATGCAACCCACCACCTACAATGTATGATCCTTTTGTTTTCTAGACAGGCGGTGGGGAGGAGAAACGTCTATTTAACAACCACAGTGAAGTGTGTGCAGTTTTTACTATGACTTCAACACCCACACAGTCAATCCACATGCTGTTAAACCTCCAGCTTTTTCTAAAAAGTTAAGAGCTGCATCCGTGTGACATCCTTTCAATATGGGTTTAGTAACCCGGGCTGCAACTAATGATTGTTACCTAAACTTAGAGCTAATGCTGTGAACCGACCTTATGCTCTCTTTTTCAACACTTTGAATTATTTCAGCTAACGCACAGCAGTGAATTGTATTGATGAAGAAATTGCATTAAATGTTGATCTCCAGGTTGGATGTAGGCGAACATGAACTTGGTCGTCCTATGTCGATGATGTTTTGGTCCGAAGTCACGTGACTTCAAAACCTCAAGGCGTTCCCACCCAACAAACTTTGTTAACTTGCTCAGATTTGGTCGTTGGTCTTTCTTTGGTTTATGTCTTTCGACCATGAGTGGCGGCCACGTTGCAGCGGTGTCCGGTGGGATTGAGCCATGAGATGTTAGTGAGGCCAGTTCTTTCATTTGACTTTGGGTTGAATCCACTTGCTGGACTTCTGACCTACAGCTGTTGTTGTACAGTTGTAGAGATGTTTACACGCATATATAAGTCCAGCGTGAAGGTCCAGAGTGTAACATTTAAGGGGATTTATTGGCAGAAATTGAACATGATAAGCATAACTATGTTTTCATTTATGCATAATAACCTGAATAATCATCATGTATTTGTTACTTTAAAATGAGACTTGTTGAGTCCGCCATGTTGAACCGCCATTTTTCCACAGTACAGTATTACACATATAAAGCAAAAGTCCATCTCTAGATCAGAGTTTGATTTGTCTGTTCTGGGCTACTGTACAAAAATGGCGGTTCAACATGGCGGACTCCGTAGAAGAGGACCCGCTCTCACTGTAGATATAAAGGGCTCAACAAAACACAACAATTCTTATGTTCAGGTGATTATACACCAACGTAAACATACTAATGAATATAGTATTCCAATCCTGCCAATAAATACTATGAATACAACACATTTCACACACTGGACGTAAAAGACGTAATTTATGCCACATTTTACAGATCGAACAATTAACCAATCACTAGAGGCAATAATCAACGGATGAAAACATTGTTAGTTGCAGCCAATGATACATTTACTGTCCGTAATTGAATAATCTTTTCAACACTAAACCTGTCAGAGATTGTTATATATTAAATTGCATAAGAGGAAATTAGTTATTTTAGAGCTAGGACTACAAACAGAGCTACAAATGACCTCCTCCCATAAACCACTAGGAGGAAAAGGGATTCCTCTGACTTCACAGTGAGATAAAGAGGCAACTTTATCCTTGTGAAACAGAAATCATGTACTCTATTCCCTCGTCTTGTTTTTTTAAGCCCTTTTTCTTGTTGCAATTATCGTTCTATATATTTGTAGATGAAGGTCTGAGCTCTTTGTTCGCAGACGCTCGGGTTTCAGATCCACGTGATGAAACCTGCAGTGGGCCGCTGATGCCGCAGTGTTAAAGCAGGCCAACTTAACACCTCAGCCTGTTGTTGTTGGATCTATAACGAGCATTTAGAAGTGAAAGACAAAAGCAGGAAATCAATCAAACCAGAGGTTGCCTAGACTCAGATCAGGTTAGACGAGATGGTTGTTTGAAATAAAAATGAGTGGGTGAAGAGTGACGGAGAGAAGGGTGAGGAGGGGGTAACACAGGTAAACGTAGGGGTGAAGTAAGGTGCAGTCGATGAATGGAAGCACAGATTGAGCGGAGGAACCACACAGTGTTGAAGGAAAGCTGGAAAACATGGTGAGAAGGTAGAAAAGGAGCAAGATCATAAAGAGAGAAGAGAGGAAGTGGAAGGTGAGATGTACACTGACCTGTGAGAGATCTGGGATGTCACCTGATCTATTCCAACTTGCTGTCGTCAAAAACAAAATCAACAAAATAAAAATATTTTAAAAAAAGGGGAGAAAGGTTGGTGGGATAAAATGGAGAAGAAAGATCCGTTTGGATAAATAAAAGAAGATGAGAAAAAAAACAAAAACAGGGGAATCATTAATTCATGCAGTGGCAACGTCAACATAAAACGACAACAGAAATAAACAAGAAAAAGTTTCCGACATCTGAATCCTCACAGTGGATGACTGATGATGATTGGACAGTGATAAATATGTCGGACCAATGAGAGGAGAGCGGGTGCACATGGCGACTGATGCATTAATGATGTGACAACACCGAAAAGAGACGCCAAAAATCATCTCAAAAAAACAACGTACAGATAACATTTGTGCGAACATGACGACCTTTTTTAAAAAGGACCACAGATAAAGAACATCAAGTCCTGGACACTTGCAGTCATCATCAACACGACCTCGCTGTTCTTTCTAAACATCATTATCGTTAGATTTATTGGTGTTTGTTTTCTTTTGGGATTTTTAAATCTTCATTAACTTGTCAAGTTAGATAATAGTGGCATCTGTTTTTTATCCAGAGTTAGATGTCGTGAATCCATGTCCGAGTTTCTGAATTCAATGATTAAACATCAGCTGTAGCCCATGGAAGACATTTTGACATTTGTGTCACGGTAGAAAAAGGAAAGGTGCAAACAATAAAATAATAATGGCTCAATTCCATTTTGGTGTCCTGGTATTGTTGCTTATGCCGGTTTCAGAGCAAATGCAGTGCTGCGGCGACAACACAGGTTTTTCTATTCAGTTGTCCAAATCAGACCGCGGATCAGGTGATCGGATCGGCCAACCTGAAATGTCTCTAAACTCTGATACTCTACCTGTTGTGTTCTGACTTTGTTTATTTCATGTAACCAGCTTCTAAATCTGGGTCTGGCTCGCAATTTTGGCTACAAAATAGTGACACGAAGAAGTTTAATTTGATTGGTGTCCGATGGTTTAAGCAGTGGTTGAGCGACATAGACAGTGAATGAGAGTGAGGGAGCACCGGCATGGATATAGCTGGTTAATCAGCGAAAAATAAATTTGATCTGAAAGCAGCCGTACTTGAATACAAACAGAGGCATTGTTACTTAATAACCCCAGTGCTTTTTGATACTGTGACACAATAATGTTAAAAAGGACTTTTGCCTTAATATAAAACTGCACCTACTCGAACATTTAACACCTGATGTTCTCAGTTTAAAACAGATTTAAAAATTAAACGCAACTCTCACTTCAAAAACAACCTTAGACACACTGTTGTTTTTGAAGGTTGGTATTTAGAATTTTTATTTTATTTATTTGTAGCCGTACGATGAAGGTTTCACAAGATAGAATAAGCACTTTATGAAGTATTCAAAGAGCTCCTTGAGTTTGTGATCACCATTAAGAGCACTGTCTTCATAAACAAAGGACGCTTTTGGCGATGCCCCTTCTCAATATCAATATAATAAACGGGATACTTTTGAGAATTTGACCTTTTGCAATTAATTTTTCAAGGATTTATCAAAATTTTTGGACTGCCAGGCTGTCGATGGTATATTTTTACGGATGCATTACATTCTGAAAATGACACTCTGTATAAAAATCAGTATTTCATGTTCAGGTAACTTTTCATAGCACAGGCAGTCCTACATTGTGTTAGCATCTTGTGGGCAGAACAGTGGGCGGTAAAATAGTTAAAGGCCACATGAAGCAGCCTGTTCATCTTCAGAGTAATGCAACATCTACTGAGAAAGTTGCTAAATTATGGACATGATATATACAGAATGTCTTTTTTACAGCGAGTGTGGTAACAAAACACACGTTGAGAGCTTTTAAGGTTGATTTTTGAAGGCTTGTGTTGGTATATCAGGCAGTCAGGCACATGTTTGTGACGTAGTGCAACAAAACAGAACAACTCATCACTGCATCTACCATTGTTCCTAAAAATCTAATTATAAGAGACAAAAGAAGTGTTTATTTGAATGTGCATTAATGCAGGGAGTGTTTCTCGCTGCTTTCCAGCCTGCTGAAACAAAGAAGGAAAGGAAGAGGGCAGGAGAGGGAAGAGAAAATAAAAAAGAGGGATGATCTGTGGGCACTGGGCGAGAAGAGCCACGGGTATCCGTCTTTCAGGGGCAGAGCGGGAGAAGAAAGGATTAGATGGAAGAGTGTGGGGAGCAGTGGAGAGGGACCTAACAGGCCTAACCACATCCTCCATCTTAGAGGTTATTTTGGGTGCGCATGTATGTATGCATGTGTGCAAAGTGTCTCTGAAAGCAAATGTGGGGCAGCGAGGTAAGTCAGGTAGTCGTGTCGGCGCAGTACAGTAGCTGGAGCGTGGAGTGTGTTTAAGTCATCAGGGGATGTGGTCAGGACGAGAGGCAGACAGAAAGTATGAGGAAAGGGAAAGGAACTTCAAGAGGAGCTGGGGGTAAAAATGTTAGCCCTGATGTGTGTGTGTTGTGTAATCGCGTGTGTGTGTGTGTGAATATACCTCGGCACTTTGAGGAACTCTGACAATCATCCTGTAAAGAAATCTTGTAGATGTCCAGAGCATCTTTGCACTGGTTCTTCTTCATGTCAAAGTATTTTTCTATAGAGACAGAAGGAGGATGAAAGGAAGGAGGAAGGAAGGAAGGGAGGATGGAAGGGAGGGAGGAGGGAGGGAGGGAGGGAGGAGGGAGGGAGGAGGGAGGGAGAGGAGAATCAGTGCATGATCGAGTGGAAACAAACAGCAGCTACACGACAGCTTGTCAAAACCTTCTCTGCTGCATTGACAACCAGACTGTGTGCACATACGTGTGTGTGTGTGTGTGTGTGTGTGTGTGTGTGTGTGTGTGTGTGTACAGATCTGCCAGACATGATCGTGTGTGTTTGTACAGGCAGAACAAACTGTACTTATACTTACACCTCATCATTTGTCTGCAGGAGAGTATCAGTCAGCTCAACGTAGGCTGTGTTTGTCTGTGTGTGTGTGTGTGTGTGTGTGTGTGTGTGTGTGTGTGTGTGTGTGTGTGTGTGTGTGTGTGTGTGTGTGTGTGTGTGTTACCCAATAGGTTGATGACCCCTTCATTGTAAGCAGCAAACAGCCTGATGGAGTCTTTGAAGAGCAGCATGAAGGCTGAGTTGATAACTCCGTTGGTCAACTCGTTGGGGTTGGCCTGGAGAGAGAGGCAGATGTATATATAATATAGATACATATAGAGACAGACAGAGAGACAGAAATAAATATATATATATATATATATATATATATATATATATATATATATATATATATATATATATATATATATAGATATATATATATATATAGATATAGATATATATAAATATATAGATATATAGAAAGAGAAAGAACATAACTTGCCAAATCTTTTCAAAAGAAAATATCTCTAAGATTATTTTTTCACGAATACCAGAAACTCTCTCACACACACACACACACACACACACACACACACATTCCAATGAGAAACTTCACCATCCATTTTATCATTCTTTGAAGCTTGCTGGCACAAACCACAATGCACCCACCAATTTCTGCAAATCCCCACCCAATCCCTCTTTCCCCTCACACACACACACACACACAAACACACACTAAAACTCAAAATCGGCTGCCATAATGTGCTCCTACACTCCATCAATAAAGAGTTTTCAAACTTTGCAAATCGTTGTTTCAATTTACATTTTGATTGGAAAAGTGAATCGACCTAAACTTTAACAAGCATGCACAAAGACACACACACACACACACACACACACACACACACACACACACACACACACACACACACACAGTACCTGGAAATCCAGCAGAGCATCCAGCTGGTTCTGAATGATGGGCAGCGTCTTAATCAGCTTCTCTGTGTTCATGGTGCATCACACCATCAATCCTGACAAAACAGGAAACATAATTGTAGCGGGCACCTGGTGAGAAACTTGTATGCAAATGTCGATGCAAATTAGGAAGCGCACACACACACACAAAAGGGGAGTGAAGAAATTATGTCAAATGATGGGAAAATATATAAAAATGTTTTCTCAGTAATGCAAAGTCGACTTAATGTCGACTTGAGGTGAAAGGACGACAACAAATGGCGACTGAAACACATTTTTCAAACACATAAGTGAGTCGCTCGTGGATCGCGCGATAAAGGATTCAGAGTCATCGCACAACAGCTGGACTTTCTGATATTTGAAATGACCTTCATAAAACGACACCGTCGTGTTCATACAGAAGAGTATCAGTCAATCCTCTGAGGATCATGACTGTGAATAAAATTTGACTTTCTGGTGCGTAATATAAAAAGTAATTTAGAATCAATCCTCTGGGGACTAGGACCATGAATAAAACTTAGACCTTCCTGTGGTGCTAAGATAAAAAAGTAACATAGGTCAATCCTCTGGGACTATGACTGTGAATAAAGCTCTGGCTTTCTGGCAGTGCTAAGATTTAAAAAGAAAACAATGTAAGGTCAGTCCTCTGAGGACCATGACTGTATATCTATGACGGTGTTCTTTTGGGGATGCTAATATAAAAGTAATGTCATTGCCTAGTCAATCCACTAGGACATTGAATAAAACTTGACCTGCTGGTGGTGCTAAAATAAGAAAAATGTAGGATCCACCCTCTGGGGACCATGACGGTGAATAAAACTTTGACCTGCTGGTGGCGCTAATGTAAAAAGTAATGTAGGATTAATCCTCCTGGGACAATGAATGTGAATAAAACATTAACCTTCCTGTGGTGCTAAGATAAAAAGTAATGTAGGATCAATCCTCCTGGGACCATGACTGAATAAAACTTTGACCTTCTGGTGGTGCTAAGAAAAATGAATGTAGGATAAATCCTTTGAGGACCACAGCTGTGAAAACGCTGACCTTCTGGTGGTGCTAAGATAAAAATTAATCTAAGATTCATCCTCTGGGGACCATGACCACAATGTGTCTCACGTCTGTTCAATCTAACGCCTGATATAAATAAATATAAAGGGGTATTTTTATATGCTCTCACTGAGGCAGCTTGTTTCTTTGTTTAACCTTGCTGACAATATCTCTCACATGTGGCCAGCCAAACAGGAAACTCCTGAAACTAAATACAACATTTCATGTGTTGTCTTGAACACGTTGATACAATACTCTACTGTCATAGATACAGCATACCTTCATCACAATGAGAGATTTTGTCAGTTTCTGTCTATTGTGGTCCTCTGGCTTCAGTGCCGAAAGCTAAACCCTGCTGCTGTGTGACAAGAGGAGTGTGAAATGATGAGTGGGGTTGTCATTTTATGTGTGTGTGTGTGTGTGGCCTCTCTTACCCCCTCTTCATCTTCGTGAAATCCACAGCCACCAGTCTG
Organism: Miichthys miiuy; assembly: GCA_036365135.1. Lineage (NCBI taxonomy): Eukaryota > Metazoa > Chordata > Actinopteri > Sciaenidae > Miichthys > Miichthys miiuy. The sequence goes on along the minus strand of CM071625.1, from coordinate 3,209,764 downwards.
TAGGACATGGCCTTCTCGTTCAGGTAACGGCTGTATCGTCTGATGAAGGTTGACATGTCGTAACCTGGGGACGGAAAACGAGGGAAGGAAGTATACAGTGTGTTATGTGACACAGTGACGAATGATTTCTACCTTTTGTCCTATAAAACCAGGAAGCTTCAGTACAATTGTACCGTGTAACAATTAAACTTGAACTTTACTTGAACTGTTTTATACACACATTAAACCGTATATGTGCAGGGCACCAGATGCATTTAAATCAAGTAATTAACCACCCTGAAGTACCAGTTTTGACTTTTAAATACTTTCCCTTGATTGCTTAAAGCATTCTTGGTGTTAATGGCCTCTGAGGCAGATCCTGCCCATCTGCTTCTTTACAAGCAAATTGAAACAAAAAGCCGAATGCTGTTATTTTCACACGACTTTTGAGATAATGAGTGTTTGCGTGTGCTTTACCTTGCAGAGCTCCCTTATCCAGGAAGTTGTGCAGGTTAAACAGAGTGTTTCTGGATGCCAGGTACTGGATGAAACGCTGAGATAAGAAAGAGAGAGAGAGAAAACAAGAGTTAATGCTCGGTCAAATGGCGAAAATGGCGATTCAATCGCAATTTTAGGTTCTTAGAAACTGCCTTGTCATTTTGTGTTTGATTTCCTTCCTGCAGAGAGGTCAGAGGTCGGCTACAGAACAGAAAACCTCAGAGTTTCTTGCTCAGAATGGAGGATTTAACACCCGCCACGTCTGGTGCTCTTGATGGTTTAACCTCAGTAGCTTTCTTCACCTCAGGCTGTGCAGACCATGTTTAAAATTAACTTTTCTCCTGCTGTTTTTTCCTCCAGTCCTTGTGAGTAGCACACAAAGAACTTGCAAGGGAGGGCAAATGGCAAGAGGAAGCGGTCAGAGAAAAAATTAATTAACCTTTGGGAAGAAACAGAAGATTGGCAGCATACAATAATAAATTATTACGTAATGACCCTTTAAAATGTTAATGAGATGAAGACTAAAGCTAGGTTTGAGTGTCCAGAAAGTGATGAATCATGTCGTCCTTGTCGTTCACAGTTTTGTATTTGAACACTTTTCCACTGCTGCACAGAAAACTTGATCCCTCTGTCAGTTTCCTTTCCAACTCAACTGTAGTAACTTGTTGGTTTTGACAGATCTGATGTTACTGAGCAGGTGCTGGAAGTCATTTTACTTCCCATTTTCCAGGCATGGTTTACTCTTTTCCAACACTGCCTCACATCACATTTATATTATCTTCATACTCTCACAGGGAGTCACCCAGTGCAACCTCCATCTTTGTTTCTCCTCCTTTGAGAGTTTTTTGTTGTTGATATTGAGATATTAATGACGAAATCTTTAGTAATTCACTTTGTCTGGCTAAAGCTGGAGATTCAGAGGCCTCTGGGAGGACTTTGGTCCCTGAGCAGGTGCTGGTGGCAGAGATGGGCAACCGAATTTGAGTCAGCAACTAGAAATAAATAAACTTTAGATGAAGCAAACCTCTGTGGCTGGGAAATGAAGCCAATGTGGAAGTGCCAACTCCTGCAATTCCTTGAACAGCCACTTGAAGGTGGGCTACAAAGCAAGTCAATCTCCAATGCTCAACTTGGACTAGATGAAACTTGGGGTTTGTTTGAGCACCCAGGCGTCATTCAGCCCACCTCAGCTCTACCAACCATCCGATTTTAGATTAGCCGGGGACAAGTGCCAAGATAGTGGCAGCCAGAGCCACCACCCTCGCAATGGCTCTTCAGAAACCTGTGGGTAGCCTCACAGATGGGCTGTCCATTCCTTATACTGTCTATGCTTTAGATATTGTAACTGTTAAGCCTAAAACTTTAAGCAGCTGCGGCAGCACATAGGGTTAAGAGTAATCGACGTACTAGGCTTAACGTGACCACTTCAGTAGGGTTTTATAACAAAACACAATGCGTCTTTTATTCTTGGTTATGAGAGATTTGATATATCTCGTGCAACTCATGGTCTCCAATGGCAAGGATCCATTATTGATTCAACACAAGTTTCCAATACACAACAAGTGTCATAATGGTGTAGGTGTGGCGTGACACACATGTGCCTGGCTGTACCTGTCCTACCAATATAATTACACTTAACTGACATAAAAGCAACCCGGTGCCACCTGCAGGTTGAAATGGCTCCTACAGGCATGATTTCCAACTCGTCATCAACCCTAGAGTTGACTAGCAGGGCATGGCAAGAGAATCATGCTGCAGCTGTCACACCTTGGTATGTAAAAACAAAACAAGCGCACGACGGTCTCAGAAGTGTTTATGTGATCTGTTTTATTAAGCTTTATCTTTTGATAAACTGTGAGACTTCAAAGACCTTGAAGTGGAAGTACGTCGTGTACAGAATGTGGAAAGACTCCAACTCGACACGGGTGGCAAGCGGTGTTAACTCAACCTTTAGCAACTAAACTAAGTGAAACAGTTCTGTAAGGTCTGATGTATTGTCTGTTAACGTTGTTTAAACAGCGCTTTGGCATACGTTTGGTGTTCAAGAGTCTCAAAGGAATGCCATCTTCTGACTGATGGTATTTACAAAGTTAGGTGGCAGGTTATGTAACAGGTTTGCTTGCATTGTTAGTAAGAAGATGCTATCACTCACTGAAGCGCTAGCTGAAATCTAGAAGAAGAAAATTATGCTACATCTGCTACAAATTACTTCCAGACACACTCCAGATAATACTTTTGGCCTTCTGGTCTTTCGTTGGACCTGAACCCATTTGAGTTACTGTATCTCTCGGGGGTTTCTATAGAAATATGCAGGTGCAACCAATGCAAAATAATTACATGATATTCCACTTGAACAAAAGTGTTCTTGTTTAAGGTAGTCCAAAGTATGTTTACTTTATAAGATATGACTCATTTGCAGTAACCAGTTGCCAAGTCAACCCCTTCAAATCTGACTTAAAGTCTGGACTTGAGACTTAACATAGACAACTCCCTCTTTTAAAGACTTGAACTTGAATTTGGTCCCTCCTGAACATCTCTGCGATCTCCTCTTCCACACAGCACTGAATAACAGAGTGCAGTTGGAACAAGTCTTAGCCATCATCCATACTTTTTGGGAGCTCAGGCGGCCTCAGGCTTCCCAAAAGCATCTTAACGTTAAGGCCTTCCTGTCCATCTGACTTAAAATGATCTGAGATTTGCCAGTTTGCCAATTCCCGACCTGGCAGAGAATCAGCCCTCACTGGCTGGTTGGAGCATCTAAGAATGCGTGTGTGTGGTTGTGTGTGTGTGTGTGTGTGTGTGTGTGTGTGTGTGAGCACAAATATGCTTAGGGCATGTGTGTGGATTCAGCTGCACTGACACGTTTCCAACGGCTCTGGGACTGTTTAAAAAAGGCCTAAAGATTTAGATTTTTGTTCTTGTCCTTTTTCGTGGCTATGCTTCATGCTGTGAGGACAAAATTCTGTTCATGCTGTCACATGCGGGTATTCAGTTCCCATCTGTTCACAGAAATTTAGACCCAAGAAGGTTAACCATTGCTTTTTAGGGTTTTAAGACGATTAAAACATTTTAGGCCTTTGGGTAAGTTTGCTATAACGATAGAAACACAGCGAGTCCATGACTTGTTTCAACATGGTCCAACATGTTAAACCTTTTTCCTACGTAATTACTGTTGGGCACTGACCACCATGATGACAGACTGTTTCTCGCAGTTCCAAGAACTTTATAACTGTTACAGGAGGGCATGAACATGGCAATGCATTAGCTGTGACGCAAGACTGGATGCATGCAGTCAATTAACTTAATGTTATTTGATTTAACTCCCAATGCTTAATACCAAACTCCAAAAAAAAAAAAACTGGACTATTAGGAGGTTGTTCACGAGATAAGCAGTAGTTGGCAGCAATTCTCCAGTCAGAAAACCAAAGGAAGACGGCACAACAAGTAATTAAAAGAGCAACGTTTGAATGTTTGCCAAGTCAAAAGAAGAACATTCAACGTTCATGGGCCACATACAACCCATGTTTGCAACACCTCCAAACTTTGTCCTTTTACGATTAATGAACCATTCAATCAAAATTATGTGAAGACTTACTTTCCATAGGTCTAAATCATACTCTTTGTAAAATAATTTACAGAGACCCACCAGGACCAAACACTTGGCGATGGTGGCAAGGAAAGACTTCCTTGTAAACAGGCAGAAACCATGAGCAGAAACCAAGCTCATTGGTTGACAGCCAACAATGGGTTGCGCAAGTCCAGTGGGCCGGATTGGATCCATTGGTGAGCCAGTTCTGGCCCCAGGGGCAGATGTTTGACGCCCCTGATTAAGCACATTAACTCCTTTTCGAAAAAGGCAAAAATCACCTCCAATGACCAAGATTTTTTATTTTGCCATTTCTATCAAGCTTCTTTAACATGATAGAACCTTTTATAGCTGCGTTTCCATAAAAACTGCTACTGAGTTCAAGTATTTGGGTAAAATTTCTTTTGCAGATTGAGAATAACGTGATGACTTTAGCTTCTGCCTGTGTGTAAAACATTAAGCCAGGTGAGGACAGAGAAACTTAGACAAGAGGGTCAAAGATAAAAGGGAGCTTCAGAAAAACTTCATAAGCTCCTTCTCTGCCTCGACTCCTCATCAAAAGTCCATCTGACAAGAGCCTATGAAGGGGGGGAAGAAACAGAAACCTGCAGAGCTCTGGATTATTCAAGGAAAGACGGCTGGCTCTGAGAGGAGATTCAGATTTTGAGAATACAGATAAATATGGAGGGGAGAGGAGAAGCAGGTCGACTCGGCTCGTCAAATTATTCATGTTAGCATATCGGAGAACAACATCATGTATTATTGATGCATTTAGATCCCTGCCTCTCTCTCACATAGCTATACATAGAGCTATTCGTCCTCCTCTCTCGGTTTCTCCACGTCTTTCTCTCCAAAGTGCACAAGTTGGTGGTTTCCGTAGTAACCGAACACCGCAGCCTCAGCGCTGACCTGAAGTGGTTTTCTTTCTTTCTTTTCTTTTTGTTTTCCACAATCATGTAGTCAGGTTATGTAGAGGGGAAGCCAAGGCTGGAGCGCTGTCGACTGTTGAATAATTTCAACAGAAAATGGTGGCTGGAGGAAGATCTCCTCAACAAAGAAATGTGGAAAAAAAAAAAGGGTTCAAATGCACGAGTGTTTGGGACTTTTTGGGGCATGTTGTTTCAGGTACAGGTAAGATGATGAATTACAGTGCAGGAAATCCACTTTGAGTAATGGATCCTTGAGTTTGAAGGCTTATCTGATGGCACAGCACTGCAGTTCATAATATTATGGAGAAAGCATATCGTTGCTGTGGAGGTGGTGGCCAAACAATCGTGCATTTTTTAAAATGTATCCTCACCCACACTGCGCTCGTTCGAATGAATGAGCAGGCTGTGCTTTCTCCTGCAGCTTAATGCTAAAACAAACTCTGAGATTTTAAAATAATAGTGACGATATGTCGATATATGTAGATTGAGTGCTTCCAACTTTGTGGCAGCAGTTTGAGAAACGGTTTTCCCAGTTTGGTGTGAAGGAACTTGACTATTCTGGTGCATTCAGATGGAATAAGGCGCTGCAGGTTTTCCATTCATTTCATTGGGAGTAGTGCGAGCCAGGTTAAACTAGATCCAACTTTTAGACAAAAAAAAGGAAGTCCGATGTGACGCTGCAGTCGCCAATCAGACAATCAGATCGTCAAACCTCCACAGTCAGCCTGAAATGTCTCTGAAACTGAAACTATCCAGGTGGATTCATGGACTAAACTCTGATACTCTACCTGTTGTGTTCTGGCTTTGTTTATTTCATGTACACAGCTTCTAAATCTGAGTCTGACTCGCAATTTATGCTGCGAAATAGAGACACGAAGAAGAGAGAGCAAGCCGTGGTTGAGTGACATAGACAGTGAATGAAAGTGAGGGAGCACCGGCCTCGATACAGCCGGTTAATCAGAGAAATAAAAAGTTAATTCCTGATTGTTTCGCAGCGTTTATGTAGACACACTTCCACAGACCACCGGGGAACCCTGCGGTGATTCACCAGAATGCCCAATTCTGTCTGATCGCAGCCTTCAATTCAGCATTTAGCGCCTGAATCCAATCTAAGTGTGAAAAGAAAGTCACAAAGAAAAACGCTGGGTGGGTGCAGAGCAAAAGGTCCCTACAACCAGGCTACCTCTGTGGCTGTGAAGTGAAGCCAAGTGCTAAAAACTGCAGTTCCTCAAACGTCCACTTGAGGCTGGCTCCAGAAGTGAGTCAGTCTCCATAAGTCCCCATGTTAAAATGTCCAACTTCACAGCAGAAATAAACATGTTTACAGCCTGGTACAAAAAACAGTTTTGGTCTCTATAGCTAATTTCCCCGTTCATGACAACTGTACTGAGGGTGAATGTTTAATAGAAGGTCTTCGCCGATATTTAGATTAAACAGGAGGTGGAAGAAGCAGTACATATCCAGCGCTGCATATTTTTGGCTTTGAAACCGCACTTCAGAAACTGCTCATGCTCTGTCCATTTTTTATGCTGTCATTGGTTGAAACCTGAACCGCCAACATGAAACATCTGGCTGTAAAAAATATGGGAACTGTATGAGATGGAACAAATTACGTATGATGAGTCTGTTAACACAGTAATCCCACTTTGGTTCCTAACCTTCACCTATTTATGTGTAGGCATGTATGTGTCCTATTTGTAATTGTTGTGGCACTAAATCCAGGCAGATATCAAAGGACAACCTAAATCTAACTTTTCTAACTCTTTATCTACTTTTAATTTGTCTACTTGAATCCAAACTGCTTCCTGGCACTGGATTACGTAATCTGGAAATCGAGCTGTACTCGCTGACTTCAGATCTGTCCTCCCTGTGGTATAAAAAAAAAAAAATTCAAAAATCACAGACCAGCCTGGTTGGTAAACATGAGCGCACACTGTGTGCAGCTCACTGACGTTATTACATGATATCTGGGATGTTGAAACAGTTGTTGCCACTCTGCCCTCTTTGGACCCATGGCGTGTACACAACCACCGCCAGCAGAGGATTTATCGATCCCGGTTAAAGGATTGCTCAAGGAGACAACCTGGATCCAAATTACCTTTTTATGTATTAAATCCACATGGAATTTATTTCTGGCTGCTCGACTTTACTTTCCACCTCAAACACACACAAAGAAGGAAGAAGAAAAAATAGACTGCAAACCGAGTTGCACTGAGGTGATGACTCACACAAGAAGAATGAGTCGTGATCGGGCTGAGTTGAATGAAAGCAGCTCTTATGCAAGCAGAGAAACACACACAAGGAAACAGAGGTGTGGATAGATACAGCACACACACACACACACACACACACTTCTACCAGCTTAAATCCTTGCCTGGGATTCTCCCCCCTTCTTCTTTATCCTACGTAGTATCCCTCCTCCTCTTACGCAATCAAGCATTTAGGCCCTGAATCTAAGTGTGAAAGGAAACAAGAGTCACAAAGAAAAAAACACCGGGTGGGTGCGGAGAATGATCGGATTAAAGAAACACGTCTACATTTATGCGAGTGTATCGTGTGTGTGTGTGTGTGTGTGTGTGTGTTAGGCTAACAGTGTGTGGGCTCCGGCTCCGAGGCAGTTGTGTCTTGCTGTCGGATGAATGTGTCTGCGAGGTCAACGATGCAGCCGAGCAACATGAGTCATCATTAGAAACACTAATGCGTGTGTATACACACACACACACACACACACGGTGGGTATTAGTACAAATTTCAAAGTGAAGAGTTACGACGTCGACATGCATCATCCAGCATTAAAACAGTTATGGAATTATGTTTTAGTCCAATTATAGGATGGAAGTAGAGCTGCAACAATAATAATGAAATAATACAACAGGACAGAAACAGGTAGAAAATATCTGTAAAATCTAAAAACTTCAGGAGAGGTTGCCTCCCAAACACCTTCAGATAAGAAACATCCCATCGTGCCATGGAGCTAATCATGGCCGTTCTAGTCAATGTTCCGACCCCACAAGAAGCGTCGTGGTCCAGTTCAGAAGCGTCAGAAGCGACTAGAGAATTTGGTTGATGTTCAAAATAAAAAATAAACCAGCCGGTCATAAAGTGAAACAGATTAACTATGTAGCTTATTTAGATATTTAGAAGCACAAACCAGAAAAATCTGAGCAAGTTAAAGTATCTTGGGCGAACCACTTCTGAAGTTTTAAGTCGCGTGGAGGACGGCCCAAAACAGCCTCGTGGTCGTAGCGTGACCAAGAACGTGCCCGGTTTTGGCGTTAATGTTAACTTAATTAGATACTACGCTACAGCTGATTAAAACCAAGAGGCAGCCCCCGTGGCTGTGAAGTGAATGCCAAAAACTGCAGCTCCTTTAAAATTAAGTTCATGAGACATTTTTGAAAAGATCATGGTTTCGCAGTTTTCCATATAAAATCTACAAACATTTTAAAATATGGAATAAAACACTGTCGTTAAATGTGAAATCAACAGTACTAATGTCCTTTTATTATAATGTTGGAAAAGGTTATACCGTTTATTTATTACGGTAAAATTCTGGCAACATGTTCATGTTCATCTTACAAAACAACATCCAGCCCTTCGTGTTTCCAAACCTGTAAACTTGGTTACGGAGAGATTAAAAGGTATCATAAGTCTGACACTTTTCAATCTAATCTTTTTGCTGAGGGTGGAATGTTGTTGTTGTTTTTTTTCTCGATCGATTTGATCGAGAGGGGAAAACCGGAGCGACCCGGAGGAAAAACCCCAACAAACATGTACTGTGACCAGATGGGAAAGTCAAGTACAGGTTTTTTTTTCCCGTTTAAATTAAACGGTGGTGAACCGGAGCGACCCGGAGAAAACCAAAAGGTGTGAATGTGATCAGTGTTCCTAAAAACATTCACACCTGGAAAGCACTACACGTTAAGCGAATAATGTAAATAACACGATATAGCTGACTATACCGACCACAGCAAGACAAGCTTCAAAAACATTCCACCAACTGCGAGAAGAGCGTTTCTTCTTGTGTTCAGCGATGAAAGCTCTGGTGTGAGTCTGCAAACACTGGGCGATGTCGGCGTCAGTGGCTGCATCCTCTTGCAAAATCGCAGTCTGCACCAGTCCTTTGCTGCCGTACCTCTTCTTCAAATGTCCAACTTCACAGCAGAAATAAACATGTTTACAGCCTGGTACAAAAAACAGTTCTGGTCTCTGTAGCTAATTTCCCCGTTCATGACAACTGTACTGAGGGTGAATTTATATACAACTCACCTGTTCAGATTATATTAAGGCTTAAAGTTATGCAGGATTAAGAGCGTGGATGCTTTGATTGACAGGTAGGTGCCGTTACAAGTGGCTTGTTTGAGCAACCAGGCTTCATTCAGCCCGCCTTAGGTCTGTCGATGATCCACGTCTTTGTCAATATTTAGTTTAGAAGCAGTACAGCCAACGTGGTGGCAGGGTCATATATTTTTGGCTCCAAGCGTCACTCATGCTCTGTCCATTCTTTACAATGTCATTGATTAAAACATGCTGGTTTTGTGTACCGCTGTCTCAAATAAAACTTCGCTGTACATTTGTGGGAGGACGGTGTCTTGATGGTGTTTTGAGGGCAAGCTCCTAATGTTCCATGAAATTGCGCGTTTCAAACCTCTGACAGGTCGACGGGGCAACAAACTGAACAGTCTTATTTTGTTTTTAAGCTTCTGTCACGAGTTAATCTCGTTTTCACACTTCCTCCTCAAGTACTCCCCTGCTCTCCTTCAAGTGCCAGCTTTAATTAGTACAACTGTAATTAGCTCTTCTGCTGCACCCCGATACAATCGCACTTTAAACAATACAATTAGCGTTCACTGCATTTAATCTCCCATTAGTCCCAACGCAGGTGTTAAACTAACTAAGTCCAGATGTGATCTTTATAAAGTAATAAAATGCTTGTCATAGAAGTACCTGCTTTATCAGGCCAAACACACCTGAGTGTTGTGGCACCATTACTCCTGAGGCGACACTCCTTTATTCAGGAATGTGGTTTCTATTTGGTCAAACTTATCAGAGAGCTCTTTGATAAATGTAGAGTCGTGAAGACGGAGAAGCAGCCAAGTGTTTTGTATTTTAGAGATTAACTTTATTGATACCTCAATGGATAAAGTCAAGATTTATGCAACCACACAGCGTGGCTTTAAGGGACAGAAACTGGTATACTCCATGGCGTGGTCCGTGAAGAACTTTAACGGTCACCCTCTGGTTCCCCAAGTCAAGTCGGTGGCGATCTCCGTGGTTGTGAGTGAAGCCAATGCCAAAAGTGCGAAAACGCGAGCGTGACATCAGACTTCTCCGCTGCAGCTAAAATGCTCGAGTCAAATGAATGGAAACAACTGCGAACTAAACCAGGACCCTGAAACTGAAGCAGCTAAATGGAATTGAGCCGTCGTTATTTTAATGTTTGCACCTTCCTTTGACGTGGATTCACCTGAGATGTTACTTCCGGATAAAAAGAAGAAGAACAAAGCTTCAAATCAGGAGCTGGATGTCTGTGATGGCGTCTAACGATACGAAGAAAAGCGAGCTCGTGTCAATGATTATTTAAAACATCCAGGACGTGAGGTTCTTTATCTGTAGTCCTGAAAAGGTCGACATGTTCACACTCATGTTATCTGTACGTTGACACGATGTGTTCATCGTGTTACTGTCTCGTCGTGATCACTTATTTTGTGGCGGAAAACACATTTTATTTCAGTTTCTGTCATCCTGTCTGAATGTTCCCACAGCCAAACTCTCTGATCCCCAAACATCTTATCTGAAAACGTAGAAACTGCAGGTGAGCCACGATGAGCTGACGCCTCCACACACATTTTCTCGTGCTCCTTCAGGCAGATAAACAAGTTTTCCAACTCAAGTAAATTGGCTGCATCTGTGTGATCGATACATGAAAGTAGTGTATGTGTGTGTGTGCTGGTGGGCTCAGCAGGCTCAGCCATCCAGAAACTTGCAGGGTACAGCCAGCTCGATAGAGATTCTCCCAGTCAGGGATGTCTGCATCTATTTTTGTTACTTTTTTGTCTTCAATACTGATTCGGTTATTGATTCGAGAATCTGCTGACACATTACCAATTTGTTTTGTAATTAAAGCCCTCCCCGCACAGCTGTGATTGTCTAGTAATAGCTTAGCAGCAGTAACAAGGCGTGGCAGGGCCTGTCGAGGATCTGGATTTCTTTACAAGCGGCGTACGCGGCGCTGTCGTCAGAGCGACTCGGCATTTAAGGAATTTGGAGTGTTGTTGTTAGCATGTCCAGCTAACTACTAACGGTAGTAATTGAACATTACTTCCAAGGACGAGAAGCACGTCGTTAAAACTCAAGTAATTAAAAAAACAAACATCTCAGGTTTTGTTAAATTATCCAGGAGTTACTATCCAGGAGTTGCGGTGGTAGCTCAGTCCATAGGAACCAATGACTGTTTAAAGAATGGACAGAGCATGTGTGAGGAAAAAAAATACGTGTCCGGCACCATGTTGGTAGTCCAGCTTCAACCGCCACCATGTTAGACCTAGATCATCGGTGCACCTAAGATGGGCCAAATGGCGCCTGGTTGCATCTGTAACGGCACCTACCTGTCAATCAAAGCGTCCACGCTCTTAATCCTGCATAACTTTAAGCCTTAATATAATCTGAACAGGTGAGTTGTATATAAATTCACCCTCAGTACAGTTGTCATGAACGGGGAAATTAGCTACAGAGACCAAAACTGTTTTTTGTACCAGGCTGTAAACATGTTTATTTCTGCTGTGAAAGTTGGACATTTTAACATGGGGACTTATGGAGACTGACTCACTTCTGGAGCCAGCCTCAAGTGGACGTTTGAGGAACTGCAGTTTTTGGCTTCAACTCACAGCCACGGAGGTTGGTTGGCACATGAGTTGCTGGTTGAATTTCTGGTTAGACGCCACTGGTTGCAGCAGCTACTGTCATTCATAAACTAGTCATAAAAAAAACGTAAATTCCTGATTGTGTCATGGCGGTTACGTTCAACACAAACTGACACAACCCTGCAGTGACTCACCGCAACACCCTAACACACACACACACACGTTCACACACTGAAATCTGCCTGCACACTCATCATCTTTATGTTCGCCACCAGCAGCTGATAGGAAGCACATGTGAGTGTTCGTCCGAGCACTTCTGATTATCACGAGCGACCCCTGTTAGAGTCAGGGTGACCTCACACACACACACACACACACACACACACACACACACAAATAACATCCTCCTCCTCCCTCTGACACGCCGCTGCTTGAGTCAGCAGATTTCCTTTCTTTAGATTTCACCTCCTTTTTCCTGAACGTCTGTCTTTCACAACGTCTCACATCCTTTTTTTTGTTTTTTGTTTTACCCCTCTCTGCTCGCTCTCCTGCCTCCGGAGCGTAGCGATGATGAGCGTGCTCCGGTGACGTCACCGTAACAAATGGGCCGTCTCGCTATCTGGGACAACGGTGACGGAGGTGGCGACTCACACAACACAAACGTTTGTTGTCGTACACCGTTATCTACTCTCCTCTTCCCACCTCACACACACACACACACACACACACAGACAAAAACACACAAAGCAAAGAAGCGGCGTGTCCTGCCACCATCAGCACTTTTCACCAGTGTCCTCGCCAGACTGTCCCCGTCGTCTCCTCCTCTCGTGTCCTTAGACTCCTCCAACACTCTGTCTACTCCCGCCTGGCTCGCTCTCCATCTTCTCCTTCCTTTGCCCTACCGCTCGTACAGTATACTCCTCTCCTGTGTCTGTATTCGGTTTGGACGTACAGAGATTCCCGATGCACTCAATCAGACTTTAATTCTCCCTCTCTGAGCACGTACAACTATCCTGTCCTGAAGAAGAAAAGGATGATGGGTAGCGTTCTGAGCACTTCGTCCTTGAAAACAAACTCCCAAAACAGTTTTCACAGCGCGTGTTGTACCGTACCCTTGTGGTCTGGCAAATCTCAGAGTCACAGCACACTGAGGGCTGTTTTCATCATGAAAATAAACACCAACATTTAAGTGTGACGGGCTCGAGTTGCAGAGGTTTGAACTGAACAAAGAAAATGTTGCTGATAGTTCAACATTGCTAAAAAAACGCTAAGACGGTTGGTTGGTTGGTCAATGAACACCTCGGTTCAGAGTGAAATATGTCAACAACGATTGGACGGCGCCACCACGCTGATATTTCTGATTGGTACAGACTTTCAGCCACTGTTGTGCCAGAACAGGAGCTAGGTGTACAGCCAATGGAACAGGCTCAGCAGCCTCTATGGACATAATGACAGAGGAGAAAAGACCGAAGGATGATACCAATTTCTACACAGCGTTGCTTTAACTTTCACCTATCATGAGGTCAATTTGTCCAATAAGCTAGTTTAAAACTAACAAAATTGACTAATGGTAATCCATTAGCCTCAGCTAAACATCTTCTCTGCCTCCTCTTTTCCCCCCTACCTCCTACCTTCCACATCCTCCTATCTTCTTTTCGCCCTTATTTGTTCCTCTCCTCCTTTCCTTTCTTTCCTTTCCTTGCCGCCTCCTTTTCTTCCTTCGGTAGACTGAGGATTGTTGAAGTTGTAGTTTTTAGAGTTGTAGTCTCGATTGTTTCCATTTACTAAAACATTTTCAAGTTTTTGGAAAATGTCACAATTCTATTTGAAACTTTTGTCCTCATCACGCTACGTATATTTGAAACAACTTAGCCTCGTGAAACATTACTGACTGTTTATACATTACAATCACTGAGTGATCTGATGTTTTTTGTATCTGTGTAGATTTCTTTGAGATTCTGCTGTTAGGAAAACATTATTGGACATCTTATTTTCTTTTGTCTAGTAGCTTTTGACTCGGGTTTGTTGAAAAGACAGATATCTGATTACATAATGAAAACTTGAGGATGAATCAGTGACAGAGAATTCCCAGAAATGCAGAGAAAGAAGAAGAAATTCAGGTGGATTATGTGTCGAATGGGCTTTTAACCTTTCAAACATTGATTTTAAAATAACTTTGACTCCTGTATGACCCCATTTCTCCCTCTTAACTCTGACGTGGACATCTTTTCCAGTGTTCTCGTAATTCTGTGAGCAAATTAACCTTCCCTCCTTTTATCCCGCGTCCTCCTTCCTCTCTATCTTCCTATAACCTTGTTCGAGGTGGTGAAGCCTTCCACGCTCGACAGTCTGAGATCTCCAATCCTGGGGATGGAGCTCCTCGAGGAGGGATGGGAGTGTGGGTGTGTGTGTGTGCTCGGGTGTGGAGCTGGAAAATGGCTCTCCCAGCTATTGTTTGGGGTTTCCTGCGGGATTGTTTTTGGTACATATCGGCCTATCATACAAAGACTTGGAAGCAGAGGGCACGCTGATAAATGATAACGCGAGACAATGGCGAGACGAGAGAGGAGTCGAGACTCATCACATTCCTGCTCGTGTTTTTTTAATTTAAACCTGAGGTGTTTCCTTCTTGAGTCGTGCTCTTTAACCAGCACAAAGTGAAATCTGAAGAAGTGAATGAGTATCGACACCGGCCGGCCCGCCCGCCGGCCCGCGACTCTCGTTCACAGACAAAACGCTTTTCTCATCATCTTCAAGCGAGGCAAAGAAGAGATATTAAAACTTAATTCACCTGCTGTTTGCTCTGATTTGAGTTGAAAGGATGAATACATTACAGAGTCAACAACGACTGCAGCACTTAATTCATTTACATTTCTCTGTTGCCATGGCGACAGCGTGATTGGCAGCTCTGAACACTTTTCTGTGTTTTCAGTGTTTTTCCGACGACGATCTTCATCCGTTTGTGTCCAAACGTGGCGTGGACTTCATGTTATACTTCATGATACATGGAGTGTACTGCGTCCTTCATCAGCCTGAGATGGCTGCCACTGAATGTCGTCTACGTTACATAATCACTGAAATCACAATGTCGAAGCACCAAATGTGTTTTCATACCTGCACTTCTTCCTCCTTTACCTCCCTACCTTCTCGATCTCTTCCTTTCCTTCTATATCTCTGTTGTGCACACTCATTTCCTTTGCTACCTCATTTGTTCCTCCGTTTCTACCTCCTCTCCTTCCCTTCCCTACGATCCCTACTTCCTATATTTCTTCCTCCTTCTGTCCTTCGTTTATTTCCTTTACTTTCCATTTCCTCCTTCACTTCTTTAACTTCATCTTTTCTCTACCTCCACCTTTCCTTCTTTCCTTTACTACCCCTCTTTTACCCCTACCTCATACTCTATCTCTGCCTCCTCCTTTACTTCCTCATCCTCCTTCCCTTTTCTACACTCTCCATTCCTTCTCTACCTCTTTCATTCGATCTTTACTTTTTCTCCTTTCCTTCCCTACCACCATATTTTCCCTTCTCTATCTCCTTCTATCCTTCCATTCCTTCCTTTACTTTCCATTCCCTCTCATGCCTTTACTAATTCATCCTTTCCTTCCCTACCTCAGCATCTTTTTCATTCATTCATTCTCCACCTCCTTCATTCCTTCTTTACCTTCTCCTTTCCTTTCCTACCACTCCTAGGTCTCATCTTTCCAGCGGACGTTAAAGATCAGGTGACCACAGAAAACAAAAACAACATGTCAGGTTTGATCCTTCGTCTGATATTTAATACACAAAGTGACACAGATCGTCTTGCTGAGTCAGCGATGTGAACGTTTTTTTAAAAGTTCTGTTGTAGCTCTGAATCAGATCATGTGACAAACACGATGTGGAAGCAGCTCCTCTGATCTCGCTGTAAACTTCGTTTATCAGATATTACACAGGTCACGTCTTCAGCAAAACAAACGTACAGTCTATTGACCCGATTCTTCGGGTCCGCGATTTCTAATTTTGGCCAGATTTCTCTCAGCTCCGACTGGATGGGGCGTGCAGGGACCAGGGACACCTGGCCGCCGAGCCTCCGTCAGCACCGCCGTCCTGACAGGCCTGATGAATGCAGCCTGATGAGCACACACACACACACAAACACACACTACAGAAGTGCAGTGCTGTGATGTACTGATGGTGTGTTTGTATCAGGGCTTTTAAATCAGACTGCTATCCTCTCCTCTCCATTCCTTCTCTACCTCCTTCTTTCCTTCCATCTCTTTTACCTGTTACCTTAACCATCCCTACTTCCTCCCTTTCTCTACCTCCTCCTTACTTCCTCATTCTCCTATTCTTTCTACACTCTGTTCCTCTACCTCCTCCTTTCCTACCTCATACTCTCTACCTCCTATCCTTCTCCTTTCATAACTCGTTTCTTTACCTCAGTCTCCTATCCTTTTCTACACTCTCCTTTCCTACATCCTCTATTACTTATCTTGATGATTAAACGTTGTATTTTAAACGTGCATTGCGCCTGAATTTTGGTACCTTTGATACAACACGGAGGACGGCTCTGTTATTAGATTAAAGAACACGATTACTCTGCAGCAGCGTTCACTTCATATCCTCATCTTCACTTATTTACTTGCCAGGGCAGCAAACACGAGGTAATAACAGGTCTTAATATTGTTTCTGCTGCTGCTGAAGTGGAGACAATAAAACGATGTAAAAAACAATCATATAAAACTGTATTTATATTAAACAGATCCTTCTTTGTCTTAACTTTGTTACCGCCAACTAGAATTAGAATTAAGCAATATTACATGAGAGCGTGTTATTATTGTACGGCAGTGATGGTGAGGCGCCAATAATGACGTTAAAGCACGTCCTGCGTTTATACAACAATTACCAACTTAAATAAAACATAATCAAAAGATTTTTATATTGTGGGGCAGTTTGCTTTCAAAGTAAACGATCACACACATCCGTTCATTAGTACACTCTTTGATGTAATGGACCACAGTTTACTACTCCAGCAAGTAGCCCGAGCCTTAGAGCCGATTTCTAGTCCCGTCAAAGCTTTCTAGAGATCGTGGAGTTTCCCAAACTGAATAAATACAACATGTATAAACACTAAACTGATCTGCTAGCTCAGTCTTGTAGTGACTAAGATATCGGCTGTAAGAGATCATTTTTCCATGAACATGTGAACTTCACGTGTTTTTAAGTTAGTAGCGTTGTATTAGCGACTCAGCTGATGGAGGATGTGACCCAAACATTTCCAATAACTCCACAGCGTCGTAAAGTCCAAAAAGCCAAAATACATCGAACAAAGATTGATGTAATCATTTCCAAAATTCACAACATGTTTTTACCTAATCAAATATTCAGCTTCAGTCCAGATTAGTCGACCTGTAGTCTTTAAAAACAACATTTGTGTATCTCGTTTGTGTTCAAACAAACACCTGTATTAACGAAGTACACACCTGTATTAACGAGGTACACACCTGTGTTAAAGTACACACCTGTATTAACGAGGTACACACCTGTATTAACGAGGTACACACCTGTATTAACGAGGTACACACTCGTGAGCAGTCCAACGCCCATAAAATACAGAATAGTCATTAAAGAAAGATTTTGTTGTTGACCTATCAGTCAGTCTGAACTTCTTGTTGTATACTTTTCCTTAGCTACCACAGCAGAAACAGAGTCATGGTACAGCGGTTGTCATCTCTACAAACACTTCTAAGTTGGGATCAACACGGTGTGGCAATCATCGTTAATTCGGTCTAAGTGATGCATCAACATCACAAAAGAATCTTGACAGACGCCGACAGCTTGGTAATACCTCTAAACCACTTCCTGCTGCTCTGCTGTGACCTACTTAGCATGATTTATCAAAAATGTTGCACAGCTTGAAACAAGCATTCAGCACGGAGTGATCTAATGACCTGAACCGTACCTGAGGTCTTGACTAATTACTGAATGTGTCTTAAAAGTCGCTATACCGCCAGCGTGACGTCTAATTTTAGAGCACTTGACTCTCGACACCTAAAATAGTTTTTCAGCGGTGAAATCAGCTTGCTGCCGTTTGGGGTGTCAGTGAGTTTAGCAGCTTAATTTGGTACAACAAAACACAATGATCTCACACCCAAGCCTTCCGCTTTGAGGAAGTTTAGATTAACGTAATAAACAAGGAACCGAAAGGAAGTGTTACGTAACGTCTGAAACAGGGAAGCGATGCTTCCCTATTTTGGTGGAGATCGAAAGGAATGTGGCGCAAGGGTGGGTGGGTCGGTTTTCGGATGTTTTTTTGACGGCCGTTGGTGTACAAGAGGTTTTCTTTGCCTTCAAGGTGTGTAACAGTACACAATGGATGAAATGTTTGGAGTATAAATACTCACTATTTCACAGGAAGAAGCTTCAGGGATCAGAAAGGCTCAGTTTTACAATTGCCAGAATTTTACCGTAATAACTACAGTATAACCTTTTCTAATACTGCAGTAATAGGATGTTAGTAGTGTTGATTTCCCGTGTAAGGTTGGCGTTTTATTCCATATTTTCACTGCCAAACCATGACAGTAAAAGACCGTAAATGTGTCGTGAAACATGACTGTTTTTCTTTCATACTTCAAAACCTTTATTTATACACCATTTTAAGGGAATTTATGCAGAATAAAGTCATAATTTCTTATTAGAGACTTAACTATACAGTAAAACCACGTAATATTTAACAGCATATTTTTAGATTTTCACCGTAAAAACTACAGACATTTTAAAATGTGGAATAAAACGGCAACCTAATACGTGAAATCAACAGTACTAACATGCTTTTGCTGTAATATTTGAAAAGTTTATACTGTAGTTATTACGGTAAAATTCTGGAAACCACAACTGACCGTTTTTACCGTAAAAAAACAACAACAGGGTTTTCTTGTTGTTGTGTTTTGTTTTGTTTTTTACAGTGTAGCAGCTAGCAGACAGCCAGCTTGGTTCTGCTCTCAGGTAATAAAATCCACCTGTTGACCTGTCTAGAGCTCACTAATTAAACACGTTATAAAGTGTACTAAAGTGTAAAAGCAACACTTTATGCTAAGCTAAACTAAGCTTACGCTAAGCTAAGCTTTTGCAGCCACCATAACTTCTCCATTGCACTCAGAAGGGGAAGGTGAGGCAAAGAGGTTGCAATTAGATGCCACTAAATCATACACACCAGTCCTTTAAGTTAAGTGACTGGAAATGGAAACTAACTTTTATAACGAGCTAGCAAAGACATAATATGAAATTACATGAAAGTAATCACGCTGCATGTCACACAAACTAATACAAATAGTCTTTGGCTTGTATATTTTCTGTCACCATCAAAGAACAAAGCAAAGCACTGCTGCTCAGACTGCTGTTTTCATAAAATAAACATTCACCAATGTACCAGTGCTAAGTGGCAGCAATCCATCTAAATATCAAAGTATGTGTTCATGTAAAAAAAAAGCAGCATGTTCTTCTGAATTATTAACAGTCTGGATCGCTGTAAATTCAAGCTGCAATAGTTTATTGTCTGAATTAACCTCTCCTCTTTCAAAAAAGCTGCACTCGCATATAAATTGAGACGTTTCGCCGCCGCCGGGTTTGATCACACGTCTTCAAGCACGACTGAATCACAATTAATAAAAATCACAAAGTTCTCGAACATAGCGAGGATCACTTTGAATTATAATTTCTAATTATGATGTTTGAAAGTGTTCAAATCCACGGAGGAACTGTGTTATTCTTTGCAGCTTTCAAGCATGTTTTTATTAATTTAATTTATTTGATTGCTCATCTTGCTTCCAGCTTGTGCTAATTAATTTCTCTCAATCGTGCACACAGCTATTTTTGATTATCCATTCCATGTGTCCGATGTGTACAGAAGCTGCATGTTCTCTTTGGATCCCAAATGTATCTTTTGTCTTTATGTATGAACATGTGAGCAACACAGACTTGAGTATCAATGGCCGCCCCGGTGGGCTCTTTGTTTGTTTGGCGTGCGAGCCTCCTACCTCGTTGCCGTACATCATGAGGTGGTGGGTGGTGATGAGGGCTTTGAAGACCACCACCCAGCTGGAGTTGGCCGTGCGTTCAAACAGCGTGTCCGCCAGCTGGGGAATGCTCACGTTCATCTCATTGGTGCAGTGGATCAGATCTGGGCGAGGAAGAAGAAAAAAAAGAGTTACACAACCAGCCACGAGAAAAGCTTTTAAAGGTTTGATAACGCTGATTGAGAACAACGGAAAATTGCTTTTTCAAACACAAACACACGCCAATGTGGATAAAGTGTGAAGGACGGTGCCAGCTGCACCTCCACCTCCTTCTGAGCCAGGCTAAAGCACCTCTACACCATTACACCTTGTCCTCCATACTTTGCGGAACCACACATGTAGAACATTTAGCACTCGCATTCATTCACAGCCACATAGATTGCCGCTTGCTCAAGGCACGTTGACAAAGTTCGAGTTCCCGGTCATCTTTTATATGAATATATAGCAGAGACAAGCGCGATATCTCCTGTGGTGGTAATGGTATTGCTAACTCTCTGGTGGACACCCCAGGATGTCCCTGCAGTTGTGGTCTTGACCGGTCCGAGTCCGAGACGAGACTGTTGTCTCAAGACTAAGACCGATTTCGAGTACACACATTCTCACAACAATGCGTACTAACTTCTGTTACATCTTAAAAATATTTATTTCATAGACGACAGACGCTCTGTTCTTTGTTCACAAATAAAGTTATCGATGTTACCTCTTTGATTTAGCGTTTTATTTTGAAGGTGCACAATGTCATCTGACCACTAACAGCTCGCCGTCGCCTCGCTGTCCTCATGGGATTGATGCGAACCGATTCTTGTTAGTTTGGGTCTCTTAGCTTATTATAAAGATTCAGTGTCTTCACTCACAACAGGTAACACACTCAGTGATCCTCTCAAGCACAAACATCGATACAGTCACACACTGTTAGATTGATCATTCACACCAGATATTGTTTTTTTTTTTTAGGCTTCGTTTCTCGAGCCTTCTACATCCCTTTCATTCCTTCGCCTTTACTCCACCCACCTCCTCCTTTCTCCGTCCTTTGTTCCTCACCACAGGACATTATGAGCTGCTGGCTCGCACCTGGTAACTACGGAAACAGCTTCTCATTAGACTACCGGAGGATTGTAGCGGGGGAAAGAGTCCCGTCGGGAGACTTCATCATCATAATCAGGCGCTCGTGCTCGTCCACGAACGCGCCGACACTCATTCATCTTCGCTCGCTTAACGCATCATCTCCTCCAGCAATCGAACACAGCAGACTTCCAGTCCGCGGTACTCTCAATCGTTCAGTGAACATGGCACTCGCCCACTTCTTCTTCACTACCAACACACACACTAAAACATGCCAGGCGGTAGTGGGCTATTTAGTCAATACAAATGAGTGTAGGGGAATGTAGTACAGAGGACGTGTAGCTGCACTGAGTGGTGTGAATGACGCCAAGCAGTGCAACGTTTAGTGTTTTCTTTACTGTACGTTATCAGTCAAAAATTTGGACAAGCATCAATGTTTTTTCTTTATTTTGTATATTTTCTACACTGTAGATTAAAACTGATGACATCAAAACTATGAAAGAACACTTCAAAGTATCTTTTAGCTTTGATAACAGCTTCAGGAGGTCGTCACGCCTTATATATGCTGAGCTCGTTGGGTGTTTTTCCTTCACTCTGCAATCCGACCATTGACAGTATAAAAATGGACAGCGCACGCTGACACCAGCTGTTATGAAGCTCATAGTGTTGAGGCTCTGGCCGCCGCCATCTTGCAGTCCTGCCTCTCCTGCCTTTCCTGCCTTTTTAATATAAATATCGACAAAGACGTGGATCATCAGCGGACCTGAGGCGGGCTGAATGACGGCTGAGGCTCAAACAAGCCATCTGTAATGATGCCTAACTGTCAATCGAAGTGTCCACGCTGTTAATTCGGCATAACTTCAAGAACCAGAGTTCATTTGGTGTTAAAGAGGTTCTCCTGATCCACATTTCTCTTCCTGATATTTCCTGTTTGGAGTCACGCTTGCAGAGTTTTTGAACCATTCGCTTAACTTTCCGCGATCTCACGCCACGTTTTAACTAATCGCGACGAGCGCGCCGCACTACGTGAATGAACGCCTACGTAACGGGCCGATGTTGAAACACAATAGGAAAAGCGAAATTTTAAAATTTTTAAAATTAAATTGAAGTGATGTCCTAGTTTAATTTGATTCAAAATGTTGTAAACGGTTTGATATGTTTCAAATTATTTTATCTCATTTTAAAGAAAATTTTTCAAGCTCCACTACAGGAAGGTCACGCGACCAACGTTTGAGAAGCCTTGAAGAAGCTCAAATATAAAACATATTTCGGGTTGTTTACCACATTAAAAAAAACACTGAACGAGAAGGTGTGTCCAAACTTTTGACTGGTGCTTTTTCCTCCTGCTGTGTGATCTCACCGACGCGGATTCGAAACAATATCTCCAAACTGGAAGCAAACGTTAAGAGCGACTGGTGGCTTTGTTAATGAATTAGCTGCCTCACATCTCTTGTTTTCTCTCCACTCCATCTCTTTTTATTTCCTCTGCTGCCCTCCTTTTTTCTCTCTCTCGGTCTATCTAAACCTCCGTCTGTCCATCTCAGCTTCTTTTTAACAGAGCTCTCATGTTTTTTCATTAGGTCTGGAGTGGTGTTAGAGAGAGAACTAAGAGAAGGACTGATTAGGTCTGTGGGGATGCTCGCACGTGTGTATATGTGTGTGTGATAATGTAAAAGAGGGTACATGCGCTGACTTAATCAGGCAGAGTGGAAAGCATTAGATGCCACTGATCCCAGACCAGGCAGAGAAAACAAGGGGGAAGGCGATTGAGGCAAACATACGGCACCGAAAGAAAAAGGAGGGTCGAGCTAAAAAGAGAACGAGACGAGGAGGACAAGGAGTCAAACAGAGAGGTACAAAGACACGAGTGTCCATGCATAGACGAGAGAGGAGAAAAAAAGATAATGAGACATGAGAGACATGAGCGTCTCTTCATCCAGACAATTTGCAGGAATCCACACACAGCTCGACAAGGCTCCTCGCCTCGCCGTATCTCTCTTTTTCTGACGTGGTCTGAAATCTGAGGGCTTTTTCTGTCTTCTAGCAATTATTGTGACCAGAAATGGAAAAATACTAAAGATTAAGGCCAACAATCCTCAACTGTAAGACTCGATCGATGCCTCGACGCCCCTGAGCGCTACCTGCACAAGGAATCTGACACGCTAATCGATGCCGAGAATGTTTTACATTTTTCTCTGCAAATGTTTCATTTCTGAGCTCGCATCTATCTATCTATCTATCTATCTATCTATCTATCTATCTATCTATCTATCTATCTATCTATCTATCTATCTATCTATCTATCTATCTATCTATCTATACTAGTGTCGTGTCAACAATATGACTGTCAAATTTGCGATGTAACGCCAAATTTTTAAAGTATAATTCCTGTTTTATATCTCAGTTTGTCCTTTCTTATGCACACTTACTGTTGGCGACAGAGTAGTTGTGTATCGAGAATTTACATAATTGCGAACGATCCAGTGTCTGTGCAATAAATATAAAAAGGTACAGCCAGCAGTCGGTTAGCTGGGATCATTGACGGTATGGATGTCGTATCCGTAACATCACTTTTCTGAAGAGCCATTATGAAGCTCAAAGTGTGGTGGCACTGGCTGCCTACCTCTTGCGCTTCGGGCTAATCTACAAGTCAGCAAAGATGTGGACCTGAGGCGGGCTGAATGACGCCTGGTTGCTCAAACAAGCCACCTGTAACAGCATCCACCTGTCTATCAAAGCATCCCTTTAAGCCTTAATATAATCTGAACAGGTGAGTTGTATATAAATTCACCCTCAGTACAGTTGTCATGAACGGGGAAATTAGCTATAGAGACCAAAACTGTTTTTTGTACCAGGCTGTAAACATGTTTATTTCTGCTGTGAAGTTGGACATTTGAACATGGGGACTTATGGAGACTGACTCACTTCTGGAGCCAGCCTCAAGTGGACATTTGAGGAACTGTACGAACCTAGCATAGCTCTGTCCAAAAAGACACATTTAAACCTCACCAAGTGCCATTTCTCCCTGCTTCTTAAGTTTATGCTAACCTGCTAGCTCTAGCTTCATATTTAGCGTAGACGCGTGAGGGTGACACCAACCCTCAAGCACCAAAGGTAATAGCCTTTAATAAGTCAACTTGGATGTTGGGAATCTACAGTGTATTTTATAGACAAAAGGATTAGCGATAAATCAAAAAATATAACGACCCATTATTATAGTTATTCGTTAGTGAATATGGATTGGCAGATCGAGTTTGTCCTAGAAAAAAGGAATGCAGCCAAATGTTTCACGAGGAGCCAGAAGGAGGACATCTGAGCTATTTAACATAATCTCCACTAATGCAACGCTGGACATAAATGAGTATAATGTGTCTGGACTGTCCGTGTTAATGTCTGTATTTTTGTATTCCTGTCGTCTATAGGCCGTCTTACATTTCCTCATGTGGGAGGAATGACTGCTGAGTAAATGTGATCTCATTCCCAACAGTGACCGTCTGTTCCTTTCTGATCTGAGCTCCATTGTTACTGGTCATCACTTGACCTCCACGGGCTTTGACTGGTCCTCGGTACCAGGATATCTCTGGTCTATTGTGGTTGAGACTCTCTGTACGCTTTGGTTGCAATAAACCGAGAGAAATCTACGACTGTTCTGCAGCGAGATTGTTATTTCGGTGAGGTTGTTGTTGTTGTGCCAGCATGTTTCTACACACCTGAACTTGAGGGACGAGCTGTTCGAGACAGAAAGCAGGTGGTCAGATCAAGGAGAAGGACGAAGGGCAGGAGGAGGAGACGGAGTTCACATCTGGCCCAGCTGGTTACCTTCTTTCTGTGCTCTCCTCTCCGTCTCTTCATCCACCTTTAAGCCCTCCATATTCACCCTTGTCCAGCCAACACACACCACATACTCCTGCTTCTCTATCCACCTTCAACTCAACAACTCATCTCCTGTCCCACCCTTTTCCCATTTTTGTCCAATTCACCTTCAATAATACTTTTATTCAGCTCAGTTGTTATTAATATAACACTGTTCCCTCCCTTCGTTATCTATCTCAGTAACTTCATCCATTTCAGCGCAGGGGTCAACTGCCTGCGATAAGATGACACTAAACGCCAGAAAATCTCTACAATTCAATCCACAAAGGACACATTAATGTGGCAATCTTCAAACTTGGGACTACAGACTGATGAGTTTGCGTGTTTTTCATTTGACACGCTTTTATTGATCAATTTATCAATAAAAAAACTTTAATAACTGATGTTTTGGTAATTTGGAGTCGGCAGGAACAAGCTGTGAACACTGTTATTCGAGTTTAAAAAGGTCCAGTGATTCAATGCCATCTAGAAGTGTAAGAGGTGATTGCAACCACCTCACATCACCCTGCCATTCCCAACACGTAGAAGATGGGCTGATGGTGGTTCAACGCTCATTCTAAGGTAAGAAAAACATAACTTCTTCTTATTTTCAGGTGATTGTACGCTAACGTAAGCATCTATCTCTTTAGCTGTAAAATGCTAGTTGTCATTTTGTGGTGAACAGGTAACATGCAAAGCATTTTTAGACCTTTTCCACTATAAAAGAGGTGCAGCAGAAAATAACACAAAACAAACCAATAACTTTGTGGGCCATAAACCGAAACAATGAGCTGAAAGAGGCTAAAAAAAAAGCACCGCAAGCCGAGTCAGACTCAGGTGACTGTCTTTCACATAGCAGTTATTATGTGATCCTTTGTTAATAGTATTGTAGACACTTTAACTTTAACCGTCCTTAAATCTGTAGGAAAAACTCATTCCGCCTGGTGTTCATATAGCTTTTAAAGCTCAGTCGATATGGACCCCTATGTTGAATGTGGATTTCACATTCGGCCTTGACAACCAAGATTTTATCTAAATCAACAAGCCTCCTGGTGGGAGGAGAATCCGAGGTGGATTAACCCGTGAACAGACCTGCAATCAGCTTCTCAATCCTATCTCGACATCTTTTAAAACCTCGGTCGGGCATCAGTGCCTCGCTTTGTGTGCTCGACACAGTTCAATCTCTCCGCGGTTCGGTCATCCTCGGAGACCACCGAGGGAAGGTCAGGCTCGCATAGCTGAAATTCCTACAGAGATGTCTCTGCGGAGAATTTATCTGGACGGACCTCAAAGACTTTAAACTGTAATTCCTATGAGGAAAAGACGGTATGTTGACACAGTTGTATGTCAAAATACTTTGAAGGGACGCGTGTCATCAGTGAACTTGTTACCTTCTGTCGAAATGACGTTGAAGTTCGTTATTTTCTTCATTTGTTTCTCGCTTTGCTCAACTGCATTACTCAACTATAGTGATGTTACCACTTCAGTGAACTTCAAACATTCAGACGCCACGATCTTTTCCTACAAAACGAGCAAAAACAGGAAGACCTGAATGAAACATCAAACTAGTTAGGCAAGGGAAATAATCTCCATGGCTGCGGAAGTGCCACAAAACTGCAGTTCCTCAAACGTCCTAAGTTCTCATGTTAAAATGTCCAACTTCACAGCAGAAATAAACATGTTTACAGCCTGGTACAAATAACAGTTTTTCCCATTCAAATTATATTAAGGCTTAAAGTTATGCAGAATTAACAGCGTGGACGCTTTGATTTACAGGTGGGTGTTGTTACAGATGGTTTGTTTGTGCAACCAGGTGCTCAGCCCACCTCAGTCATCTCAACACTTCACAGGTTCATATTTTCTGCTCAATCTTTATTTTATAACAGAAACTTTTAAGTTTGGCTTTGAAAACGTGATGAATTTGGACAAAATATGCAGCCTTTTGCGGACTGACTTTCTTTTGTCCAACCATCTTGCCTTTCCAGGGCTGGAAGTCGCCTAATATATCCTGAATTTCGCAGGATTCAGAAACTAAACCAAGAAACGTTCTTTGCTGATCTCAGGGAATTTTTCTTTCTGGTTTTGTCACGAGGTCAACAGGACTACAGTGTGGCCTGTAGAGATTCAACATCTTGCTCAAGGACGCGTCTGCAGGGTGGATAAATTGCCAACAAGAAGTCGTGAACGTTGAAGGACGACATCTTTAACTTGACCACCCTGCAGTTCCAATCACTCCACGGAGGGAATTGAGATTATCACGGTTTAATAGGGCCGCTAACTGAACAAGGGTACCGCCGCAGAGTCAACTGACCTTCATTCAAAATCTGTGCAAGTACCGAGGAGGACGTACACACCGACAGACACCACACAGATGAAAAGCCAGACGCAGAGGAGCACCGGCAGGAGTTCAGTCTCAATCTGTTAAAGATTAACGCTCTGCAGTATCAGCACCTTGTCTGGCATGTACTAGTAATCTCCTTCTCTCTTCTATGTCTCTGTGTTAGGGACTGCAGACAGGGTTTGCTCTAAAAGAGGATTCCCCGTCCACCCCTACCTCTTTCTTTGCCTCTCAAATCCTTCAGATAGGAGGTGGAGAGGAGGTGTGAAGGACTGTAAAAGAAAAAGCTGTAAGCTTGCAATCTTTTTGGCTTTACAATCACAATAAGCCGCGCTAACAGAGCTTTTTGTAAATACTCAACAGTGGATGGATATAAAGACGCCACTCTTATTTTGTAGTGTTGACAGGCAGAACAAAGCACTACACAATACACAAAGTACACCTTCACACGCTCCGTCACTTCCAATTCCTACCAAGATTGTTCACTTTATAATAGAGGGTGTATCATTGATCCGTATTTATGTTCATGTTGTCAGAAGACTGCTCAAGACTAAAATGGTGACTTGACTGACTGTCTTAGGCAGCAGCACAGGATCGAAGGGCAAAATGCAGGTTTTTCCATTCATTTGAATGGGAGGCAGTGTGTTTTAGTTGAAGAATAAGTTGCAGGATCGAAGGGCAAAAATGCAGGTATTTCCATTCATTTGAATGGGAGGCAGTGTGTTTTAGTTGAAGAATAAGTTGCACCAGACCCGATTTTTGGACGACGCCACGCCGCCACCAATCCAGCAATCGGCTAGGCAAACCTCCACAGTCAGCCTTAAATGTCTCTGAAACTGAGATTATCCAGGTGGATTCATGGACTAAACTCTGGCTTTGTTTATTTTATCAAACAGCTTCTAAATCTGAGTCTGACTCGCAATTTATGCTGCAAAATAGTGACACAACAAAGTTTAATTTGGTTTGTGTCTGACAGTTTAAGAGCAAGCAGTGGTTGAGCAACGCAAACAATGAATAAGAGTGAGGGAGGGCTGGAATATCAGCGAAATAAAAAGTTATTTTCTGATTGTTTCACAGTGGTTATGTTCAGCCCAAATAGACACACTGCTGCACAACCCTGCAGCAATTCATCGCAATAGCTGATTAGGTCTAATTGCTGTCTTGGGGATGTGTGTAATTAGTCGACAAGTTGATTAAATGTCGCTATCCAAACACCAGAAATACTAGTCGGTTAAACTAATTATTAGCATCTCATTTATGTTGTTTCCTGGTTCCCGGATGCTTAAAAAGGTCCAGAGTGGAAGATTTAGCAGCATCTAGCTGTGAACTTGCAGACTATAACCAACTGAACACCCCTTACTTCACTATCCACCCCTTTCAGTGGGTGTAAAACTCATCGAATGCCCTTTCAAGAGCTTGCATTTGGTTTGTCCATTCTGGGCTACTGTAGAAACATGGCAGACTGATGAGTATATTCCATATTTAGCCAATAAATTCCCCTAAATCTTACACACTGGACCTTTAAATTTGTGAATCGTTGAAAATCAACCCTTGTTGGGCTTGTTGGAAAAGAGAAAAATGGTCTTGTTTGTATCATTGGCTAAAAGTAGCTGTGGCTCCAGTCAGTAGAGTAACACAGAAGTTGACAACACTGTTTCTTAAAAGTCAAACAGCCACTAAAAGACCAAATACCTGCACAGTGTACATCAAAAAGTGTCAACAAATTTCAGTTTGACTCTCCGTACTTACTGTTTTCCATTCATTCACTTTGTTTTTTTTTATTCTTTGCTCTTCCGCCCTCTCATTGCACAATGTACAGACGTGGAGTGATTTATCGCCATCCACTGAATACCACTAAAGAAAGCATTCAGGGTGATTGAAAAGGTTCAGTTTGATTTACAGACATTTAAAGGGATAAAAATAGTCTCAGCTTATTTCCTGCTTTTTTGTGTTGCAATGATCCCACCTCTGATAGACTCACTGCTGCAGGGTGGAGCTGGTTTGTAACACGGTGGAGAGAAGGGGGGACGCCTGCGTCTTAAGTGATTGTAGGTGAGTCTAATGCTATCTAAACAGAGCCGGGGCGGCTCCTCCCTATCTGCAGAGCCGAGATAGACCCAGTTTAGACTACGAGGCAGGAAAAAAGGCTTACTGCTGACTGTCTAGATACGTCTGCTTCAAGTGAAGCCCCGAGGAATGAGCGCCAGGCGTCAACTGTGCGGGACTGTGTGTGGAGAAAATGCCGTCTCATGAGAGCGCTGTTTCAAACACACGCCAACACATGTAATAGCCACTGCGATGGAAGTGATTGAGCGAACGAATATCACTGGAGCTCGTTCAACAGGACCTCAAATGGCCGAATCGTGCTATAAAACAACACAACCTTATTTTATTTAGAGTCTAATACATAATTCAGCATCTATAAAGTCTTTGTTTGCTGTAAATTGGCTGGCTACATCTCATTACATTAGGCATGTTAAGAGTCGAGCTACAAAGTCCCGATGTAATTAACTTTCATTTGCATAATTCCACACGTTTCTTCCCCTCATGTATTCATTTATTATTAAATAATGTACTTATCCACATCTTTAAACATCTTTCCTCCAGCTCAGTGGACCACACCAAGAAGATTTTACAGAGCTCACTCCATACGTGAATTATAAACGCTTCTTTGACGTCAGTATCGATGAGCAAGTGGCAAATTACCACCCAGATTGTCATGAGAAATTACACATTAAAGGTGCACTGATCAATATTTTTATATAAACAATGGATTAAGTATAACATGATAGGGTTTCTCATGGGGACAAACCCACAGAGAATAATCAGTCCTTGTTGATGGTCTTTTAGCTCCATGCTAGGTTTCCACGACCAAGTGGTAGACGGACAGAAGTTGGCAACTAGCTAGTAAACAAATGAAGCTTTTAGCAGCTTAAGACGTTGATATTTTTCTCTCAGCGCTCCCAACTGTTCATTGGGAGTAGATAATTCATACACATTCACACCAATGACAGCATAAAGAAAGGACAACGTAACCGCAAGGCCAACCACGTGTTTCTGGAGAGACGTTTGAAGCTCAAAATCTGTGGCGCTGGCTGCCGCCATCTTAGGAGTCCTGCCTCTGCAAAGATGTGGATCATCGGCGGACCTGAGGCGGGTTGAATGATGCCTGAGTGCTCAAACAAGCCATCTGTAACTGTACCCACCAAACTGTTTTTTGTACCAGGCTGTAAACTTGTTTATTTCTGCTGTGAAGTTGGACATTTTAATATGGGGACTTATGGAGACTGACACTTCTGCAGCCAGGCTTAAGTGGACGTTCGAGGAACTGCAGTTTTTGGCTTCAGTTCACAGCCACGGAGGTTACTGCTTGGTGAAAAACTGATCTAAAAGGCTTTAGGTTTAGGTTTTGAGGCGTCCAGACTGGCCAAAGAAGTCAGTTAATGCAGTCTTGAAACAAAGAAACAACCGAGTTTGGTGAACTGAATATTTTCAGATGACAATGTTCCTCTATTGGTTGAGAAAATTCCTCAGCTATGTCTACAAATTCTTAGTCCTTGAGATGTTAAACGTTAAATCAGGACTAATACGGAGAAAAATGGACATTAACAAGTTGTTGGTGTACTTGTCGGACTGTTATCAGCACACTAAGAAATAATTCAACCTTTATTTATCCTGGTGAACTTCCTCTCAAGGGAACCCTCTCCATCTCCGTCCCCTCTGCTCTGCTGTACAGTGAACGACACATACTTATTTCACTCGTTTAGTGTATCAAGTAATGTTAGTACATGGATTTAAATAGGTTTTTTTTTTGTCTGCGTCTGTGTTTGTGTGCATGTTTGGGAACATTCAGTGCTTCTGTTCCCGTCCCGTTCGGTTATTTTTAGCCTTGTGTTCTCTCTCCGGAGCCTTTGGCTGGGTTCAACTGCTTGTTTTTCTTCCCGTGCTCTACCTGTACGTCTGCCTGCACGCCATTCCCTTTGTCGGGTGTCTCTCTTTATTTTCTGACAGAAAGCGGAAGACGTTTACTACCGCGCCCAGGCGTACACACCGCTTCAATCCTATTGACAAGATTTCCCAAATCCCCTACCCGTGAAAACATAGAAGTTGGAGAGTTTGTCCCTAATTCTCCATCTCTCTATATATTACTGTGTGAGAAACCTATTGAAGACCTCAAGGGTAGAATTAAAGCTCCAGAGCGCATCTATTAATAGACCAACTTCTGGTGACACTTTGTCTTAGTGTCTACACTCTCTGCCTCTTTCTACCAGCTTTTCTCTCTCTCTCTCTTATGTCTTACTTCCTCGCTCATCATCCCATCCCTCTTTGCATCATTCCTCCCGCCTCACCCGCATTGATCTCACATTTTCTCTCCGGATACAGATTCTGACGCCTAAAACTTTTGGCAGATCGAACGGATTCGATTTTCTAGGTTACTGCTGGGAAAAGATATAAAATGAGATTTTAATCAAGAGTCAGTTAACTGCAAATAATTAACAGTTAATCAAGTATTTAGGCTTCGAAATGTTCGAAGTTGACTAGTTTCAGATTACGAGACAAAAAAAAAGTAGCAAATCATCACACTGGAGAAACTGAAAGCCAAAAATCTCTGGAATACTACATTTATTCTGTCCATTGACTTACTCCGAGTTGTACCATAACGCTGGACGATACAATTTACTTTCTTAAACCCCAATGGGGAGATACAACCACACAAGCACAAGGCTTGTGGACGTGCAAATGTTGGGATAAGGTGGAGCCATGTTTGGTTCCTTGCTCAAGGATACTTTGACTTTTAAATGCACTTAACTGGTCAACTGGTACCTCTTCATACTGTGGTCCATGCTGAACTTGAACTGATTGAGCTATTACCGCCACAAATTTACATTATCGTTTCAGCAACATCAGTGACTAAGAAACTGAATAGTACCTAATCAGTACTAGTGTTGTAAAGGGGTGGAAAGTTCCAGGTTTATTCCCATTTATTCCCATAACTTCCAATTAATTCCCATAAATTTGAGTTAATTCCCATAGATTCCTGTTAATTCCCATTGAAAGTTTCCCAGAATTTTGCAACCCTAATCGGTCTCTTCTCTACCTCAGGCCTAGTTAAAAAAATGAATACACTGTTTACATTCTGGCCTTACCTTCACACTGGACTTTTAAATGCAGATAATGTAACAAAAAGTCGAAATTTCAATAGATTTTGACTGTTTTCTGAGCATTTTACTCTCTAAATTTAAATTTCCATTTACTTCATGGTAAAGTAAGTCATCAGGAACATCGCCGGTTCCCACAGGAGGTTTTCTTTCATGTTATTTCAATGCCTGCTCACTAATAAGCAGTTCCTGTGTTGTGTTTTTGTCACATTAGGGAATTGAAGAAGTGTAGCTCGTTAACCGACTCTTTCATGGGTCCAGTTCGGCGATGACAAATGACAGTGTCAAAACTTACAGCAACCGGGTAACATACAAAATAATATAGAAATGTAGAGAGTGCTCAAATAACAGATGGGAGTAAAGCAACGGCTATGAACATTGGCTGTTTTGTTTCTGTTAAACAACTCCCAGAAGTGCCACATCTAACAAACACAAACATATGTACACGGGCACAATGAACAGATCTGTCAAGGTGACCCACGATCCTCCTGTCTGAAATAGAGCTGTAAAGTTTGAATAGGCACCAACTCACTGGAGGCTGAAACACAAACCACATAAACCTGAGCTCAATAACCTACTGTACACAGTGTGTCTCAAACCCAAAGACACAGAGACCCAGAGCCAACAGACACAAGTGTTGGCATCGAGGACTTCTAGCACCACATCAATTTGTCATGTAAGTGTAACCTAGTTTTAAGGTTTTGGCTAAAAATGGCCCGATGCACCGTGATGTTAAAGGACATTCGGGCCAGCAGCTCAGCCAGCTGGTAAAAATGATGTGGCATGTTGTGTTAAGCCAACATAACCTGAGCTGCTACTGAGGAGAAAGCCTGAAAACGACCTCGATAACACCAGAGGTTGACTAAGCAGTTTGAGGCCATGACATGTTTGAGCACCCAGGCGTCATTGAGTCCGCCTCAGGGTCCACCAATGAGGACTACAAACATGGCAGCGGCCATAGCCACAGACTTTGAGCTTCAACATGGCTCTTGTGGGTGACGTCACAGATACGCTGTCCATTCTTTATACTGTCAGTGGTTGGCTGGTATAAAATTGCATGACCAGGGCAGATCGACAACACCAGCATCAGTCAAATGTTCATTTAAATTGTGGTTAGCAAGTTTTCATGAGCAACTTTTGGCTTTACTGCGCTTCGACTTGCAGACACCCAAATGTAGTCCTAGTAGTATCCATGTTAAGAGTAGATCTTTAAAATCAGTGCTATTTTCACCACTGTACAGTGGAATAAAGAGTCTAAGAAGCAATGAGTCTGGACAATGCATCTAGCAACGGCTAACAAACCTGGCAAAAGGGTCAAAGACATGTCAAGTGTTTCCTGGAGACAAAACGCAACAACACAGAGGCAACCCCACAAGAACTGCTGCCCATTAGATTCCTGAAAACAAGTTCTTCCTGCCAGATTTTTGTTTTTTTCCACAGAGCTGTTGGGGCTTAAGGCCAGGGTATGCTCACAACAAACAAGTGCTAATGAATGTTTTGTTTTTTTACTGTGAAAAGGATACAATACACATATGGTAGAGAGAAAAGCAAGGATTGCATCACTTTTAGACAATCTATCCTTGATGGCGCTCTTGGTATTGTACTTTTGTTACATGAAAAGTGACGGAACAAGTTAACAAAAGAGGAAGTTTCAGAAAGAAATCCTGCCTTCCTTCTTACTCAGCCAATCACTTCATGATTGTTGACTGTCGAGCTGTGTAAGCTAGAAGTTGGACACTGGAAAGGTGAAAAGACGGAATTAGCTATGGAGACCAAAACTGTTTTTGTTTATTTCTGTTGTAAAGTTGGACATTTTAACATGGGGACTTATGGAGACTGACTCACTTCTGGAGCCAGCCTCAAGTGGACATTTGAGGAACTGCAGTTTTTGGCATTGGCTTCACTTCACAGCCACGAAAGTTGCTGCTTGTGTTCGACTAACCCCAAGCTTGTTTTTTGACGAATACCCACATCTTTACTGGGCATTGTAAGGTCTTGTTGACGCCTCTTTGAGTTCATGACCTCAGCTTTGTTACGGTACAGTCAGACTGAGCATCAGACTCATCTGTCAAAAAGGTCTTGGGGTTTCTTTTCTAAATCATCTGCCAAAGTTTAATCTGCATACCCTCCCCCCATTTCCTCTCATTCTCTGCTTTGAAGACGATGAAGGGCACATAGCGAACAGATGGTTTCGAGGAGGCGTTAAGGAGGCCATCAACAGCACATCAAGCTGGATCAACCATCCCAGAACAAAGCCGGTGTTGAACTGCAGTATCACTTTACCAACCACTTACATCAGTTCATTCACATCTCCATTTATGTGACTCCAAAGTCGTGTCACGTGGCTACCGAGTGCCTCTCGTGTGATGTCAAGGTGTGAATTGCTCACAGAGGTTAAGTGCTGGAGAAAATTCCCAACAGTCATTCAGTAAAACCGATAAAACGGCAAGTGAACGTAATAGTTCCAGCTGCCTTTCATTTAAAGATATTCACATTACCTGGATTACTGTGAAGCTTCATTAAAGTCTCATTTAATACTTCATAAAAATGCTCTGCGACAAACACACAGCTCAGCCACAATAAACAAAAGGTTGTAAAAGCAGTCACCGTTACCGAGGCTGCATCCAACTTTCCCTGTCAACTTAAAGCCATTTAACACAAGCCAATTGGTTGGTTTGCTGCCATGACAACAGAGTGCCGGTTAAAGGGGGGAAACTAGACTTCAGTTTAAATGTCACAACGTCTCTAACAGCTGTAAGATGGCGAAACAATCAGTGTTTCAATGATGCCAAAGTGGAAAGAAGTGGCCTCCCGGGCGTGCGTGTGCGCATGCCACGGCAATCTGTTTGCAGCTTATAAAAAGGTTGGATTAAAACGCAATACGTCTCACCTTGACAACCTGAAAACTACAAGCAGGTGCAGACATATTGTAACACTTTTGAACCTCTCTCATTGATTTTTATGACAATACTTTCCATAAATAAAAGGAGCTTTTTTTTGCAGAGCTGATAGGGAAGGTACTCGTCACTTTTTGCCATGACTCACAAGCCGGGGTTAATTGAGGTGGACAGTCCCGATCATGACACTAAATGGCTTTAAACGCCACTTATTTTCGTCAGTGGTGCATGAATGTCACGGCTGCTTGGGCTAACGGTGAATCCCCACAACACCACCACCACCACCCCCCTGAAACCTTTGTACACTTGCGGCTGGCAGCGCTGAGAAAAAAAGGCGTCTGCCAGGGTTATTCGGTTATTAGGTCTAGATGCAAATATGCCGGTGAGATCATTCACAGCTTGCTGTCAGACAGTCGCAGCTGCTTGCCTGCGGTGAAATTGTGCCAAGGAGGGGGAAATGATGGTGGGTGTATGTTTATCTGTGTGGGGCTCAGTGAAAATAGATGTTAAAAAGGCAGCAACAACGCAACCTGGCCTTGGTTTTTTTAGTGTCAAGTTCCTCCAGGAGTCTCTCTTACAGTTAAAATGCTCTGCAGGCATACAATTCACTAACCAGTGGACTTGTTAGCTGACTCACACACTAACTAGCTGGCTGGCTGTGCTGCCAGCTGCTGCCGCTTCCTTGCTGTCCTTGTTCAAACCTGTAGCATCTTGTTTCCAGATGTGTCTCGATCGCACCAAATTTCAGTTGATAGGGCCTGCAGTTTGGCCCCGGCTTCTGGACGCGTTTTAAATGTGTCTTGACTGACAACTTGTGATTAGACTTCTGAAAACACATGTTGGCGCTCGACATATCTTACCATGGGAAATTAACTTAATACAATGGCCACAGGAACTCTAGATTCTCTAACGATAAACAACTGGACGGTATAACCTCTATAACCTGAACGCCTCTGGACACAGATAGACCTTCAACCACTGGCGGTACGTGACCTCTCTGTAGTGATATTTTTCTGAAATATTTTTAAAAAACTAAATAAAATTAAAAAACAATCAAAACAATACAAAATATCTAATAAAAACAAACTGCGCGATAGCTGAAATGTAATTTAAAAGGTCCAGTGTGTAGGATTTAATGGCATTTAGGTTTCAATATCAGCCTGCTACGTAGTCACATTCTTGCCTTTAGCATTGAGCTCAAATTCCACAAAAAGACACTGAGTGGAGATGAAATGAATGGCTGTAAAAAAAGCTGTAATCATGGCTCCAAACAGGAAATATCAGGAAGATAAATGTGGATCAGAAGTATGTCTTTCCACTTGAACCCAAACAGCCAAGAGAGTCAGCCAACGCTAACGGTACACGTGTTAAATGTAAAAACACTACCTTAGATCAATGAAATATATCAATGTAAATAGAAGATGGACTGTACTTGTATGGCGTCTTTCTAGTCTTCCGACCACTCATCAACATCTCATTCACCCATTCATAAACTGATCGCTGGCAGCGCAAGGTTGCAGAATGCTAATATTCACATATGTTCGCACAGCCTGGTAGCACTTTGGGGTTGAGTATCTTCTAACTATCTTGTGACGGTGGATTCAACAGAAATAGCTGTACGTCAACATTTCGGTCGCTACGCCAATAAGGACATGCTCCTTTGTAGAGTCATTGTATCAAACACAACAGATATAACGATAAACGCTATGATTGGCCTCACCAGATCTAGGTTGGGCGTTGTATGTAGTTCGCCTTTTTCAACAGCGCTTGTACTTTGAACATAAACATAACCATCATTTCAATCCAATATTTCCACCGACTATGCACTGGTCTTCGTTGTGGTAGAACTTGGCAGTTGAATTTAAAAGTTGGTCTTGTGAGATACCAATATCTTTGATGTTGCAACTGGCTACTAGATAGCTAGGGACATATTACCATTTAATGTACCCACAACGGACTACCGTAATGTATTCTGTAATGTGTGATCACGTCATTTTATTGTTAACTATGAAAACAGCTGACTGAATCTCACCTGGCTGCCTCAGTTCATTACATTACTGGATGGTTGGATCAGCTGGCTGGCTAGTTGACTGAGTAATGATTGGACACACTGGCTGCCAGCCTTCCTGGCTCGCTAACTGACTCAGAAATTGACTACCTGCCCGACTGAATGACGACCGGCCTGTAACGCGCTTTATTCCTACCTGCGGGGCCGCCGTCCTTATAATACAAACAACACAATGACGGCCCGACAAACATTGGATGTTACCTTCATGGTAAAACCATCAAACGGACAATCAGGCCCTTCATGCAATGCACCACTTGCTGACCATTCCCCCCCTTCCCCTGCGGCACTGAGGTTGTTGCTCTCATGGAGAAATCAATATCCAGCAATGATTAAGCTTGACGTGGCGTATTGGCTGTAAAGGTCTAAGCCAAGTTCACAAAAGGAGCGGAGACAATACATGACTTTTTTTTTTTGTTGAACGTCAGCAGCTGAGTCCTCTGAGCGAGGAGGAGTTGACGGATGTGAGGCAGCTGAGCCAAGGAATCGATCAAAACATGTGCATCCCGCGCCGACGAAGGCCAGTTTCTCAGAAACAAGAAGTTCAGCACATTTCGGCCCAGTAACATCGAACACAAGCTCGGCCGTCACGGACATGCACCTCACTTTAGTCTCCTATTAAAACTGTTCCTCAACATGACTTAGTTTGATTTAGGAAGTCGAAAAAACATCAGCGACTAAGATCCAGGGTGATTTAGTTGTGGTGTTTCCCGGCCAAAATAAAAAGGCCACCAAGGAAGGAAGCTTGATGTTTCCTGATATTTTACTCTGTCTTTTTGTCTTGGAAATAAATCGAGCAGAGGTCGTCCTTTTTGGTCCACAGGTCTCATGAAAAACTGCTTTTGTCACCTGGTTTTTGTAATATGTCTGTCAACAAAGTTAATCACCAACTACATTGATAGTTTTGTTATTTTTTTATGAATCATTTAGTCGTTTATCAAATATCAGGATTTGCTGTTTTATATCGTTCAAAGTTTTACATCTTTGGACCAAAATAAGCAACCTGAAGTTGAGCTGAATTGATCAGTCGAACGACTGCAGATTTATCTGCAACTTTCTTAATTAGCCTAATTCATCGTTTCACTTATTTTTCAAGCAACATTGTCAAAAATTCTTTGTTTCCAGATCCTGAATATACAACTGGAAATTATAGACCTTTATAGACTAGACCTTTGACTATTGTGGCTTCACTTTGTAGGGCATTGTTCACGATTTTCTAACATAAAATAACTTGATCAATCCCAGACGTAATTGACGAGTTAAATGACATCAGTTGGAGTTTTAGATTAATATTTATGGATATCTGGCTGTTGGGAGCAAAATTATCACTATAGTAATTTAAAACGGGCATTTTTTAACTATGGGACATGTTGAAGGGCATTGTTCACTATTTTAGCGTAAAGGAAATGACTTGATTAATCACAGGCGTAGTTAATAAGTTAAATAATAATGAAATTAATCATTAGTTGGAGCTTTTGATGAATCCTTGAGGATGTTTAGGAAATTTTAGAACATCACATTGAGCTTTGGTATCTTATCTTAAGTTGCTACCTGAATTTGGAGACTCAACTTTCGACACTTTGTAGGAAATATTCACTATTTTATAACATTTCTAACATTGATTTTAGTTCAGTTAAATGACTAATTAGGCTGTTTTGGTTGAGCAATTTTAGGACATCACGTTGAGCTTTGGTATCTTAACTCGAGTTAAGGTTGATTGTATCGAGTTGCTACCTTAATCTGAAGACTAGACCTTTGACTCGGGGACACTTTGAAGGACAATGTTGACTATTTTCGATCTTTATATGAACATTTGAAAGATATTTGGCTGTTTCACACTGAGTTTTGGAAGACTAGACCTTTGACTTTAGGACATTTTGAAGGACACTGTCGACTATACTCATTTTAAAGTCGATCGATCGCGGACGTAACGAGTTAATAAATTAAATGATAATGAAATTGATCATTAGTTGTACCTTTGGATGAATATCTGAGGATATTTGGCTTTTTTTCGTTGACCCATTTTTGAGCTTTGGCATCTTAACATTGGGTTAGGATCGATTGAATCGAGCGGCTACCTTAATCTGAAGACTAGACCTTTGACTCGGGGACGCTTTTAGGACATCACGTTGAGTTTTCGAAGACTAGACCTTTGACTTTGGGACATTTTGAAGGGCACTGTCGACTATACTCATTTTAAAGTCGATCGACAGCGGACGTAACGAGTTAATAAGTTTGGTCGACCCATTTTGAGGCGATCACTTCACTTACCGACCAAATCATTGATGCACATCCAAAAAAAAAAAAATGGATCCACTGCAGCATCACTATAGTTACCGTTGACTTGTTGACAGCCTGTGGTGATCCTGATGGTTGCATGAATGTGAAGGAATGTGGACACACACACACACACACACATATACACATATAGAGGACATATACTCACAGTCGAGGTGTTTGGGTCCACTCACTTCATGTGTGGTGGCTTTGCACACAGCCTTGCTGATAGCAGACCCGGTCATGCTGTGCTGGGCTGCTGCGATCCGATCCGTGATAGATTGGCCCGACATTGCTCTGATCTATATATATATATATATATATATATATATATATATGTATGTAACTTCACTGATCCAGGTGCAGTTAAATGTCAAAATAAAAGCAGGTACAAGCTGATCTGAAGTCTGTTTGGCAACTGTTTTTGTCTAGTCTAGTAAACACGACGACACTAATCTGAGCTAGTGTGTGTTAACTAATGTTCAGGTTGCAGCAAGTCCAACTGAGCAATCTGTAAACACTGTTTGTCACTCTGTGGCCACAAATAAACATAGCTAACCTGGCTGGTTCTGTGTTTATATATATATATATATATGTAACCTGGACGAGTTGTTTGTGGGGTTACCACCTTAATATATATATATAAAAAAAGGAGTAATCCGTATGAAATCACAGCTTGGAGAACACCAACAACATTCTCGACTTCCTTCCTCCTCCTCCTCCACCACCGCCACCTCCTCCTCCTCCTCCTCCTCCACGTCAACTCCTCAGCTCCTCGGACACTTGAAGCTAGCAGTGGCCGCTAGTGTTTAAAAGCTCCGCACGGCCGTAAAAAGTAACTCATAACCGAGCAGCGCATTGTTTGGAGTGTGTAAGAGGGGAAGAAGTCGCTGACAGGCCGGGTTATGTGTCCAAAAACAAAAAACAAAAGAAAAGAGGTGGTGGTGGAGCGGGGTGGGTGTTAGCTCCGAGCGGCTAGCCCCAGAGAGAGAGAGAGAGCGAGGAGTCGGTGACAGAAGAGCCGGAGACGGAGCCGGCAGAGCGGTTAAGTTGAGCACACAGCCCGCCTCCTAGCTCGGTTGTTTCCCGCCGCTTCGCAGACACAGTCCTCCGGTTGATTCAGTGGTGTGTCCCCGCTGTCCACTCCACATTATCGGCTTTGTTTTAATCACAGACAGTCCTCCCTCCTGCTGCTCCTGCTGCTCCTGCTGCTGCTCCTCCTTAAAAAGTGTTTCCTCCGTGACTGACTGCCTGCTCGCCCCTCTGCCGGACAAAATGGCAGCGTAAAAATCAGCTGATCTCACAACTGTGATGCTTTAGCCCCTGCTAGGCTCGGAATTTAGAATAGTTTTTCTGTTTTCAAGTTCAAGAGCGCAGTTCCTCGGACGTCCACTTGAGGCTGGCTCCAGAAGCTTTACCTTTATGGTGGAAATTATCACAAGTTTACACCTTCAGCAGACACATTAGTGCCCACCAAGAGTTGCTGTCCAGTTGTCTATGGCCAAAAACTGCAGTTCCTCAAACGTCCACTTGAGGTTGGCTCCAGAAGTGAGTCTCCATAAGTCCCCATGTTAAAATGTTAAATATAATATATAATTTACATGCTGAAATCAAGAATGGACAGAGACTGAGTGACGTCACCCACAAGTGTCCAAAGCCGCTGCCATCTTTGGGTAATCTAAAAATCAGCAAAAACATGGATCATCGGTGGACCTGAGGCGGGCTGAATGACGCCTCATTGCTCAAACAAACCACCTGTAAAGGCACCTACCTGTCAATCAAAGCGCCCACGCCTTAATTCTGCATAACTTTAAGCCTTAATATAATCTGAACAGGTGAGTTGTATATAAATTCACCCTCAGTACAGTTGTCATGAACGGAGAAATTAGCTATAGAGACCAAAACTTTTTTCTGTACCAGGCTGTAAACATGTTTATTTCTGCTGTGAATGTTGGACATTTTAACATGGGGACTTATGGAGACTGACCACTGGAGCCAGCCTCAAGTGCACATTTAAGGGAATACAGTTTTTGGCACTTCACCTCACAGCCACAGAGGTTGCCGCTTGGTCTTTGCCCATTTTTAGGTTAGCAAATAATTGTGACACATTTTACCTGTTTTATTTATTTTGCACAGTTAAAAATACATAAAAACAGACAAGGATAACAAATACTATAAAGTGCAGGAGAGACGGAGAACCACCTAAAGTTAAAATTTCACTTACAGAGGACACAAAATCAACACATGAAGTGACAACAAACTAGCAATAAGAAGATTTATTCCTATATTTCCGACAGCACTTGAACGCCTCCGCAGCCTATTGGTCGAGACCCGAGGAGTGAGTGTATCCGTTAAGGTGTCACTCTTTAAATTGTAGCGGAATTTCTCAAACAAACGTCTCAAATGTCACGTCCTTAGTGACATCACAAAGTCTTTTCCGGACAGACACGACACCACACCGACCCTTTAACCTCTCGCGCTCGCTCTCCCTTTGTGATAAAAAAGCATCTCACTAATCCAAAAAAAAAAAATTTAAGGTGGTATTAAATTATTCCTCAGACGCCGTGTCCTTGCATGACTCCAGACTATATGGAACACGGTGTGCTGCTGAAAAAAAAAAAATCAGTGGGAACTGCTCATGCTGCACATCTGAGGGAGCTGAACAAATCAAATGTGTTGGCCGTTATTTCACATGTGTAATAAGATACCAATGCATGTGCATGTAAGCATGCAGATAAACCTTTATTTACATAAAAGACGTGAGGTGTGTGAGTTATGACACAGACTGAGAGTCTCAGATGATGATTTTTCCTGTAGGCGTGTGTGTGTGTGTGTGTCAGTTTCTTTTCAGTTTCAGAGAAGCAGCTGCAGTTTGCAGTATTTCCTTCCTATGTGAGAAATACTGCAAACTGACCCCAGCGTCTGTTTGCAGCAGGTGAATTTCCTGGAATCCACCGTCGACCTCCAGTGACCTCCTGAGATTGTGATGATTGATGCGATGAACTGTCAACAGTGCAAACACAACCCTCCAGATTTGATCAGCAATCACCTTTTTTTGTTTGTTTTGTTGCATCCGTTACTATAAAACGGAACGTGTTGTGTTGAACGTCAGCGAGCTGTTGCAGCAGGAACGAGGAAATAAGAAATGCAAACCACAGTAGATGGAAGTGGTTAAAAACGCTGCACAGACCACCAGAGGAGGAAGGAGGACGGGCGGGCCTGAGGTTCAGTTCCCAGTTTTATATGCTGCAAAGCAAACATCTTCTTTCATGTGCCGTAACAGCTGCAATCTGTTTTTATTTTCCAAAGAAAAAGATGATTTGCAGTTATGTTCTTGCAGCAACTGCAGTCTTTTCAAGTCTCAAGTCTTGTGAGATAAAACCAAAACAGTTCTCGACTGAATCGTGGTTGCTTTGCACATGAAGAATTGGCAGGCACACAGTCACATAGATACCTACGGGGGGAATAAAGACATGCAGGGTGAGCATCCAAACCTGTAAACCTACTACTACAACACTCTTGTACTTGTTTCACCTCTCAGACGAAACTGACTCGGAGTACGGTGTTGCCATCTGCAGGCGGAAAATATGAACTCCCCTATTTCCATGGCAACTGCATGGATGCAGCCCCCCCAACTCATCCCTCAGCCCCGTAGCCCCTGGCAACAGGCTGAATTGGAGTCCTGTCAATCACGGGATGAGCTGTTGTTTCGCCTGTGACCGACGTGCTCGGTGAGAGATACAAATAAATCCATTACCACGCTATCGGCGGGTACGAGATCAAATGGAAGCCCTCTTATGAGACAATGACGGAGAAGCAGTTTATCCGTGATGTGCAAATGGACTGGAGTGGGTTAGGAGAATAGTTTTCACTGTGATTACCATGGTTACAATCGATGGAGGCGCCGAGCATGAGGCAAAGTGAGAAACATAATGACAGTCCTGGAGTTTCTTGAGTTTCTTGACCTTCACGGTGCAGCTACAAAAGCATGTTCACCAGCAGACAAAGTGTGGTGATGTTTAGTCATGAACGATCATGGATTTACTGGGAGACAAACAAGGTGTACGAGAGTGAACAAAGTCTAACCTAACAGCACTAAAATTACACTTGATGACCAGCTCGTCTGTGCTTGGTGGCATGCTCATTAGCCAATACATTCATGATAATAATGTCCTTGACTCAGCATGTGCAGACTCCTTGCTGTAGTCCTTTTCTTCCTTTGAGGTGGGCTTCATTTTCTCAGCGCGATGAATCATGTTCAGTTCTTTAGTTTCCGATGATTCACTGTGCACATTGTCTGAAACTTACAGTATCAGCATGCCTGGACTCCAACCTGTAAGCTCCTCGTATAGTTACTGCATGCTGGGCATTTATATAGTGTTGATTGTTGATTGACGCTGGTTGTAATTTGTATTTGTTCGTAATTTTATTTCTTTTCACAAGAATATTTATGTCATTATCTTGAAATAACAAATGTTGTTATCCCAAGACAACTGGATAATTATCTCGAGATCTCAAGATAATGATATAATTAATTTGAGATCTCAAGAAAACAGGATAGTTGAGTATATTAAATCATTACAGGAAGTGTACCAGCCTCAGAGGAGCAGGGAACGTTGCAATTGCA
Organism: Miichthys miiuy; assembly: GCA_036365135.1. NCBI lineage: Eukaryota > Metazoa > Chordata > Actinopteri > Sciaenidae > Miichthys > Miichthys miiuy. Next base: position 3,165,578 of record CM071625.1, on the reverse strand, counting down.
ATGTTTTAATATACTAGACTATCATTTTGTCTTCTCAAGATCTCAAGATCAAATTATCCCGCTATCTCGAGATAACGTTTGTTATTTTGATACAATGGTCTCGTGATCTCGAGAAAACAAATAATTAAGTAACTCATCATTACGGGAAATAAAATGTATGAATGTATGACCACTTATGGCTTCCGTAAATAGCAAACGTAGTCATTTAACCTTAAAGTTGAACTCTTCAGAAATGCCACTAATTGGCATGCGAAGGGTAGAAAATCACATCTTCATGGTTGGATTATTCTGTTACGGGCTCCTATGAACCTACACTCATATATACGGTCATATATCTGGTAGAAGCAGCTGCCAAACAAGAAACGTAAAAAGTTAATGTTAAGTTACAGATAATTACCGTAATTTAACAGAGTTTTGTATACAATTTAGAAAAAACAGAAAACTACTGTGAAATGTAAAGAGCTATTTTCCATTAAATTTAGGATTTTTTTGTCTGACAGTGTTTTACTCTCAAGGCAAGCAGGTACAATGAAGGAACTAGGTAACAATAAAGCAGGAACAGTTACAGGAGGCTCCATGCAAAGACTATAAGCAACATTTCCGATATATGGTAAACATACTATAGGAGGCTCTTAGGGGAATAAGGAACAGATAAGTATAGGTCAACGAGTAAGTAATGCCTAAGCCTCTGGGAACTGAAAGTAGTTGGGCACAGGGACAGAAAGGCAGTTATATTACAAACATTACAAGTTAAAGGTCAATGCAAGAATTACTGTATTTGGACTATGTGAAAACTAGCTGTTGTATAAAGTCCATACTGGTGCTCAACAGGAAGACTTTTCCTCCCTGTCAGATGAGTTTGAGCTATTACTACTGAAAACTGTATGAATCAATTAAAGCTGTCAACATATGGAGCTTTCAAAAGGTTTATTCATTTATGTTCTGCTCCACGGCGTTCAGAAATATCCTTCAAACACCGTGTTCATTTGTCGTCTGCGTGGGAGATGGATATGTATACGCATACATAATTTCAGAGTAAAATATTATATGCGGCTGCAGCTGTGAAGTCTTAACTCAGAATTCTCTCAGATCACTTATTCATTCTTCGAGCTTTTAAGGGATGTGAAGCTGTTTAATTATGGGGCTTATCAAATTTAATTGGCTACGTTAAGATCCGAACTCGATAGCCTCTATTCTACTTACCTCGGCCTTTTTCTAATTTATTTGAAGGCTGACACAAACGGTACAAAGAGTTAGATAGATTGAGTTCATAGAGGATTTATTATAAATGAATTGAACAGAGTATCCAAGGCATATCAGACAGCTTGGCTTTGCACTCTTTATTCATGTATAAGTATGAACTCTGCTGCCATGTCCTTGGGTCATCTATGAATTTTGTACTTAAGCTCGAACAAATACATTGCTCAAGTCGCTCATAGATGGATGTTTCACAAGTCTACCAAGCATCAAATTTAACTCATATACGTTAATTAATTTGACTTCCTAAATTGCTTAAAAGTTAGAGGTTGTCGTGGCTACTCCACTTAATTTAATCAACATTGCGAAATTGGTATTTTTGCGGTTTAGCATCCCAAGTTTGTAAATTCTGACAGTTGTAGACGTGTATTTACTAAGATTATATTACTTATGATCAAAACAGCCAAACATTAACAAGATATAGCAGCCAGCTATTACTTACTAGTCCAACAGCTAGAAAACCCAGCTCGGCGTCTGGCCAAGCAGCCCGGCCAATAAGCTAGGTAACGTTAGCTAACAGCAGCTACAGTTGGCAGCTGCAGTTTACTTTACTGTCCTTTAAGAAACTGTAAATCAAAGAGATTTGATGTGGAGCAGCCAGAGGGAAAACCAGAAAACATTTTCTCCATAAAATATGATCCAGTTTCACCAAAATCAGTGAAATAGTTGGTGGTGTGTGAAGCGTTACGTCCTCGCAGGTGATAGTACCCAGAGTATGAAATCACATAGTGCATTACAATGATTTAAAATCTGTTATTTAATGGTAGAAAAGTTACACAATGTTGCTTTAATGTAGACGTTAAACAGCAGATAGACAACAACAACCTTCTGGACAACACAAGACTAACAAACCAACCAACAGAAGCAGCAGCACGGCAAAACGTGCAGACAACATGTTGCTACGATGATGTATTGTTTACAAAAATTGGAATAAAAGATGTTTAAAATAAAATTGTTTCCTGTCTATTATTTTATGTAATTGCTTAATTATTAACCTCCCGTGGCCTACATTTTTTCCTTGTGTGATGGAGCCACGTAATATGCCGTTGTCACGGAGGACAGAAATGCGTCTACGGTACGGTTCCTGTTATTCTCTGCTGGTCTCGCCTAATTTTTATCATCCTGCTCCTATCCACTAAAATCATATAAAAAAATGTGAATACAGTGAAGCTGCACTAGTAAATATTTTTACACAATGGTAAGTATACAGTTTCCCTCAGCTCCACTGAGCATTTTAGTGTCTTTCATTACATTGTTTTGGTTTTACAGTCCACCGCCTACTATGCAGAACAGATGTTAGCAAAGTTAGCAGCTAGTTGGTGAACACTGTGGAGCGTTCAGCAGCTAAAGAGCAGGACATTTTTCTTTGGAACTGGTGGAGCCCAAAACAGAGAGTAAATATTGGATTTACGTCATCTGGTGACCAGAACTGTTTGTTGCTAACTGTATCTGCTTGATGTATAACCAGGCGACTGTTTGCTAACACAACTTACAGCGATGCCAGTGTTTGTGTTTAAATCTTGTTGCAATGACCCCAAGTGGCCAAATAAATATAATTAATTATGAGGGCCATAATTCAGGAGATGTAAGCACCGTGTCAGTGTAATTTTCAGTCGACATGGAAGCTGCAGCAGTGGTTGCTTGAAGCACGTTTTCCGTGAGTTGACTTGAAAAAACCTGTACTAGCCTTATTGATTTTTGTGGTAATTTTCTGAAGATAATGACCCTGCAGAGCTTTTTTTGGTCAGTAATTTTCTAACCCGAGAAGCAGGCATCAACTTCAACTGAATAACTTTAAAAACATTTCAGGGATGTGGGAAACCAAAGAAATACTACACCTGTGATTTACGGGGTTCTGCAAATTTCAAATAGGTTTAAAAAATGTATTGAAAATTCAAAGTTTACATCTGTCTTCTACAAAGTATGCTGAAGTCATATCTGTCAAGTATGAGCAAATCTTTTGTCACACAATGTGGCCTTACATTGTAGTCACAGGTCCCTTTGTGAATAGAGCCAATTCACACCTCGGAACAATGTAATTTTTCCGTGTGACTTGAAAAAAGGGGGTGACACAACGGCTTCACACCATCCCAGCCAGACTTTCTGATTCACAGCCGACCACGATGGGCTCGCAGCAGCCGATGCAGACGTATCTGAGGACACATAGGTAGATGCCTCCGGAGAGGACGACGGTCAGGACCAGCAGCAGGAGGCTGATGATGGACTGAGGGCTCGTACTGAACAGCATGACGAGGGAGGTGGGGATGGAGTCATCGCTGGGTTTCTGAGCTAGGAGGAAAAGCAGGAGTAAAGAGGGAAGAAAATGATTTTTAACAGGGGGCTGATGTGAGATGAAATAGGAAAAATAAACATTTCTTTTACACAGTGTGTGTCATCAATGCTACCATCTAATCAAACCTAATTGAAATTCCTGTGGTGCAAACACACAGAGACCCTCGATCATTGTTTATGGAGGGTACTTGACAATAACGATATCTACACAATGAACAGAGAGAGAGAGAGAAGGGGAAGCAGATGGTCGTGTAGACTCATTTTTGCTTCAGGTCCTTGTAGCAACTTAATCTAGCCGTGATGGGATGTGATCTGAAGAGTTGAATAGGCTCTCAGTGTCGGAGGCGACGGAAAATTGAGTTCTTGACACTGTTGCAAAGTGGAAGTACGGCTGGCTTATTGATGAAAGCATTAGTCGTATGTGGACATGCATACGCACGCCGATATTCTGGTCTCCCGCTTTTTTCGTGCTACAACATAATTCATCCAGTGAGAGAAGAATATCTGTGCAAATGTAGCTTTCCTATTTGATTCGTGTTTATTAACCCAGCAGTCGATATCTGTCCATCATGAGGCACTTTATCTGTCATTCTGATGCCTGTGATTTACCACTGACGCCAAAGAGGTGTAATTAATGAGAAAAATGCACCACCAAAGAAGAAAATTGACAGAGGACTGCGATAAAGAGTCCAATGTGTAAGAGTCAAGAGCATTTCTTTGCAGGAATGGAATACAATCAGTGATTAGTATGTTTTCATTAGTGTGTAATCATCTCAAAATAAGAATCGTTGTGTTTAGAGTTTTTCCTACATGTTTGGAAGGAGAGGGTGAGGCGTGGGTAGAGTATTCAGTTGGTTGCAATCTGCAACCTCACCACAATTGGCCACTAAATCCCACAAAGCTGAGACTGCATGTACATTACTATGCAATATGCAGGTATTTATTGGCACCAAATTTTGTACAGAAATACAACTGGCGTCCTGTTGCCGCTCCCATTAACAGAATATTACATAACTTAAATAACACATTTTAAATTATGTTGACGCTACACTGACTTGTAATCAGGTGAATGGTGTCTCCGTTTCTCAAACTAAGTAAACAAAGTACGTAGCGCTTTAGCACTGAGTCACACACCACCAACTATTTCACTGATTTTGGTGAAACTGGATCATATTTTATGGAGAAAATGTTTTCTGGTTTTCCCTCTGATGTCCTCCGGCCGCTCCGCCTCAACTCTCTGTGATTTACAGAGTTTCCTGATGGACAGTGAAGTAAACTGTAGCTGCTGCTAGGTGGTGAATCAAATTGAGTTTACGGATATAGAAAAGTGGTATGTCAGTGATTATGATGGTGCTGCAAAGGCACTTTTTCCTGCAGAATTATACCTTATTATCCATAAAACATCTCCTCAAACTAGAAACTTTTAAATTATTATCAGCACGCCTAAAAAAAGCTTTCAGGAACCTCTCACAAAACAACCCGATCTCGAGCCACTCACCTCTGCCAAAGTGTAGAATCAGCGCCAGACTGACGAGGATCTTAACAACAGCGGACGTCTTCATAGCGCACTGGATTCACTGTGAAATGAAGAATTTAACAATAATGGTTATGTCAGCTTCACCTGAATGAGTCAGAATACAGTCTAATCTAACAAATCTATAGACAGGAGAAGGAGAAGTACACGGACATGATCATAAACATATGAGGAGACTCGAGGAATCTGGGTACACTTTAAGATGGAAATGTGGACAAGAAAAGAACAAACATATTCATAATTAATATATAGACATATGAGGAAATGCCTCAGCCTTCTGAAATGCAAGACAAGAATCTGCAGATGGCAGAAGGAATGTTTGTAGTCCACGGATGAAATTCAAAACACAGGACTGAAATCTGTTCTAATCGCTCTAAAACTGACTAATTCTCACACTAGAAAACGAGACAATCGAAAGCTTCAAGAGAGATTTCAAGATGCTGTTAGCGACTCCCCACTTTTGAATACCAGACGTGACAATAACTGTAAAGTAAAATGGAAACCTGCAAGAAGAAAAACATAAAAAATGTTTCTTCTTTTGTCCCAATTCACAGAGCAAAATGTGTCTCCTCCACTGCCGTCAGCCTCTCTTAATGTGCAACATGTTTCTCATGTCTCAAAAACATCACGATGATCCATTTCTCCTCGCGAGAAAGTGAACGAATCAGTCCGATGGGGGGGGGAGGTTTTTCCATCCAGGATCTGCACAGGCGACGACAACCTCTATTACTAATGTGGGAAGATGAGACGAGACCTGAGGAGACCTCCCCCCAGCCTCCTCCTACCACTGGTGTCAGTCTTTACCAATGGGATGATTTGGGGTCTCCCAAAATAGAAGTAATTGACGCAGTAGCAGTGAAAAGCACTGTTTACATCCACAGACAAACACACATTTCAGCTTGAAATCACTCATTATCAATCATTAAAATTCAGCTTGTGGCTCCCTCTTGTGGTTGAAACTGTTCTCAGACACAGCAGAGGAGAAAAGATGACAGATGATTAGATCCTGATATATAGGAAGAGACACATCACAGCATTATTTAGGGGCTGTATGAAAATGACTGGGGTAGAAACATGAGGCTGAACTACGAGAAACCCTCGTAGCATTACTAATATTTTCTTTAAGTATTCCACTTTTACAACTTCAAGTGCTCAACGTGTGTCGGATCTAAATCAATCAATAAAATAAATAAATAAAAACTGCAGTTCCTCAAACGTCCACTTGAGGCTGGCTCCAGAAGTGAGTCAGTCTCCATAAGTCCCCATGTTCAAATGTCCAACTTCACAGCAGAAATAAACATGTTTACAGCCTGGTACAAAAAACAGTTTTGGTCTCTGTAGCTAATTTCCCCGTTCATGACAACTGTACTGAGGGCGAATTTATATACAACTCACCTGTTCAGATTATATTAAGGCTTAAAGTTATGCAGGTTTAAGAGCATGTTGGTGGTGGTTTCACCACCAGGTTGCACCTGTGAGTGACAAGGAAGAAAAACTCTTATTCTGTGAAGAAATATGTTGTTATGGCAGCAGATTAACATGAAGGCAGACCTGAGAGTGTGAATATGAACATTTTTGTTCTGTTAAGTTCATAAAACAAAGCTGCTACAAGTGAAACTGCATCTCAGCATCCGCCATGATTATTTTGCATTTAGCAGTCGACAACATTAATAAAACAGTATTAATGACGAACATAAAAGACTGCGAGTCATCATCACCTCTAAAGCCGAAACATTACATTGTGTTAGCCCTGCAGTGACACTTTGACAAACTCAGCACTGTGTGGGTGTGAAACTCGTTAGACCACGTTGTGACAGTTAAAACAGAGCTCCAATGTCTCAAGAACACTTTTTTTTTGCATCTCAGTCTTGGACAAACGGGACTCAGGATTTTATTTCAAGACCGGTCAAGACCACAACACATTTTCATAATAGACTGAACATGTTTTTACATTTGCAGAGGTCAAGAGTCAAACAAATGACGGTGTATGAAACAGTTTAAAAAGTTGTACATAGTATTTTATATTTAAAATGTATGAACGGAAATTGTGTGCAGACTGTCTGGTCTTTGTCATGACTTGGTCTCAACTCCTCAAAGTTGTGGTCTTGCAATACCTCAGTCTTGGTCTTGTCGTGGTCTTAATACTCTCTGGTTTGGTCTCAGTTCAGGTGGTCTTAACTACAACAATGCAGTGCTCACTTACACCAGAAACACAAAGAAAACCACTCTTTTAATTTATCTTATATAAAACATCTACACATATATAGCTGCTTACACAGCTCTGAGCGTCGATAACTGAAGTAATTAGCATTTAATTTACAGACAAAATACTTAAAATATAATAAAAATATCATGCGGACAGGACAGTATTTTTTGCTTTTTACATTTAAAGGACCAGTGTGTGGGATTTAGTGGTATCTAGTGGTGCAGTTCCTGATTGCGACCCTGTTGCCTCGCCTTCTCCTTCCTAACGTGTGAAAAACACAAAAGGCCCTATCAAGCCAGTGTTTAGTTTGTCCGGACTACGGTATGTAGTGGACTTCATGAAAGAGGTCAAAAGCAGGAGTCATCCGAATCAGATGCCGACCCACTACCCAAAGCTTATGACCATAGGTGAGGGTTGGAACGTAGATGGTCTGGAAAATCGAGACCTGGAAAATTCACTTGGGGCAGCACCTTACAACCAACCCGGAGGGAGCAATCCACCGTTTTCAGGCAGGGAACCAGGCTCGAAGGTGCTGACTCTAGAACCTGGGGCAGACCCAGAACTCGCTGGAAAGACTATAAAACCCATCTAGCCTGGGAACCATCGGGATCCACCAGGAGGAGCTGGAATGCGTTGATGGGAAGAGGGACCTGGAACGCCCTGCCAAACCTGCTGCTACCACAATGCAACCCCGATTAAGGATTTAGGTGATTATACACAAATTGAAACATAGTTATGAATATTACATTAAATTTCTGACGTATTCTGTACATAGAACCTCCTAAATCTGCCACACTGGACCTTCAAACACGGATTACTGTCCATTTTGTACAACAAAAGCATCAGAGCCAACAAAAACCCTTCAGATAAGAGGCAGAGAAGATAAAAAAAAGTGCATTTTTGCGAATATAAAAACAGTTAAATAATTAGTTTGATAATCTGGTTTTGATAATAGAAGGGACTGACTTCCAAGTCAAGAAATTCTTGTAAAATTATAGCTGTCTGAAGTCTAGAAGAAATGTTGCTTTCTTTTAAAATGTTCTGTTTTCAGGAGTCACATTGTCACATTTCAGTCCCACTTTTTCCAAAATAATCGATGTTTGTTTGTTTAAAATGTTTTAACTGTTTCCTGTAAGAGGAGGAAGAGGACACATATTTAAGTATAAGTTACAATATATTAATAATTCAACCAAGTATAAACTCCTCTTGGTTCCTTCCAGTCTCTTGGTTCAGACTCGTCCCTCCTTCAGTCTCCGTCTCTGGGTTTAGCGAGGAACAGCCCGAACATCCACTAAGTCCTTTCTCCTGCCTGTTGTAGTCGGCGAGGCAGGACCAGAACGCCGCCTTCGGGTCGGTTTTGCCGGGTGGCCGTGGCGCCACTCAAGGCTCTCTCTACGACATGATGTTTTTCACCAAGCATGTGATGGCAGCGCAATGTTGGTGTTGTCCTGGAAAGAGAGAGAAGAAGAAGGATGATGGAGGAGTCCAAATGATGTTTACATTGGGGACCTCAAAGACGCCATCATCTAGCCTAGAACTACTACTACTGAAGTAGTAATGGTGAAGATGATTGGGAAGACCGTCCCTCCATTTCAGTGTGGAAATCTCTGATCTCTGAGGTTCAGAATCTAGAAAAGTTGGGACACTGTGGATGGAAAAAAACAATTGACTCTCTGGGAGTTAATGTGGACTTAAGTGGATAACAACTGTGGACTGAATTGGGGACAATTGGCTTGGTTCGGATCCAACTGTGTGCATATAACTGTGGCATAATAATTCTTGGCTTCGATGTCAGTGAGTGTACTTTGACGGTCACGGAGTTAAAAATACCGGTTACCCTCTTAGGCTATGTGCTTCGGTCAGCACCTTCAAACACAGATCAATTGAATAAGTAGATAAATAAAATCTAATCAACCAAGTGTGTCACAATAAGGTCCTTGTCTACAAATCCTTTTAACTTATCTTAGGCACTCAGTTACAAATTACAGATTTGCAAGTTAAAGGTTTAACTGTTGCTAATTTTAGCTACAGCAGATAAACACGTTCACACATGTTACCAGCTACGAAAGGCAACAGAAACAGACGGATATGAGTAAACGCATTAGACGCAGCCTTTCCTGCGTGTAGAAAAGACTTCCTGCAAGTGTCGATACCAGACAAAAGAAAAGCAGCAACAAACAGATCACAGGTTAAGACAATATTTAGAAAAAGCGAGGTCTCACCTTGGCTGAGGTTTCGAACCAACCGACAAACCGCACTCTCTGGAGAAGTTTTCCAGTTTGGGCAGCTTGGGGCACAAACCGTGGCCGCTGGTCGCACTTGTTGGCCAACAGAACGGCTGGAACCGCCTCCCATTGCTAAGGGCAACCTAACAGGAACCAAGAAGTAGATAAATTTTCGATCAAAGTGTGTTTTTAATCAAAGCAGGTCCACCAATGATCCATGTGTTTGCCCATTTTCAGATTAACTGGGAGGCGGAAGAGAGGACTGCCAAGATGGCGGCAGCCAAAGGGTCTTCACAAACCTGTCACGGATACGACGTCCATGATTTATACAGTCTATGGTCTTTATACTGTGCTCTAGTAACTAAATACACATTTCAACTTCCCTCAGTTTGAGGGACTCAGTATGGAGGCGTGGACTGGTAGCAGGGAGTTCACCTCTATGGTAAAAGAGCAAGGCACCGAACTCCCTACTGCTCCCAGGGCGCCCTACATCACCGCCCATCACTCCACATTTAAACATGATCTCATTAATACTTGTAGTTTATTAAGACTTAATTTACAGTACAATGTACAAGATCTGAGAACTTCTTCCACCATCAACCCAGCCCATTGTTTGCTAACTAAACTTTATGAGTGGTACGGTAAACTCAGGTACCGTGAAAGCAGTTCGTCACTGGTGTTTACACATTGTTGCCGGTCATTTGAGGGCAGCTTCCTGGTGACAAACTGGAAAATGTCTCTATGAGTTAATGAGGAGCACCTGAGTGCAACCTTTGGTCTAAAAATATCCCAACCATACATCCAACACGAGCTTGACCCTACTCTGTTGGTGTAACGTACAGAACAACAAGTTCATGCTCAGTCGGTTATTAAAAGACTTCCTGGGTAACGTGGACGGAAGCAGAAGTAAATAAGAGAAGTGCAAGGAAATGTTGAAACAAAGCATCCAGGGTAGATATATTGTTTGATCTACCCAGTGTTATCGTAATAGTTTAATTTCCTCATGTCCTCCTACCGTCCTCCGTCATATACCTTCGAGTCCAGGTCTCTTTCCACTTGAGGACAGCCTGAAACGTGGACAGTCTGGTCATGTCGAAGACGAGGGCTCCTACCGCCTCTCTGTAGTACACTGGTCATGTTGCCATAGCGTTCCTGCCCTTTAACGAAAAGCCGTCAGAATAAACACAATTTCCAAAGTCATATCTTATTTTCGTGCTGAACTTCATGAAGTGACATCCTTATTTTATAAGGATTTAAGTCAATTTAATATCTCTGCAGCACAATGTTATTAACACCCCTAACTGATCATGTGGTCCAAATATAGTTAAAAATAATAAATCTTATTGAAAATATGTGAATATCAGTCTGTAAGTTTTTAGTCGCTACAAGCTGGCTTTATTTGGGAAAGATCCAATACAAAACTTCCATTAGAAATCTGCTAATTTAGCCCCGAGTGAAGCCAATTTTCCCAACCAAAATATATTCAGATAAAAAGCATCAAATCTCTCATGTGAGAAGCTGGAACACGTGCATTTTTTTTTGCCATTTTTGCGGGAAAAATCACTCGATTATGAAAATAGTTACTGTTCTGACGATCAATCAATCAGTTAACTGACTAATCATTGTAGCTCAGATTTCTTGTTTAAGGAGGCTAGAATCAAAAACAGATTCAACATTTTCTAAATCGTGTGTGTGTGTGCATGCAGAAAGATGTTGCATTCATGTGTGTGTGTGTGTGCGACTGAATATATGAATAAGTCTCTATCCTGGACGCTAACTTCCTCCACATGATCCTAATACCGTGATGAATCAGCCAGTTAAAGTCTGACACACATGACCTAAGCAGCAGCTGATAGAAAAACTATACACACGCATACACAAGAAGTCTGACAGACTTCTTCCTAACAACAGATGCTATCTTTGCCGTTTAGTCACAGAGACGCATGGGACTTCAAACCTCGTCTATCTGATCGGAAGTTTGTACAGAAACTAATAATTATATTATAATATGATAACAGTTTGTGCACTTTAAACACTTTAAAACAATGCACAGCATCTGTACAATCTGTACAGTTTGCTAACCTCCTGTTTGAGGGTGCACAGGTTTTAATTGGCTGATTTCCAACGTAGATTTGGCATTAAGGTTAGTTTATCAACATAAAAATCTGCATGTAGCTTCTAATATGACAACTTAGCTCAAATAATCTCCCACAATCACATCTTAAACACTATTAACAACATTTGAACCGTGCGTTCAGCTACAGCTATAGAGAGGCTGTATCAAAAAAGACCGTTAGCCGATAGCTGGCAGTCCTGATACTGTTAACTATGCTAGCTAGTTAGCATTGCATAGCGTCAAGCAATTGTTGAATATCGGCCTGAAAGTTTTGACTCACTACAAGCTAATGCAAAACCTCCATTGGACATCTGCTAACATCAGAATTAACTCCCCGTGTCTTGCCCTCACCAGGGTGGTGAGAAACTTAGGGGTTATGATCGATTCTCCAATCATGTCGCCTCAGTCATGCCGCTTTGCACTTTACAACATCAGAAAAATCAGACCCTACTTAATGCAACACGCCACTCAACTCCTGACACAAGCTGTGGTCATCTCAAGACTGGATTACTGTAACGCCCTCCAGCCTGCACAGTGAAACCCCTTCAGATGATCCAGAACGCGGCGCACCTGGTCTACAACCAACCCAGAAGGTCACGTTACCCCGTTGCTGAGTAAGCTCCACTGACTACCTGCTGCAGCCCACAGTAAATTCAAATCTCTAATGCTGACTACAAAGTTGTCTCCTGTACTGCACCTACCTACTTGAACGCCCTTATACAGGCATTTGCTACCTCACGATCGCTGCGCTCCAATGACCGACTTTTCTCCTCTGTTGTTCCCGTTGGTGGAACGTCCTACCAGTTCCTACCAGATCAGGGCGCCTCTCTACCTTCACAAACCTCCTGAAGACCTCCAGCTCTTCAGAGAGGACCTCCTCTCCAACACTACCAACAACTGGACATGATAAAGTTTAACTTCCAGGTCAATTATCACTTTGACGCACTTAATTAGACAAACTGAGCCAGGCTCATTGACCCAGTTTAAACCTCCACACAGTGACTCCAGTATGAAGTCATCACTGGTTGCTCTGGTCTAAAGTCCGTCTGACTAACTAGCCTGAGCCGGATGTCTTCATGTAAATGACGGCTTTTATCAGCCATCACGTCGTCAACCACCTAACAAGAGGAAGGTAAACTGCAGTGTTTGTCTGAGGCAGCTGGTGGACAAGTACTTCCAAAAGAACATCAGATTACACGCAATTAAAGGAGGCGTGATGGGTTTTACAAGCAGAGTACAACACGCTTCTCTGTAGAAGATACCAAACCTGGCAAGTAACCGAGTGTACTGGAGGGTAAACTCAATATTTCATGCGCAGCAGATGAGGTTTGACACATTTTCTAGGCGGTCACTGCTCGCGTCATGCAGCATCATTGTCGGATGTGTCAGCAAAAAGCAGTGGAAGGTGGTGAAACTGCAAAAAAAAAAAAAAAACTGCTGCGTGCTTGAGGTACTTGTACTTTACTTGAGTATTTCTAATTCATGCAACTTTATTCTTCTATTGGACGACATCTCAGAGACAAATACTGTATTTTTTTTTACTCCACTACTCTTGTCTGACAGCTTCAGTTACTTTTGCTTTCCTGACTAAATTCAGTGAATTTAATTTGAGTTTTTATGATAAACTGAAGGATTAAGAGTCAAAAAGTCAAATAAACTATTCAAAACACCTCGACCCTAAACATCTACAGCAGTAAAATATACAACATACACATAAATGCAGCAGGAATATGAATCCAAAGACATCAGATATGATAGTAAAACACTGACAGGGTACGCTTACTGCACTCCTACTTTTACTTACGTATTTAGCTGAAAGTTCTTACTAAGGTAAGGGTTTTAAATGCAGTACTTTGACTTGTAACAGAGTATTTTACAGTGTGGTTTTGCTACTTTATCTCCAGTAAAAGGACTGCAAGTATGACAAGCATGAAGTCTGCCAGTAACTTGTTAAGGTTTTAAATGCAGTACTTTTGCTTTAGTTAAGGTTTTAAATGAAGTACTTTTGCTTTAGTTAAGGTTTTAAATGCAGTACTTTTGCTTTAGTTAAGGTTTTAAATGAAGTACTTTTGCTTTAGTTAAGGTTTTAAATGCAGTACGTTCACTTAAATGCAGTACTTTTGTTTTAGTTAAGGTTTTACATGCAGTACTTTTGTTTTAGTTAAGGTTTTAAATGCAGTACTTTTGCTTTAGTTAAGATTTTAAATGCAGTACTTTTGCTTTAGTTAAGGTTTTAAATGAAGTACTTTTGCTTTAGTTAAGGTTTTAAATGCAGTACTTTTGCTTTAGTTAATGTTTTAAATGCAGTACTTTTGCTTTAGTTAAGGTTTTAAATGAAGTACTTTTGCTTTAGTTAATGTTTTAAATGCAGTACTTTTGCTTGTAACAGAGTATTTTCACAGTGTGGTTTTGTTACTTTATCTCCAGTCAAATGACCTGAATACTTTTGAACATTTAACTAAACTCTGCTCATGAAGCAGCTTAGTGAATACTAATGTGCAGATTAACCAGTTTGATCTTTATTGTTTCCCCTCAAACAGACTGTGAGCGACAGGTGAAGTTATTTGACTATGCAAATGAAGTATGAATACACGGTAGACTTCAAATAGAGGTGTTTTTCTGGCCTTTTAACCACAGTCTAATGATAACACTTATTACACACACACACACACTTGTACGCACCGGCTATGTCCCACAGCTGCAGCCTCACCACCGTCCTGTGATCCCAGTTGAGCACCTTGAGGGCGAAATCCACCCCGATGGTGGCGCGGTAATGCTGGGAGAACACCTGGTGCACGTAGCGCTTTATGATGGACGTTTTACCGACACCGAGGTCACCGATGACCAAAACCTTGAGCAGGCGCTCGTGCTGCATCATGACTGGTAATGAGAGAGAGAGGTGAGGCAGCGCGCGCGCGCTCAATGGATGGCACAGTGAGGTCTCCAATTATGGGTTCCGCGTGGAGATGAGTTGCATAATGCGGAGGGTTTGGCCCAGAGAGAGTCGGTCTGAAGTCATGTATGGAGGCAAACAGCTGCAGCACTGTGACAGTGACACCTAAATGTAAAATAAAGTCTGTTTAACCGGATTAATGCGCACAAATATGAACATTACGACACTTTAAAGAGTTCCCAGGCGCAGAAAATAGTCCCAGCTTGTGTTTAAAGCTCCGTGCAACATCTCTAATAGTAAAAAAAAAGGAACTTGCTGCATGTGAAACGCCGTCGTAGCCAAAAACAACTTTAGTTCAGATATTATCTGTGTAGCCTGCGGTCTGTGTGCCTATCTCCGCCTTCTGCTGCTGCTCGGTCCGCTGCCAGCTGCTCAAACTGCGGGGAGAAGTCAGGCAGTCAGTGCTGGAGCTGTGTGCACCACGGCCACACCTCCACTTTATTCACTTTATTCACGCACCTGCAAGTTAAAGACACACTGCAAGGAAATGTTTGACATTCAGCGCCCCCTATAGTTTCAGAGTGTAACACCACTGTGGTGAATATGGACGGCTGTGTTTGTTATGATTATATCATGTATGTATTAGCTAACATTAACTAACATTAGGTGAGCTAAGCTAAGATTAGCTAACTAGCATTAGCTAGCATTAACTAACATTAGGTGATGTTAGGTGAGCTAAGCTAAGATTAGCTAACTAGCAGTCAGTAAATGTCAGTTAATGTTAGCATTAACTAACATAAACTGACATTAACTAACATGAGCTAACATTTGCTGACATTAGCTAACATTAGCCAACATTAAGTAGCATGAACTGACATTAACTAACATTAGCTGACTAATATTAACTAGCATTAACTAACATGAGCTAACATTTGCTGACATTAGCTAAGATTAGCCAACATTAGCTGACATTAACTAACATGAGCTAAAATTAGCTGACATTAGCTAACATTAAGTAGCATGAACTGACATTAACTAACATTAGCTGACTAATATTAACTAGCATTAACTAACATTAACTAACATGAGCTAACATTTGCTGACATTAGCTAAGATTAGCCAACATTAGCTAGCATTAACTAACATTAGCTGACATTAACTAACATGAGCTAACATTAGCTGACATTAGCTAACATTAGCCAACATTAAGTAGCATTAACTAACATTAGCTTATATTAGCTAACATTTGCTGTCTAATATTAACTAGCATTAACTAACATTAGCTAACAGCAGCTACAGCTGGCAGCAGTTTACTTCACTGTCCATCAGGAAACTCTGTAAATCACAGAGAGTTGAGGCGGAGCAGCCGAGGACATCAGAGGGAAAACCAGAAAACATTTTTCTCCATAAAATATGATCCAGTGTCACCAAAATCAGTGAAATATAGACCCGGAGCCCAAAGTTACACAGTGTGAATAACAGAGACAACATTCACCTGATTACAAGTCAGTGTAAAAATCATTTAAAGTCTGTTATTTTATGGCAGAAAAGCTGTAAAATGTTGCTTCATAAGCTGAAAGATGTAGAGTTGACATGGTTCTGTTTTGTTATTTGTAGTTCCTGATATTAAAAATTAAATTTAAAGTTATATATCCACCCAAAATATGATAAACAGTGCTGCACGTTTAAAAACTACAACCCCACCTTGCAGTTCGTGCAATTTCCGTTCCTGCGCACTGAAGCGTGCGCGTATATACTGCGCAGTGGTGCAGTGAGTGTGCTGCTTCTCTCTTATAATAAAAAAACGGAATAATATTAATTTATTGAACTCAGTTTGTTCGTATTTAGTTTTTTAGACACATTTAAACACGTTCAGGTTATTTTGCAGTTATAAATCAGGATTGTTAGTTTCTTTTTCCGCCAATTTTATGTTGAGAAAATCGAATAAAAATCATAATATCGTCCACAAACTTATTTTTTATCCCTTTATAACGGTATTTTCTTTATTCCGTCTGTTTTAGGTTAACAATAGTGTTTTTTTTCCTCCTTCAGTGTTGCGCCTCTCCTCGGTCCATTACGGTAGTGGTACTGATGCGGGATGAGTCAGGCTATATGATGCTGCTGCTGCCATTTCATCAGCAGCGAACCCCGCACAAACACACAGCAAACACAGCGATGATTCCGCGGGATTCCCCCCCTGACAGCGACCATCCTGCCCCCGTAAACTGACGCTTCTTCTCGGCGTGGACTCAGAGAACAGGCGGCCTGTTTTTTTGTTCGAGGCTCCGGGTGAAGCTCCACGCAAGGATCCGTTTTTTTTCCTCCGCTCACTGCACCTGCTCTGGATGCGTTTTTCAGGGCCTGACTTCAGGGCCCTGCTGTTGTTAAACCAGCCTCTCTTTAAAAAAAAAAATACAAACATCCACCCACTCCTCCTGGGGATTTCGGTTGTTGCGCTGCGTCCTGAGGGTTTGATCCAACCAGACTTTCGGTGCCATGGAGCCCACATCAGCCTGGTGCTGAACGGCGTAAGAGGGAGCAACCATTGTGGCCTAAACTCCACTCCTGCTTCGAGTAAGCTGAGTTTGTTGTTTTCACATTTAAAGGCTGTATTTGTGTCATCCATCATGTCCTGGAGCCTGAAATATCACAGGAGAGCCTGTAGAGTAGCCTAATATCATTAAAAACTCACATTTAACGCAGTGATCTTCCACTACAACACATGAAATAATATGTATGTATGAGGTGTGACATGTTCTCCAAGCTGACATCCGGTGTTAGAGCCCGTAAAGGATGCTATTCACCGGGGGATTCAGACACTAATGTTTGCATACCGACCGAGCTACGCAACCCGACGACTCTACAGAGGCACGGAAGGGCTGATGGGAGGCTGCATGTGTTTGCTCCGTGCCCGCCTGCCTGATGGCCTGGTCAGGGGAGCTGTGGTGTGAAGATACATAGAGTTTGTAAATGTGATGGAAGAAGTACTCTCAAAAGTACTACAGTGTAGAAATACTAAAAGTACTGCATCCAAAATGTACAAAAATATTAGAGAATATAGTTATTATTAGGCTACTCACTATGTTTATGATATGTATATTTCAGATGTGTAACTGTATAATGGATGATGGAATATCAGTGGTGGAAGAAGCACTCAGATATTTTACTTAGAAGTAGAAGTACTACAGTGTAGAGTACTGCATCCAAAATGTACAAAAATATTAGAGAATATAGTTATTGTTAGGCTACTCACTATGTTTATGATATGTATATTT
The DNA here is from genome assembly GCA_036365135.1 of Miichthys miiuy. Taxonomy (NCBI): domain Eukaryota; kingdom Metazoa; phylum Chordata; class Actinopteri; family Sciaenidae; genus Miichthys; species Miichthys miiuy. The sequence continues at coordinate 3,147,780 of CM071625.1, read as the reverse complement.
CAGATGTGTAACTGTATAATGGATGATGGAATATCAGCGGTGGAAGAAGCACTCAGATATTCTACTTAGAAGTAGAAGCACTACAGTGTAGAGTACTGCATTCAAAATGTACAATAAAGTACAAACATATTCAAAAATATAGTTATTAGGCTACTCACTGTGGAGAACGCTCATTTCAGATGTGCATATTTGTGGTGGATGATAGAATATCAGTGGTGAAAAAAGTTGAAGTAGAAATACTATGTTGTAAAAATACTTAAGTACTGTCTGTAAATGTACTTGATAATATTTAGTTTATTTATCTGATTCCAAACTAGTAAATGAAGTTATCAAATAAATATAGCTGATTAAAAAGTACAATATTTGTAATTTAACTTAGTTCAGTACTTTTACTTTTTTTCTTAAGTACTCAGATCTTTTACTTATAATGAGCAATACTAGAAATACTAAAAGTACTGCAATAAAGTACAAAGGCATTAGAAAATATAGTTATTATTAGGCTACTCAATGTGGAGAATGGATATGTAATGGATGATGGAGTATCAGTGTTAGAAGTACTCAGATCCAAGTGTGTGGTGTAAAAATACTCCATTACAAGTAAAAGTAGTATCAGTAGTAAAAATACTATACTGAATTAAATGTTTACTTACTTTATACTCCATAAATATTGTCCTTTTTAATCCACTATATTTATTTAATAACTTCAGTTACTAGTTCAGAATCAGGTCAGGACAGACCTGTAGTACTCTGTATAATGAGTACTTTTACTTGTAATGGAGTATTTTTACACCATGGTTTACCTGGATCTGAGTACTTCTACTAACATTAGCTAACATTAATCATCTACCTGACTCTCTCTCTCTCTCTCTCTCTTTCTCCCACACGCACGTAAACGCACCATGACAGACAGACAGCCCGGTTAAGAGAGCGACAGACAGGCGAGAAGCCAAGTCATGGAGGCGATATGGCTCTATCAGTTCCGGCTGATTGTCATCGGGGACTCCACGGTGGGCAAGTCGTGTCTGATCCGGCGGTTCACGGAGGGCCGCTTCGCCCAGGTGTCGGACCCGACCGTCGGCGTGGACTTCTTCTCCCGGCTGGTGGAGATCGAACCGGGGAAGCGGATCAAGCTGCAGATCTGGGACACTGCGGGTCAGGAGCGCTTCAGGTGGGAACAGCTGGGAGTGTTGACGTGTTACATCACTGATGAATGTTCAATATACAGATTTAAGTCATCATGTTAACATTATATTATGGTAGTTATCACAGTACAGGTCATCTGTAGTATTTATTTGGCACTAGAAAAGGTGAAAGCAAAAGTATCAATACCACACTGTAAAAAATACTTCACTTTAAGTTAAAAAATACTGCAAGTATTTTTAACAAATATAAATTTTAAAGGCCTAAAAACACATTTTACGTTTTATTACCTTAAAGTGTCACATTATCATAATATAATATAATACTGGTGCATTCATGTGTACACAGCATTATAATATAAATAAATATAATATATAATATAGATGTATCATATTTAATGAGATGCTAATCTAAAACAGTACAATATATAGTTGTTTACCATTACAAGTATTATTATTATTATTATTATTATTATACAATCTTATTGTGAAAATCCAAAGAGGAAGGTCAACTTACGGCGTTATAAAGTTTATAAAAGATACCAGATTGTACGGTCAAACATTTGTATCAATCAAACCTCGCGCAAACGGCAATAAACTATTAAATTATTGTCCACTGTTCTGCATACAGTCTACATTGACTTTACACATAAATAATGTCATTTTTTACCAAATAATAACAGTTTCTCTGCCAGTTTATGGTAGTAGGTTGATGCATTAATATGCCATATTTTGTAATACAGGTTCCTCATAGCAAGAAGGTTGCTGGCCCGAACCCCGGCTGGGACCTCAACGTGTCCTCAATGTTTTATTTACATGATGCACAAGAGGTTTGCATATACAAATGGTTAAAGGTGTTTTCCATAAAGAGCTTTCAAATCACAGACCGACAAAAATCACCTGACACCAGCTGCTGTTCTCGAGACATATTCTGGCTAAAACTGGAAGTTAACACGTAAAGAAGAACTGAGACTGAACTGATGAATAACAGAGAAACCAACTCAGCGGAAATGTTAAGTAAAATATGTTCTGAATATTCACATTGAAGTGGTTAACTGACAGGTGATTTCTGGGAAATGCCATGTCAGATGTCATGTCAGATGTTCCCAAAACTGAGGAAACAAGGAACTTGAGGTTTACCCTGATTTATTTAGAAAGAGTGAAGTGCTACACATTATCAAAAGATTAGATATCTGATTAACAACAAAACTGGACGATTAGTACTTAAAAAGTTAGGGAATACTTGTAAAGTATCTGGAGCCCGGAGCTCTCAAAACTCGAATTACTACCTGTGACTCGTTTGTTTGCAGCGGAAATAGCAGTTCCGCCTAGAGGGGTTATTTCTAAAGAGTAAACAGATGACAGCGCTCTAAATGCACATCATACAGTATGCCTTACCTGCATTGACACTGCGTGGAAATTGGTATTTTTACAATTTAGCACCCTAAACCTAATCCCACTGTGGTAAATATGGACAATTGTACACGCCAAACATCAACAAGGTCACCAACGCAAGACACAGCAGCCAGCTAATATTACTGACTAGTCCAACAGCAGTCAGCCCAGCTCGGCGTCTGTCTTTCAGCCTTTTATTTCACCAAGCTCTCACCAACCACTAAAAGTCAGTCCCAGATTTTCTCTCATCTGGCGGCTTTTTGGTCTCCCTGCTATTGCCCACTTTTACAGCTCCTGTTCTGGCATGACACAGGCTCCCTGTCATCATTCCCTGAAAAACTCCTCTTCCTGTTGGTACTTCCTTTTCTGTTCTTAGCTTCTGTCAACGTCCTCTTCGGTCTGTGGCCATTAGCTGTTTCCATAAAGGCTACTCAGTCCGGTTACATTGCCCGCTCACCTAGCTCCGGTTCTGGCACGACACTGGCTCCTCTCCCTGTCAGCACATTACCGGGGAGCTATCGTTAGCTATCAGTAGCTAATATTAAATGACATCAGCTACCATTAGCTAACTTAAGATTGATTGATTCGTGATCATGATAAAATCATGATCTCAGAGCCTGAAATGCATCTTCACACACACACACACACACACTCAAACAGATACAGTGATCCACAAAGGTGGCCATTTTGACTCGTGTAGTATTTAAGATCCACTTGTACAGACATTTTTTTACATATTTTGGGATTTTATGACATCTCATCTTACTCATTGTTATTTTGTGTGGTCCTTCCTTCTATAAATATATATAAATATGTGTGTGTGTGTGTGTGTGTGTGTTGAATCAAATGAATCACTCGCTGCTTCTGAATTTTTGCCTCCTCTCCTCCGTCGACTAATCCTCCCTCCTTCCTCTTTTCGTGACACGTCTTTCACACTCTTTCCGTCTCCACCTCGAGCCTGTAATTTTCCTTCTCTTGTTTACACGTTGACGTTCTCTGTGTGAGGACGTTGGTTTGTCTGTGTGTGCATGGAGGTTGTCACATCTTGTCAAAATCTGCAGTGCTCTATGTAAATGATCTTAGACATAATCCTTGTAATATTTGTACATATGTTATTTTCATCTAATGTTTTCTCAGCTCCTCCATCATCACCTCTGCTTCTTTTCACACCTCCTGTCATCAGTTTTCTCTTCTGATTAGCTGCGCCCCACAGATTTATCACCTCGTACTTTCCCTGTTGCTGAACGCAGCTTGTTTCTGTCTCTTTATCCTGAACTATGTAGCATATTTACATATTTAGAAACACATGAGCTCCTCTTGCTTTTGTCTGTCTTTAATCAAGGACTCGTTTGAAAAAACTACAACATAATCTTAATGTTAAAATCTCGAGGCTCACACGGTCAGTCTCTTCCTGTCCTGTCTAAAATTGCATCTCGCTCTGATCTTTTGTAACCTCTGCAGGTCCATCACCAGGGCTTACTACCGTAACTCTGTGGGCGGGCTCCTCCTGTTCGACATCACCAACCGCCGCTCCTTCCAGAACGTCCACGACTGGCTCGAAGAGGCTCGCAGCCACGTCCAACCACATAGCATCGTCTTCCTATTGGTGGGCCACAAATGTGACCTGGAGGCACAGCGCCAGGTGTGTAGAGCAGAAATTCAGTGGTTAGAAATGGGTACTACAGTCTTGTATTTCAGTAGAGCGATCTCTGATGACACAGCATGGTCATTGTACGATTTAATACAGCAAATATCTTACCTCCAAGTTTGTTGCAGGGGATGGCTGTTGTTTTGAATTTAAGTCTGCAGCATTAAAAATGATTTTTAGATCAGTACACATTAGAGATGTCTTTGTTTAATCTTTGGGTAACTGGCAGACCAAAAAAAAAGCAAAAAATATCACCATTGCAGGATGACACTGCAAAACTGTCTGCACTGATATAATACAATGTTGTAGGCGCAGGATTAAAATCAAATAAACCAGAAAATTATGTACGGTTTCCTATCTATGCTCTGTTCGTCTCGTCACTTAATGTTGAACTAAAAGGCTTATTTACAATCTCTTATCACACTCACAATGGTAAGCAATGCTGCTCAGTGCGGATGATTTGATGCCTTTGTTCAGTCTTGTCTCGCAGTGTGAAGTCTGGTTTAAGACCTCAGTACTTAAACTGTGGTTCTAAGACGATGTAATACATCTACTAGCTCTTGGCCGTCCAGTTAGGAAAGCTTCATCTTCTCTCATTTGATTTTCTAGGTGACCCGCCAGGAAGCAGAGAAGCTGGCGGGGGCGTACGGGATGCGCTACGTCGAGACGTCAGCCCGCGATGCCATCAACGTGGAACACGCCTTCACCGAGCTGACCAGAGACATCTTCGCCCTGGTGCGGTCCGGCGATATCACAATCCAGGAGGGCTGGGAGGGCGTGAAGAGCGGATTCGTCCCCAACGTGGTCCACTCCTCAGAGGAAGTGACCAAGAGCGACCGCCGCTGTCTATGTTGATCTGGGAAGAGTTTTAGGACTGAAGGTGAAAAGTTGAGGGGTCCAGGAAGGATTCAGAGGGGAGCGGCTGACGGACTGAGGTGTCAGCCCTCTGACTGAAACTGTTGGTAACCCTCTATTGCTTTTTCTTCAGGTTGGATACACAATGAAAAGGCTGGTAGATGGTGGAGAAGGACACCTTGAACGTGGGTGGATAGCTGAAGGGTTGTGCCCATTTCTGTACACCTTTGATTTCCCGGAGAGGAAGGATACTCATTTACTTGCGAGGGCTCCCATGATTCAATTCCTTCAATTTTGTTTTGGGCTTCTTGCCTGAACGTCTTAGAAAGGCCTTAGAAAGTGGATCCATTTTGGCTCGTCACCAAAATCCGATGACACTCTTTGACTTGTTTAATCTTTCTTTCTCCCCATCATCTCTTCTTTCACCCTCTCCTCCCACGACGTCTTAATCTTCTCCTCCAATATGCAATTACATGATCACATAAGACACTTTTACGTTGATGTCCAAACCATCCTCCTAGCACATATCAGAAAAAAAAGTTTAGTCAGCACCGTTAGATTTAAATGCCATCTTTAACAAGAGTTGTTTTTTCTTGTGCTGACATTTTGCTCCACATTCCACTATGAGAGCTCAATGGAGGAGTCCTGGAGGCCCTAAATATAACAAAGGATTTCCTTCCCGGAGCTGTGATTTTATTGTCAGAGACTACACTATTTCTCTTAGGCCTCCAGTGAGCTCAATGACATTGACTACATGGTTATATCCACTATCATTCTGCTAAATACCGCACTATAACAACAAAAAAAAAAGATCACCCATCCAGGTCCTGGACTCCAGCAGGAAGAGACAACGTACAGCTAACTGACCAAGGTGGACTTGTTGGACTAGCTTGACCACTCCTAATCGTCTGCCTTTAACTGGGGACATGTTAAGGTGGACCAAAGGGAATGTTGGATCCAGCACCTTAATAGCCAAGTCCACCTTAACTGTGGAGCCTCATTTGTGACTTTTGAAGGGTGCTAAAACAAGCTGGAGATAAGTTATTTCTTGAAAGCGAACACAGAGGATCAGACCGCAGACGCCACGAAGGAACCACCATCCACAATGCACATACCTGACGATATAATCACGCAAACAAACTGGTAGGCATTAAATCAAGCCGACAAAGATTCGGGCACGGGGGTGGGAACAACAAGGTCGTATTTTGTTGTGGGCAAGTGGTTTATATGCATTTTTTTTATGTGTGCAAGTGTAACATCAAACTGCATTAGTTCACACGTAGAAACTTAATGTCTTGGAAGGAGGTTTTCGATCTACCCTGAGGTCTTGGAGAGACTTAAGTCACCAGTTTATTAGGCACACCTAATAAAAACTAAACTAATACAACAGTGCTGCAACAAATCATCCCTTCGTGAAGGTTATAATGTTCAGTTTTTTGTGTTTTAGGCAAGTGTTGATAGTGCAGATATCTTATTCACTACAAGACTGATCTAGCAAAGCAGTTTAGAGTTTATATGTTTGGCATTTATTCAATTTGGGGAAACTCCATAAACATCAACATTAGTTGTTTGGGACTAGAAATCGTCTCCGTTGCAGGTCATTGCTAAGGCTCGGACTACTTGCCAGAGTAGTAAATTAATGTGACTTGAACAAAAGAAAATGTTTATTTTGAGAGCAAATTTCCCCAAATTCTGAAAATCTTTTGATTATATGTTTTATTTAAGTTGGTAATTGTATAATCGCAATATTACATTTGAGAGTGTGCTTTACAGTCATTACTGGCCCTTCAGTGATACTTGCGGACATTGGCACAAGCGCCGTGCCAATAATGACCATAAAGCACACCCTCTGATGTAATATTACTTGTACACCTTGCAGTGTAATGCATCGTAGCCTCTAATATGACCCTAACTCGGAACATTACGCCCTTCATGAAGATAGGATTGTTGCATTAGTCTGCATTAATTTTAATCAGGTGTACCTAATCGTCATTCCTTCAGTCTGTGGAAGAAGTCGCTGTCCTGAAGGCAGCTTTAAGTTACACTTAGACCAAGTCTCCTTAGCGAAATGACAAATGGGGGACCAACGAGTAGATAAACAAAACTACTGCTATGGTAATGAGACAAGCTGTGGGGTCATGGCAGGTGTTTGCTATGACCAATTAAAGACAAATCCCTGTTGTGATGTCACTTTTGGGGTGTGGCCAAAACACTTAAACATTTTTGCCCTCATGTGGTTCTCTGTGAATTTACCTTTTAAGTAGACATTTATTTTAATGTTTTCAGGTTTTTACTCATGTCAGGCCAGTTACTGCAAAATCAGAGACAGTGAATCAAACTGTTTCATTCGCTTCTAGACCATGTTTACACGTAGGAGGGTAACACATAAAAATATCTTAAAAAATGTGTTTTTAAAGCAACATTGTGGCGTAATTGGTATTTTCTGTGATTTAGCACCCCCAGTTTCAAAGTGTAATACCACTGTGGTAAATATGGACATCTGTACACTACATTTCTGATCAAAAACTATCAGGATGACAACTTTTCTAACAACAATGCTATCAACAAGGTCAACAACACAAGACATAGCAGCCAGCTAATATTACTGACTAGTCCAACAGCAGTCAGCCCAGCTCAGTGTCTGTCTTTCAGCCTTTTATTTCACCAAGCTCTCACCAACCACACGACACCAGTTTCGCTCCCTTGTCAAACCTCCTCTTCCTGGTGGTCCAAAATGCCTGAGGTAATGACTGTGGTCGGAGCTCACAGTCTGGGCAGCCCGGTTCAGAAACTGAGCTAACATTAGCTAACAGCAGCTACAGTTGGCAGCAGTTTATTTCACTGTCCATCGGGAAACATTTTCTCCATAAAATATGATCCAGTTTCACCAAAATCAGTGAAATAGTTGGCGGTATGTGACTTAGTGCTGTAAAGAGTTGCGTACTTGTCGTGGGGTATAGTACCTGGAGCACAAAGTTACGTTACTTTATGGTAGAAAAGTTGCACAATGTTGCTTTAAGACGATCAAAAATAATAACTACACACAGTTATGAGATTAGCACTGGACCAAATATATTAATTTGTTTTATGACTGACAAGGAACAGAGAGACTTTTAACATAGTTAGCAATTAAATGTACCTTACCTTATCTACCTTAAGTACCTGGACTCATTTTCAACTGACCCCTTAATCTGATACACGATCCTAAACGAATGCCTGTTGTATGTGTCGACTGTATTTATTTTTAAAATTAATTTATTAACTCATTATTTCAGTCACCTGTAGATCAGTGAGGAAACTGCAAGTGCTTCATTTTCTCACAATGTATGCCTTCTTTTTACGTCTCCAAAGAGTTCTGCTTGTGTCATCTTATTTTACATGAATGTATCAGTAGAGAGGAACAAGGTGAGATTTTACACCGAGTTGTCATATATATATATATATATATATAAAAAATGTGTGAATGAGAAACATTTCCAGTCAGAGTGACAACCCCCACATGACGTTTTCTTCCTACAAAAGCTTTGACAAAAGGTTGATCTAAATGTTGTTGAGACTTGATGGAAATAATTCAAATGACGGTCCACTTCCACTGCTCTACACTCACGCTGCATTATTGCTTACTGAAATGAGTGAAATGTTGCCAGACAGAAAAGATCGATCTGCAAAAATACTTCCAGGAATAAAAAAAGAAAGAAAAAAAGGGTGAGTTCTCGACAGTTTCTCTTGAAATTCAACATAGAGGGTTTTGCTTTATCCTTACTCTGCTCGCTGTATCATCATCAGTGCTTTCTGCTGAAACACTCAAACGTTCCCGAGTGGCCGTCACGGTGCATAAAGTGTGGGTGCGAATGGATGTAGTCTCCCATGTGTTCGGAGCTCCTCCTCATGGGCTGCCAAAACACTTCCAACCAGATGTTAGCCGGCTGGTTGATACCTCTCCTTTATGACGCCCAGCTGGTTATCTCTAAGCTCCTTTACCCCCCCCCCCCAAACTTACAGTAATTACATCGTTTGGTAAATACACTTATTTGCTTTCATGCTGAGAGTTACATGAGAAGATTGAGATTACTGTACATCCATCCATTAATTTGTTCCCGCTTATCCTTGGGTCGTGGCAGCAGGTTTAGCAGGGCACTCCAACCTCCTGGGGATGGATGGATAGATAGATAGATACTTCATTGATCCCAAAGGAAATTCATCCCGAGGTGTTCCCAGGCTAGACGGGTTATATAGTCCCTCCAGCGAGGGATCTCCTGCGAGTTGGATGTGCCAGAAACACGTCCAAAGGATCAGACGCCTGAACCACCTCAGCTTGCTTCCTTCCACAAAGGAGTAGTGGCACTACTCATTTACCACTTGCATCCGCATTCTTTCGGTCACTACAAAGCTCTTGACCATATGATGATGGAACTAGATGGACTGAAAAATGAGCTTTGTCCGACTCAATCTTGCAACAACAATACATTGTGCAATATTGACTGCTGGTCCATCTCATTTTCCCCATCACTCATGAACAAGACCCCAAGATAGTTGAACTCCTTTGTTTGCGGCGGCAACTCGCCCCCAATGTGGAGGGGCATTTTCGGCAGACATCCAAGGACACAGTCATGTTTATAACTATGAAGCTACTCCCCAACAGCTGATTAGCTTAGCATAAAGAACGGAGAAACAAAATCCACCTAGCAGCACCACTTGAGATCACTGACTAGCACGTTAAGCTTTGTGGCATCTCCACTGGCTAATTGGCAACCTCATGGTCAAGACAAGACAATGTTGTTGCCTTCTGTAAAACCACTCTAAACACTTTGATGTTAAGTATTGATTGGTAAGCTTTTAAGGTGCTAGTAGTTGGATTTTGTTACCTTTGGGCAGAGCCAGGCTAACAATTTCTCCTTGTTTTAAGTCTTTATGCTAAGCTAAGCTAAGCAGCTGCGGGCTAAAGCTTCAATTTTAGTATACATGAATGGGGTATCAATCTTCTCATCAAACTTTTGGCAAGAAAGCAAATAAGTATACTTCCCAAAATGTTAAATTACAAACTTCAACAAAGTCTTAGTCAGGAAATAAATGATTTGCTGCCGCCTTTGTAAATTTCACATTCCCTAACTTCAACATTTGTATTCCCATAATATACTTTTAGCTTTCTTTTTTCTCTCGATTTGGCCTCATATACACCAACAAAATGCCAAAAAATTATGCACAAAATAATGTGACGGAGTGAAAAAGTGTTTTATGGTTCCTAATCTGCACTTTTTACCCTTCAGCTCTTGGTTGCTTAGTGTTGCTATCCAATACAAAAACCATGGGTATCCAAATTTGGTGAATTTGGGGTTTTTCAGACAAATGAGATCCTTCATGGGTTGAAAAGGTTCTCCGACTTCTTAGGTTAAATAAACCTTTTTAACACCCACTGGATTGTCTGAAAATTGCTTGGTATTTTGGAAAACAGCAACTTTATTTCTATAAACTGCAATGCATTTTGGTGAAACTTGCTGAAGGTTTAGTTTTCCCACCTGGTTAGCTCACCATTTAAAATATTAAAATGATGTCCAAAATGTGCAATATGGACTGAACACATCCATTTTTTACAGTAAAATAGCAAAATCGGGTCTAATCCTGAAGCTCCCGACAACATTCAGCTGATTCCAGTAAAACACAATGAGTGTGTGGAATAAGCAGCAACCAATTAAACACCGAAATGAAGCTGATGCTTCTAAGAAGAGGCCATTAGAGAGGCTTCATCTTTCCAGTTTCTAAAGGTCTGGAAGTGGCTGTTAATGTTTTTGCGAGTAAAGCGAATTAGTTTCGTTCCCCCGACTCCAGTGCAGAGTCTTCAGTAAGTCACATGATGTCACTGTGTGTGAAAGAAGCAGTTTTTTTGGACGACTCCGTCAAGTTGTCTTTTATTGATCTGTGGTTTGGCAGAGTTGCAGCCAAAGTCACCTCGGGAACTCGGGAAGTGAAGTGATCAAGGAGGAAAGACTCCGATGATGGAAAGCAGTTTCATGCTTGACAGCAAAGCAATCTGCTTTTTGGCTCGTTTCCAGACAAGCGTATATGGGGTGATTTACGGGCGCACTGCACCGTTCTCTGCCGACATCCGTGGCAGCATTTCACTTCACTAAAGGCTACTAGACTCAGTAAAGGAGATCGCCCTCGACAAAACTGCACCTTCACACAAGCTGAACGAAAGATTTTTGTTGTATTTCTGTTTGTTACGAATTTATGAATAGTCTGACATCTTGGGAAATACGCCTATCCACTTTCTTGACATGTTTTTGTGAGCAGTTACTTCTGAAGTCTTGTCATAATTAGTGAGCTTTAAAGGTGTTGGTAGGATGATTTTGCAACCAGTGGACAGAAAAAGCCTGAGTTCCCCTGTTTCCAGTCATTCTGGCTAGCTGTAGCTTCCACCTACCAAAAAGTACCTCCAGGAATTAGCCATAAAATCGTCCAGCATGACTCATAAAACACCTTTCCTTACTCACTGGTTCTCAAACAAACAAGATAAAACAGTAGTTAGTGATTCTGCTAATCTAATCAAACAGTCTGCTGATGAAACCTCTGGCTGTGGCCAAAAAAGCTTGTCTGTGTGCCAAACTAATTTGGAGGCCTAATTGTTTTCTAATTAACTGATGATATTAAGACGGTTAAACTGGGGATCTTGGAGTCTCATAATGGACATCACTCACACACAAACGGTTTATGGCCGAAGGAAGCCTCGACAAAACTACGCTAGGAAATAAATATCATCCACCCGTCGTCTGTTGTTTAGCTGGGTTTTCTACTCCGACAGGCGACATGCCATCAACCCTGTATCCAAACGCATGCGTCTGTTGGATATCCCTGCCCTCGATGTAACCCTTCTTCTCACAGGAGCCGTCGGTACAACAGAAATCATGTTTCACTTTGTTGTTTTCAACCCTCTGAGCTGTACAGACGATAACTGTGTATCACTGTCCAGACGGTCGCCCCTTCCTCTGCTCTAGTTATCTCTCAACAAACTGAAATGTACTAAAAAATAAATAAAATGTGACTGGAAAAATAAATCTATTCTCATTGCTGTTTTTTCATAGAGTCATATAACCATGCATGTACTTGCTATGGAGTGTTTTTAGATTGTTGTACTGGTGTTATACTTGAGGTATACTAAAGGTACCTTTACTGCACCTAAATACTAAATTTACCTTTACCTCTAATTTTATGCTACGTCTACTCCACCACATCTCAGAGGGAAATATTGTACTCCAAGTTTTTACAAAAAGTTTTGAACAACCATTCACATTTATTTCGTGACAAACTACAACCGGTCAGCTGATCTGCTTCATATCACAGTTAAAACACCTCACAGTGTTTCCTCTACCAGCTGTTTATTTAAGCTTCTATATGTAAAGATTGCAGCTGGAAGACGACGAGATGAATCAAAGAAAAAACATCACATTTAAGGGTGAGCGGGGAAAGTTAAAGACAAAGCTGCAGCAAGAGGAAGAGGAAGGACGAACTGAGAGGAAGATGATAAGTCAACTTACTTTTAACTGAATTTAAGGAAATTATAATTTTGTTTGACCCAACTGTGGAGGACCAAGAGTGTCATGGAGATAACCACAAAGCATTTTGTTCACTGATAATAATAATAACAATAATAATAATAATAACATATTGTTACTCAAACATCATTAAAGCCAGTTCTAGTGAGTTTTGAGATGTAAAAATATGAAACTGGACAATAAAGAGAAATTCATAAAAGCTTTAACCGATGAACAAATCTATCCTGAAGTAGTCAGACGGACATTTAAAGGGAAACCAAAAAAAAAGTCAGCGTAAAGCAAAAATAAATGTTTTGAGTTTGTCAGATCAAAGTTCAAATGATCAGTATTCTCGGCTCTGAAACGCCAGCCAAACAAGAAGAGGTGCCGCTTCAATTGTCAAATACTGTAACTGTGACCTCAATATGGTGCTTAAACTTCAGTGTGTCATCGAGCCACGGTTTAAGATCCGTCCAAAAACATCCTGACTCCTGAACCCAACTCTGCATTTCAGTATGGCATAATTCACAAAATCAGTTAACACATGATTACACGACAATTATTTTCCAACATATGACGTATAATTTGTTTCGAGAGAAATCTGAATTTCCTTTACACGGACTTTAAGAACATAGGATATAAATCCAGTAGCCAGTCCAGGAAAAACAGACGGTACAAAGCAGGAGTACAGTCCGTTATCATGAAGAACGTAAGATTGCTTCCCAATATGATGGAGGAGCAATTTATTTATGGATTTATTTATTCAACAAATGTTTAAATCCCTTTGTTTTCCAGTTAGATATCAATAAATAAAATGATTTCTATTTCCGTGACACCTATGGCCCTCCATACCATCCACCTTCTTGAACATTCTTGGTTTAATCCCACATTTTGAAATTGCGGGTACGCGACTTCTCTAAACCTGCCTGGTTACGGGAAGAATAAAGACACACAGAGCAGCAGGTCAAGGTCTTATCTCTGCCCAAATGTTCTTCTTTTTACTTCATTCATTGTTTTAATGAATACAGTGAGAGACAAATAAATACAGACAGAACAGCGGCTAAAAGGGGAAGAAGAGGAGGAGAAACCGGAGAGGAAGTGTGGAAAGTCAAAGGGTGACGGAAGAGGGGGACTAAAGTTGATCCCTCTGAACTCCTAAGAGGTTTTATTCTGTATTTCTTCTTCTGTTGCGTTCATCCCACAAGCCTGGATTTAATATAGTATGATGGCAACCGGGTGCGCTTTTTAAAGAACTAACAACTCAAGTAAAAAGTCCGACATGTGATCAAAACAAAAAAAAGAAGAGCAGGTCAGTAAGGAGGGAAAATGCAGGTAAGAAAAAGACGATGCGAGAGAACCCTCACTCACAATCTGCCGAAGATAACGGGAACATACTTAAATCATTCAAAAGAATACAAAAATTGCCTCGTTGCCTTTGTTTTTTTTTGTTAGTTTTTACTTGAAAAAATACTTTAAAAAGTAACAAATCAACAGAAAACAGTAGTGGTGGAAGTTTGAGCTCGACTTTGACGAGAGGACGCGTTCAAAATGGAGTTATTTTAAACGTGACCTCTCGTCCGTCGAGCTCTGGGGTGAACGTTACACATGACTAAGGAGGGGAGGAGGTCGGGGGTTTGTTTGTTTTATTGACTAAGTTAGCAGAAGGGGATGTGGACGCTGTGCTGTCGATATTAAGACTTGTCGGCTGATTTGAGGAGGTTTTCTTTGCTCCTTCTCTTCACGTCCCAGTTGTAGACTCGTGCCATGTCTGAGGGGAGCGGTGAGTTAAGGAACAACAGCAGCAGGGTGACACTTTAATTGTTAGTATTTGTTAGGTATACAGCAGCTCATAGTCGATTACGGACTATGATGGTACAGTACAATTATGGACTTAAGTGGTACGGTACGATTACGGACTATGATAATACAGTACGATTATGGACTTAAGTGGTACGGTACGACTACGGACTATGATGGTACCGTACGATTACGGACTATGATGGTACAGTACGATTATGGACTTAAGTGGTACGGTACGACTACGGACTATGATGGTACAGTACGATTACGGACTATGATGGTACAGTACGATTATGGACTATGATGGTACAGTACGATTATGGACTATGATGGTACAGTACGATTACGGACTATGATGGTACAGTACAATTATGGACTTAAGTGGTACGGTACGATTACGGACTATGATAATACAGTACGATTATGGACTTAAGTGGTACGGTACGACTACGGACTATGATGGTACCGTACGATTACGGACTATGATGGTACAGTACGATTATGGACTTAAGTGGTACGGTACGACTACGGACTATGATGGTACAGTACGATTACGGACTATGATGGTACAGTACGATTATGGACTATGATGGTACAGTACGATTATGGACTATGATGGTACAGTACGATTACGGACTATGATGGTACAGTACAATTATGGACTTAAGTGGTACGGTACGATTACGGACTATGATAATACAGTACGATTATGGACTTAAGTGGTACGGTACGACTACGGACTATGATGGTACCGTACGATTACGGACTATGATGGTACAGTACGATTATGGACTTAAGTGGTACGGTACGACTACGGACTATGATGGTACAGTACGATTATGGACTATGATGGTACAGTACGATTATGGACTATGATGGTACGATTACGGAATATGATGGTGCGATTATGGACATTGGCTTAACATTCAAACAGGTCAATTAGCAATTAATAATGTGTTTTTAAAGATGGAAAAGATGTTTTTAAAAGACGTTTATAGGGATTATAACAAACTCTGTTTTAACATCAAAGATGTGATTTTATCAGATATTTAGATAGATAATAGACTCAAAACAAGCATCACTGTAACAGCATTCGGCTGCACGCAGACAAAGAATAATTTCATGTGTAATATTTGTTTTTCTTACCATCCGCTTTGCCATCTTCTTATTACCTACTGACACTACTACTATAGAACTTTCTATAGCTTGGAATCAGGAACCTGAGTGGATGACACAGTGGAAGGATACTGACTTCGGTGGTAGTGAACTGGTCTCGCAGGAAGTCCAGATCATCCTCGAGTGTCTCTAGGTTACGAGATGCTGTGGATAGATTCTTCTCTAGGAGAGCCTGGGCTTCATCGATGTCGTACTCTAACATGACATTAGCCTTCAGGGAGGACAGTAAGAGGACTCAAGTTACGGCCTTTACCTTCATGATTAATCATCAACAACCATTGACATATCCTCCGAACTCTCCTCACAGTCTCATTGTACTACGTTTCCATAAAAATGCTGTCGTGGTTTTGTGATGAAAGACTTAAGAAATGAAGTCGACTTTAACCTGGGCTCTACTTACCCCTAACCATAGGCAGACTTTATCGGTGGGCGGCACTGAGGCCTTGCAGTAAACATTGTCAGCCAGTAGGAAGTGTGTCTCCATGGGGTCTGTGGTCTCCTGGGAAGAGAAGCCACGATAGAAAACCAGTCAAACAGAGTTCCTTCATGTATTGTCACTTTGTTTATTTTACCAGCCGTTCATATTAACTTATAGCTTATACTAACTTCCTGAGTAAACACGCCAGAATCGAATCAAACATTGTCACATTGCATGCCACCTCAGAAAATCCTAAACTCTCCAAGTACAAACGTTATGACGGACGTTTAAGTGCAGCAGCACTGGCTGAATATTTATTGACGATGGAACCACAACTAGTTTGTTGGAGAAGTTGGTACTCCCGATCGGCACTTCGCTTTCTAACACTTCCTGTTTGGAGACACGATTGCTGAGTTTTTAAACCAATCATTTTACCTCAGCTCAACATCTTGCCATCACATTTTAGCTCGTAACAAATGTATGAGCTTGCTACGTGCAGGAAAATTTTATTTGAATTACATTGCAGCGATCTTATTGTTTATTTTCATTACACATTGTGTAGTATCTTGACAGTGTAATATGTAGATTTAGACATTCCTCCACAAGTACCACAAGGGGGTGGTCATGTACTACAGTTTGAGAGCCAGCGGTGTCGATAAATTACGAGATCATAAGGCGCAAATACAAGTACAGTCCAAACCTCGAAAGCATAACAACTCAAGTTAAACACTGTACTAACTTTCTAAACTTCAAGAATCTTCAAACTCATCAGAAATATTGACTTAATTAATACTGTAAATTTCTAAATGTGTGGAAAAACAGATCAACGAAAAACGATACAAACCTTTTTCTTCTGCATGTGTCGAAGGATTTCTAGCGTCTGTGTGATTTGTGGGATCTGGCTTTTCAACCTTCATCAAGAGAACGACAAGTTTGAGTCAAATAAGGAAGAAATTAAATAAACAAATTAACACTTGACTGTGAAGCTTTAGGTACATACAGCGAGAAAGACTCAGCAGATTTCTCTGTAAAAACTATTTATTCTGTTGTGGAAACAACAAACTTCTCTATTGTTTCACAATCTGGATTGAAGTATTTCTGGAGATCAGAAGGATAAAACTCTTAATGTAAGACTTTCACTAGTAAGATTAATTATTTTTCCTGGCAGACACACTGCAGTGTCAGCTCATTTAATATCAGTAGTTTAAGTGTGTTTTTGTTGGTGTTACCTGAGTTTCTTCTGAGACAGGTTGAGCTCCATGTATTTATATTTCTGGTACTGTTCGTCCAGCTTCCTCAGCGCTGAGTCGGCTGTCTCGTTGCCCGGTTGCTTCATAAAAGAGTCGACATCCTCCTGTGAAAGGAGAGCAAGAGGAGAGAGAGAGAGCCAAGACGTTAAAGCAGTTCAACGGTAACTTCTGCGATGATCTGCAGGACGATGGACGTCCGTCACAGCTAGAGAAAGTCATGATGAGAGCTGTTTGAACTGTCTAAATGTGAAGGAAAGGAGCTTCAGTGCTTCCTTTCTTATCTCCTTCAGCAGAGGATACATCCTTTACGAAAGGATCTCCAACATCTATAAGGATGGCGGCATGCCACCTCCAACTGAACCTCTCAAAAACTGTTTCATTTCGTGGGCGCTGTAGTTTCTCCTTCATGCCTGGAAACAGAGGGCAGGTGAAGGGGGGTTGCAATTTGCAGCAACACCGCTACACGAAACCGTCACACCCGCCCTTTCAGTATAAAAGCATATATATTTCATGACGGTCGACTTCAAACATCACAGTGAGCAGGATAGTCGGCGTGCGAGTTGTTACTGTGACCCCGAAACCCCACCGGACACGTCTCCGTCACAGAAGAGATGCATTGAATTCAACGCGGAGCCAAGCGGAGAGCTGCTTCTGAACCGGACCGCGGCGGAGCTGGTGGGGTTTGATACATTGACTAGAACGTATTGCTCGCACTAACGTGCCGCGTCCGCGCCTGGTGGGGTTTGGGAGTAAGACATCAGAGGCTCCTGACCTGCTGCCATTGACTTTCAGCAATTTCTCCACAACAGTTGGTGCTAACTATGACATATTACGTGCTGAACCGCGAACAAAATGACCAATATTTGACAGACAAACACATAAACAGACATATATCAGACATAAAATATGTTTTCTAGGTGGAATAGTTGTTATTAAAACCAAATTAGGAGCTCTCAGGTGTATTTTTGGAGCCCTTGCTGGGCCTGAGCAGCACCTGTATGATGTTTATGATTCATTTTAAGTGTTTAAACGAGCATTAAAGTCTAAATGATGCCTGACAGTTAATTAATACGAGCTAACAGATGAGGACAGCCAGCTAACGGCTAGTTAACCTGCTAACACTGAAGCTAATTTTAATAATTAAAAAGCCTAAAGAGGAAACGTGCTAATAATGAGCAGCTAACACACACACACACACACACACACACACACACACACACACACACACACACTGTGGTGTCCATACATGGAGCTGAAGCAGCCGCCCAGCAGCCGTTAGCTCTCGTGCTAACTAGCTGGTAGCCACAGCATGACGCGCGCGCACACACACACGAGGGGCTCACGAGCCCTTAACGTTTGTTTCTAACGGTATATTCCCGCCGTTAGACACGCGGTGAAGTCCACCCACCACAAACACAGCTTCGGGGATCCCGAGGTGCTTCTTCTTTGTCGCCTGCACGGCATTGCTGTTGTCTATGGTCGCCGCCATCTTGGAGAGAGGCTACTCCTTCCTGCCTGACGTCCGAGTCTGATGAGGAGGGAGGAGGGAGGAAGAAAGGAGGGAGGAGGGAGGAGAGAGGAGGAAAGGAGGGAGGAGAGAGGAGAGAGGAGGGAGGCTGCCTCTAGTGGACACACCCTGCTACTGCTGCTGCTGGTACTGCTGCTAGTACTGCTGCTGGTACTGCTGTTAGTACGAGTACTACTATTATAAATACTGCAGCTATTATAAATACCGATAAACTTGAAGTATACTTTTTACATTTTACTTCATGACATGTATTTCATATCTGTAAGACAAGACAAGACAACAGTACTAGTACTACTATTATAAAGACTGGTATTATAAATACTGATAAACTTATTGTTTTTATTAGTTTTCTCTTATTTATTAATTATATTATACTTTACTTTTATTTTATCTAGCTTTTTACACTTTAATGAGTTTTACTATTTTACCATTATGCGTTTTTAATGGGTTTTATTTTATTTTTTATTTTCATTTTAGTTTAGTTTAGTGAATTTTTGAAGCTGCCTCCGGTGTTTCCTCACTGCAAGATGGCGCTTCCTCAGTTTGCACAGTTTGCATAGTGCCTTGTTTATAATAGGGTGGAGGCGGGTGTTGGGGTGGAGGGTTTTATTTTACATTTTACTTTACTACATTTATTTTATATCTGGAAGATAAGACAAAACAAGATAAGACAAAACAAGATAAGACAGGATAGAATTGGACAAGATAAGACAAGCTAAAAGATAATATAAAAAAAAATCTAAAAGAAAATCTAAGATATACTAAACATATATATCGGTACGCACGGAATTAACTGTTGTATTATTTTTTTATATCGCACCAAAAGTTATCCTTATGATACTTTTACATACAGATCAGATCTCGACCCCGTATTCTTTATAATATTATTGAGACCCAACAATTCTTAACATGAGCAAGCACTTGGCGACAGTGGCAATAAAAAGAAAATTAATTTATTTGTAGAAACTTTAGTTAAGCTCTTGATAGAGAGCATCAAGTCAAGCCATTAAAAACTTAAATTTACAGTAGTACATCATACAAGCCAATGAGCGCGCAACAGAAAATGATGTGGCAGGTTAACAAATGAGAGTTTATGAATACAACAGAATAAAATATAAGTAACAAGACATTAAAACAGGAAGGTTTGTTGTAAATATGTAAATAAAACAGATTCATTTGATTCATTTTTGAGGTCCAATCATTTGATTTTTGGTCCTTTACAAATGACTTCATCTTCTTCTCGAAAGCAGTCCGATCTTTGATTTGAACTTTATTTCTCTGTCACGGCTGATTAAGCCCAGGATGCAAACACACATGGAAATTCACTGTCGTCGATCTGGATGCAAAGTTCAGAATTTAAAATGTAAATGCATTCACTGTTTGGACAATTAAATGTACCTGTCTTAGACAATTTGTTGGTAACCGTTCGGTTATTAGTTTCATCACACCGAATTGTCGTTACATCGTGAACTGAACATCTTTGTTTGCATGTATAACGTTAAGTATATTTTGTGCGTACATTCAAACAAGTGGAAAGGCTAACACAGAAAACTAAATGAGATGTGTGAGTTATCGGAGACACAATGTGTCTGTTTGAGGTGCTGGAGTTTTCTCTTCTTCAATTATTTCCAGCTCTGGAAGCTTCCACCAGGTCAGTTTTAACTCTGTGGTTGTACCTGCGTCACCCAGCTTCGTTCTCACCTACCAACAGAAACAGGACAAAGACATAAACCTTTAGCTTATTTAAATTTAGATACTCCAAGTGCCTGTACATGAAATGTGAAAGGTGGCAGTCACCCAGTTCGTGATTGAATCCGGCAAAGCCGGATCTGCCAAGTCCATTCCGTCAGCAGGCAGCCTCAGTCTCATCAGGCGTTTCTTCACTGGCTCTGGAAGGAATATAAGAGGAAATAATTAACCGATTTCATTAATACTTAAATGAATAGTTGAACACTGTCTTGTCTCAGGATTACTGCAGAAATATCACCAGTGTTTCCTATCATTCACCTAATAATGTCTGTTTTTTTCCAAGAACAGTTTCATAATGAAATGATCATATTTTTACACTTCAAGCAGAAGTAGTTCAAACAAATGACGGTGGAAGAAATGGTTCAAAAAGTTGTACATAGTATTTTATATTTAAAAATGTATCAGAGGAAATCTGGGGCACTTTTATTGCCATGTCATACCCATTCATACATTTACAACTAGTGTGTTTATCATCAAAGTTTAACTTTAAAACTCTGATTGGACGTCAAAACTCATTTTACTGGTTTGGACTTCGGTCACTGCCCTCCTTTTTACACGAACAAGTGATTGTGTCCATCTGGGAAGAGATGTCAGCCAAACCTACCTGAAATAAAATTTGACTTCCTAAGCCACAAAGAGTTCATCTGCAAACCAACATCCGAAATAAGACACAGCAGATGAAAAAAAGGATTTGGAGAATGTTAGCTACCTAAGTTGACTACATACTGTCTGGTCTTGGTCTTGACTTGGTCTCGGTTTAGGTGGTCTCGACTATAACACTGATGTCTAGTACCGTTTATGTCATTATGTCAAAATAACACATTTTTGGGGTGTTGATTGGCTCAGTTGGTAGAGCATCCGCCCCATGTACGAAGGCTGAGCAGCGGCCCAGGGCTCGAATCCGACCTGTGGGCCTTTTTTTGTATGTCGTTCCCCATCTCTCTCTCCCCATATTCCTGTCCCTTTTTAGCTGTCTCTGTCAAAAATAAAGCTTGAAAAAGGCCAAAAAAATAACAAATTTTCTTGAGCTCTTGAGATAATAAAACTTTGTTTTTCCGAGATAACAACATAATTAATTTGAGATCTTGAGGACATTTGTTATTCCGACATATTGACATAACTCAAGATATCGAGAAAACAAAATTAAATGAACTTGTTATCATGAGAAAACAGAGGAAATAAAATGTATGAATGTATGACCGCTTAGGGCTTCCATAATATACAAAAGTAAGTTGTACATGTGTTTTATATTTATATTTTGGCAGTCAAACGGTTGCAATTCGATGAAGAAGAAGAAGAAGAAGAAGAAGAAGGAACAGTAAAATGTTGTGATTGTCATTTACACTAAGTGTACAACAGCCATCCAGAAAGTCACTGCTCCCAGACAAGAAATAGTCCAGCACATAACCTCCAATAAATCAACAAAGGGTTGTCTTTACACTTTGCAACAGAACAAATTAAAGTATTAAATATATAAATATCATAGGGTGTTATAGAAGAAGAAGATGTTTACCACTGTAGCATAAAAAGGGTCGTACTCCACTGCAAGCCACGTCTACCAGTCCAAGAGGGTTGCTGATGACGAGTACGCTACAATCAGAAACTCCAAAAGCCTGAGGCTCTTGCGGTTTCCAGGGTAGGAACGAGGTTTCACTCCCATCTGACCACACCCAGGACATCTGTGTCAACCCGATCCAGGCCGAGCCATTCTTCACCATCATCTGCACCTCGTCATTTTCAAGCTGGTCCCGCACTCTGGCCAGGTCCGTGTAGTACCTCCTGCAGTAAGCCTGGGCGTCGAGCCACGTCTTGGGGGTTTTTATCAAAGTAAACCTTTGGGAATTATTAGTAGCCACCGCTGCAAATGACATCAGCTGTTTAAGGTTATTATTTCAGTATTCAAAGCTTTTACACTATATGGTAGAACAAAATAAATAAATAAAAAGGTGTTCATATGGAGCAAATGATGCAGTTCTCAATGGTGCAAAAGAGTTCTACTCAATCTGTGAAAAATTTGAATGATTGTGTGATACTTTATTATTTGGTGCCACTATGAGATTAATCAAAGATTATGGGATTGCTGCAGGAGTTTGAGCAACAATTTTTCACTCGCCATTCACAGTCAAGGCTTCTAATCAATCATAAATGAATTACTGTATTTGATATATCGTCAGTAAGTCCGGTAGGAGGGTGAAGCAGAAAAGTAAAAGAGGGATTGTTGAGGTACTGCAGTGGACTTAAAGGACCATAAAACATCATACTTTCTGTGTATTTTCTGTATTTTTCTCGTTGATCTACAGCGTCATTAGTTAGATGTCAAACTACACCCAAACAGTCCTGGTGAAGCAGACTCGCTGAGTGTTAAATTCTTCTAATAATAACTGATTTTCATTTTCTGAAGTTGATCTCTTGTTTGTTTAGCAATGAATATTTAGTGTTTTACGGAAATGTATACATGTATGAACTAATAAACAGCTGCTCATTTATTTATAGGGCAACATTGTCGTTCATTTGGAGTCATATTTCTGTTCACCCGATGATTCAAAGTCTAATATTTACTCTCTTTTAGCCCTGTTTTTGGTCTCTACCACCTCCTGAAGGAAATATCATCAAATACAAGAAATAAGAAATAAATCTAAATATTATCAGAGCTTTTTTTTGCTCCATACAGCGGAGGGTAACTTGAGTTGAGTGATATCTTCGCTTTGTCACTATAAGCAACCTATTTTTAAGATACACAATGTATATCTTGTGCTTATTATAATGCAGCTTTAAAATTTGAAATCACAATTTCAGGGTCTTGAAAGCCTTGACGTATATTTAAATCAACCCCGGAGACTGTACACCATCTTAAAATTTAACAATCATATTTTCTTACTGTGGTAGCAGGTGAAGTTCAGTCTTATGCTGCAGTCTATAGCAGACCATTCTCCAGTCAACCCATCAATGGTCCCACAATCACCTATTCCAGGCTGACCACTTGCCCAGTTCCAGTAGGCCTCTTCTCCCACTTTGTAGTCATCAGTGTCCGACAGTGACCAACTCCAATTTCTGTGCAAACCTATGAAAATCGCTGCAACGCTACCCGAAACCACACCAGATAGTTTCCCCAGGTCCTGCTCATCGTTGACAGGTGCCAAATCTTTGTATTTCATTCGGCAGTATTTCTGGGCGTCTAGCCAGGTTTTGGCATTGCTGACAAAGTGGTACTGACGATTATGAATAGAGGAGCACGCCAAATTACACAGACCTGTGGACAATGCAAGGTTGTGTACAGTTTATTCTAACATTCACCTTAAATGCACTTTGTAAGCTAAGATGGCTTAGTGAGGATTGAGAAGAGTATCTTTAATCACCTGAGAGAATCAAGATGCCAAATGTTCCCATCTCCATGGTCTGAGTTTTCTATAAGAAAATGAGAGACAAACTGAGGTAAAGGAAGTAGCATCATTCAAACCATCAGTCGTTTAAATGATGATAAAACTGACCTGTGGTGGATGAAGAAGACGATCTCTAGTGTGAGAACTTGGAGGCATGCAGTCTTCTCTTGTTTCTACTACTCTGCCTTTTAAAGTAGCACAGCCTTTGTATTCAAAACAGGTGGACTGCACTTTCTCTCCTAGAACATTTTCCTATCCCACCAACTCACTGGAAATGCACAGGGTGACGCAAAAAAAATCCACCTTTGTTCCTGGAAGTCGGATATCAAAGATTCAGAAAAAAAACCCTACAAAAACAGGGTTTTGTAGGATTTACCTGCCGTTAAAACAACATGTGTGTAACACATTTTCTAAACATATTCAAACACTGACTTGTAATCACACCACCAACTATTTCAATGATTTTGGTGAAACTGGATAATTTTTTATGGAGCAAATAATGGACAATTTCCTGATGGACAATAAAGTAAACTGCTGCCAACTGTAGTTGCTGTTAGCTAATGTTAGTACCAGGGGAGTGTTAGAGTTTTGGACCACCAGAAGACAAGGTTTTTACGCTTGGGGCATGGGGGAATGCAGCTAGTGTCATGCCAGAACCAGAGCTGGGCAAGCTGCCAATGTAACTGGGCTCAGCAGCCTCTATGGACATAATAACAGAGGCGAAAAGACTGAAGAGGAAGTTGACGGAGGAAGCTAAGAGAGGAATCTTTTAGGTAATTGTTTTTGTCTTTGAGAATACAGCTTTACATATATAAGTTTCACCACTCCTATCAATCTGGTCGCCTCAGCAAGCAGCTCTAACAACCCACTGTCTGCTACCTGCCCAGATAAAATATGCAACTAGCTAACTGGCAAGCAGCTAGGTCACATATTTTCCTCAGGAGTTGGTGGTGCACCAAAACAGAGCAAAAATTAGTTAATATTGGACTTACATCCATCAGGTGGTTTATAAGGAGATGAAACATCAATTTTATATACACAGTTTGTACTACTGCCACCAAGTGGACAAAAAAACAATCAATTAATGAGCTTCAAGCAACTCTGATATATGTAGGAAACTTTGTTACACAGTTTCAACTGTTTATTTAAGTTTCTTACTGAATGGCTTCCCTCTACAGTCTCCTTGCATGGTTTGGAAAATGGCCTCTAGGAATGCAAAGCACATGTAAACACTGAAGGTCTGTCTGGACTGATGCAAAGGTTTTGCAAAACCTTTGCATCAGTCCAGACAGATATCAGTTCTGGGTCAAAAGTAAAATAAGTAGTTCTTCATTCCAAAAACAAATCGCCATAGAACACTGATTAAAACATGGCTAGTCAAGGCGTTATTCTTGTAATGTTTTTGATGGACTGATGGAAGGTTAAAAATGTAATAAAACTAAAGTGGCATGCCCTAAATGTCTATGTAACCTGAACATACATGGCACAGTGCTATCCTCAGCCTGTAGAGAGGTGTACATGATGGCATGAGGGACCCAAAGACGCCTTTAAACTCCAAGAAAAACCCACATGACTCACAAGCAATGCAAAAAACTTTGATTTTATTTGTAATTTTGATACTTTTGGTTTCATTTGACATCAATCCAGTGCAAATGATACAAATAAGCCTGTATAATATTAAAATTGGTGAGCGTTTTATAAAGCAATAATAACTTGAAAAGAAAATACACGTTTAAAATCTTCTGATCCATATTTTCTTCTGTCTATTACTATTAAGACTATTGGCCTACTTTCTATTGTAAAATACTTTAAATAGATGGTTTTATTATTTAAACAGCTGGCTGTGTTTTATCAGGTTTTAATATTTTGTCTGTGAGTGCTTGATGTTGGCCTGATGTGAGCTACACTTCACATTTAAAGGTCCAGTGTGTAGGATTTAGTGTCATCTAGCGGTGAAGTTGCAGATTGCAACCATCAGAATATCTGTTGCCACACTCTTTGCTTTCAAGCGTGTAGGACAACCTAGATCCTCCTAAATGTTACACACTGGACCTTTAAAGTTGATTCACCATTACTGTCAAAGGCTCATCCTCAACTATCATGATTAACAGCTGTAATAACCAACGGCGCGGTGTTCTTCCCGTCATCGCAAACACCCGGGCTAAAGAAGGGGAAGATCCTCTCTGTAAACAAACACCCAGTGAAGGTGTAGATATGAGATCTGGCCTCCACGTTAAAGAACGACACAGTCCCCTCCTCGTAATCCGTAAACACTCCGACAATCTGTGGCTTCTCCTTGAGGGTAAGAAGGATGGAGGGGGAGTCCAAAGCGCGATACTCATCCCCACTCCTCAGGCGCATCGTCCAGTAGCCGTTCTCCGGCTTGGAGGTGATCATCCCCTTCCTGTTGACAGACTCTTTGACCACACCGAGGTCCCAGAAGGTCTTTGTCCCCACCGCAACCTGATAACACAAGGGAATATGGAAAAACTGAACATGAACACTGCTACAGGTGTATCCCATGACCATATCTCATGACGCTGGACCTGACCTGGAAGTAGAACCTCCCAGACAGGAAGCCTCTCTTGCCCACAACGCAGATGACTGGGTCGAAACGTTGGGGGTTGTCGGGCACGATGTGGAGCAGCTCACCGCGGCCTGCCTGCTTTCCATCAGGTGACAGGACGATGTTTGGGTGGGCGGTGTCCGGGTCTAAAACAACGTCAACTACGGAGACAGAAAGAAGCTAAATTAATACAAAATATGCTACTTTATTTCCAGTATCCATTACCAATATTAATACTACTACATTTATCAGAAAGCCATTTTATTCATGGTTGTACGTGTTCTTGCCTTTTTTTCCAAGTTAAAGGATGAAAGGTAAATAAGAAGTTGAGTGACTGAAGTCAGCAAATTAAAGTTTGGAAGTTTCACATGACCACATTTGTAATATTTTTCAAATTATCTGAAACATTTCGGAAAAATGGGACAATCCTGGTCATAATAAGTGTTTCAGCCCAATCATCTTACTGGGAAACCCCACCAGGCAGGTCCCCGACATTGAAGCTACATAATAATGTTTATTATGGTTTTACCTGCATATTTCTGCATCTTCTTCATCTCTGTCAACAAGATAAATCATGTTTTGAATTAGTTGTGTCAGTTTCAAAGAGACGTAAAAAATGTTTGACTGTATTTTTTGTTTCTCATGTAATTCATGCCAATGCTCTGGCCAAACACTTTCAGTACACTTTACCTTCCGTCTTCAGTCTGTCCAGTTCGTTCTTCAGGGTGTCGTCCACTTTGGACAAGGCTTTCCTCACCGTCCCCACGCTGAGTTCAGGGTGGACGCCGATCTCCATCCACTCCTTGGTGGGTGGAGGTGACATGAGAGAGGGCGACCTCTGTGAGAAGGAAGAAATTTGAGCATTATTGTATGAATTTAAGAAGAGGGCTGGACTGACTGGAGATTTTTAAAGTTACTACCAATATTTTTGTTCACGATTTAGCACGAAATGAAGCTCTCGCCAGCGAAAAGCCAGTCCCAGGTTTACTCGTCTTACTCGTCTGGCGGCCTCTTGCTCACTCACTCTCTCATTTTCTCTTCTTAAGTTCCTCCATCAATGTCCTCTGCGGACAACACTGTCTATGTTAAAACCCTTCTGTATTCACCACAGTTTAAGGATGATTGTAACCTGTAAGACGTGCAGATGGTCCTCAGTGTTCCTCAGCTCCTCCATCTCAGCGTTTCTCCTCTGCAGTTCAGCAATTTCAGCTTGCAGCTCATCAATGAGCTCCTTCGACCTCGTCTCTGCTGCTTTCTGCTTCTGATCGATCTCTGTCCTGGCTTCGGTTTGTCTCTCCTCGATCGAGCGAATCAGAGACGCAAAGAGACGGTCACTCTCCTTCATTTCTTTCTCTGCACTCATCTGGACAGAGAGGAAGATGAATGAACATGAAGATGTAAAATGAAACATTAACTTGAACTAACTTGTGTCAGGGATTAACATTTCCATTTAGACTCACTGTGCTGTGCTTCAGACAGTTTTTGATCTCCTCCATTTTCTTCAGTCGTTCTTGGATCATCTGCTGAAAATCTTCTTCAGTCTTCTTCATTTGGACCTAAACAGGCAGAAAAGAAACTCTATAAAAGTTATAAAGTTATGTAATGGTGTCATTCAGCCAGCCTTAGGTCCACCAACAATACACAATCTTTGCTGATTTTTAGATTAGGAGGCGGCAGAGGCAAGACTGCCAACATGACAGCAGATTTTGAGCTTCAAAGCAGCTCTTCAGAAACCCGAGGATGGCGTCACAGATACACCATCCATTCTTTATACTGTCATTGGGATTTCACCACCAAAGACAGAGGTACAAGAAGATCTCTGTCTTGGTAAAATCAGTGTTTATTTGGGTTTTTTGTGACTTTAATGTAAATTTAGTGTTTGAATCGATGGTGTACCTCAATTGTTTTCAAATACATATGTAGGGCCTTAAAAAAGGGCCAGTCCTAAAGATGTTGATGTCATGTGTTCGTCTTTTCTCGAATACAGCCTGGGATCTTTAATAAAAGCAACCCTAAAACTTTTCAGAGTCGGTATTGCGCCATTTGGGTGGCAGGCAGTTATAGTAGCTCTGAACACTTCTTTGGACACCAATCTCCATCCGCTTGTGTGCAAACATGGACGTAGAACTATGGAGATTAGTGATTTTTCTGTTATACTTCATGATACATTGGTTTACCCATTTAAGTGCCTCTAAGAGCAGGAAAAAGACGGTACAAACCACCGTCTGTTATCACGGGAAACGTAAATCTCTCTCCAATAAGATGGAGGATCTAACGGAGGAACTAACCAGGCTACAGAGGGAGTATGGGAAATGTAGCATCACTGAGATGTGGCTGAATGAACTCACAGGATCAATAAAGTCTTATCTTATCTTAAAACCATAACAGAGAAATCCACAATCCATAATCCGCTGTTAAGCTTTCACTTTTACATTCTTTGAATGGCTTTTCAGCATACCTTCCTCCCCCCACTCTCGTCCTCTATCGTGACAGCCTGGTGACCTTTGTGCTCGGTCTCGGTGCAGAACTGGCAAACACATTTCTGTTCGTCCCTGCAGAACATCTCCAGCAGCCTCTCGTGCTTCTTACACATCCTGTCCTGCAGGTTCTTCACCGGCTCGATCAGCTTGTGAAGCTTCAAGGTGGCGACCCTTTGGTGAGGCTCCAGGTGGGCTTCACAGTACGAGGTCAGACACACCAGGCAGGACTTCAGCGCCTTCACCTGGAGGGACGTCGTGGCGCAGACATCGCACACCACCTCGCCCGGTTTGGCTGTGGACAGCAGCGAGGCCGACGAACAGACGATAATGTTCCGAAATGTGTCGGCCAGCTCTTTGAAGGCTGTGTTGATGCTTATTTCAGGCCGCGGGGTGAATGACTTGTTACAGGTGGGGCACTGACAGACATCACTGCTGTTCCACATGTTCTGGATGCAGGCCTGGCAGAAGTTGTGTCCGCACGGGGTGGTGACAGGGTCGGTGAACACCTGCTGGCAGATGGTGCACTGGAACTGTTTTTCTGGTAACATGCTACCAGAGGACGCCATTGTCTGCAGATCAGTAAAAAGGAAGTTAGATAAAGGAAGTGCATGCAAAGATTTACAGTATATCCACAGAACAAACACAAAAGTAGTCACAGGTAGACAGAATACTGAGCCAACTACTGAAACGTGTTGTTTTTTAATGAGAGGTATAAAAGGAAAACATGTTTGATCAACTTCTCAGGTCTGTAACTGTGTAAATATGTAAACTATGCACATCTTGTCATTCAGGACTCATACACCCTGTTCTGTTTGGTGTGTTTAGTGCATTAGTCATTGCTTTCACGGCTAAATAAACACACCAGGCACACCCACAGAAAATGTTCAAATGTACAAATAATTACACTGGTGCACCAACTTCCTGTAACCAATGGCAAAAAAAAAAAGTCTTATTACAAATTATTATATATTATATTATTATTATATCATAGCTATGAAAAGAATTCAAAAAATAAAGATTTGGTTTTGCAGCTATTTGTAAAAGTTAGAATATGAGGGAAATATTCCATTATGCTAACCAAGCCAACACTATTTAAGTAATTTCTCTTAGCATAAAGTTGTGTTATTTTAATTAAATGTTATTTAAAATCTTCCCAGTTTACAAAAGTTAGATACTAGATGCCATTTTTCATACATCCTTTAATTTAAACATCAGCTCACTATGCTAACGTAGTGAGATAACACCATCATATTAGCGAGCTAACGTAAGTTTTAAGTTAAGAACTAGCTTAGGTAGTTATGTGTACATCTCCATTTAGTAAACAATAAACTACTACAACATAGCTGGTGCTAGCTGAACACAGAGGTCAGGCTAAGCTTAGCTTAGCATAAATTCTGGAAGCAGTGGAAACAGCTAGCCTGGCTCTATCCGTACAAAATCTACCTACCAACACCTCTAAAACTGTGAAATCAAAATGTTACATCTCATTATTTTTAATACTGTAAAAACAAGTCATTATAATTATAACAATTAAAACTATTAAATCCCATTTCCTTATGTAAAAATAGACAGAGTAACTGTCATTCCACTTTACAGTAACCAAGAAACATGGTTTATGCATTCATATCAACTTAACCACTGGCCCAAAATTACTATTGTAGACACGACCTGTATCTAAGCTTGTCATTCAATCCCACAACAACCAGGAAACATTGTTTAAACTGTCATATCAAGCGTTAGCCTATTGTGTTGTAGAAAAACAAGTTCCCCAGCACGAAATCTAATGAAAAGACATGCAGAAAATAACTATTTAAATCACAGTAAATGTTACGTAACATTTCAAAAACAGCACACATGTATTCCCCTTTACATTGATCGGTATATTTGCAGTCCAGCCTATCCACCCAGGACTATTTCTTTGCTATTTAATACTTCATTAACTCAACACAATAGATATTTTTGTAGTTTTCCTGCATACTTACAGCTGCTTCTTTGGTCAGTCAAACTTCTGTCCTGGTGACGGCAGAGCAGGTGACTCCGTGCCGTATGAATGGGTATGAATACATTACAGCTAGCTGTGAAACAGGAAAATGTAACGTCAACACAGTTATTCATCAGCCTGGACCTCCTCCCTCTCTCTCTCTTTCTGTCCTGAGCCCAACACTGCTTCCTCTGTCTGCTTTACTTTTAACCACTGGTCTGAAAACACCTGCATTTACACCACAACCTACTATTATAGTTACTCTTTATAATGCTTAGGCATAAACTTTGTGTGCATATACGTGTGATTATGGGAATGGTAGCTCTCAGGCAGTGAGTGTGTTTGTTTCACGGGTGTGAGTCCAATGGTTAATATTTTCCACCTACGACACGCCTAAAGTACAGCACGGACACAAATCTGACATAAGGAATGCTGCTGGTCTGTAAATATGTTGCATTTATGGTGGCGTGTTTGGCGACAGAGCATTATAAACATGTCAAACACTAGCTTAGTTACGCATGAACAAAAGCCATGAGGACAAACACATCAGACTTTTGCCTCATGATTTAATGTAATGCTTTTTATTGAAGCAGGAGTGGTTGGTATACGTAGTCAGATAAAACCAGATGGCTCAAATTGGTGGCTTATTTTCAGATTAGAGATCATGTGACAGGTGTGCTTTTACAAAGCTCATAAAGAATAAACAGGATGTGCTGATACACATTTAACTGCAAATTGTGTGTACTTTACTAGTACATTACCCAACAAATACCTTTTCTACAAGTACATTAAAGGTAGAAGTTTACAGAAATGTCACAAGTGAAGGTGCAAACAGGAATTTATGAGAATCCTCCCTTCATAGATCATTGTATTATAAAAACACCAATCAGTTGCAACAACTGGAGGACAGAAATTGAAGGAGTATTGCGGCCACTTGAGGAATCCCGGTTTTTAGCACTTCCACATTGGCTACATTCGCTAGCCACGGAGATTGCCGCTTGAGGTTTTTCCATTAATTCTGGAAGGTGCCTGAAAATAAACACTGTGGCAGCCAATCAGACATCAACAAACCTCCACAGTCAGCCTGAAATGTCTCTGAAAGTGAGACTATCCAAGTGGATTCATGGACTGGCTCACAATTTATGCTGCACAATACTGACACGAAGAAGTTTAATTTGGTTTGCCAGTGACGTAGACAGTGAATGAGAGTGGGCGAGCGTTGGACTCGTCAACGGTCGGATAATCAGCGAACTAAAAAGTTATTTTCTGATCGTTTCACAGCGGTTACGTTCAACACAAATAAATCAAATATTTTTTGGACCACCAGAACGAGGAGGTTTTCAGGCTTGTTAGAATCAAGATGCCACCTAAACACCAAATATCAATATCCAATATCAAAGCAAGGTCCTCAGGCTTATCAAGAAATTCAATGCATGAGTCAGGCCTACTAAAATACCACGTGTAGACTTTATTTCTTATCTAAACAAAGAACCATACGTCACCACATGTCAGCGTACTGTTTGCATTGCATGAGGCCGTGTGGCTTTACATCTGCTTTGCATCTTTGGATACAAGACCACAGCAAATACTTTCCATGACCTCATCC
Organism: Miichthys miiuy; assembly: GCA_036365135.1. Taxonomy (NCBI): domain Eukaryota; kingdom Metazoa; phylum Chordata; class Actinopteri; family Sciaenidae; genus Miichthys; species Miichthys miiuy. Next base: position 3,115,280 of record CM071625.1, on the reverse strand, counting down.
AACACTGTCCTTTACTTGTACGAGAAGCACAGTTACCTTCACTTCAATCAACATTTTCCTTAACTGTGGTTAATTTAAACTCGCACTAAACAAGACTGGCGGCTGCCAATGGCTGCTAGTGTGCCGTAAATGAGAACTCTTCATTTTCAATGCGATTTAAAGGAACTGGGATGGAGGATTTCCATCATGGCGTCTAAAAGGAGGTGCAACAGATCACATTACAGCTGTCAGCAGTCCATGGAGAGGTGGTAAAATGTTAAAAAGTTAACCCAATAACATAAGTTACCTTCCGGAAAGGAAAGGTGTCCTATTTGGTTATTTGGTCTGTTATTTTCTGCAGCTAATTCAGTAATCTCCCTCTTTTTTCTTAGTTTCTGTTTTCCTTTGAATAAAAATTTTATTTTCACTTATTTTGGTGTGTATTTTCATTTTCATAGCAGGACTTCACTGAAATTAGATTTTTTCACATTAAAAATAAAAATAGGCCTGAACAAATATTCTAATTAGCCATGTGTGATGAACATTTGTTGCAAACCACAGTAAGTTCAAACTATTTGTTGACAGCTTTTAAAGATTTATGTACTGAATAAGATCCCAATGGGCTTAAGGCAAAACAAGAGATGAGAGATTATCCAATGTTGGTTTTGGCCTTATCGTGAGAGACTGTGTAGAAGCCTTTCAGTCATTGTTTTCTTTGGTAATCTGGATACTAATGCAGTGCTTATACATTAGTCATATTTGCTAAGTCTGCTTCTTAAACTGCTGTATCAGCTCTCAGAGGTAACATTAACAAGTTCAAAACAGAACCAAGGCCAACATATGCATATTGTAATAAATTATAATAATTATTGTTATGAATATTTTCAGTAATCTAAAAGATATAATGGTGTAGTCATAGGGGAATTAGTAAATATAGTCAACAGGTGTAGTTCCTACTCCACATGTGGAACCAAAAGTACGTTCACTAACAAAGACCACGCCAATATGGATATAGATTTAGGTTGGGATGAAGGTCAAAGGATGAAGGGATGAGAGTCAAAGGATGAAGATATGAAAAGTTGAGGGTCCATGAAAGAGAAACAAAAGGAAGATGGTCCAGGGATGAAGGATGACAAGCTGAGGAATGAGGATGAGAGTCGAGAGTGCAGCTGAGATGAACATGTGATGGTCAACAGATGAAGAGATGAGGGTCAAGGAATGAGAAACGAAGGAAGATGATCCAGGGATGAAGGATGTGATGACTGACAGATGAAGAGATGAGAGTTGAGGATTGAGGAAGAAGAAAAGAAAGTCCAGGGATGAAGGGGTACGAGATAAGAGGTAAAGAAATGCGGGAGACAAGGGTCAAGGTATGAAGGGTAGGTGGATGGAGGGTAAGATCATCAGGAATTGAGGGTAGAGGGTCGAGGAATGAAGGGGGTAAGAGATGTGTGGAGAAATCAGGGTTGTAGATGTATGGAGGTGTTCGGAGATGGACCAGTTGTCGGCTGGTGGCAGGAAGAGTAGGAGGGAACCAGGAGGCAGTTGAGACTCCATCTCTTCATCGCTCTGGGGTTCCTGTATTTGAACGAAAGAGAGAGAAAGAAAAAAAGAAAAAGTGTTTTGGGGGGGGGAGTGATGTGAAAACTGAGAGGAAGTGAACAGCAAGGTGCGCTTCAGTTCTTCAGGTGCAGAAGTGTTTGTTCCTGAATCTAGCTATAAAACATTCAGAGCTCTTCCCCTGCAATAAATAGAAGTACAGCTTTAAATGGATTGATGGATTGAAACTTTTGTTTCTGCGATGCCAATGAGTATTAAGGATGTAAAACAGATGCAAAGCCGCGCTGTCATGTTTAATGCAAACCCGAGTCTTGTTTTAGCATGAGAGCACAAACCATGAAATAAAATCTGAGATTATACTAACAAATGTTCTGTCACGGGACGCTGATGTCGGACAACACGTCTATCAGATAATTACGTTAAAAAAAACACCTCGACTACAGCTGGTCTCGTGTTTGTTATGTTGTGGCTGACTATATAATTCAGGGACCTTAAATATATAATAGTTGCGATATGTCATGAAGTCATGAGTTTGATATTTAAAGATGAACCAAAGGGGTTTGTTTGTTTGTTTTATTTGATATTAAGCATTGCCTGCAATATCCAGACTCCTCCACACAGTGGCAATAAAGTACAAGGCAAGCAGACACCTCTCTTTCTCCAACGAAGACGACTTCCCTAATATGTCAAGTGCAATGTTTTCTGATAAAGTCTACAAACTTACAGGGCAGCCTGTGTGCAGTAATGATGGAAAACCAAGTGAACAAGTGTAAACAACGAGGAGCCAAAATTATGTTTGAACCTGTTCATTCATTCACTGACAGCACACTAATCCACAGAGTGTTTTAACCTCCGTGAATTTGTCTTGTGTGTCACTCAGGACAGATGCAGAAACAAAATGCAACTTTTGTACCGTCTAATAACAGTTACACTGAGGTGTAATCAGGTGAATGGTGTCTCTGTCATTCAGACTCTGCGCCCTGCACACCTGTATGTATGCAACTTTTTGTAATTATGTGACATTACGTCACACACCACCATCTATTTCGGTTCGATTTTGGTGAAAGTGGATCATATTTTATGGAGAAAATGTTTTCTTGACAGAGGAAGCTAGACAAGAGTAAATCTGGGACTGACTTTTAGTGGTTGGTGAGAGCTTGGTGAAATAAAAGGCTGAAAGACAGACGCCGAGCTGGGCTGACTGTTTGTTGGGCTAGTCAGTAATATTAGCTGGCTGCTATGTCTTGTGTTGTTGACCTTGCTTGATGTTTGGCTGTCCTTCTCATACATTTAAATAATTCTTATTTTATGCCAACTTACCTGCCAGTAATGGGGCTTTCAGTCAGTCCAACTGAGAAGCGATTAAGGGTCAACAGGTAACGTAATCTCCGGCCTTTTGAGCTGTCAGTTGTTTAATCTTGTTACATATCCTCACTCTTTGCTCATCAGCTTCCTGTTTACTTTCATTCGTTACTCAAAATCATCCAATTTATTGTGTTTTACATCTGTTTGTTTCACTGCCGGGTCCGTGTGTTTAGCAGTCTAACGAGACTAACCACTTGAAAAAATGTTAGCAAGATAATCTGTCATGAATTTTAGAATTGCGTGAGACGCCAACATTTAGCTCTTATTTCAAAAGAAATTTTCCAGACACCAAAGGAGCAGGATCATTTATCTGGATTCCACGTTTTCTTCCTCATCGGACTAACTGCAGGAAACGGGTGTACAAACCAGGGTGTGGTACTATAGAGACCTGCAGGCTGCTAATGTGTGTGCTGCCTGTTGAAGATGCTGATATCATTACAGAGGAATGGATTGTGTCTGGACTGATGTGCCACTAAACTCCCTATACTTACAAGCTGTCCAAAAAGAAATTTGATTTATGAGCAGCGTGACTCATCTGTGTTGAGATTCAGTCTCTGGAACACTCACGCCAGGTGATTTTCACCCACGCAATTCTTGTCATGTGATTTTCATTGTGTTGCTGCTGTCTGAGTTGCATGGGTAGCTTCAGGCTGCTCATTGATGTCATTTAATGGTATGTCTGTTTCCCTACTCCCATCTATGGTTTTTCCAAGAGGCATCCGTTCGGGTGATTTTCACCCTACGTTAGTGATAGAGGGTGCCATTGTTTGTCTATCTCTCTCACAGTTGTCAGTGATGCAGGAAGACTGTGCCTTCACCAGACAAGGGTCACATGTCCCAGGAATGGGTGGACCGAAGAACAAGTTCCCAGCTCCATTATTTTTTTGTTTGGCAATTTCTCGTTAAGGATTACCTGATTTTTCAATAATTGGTACTTTTTTATTTTTATTTTATGTGATGTTGTATATTGGGAAATTAAAGAAGAGTACTACAATTTGGCATACAGTGTTGTACTTTTACATAAATTGATGAAAACTGTATTTTATCCGGGATATTCTATCGGGTAAAATAAACCCGACGTTAGTGATGGTGTTACTGATTTTAACGTTAGTGTTTAAAAGGTTATTTCAGGGATATGTTTGAGTCTGTCTGTGTGTCTTTGATTTTGTTCTTGGGTGTCGTGTGTGTGAGGCACAAAGTTGGTTTTGTGGTCAAGGTCAAGCCAGCTCTTTGGCAGATTAATGACACTCTTTTAACTTAATGCAGCATTGTGTTTTTGCAATTTAGTGCAGGTAATAATAATGTCAACTATGTCAACTACACACAACTGCACATACAACAATAAAAAAAGAAAGATATGTAAAATAGTGCACATGCCTCATGATATAAATGATATATGATTCATTCACTGGATTTAAAGAAACTGTGCTTTATGTGGATATCTATCGTTATCGGGATATGAAATTACCGATAACAGGACATGAGATTTTGGTCGTATTGCACAGTCCTGGTTAAACGTTGTGACTGTGACTCATAATCACAAAACATTTGTCCGAACATGCCAAAACAACACAGCGGACAATGTTCTACATCTGGTGAAGCAAAGACAAATTATCACTGCAGGATGTCACACCGGTTTTCTTGCTTCACTTCTCATGCACTGCCAATGAAGAATGACAGCTGATGGCTCGCAGACAACAATAATAAAGAGCCTGAAGATAATAACACCAAATGAATTAAATGAAGCCGAAATGATGATTCTCCGATTGTTCCATGTGAATACAGTAATGTTTGTGTTTTGTCTGTCACTGTGCACACAGACAAACAGAAAGCAGCTAATCTGTTCGGACCTAAGTGGTTGTAACAAATATAGAGACTGCCCATCCAGTTAGTGCAATACCCCTTTTGTAAATATGGACAGCTTTACATTTGTTACAATTATATTACTTCTGACTGGCTAACAGCCAAACAACAAGCAAGGTCAACCACAAAAGACATAGCAACAGCAATTCTTGTATGCTTAGCTTTTATTTTCTTGTTAATGAATGCTACCAACAGCTTCTATGCTGAACTTTAAATACTTCAACCTTCTGTTAGGTAATTGCAGTAGTTTAGTGTATTATGTGAGACTGAGGATCATTAAATTGGCTTTAATTTTCTCACTTTACTCCCCTCCTGAAGTGTGAAGGTAATTAAGGTTATTATGTATTATTATCTTAGATCCTTTGATATTTCCGTAACTTACTGCCTTCAAAAACACATGATACAGATGACTGAGTAACAACCCTTCTTTACATCATGTGTTAAGATGTATTTTCCGGAAGCCCAAGACGGATATCTTGGGGTTGTTTCTGAAGCCTTTGGAGGAGTACAGGATCAGGTTCAGAATGGGACCCTAAATGCTGATCATGGGTATAACAGAGGAGGTTTGGGGAAGTTTGCCAACATATATTAAGGCTGTATCTTCCTATGTTGAACAAGCTGTCCGTTGTCTTCTGATACTGAACCATCAACTGAAGATCAATTTATCGCCTCTTCGTCCAGAAGATCCTTTCTTCACGACATTTTGCTTTCTACAATTTCTGAACATGGCAACTAGAGTATCGTTAAGGTTTAGAAACGTGCAAATATGGTGCAAATATGACGGCCACTCTGCTTGTTGCTTTTCTTGATAGGCTGGAGACCAAATTAGCAATTTGGACACACCTGGATCTGGTGTATTTCATGCATAAAGCCAGTCCTGGGCAGACATTGTCAACCTACACACCTTTCGCTTTGTGACTTTTGTTTGCTTTTCTTTGTTCCATCCACTCCCTTCACTACTGTCTTTACAGATTCCTTCCATTTGTTTATTTGTTTAGTTAATAAATTACTTAATTATGTAGTACCCGCCTGTCTCAAGAAATCAGAATCAGCATCATGATCTCCAAATGGTTTCGGTCACATTACACTTGGACTAAGCATAAGAAATTCTCAATAAAAAGGTAACACTATATTAGGTCTAAGAGGTTTTCAGGGCGAATGCTGGCGTGGAGTGGAGATGGTGTTGTGCCAGAACCTGAGCTGGGCAAGCAGGCAATGTACCCGGGTTCAGCAGCCTTTATGGACATAATAAAGAAGAGAAAAGGATAAAGTGAAGAGAAGAAGCCACCAGACAAGAGAAAATCTGGGTCGTTGGCGAGGGCTTCGTGAAATAAATGCCGATGGGCAGCAGAGTGTAGTGCTAGAACCTTATCGTCTGATCAAAGGTCACCTGGACTAATAAGAAGCATGCGATAAAAGGTTAAGTACAAGCTCATAAACAAAGTTGCTGTGTACTCCACCCAGTAATGAATGGCTGCACAGTCAAACTACTTATTTTCTCATCACGACCTGTTCACTGATTGCATGTTAGACTATGGGGTAACTGCCAGGACAAATGCATGCATTGTATTGAGTGTCAACAATGAAGTGTTGCCATCTTGGCTGACATTGTTAAGACACTAATTACACAAAATTACAGAAGGGCAAGGAGTGTATCTGTCTTACTTACTACTTCCAATGAGTTTGAAGAGACAAGTTTATGTCCATTGAAATGACATGTTTATATATGCAAAACAATCAACGGAAGCTCTGATAAATCTCTGAGGATGAAGAGAAGGAGGTGCAGGATGTCTGAGGAGCTCTGCAGTCCAACAATCAAAATGAGCCTATAATGGTAATTAATGAATAATTGAGCCCTGACCTTAATCTGCTGATGTGACAGCATACATTACTTATGTAACTAAACAGTAGGCAGTTTTTATTTCCATCCGTATCGTGTTTTTCTACACAAATAACTAGCCAGAATGTGACACTCTGCAGCAAAATATCGATTATTTGTTTGCATAATTATTATTTGTTGTCCAATGTGTCAGTGTGTTTATAGGGCTGCGGTTCATATCCTGCAATTAACCTCAAGCGTTAATCAAAACAGTAATTATTCGACATAATTACTTTTCCTAACCGTAACTATGTCATAGTGGTCAACGTGCAGATGTTGCAAGAAATTTAATTAAAAAAAACATTTTCATTGAATCCAAGAGTCTCTCAAGTCATGTACCTTTATTTGGTAAAAAATTACATGTTATTTATGTTCTGCTGTTATTTTATTATTATTTTGTGAAGCGAAGGTTACGTTTCTAGTTACTGATGTTGCACATGGAAGCAGAAAAGGGTGTAGATGACAATGGTGCTATAATATGTGAAGAAGTCAGCTGAGTCTAGAATCGATACAAGTTTTTTGGTGGAAACCATATGAAGAAAAGTATCGAGTCAGTCATGGACCGGTTTGAGATTTGTGACTAATTCAAGATCAACTTATAATGCTGTAAATAATTAAATAAATTGTTGTTCAAGTTTCCCTTTGGGTTTTCACAAGACTGTATTGAGGTCATGGACACAAGTCATAATTAGATACACTCTGCAGCCTAATTGCTAAATTCCTCCGGGCACAGCCGAGACACGTTCTCAGTGCGCCACAGCCATTTTAGGCAACATTTGTAACTAAACCAAAATCACAACTCTTGTGAACAGAATATGTAGCTGGTCTATTTTTGACAGACAACTCGTCAAGCAGTATGGCTCCTTTCGACGCGAAGAAGCAGCAACACTACTCCGAGCTCCCCCTGGATGTCCAAATTCGTCACTCTATCTCTAAGCTGAGCCCGGCCACCCGGCGGAGGAAGCTCAATTTGGGTAGCGTTCTCATTTTTTTGGTCACTACCCAAAGCTCGTGACCATAAGTGAGGTGTAACGTAGGTGGACTGGAAAATCGAGAGCTTTGCCTTCCAGCTCAAGTCCATCTTCCGCCATTGTCCGTAATACTGCAGATGCCACACCAACCCACCGGTCCATCTCACGCTCCATTTTCCCATCACTCGTAAACAAGACCCTGAGATACTTGGACTCCTTTGTTTGGGGCAACAACACGCTCCCAACCTGCAGGGAGCATTGCACCATGTAAACCGTGGTAAAACGGCCTCTACATTCATGGAAAGAACAACTAGCAAGTAAATAAAAATAGCAACAATGTAATAACTTCTATCAAAATGGACTGATGGGCCACTAACAAAAACAACAACTGTGCAAAATTCAGTTTTGTGTTATTAGATATGTATGCTATTCAAACTCAAGTGATTCTGTGTAGAAGGAAATCATCTGTGAACCCTAGAACATACAGTACTCTTCGATAATTATCTAGGTAATTATGCATAGCTACAATGGATGCCAATTAACATGTGATTTTACACACCAGTGAAGGCTAATAGGGAGAACAAGAATTACCTGTTTAACTGTTTTTAATGAGTATGGGGAGGAACTTTTAGTTTGTTTTCTCGGTCTATCACAGGAGGACTCTGTTAGTTAATTCATACAACTGCTGTCAACACATGAGGAGTACCTGACTGTCTACAAAGGTAAGACTTTATTTATGCTAAGCAGATAGTGTTAGGAATTAGAGCATACACAATGAGATATCAGATTGTTGCATGTAAACAATGTGAGTGATGTTTTTCAAAAGGAAAAAGTACCAAAAATATGAGGTCTTTAAGAGAGCATGACTCTTCACTACTTTTACACTGCTCTCAAACTCAAGTCTATCATCTCAGCTTTTTTGTTTTTGTGCCACAACTAATGAATAATAATGTAAACAATAGACAGAGCATGTGTGACATGACCTATAGGTTTCTGAAGCACGACCAAAAATATGTGGTGCTGGATGTACTGTTTCTTCTGTCTCCTGGCTAATCTAAATATCGGCAAAGACGTAGATCATCTGTGGACCGGAGGTGGGTCACTTACCTGTCAATCAAAGCGTCCACGCTCTTAATTCTGCATAACTTTAAGCCTTAATATAATCTGAACAGGTGAGTTCTATAAAAATTCACCCTCAGTACAGTTGAACAGGAAATTAGCTATAGAGACCAAAGCCTTTTAACCAGCATAACAAACAAAACTGCAGAACAGGACCAGAAATGACCAGATTACAATCAGTGTAATTTTATCTGAGGTGCCTTTTAACAAAATGTTTCACACAAGTGTTCGTGTAACAGAGAGTACAAGTGTCAGATTAAAACATAATTATATTATAATTATACCTGGCATTGACCTGAGCCAGCTGCTGAACTGGGACATTGTGACACTCCTGTTTCTAAAAAAAATGTTGTCACCAGCAACATTCCTTCACTGTGGATCGGCTCTCACATTCTATCTCTCTAAAATTATCAAGTTACTGGAACATGTTATATTTAGACAGTGTTTTGTTTGTTGTACTAATCCTACCTTTCATGAGGTCATTACCTGTTATTGTTGTTCTCCTCCAAAGCTGTAATCAAGTTACATATATTTAACTGTGAGCAATTATCACAATGGCCAGAAATGTTGGCAGTGCACATTTTAGATAATTAACAAACAACAAAACATGTTAAAGAAGAAGGTTATAAAAGCGATTTTCGACATTGGAATAAATTGAAAGTTTTGAAGTATAATGTCGTCTGCATATAAGGAGATTTTAAGAAATCCACACAATTTCTGTATATACATGTATAAGTAAAATATTTTTATCCTTCATTCAGAAACATGGCCTTTGCGTTGTCTGAGGAACAGTTTCGATGCAGCATCTGTCTGGATATCTTCAAGAACCCTGTCTCCATCCCATGTGGGCACAATTTCTGCCTGGGATGCATCAAACGCTTTTGGGATACGAGGCATAAATCGGAGTGTCCGCTGTGCAAAGAGGCCTTCAAACATCGCCCAAAACTCAGGGTCAACGTAGGCTTGAAAGACATCACTGAGCAATTTAAAAGGTAAATGTGTAAGTCCATAGTGCATGTATATATTTAAACAATATCCTGCAAATAAAAACTATTTTAGACTTAAATAACATTTGTATTTAACCAAAAGGTCTCTGAAGGGCCAGCCAATATACAAGCCAGCTCCACCAAAGCTAGGAATCCCAAGACAACCTTCGATTTCTGATGATGTTGCCTGTGACATCTGCCAGGGAAACAAGGCACTAGCGGTCAAGTCATGCCTCGTCTGCCGGGAGTCTTACTGTGAAATTCACCTGACACCTCACCTAAGAGATCAGTTGATGACGAGACACATGTTGACAGATCCAGGCACCTTCGTCACCAGTCACCTCTGCACAAAGCACCACAAGCTCCTGGAGAAGTTTTGCAAGAGTGACAACACACCAGTTTGTATGAAATGTACAGAGAAACACCACAAACACCACGAGATTGTCCCCTTGGAGAAGGAGAGCAAGAGGATCAGGGTGAGGAAAAGAGGTTTGAATGTATCTAATGCCTGTGCAAATGATCATGTTGTCATTTATTTTGCCATTCTAATAGTTGCGTTACAACGTTCTTTGCAGTCTGAGATGAAGAGGGCCGAAACTGAGTTTCAACAGATGATTCAGGCCAGAGCGGGAAAGTTTGAGGAGATCAAGGCTTCAGCACAGTTGAGCAGAGTGAGTGATTTTTCCCACATTCTCATACTCACATTATTGTAATTTATTATTGGCATAATAAATCTGGATTTTTGGATATCTGCAGATAAATAAAGAACGAGTGATAGAGACAAGTGTTCAGGTTGTCACCATGGTGATAAGCACCATTGAGAGGAACCAGACATTGCTCATGGACGAGATGGAGAAGAAGCAGGAAGAAACTGAGAGGAATGCGGAGGAGCTTCTCAAAGCGCTCCGGCAGGAAATCAACGAATTGCAGAGGAGACACGACGAGCTGCAGCAGCTGGAGCAAACCGAGGACCCTCTTCATCTCATACAGGTTAGAAAGTCTGGATTGTTTATACCAAAAGATATTAAATTTATTTAAGAAAAACAAACACATAAGACCAAATCTTTTTTGTGTCGCTGTTGTCCTCTTCTACTGCAGTGTTTCCCCTCTCTGAGTATTCCACTGTCCACCACTGACTGGGGCAACGTTAGAGTCCACTCAGACAACCACATAGGAAAAGTGAGGAAAGCTTTCTCTAAGCTGGTCGACCTCTGCCATGACCTTGAAAATAAACTGTCAGCTGAAGGTCAGTGACTTCTGTCATGATATTGTTTTGTTGGGATATCATTACCTATGTAGGAATTGTACATCCAATATCTAACATCTATCTCTGCTAAATCATATGAAGCATATTTTACTATTTGTATGTAACACAAGACAAAAGTACATATAGTTTTTTTAGATATCTAAAACAGCCCCATACAGTTCTACTTCATTCTATGGGAAATGTTGTTTCATGAAATAAAATTAACATTTTTTTCTTTCTTTTGTAGAAGTAAGCGAGACAAATCTGTATGCAGGTATGTGTACGTAATATGAAACTTACTTTAACCCCCATATCTGGTCCTGCATTGTACCGCCAACAGTGGCCAAAAAATGGATCTTTATATTTTTGGATGAAGAATCAATTTTTTTTTTTTAAATCCACTTTTTCTTTAACATAAACAACCATTGCAAGAACACGGCTGCTTTCCTGTTAAATGCAAATGTTTGGATTTCACCAAATCTGTTCTTCTCCATTAAACATATATATATATATATATATAAAAACACTTTCAAACTCTTGGATTAAGTTTTAAAATATATCTGAAGTCATTTTTATACTCCAAATTGTGTTTTGTTTTGTTAGTCTTTTTTTGGATAAAGCTGACATGGAGTTTTGATTGTTAAATGACAAAACATACAAGCTTTGCAAAATATGTGAACTGTGAAGTCTGGATTCAGTTATGTAAATGTTACATTTCTCATTTATTCATTATTTTCCTCTCCAGCGGATGTGACTCTGGATCCTGAGACTGCTTCCGGTTGGCTGATTCTGTCCCAAGATGGAAAACAGGTAAAGAATGAGCACAAAATTATTTTTAAGAAAAGTGACAAACTTGTGTGCCACTTTCAGAGGGCTGGGATGATTCAGTTGACAAAGCTGTCCCTCAAGGATCAGTATAAGGCTCACTGCTATTTACTCTGTACATAGGTGTTTTTCAGCTGAGCACTATAATATCCGTTTTTATGCTGATGACACCATGTTTATGTAATCTTATGCGATCTTATTGCAAGAGTAGTTTGTTCTCAGGTCTCTTTTGATCTTGAGCTCCTGATGCGATAAAACTCGATTACTTGAAACTCTGAAATAAATGATGGTCAAAGTGAACGGGTTTGGTGATTGTTCATCACGTTTGTTCAGTTTTGTTGCCAAACAGAATATCAGTTGTTGACAATGATGATGATCCACAGGTGAGCCTCGGCACCCAGCAGAGGAAACTCTCTGCTCCTGACAACCCCCGCAGGTTCGACTCTTGCGTCTCTGTTTTGGGGACACAAAGCTTCACCTCTGGAAGACACTACTGGGTGACTCAGGTAGAAAATCAGACCTCCAATTGACTCTACATGAGCTCATCCATCCTTACAAAGAAAAAATAAATACGCAAACATGAGCCAAGAGTCTGAATCAGCATAATGTACGTTGTGTTTCAGGTTAAAGATAAAACAGAATGGGATCTCGGTGTAGCCAGGGAGTCCATCAACAGGAAGGGAGCCATCACGGTGCGTCCTGACAGCGGTTACTGGGCGATCTGTCGGCGAAAAGGTGGCAGTCTAAGCGCCTGTGCTGGGCCCTCCGTCACCCTCCAACTCCAGGAAATCCCTCAGAAAGTGGGCGTGTTCCTGGACTATGAAGAAGGGTTGGTATCTTTCTATGACGCTGAAGCGAAGACTCACATTTATACTTACAGCAGATGTACCTTCACTGAGCCTATCTACCCATACTTTAACCCCTGTCTTCATGACACCGGGAAGAACACTGCCCCGCTGATTATCTGTCCTGCTGATGAGATTGCAACATTTTGAACAGGAGACTCAGGGCACACTTGGTTAGATGACAAAGTCCATGCACATTTCCATATCTGTTTCGAATTCTTCTTCCTGAAGAAGTAATGAGAAAATTTGAATTGGTGGCACACCACATACCAATTAAATAAGTTCTACAACAAGTCTACACAGTGTTTTAATACAGCAAGTGGCCATGAAACTCAAGTACACTCATACAGCGATGCCCTTTAAACAGGTGTGCCCTTTTGTGGAGGTCTCATCCACATTTCCACCAATAGTTATGAGGGTTGTTCTTTAAAGATGTTTGTATCACCGAGTCGTGGTGTAAAATCCCATTTTTTTAGGAGACCAGCAGCAAGTCTTTGCTGGGTCTTAATTTGGACACTTCTATGAAGTACACTGTGTTCTTTGACCTCTTCCCGGGGGCCAAAGAAGCCTGTGGTACGAACACTAACAAAATCCTCATTTTTAGTTAAACGTCAGAGTCAATCCATGAGGTATTTTTAAAGATATTTCTTACCTGTTTTGTACAACAGTGACAAAGTGTGGGTCTAATTTTTAGCATTTATTGTTATATGGTAATGCTTTCCTACAACCAGTTTGTTTGTTTTGTTATCTTTTTATTGTTGTACTTTCTTCTTCTTACATTTGTGAAGAAAAGAGACAAATTATCAGAATATCATGTCTTTTTCTGAGGGTGTAAACTGCCAATGTACAAAAAATTTATATATATTTGCATTAAATAAATAAATAAAATTATAAAACAACTATAAGATTTAGTGGCAGTGTTGCTGGCATTTCAACTCCCTGTACTATCTTGCACAACAAGCTCCTCAACTTGGACAAACGTATTAACTCAATCCTGCTTTTATTATTTTAAAAACAATTTCAGGATCAAATCTTTTCTGTCTGCTAAAAATCTGGAAATCGTCATACATGCCTTCATAACCAGTCAGCTAGATTATTGTAATTCTTTGCTTTCTGGCATCAGTAGAGCTGCTGCCAGGACCTGACACAGCCCGTGACAAGGAGGCAAGGAAGGACACGTCAAGTCAAGACAAGGAGGGAGGCAACATGGGGTGGCCACCAAGGAAATAAATTTATTTACAAAAACATAAATCAGAAAAATGTGTAGCAATTAGTAAGTTAGTAGTGCAAAGTGAGTGTGACTGAATGTGTGTGGAGTACACCGGTTGAGGTGAAGCTCATGCAGCTGATGACACCTGGTGCCCAGGTGGAGGAGTCATCACAGAGCGAAGCAGCTTTAATCTTCAGAGATGATTTTAAAGTGATGGGTTTCTGTTTGAGTTGCACCACGACTGGACTGAAGCTGCTTTGAATCAAAACACTCACCAGATGGCGCTGTGTCACTAAAGAATACATCAGCCGTTAAAAAGGAAAGTCCTTAAAGCTCCACCCTCTCTCTGCCGAGCCTTTAACGCTCTGAAGTATGTGGGTGAGGCCAGGAACCAGTTGTGTAGCACCAGTAACAGAAAATAATGAATACTGTGCATTGTGTTGTCTGTGTTTTATTTGCAAATCCAATGTGTCAATCAAAAGAGAATGACTAACGTCACTCACAACACGTTCACAGCATGTTCAGTGTAATTTCCAAAGTCTGTCACACATGATGTTAACCTTTCACCAAATTTCCAAGTTTCCAAGTTTCCAGGTAGGTGGAACATATTGAAAAAAAAAACACTCCTTCTGTTTTTGTTCTGTAATCCAGGTCTTATCTGTCCATTGTCCTGTAGGGACTGTTTCATGCTCCAGTCATGTGTGAGGTTTTGTATGTACCCATGTCTGATGACCATCTGAGCGCATATACCATAATGTAACACTGGCTTACTTCATGAGTTGATACGAATTACATGACTGCATTAAACAACTGCCTTTTAACACAATAGATTTGTGGAATATTGAAGGCTGTAAATTGACGCACCTGTTGAGATCAATATGGACAAAAGAAGGCTGCATTTGGACCATTTAGGACGCACCTCATGACACCCTGAATTTGGATGCACCCATTGCATCAATGGGTGAAAGTCCAGTTGTGTTGATCACTTCGGTGCAGACTGAAATAGCTTAAAACCAGAGTTTAGTTTGTCCATTTTTGAATGAAACATTGCGGTTCACCATGAACCAAACAGACTCTTGAGGCCTCTTGCAGACTGGATGAATTGTGGGTTTGGACAGATCTTAGCACTTGCAGAGCGAGGTGAGGTCAGGAACCAGTTGCACAGCATCAACATGAATGCGGTGCATTGTATTTTATAACGTCAAATCATAACAGAAGTGATCTCAGGGCAGTTTCCCATAGTTTGTGACAGAAATGAAACCTACTCTTTCAGTTGCATTTCACACCTACATTGTTGACATACTGAGCACAGTTGCTCTTGATTGTACACCGCTCTTTATTATGACTGAATAGATGATTGAAGGTTTGACTACATTGTTCTCGTCTCACATGTTCACCATATACTTTCTTCTCTTGTACCTCCTTTTGTCAAGAAATAGTTATATCAAAATGAGACCTGGCAGCATTAATACAAGATGTTATTTTCCATTTGGTGTTCCCAAGCAACCAAGTTGAGAATCGCTGCACTAGACTACAGTTTGAATCAGTTTTCAAACAGTTTCTCAAAACCTTAAAGCAACATTGTAACTTTTCTACCATAAAAGAACCGATTTCAAATCATGTGGTGAACGGTGTTAGTTCAGGTTGTTGAAAAAGACAAACGCCGAGCTGGGCTTCTTGCTGTTGGACTAGTAAGTAATATTAGCTGGCTGCTATGTCTTGTGTTGTCGAAAGTTGTCGACTCAACAGACAGCTGAGTATTTATGACAATCTCAGTAAACAGATACCTGCATGTGAATGCAGAATTTGTGGGTGCAGCACTGGATCTCTGGTTGTATTAATGAATCATGTCTGGTCAGGTTATTGGTTGCATGTGGGTAAGAACAGTCCATGAGAAGAAGGAAAAGAAGGAATGCAGTGTCTGGAAGCCAATCAACGAACCCATCCACCCACACCCATACATTGTGTGACAACAACGTAGCTTTTATTTTTATCTTTATCTTTTATCTTAAAAGTCATGCACATTCATATGCATAGATCATTCTCACTTGCTAATCATACTAAATGTTACTCAAAAAAGTTTTACATTTTTTTGCAAAGCTGTTTGCAACAGTTGCAGATTAATGCAGTACTGATGTTCACTGAAATGAGAGTCACCCAGTTCTATCAACATTTATCATGTTTACTGCGTGAACGCCTGCTAAGGTTTGATCCCTTTCTGTTCAGCTACAATCAGACTTCACTGAACCTCCAAAATAAGAGTCAGGGTAGCTGAAGAGAGGAAGTTAATTTATCATTAAAATAAAATG
Organism: Miichthys miiuy; assembly: GCA_036365135.1. Taxonomy (NCBI): domain Eukaryota; kingdom Metazoa; phylum Chordata; class Actinopteri; family Sciaenidae; genus Miichthys; species Miichthys miiuy. The sequence continues at coordinate 3,099,123 of CM071625.1, read as the reverse complement.
TCTATGACGTGACAAAACCGGTTATTTAAAGTTATTTATTTATTTATTTGTAACTTTGAGAAGAGACGAATGTCGACAAAGATCAAAATGTCACCCAATTACTTTGTGCTTTATCAACGTAACATTTTCAGACATCCTATCTTCATCAGCGTGGTGTCAGTGGGGTCTTCTTTCTGGGTTTCCTTGTGTTTAATTATAAACACTAGCCTCTAGTTGATACAGAAGAGCAAAATAGCTTCATATCTTACACTAGAAAAACTTTTTTCCCTGGTCTGATTAGTACAACTTGTTAAGTACAAACTGTACTCTTCAAATACTTCAGCGTCACAGGCGTCAGTATCAAATGACGCAGTAGTGAATCTGATATGTTTTGAGATGTGACAGATTGGCTTTGTCTCTGCGGGTGAGAATGCCAGAGCTTTTTACAGAGCATTGTTCTTTTTTAACAATGCAAAGGAACTGCTGCGCTGCTTGGCTATGAATAGAAAGCATCTGTGCAATCTTGATACTCAGGAATAAATGAAAACATCAGCTCTTGTTTTTCTTGCCATGTGTGCGTGTGCATATGTTCCATGGTGTTATTTGTTCTTTCTTTCATATCAGCTGGTATGCACATTCACAAGCAGACGCAAAATGTTTTGATTGATTTTAAAGAATTATGCAACGATTGTGTCGGAAGGCCATGGTCCGACCATAGGGGTCTATGTTGTTATCATCAGACTCAGAATCAGCTTTAAGTATATGAACACGAAACAAATAAAGCTGAACAAAGAGGTCAATCAATGTAGAACTAGTGAGTATAGCAACAGCAAGTCAACCAGCACACAGGGGTGGTTATGCATCTATTTCTTGTAACTGCTTATTCTCATGCAAACTCTTTAAACAAAGTATAAAGAATGGACAGAGTATCAGTGACGTCACCCGCAGGTTTCCAAAGCGGCACCGACCGTCACCATGTTGGATGTACTGCCTCTTTCGCCTCGTGCTAATCTAAATTTCGGCAAAGACGTGGATCATCAGTTGACCTGAGACAGGCCGAACGACACGCCTGGTTGCTCAAACAAACCACCTGTGACGGGACCTACACATATATGCATATATAAATAAGCCTATCTGGGCTTTCTGCCTCTCCCTGCAATTTATATTATTTATCTTTTATCATTTTTTATGTATTTTTAACTGTGCAAAACAAATAAAACTAACTGCATTATGCAAAGAGGTCGGTCTTATTATTTTACCCTCATCGATATAAATGGGGTGGAAAAAATAAGAAACATCTGTTTAGAAAAACACAACACAATTCAAAAACTGAACATTATCACCTTCATGGACGCCGGATTTATTGTACGACTGCATATTTTGCAGCTAAACCTGAAAATAAAACTTTTAAGATTAAGATTTGTATCGTGTAGGGTTGCTACTTTGACTCAAATGTAAAGCTGCCCATACTGTTTGCACAATTTAGTACTGGTATTTGCACAAGTAGACATTGTTGAACAATAAAAATGATAAGCTAACCCACACTATAACCTGACAATAAGGTAAAAACACATTAAGGTCTGTTCTCTAGTCAGAAGTCGTCTCACAGGTTTTTCAACTGTCATGTATATGCGGGGACTGTCTGTCCTGAAACCTGAAGTCAACTGTAGTCTACATTCTTTATGTAATGAATGCTTTTGAGGCATGTGAGGAGAACTTCTGTTCCCAGTGTGATGTGGTGCCAACTTTAAGGTCGTGGAGATATGTTTGTTTTTCCTGCAACCTGATATTATTTTCCTGTGTCCTAAAAATTAAATTGGTCTCACGTCTTGGCACTCACGTCTGTGCAAAAACAGGTCAGGTCAGTGTTTCGAAGTGCAATGAAAGAGTTTAGATTTAATGAAACCCTGCAAGGGTAAAGGTTTTAGGACTCTGTCAAAACTTCCCTCAGTCTTAACACTGCAGGGATGAAGGAAATTATTCATGACATTTTCATTTCTTTCGACAGATAAAAGCCTTGTTACCAGCCAAAAGGCAAGTAGAAAAACACTGTTAAAACATGATCAGACTGTAACACACGACAAAAGAGTGACCCTAAACTTACTCAAATTAAGCAAGAAAGGCCAATTTAAAAAGCAACACATCGACCAAGAATCAAATTTTGCAGATCCCTTAGAAGAGACTTCAATTTAGTATTCATTATTTGAGTACAGATCATATTGTGGAGGGTAGAGTAGTGAGTGGGGGAGACAACAAGAACAGGTGGATTCAAACCTAAAGCAGTTTCAGTTTCTCGTATAAACAGCCTGTTTATAGAAACTGAAACTTAAATTACATCTTTTTACCTGGTTAAATAAAAGAAAAACACAGTTGAAACCCTAATTATACGGTATATAATTGCACTAATTATACAGTATATTCTTATGCTAATTATACAGTATGCAACTAGATGCCTAAGAACTCGATTCAAGTTGGTCTTTCACTTGTGAATAGACCTGACTCTGTTCGACCTGAATGGAATGGGACCTTAATTAGTATCATTGGTAACACCTGTGATTATCTACTGTTTCATGTCAAAACGGCTTCTGTGAAAAAGGTCTATTATGGTTTAATCTTTAGCTATAAGCTGATAATAATCATAAAGGTATAAGCTATAATCATCAGCATAAGCTTTTAACCTCCTTAAGATAGACTTGTAATTGTAAAACACTGCTGGGTAACATATGCACAAGAAGTTGAACAGCCAGAAACTTCCGTGTGAACCCACAGTGGCAGCAAGACGTGTTGCATATACAGTATATCGACATTTTCCCCTCCTGTTCCGATTTCCAACAACTTCCAGTCAGATCTTGATGCGTATTAGTTTATTTCATGAACCTTAAATGCCAATATGAGAACTTTGTTGGTTGATGGCTTGTTGACATTGATGTTTCACAGCAACAAGGATAGGTCGATGGCAGAAGGGAAGGAGAATGGTGCCTGAAACAGTCAGCCAGACTCATTTTGACCATGACCACAAGTCAGGAAAGACGTTTCTTTATTCACAATTGTCTTAGGCAGGACGCACCGTTGGTGATCTTGGAAAATAGTGCCAAGGAGGGGATTTGATAGAGGTACGAAAATGGTTAAATCTACTAACTTTTTAACATTTGTACCATTATCAACCAGGCTGGGGTACATGTTGTTTCACGTAGATAGCAGAGGTGACGGCTCAGACTTATACCAACAACCTACTTTCTGTAAACCACACTCACGTTTCTTTTATTTGACAAGAAAGGTCAAGGTACATAAAAGACTAATGGAACCAGTTATACAGTGATGGTGGTGAGGCTACTGGGCAAGTCATGGCATTCAGATGATGATGCCTACCAAGCCCTTGGGTTAACCACTAGCCACAAGATGTTTCTTAGAAAACAGTCGTCTGTAGGCAGGATGTAGCAATGGTGATCTTGCATCTTATTAATGTTTGCACCAGATTAGAGTTTGGATAATTCACTATTTTCAGTGTATGTGTTGCTAGCTTGGAGGTTGGTGTTGTTTCATGTAGCTAAAGACAAGGTACATAATTCAGGAAAAGTTCCTACCAATGTGGTTTCCAATTAGTGGGTATTAGGAAGACTAATGGAAACAGTTTTGAGGTTAATGAGCAGGCCAGAGCATTCAGATCATACTGTAATATCAACTGGGTCAACCACTAAGGCTGGGCCATGCTGCCAAGTATCTTCACCTTGTTTCAGGGAGAGTTAAAGTAAATTACTGTGTCATTGGGCCATGACCGATACGCACTGCAGAGCCTCATGATGGGTAAAAACCATGAATTTACCATGAATTCTGGGTTAACTGCTTTAATTTAATGGTTTATTTTAACCATTTAATTTAACTGCTTCTTCTTTAGTTGATCTAACAGTGACCTACTTTTTTTACAAAGGGAAAGTTTCTTTATTTGTTCTTATTGCTATTTTGTAAAATGACTTACTTGCTTAAGAGCCATCAGTGACACTACAAGGATTAATGGATTAACAGTGTACAACAGCAAAACAACAGCAGAGCTTAACATCTAATTAAACATTATCGAGAAATGACTTCTGGCACAATGAGTCAGAGAACATGTCGATTTGGCAGCTTCCTTTAACAATTTAATTGAGCTCACGTTTTGTTTGACCCATTGTCTGGGTGTCATATGTTCTTGCCAGAATAATTTAAAAGTAGAAAGTATTTCCTCAAGTTGAGAATCAGGTCAAGGTAACTTTGTACATTGTGTTCTTTCACAACTTGGTCACAATAATTTGACAGGAATAGAAATGTGTTCGACTTTGACCACAGCCAACATTTAGATGAAAACAATATTTGAGCTAAAACTCTGGTTCTGTCCAAAGTGTCTTTATATCTCATTTATTTTATTCATAAACATTATTTGGTATTTTACAGGTATTTTGGTGTTGGCGGAAGCACATTTTCCTGTTTTACAAAATATTGGTTGTTGTATTGATAACATGCCAAAGTACATACATGTAACTAAGCTTATGCTAGCTATTGCTATGAGTAGTAATAGCGCCAGCATTTTTGTTGTTGCTAGTATGCTAAGATTTGAGAACCATAAAGGCCTTAACATTTGCTAATTGTTGTTTTTGTTTGGTTACATTCACAGATTAGCCAAATTTAGCATTGATATATATACACTAAGAGTTTAAGATGTTGTTGCCACTACATGTAAAGTGATTAAAATATACTGGTGGTGAATATAGAAATGTACAGGAGTTTTACATTTGGTTACACTACATACACTTGGTTGCGCAACCAAACCACCAGTCAATCAAAGCGACTACAATGTTAATTAAGCTTAATTTAAAGCCTTCACATAATTTATAACAGGTGAGTTGTATAAAAATTCACCCTCAGTACAGTTGTCATGAACGGGGAAATTAGCTATAGAGACCAAGACAATTTTTTGTACCAGGCTGTAAACATGTTTATTTCTGCTGTGAAGTTGGACATTTTAACATGGGGACTTATGGAGACTGACTCACTTCTGGAGCCAGCCTCAAGTGGACGTTTGAGGAACTGCAAGTTTCGGTACTTCAGCATTGGCTTAATTTCACAGCCACTGAGGTTGCAGCTTAATCAGACCAGACTTTTAACAAAAATATAAGTGAACAAACATCCTGACGGCAGCACGATGTTCTTGTCTCAATTATCCCTGTTTTAGGATATTTTAACCGTCGACACATGTAAAAATGTCTTGGTGAAGTGATTTCAATCGTCTAACTCTCTTCCATGCCCAATCCCCAATGGGATTTTACATGCAAACCAAGTTTGCCAAACCAAACCAATTTTCTGTAGATTAAATGACTCAAAAGGACAACAGAGTGAGTTCTACCTAGACGTGGTTAAATGCTAATTGATTGCATAATAACAAAAATTTAGCTTTGAGCTATTTGCACAAACCTGTGTGTGTTTTTGGGTGTGTGTGTGTGTTTGTGTCATTAGTTTCTGCCACGTCATCAGCAGGTGCACAGGTGAGTACATGTGCATGATCACGACTACCAATCAGAAGCACGACTACAATTAAGACAGATGTTTGTCTGTCTTGTTTGTGCCTGGAAATGATTCATAATCTATTTATACTACAGTGTGCTGGTTACAGGGTGCAAGACTATGATTAATATGTTTTTGTCATGTTTAGTTTGTTGAGTTTGTGTAGTGTGAGAAAACATTTTGTACACGATTTTTGTGATTTTAATATATTTGAAATATATTAAATAAAATCTTTTATTATTTATACTTTTTATCGTTATTTTCATCGTTGTCCAGCTCATGTTTTCTCCTCATGTGGCAGCTCCGTAACATCCGGTTGTAAATTCAGAAAACGGCAAAATGTTAAAATGTTTTGTCTGTTAACGTTTTTTACCATCCTGCTTGTTGTGGAGAAATCACTGAAAGTCAATGGTCAATGGTGAGGTCAGGAGGGAAGAAAGTGTTCAGGAGCCTCTGGAGACACTGGTGTTGTCCAGCTCATGTTTTCTCCTCATGTGGCAGCTCCGTAACATCCGGTTGTAAATTCAGAAAACGGCAAAATGTTAAAATGTTTTGTCTGTTAAGGGTTTTTACCATCCTGCTTGTTGTGGAGAAATCACTGAAAGTCAATGGTCAATGGTGAGGTCAGGAGGGAAGAAAGTGTTCAGGAGCCTCTGGAGACACTGTTGTCTGTTTATGTTAAAGAAACGTCAACGGCAAGCTATCGATTATGTCTAGGAAGGTAACATTCAGTTCCTTCGACCCTGGCCACAACAACGTTGAGATAGACCAGCACCTGCTGTTCTCAACCAAATCCAAACAACAACAACTACTACTGCCGAGGACCTCAAGGCCCACACGTGACCCTGTACTTAACTCTTAGCATTTGCTATAGACTTTACTGTTACTGAAATAAATTACTTTCAGGCTGTGGGTTGTCAGGCTGCATGGTGATAGCTTCTTCCAGTAAGATGACTGTCAGATGGACCTTGCATCACTTTGACAATCCTTTTACCAGCACTGGTATTACAACACAGGCATGATACCAGATACCTACTTGAGTGGCACTGACAAATGTTCCTTCCGAGTTTTTTTTTTCAGTCTCCGGAAAGAAAAGGTGGAACTTTGCAGAACAGGTTTGTCTACCGGTTGGCAGAAACGCAGAAGTTAGTGAAGTGAAAATACAAAACACAGAACTTTTTTTAGACCTTTAGAACATTATGTACATTTGGTCGATATTTACATCGTAGCACGTGATCAACATGTTTTTTTTTTTTTACATTTTCTAGATGTCCGTGTGTGCACTACAGACATATTTTTATCCTGGCAACTCAACCTTTATAATATCTTGTAAGAAACACAATTAAAGACGTTAATGCAAAGGTTTGGCCTTGAATCATTTAGTTACATGGCATTGGTGGGTAAATGAGAGGCAAAGATTGTAAAGTTCTTTGGATATAATTCTATATCAATGCAGCCATATTACCTTAAATTGCACATTTGAGAGCTGATAATCTTTGTAAAATTCAACAGTTGGCCTCTATGGTAAGATTGATGTGAATGGAGACCCTGAGAAATAAAATGAAATGGCACTTCACAGAGTAGCCGAGAAGCAATATACCCCAACAGATGATTGATACTTCTGTCTCCTATGTGTTTGCTTGGGTCCTAAAAAATAATTGGATTGGACCTTTAAGATTTGATGTGATTTGGTTTATTCCGTTCCCTTATTGTGTGCACGTGTGACACAACTGTAAAAACTTTTTATTTATTCATTCATCAGGATGGATATAGTTGCCCAAACTTTCCCCGGTAGTGAAGAGATGCTGTGTAATGTCGAATAATTGGCATCAAACGGGGGACTCGTGCACATGGAAAATTACTGTACATGTCATTATCTTAGGGGAATTTTTATTTTTTACACACACATTGTCCTAAATGATCACGTTTGGCTGCTGTTCAACACTCATGTGGCTGGAAACCATGACATCCTGTGCTAGTTAGTTAGTGGTTAAGCATCAAACCTTTCTATGTGCAGTTTAACCCCAACCCTTCCATTCCTGCACGTCTTCCAAGGTGACGACAGGGTTAACTTTGTTATTAGAAAAGACTGAAGCCATAGCCAAAAGGACATGTAGTACCAGAACAACTTGAGTGATGTGGGAGGAGCTTAACCGGAAAAAGAAAGAGTGACTAATTTCTCTGTCACACCTGCTGAGTATTTAAACTTCAGCATGTGGAGTCTGCAGTCAAGATACACATCTTGTAAGGACACTCGACATAACGACTCAGATAGGTAAGAGCGTTTTCATACTACTGCTGCAACAAGAAAACAAACTCAGATTAATGTTGACGATGTTTTGACTTTGAATTAATATAATTTATTCAACTTCAATGTCTGATGTTTATCTTGCAAAATGTACCAAAGACTTATTCACTTCACTACTAATTATAATAACAAAATAAAACTGTGTAGTTATTGTATTATTAATTAATTAAAATTTTTTTTTCAGTTTTTTAGATTTTTTTTTGTCAGTGATTTGTAAATTTAGTTGAAGATCTGCTGCATTTATATTTATTTGTGGTGTCATACAGGATTATTATTATTATTAAAAATTCAAATCAATAAAAATGAACAAAAAATATGAAAATAATTAGCAATTTTTAATTAATGCTGCAGCAAAGATGGACTCAGAGCTCAAACAGCAAGATCTAAAAGCAGTAAACATCAAAAATATTTACGTCTACATATTAAATGTCCATCATTTAGTTTTTATGTCCAATTTTTACAATGGCAACATATTACAAGCTGCAATTTGATTCATAACTCCAACCTTAACTGTCTAATGGAGGCAGTCTGATGAAGTTAAGAGCTGTTTAAACAATGTTACTTAATTTTATGTCATTGTTTTTCACTTCAATACGCATGTTTAATAAAATTTTATATTGTGTTTTTTCTCAGCCACAAACATGACTTCCATGCAATTTGAGGAGCAGTTCAGGTGCTGCATCTGTCTGCACACCTACATCAACCCCGTCTCCATCCCATGCGGGCATAACTTTTGCCTGGACTGCATCGAAGGCTTCTGGGATACAAAGGGAAAGTCGGAGTGTCCGCTGTGCAAGGAGACGTTCAGGAAGCGTCCAAAACTCAGTATCAACCTTGGATTTGCTGAGATCATTCGATTCGTTCAAAGGTTTGTTTTGAATCTCTTTAAGTTTTAAAAAAATGAGCAACGTATTTAAGTTTCATTGAGATTTAACAGAGTTTAATTTAAATTTAAAAGCTCTCAGACGGGCATGCAAGAGGAAGACGACGTTGTGGTGCCAGGAAGAAGCAAGAGTCCTTCCCTAAACCAAATCTCAGAGGCTGAAGAAGTCCCCTGCGATATCTGCTACAAACACAAGTCAACGTCGGTCAAGTCGTGTCTCGTGTGTCAGGCATCTTACTGTGAACTTCACCTCACGCCACACCTGAGGGATGCAACGCTGCAGAAACACCGGCTGACGGATCCGGCCACCTTCTCCAGCAGTCACCTGTGCAGGAAGCACAACAAGCCGCTGTCGATGTTCTGCAAGAGAGACCAGATGCCGGTTTGCGTGAAATGTACAGAGCAGGTGCACAAACATCACGAGGCCGTCCCCATGGAGAAGGAGAGCAAACGGATCAAGGTGAGGAAAAGTTTCTGCCTGCTTTCCGCTTGTGCAAATCTAGAAATGTTTCTTAATTTTGTGTTTTTTAAGTGAGAAAATGAACTCACTCATCTTATTTTCTAGTCACTCTTCCTATCTTGTGCATTTTCCAGCACTTTATATTAAAAGTTTTATGTTTTTTTGACTGTTTGGCAGACTAATTTGAAGGAGACGAAGGCTGGCATCAAACAGATGATCCACGCCAGACTGAGAAAAATGGAGCAGATAAAAAACTCAGCAGATCTAAGCAAAGTAAGTTTGGCTGTTCTGCATCGAGGCATGTTCAAAAAGAGTTCCCTGGTTTGTTTTCTTTCTGTAAATTTACATTTTTCTTCATTTCAATCAACAGAAAATCACAGAGAGAGACGAGCAGGCCAGCGCTCAGATCTGCACAATGCTGATAACCGCCATTCAGGGACAACAAGCCGAGCTGGCCGAGCAGCTCGATGAGAGGCAGCATGGGGTCGAGAGGAGAGCCGACGAGCTGCTCGAAGAGCTCGAGCAGGAAATCAACGAACTGCAGATGAGAGGCAGCGAACTGCAACACCTGGAGCACACAAGGAACCCTCTTCACCTCCTACAGGTTAGATACCTGAAGTGCATTTCAACATTTCTTTTGCCGTATCAACGTTTTTTCCTATGAATTGTACTCATGACAAACCAACGTGTCTTCCTTACTTTAGAGTTTCCCATCTCTAAGTAAACTCCCACCCACTAGAGAGTGGTCGGAGGTGGCAGTCCACTCAGATAACAGCACGGGGACGGTGAGGAGATCCATCTCTAAGCTTCTGGAAGTCTGCCAGGACCTTGTGAACAAACTGTCCGCCGAAGGTCAGTAATCTTGGCATCAGAGATGAATGAAGATGAATGAATGCAAATGAATGAAAATAACCTCTTTTTTTCACCCTCTCTTGCAGAAGTTCACATGATGCAACAATATGCAGGTATGTTCACACTCATGCGTCTGTTGCTTACTTCTATAACCTACGTTAAGCTTTATTTGTACTCTTTTTTTTGAACGCCTGACTCACTGTTTCCGTTCTTTGTTTCTGCAGTCGATGTCACTCTGGATCCTGAGACTGCTTCAGGCTGGCTGGCACTGTCTTCAGACAGAAAGAAGGTATTGATGTTTTATTGTGTAACCATTGAATTTTAAGTTAAAGTCGGTGATGCATTTGGTTGTGACAGAGGTGGAAGTTAGGGTTAGGGTTTGGTGCAAAGGGGCTCAAAATGAAGATTTGATTGGTAGCGATGACAATCACAGCGCCACCAAACAGGCTAATGTTTTAATATGATGAAGATGGTGTCGATAATGATGATTATATTGATCCACAGGTGAGCGTCAGCAGCCAGAAGAAGGTGACCCCACTCCCGGACAATGCTCAGAGATTTGACTCTTGCGTCTGCATTTTGGGGAAACAAAGCTTCACATCGGGAAGACGTTACTGGGTGGTCCAGGTAAGATCTCAGAAACACGTGTCCTGAAGGTCCACGGATGTACATAGTCCATTCATGCGACATATGCAACCAATCGAGTTCCCAAGTCCAAATTTGGAGGGACAAATAGGATTGTAAAAACTTGAAGTATTTGATTTAAATGTTGCCTGTCTGACTGTATTTGGTCTGTTGTGTTTCAGGTTGGCGATAAAACTGACTGGGATATCGGTCTGGCCAGGGAGTCCATCAACAGAAAGGGAGCCATCATGGTGCGTCCCGAAACCGGTTACTGGGCAATCTGCCGGCGTAAAGGCGGCAGTCTCAGCGCTTGCACCAGCCCCTCCGTCGCCCTCCACCTCCAGGAAATCCCCCAGAAAGTGGGCGTGTTCCTGGACTACGATGAAGGGTTGGTGTCCTTTTACAATGAAGAATCCAAGACTCACATTTACACTTACAGTGGGTGCACCTTCACCGAGCCTCTCTACCCGTACTTCAACCCCTGTGTTCAAGATAACGGGAAGAACACCACCCCGCTGATTATCTGTCCTCTTGAAGGAACGGTCAGGGAAGGAGAGGACATCACCATTGAGTCAGATGTGTGATAAGAAAGGATGATGTAAACAGATATTTATTCATTTTAGATCAAGAACTTTTTAAACCTATTTTGGTTTATTTTTGTATTGTAACAGTTAACCAACACTGGCCTGCAACAGGCTGAAATAGAAATAGTTATTATGGATAATAGTTGGGAAGAGATATCTTTGTTTTTAATCCATGACGCACAACTTCTTACTGCAATCAGTAATACTTCAACTATTTATGACATTAGTTATTTTATTTGAACTCTTTTTAATGGTTTAATTATTCAAATGAATGAATGTTTATAAATGTATACTTAAATGCTGCGAATAGTTATTGAAGGCACTTAGACAAAATGTATAACCTCAGATACATGTCGCGGAACTGAAAATAAAAGCTTTATCAAAAACTAATGAAAACTGCCATTTTGCTAATTGTTTGTCAATATTTTCACCCATTTCATTTGTTGTTTTTGTATGTGTTTGAAGTTTACCAATAAAATCTAATTATTTTAATTTATTTGGACATGATCGTGGTTATTTTCATTACACACAGCTCTTAAAACTCTTGAATGAGATTTAATTTGTGTATCAAAGCTTTACTATAAATTAGTAATTTGACATCTTATAATATCTCAAAAATAAGAACTAACATACAAAATGTTAAATGAAAGGTTTGTCACTTTTTGTAGGATATGATATGAATAGTTTTCTCAGGGCACACCTGTACGATTTTTTCTACAGGTGCAATTCATTGACTACTCTAGACCTCTGAAGGTGTGCCCTGGTATCTGGCACCCAGACGTTAGCAGCAGATCCTTTAAGTCCTGTAAATTGCGAGATGAGGCCTCCATGGATCGGACTTATTTGTCCAACACATCCCACATATGCTCAGTCGGATTGGGATCTGTGGAATTCAGAGGCCAAGTCAACACCTTGAACTTGCTGTGTTCCTCGAACCATTCCCAGACCATTTTTGCTTTATGACAGGGCCTTTGCTCCCCATGTGCATCAATGAGCCTTGACCATCCATGACCGTGTTGCCAGTTCAGTGCTTTTCCTTTATTGAACCACTTTTGTTAGGTACTGACCACTGCAGACTGGGAACACCCCACAAGATCTGCAGTTTTGGAGATGCTCATACCGAGTTGTCTAGCCATCACAATTTGGCCCTTGTCAAGGTCATTCAAATCTTTATGTCATCCACGCCGTAACACGTCAACTTCAAGGACAAAATTTATACTGGATGCCTTGAACATATCTCATCCAGTGACAGGTGCCATGATAACAAGATAATCTAGTTATTCACCTCACCTTTCAGTTGTCATAATGTTATGGCTGATGCAATATACAATATATATACAGCATTTCTTTCGATCCCATAGATATCGTACAACCAAGATTAACCAAGTCTTTGCATATGAAGATATTTGTCTGGACTTCTGAACAACTGAAAATGTTTGCCTTAATGAGTCTTCTCTTTGCAAAAACAGAAAGGATAAATAGTGATGTAATGGTGTGTTTCAGTTCTGCAATCCGTTGTGTGATTTCTAAGGTAAAAAAAAAAAAAAAAAAAGATGATGAGGAGGAGGGGGATAACGGGGAACTGTAGGGGGGTTGAGGAGCCGTGAGAACAGAAGGGCCGCAATGCTCGTGATGTGATTAGACGTCTGCTCGAACACAGGGGTTCCCTGGAACAGATAGTTAGAGAGAGAGACCGAGAGAGAGAGAGATGGGAAAAAGAGAGGGAGATGAACAGAGATAAAGCTGAAGGTAACGGCGGGAACCCGGCTCTTGGGATGCTCCAACTTTATAGAAGAAAGCTGGTTTCTGTATGTCGCTGCAGAGGCAACAACTGAAGTGGGAGGTGGGTGTTTTTTCTGGCAGTATCTTTGAACAAAGCTTAATTTCCATATGCATGTTGCAAGGGTTGTTTTTGTGCTTATATTGCTTATTGTTGGGTGTGTTAAAGCATAAATTCCTCTAGACTAGTTTTAATGTAAGAAATGTTGACTATTGTATATATTTTAGCATTTATTTATCATTAGTACTGTGTAAATTATACTAATTGATGTTTAGTGAGCTGCTGCTCGTATAATGCTTCAGAAAGTATTGTAATATCTGTTTAATATCTGTATTTATAGTGTTCACGTGTGTTTATGTAATGGAATGCAAGGGCAGAGACTGGGATTCAATTGGAAAGGTGCACAGGGAGAAAAGTGGGAGTGTTTACCCACAGATGGCCTCTCGGTGGTGGGATACTGATTGTCCGATGTACCCCCCTCCTGAGTCCAGCTGGCATTACTCACGCGGGACTCTTCCTGGCCAAAACATTACCTCATTTTCCTCTCGTCACTGAAGACTTGGGTCAGCTTTTTATTGCATTTAGTGTTACAGCATTTTAGGTTTGAGAATTGAATACGCATTGTTTGCAACTATGTAATATAGTGTTACAATATACAGGTTAAAAAGGACAGAAAGTTAAAAACATAAAGGGTTAAATCTGCGATTTGGTTGTAGATCCATCCAAGAAACTCTTTCAGTTATGACTCACTGAGGTAGATCCAGGTGTTTAGCCATGGTGGGATCGCTCACCAGGCCATTGTTCACACCTGGTTCATTGGTGCTTGTTGTCCGAGTTCTTTAAGACACCTGGGGTCTGGTGTGAGTTGCGGTGTGGACGGCGCTTGTTGGAGTCACATAAGGCCGAGCGAGAAATGTGTGTCTGAGGCCTCCTCCTTTGTTGAGGAATGGTTTCTGTACTTTTACATAGATAGCCTCCGTCAACCCTCCTTTGAACCACCTGTCTTCCCGGTCACTAAAAGACTGCCCATCCCTAAGGTGTAACTAAACTGCCGAGTCTAGTCTTGATGAGTTAACCCTCCTGTGTTGAGCCGGGCTATTGTAGAGTTTGGTTTCACCGATGTATCTGTCTGTGCACTCCTTTTTGCTTTTGATTTCTTTTCTGGGTGTGGGGAGTGTGGCCATTGTTGTGTACTAGTTTCTGTCTTAGTGTGTTGCCAGGTGGGAAGAACACCAGAATCTTATGTTTGTTGAAGTTTTTCAGATACGTAGGGGATAACAATGTTGTTGCATCTATCCTTCTTTTCTTCATCACCTGTTGTGTTGATGTCCTTCCTGGAACGTGTGGCGACTTTCCAAAAGGTCAGGATGGGGTGTCCACTGTCTTTGAGTGCATTCTAGTGGGCGGTGAGAGTTGAAGATAATGGTGTAGAAACTGGAGTTTCCTCTAATGTGGAGGATCCATTAAATCATTTCTATTAAAGATCTGAGAACCTTCACAGACTTAAAATTTAAAGTTTAATGAATTGGTCTTCGGTTTGTTTGTACAGTGAAGAATTGAGACATGGCCATCGTTCAGAAGTATTACTGTATTTTGAGGTGATAGATGGTGATCAATTCCCTCAAATGATGGGCTGTTAGTTACTTTATGTCTTGCTTTAAATGATTCCTCCCATTGTTCACCATGAATGTTAAAGTCAAGTTTTAAGCAACATTTTCATGTCTTAAATTGTGTCTGCTTCAAAACAGGCCTGAACTTTCAACAGCCTCCAAACCTGCTTGGATCTACGTGCCAAAACCTGGTTGGCTGATGGCCATGCTCGCTCTGCTGTGAGGATAACTGCCAGCTATAGTGCTCAAATAAGGGCTTCCTGTTTGCTGTTATGGGAAGTTGCTATCTTGATGCCAACTAAGACACCTTTGCAGTGCATCTCCACCCAGTTCTGGCAAAAACTGGTTAAGGATTACTTGGAATGATTTAATGTCCCATGAGATGCAAGAAATCCTTGTTAGGGTTAGGGTGTGTTCTGTCCAGATGAAATAATGATGCTAAAGTGAGGTGTATTTCAAGAAGACACGTTCTTGTTGAAGATTTGGACACCAACAAAACCACAAAACACCCAAAGCTCATCCTCATTTGAACTATGCCCTGTCCATCTCCTTTCTCTTTGCCCTACCTCGCGCCCCGCTCAGTCTTCTTCATCGGACTTCTGCTTCTGGTCTTTTGGGGGCCATCAGAGGTCTGTTGCCAGAATGACACAGAGCCAATCGTGTTGGAGGGAAAGTGTCTGGTGGTGTGCGACTCCACCCCTTCTGCGGAGCCATCAGGTAATGCTCTGGGCATGTCGGTGAGGTCAGGAACCGGCCGGGTGGCGTTTTCGGCCATTCGTAACACCAACCATGAACCTTCAGAGATGAGCAACCGCACCATGACCATCTACTTTGACCAGGTTGGTTTCAGTAGTGTATTTGTGAGGTTTAGTTCATTCCGCAACAAATTGTTCATTCATTCTTCATCAGGACAAATGCCCCAAAGGCCAAATTTTATTTGGTTGGCTTCTAAACTTACAGGAGATGAATAAAAGGTTTTGTATTTGCAATGCATTGTTTAAACAGTAAATTAAGTCCTATAGTTAATTGGTTCAGATTGTAAATGTCGTGCTTAATGGAGACTTTTAGAGACTTGTTTTCCGGACAAAAAACGTAACTCTTTAACCTTTAGGCTGATTGCTGCATTAGAGTACATCTAATCTACTATGTGGATAAGAGCATCAGTGAGGTATACACTATATGTAGATCATAGGGGACATTGATAGATAAAGTAAAACTGTATTTGGTGGGATTCAAAAACTGGAGACGGGGAGGTGTTCAGCAGCTAAGCCTGCTGGAAATGTCATTACTTTTGTAGGTATTTTATCATAAACCAACGTATTGGACAAGTAATTGTCCAAAGCTATCACAATTAATCAAGATGAGGACACGGATGTCACAATACAAAACCACAAATATCAACCGCAGTTTTAATTTACCGAAATACTGTACACACTGTACACACTGAAAGTACACTTTATTACTGCAGAAAAAGGCTTTCATTAACAAACAACGTGAGTCATCCCCAGGTATCTGAGTCATTTTGGCACATCCTGTAAGTTATTGAAAAACCAGGTCACCAACAATGCAGTGTGATAATTAGTGGTAACTTGTACACAGGAAGTTATTGCACAATAGCTATACTAAGCTGCAAAGTAATGATTCAAAAAGTCTGACGAAAGCCTCGTAAAAATGAATTCATATGAATCAGACATGACTTACAATGATTCATCCTGTCATCCTGTCTGATATATTTGTGTCTGATACCATACTACAAATGTCACAGTCACAGTCAGTCCACTTTGTTCTTGGCAGGATCACAACATTGTAATTAAAAGTCTAGCACAATTCATTCTGGACAAAAAGCATCCCAAATTTCCTGATTTGTCATCAAATATTCCAAAAAATGTTAAACACCTCGACTCATGGCCTGATTGTATCATTATTTATTCTCACTCTTTATCTCCTTTTCTTCTTAGATCCTAGTAAACGTTGGCAGCCATTTTGATCCAGCGAGGAGTATCTTTGTGGCCCCTAGAAAAGGAGTCTACAGTTTCAGCTTTCATGTTGTCAAGGTTTACAACCGGCAGACAATACAAGTAAGCAACAAAGGTTAAAGGAAGAGTCAGACGTTTTAGGAAATGCACTCATTCGCTTTCTTGCTGCTGGTAGACAGATTTTGTTACCTTTGAACAGAACAAGCTTATCTAACTATCTACCAGAAAGCTGTTGAGTGTATTTCCAAAATAAAATGTCAAACTATTCCTATAAAAACGAAGTTTTATTCTGACAGTTACTCTGTTACTGTAACTGCTTGCTTACCCACAAACCTGTTATGGCAGCTGCTCAAATGTCTGAATAGTTGATTATTCTTGTCGACATTTAACTTAAGCCAACAGACGACTTTCTACAATTATAGGATAAACTAAAATATGATGCCTGCATATTTTCACACTCTACCTTTCCCATCTCCATCTTCTTACACACCTTTCTTAGGTGAGCTTGGTTCTCAACGGCTGGCCTGTGATTTCAGCCTTTGCAGGTGATCAGGACGTGACCAGAGAAGCTGCTACTAATGCCGGGCTGGTGATGATGGAGAGAGGGGACAAGGCTTACCTCAAACTGGAGAGGGGAAACCTGATGGGAGGGTGGAAGTACTCCACTTTCTCCGGGTTTCTGGTGTTCCCCTTGTAGATTAGGCTGACGTAGGATGGGAGATGATGTACCTGTCATAGTCGAGGGTAGGGCAGGGTATAACATAAAAGGTTATATTTGGAGGAAGCATCAATGGATACACGCTGATTTCCCACGCTGAAGTTGGAATACTATCAAACTGCTTTGATGCATCTTCATATGTATCAGATGAATCGGAGAATTTACTCTAAGCCAAGTAATCCTGAATGTAATTCCCATTTCCATTGCACTTCTATGGCTCACTGTTGTCTGACTGCTATAATGTGTCGTCTATGCTTAGCCTGTCAGAGGTTTGTGACTTAACTTTAATGCATGAAATACAGAGAATCTTGGTGACAATAAAGACAATCATCATCTGTTCATATCTATCTATAGCTGTGATCTCGCTAGCAACTAGTGCTGTGTCTCAATTTACATAATTCTATACTTGCTATTTTGGGTACATAAGTGTGTCAAAAAATGTGAGTGTGCAACGCTTGACACTTCTCGCCCTGAATGGTCGCCATTTTGGATACATAACGGAAGTGGAGGGACCACCAGCACTGTGAAAATGGCGGCCGAGGAAGATGTGCAATGTACGCAATATATAAATGTTGTCAAATGTTGGCGCTAATGCTCCGCCCGGTTAAAATTCCGTGAAGACAAAAAATTGCTAAAATGTTGCGACCGTCCGTACGGCGATTGAGACAGCACTACCCCAACCAAAATTAGCACGCTATGTCAGGAAATACATACTGCACACAGTGTACTACACAAGTCTGAACTACATTTCCCATAACTTGACCTCCTGTTTTTCTTACCCTATATTTGTTTACATTTAAGCTAACTGTGTCCATTAAAAGTATGCCAAATTAGCTATTAGCTTCCTGTTTGCATCATGCCAATTGATGTAAAGACAGCGTCTTTTTTTTAATGATTTTGAGGCAGTTTACTATTTATTATTCAGAGATAACGATGTCCTTTTGAAGTGTAGGTGACACTGAACATAAAAATAGCTTCAGCTAAGGCTGATGCTTGCTGTGTTTGGCTAGCTACCAACTACCACCCTGGCTGTATACCACACATACACACAATCACTGCTCTGCAAATGCTTGGACACATCTATCTCATTCTCATATATATATTAGGGAAAAATGGAAAGGTGGTGAGGAGAATGGTGAATAGTTACCATCCTAGTTTTGCTATTACAATATCCATTGAATTAAATAAAACAGTGTCACTGTTACAGTTCATTAACATTATCTCATAGGTTTCAACATTCATGTCCTATGTCCTCCACATGTCCTTTGTTAATGCTGACACAGTTATGACCTCCAAACCACCTCTACTATACTTTAGATGTGCTCTATAAATCACCTGATGCAGACAGAAGGTTGTTCTGAAAATAATGTGCATTCCTGCTGTGTGCCCCAAGAGTTAGTTATGAAGGGTAATAGAGGGCTTTTCACCAAAAACATGCCCGTCACTCCACCTCAAGAACCTTTCTCACATACAGCATCATGCGAAAGCTAAATCTAAGCATCAAACTTGCGACTTTTATTGTAAAAACCTTAAACTATACATATTCTTTCTTATATTCTCCTGTGAGTTTGTCATCGCATTGACGCAAAGCGACAGTGCGTCTCTCTGCAGTGGATCCGGTGGCAGATGGAGGATTGGCAGTGAATGAAGGGATCCAGTGCCAGGAGCCTGTTGTGTTCACACTGGACCGTCACAACCGATTAGTCTCAACGCTCCGGTGCACAGCAGAGGCCTGTGTTAGCACTTTGGAGATTCATGTCTGGAGTACAAACCAATGCAAAGACTTTGGTTCCAAAACTGGGTAAACACCAAGTCACAAATTTGACTCTTTGGAGTCAAAAACATGAAAAAAATATAACATAATTCAATAAAACTATACTATACTTTGGTGGAAATAAACAAAAGAAGACATGAGTAGATGTCAATCAAAGACACTATAGCTGAACAGAAAAACAAGAGTGCCACCTACTGTTACTCAAAGATCATTAGCAAAGACAAACCAAAGAAGAACAAACACCACATGATGCTAAACATGTCACCAAAATAAAAGGGAATTTAGGGACTATACCAAAAATATTGAGGTGGGGAGGGGGGTAGTAGATAGTAGAAAAATTCCCCACCAAAGCTTCCCCGAAATGCAGCGACAGACATTTTGTTTTGTATCTTGTTGATGGTGTGGTCCTTGCTCATGAAAGTCCTACCGTCCCGTCTTTGAAACAACTCCCGCTGCAGGGGTTGCCAAGAAACCTTGATGGCTGTGTTTGAAATGTAACTGGACTACAAAACATAAAAAGTGTACCACATACATAAAAACAAAGCAAAACATTTGAATACAAACAAAGAATTTATTAACTCATCTGAATCTTAAAACACAGTAAACTGTACTCCAGGTTCGGTAACGGTTTCCTTATTAGGCACCTTGAGAGTTAAAGGATGAAGTCTGAATATATTTTATTTTACTTATAATCAACAAATCCTCCAAAGACCAAATCAACAATGACCTACTGCTAGAACGGGTATTATTTATATATTTATGCTCTATACCATGTGACTCCATTGTTGTTGTGACCGCCTCCCACTGTCTTGGAGGCTGTCCTTGCCAACCTCAGCGGGCAGTTGGCTGACATCGGAGGGTCATCAGCTGATTGAGCTCACCTGGGCCTTGAACTATAAAAGCTTGGCCCTTGTGCTCGTTCATTCCTTTCCTACAGCTTGTGACCATCCTCAGCGTCATTGTCCAATAAGTTACTCTTGTTTCAAGTAAATCTCCCTCCTCGTCACATTCCCAGAGCCAGTTCGATGTTGTCAACTAAATCCTCATTACTAAATGTGCCCTGAAAATAGTTCCCAACAAATACTTACTGATTAACGTTTACTAAAGCAATATCACGAGAGGAAGTGATGTACCAAATATCAGCACAGCAAACATTCAAATAAGAGTCATTGACAGTCGATTTGGTGGAAATATCTTTGTCTTTTTGTCGTCTTGATGTTCTGATAAAGTGTTAAATATTATCACAAAGCAGGTGCGCACTCTTCAGCACCAAACAGGAGGCAGAAAACTAGTTATACAGTTTATCTTTATGGATTATATTAATGCTGAATTGACAAGAAGACTGTCAACATATATAAAATGTCATATTTCTTAAAGGGAGTTTGGTGCAGGGAGCTTCAGTTTAATTCAAACTGCTAGTATGTTTATTTTTGAACATTCTGTCAACATTACAGAAACATTAGGCAACTGTTAAGTATGATAAGATTGACTGCTAAAGATCGATGACAACTGTTAATGTAACAGTCGTTAGAACATTGCTGTTATTCTCTATATCAGCACTCATGGAACGACTCTTGTCCAATCAGATTACTTCGCTGCAACTGGCTGTAGTCCAGATTTAAAATGATAATAATAATAATAATAACACCAAGAGAACCAATGTTCTTGGGACTGAGAGCAACAGAAGTCACAAAGTATTGAGAGACAGACTTACTCCACCATTGGTCTTTTTATGTGATTTGTCGACAATAACAAAAAATATAGAACAATGCCAGACTTAACTTTTTAAGATAAAGCAATTTACACAATGCAAAATGACAACACATAAATATTCCATACTGGTTCAAACATTTCATCACTTCATTGAAGCTACAGCATGCTTCTACTGAGTGAAGTATTCAAGACGCCAACTTTATATGGCAGCACCGTTACATCAACTGCAAAACTTCTGATGTCTTGTGCATCATTGTATACACACATTTTTTTTTTAAAATTCAGCTTTGTGTTCGACGTTTCTGGCAAAATTAATCTAAAAAATGTACATTTAAAAACACACGTATTGAAAATATATGAATATATATGAAGTTCTTGGTTGCACTTCATGAGTTTCTAAAGATCCATCCATTTCTGGATGTCTGGACCTCCTCAGCTAGCTCATTTCAATGAAGAGAAGTGGCTCTACTCCGAGCTCCTCACCCAATCTCTAAGATTTACGGTGAAAGCTCATTTCGGCTGCTCGTATCCGCGATCTCATTCTTTCCGTCACTATCCAAAGCTCATGAGCATAGGTGAGGGTTTCTAAAGATGTACCCACAAAAGTACACACACGTATAAAAGAAACAAAATGAATGCAATAACACCAAAAAAAAAAAAAAAAAAAGGAGAAAGAAAATGCATTTGCACTTTCCAAAAGCAAAAAAAAATCAACATTTCAGTTCAAGTGAAGGTAGCCAGGCCTGGATTTAAAATACTATAAAATATAAATAATAATACTATAAAAATATGTGTTTTAACCTTCATGAAGTACCAAACAGGTGGAGGAAAATTCTTTAAGTATTAAAGGTTCAGTGTGAAAGATTTAGGGGCATCTAGCAGTAAAATTGCAGATTGCAACCATATGAATAACCCTCACCTGACCCTTCCCTTCCATGCTGTAGAATAAACTACGGTAGTTAGAAAACAAAGCGCCTATCGAGAGCCAGTGTTTGTCCATTCTGGGCTACTGTAGAAACATGGCGGTTCAACATTACCGACTCACTCCCTCTATAGATATTAAAAGGTTCATTCTAAGGTAAACACTAATGAAAGCATACCTGAATTATTTCTGACAGTAGATCTCACAGGCTTAAATCTCACACACTGGACCTTTAAGGAGTTTCTGTCAACATACGTATCAGCACATGGCATTTTGTTTGATAGTCAATATGTTGGTAAGGCGATTTTTAGCACCTCGGGATGAGTTGGCACTGCAACTGTGGATATTTGTTGACCACAAAAAAAAAAACAAGAGCATATGACCGGCACTGGCTCATATTTATACTGCTGACAGAGCAAAAAAAAAAAAAAAAAAGGAGGTGTGAAGTTTTGCTCATTGGTTTTAAATGTTCCAACAAAAGAAGCAAAAATAAATAAAGACTGTTTAAAAAAATGCATTCTAACGAAGCAACATCTGAATCCTGCCCAGAAACGCAAAAATCAAGAATAAGATTAAAAAAAAACAACGTAGGAAGCTCCTGTTACAAAACACAACCTTTGTGTTGCGTAAGAAAAAAAAAAAATAGAGAACTCGTTGTGAACTCAGCCAACTCCTCCTGTTTGGTTCCTCCTGTTTCCTGAATGTGGTGGCGGGACGTTGACGCTAGATGGTGCCGTCGGGTGGCGTTTCCTCTCCGTGGGGTCATAGATGTACATGGTGTTGTTGTTGCCTTGCTGAAATCCAGTCACATTACTCAGGTGGATGTGAACGGCGGGAGTGTGAACGGGCTGAGCATGGCGGGAGAAAGACTCAGGGCTGGAGAACTGACGCTGTAGAAGAAAGAAAACTTGATTTTAGACCGAGTACTACAAATGACGCCTTACGTTATACAGAGAGATTTCTCTGGACATAAATGAAGATTTTGGTGGGAAGAAAATGCTAATAAACTGTATTTTTAACATCTAGATGTCACTGTGGAACTAGAAAACCCACGTTGTACTGTTGATACAGGTTTGGCCTCAAAGCCTGCTGGGATTTTGGCGCTATTCTGCTTGGAGGTGATGTCCTGGTCGAAGATAATGCCGGTGACGCATGAATCGGGTAAACGGAAGACACTTTCTCTTTGTGGTTCGCCGATGAGCGACTCGTGTCAACATCGGACAAATTTGCGGCTCCAGTCGAAGGCCGATCTGAAAGAAAACACGCACACATAACATTTAAAGGACACTTTGTTTGTCTGATTTGTGATGTGAAACGAGAGCTTCCTCCTGCTTTAGTGGTTTCTATGCAGTTTCAACACCAACTTCCTGTTTACCTTTGACTCTTGCTTTGTCTCTTTTATCTGGGGTCCGGTGGGCAGCCACTTCCTGCAACAGAAGCAAGTAAAAGTTCAGATTTATTGGTTGTTTGTGACAAACCGGTGGCCTGATATGTTGTCAGGTTTTAACCTTTAAATTTAACATAAAAGACAATTAATAGTCGTGATTATTTATATTTCTATTATCTATCGTTGCCAAACAGCGATCCAGACTTTAGGCTTTATATTTTTGCTGTGTTCAACACCTCCTCAGGGTCAGCAGGAAATGATGAATGTTACATTTCCCCATGGAAGGAATATTGCGGAAACACCACAACGTTGACCAATTTGTGGCAAAGAAAAAACCCCTAAATCTTGCAGACCACATTGTGAGCTGCTTAATGTCGTTTTTCTTTGGGTTAAAAGAACAAATAACAAGACAGAGAGTGAATGATGAAGTTAAAGTGAAAGGCTAGAGCCAAAAATACAAGCATCTAGCCTTTCTGTAAAGCTACATAAAGACAAGAAGCGAACGTCGACTGCACCTCACCTGAACTGGCGGCCGCCCCGTCGGCACATTATCAAAAATGTTTTGTGCCGCAACTCTGGTGCCCTCTGTCCAAAAACAAACAAAGACAAGTTAAAATGTTAATCCAGCGCTCTAATGTGGTTCAGTCGAGCTCAGTCAAACCACCAAATAATCTGAACATAAGTTCCTGGTGCTAGCTCATGAAGACTGTGAGATGCACTTGAAAGTTGCAGAAAGTAAGATATGTTTATAAATTACAAGTGTTGAGGAAATTGAGCTAAAGCCCAAGTTTCCAGTCTTTATGCTAAGCTAAGCTAAGTGTGTCCCGGTTGTAGCTTCATATTGAATAAACAGCATGCATCAATCGTCTCTTCTAACAAGAAAAAAAGGGAATAAGTATATTTCTGAATAAAAACAAACTATTTCCGTCCGCCTGTATGCTAAATCTGAGGCTATATCCTGTTAGCTGAGCTAGCATATATACTAGCCTGGCTCATTAGTCTTCCAAATTAAGCAAACAAGGTATAACGTGATTATTTTGTGAGATTTAGAGGCTGATTTTGTTGCCTTTGGACAGTCTTTTTCACTCTTTCTTCTATGCTAAGATAAGCTAAGCTAAGCTACGCTAAATGACTAGAGACAAATTAAGACAGACCTGATGGCTGAGTAATGTGAACTCTCTGAACCTGCTCTGTTATAGTTTGTTCTTCCTTCTCGTCCTGGAAAGAAGAAGAGAAAGAGCAAGTCAGGCAGTGACGTGAAAAAAAAAAAATTCCTGCATCATGTCGAAATTTCCGAGCGTCTCAGCATGACTCAAGTGTTTATGAAGATGTCCAATCCTCACCAGTTTCTTCAGCACTTCGTGGACTGCATCAACTATCGCGTGTTTGTGCATCTTATACAGTTCTTCTGTCTCGGTTGTACACTCTGGCAGACAACACAAAGTAAAGATGTAATGTTTGAACCAGGACACAAATGTCTGGACCAAATCTTTATCAAGTCATCCGAGTTTTCTCACCCTGTGAGGACGGTCTTTGTTTGGGTTTTGCCTCCCAGCATCTCTTCATTAGGTTCGTCAGTCCAGTCAGCCCTGCAATGCCAGCAGCCTGGCTTGTGATCTCGTCCAGGGATGGACGGTCTCCTTGTGGGATTCGAAACCGCACTATGTTGGTCTGTGCATCTATAGTGGAGGATGGATTAAAAAAAGACATCAGAGAGGATGACTTTTTAACGTATAAAGGGTCTTATATATAAATATATATATAGGCAGACACTGATGTATGTTGTAGTACTCACATTTGCGCTGGTGGTTTGCAAGAAAAATGACTGAAAAGACTCAAAATAGTTGCCAATTAATTTGGACTATTTTAGCTGTGCGTGTATATACTGTTAAGTAGTTTAATTCATTAGAAAACATCATATTTTATGAGCTCCTTGTATGTTTACGTTTGCAAAAATCCTAATTAGTAAGTTAAATAGTAACTCAAGCTAAAGATAAATGTAGTATAGTACAATATTTCCTTCCAAACAAGGTGTGGTAGGACAAATGAATTCCTACCATTCCTGCTGCGTCATACAAAAAAAAAAAACCCACATGACTGTCAAAGAGAGAGTTAAACGATGTTTAGAGGCTAAGAAAACCAAAAAGAAACCAACGTCTCTTACGTTCATATGGTTGTTTCCCCGTGACCATGGCCCATAAGAGTATACCATAACTGAAAGAGAGGCAGACAAAGTTACTCATTTCAGTTTATTCATCTGTGAAGTGACTCTCGTGTGAGAATTAGGACATTCAGTGACAACAATAGAGTCAGAGGGAGGTGTTGCATTGCGATGGGTGCACGAGTTTCTGGAAGTTTGATCAATTATACTAAATGCTTTTAATGTTACCTGACACCATTTCCCTGTCATATAATTATGCCAATGGTATTTTGACTTTGTGCCAAGAGTACACCTGTGTACACCCTTGTAATATATTCACAAGTTAAAATGACATCAGTATGGCCATGTAAATCTAAAATTAGACACATGAAACACTGTTATCCAAGTGCTGCTTCAATGCTGTTGTACCTGTAGATATCGGAGGCTCGGGTAGGGGTGTACGATAAGTCGAACGCCTCTGGTGGCATGTAGCTAATCGTGCCCCCATCCTCTTCGTTGTCTTTCTTAGAAATCCGCGAGATGCTGTGATAAAACCGGGCAAGGCCAAAATCTGTAAGCTGAAGAGAAAAAGGGGGGAAAGGACGAGATAATGAACCCCGAGAGGATAAACAGATAGACAAACTACCCAACCCTAGAAAGACTGAACTGAAACTGAACCATGCAACCAAATTCTGAGAAAATGTATTTTTGTTCATGACTGTTACGATTACAGTGGAAATTAGAGAAATGATTAGTCAGCTATAGTTGAAATAGTTAGTCAGTAAATCGCTGAATCATTGAAGTAATTCTTCAAGCAAAGGGTACCACCAAATATTCTCTGGTTCCAGCTTCTTAAATGTGAAGATTTTCTGCTTTTTTTGTTTTGTTTTTATGTGACAGTAAACTGAATCTCTTTTGGTTCTGGACACTTATAAGCAATGAATTGAGAAAATAACGGAAGAAGCAGGAATACCAACATGTGGCCACCACAGTGAGCTTCAAATCGGCTCTTCGGAAAACCTCTTGGTGACGTCACGGATACGTAGTCCATTCTTTATGCTGTCTATGGTTCAAATCCACCAAACTTCATTCTAAATTCTAATTGAGACATCAAACTTTCAAAGACACCAAATAAGAGCTTGTTTTTAGATGTAGCGGTGGATCAAATTCATAGTAGAAATAAGTCCGTAAAGGTACCCTTATCCTTACATTTCCACTATGAATTTCACTGAAGAAAGGTATATAAAATGATGCACAAGATGGCAGCATCTGGAGTTTATATTTCACTCGTTGTAAACATCTGTCAGAAAATGAAAAGTAGGACAAGAAGAGGAAATAAAAGGGGAAGAAGTTAAGCGAGTGTGTCCAAAAACAAACCCAGAATTCTAGGTTGTGACACAAACACCCATGCGTATACGTAAGAACCAAAAAAACCTGCGCACAAATGTGAATTAATTAATATAATTAACAAGATGTTGGCCTCAGTTTAACTCTCAACAAAGACTGAGGTTAGTGTGCAGCTGGGACTCACCTTGGCTTTGAGAGAGGTGTCCAGCAACACGTTGCTGGGCTTCAGGTCCAGGTGGAGCACAGCGGGGGACAAACTGTGGAGGAAGTTTATACCCAGAGACACTTGGTGAGCCAGTCTGAACACCAACGGCCAGGGTGGAGTTTCATATAAGGTTCCCTGATAGAAAAATATACATGAGAAATGATTATTTCCTTAGTTACAGACAAATACAAATACTATTGATTGTGTTGTAGTGACATATTGGATATAAGTAAGACGTATGTAGCTATTGTTTATGATTAATTATGTTAATTTACTCCTCCTGACTCAAAGGGAACTGTTTTAGTAGCATAAACACGACTAAGAAGAGCCTAAACAGCCATGTTAGCATCTCTGTGAGGCTGACATGCTATGCCAACATAAGCATGCTAACATGCTAAAGTTTACCATGTTCACCATTAGCATGTTAGCATGCTTACATTTGCTTGTTAGCAGTTAGCTTTCAGCTATTTGGTACAAGCTTGGTTTAGCGTAGCTTAGCAAACCACCTCTGAAATCTCTTTGAGGCTGACATGCCATGCTAACATGCTCGCAGTGAAAGTGCTAACATGCTGAAGTTTACAATTAGCAAGTGTTTGCATGCTCACACTTGCTAATTAGCAGTTAACACAAAGTACAGGCTTCTGATTGGACTGATTGGACAGCTATTTGGTCCAAGCTTGGTTTAGCTTAGCTGTAGCCAAACTAACTAAAACTAACTAAAACTCTCAAGCTAAAAGACTATGGCTAAAGCTAAAGGAAAGAAAGTCTGGATCCTCACCAGTTGATGATCCATGTAGCAGACAGGGAAATAAAGGAACAGCATTGTTAGTATATTAAAGCTGAAGTTTGAATGTAGAATTGGGTGAAAAAGAAACAGTGTATGTCACAATTAGTTAAAAGAAAGGAGCACATAAGTAAGCAGGATGGCGGCAGCAACATCAACTCAACTCCACGTACCACCATTATACAGAAGACGACCCTACTCAGCTATGGAAAGTCCAATCATGTTGCTAAATCCTGAATGGAACCAGTTCAAGAACCAGATCTAATTTGGTGGAAATGCACACTTGGTGATTGGAGCCAACAAAAGATGTATACCACCAGTTTGAGAACCAGTGATGTAGTAAAAGTAGTCCTTCCACCTTTGGTTACCTGTAAGGAGGCCAATGATCCTCTTTCCATGAACTCCATGACCAGTCCGAGTTGCGTTGTTGGGCCAGAGGAGGGCAGTCGACCCCTGAAGATGCCGAGTACCTGAATAACATACGGGCTGCTTCCTTGACGCATCATGTCGATCTCACGCAGCAAAGATTTGCTGCTCCTGCGTGAGTGTTTGTTTACATTATGAGTAACTTCACAACCTCTTTTAAAGACAGTACAGATGAAACTCTTTGTAAACACTTACCCGTCGTCATGATGAAGCAGTTTAATCGCCACGTCGCAGCACCACTTCTGATGCCTGGCTTTAAAGATTTGTCCAAAACCCCCCGAGCCGATCACCTTCCAGTCCGCCAGGCTGGAGTCTTCGATCAGTGCAGGAGCCAGGTGGCTGGACAGTGCCATAGTTTACTGGAGGAGGAAATTATACTCTCACAGGTCATGACGAATTTGCTTCCAAACAATGCGATGTATTGTTCCTCTAAAATAAAATAGAGCATCTAACCAGTGAGGTCACTCTTAAACCGTTTCCTATTTCGGCGTTGTGTCGTTGTGTTTGGAATATCTGTTACTGTTTTCATTCATTTTAAAGGCAACTACTGAAGGGATGACTCGGACAGTCTGTAAATTTGGGGACCTGAAGAGGTTAACTTAAGGTAAACTTGATGAGTTTTGAGCTCTGAATCTGATTTATTTCAATTAAACATCTTTAAATGTAATTGTTTTTAGACAGAAAATGCATTAATAGATTTTTGTGGCCACTAGGGGGCAGCAGACAGAAGCTGTGCAAATTTATTAGCAAACATCAGGCTCTTTAACGACTGTAACGTGACGGTTCGATATGTGGTGGTTAGATGAACAACACGTGACTGAACGAACCAATCGGAAGCTATGACGTAGACCGAGGTAAACAAGAACATTGTACCTGATTATTTCCTTAGTTACAGACAAATACAAATACTGTTGATTGTGTTGTAGTGACATATTGGATATAAGTAAGACGTATGTAGCTATTGTTTATGATTAATTATGTTAATTTACTCCTCCTGACTCAAAGGGAACTGTTTTAGTAGCATAAACACGACTAAGAAGAGCCTAAACAGCCATGTTATGACATGCTATACCAACATAAGCATGCTAACATGCTAAAGTATGACGTAGACCGAGGTAAACAAGAACATCGTACCTGTTTTAAAGATGCAGCTGCAAAGATTTAAACATATGAATTCACTTTTAAACCTCACACTACGAAATGCTTTGACATGTTGGTCACTAACGTTGTCTAAATAAGTTTTAGATTACTAATACTAAATCATTTTACTCCTGAATAAGTAATAATATCAAATCCTTTTGAGAATTGGACACATAAAACTTTCTAAAGCCGACATGTTTCAACACCTTCTGGCTTCAGGTGTGGCCTCACCTGCTCAGTAGGTCAGTCGTTTCTGACATCAATCGATCGATTGATCGATTGATGTTTAATTTATAAAAACAGAAAAGAAAAAACAGGAAATACTCACATTCTTTGCCTTTTCTCTTCAAGTCAAGCTGACGGTGGTTGCAATCAGGTCAGTCAGGAAGTGAGTAAAAAAAGAGCAGTGGTTAGTGGTTGGAGTGAATAAATAAATAATAATATATATATCATATCTTTACTGCCTTTTCTTCTGGTTCGTAACTCAAAAGTGTCGTCTGAGAAGATCTGTGTATTTTCACATATTAGAGCAAACGTGAACACACACACACACCATCAGGAAACCACATTTTCTTGCTGTTCAGGCTACCTAACACGCAAAAAACCCTTAAGGAGGGGTGGACAAAACAATAAGAACACCTGTAAAATGTAATAAAACAACAGTCCTGCCATACCAGCTTTGAATGTGACTTTTTCTTCTAAATTGCGTTGATTCAACTCATTTTACACTTGTAGTGGATTGATGACTGATTTTTTTTCTTCACGCCTGATGTAAAAAAAAACATATCTATGGGCTGAAAACAACAGATTCACATCACTTAATCGTGATATATAGATAAATATATATATGAAAACACAGATAAGATAAGATAGAAGGTGGAAACCACAGATTTCCTGATCAAATCAAGACAATCAAGGTGATTATTCAAAGCAGGGAAACCACTCACCCTTAAGGATATATCTTCTTCCTCATTGTTCAACCGAACCGTCGGAGGTGTAAAGAGTATAAAAAACCCTCCAGCTCATTCACCGACTTTCTACTCACAGCGGCAGCACGAGCAGCAGCTCTTGTTCCGCCTCAACAAGCCGAAGCAGAAGTGAAACCAGGCATCCCATAAATCTCTATTTGACTTCTGCTTCTGGACTGCTCATGACGGAGCAAGCGGCAACAAGTTTCTGTTTCAGTTGATCCCTGTTCCTCGTCGCGTTTGATGGCTCTGCTCTGTGTTTTTGTTGTTGTTGTTTGGTGATGTGAAGGGAAAGGAGGTTTGTGTGTGAGGTTTAGGCTCTATTTGGCCTTTTCATGACCTTATTTGATGGAAATCAGCCAAATTGAATGCGTTTTCTAAAATCACAACACAGAAATGATCTAGAAAAGATTGTTGGTGTCATGGTGCCGGAAATTTTTTCTTTTGGTGATGCTATCTATGTTTTAGCACTGAGGTCATAGTGAGTGATGATGCAGGTGTTTCTAATGTACAACATGACCTTTAACCTACTTAAACCTTTGCGTCTTATCACAAACTGGCTGTACGGAAAACCGAGGTGGGGCAGGTATGCTGGTGTAGAGGCTTATTATAAACATAGTTACACATATTGAAACAGTGCAATGCCTGCAGTGCTTTTATTGACAGTCTCATGACAAGAAATCAGAGGGTGTGTGTGTGTGTGCTGAAATAACGCCTCCTAAGTTGAGGTTAAAGGGAAAGTCCACTGATTTTACACAATAAAAGTCTTGAAATACTTTGTGGCTTCATACAGGATGTCACTCGAGTTGCTGTCTGTTGACTACAAGTCTAAAATTAAAAGATATGAATCAACCTGAAGGTGTGGAGTTAAAAATTATCTGTAATTATCCGCCCTTGAGGCTAGCAGCTCACACACACCTAAAATCTAAAACCCGACTGGGAGAAGTCGCCTCAGATTTTTGATCCTACAGACGTAAATCTTTAAAAACAGGTCACAAATATAAAGTTTTATTTCTCAGAAATAGTCCAAGTTGTTTCCTAAAGTACGGGCACTGTAGGTTTTAACAAATGTGACTAAAATAAGAATAATCAGTGAATTTGTTGGGGACTATTTATACATGCGGATGGATACATGCTGGTATACAAGCTTTGGTTCCCAACTCAACTCAAATCGAGTTGCGTTGTGGGTAATGTAGGATCATCAGCGGACCTGAGGCGGGCCGAATGACGCCTGGTTGCTCAAACAAGCCACGTGTAAGAGCATCTACCTGTCAATCAAAGCGTCCACGCTCTTAATCCTGCATAACTTTAAGCCTTAATATAACCTGAACAGGTGAGTTGTATATAAATTCACCCTCAGTACAGTTGTCATGAACGGGGAAATTAGCTACAGAGACCAAAACTGTTTTTTGTACCAGGCTGTAAACATGTTTATTTCTGCTGTGAAGTTGTGACATTTGAACATGGGGACTTATGGAGACTGACTCACTTCTGGAGCCAGCCTCAAGTGGACGTTTGGGGAACTGCAGTTTTTTTGGTTTTACTTCACAGCCTTCACAGGCATTTAGACAAAGTTAGCAACCAAGTAAAACACATGTTTTAATGGCAAAAACCTTCATTTATTTTTAAGCTAATTTATACAAAATAAATAGTATTACAAATGGCAGACTGTTAATGTTACAGTAAAACACCGTCATATTTAATGACAAAACCTTTTTACATGACATTCATACGTCAAAACGGAGTTTCTTTTGATTTTTAAGGTAAAATTTGGAATAAAACACCAACTTTAAACATGAAATCAACAGTATTAACACCCTTTCACCACTTCACAGCCACAGAACAACTGTTGCCATTCAAGCTGCATTGTGGGTAATGTAGTCGGACAAGGTTTTTCTGACAAGGAGGAAGAATGTGTCCTGCTTTTCTTTTTTTTTCCTGCCCAGAAATACACTAAAACAGCTGGACGCTGTAGTTTTTTAAAATAAATACTATAGTAAAATGTTGTTTTTTTATTGGATTACAACCATTAAAAACACACACTTCTCCTTTAAATGCCACATTTTGAACCTCGGCTCATCATTTTAACCCGGACAAACACAGGATGTGGAGTGGGAGGTCACATTTCTGTGTCTTTTGCTCTTAAACCGAGGATGGAGGAGGTTTTTCTTCTTTCATACACACAAAGTGTGTGTGTGTGTGTGTGTGCGCTCTCTCTCTTAGTGTATAGACAGATCCTGTCTCCTGTTATAAAGCCTGTCTGTCTGTCACAGTAAGAAAAACCCCGCTTCTGACGTCAGTGGAAATCCCCCCTTTTATCGCCTGCCTGACACAAGTCAACAAAACATTTATAAAACATTTAAAGAACATATTTCTAACCATGAAAAACACACATTCAAGTCCCACCTGTGACATCCAATCATGTTTATTATGATTAATTACACAAAAGGGCTGTTTGTTTTGTGTGTTTGAGGTTGATTCACATATATCTTTTGAGCTCTCATGATGGTCTGGTCGTACCCCCCTCCCCTCCGTCCCCGCAGCTTTAAGTACCCGCCCTGCGTGACTGATACACGGTGCGTGTTTGTCGTTTGGTTTCGGTTTTGTCTTCGGGGTTTCCACCCTCTGATAGGCTGCGATGTCCAAAACTATCTCACATACACGCACACTTCCTCATCCGCCTGTCCGCAGCAGGAGATCCACAAGGAGGTGACGATTATTTGATTCCCTCCTCCCCACACGAGCCGCCCGGAGGATCGTCCCGGTGACAGCCCGTCATGTGGTGAACTTTACTCGGATACATGTTGTTTGTTTTGTTCGTGACCGCGGAAGGTGGCGAGCTGCGCTGGAAACGAAACTTTTAAAGGAGCGATCGACCTCACGTAAGAACAAACAACGACACACACACACACACAGATCTGAACACACACACACTGCTGTTTTTCTGTGTGTTCTTACTGTGATCTGTCCTCCCTCTGTGCTGTGATCGCCTTACATGTCTACATTAATGTTTCACCATCATCGGGCCACAGGCCAGATCTGTGTCATGTGTGTGTGTGTGTGCGTGTGTGTGTGCAGCTGAGTGTGTGTGAAGGCGTGCACACGGGCAGGAAAGCAAATGGCTGCACGATAATACAACAAAACAGGCTGAAAATGATCTTTAAACACACACACACACACACACACACACACACACACAGGCTTGTTTACATGTCTGCGCGCTCGTCTACGTCACTACGTTTCACTCTGTAACGCGCTAAATGTACTAAGTGTAGTTACTTTGAAAGGATAGTTACTTTTTTTTTAAAGGATTACTGTTAAATGTGCTGGGATGACCGTTTGCTGTTGCCGGGCAACACCAGTTATCTTCCTGTTACACAGAGTACACAGGTTAGTTTAGGTATGCAGGTAAGTTACTTTTCAGGTGTAGTTACTCTGTTGCTGGGCAACAACTACTACTCTTCCCGGAGTCTATGTTTTATTAAACAGAGTACACAGGCCGAGTTTAGTTTAAGTTTGCAGTTAAACTCCACTTCTTACTGAAGTATAGTTACTTTTCAGGTCTAGTTACTTTTCAGGTGTAGTTACTTCGTTGCTAGGCAACAGCTTGTACTCTTTCTGGAGTCCATGTTTTATCAAACATGTTCCATAGCTTTTGTCGTTAAGTTTAAGTTTGCAGTTAAATTTCGCCTTTTCACTCTGTTACGTTAATCTGACAAGTACAGTTACTTTTCAGGTGTAGTTACTTTGTTGCTGGGCAACAACTACTACTCTTCCTGGAGTGCACAGGCCGAGTTTAGTTGAAGTTTAAGTTTGTTAAACTTCAGGCAGTAAACAGTGAAGTATATATATCACATATAAATGTATAATATATTGCAGATAAATCACATTATTACTTTATTTTACTCTATTTTTTGACTAGTTAGCAGCCCGCGATACTCCTGAGATCTGTCAATAGGTCGTATTTTGAACACTGCACGCTTTGAATCTGTTTTATTACAGACTTAGTTAGTCTCACGATAACACAACAGTCAAACGAGCCATGAATGATATGTCAGAACTTTAATAACTACAGCTATAAATGGAGACACAGACGTGTTGGAGTTTGGGCTCAGGTACAAAGAAGTGAAGCGCTCCTCAGGAAACAATTATCGTTTATTATTTATCAGCTGACCGTTTGTTGTTGCTGGGCAACACCAGTACTCTTCCTGGAGTCCATATTTATTAAACAAATGACATACTGTGGGTCTATAGTTAACATATTAACGCTGCTATAGCATAGCATAACTTATTTTATTATTATTTTCTAGGAACTTCCCAACATTTCTAACTTGTGACTCCTTCAAATGTCAAGTTACAGGCGAGATTTCCCCTCTAAAAGTCATCACACGATGCTCACGCAGCTGCCAAATCATCCGGCAAGAGGCCGTAAACTGAGGTCCTATAGTTTCCCTCTACATGCTGTGAAATGCTCTGACAGGCTTGTTTACATGTTGGAGATACAAAGAGGGAGAATGTTTTTATTTTTAATGTAACTTTATTCTAACATTTCCCTCTGAAAGGTACTTTTTACTCTACTACGTTAATCTGACAAGTATAGTTACTTTTCAAATAACTATTAAATATTGTTTATTATTTATTGGGATGACCATAACTCTTTTCATTAATCTATTTTTCAGGAACTTTCCAACCTTTTTTAGCTTGTGACCCCTTCGAGTGTCGCGTTTCAGACGATTTCCCCTCTAAAAGTCCCCGATGGTTTTTTATTTGAATACACGTTCGAGGCACAAAGAGGTGAAATCGTCTCATATTTAACAATAAAACCTAAAAAGTGGGGAAAGTTTTCGTAGCACAACTTTGATTTTCATGTCAGATTTCCTTCCGAGCACCTTGACCAGCTACAACGGTAAAACGCCGCTTTAATGATGTAATGTTTGATCAGTCAAACGGGACTTTTTTTCTGCAGAACGTGTACTTACTTTCTGTCATTTAAATACCTCTGAGCTCTGACTTAAAAGGGGTTTTGAATGCAGGACTTTCACTTGTAATGGAGTATTTTAACACAGTCATAGTGGTACTTTTACTTTCGTTAATGTGAACTGTGTTATTCCAGCACTGTCAGGTGCAAAGTATGAGCTGTGTGTGTGTGATGTTAGTGTTTTACAGATGGAGGTAGCTTCTATGAATACATAACATATGATCCACAACTGGAGCTGACACGGTTGAAGCACATTTGGTACTTTTTTATGTTTAATAATATTTTTTCCTTTAAAGGTTCTTTGCAGAACTGATTACTGCTTCTGTAAGTGACCTGGTTTTGGTTAAAAAAATAACAAGGAGACAGTTTGAACACTTTTTTTGTGAACCTGACGTACTCATGGCTTTAACTAATGGCTGCAATATGCCGAACCCATTGACTAACCCGTGGCTACGTGTAGAAATTATTGTTTTGGTGCCATTTCTAGTTGTAAAGAGTAAAATTCTATGAGTACTTTTTAGAGAGAGCAATCAGTGGTATAAGTAACATATTGCAGCTTGAATGAACTCAGTGACAAATACTGTTTACACTAAATTTAGGGATGAACTTGATATTAAATGGTATTTATACTTTGCAAATGCAGATTACGTAGGCAAATGACATTTCTGCAGCGCTGCCCACGCGTCTATAACGCTTCGCACTTCCCTTCTAGCAGGAAGAAACAGGTTGCAAACTGCAAAGGTTGGAAATGTGGCTTTTAAATTTAGAGCAATAAATTTCTATTCGTGATTAAAATGTATGATAACTTTAGTAAAGGCTAATCGAATCTAAATCAGATGCCACGTGTGACTCAAAGTGCTAAATTTATTTATTTATTTCCACCAAACTCAACATCCAACTCATACCAGAGCTTCTGGGAGCTCATGGTTGATTTTATCTCCTAAAGTTTACGTACACACGTCTTATACTTTAGTGACTGTCATGAACTAGATGTTTTTTTTGCCATTTTGTAGTTTTTTTTCAGTGATAATAATGCGTCATCCTCACAGTGATCAAAGCAGAAATGTATTAAAAAGATGAAACTGCTTTTGTTATATGACATTATTTCTCCTGTTTTTAGAAAATGGCTGGTTATATTTATATTCTTGTGTTCTTCTTTTC
Organism: Miichthys miiuy; assembly: GCA_036365135.1. NCBI lineage: Eukaryota > Metazoa > Chordata > Actinopteri > Sciaenidae > Miichthys > Miichthys miiuy. The sequence goes on along the minus strand of CM071625.1, from coordinate 3,062,869 downwards.
GTTTTTATTCACAGTATGTTCAACTCGACACCAATTTAAGAACAAGGGATGGACGGAGAGAGAAGCGATGGAGAGCCGGAGGTGGTGGACGAGTTTGCGTGTGCTGGGATGCTACGAGGATCTCTGACCTCGCTGCACAGCACCGTGGAGCGGATCTTCGGGGTGATTTTTGGCATCGGGGCGGACGATTTGTCTCAGGGCAACAACGGGCAGATATGGCTGAAACTACGGGGGAAGAGCAACAGTGTGAAAGCTGCCAAAGTAAGCCACCATTTCTTTGTTTTAGTCCTGCTGTTGTTTTGTTTTGGAAAAGGTGATTAAAGTTGTTATTGTCATTACCGGTAGTCTTAGTCTACTTCCTGGGAAATGATTCATATTTAAGTGTTGACTCAGTCTCAGTTGAGTTTCGGTCCAAATATGTGGTCAACCTTCTGACACGTGAAACGCAAAATGAATTAAGTCCTAAACACAAGTACATGACTTAAGACTGAGCTGTTCTCGGTTGACAATACAATAAAAAACAGTAATCACATAACTGTCAAGTACATATATGACATATATACGCATGCAAGCCATGCTAAGGCCCCCAAATCCTTTAAATATATTTTATTTTATACAACAGTTAGTTCCATGATTGCTGATATAGAGAATAACAGCACAGAGATTTTTAACTACATGTATCACTCTGTTACATTAACGTTACAGTCGTTCATGGTTAACGGTCGTCGTTTATCTTAGACTGTAACAAACATTGCGCCTCAAACATGAACATATTTCTACAAGTAGTTTAAAAACACACAAGGATCAACCATTTTTCTGCTGTTAGAAACTGAATAGCTGATCAGCCACCGTCAGTAATCAATACACAACCATTAATCAAACCAACAACACATTCAGCTGATGGTTGCCAGTTAACAGGTCACTCGTTAAACCGAAACACCAGTTACATTGCCCGCTTGCCCAGCTCTGGTTCTGGCATGACACCGACTACACTCCTCGTCTGGCCACTTCTTGGTAACTTACTCTCTCATTTTCTCTTCTTAGCTTCCTCCCTCAACATTCTCTTCAGTCTTTTCTCCTCTGTAATTACGTCCATAGAGGCTGCCGGTTATGTTACCTGTTTGCCAGCTCCGGTTCTGGCACAACATTAGTTCTGCTCTCTGTCAGCATTCCCCGTCCACCCCAAGCCTGAACACCTCCTCTTCCGGTGGTCCAAAACGCCTGTGGTACAAACACTAACACTCTGCCGGTGCTCTGAGCTTATAGTCCGTGCAGCTAACAAACTGAGATAACAGCAGCTACAGTTGGCAGCAGTTTACTTTGATCATTAGATGATACTTCGATCCTCTACTACTATAGTATTTTCACCACTGCTACAGTAATAATACAGCACTCCAATGATGATACAAATGTTTCTTTCTTGCAGTTATTTGTGAAGGGAGTCGTGAACCAGGAGGAGCAGCAGGAGGTTTCCTATCCTGATGTTCTTCACTGTGTCTTCTGTGGAGCCAGAGGACTGTTCATGGACTGCCTGATAAGAAGCACCTCAGCGCATATTGTGGTGAGTGTTTTTGTTCTTTAGTTAGCCACAAATATATTGTGTTATATTATATAACATGTGATCTTTAAATATATGTTAATGCGAAAGGTAGAGGACTCAGTGCAAACACCAACCAGAGACTGAATCTCGTTTAAACTGTTTATTTACAACACAAAGGGAAGGTGCAGCTCAGGTGAGGAGTGTCCGAGGTGGTGGAGGGCAGACGTGTAGACAAACAAAGCTGGACGTGGCAGGTGGACGTCAAACGGGGTTTTCCTGATGTACTGAGTAACTCACACTTAGTCAGAGCGTTGTCAGAAGATGATCTGGCAGAATCCAGAAGGATGAGTCAGGCTTTTATGCAACATTGGTTGGTTGGTTGGTTGGCAGGTGAGGCCATCAGAGAGAGAGACAGGGGAAGGGGAAACACACAATATAATGACTTATCTTAAATGAACAATTCACAGTATTCGCAGGGGGTGTGCTGAAACACACATCTAAAGCAGGGTTTTTTTAAAGTCTGACACTAGAGTTTGACCCCTTTTTTTTTGCCTATATTAAGAATTTGGCTAATTGGCACCATTAAAAGTATCCGAAATTAGCTTCTAGACGTTCCTGTTTGGAGTGTGTCCTTGGTTATACAGACAACTATCTCTGGGTTATGTGCAGAGTTATGACTAAATGGAGTTTGAATTGTAATAGATTGCGTCTTACACCTCATTTCATGGGCAGGCGCACCTCACTTCAAAAACTTCAAGAACCTTTTATCTAAAGGTCCCACTTAAAGGTCCAGTGTGTAGGATTTAGTGGCATGTAGTGGTGAACTTGCATATTGCAAACAACTGAACACCCCTTAGCTCACCATCCCCTTCCGAGCTAGTAGGAAAAAACGTGATAGGCCCTGTCTAGAGCTAATATTTGGTTTGTCCGTTCAGGGCTACTGTAGAAACATGGTGGTACAACATGGTGGACTGCGTTGAAGAGGACCCCCTCCCTATGTAGATTTAAAAGACTTAGTCTAAGGTAACAAAAACATAACAGTTCTCATTTTCAGGTGTTAATGCACAAATAAAAACATTTTTATGACTAGTATATTCCATATTTGACCAATAGATTCCCTATCTTACACACCGAACCTTTAATAATCCAATACAATCCAATTATGAGCCAATATCAAACGAGGTATTAGAGACCATTGAGGTGAAAACAGACAGATGTGAGGGTTAAATAAAACAAGACACCAGCTAGAGTTCACAGACAGATATCACACGTTTCCTGATATCGATTTGCATCATGTGGCAACAGTATAAAGTCCTCATAGTAAAACATGATCGTCACAAACTGTGAACCTTGAAACAAGCCAAGATAATAATTTCTAACCACTCACATACGCCTTAGTCACTTCCATCATTGTACAAATCCCCCACCAACACAATCAGCCTGTTACTTCATACTCAGTGTGCCATTTCTTGACTATGCAATAACGATATTGACTAACAGCATGACATGATTCCCTTCTTCTTTTTCTTCATATTACGAGAAATTACATTATTAGTCAATATCACTATTATGTCTTAAAGATGTTCCATACCCCTGATGAAGTAACACCTTAATGGAACACTGTGGTGTCGTAACTGGGAATTTTTAACCTATTAATAAAAAGTTTTGTCAAAACGCAAATAGACAACCATGGAAAATTTCATTTACTCTTAATAACTTTCTTTTTCGCTATCAGTTGTTTGATCACTGTTTGAAAATCCCTTTTTAATGGGTCTTCACCTCTTTATAGGTATAACTGTGAAGCTAGTTTTAAAGCAACATTGCGTAGAAATTGGTATTCCAGTAGTGCAGTACCAGTGTAATAAATATGGACAGCTGTACATGTGTACAGCTGATTGTGACTGAGGTAACAACCTTAATATGTGTGAATATTTTAGAAATTTTGACTTCAGCCTAGCATGAAAAATCACTGCACCCTTGCTGATTTGAATAAGACCAGTCCGTCAAAGCAGCAGCATGCAAGGCGCTGCATTGGCCTCAGATGGCCATCAAATACATGCAAGTCCACATTCCTGATAGATTACTTTGATTACATGAAAGTATTTCACTACTTAGTGCCAAAGCACTTCGTATGGCCTGATTGTTGTGGAGTCTGTTAGGACTTCAAACTCATGGATCTGTCCCTCAAACTGGACTTCTAGGATTGTTCCGTTACCTAATCTAATTCTGTTTTCCTCTCAAACCAGGTCGGCTCTACAGGATTCCTGCTCATATCAGGTCTCGCAGAGCCGGTGGTGCGAGCCTACTCCCTTATTACAGATCTGGTGGAGAGGTATGAGGGCACACAGTCCAGACGCTCTGAGATTGGAGACAGAGGCCCAGGGGAGTCTCTGGATTCACGCCGGGCCTTCAAAGCTCTGGTGGAGAAATGGGAGGACAGGCACATCCTGGATCTACTGGTGTTACCAGGGTCGGTGAAGGAAATTCTGTTGGATTTGGTGAAAGAATCAGGGCTTGGATCAAGCCCCAGCCCAGCACAGATAGATGCAAGATTGGGGGATTCGGAGGGTAGATGGGACAGCACTACTGATCGTTGGGTTGAGGGGATGCCTGGAGGTTCGGCAAGCAAAGACTCCTTCTTCAAGTCTTTCTCCACATCTGCAGGAGCTCGAGGGAGGGCAGAGGGTGCTGAGGAAAGACTTGTGCATTCTCCACAGGAGGTGGGAGAAGAGGGGCAACTGGAGCAAGGGGCATTAGGGCCCAAGGTGACTGAGGGAGTAGGGGAGGAGGAAGAACAGAAGCTGCAGTTTTTGCTTCTTTTAAAGTTCTTCACAGCCATGGGGTACACGGAGGATGTCGTGAAACGAGTCCTCGCCCAAACAGGACCCAAAGAGGCATCGCAGATACTGGACTTAGTTCAACAGGAGCAGGAACGCAGTGACCGGGAGCAGACGATTCAGGGTGGCCAAGATCTGAAAAATCATGAAGGCATCGCCTCGAATCAAAGCGAGAGGAACCGACCTTGTGAAACGGAGCACAGAGAAGATGAAGAAGTGACAGCAGGAGGAGATAAGATAAGTAAAAATGGAGAGGTGGGAGAAGTTTGTGAGGGAGAAGGGGAAGTAGCATCAGGAAGCACGAGACATTTTGAGGGCGAAGGTCGGACTGAAGAAAAAGAAGACGACTTTGTCTTGGGAGTGGTGAAGAAAGCTGCAGTCAGCTGTGGCTACATGGAGCAGAACGTAGCCAAAGTTTACAACATGTTGCCTGATCGATCCACCCACCAGCTGCTCCTGGAGCTCCAGAGAGGGGAGAGCAAAGAGACTGACACCTTTCGGGAACAGCCGAGAGAGATGGATGATGTGGTGCTGGAGAAAGGAGCACCAAAAGTTGGACCAACAGAGGACGAAGCAAGAGGAGAAACTGAGCTGTTCATACCTGCAGAAAAGAGAGAAACTGATGATAAAGGATGGGTATTAGTGCCAAACCTAGCTGCACCTGTTTCTGAACCAGATGTGTTTACTTGGATTAATAAACCCCAGCAGCCTCTGACAAATCAATACACCTCCCAGCCAAAGCGGCACCAGCCTCCCAAGTCACAAACCCAACACCAAACCATCCTCCCTGAAGTCAAAGGGCCACCCATGCCTATTTATTCCTCATCCTTAAATTCTCCACACACCAATTTCCAATCCAGCAAACAGTATGACCAAACCAGCTACTGGCCTAATCCATCCACCCAAGACAACGTCTTAAATCCAAAGCCCCAGGCCTCTAACTCCTCAAAACGGACGCTCCAAACCCCTCAACAGCCCATCTTCACAGGGAAACACTCGTCTCCGACCAGAGCGAGGGAAAGACGGGGCTTCAACGCCTCTTCAGTGGTTGTGACAGGGGAGCAGCGGTTCCTGGAAGGCCTACAGATGCCCTTTGACCTTCAACTAACAGACCAACCTGGGGACCCAAAGCTGAGGACGATCATCATTGATGGGAGCAACGTGGCCATGAGGTGGGAATTACTCAGAGCTTAGAGTGTGGTGGCTCAAGCTGCCGCCATATTTGTTGTCCAAAACAGTTTTTGTACCAGGCTGTAAACATGTTTATTTCTGCCGTGAAGTTGGACATTTTAACATGGGGACTTATGAAGATTGACTTGTTCTGTAGCCAGCCTCAAATGGACCTTTGAGGAACTGCAGTTTGGCTCAGGAGTGGTCAAAAACTTAATTCTCTATACACATTATGTGGATACTGATGACGTTATAGCAGGATAGTAAAGGTCAGTCCAAATCTATGGACCCTCAACAACTAAGTGCTCATTACCGGGTGGTTCTGCATGTCCAGTTATCACCATACAGTCTGTACTGCCAGTTGTGGTCTTTGGTTGTTGAAAAGGTAACCGTTATAATTCAAATTGAGCTTCATAACAGTTCCTCTTAATTTTATAAAAGTAGGTTCCACCTATGCTGATTTTATTACAAACCTTTGTTTAATGTCTTCCACAGTCACGGGTTGGGTCATTTTTTCTCCTGTCGAGGAATCGCTCTGGCCGTCCAGCACTTTTGGGACCGAGGCCATCGACACATCAGCGCTCTCCTGCCACAGTGGAGGCAGAAGTTTGACCCCAAGATCAAAGGTAACACTTCCTGCAGTTTGCATGGTTTGTGCACTTTATCAATTTACAATATCATCAGACAAAGAAAGAGTTTCACATTTGAGAAGCAGGAACATGTGAATCTTTGTCAATTTATCTTTAAAAATGGCTTTAGCACTTACAGAAATACACATATACATGTTTGTTTAGAGTGTTAATTTATTCATATGCATGCACTTCCATGTTTTATCCCATTTACCACATTCAGTGGTGCATTTACTTAACCACTGGTTATTTCCTCACACATCCTGATGTATATTTGCAGTGTGTGGTTTTAAAATGAGTCCTCCGAGCCTCTGTGCACGTGTGGCTTGTATTTGATTCTGAGTCACATGTAACAGGATAACAAATCAGAATTTGGCAAACACGTGAGTGTGTGCTTTTCCCCGTTTACCACAGACTAAACACATTGTCTGTTTGTTCCTGCTTCTCAGAACAGCACTATCTAGGTGAGCTGCAGAAGCTGGGCCTCGTCTCCTACACCCCGTCCAGAGAGGTCCAGGGCAAGAGGATCAGCTCGTACGATGACAGGTAGATACACTCTGCTTGTTTCTGTGTTGTTTCAGACTGAGGCCCTAGAGATTAGAGAAGAAAGTATAAACAAAAATTGGTTTCAGTCACTGGCTGATGAAATCTGTGAAAGTGACTGAGAAACTCTCGCCACTGATGTGGTTAAATGTTCAATGTTAAAACTGCAATATTCCTGTTTGTTTTACAGGAAGAGATTTCAAATCATTGATGGCATCATTGTTTGTAAAACCATGTGAAAATCCTGGTCAAACATTGGATGTAGTCTACCGCTGTTTATGGTTTTCTGGTTTAGTGTTTCCTGTTTTTTCCTCGGAGTGTTACTTTACTTCCGTCTATTTTCTGTGTCACCTGTGTTTAATTAGTTAATTAGTTCTCATGTATTTAGTCCAAGTGTTCCTTGGTTTCATTGTCAGGTTGTCTGTGTCTGTCAGTCTTCAGTCAGGCTTCTTCCCATGACACATTTGCGTAAATAAGTGAGCCCAAATGCAGATGAGGAAGTATAGTGAACAAAAAGTAGCCTTAATTTAACTTACGGAATATGTAGGAAAACGCAAAAATAACATAACATTCTTGGGAAGTCCAAGTATCCAAGGATAAATAAGAAGTCCAACACAAGTCCAAGCAAACAGAGATCCAGAACAGAACACAATGCAACCTGACAATGACATGAAGGAACAAAGACTAAAGACTAAAATATAAGACAGGACAACAAGACACAGGTGAAACCAACCACTTTTAATACACAAAAATATATAAAAATAGTAAAAATACACAAAACTACTGTCAGTTAACCTCACAAAATCCTGCCATCTGTCCATTTCCTTCCGCTTATCCGGCATTGGTTGCAGTGGCAGCAGGTTTAGCGGGACATTGAAGACCTTCTTCTCCCCAGAAACATATTCCAGCTCCTCCTGGAGGATCCTGAGGCGTTCCCAGGTTAGATGAGGACTTGCCCAGAACACCTCCAAGGGAAGGCGCCCGAACCACCTCAACTGGTTCGTTCTTGACAAAAAGGAGCATTGGCTCTACTCCACCTCCCTCTGGATGTCTGAGCTCCTCACTCTATCTCTAAGGCTGAGCCCGGCCACCCTTTGAAGGAAGCTAATTTCGGCCGCTTGTATCCACGATCTCATTCTTTCAGTCAGTACCCAAAGCTCATGATGATAGGTGAGAGTTGGAACGTAGATGGACTGGAAAATTCGAGAGCTTTGCCTTCCGACTCAGCTCCCTCTTCCCCACAATGGTCCGGTACAACGGCCATAATACTGCTGATGACGCAATCAGTATGTAGTGTGGAATAGCTTCTTTTCCCGGTTGCCTTAATCTCACGTTTCTCCTGTTTCCACAGACTTATGCTGCAGCTTGCACAGAAGACGGACGGAGTAATCGTGACGAACGACAACCTGAGAGACCTTTCAGACGAGTCCCCTGTGTGGAGGGACATCATCAAAAAGAGGTATAAAAAGACGGCAAAATGTGTCATATTAACCAGGAAGACAGAGTTGCAAATCTAGTCATTTTCCTTTGACTTGGTGTGTTTTGGATTGAGTAATGTTCTCAGATACTCTGAAAAATGTAAGAAATACACAGCAGTCTACACTTCTGAAACTTGTTCAAAGGACTAGTCCATTAATTACATTGTGTGTGATCTCCCCAGACTTCTTCAGTACACGTTTGTTGGGGATCACTTCATGGTGCCGGACGACCCTCTGGGCAGAGGAGGGCCTCACCTGGATGACTTCCTACGCTCAGAGCACAGGTATTATCACTCACTTTTCTTCAAGGTAGCCCAGAAACTGCGTAGAAATTGGTATTCTTTGTGATTTGGTGCCCCCATTTTTGGAGTGTCTGATTACATTAATTAACATAAACTAGCGAGACTTTGCACCCAAACATCAACAAGGTCACCAACAGCAGACGTAGCAGCCAGCTAATATTACTTACTAGTCCAACAGCAGTCAGCCCAGCTCGGCGCCTGTTTTTCAGCCTTAATTTTCACCAAGCTCTCACCAACCACTAAAAGTCAGTCCCAGATTTACTCTTGTCCGATGGCTTCTTGCTCACTCACTCTTTCATTTTCTCTTCTTAGCTTCCTCCGTCAATGTCCTCTTAAGTCTTTTCACCTCTGTCATTATGTCCATAGAGGCTGCTGAGCAGTGTTACATTTAGCTCCAGTTCTAGCACAACACCAGCTCTGGTCCCACTCAGTATTTCCCCGTGCCCCGGGCCTTGGGAGAATGTCCTCTTCCCAGTGGTCCAAAACAAGGAAATATTTGTTTGATTTTGGTATATGTCAAGAAAATAACTCTATATAATCTTGTGTTCATTCCCTGTCAGGACTCCTGACCCAGGAAACCACTCTTTTGCCGGAGTAGCCACCAATTTCCCTTCCTCCAAACCTCCACGCTCTCAAACGGAGGTCCTGAACTACCGCGACCGAACTCTGGGTGGAGCTCCGGATGCAACACGTGGAGGGAGTCGGGGTAAAGGGAGAGGACATGGAACGGGGTGGGATGCGGGACACCAGCACAGGCAGTTTGGAGCTTTAGATGCAGACAGGAGTCCAGAGGAGACCGCCAGCTTGAGGGAGAAGCTCTGTCAGGTTTTCGCGGGTCAGGACAATATGGTGGCACTGGTGTTGCAGTGCCACCCAGCAGAGATGGACATCAATGTGCTGTCTGATTTGATCCTGGAGCAGCAGAAGGACTAAGACATATTTTAATCACGATGTCTTCTCTGGGTTAATTCAGACTTTTGACGAACTTTGCCCTGATTTAAGTGTTTCCCACCAAAGGACTACAACAAATCACACTGGCTAATCATTTACCTGCATTAAGACACACATAATTTAACTATGATGTTCGACTCATGTATTGCTGTTTCCTTCCTCTAATAACTGCATTTTAAAGGTCATTTTTTAAAAACTTTTTTAACATATTCCCTGTTTTAGATCCAAAGTGAAAATGTCCTAATGAACCAAGTAAGCTCTGTCTTTTTAGACCTATCAAGCAGGGTCGGACTAGTTTTCCATTTTAGTCTAGACACAAATACGAACCATTAACTTCTGCTTACTTGTTGTTGGAGACCACTAGCAGCTTCTATTTGACAACTTCTCATCCTCCAATGGCCTCTATCTACTTCACCTCCATCATCCTCCCTTCCTGTTTTACCGTCCTACGTTGATCCTATTCAGGTGAAAAGATGAAATTTAGAATATAAATTCAGCTAAAACGGACAGATGGAAAGAGATGCTAACAGGTGCTAGCCATGGTCACTAAAACCAAGAGAAAATGGAGCTTTCGTACAAGAGAAACACAGGATCACCCCTATCGGACACCTTTTCTACATTCCTTGAATCAGTTGTCACTTCTAAAGGGATTCATGGTCCCCAGAGGATGACCCCTGATATCTTTGATCCTATCCTGACCAGCATCAAAATGTGTCTAATACTTGGATTTATGACTAAACAAGTATGGCTGTAGACCCTTCAGACTTGTTGAATGCCTGTTTATTGATTTAAATGATTAAGAACACATTTGTTTTTTTGTAATCTGCTAAACTTCAAGTTTTTTAGCTAACTGTTTAAAAAAAGTGCCGGGAGGCACATGGATAGTTATATGAGATGGTTTGGGTAAATTTTGTACATTAGCACCTTCAGCTGTGGGGGTGGATGTCATTTTGCCATGTAAGAATAATACTAAACCAATCTTTACAATATTCTGTACACTCAAATCTATATTTTTTAACTTATTTTAACCAGGTCTGATGTTGTTGTGACTCTACTTTTGAGCCTAAGATCATAGAGAATGTGTCTGGATGAGGAAACTGAGTTTCATGAGGGGAGAAAGACGACAGCATCCATATCTCTGAAGATCAGATCTTCAATCCAGCCACTCAAAGTCAATTTTTATCACAGTGCGCCAGTTGTGGGACAGAATAATCTTATTTGTATTGTTTATTTATGTACATTTTAAGACTTTGATGCTGATTTTTGCCCATGTTTCTGTATTAAAGTATTTCTTGATTCAAAGGATTAAAAAAAATGTATTTACACTTGGTTTTCTAAACTGTTTCACTGTGTTTGTCCCAGAATCAGCTGATAAAATCAGAATTAGACAGATTTATCTGCTAAGAATAGTTATTATATCTGCTTTTGCCTGTAAATATAAGCTATTACATTTTGGTATTTACAGTTGTAAAACAACATATTGTCGTAACTTTGCTTTTGATATGACAAATATTACAAATAGACTCAGCAGTTACTGTGCTGTTCATGACACTTTCCAGCAGAGGTCACACTTCACTAATATACTTGTGAGAGAGCATGACTATCATGCAGTAAACTCCAGTTTATAGAGTTTAATTTATGGTGATATGCAGATTACAACATATGCTACAAATTCTATTAAATGTTTTTAAAAATATTGTTAAGTACCGTAAGTAAGTCTAATCTGAATCAGAATCTTCGTTATTGGCCAGGTAAGTGTACACATACAAGGAATGTGACTCTGGTTTCACGTTGCTCTCAATGTACATACACAGACAAAGACATAAAGCAAACATAACTTCACAAGTAAACATAAAGATTAAACTACAATTTACAGATAAATATACATAAATATGTAGATCTCTGTCTATATACCCAACAATAATGTTTGTAGACAGAATAAGACAATAATGCACAGTGCAAAGGATGCTAAAGTAAAGATGATTTATGTAGCAGGTTGCTTTATGTACATGAGTTAGGTGGCTATGGCAATCTACTCATGCTGTTCATACTGTATATACTGTGTGTGCATGATGATATTTACATGTTTAAAGAGCAAAAACTGAATTTAAACAAATATAAATAATTTACAGGTGCAGCTAATGTTTGACAGTCAGAAAGATGTAGTTAAAGTACTCATTACAGACTTAGACTATAATTATTATTGTTATCATATCTTAAGATTACTATGACTCATACATTAACATAGCCATAACCAGGATTTTATTGTTGTAGTTGATGGAGGTGGAGCATTTTTTTAAGAGAGCTTTTAATGGAAATATAACTAAAGGTAGTAATAATAATGATAATCATAATAACAGTATTTGTAATGGACGTCATCAGGTCCACAGCAGCAGCCACGATCCATGAGAACCTGAAGAAGTTAGTAACATGTATTGATGGGACATGAATGTGCACAGATGGAGGGAAGAGCTCAATGCATCATGGGAAGTCCCCTAGGCAGTCCAGGCCTATAGCAGCATGACTAAGGGATGGTTCAGGACTCACCTAAGCCAGATCTAACTACAAGCTCTATCAAAAAGGAAGGCGTTAAGACAACTCTTAAATGTGGAGAGGGTGTGATCGAACCTGAATCTATGTTACTGAGAAAATGAACAGCAAGATTTGATGATTTAACTCTGTATTCACTGCCAAATTATTGGAAAGTTTGGTTCTCAGAGTGAAGTCTGCAGTAAATTAACTCAGACTTTTCCATCTAGAGATCATAAAAAAGAACAACAACACAACACAACGTAAGAAAATTAATGTAGGATGACTTGTTTCCTTCCTAGAATAGAATTCCTAGAGTAGATGCATATTAAACCGGTTAGGTGAGTTACTAAACAATAGTGATAATAGACGGCACATCTATTTTTGGAACGTCCTGAATAAAACAGAAATTTTTTTTTTTTTCAAAGGAGGGCTCGATGGCCCAGTAAATAAAATAAAAGCACGTTGGGTGACATCTGACTCACGTCTGCAGGGCTTTGAAATACAGCAGTTCGATACAGCAGAGGCCAGAGATCTTTTCACCACTTTATTTGCATGTCGTACATTAATGGAAAAGTACAGGCAGATAACAATGAGTGCATTAAAACTTTAGAGGAAAGAGTAAACATCACGGGAGACGGTACAAATGATACGTTTGTGTCCAAAAACTCAGGACTACATTAAAGTGTGCACACATTGCAACACATAATACATAAAGTGCAGTACGTTCAGACAAAACAACTTGACAAGAGACAACACACAGTGTAACAGATTTGGAGGTGTATGTACAAATGCTACATATGGTTATATACAGTACTCGAGATCGGTCTTAGTCTTGAGACCACTTTTTAAAGGCCTCGGCCTCAAACAAAGAGGACTCTGGATTTCAGTTCAAGACCAATCAAGACCACAACTGTGGGGATATCTCTTGTCTGATTTATTTGTTGAGACATCAGCCAAATCTACTGGTTTCCTGATCCACAAAGAGTTCGTCTGCAAAGCAGCATCCAAAATAACACACAACAGTCTATTAATACGTCAAGACGACGCTTAATGAGGTGACTCAATGTAGCAACCGTGCCTCACCCAAAAAAGTTTTGTTCGTGAATATGAACTACCTAAATAGGCTCTGTCTTGTCTTGGTCTTTGACTTGGTATTGCAATACCATGGGCTTGGTCTCAACCCCTTCGTCTTCGTCTTTGTCTTCATCTTGTCTTGGTCTTGATACACTATGGTACTGGTCAAGACTTGGTCTTGGTTTAGTTGGTCTTGACTACATCATTGGGGTGTATACATTAAAGAGAGATAAAAGGTGCAAGTGTGCATGGATACATGTGCAATGTGCAGATAGTTTTTATGTTTTAGTGTCTGACTGCCTGTGGGAAGATAAACTGTTTCCCATCCTGGTAGTGTTGGGCCTTGAACTGTAGAACTGTCTTCCAGAAGGCAGCAGGGAGAAGAGTTCATGGAAGAGGTGTAAAGGGTCACCCACAATGCGTTTGACCTTGTGCAAGCAGCACATGTTGTAGATGTAGGTGATCTTTTCAGCAGTCCTCACAATCCGCTGTAGGGTCTTGTGGTCAACAACGGTGCAATTGCTGAACCAAATATGTTATAACTAATGAAGAATCATTTCTGCAATCACTTCAGTCAGTATTAGATGTGGGTACTTTATTGTTGTGCTGATGCTGATGAAGAAAACACTCAACTTGTGAGAAAGATCAATGATTTCTGAGGTAAGAAACCACTAGAGGTGCTTCATTTGTCTTTGCACACAAGTTGTATGATGTCTTATATAACTTAAGTTTCATTTCATCATTGTAGAAGAACTGAAAGTGCAAACCAACATGCGTCGTGTATTCCCGTATATGTTTCTCTTTTGGCTGTTTGTTTAGTTGCTTGTTTAGTTGCTTGGCCGATGTCCTGTTTCTGAATGGTTAAAGAAGCTTTTGATATCACTGTGAGATAGTGAAACAGTCAATCTAATCTGAAATATAAACGTATATGTTTCCCTTCAACTCTAATACTACATGGTCTCCATCAGGCACTAAAACCTGCAGCTGCACCGTCTTTACAACAGTATGAGTGTCTGCGTGTTTGCTGATGTTGTAAAATTGGTTGTTTGCCAATATAGGGAAATATTACTACACCAATAAACACGTTTGATTTGAAAAAACAAATAAGACAGCAGGGTACATGGAGGAGAGAGCGATAAAGAGTCTTTAGTTCATGAAACTATTTATACAGGGTATGTTGGTTAAGCACAGAGTTCACGCTCTTTGGTGAAACTGGTCATGTGGAAGAATTGGCAAGAGTATACAGTACGTTTGTCATAAAGCCAAGACATGTTTCCTCCATAGGACATTTTCTGTTCCTCTATTTTGCATCTCTTTCATTTTAAGTGTAACCCATAAGTTGTTGTTTTCATCGCATATGTTGTGGATGCAGTTGTTTGTGCTGAAAATGTTTGATTCAGCTGCCGTCAATACTGCTGGTATAACGTTAGCAATTAACGTTAGCCTTCAATAAAGTTACTAATAATCAGATCAGCTCATTAGCTTAAACATAAAAGCACCTCTCAACATAAAACACCTTTATCAGCCACACAGGACTCAAAACCACAACTTAACATCCTTTTTTGTTGTGTATTTTCTAACTTTGTATGGCAATACTGCTGCCGGTATAACCTTAGCATTACGTTAACGTAACGTAACATTACGTTAACGTTAGCCTACATTAAAGGCACTTTAATATTCAGATCAGCTTAAAAATAAAAGCATGGGGTCATCTCCTCATCTCCCTTAAATAACCACATTAGTACTTAAAGTCCTTTTTTGTTGTGTATTTGCTAACTTTGTATGGCAATACTGCTGCCGGTATAATGTTAGCAATTAATCTTAGCCTTCCTAAAAGTCACTTTAATAATAAAATTAGCTAATTAGCCTTAACATGAAAGCACGGAGTCGTCTGTCATAGTAAAAAATAAACCCCTTTATTAGCCACAAGGGACTGAAAATTACAACTTAACTACTTCTGTGTACTTCTGGTGACACTGCTGGTATAACGTTAGCATTACGTTAACGCAACATTACGTTAACGTTAGCCTACATTAAAGGCACTTTAATATTCAGATCAGCCACTTAGCTTCAACATAAAAGCTAATCTCCCTTAAATAACCACACTAGTACTTAAAACTACAACTTAACATCATTTTTTATTGTGTATTTCCAAACTTTGTACAGGGGACACTTTTTTTGCATTGAGTTGTAGTACATTTTCCTTCAGTGCAGTGCAGGAGTATTTTTTAGTACTTTTACTCATGTAAAGTAACTGATTACTTCAGTCTAACCTTTGACCTCTCCATCTCTCTGCCTCTCTGTTTACCTCATCCTATTTGCATAGCTGGACCGCACAGAGCGAGTGCGCGCGCCTGCCTGCGCACGCCTCCGCACTTTACCGTACCTGCCTCGCGCTCGAACCTCTCTCTCTCTCTCTCACACACACACACATAAACGCGGTCTCGTCTCGTGCGTGGAACCCAGACGGAGCCTCTCTAACGGCTGTTTTTAAAAAAGAAAAGACGTTTTTAACGGGTTGTTTTTACGTTTTTAAAGGTTTTTTTTTACGGTTTAAAAGTGTTTGTGAGAGCAGTACAAAGGAGCCGAGCGATAAAAACGAGGAGGGAAATTAAACTTATCGCGTGTTTGTATGAGCTGACTGACGTTAAAGGGAGTTACACGAGAGAGAGACGTCTGACAATGAGGTAAGAATGTTCGCTACAAACGTTAGAGTAACATTAAAACAACTATTATTTAAGCTTCAAACACAACCCATGTCAAAAACTTGTGTTTTGCTATTAAACTAACGTTAGCTGTTATTATATATTATAAATTTAGGAAATACACAACAAAAAAAGGACGTTAAGTTGTAACTTTAAGTGCTAAAGTGGCTATTAAAGGGATTTTAATGATGATGACAGATAACTCGTGCTTTTATTTTGAAGCTAATTAGCTGATGTGATTATTAAATTGACTTTTATAAAGGCTAATGTTAATTACTAACGTTATACAGCCAAAGTTGGGAAATATACAAAAAAAATGTTGTTTTTTTTTGGGTTATTTTTGTAGTTTTAAGTACTAAAATGGCTATTGAAGGTTTTTTTTATGATGATGAAAGATGAGTCATGCTTTTATTTTGAAGCCAATTAGCTGGTCTGATTATTAAAGTGACTTTTTCTCTTTTAACAAACAAAAAAGGTTAAAAAGTTAAAACAGACAGTGTTACAGGGGAACACGCCCCCAATCAGAGCCAGTATCAAAGCTTTGTACTTCACTATAAGTAGTACAGACACACTTTTACACAAATAAACTGACACTGACCAACAAAAAAAAGTAATTAAAAAGAAGGGAGGAAGCAAAAATAGTCCAATAAATTATACAGTAAAATGCAGCATCTACATCCGATATATCTGTACAGCACAGCATCATTAACACTAACTGTGGTCCACCAAACCCTTAAACACAATGACTGCCAGTCTGGTACCAATATATATCAAGAACAGCGACCAAATCTTTGTTTTGTGCCGCCGAGCCAGAATCAGAGGTCACAAAAGGATGTTAAAGGATACAAAGAAGTCTTTTTTGAATGGTCAGACAGCAAACACACTTAAACTGAAGCCTGGAAAAACACATTTATCACCAGAATCACTGAAGAAAGTGGATCGTATATTTAACATTCAGCACAAACAAACACGAGATGAATGAAGGAGTTGTAGCGGTAAACATAAAATTACGTTTTTAAGCAAAAGATGTCAAACAGGTTTTACATGATAGACTAAATATTTGGTGGTTTCAGAAGTGGAAAGAAAAAACAACAACTTAGTATTGGAGCATTTTATATAAAATATGATCAGGGTTTAATGAATTAAATGAGAAAATAATGGACAGAGGATTCAAGCTGCAAGTTATTTAATAATAAATCACTCATCTAAAAATGACAGAAAAGATGAATGAACCTCGATTTTAACTGGTTTTATATGATAATTTTAACATTTGGTGGCTTCAACATGCAAGTGGAACAAAACAAAACAAAAAAAGACCTAATCTAATCGAACATTTTATAAAAAATATGATCGGTGTTATGGATTAATCGAGTAAATAATGAACAGAGTTCATGCTGCTTTTACACGACGACCTAAATGTTGGGTGGGACAAGAAAGACTTCTGTTGGCAACATGTTATAGAAGATATGATCAGAGTTTAGAGGATTAAATGAGTAAATAACGGACAGAGTCATCAAGTTGCAGCCTGAGAGATATTTCCAACTAATTAGATAATAAATGACTCATCTAAAAACGACATGCAGCTCGACCTTAACTGCATAAATGCTGAATAAAGATGGATTATTTGAGCCAATGCTCCATAAAAACAAACAAAAACACGACGTCTCCGGTTTGATTTTGTTCAGAGAGGTCTGAGCCGGTTGCGGAAAACCCCTTCGACTTTACAGGACAGGGAAAAAGGACACCGTCTGAACAGCAGCTCACACAAGTAAGAACAATAAATGCACTGTCATTACCGCGCAGTGTCACAGAAGTGTGCTGGCCTTTAGAAAGAAAACACACACACACAGAGCTTCACTTGTAACAGAAAAAGAAAGCAGATTGATGTCACTGAGTGTAAAAGGTGAGGTCAGTCTAGGTGAATTCCTGTTTAATCTCCTCTGTGAGGTTTCTATTAAATCAGACATGTAGACAGATTAGAGATTAAAGCAGATGAATGTAGTCGTGATATATATATTTTTTCTGGATTGGGCAGCAGCAGCAGCTCAAAGTAAAACACTGAGTGTAGGTGGGAACTGGAAAAAAATGTCTTTAATGCACTGGGTGCGTCGCTGGCATGTTGTTCCAGTACACACCTGAACAGCGTGTTATATCGAAATGTGTGTCGCTGGGGAAGAGGCGGCAGCCAGACGAACAAGTTTTTTTGCATAATGGGGAAATGACGAGAAGAAGTTTGTCATTAATGTGGCTTTAAAACCTCCCGCAGGTACGACTTCCTTACTGACATGATTAGACTTTTACTAGAGACACGACTGAGCTGTGAATTCACGTTTGTTCTTTGATATTTGATGATTTTTTTATTATTTTTTTGGCAGCGTTACTCTTCTTCAACCTTGCATGGATCAGCGCTCGTCACAGGAGATTACGCCACCTCTGTGGGACCCTAATGGATCTATGTAACCTCTTCATCGTTCAGTGATATCCTCTTACGTCGAGGAGGAGCTTCGTTCATTGAACCTGACACGCAGCCACCGGAGGAAGTTCTCCCCGCTGCACAGACGCAAACAACTCCTGACAAGGAAGATACAAAGAAGTAAACACTGTCGTGGTGTGTGCGTATCATGTAGACGAGCAGACAGACAGCCAGTGACAAGCTGGTAGACGGTGAGATCGAGGTCACGAGACAAGTCGCAAGAAAAGGGGAGGTCAGGAGAAGAAGCGCCGCCGGTGGCCCTCGAGCCAGACATCATGGTCGTCTCCGGTGATGTGAAGGACGACATCACCGACGTGGAGCTGGACGATTTCAGTCCAAAGAAATCCCAACAATCAGGACACGGTGAATCGCAGGTTTCCCAGGTGGAGGTGGGTGTCGTGAAAACATCGCAGGCGCCCGAACCTCTCACAATCGATTCTTTGATGAAGGGAACAGGTGTGACCCTGCAGGCGATGGATCGAGACCCCCCGGTCGACTCCGACTACAGCAGCACTAAATCCAGCACCGTTGAGGAGTCGCCTGAGCTCGACAGAAGCTGCTTTGAAAAGACGAACTCTATCCCTCCTGTCAACTTCTCTGAACCCAGTTTAGAGGCTTCTAGTTCAAGCAGAAACGGTCCAGACCATGACCGAGGCGTCCACGAAACCTCTTCTAAACCGAAAGAGGAGAACTCGTTCTGCAGCAGCAGCAGCATGGACACTTTTTATGACGGATCACAAGCGAGGGACAGCATCGATGTCAGGTGGGACGAGGAGAACAGAGACGAGGACGGGCGAAGCAACCACTCGAGGCGGACGGTGAAAGAGGGGATGTGTTGCTGCTACCAGGCGTTCCGCCGGGCGTGTCTGCAGTGCGTCGAGGAGACGCCGGCCATGCTGTCCGGTCTGGTGCTGTCTTTGGCCTTCTGCGTGGCCATCATCGTCCTCATTCCCACCACAAAAAAGGTGAGACACGGAGAGACAAATACATACGGCTTTAATGATTAATATTTAAGTTATTTATGACGTAAAAGTCCCAAAACATTCACTGATTTGCTGCTTTTCTCTGTTTTATGTTATAATATGATTATTTCAGGTGTTAGTCGAAGATGTCACCTGTGAACTTTATTGATTAGAAGAGAGTTCAGGGCTGCAGCTAACCATTGGTTTCATAACGTCCATCACAATAACCCAAAGTTGACGTCTTCAGATCTCTGTATGTTTTGCGTGACCAGTGTGATATATGACGAAGAAAAGCAGAAACTCTTCACGCTGCATAACCTGGAATGTGAGAGTTTGTTGTATTTTTTTGACAGATCAAAAGATTAATCAATTCTAAACGCAAGTATGAATAACTCCGATGTAAATTTGGAAAACTAACAGAATTGATTGAGGAAGGCCTGTCAATCAAAGCGTCCACGCTCTTAATCCTGCATAACTTTAAGCCTTAATATAATCTGAACAGGTGAGTTGTATATAAATTCACCCTCAGTACAGTTGTCATGAACGGGGAAATTAGCTACAGAGACCAAAACTGTTTTTGTACCAGGCTGTAAACATGTTTATTTCTGCTGTGAAGTTGTGACATTTGAACATGGGGACTTATGGAGACTGACTCACTTCTGGAGCCAGCCTCAAGTGGACGTTTGAGGAACTGCAGTTTTTAGTTTGACTTCACAGCATCGGAGGTTGTTGCTTGGTGTCATAACGTTTAATGTTCTTTAAAGCTCGATGCGATGACTTTTCCCATCTCTTTGCGTTGACTAACGGGACGTAACGAAGCTTGAAAGTCTCGTTTTTTTGTTAACGGTGAGCTGAAAATATAAAAACAACGTGCTTACGTTCCACTTCTGTGTCTCCGTCCATCAAAAGCTTCAAGCAGCACCAGCTGAAAACAAGCTGCTGGTCTGCCAACCAGTTACACCAAACTTCATAAGCTGGTGCATCGGAAGTCAGCAACAGCAGTGTGTCACACGTCATGTTGTTGCATTGCAAAAATAAAAAAAATACCTTTACTCCACCTGGCAGGAGCAGATTAAGAACATTGCACCAGCTGTTTGGAGCTCAGCTGGGCTTTAGTGTGTGATGAATAAAGACATTTTAATTTAAGCTCAGGGCAGACAGGTGCCTTTTGGATACGGTAAACAGCTGAGTTAATCTTTGTGAATGCATATATTAACAGGAAGTGCTCCTTTCCTCCTCTGTCTGCTGGTTAAATAATCACCAC
The DNA here is from genome assembly GCA_036365135.1 of Miichthys miiuy. Taxonomy (NCBI): domain Eukaryota; kingdom Metazoa; phylum Chordata; class Actinopteri; family Sciaenidae; genus Miichthys; species Miichthys miiuy. The sequence goes on along the minus strand of CM071625.1, from coordinate 3,042,409 downwards.
AGAGCAGCTAGAGAAGACAGCTTTCACATTCGGATAGTTTAATACGTTTTCTACCGTCTCCGCACAGAATATGGACGTCGATGTGGGCGCTCTGTCGGTGCTGTGCGTGGTCCTCTGTCTGAGCGCCATGCTGCTCGTCTGCCTTCCCTGGCTGGCCACGGTGAGGCGCTGTGGAGGAGCCCTGGCCCTCTTCGTGTGGGGGACGCTCTACGTCACCGCCATAGTCTTCATCTTCACCGGAGGACCCGTCACCACGTGGGAACAGGTAAGAAGGACGCAAACGGAGGAAGTTTGAATGATGAGTTTTGTTTTAGCTTGGACTAACTCTTTCCTTTCTCGCCCTCTCAGGTGGCGTTTTTCCTCTTCCTCTCTCTGAGCGTCTACACGGTGCTGCCTCTCTCCATGGCCTGGGCGCTCATGGTTGGGATAGGGACCAGTGTTTCGCACATCATCATCATCAGCGTCTACGTTCCCGTCACAAGCCCAGAGACACCAGACCTGGCTGTGCAGGTAAATAAATGTCTGTGAGCTCAGTTTGGCAGCCTACAGTTAGCTCGCTAACTAACACAAAAATGAGATACAGTTGCATTTTAGTTTCTAATCACAGCTAAGTTTGTCCACACTAGTGCTGAGTGGAAAACAAACAGGTGCACATCGTAAAGCTTCAAATGTAAATGTAGGCAAAACTGTGCAAATAACCTCGTCAAAAAAAGAAAACACATTCAAATACCGTGTTTGAAGCTCGGGTCGGCTCGCACAACAACACTGTTTTGTGGTCTGTTAGCAGTTACAGTGGAAACATGCAAATGATCGGTCTTCATCGGTCAGCAGAGAGGCTCAGAACTGGTTTCACACGACCGGTTGTTTGTCTTAGCGTGCAGTCTGACATGATCAGGCGCTCCAGCGAATCGCATCCGAGAAACAGCTTTTCATTTTGCTAATTAACCGGCTTTGACGATGCCGGCGCTCCGGCACTCTAATTCACTGTGGCCGACTGTGGAAATTTGATCAAGTATGAGTATGTCCTCATCAATAAGTAAGAGTTTTGCCACTCTCTGTGACTGATTGATTGACGTATTACAAGTATCAACGATCTTCTTTCCTCTGTCCTCTCAGCTGGTGGCGAATGCTGTGCTGTTCGTGTGCGTGAACTGCGTCGGGATTTTCCACCTGTGGAAGACGGAGCATGATCTCCGGATATCCAATCAGAAGAGGGAAGAGTTCAGCATCATACGCTCCCAGAAGGAAATCAAGAAATACCAGCAGGTTAAAGCAGATTTTTTTTTATTGAGTTTTGATCACATTTACAGCGTGGGTGGTCTCTGCAGCATCCCTCCAACTTAGTAGTTGTTCCGTCCTCGTTTGCAGTTCCTCAAACGTCCACTTGAGGCTGGCTCCAGAAGTCTCCATAAGCCCCCATGTTAAAATGTCCAGCTTTTAACCTGGTTCAGTCGTGATAATTATTCACTAAAACATCTTTAATCTCACTTACGCTCGTAAATGAACGTAGATTTTAAGATCTCAGACAATAAATTGACTTTGTGAGCTCGTTTCAGTGGCTCTGAATTTAAAATCGTTACGTGTAATCGCTCTCATTAACGGGCTCTTTACCTCGACAGCCTGGGTTTGGTCGCTGTGTGCTCTTCTGTCTATCGGGTCAATAGATTAATCATTCACTTGTCTGAAGCCCGGCAGCAATACAATAGGCAAACCCAAACGGACACTATTCACAGCAAGTAAACAAATAGATGAAATGTGATCCACTGAGTAAACATGGCATCGCTTCAAAGAGGCTTTTTGATGGCGCGCCTGTTTCTTTTACAGCCAGCAGATTGTCACCTCTTGTAGGACAGAAAGGTTTCAGAAACTCATCACCCGCCGTCCTCTGCGCACATTTTTCTCCTCTGTGTCAACAGGAGCAGCTCCTCCTGTCGGTGTTGCCACGGTACATCGCCATGGAGCTGAAAACGGAGGTGATAAAGAGGCTGTCCAAACCCAAGAGCGACCAGGAGAACGAATCCAAAACCCACAACTTTCACAGCCTCTACATACGGCAGCACAAAGACGTCAGGTGATGACCATACTGTCATGTTGTGAAGGTGATGTGGAGAGTCTGTCGTTTTTTTAAACAGCTCCTTCAGCAACAGACTGCTACACCCACCATGTAAGAAGAGAGCTGTCAGACTCTTTAACACCAGCATGACTTCATGACTTTACTCTGTATATTTATGATTCATGAGTCATTTCTTATGTTATCTTATCTTAAAAGCAGAGGAACATAGACTTAATTTTCACCAGCTTTGATATCAGCTGCTAGTGATAATTTTATCACATAAATACAGAACTAAACAGATCTGGTTTATGTCTTTCTAAATATTAGAGTGGCATAAAGATGTGTGTACATTTTAAGTCTGACACTGTGACCCCCAAACATAATAATAATAGTAATATTTGTGTGTGTGTGTGTGTGTAGCATCCTGTATGCAGACATCGTGGGCTTCACAAAGCTGGCGAGTTCGTGTTCACCTGAAGAGTTGGTCGCCGTGCTCAACAAGCTCTTTGGCAGATTCGATGACATCGCCAAGGTGAAAATCAAACTTTTGTAACTTTCTTCATAGCTGGCTGATTCTGCGTCTGACCTGCCGCTCTCTGTTTATTTCCACCGTTAGAAGAACGGCTGTCTCCGCATTAAGATCTTGGGCGACTGTTACTACTGTGTGTCCGGCCTACCTGACCCCATCCCCACCCACGCCAAGAACTGTGTTCAGATGGGGCTGGACATGTGCACCGCCATCAGGTAAGTTTTTACCCCCCCCAGCATGATTCGACGTGTCTGTAAAGAACAATTTGAACACGTTTCTCTCCCTGTAGTAAACTGCGAGAGGCGACGGGGGTTGAGATCAGCATGCGGGTCGGCGTCCACACCGGCAACGTGCTCTCCGGCGTGATTGGCTTGCAGAAGTGGCAGTACGACGTGTGGTCACATGACGTTACGTTAGCCAACCACATGGAGTCTGGAGGTCTTCCTGGGTGAGAAAATAAAAAATTCAGGTTAGAGCTAACGTAAAACAACGAGGTTTTTAATAATTTCATCATGAACAGGCGAGTCCACATCACTGAGGACACACTGAAACACTTGAATGGAGCGTACCAAGTGGAGGAAGGAGACGGGGGGAGTCGGGATCCGCTTCTTACAGGTAGAAAAACCTACCTGGTGATTGACCCCCACAAGCAGAACAACATTTCCAGGAGACCTAAGCAGGTAAGCGCACGTGGAATGCATGTTTTGTCGTCTGTCATTGAGTTTTTTAGTAATCTCCATCTCGGTTTCAGTCAAACACTCTAGCATTAGGTGAGTCGAGGCAGCGGGCGTCGGTCCGGATGTCTCAGTACCTGCAGTCCTGGCGGACCATCCACCCGTTCGCGGACCTCAGCAACCCCGACGCCGCGCCCTCCAATAAGCCGATCATCCACACCAATTCTGCCATGAGCCAATCACAGCTGTCTGCGGTACGTATCTGTGTCGTCGAGCACACACACAGATCGTTGTTTTCTTGTTTTAAGCGTGCACACACTGTCGAGAACGGTCTTTGTAATGGTTAGTCCTTCAGCAAATATTACACTGGTCCTTTGTGTGTTTCACACGAGTGTTTGATTAGAACATCTGTATTGTATATTTGAGAGAAGTTACATTAGGTCATTCATTGTGCTAACACTATGTATATGTGTGTGTGTGTGTGCTTCAGGATAGACCACCTTTCCAGAACAACCCCAACTGGTAAGTTCCTGAGGAAACTTCTTAACTAATTAATGTAACTAAGGTCGTCTTTTTTGGCTTTAGGTCTACGGGAGTTCTTTCTAGTTGTTTCTAATGTGTTCTTGTTTTGTCCCAGTTTGGTTGTGGATAACGGTGTTCGTGGATCACTGGACACGATCGACACTGCAGGGTGAGTTTTCATCAAAGTTTTGTCTGTTTTGTAACGTGAAATACTTTGTGAGTATAAAGGTACGTTCAGACAGGATCAGGCGCTGTGGTGAAAGCGCAGGTTTTTCCATTCATGTGGGTGGAGGTAGTGCGTTTTGTCCGTCAAAAAATGCAGAAGTTGAGCCGGATCCAACTTTTTCAAAAAACGCAGCCTGATGTCACACTGTGGCCACCAATCAGATCAGATCAGACCGGTCAAACCTCAACAGTCAGCCTGAAATGACAGTCATTCTAGTCAGTGTTTCATATCCCACCGGTCCCGCCGTGGTCCATTTCAGAAGCGTCTCTCTCTCTTCGCTTCTCTCGACTCCGCGGAGAATACTTTTGACGGTCGGTGCACAAAGCAGCTCGAGACAGACACATAAACCCATAAAACATTAACAAATCTGAGCAAGTTAGGCTGCAAAATAGAGACACGAGGAAGTTTAATTTGGTTTGAGAGCGAGCAGGGGTTGAGTGACTAAGACAGTGAATGAGAGTGAACCGGTTAATCTGTGAAATAAAAAGTTATTTCCTGATTGTTTCACACGTTCAGCACAAATAGACACACCAGCAGCAGAGCCTCATCCTGTCTGAAGTTGTGACACATTCCTTTTATCCTCAGTTTCCCTCCTTTGATTGTTTTATTATTATTTTCTCATTAAGGAGGAGATTAAAGAAGCTCAACTGTCTGACTCTGATGTTCAACGACCTGAGCCTGGAGAGACAGGTAGCTCCATTGTTTACTCTCATTCTAGGACGTCACACGTGCAGTAGTTTGCATGAATCGGCAGAAACGAACACAATGTACGTCTGTGTGTGAGTTTGCAAATTTCTTTTCTAGCGTATCTGTCAAATATCTGTTTGTGTTCCAGTTCCGCTTTTCAGAGGTGAAAGGTTTACACCAGTCCATGACCTGCTTAGCTTTGATCTTCGTCACTCTGTTCGCCGTCCAGATGCTCGTCTCTACGAAGTGAGTAACTTGTGTGTGTTTGTGTGTTATTATTACACTCGGTGCATCTTTATCGTGTGAATCGTTTGTTTTCACCTCCACCCTCACAGTAACTTTGAGATGGCTGTGTCGTACGGCGCCACCTTCCCTGTGATGGTGCTGCTTCTGTCCATCGCCTTCACCGGATACTTGGAGGTATGTTCGGTTCAGTGGTGTCCAAACTCCGTGAATACTTCTAATGATCACATTGACCCGCTGTGTTTCTCTGTTAAACGTTTGTTTGTTTTCAGAAATGGCGTCCCAAGATGCCCGTGGGCGTTCAGTGGATCTCAGGCCTGTCCCGCGGCGTCTCCACCCGGGCGGCGCTGCGTCTCTTTGTGGTCACACTGTGTGTGCTCATCACGCTGCTCATGGCCGTCCTCAACCTGGTGAGTTCTCCTCTGACTCTCACTGTTTCCTGTTGAGTCACCGAAACGTTTGTTGTTCCATCGTCGTCGTTTTTGTCTTTCAGTTTTTCCTCCCTGGAAAAAACTGCACAGTGATTACCAACACGACTGAGCTGGAGGGTCTCAAACTCTACACTGTGTCCGTAAGTGACCTCCAACCTCCAACCTCCACTAATCTGTGTAGTCACATGTCACACATAACCCACATTTCTTCCCTCCTCTGTCCTCAAACATGCAGTACTACCTGTACTGCTGCCTGCTGGCCATGCTGGGAGTGATCGTGTTCGTCAGGACGTGCCTGTCCATGAAGGTGCTGCTGCTCACCTTGGCTGTGGTGGTTTACCTGGCGCTCTTCCTCCATGTTTACGCCCGAGGTCGCGCTGCCTCATCGAGCTACTTTACAACGACACCAAGTGAGTGAAGCGTGAGCTTTAACGTTAGTGCAGAGGAGCTCCGTTCAAGCTCCGACTCGCAGTAATCCTCTTCACTTTCCGCTCGTCCACATTCATTCACGGCTATCTATAGTCATCACGCAGACGGAGGTGTTCAGTTCCCTCGCCCTTTTGTCCAACACTCAAAAGTCCAGATTGTGAATCCTTGTCAGGAGTTTCAGATCACCATCATTTATTTAAGAGCTTTCTATAGACAGAGACGTGCCTGGGGTGGACGGGGACAGGCCTCATTCACTGCGAGATACAAGACACTCTTGTCTCAGGAGAATTTAATGAAAGGGGGAAAAGGAGTGACGCTAGATTAGTAATTAAGATGTGATGTGTGTTTTTCTGCAGGCCGGGAGTGCAGAAGGACCCTCAGATCATGTCCGGAGTCTGGCTGGTCATCTTTTACATCGTATGCCTCATACTGGCCAGACAGGTACCTGTGTGTGTGTGTGTCTCTTTAAAGAAGGAACAGGAAGTGTGTGTGTGAGTCAAATTTGTTCATACGTATCTGCGCTCCCGTCAGGACGAGCTGAGCAGCCGCGTGGACTTCCTGCTGGAGCGTTGCTTCCACACGGAGCGAGAGGAGATGGAGACGATGGAGAACGTCAACAAGCTCCTCCTGCAGAACGTGCTGCCGCTGCACGTCGCCGCCTGCTTCATGGGCAAAACCATCCGCAACCAGGTGACGACAACAAAAGACGGCAGAGGTGTACAGTAGATATTTGTGAGGTTTAATACTTTTTAGATCACTAGAAAGGTTAGCTAGACTCGAGTAGTCCTTTCATAAACACTTTTCCTCGAGCTCGATGGAAAACGTCATGAGGTCAAGGAAAGATGTGAAGGAGAGTTCATAAGGAGTTAGGAAAGGACGACTGCTCTTACACAAGAGTACGTCATCATGCAATGGCAGACGTTATTGACGTGATCTGTGGTAAAACTACAAAGTTCAGAAGACGGACTACAAGACGCGATACTGTGCTCTGACTGTTTTTTATTACTTGATGTTATTTATGAATAGAATAGACGATTCGACCGGGCCCTTTGGTTTAAATAATGAGACGTCGCGTCTTTCAAGAACTTAGAGACATTTTAAGACAGTAGAACACCAAAGTTTAACGATATGTTTTGTACAATCAGAACCATTAAACCTGTTTGAAATATAAAACTTAGACACCTAGAGACGGATGTTTGGCATTGAGATGGACATTCAAGTACAGAAAGGTAGCCGAACAGGTTTGGACACGTTATCCTGGAATGAAGTCCTTGACTTTTACAAACTGTGTTCCAGGACCTGTACAGCCAGTCATGTGACAGCGTGTGCGTGATGTTCGCCTCGGTGCCTCAGTTCAAAGAGTTTTACAGCGAGAGCAGCGCCAACAACGACGGCCTGGAGTGTTTGCGCTTCCTCAACGAGATCATATCAGACTTCGATGAGGTATGAGGAAGAAGATGTGTTTATATACCGTCAGCAGCTGGAACATTGTGTCTGTGTCTCTAACCTCCTCGTCCCGTCACACAGATCCTCTCCAAGCCCAAGTTCTGCTCGGTGGAGAAGATTAAGACCATCGGCAGTACGTACATGGCGGCCGCGGGGCTCACACACTCGCCTGTGGAGGACGAAACAAAGGTGCGCTCAGTGTTTTCATTCATTTTTTTTGTTCACCTGTCCACACACACTCCAGGTGAGATTAATGTGATCTCTGGCTCCCCCTGCAGAAAGTTGAGATGTCCTACAGCCACGTGCGCTCCATGGTGGAGTTTGCCATCACTCTCATGGGCAGACTGGAGTTAATCAACACACACTCCTTTAACAGCTTCAAACTCAGGATAGGTGAGTGTGTTGTACATGAATACTGACTCAAATCTGAGATAAAAGAAAGAAGATTAAAGTATGTTTTGTGTTTCTAACATTTATTTCTGTCTTCGCAGGAATAAATCACGGTCCGGTGATAGCAGGCGTGATCGGAGCTAACAAACCTCAGTATGACATCTGGGGGAACTCCGTGAACGTGGCGAGCAGGATGGACAGCACAGGAGTGTTGGACAAGATACAGGTCAGAGGAGAAGAGTTAAAAGACGAGTAGAGGTGGAGATGGTGGAGGAGGAAATACAAACTCAGGAGTAATAAACTGTTGATCATTTAGAAGGCAGAGATCTTCACAGGTCCAACATTTTAGGACTGATCTGACAAGGATGCATCGAAAACCTGTCAATTACATGAAAATGAAAGTTAAAGGGAGCAGAGGACAGTCAGACCTGATCCAAATCAACCTGCTGGTATATTTTTTGGGCTCTTGAATCTTTATTGGATAGACAGCTGAAGAGTGACATGAAGGTAGGAGAGAGAGGGTAGGAGTGTAACATGCAGCAAAGGACCACAGGTCGGTATCAAACCCTGAATCTGAGCCTTTGTACACGGGGCTCAGGCTCTACCAGGCGCCCCGAAACCTGCTAATCCTGACCCAAGCTGCAGTTGCCTCAAACCAACTCAAATAAAAAGAGAATCTGTGTATTTGTATCTAAATATCTGTAATAAAAAAACACATTTTTCTTATTATATTTGATGTATTTACACCAACCTGATTACACTTAAAGAAGGCCGACATATATTGTTGATCTACCGTGCGTTAATTTTTAAACAGTTTAAATTTTTCACTGTTTTGTTCACATCATATACCGATGGACGGTATAACTGACGACGCTTTCTGCCCCTGACAGGTGACAGAGGAGACTGCCCAGATGGTCGAGAGCGTCGGATTCAGCATCACTCTCAGAGGAGTCGTCAACGTCAAGGGCAAAGGAGAGCTCACCACCTACTTCGTTAACACCGACCAATCGTCTCCTCACTTCTGATCAACCTGGAACAGACTTTTAAATTTAAACAATGGGTCGGTTACTTGAACTGAAACACGAGTTGCTCCCGTCGAGGATCAAGCACGTGCACTGACTTTAACACTCACACATAGATGTGTCATTTCCATCTCTGGAGGAGCTGCTGCCTTTGTCTTCAGGATGAGACGCTAAATAAAATCCTGACCGGTTAAATGAAGACTGGAAGCAGAGAGCTTTCCACTCACGGACCATGTTGCTTAGCGTGTCTGTACTGTATCTGGGTTATCATGTGAAACTGCACGGCACACTTTTCACCGTATTATTCTGAAAACACATTAGCATGTTGACATGCTTTATTTATTGTTGTTTTATGAAGCAAAGAAGTAAAATAACTTCTTTTTTTGCGGTGTATTTGAAGACATTTACTTTTTTTTGGCCTATGCTACAAAACATTTAGCATTTAGCCCCCTTTTGTCAGAGTACTGTATGTTAGTCTGTCTTTAAATTTGTGTATTTGAAACGAGAGTCTATGGTTCCTAACCTTTAAGGGGTGACACAATAAATCTGAGGGGGCGTGAGACGATTCGTACTCGACTACACTCCCCATTATCATTTCCCCGTGCCACAGGAGTCCTGTGGACGCCTGTCCTGTGGTCACAGGAGTCCTGTGGACGCCTGTGGTACAAACACTAACCCCCAAAATCCACCGGATGAGGTTTCGGGGTAACCCCCCACTTTTGTTAGCCTGGCAACAAACTGAGCTAACATGAGCTAACAGCAGCTACATTTAAAGTGTCATAGTTGCTAAATGCTCACTACTTTCCCATGTTGACTACCACTGGCGCACCCAGGCGCAATGACGTGTTGTTGTTGTGCCATGAAAGTGAAGTTGATGCACATTATTTTGACATTGCACTATGTTTTTAAAGGGGGTTACACAGATTATAAGTCTGTGAGAGACGAAGTGAAGTGTGAATGTTTAAAAAAATAAAAGCCTGTGTATGTTTTTTCTATTCTATTTATAAACTAATTAAAATAAAGTGTGTGTGTGTGTGTGTAACAGCTTCCTACTTGCGCTAGTGATGTGTCGATGGTGAACGAGCCAGTTTGAAGAGCCGGCTCCTGTCTGCGAGCCGTTAAGTGCTGTAAATACAATGAAACTACAGCAATTTATTGATATTAGAAAATGTAATTTTTACTTTTGAATACTTCAGTATCAAGGATGTATTCAATAATTTAATTGATATATGTGTACACATTCAAATCATGAGTCAAAACTGCGCTAAATTTGGCTGAATTATAAAAGGTATAAGTGGTAAAAAGAAGAGCCGTTGGGGAGCAGAAAGAGCCGGCTCTTCTTGGTGAGAGTCAAATGATCTGACTCCCTAAAAAGAGCCGAACTTCCCATCACTAATGTAACAGCTTCCTACGTGCACCTTGCTCATCAAGAAGAAGTAGTGTGTGTGGAATTTCCCTGAGTCCCAGGGAACGCCCACACTGAGCTCTTATTGGGCCAAACCCACTCGCGCTGAACTTTTCTCGCTTCCTATTGGCTCCCGCCGGGGTCAGTCACGGTGCTTTTCGGTTGACGGCGGTGTTTGTTATTAAAAGTGACTTTAAATGTGACGGCAAACTTTTGATGGACGGCAGTCGGTGAAGTCGGTGAGTGTTTGTTTTTTTATTTACTTAAATTAACTTCTACGTTTGTTCGCAAAGTTAACTACGTTGTTTTAAAGTCGACAAAATGGCGCTCGTGAAGACGGTTTGAACATTAAAGTTCTAAACGTTCACGAGCTTAACTGACGTTACCTGACGTAGCCGTTAAACGCTTAAAATGACGTTTCTTCTGATTTTACAGGTGACAAAAAAAAAATGAGTTTAACTTCTCTGTGAAGAAGCTCACGTATAAAAGACAGGCGCAAGAAGATGTCAGGAGCCCATGAGTCAAACAGGAAGCGCCGCCCCCCCCAAAAAATGTTCTTGATCTCGACCGACCTGAAGGTCCAGGACCAGCTGGACGGTACCATTCGGCTGCAGCGGGGGTTCATCTGCCAGGAGCAGGACAAGAGCAGAGGGGACTGCCTTTGGGTCAAGGTATGAACACACACTTACACACACACTTACACATTGTCAGACCTGAACTTATTATATAATATAATAACTCAAGAGTTTAACTACTATAAACTTATACTATTAGTATAAGTTAAATTATAAACTATACTATTAAATGAGCATTTTTAAATATATTTACAGTCAATATAAACTTTATTTATTTATACAGCATCTTTCATGCATAACTAACTAAATAAATAAATAAATAATAAAAAAGACAGTAAGAAAAACAAAAACTTTAAAATTTAAATATAAGGATAATAAACATGTCTTAAGTTTTTTTTTTTAATGTCTATGGAGGTGGATAATTAAATATATTTTATTATTTGGGGTTTTGGACAAATTATGCAATTTAAATGCACTATCTCAGGCTCTTAAATTATAAATAATATATATACGTTATGTTCTATGGAGCCCCGAAAGTCCCTGAAAAGTGCTATTTTCTTTATTTAAAAACTATATTTTAAAACTGTATTTCTATAGCACCTTTCAAAACACAGTCACAAAGTGTTTTACAGTGAAACAAACCAAAATAACAAAAAGTTAAAAGCAATAAATCCATAAAAAATAGAATAAAATGTGACATAGGTTATTTAAGTTTTTTTTTTTATTATTTGTTTTTATTAAGAAAAGTCAAGTATACAAAATATTCAGCATCTCTTGCTCTTCTTACAAAAATATGTACTCATATAAACAGAAAGAGATTACATCCAACAGATCTTGTGTATACCCTTCTATATTTATCCGAGTGTACGTCCGCTTAAATCTGCCCACAGCTTCATCTTTCCCACATACATCCGTCTCGCAGTAACTTAAATATTAACTTTGCTCATTATCTATTGTTCACCTCATGAAAAGGGAAGCGGCACTAAACCTCAGTGGAGTCGTACAAAGTCTGCTCGCTTTGGGGTTTTAAATTCGATCCAATTTGTCCTTTTGAATCCTCAAAGAATAAAGTCAGCTTCATGGAGTTTTCAACCATTTTCAACTGCAAATTTCCCCCCAAACCTCCTCAGAAATCCTCATTCCTGCTTCTTGTCCTTAATCTCCAAGGTGTATAAGCTAATGAAACAAGGCTGACTTGAGGATTTAATAAAGCTCAGGCTGTGGGTAGATTTTTCGTCTCACTGATCGGCATGTAAATGCTCCACCACGTGTTGCTGAGTCACCCGTTACAAACTGTGAATATAAGAAAACGCACTGATGTCTCCTCTCCCACGCGTCTTCCTCTCTGCTGCAGGTGTTGGACAATGGCATGATGTTAAAACTGGAGAGGAAGTTCCTGCACGAAGTCCCGACCGAGCTGAGCGGCCTGCTGGAGCCCGTATCCGACCCGGAAACCCGCGTGAAACTCCTGAGTAATGCTTTAAGAGTTAGTTAGTCGCAGATTGTAACAATAAATATGGGGTTTGGACAAAGTCTAATATGCTTAGATATCCTTAAAGACTTATTTTAAGTGGAAAATGTGACGCCTGCTTTGTTATTTCTTCCAGGTCCAGGTGTTCATTGTTTCATTGTTCTGTATTTTTCAGACAATCCCGGGAAGTTGCAGCAGTTGGCGGCCTTGCCCATCGACACTCCGCTCTGGGTCCAAATCAGCCAACCGGACGAGCTGGCAGAGGCCGAGCTCAAATACGTCGGGCCGCTGACCCGAGGGAGCAGCGCCGTGATCTTTGGGGTGCAGCTCAAGGTGAAGTTAACACCCACAATACTCACACAGGGGTGGAGGAGTTAAACTAATAACACGACATTAAAGTTCTGATCTGTAAGATTTCAGACACTTCTTATCGATGTGTTTACAGCCAAACAAACTCACATTGGTTCATTAAAGTAAACATTGAGGCTGTAAAGATTTCTCACTGAGGAGTTTAACTTTTTTTTTTTTTTTACGACCGTTGATTTTTCCGTTACATCGTTTTTGTGATTTGTCGTCTGTTTTGTGGTTATTGTATTTGAAGAATCATCGTAGGGTCGTGTGGGGATGTGTCTGTTTGTGTTGAATGCAACCGCTGTGAAACAATCAGGAAGTAACTTTTTATTTCGGCTTTATCGATGCCGGCGCTCCCTCACTCTCATTCGCCGTCTATGTCGCTCAACCGCTGCTCGCTCTGCTCTTCTTCGTGTCTCTATTTCGCAGCGTAAATTGCGAGCCAGACTCCAGATTTAGAAGCTGCTTAATGAAATAAACAAAGCCAGAACACAACAGGTAGAGTATCAGAGTTCAGATAGTCTCAGTTTCAGAGACGTTTCAGGCTGACTGTGGAGGTTTGTCCGGTCTAATCCGTGACGGTTGCGTTTTTTTCCAAAAGTTGGATCCGGCTCAACTTCTCCGCAACAGGTCGCTGCGTTTTTTGGCAGACAAAACGCTCAAAAACCTGTGTGAATGTGCTCTTGACATATCTGTGTCATGAATTTGTTGCTCTATGAAGCAAATGTATGATAAAAAGATGCTTTATATATAGTTATTATTTATTTATTTATGCACAGCTTTACAGACAATCTTAATTTTAAGACAATGTCGTAAGTCTGCAATCACGTTAACGGTAACGTAACATCTGACGTCAGGAGGAGTAAACAGCGAGGCTGACATAAATAGAAATATTAAAAACACTCAATGCTGAATCACATCAGTGCCGTGTAGGAGGTGTTTACAGGACGTACGTGGATGAAAAGTAGCTGCAGCGGCCGCTATCCGTTTAAAAAAAGGCCGCTAAGACGCTGAGTAGGTTTTTACTGTGACGCGTTAAAGTCCAAACAGTCGTGTAAAGTAAGTTTTATGATGAACAAACTTACCCTGGCATAATGTGACGAAGAAAACTAGAAGGAACCGTACGATATGATACGAAACGAAGCGAGAAAAGTAGAGAGCCGGTCACCTCTTTATCTAACTCCAGCGCGAGTGCACAGGTAGAAATAAGGTGAACCACAACCACATCCGCCTGTAGCAATCAACGGAAGTTAAAGCGAAACCCAACTCAAACTATGTACACAAGTAGCATCAAAAAATGAGGTTTGAATTCACGACTCTAAATAAATATTCACAGTTTTCTTTACACGTCACATGTGATTGGTCAGACAGTTTACCTGTACACACCTGTGTCTCTGTGCGTGTCCTCTGCAGGGTTCAGCAGCCGGTAAAGGAGTAAGTAACGGCTCCTATAAAGGCCTGCGACTCTTCAGCTGCCCCGAGGCCTGCGCCCTCTTCCTGCCGGTCAGCCACATCAGGCTCCGCCGCTGGTCTTCTCGCAGCAACGGCCCCGACGCACAGGAGCGAGTGCGCGAGCGAGACCGCGATCACCACCAACACCGCAGCAGCAATAATCACCCCAGCAACGGGCACCATAGCAACGACCGCCCAAATCATCATCACCACCAGCAGCAGCAGCAGCAGCAGCCCAGTCATCACATCAGTTTCCACCAGCATCGTCCTAGCAGCCCTCCTCTGTCGCAGCCGTTCGGCATCCTCCCTCGAACGGCGGAGTCGGCGGCACCCATCACAGTCCAAAACCAGATACAGGTCCGAGGCCCGGCGTCGCCTCCGCCGCTGCAGGTCGGCCAGCGGGTGTGTTTCCCCCTGGACGACAACGTGCACGCCGGGGAGGTGCGCTGCGGCTCCTGCCCGGGCGGTCGTCGTCAGGAGTTTACGTCGGAGTCCTGCTGGTCAGTACGACGTAAAAACTGTAACATCTCCAACGTTCACGTGCTTTCTGTCTTCTGAGTTTGACTTCTTGTTTCACGTTACAGGACGCTCCTGTTGGGAACTGGGACGGGCTTTATAAAGGAGAGAAGCTCTGCCACATTCCTAACGCTCGCTACGGACAACTTGTGCCAGTCAACAAGGTTTCTTTAGGTATGACAGCGTGTGTGTGCGCTGCATATTTTCAGCTTTGGAAGCTCATAATGTCACGAATACTTCAAGTCAAGTTTTTATAGTCGATGTCCAGACACCGACACGACATATTTAATATGAATATTTTGTAACTTTTCTGTTTCAGAGCTGAAGTCGCACCGTCACAACCAACCGTCAGAAATCCCCAAATCCATCCTGAAGCACGTCCCGTCCGCCGTCACCAAACCAGCCCCCGCGTTACCTCCCGTCTCTGCCCCGAAGGTCGCCCTGATGCCCCCCAACAAACTGACGGTCAGACCTCCTCCGCTCCCGCCGCCGAAGCCCAACCTCAAACCTCTGCCTCCCCTGCCGCGCCCAAACCGCACAGCCCGACCTCGCCGAGCAACGCCGAGCAGCTGCAGCTGCACACCAACGGCGTGCTCGGCCCCCCGTCGCCGCTGAGGTCTCCAGACTACAGGGGAGACGCTGGGGAGAACGGAGAGGCCGGGCTGGAGGGCGAGCTGGAGGTGGGGTCGATGGTGGAAGTGAACGACCCGCCGCTCTTCGGGGTTATCCGCTGGATCGGACGGATCAGCGGGATTTTGGAGAGCGTGGCGGGAATTGAGCTGGTGAGGCGACTTCAGTTTTTATCAGGCTGTTGCTTAGAAACAGTTTTATGAGTTTAATCCATAAAACACTGTACACTGTGTGCGTCAGGATCAGGAGCTGTCTGCAGGAACAGACGGCAGTTACCTCGGCGAACGTCACTTCCGCTGCCCGGCCAACAAGGGGCTGTTCGTCAAGCTTCGCAACTGCAGACGGGACTCCAGGTTTCCCGCCCCCGAGACGCCCGTCAACCAAGTGGAGCGGTGCAACTCCATCGGTAAGGAAAGCTCGTAGGTCGTGTTTCAAAATCCAGAATTTAAAGCTGCCGAAGGAAACACATCAGAGGAAGACTCTAAACTCTCTCCTGTCTCTCGGTGTCTTCTCCAGCCTTTGCAGAGTGGGGCAGCGAGCGCGTGGAGGACCACACGCCTCCTCCCGCGGACGGAGAAGAAGCCTGTGAGATCTACCAGGGCTGGAAGAGAGGCATCCAGGGTCACCTCAACTCCTGCTACCTGGACGCCACGCTGTTCAGGTGAGACCGTGAAACCTTCAGGTCTTCTAGGTGAGTGAATAACAGATCTAAAGTTCTTCTTTCGTTCCCTCTGTCTGTCCACAGTCTGTTCTCCTGCTGCAGCTCGGCTGACTGGGTTTTGTTTTGGCCGTCCGACACTGAAAAAGACCAAACCGCTCAGGACCTGCTGCGATGTGAGATAGTCAACCCGCTGAGAAGGTGTGTAAATGTTTGTGGGCAGTACACCACGACTGCTACACCTGTACTTTTGTCCAACAGCTTTAGTTACTCATTACAGTTTTGTCTTACCTTTCCTGTCCCAAGTTTTCTAATGAAAAGTTGACTCACGGGACAGCGATGCTACAGACATGAGCTAATTGCGGCCGTTCTAGTCGATGTTTCAAGCCCCCGCCGACCCACGCTGTGCGAAACGTGAGATTCTGTTCGTAAAAACATGAACTACGTGGCACATTTACACATTTAGAGCGACCTACTTCTGAAACAGACCACAGCGCTTCTGTCGGGGTTTGAAACATCGACTAGAACACGTCACATCACCGCTCGGTATAATTTAGACTAACCAACAGCGTATGTAGTCGTTAAAATGAGCTCAGCATTCGACCATTTGAAACTTTAAATTAACACCAACACATCCTGAACCTCCACTGGCTCCCAGTCTCACAGCAGATCCAGCTCCAAACTGTCCTCCACGCAGGACTTTTACTACACGTTTTTGTGTGCTGGTGTGTCTCTAAGGTACGGATACGTGTGTGCCAGTAAGACCATGGCCCTGAGGCGACTGCTGGAGGCTGCTAACAGCGACACAGGCTTCACCAACCAGGAGAAAGGTGTGTGTAGATTCTTTTCTAACCCTGTGTGTGTGTGTGTGTGTGTGTGTGTGTTCAGGAATGCTATCAATGCTGTTGTTTTGTTTCCGTCCGTCAGATCCTGAAGAGTTCCTCAACAAGCTTTTCCAGCTCCTCCGAGTCGAGCCGCTCCTAAAGATCAGGTAACCTCGCTGCCGCCATGTTTTTGTTCACACGCTCGCTCGGTGTCACGCTGCGTCTCAAGGGGCACACACACACACACACACCCTGATTCACTATCACACACACACACTGATGTTCTTCTTTGATACCTGTATGACGGAGGGTAAAAAAGGCTGCAGGTTAAAGTCAGTCCACTTCGACTCAGCTGTTTCCTGCACTCTCTGTGTTCTGATGTGGCGTCAATTAATAATAATAACTTTAATTATATGGCACTATAGTGAAAAATAGCAGCACACAGGTCGGGGCAGGGTGATAAAATCATGAACTCAAAGGTCAGTAAGGATCATAGACAGTAGATCTCATGTCCGCTCAACCACCTGTCAATCAAAGCGTCCACGCTCTTAATCCTGCATAACTTTAAGCCTTAATATAATCTGAACAGGTGAGTTGTATATAAATTCACCCTCAGTACAGTTGTCATGAACGGGGAAATTAGCTACAGAGACCAAAACTGTTTTTTGTACCAGGCTGTAAACATGTTTATTTCTGCTGTGAAGTTGGACATTTGAACATGGGGACTTATGGAGACTGACTCACCTCGTTAAAGACTTCAAAACAGTCTCTGTGCTGTCTTCCAGGTCGATGACTCAGCAGCCTCAGGAGTGTCACCTCTACCAGCTCTTCCCGCCCACCCTTCCTCCCTCCTCCCCTACGTCGCCCTCCTTACCCCTCTCCCCGGTCGACTCCCCCATCCCTCTCGTCTCGCCGCCGTCCAGCCGGATGCGCGTCGCCAGCGTCCAGGCGCTGCTGGAGTCCTCGTTCCTCCACGCCGGCCTCAAGTTTGTCGAGGTGACGGAGACGCTTGTTGAGATTTTTTTCATTTTGAAGTTTGTTTTGAAGCGTAAAAACTCATGGCATCGCGTGTCGATCACTCCTCCAGGCTCCCTCCTGCCTCTTGCTGCTCATGCCTCGGTTCGGGAAGGACTTCAAAATGTTTGACGCCATCCTGCCCACGCTCAGCCTCGACATCACAGACCTGCTGGACGACAGTGAGGACAACAGTTTGTTTCTGGTTCAGTTTAAAGTTTAGCTCCTCCTGAAGTGTGTAATGTGAACTCTTGGTCTCTGCAGCTCTGAGACAGTGCAGCATCTGTCAGGCTGTCGCTGAGTGGGAGTGTCTGCAGTGTTACGACGACGTGGACATCACGCCAGGTCACTTGAAGCAGTACTGCGAGACCTGCAACACACAGGTAAGATAAGATGGAGTTTATTGATTATTTTGAAATTCAACCAGCTTCTTTGTGCTGTTCCTGTGTCTGACTTCCTGTCAGCTCCAGCTGCCCCCAGGTGGCCAAACACGTGTCTTACATCGACTCTGTTCGTCTCCTCAGGTCCACAGTCACAGGAAGCGGCTGTCCCACAGCCCGGTGAAGGTCGTCGTCCCCGAGGGGCCGTGGACCGGCCCTCTGCACTGCACCCGCCAGAGAATGTCTCTCTTTGCCGTGACGTGCATCGAGACGAGCCACTACGTGAGCTTCGTCAAGTACGGGCCGCTCGCCACCGATTGGCTGTTTTTCGACAGCATGGCAGACCGCACAGGTGAGAAAGCTTTTTTTTTTTTTTTTTAAACCAATCACAACGAGACGAACGAAACTCTCTAAAATCTGTGCACGCTCTGACGCAGGCGGCGAGAACGGCTTCAACATCCCTCAGGTGAAGGCGTGTCCGGAGGTGGGACGCTACCTCAGCGTGTCAGAGGAGGAGCTGAGCAGAGTGGACCCCGCCTCCTTACGGGAGCCCGCCCGCCGCCTGCTCTGCGACTCCTACATGTGTCTGTACCACAGCCCGGAGCTCAGCCTGTACAAGTGACGGACACGCGACGAGCCGAGCGCCGAACACGATACCGTCCAGACCACGAGAAGAAATCGCCCTCACATTCTTACAAAACCTTGCACGCCCGGAATAATGAAGTCACGCTGAGCGGATGATGCATCCTGGGTGATCGTAGCTTCAGTTTGTGCCTCTCGTGAAGAGCGACCACCAAACCGTGTTATGACGGCAAACGTCACGCCCAGAGAAACCTTTCTCATGACGAGCCGTAACTCTCTAATCTGGCTTCCTGGATAGAAAACAGATCTATAACTTGTGAAACGGGATAAATATTTTGTTTACCGCGCAGCAGACGGACTACTTTTAATTTTTTGTTTTTCAGCAGAAGGTCCGGAAACACACGAGAGGCACAAACTGAAAACGACGACTCATCTCTGAGTAAATGAGATTCTGTAGCAGATCAGGGTTTATATTATTGTCTGATATTAGTCTATCACAGATATATGAATGTCTCCATACACGTCTTGTTGGTTACATCATGCATTACATACATGCAGTATATCCTGTTATATAAGTCATTGTTATGAGTTTATGTTGAAAAACAAATATTGGCTGATATATTACGATAATATTTAAACTGGAAACAGCTCAGACGAGGTCAGAACACTGTTTACTTTCTCAGGATAAATCTGATCGCCCTCGAGGCGCGTTTGAGACGTTATCTGAACAGCCGTGCTGCAGTTTGATCAATGATTCAGCCACGCGTGATGATTTGAAGAGCTCCGTACGCTCATGAACTCAGTGATATTATTCTGATGCCTATAACACATGTACACTTTGCACTGCTTCCTTTACATGTCAGGATGTCTGTGTGTATATAATATATAATATATATATTATATATTATATATATCATCATTGCCTTAAACTGACTGTAAAGACTGCACACAGATGTTTCAAATATGTTTTTTGTGTCACTTACGGGTTGTTTAATATATTACAGCCGCTCACAGAAGGGACGACGTCCCCGCAAATAAATGCTTTGATACTCTTCTAGTTTGTTTGTATTTGTTTTTCCACAAACAGCATCACTACAAATACTATGCTAATAATATAAATATGAAATATTTACCAAAAAACAGTAAGTGGAAGTAAAACCAGCTGTTTTTCAGCAGTCTTAAGGAATCTGAAAATAAAAACAAAAATATTAATTTCATCCTTTTTTGAATTTAATTATGTGATTGAAGTAAAAGCAAACAAACAATACACCTTGTCAGACGTGACATAAGAAATAAAATTATAAATAAATATAGATAAAAATAAAATGATGGATGGATGTGATGAAATAAGACAAGTAGTATTTTAAAAATTAATCAAATTAAAATTAAATTCAATACTTTGGGCAGAGTGAAGCAATAAGAAAAATAATATAAAAATTAATAAATTATAATAAAATAAAAATCAAATATTTAGGATGTATATGATTTAATAAGAAAAATAATATGAAAATTAATAAAATCTAATAAAATAAAATATTTAGGACAGACATGATATAATAAGAAAAATATCTAATAAAGATAAAATAAAATCTAATTAAACTTAAATACAATACTTAGTGCAGACGTCAAACAATAATAAAAGTAATATAAAAATCTAATTAAATAAAATTAAATACAATACAGACGTGATGTGAAACAATAAGAAAAATAATAAAAAATAATAAAATAAAATGAAATTAAAAACAATACTTAGGGCGGACATGATTTAATAAGAAAAATAATATAAAATTAATAAAATCTCGTCAAACTAGATTAAATTAAATACTTAGGCCGGACGTGACGTAACATCCGGCAGCGTAGCTGCGTCATCATCACGCAGTTACGTGACCCCTCCGCACGCTCCGGGGTCGGGTTGTTCCTCGGCGCAGAAATCTTCACAGTTCATCAGGAAACGACAGAAAGGAGACAGACAGCGGCCGTTTGGATGTTTCTATAAGGTTAGACCAACGTTTGAGTAACGTTAGGATGACGTTTGGTTAACGTTTAACGGTCGAACAGTTTGTCCAGCGACGTCAGGTGGCTGTAACGTCCGGGCTGTGCGTCGCGTCGAGACGGTTTAAATTTAGCTGCTTTAACGTTAAAAATATCGAGTTTATGATGGATTTATTAACACAGGAGAAACTGTGAGACGTTACTGCTTGTTAACAGGCAATAAAACTAGTTTATAATCGTCATAATTTTGTCTTTTTACGTCGTTTAACTGGACGGGATGCAAACAAACCGCTAACGTTACAGATGGCGTCCATAAGGAGCCATATATATATATATATTACTACTGTAGTTAATGATGTTTTTAGAAGGTTTGCACTGATTTAATGTGGTTTAATCGATACAGATAACTTTATAAAGGATGAAATCAATATTTAATACAGTCAGACTTGACTGCAGGTGTCAAATAATTAAAGTATTTAATAAAATATGATATATTTAGGTACTGTCACTTTAAATATCAGCTGTATTATTGAGGTTTACGTGTCATATTTTAATATATTCATGTTTTATTGGCTGTTTGGCTGAACAAAAAGGAATAACAGTTGTTTTTTTGTTACCTGTGCAGGTGCTTTCTGTCTCAGCAGTGCAGCCGGTTGTCATGGCGTCTCCAGGGAGACAGGGAGGAGGTGGAAGTGGAGGTGGTGGCGGCGGTGGTGGAGGAGGAGGTGGCGCTCTGTCGACGAGAGGAGGCGGCGGTGCCAGGAGGATGAAGTGGGCTCTGGAGCTGAGCATGGGTAACACCAGGTAAACAAACCCATGTGACCAACGTCTACGTACGCTCACCTGGAGGCCTGAAGGTTGCACCTGTGGGCTGAAGACTCTGATATTGAATATAATATTCACACGTATGTCTTCAGAGTGTAATCACCTGAGAATAAGAACCGTCGCGTGTTCGGTAACCTCAGAAGAAGACTTTTACAGCAGCTACGGCGAACGCTGGCTCTAAATGGGACGTTTTGCAGCCGCTGTGGTTTCTCCTTTTAAGCGTGGAAGAGGGGGATAAGGCGAGGGGTATTCAGTCTTCACACTGCTGCTTTAAGTTAGTGTTACACACAACTTTAAGACCAGTTTACAGGAAGATAGAAATAGACGTACAGCCAGTGGCCTTAAAACACGTGTAGAACACGACAGGAGGTTCTCACGTGACAAAATTTTACATATCAAGTCTCAAACTGACCACAAACCTACAAAAACTTGACGGCTCTGAGCAGCAGCGTGGGAATATATGAGTTGTACAGATGTTTCTGGTGTATGGAAATAAAGTAAGGCCTGATAAACCACACAGATCCACCTCTGTAGAGTCCTGATGATGATGATAACCGCTCTTCTCCATATTTTAAGAGTGTTTCATCTCTTTGCAGGAGTCGCAGTGACCGTCAGGGCGGTCAGGGAGACGTCGTCTACCCCATCGGCTACTCCGAGAAACCCGTCCCGGACACCAGCATCCAGGAGAACGACAAGAACCTGGTGGAGAAGGTGAGCAGGGAGGAGATCTTCTTTAGATATATTTTTATGTCCACCACCAGTGAGGCTACGTTGTTTACACCAGGTGTTAAGATAGCTCTTGATTTTCTCACCAAGAAAGTTAAACGATCGTTTCCACCCTGGTGTCTTTGTTGTGTACCGGTGTGTACGTTTATACCGACACAAGATCCGAACACGAGCCGGACTACCTCCAAACGTGGCCCGGGCAGATCCGTTTACGTTCCCACCGGTTCTGGAAAGTTTGCAAATCAAGAACCTTGAAAGGACGCAGTGTTTCTCAGCGTCGACTCAAACTATGCTGCGTTAGATCCTTGAATTTAAGGGAATTATGCCTGGAAAGTCCCCGCCCTCGCATCACAGTGCATTTAAACCTTTCATCAACATGTGTTGTTCCCCGTTTGGATACAGATCGCATTTTAATACCTGGTAACTTTACTGATTTTGGGTTAAATTATGAGATGGTTGTTACCAAAAAGATATCAAAAGTTATTACGTAATAAACGCCAAATTAAGCTGACCCTAACCCCCTCAAGCACAGAGAGAAGATCAGATGTTTCATGATGTTTAAAGTAGTGATTGAGTGTGCTTCCTTTCTTTGTCGTGCAGCGTTGTTGGGACGTGGCCCTCGGGCCCCTGAAACAGATCCCCATGAACCTGTTCATCATGTACATGTCGGGCAACACCATCTCCATCTTCCCCATCATGATGGTCTGCATGATGGCCTGGAGGCCCATACAGGCGCTCATGTCCATGTCTGCCAGTGAGTATCCGACGTTCACACTCGGTGCTTTTCGACTGCTCCAGGATCAGTTTCATAGTTTGTTTCTTGTGTCTTCAGCCTTCAAGCTGTTGGAGAGCTCCAGTCAGCAGTGGCTTCAGGGCCTCGTCTACCTGATCGGTAACCTGCTCGGCTCGGCGTTGGCCATCTACAAGTGTCAGTCGATGGGACTGCTGCCGACACACTCGTCCGATTGGCTGGCATTCATAGAACCGCCTCAGGTAAATATACAAGATTTAGTTTTTATGGTGTCTCTGTCTTAGTCTCTTTAGTACTGGGCCATAAAATCACTTTTATTGGGACCTTTTTAAGTGAATCACACTCAGTTTATGTGTTTTGACACACGTCTGTTAAATCCTGACAGTGTCTCATGTTGTGTTCACTCCATTTTAGGCCAGTAGAGGGCAGAATATATCCATTTTTTCTATCATGTAATGTGATTTTTCTGGTTCATTTATAGTTTTAACAGTATTAAATTTAAAGAAGCGCGGTTATTTTGTAACAGACTTGGGAGAAAAAAAGATACCTGGGGTAATTTAGATCTGTTATGTCCTATAGTTATTTCTAATTATTAAATTCTCAGTGAAGTTTATTGTTTATCTTTGTCGCAAGTGTTTGATAACCATTGGCCAATATTTTATAAGCTTCATAAGCTTTTATTTATCATACAAGAAATGAACATAGGTACAAAATATGTGCCTTATTCCCTAATGTTAGCACCGGCCCCAAAAATCTAACATAGTTTGTTTTTTCAGGAATAGGATTCATATTTAAACAAATGATGGATGTATGTACCTTCACATATATTCACAAACATCCTGCGCCTCCTTAAACACCAAATTCAAGGACTTTTTAAGGACTCTCCAGGCACAATTCTGTCATATACAACAACCTAACAACTCCTTGAATATGACAGAATTGGGCCTGGAGTTAACCTTGATCCATGACTCATAGTTTGAGGTTAATTACCGAGCCTGGTTGCTCAAACAAGCCATCTGTAACGGCCCTTACCTGTCAATTAAAGCGTCCACGCTCTTAATCCTGCATAACATTAAGCCTTAATATAATCTGAACAGGTGAGTTGTATATAAATTCACCCTCAGTACAGTTGTCATGAACGGGAAATTAGCTATAGAGACCAAAACTGTTTTTTGTACCAGGCTGTAAACATGTTTATTTCTGCTGTGAAGTTGGACATTTGAACATGGGGACTTATGGAGACTGACTCACTTCTGGAGCCAGCCTCAAGTGGACGTTTGAGGAACTGCAGTTTTTTGGTACAAATCTAATGTGAGCATTTTTGTTTCTTCTCGACAGAGGATGGAGATCATGGGTGGAGGGATGGTGTTGTGAAGAGGACGGAGCGTGAACGTACCAGATTGAAATATTTACAGAGGTTATATACTGTACATTCTGCAGCCCGGCTACCCGTTAAAAGCTGCTGTCTGCGACACATTCAGCTTTCTACGCTCACACACTCGTTTTGTTTGTCTGTCATCACCTTCGTTGTCCTCATTCATCTTTTTTTTATTATTTTAATAAAGATTTATAATTCAGCAGAGCATCATGTTGACCACTGTCGAACTATTTTTCTTTCCAGCTGAAATTTTAGTTCATTTACGAATTTATGTTACAGCATACAACGTTTATACCCAGTTTTCAGGGAGGGCAACATCATTAACACATAGCTTTATCTCTCTATAACTCCTGAAACAGTTAGTTAGCTGTTTTAATTTTATAGAAAATAATCTCTTATTAGGTCATTAGTTTCTTTTTTCTTCTTTGAAGTGAAACATGATTTCAGCACGCTAAGTCAGCAACATTTACTAACCTGTTTAATTTATAGGTCTGTTTAATTTATACTGATCATGCTCTGTGAAAATGTTCTATAAAAATGAATCCTTATTGGCCGAATTCAAATGTTTTTTTTCAACTGTGTCAATAAACGTGTCAGATGAAAACAGAGTTGTGTTGTGCTTGTTAAATGATAAATGTTAGATGGCCCTCAACGTGGGCAGACACATGGTGTGATCAGTAAACAAACTAAAAGTGCCTTTTAATTATGTTGACAAGCAAAATTAATGTATTTTAAAGGACCGGTGTGTAGGATTTAGTGGTATCTAGCAGGGTGTAGTTACTGATTGTAACTGCATGGCTTCACCCTCCCCTTCCTAGTGTGAAGGAGAAACTACGGTGGCTGTGAAATGCCTGAAATAAAGCAAACAAAAACAAAAAAATGGCAGGTGGCACACAGGTGGACCTTAAAAGTAAATTGTGATCCACTAATTTGTAGTTGTCTGCACTCTTCTGCTACATCCATGGAGCGGTCACGTTGGACTCCTGAAGATAAAACATGAATTGTTGTTTGCTCAAGATAATATTTCAACCACAGGAAAAACAGGTTTGATATCAAGATAATAAACAAGTCAAGTACAGTTGTGTAACGAGACAAAGTCATCAAGGACATTTTCGATCCTCAATTTTTGCTGTACGTTTGATAAGTCTGGTTGTTTTATGGAAATATATTACACATATATATACAATTACAACAGTTTTGTGTCAGTGTGTGTGTGTTTGTTTTGTTTTTTCAGATTTTTAAACAGACATTTCGATTATTTATAAACTGCGTAAATTTATTTTATCCATATTTTATATTCTAATTTCACGATAACTCTAAAGTTACTGTGGTAGCACGACAAAATGTAATGTATTTCTTCAAAAAATAAGATAATTTGCAAGGATATTAAAGATAATTTAAAAAAACAAATAAGATAAAATAGTTAACAACCACAGCACCTCTGGGCTTCCATACATAGTCCTACAACAGCTCAATGATGCTCCTGTTGCCAAAACAAAAGGTCCATTTGGTGAAAACGACTAAACTGTGACAGCATGGCACCCTCTGAATGGTTATATTAATTTATGTGTTCAACAACAACATTTAACCAGAAATAAAAATCAATATAAACCTCTTGTTGTCAGTCTCTGGTTTTGTGGGTGTGGGTGTGTGTTTGGTATTGGTATCAGCACCACCCTGGAAGGAGAACAAAGGCAGTCAGGTAGGGCAGAGGCGAGGAGCAGAAAGCTTATCCAGCTTTTGTTACAGCCGCGGTGTGAAAGGTGGGCATTTCATTTCATCCATCACCTCCACACAAAACATTTCCTTTATTATGCCAGCCCAACTCTCCAAAGAGTGACACCCCAAAGTCAGAAATACTGAAGGGTAAAATGTTGAATTGTCAGATACTAAGTCAAAAATCTGATGTTGAAAGCCAACATGTGGGAAAAACAAACAAAAAATAATAATTATGAGAAATTTTGTCATGATTTTGACTTATATCACCATGGTGACACATTAAGTACATCAAGTGTGCCTAAATGAAACTTCGAGGTACTTTTTATACAACTTTACACTTCTACTTCACTACATTTGAGTTACAACATATAAATCAACTAATAAATGATGATAATTATACAAACCTCTATAAATTACTAATTATAGTCCAGTAATTTAGTTTTACTCTCAGAAATTTGTCTTTTTAAAAAAAAATAATGGGTACTTTTGGTACTTTAAGTATACCTTTGATGTTATGTATTTAGGATAGGATACGCTGGGCTTATCACTACTTTTAAAACATCTAAAAACTTCTTCCAGGACTGGTATATCTATATATTTTGACATAGTAAGTCCAAATTTTGTCAAAGTAGACTTATATTTAAGAGAGATTTGTCAAAATGTTTGACTTGGTACATCACAGTGAAGGAGAATTATTTAAGTTTTGTGTTTAAGTAGAACTCTGAGGTATTTGTACACTTCTAATATTGTACTTAGTAGTAGTTAGGCTGATATAGATGATAGTTATTTATTATTATATCAGCCAATGTAAAATAACATACAGATGTTTGTCATTTAACATGTCATTAACATGAACTGGTCCTCCGTCTTTAACTGGCTCCCCCTCCGGAGAAGTCTCCCACAGTTTGGTTTCAGGGACCGGTTTGACTCGCCTGACCGACCCGCCCACTCTTGGTTCACGGTGGGCCGGGCTGTGTGACCGTGAAGTGGGCGGGACAGGTAAGAAAGAGAGGAGAGGAGGAGAGAGAGAGAGAGCACGTAGAAGAAAAGAAGGATGGGCAGGTTAAAACTTCAGTGTTTGTTTCGCCATGTGGACGGAGAGAAGAGGAGTTAGCCTTTAGCTTTAGCTCGTTTTTATCGTCGTTTGTTTTTTTTGTTTGTTTGTTTTTTTAGCCGTTAACTTGAACCGCCATTTCTAACGGTCTTTTTTAAACTTACTGCGCGAGACATTAACGGTTATTCCATAAAAGGGCAAAAAGAAAAAAAAAGAAATAGGGAGCTGTCAACACACAAAACCATATTTTTTTATTCCACCGAGAAAGGAGCTTAATTTCTATCTTTTTAAAAAATATATATTACTTTTTTGTTTGTTTGTTTGTTGAACTTACCTGTCAGCGTCTTTGCTTCCCGCCGCCGTCGCCATGGAGAGTTACGACTGTCACCCAGCAACGCACGAGTATCCACATCCTTTCATTCATGAAGTGAAGATGACCCGAGCGCAGAAGATCAGGGTAACGTCCAAAAAAACTATTAAAAACTATTAAATTAACGGCTCCTTGTTGGCTTACATGTCTAAATATGGAGCTTACACTCGGTATTTAACGATTAAACTTTAAATATAATGGCGACAGACGTTAATTAGAGGTTAGAGTTGTCAGTCTTGAAGGACTTTCAGCTCCCACACCTGAAATGAATGAGGCACTAATTAGTCTGGCGTTAACTAGCTGGCTACCAACTCCTAATGTGGAAGGAGATTAGGCTGCTTTATATTTATAAAGTTCCCCTTTAAACTGTTTTAACTCTCCATGAGAGCACAAAGAGTCTTTCACAGCTCTCCTCTGACTTTGGTGCAAGCAAAACAGCTGAGTCATAAATGTTTCAGGTGTAGAAAGGTATGACACATCATGATTACATACCACAGGGTTACATAACTCTGACCTACCATCAGTTGCAGGGCTGGGCATCATAATGTGGTGTAATTTTCACACTGAATGCTAAAAATGTGTCATTTTCTGTGTTTAAAGTGAAGTTTAAGATCAAAACAACATCCGTCACGTTTGTTTCTTTTGGTCTCCAGGGCATCATCCTCGGCAGCATCCTCTTCCCCATCCGCATCACCCTGGCGGCCCTCCTCTTCCTCATCATGTGGCCCATCGCCCGACTACGGTTGGCCGGCCTGTCCGAGGAGGAGCGCTCCAGACCCGTCAAGGGCTGGCGCCGCTGGCTCTACCACCCGATCATCTTGTCGCTGAGCCGGGCCACCTTCTTCGCACTGGGCTTCTTCTGGGTGAAGGTGAAAGGTCGCATGGCGGACCTGAAGGAGGCGCCGGTGCTGGTGGTGGCCCCGCACAGCAGCTTTCTGGACATGCTGGTAATGTGTCCGACCCAGCTGGCGACGGTGGTGTCGCGGTCGGAGAACAACAGCCTGCCTGTCATAGGAGGTGAGGGGACATCTAATCTGAATATCTGCTCATTATCTCTATTTTTCTGAGTGTTTGTTGGACCAAAAAACAATATGAAGGCATCAGCTTGGGCTCTGGGAACTTATGTGACACACATTGTTCATTTTATGAACTCAGCTGACTCAAAATAGACCTGAACTGATGATTATGAGTCAACTGTTTGGATTTTAAAGGCTAAAATGCTCAAAAACACCCTGGTAGCAGCTTCTGTAAAATGTTACTTTGAGTGAGAAATATGAGGAGTTACTGTGCAAAAAAACTTCACGGTGCCAGCTCCCCAACTGTGCGACTTCCTGATTGCCATGGTGACGCAACGTTTTATCAAATTCTGTTGTTAATCTCAGCGGGACAAACTTTAACCGTCAGGCACAGTGCAGTGTGCTACCCTCCTATCACGAGTGATATCTGGAATAGACGGGGGTCGATGGAATAAAAGTATGCGAGGAAGTCCAAAGATAAACAAGTGACTCACCCCTCTGGCTTCTAATCGTGCTCCGCCTGCTTTGGCACTTCCCGTCCTGCTCTCTTGGCCGTCATGCTCCGGACCCCTCCTTCCCTCCCTCCCTTGGTTCTGGTTCTAATTTTTCTTCTTGTGTTTTTGTTTCTAGCCCTGCTCGAGTTCAACCAAGCCGTGCTCGTGAGCAGAAAGGATCCTGAGTCGAGGAAGAAGGCGGTCACCCAGGTCACGGAGAGGCTCACCTCCGACGGCCACTGGCCTCAGGTGAGACGTCCGCTGCTGCTGCAGCTTGTGTTTATTAAATAAAAAGATAGATTATCTGTCACTTTGCAACAATGTGGCGAATGCTGGTGACACAAAAACAACAACAACATGGGAAAGCTTTTTATAGAAACAGTGAAGTCTGCTTATGATGGCTTCATAGATTCGGGCTTCGCATAAGCAAACAGCTGATCAAGATTAGATAAGTCTCAATCTGCTCTATTGGAGATGAAAGAATAACGCACTCTGCTGCCTCCAGGGGAAAACATTAGTTACTGTGTCCTCAAGTACACTTTGGAAACCTCAGGTCAGGGTTCATGAACACGACCACGAGACGTATTCAGACCTGTAAATTCACCTGCTTCTCAACTCCTCGCCTAGATGCTGATGTTTCCAGAGGGAACCACGACTAATGGCAGTGCTCTCATCAAGTTCAAACCCGGTGAGTATCAGAACGTCGAGTCCCCGTCTGGTTTTTCTTGATGTTACCGGAACATGAGTCCACACAAACAGCTCAGGAATGAGCAACGCGAGTTGAAGGGCGTAGCAGCGGGTTTTTCTTTCTCATTCCAGTCTCCGTCCTCTCACTGTCATTTAGGTGCCTTCCTCGCCGGAGTCCCGGTCCAACCTGTTCTGTTACGTTACCCCAACAAGCTGGTGAGTGAAGTCAGGTTGATCTGCTAGTTTGCACTTGGGTCACTTCATAACTTCACGTTAAAGGTGACAGACGAAGGAGCCACGATTTCGTTTTCTCTACACAAGCTCTCCTAGAAGTTAATTTCCATGAACCTCCTTGAATAGACGTTATCTCACTTTATATAATAAGTAAAAAACTAGAAGCACACTTGGAGATCGTAGCTAATTCACGTCAATCACGAGGAGCTCACGCATGCAAGACATTTGGCTAATTATGCCACAGACGCCAGTGTTAAAATCGACCTATTTATATGTCAACAAGATCAATATCATCATGAGATAGAGTTCACGATTTTCAGGAAGTGTCTGGAAAATCTGCCCCGTAGTCCTGCTGACAGAAAAATAAACGAACGACAGTGAAAAATAACTTCTTCGACACCTGTGTGCACCTGCTCAACAGTCTCTGCTTCTTCCTGCTCTAAACTTCCATACAAAGCTCGTTACATTACCTGTCGTCCTCTGGATAAACCAACAGATGCTGTGCTTCAAATCAAACATTCAACTAGAGAAACAAACAAACCAGTACAGTTAATCAGAAGCCGCCAAGTCATCAAACAAGCTAATTAAAAATTGTTGCTGCTGGTGTAAGAAGTCAAAGACTGTTGGAAAGGCCCTATGAAAATCTAGACAATCTTAGCCGTACCACTGCCTCGAGCTTTACACTAGAAAAACAACATATCTAGACTATGTGGAGCTTATTTAAGCAGGATAGGTAGACTGAAGATGGTATATAACAAATCTGTTAAACAATTATTAAAGGTCCGGTATCTGGTTTCTTGTAGGTGTAAAGTAGAAGCTAAATATAGCATCCTAAATCTAATCTAAACACACTAGACCTCGAAGAAAGTGAGTGAATTCCCACTCAACATGTTGAGGTGTGCTGCTTTGTTAAGCTACAAAAATGTAAAAATCATTTTATTCCAGTGTCACGCTGATTAAAAAAAAAAAAAACAAGACTAAAAGTTAAAGGGTTAAAAGTCATTCAGCACTTTTTTACTGCATGCAGAAGGTCAAAGGTCAACACAAATATAAATTTAAAGATGTTCAGATGATCAGAATGATGTAACGTGTGTCCTCTTTTACAAGACGCATGTTGCTCAATGATACAGCTGCTTTGTTCTGTGTTTTGACACACCGCTTGAACTCATTTGTATCTGACATGTCTTCCGTGTCACTTCCCTGCCCAAAGATCATTGTGTACACAACACCATCCTACATTTTATCAGCCTGTGCTTATGAACATACTGCCATGTTTGTCCAGGCCTGTATGTTTGCATACTGGTTCTTGTCGGGGTGTGTGTGTGATAGGTGAGAGATCACTATGGTTGTTATTTTTATCCACTTGTTTGATTTGTTCTTTTTATGACTCGTCATCAGGATGCTGTTCGTTGGACATACAAAGGAACAACCTGGTGAGTTTCTGTATCTGTCTGGTTAGTATGACGGTGTTTGGTTGCCGTGGTTAAAAAATGGCAGGAAGTTGTGTAAGCTTGGAAAACTTCCAGAAACTTTGATCTTATTAAACTCCAATTGTAGTCTTAGTCTCAGTAACTTGATTTTCCTCCTGAGAAGAGGAGCGTACTCCCACTCCTACTGTATATCAATGAGAACTCTGTGTACTATAAAGCAGCACAGTTTGACAGCATCACGAACTGCAGCCCCCAAAATGGTCATGAAGTTATCACGTCTTCGTGAAGGGTTAGGGTTTGTTTGTTTTAGCGTACAGTACCAAATATAAACAGCTGAGTAAGACGAGCTGGTTTAACGTTGTCTAGCTAGTGTTGGGTGATAAGACAGTATATCAGACATTACGCTGCTGCAAGCAGTCATGGAAATGAACAATCAGGACTTCTTCTTCATCTTTGAACTTATCTTCATCTTCGTTTTGGACTTATCTTTGAATGTATCTTTTACTTTGATTTTTTTTTTTTCATCTTCTTCATGACATATTTTCGTCTCTTTGTCCACATTAGGATTGAGGCACTGTGGCACACAACTTCACAGTTCTACACCAACATGACTGTTGAGGTAAGACAGATCATCACCTCTAAATGAAGTCATAATAATGAAAGTTCTTGTGACACGTTTTGTCCCAACCTGTCTTTAATAAATAACTTAGCACCTATTGACCTTTTTTCATTTTGACCTTTAGTGATGTAGGGGTGTACTCATGGTGTGATTGGTACACTCTGACATCACTGTCGGGCGTAGTAACAGGTGACATAAAGCAGCACACAGAGGGTGGGTGTGGCCAGACAAACAGGAGAGATTAGTATGTTATAGCTGTGTGTGTGTGTGTGTGTGACTTAAATATTTCATTGTTCTGCAGTTCCTGCCAGTTTACAATCCTTCCCAGGAGGAGAAGAATGACCCCAACCTGTACGCCGACAATGTTCAGAAACTGATGGCCAAGTAAGTAACGGAACCACTCTGTCACGTCCAGTCAGTAATATTTTACATCAACTGTGATTGTAATTAGTCATTTTGTGTGTCGTCAGTCTTTTGTCTGTTATTTTAACTGCTGCTGTTTCTAAAGAGGTAATCTCTCAACCTGGAATGAAGAAAAACAACATTCGACGTTCTTGAGGACAGTTTGTTGTTGTACAGTAGTTTCTCACAGCTGCCACTAGATGTTACAAACGAGTCACTTATTTTTATTTTTATTTAGTCTCTCTCTGGGTTTACCGAGGACTATTTGTGCTGTTTAGAAATCACTTTAGTTATTCAGCAGACCTTTTGACTTAATTAGTGTCATTGGTAACAGCTGTGTTGACCCTACTATTTCATGTTTCAGTTTTTGTTGACACTGTCAAAGAGGTATTTATCAGTTGTGTGTGTGTGTGATGTGTCTTATAATGAACTTTCCTGTTGTGCTTCAGGGCCCTCGGAGTCCCAGCTACAGATTACGTGATGGAGGGCCGAGTTCCCGTCAGTAAACTGGGTGGTCTCTCCATCCCGCTGGATTCACCCGCCAGGGAAACTCTCTCACTGCTGCACAGAAACGGGTCAGAGTTCATGTTTATTTTCCTCTTCTTGCACTCCCACTCTTCTTCTTTTTATTTTTTTCTCACCGTCATCGCCGTCGTCTCTTGTCTTTCAGTCTCGGGGCACACAAAGTGGAAGCGGCGCTGCACAGAATGATGGACAGGTGTCAGTCGGCAGCTCAGGCGTCGGTCCGAGCGAGTGCGGAGGAGCTCGCCTCGATTCTCGGGCTGACGGACAGACAGACGGCTGTCACTATCTGTGGCCTTTACTCTAAGGTAGAAGCAGGTCTTTGTGTGTTTCTCTACTGAGATTAACTGCTTGGGCTTCACACAGCGTCCAAGTGGGCGATTTTGTACTTAACTACAGCAAAGTACTGAATGTCCTCTGGAGTTTTATGCTAATTTTGGTGTATTTGGTCACAAAGTGTTTGAGCGTGTTCTAAAACAACCTGAAATAGTCTTATACCTCTGACAAACTGCAGAAGAGGTAGAAGAAGCAGCTCTTGAAAGCATCTCATTGGTAATTTAGGCATGCCAAGATGTCTATTATCCAAAACATTGTTCTGTTTATTCACTGTGACCCAAGCACTGAATCACCCAGTGAAGCCGCAGATGTTAGAGAAAATGATAGACCTTCGAAAGATGTATACATGTCTTTGTTATTGCTCATTCTGCTGCGTCTTGTTTTTTGGTAAATTATTAATTAGCAGATCTGGACACGAAATAACCAAAAACTGTCCAAAATCATGTGATACCATTTGTGTGTTTGTTTTTTCAGGATGACACTGTGGACCTCAGACAGATCTATTTGCGTTGCCGCTGTGTCGGGCTTCGTCAGCTTCAAGTCACTACTTTACACCGGGTTTACTGTAAGTCCTGTTGGTGTGTTTATAACATTGATGATTACTTTGAGGGGACAGACGACCTTTAAACACAACAATTTCTTGGTACATCGCTCACTCTGTGTTTGTCTTTGTTTTCCAGCTGTTTGACAAAGAGGGCCGAGGCAGTCTGAGTGCAGAGGAGCTGTCTGGACTCATGGGGGCGCTGCTGGGCATTCCTCAACACAACACTGCAGAGCTTTACGCTCAGGCCTCTAAGCAAGGCCGTCTTACTGAAGGTGGGTCATGAGTTTAATACAAGCACGATAACAAGCAGCTCACGTGCCGCTTTTAGTTACAAAAATCACCTTTTCATTAATGACCAGTTGTTCTCATCATCGTCTGCAATGAAATCTAATTATAAATAAAATAGTCTTTAGTTTTACTTATAATAGTCAAAACAATTCAATATCTTTACAGGCTGCTCATAAACAAGAGTTTAAAAAGAGATTTTGACACCTCGGTGTCAGTTTTCTCTTATTCCGTGAGTGTAGGCAGGTTATTTGACACCTCGACACATCAGGTGATATTTAGCGTCCAATCACATTAAACGTCCCCGTCACATCTGCCTCGTTCTCCACAGAACATCTGCTGCAAGCGCTGACGACCCACCCGACCTATCAGAGGGTGGTGAACGAGCACATGCAGCCCGACGAGGTGTGCTCTCAGATGACCAACGGGAAGGCCGTGAACAACAACGGAAACATGCGGCAACGGATCAGTAAAGAACTCCAGTGAGGATTTTATTTTTCAGGGTGTAAAGTTTGATGTGAAAAGGTTTCGCATCCCAACGAGACAAACTGAACCAGAATAACCATCGACAAAGGATTGTATTTTTTTTAAATTGGTGCCTGGGTGTGTGTTTTGGACGTATGGATGCATTTTTACTGTGTATTACTGTAACTTTTTACCACTGTGCCAGCATTAGAAAACCAAAGAATGACTCTGAGGTGTGTGTGTGTGTATGTGTGTGCGCGTGTGTGTGTGTGTGTGCGTGTGCGTGTGTGTGTGTCTAAGATCAAATCCTGTTTGAGGACTTTAAGTTGTGTTTATGTTTACCAGTGTACCGTTAATTATCCTCAAGAAATCTTGTTCACGTGTTGTTCCAGATGCTGTTAAAGGACTCATTTACTTTTGTCAAATGTCTTATTTATGATTCCCATTTATGTGTATTGAATTTTTGTTTTTTAAAAGGTGACATGGGTATGTGCAAAAAGAACTGCTCTATAACACTCTGTAAATGAGTTTATTACATTTTTCTATGAATATTATTTAAAAGTAACAATTAAACTGTGAATTTCAAGAAGTTTTGCCACCTCTTAGTGTTTAGTGTCTTTTCCCCTTGTGGGGCTGTCATTTGTGTCCGTTTGGTTTGAATAGGATAAAGTCTTTATACTTTGTGGGTAACCTTTTTCCATGGCTCGATGGTCGACGACGCGTTGTTTCTCTCGCATTGCGTTTGCCACCGTCATGAGCTGATAGAGTCCTGAGAAAGTCCTTCACCTTTCTTTGACTTCGTGTTGAGGGTGGGCTCGGCTTACGGAAAGCTGTTTCCACTTCATCTTTGCCTTCGTCTCTTAAGTTTACCTCCGCTCTCCTCTTCCACCTTCCTCTTTTCGTTGGACTCAAGCTGATCATTTCATTCACCTTTGCCTTGATCTCCTCTGAAGCCCCACATTCAGGCCGGTATCTTTTCATCGGACTCGATGCAAGAACTAGGCCTCTTCCGTCTTCAGCTTTAACACCTTCTGTCTGCTCTGGACTTGGTTTGGGGTTAGATGGTTGACACCTTGCCTTGGCTTCCTTGTTCTCCTGAACCCCTGTCCCTTTTGACGCATTTGGCTTATGAGTTTTTGACCGTAAGCTGTAAAAGTCACGAGTTTCTGTTCCCATGACTGCACCTTCACTTGATGCGACTGTCTTGCTTTGTTGCCGGGTCTCTGCAGAGAGAGCAGTGATTACATGTGGATTATTCTCACAGCTTTTCACAGAAGGTGACTTATTTATCTCACTCGGCAGTCCTTCAGGGGATTCTTGTCTACTTTGATCACCCTTTAATGAGTCTTTTCGTGAACGGGTATTTATCCGAACTCTTGGGCCCTGCAGAGAACATTTTGTTAGAGGGACAGGACTACAGTCTCCAGAAACATTGTCTTTGATGGAAACCGGTAGAGTCGGCAGTTTAGTTGCATTCTTCTGTTTGTCGTCTTGTATGTCTGTCTTGGGTGAGGACTTCATTGTGCTTCTATTCATCTCTGAGTGTTTCACCTTCCCTCGAGTTCTGGCAACAGAACGAGTAGTCTGTTGAACTCTTCCCTCAGTTATGAGGGTCAGGCTTTGGCTCCTAGTTATTCTCAGAAAACTGGTTGTTTGAACCTCCTCTTTACTTTTCAGCCTCTCCACTTTCTCCTCTTGTGTCATTTTGGTTAAAAGAGCATTTTCTGCCCCAATTTGAGTGCCCAGATTGGAATTGTTGGCCTCACACTTTTCACCTCCATCCACAATGAGTGCCTGCACCTGGCCTGCAAGGTTTTGATGTTGTTCCACCTCTCCAATCTGTGAAAATTGCTCAGCTGTATTTGCTGTTTTTGTTGCCTGGCTCCGCTCTTTAAAATGACTCTCCTCTCTTTGAAATAACTGCTTTCCCCTGTAGAAGCGTCGCTTCTGTTTTTTATGCATGACCCCATCACTCTGTGAGGTGAGTTTTGCTGTTTTCTTAGCACTCTTTTCACTTGGTTTCTTCTCCTCTTTTCTTTCTATTATGGATTCATCAGTCAGTCTTGCTTTCTCTTGTTGAGTTTGATCTGTCGGCCTCTGACTGCGTCTGGTTTGGACTTTGTTTGTCGTCCCCTTGAGTTCACTCTCATGAGAAGCTTGCAATTCTTTTGGTGGCTCGACTGACTGCTCAACTGATTGATCAACTGTTACTGAATCTGATAAATTGGCATCAATTGCAGGATCACAAGAATCTGTAAGGGAATCTGCCACAAAAGACAAATTAGTTGGCACAGGGGCTGGATAGTCTTCCAGACAAGGCGACTTTAGGTTTATATTTTTCGGGCTACATTGTTCCTCAGGCTCCCTTATCTGAGCTGGGGGTGAAGCCAGGACACTTTGAGCTGGAGGACTGGCTAGCAATGTTGGGGTGACAGTCAACAAATCAGCTCTGAAACTGGGCACAGGCTCGTCCACAGCAATGGCATGAGGATCGTCGTTGGCCTCTGAAACACTGGTGGTTGAGGGGGATTCAGAGGCAGGAGGATCCGCAGGTTGAGGTCCTTCCTCAAGCTTTTGGGACATCTGAGGTGACTGTGTGCCTGCAAGGTTTGACAAGGACATTGAGGTTTCTTCTGACACATGACCTGTGGGAATTATGGCTGCAGGTTCCTCCACCAATCCATCATTGCCTCTTGCCTCCAAAGCAGGTGTAGGACTGTCATCTGAGAATATATTCTCAAGAAATTGCAAAGATTGATTATAATCCTTGAAAATGGAGCCATCATAATAAAGAGGAGAAATGGCATCAACAGAGTTATAGTATTTTGTAAGGGCATCGGTTGGTAGCGGTTCTATACTGCTCATGCTTAGAGGTGAATTTTGTCCATCCTGGTTTGGCTTTGTGTCAGACTTTGATTGAGCTCTTTGGAGAGGTACAGTTTCTTCGACATGTGAAGTTGCCGTAAATGCGGCGTCAGTTACGGGATTACTGTTGGAGTTGGCAGAAGGTGGCTGTGAAGACTGCTCCGGGATCAAATCCAAAGCCTGTTGACCATGAGAAAAAGATATGAAAAACATTGTGGATACCCTCGATTGCCAGTTTATTGGGTAAACTTCACTCCATAGTTTTAGCTACACAGTAAAACTATGGAGTGAAGTAACTATACAATATGGGGTTTAATGAAATACACATGTAATTCAGGCAACCAATTCTAAGCTATTTTTGTTCCTTTTCCTTGTAATATTATCATTTTATGCTCAAATCAGCTCCCCAGTACATCACAAACCAAATACTCACAGCCACAAAACTATTATTTCTATTTACCTCTTGCTGAAGTTCAATTAGCGGAGGAAAGTCAATGGCCTCTAGATTTGAAATCAGGGAAAGATCCAGGTAGTCTGTGTTCAGCGTCGACTCCACCTGAGGGTAAGAGATGAAAGAAAGAAATTGTAGGGCTAAAACACTAATTTTGTATCGCACTTTTGAAGTTTTGTGGGTCTTTTGAGGGACAAATTTAAAAAGAAATTGTCAAAATTGAAGCAGGAGAGGCCGAGATACCCTGACTGTGTTCAAATGTTAGTTCTTAAGTCATGTTGTAAGTTAGTTACCTCGGCAATGTGGTCTTTTTATAACTATTTTTGTCATCCAGCAGCAATATCATAAAAACAAAGATTTCCCTTTAACCCCTTCTACTGTGTGTGATTGAAAGGGGAATAGTGAGATAAGTATTTGGCAACACACCGTAGATGTTTCTTCAGTTCCAGGATTGATTTTGATGTCAGCAGAAGGTGGATGCTCCTGCAGCTTCACCTGCGAAGTAAAAAAGATGCTGAAATTGGTCTTGGCTTGGTCTTCAAATCCTAGATCAACCTTCTCCTCACAAGGCAACACCTCATTTATAAAACTTATTATCATGTTACCATTTGCTCTTGATTTTCCAGTGCAAGAAGTTGAGTGGGCTCTGGGTCACCAGAAAGCAATGAATTCAGGAACTCCACATCCAGTGTCGCCTCCACCTGAGAGAAAGCACAAATTGAAACAAGGCCACAATGAAACTTATTAGTACTTGCCATCCAGGATGAACTTTACTGGAATAAAGAGCTAAATGTTTATTTTTTAAATCCTTGTCAGTGTCATGGTTTGCATATCATATGACCGCCACTGATAACTCACATTTCTGATAAAGTTCTCACTGCACAGTTTCTCCATGTACTCCAGAAGTGAGTCGTGTTCTAGCTCCACTTTCTCCATCTCTTCATCCTTGTCTCCCTCACGTTGGACCTGAATGGAGTCAGAAACACCAGAAGATTTAGAAGATAGTTTTACAGTATGAACACAACTTTGCACAGTTTTCTTCCAAAACGAAACAACAAATATTTTGTTTATTGTGCGATTGATGAGATTTCCTAAATCTTATATAACACAGTAGAGGACCTTGGGACTGAGAGAGTCCATGATCGTCATGTATTCCTCAAAGGCTCGTTTGGCCAACTCTTCTTCGTCCAAATACGTACGAAACTCCGACTTTGTTTCGTCGTCTGTGTTGTTTGTTTGAAGTTTGTCCTTGTCCGGTTTATTTTTCTGCAGTTCTTCTTCTGTGAAGAAAGAAAGCAGAGAGAAAACAAAGGCTCAAACATCCCTTCACTTTTAACCATTTTCATTTCTTCTAAGGTTACTCACGTCCTTAAGTAAAAATATTAACACAACAACATGAAATTGCTCCACTGCAAGTGAAATACATGTAAGTCAATCACAAGTCCCTCAAAATTGTACTTAAGTACAAAGTATACATATGCTATACTTTGGTACAGCAGTGCTTTGGGCTATGTAGCAAATTTCACTGCAAACCATGAAAGAATTGTTGAGATA
This sequence comes from Miichthys miiuy, assembly GCA_036365135.1. NCBI lineage: Eukaryota > Metazoa > Chordata > Actinopteri > Sciaenidae > Miichthys > Miichthys miiuy. The sequence continues at coordinate 3,003,180 of CM071625.1, read as the reverse complement.
CTTCAGCTCATTGCGGCAGTAGAAGAAAAGTCAGTAGGGTTCATCTTCTGGGTAGCACGAATGAACACAGTTTCACGGCTGTTGAGGTATTCTAGTTGAACCAAAGTGGTAGACTAATCAGCTGATAAACCGACATTGCCATCCCTAGTTAGCATGGGTAAATATGGACTTGCGCCTCCTTTCCCTTTAATGTAAACCAACTCAACCACTGACCTTCTGATTTGGGCTTCTCTTCAATCTGCTCTTTCCCTGACAACTCTGGTGTTACATTAAGCTGCTCGCTGACCTGCTGAGGTGCTCTTCCCAAGACCCTGAAGTCAGATACAGTGCCACACTCAGAACTTTGTTTATAAAGCCAATATTATGCTATCTGCTGTGTTGTTTTATCTCTTACAGTTCTGGATTGCTGGGTTGATGACCGTGCACCGGACACCAGTTAGGGTGAACCTCGGGCAGGAAGACCAAAGAGGCAGGAACTGAATATGGGTTCGACCAGAACTCTGCAGGGCCGTTGACAGGGGCCAAAACAAGAGGACCAAAAGCAAAGCCGGGCATCGGCAGACTTGGCTGGTGGGAGTGTTCAGGGTAGCAGGGTACATATAAAGGAGTATGCACGAGCTCTGGTAAAAGTGTCTCTTCTCTGTTGTTTTGGACGATTTCATTCGCTGGATCCATCGTTTATCTCTGTTGCTTGAAACTGTCAGAGGAAAGTGTGAATTTAAAGGTGGTCGGTCGCAATTTGACCAATTTCAAAGATGCACGTTATCATTTATCTGGTACCATCCACTTGGTACCACACATTTTGACGTGATATATTAGCGGCCTTGCATACATAAATCAGCTTTACGTTGAGTACAATGAGTATCACTTGTATAGAATATACTTGAATGGCCTCATGCAGATTCAAATAACAAAACTACTGAAGGTATGAAACAGTAACACAAGTACACATAGAACTACACGCAACCATACATGTCTACTGCATAAACCTGTTGTACCTCCTCAAGTTTAAAATACCAACACATCTCTTCATATACGAAGAGACACAACAAAAATTGATTTGTTCCCGTGACAAGTGAGCAAATTGATGACTCGTGGAAAACTGTTGTTACTCTCGTGTAATATTGCTTAAATGAGAACATGCTAATGAATATAGTATTCCATTAGTGCCATTAAACACTCACACTGGACCTTCAACAGGGGTGAAATGACAACTGTTGCTTTTTAACAAGGCTTATATTGTCCCTCCTGTATACAGCATTTGATATTTGTATTGCTTTACACATTTTTACCTGTATAATTAAATTACTTTTATAAAATAATGTGAATAAGCTATTAAAACACAGCAAACTCATACATTTGTGTGTCCCCAACAAGTACAACAACAACATTAATTCATAATTGGGTAAACCTTTGGTCCTTATTCAGTCATGCAGTTTCAGATTTAACACCCATTTCAACATGTCTGTTAACCTCCAAGGCTAAATCAGAGCTCTGCAGTGCAAAGGTGAAACTTTAAACTACAAACTATCAGTAAAAAATGGAGGTGATAAATAATACACATTGTATAATTTGATCAAATAGTTCTCATAAGGCCTACCTTTCCTGTGAGAGATGATGAGTTTGTATCTGCAGTTTTGATTTTTTGAAAGTAAACTTCATTCAGGTCGGTTTGTTTTTCCTGCAGCTGAATGTTCTCTTCATGGAAACATTCCAAACTCCAGAAAGCCTCATCAAAACTGTGTTTTCAAAGTATAGCTACTGTATTTTATAGTTTGTGCACTGACGTGACATTTCACATTCATGTGTGTGCTCGTGTATATTTATTTTTTCTTGATCATAGAGACTAGTTTGGCCACAAATCAACCAGACCAGCCGAACAACTACTGCAGGATATGCTACAGTATTACAGAAGGAATACTGAACTCTTGCAAGAGTTGATGAGCAAACATTATTGATATTTATCACGTAAAATGAACACACATTGGGATTGTTTTTGTTTGAATATTAAGATGACTTCCAAGTTGCCAACTTTCCTTTTTCTGTGTCAACTTCTGCAACTAATATGGTTTTTATGATCCAGCACTAAATGCTCGGTTTGGAGGAATGAGTTGTGACAAGTCAGTTAATCAATATATTCTTTCCAGACTTTGTTTATTGAATTTTGAAACACCAACGCTGCCTTGGGCAGCCTGTTTTGTTGTTTTGTTGGCTCACTGCCTCTTTAATTTGTTTTTATTTGTATTGTACAACAAAATAATAAAATATAAGTCTCAAAAAAAAAAAAACTACATTTCATGATATTTTCATAATATTCACATTAGATATTAATACTTTAGATAAAAAGCTCCACACTTGCTTCAAAAGAATTAAACTTTTTGCCATATATGACTTAAAAATCCCCCGTGGACACCTTGAGGAAAGCGATCTCTCAAAAAACTTCATTTCCCAGGATGCCGAGCGCGCTGACTTCTGAACCGGATATCCGCTCTGCTCTGCTCGCTAGCGTGAACAACCGTCGCCGCACGTGGAGTTGAGCAGAGAAAACACCGCGTGAGCCTCAGCTGTTAAAAACAAACTTTTAAAACTTACTTTGAAGCTTTTTTGAAGCTTTAAAACGAACTTCCGTCGACATGTTTCTGCAGTTTTACCTGAACGAGAACGGAGACAGAGTGTACACTCTGAAGGTAACGTTAACGTCATGTTTACATCCTTCATATCGACTTTAAACGACCTAAACATGATTTATTTACACGTTAAAGCTGTTTAATGTTAGTCCATGTGCGCTGAGCAGTATTTTAAAGAAGCTAAACACACTCTTGAAGCGTTACTTTAACGTTCATACACGTTACTTTAACGTTAGCCAGCAGCTAAAGCTCCTAAAACAGTGATTACACGTGAAACTTTGACTAAAGCTCAAATATACAATAATAATAATGATAAATATGAGTCCATAAGACCTCACAGTATCTGTAAAAGTTAACCCAGCTTCACTGACACAATATAAACAGACTAGATCCGGACATTATGTTGATATTTCTAATTAATGTATGAATGTATGAGGAGCAAATTATTCAAAAACAAAGGATAAGTCAGAAAGTTACTTTACAACAGCTCACCTACACAAACTGATCAATGTCCTGATTTTTAATAGTCAAATTTAAAGATTTTATTAAAATCTCATTTGTGACAGTTGTTTGTTTTTTGTTTGTTTGTTTCATGTAAATTTTCTAATTTATCTTCAGATTTTGGCCCCAAACAAAGAATTTGAAGAGTCCACTTGGGGAATATTTGTCAGGCGTCTGTCGCTATTTTCTGAAGTTTTATCAACCAAACTATAAGTCAGCTCATTAAGAACGTTACTGTTAGATTAAAGGCTAATTAACACAGTTCAGGAAAACCACATAAGACTGAAACATTAACTCTGATTTTAAAATGATAAATCATTATACGCTGGTCGCTGCAGACATTTAAAGTTTGAGAAACTGAAACTTTGCTGATGTTGTGATCTGTTATTATCTTTATTTATGTTATTAATGTTTGGCTTTCCTCCTTCGTCGCCAACAGAAGATCTGTCCTGACGGGCAGCCCACCAGCTCGGCTCACCCGGCCCGCTTCTCCCCGGACGACAAGTTCTCCAGACACCGAGTGACGGTGAAGAAACGCTTCGGCCTTCTGATCACCCAGCAGCCCCGGCCTGTTCTGTGAGAGAGCGGCGGAGGAAGAGGTGGACGGACGGATGGATGGACGGAGATCAGACGATGTTGAAGATGGAACTGTAAAGAAAAAATACAGCCGGGACTCGACTTCAGTTTCACCCAAAGCTCCTGGCTCACATTTAAAGGACTGTTCATGTGTTGGATATCAGCTGTCGTTGATGTCATAGATCTTTTTTTTTACTCATTATTCATTTAAAGTACATTTTTAAAATTTTGTTTCCATGCTGAATAAATGTTTGGTTGATGGTTTGTAGTCGGCCGTCTCTGTGTGCATGAAATCCAGACAAATGAAGAAAATCTCGTCTGACTATAAAACAGATTTCTGACTTAAATCAGATTTCCTGTGTAGATTCTCTCACACCTGAAAGATTCAGGATGAATCAGTTAGGTAAACATGTGGAAAGATTGGGGACTAATTGGGAAGAGTAAGGAGGACGGGAGGAAATCGAGTACAATAATATCCTGTAAAGCGTGGTGGAGTAAAACTTTAACAGCATGAAGTCTAAATACTCAAGTAAAGTACGAGTGCACTCTATTTTTCAGATCAGGATCAGGTTTATTGTCAAGTTTTCACATACAAGGTGTTATTGGTGCATAACAAACATTTAGCAAAAATAAAAGTTAAAAAAATATATATAATATATATAAACAATATAAATATACAAAATGTCTTTAAAATTAAGAGAACTGTACCATTTGTGCAGGAATATACAAAGTTTAGCTAATGTGCAACGGTTTGTACTTATTAATGCGCTTTAACTTCATATTTCTATTCAAATTAATGTTTATATTATAATTATAACACATATTTTTAATGTATTTTAAGATTTAAGTGATAAAATTCACGCAGGTAGCGTTAAAAAGCTGTTTCGACAGAGCTAATCACTGTTTTAAATTTAGTTTTAATGGACTACAATTCCCAGTATAGCCTTGTCAGCTTGTTCCTTATCACGCATGCGCCAACCGTTGGAACGACGGCAAGGCAGCTAGGACTACATAGGTATCTCGCGCGTGTTTCGTGTGTGTGTGTTGGGTCGGTTGAACAAAAAAAAAAAAAAAAAAAGAAAAGTACCGAGAGAACCGGGAGAGGAGCCAACATCTTCACCAGATGCAACTGAAAAACAGCCATACGGGTGGAGACGTTTTTTATTTAACGGAAACCTGAGCCAGGTAAACGCGCTTTATGTGACTTTAACGGTTTTTAATGACGGTTGAACGCACGGTTTGTCAGGCGGCGTGTGGCTAGCCCTCCGTGGCTAACGTTCGGCTATAGCCGCACCGTACCTCACCCATAGCGGCTATAGCAAGCGGCAGCACCCCGTGTAGCTCACACCGGTGACGGTTCTCTGTTGTTTTGTTATATTAAGGCTGAATAATTCAAACCTCACGGTTCGTCTGTGACTGTCGTTGAACTCCATTTTAAATAAACTGCGCGGCTTTTTCTCATTTTAGCCGGTTTGAACTGAAAAAAAAAAAAAAAAAATGCCGCATTCCCACCTTTGTTTGTCTTAAAAATACTCCTTAACCTCCAACCATCTACATATAATTTATATTTTAACACCACCTCCGTGTGTGTGTGTGTGTGTGTATGTGTGTATTAATATGGTGACCGGTTCAAGCCAGAATTATTATGGCTAGCTTAATTGGCTTACTGAGCATGCAAGCGGGCATCACCATCAGCTGGGCTCTGCTTTAAAGTTGCAGTTTGGGGCTAATTAGACGATGTTTATCTTAATTAATAAACGCATATTTGGCTGTTTTATTCGTGTTAATTACAGCTGCATACACGTTAGTCCTCTGTCAGACAGCAGGACCACACTGACTCTTTATTTTGACCACATACTGTCACTGACTTTATGATAATTGTAGCAATATTTCAGCTACATGTCCTGTCTGACACAGCTTAAAGGTCCAGTGTGGAGAGCAGGGGTCTTCAACTGGGGGTCCGTGACCCTTAAGGGGTTCGCAGAGGTAATGCAGAAGAGTCCACCAATTTTTGTCAGAATAATTTGTGAGAATTAAGAAATATAACAAGAATGATATATGATACTAACATAACATGACCAGCAGCTATGGGAGAAGAAACGGAAAGGTGCAATGAGAGACAAACGGGTGATATTGCAGCTGTTTTCTGAACATTAAACTCATAAAAACTTACTTAAAATACAGATAATGACATCATACAGCCTTCACGATACATATTTGGATAGCCAAAGGTGATATTAAATCAACAAAGGGTGCGAACAGGTGAACGTGACTAAAAATGAACAGTGACATGTTGATTCACTGCCCTGAAATTAATCTAAGGGCACATATGAGAGATACAACATGCACACTATGTCCTTATTTTGACCACATTCTGTCACCGACTTTATGATAATTGCAGCAATACTTCAGCTACAAGTCCTATCTGACGCAGCTTAAAGTGCAATGAGAGACAAACAGGTGATATTACAGCCATTTACTGATCATTAAACTCTTAACACTTACTTAAAATGGCCTTCAAGACATGGAAAGATACATATTTGGATAACCAATGTTGGTTTTACATCAGCTAAAGGTGTGAACAGGTGAGCGTGTCACCATTTAGGACTTTAAAATGAACAGTGACATGCTGATTCACTGCCCCGCAATGAATCTAAGGGCACATGTGAGCGATACAGCGTGATATTTGTGTAACCGGAGCATAAAAATAGCCTCTAAAATACACAAATAACAGCTTAAAAAGGCAAAAAAAAAAAATCTGAGCTGTGTCGCCACAAAGGAGACCGAATGTCCTGCAGCCTTGTTGTGCTCTAATGTTCCAGCTGTTTTACAGTAACCGAATCTGCTTTAATGGCATATCAATGACACAAATAAAGGCGCAAGAAAGGAAGGAAGGAAGGAAGGAAGGAAGGAAGGGGAGACACCCATGTGAGACAACATAGGATCTTTAACTGTGTCGAGATGTGTTCCTACGTTTATGAAGCAGCATTGCCCTCCTCAAAGCAAAGAGTTTTACTGGACGTTTCTTATTGCCCCGTAGGTGCGAATGTGTTTGTCTAGACTAAACTATTCTCCAGGGTGTTCCCCAACCCCTTTTTTTTCTTTTTGTCTTTCACACAATGCATGCTGGGAAAGGCCTCGGCTCTCCGGCACATTAAAAAAATGTGTCCGTAAGTTTGTGAAGAAAGAAACCCCGTCTTTTCTAGTTTGAGACGAGTAACCACCGTCCACCCGATTGTGGACGGACACGAGCGTTATGAAACGAGAAAACGTGCCGTGTCTCTGCATGTAAAGTGAGGAAAGAAAGGGAAAAAAAAAACAGCCAGCAGTTACTGGCACAACCGGTTGAAACCGCTCTCCTTTTAATAATTAAATTATGAACCGAGCTAAAAGCAACAATTCAGCTGTTTCATCTGTCGACGGAGTGAATCGACTTTGCACCTGCGAGGCGCACAGGGCGGTTCATGCCGGTTATTCTTACACCTCGCTCATTTACAGAGATGTCAAGTTGGCGTCGGAGCGTAACACCCCCTGTCAGAGTGTTCCTACCGTTAGCTCGAAAAAGATGTGAATATCCCAGGAAGGGATGAATATTTAGTCATTAAAAAAAAAAGGAGTAATATTCAGAGTAGTGACCTTTTTAATGTGTAGAAAGGATACTTTGTAGGTTTCAGAGCATCAAGGAGACCCTCAAAGGACGACCAGGGTAAAAATATGGAGTGCTAATAAGTTGAATGACTCATGAAGGGGAAATAAACAAAAGGTTTGATTCCATTAAAATTAAACGTGGGTCCTTTTTGTTAGTTTCTTCCCGTCATTGTTAATCATTTCTAAAGTTTGTGGTTGGAGGATGTGAACTTTTCGTTCGAAGTGCCTGCTAACTCTAACCACATGCAGCTTACGTACCGTTTAAGATACCGTGTTCCTTTTTTCTGAACATTTATATCTAATTTTATCTGGTTTTCTCTCTGTCTTCTCTATCATTTCCCTCCCATCCCGTTCCTTACTTTTCTTCCCACTCAGATATTTTTATCTCCAAAGTGCACGTCGGACAAATTTTAGTTGCTTTAACTTGAGAGGAGTTTAACGCGCTACCCCGAGCCATAGTCCTCAACCTTTAGGAATCAAGACATAGTGTAGACAGCGTGCTTTCAGTGCAGTTTGATGGGACGATTCGATTTAAAATCACAAGAACAGACCTCTTTGTGTATTTGAACTCCACTACATTTCAAACAGTCACATGCCTGGTGGCAGTCGACAGCTTTGCTTCAATGGAGAATCACAGCAGCAAAAGAACAAGTTGTAGAGGCCGCCGTTACCTCAGCATCACCTGGGAGATAGCCTAGCTCAGCTCAGCTTAGGTCAGCACAGCCACACTAGCTAGTCCTTGACCAACCCCCCCCAACCCCATCCTTCCTTCTCCTCCTGCATCCTCCCGTCCTCCTCTTTCCTCCTCCTCCGCATCTGCTTCTTCCAAGCGAGTCGCCATGGCATCGGTGCGCTTCACGGTGACCCCCACAAAGGCGGAAGACCTCCCGGGGCTGTCCGACACGTCGCCCGACATCAGCTCCCGCTCAGGGGCCCGAGTGCGCTTCGGCTCCAGGGAGAGCGTCAACCGGAGCGACCCGCTCAGTGAGGCGTCGGGAGGCATCACGACGGTCGGAGGGGCCGACACACCGGATCACAGCAGCGTGGATCATGGTAAAGAACACACACACCCACACACACTCTGATGTTTTACTGTAGTTCAAGGTACACTTGGCAAGATCTCATGTTTAAAATGTGTCATAAACAGCGCTCATGCTTCTTATGGCCAACAAAAGGAGCGTCACACACGCACCTAGTCCGCCGCATACCGAGCTGTCACTCTGATTTATTTAATCCCATGACTTCTGCTGGTTAATCCATATGTTTGAACGAAGTCAGCCAGCCACTCCTCCGTCTTGATACACTGGCTTAGAGAACAGCGAGTGAAGTCACTTCATCCTGAACCTGTTGTACATTTCCTCAGCAACAAGATCATGTGGTTGGAAGTGTGTCTGGATCTTTTGGGAGTGAGTCAGCTAAACATTTATATTATCATATAAAGGTGGAGATATGAAATTTGAGGTTATTTAAGACTCATAAAACTCTAAACGCACAGATGGGATTCACATGTTTTTAGATTAAATCTGGCGTGAACTTCACTTCTTTATCTCAGTGTAAACATACATATATCTGCTTTGTAAACAGTTCAGGTATAAACAAACAAATACAGGCTTAAAAAAACAGGTTGTAACTCAGTGAATTCATAGAAAAACAGGATGTAGGTGTTTGGGCGCACCCAGCGGTGAAAACGCAGGTTTTTCCACTCATTTGAGTCATTGTTAAAGAAAACGCAGCCCGACGTCACGCTACAGCCGCCAGTCAGACACTCAGACACGAAATAAAGACACGAAGAAGTTTAATTTGGTTCAAGAGAGAGAGCAGTGGTTGAGTGACATAAACAGTGAATGAGAGTGAGTGAGCGCTGGCATCGATAAGCCGGTTAATCAGCGAGATAAAAAGTTACTTACTGATTGTTTCTCAGTGGTTACATTCAACACAAATAGACACACCACCAGACAGCTGAATGCACCCATAGGAGGGTACAGTAATCTTAAAAAAGTTCTGTTATCCTCTGGTAGAAAATATTATCGAGGAGCTGCAGTGAACATCAGCGACTTCCTGACGTTACGTCACACGATTTCCTGAATTTGAAACATTAGCCTCTCGCTGTCGAGTGAGGTGTCGCTCGTTAGTTCCAGTTTTACAGTGTCACTGGCTCTGCTCGCTCGCTCGCTCGTGGTTTTTCACTGACGCACAAAGACGTGAGAAAGTCTCAGAAGGTTCCAGACATCTCTTTCGGTTTCATGGGAAGTAAAACGAGTCATACGTGTGTTTTTCAACATGTCCTGAACATCTGACTCTTGACTCCCTCCCACAGGCTGCTGCACGGCAAAACAAGCAGCGTGCAGACTGTGAGGACAATAGGAGGACTGTAACGTGATGGTGGTGTAGGTTTCACTTCCCACATACAGAGTACATACAGTGCTTCACTTCTTTACTTAATGGACACCGACAGCAGAAACCTTTGTGTCGATGTTTGCTCAGTCGTTTCTCTTCTAACTGCTGTGACGGTGCAGTTGTGCAGTGATTCACCGGATCAACAGGAGGGGGGTTATAACTGACTGTCTCGCTCTGCTGATCCACTTAAGCAGTCTGCATAGTAGCGAGGATGCCCCGCGTTGTTTAATAAGCTTCCATAAATAGAAATCGAGCCTTTTTAATCCGATTGAGCTTCGATCGGGGCCCTTGTGATGCCGATACGACAGCACGGCGAGTAGCAAACAAGAACAACATTGATGGTAGTTGAAGTGACGAGGCCGGAGAAAGATCAAACTCTCTCTGTGCCCCGTTATCTTGACACTAATAAAGTTAGTTGTTGAGTGATTACAGCTCACACACACCAGTCCAGTTGTTTCCTGCTTCATCACACACACAAAAAAAGCTTCATATTTGGATCTCAGGTGCGTTCAGCTGCGGTTCGACAGCTTTGGGATTCACAGAGGACAGAACAAGGCAAGCAAGTGATGAAATTTAGCCCAGACGGCGCTTTGTTGCAGTGTTGTCATGTGCGGCGGTCCGGTCAGACGGGCTGAGCGATCACAAAGCAATGACGTGCTTAAGATGCTGCTGTTGTCTTTGTGATTCCTGACTGTCCTGATCAGCAGGTTAGGCCTTGAACACACCAGGGGGAGATCCTGTGTGTGTGTGTGTGTGCGCACTTGTTGACGTGCTTTACTCGTGTCAGTGTGTGTGCGTGTATCTAACTTCCTTTTTAAGCTCATTAGCTCGTCGATTATTCTTCTGCTCCAGCACCTGAATATTAAACAGGCGAGTTAGTGTGGAGTCACACTTTCACACTCACTATCTTTGTCCAAACAGGATGGGAAGTCGCCGCCCACCAGCCAAATGCTGGTTTTTTTTTCTCCTCACGTGGACGTTGACTTTTTCTCTGCCTGTCACCAGATAGTGAAACTTTGCTGATGCATTCTGGGTGTGTGTCATGCAGCGTATTGCTTTGTGGTTATAGTCTGAAGCAGAACATCTGGTCACCTCTCATATTTGTCACACGCTTTAGAGTAACAGCTGTCCCTCCATGAGGATGAAATGTTTCTTTAAGCAGGAGAAATCAGTAGCATGATGTGTTTATTATCATTTTCTTCTAACATCCCATCAGGAAAACATACAGTAACAATACAGTTTGAGACATTACACAGGGTAATAATTATGATTATAGGGTGTCTGCTGGGTATTAAAGTATTAAAAGGTAGTAAATCAACTTAGTGAAAATGAAGGCCCTTAAAAGCTATTAAATGCCTGATTATGAGGTATTGTTATACATTTTTTTTTTAAGGAATAGCACGTGATTTGTTGTACGTTTTTCGGCAGAATTTATTACATAGACTGTAGACCTATTGCACAGACTCAGGATTGTTCTATGTAGTTAGATCTATGACTGACGTCATAATATAAAGATTTTAGCACGCTCAGTGTTACTGCCTTGGTTGCTACTGCTGCTATCTGCTGAAAGAAAGCTTACTAAACCAGAAATCATTTTACTAAACTAAAATGTCTGAGTCCTGTTGCGTGGAATGACCGGCAGGCTTATTGTTCTATTTTGTAAGAAAACTATAAGTATTACCTGGCTGCGAATAAACGCTGCGCAGTCTGCGAGCCACAAATTTGCCGTACGTCGCTTCCACCGCAGCCACTCGCATCTTCTGCAGAGGTTTTGTGGTGTCTCGAGGCCGTTGCCAAGCACCACTCTCTCAGTTCAATTGAACGAAATCGGAGAAATGTTTCCTGATTCAGAAACTGAAAAAACAAAACTGGTTACGTCATACAGTTTGGACTGGTGCCGTTTTTTAAAAAGGAGCTTGTTGACCGGAGAAGTTGTATAGAAGGTATATAGAGGGTATAAGCATATAAAAGCGTGTATAGAGGGTATATAGGGGTTATATAGAAGGTGTGTAGAGGGTGTATAGATGGTATAAAGAAGGTGTATAGAGTATATAGGGGGTATATCGAAGGTATATAGAGGGTATAAAGAAGGTGTATAGAGGGTGTATAGAAGGTATACAGAAGGTATATAGAGGGTATAAAGAAGGTGTATAGAGGGTGTATAGAAGGTATACAGAAGGTATATAGAGGGTATATAGAGGGTATATAGAAGGTGTATAGAGTATATAGGGGGTATATAGAAGGTATATAGAGGGTATAAAGAAGGTGTATAGAGGGTGTATAGAAGGTATACAGAAGGTATACAGAAGGTATATAGAGGGTATAAAGAAGGTGTATAGAGGGTGTATAGAAGGTATACAGAAGGTATACAGAAGGTATATAGAGGTATATAGAGGGTATAAAGAAGGTGTATAGAGGGTATATAGAAGGTGTATAGAGTATATAGGGGGTATATAGAGGGTATAAAGAAGGTATACAGAAGGTATATAGAGGGTATAAAGAAGGTGTATAGAGGGTATATAGAAGGTATATAGAGGGTATAAAGAAGGTGTATAGAAGGTATACAGAAGGTATATAGAGGGTATAAAGAAGGTGTATAGAGGGTATATAGAAGGTATATTGAAGGTATTGATCAAAAGAAAACAAGACTCCATCTTTGGATATAAATTTTTATTTTTAATAATAAATCAAGATCAAGAATTTTCTACCAAACAGCAACGTGTGTATTTTTTCTTGCTATATTCCCGTGTTTTTAACAAATGGATGAACGCTTGACGTGATTCTGAAGTCGTGTCATGTGGACGTGTCCTCCTGTGCTTGCTTCTGTCGGCTGTGTGAAACTGCTCGCGGCCGTTAGCTCGCTGTTAGCGTGGCGGAGCGGGAGGGAAGTGATGTTGCTGACTCAGGCCCTGCTGATGCAGTGGTCTGTGCTGACTGAAGCAGAACTGAACCGGCGACATGGTGGCTATTACATCAAACTCTGTGTGTGTGTGTGTGTGTGTGTGTCTTAAAACAACAGTCAGCACTTCACACAGTTATCATGGCTTCATAAAATTACTCAGCGATTCATGTTTTCTATTTTTTTATAGAACAAACAAATACAGACAGAACATGGGTGTTCCCATGACAACACAAACTGGTTAATTAAATCAAGCTGGTTTCAACAGCTCCGGTTCCTTCCTGGCGTTCCTAGGACCAGTCTGGGACGCCGGGAAAAAGCATGCCCGGGTCCCCGCTGCCCGGCTTGTAAAGTACCCACCCATGTGCCTATTGTTGCAGGTGGTGGGCCGGCAGGGCGGCATCTCCATGTCGCTTCTTTGGCCCGACCACCAGCGTTTGCTGGCGAGCCCCCCTTCCGGGTCTGGCATCAGAGGGGAGCCCCAGTTTCCCTAATCAGGGCTAGGTCCTGCAGCTCTTCATGTTTTGTTTCTTAGTCAAGGTGCTAATAAAAACTTTTTTGTCGCTCTGTAATAGAACAACTATTTTAATTGCTCATTAATCAGAGCTGGACTTGATGTTCAGGATTTTGCAGCAGTGTTTCAGTTCTTTGTTGAAGTAGATTAACTGTACACCAGGACTGGGTGTGGTTCTTTTGTTCTATTATTGAACGGAACATTATTAACAATATTTCCCTCTTTCTATTGACCTATCCATCAACCTATCTGTTAAACTTTATAAGACATGCCTGGTTTCCTGCTGAGGCTGTGCATATGTCCAAAATATCATATCCTAATACTGAACATTTCATGTCCAGAAACACATTACCCTTAAAACAGTCTTTGCAGATGTAAGTTGCAATGTCTGAGTCTGGAGTTTGTTTTGAGCGCTCTGCCGTACGTCTGTGGCCGATTCTTGCGTCAGTGGTGTTTGAATCTGTTGGTGGTTTATCAGATTTTATTTTCAGTTACGTTCTTGGCTTCCAGCGGTAATCAAAACAAGATAATCAGTCAAACAAGTATTGTGCAGCGTTACGTTTCGCAACAGCGTTCTCGTTTTGTCTTGTGTTGTTTACACATCGACCTTAAAGGCTGAACTCGCTCACAGCCGAGCCTCGTTGTGTTTGGTTCAGTTTGAGCCAACGAGAAAGAGGACGCAGATTCAGCCGGTAGACAGGAAGATATCACATGTTACATATAACATACACACACAGTGAACTTATGACAGCTTGCAACGCATGTACCGGCTCTGCAAAGGGCAGTTTTTCCGGTCTGAGTCAAACGTTTTATCACCCAAACCACGGAAATGCTTCCATGTTTGTTTGTTTGTTTGTGTTGCCTTCATGCACAGTTTGCTGCCTGCATCCAAAAAGAACACAAAGCGACGTCCAACAATGAAAGAAAATTGACATAAAAAGTGTCATTTGTAACCTGGGCGGAACATTTCATAGAAATCACAACATGAGTGACAGAATAGCATCATAATGAAGCATTGTCATGCTGCACAGACACCCTGACCCACAAATAATCTTCTCCAGATGTAAGAAATCATGTTTGTTTGGTACAGACCCCAACACCCTGAATCATCTGTTTTTTTTTTTTTTTGTGTCTAGGTGATGGAAACTCAAAAATCTCCAGCGTGTACATCAACAACACCCACGGCATGGACGACGACGACTTCTACGACCGAAACTTGGCCTTATTCGAGGTTCGAACCACAAAATCTATTGAAATTGAGCTGCTGTGCATCACGGTCACGTCATGAATGTTGGCCGTGTTTGCTGCTTTTGTTGTATTATACAGTATATGGGTAAACAAGTGGAGGCTGTTTGTTTGTCTGCTAAACTAGAGCTGAAAATAAAGCAGCATTTGGCTGGTGGGTGCAGATAATTTTATTTATCTTCCCCACCTTTTTTCTCTCCTCAATTTCCTCCTTCTACGTCTTATCTGTCGCCTTCCTTTGTGCTTTCTTTGCTCCACTTATTCTCCTTTTTCATCCCTTCCTTGCTCCCTCGTTATTTCCTTGCTCTTCCATCTCCTGGCTATCTCACTCCTCTCCTGCTTTGCTTTGCCTGCCACTCACCTCTTATCTGTTTATCTCTTTCCACACTTCACCATCTTCCTCCGCTACCCTTCATCCCCCTTCCCCAACTTCTTTTCTCCTCACAGGAGGAGATGGACACTCGGCCGAAGGTGTCGTCTCTGCTCAATCGCCTGGCCAACTACACCAACCTGACGCAGGGCGCCAAGGAGCATGAGGAGGCCGAGAGCATCGGAGAGAAGAAGAAAACCAGCAAGGTACACTAGACTCTGTGATGAGTGATAATAGACGTCCAAACCCATAGAGGGATTTTGGCGTGCAGTAAAAACACCTTGTAAAAGGACAGTAAGCAGAAGTACACCAACTCCCAGCACTCATACATGGTGCAGTATATGATCCCAGATGTACTTTGTCTTGTTGTACAATGTTCTTATACCACAGCAATCATAACCCAGGTCATGATTATGGGTACAGTCGTGGCGTAATCGACACGATCATGATCACAGGAAGAAGAGTAGCTTCTATATCGTCACCAGTGCTGCCTGAAGTCATCTAAATCCATCTTTTTTTAATTAATTAATTTATTTTTTTTAAACAAACTCGTCGTAGCCAGGCGATCTCCCTTGACTCTGCTGCGACTGAAAGTGAAAGTTCAATCAGGTTTGACTCAGATCTGCACTGCAATCCTTGCTGATAAGGAGCTGGCTGGCCTAGATAAGACAGTCTGCTGTCGTGGTTGAGAGTGATTTACGAGACTTCCAGTGGCGCGAACTTGAGGATGGTCGTGTAAAAAGGTAGTTCTCTACCGGTTAGCTAAACCCGCCAAAATTCAATGAGATATTAAAACTAAAACCGACTATTTTCACCTCGTTTGGTTGCACATTTGCCAAAACTTTCTATTTAGTCTTCCCGTCTGGCCACACAGTGTCTTTAGTATAAGCATTAATGTAAGTCTGGTGCCTCGGTGGCAGTGATTCACACCTAGTGTAGGTTGTGAAACAACTAAATAGGTGAAATGTCAATTTTTAGTATCACCAGTTAGACTGGCAGCACAGTACATGCCTATCACTGGGGTTTGTTTTGAGCGCTCTGCTGTACTTCTGATTCTTGCAGTGAACAGTGAACATGTAAGAAGTTATAAGAAAGCCTGAACTGGTCAGCTTAAATGACAGAAAGCAGTTCAATACTGAAGAAAGCTCA
Organism: Miichthys miiuy; assembly: GCA_036365135.1. NCBI lineage: Eukaryota > Metazoa > Chordata > Actinopteri > Sciaenidae > Miichthys > Miichthys miiuy. The sequence continues at coordinate 2,987,254 of CM071625.1, read as the reverse complement.
CACAGAGAAAACCAAACAAAAAGGGCATGTTGAAGTCCACGATGCCACTGTGCACATTACATGTATTCATGTACTTGTTTTTCAGTCAAATTATATTTAAAGTTAAAGGAAATTCACTGTTAGCCAGAAGAATTGGATGTTTGAACGGTCCAGCTTCTGACACTTCAGGTGGTTGTAGTAAGAATGCAAAAACCTGACATTCAATAATAATTCAATACAAAAAAACATTGTAACAATATTCACTTTTCTACTTTTTATAGAAAGTTTTAATTTCAAATAATTCAAACAAACATATTTTGGACATAGAAGTTTGTGTAAAAGGATACATCAGACAGTGTTTCTGTTCACCTGGAAGAGAAAACAACATTATGTTTGATGTTTGGTCTTTGTTGCTGATACCTGAACTCGACTTTTCTTCTATCTCTCTCTCTATGTGCTGCATCTCCCTTCCAGTCGCCACAGATGGGGACATTCATGGGTGTTTACCTGCCTTGCCTCCAGAACATCTTCGGCGTCATCCTCTTCCTGAGGTTGACGTGGGTGGTGGGATCAGCTGGGGTGCTGCAGGGCCTCTGCATTGTCTTCATATGCTGCTGCTGCGTGAGTATTTGAGTGTTCAGCCACGTTAACAGACGGACACGATAAGACAAAAGGCAAAACTCTATGCATCTTTCTTTTCTTTGCAGACGATGTTGACCGCTATATCGATGAGTGCAATCGCCACAAATGGAGTTGTACCAGGTATTCGTTCATCTCTTTCTCTTCCATCTTTTCCATGCATGTGGATTAAATGGTGCTGGTGTGCTGGTACACTTGGTACTTCAGCTGTTGAACATGGCATGTATTGCCTTGAAGGAGTTTTGGCTACAAATGTTAAAGAAAAAAAAAAGTGTAACATTTTTTTATTACAAGAGAGGTAAGTCATTGGAAACAAAAGTCATTTTAACCAGTAGGTTTATTATCAAGTCAACATATCAAACATTCGCAGGTAGCAGCTTAAAAATACCAAGATGATGCTGCTTTTCTTTGCTTCATGTCATCATAAGTTAATATTTTAAAATTTATTTAATAATTTATACTATTTTTGTCTTTGTACAGACCAAAGAATTAATCGAATAATCCAGACAGGATGAATCAGTCAATGATTTTGATCTTTTATAATTGTTAACTGTGCAGCTAGACAGATAAATCGGTGGCCGTTACAGCAGCAGATATTATTTTATATATAAATATATATTGGTGTTGGCCTGTATGTCATCCAATAAATAAAAAGACTGTGCAGTGCAGGGAGTTCAGATGTTCATCGGTCGGGTTCTGCAGTAATTAACTGCTCCTAGAAGTGGAAAATGCAGATGATGAATCCTCTGAAAATCCAGTTTAGAGAGTGTGTAGATACAATAAGCGCAGAGGAATATGTGTTTTTGGTTAATCCAGTCAAATAAATACTTGACAAATCACGGTACATTGATGTGTAATAATCCTGTTAACCAAAACTGAAAGATGTACTGCTGCAAATCGAGTCTCTGCGCTATTGTTTATAAATTATGATCACTCACGTAAGCCCCATTTGGACAGGATTAACATTACAGGTGGAGGTGGACAATAACATATTCACTGTGCTCTGGGGTGACTCATTAACACATCGTTACAGATGGCACTTTAACCATCGCTAAATTAAAAGCTGTGGTCTGTAATAGACGTGGACGTGGGTCTTTATTATTACGGCTGTAGGGGTGAAAAATTACCCACATATGAAGTCTGGACGAGATTAAAATCAGTGCATGACGTCCCCTAGAGACATAAATCCAGTCTGAACGGGGCTTCAGTCATGATAATCGTTTCATAACTGTCCTTTTACATGCTGACATTCACATCGTTTGTGTCAGCCGGCACTAATCGCGTGCTTTACTGCAAATGAGCTTCAGCCAACCACGATCCGATTGGTCAAACTCCTCCATGGATTCATGGACTAAACTCTGATTTTTGTGTCCGATAGTTTAAGAGGGAGCAAGCAAGCGGTGGTTGAGTGACAGTGAATGAGAGTGAGCGAGCCCCGGCCTCGATAAAGTCGGTTAATCAGATTGTTTCACAGCACTTGCGTTCAGCACGACCCTGCTGTGATTCGCTGCAGCACCTGATCCTGTCTGAATGTATCCTCATGTAAATCTCTCACGGCTAGCTGAAGCTTATTTTGAGTTCACTCTGTAGATGCTCACATGGATTTTCCAGGTGCTCGTCTTCCAGCTGCCACTGCACTGATAAAATACACGTTTTTTTCTAATGAGTGTTATTTCTGTTTGTCCTGTCTCTCCCTCTGTCTACCTCTCCCTGTCTGTCTGCACACACATTTAAAAACAAACAAACAAACAGGATATTTACCTGCCATCGACTTTACCTTTCACTGGAACGCTCTCTCTCGACGATGATCCCAAATGTCAAAGTAGTGTGATATTTCCACTGGCATGTGACATTTTCGATAACTGAACGTAGAACGAAAACCCCCTTGGTAACATAGAGAATCAATCTAACATGTCTTTGTTTGGCATCATTTCATTCCATGCTGTCTTTTTTCCCCACCTGAGCAGCTTCAAGCTCTCGTGCTTTCTCACCATCTAGTTTTCAGATGGTAGTTTAATACTGTATGTATGTAGTTTACTGTGGTCAATGTAAAGGAGTAATCTAAAGTGTTTGGCTTTCCAAATACAGCTCAGCATAGAGATGTTCATTCAGTTTACCTGTACATATGTTTAAACCCACAACACCATTTATTACATTAGTCTTAATGTGTATTTGTGTGCTTTTTGTTAACAAGTTGAAGTTTGGAAACCAAACACTGAATTCTGAGCTCACAGTCGGTACTACATTTGTAGTTTCTCTTACTGTACGACTCCCTCATGTGCTCTGTTTTACAACTGGTTCAAATCGTATCAGCAAATGATGTTTACTGTTTGTTTGAGCTCGCGTGGAGAACCCCTTGCGCATGGCAATGCCGTATGCAACTGGAAGTTCCAGAAAGTTTCAGGGCTGGATTTTATTTAAAACGTTCCTATAGGTTTTGGTACCGGAAAATTAAACTTAGTCTGATGTTTTGCTCCTTGATTCAGTTGAAGAGTTGATCAATCTGAGCTTATTTAGCTGGATTAAGAACTGGTTCGTCCTAGAACGTCATAGTCACAAAAACGACAACAAGCATCGATGAGATGCATGTTGCTCTTAGTCAACGATTTGCCTCAGCTTATCTGGGGTCTGGTGGTCGGGTCAAGGTTTAGCAGGGTGGTCCAACCTGTCGGTCCATGTCACGCTCCACTTTCCCATTACTCGTGAACAAAACCCTAAGATATTTTGCTTGGGCAGCAACTTGTTTAGAGGGAGCATTCCACCATTTTCTGACTTCAGTCAATACCTAAAATGATATTCAGGTCTGATACACAGCCCTAAAAACAAGCAAAACTTAACATCAGATGCAGTACTTGTACTTCGAGTGAGGCCAAAAAGCAGTAAAGAATCCTTTTGTAGATACTTTTTGACCGAAGATCTGCTCTGTCTTCTTAATCCAATGTGTCATCTACAGAATCACATCATCTGCAAAAAAAAAACACTTCCAATAACAACGCTTAAATCGACATTTCTTTTATTGATATGTAAACTGTCATTAAGTTAACTTCAGCTACTGCAGCTTCAGTCTTGAGAAAGTCAGGATAGATATGTCCCCTCACTACTGAATAAAACAAAACCACCTGTCCTCACAGGAAACTAACGTGAACACAGTTCAGCACTTAAGTCTGATTATCAGGCTATTTTTTTGATACCTTACAAAATGTTTCATTTAGGAATTAAACGAAATTATTAGTCTGTAAGCTTTTTGACAAATTTCGGTTGGTACCAAAAAAATGTATTTAGGTCTGATCCCCAGCCCTAAAAACAAGTAATACTTAACATCAGATGCAGTACTTGTACTACGAGTGAGGCCAAAAAACGGTAAAGAATCCTTTGCAGATACTATTTGACCAAAGATCTGCTCTGTCTTCTTACTCCAAAGTGTCATGTAGAACATTATGCTTATTTCTTCAAGCATAGGATGACTTCTCTCATCAGCTGTCCTCTTTTCTCTCTCTTCACCTCCTAACATCATAATGTTACTAACATCCATCCCTCTCTCTCTTTATGTCCCATCTCCTTTTCTTGTCCAACATCTTTCTCTCTTTCTCCATCTTTTACAACCTATCTTTAATTTTCCCCCGTTTACCATTCTTCTACCATCTTCCACCCTCTCTACCTCTCCATTCACACTTCTTCCAACCCTGATGTACAACCTGCCCCGCTCTCTCTCTCTTCTCTCTTTCTCCTCCTCTGTCCTCCCCCTCCAGCGGGAGGCGCCTACTTCATGATCAGTCGCTCTTTGGGTCCAGAGTTTGGGGGGGCGGTGGGCCTGTGTTTCTACTTGGGAACCACCTTCGCCGGAGCCATGTACATCCTGGGAGCCATTGAGATCCTGCTGGTAGGTTGATCTTCAGAGTTTCATCTATAGTTTCATTTTTTTTATGCAGCAGTGATAATTGGTGACAGATTCCTTAAAGATAGCATACCGACACATGCCTACTGTGATGTAGCAAATTTGCCTAATCAAACATGAAATTCCTGGAAGATCAAGACGTTTAATCATCTCTTCTCCTCTCCAGATGTACATCGCACCTAAAGCAGCCATATTTGAGTCAAAGCAACCCGAAGGCGAAGGGGCGGCCATGTTGAACAACATGCGTGTCTACGGCTCCATCTGTCTCCTCCTGATGTCCTTGCTGGTTTTCGTCGGCGTGAAGTACGTCAACAAACTGGCCTCCATCTTCTTGGCCTGCGTCATCGTCTCCATCATCTCCATCTACATCGGAGCGCTGGTCTCCGCCTTCAAGCCGCCACATTTCCCGTAAGCGTCGATCGCACATTTCAGTCATTTTAACACGTCGAGGGTTTTTAAAAAAAATTTTTTATACTGACCCGGTTTCCGTCTGCAGCGTGTGCATGCTGGGAAACAGAACCATCAGCGGCCACGAAATAGATGACAGCCAGTGCGCCAAAACCATCCTGCTGCAGATCAAAGAGCCGGCGGAGGGAGTCGACGCCAACTTCACCTTTATTCACGGTACGAGTGTATCCTGCTCACACTCGCCTTCTCGCCTGCACCTGTTCATTCTTTAACGACATGTTTCATCCCTCCTATTAGAAAATGACACTGTGGGCCCGACCTTTGACCCCAGCCCTTCTACCATTCTGGTGGAGACCACATATCTTTGGAAGCATTTCTGCCAGGGCCCTGAACTCAACGCCTCCTGCGACAAATACTTCACGTCCAACAATTTTTCCGAGATTGAAGGGATTCCCGGCCTGGCCAGTGGGATCATATCAGGTAGAGTGTGCGTGTGTTCGTGTGACAATACTTAAAGTATTTTAGAAGACACACATACTGAATCTATCTCCTCCTCGCAGAGAACCTGTGGAGCTCTTACCTCAGCAAAGGCGACGTGGTGGAGAAAGGTTCCCTGAAATCGTCTCACGAAGCACACCCGGCGTCCAATCATCAGCCGTACGTGTTCGCCGACATCACCACCTCCTTCACGCTGCTGGTGGGCATCTTCTTCCCATCCGTCACAGGTATGGACCATGTTTGTTTTTCCTCCTCCTCCTCCTCCTCCTCCTCCTCCTCCTCCTCCTCCTCCTCCTCCTCCTCAGCAAATCAGCTGTGTTACATTAACGTGTTGACTTATAAATAGAAACACAATGTTCAACTTCACCTGCATCATTGGCAGGAAGAACAGAGTAGGTGTGATATTGATTCTTGCTGATGGTACAGCTGCTTTTTCTATTCCTGGATCTCTTTTTACTCACTTAATGAAGTACAATGGATTCATGAGATAAGAAACTTTATTGATCCCACACTGGGGAAATTCTCTTATTACAACGGCTCACAATATGCAGGGTGGATAAGAAAAGTACGCCCTGGTAGCTCCTTCCGTCCTTCCTGCAGCGACCCGGTTCTGACTCTGTCCTGTGTTCCACGGGCGTTTCCTTTGCCAGTCGTTCCCCCCCTCTCTTCCTGCTTTCCTGTCCTCCTTCAGCGAGTCCGAAATTTGTTCATTCAGCCTCGACGCTGTGATGCTACGCTCTCCATACTCCCTCTGTAGCCTGGTTAGCTCCTCTGTTAGCTCCTCCATCTTATTGAGGAGAGATCTTAAGTTCCCCGTGGTAACAGCTGGTGGTTTGTACCGGCCTTACCTTGTCTTGTCTCTCGTCTCCTCCTCGCTTCAGCATGGATCTCCAGTCTTTCCAGAGATTATGCTAATGCTGCCTAGCGCTAACAGCTGTTCTCAAGTGTAAACAAGAGAGCTATGGCTCTTTTTTGAACGGGTCACCTGATGTATCAGGAAGTATGACAGAAAAAAGGCAAATGGACGCAGATTGGTGTTGAAAAAAGTGCTAAAAATACAGAAAGAGTTTCTTATCCTTTCATGCTTTATTTACAATAAATAACAATACAAATAAGTAATCCTGTAATAATCTAAATGTTTGCTTCTTCAGGAATCATGGCTGGTTCAAACCGGTCGGGGGATCTGAAAGACGCCCAGCGCTCCATCCCCATCGGAACCATCCTCGCCATCCTCACCACCTCCATCGTCTGTATCCTTTCATGATGTACGGCGGGTTCAACTTCCAGGAGCTCAGTACTCGCCTCCGTCTGCACCTCAGCAGCAGGGCGTGGGGTTATCTATTTCAGTGTTTTAGTCATCGCCTAATGAGCTAAATTGATTGCTCGTTTTATGGTGCTGTTCTGTCTGAAAGGCTCTCAGGATTCGTTTGATTAGCTCTGAGTGGGCTGCTGAGTGTTGTTTTCCTGAGCGATGGCCATCCAGACCTGAGCAGCGTCGTTTTGTTTGGCGCCTGCATCGATGGGGTCGTCCTCAGAGACAAGTCAGTACATCCGCTCTCTGTCTGACTATATATATGTAGATAAATACACAGTGTTTGTGATGCGCGTATCTTTTCCTCGTGCAGGTTTGGAGACTCCGTTAAAGGGAATCTGGTGGTGGGCACTCTGGCTTGGCCGACTCCCTGGGTCATCGTGATTGGCTCTTTCTTCTCGACATGCGGCGCTGGCCTCCAGTCGCTGACCGGTGCTCCCCGACTCCTGCAGGCCATCGCCAAGGACAACATCATCCCCTTCCTCAGGGTGAGAACTGCACATTCACATAGTGATTGTTAACAAGCGGTCTCCTTAGCCTGGGCGACAACCCACAACTATATCGCTTGTGTGTGTGTGTGTGTGTTTGTTCAGGTGTTTGGCCATGGGAAGGCTAATGGGGAGCCCACCTGGGCCCTGCTGCTGACCGCCCTGATAGCCGAGCTGGGGATCCTCATCGCCTCTCTGGACCTGGTGGCTCCCATCCTCACAATGTAAGACACAGCTCTGTGTGTGTGTGTGTGTGTGTGTGTGTGTGTGTGTGTGTGTGTGTGTGTGTGTGTGTGTCTCAGTCGAGTATCTGACTATTAAATTTTCTTTTTTAGGTTTTTCCTGATGTGTTATCTGTTCGTGAACCTGGCTTGCGGCCTGCAGACGCTCCTGAGGACGCCCAACTGGAGGCCGCGCTTTTCCTATTACCACTGGTACTACACACACACACACACACACACACACACACACACATATATATAACACACACTGATCTGTGCCTCTGGTGTGTGCAGGACCTTGTCATTTTTGGGGATGACTATCTGCCTGGCGCTGATGTTCATATCCTCTTGGTACTACGCAATCGTTGCCATGGTGATCGCCGGCATGATCTACAAGTACATTGAGTACCACGGGTATGTTGCCATGGAGATGTGCCCCCCTCCACCCCACCCTACATTATAGTGCATGTACAGCATGGTCAAGACTGGTGTGTGTGTGTGTGTGTGAATCGTCTTGGTGTGTGTGTGTTAGGTGAGGTCACAGTATACACAGTACATACCACAGTGTGTATCTTAATGTGGTGTGTGTGTGTGTCCATGTGTGTGTATCAGAGCAGAGAAAGAGTGGGGGGATGGGATCCGCGGTCTATCGCTCAGCGCTGCCCGCTACGCCCTCCTGAGGTTGGAGGAGGGACCGCCGCACACCAAAAACTGGAGGTACAGTACCGAAGATGACATCTTAATGTGGTCGTGTTGTGATCTAGTCTTTCTTCACACGTCGCGTAGGAGGCTTCATCTTTAAACGCTCCCTCGTCTGTTCCTCTCCAGGCCTCAGGTGCTGGTCTTACTAAAACTGGACGAAGACGCCCACGTCAAGTCTCCTCGCCTGCTGACGTTCGCCAGCCAGCTGAAGGCGGGAAAGGGGCTGACCATCGTCGGCACGGTCGTCTCCGGCAACTTCCTGCAAAGCTACGGAGAGGCCCTCGCTGCCGAGCAGGTCTGTGGGAAGAGTCTTATAGAGAAAGTCGATGAAATCAGTGATGAGGAAACGCTGTGCTTTCATGTTTCTCCTGTTTCAGACTCTGAAGCACCTGATGGATAAGGAGCGGGTGAAGGGCTTCTGTCAGTGCATCGTGGCTCAGAAACCACGGGAAGGTATCAGCCACATGATCCAGTCCAGCGGCCTGGGAGGAATGAAACCCAATACCGTGGTGATGGGTTGGCCTCATGCCTGGAGGCAGAGCGAGGACCCTCAGGCCTGGAAGACCTTCATCAGTGAGCCACTAAATATAATTCAGAACAAATCAGAGTGTTCACAGGGTCGTTTTCAGGCTAACAGCGCCCCCTCTCTTCCTTCCAGACACAGTGCGGGTGACCACAGCGGCCCACCTGGCTCTGCTGGTGCCCAAAAACATCTCTCTGTTCCCCAGCAACAGCGAGCCATGCACGGAGGGCTACATCGACGTCTGGTGGATCGTCCACGACGGAGGGATGCTGATGCTGCTGCCCTTCCTGCTGCGCCAACACAAAGTAGGAGCAACGTTTCTCTGTCTGTTAGTAAAAAAAATTTTAAAGCATCTCTAACCGCTTTGTTTGAACACTCTGTGCTCCTCAGGTGTGGCGTAAATGCGGGATGCGGATCTTCACCGTGGCCCAGATGGAGGACAATTCAATCCAGATGAAGAAGGACCTGGCAACCTTCCTGTATCACCTCCGCATCGAGGCCGAGGTGGAAGTAGTTGAGATGGTACGGTTTGCACGCCAAGGGGTGCTTCATCAGGACAACATGTTTTGGTTGTATAAAATATTATTAACACGATCTTTTCCCGCACATCTGCACACTTGTTCCTTTGAGACAATAACTTGCCAACAGAAGCAAACTGTGAGCGACGATCAAAGATGCGAATCTCAGGTTGACTAGTCGATAACCAGCTCGCCACCTGGAGTCACAACAACGTAGCATCCATCCATCCATTTCCTTCCACCTATCCGGGGTCGGGTCGTGGTGGCAGCGTTCCAGATGTCCCTTCTCCCCAGCAATCCATCCCAGCTCCTCCTGGGGATCCCGAGGCGTTCCCATGCTAGATGGGCTATATAGTTCAGGGTCTTCCCCCGGGGACACCTACCAGTTGGACTTGCCCGAACACCTCCAAAGGAAGGTGCCCAGGGAGGCATCCTAATCAGATGCCTGAACCACCTCAGCTGGAGCAGCGGCTCTACTCCGAGCTCCCTCCGGATATCCGAGCTCCTCACCCCGTCTCTAAGGCTGAGCCCGGCCACCCGGCAGAGGTAGCTCATTTCAGCCGCTTGTATCCGCGATCTCATTCTTTCAGTCACTACCCAAAGCTCATGACCGTAGGTGAGGGTAGGAACGTAGATGGACTGAAAAATCGAGAGCTTCGCCTTCTGGTTCAGCTCCATCTTCCCCACAATGGTCCGGTACAACGTCCACAGTGCACCAACCTGCAGGGCCATCTCACGCTCCCACGACCCAGAGACACTTGAACTCCTTCGCTCCAAACCCGGAGCATCGATCATCTTTGTTTTTAAGAATTAATCTGATACATTGCTAAATGTATGTTAAGTTTAATGTAAACGACAAGGTAGCCAAAACAAATTCAGGGATCTTCATATGAACTGTTAGACAATAACAGTCTTACAGTGTATTGATGCTCATCTCTGTCGTCGTTTTCAGCACAACAGCGATATCAGCGCATACACTTACGAGAGGACCCTGATGATGGAGCAGAGGTCTCAGATGCTCAGACAGATGCGACTGTCTAAATCCGACCGGGAGAGAGAGGTAAGCTTCAGGTCAGACCTGGTCAGACATGGTGTGTGAAGAAAACGGGCGTAGAGTTTTTGGTTTTTTTGCGTATGCGACAGTCATGAAAGATTACAGAGTTGTCTCCACCAGTAATCACTTTTAACTTCCTGCTCGATGTTTTATGGATTTTTAAAGTTTCATTAAATGATTCGTCCGCAGTGTAATAACATCAGCTGTGTGAAAGATTAGCCATGACTCGTCTGATTTGTTTGTGATTGTCGTGCATCATTTTATCAGGGAAACCCTGGTAGCAGCAGCAGTAGGCCAGAGGCAGGTGGAGCTACAAGGTCTCAGGTGAGGTCAGTGGTTATGGCCAGCTGAGTTCATTCAGTTTTTATTATTAAACTGTAGAGGATTGTTGTTGAGCAGACGATAGAAAGAACATTCAATATTCCTCATCACTCACTCCCTTCTTGTGAAAAAGTGATTTACTATATTAAATCTTGTTACTGTCTCAGATTTAATGTGTTTAGATGTCACTGAAAATCAAAAGAGAAGCTTCTCAGGTGTGAGCAATCCTACTGCCACCGCCAGGCATGATGGGAAATGATGTTTCCTTTTTTGTTTCTGATTTTATTTTTATTTTTTTAAAGGTGCGGTGTGATGTCACTCAAATTTTACACACCGGACCTTTAAAAAAAAAAAAAAAACTTTACGTCCGGCTTTCTTTGTGCTTCCCACCTACATCGACCTGTGCTTTGTGATGTCATCACGTCATCATCACTGTTATTAGTGTCATTAATATTTTTGGAGTCTCTTCGCCCTCATGCAACCGTCTGAGCGTGTCCGTGTCTTTTGTTTATGTTTGTGTGTGTTTGAGTGTGTTGGTCGTCAGTGTGTGTTGCCACGTTAATCTAGAATTAAATGTTTGTTTGACGTCATAAAGGTGATTTTTATTGTTTTCAATCAACGATTTTGACGATTTAGAGTTTGCTAGTTAAGGATGTATCCGTAAAATGTTTTGACACATCACAGGATGGACTCATCTGATAACTTTAGGTAAGGGTGCATTCAGACGGGATCGGACGCAGGTTTTTCCCCAGTAACTATAGTGATGTTGGTGTGTTAAGTTGAGCCAGATCCAACTTTTGTAAAATACAGCTGCCAATCAGACGCTCAGACCGCTCAAACCTCCACAGTCAGCCTGAACTGTCTCTGAAACTGAGGCTGTCTAAACTCTGATACTTGTGGTGTTTTTGCTTTGTTTATTTCATGAACCAGCTTCTAAATCTGAGTCTGACAATTTACGCTGCAAAATAGAGACACAAAGTTTAATTTGGTTTGTGTCCGATGGTTTGAGAGAGAGAGAGAGAGAGAGAGCAGTGGTTTAGCGACACAGACAGTGAATGAGAGTGAGCGAGCGCCGGCATTGATAAAGCCGGTTAATCAGCGAGATAAAGTTATTTTCTGATCCACACCGCTGCACAGCTCTGTGACAATTCGCTGCAGCGCCTGATCCTGTTTCGAATTCAGGCGCTTTGCAAGCGATGTATTTGTTAATAAATGGTAAAAACAGGATCTCCCGTTCAGCGTTATTATTAAAAGTCGTGCTATCTGTTTTTGTCACCGGTGTCCTCAGCGGGTACGCTGGAGTTTTGATGACGTAAGTTTACTGGTTTACACAGTAATAGTAGTAACAGCATCAGCTGTCCCATGTAGATTTAAAATGTGTAGCTGACGTAGATTAGTGAATCCTTCAGAAAAGGACAACGTCTGGATGTTTTTTAAATCAGTAGTACCAATTAATGCAGATTTTTGTAGCGTATTAGCATAGTGAATAGGGGAGGCTTTTCTAGTCGTAGCTCCCCTGACCTTTGACCTTTCTAGTAAAAAGAGCTTTATCTGAAGGATTCAAATAAGAGTTTGTCCAATAACAACGCAGATCTGTGTCAAATGTGCTATTAATTATTAAGCCGTCTTTCCTCTGAAGTGGCTGAGAGCAGTTAAGATATTTCCCTGCTGTCATTTCACCTCCATTCACTCTTCTTCTGTTTTTCCTCCTCTTCTTCTAAATTTCAGTTGTCTCATTTGACTCGGGTCCTTGTTTTTTTGGGGGGTGTTTTTGGCACTAATGTCCCCATTAGTTCACCTCCAGTGCTTCTGCTAGAGTAGATGCAGTTTCGTATTAGGTGACTTTATGTTTGTGTGTAGGTGTATCTTTTCCCCAGGTACAGGAGTACTGGAATCCACACCTCAAACACCTCCAAAGGAAACAGAGACAGACAGGTACAAAGAGAAAGAGAGACAGGGAGAGAGAGAGAGAGACATGAGTAAGGAGTAGACGAGGGAGGCATCCATTAAGGTGGAAAACAAAAGTTTGAGATGAGACAGATGAGAGATGTTTGTCTTTTTTTTTTTTTTTTTTTACCAAACCAGGCCCAGCTGGTGAAAGATCGTAACTCCATGCTGCGGCTGACGAGCATCGGATCGGACGATGACGACGACACAGACGGCGGAGATCGAGACAGGCCGACGAGCACCAGCGGTGGCGGAGGCAGCTCCGAGCATCACCGACGGGTTCAGATGACCTGGACCAAAGAGAGGACCTCGCAGTACAGAGCCACGCACTCCGGCTGCTCCACGCCCGAAGGCTTCAGAGACATGCTCAGCATCAGGCCGTGAGCGGAAATAAATAAATTCACACGACGGGAGGCGATGGTTTGTTCTCTCTGATGATCGCAGCTCATTTTCTTTTTAAAATCTTGTTTTCCTTCAGGGATCACTCCAACGTCAGGCGGATGCACACCGCCGTCAAGCTCAACGAGGTTATCGTCAACAAATCCCACGATGCCCGGCTCGTCCTGCTCAACATGCCGGGACCCCCGAAGAACACGGAGGGAGACGAGAACTGTATCCTTAACGCTGAAACTTTTGGCTTGATTCGCCAAATTATGAACTCTTGTTCACATCTTTCCTTGACCTCACGATGTTTTCCATCGAAGTCAAGGAAAAGTGTCTAGGAAAGGACAGGAGGTCATTTTTTTTTTACCTGGCTTGCTGCTTAATGCCACAGACAGCTGACACTGCCACCTACTGGCGAGTGTCAAGTGTGCCTTGAATGTTGACTAAAACCCCAACACCATCACACCACACCCTCCTGCCTCATGGTGGGAACCACACATGTAGACACCATCTGTTCACCTTCTCTACAAACTAGTTTTGAGGTCTTCAGTGGTCGTCTGCGATGACTAAAATCAGAAAAACACAAAACATTCTTGTTATTTCTGGTTATTGTACAAGAGGCTGTCCCAGCTCACATATACGGGGCAACAAACAGACAGACAATCACACTCGTGACAACAAATATTTCAAAAAACCCAGCAGAAACGCTCCTTAACTTCCTGTCCAGACATGGAGTTCCTCGAGGTTCTAACAGAAGGATTGGAGCGCGTCCTGTTGGTCCGAGGAGGAGGAAGCGAAGTCATCACCATCTACTCCTGATCGGACGAACGGAGGACGCCAGCGAGCGAGAGCCGACGAGCGAAAAAGGCAACCGATCACGCAGAAGTGAAGCGAAGGGAGGCGGTGGTGGTGGTGGTGGGGCCTGTGAGCTCCAGAGAGGAGGGGGGCGGACATGGGCCCCAAAAATTAAAAAAAGAGAGAGACTGTCATTGGCTGCAGCGTCAGTCGTCACGCCCAACAACCCCTCTTCACTTCCCGCCTTTTTCCTTTCATCTTTACACTTTGCTGTCATGACGAGGGTTTCCATTCCACTTATGTGAAGCTACAGAAATGCCAACAAAATTCCACGAATGAGAAAAAAAAAAGGAAAAAAAAAAGAGTGATCACTGTATGTGTGTGTTTGTGTGTGTGTGTGTGTGTGTTTGTGTGAAAGCCATCCACCTGAAGGAGGTTTGGTTGGAGAAAGGGACCAGTGGTAGCGTGAGGTGAGTTTTGGGGGCGGTGGACCAGCGAATGAGAAGAAATAATCCAACATAGAGCGTCCCAGAAACCGAGCAGTCGTAGACTCAGGGTTGCTTTTTGTACAGAATGTATTTTGGAAGTGTTTTTAGAGAGTACACTGAATGTCTGAATTGTTTTGTTGTTTTTCTCTCCTTGAAGACGGTAAAGTTTATTTTAATGCTACATAAGAAGGAAGAGGACGTTTTTTTCCTGCTCAGTGGTTAATTTAAACTTAAATTGTTTCCTTACTTGAAAGTGAAAATTCACGGTTATTTAACTGCATTAGGGTCCATTCAGACAGAATCGGGAGCGGCATTTGTGCTGAACGAACCGCAAAACAATCAGGAAATAAACTTTTTATCTCGCCGATTAACCGGCTTCATCGATATCGGCGCTCCCTCACTCTCATTCACCGTCTTATGTCGCTCAACCACCGCTCACAAACCAAATTTAAACTTCTTCGTGTCTCTTATTTTCCAGAGTAAATTGTGAGTCAGACTCTCAGTTTAGACGGTTGGTACATGAAATAAACAAAGCCAGAACGCAACAGGTAGAGTGTTGGGCTTCTCCGCCGGATTCTGTCTGAATGCGCCCCGACGTTTCCTTTTCTTACCTCAGAATTTGTTTGATCGCACGGTGAAAGTTCAAAGTCGAGTGACACTGAATTATTTTCTAATTTTCGTGTGTTTGTCTGAACTTGCTGCTATTTCTCCTGTACGGAGGCCCACTTTCGCCAGGCAGTACTTTACGGTTTCATTAAAACTACTGCTGCTCTTAGTTTTGACTGTAAATTTGGTTAGTTATTAGATTAGATTTCTAAATTTTGAAGTCAAACTTGTAGATCTAAATTATCAGACAAAAACACTGATTTAATGTTTTGAAAGTCCAAATAATGACTTATAAAAACAAAATGGTATAAATTTTCAGAGTTTGACTGATTGAGTTAGAATTATAAGACAAATTTATAACTTTGTGACATTTATCACATTAAAAAGTCTGTTTTTAAGTAAAATTATGAGATATTAAAGGGCCAGTGTGCAAGATTTCGTGGCGTCTAGCGGCATAGTTGCTGATTGCAACCCTGTCGCCTCACCCTCCCCTTCCTAGTGTGAAGGAGAACGTACAATGGCTGTAAAATGTGCCGAGAAAAGGTCCTATCAAGAGCCAGTGTTAAGTTTGTCCGTTCAATTTAAGGTAACAACCATAAAGATTCTTATTTTCATGTCATGATACACTAAAAAAACAGTTATACATGTTATATTTTGTCATATTCTGTAAATACAGCACCTCAAATCTGACACTGGACCTTTTTTAAGCGTAACTTTTAATCTCATATTTTCACTTTCTTTTTATCTCTCTTTATTAAAAATGGGCTTCTGTACCCGCGCCACTCCATAATCTGATCAAAACGAATCACACAGCTGATTTACGGTTACCAAGTGACACACATCTTTATCTGTAAAACAGTGAAACACCAGCAGTGCGCTCTTATTGTGTATGTATGTGTGTGTGTGTGTGTGTGTGTGTGTGTGATGGGAATAACGCCTTCGATCACGCATGTTGGGAAAACCAAAATAAGGAAACTTGACCGTACCGTGCCATGAACTGGCCCCGCGTTGGACTGCATGTGTTAGAGTGTGTGAGAGTTTGAAAATCAGTATTGTTGACGCACTGGACCATCGTGGAGACAACCACTGCACTGCACTGCATGCTGTCACTTGGAAAGGTGTGTGTGTGTGAATGATTCAGTATATATCGTCTTTTCCATTCCTTCTAATGAGAATATTGGCTGCGCTGTGTAGTGTGAGCTTGTGCCCTGAAACACTCCCACCTCACCGTACACTTATACCTGCTGACATCCTGCTTTATATGTGTGTGTGTCTGAAAGTGTGTGTGTGTGTGTGTGTGTGAACAAGAGCTAGCGAGCTTGTTGCTAAAGTAAGGAGCTGTAAACTTTACAGGTGTTTGATTCCACTCTAATGCTTTTCTTTTCTTTTTTTTACAGTGTTATCGTGCAGGGATTCTTTTATGTTCACTGTTTTTTCCTAAACATGTTGTTTTTTTCTTGCTTGTACATAAAGACAGAAAAAGATCCCAAGTTTTATCTTTTTTTAATTAACATTAATATAAAAAAAAAACTTCGCTTGAAAAATAAAAAAAATACGGGAATAAATAAAGCAATTTTGAAGGAAAAGTTACAACACTTGTGATCCTTTTTGATTTGTTATTGTAAATTGAAGATCTACATTTAGACACGTCACCTTTTATAATATGATGTTGTGATGGACGTTTCACTTTTTTGACACGTTATACACCTGAAGGATCTTTAATTTGCAGGTTAATACAGGGTCAACAACGATACAATGAAATGTGTCGTGTGACGAGATGAACCGCTCAGCTCAGCTCAGCATTAAGGGCACTGATCGTGTGACAGCACAACGCATAAAGAATAAAGAGAAGCTAAATATATAAAATAAAACATGAAAAATATGTGTTCTATACACTGTACAAGTGTGACAAGGCTGTGTCAAGTATATTGAAGTATTGACAAGTATAACTATAAATAGGATGTATGCTTTTGGTCAATATTGATAAATAATTTTACTGAGAGATCAGGATTAATTGTATGTGAAGCCACTTTCTACATATTATATCACAATAGAAGACTTTGCGGGGTTAGGTAAAGTCATAAAGCCAAGACCAGTTTCTGTCCAGCATTATTAAATGCAGGTGGCTGGAGCGGTGCCAGTACACCTCCTGCTGAGGTGCCCTTAAGCAAGGCACTGAACCCACCCCCAACTGCTCGCAGGGTGGCTGCCCATCACTCCACCATCTCTCCATATTTGCATGTGAACCATGTGTACATACATAAAACGTGTGTTAAAATGCATGTGAAAGGGGTGTCGGTTAGCTCAGTTGGTAGAGCAAACCACCCCATCTACAAAGGCTCAGTCCTTGCCGCGGTGTCCCAGGGTTCGAATCAGACCTGTGGCTCTTTACTGCATGTCATTCCCCATCTCTCTCTCTCTCCACATTCCTGTTACTCTTCAAGCTGTCTCTGTCAAATAAAGACCAAAAAAAATATATCTTTAAAAAATCTTCAAAATCAATATTTAAATTAAAAAATATATAAATTTAAAATAACTGCATATTCTGCTTTATTTAGTGTACTGGCATTAGGCTGGCACAGACGCAATTATACTTTTATTTTTTTAAATGTACTCCAAAAAAGTCAAAATGAACTGCCTTTTATTCTGAAACTCTTAACCCCCCTCCCTTTGATCTGCGTGATGAGGTCACTTCCACTTGTACGTACAATCGGGAAGCCGGTGCCTTCTTGTGATATTTGAGGAAATCAATTCTGGGCGAAGTTCACGTCACAGAAAAAGTGGAATTAAAAAACAAAAACATTAAATCAGGTTTCGGTGGGTGAGCATGGAGGTAAGAGTGGTTAAGAGTGTTGGAAACTTTATTACTTAATAAAAAAGAATCACTTTTATCTTCAAACACACAAACAAACAGCTGATGGCCTCGTCACGAGCGCGTCTCTGTTTATAATCCAGATTAATTTAACTTCACCTCTTATTTTCACTTTACAGGCGTTTAATCACATATATTTGTTTGTTTGTTTATTTATTTAGGTCAAATTAATCGCTTATAGTGTTAATTTAATAATCATACGCCCAATGTAACGTGTTTAAAGTGAACAGCCGGCACTGAAACGGCTCAAACAGACATTAAATATCCGCTCTAATGTTTTAAATGTTAGTTTTATCTTTAAAAATATTTATGTTTCTTATTAAGGCGGAAGGATTTCACTGGACCGAACCGGAAAAGTAAGATAAGCTGCCCGGCGGCCGTTAAAGCTACATTTGTATCCGTTAAAATATTATAAAATTTTTTTTTTTTTTTGATGAAATAATCTTGTGTCTTTCAAAGCTACACGCGATATTTTCTGTTAAAAGTTCAATTATCAAATATATAAAAATGTCCTTTGTAGAAATTATATAAATGACAGGAAGCTTCCTGTTCAAAACCTTCAAAATAAAACCAGGTCAGTATAAAATCTGTATACGAACAGTTTTGTACGGATTTTTGAGATATTCGTACTGACATTTAAACAACATGTTACCCAATATTACACATAAATCTATAATCAAACGTTCAACCACAAAATATTTAATTTATACAACAAACAAGATGGAACTATTTTTTTTGTTTGTTTGTTTGTTTTGTTGCTTTTTTGCGGTATAACTTCAAAATAACTTATACTTACTTACTTATAATATACTGATAAATAATTTTACTAAGAGACCAGGATTAATTGTATTTGAAGCCACTTTCTAGGTTAGGTAAAGTCATAAAGCCAAGACTAGTTTCTGTCCAGCATTATTAAATCAATATTTAACTACTTAATTTAATGTACTGGCATCAGGTTGGCACAGACACAATTATACTTTGTCTTGCCTTTTATTCTGAAACTCTTTTATTTATTTATTTTTGCGTGATGAGGTCACTTCCACTTGTACATACAAACATAACATACTAATGAATATTGTATTCCATTCCTGCTGTTAAATCTTACATACTGGACCTTTAAGTTTAGTATTGTAATGTTTTTTCTTTCAATATTTTTGGTCTTTCTGCCATCTGAACTAGATCTGATTTTATTTTGAAGTCGCTATCGGTCAACATCCGGTGTTGTCGTCGTGTAACTTGACCCTCCCCCCCCCAACAGTTTATCCCATCGATGATCCGTGTCTCCGGATCAATTGAGCAGCCTGGCCCGGGCCAACACGAAGCCAGCCAGGACTCGGTCTGCCTTCCTTTCGCTGTCAGACACCTTGAAAACGACCCACCACCACAGACAGTTCGTTTACCGTTTACCGGACCTCTCGAGCCTTCCCTCCGTTAACCGCACGTAGCAGCGCGCGCGCGTGTGTGCGCGTGTGTACTTAACCAACGGCCGTTGATTCTATGTCGCGTTTGAGGTCCGACAGACAAACGGCCGCCAGGCTGAAGAGTACTGCAGCAGCCTTGCGTCAAAGCCAGCTAAAGCTAAACCGTGTTAGGACAGGTCAGCGTTAAAAAGAGAGAGACCGGTACCGGCCACGTTACCTCGGTGGCTAGACAGCCAGGCTATTTTTGGCACGGGTTTGTTGGCTCCGTGTGTGTTAAAACTGTCACGGTTGGCGGTTATTTAAAAAAAAAAAAAAATTTTTAATTTAAATAACCGTTAGCTATCTGAAGCTTACTTCACATAACATTTTAAAAATAAGAAATTTCGGTTATTCGGCGTAACGTTTTGAATTAAACAACACGGAGGAGGAGAGGAAGAGAGAGAGGAGGAGGAGGGGGGCCTCGTAAAGCTAACATAACATATGAGGCCCAGCTGAAAAGAAAGAAAGAAAAAAGATGGACCTGAATTTTTATTCGGATTTAACGGACGGTACCGTGCAGCACGACGGTGATCCAGAGTTCTTGGATCCGCAGTCGTTCAATGGATTTGACTCTGACAACAAGGTGACTCCAAACTCATGACGAAAAGGACACAATGTCATGTGTTTGCATGGGTTTCATACGTTTAAACTAGCTGTCATTGAACGCACCAGTTACCTGTTTATTTATTTGTGTGTGTTTTATTGTGGAAAAACTTGTTCACCTTCATGTTTCAGTTCCCCGGAGGCAGCGACAACTACCTGACAATTTCTGGCTCCAGCCATCCGTTCCTCTCCTCCTCAGAGGTAGGTCAGGCCTTTTAAACATCCGGATCTTAATGTGGCGTTCAATTTCTCCCTGACAGGGTTTGTTTGGTGCCGTGGAGCCTCCCTCCACCTCCTCCTCCTCCTCCTCCATCCTCCACGTCCACCTCTTCTTCGTCCTGTGGACAGATGTTTTGTCTCACAAATCACGTCCGAGCGTACGCCGCAGTCACAGAGCTGAGCGTTTCACGTCGAAGTCCGAAGTCGTGGTTACGACTGGGATTTCTCTGAACTTGTCTCCTCTGTAATCATACAGCTGCCTTGTTGGCCTAAACTGAAACCTAAACATCAGGCGATCTTTTGAAAAACACGTTCTTAAGATGTTCTCAAGACTTTTCAAACCTTCTGGATAAAAATATATCACATCTGCTGCGTGATTTAAAGTATTTTTACGTTTACATTTAGTCAAAAAGTACAGTGGCAGTTGTAGAGGGGGATAGATTTATCATGTCCAGTTGTTGGTAGTGTTGGAGAGGAGGAGAGCTGGAGGTCTTCACGAGGTTTTTGAAGGTAGAGAGGGACGCCCCTGATCTGGTAGGAACTGGTTGGACGTTCCACCAACGGGGAACAACAGACAAGAAAAGTTTGGATTGGGTGGCAGAACCGGAGACTACTTTGTAGTCCAATGCGGGCTGCGACAGGTAGCCAGTGTAGCTTGATGAGCAGCGGGGTAACACGTGACCTTTTGGGTTGATTGAAGACCAGGCGCGCCGCCACGTTCTGGATCATCTGAAGGGGTGTGACTGTGCAGGCTGGAGGGCGTTGTATCAGGAGTTGGGTAGGATTTTGAGTCAGGTAAGGCCTGATTTTTCAGATGTTGTGAAGTGCGACGCGGCACGACCGGGCAACCGAGGCATCATGATGAGAGAAGTTTAGTCGGTCATCGATCGTGAAGTTTCTCGCTACCGTGGTACCTGCTATGTTTCCCAACATTTTAGCACAGAGGTGGGTCAGTTTGGGGTCAGACATCTAACGTCAGAATACTCTTTTATGGAAAGGGGCAAAGGTCCTTTTGGTAGTAAATGTGCTTTTGTTAAAGCCCATGGTTCCCAACCTTTTGACTAAAAACAAAGCTGCGGTATAAATACTTGTGACCATTTAACCAAAGACTCGTAGATTCTTTTATTTGAATAGTTTATGGAGGCCTAAAGAGATAAAATTGTCAATTTATTCACAATTTAATTGGGCAAAAATTTCCAATTTGGAGGGTCCAGAGCCTTGGGTTGGGATGCTGTACTTGAGATACAATCAGTCAGGGTTTGGGTTGCTTGTCTTACAGTTCCCTGATGGAAAATCATAGCTTACTCAATTTGTACAATCGGAACTGTTATTATTTTATAATTTCACTCTGTCCGACGTCATTTTCGGCTACCTGGATTTGGAAATAAAGTTGTGACTTGTAGTTGTCACGCAGCAGACTGAATATTTTTGATCCAGATGGTCGTGTTGTCCAGTGTTTCAAAGATCTCAAGTTATTTTATGTCTCAGAAAGACGGACGCTTAGCTCTGTGACTCGAAAGTAATGGTGAGGCCAATCAGATGCACCGCAGTCTTTAATCACTTTATTAACGACATCACAACTGTGCCTAAACTCAGTTATCTCTAACTCAACACTTAGGAGCTGGAAAATGATTTTTTTTTTTTTTACATTTCAACCATGTTAATATTTGATTTTCTTTCAGCTTTCATGAATATAAATGATGTGTGAGTGCCATGAGTACATATAAAGCCAGTTTTGTTACGAATATGAACCCATGACATTTGTAATCTACTTCAACGTGCACTTACTGACATACTCACATTTTTTAGTGTGCCACTAAACCCATTGACCTCTTCAACCTCGCTGGATCTGCTGGTGGAGTATGAATTATTTATAAATATTTTATATTTCACACCCCTCCTACTTAAATTCAGGCACTTTTTTTTTTTTTTAATCTGTCCTTTACAGTAAGAAACAAGCATCTCGTCAAGCGAATCCTCAAACATCATGTCAGAATATGAATCTATAAAAACAAGACTTGTGCAAAGAGTTTGACAAATAACAGGATGACGGAAGCGATTTTTACCGTGAAGCAGCTGCAGACGCGTCATGTACGAGGAGGCGTTGAGTTGGTTACATGATAAAAATGTATTTGTAAATCTTTGTGTGCTGTTTTGTCGTCAGAATAGACAAAAAGGAGCAACAAACCAAAGAAAACAGTGTTAGAGAAATATTATTTCAACAACTTTGAGAACATTTTGTATCTTGCACGTCGTCACATCACCTTCCAATACCTTTTAATAACTAGAGTCATTGTTTCAAAAGTCTGAATCTCTAGTCGTGGTTTTGTGCACAAACTTTAAAGGTCCATTGTGTAGGATTTAGCAGCATCTAGCAGTAGCTGCTCCTCGCCTTACCTTCTCCTTTCTCGCATAACATGGTGGTTCAACCAATGACAGTATAATGAATGGACAGCGTGTCCGTGAAGAGTCGTTTTCAAAGCTCAGAACATGTGCTCTGGCCGTGTTGGCTTCTGCCTCCTCACTAATCTAAAAATTGTCAGACATGGATCGTCTGCAGGCTGAATGACGCCTGGTTGCTTAAACAAGCCACCTGTAGCGACACCTACCTGTCAATCAAAGTGTCCAAGCTCTTAATTATACATAGCTTTAAGCCTTAATATAATTTGACCAGGTGAGTTGTATAAAAATTCACCCTCAGTACAGTTGTCATGAACGGGAAAATTAGCTATAGAGACCAAAACTGTTTTTTGTACCAGGCTGTAAACATGTTTATTTCTGCTGTGAAGTTGGACATTTTAACATGGGGACTTATGGAGACTGACTCACTTCTGGAGCCAGCCTCAAGTGGACGTTTGAGGAACTGGCCATTATCAAGGCTAAAAATCAGACCGTTTTTGACTCTTTGTTCAGACGCCGAGACAATAAAACAGTTGCGTTGATGCTACAAATCTGTGTAGGCCTACAGAGGCGTCGATTATGGTATCAATGAAATGTTGTCAATTCCTATCCCTAGTCAGGAGTTAAGCCCAAAGATCTGTTGCTAAGCCGCTAATCTTGTTGTGTGACACATGCCTTGAACACTGAAAGTAATTTTCGACACCTCAATTAAACTCTCCTGAATAATTTAAAGATATTTTAGAATCTACTAAAACTTTCCAAAAGCTGTAATGTTCTATCTTTCTTCTGGCTCTCCTACCTTTCTTTCCCAATTCTTATTTACTCCTCTACACCCCAATTTCTTACAAACTTGTTTTTTCTTGTCCTTTCTTTCCGTTCTTCTTTCACTCCCATCGTCTTGTCTTTCCACTTCCGTCCTCCTCCGGCTCAATCTCCTCTTCAGACCTTCCACACTCCCAGCCTCGGCGATGAGGAGTTCGAGATACCTCCCATCTCTTTGGATCCGGACTCAGCCCTCACTGTGTCCGGCGTTGTGTCCCATTTCGGGGAGCTGTCGGACACCGGCCCCTCCGACAGCGTGGTGGTACCTGGGAACGCCGTGGTCGAAGGGGACGACCCCTCATTCGCCTCCACTTTTGTTAACGCTCCCTCGCAGGGACTGGAGCACCTGAGTCTGGGAGTCATCAACCAGTCAGGAGGAAGCGCTTTGTTGGGATCGTCATTGGGAATGGTGAGTCCAGGACGTTTGAACTGTCTGGAGTTAGCCTGGCGTCAAACACCGATTTCATTCACGTTTTCTGTCTTCTTTCCATCTCCAGGATCTCGGTCACCCCATCGGCTCTCAGTTCAGCAGCTCGTCCCCGGTGACCATCGATGTCCCGCTCAGTGACATGAGCCAGGGTCTGCTGGGCTCCAACCAGCTGACCACAATTGACCAGTCGGAGCTCAGCGCTCAACTTGGGCTCGGCTTGGGAGGCGGAAACATACTGCAACGCCCCCAGTCACCCGAACACCCTCTGTCGGCCACGGCGTCGCCCACCAGCTCGCTCCAGGATGACGACATGGAAGACTTTAGAAGGGTGAGTCTTGCGTCCATGAACACACGATTATTTGCAAGAGTTTGAACTGTTTCCCATAAATATTAAGTTTACAGACAGATTTTTAGATGTGACTTAAACTTTCCAAAGATACCAAATTCCGTTACATAGGAGAAAACCTTAGAAATAACCTTAGATCTCACCTCATGATCACCATGTTTGGATGTTTTTATTTAAAGTAATCTGGTGGTTTTTATTTGTACATCCCTGGTTATGGGGCAAACAGGAACCACTAATCGCTAATTTGGCTAACCCCCGGGACAGTTGGCGTGACTTTTCATGGTGGTATGTCCTTTAAAAATGGAGCCAACAGCTAACGTCCAACAATACAAAACATTACCGGAAGCCCCAAATCTTTGAGGACTGACAAAATTCTACGCACTGGACCTTTTTAAAAGAAGAAGTAGAATTTTTCTATACTGAAACAGTTCATGTGCTCTCTGCAACAACCTCAACTAAAAATTTGACCTCTTCTTCACCCTTCTCCTCCCATCAGAGCGTCCTTGTCGAGTCCCCGGTCTCTCTCGCCGTCTCTCCCGGCGTCATCTCCCTCGATTCCTGCCTGTGCGAGTCCCCGCTCTCCACCCCGGCCTCCAGTGTATCCCTGGCCGTCGGACAGAAAGTAGGAGCGGGAGGAGTGAAGACGGGGAGGAAGACGAAGCCTACGAAAGACCCCAACGAGCCTCAGAAACCTTTGTCAGCCTACGCGTTGTTCTTCAGGGACACGCAGGCGGCCATCAAAGGACAAAATCCCAACGCCACATTCGGAGAGGTTTCCAAGATAGTGGCCTCCATGTGGGACAGCCTGGGGGAGGAGCAGAAACAGGTGAGAGGAAAAGGGAATGTGTCTTTCTGACATGGAACAGTTGTAGTTTGTAGTGAGTAGACTGGTCTATACACACATATCCTATGGGCTCAATAACGTGGTGAGATTTAAACACAATCCTGCTGTCGGTGTGCATTATTTATTTATTTATTTATTTTTTTTCAGGTTTACAAGAGGAAAAATGAAGCAGCGAAGAAGGATTATTTAAAGGCGCTGGCAGAGTACAGAGCCGGCCAGATTTCTCAGGTGAGAGCCTCTGATTGACGAGACATCAGTCGATATCGATACATCATGAATAAGTCATTACATCTGTTAAAATAAAGATTAAAATAGCTTAAAATTGATTAAGCTGCAAATTTAATACTGAAATTAAATCCGTGTCAATCAGCTCGACGTCTTTTGCTATTTTAAAAATAGCAACACGACCACAGGCGTGATGTGTCGACTGATGTGTGTGACCATTTGTTTATATTTTAAGTGACAGCAGACTACGATGTTCTAACATGTTCTCGTCTTTGTTGTGTCCCATCATCTTCTCTTCAGGCCCCTATCGAAGTCATGGACACCGCCCCATCGCCCCCACCTCCAGCCCCGGCTCCCGTCATCACAGCCGCACCTGCCACCCCCCTAGCTGCTCGCTCCACCAGGTCCCAGCATTACAACCCTGAGGAGAACACCATCACCAACATCTGTACCTCCAACATCATCCTGGACCTGCCCCAGGTCACCACACGCTCCAAAACCGGCGCCATCAAACCCCAACTCAACCCTCCGCCCGTGACCGCCCCTCCGAACCCGCCCACCGTCACCAAGATAATCATCAAGCAGACGCCGCGGCCCTCCGGCGGCATGTCCGTCACGGCGACGGCCGCCTCCTCGCCGCGCCAGCCTCCACCGCTGCAGCAGATGCAGAGCACCCCACCTCCGCCTCGGCTTCAGCAGATGGTGCACGCCCAGGCTCCTCCGCCTCTGCAGGCCAAACCGCGAGGCGCCGCCACCGCCCCGCCTCCGCTGCAGATTAAGATCGTCCCGTCGGTACGACAGTCGGATTCGAGCGCGCCGATCATTGTGACGTCAGGCGGCGAGACGCCCACGTCGCCCACTGCAGGTCTGACAATGGAGGTGGGACAGTCGGCAGGAGAGGAAGTGGTGGAGGCTGAAGAAGGGGTGAGCTCAGCAACACGGACTCCACACTCCGTCTGTTGCATATTCTGAAGCAGACAGTTAGATACAAACCTTCGATCTAAACGTCTCTTTGTCTTGTTTTGTCTCAGATGGAGGTGGAGGTGAACGTCGCGCCTCTTCCGAGCATGACAACATCCCGTAACATTTGCGTACGTGCCGGCTGCACCAACCTGGCTGTGGAGAGCAAAGACTGGGACAAGGAGTACTGTAGCAACGAGTGCGTCGCCACACACTGCAGGTGTGTACAAAAACAGCAACCTGCACGCCAAGTCTGAGTTGTAGAACTTTATTATTAATTTACAAGAGACCTTCTTCACAGCAGCCATTTTGACATGAAATAGTAAACACAGGTCTTACCAATGATACTAATAAAGGTTCATACAATAAATAAAATACAATAAATAATCTTCTCATTAGGAATAAACCTGCCTCTGAATAGGATTAGCCCACGCTGCTGTATTTTAACGTGTGTTATGATGGTGGTACTCATGATCTTTTCTGAGGTGGTAAGAAGTGTTTGACATAAAGTGAAAATATTTTTTTTTCTTTCATGTTTTCTCCTCGGCAGAGACGTGTTCATGGCGTGGTGTGCCATCCGAGGGCAGAACTCCACCACGGTCACATAGGAAGAGGAGGAGCGCTGCACAGAGAGAAAGAAAGGACACATCGAATGAACAGAGGAATGAATGGATGAATGATAGACTCTGGTATTATGGGACATAATGGTTTAGACAGACGCGGAGACATATTTGAAAGTCACTACAATGTACTTCTCTGTGATTGACGGCACAAATGGAACTCGAGAATGACGGACGGATTAATGATACAGACGAAGAAACCACAGAAGAAGAAACTAAAGACTTTCACGTTGATCATCTGTTATGAATTTGAATTAAGGACTTGATAAAAACGGAACATTTTATATGAATTTATGGTGATTTTAATTGTTTTGAAGAAAAAAAAACAAAGTGCAGAAATGAAATCATGATCTTGCAGACGAGTTCAGTTCATTTCACTTTATGTGTGTGTGCTCTTCCCTTTACTGTTACGTCGAGGTTCGAGTCACGTAAACGAAAAGTGACTTCTTCTAGAAACTTAACGGACACGCGAGCGACAACCGGGCAAAGCACAAACGGGTAGTTTAAAGACGTACGGAGAAGAAGAAGCCATTTCGAGACGAGGTGGCCACCAGCCAAATGCCGTTTGTCAGCTTTACAAGCCACTATTGGAGGAAGAGGGGGGGGAAAAAAACTACCATAGAGTTTCACAGGTGCTAAAATTCAGGAAAGAAATCGCTCAAGCATTTTTGTGTTTTCTCTCCTGCTGAAATAACCCCGCGACGTACGAGCTTTTTTTTTTTTTTTTTTTTTTAAATACGTGGTGCATATTTTGTTTGACGAGGTTGAAGTTTGGTGTTTAAAAAATGGATGGAAATAAACACACCAGCTCTGACAAACACTACTGTAAAATGGGAGGGAGGGAACACCGTTTAACAGCTTTACTTTTTAACGTTAACGTGTTTAATTTAACGAGTTGATTTCAGGTCTGAATAATCAAGAAAGGTGACGTTTGCTTCCAAAAAAACAAAACAAAAAAGTCGATGAAATGATGCAGTGATCGGTCTGGTTTATTGTAGATATCTTGGAAATGTTTTTAATGGTGAAATAAAAAAGTATTTTATGTTTTAATATACATTTGGTGATGCACATTATGGCCTTTATAGTTACTGCTGGAGTCAAAATTTATTTGATTTAAAGGTCCAGTGTGTAAATTTTAATGGGATCTATTGGCAGAAATATTCATAACTATGTTTTCGGTTGTGTATATTAACCTGAAAATAAGAATGATTATGTTTTTGTTACCTATCAATGAGACTTTTATATCTACTGAGGGAGCGGGTCCTCTTCCCGCTGTCCGCAGTGTTTCTACAAACCAAACTTTGGCTCTCGATTGGACCTTTTCTGGACGTTCTAGTTTATCCCGAGGGTGAGGCAAGCAGTATTCAGTTGGTTGACTTTTTTTTTTTCTTCATTTCAGAACAGGAACAGAACACGGCATATATTTTGTCATTTTTAACGATGATCTTATGAGTGTCAGAGATTTTTTTTCCCCTTTTATTTATCGATTAATGACAAAAAGCAGATTACAATAAAAAAAACAACACTGCATACACCGAACAGAAAAAAAAGCAACTTTAAGCCACATTCAGACTAAACGTACATTTTTTTACATCCTTTGTATTAAGAGAAATGTTAAAAAAAAAGGTTTTATCTGTAAAGCATTTATGAATATAAAAATATGTTATTGTCTGAAATGCCAAATAGTGCATATATAATAAAATATTTATACATATACACACACAAATATATATATGTTTATTATACTTTCTGTTCTGGCACTATTTGGCATCTCAATAACATTTACATTTATATATATATATATATATATATAGATGCTAATTTACAGATAAAACACTATTGTTTTTGTTTTTTAGGTCAAGCACTTAATTGTTTTTGTCTACATATACAATAAAAAGACTGTAAAATGTAAGATTCTTTTAGTTTTAACGTGGCTTAAAGTTGCTGATTTTTCTTCTGTATGCTGCATAAAGTGTATTTTACTTTATTGTAATTTGTCCTTTTGTCATTTATCTCAATAAAGAAGGGGGAAAAATCATATTTCTGACACTCCGTGGCAAAACAGACGGCTTTGTCCATAAATGTATCATAGACAATGACAAAATATGTAAAATATATTTATATAAAATATATATTTTATGTGTATACATATATATATATGTTCACAGAGAAGCACACAGGAGATCACGTCACATCATTCTATCGCGAGATTACCGCCCCGTAGAAGCGTTTGATGACGATGGCGGGAAAACCCACCATGGCGGGAAAAAAAAGAGGGCGCACACACACACACACAGACAGCGTGGTCAACATAAGACAGGGGGCGCTGTTTCCTCGCTTACAAATTCATTAAAATGCGCCACAAATGCAAAACCATCAAATAAAAATCACAAAGTGACGCAAAAAAAAAAAAAAAAAAGACACGAAATCACTTCGGGTTTTTTTTTAGACATTTTGTTTAATTTTAGCGCCTTTTTCGGTGAACATCGTCACTAAAAATCGAGGAAGAAGCCATTGTTGTTTTTAAAATAACCTTTTTGTTTATTATAAAAGATAATATGTGAAGGAGGGGGGAGGGAAGAGGAGAGGAAAGGAAGGAACTGTAGGTAGGTAAGGAGGGGGAGTTAATTATAACAGATTGGTGTGTGTGTGTGCTCGCGGTTGAGTGTGTCGATATTACATTTATATTTTAATAATTTAGACCGTTTTAATCGCTTCTCGCGGTTGTTGCGTGGCGTGTTTGTTCACATGGGGAAAGGCCTCCGTGGCGGCAGCAGCAGCAGCAGCTCGTAGTCGGTTTGTGGCTCCCAGCAGCAGCAGCAGCAGGAGGAGCAGGCGTGGAAAGAAAGTGCGTTATTGTTAGTTGACTCTCATCATCATCATCATCATCCTCTTCTTCTTCCGGCCCTGCTGTGCAGCGAAGCCGGGAGCTGGAGTTTGCAACACACGGCGGGACTCACCATGGCGGTAAACCTGGACAAGGAAGCGTACTACCGCCGGATCAAGAGACTATACAGCAACTGGAAGGTAAACTAATAAAAATAATGCACATTTTAACGCGTTCGGGTATTTCTAATGTGTGGAAACACACAAAGTTACCCGCGTTTTCCCCCACATCACACACCGAGCGACTTGACTCTGTTGTCGGCGTGAGTGGTGATGTTTCCCCGGCCCCGCATCCAACGCCGACACCCAGGCGGTGAACAGGGCCTCGACCCCCGGCTTCAACTAGCCTATTTTCCCGGCAGTGAAACTCCTCTCTCTGGAGGGTGTTTCACCTGTTCTCTCTTACATATATCAGACAAACGAGCTAGCTACCTCCATTCACCACCACCACCACGTTAGCTAGCCTAGCCTAGCCTAGCCTAGCTAGTAACTTTGCCACCGAGCTAACTTACTTAGCCCAACGGCTAAAAAAAAAAAAATGTGTACCGCAAACGGAGCAACGTGAGCTAACTTGACGAAATAAATCGTGTCTAAGTGACGTGAGGAGTGTTCAAAGCGTGGGCTTGGCTGCTCAAACTGTTACTGTCAGTAAGCACTTGTAACGTAACGTTACATGCTAATTTTTTAGCTGGCTAATTAGCATCAGAATAACGCCAGCAGCATCATGTGAAGAAACGTGGACAGCACTCACTTTAAAGTCTTTTAAAGTACTTTAACGTCAACTTGTGCCGACTTTTAAAGCTTCAAACTTATTTTCAGAAGTTGTACTTTGATGCTACGTGAGTTTATTTGTGCTGTTGTAGCTCAGACACAATAAATTTAAGTATGAAAGGGCGCTAACAGGCATGTAGAGACTTTAAAGCAGCTTTGTGAGACTTGTGTGCTGCAGCATCAGGTGCTGATGTAGCCGATGAAGCCATGAGTGTTACAAATCAACTTTTTCAGTGTCCATGCACAAGGCACACACGCCTGTATTAATGAGGTACACACGCCTGTATTAATGAGGTACACACGCCTGTATTAATGAGGTACACACGCCTGTATTAATGAGGTACACACACCTGTATTAATGAGGTACACACGACTGTATTAATGAGTACACACGCTTGTATTAATGAAGTACACACGCCTGTATTAAGGAGGTACACGCACCTGTATTAAGGAGGTACACACGCCTGTATTAATGAGGTACACTGCTTGTATTAATGAGGTACACACACCTGTATTAATGAGGTACACACGACTGTATTAATGAAGTACACACGCCTGTATTAATGAAGTACACACGCCTGTATTAAGGAGGTACACGCACCTGTATTAAGGAGGTACACGCACCTGTATTAAGGAGGTACACGCGCCTGTATGCACCTGTATTAATAAGGTACACACGCTTGTATTAATGAGGTACACACGCTTGTATTAATGAGGTACACACGCCTGTATTAAGGAGGTACACACGCCTGTATTAAGGAGGTACACACGCCTGTATTAAGGAGGTACACACGCCTGTATTAAGGAGGTACACGCCTGTATTAAGGAGGTACACACGCCTGTATTAAGGAGGTACACACGCTGTATTAAGGAGGTACACACGCCTGTATTAAGGAGGTACACACGCCTGTATTAAGGAGGTACACGCGCCTGTATGCACCTGTATTAATGAGGTACACACACTTGTATTACTGAGGTACACACCTGTATTAATGAGGTACACACGTGTATTAATGAGGTACACGCGCCTGTATTAATGAGGTACACGCGCCTGTATTAATGAGGTACACGCATGTATTAATGAGGTACACGCGCCTGTATTAATGAGGTACACAGAAAGTGAAAGTGCGCTTTGTGTTGTTTCTAACATAACATTTAGAGACTTTAAAGCAGCTTTGTGTGCTGCAGCATCAGGTGCTGATGTAGCTGTGAGTGTTACAAATCAACTTTTTCCAGTGGTGCTAACAAAGCTCGCAACCTGTCCATGCACATTCATTCATCTAACAGCAGCAGAGCTCTCTTTGTTTACCAGAAGTTTCCTATACAAATACAGTGTGTGTGAAGCTTTCATGACATTAAATCGTGTCTTTTTTTTTTTTTTTTTTTCCAGAAAGGAGAAGATGAGTTTGGCAAAGTCGATGCCATCGTGGTGTCTGTGGGAGTGGACGAGGAGATCGTGTACGCCAAATCTACAGCCATACAGGTGAGGTCGAGTCCCGGCCTTTAATGTCAGACAGTGACGCGGTCAGTGCCGATATTGACTCTATTATTTTTTGTTTCCTCAGACGTGGCTGTTTGGCTACGAGTTGACAGACACCATCATGGTGTTTTGCGACACCAAAATCATCTTCCTCGCCAGCAAGAAGAAGGTGGATTTCCTCAAACAGGTGGCCGTGACGAAAGGCAACGAGAACGCCAACGGCGTCCCGCCCATCACACTGCTCACCAGAGAAAAGGTAACCTGTGTAAAGACACGTAGAGGTAATGGCCGAATACACACTACCTCACATTGTACTGCAATACTATAATTACAAAAGCATGTAAAGGTTTGAACTTGTTCATTTTGTGTCGGATAAAATCTGATCGCGTGTGCTTTGGTGTCTCAGAATGAAAGCAACAAGGCCAACTTCGACAAGATGATCGAGGCGATCCGAGGCAGCAAAGAAGGCAAGACGGTCGGCATCTTCAGCAAGGACAAATTTCCCGGAGAGTACATGAAGAGCTGGAACGACACGATCACGGCCGAGGGGCTGGAGAAAGTAAGACGTGATCCAAGCTGTCAAATTGAAAACACTCTGTTTGCAACACCTCTAAATCTTTTGCGTCGTGACCTGCCTGCAGGTTGACATCAGCGCCGTGGTCGCCTACACGATGGCGGTGAAAGAAGACGGAGAGCTGGGCCTGATGAAGAAGGCGGCGGCCATCACCAGCGAGGTTTACTCCAAGTTCTTCAAGGAGCGCGTCATGGAGATCGTCGACGCAGATGAGGTAACGTTGAACCGACAATTTAACGGACGGACTGGAATTATAGCAGATTTTTGTGCCGTTCTGATCGGCCCCAATCAAACAGCTACACGGCCACAGAAACCGCCATTTTCCAGCCCGTGTTTGGTCACTCTTGTGTTGCGTGCACGTCATATTGATTGGACGAATTACAAGCTACCAAAGTTGGAAAAACCAGCAACGTCAGCTTCCCTGTTGCACTTCCATGTTGGAAATATTGGACATCTCTTACTGCAACTTGTTGGCAAATTGTCAAACAGTGGCAACGAAGCTGTAAAACCTCCATCACAGTCTAATGTAACAACGCTCTTACAGAGAGCTTCATATGATTATAACACCTCCAAGTTGGGATAACGGGATGTTTTCCTGACATGAATGCAGCAGTCAAACTGTCTTTTTTTTTTTGATTCACGAATCAATAATTTAAGAAGCAATGAGTTGGAATCAACAGGAACATCAGCTGTGCTGCAGTAAACATCCCATGTTTCAAAGAAATAGAAGTGCTTTATCCAGCAGAACAGTTTGTGTTAACGGTGTCGAATGTCTTCCCGTCTTGTTCCAAAACAGAAAGTGCGTCACAGCAAGCTGGCGGAGTCGGTGGAGAAGGCCATCGAGGAGAAGAAATACCTAGGCGGTGCAGATCCTTCCACGGTGGAGATGTGTTATCCTCCCATCATCCAGAGCGGAGGGAACTACAGCCTCAAGTTCAGCGTCGTCAGGTAGCAAACGTGGAATCGAAAGTTTTTTCACAACCAGAAAACTCCTGTTGATGTTAGAGGGAATAGTTTGACGTCATAGATCGTTCATTCATCCACAAGATGGTGAGTTAGCTTAGCATAAAGACCGGACCTATTTGTCTTCCAGCGATAAGAACCACATGCACTTCGGTGCCATCACGTGTGCCATGGGGATCCGCTACAAGTCGTACTGCTCCAACCTGGTGCGCACGCTCATGGTGGACCCCCCGCAGGAGATGCAGGACAACTACAACTTCCTGCTGCAGGTGGAGGAGGAGCTGCTCAAACAGCTCAAGCACGGTGGGTTCAGGAGCGTGACGCCAACGCGGGAGCTTTGGGTACTCGTTGGTTAAAGCCGCCAAGTGTGACGTCTGTGTTGTCTCCTCCTCAGGTGTAAAAATCAGCGATGCCTACAACGCTGTACTGGAGTACGTGAAGAAAGAGAAGGCGGATCTTGTATCGAAGCTGACCAAAAACCTCGGGTAAATGCACGCAAATAACATTTGTTTTAATATATGTTCAAACACACATTTACACACTTGTCTCATGTCTTAATTTTCTGTTTTTCTTCGTAGCTTTGCGATGGGAATCGAGTTCAGAGAAGGCTCGTTGGTTTTGAACGCGAAAAATCAGTACAAACTGAAAAAAGGTGAGTTTGTCTTTTTTATATTTGACTTAACTTTTAAATATGTATTCTTGAAAATAAGAGTTGTTAACCAAAGCTCGTGTGCGTCTCCTCCAGGCATGGTGTTGAGTATCAGTTTGGGTTTTGCTGACCTTGTGAATAAAGAAGGCAAGAAAGACGAGCAGAAGAAGTACGCTTTGTTTATCGGCGACACAATACAGATCAACGAGGTGAGACGAGTGTTTGCGTTTATGTTTTCTCTGTAACAGCAACACAACTTATTTATTACAACCCAAAATGTTTCTTTAACAGGAAGAGGCTGCCACGATACTCACACCGGTCAAGAAAAAGATAAAAAACGTGGGAATCTTCTTGAAGGTACGTGTCTTTGCTCGTAACCTTGATCTTTGTCTCAGACTTGGCTGTGTTGGGTCCTTGAATTTGAGGTGATTGTGCCTGGAATTGCCTTTTTAAAGTCCTTGATTTTAGATGTTTAAGAAGGTGCAGGGAGCCATTAGGTGGTTTGGATACAAAGGATCAGATGTACCGCAACTAACAGTAACAACAAAAGAGTCAGACAGTTATTTCAGCAGCTCAAGCAGAAACTCATTTTATCACTATCGCAGTAATGCCTTGAAATATCGTGACGTTATTTCAGGTTCACTTGCTGCTGAAAGTGTTTAAAAACATTCACCCTGACCCCGTGCTGAAACTTACTCAGAGATTTTGTTCAGGTGTAACGTCCCCGTCTGTTAACCTGTCGCATTTTTACCTTTTCGTTCTTCTCTCTCTAGAATGACGACGAGGAGGACGAGGACGAGGAAGGTGACGACGCCGAGGAGCTGCTGGGGAAAGGAGCTCGCAGTGCCGCCCTGCTTGCAGACAGAACCAGAGTGAGTGTGTGTGTGTGTGTGTGTGTGCGTGTGTGGTTTAAATATGTGACTGGTGATCTGTGTGTTAATTTGCCACCTTGACACTGTGTCAGTAACTAAGAGTGTGAATGTCTTTGTACTCTACCAGCTACTTGGGAAGGTAAGTATTCATTGTTTCTTCTAAAATATCATCGGCAGTTGTAAAAATCCACGTGCTGATGAGAAACAGTCGTCCTTTTATTTAATTTGAGTTTGTTTGAGTTTTATTTGTCCATTTTTTCCCTTTCCAACCATCTAAATCCATGTAACACACGTCTGTGTTCTGCATGTATATTTTAATTTTTCTTTCTCATTCTTTTTGTTTTAACAAAGAAAAAAAAAATCATCCTCCCGGTGTCTCTGTGTGATCACTCAGTTGTGTCTATTGTTGAACTATAGAACGAGATGACGGCGGAGGAGAAGAGGCGAGCCCACCAGAAGGAGTTGGCGAATCATTTGAACGAAGAAGCCAAGCGTCGTCTGACGGAGCAGAAAGGAGAGCAGCAGATCCAGAAGTGAGTGTGAAAACGTAGAAATCAGACGTTTCGTGCAACGGCTCATCGACCAGTTCCAAGAGAAGAAAGAGACACAACTCTAGATTTACTTATTTGGACTTGTCCCTTTGCAATATATACTCTTCTTCTTCGTGTGTGGTCACACACACATGCTGTTCAAAGTAGCACACCGTACCTTAAAACAAAACTAGCTAGACTCGACCCCCGAGGTCGTAACCCTCTGACTGCAGTCTTTGGTGTTCCCTCCACAAGAGTTGACCGAACAAGGTGTGCTCTTCACCTTTACACTCTCCTTACTGCTCGACAAGTCCACGCTTCCCAATTTGGTTCATTATTTACTGATTTTTATTAGTTGTTTTTTTTAATGGAGTAAGGGCACATTCAGACAGAAATGCAGGTTTTTCCATTTATTTGAATGGGGGTAGTGTATTTTTGCTACAGCGGTGCGGTCCGAAGGGGTGTCCGACACAAAAATGCAGCAACCTGCAGCAGAGAAGTTGAGCCAGATCCAACTTTTGGAGACCGTCAGACCGGTCAAACACCTGCACAGACGGCCTGAAATGTCTCTGAAACTGTCTATCTAAACTCTGATGCGCTACCTGAAGTTTAATTTGGTTTGTGACCGATGGTTTGAGAAAGCAAGCAGTGGTCGAGTGACGTAGCTTCGATAAAGTCGGTAAATCAGTGAAATAAAAAGTTATTTCCTGACTGTTTCACGGTGGTTACGCTCAGCACACCGTCGTACAACCCTGCAGTGACTCGCCACAGCGTCTGAGTGTACCCTAAGTTTTAGAGACTGTCTGAGTAACTGTCCCCGTTTAATTTACATTTATTCATGATTGATTAACTTTTATTGTATATTAAATCATTCATTCCCATGTTGTCTTATTACTTTTATAATGTCTTTAGTTGGACGTGTTGATCTGAAGTAATTGTTCATTACATCTTGTGTTGTCATCCTCCTCCTGACCAGTTGGTGTCGCTGTTTGATCTACATTTGAGGGTTCATGTGTTCAAGAGACATTTTTCCTGTTGCGTCAATGGTGGAACTTGATCAATATTTCTTAAAGTTTCTGATCATTAATCGAGTCCAATCTTCTTTTTTTGTGTGTGTTTCCTCTCTCAGGGCCAGAAAATCTAACGTGTCCTATAAGAACGTCTCTCAGATGCCCAGAGAAAAAGACATCAGAGAAATGAAGATCTTCATCGACAAGAAATACGAGACCGTCGTCATGCCCGTTTTTGGTATCGCCACACCGTTCCACATCGCCACCATCAAGGTATGCTGTGGTCAACGGCGATGATGGCAGAATAAAGCATATTTGCTTGTTTATTTCACAATAACTTCATTATTTTCTTGCCTTTCCCCATCTAGAACATCAGTATGTCTGTAGAAGGAGACTACACCTACCTGAGGATCAACTTCTACGTCCCCGGAAGCTCCCTAGGACGACAGGAGGGAAACATCTTCCCCAACCCAGACGCCACATTTGTTAAAGAAATGTGAGTCTTAACATATATTGGATGTTTTGCAGCTCATGGTTGTTGTTCTGATTGAACTTTTCTAATCAGTTCGAAGCATGTCTTTATCCTAACTTTCCTTGAACTTTTCCGTCAGCACGTACCGAGCATCCAATCTGAAAGCTCCCGGCGACACGTCGGTTCCCTCCACCAACCTCCAGAACGCTTTCCGCATCATCAAGGAGGTACAGAAGCGCTACAAGACGCGAGAAGCCGAAGAGAAGGAGAAGGAAGGCATCGTCAAGCAAGACTCGCTGGTTATCAACCTCAACCGCAGCAACCCCAAGCTCAAAGACCTCTACATCAGACCCAACATCGCACAGAAGAGGATGCAGGGCTCGCTGGAGGCGCATACTAATGGTGAGGAGGCAGAGGTTAAATTCTTACTGGGATAAATTTGAGAACTTTTAATGGTGACGCCAAAACTTCTTCTCCGCCCTCAGGTTTCCGCTTCACGTCAGTCCGCGGCGACAAAGTGGACATTCTTTACAACAACATCAAACACGCCATCTTCCAGCCATGCGACGGGGAGATGATCATCGTACTGCACTTCCACCTCAAGGTACGTTTATTGACGTGGACTCGAGCGTTGATCTTTTTTTACACGCTATAACTTAAAGATCGCTAACGTGTCCTTTCACGTCTTCCCTCCCCAGAACGCCATCATGTTCGGTAAGCGCCGTCACACAGACGTCCAGTTCTACACGGAGGTCGGCGAGATCACCACAGACTTGGGCAAACACCAACACATGCACGACAGGGACGACCTGTACGCCGAGCAGATGGAGCGGGAGATGAGGCACAAGCTCAAGTCGGCCTTCAAGAACTTCATCGAGAAGGTGGAGACGCTGACTAAAGAGGAGCTGGAGTTCGAGGTGCCGTTCAGAGACCTCGGGTGAGTAAACCACACGATGCTTTGACACGAAGAGGTGTGGAAAGCTCGATTAGCAGGTGGACTGATTGTTTTTGGCTGTCTTGTAGGTTCCAGGGCGCCCCCTACAGGAGTACCTGCCTGCTACAACCCACGTCCAGTTCCCTTGTCAATGTTACTGAATGGGTGAGTGAACACGCTGAATCAGTTTGTCAATAATTACACCGTTAACCTGAAACATTGACTAATTTTTGTCGTACCCAGCCGCCTTTTGTTGTGACCCTGGACGAGGTCGAGTTGGTCCACTTTGAGCGCGTGCAGTTCCACCTGAAGAACTTCGACGTGGTCATCGTCTACAAGGACTACAACAAGAAGGTCACCATGATCAACGCCGTGCCCGTCAACTCCCTCGATCCCATCAAGGAGTGGCTCAAGTACGGGATCAACATGACTTGAAATGTCCGTAGAATCAGGAGGTTCGCTCTGGTGTTTGCGTTAATAAAAATCTTTCTTTCGTTGCTTTCCTCAGCTCGTGTGACATCAAGTACACGGAGGGAGTCCAGTCTCTGAACTGGACCAAGATCATGAAGACCATCGTCGATGATCCCGAGGGCTTCTTCGAGCAGGGGGGCTGGTCTTTCTTGGACCCAGAGAGCGAGGTACGTTCATCACAGTGGACCAAAAACTGGACATTTTTCTGCTGTGGAAACAAATGGCATGACTCTTCTGGTAATTATTGATTTCTTTGTGCAGAAATTAATGGTGCGTACCAGTTTTTCTCTTGATGGTCATGTTTAAAAGAACATCATACATTTCTTTCCAATCACAGCTTCACATCTGCTGTCTCTTTTTTGTTTTTCGTCTCAGGGAAGCGGCGCAGAGGAAGATTCAGAGTCAGAAATGGAGGATGAGACGTTCAACCCGTCTGCAGATGAAGACGAGGAGGAGGAGGAAGACAGTGACGAAGACTACGACTCAGAGACCGAGGAGTCTGGTTCGAGTGAGCAAAATTCTTTCTTTTTTATTATTTATTTATGACACATTGGTTGGACTAGATCAACACACGTAGCACTTACTGTGCTTTGTTTCATAGATTACAGCGCGTCAGTCGGCAGTGAGGAGGAGAGCGGTAAAGACTGGGACGAGCTGGAGGAAGAAGCCAGAAAAGGTTTGTATCATGTTGAATACAACATGAATTATTATTAATATCAAAACAAGAAATAAATCAGCAATGTAGCGTAGACATTTTGCTAACAGCCAAACATCAACAAGGTCAACAACATAGACATAGCAGCCAGCTAATATTACTGACTAGTCCAACAGCAGTCAGCCCAGCTCGGCGTCTGTCTTTCAGCCTTTTATTTCACCAAGCTCTCACCAACCACTAAAAGTCAGTCCCAGATTTACTCTTGTCGACGTCCTCTTCACTCTTTTCGCCTCTGCCATTATGTGCATAGAGGCTGTTGAGGGCTAACGTTAGCTAACAGCAGCTAAAAAACTGAGCTAACGTTAGCCAACAGCAGCTAAAAAACTGAGCTAACGTTAGCCAACAGCAAAAACTGAGCTAACGCAGCCAAGCAGCTAACAAACTGAGCTAACGTTAGCCAACAGCAGCTAAAAACTGAGCTAACGTTAGCCAACAGCAGCTAAAAAACTGAGCTAACGTTAGCCAACAGCAGCTAAAAACCGAGCTAACGTTAGCCAACAGCAGCTAAAAAGCTAACGCTAGCCAACAGCAGCTAAAAAACTGAGCTAACGTTAGCCAACAGCAGCTAACAAACCGAGCTAACGTTAGCTAACAGCAGTTAGCAGTTTACTTCACTGTCCATCATAAACTCTGTAAATCACAGAGAGTTGAGGCGGAGCAGCCGGAGGACATCAGAGGGAAAACCAGAAAACATTTTCTCCATAAAATATGATCCAGTTTCACCAAAATCAGTGAAATAGTTGGTGGTGTGTGACTTAGCGCCGTAAAGCGTTACGTACTTCTCCCGACCCGGAGCCCAAAGTTACATAGTGTAGACAGAGACGCACTATTTCACCTGATTACAGGTCAGTGTAGCATCAACAGGATTTAAAAGTTACAAAAATGTTGCTTTAACTTTTTCACGAGGCTGAAAAAAAAACTACTTTTGTTGCTCTCCAGCTGACAGAGAGAGCCACTATGAGGATGAGGACACGTCCACCAACAAGAAGAGAAAGGGCCGGTCAGTGGCTCCGCCCAGCAAGAAGAAGCGACGGTCCTAAATATATCACACATAACACACACACACACACACACACTGCCAAACCTAGTTGACCCTTTTCCTTCTACCCCAACTGGCTCTTTCGACTCGTACACTTAACACACACACACACACACAGTGTATATAGACGTAGAAGCCCCTTATTTCCGTGTTGGTCAGTGAAGTGTCATGTTGAAATGGTAAAGAACGAACCAGCAGGACAGTCGCACACACTTCATTCATTAGCTTTTGTTTTGTTTTTTTTTTTACCCCCTCTTCATTCCTTCCTCACTCTCTTTTGTTTCCTCGATCCAGCCATCAGGGTTTTATGTTTGTGTGTGTGTGTGTGTGTGTGTGCATGTTGGTTTAAATGGGTTTTTATTGCGAGCATTGTTTATTTTCTGTTAAAATAAAAATAAAAAGCTGAGTTTCTTAATAATGGGATTAATAAAAGAAAAGACTTGACATATCCTCTGCCAAGTGTTTTTATATAAAACCTTCTGATTCACCCCGACCCTGTCCTGTCCTCTCCGCGTCTTTGTCTTCTTTCCCCTCATTGTTTTCTTCAGTGTTTGTTAAATTGTGCTAAGATAAGATGATTTTGTTTGTTTTTTGAGGGGGGCAGATACATTTTCTGATTCTTTTTTTTTTTTTTTTTTTGTAAATGGGGTTTGTAAATGCACACACACACACATACACTGTCTCACACACTTGTCCTCTCTGTTCCCTTTTTTTTTGTTTCTTTTTTTGGTTCATTTTGAGTAGATGCGTTGTTGTATTGTTAATTACGAATCTGTTTTTATAATAAAATTAAAAGGAACTGTAGTTTTTGTTTCCAATGGTCTGTTTTCTCTTTCAAAAGCTCGATGTCTGTCTTGCGTTCGGAAACGCCCGGGATTTCACAAGGTGCAAGTAGCGATGAAGGGGGGGAAAAAACGTTTACAGGCCAAATTCAACCGGGCAGGGATGCAATGCGTTTTTGTGTGCACCGCAACCGCCAGAGCTAATCACGTCAGTTCTAGGAAAGTTCTTGTGTCAGTTTTAAAAAAATTAAATTTAAAAAATATATATATTTATTTACTTTATTTTATTTTTTCCAGAAGAACGATCTCCTAAAAATTCAAACTTTCTTTAAAAAAAGATTTAAATACTCAACTAATTTATATTTTTGATCAGGGTTCCTTAAATCTGGTCATTTAAGAAGTGTCTACAATGCACAGAGCAACATTTTTGTGACTGAAAACTACTGTATGTAATCGTCTTTCTGAACTGCGGTTTTGTTGTTATCAACTCTCCAAACACACATTGATATATCTGCTAAATTCGGAGATGATTGTACTAAAATTAAGTAATTACTATGGTCAAAATAAGAGTGTGTTTGTTAAATTTGAGACTGTATCCAAGTTTTTAAATTGCACTCACTAGCCTCAGCTATTAAAGCGATCACAATGCATTATTTTTCAATATTGGAACATATGAAAGAGTATTATTGTGCTATATACTATGGACACCTAACCAGAGGTGGACGAAAGCCCTTTTTTCATTTTCTGGTTCATTTCTGATGTCTTGATACTTTCTAATGTTTGAAATCTGGTTTATATTCGGCAGAATCTTAGTTTTGTATTTACATTATAGATTGTTAACTTGCTGCGCATAATTTCATCGACTTTAAGCGTTCATCTCTGGTGCAAAGACTTAGTTGAGAAGCTAAAAGCCGTGAACTCATTATCCACTTGTCACCAAATATCTCAGAAAAAGCTGTGACTTGTAGCCTCAAGCACCCCCGAAGCTGCCTGTGCCCTTACAACCAAAACCTGTTCTGCTTTGGGAAGCATGTGAAGAGAGGATGTTTGAGCCCAGCAACTTGTCTGGTGAGAATGTTTCTCCGCATTTTAGCAAAGAATTTGTCCTGTGCACAACACAGTTGAGCGACCACGTAGAGCATTTGTGACTTGACAAAGAAGCAGCTACGGGTAAGTGAAGACCATTTTGCTTGTAATAAAATGTCTTTATGCCTGAATTTCATCATTTAAACCTGCTTTAGTGAGTTACCCCACAGACTCATTCCTAGTGTCTTACTTTAAATGATTGAATTATTCATGCAGGTTTTGACAGACTGCATGACAGTTTTTGCTCTTTTCTTGTAAATTTTAAGACAATAGTGGTAGAACTCCTATTACTAAAAGTAGAAATACTCCATTACAAGTGAAAGACCTGAATTCAAAACTACTTCAGTAACAGTACATAAGTATGACTCCTTTCACAATGTTTATATTATTTATATCACCAATGTGATATAGTTTGTCAACAGTTTTAGATACTTTGTTTACTACTGGGATTTGTAATATAGTACTGCATCATATCATATTAGCTAAACTAAACTGTAAGTGACATGTAGTAGAGTAAAAAGTTGGATATTTCCCTCTAAACTATCGTGGTGTAGAAGTATAGTAAATTGTCTATGTGTATGTCAAAATTATGCAGTACTTGAATAATAGTACTTACTGTGGTTGATTACTCAACAGCTAGTCAGTTTTTTTTCTCAATCTAAATCAAGGAAACTTTGTGATTTTTGGACATTTAAAGAAACACCCTGCTTTCAAACTCTTAAAAATACAAAAGTATCATCAGCAAAATGTAAAGTGTCAAAGAAGTGCTCATTAAACAACTACTACTACTTTTTAACTACTTAACATATCATACATATACGTTTTTTGAGTGTAAAATTTTCAGCTCCAAATGAACTGTATTTCCTTCTGATATGTAGATGAGAAGTGTAAAGTAGAAGTAACTTTCCTGTATAAAGTAAGAACCTTAAATTATGCTTAATTACAGTACTTAAATAAGTGCATCCACATTCCACCACTCCCTGCAGCCTTGTACACCTCGTCAGTGAAGGCTTATACATGTCGAATGTATGACTAACCCTTGGTACATTCTGTTTAGTGTCTTGGAAAAGGTAAATATTAATGTGTGTGTTGCAGGGAAACAGGAAAAGTGTGAAAAAAGCTGATCCGACATGAAGTGGAGGCTGTCTGTCCTCCTGTTCCTCGCAGGTAACTGTTACTCATGTCTTTTAACCATCTTGCAAAACCCTAAAGCTTTTCTTGGGACCTCTTCTGAGCCCATGTCAGGCATTGACAGTGGCCCTGTTTACACCAGGATTTAAAATGCACAACTGACTGTTCTCTCTGTAAACGGAAGTACGTACTCATTTGCACAGCAATGGCATGTTTACGGTGCGACAACACAAGAAGAAGCAGCAACATCTTGCGCATTGTAGTACACATGAATCCTGCTGTCTGATTTCATAGGCCAAAGAGGTCCAAAGAAGAAGTTCTTCTTTTAATCTCTGGTGCATACATGTGTATTTCCATATCGAATGAGGAAGTGAGATCCGATCTCAAGTAGTCACTGTAGCGATGTGCTGTCCACTTGTAATCAGGTCATCCAAGATGCATGTTAATATGCCAGATGTAAACAGAGCAAGTGAGCGACTAATACTGTCCTCCATCGACAGGACTGTTTTCTCTTGCCTGCTGCCTTCCTCAGTACCGCTTTGTCAATACTACCCTGTCATGGTCGAAGGCCCAGGCATACTGCAGAGAGCGGAACACTGACCTCGCCACCATCTTCAACATCGAAGACATGGACCGGCTGGTGGCTCCACTGAAGGCTATACAGGGGAAGGCCTGGATTGGGCTGCATGATAACCTCACCAGCTGGAGGTGGTCATTTTCAAACAGCAGTTACTACAGAGACCAAGAGGGCAACTACAGGAACTGGTACTATGGTCAGCCCGACAACTTCCTCGGGGACCAGATGTGCGTGACGATGTGGAGTGGAGGGGTGTGGCAGGACTCACAGTGTTTCCTGAGAAACCCGTTCATCTGCTACGATGGTCTCAGTTCAGATTATATATATAGATTCAAAGGTGGACACATAAATTGATGTGTTGTGTTATCAAGGCCATGCTCTGATCTCTCTTGTCTTCCTCAGGGTCCAAGATTCCCGATCTGCCTTTCATTTTTGTTGAACAGGAGTTGAGCTGGTCTGACGCTCAGCTGTATTGCAGGGAGTACTACACAGACTTGGCCAGTGTTAGAAATGAGAAAGAGAACAAGGAAATACAACTTTTGGCCAACAACAAGAGCGTCTGGATTGGCCTCTATAGGTCTGGAGAGTATTACATATGTTACTTTGTTTGATGGATGGTTGTTTACTTGACCCCATGAGAGAGCCACCCCTTCAGCCACCTATTTGCCTCTAGCGCCACTATTCAAATCAAATCAAATCAAATTTTATTTGTATAGCCCAAAGTCACAAAGTACATTTGCCTCGGAGGGCTTTACAATCTGTACAGGAGTGACACCTCTGTCCTTAGACCTCGGTTCGAGTGAGGAAAAACTTGCCACAAAAAACCCTTTTAACAGGGAAAAAGGTGGAAGAAACCTCAGGAAGAGCCACAGAGGAGGGATCCTCTCCCAGGACGGACAGACGTGCAATAGATGTCGTGTACAGAACAAATCAACACAAACATATTGTACAATTACAATGAATGATAAAATGACAATGAATTACAATGAATGATAGAATGATTACAGTAGCAGTGGAACCTTTGAGAGATAGAGAGACACAGATGCACAGCAGCAGCAAATCATAACTAACTATAAACTGTAATGGCGATATGGTAGCAATAATGACAGTAGTAATATATGTAGTGGGCGTCTGCAGGACCACAGCAGCAGCCATGATCCATGAGAACCTGCTGGACGAGAGAGCAGAAACTCCAGGAAGAAGTTTAGTTAGTAACATG
This sequence comes from Miichthys miiuy, assembly GCA_036365135.1. Taxonomy (NCBI): domain Eukaryota; kingdom Metazoa; phylum Chordata; class Actinopteri; family Sciaenidae; genus Miichthys; species Miichthys miiuy. Next base: position 2,942,514 of record CM071625.1, on the reverse strand, counting down.
CATTAACATGCATTAATGAGACATGTATGTTTACAGATGGTGAGAGAGAGAGAGGGAGAGAGTTTTCAGTAAAGGGAGATGTGACTGCATCTTCAACCAATACTGTGCCTGACTAGGCATAACCCTGAAAGAGACAGAGGGGGGGGACAGGGAACTTTAACTTTATTGGAAACATTCAAGGCCTGCTTAGGATAAACTGTAAAAACTTTGTTCAGTACTTTGTTTCATGACCAAGTACTTGCGTATAACACGCTAAATACAGAGCTGCTAGCATTTTGAACTTTAACTTATTGGAAACATTCAAGGCCTGCTTAGGATAAACTGTAAAAACTTTGTTCAGTACTTTGTTTCATGACCAAGTACTTGCGTGCTAACACGCTAAATACAGAGCTGCTAGCATTTTGTTTGAGAGCTTTCTCAAGGGATTAAGTTTGAATGAGAAACTGTCTTGCACTGCAAAAATTGAATGGCTCATAGGACATTTATGTCCTCCCCAAGTTCTCTCCCAAAAGGCCCTCCAGAATGTTGAATGACAGACTTTTCTCTGTGCAGGACACGGGAATGGTCAGATAAAGTGACTCAACTACTCACTGGCAGAAAGGACAACCTGATAATGTTGGAGAGAAGCAGGAGTGTGTTGCTACTGATCTGGGCAATGGAGGCCTGTGGTCGGATGAAGAGTGCAGCAGGGAACTCACATTTATTTGCTATATAGACAGTGGTGAGTGGGTCTATCTCAGTTTTGGTGAAAGCCTTGGCAGCAACCACTGCTTGTGCTAAGTAGTTCATTTTCTCTCTCAAGAAGTAGTTCCAGTGAAGAGTGTTCACAGCAAGGTTTGTTTTTTTTCCCCACAAACTCCAGAAGAGCCAGTTTTGTCCACTACGACTACTACCACAGAGACGCCAAACAAAATAACCACCACTGAGGGAGCCTCAACCACTACAAAGACTACCTCCAGTATGAAATCAGTTACGAGGAAACAATCACATTTTAGTTTTGTCGATGGTGGTGATGTCGCAGCTTTGAAAACAGCTCTCCATTTTGCAGATGAAATTCTAAACCAGCCAAGTTTGGCCACCACCACTACCACAGAGACATCAAACAAAATAACGACCACCGAGGGACACTCATCCAGTCCAGAATTTACTTCTGAGCAGCCATCAACTTTACTGGTTGATCAAACAACATCCATTCCTGGTGAGACAATGGAAAACAGAGTTACTTTTGTTGACGATATCTTGACTGTAAGTTGACTGTAAATTCTTATCACATCTTCATTTTGGTGCCAAAACTGACTACAACTTGTATCATTCCACCATCACCACAGTGACCCCAAATAAAAGAACCACCACTGAGACAGAAACAACAACTAGTCATCTAAGTACAGAGATCACCTCATCTGAGGAGCCTTCAACCCCAGAGGTAGACCAAACAAGACACATTACAGGTGAGTGAAGTTAATTTTAGTTTTGTTGGTGGTAGCATTGTTACACCCTGTGAACACCATGTCTCCATTTTGCAGATGAAACTTCAACAAAGCCAGTTTTGTTCACCACCTCTACCATCACCACTTCAACCTCAAATAAAATAACGACCATCGAGGGAGACTCACGTAGGACAGAGATGACTTCTTCTGAGCAGCCTTCAACAGCACTAGTGGATCAAACAACATCCATTCCTGGTAAGAAACATCAGTTTAATCGATGGAAGCATGCTATTTAACCCTATCAGCAACATTGCTATTGTTTAATTTACTATATTTTGACTTGCTGAAGAGAAACTTCCTCCCAACCACAAATAGACAATTTTTCATTACACTATTTGAGCTGAAAAGATTTTCTCCATTATAGTGTATGTGATAAATATAATTTCCAATCTGTCTATGTCCCCACCTTGCAGAGGTTTCCTCGCTGCAGTATTCAACTCCAGAGGGGGGTCAAACAAGAAGTAAAGGTGAGGGAAACTATTTTGATCATGATCTTTGAAGGACCAGTCTGTAGGGTTTAGTGGCATGGTGTAGCTGCTGATTGAAATCCCCTCACCTCACCCTGTCCTTCTTAGCAGGAAGGACAAAATAAGGTAGCCGCGATATGTGCAAAAATTGGAAATGACTACCTAGAGCCAGTTTTTTGTCTGTCTGCGCTACACCATCCACAACTACTTCTACTTTTTCTTGTATTTGTTTCAGTGACAGCTGTTAATGTTGTTTTCTTCGGCAGAATATGTGGTTAGCATGCGAGTGAAACTCACCTCTACGGTACAACTGAGTGAAGATGACATGGAAAAGCTGGTGAGATACATCTCCAAAACACTGAATATCTATTTACATTCAAATGGTATAATGGTGAACTCTTTCTTAATCACAATGTAGTTTTGTCAGACAGTTGCTGTGACATATTATGGTATTGAATTCTCTTCTCTAATGAGAGGTCAGGAGTTAGGATTAGTTACCAAACGGCACCCGGATGACATTAAAACTGCTAAATTAAATTCTTTGTGTTTTGTCAGTTTCACGATCTGCTGATAGAAATGGGACTTTCTACGAGCATCAAGGTGGGCTTGAAGATATTGCCGAAAAAATAAGAAACCAACAGACTGAGACAGAAGGATAAATGAAGGACAAGTGAAGAAATGAAGATGGAAGGCACTGAAGTCCCCAAAAAGAAATCTTTCTCGATTTTGTCTCGATTATTAATTCAGTATTTGCTTCAAGTTTAACAACAAAATAATGCTGATATTTTCAGGTAGAAACAGCTAGCCTGGCTATTGATACTGAACATACCAGTAAAGTGTGTAACATCACTATCACTGCGAGCATCCCCTTTTATATTACATGTATTCTTTTGATACAATTTCAATAAACATTGAACATGTCTAATTTTTATGACTTTCCGATCTTTTCTGTGACATGGCAAAGGCCATCAGTTCCTTCTGTGAATGTTTATCATAAAAAACAAGTCATATACATACTTTAATTTATATAAAAGTCTAAAGAACTTCAGGGTGACCCTGAAGCTTTTAGTAAAACTACAGCGTAAAGATGTAAATAGTGCATTTATTGGGGACTATTTTGGCTGCAGATTAATGCACATTTGATGCACTTGTGAGTATACACATTGGCAAGATGGTGAAGGTGGGATCGACTCAAAGTAAACTACAGTACAATGTTCATCTACGGCACAGAGTAATCAAATATATCAGGCTTTAGCTCCACAGTCAGTGCTGTACTTAGATTAATTCATTGCTGTTGTTTTTTTACATTTTGCTCAGATAAACTGAGACAGGGAGGAAGCTGTGCATTAGACAAACAAACAGCTCACCTGGTCTTTTCAAAACAAAGTAGTTTTGACTCGCCCCCAACACTCAGACAAACATTAGCCAACACTAACCAAATGTGCTGTCCAGACATCATGTATACATTGCTGTGGTCTACTGCAAAACAACATACAAAGGAACATCTCTCTCTCTCTCATTTGTATTTCTGTCCATTTAAAGACTGACATGAATGAAATAATGTATTCCTGACCACTAACCATCGATCTAGGCCAACATGGTTTAACTCAACCTGATTCCTCAATCCTAAAACCAAGCCTATTCAAAAAGAGAGGATAAGTCAAAATGTCCTCACTTTCCAAAAATGTCCTCAAACTTACATCGGTCCCCACAAAGATACAAGAGCAAACACACCCTGTATTAATTTCTTATAGCTCTACTTTAATCCTTAGTCTAGCCAAAATGTATGGTGGCCCTGAGAGCTCAAAGAACTGCAACTGGGGAACAAAAACATGCAAATGGACAAGAAAATTAAGAAAACATCGTCAACAATTTGACATTTAGAAAACAAAATGACAGAAACTGCAACCAAACACAGAAGTGCACAAAACTGTTAACAGAGGACACTAAAAAGTAAAGAACACTTTAATTTGGTTGTGTTTTCTTTGTTTGGTTGTTTTCTAAATGTTGCATGTGTTGTCTAATTGCTGAAGAAGGTTTCTTTATTTGCTTGTGTTCTGTCCATTTGCATGTGCTTTCTTGAGGGCCACCGTAAAAATGTGCTCAGTTTGCACAAACATCACGACAATGATTTTTTTCTAAGATGGAAGTGCACTAACAAAACACACAACCACTTGGGGACTTGTGGTCATGGACCATTTACTATCCAAACTCAACTCAACAAGGAAAGAGACTAAACTTTCTTCCAAGTGAGGACACAAAGAGTCGAGGTAAGACCACATTTACAAAAGTAACCCACAGTATTGTGAACTTGTATTTGTTAATTATCGATATTTTGATTAACGTGTGGAATTATTACTATTACTGCAGATCATGGAGGGGAGTTTGAGGAAACTGCTTTTCTTTGGTTTGTATTTCTCTCTAATCAACTACAACTACTTATTCAGAATATTCATACATGTTTATTTATTTATTTTGTATTTTTATTTTACCAACTTCTAATTCACAGGAACACTTTTTATCATTGTGAGGGTCGTGCACCAGACAGGTAAGGAAATATTCATAGTCTTCGTATGTGTCTAGTAACTTGAATAAAATGTTAAATTGTTAGCATGGACACGAATATTTATGTAATGAGCCATATATTTAATAACAAATAATTACTGTCATTTTAAATACATTTGTATGTCATTTAAGAAAGCAGAAAAAATACTGTTATTTATTACAGTAAAAGTATTTTTTTCTGTACAAAAATGAAAAATAACTAATTGTTGTTCATTTTCAGGTAAGGTCGGTAATTAATATACAATTTTAAAAAACAGAAAATGGCTGTAAAAATCAGTTATTTTCCATAAATTCATTTTACAGTGCTGTAAACTGAGTGTTGCCTTATTATTCACCATACAGGTTACACATATTATATCCATCAGTACATCCTTATCACTAACTTGAAGATGAACTGGACTGAAGCCCAGAGATACTGCAGAGCGGAGTACAGCGATCTGGGCACCATATTGGATGAGCAGGACATCAGCAGAATCGATGACATGGCCAAAGGCTGGAGAAGGCCTTTTGGATTGGTCTGTATGATGACATAAACAGCTGGCGATGGTCTGTGGGTGAACATTTCTACACAGGAGCAGGGGAAAGCTACAGGCAGTGGCAGGGAAATCAGCCAGACAATGCAGGAGCGGGTCGAGCGTAGTCTCCATGATGGAAGACGGTTTTGGAGGGACAACAGCTGCAAGTTAGTCAAAATGCTCTCATTTGTTTCAGAGGTGAGATATGTCTGACTGTGAATTTGTTTAAATGCTTAAAATGAGCTTTTTATGACTTTGTAGCACTTCTTGTGACAGGTGGAACTGGATACAAACAAACAGTGCTGATGTTGGACGGTGGTGCATTGCCTGTAGTTCTTTATACCAACAGGGAGATATTTACAGCCAGAAAAATCCCTGACTTGAACGGTTTTCTCTACTCGGCTGCTCATAATTTACAGTTTGAACAATCTGCTGCTTTGATCTACGCTGAAATATCTCAAGAACTTTTGGATGGATTGCTATGAAATCTGGTTCAGATATCCATGGTGCCCAGAGGACAACTCCTAATGACTTTGATGATCCCCCCATCTTTACCAAAACTACTTTCTAAACATGTTTTCCTGTTTGTTTCTCCACGTAGATGATTCAGATGATCACCATGTGCTGGTAACCGAGCAGAAGAGTTGGTTTGAGGCTCAGAGCTACTGCAGGCAGCACCACACAGATCTAGCCAGCGTGAGGAGTCCGGCTGAGAACCAGGAGTTGAGGAGCAGACTGCAGGGCAATCAAACCGTGCAGGAGGCCTGGATCGGCCTCCACAGAGACTCCTGGAAGTGGTCGGACGGCAGCAGCTCCTTGTTCAGACAATGGTCAGGGCACCAGCCCAATAATGAAAACAACTCTCAGGCGTGTGTTACTATGCAAAAAGGGAACTGGGATGACTGGAACTGTGACGCCAAATTCAACGTTCTCTGCCAGAGTAAGCCAAAACATGCTCATTTATATTATTTTTGATATCTGTATTAGGGCTGCAGCAAACAGTTATTTTCATTAGCAATTAAACTACCGACTATTAACACCCATCTCTCTCTTTCCATCTCTTTTCTCTCTCACTCTTTTTGTTTATTTACCTCTTTCTAACAGAAATAACTCCAATGACTGAACCCATCACCATCAGACAAGGTATATGATCCCAGCTGCAGTATGAGTAGGGGTTCATTTATTTCCATGCAATAATACGATAAATAAAACACGCTTAGACGGACTCTGGTGGGTTCTTTTAAACACTGAGTGGCCCAACAGTTAATCGGGAGACTTTGTGAGTTAAAGAGCTAACAGCACAAAACAAGTGTCATCTTGGAGATATCAGTGAATGTTTTATTAAAATAGTGCCATTGTTTTCCAGCTGCGCAGAGAAGGACTACAGTAAAGATGAAGGTGCTGACTAAAGCTGACCCCAAAGATCCAACATTCACACAGAAAGTCTTGCAGCAGGTACAATAAACACTTGATTTTTTCACTCTATTCATAAAAAAAGAAAAAGAAAAACAGCTTTCTTAGTCTACTTTTTTGTTGTTTTTAGTTGGAAGCAGCTCTTCACTTGCAGGGATTCACTGACGTCAAGCTGCACTGGAGGATTTTAAGGGTAGAGCCACAGCCGGCACAGACAAGTAAGCAGAAATGCTTGTTTAATACTGTCTACTAATTACTCTGGTAAATTAGTATGTCTCATTTATCCTGAATCATCTGTGTCTTTACCAACAGATGCATGTGTTAGAGGTTTAACTTCTAAATGACCTGCGATGGATGTATTTTGCTTTTATTGGTTTGTTTGAATTATCTACGTCCTACAATACCCTCAAACTAAAATAGAAATGTGTATGTATGTCTAGCATAATATTTATTAATATTTTAATGTTTTGAGATAAGGTCTATATAAAGTTTTAGATAACAATGTCTTGTCTTTTATTAATTGTATTGCAACATAATTCTACAGTTAATGTGATATTTTGATCAATAAAGGAATAACAATGATCAATTTGTCTTCTACTTAATGCAACTTATAGAAGGATGGGAGAAAACAGACATCTATTATTTAGTCCTCTGACAGTATAAAGAATGGACGCCGTATGCGTAACGTGACCCACAGGTTTCCGAGGAGTCATTTTGAAGCTCAAAATAAGTCGTGCTTCTACTACTACTTCCTCTCTACAACCTCTCTGCCCTGCAAGAGCACTGCCCACTCATTTGCTTCAAATTCATTTGACATTCATTTGCAAATTTAGCTAATCAAATGTATCAACCAAATTTAAGCCTCCAAGCAGAAAAGCATGAAGGAGATCTGGCTGAGAAAATCCGACCTCCTCGATGTCTTGTCATCCGTCATGTAGGCCGACCAAATCAGTGACACGTTTTAATATGCTGGCGGACCAATACGCACACAAACATTTAGACACAATAATCGCATAAAATAAATAAGTTTACAATATAATATTTGAAATTTTTGATCACTGTAGACAGAACATTTACAGTCAAAATAATTCTTACTTATCTGAGAGAAGAACCAGTCCTGCTGTGTTTTTATATGCAATATACCGAGACCGTTATGAGCTGCGTCCCAGTTCCTTACTAACACTATATTGTTGTTTGCAGTTACTAAACAAGAAATCATAAATCATAATCATACATGGTGGTATACAACGGCTGTGCAAAGGCAAACTTGGATTTTAAGTCAAATGGCACTTTGAATAAACATTTTTTGTGTTCTGAAGTTTTCCTGAAGCTGTTTCAACACCCTCCACAATTAGTAAAAACTTTTTCCCCAGTGATGACATGCTCCATTTCTTTTGCATTTCAGTGTGGGAGAACAGCACATTATGTGTCACATGTGCACATGTAAATGTGTTGTTTGCATTAATTTGTATACAGGTTCCAAGGATACATCACAGGAAGGAACTCTATCATTTTTGATAAGGAGGTTTTCACACATGCTGCGTGTTACACCCAATGTCAAATTAAACTTAAAAAACTTACTACAGATCATGGACTGGAGTTGGAAATTCATTTTTATTTGGGGTAAGTCATATGATGTCGTCAATGAGTGCCACATTATGAAACAAAGTGACTTTACTGACTCACAATAAAACTGTCTGCATGCTCACTTTGTGTAATTATATCTTGAATGAGTTTTATATCAATTTTTATTTGCAGCGCCCTCCTTCTCAGTTTGAGAACTACTCACCAGTCAGGTAATGAAGATACAAAAGTATAATGAACGTGCTCAAAGTATCAAAAGTAAGAGCACTGTCAGACATTATTGGATTACTACTCATGCATCAATGTGTACATAGTGGTGTACTGTTGTAGCTGGTCGAGGTGGAATAAGTACTATTTGTTTAGCCCAGTTTTCAAGCTCAGGTTCCCTTTAAAAGGGTCAGAAGACAGAACTGATGGGTCATGAGAAGAAAAACAAATTCTGCTACTTACATTTTTAAATTCACAATCATTTATTTTAAACTTTCTGTTCTTTTTTTGGTGAAATTATCGAACCTGCCTTTGCCCTCAAACACAGAATTTGCAGTCTTCAAAAAAGACCTCAAAGATTTTCTATATGTAACTGTGGGGATACATTATACATACACTTAAAGTGAGATGGATGAGGTAACATATGTTGAACTTTGTTGGACATGTTTTCTTTAGTTTGAGTTATTGAAGAACAAGTTGGGGTTTTTTTTCCACTTGGGTGTATAAATATTGTATTTTGATTTATATATTTTTTGGGGTTTCGGGATATTTGCACCTTGGGAGGCTGGAAATAAATTACTTTTTATTTAAATAAATTACTTTTTCTAACTATGCCCGGCAAGTTTTTGAGGAGGTAGAAATAGAACGCCGCAGCAAACACCGTCACGGCTGCTCTGGCTACTTAGAGCAAAATCCATACTACTAAAAACAGTTTAAAACATATCTGCAGACGAGTTTGGGCAACATAGTGTTGGGTCAGGTAACAAGGCATGTTGTTAATTAGCTTGTTTCTATCACTGGGTTTTAATAAATAATTAAAAAACAATCTTTTATAGACTCAATAAGCTGTATACTATATGTGGTGTTTTAGCTGTAAAATATATTTTCAGAGCATATTTAAGCTTCTCATCATGTGACTTCCTATATTTTACACCGCAAACATGTACTCAGTTATCGATTCTTTAATCTTTGTCTCTGTGCTAATTCCAGCTCCAGCTAATGTGGCTTTTGGCGGAGTGGCTAGTCAGTCTTCATATTTTGATGCCACAATACCAGCAAGCGTAGGAATTGATGGAAACGCTAATCCAAACTTTTGGGCAAGGAGCTGCGTTTCCACTGTGTTTCAGCATGACCCTTGGTGGATGTTGGACCTGCGTGCTCCGTACGTCATCTCGACAATTGAAGTCACGCGAAGAACAGATTGCTGCATTCATGATTTAGAGTTGACTGAGATCCGTATTGGTAACTCACCGGAGAACAACGGAAACAACAATCCCAGGTGATGAAATGGCCGATTATTCACACTGACCTTGCGTTCATGTTGGATGTTTTCAGTTTGGGATGGGAGGGTTTTTAAAGTGGTAGCTGTTGCTGGGATCTGTTAACTTCACATTTTTCATGTGGGTTGAAGAAATCTGCTGTTTTAAGAGTTTTTACCTCTGTTAGTCTGTACAGATGGATTGATCTCATCAATGCTTGTCACCACAAAATGGCATCCCCAGTCTTAATCCTGCATGTAAAGCTCTGATTAGCTTGTGTTACCTGTGTAGGACTTGTTAGACTTGTGTTTCGCCACCAAATGTCTCGTCATGTTATATTCCCTGATCACAGAAGTGGACCATAAAATAACAGATTTAAAATCATATTGACTTGTAATCAGGTCAATGGTATCCGTCAATCCCACTCTGCGCCCTGTACGTCTATGTTTACACTATGTAGTTTTGTGCTCCGGATAAGGTCATCCACGAGAAGCACGTAAGACTTCACAGCACTACCACCAACTATTTCACTGATTTTGGTGAAACTGGATCATATTTTATGGAGAAAATGTTTTCTGGTTTTCCCTCTGATGTCCTCCGGCGGCTCCGCCTCAACTCTCTGTGATTTACAGAGTTTATGATTTTCAGTGAAGTAAACTGCTGCCAACTGTACCTGCTGTTAGCTCAGTTTGTTAGGCAGTCTGCTCCGAACTGTGTGCTCAAAGCACCATAGGGGGGCTTAGTGTTTGTACCACAGGCGTTTCAAACCAACAAGAAGAGTAGGTTTCCAGGTTGGGGTCATCAGGGAAAATGCTGACAGAGAGTTGAACCGGTGTCATGCCAGAACCGGAGCTGGGCAAGCGGGCAATATAATCAGGTCCCAGCAGCCTCCATGGACTTAATGACAGAGGCGAAAAGACCAAAGGGGATGTTGATGGCAGAAGCTAGGAAGAGAAAAGGAAGAGTGACAGAGCAAGAAGCCGTCAGACAAGAGTAAATCTGGGACTGACTTTTAGTGGTTGGTGAGAGCTTGGTGAAATAAAAGACTGAAAGACAGACACCGAGCTGGGCTGACTGCTGTTGGACTAGTAGCTATAACTGACTGCTATGTCTTGTGTTGTTGCGCTTGACTGATATTTGAACTGTTGCAAAGTTGTCAAGTAATATGTAATAATAATGTAATAATAATAAATACAGCTGTACAGCTGTCCATATTTACCACTCTGAAACTGTTATTTTAAACACACATTTCCCCTTGAACTCCATATCGATATACTTTTTGTGTAATGCAATACAACCTACTGTAACTTTCACTGATACAGAATATAATTCTTAATATTATGCTGGTCTTTTGCATTCAGATGCACCTTATTATCCATGGTTTTGTATTTCTTCCTGTATTATCTGTCTCTTTACCACTCAGATGTGCAGTCATCACTATCACCAATGATCATATCATGACCTTTGACTGCAACCAGATGGAAGGACGCTATGTCAGCTTAAGCAACCCTGGACCACACAAGATAGTTCAGTTTTGTGAGGTCAAGGTTTACCCCGCCCTAACCTACGGTCCAAGAGGTAATGCATCACTAAGCAAAGACGTCTTTAGTGGTTCCCTTGTGAATGTAATGAAGTAGGAATTGATTGTTGTTGATTGTTTAGAAAATCCACCATAATGGTGGATTCACAACAAAGTTGTTGTTGAATTTTCTTTTTTCCCCCTAGCAACAGCTTACTGCCCTGATGCTTCCTGCACCCGTGACTACATTCTCATTCAGAATGAACCTAAAACATGGATGGAAGCCCAGGCCTACTGCAGAAAGAGGTACACTGACCTCTCCACAATCAACAGTTTTCCGGACATGAACACGGCCATTGAGGAAATAAATTCCAAACAAGAAGTAGTCAATGAACACTTTTGGATTGGGCTGTATGAAGGTTCTCTAACCTGGAGGTGGTCTCTGTCAGATGATGGTTACTATGGAGATGGTGAAGCTGAGTTCAGGAACTGGGACGTTGATCAACCCCACGAAAACCCTGTCATTCAGCACTGTGTTGGCATATATCATACGGGTGTATGGAAAGACCTGGACTGTGACTTATCTCACTACTTCTTATGCTATGATGGTAATAATATAGAAAATATGAATCGCATACATTATTTGTTAAAGTATCTGTAGTTGATATCTCCAAGTGCTAACTGACCTGACATTTTATAATATTAATGGATGGTTTCAAATTCAACTGATGTTCAAAACTCATTGTTCTTTCCTTCAAAATAACTATTGGTTCCTATTTATTACAGTATAAAAAGCAATTTGCAATTTGAGACTTACTTCAACTAGATCACAGCTTTTAGGACTTTTTAAAAGATGTATTACTCTATGTGTTGGTGTATAATGATTATTTCTTTGGTCACAGCCAGAGACAGTTCACCAGCAACAAAGATTCTTGTAGAAACACCAATGAACTGGACCGACGCTCAGCTATACTGCAGGGAGCACCACACTGACCTGCTCAGTGTGAGGAACTTGGCTGAGAGCCAGGAAATCCAGAGCATGGTGCCATTGGAAATGCCGGCCTGGATCGGCCTGTCTGGAGACCCTGGATCTGGTCTGATGGGACTAACTCGTTCAGATATGAGTGGCAGACTCCGCTGGCTGGCTTAGGAGAAGGTCCGGACTGTGTTTATATTCACAATGGGAAATGGAGCATAAAATCCTGTGACACCAAATCTATGTTTTTCTGCTACTGTAAGTATTTTACAAGTTTATGTAAGCTTTACATTAGTGCTGAAGCAATAAATTGATTAGGTGATTTACAAAAAGTCAATTAAGCAAAAATAAAAATACGAGTATTTGCAACTTTTCTCTCTTTTACATAATTGGAAAACAAATATATTTGAGTTTTGTGACTGGCGGAGAGAAAATGCAACATTTTATAGACTAAATGATTTGTCAGTTATTCGAATAAATAATTGTTAGATTTACTGATGTTATAAAAACGATTTAGTTGCAGCCCTACTTCACATAAAGATATTTACATACAACATTCTTAGTCTGTGTATACCAGTGAGCAAAATTTGTTCAAATATAACATACTAAAACACAATTTTTTTTTTTTTTTGAGAAATAAGAGTAAATCGTCAGCATAATTTTGACACCAAACAATGTTTAATTGAAATGGAATACGTCTCTCAAGCAGTTCAAAGTTAATTTATTTTGTTGAAAATAAAGATGGAAAATTGGTCTTAAAACTCAATTAAAGCATTGAAAAACAGTGGTGATGTCAGTGGTGATGCTATTTGTATGAAGCTCCACTCCACAGTAAAATGGCTAAAACAGTGACTAAATAAATGGTTTGTTCTTTAAATAACATTTCATAGCACTGCCAAAAGCCACCAAGGCACATCAAATCACATCAGCAACCATTTTTTTCAGACTTTAAGAAGAGATCTGTGTTGAAGATCAGCACCAACTTTGACATGAGTGACCCATTGATCCAACAACAAATCTTGAGTCAGGTGAGAATTTTTACCTTTATTTCATATGTACAACTTTTACTCAACAATATATAATATCCAGATTGCTTGTGTGTTATAATAAATGTAAAGACACATTTTTGGTGTTTGGTGTCTAGCTGGAAGCGAAGATGAAAAACAACAACATCAGTGATTTCAAGATCAGCTGGAGGACGAGTTACACACAAAAATAGACTTTTTTCATGTAAGGAGCATTTATTAAATCTTGTTGAACTGTTGTGTAAAGAAATAAGACAATGATATTGTAGCTGTCTTCAACATTAGTGGAAACAACGTCTAAGCATTGGTTTACAGCATTTAAAACTTATATTTCTTCTTTTTGGCAAGTGTAGTTCGCAACAAGTCACAAGTCCAAAAAAAATGTACTGTAATCTTATCAAAAATGAATTTGAATTTTAGTTTTCTGTTTTATATCTGCCCTTTTGTTGATTTAAAAATGTTTGCACTTTGTTTTAAAATGATTTTAAAATGGTTATGTCATATCTGGCTCCGGTTGGGACATTGTATGGCCAAATTGTATTGATGTATTTATCTTGCTAAATTCTTTTCATTGTTGTCTATTTCTGTTTTTATTTAATCTTTTGCTCTGCGGAGGTGCTATATGAATAAAACTCTAAAGGGTGAGCTTCTTTGTCTTTAGTTGGTTCTCAACTTGGGTTTATTTCTTGCCTAAAATCTGTTTCTTTGCATCTTTTTTGGACCTTTTGAAACTTCAGCAGTTCTTCACCTTCGCTTTGGTTACTTGTTGGGAAAGAGGTCCAGATTTATGATTCTGGCCCTGACATAGACTTCTTATCTCCAACAGTAACAGAAACAAAAGTTTCTGTTACTATTTTACCTTTATGTTCAGATGTCTGTTGCAACTCTAAATTGCCTGTAGATGTGAATGTAGGCATGAATGATGGTTTGTCTCTACGTGTCAGCCCTGTGATGAGCTTAGAGACTTGTCCGTAAGCGAACACCTTGTAAAGTTTTACATAAAAATGGGTCTTTAAGAACTTTTAAGTAAAATTTGTTAACAAACTGTACACACAGAAAGTCTAGATTCTGTACAGATACAGTATATCAAGGCTGTACTCTGGTCAGTGCCTGGGAATATCACTATAGCATCAAAGTAAGTTTAGAAAATTGGCAAAATCAGCAACAAAGCCATACAGAATCACTGACTTTGAGTCTTTGTAGTGTAATTAAACTCTGGTATTTACTGGATATTTTAGAATTTAGGAATATGCTTGGTGAGACTTGCAAAGCAGCACTGCTGGAAAACACAACTACTGACAGGTGGGCAACCAAACAAGCTTGTTCAACCACGTGATGTCAAAGCACCACTGGTAACCAAATCTGCTCATATGTCTTCTCACTTCTCACTGCTTGTCGAGTTTTGCATGAAACGACATGAAAAATTGACAAACCTGTCCAGAAATGCACAAAACAACGCACAACCTGAACTCCTCAATAGAGTCGGCTTCAACAACAGGAGAGGTAAGTCTGTTGAAAATCTATATTATTAAATATTTAAATGATTCTATACGGTTCAGTATAGAGCAACACAGGTTCATGTAATCTAATTTTTCTTATTCTGGCTCACAGATTAATGATGTGGTTACAAAGCATTATCTCCTTCATTGGTAAGCATGATTAATATCTTATAGAGCAGCAGGTTTTCGACTGTTGACTTTGATGGTTGTTAAAGAAGATAATAACACAGTGTCTGTTATAAAAATTAGGTTTATACTGTGTTTCAGATGTCTTAAATCATACGATGTGTACGTGAGTTCCTACTCCCCACATGTTCTGTTTTCACTTTTCTAATATGACTTTGTTGCTAAGGCTGGCAGGGTAAGGTAAAGTTCAGGTTAATGTATAAATAGAGGTCCAGAACAGAACGAGGGTCAGGGACAGGTTAAATTGGGGAAATGCTGACTACTGATTCAGGAAACTAAGAAGACTTATGATGCTATCTGTATCTATGGGGAGGTGTGTTGCACTGTTAAACGCTCCTTCTTGTACAAGAATAAATTCAACTTAACTTTGATACTTCGAATCCAGTCCTCCTTATTGAATGGTCATTTGAAAATTCTTATAACAGTGTCCTTTATACTCAGGGATTCTCCTTTTGATTCAGACGACCACTGCTCAGCTGAGTAAGTACCTCTTCAGGACAAACATTACATCTTGGCCTGTGAGAGGCTCTTCGTTTTATGATTAATAATGTCCGAGAGCTGCTTTCCAAAAGTAGAAGTAATTGCTTTTGATGCTAAGTGAGTTTATTAATATCAGATGAGCTGACAGAGATCATTAACCCTTTCAGCCTTTATTTTTAGTGACTCAGCTTGTGTAGTGGCAGATCCAGGGATTGATCTTTTGAGTTTATAGTGTTTGAACCATAGAGTCAATATTACCCTGATGAGCCTTGTGTTCCTTTAATGCGACAGATAAAACATTTAATTTAGATGGCTTCTCAAACAGAAGTATGACACATCCACCACTACTTTTTTTGTGCACCACTAGGTGGTGTTGTTTCTAAATTTTAATATCAATTTACAATTAAAATCTCAGTACATCCCTTTTCTTCTTGTTGATGCAGTTTGTATGCATTTTCTAAATGTCTAAACTTCTGTCCAAAGCACCTCAGCAGTACCACCTCATCAACCCCCCCTGACCTGGTACGAGGCTCAGAGCTTCTGCAGAGTAAAGTACACCGACCTGGCTGCCGTGAACAACAGGCACAGCAAGAACGAGCTGGTCAAAGCGCTGGGCAGTCATGTGACAAACACCTGGATCGGGCTTCAGAAGGAGAGACTCATAGGTGGATGTGGTCAGACGGAAGAGGCAGAGTGCGCTCACCATGTGGAACGATGAAGAACCGAATAACATTTCAGGCGATGAATGGTGTGCAGAGATGTCTGAGACAGGCTTGTGGAATGACATACCATGTGGAGAGGAAAAGAGTTTGTGTGTTATGAACGTGAGTAAATTTTAATAGCAGATGTAAAATGATAAAAATATGAGGCTGGCTCCAGAAAGTGAGTCAGTCTCCATAAGTCCCCATGTTCAAATGTCCAACTTCACAGCAGAAATAAACATGTTTACAGCCTGGTACAAAAAACAGTTTTGGTCTCTGTAGCTAATTTCCCCGTTCATGACAACTGTACTGAGGGTGAATTTATATACAACTCACCTGTTCAATTATATTAATGCTTAAAGCTTCGTAAAGGACGCTTTGATTGACAGGTGGATGAGTTTGTTTGAGCAACCAGTGGTCATTCTGCTGATGATGATTTTTAGATCAGCCGGGTGGTGTAAGAACCAGTATGGCCAACATGGCTGCAGGCGACGTCACTCATGCTCTGTCCATTCTTTACACTGCCATTGGTCACAACCCAAAGAGGTTGAACTTCCATTACAACATACCCACTGAACATGGGAACATACCACTACTGAATGACCTAGAGATGTAGAGACACCATATGAGCAACAGTACTTGTACCGTCTTCTACATTAGCTTTAGCAAATCACTCCTAACCTTTAAGTAAACATTGATTCATTTTATGGGACACAAGACAAAAGGGATTCGAACAAAAACGCCGGAAATGAGTGGGAGACTGTTTTCCGTTGTATGACTGCATACACGTCCCGCTAAACGAATAGCATGTAAACTTAAAGCAATCTTTTATGTAAAATTCTCTGTTTCTTTCTTACCCCGTTTGTCTGTTCAGGTCATCAGGATGGCACAGAAACATATGTGTACTACTCAGATGGAATGAACTGGGTGAACAGTCAAGAGCTGTGCAGAAGTAAGCACACCGACTTGGCCTATGTAAGCACAGAGGGGGACAATTCAGACATTTTCGATTTAGCCAAAACATCGGTGGGCTCTGACGCAGCTCCATAAAGTATGGATCGGTCTATTCAGTGATGCCTGGGTGTGGTCGGATGGAAGAGAAAGCTCCTTCAGGTACTGGCTGAGCGGCACAGAGAATCACGGACACTGTGCTGCTGTGTCAGTCTCCCAGGAGGGACGCTGGGTTGGAGCCAATTGCAACGACAAGGCCACGTTTGTCTGTCATGGTGGTGAGTTACTGAAATTCCCATTGAACGAATAACTTCCAAGACATCCTGAGCATCACTTTCATTCATGTCCATAAAACAGAGAAGGAACTTGTGCTTTTTTTTAAAAGTATATCCACAGAAATGGAAGCAATATTAGCATTAACCCAACTTGAAGCAGGTTTAATCAAATAACGGACGAGCATAGTGTAGGATTTTGCAGCTAAAGAGCCAGATGTTTCTCAGTAGAGAGTGAATATTGGACAATTATCATGCCACCCTGATGCAGTCAGGACTACAAGTAAATGCGCTGAATGCTTATGAGTTCAACACAACAAGTTTCTTAGACAATAACGTGTCCATGTTGAGTTTTACAGTTCGGTTCCACTGCCCCCATGTGGCCAAACAAATCAGTTGCAGGTTTAAAATGATGTTTCCAAGACAAAGACCTGATGTTTTACGGTTGATAATGCATTATTTTCATATTCAAAGAACATGGAGATAAGGTGAAAGTACCTGCATTAGTATCTAAAGATCCTTCTCTCAGGCTGCATACGTTGCTGCACAGTGAGACGATGTGGTTTCATAGAGAGTAATGAATGAATTGTGAAGTGTAAAAATCGAGGTAGACATGTTCTAGCATCTTCAGCAGAAATCACATCCTTGCTTTAAAAAAAACAAACTGCACTGCATCATTGTTTTCCACTAAATAATGTTACAAGAGCTGTTGGGTTTAGCTGCATTTCAGTGACGTATGAGTCTGTGCTGGGATGCCGCAGGTCTCAAAGTGAAGAAGATGATAATAAGGATGACTTTCAGCAGTGATGTGGATCTCGCTGACGCCACAGTCAGTGATGCACTCCTGAAAAAGGTAAATGAGACAGGTATACTGCAGGTTTGACCCATAACCAACAAACCTACTGTGTTCTTTGTAACACTGGTGGTGTTTTCCTTCAGTTGGAGACGCTAATGAAACATCACTGGATAACTGATTTCAGTGTCAGCTGGCGAACCTTCCAACGTCGTGAGCAGTTGTAGGTCACCGAGAAGACAGGTGAGTGTAGTCTTGTAGTCTTGCGTGCTCAAAGCTGGACACCTCTTAATGACAGTAGACAGATAGGACCCACAAATCAAGAAGAAAACCTCTTGGCGAAATAGTTCAACATTTTGGCAAATACAAAAAATATAGAAGATTGATGCCTCTCTCATGTCTTCACATTAATTCTGAAACTACAGCCAGCAGCTGTTTAGCTTAGCTTAGCTTAGCACAAAGACTGGAAACAGAGGGAAACAGTTAGCCTGACTGTACCCAAAAGTAACAAAATCCTCCTACGAACATCTCTATAGCTCACCAGTTGAAATTAATCTGTAATATAACATATTATTCGGAAATTAGCCGTTCTGCATAATAAATACTTTTAGTACTTTAAGTATATTTAAATGCTGATACTGCTGTATTTCTACTTTTTGTATGCAGGGCTTATAACAGTATTTGTACACTGTGGTACTGCTACAAAAGGATCTTCTTCCACCAGTGTAGCGCACTGATTAACATGTTGAATCTCATTTGTTTAATCTATGCAATCCTGGTTGCCTAGGCAACTGCTCAGAGCCGGAAAATTGTTGTTTTTACTTTGTTTGTTTGTTTTGGGAGGATAAACAAAGAGGATACTGAAGCAATACGACACCAGAGGGAGTGGAGTTGTACTGAACATCAGCACGGCACAGATCCGGCCCTAGAAGATAATTCACTTTTATTTAATCGTTTATTTTACTGCGCCAACACGAATTGTTCCACAACTGGACTGATATATATATATATAAGAACACCTGTAAGATACTGTTATTCTCTATATCAGCACTCCTAACTGTTGTATGAAACATCTTCATATGTGACTTTAGAGGTTTTGATAGCCACACTGCAAGCTGTTTCCCCTTTAATTAGGCTAAGCTAACCACCTGCTGTCTTCATGTTTAGCATACAGGCATGAGAGTGCTACATTATTTTGGGCCTTACATACTGGAATCCAATCTGCTTTCACTTAAAATCAAAAGTTCATTTTTATGTGCTCATTTAAAAAAAAAAAAAAGTGGTTTTAATGGAAGTCAATGAGGCATTTTTGTGTCCAGAGGGAGAATCTGACAGTACATTAAAAAATACTAGTGCAATCAAATCAATGTAGTTGTTAATCTTTGACATATCCAATACTCTAATCACCACCAAAACCCCATCCCCCTATTATTTATTATATGGAAAATAATTAATTTTTTGTGTTTTCTTGTAATAAATAATCAATCATTCGAATAATTAAAGAACAACTGTTTGTTTTTTCTCGTTACAGGACGCTAATTGTCAAGCAGAGGTGCCCATATTGTTCCGATGCAACTGTTGGAGTTGAATTGTACTGCACAGAATTGAGAGTTATCATTTTAATCCCATATCAAACTTCTGTCTATGTGTGATGCTCGTTTGTCTTTGTACGTGTTGCATGGAAACTCATGAACTAAAATGATGCGTCTGTTATGTTTATGGATTTTTCATCTGCATTAAACCGGAGGTGAATGGACCACCTTGACTAAACATTGTGTCAGAGTAAATGCTGTAGTGTTCTCTCCTGTTATAACAACACTGGAGCTACACAAAGGAGCCCTATTGTTACAGGTAATGGACTGCAGCACCCATAAACGGCTATATGTGTCCTGAAATACAAGAGAAAAAGATGACGAGGAGAAACACCACAAACACCTTGGACATAAAGGCCTAAAGAATCTAAAAAGCAACAACAAGCACTTACACTAACATTTTCTTAAACTCTGAAGTGGTTTATTTGGCTACAGAAACGAGGGATTGACCTGTCCATGGGATTTAAACTTATATTCAAATACATGTTGATTACAACATCACATGTCCTGGTAGGTTTGCTTACAGTAAACATTAGTAAAGCCGTACATCCAGATAAAGTACAGGACTAGAGCGGACGCAGCACATCAGATCAGGTACATTTCTAACTTTAAAAAGAAATTATTATAATAACATAAATAATGTCTGTTACTAAAATGAACTTTTAATTTCTGGATGTCTTTTGTAATTTTGTGATAAAAGAGAGAATGTGATTTTGTCTCCTTTTATCAGCGTTCTCAGCCATGGATCCAAAAGAATCTTCTTTACAGGTAAGACCAAATAATAATTCAAATCTCTACAAATAAAACATAGCAACTACTTCTACTTTTAATCACTGTCTAATCTGAGTTTACTTGCTACTTAATGAGAAACATTAAGATTTCTAAATTAATAATTAAAGGAGTTGACAAATTTTTTCCAACCAAATTCTGTTAATTTTACTGAGACCGTCTGAGATGAACAGTGACATAATTTTTAGTTGTAAATGTGGTTTGAAATGAGGTCTGACATAAGCAAACTATGTACGCTCATTTGACTTTATGTTGAACTACGTTTAAGGACAGTAGGAAGTGCACAGACGTGCACCAGCTGAGGTGAAATATGGGAATATATTTTGAAGATATATGATGAAAACTTCATATTATGTTAAAAAAATATGAACAAATCCAGGTTTTTAGGACAGTCAGAGGATTTTACATTTTATAATTGCACACAAAAAAGTGTTTTTGATGGCTAATCATATAGATCTTTTGTTTCAGACATTGCTGTCTTTGGATATGACTATCCTAAATTCACCCAAATACCGACCTATGCAACAACAACAAACTTATTTAACCTGACTGTACTCACCTTTGCTATTATTTTTTTTGGCTTCATGAGCTGAAGAAAGAGAGAGAATAATATTCTGCAAAACATCTACCAGATCATGAAATCCTGTATGTGGTGTTGGATGGATTAAACACACTGTGATATACTTGAATTGCAGCTATTTTCCTGATGGTTTTGGTGGCTGTTATCAGGACCGAGTACGAGGACTATGCGTCATATACCACAGGTAGATAAGCAAACAAAGTTTTTCTGTGCTGTGTTTCGATTCGAGAGGAAACAATATGGGCTTGATTAATGAAAACATAAAAATATACCTTTTCAATTTTAAATTATTTGTCTATATTTTCCCCCAAACTTTCCTAACTCTACAAAGACTCAACGTATTGAACTGTACAATTAAATTTGAGAAATGATGTTTTGCTCCACAGCTCGTCGTCTGTACCACTTTTTAAACACCCCCAGAACATGGAGCGAAGCTCAGAGCTTCTGCAAAGAGAACTACGTAGACCTGGCAACCGTTGACAACATGGAGGAGAACATGCAACTGATAGAGACCATTGGCAATGCTGATGTGAGCGGCATTTGGATTGGCCTGAGAGATCAGAGACTAAGTGGTGGGTGTGGTCGGATGGAATTGGGGAAATTGACGCCACGCATGGAATCCACCTGAACACTATGGCTTCTGTGTGGTGGTGAAACCAGATGGGTATTGGTTCGCCAGACAATGCAGCGAGTCGTTGCCATTTATGTGCTCTGCATGTAAGTTACACTGAGTATTGTTTCTGTTCTTTCCCACTCCTTTTATACTATTAATACACACATTTGTGAATTGACATGCTTTGGTGACACTTGTATGTTGATGCCAAGATAAAACCCTAAAGAAAAGCCCAGCTAGAGGCTTTCAGATGCAGAGGTGTCTATTTCACTCTCACAGTAGTAATGTAGTGCAACAGAAAAGACTGTACCTTCATTAAATTAAAATGGTTTGTCCTCATGGGGTCATAAATATGTGCAACAAATTTAACTTAAGTGTGCTTTAATCTGAAATATAGCTTCTTGTGCAAAATTAATATTAGAAGTTGTTCAAAAGAGATAGGGTTTATCCTCTTGGGAGCATTAATGAGCTCAGTGAATACCATTTTAATCTGCCCATTACAGGGTGTAAGGTACAAATGGATATTGTCATCTAACAGAGGTACTATAGGACAAGTCATGGGTCACCGATGACAGTAAGATTCATCCTCTTAGGACCATGAATAGTTCAGGCCAATTTGGAAATTAGTTGTTGGGTTATTTTCAGATTTTGTGCATATGGATTGATGGATAGTTGGACCCAACTGACTGAAAATATTACCATGTTTGTTCAACCACCAGGAATGTAGCCAGCCAGAAATTCCATTTCCATTGGTGTTCAGTATGACGGACCCATCTTAGACTCTTCGTTAGTTGGTTAGCATAAAGTGGTCAAGTTGAATTGTGTGAATGAGTCAACTGTTACTCACAGAGTGCCGGATAAACTTTATGGATATCATTCAAATGTTTTCTTACAGCTGACAGCTATAATGAGGGCAAATACATCTTTTATTCCACACCTATGTCATGGCGAGATGCAGAGAGCTTCTGCAGACAGCATCACAAGGACTTGATCAGTGTGAGAGAATCAAGTTGGAGAACAGTGAAATTTTTGCACAAGGCCAAGGCACCACTTTCTGGATCGGGCTGTTTAAAGAGGACTGGATGTGGTCTGACAGAAGCACTACCTTTCAGATACTGGGAGAGAAATAACCCTGATAATAACGGAAGTGTTGAGAACTGCGCTGCAATCAGGACGTCCCTCCAGCATCAGTGGGATGACAGAGCTTGTGATCTCAGCTATCCATTTGTCTGTACGGCAGTGAGTTATTCAGTCCTGAATTTATCTCAGATTCCATCAATGTGTTCTTGTTGCTTATCCATCAAGTTCACACCTGTTATAAGGGGTAGTCCAAATGCATTCTGGGATATGTAGGAAATCTCTAACTGAGGTAAACAAGGCAGGCTAATGGGAATTTCTAAGTAAAAAATATCTGGGTTGGCGAACATTTCATTAAAGTTTTCTTTCATTGCAGTATAGCAGTAGTTGTGAGGTTGTACTACTGGTAATATGATGACACTGTTACACAGGAGCATAATTGTGAGGTTCTAGCAGGGCTCCAACATAGGTAGGGATCTCTAAAAGTTATATTTTATCTGTAATTTTGATCATTTATGTTATTAACATTATAACAAACTAGTTGTGTTGGCTGAAAAAAATCCGACAGACTATAGACACATCCGCAGAGATCAGATTCACTTTTGTTATTTCATTTACAAACATTACTTATGCAAAGAAAGCCTCAGCACTGGAGTAACTGAGACTCAGTACTTTTTTTGCATGTATTTTGATTGTGCCTTACCAGTGAAGTCTTATTTGGTTAAATCTGACTACGAGTGTAGGTTACCAAGGGACCAGAGTGGCTCTCCACTATTATTTATTACTATATTACATTGTTTGCCGTGGGCATAATGTGATTGGAATAACGCTGAACTGGATGCATGTACATCATGTGCAGCATTTTGGGAAAAACAGAAACATGGCGGTTCAACATGGCCCTAACTCTTAATTAATATTTTTGTTTTAGAACCGAACATCAGGAGACTCAGAGTGACAGTGCGACTAAGCTCTGAGGTAGATCTGAGTCTTCTGACAGACAGTCATCATCTGCTGATGCAGGTGAGAGAGAATGAGAGACAAACACAAAGAAATACAAAGATTAAGTCAAGGAAAATGAATCTGTGGTTTGAAACTTTTTGCATTCAGTTTCAGGCACGTCTGGAGGAGCACAGTCGGACTGAAGTCAAAGCACGCTGGCAAGCTCACAAAAATGGACAAATCTATCGCAAACAAGATGGAGACAAAGAAGTAGAAAAGGTGCTTACCTGACCTCTATCTTAACTTAAGCCACACCTGTGAAACCAGTTTTTCCACATGTCTTTCATTACACTCATTAATTAACCTTTATTTTTTATTTTTTCATGCAGGCTGTGTGTAGCACAGACGTCATTCAAACTCTCCTGCGTGGTGAAGTTATGAGAAGATAAATACAGTCATGCCTTGTTACATAATAAGTAATATTGGTTTGCATTGTGTTGTATTTGTGTTGTGTGGATCTTTCATTTGGTCGATCAAGGGTTCTTTCACACTTGTAGTTTGGTTCATGTTCATACTGACTTTTACTAACAAACCAAGAGGTGTAAACATAAATTTAGACGGACACGGTAATGCTTGTTGATTAGACAATCAGCTTTCATTATAGCTGAACCAAACAGGCATATAAAGCAACGTAAACTCAAATATTTGTGTGTAAGTCTACTCTTAACTCAAGGTTCACTTTTTTTTTTCTGGGTTGCTCAGTGGAGGTGATGGAGTTTCTTTAGTTGTCATGAAGGTGGCTCAATTGTAGAAATAGATTCATCTACCCTGTGTCAATATGCAACTGCCTGTGTGACTTCCATTCACCGAGGAAGACCATGAGATGTGGTTGAGAGCTTAAGAAAATAGCTAGAAATACACCCTTAACTGAGATTTTCTTCTCTTGACTTCTTAAACTCGAATTAAAGGTTTTTTTTGGCCACCTGGCGGCAGCAGGAAAAAGCTGCAGCATTATAAAGTAGATAGCAAAGAGTTCAATTCAATCATTATTCATTCACTCTTATCTACTCCTGAGTGAAATATGTGTCTCTTTAGCTGCTAAATGTGTCAATATCTTCTAGTCTCTTGATTTGTCTGTCTGTCGTTTGGTGGTAGGGAACATTTGCTGGAGGTCATAAAATACCTTTCACACAGTGATTTAATCATGAAAGAAATCCATGTTTTGGATTTAAATGACTTACAATAAACTTTACAGCTTACAGGTGAAGTCGTTTCATTTTCATTCAAAGGTTAAACACATGAAATGCAAAGACGGTTTACAGGAAAGCAGAACATAAATTAAGTAGTGCAATGACTGAGCCTAATGATTCTCCTTTTCATTTCTGTGTAAATGAAACCAAAGCGGCATCTCGTCTGTGAAGCATGAGCTCATCAAGGTGTTGGTTCTGACATAAACAATAGTGCACTTGTTGTCATTAACATGCTTGATCACCAAGGAGGAGGGACACTGAAACAATGAGACATGGCTCATGTCCAAGGTACAAGTATGTACAGTATGCAGATGGTGTGGCTTAAAGCTCTTTATAAAGGATGTCCTCTTTGGTCACTCCACACACCTGCTGGAACTCAAAACAGGTAAGACTTGTATTTGTTGTTCAGCAATATTAAGTCAGAATAGAGCTTTCAGTCCATCATCTTATTCTTAATCTTATTTAGTTTTATTTTTTTTTACAGTTTTTTTTTCTGTTTGGGGATATAACGTTTTGATTAGTCATCTCATTTTTCTTTCTACAGATTTGTAAACCTTTTGTTGTGAGTAACCTTTTTTTGCGATATTGTGTTTTGTCTTTAGGAATCTGCTGAAGCTACATCATCATAAGGTCAGTGAACTACAACATTAAATTCATTAAATATGAAGGACCTTAAAGGTTACCACTTTCTGATGAATCACACGTTTAAAATGGTTTATAAGTTGACATTAACTTTAAAAATGTTAATTAAATAATCTAATAATGCTCATCTGTATCAGTTAATTGCGTGCTGGAAAGCCACGGAGGTTGCCGCTTGTTGTTAACACTTTTTTATATGAATGTCACGATGTTGACTCTATGTCAGCGTTGGCCTTGAAATTTTTATACATTTGGTAAGAACGTTAACATTAACACAAGCATTGATCTGTTTCAAGTAACGGTTAATGATTTGTTAATCATAATTAAATGGTTACAATTATTTAAAATATGAGTCTACAGCCATGAGAGGCTGTACATAGGAACAATGGTCCTTTGAACTACATGCACAATGACCTTCAGCTTTACTGAGGCCAATAAACCTGTTATTATAAAGTCATAAAACAAAATTATTAACATGGGCTCTGTTGTTATCATCTTTTCAGGTGTTTCAATCCTGTTGAACTACGTTTTTGAAGAAACCAAAGAGGAAAAAGAAAACAAGTCTACGCGTATCATCATGGAACAAAACTCAACAGAAACTGTAGTCTCTGACAGCAAAGACGAAATTGTTCTGCGTGGTGGTAATAGGCTTAAACTGAGGGAATTTCTTCGAATGTACCAGCATCATTTTGAAATTGTTAAACAGTACGCAACAAAACCAACATGCCACCAACACGCAACTCTTCCTTTTTGGCACTGATGAATGCGCACATTCCTGAGTCCTACCTCCTAATGTCAGAGTGTCGGAAGATCCTTGGACCACCTGATCCCATCCACGGAGGCCCCCCCTTTGAAGAAAGAATGGAGCCATTTACTGTCTTTATCAATACCGATGGTTCAAACAGTGAGCACATTGCTATGATTGACCCAGTGTTCGCACAGACAGCTGTGGAACTACTTGCCGACTTGAAGATTTCCAGGAGTGCTACAGTGAAGAAACTTATCTCCTCACTTTGTGTAGATCAGCCCCAACCACATATAATCCAGTTCATCAAAGATTTACTGACAAAGAGAGAACTGGGAGAAAATGGTAAAGAGAAGTTCTCACGATTGATAGAAGATATAAGGCAATTAGAGAATTTTTACAACACTGTCTCTGTCTTGAAAACTGCATCAAACAAATTCAGAATTAACTCCATTTTCCCTCAAACCCTTTCCCGTCTCTATTACACCAGAAGAGGCATCATTGGCTATAGCAAAGCTGAGCAATGGGCAAGGACAGCCATTAAAAGAGCTCCAAATAACTCTTATGTGGCTGACACTCTTGGGCAGATTTATAAGAACCGTTTGATGAGGGAACCCAGGCCACTGGAGAATATCCTCAACAGGGCAAGAGAGGCCATCAAAGTATTTAAAGATGTGGTGGAGAAAGCTGAAAGAGAAGAGGGCCCAGGAATGCCACAGGACACAGCAAGTGTTATAAGCATTTCAAATAGCTTCAACAACAGAGGCCTATTTGGATTCATTCAAGTGGCAAAGATAGCCTTTGAGAAACTCAATCATTCACAGAAACACAGGAGTTTCATCCAAAACTTACAAACGGAAGTTGAAGCGAAGTTTGAATTTTTTGAATGGTATCTAACCTACTCCAAGCCTGACAAGACAAACGTAGAGCCATTTTATTTCTGGAAGGATGTTGTACTTTGTTACGAACAGTACACAACAAATTCAGCGGCAGGATCCACAAGCTTTCCGGGCCTTCTAGATCGCCTGAATCGTGGCCGTTTCACATCAAAGGGAAGACGCGGCTAAGTTTGACGAGTATGAAACAGTGTCTGATTTAGAGGAAATCAGAGATGATTTGAAAACCACCTACGAAGAAAATGTTGACGATGTCACAGTAGCTGAGAGGTACATCCTGTCCAACGTCATCTTGAGCAACAAGATGCATAACTCTCTCCAGCTCACACCAGTGAAAGAACTCCAAACAATAATACACAGATTCTTGGGCTCTGAAGTTGGGCGAGAAGCCCTGAGTTTTACCTGTTGGTTCTGCTGTTTTGGCCCGAGGAACAGCCTCGTGGTGCAAGAAGAGGATGATGAAGAAGTGGAAGAACAGGCCTCAGAGGATGACGGAACAGAAGACCAAACCTGGGAGGATGAGGACAGTGATGAGGAAGAAGACACAAGAGCAGAGACTGCACAACCATCTCTTGAGTCCATGTTTGACCTTGACCTACAACTGCACACCACATTCATGGAGAGTGCATTTGGGAGAGCTTGGTACGCAAAGTACCTCCGAGGTAGATACCTTTTGCCACTGTTTTTTCTAGGAAAGGGCACTGGACTGAGAAAATGGATTCACAAATCAAGGTTGGATGCAATCGTGGAAAAGGAGGTTGATGCTGAGCTAGCTAATGGACAAGAAACAGGAACGAAGGAGAAATGGAGGCAGATCAATGAAATGTGGATCAAAGGGAAAGTTTGGCATGTCCCAGAAATCCAAGATATCCTTCTCCCGGTCCAGGTATCCTACTCTCCCATGAAGCCAGAGGAGCATGAACAACAAAAAGTGTCCGTTCATGCTGGAGGGAGGGAAATAATGGCTACAGAAGAGAAGGTTGAATCTGAGGCTTCAGTGCTGGGGCCAATGCTTTTCTATCTTGGCTTCACCATTCAGGGTCCTGTCGTCTTTAAAGTGGGATTTCCTCACAGTTCTGAGGAGTGATTGACAATGAACACTTACTGCTTACAACAGCATTAGCTAGGCAACATTCTAGACTTAATATGTAATTAGAAAATTTACTTCATCAGCTAATGGAGGGTACAAGGTAAACCAGGGGATTGACAAAGTCAGTAGGAAATATCCTCATGAATGTCTGTTCAAAATTTCTTGGCAACCCATTAATAGTTATTTTAATTTTCAAAGAAATGTTATCAAAATATAATTTAACACATTGTATGCATATTATGGTGTTGTTTGTGGAAATAAAATTAAACTTGGAATGGGATTATTTGCTTTCTATGTGTGTTTTTTAAAAAGTTAAGGATGTTTGCTGCCATCATGTGACTATTGCGTATTAAATTTAGAGCATACTGTACCTGAAGTTACTATAAGTATACTAAATTGGTAAATTATATAGGCCTGTGTCTATTTTTCCTTTCTTAAGAATTTATTTGACAAGCATTGCTGTTTTAATACACAAATAATACAAATTAAAAGATGCTATTTAACAATAAATTAATGCTAATCACCATAGTAACTTATTTCTTTTCATACTGTCCAAAACACAGAAAGTAATCAAGACAATAAACAACCTACAACTTTTCAAAGCCATTTTGTTTTGCTACCATCATCTGTTATAGATTTTATGGATTGGATTGATGCACAATAAAAACAATATTAACAAGCAGTATTTATTATGATTTGAGTAGTTATGTTATTTAAGTGATTGTGGTGGAAGTGAAAAACACAACAACAAAAACCAAAATTATGTTTCTATGTTTTAAATGTTTTGGAAAGCACTACAATAAAACAAACAAAGAAACACATTTTAGAAAACAAATTCAAAATATTTTTTGTTTTAAATATTTTGGAAAAAACAATAACAAATAGAAAACACTACAACAGAATGAAAAAAAAAAACAAAAAACGGAAAAAAAACATAACAAACAAAAAAAGGAAACACATTATAATACTGTATATGTTCATAAATTAGTTTTAATAAAACACTACAACAAAACAAAAAACAAACAAAAAGAGAAAAAAGTTTAGAAAACACGTTATGCTTTTTTTTGTTTCAACATTTTAGAAAGCACATTAACAAATTAGAAAACACTACAACAACACACACACACACAAAATATATATAAACAAATCGTTCAGAATTTAGTTTTAAACATTTTAGCACACTACAATAATGCAAAAACCTACTGTATATCTGGACATTTATAGCATTCTGTGAATATAGTGTGAAGTATACTGTGATATATACTTGCACATCAACCTGCACTACAGCTCCTAATAAATTGTATATATATTTATATTGTTCATGTTTTAATACTTTTACTTTCTTTTTTTATCTTCCTATATTTTTTAAATATTTTTTACTTAAATGTTTATTCTGCACCAACTACACCAAGTCAAATTCCTTGTAAGTGCAAATCTACTTGGCAATAAACTTGATTCTGATTCAAAAAACAAAACAGCAAAACTTAAAAACAAAACACAAACAAATTAAAGTTTTCTTCGGTGTGTTTTTGTTTGTTTGTTTTTGTTTTGCATCTTTGGGCCACCGTACTGGATCATGATACGTTTCGGACCACCTTATTTAAATCGGAAACAGCACTCTCAGCGGTCAACCACATACAGTTAAACAGTGTGACATGTGGAATTTCCGAGCAGCCCTGAAGGCAGCATTTTCCCCGCATCAACTTGCCCGGTGTCAGTTCAGTTAGCCGCCAGTCCGTGTGCCGCACACACACACACACACACACAGGTGAGCGTCCACTCATCCTTTTGTGTCAAATACGGAAAACTCCAGATGACAAACTAAACGGAATATTTCCGGGGACTCCTAAAACACTGTGGCAACCACTAAAAAAACAACATAAAGGTGGTGTGTCTGTATGGGGCAAAGGAAGCGGCGCTAACGGTCGGACCGTTAACATGTTAGCCCCTCAGGACGACAGGTGCATCGCCTCATCGTTAGCCTCACCGTGAGCGACACAGGCGGCTCTGGAGAACCGTGTTTCTGCCTTTGTACGACCTCCTACCGACCCGCTTTATAAGAGGTAAGCAGTGTGAACAGCCTGTCCCTCCGTCGGACGTCGCTTTACCGCATCACCGTCCCGGCAACTCAGCCAGGAGCGGAGATTAGGCGAGCTAACTAGCTAACTGACCCCTTAACCTACTGTTAGTGCAGTTATCGTGAGAAACGTGCTAAATAACCCGTGCTAAATAACCCGTGCTAGACTCAAGGAGAGGGTTAACCGTGCACAGAGCTGCTTCACGGGCCTTTTGTTATGTCTAAGTGTGGCAGGTGGAGGGGCTGGAAACCACTGCTGACTAACTGGGACACCACCTTTTTGTCACGTGTAAACAACACAGCACCTGGCAGGTTTTCCAGGTCGTCGTGAGGTCGTAGCCCTTTGAGCAGAGTCGAGGCTGCTCAACTGAACAGCAGGACACCTGACCTTTGTTACCGCAAGGCCTGAAGTCACCATAAGATTTACTTTCGTTTTTATGGAGGCAGATATAAAGAAGCAGGACGTGATGATATTGGTGTGAATCAAATGTTTACTCACATTTTTCATTGCTGAATAATTTGCAGGTAATTAATCCAGATTAATCAATTAAGTATAAATGAGAAATGTTGACTTTAATTCAATTTATTTTGTCAACAGGTTCCAGGTAATTGGATTAAGTTATTTCAACTTAAATCTGAGTTGAAATAACTTAATATGTGGAACCTGTTGAGAAAATTCATTTAATTAAAGTCAACATTTCATTTTTTTGAGTGTGCCTTTTTATAATCTCCCGAAACCAAATATATTTCATTTATAACCTCATATCTCAGTCGCCGCAAATTCTCTGTTGGTTTCTAACAAATGAACGAACTCTTGAATTAAAGAGGCGATTGACCAAATTCTGGTTTTTAAAGGCAGAAGAGGCAGGACTGCAAAGATGGTGGCAGATTTTTGAGCTTCAAAACAGATTATTTCATAATGAAAGCAATCATTTCTTTACTTCATGAGTCAGTGACTCAATTTTTGTTTTCTCCAACTAGGAATCAAGAAAAGCTCCAGCTCATTCTCTGACCTCACAGTCTGTATACCGACATGGCCTCAGCGCAGTCAGAGCAGTCCAGCCCTGCAGGAGGAGCTCACCTGCCCGGTGTGCTTGGACTTTATCGCGACCTTCTTGCTTCCTTGTGGCCACAACTTCTGCAAAACCTGCCTAGACCGCCTAAAGCGCCAAGCGGACCGAGGTCGCCTCGCTGCCCAGAGTGCCGCGACAGCCACCGATGTGGCACCAACTTTCAGAAAACTTCAAACTTGCCAATATTTCCGATGACTACCGTCACCGGCGCAGAGTTACCGCCGCATCTGCCACAGCTTTGAAATCCAGAGAACTGCTGTCGCCCTCGCTGTCAGCGCAGCAAACCAAGAGCACGCTTGCCGTTCCGTGACTACTGCCCTCACTCGCCAAGGCCTCGTGCAGCAGAGCCGCCGGGACGAGTCCTGTGCTGCTTCTGTTTCTCAGGCGGCGACATTCGCAGGAAGCTCCTGCCGCTGCCGCCGCCGCTGCCACCACTGCATCGGACGTTTGCAGTCAAGACGTGCCTGAAGTGCGAGGTGTCGATGTGCCAGGAGCACGTAAAGCCACATCTGGAACTGCCGGCGTTTGCGAGCATCCACTGACGGAACCGATGAACGACTTCTGGAAGAGGAAGCCCGGACCATGATGAGATATACAGGTAGGAGGCATGCGCACAAGATCTAGAGTTACTGTGATCAATCATACACTTATTTGGCTCCAAATATCTGAATGAAACAATACTCTGAGTGATGCACCAGACCGATTTTACGCCGTGTGCTGCATGGAACATATTGGGATAATCTGTATATTTATACGCTCTCCATTGTACAGTCCGTCTACGTCCAACGCTCACCTGTAGTCATGAGCTTTGGGTAGTGACCGAAACAATGAGATTGCGGATAGAAGCGTCGAATGAGCCTACTCCGCCGGTTGGCCGGAGGAAGTAGAGCGGCTGTTCCTTCGCATCGAAAGGATCCCGCTGAGGTGGTTTAATATCGGAATAAGATGCCTCTTGGGCGCCTTTATTTGGAGGTGTTCGGGCACGTCCAACTGGGAGGAGACCCCGGGACAGACCCAGAACCTGCTAGAGGGACTGTATAGCCCATCTAGCCTTCTTTTCTGGGAAAAGGGACGTCTGGAACGCCCTGCTAAACCTGAAGCCAGTTATTGTCTCAATTTAGACATTAATTTTGTCTAAAAATGTCTGAAAACTGCGAAAAACGGGACGTCTACAAATGCCCCGAACATTCAGTTATTACGAACATATATGACACAAAAAGAGCAGCAACCTCACACCTGAGCAATGTTTGACAGTTTTGTTGAAAAAGGAGTAAACCTTTTGTCAAAGTAGTCCAAGGATTGCTGGGGCTCTAAAAAAAAACTTCTTTTTCCATGCTTTTATTCAGTTTCAATAACTTGTACAAAACAAACTGGAGCGTCCCTTCATGAGAGAGTTCAGTATTTCAGGACAGATCTGACATTTTATTGTCGTGCACCTCCAGATATTACTGCATGGATGACAAAGTGTGCGTGTGCAACGCCTGCACCATAGAGGGAGGACACCTGGGACACAAAATCAAGACCCTGAAAACACACGATGAAAGATCTCAAGGTGCGTTCTCTCTTCAGACTTCTCCGTGGCGTCTTCACCGGTTAGAAAAGTCTGTGTTCTGCTGTGGGAAATGAGCTTTTTCAGGCCTGTTGATTCTTTGTTTGGCTTGTGATGAGTCTGGAATCTTTATGAATGAACATTGTCAGTCGGTTTTGTTGCTATAGTGTGTGTGTGTTTGTGTGTGTGTGTGGCTGTGTGTAAATGAATGGGAGTCACATGACTTCGGTCTTTCTGCAGCAGAGTTAGGTCCACTTCCTGTGCTTTCATTGCTCCTGAACAGAGTGTGAAGTTGAGATGCTTCCAGTTCATTTCTATGGAAACCTGTTGAGGTCAACATGTTGAATGAGTGACCTCAGGCTGAACTGACCAATGAGCAGCTTATTGTACACTGTTAGATGTTTTAATTTCAACAGTACAACTTCAAAATCGTAGCAAAGTTGACAGACAAACCAAGATTTAGTCTTTGTCTGATTACTTGACTGGTCATTTTCTGCCCTGATTAACAGAGTTAAATTAAAGTATTTAAGATACGATGGTGCTTGACCATGACGAGCTTTGTAGGAAATTACAGCCCAAGAGCGAGATCTTTCAAAGTGTAGGGAGTGTTTTATCATCTTAAAACTGATTGTGACGTCAGCATCACTGTGCACGATGTTCACCAGGGCTCGCTGGACAAGCAGCTGTACAGGGTGGAAAGGAAGTACAGCATGGCCGAGAGGAAACTGCAGGAGCAGAAGGAGAAGGAGAGGCAGAACAAGGTAAGACGGCACGCGTAAAAGTTTATAAAACCATTTTTAATCTCACTTCAAACTCATTTGAGTTTCATTGAAATAGTTGCCCGCTTGTTTTCTGTCCATCGACTGATCACGCCACTTCCCCATCCAGAAGTTTTTGGACGACTCCGAGCAGGGCTTGACCAGGCTTGGCGAGGACATGAAGGCCAAAGTTCTCCGCTTCGTCGACAGTCTGCGCGAGTGCACAGGCCACTGCGACACCAACGGCCGGCGATCCAGAAGAACATCTCCAGGATCTGCCAGGACCAGGCCCGCCTCCAGGAGGTCCGCTGCGGCCTCGAGAGCCTCATGCAGGAGAACGACCCTTTCCGCTTCATCGAGGTGAGACGCATCGCTCACCGCTGCCGGGCGTTAAGCACGAACCACATTCATTTACATCTCTGCCGAACATTTCCCAAAGTATGCAAAGTGACCATCGTGTTTGTAAGTGTTGGGACTTGAAGTGTTGAAGTTCTTTTTATGTGCATAAACTGTAAGTAGAGATCTTCAGAGACAAAAACTATCAAGGAAACTTAAATATAATCTGAAGCTGACGTGTTACATCAATAAGTTCTGCTGATACTGAAGTTATCTTCCTGGAAATTTACTTTGTGAGTTCAAACATCAGTTTGTGTTTCTTTTTTCAGGCATACAGGACAACAGGAAAACAGTAAGTGCAAATCTGTATTTTCATTGATTCATTCTTTTTTTTTTTTTTTGGTCTATAAAATGTCATAATAGTTGGAAACTCCATGGGAATTTACTGTAAACCGGGGCTAATTTAAACAAACTGTTTCATATCCAAACATAAATATAAACAGGTAAATTCCCAGTTTATTCCTGTTTATTCCCATAAATTCCTTTAATTCCTATAAATTCACATGGAAATTTCCTGGAAAATTCCTGGAATTTTGCAACACTACTTACAAATCTGTTGAATTGTTTTTTTAATTGTTTTTTTTTTGCATGTCTTCTTATGATGAAACAAAATGTTTAGATTTATGTTTGGATATGATACAGTTTGTTAATAATTTCAGTTAATTCATTAAATTTACATTCATTAATGGAGTTTACAATTTGGAAAGTTTCAACCCTAGTTTAAATTAAAGTGTGTGTGTGTGTGTGTGTGTGTGTGTGTGTGTGTGTGTGTGTGTGTGTTTTAGGTGCGCCGCAGCTCAGAAAAAACATGTTCTACCCGGAGTATGTCGACATGGAGACGGAGGTTCTCGGAGTGATGATGGAGGCAGAGCTGAAGAAATTCCTCGATGAGGTGCTCTGTCACGTTGTTGCTGCCATCAGCAGTGTGTAAGAAGTTTTCATTCATTAAATCAACTCTGAATGCCTCTTTGTCGCTGCAGCAAGGACTCGGCTTTACGACACGGGTGCACGCTCCACTTGTTTACTGACAGACAGACAGCAGAGTGTATTTACTTTGCTGATTCTTTATTGAATCAGCTCATTAAATTCAGTTTAAACATGTTTGGAATGTTTAGGCATCTTAAAAAACTGAAAACGTACCAAAACAACGATTTTTATCCTCTCCACCCATCAGGTCATCTTTCAGATCTGGAGGAGGAGGAGGAACAGGAGGAGATTGAGGAAGAGGCGGCGGAGGACGACGACGACTACGACGACGACAGCAGCTTGGAGGAAATGAGGAGCGAGGGGGAAGAGGAAGAAGACGAGGAGGAAGACGACGACGACGACGACGGCGTGCCCGACCAGAGCGAGCTGGCCGGCGATCTTACACCCCCGAGGAGGAAGAGGAAGAGGAGGAGGACGACGACGACGAAGAAGACGACGACGACGGAGAAGACGACGACGAGGAGGAAGAGAGAGGGGTTTAACGGAGGACTCGATTTGTATACATCTATTCTTACACTTATTAAAGCAATTTGGATTTGAACAGTGATCGAGTGAAACACGTCTGTTTGTGTTGCGACTCGAGGAGTTACCACATTCTGCCTCAACCCTCCCACAATACTCTGAGCTGACACACCGGCTCAGCTTTGATTGAGCTGGATTTAAAAGTGAACTGAGCACTGAGAATCTGCCAATGTGAATCGTCTCGCTTAACCTGCGTTGCATTAAGGTGTTTTGTATTAGACGACTACTGCATGCATATGCACACGAAGGTGAATGTATCACAGCGGGATGTGGCTGGAAAGACTCGGCAAACTGAATTTGATTTTTTTTTTTTTTTTTAATCCTCTGCATGTCTGCGTTGCCATTTTTCCTTTCCTACCACTTTGCTAAAGATTTTACAAAACATGTAAACGACGTTGACGAATTTGACGTACCTTCACCTGAACTTTTGATACAACAGGTGCTAAACTAAACGAAGACAGTTTTTCCTTAAATGTTCCAACGACAGACGAGAAAACACACCATAGAAAGCCTTTTGGTCAGCATCTTTATGAAGTTTTCGGCAACATACTTCGACCTGACAGAGAGCGAACGCACAAAGGCTGGTAACGATCTACCTGAACGAGTCCCAGGTGCCGATTGTTTCATTCATGCTCGAGTTTAAAACAATGCAAGCCAAAGAAGTAAGGATGTGCGCGTGCATGGGAACTTCAATAAGTCTGTCTGCTTGGCATGCGATGTGTTTAATAATTTAACAGTTTACATAGGCTACAGGATGACTTTGCTTTTTCGTAGCTGTGCTTTAAAAGTAGTTAATGCTTTTTGTTTTAAAAAAAAAAAAATGTCATGTTCCTATGCACAGTTCATATATTATTCTCAAGATATGACTTTCAGGTGACGAGGAATTTTGCACTTTACTACAAGAAATGTGTATATATATATATCTATACATATATATACAAGGCCGGAGATATTTGAATGTTAAAAGTCGATTTTCTTTCGATACGAGTGATTTATGAGGGGCCAAACTGAAGTAATTATTACATAATAATAATAAAATAAACGTAATAGAAAAAGCTTGTTGAAGTGTGTTTCTGATATCAAAAACACGAGTGTACATGATTTAAATGGACTGTACTCACACTACATATGTCAATCACACATTCATACACTGATGGCATTGGCTGCCATGCAAGGTGCCAACTGCTCATCAGTTTTAGGAGCTAACCGTTCATACGCATTCACACATCGATGGTGCAGCCTTTGGGAGCTTCAGTATCTTGCCCAAGGACACTTCGACATGCAGACTGGAGATCGAACCGCCGATCATCTGATTAGTAGACAACCGCTCTACCTCCGAGCCACAGCCGCTCCGATTTAACCTCAGGCTTGGTCTACAACATTTTAGGATTACAATAAAATGATCTACACTGCAGTAACATAATAAATAAAACCATAAATGACTTTAAAGGACCAGTGTGAAAAATGTAGTAGTATGTAGTTATGTAGTTGGTGATTGCAACCCCACTGCCTCACTTTCTCCTTCACACAAGGAAAGTGTTTAGTTTGTCCATTCTGGGCTACTGTAGAAACATGTGACTCCATGGAAGAAGACCTGCTGTATCTCTAAGGTAAGTAAGTCCTGCGGCTAATCTAGACGTGAATCACCGGTGGCCCTGAGGCGGCATCGTGGCTGTCACCAACCCACACAGACAGAGCTGTGAATTGCTGCATCCAGACTGAAGAAAATAAGTTCAAAAGTTTTCTTAACACAAGACGTGAAAATGTATTTTTTGTGATCGTAGTTAGTTATGAAATTCAGTTAATTTACATAATTTACATACTTTCATTTCCTTAATAAAATGTGTTTAAAAATATTTTCCAATAAAACGTATTTTAAAAATATTTTCTAATAAGATGTGTTAAAAAATATATTTTCTAATAAAATGTGTTTATAAAAATGTATATATATATATATATATATATATATTCTAACAAAATGTTTAAAAATATATATTCTCTAATAAAATGTGTTTTTAAAATTATTTTCTAATAAAATGTTTAAAAAAATATTTTCTAATAAAATGTTTTTAAAAAATATTTCTAATAAAATGTTTTTAAAAAATCTATGTTTAAAAAAAATTCTAATAAAATGTTTTAAAAAAAATATTTTGTAACAAAATGTTTTTAAAAAAATCTGTTTAAAAAAATTCTAATAAAATGTTTTTTAAAAATATTTCTAATAAAATGTTTTAAAAAATTCTAATAAAATGTTTAAAAAAAATCTGTTTAAAAAAATTCTAATAAAATGTTTTTAAAAAATATTTTGTAATAAAATGTTAAAAAGATTTCTAATAAAATGTGCAGCAAACTTTTTAATTTCTAAGCATTTACAACTTTACTTTAAAAGGAACATAGTTAAAGATGATACACACATGATATACACAGATTTTATTCCAGGGTCACAAAACAACGTCAGATACAAACGTGTACAGTTGTTTCCAATACACACACCTTTAACCGCATTCATTGAACGGCCAGGGAATAAATATACAAAACTATCACTGTCTGTGGTCCACACGCCCTACTGACTATTGTCCTATCTGAGCTATGAGCCCTCCAGCTCTGGACGGCCTTGAACCGAGCGAAATCAGCCTCGTGTGCTGAGAGGAAAAACAGGGAGGAGAGATGAAGAGAGAGATGATCAGTGGCCATTTAAGTGCGAAGAGCTGAACTCAATTTGTGTTAAAGGAGAAGCAACTCAAGATGGATGTGATCACATGACGCAAACTCACCTCCTTCATAGAGAGCTGAACTCCTCTCTGGTTGATTCTTAAAAGGGCCTCCATGAACACGGACACAGCGTGGCATTCAGACTGCTCAGCTAGACAAACATAAATAACGCGGTTCAATGATCGGGTCTTCAAGAAAGCATTCAGTGATCGTGTTGAGAGGAGACGGCTTTTACCTGGACCACTCGCCTCGTGAGTCTTTAGGATGCACTCGACATACATCTTGGTGCCTTTCTCTTGCATTACCACTTCGTGCTCTTGGTTGGCAAAGCGTAGCTACACACAGCGACAAAAACAAGATTCATGTACAGTTTATTGTACATATAAACATACGTAAAGATATTTTCTCATCAGAACATCTCTCCTGCTGAACTGCAGAGACGATGCGGATGTGGTAGATTCAGATGAAAGCTAAGAGATCCTTGCTTTTTAATTATATACATCACATATAATATTCAAAGGGATCTAACATTTGATGAACTGTGCAGCCCGACTTTGGTCCATACATCATCAGGCAGACGTTCTGTACTCTTTATCACACACATCTCACTTAACCTGTCGTATGTTTCATAACTGAAGCAAACATGTCTTCCAATAAACCTCACGATTTCCATCCCATGTCCCCCTATAAGACTAGTTGTTAGCTGCTCATATCACACATGACACACGGTTACGTCTTTCTGAACGTCCTTACCATTCTGCCACTTTGATGCCAAACCGGTTGCAGAGGTTGTGGATGTACTGGGAGTAGTGCTCCACGGTCATGTCAAAACCCGACACTTTCACATTCAGAGTCCCGTACGCTGTTTCTGTCGCTGCCATGATCTGTTTCATCTGGTGTTTGTCTTTCTTTTTCTTTGGCTAAAGACAAAAGAACATGAGACACGTCACAACAGTTATTTACAACCATTCATTTGACATGCAGCAGGGCTTATGGCTGTCAATTTTTCGAATCAAACATGGGAAGGAATTAAAAGTTTGACCCGTTCAAAAAAATAATAAATCAAAATGTCCGAGAGTCCTTTAGACCATTTGAATTAGTTTGCCATGTGAACCAACAGATGGCGCTCTTAAATCATCAGTTTTACCTTTAGTATGGCCTATTGGCCTATCAGTATACTAAGATAGAACATAAATACACTTTCACTTGAGTGAACTGCGTGTTTGGCATTCCTAAAATAACCACAAACTAAAACTTTATGCAGCATTAAGCTTGTTTGTATCATAAATCTAATATTAGACCAGGATTACTGCAGTTTTATAATCAACAGTTTGATTCTCTGGTTGTGTTTTCAGACTCAGTTATTAGAAATTCAGCGACTGAATTCTCTAAAATGATTCTGTTTAATCTCAGCCACACAGTTTTATCACACTTGTTTCAGACTCTTACCGCTTTAGGTAAAAGATGTCTCCACCTCCCAATTCCATGAGTTGGCATAGATTTGTACTGTCTCTCACTCACAGAAGCTGTCAATGAAGAGAAGAAAATGTCCATATAAAAACACATTTTAGATATAACAGTTTTATTTATAGCAGTCTTTAAATTCTTACCCCAAACAGGATGCTGGACATGGCGTGGCCCTTTAAAAACGACAAAGAATCAGTCAGAAACAATAGCAGAAAGACAGAATTCATATCACTGTCACTTTGGAAAGTAATTCTGTATTCTTACAATAACTTAATCAAAAATAATTTTAAGTAAATAACTGCTAGTTGTACAGTTGGAGATCACCCACAGGCCGTCATGAATATCTGCATAACATTTAATGTTCATAATCATCAAAGTTATAAAACCGACAGAACATCCGTCATTTTTTTGTTTTTAGTCGAGTTAAAAAACTGTGATATTGATAAATAATTACAGTTTGTTTAAAAAAAGTATGGTTAAAGCACATATTTTATTGTGTAGATCATTCATTCAAATATGTATCTAATTTCTTTAAAAGATTGCACGCTTTTAACCTGTTGTTATGAATGATCACACCTTTACGATAAAGCCAGTTAAACCAACATGAGGTATGAGAATTAAAAACAGCAATGCAGAGACTTACCGCATGATGTAAGAGCTTGATTTAACACCTGCAACATGACAGAATACAACAGCATCAGCTTCAACACAAACAGCAAAAGTCACTCAATAATCTTGTAACATAATATTAGTTGAGTGTGTCTGAGAAAGGCACACTATCTATTACTGCTCATGCTTATTGAGTGCCTGCAAGGTGCTCTATTCACTATCCCCATATGTATTTGAGGAATTTCGTACTCCTGCAGTTTTTGTCATACATACACAAAAAGATATCAAAACGACTGACTCGCCGGAATGGTGTGCTGTGACTTCTCTAAGCGCCTTAAAAGCGGTTTGCCTAAAATCACCAAACCACGCCGATATTTACAATGGGTGTACAAATAAATTTGTAAACTGCTCTCGAGGCCACAAATGTCACTCTACATAAATAATTTATACATAGAAACGCGGGAAAATTTGTGGGCTACATAGTGATATCACTACTGAAGCTGTCAGACTTATAGTTTGGGCGTAGGCCGCACTGATGTGCCAGAAACACCCACCGACAGCCCCATCTACCCCCATGTAATCGGAGAGGTGAGACTTCCCAGGAGGCGCGGGCACCTGTTCTTTCTCTCTCTCTCCCCAGGTTACATTTTTTAACTTTAGACACTGAAATTCGGCATTCACATGGTCGACAAGATGAGGATGCTCACGGTCATTTGGGCTTTTTGATACGACTTACCGTTTGGCATCAGTGTCCACTAGTTGGAGGGGGTTCATTTAGAGATTTTCTGTGTCTCTCAGCAGTCACTCACACACAGACAGAGCACAGCTGCAGTTAATTGCTCTGACCTGCAGCTGACCCTGGTTGCTCGGCAACCTCAAGCCTGCCTTTGACTAACTTTATTGAAGTCTCTGTGCTACTGCAGTGTCAATAATAATGTATGGGCGCGACGGGGCCACAGTCAGACATTTTATACTTATCAATATGTTAGTTAAATAGTCAGTCTTTGTGTCAAACTAATAATATATTACAGAGTAACTGTTAGTGGCAGCAGAGCTACAGACTGTCGGTGGAGCTGCTGCTGTGTGACCTCTGTGAACAAACCGACCGTTAACGGACAGAAAACAGACGTTACCTTCCGAACGGCGGGATTCATCTTCGTCTGTAGTTCACGTGTAGTTCGCGGTGATATTCGGCTCGACAGCTACATGAAACAACAAAACTACAAAATATCAACAACACATGTATCCACTGCTGCAACTACAGGAAGTGCTAACAGGAAGTTAGTCCGTCAAGCTTTTGTTGTCCGTGGTTTGAACGCGCCAGAACAAAACGTTCCGGGCCGGAAATCATTTGGCATATATAAGTATATATATATATATATATATATATATATATATATATATATATATATATGTATAAAGTATATATAAGTATATAATAATAATAACAGTAATAATATATATATATATATATATATATATATATATATATATATATATATATATATATATATATATATATATATATATATATATATATATATATATATCGTGTATCATGGAAGTATCATGTATGTAACCATCAATGCATATTTAGGACCCCAGATTACAAGATTTTTTATTCTAAGAACAAATCATGGTCTCAGAGAATAAGATGATGAACTCTGTAAGTTTTTATTTTTGTGTTACATTTGCCAGAAGGAGTTACTGCCTATATTCTCTTCTCAGACAGACTCACACAGTATCACATACAGCGTTACATATCGCACACCATTTTGTGTGAATAAAGAAAACAAAAACAAATAAAACACAGTACAGATTAATTATTTTATGGCTCTTGAGATATACACAATCTTATTCTTCGTATTTTGTCATGTCAGTATAGGTACAAGATAAAAATGACAAATAGATGTAACAGGAAAGAAAATCAATGACAGGATTAAAATAATTCATCCATTTTATATTTAAACTCTTCATAAAACTATTAAAAACTGTGCTTGGATAAATCCATTAAGGGACCCTGTTGGGTTTTTGATTGCACAAAGAAAACAAACAAACCTTAAATGTCTTCATTAGTGATACAGTTCTAACATGTTCAAAGACTTCCAGTCAAGAATATTACAGCAAAAGCTGGATGAAGACAGATCGACTTTTAAAAGCTCCAAAAAAACAAACACATCAAAAAACAGATATGACAGTAATGTTTAAAGAATATATAATCATTTTGCACACGTTTCTTTGTATGCTGCGTAGTCTTTGGTGTTCTTTATATTTTTTTTATATTTTACACGTTTCATTAAAACCATAAACAATGTGCTAAAATAGAAACTATGTAAATGACCAAACTTGTAGAAGCTTAACTTCCTTAATGAAGTCACTCTTTTTATCGGAGGTGTCCTTTTGAATGAGTCCATCTATTTTTGTCCAACATCTTTCTCTCCACCTCCAACTTTTAATGACTAAGTAGTAAAAAAAAAAAACAATGAACAATGAACAATTCTTAATGCATCCAAAGCTGTTGTGAAAGTCCAAAGGGCCAGATAGGTAGGTGTTGTTCCCAGGGTACAGTCGTCTTTTTAATCAGTTAATTGTTGTCGTTGCTAGCTGGAGTTTACCCTCCAGTCCAGTCAGTGTTATGATCATATTACCCTGTCAGCTTTCTGTGTTGCTTAGATTGTATTTTTTATATTCAATAATAAAGTTATAGTTAAACAAACATGCTCTGTCAGAATTCTTCATACTCAAATTTCACATTGGTTTTTGTGCTTTCAGTGATCGACGTCCCCTTAGGGTTCAAAGTTACAGCACTTATTTTTACTTTATGTTTTTGGTCTTTTATTCAGGCTCCTCAAGGTCACGGGAGAGCCTTCATACTCTTCATGCGTTTAAGGATGTCCAAGAGAGCATCTTTGGCATATCGGGTAGTACAGACCGAGTATGTCCTCATCTTTTTTGTGGTGTTGTTAAAGTTCTCATCTCATTGCAGATCTCCTCTGAGATTAAGTCTCTTTGCTGAAGTCTATCTAGGATGGATTCTGTATCTCACTCCGTTAA
Source organism: Miichthys miiuy (assembly GCA_036365135.1). Lineage (NCBI taxonomy): Eukaryota > Metazoa > Chordata > Actinopteri > Sciaenidae > Miichthys > Miichthys miiuy. Next base: position 2,899,201 of record CM071625.1, on the reverse strand, counting down.
TCAGAGCTATCCGATGGCGATCCACTAAATGCTTACCTGAAGCTGTTATGGAAGATAAAAGCAAAGCCAACAAACATCAATTATTAGAAGATGTAATGGTAATATGTTAAAACAAAAGCAAAACAAAAATTCAGCAGTGTGCAAGTATATGTGTATAGTAATTCTATCACTTCTCAGTCTCTGATTTTTATTTTTATCACCTTGTTCATGATCAGTGCTTTGCTTTTGGTAGTCCCCTGAAATAAAGGTCACAATGCTGATTAGTTAATTGATATAGTTTGTTTCTTGTATTAAATTCACAATGTATGGGAATCTGCTCTACCAAACCTGTACACCTTCAGCACAGGTGGTACGTATACTGTATATAAATAACTCACCTTTTCTAATGGTGCTGGTCCAGATGACATTTCTCGTTTGCTCACTCTCAAGTTTTAGGCAAAATTCATTCTCTGCATTTCTGATGAACACCTCAAAGAAATTTCTCCTTTCATGAGCTGTAACTTCTGTGGAAAAAATAATGTCTGTGTTATCAGGCAGGTTTTCTTTTTCTTATAGTTAATTAGCTCAATTGTCACATGTCCATGGTTTTACAAGGGATGAAATGAAAACTAATTGATTTAACTAATAATTTCAGGTCTGCTGAATAAACTAAACAAACAGTATAATAACAAAAGCAGTGTCTAATTTGAAAATGAAAAGCAACTATGTATTCCAGAAAAGTTGACTCTCACAAAATGACAGTAAAATGTGTCTATATGTCATTTGAATTGAATTTAACACCTGAATGCTCCTAATGTGAAAATACAACCAATACAAGTTTTCACTTTTACTTTAAGTTATCTATTCTGATACTTTTTGCTACTACTGAGCCCCATAATTAAAACATTACTTTAGGGAAATTTCAGCAGTGTCCATGTCTGCTGTGAGGAAGAAATGATCCTCCATTTGAAGAGACATGTCTGGGTTTGGCTTTCGGATTATTGTTGAGCCATCGGATGTCTCCGTTTCCTTCACTTCCTGTGAAAAACAGTCTTCTTTAAATTCACAGGACCCAACAGAGATATCTATTTTCTACAGTACAAGTACAATCATAATGGTTAACCCAAATTTCCAGGTGCATATTTATTACAAATTGCAATGGTTTGTATTAATAACTGAGAAACAAATTAAATTTAAACCTTTTGTATATGACCATTTGGTGGGACCAAGTAAACATGCAGTGTGAGGAATTCGATGTTTGTTTTGTATATCAGTATGTCACAGTAAACTTTTACTGGGAACCCGAGTTTCATCAAGATCATGGCCGCCCATGGACTGAACGTTGGCTGGCATAACTTGATGTGGATGATGTCACTTCAGACACTTGTTCTACAAATCTCCACAGCTGTCAACATGTAGAGCTGCGAACATGTCTGACATTGTAGAGTCATAGTCTGAAAAGAAAAAATGAATAAAAAAACAACAACTACAGCATTTAGCAAAGAGAAAAGGATTGCACGTGTAGCTGTGCCAATATGTTGATTACAATATAAATGCCTTATTTTTAATTTTAGAATACTGGTCACAGCACGAAAGTGTGTTATACATATTAAATATATGCATATAGGGTGATGGACAGACGGCGTGCAATAGATGTCACGGTACAGAACAAATCAAGACAAACATATTGTACAATTACAATGAATGATAAAATGATTACAGTAGCAGTGGAACCTGTGATAGAGATAGAGAGACACAGATGCAGAGCAGCAGCAAATCATTAACTAACTATAAACTGTAATGAACAAGAACTGAAGACATTTTTAATATGTTTTGTTTTGTTTGTTGCTCATTATATATGTTTTATTCTGAATTTAATTTTAAAATGCAGATATAATAACTAATGACATTTTTAGTGTGTACATTTTATTTATTTAGTTTTTGCATTAACTTGGGAAGCGTGTATGCTTTTGTCCTTTAAATATGTATATAGTTATTTTTATGGTTTTATGTTTATGTTTGCACCTACCTGTCATGTCCCTTGTCTTTTAAACTGGACTTACGCTATACCTCCTTACCTACCTCACTCTAGTATTCCTTTAAAACCTGTTTCCTGTTTACAAACTGGTTATAATATTCACCATATCGCACTGTTTATATTCATCTGGATGTAAATAAATGTTTCACTTGAGTGCAAAGTCATCTTTGTATATTTCTTTCTTTCTTTGCAGATCTGGGATCAGTGTATTGAGAGTTCGCAAATTGGATCCAAATGATTTTAAATACAGATCTTTAAAAATATGTCCACTTACCTATCCAGTGTGGGAGATACATTTCTTCCAACTTTCCAGTTGTGACTGCGATGTCTAGTAGGGGCCCTGCTGGCATGTAATCCTTACATGAAGGCCTCTTCCTGTATTCCTCCCATGAGCAAAACCGGTATGTGAGGCTGACGTGTTCCTTACAAATCCATCGCAGAAAGGACACACTGCATTCATAGTAACCTGCTTCAGAATGCAGGCAAAGAGTGAAAGGGAAGAAATGACTGTATTAATGAACATACATGATTAAGTTCTAAATGTCTTGTGCACGTACTACACCATTACCAGTATAAATCACTGCTTTCAGTTCATTTGATGTCTGTGCATCGAAATATATTCAGTAAGATCTAATCTTTACCTATAGATGTGAACTTTATCCTGTTTGATGACTTCAGGTTGAAGTTTAGTCAAATCACCGGAGTTCTGTTTTAGAAGACACTTTTTAAATAAGTAGCCAAGCTTGAATCTATTTTTTTAATCGATATACAATAAAACATGGCAAAACAAACAAACAAAACACCTACCATTTTAGTGCAACAAGCTCCAAACCTCAACCCCTCAGAAGGCCCTAGTTAAAAACATTGGTTAAGTTTAAAGGCTGCCACAACCAAAGTACAAAAAAAAAAAAAAATAATTTTACTGTACTTACCTCTAGTGGTATCGGTCGAGGCAAACAGTTCTGGTTCAGCTGGCCCAGGTTTTGGACTATCCAGTTCTAAGATTTCACACAGTACAATTGAATGGGATTTTATTAGTGGTGCACACAGAACTGTTATATGTTACATAATACCATGCTTACCTTTTTCTGCAGTTTTTGTCTGGATGCCAAAGGCTACTGGACCTCTGATGGTAAATCCAAGGTAAAGAAGACTTGGCGTGTTCTCCAGAGGCTGTTTCGCAGGTTTACCTCCACCTCAATCTCTTTGCCACCAACAGTTGCATAGATTCTAGTTTTTTACCACCCCTTCAACTTTGATAGGCGTTCTTGGACCAGGGAATGTTGAAAATCTTCTCATTGCTCCAATCTTCTTTTGTTTCCTCATTTCCCTCAGGAAACAACTTCGAGACCTTTCTATGAACAATTCTGTCCAGACTTAGACCTTTCCAATGAAAACAGAGGCGGAGGTACCTTGATTGAAAGTATGCCTTGTATGCATGTTCATAAGAGTCGTGCATACACTGAATTAATTGACTAAGGTCAACAACACATTTGTCTTCACTGTCTGTAGGCCAGCACAGGAGAAGGTTTAGCAGGTGGAGCTCAGGTGTGTCTTTGGAGGTCAGGGGCATTTTCTTTACAAATGTATTTTGGAACTTGTAATCAAAGCGAAACATCCCTCCTTATTGATTAACATAATATGAGAGATGATGTAGTTGGCCAGAGCTGTTAATGAATCTTTGCATTGAAAGATTTCTTCCCACCATGTAGTTATTTCTTTAATGTCTGATTCAGTGTATTCTCTGTCAAGACATGCGATTACTCCAGCAGAGGTCTCAGCCAGGTTTTGTTTAAGCTGCTGGATTAAAACATCAGCTTTTGTTTTAAATTCTTTGGTGGGGAGTCTCCGACATACTTCTTGTAGCAGTCCAAAGTGTCTCCAGAGATGTATGAGGATCATCTTTATTCATACCAGGCTTTGAGTAAGTAAGATACTTATCAAAAATCCACATTTTCTCTCAACTTCATCTCTGAGGCTTCTTATTAGATCATTAAATTTGTTGAGTTTGTTGTCTCCAAGTAAGTGCTGGACAGACTCTATGGACACATTCTTTGTGAGAACTCTTCTCCAGGTGTCATCCTGACTGACAAGTAGGTCATACACAAGGTTGCAAACCTGTATGTAACCAAACAGCCCTCTGTTATTAAAAACATGTGAGACTATGGTAGTGCCGACTTTGGTAGTGTCGACTTTGGCAGTGCTATCTTTGGCAGTGCCATCTTTGTAGTGCCAACTGTGGTAGTTTCTTTGGTAGTGCCGACTGGTAGTGCCATCTTCCTTCATATCTGTCCCATGTTGTTTTTCAGCAAGTCGTTCTTCATCTTTGAAAGCTTCAATGGCCTTTTGGCCAGTTGCAAAATTTCTCTTGGTTTGGCAGGAAGCTTTTCGCTGTTCGGATACCCTTCCTTGGGATGACACTCTTTGCTTTTAAATGGTTCTTATGGACTTGTCCCAGTGTATCAGCAACAAATGAATTGTCAGGATCTCTTTCCTTTGCTCGCTTTGCCCACATTTCTGCCTGATTGTAATCTTTTAGTTCTATGTAATAAAAACGAGCAAGAGCTTGTGGAAAATGGATTTTTATCAAACTTTTTTGATGCTACCTTTAAAACAGATGCACTCTTGGGATTGCCCTCCTTCTTTTGAATATCTAGGATTAGCCTAGAAAACCTTTCTTGGTCCTTGTCAGTCTCTGTACCAGAGATTGCTCTTCTTTTTTGGTTCTCTTTTGTCAGCATGTCTTTCACAAATCCAAGCAAATATGGAGGAACCTCATTGCTGCACAAACAGATCAAGAGGTTTCTAGCTGTGTCACTTCTGGTCACACCTCCCGCAGCCAACAACTTAGTAGAGAACTGTGCTATCATAGGGTGAGCCATGCTAACTTTTTTTTTCCAGATCTTTCATCTTGTTGGAAGGTGATGAGATGACTGAAGGGCTCCATTCTGTCCTCCAGTAAAAGGTCTCCATAATTGTAGTCGTCATGTTTGAGAAAGTCCAGGCACTGAGACTCTGTGAGATATGAACCTGGTACATAATCATTCAACAGGGATAGGCAGGCAACAAGCTGTGTTTTCCGTGGTCTATTTGCTCTTCTGACAGTACTGAATACTGCATGCTTGTTGGACATAATCTGAAGAGAAATTAGTTTGCATTATGTTAAAGCCATGGAACTGTTCCCATTTATCGCTGTACTTTTGGCTAAGTTCTTTCTTTTTCTCATCAAATTTTTGCTTCTCCGTGTCAGAAAGTACATCTTTAAGGGCAACATTGTCATTCTGCACAATTGATACTTTTCTAATACAGCTGAAAAAATCACCACAGGCATACGGGTGACTATCTTCTGTTCAGCAATCTTCTCCATGATGCTGTGTTGCAGATTTTCCAAAATCTGCTCATCGTTCACCAACAGCAGCACAGTGTTTTGGTGGCCTCTGCTGCCGTGTAAAGGTTGATCACCTCGTTTGCAAGATTTGCGATGTCTGGGGGTGAGCTTGTTAAAACTTCTGCACATCTGAAGGATTTCCTTAAGTCCCACAGCACCTGCATGGCCAGTGTGGTTCCCACATCCTGGCTGGTGGAACAGTTTAACAGTTGATATTCCAGGCTGTTTTTTTTCCGAATTTGTTCCACAAGTCTATTGTATTCATCTCGTTTAATAATGCCACCTGACTCTTTTGCCTGTTCACTTATGTAAAAGTTCAACCAGTTGGGTGGGGCCTCTATAAAAGTTTTCTTCGATCTGCTCACGAGTTTTGGATCGAAAGACTCTCCTTCAAACTGATTTGCATGGAGAACGTCCAGCAGGAAATGGAATCTCTGAATTCATTTCCAATGTAAATTTCTCCTCCTCGAGCAGTGGAGAGGGCTGGGCCATTTGCCATCTCAGACTTTGAGTTAAGAAAACAACTTTGAAAAAACAGGAGAGACAAGTGAACAATGGAAAGATAATGTTCATTACATAATAGATGCTATATGATAAGTCCTGACAGGAAAGTCTGTTGACTCTACTGGGGTGATTTGTGATCAAGGGATGTCTGCACTGAGCCGTAGTGAGATAAATCCTCCATGGAGTCCAGGCCCTGGTGGTGGTGTTAGAGGCTTATGACTGTTGAGGCTGATGAAATAATGAATCTGCAAAGACCGTGCAGTGATGAGGAGGTGGAGAGCTTGTGGATACAGCAGCATGAACTAGTAGAGGCAAAGAGAGAGAATCATATTTAAAAAGGCCGCAGCAAGACGATGATGAGACCAGCTGATGTCACAATTGCCATTCCCAGATAATATGACATCATGGCTGAGTCAGCTAATGGGACAGTTAGCTGAACAGTTAACTAAGCTGACTAGCCAAAAGCAGCTATACTTAGCACCAGCTGCTCATGGCTGGTTAGTTCCACCATAAGCTCGGTTAGCTCTGACTAGCAGCTTTGTGTGGCTGTTCCTGCTACACTGACGGGTGATCAGTCATTTACTCTGGTCAGTGTTGATGCCATGCCCTTATAGTGATTGTCCTGTCAATGTCTTTGCAGTGTTGCCAACTTGGTGACTTTCTCCTAGTCCCTATTTAGCAACTTTTGAGTTCCTCTACATGACTTTAATTCTAAAAAGCAACTAGCAACAAATTAAGACTGTTATTCAGGGAAATACAAGAAATATATTTCCACGCATGCTCCGTGGCTCTTCTGCTAACTCTGTCGGCCTCCCACCCTCTATTGTGCAGTGTCCACAGGCAGCATTAGGTGTGGCGTATGGGACAGGTTTGTGCACTTCTTCTTCTCTCACTTTTGGTGATTAAAGATTTCTCTTTCTACATTTTACATGGCTTAAGGTGATCTCTCCTCACTGAAACTAACACTAAGCACTGTTTTTGCAAAGGAATGCGTTATGACATAATCAATGTGCAAATTGTGATGTTGTTTGGCTATTTTTGGAGCTACTGTTTCCACTGAAAAGATTTGGTTACACTGAGCCTGCATACTATACCACACCCAAGAAAGTGCGCTGCAGGTGTTCGTTCTGCCATTATTTCCTAAATATTTTTGAGTCATATCAGAGCTAGGACTCTGATCAGTATTTCTTTCTTCTTTTTTTTTTTTATGATTATTTTTTGGCCTTTTTAAGACAGCTGAAGAGTGACAGGAATGTGGGAAGAGAGGGGGAATGACATGCAGGAATCTAAATCTAAAATCCTGGCTAAAGTATGCAGTACTTGTTTACACTAACTGAAAGCATCAGGAAGTGCCTCCCACTCAATGCATTAGCTGGTAGTTTATAAAACTTCAAGTAAAATTGGTTTAAAACAATGAAACTGACCTTATTTTGACCTTCAGTTGAATCGTCTGATCCATCCATAGAGTGAGACTTCCTCAAACTCACGGAATCAAAGCTCAGTAATTCCTGTAATCTGAGAGGGTGGGACTTTGCAGTTGTGCCGGCAATTTCCTGCTTCTTCTCATATTACATTTGAAAAACACAGGTGAAACAGCTCTCTCTGTGGGTTGACAGATTAGACACTGTAACTATACATGTAAGGCAGTTAGATTTGACTTTCTCTACTATATATATTTATGTTATATATGTATATATATATATATAACATCAAAATTAATTAATTAATGTTTCATATCAAACTGAATTTAGTAGCTAAATACATCAATGACAGACATTTTACACATGAAAGTTCAATATGTTTTGAAGATGTTCATATTCAATATGAGCATCTCAGGACAAACCTCTAACCTTAACCAGACAGCACAGTATTTTTTCCAACATCTTATGTGTCAAAATAAAGTTAAGTTATCTCAGAGGATGCTCTCTGTCAAACCTCTGCCTGTCCTCTAAACACTGATATTGACCTGCAGTCCATTTAGTGAGGCAGTTCGTTAAACAGTCGTAGACTTCATCAGTTTGCATCTGAACGCCTGGTCGAGGTCAAGTGAGGCTTGTTGCTATCACTAGAATCAGGTGTAGTCATCTGCCTCCATCCTGCAGCCTGATTCTTCTTCTTTATTTAATGGCGGACGGCAACGAGCGTTAAGGAGCATTACTGCCACCTACTGTGCTGGAGAGTGGGCTGAAGTTTCCTAATTCCACAGTACTAGTGGACGCAACCCAATTAATCTGCGCTATTTTTTTTATAATTAATTAATCGAAATTAATGCGTTAATTTGACAGCCTTAGTATTTATATTATATCAGGGTCTTCAACCTTTGTCAGCCTAAGGACCCCTTGACAAGACAAGACAAACAGAACAGAGATCCCCACATGTCACATTTTAAGCCTGCTTATAATAACTTTCATATTTACTTTTATATTAACCCTGGTTGAAGACCCTGTATTATATATTAGTATGAAATTATATGTAAAAGTTTTTATATTTAATGAAATGTCATTTTACATATTAAAAGCTCCAGTGTGTGAAATTCAGCTCTATTTACAGAATATGGCAGAAATTGAATATAATATGCAAAGCAATGTGTTCATCTAGCAGCAACCTCACGTGGCAACAGCGTGGTTGTTTGATTGAGAGGTAAGTGCCGTTACAGGTGGAAAGAGGCATTGCTTACAACATTAAAGCCTCAAACAGCCTTAACAATAACCTTTAGTGCCAGCAGAGCTGCAGACTGTCAGTGGAGTTGATGTCATCTCTGCTGTGTGACCTCTGTGAATAAACAGAACGTTAACGGACAGAAAACAGAGAGTTACCTTTCGAAAGTCTTAAATCACTTCCACTACTTCATGTGTACGTCTCAGCCTCATACAGTTTAAGGTCCTTCATAAGAATCCACTACTCTAGCTAGACTTGACAATATATCCAAATGTATCAAACACTTGTGACTGGTGCAGCCACGCCACTGCCGACTTAAGCTACATGTTTTATTTTTGCTCAAAACTAAACTTAAAAACATTATCTGACATTCTAAAAATAGATCCCCCAATGTCCCTTTATTGCTATCTTCGGGGTCCCAGTCAAGTTTCCAGACCTATACGCAGAGGAAGTAGATGTTATACTGTAGCCTCTGGCTATCTGTCAGCTTCTTGGTTAGAGGACTTCATTTTTCTTAAACTTGAGAAAATCAAGTTCACACTTAAAGGCTCAATAGAGAATAGATTTTTGCCAGATGGCAACCCATGGTTACATATTTTAAAAATCTAAAAAGACTTCCAGTTGATCAGCAAGTTTTTCTACTTAGTACAATTTCCCAGGACCCTTATTTAACACCAAGCCGTTACTTATTTATGTATCTGTTTTATTTATTTATACTTTATTTCCCCATTTGTTGTTTTATTTTATTTATTACTTTGTTCCCTTTCACGCTTTGTCATCGTGTTGTGTCTCATAATTTGACTTTATGATTGTTTAAAAGATTAATAAAATTGTATGGGAAAAAAATCACATAGCATAACCACATGTAATAGTTTTATAATATATATGAGTATATGAAATTACGCATTGAGAGAACTTAAAATAACAAAAACAATGACTTTAAACATCTTAAGAATATCTTTACATTTTTTAAAAGTTATTTATCAGTTGGCGGGTACACTGATGCTGATATATCCATACTTTCTGATGGTTGCCTGGTATCTGCACCATGACAATAGGACTCAAGAAGTAATTCAGAAAAACCTTGTTGGTTTTACAATTTTTGCAGCCATCATCTATGATCGTCTATATAGAGTGCAGGTTGTTTGTCTGGGACCTGTTGGAATAGTGGTAAGTATCATGTACTGTATGTATCTATTAAATGCATATTTAGGATCAGAGATTACAAGATTTTCTATTCTAAGAACAAGGAAAGAAAATCAATGACAGGATTCAAATAATTCATCCATTATATATATTGAAACTCTTCATAAAACTATTAAAAACTGTGCTTGTATATATATTAAGGGACCCTGTTGTTTTTGATTGCACAAAGAAAACAAACAAACCTTAAATGTCTTCATTAGTGATACAATTCTAACATGTTCAAAGACGTTAAGTCAAGAATATTACAGCAAATCATAGAACATTCCTAAAAACCTACTTTCTTTGATACTGTAGGTGGAGCTCTACTCAGATTCTGGCTGGATGAAGACAGATCGACTTTTAAAAGCCAAAAACAAATAATAATAAAAATACAATTGAAACAATATTTAAGTGTGTCGTTTACAGCAAAAGACAGATATGACAATAATGTTAGAAGAATATATAATAATTTTGCACACGTTTCTTTGTATGCTGCGTAGTCTTTGGTGTTCTTTATATTTTTTATATTTTACACGTTTCATTAAAACCATAAACAATGTGCTAAAATAGAAACTATGTAAATGACCAAACTTGTAGAAGCTTAACTTCCTTAATGAAGTCACTCTTTTATCGGAGGTGTCCTTTTGAATGAGTCCATCTATTTTTGTCCATCATCTTTCTCTCCACCTCCAACTTTTAATGACTAGTAGTAAAAAAAAACAATGAACAATGAACAATTCCTTATGCATCCAAAGCTGTTGTGAAAGTCCAAAGGCCATGTAGGTAGGTGTTGTTCCCAGGGTACAGTCATCTCTTAATTGTTGTCGTTGCTAGCTTGGATATTACTATACAAGGAGTTTACCCTCCAGTCCAGTCAGTGTTATGATCATATTACCCTGTCAGCTTTCTGTGTTGCTTAGATTGTATTTTTTATATTCAATAATAAAGTTATAGTTAAACAAACATGCTCTGTCAGAATTCTTCATACTCAAATTTCACATTGGTTTTTGTGCTTTCAGTGATCGACGTCCCCTTAGGGTTCAAAGTTACAGCACTTATTTTTACTTTATGTTTTTTGGTCTTTTATTCAGGCTCCTCAAGGTCACGTAGGAGAGCCTTCATGGTCTTCATGCCTTTAAGGATGTCCAAGAGAGCATCTTTGGCTCTTGGCAAAGTCAGATACTGAAGAATGCCCTCCATCTGGTCAGCTGTGGTTTTTAAAACACTTAGGACATTGTAGGCGTCATCTGAGATCAAATTCATATTTTTGAGCTTACGCAGGATGGATTCTGTATCGCTCACTCCGTTAATCAGAGCTGTCCGATGGCGATCCACGAAATGCTGACCCGAAGCTGTTATGGAAGATAAAAGCAAAGCCAACAAACCTTAAAACTGTATAACAAGGAACAGAAAAAAATGTTTGTGTAGCAATGTTTGAAGCAACTATGTGAAGTCATATTAGTCCCTCTCAAAGTGAATTTTTATTTCTGCATATATACATACCTCTCATGGTATCTGTGCAGGCAGACTGTTCAGATATGCTTGGTTCAGGATTTGAGATACCCATCTCTGAGACGAATTCTGCACACAATACAATGTAATGAAATTCCATTAGTGGTGTTCAAAGCAATTAAAAACATTTCAGTTTTATTTATATAGCAACAAATCATAACAGAAGGTTACTCATAACAATTTTCATATAGAGACTGTATTTTTTTTTATAATATTCAGCTGCAATGTGACTCACAATATCTCAGTTACACTGGATAATCTACAGACTTTTCTGTGAACAGGCTTACTTGGAAATAGTCTAAAGTAATATTTAAACAAGTTTATCTTGTACTGTCAATAGGTAACAGTGACAAGTGAAGTAAAAATACAAGGGTATTTGATCTAATTCGGTAGTCGGTCAGTCAAAAGCAATAAAAGATAGATAACAGATCATAGGATCATAACAGGAGAGATCAATCATAGAGCGACAGTCCTAAAACAATCTGTAACTATTTTTGAAATTTCTGCCAGGTAGATATTTAATTATTGTTAAGTTATAGTATATTACCATTCTTTCTGTTTTTCGTCTGGATGCCAAAGGCTACAGGACCTCTGATGGTAATTCCAAGGTAAAAGGAGACTTGACGTGTTTTCATGAGGCTGTTTCTCAGGTTTGCTTTCACCTTAATCTCTTTGCCACCAACAGTCGCATAGATTTTGTACTCGTACCACCCTTCAACTTCGAGAAGGCGTTCTTGGACCATGGGATGTTGAAAAATATTCTCATTGCTCCAATCTTCTTTTGTTTCCTCATTTTCCCTCGAGAAACCAAAAAACAATCCCTCGAGGACCTTTCTATGAACAATTCTGTCCAGACCTTGACCTTTTCCGATGAAAAACAGAGGGCGGAGGTACCTTGATCGAAAATATGCCTTGTATTCACGTGTATAAGACTTGTGCATACACTGAATTACTTGACTAAGGATTTCACATTTGTCTTCGCCGTCTGTAGGCCAGCACAGCAGGAGGGATACCAGGTGGAGCTCAGGTGTGTCTTTGGGGCCTAGGGGCATTTTGGGTTCAAACTCGGAAGAGGAAGGTCCCAAGATTTCTTCCCACCATGTGGTTATTTTCTTAACCTTCAGTGATTCAGTGTATTCTCTGTCAAGACATGAGAGTACTACAGTGGAAGTGTCAGCCAGGATTTGTTTAAGCTTCTGGATGAAAGGAGTGTCTGTTTGTTTGAACTGTTTTGGTTGGGAGACCAAAGTACGATCTGTAGTGTACTGTAGCATTTGAAATGTTTGTGGCATAATTTTTCATCATGGCAGGTTTTGAGTAAATCACATATTTCTCAAGAAATGTACATTTTTGCTCCACCTTATCTCTGCTAAGTAGATCATTAAAGAGTTTCTTGTTTTTAATTTGGTTGTAAACTTCCAGGCAACCTAACATCCCTGCAGTGTTAAAAACTCTGGTAGTGCTATGTTCTTTCATCTCATTTTCAGCAAGTCGTTCTTCATGTTTGAAAGCATCAATGGCCTTTTTGGCAATCTTCAGAATTTCAGTTTCACTTGATTGACAAATCTTTAAATGTTTCTTATGGACTTGTCCCAGTGTATCAGCAACAAATGAATTTTTTGGATCTCTTTCCTTTGCTCGCTTTGCCCACTTTTCTGCCAGATTGTAATCATTTAGTTCTATGTAATAAAAACGAGCAAGAGCTTGTGGAAAAAATGGATTTTTATCAAACCTTTCTGATGCTTCCTCTAAAACAGATGCACTCTTGGCATTGCCCTCCTCTTTAATATCTAGGATTAGCCTAGAAAACCATTCTTGGTCCTTGTCAGTCTCTGTACCAGAGATTGGGTTCTCTTCTTTTTTTGGTTCTCTTTTTGTCAGCATGTCTTTCACAAATCCAAGCAAATATGAAGGAATCTTATCGCTGCACAAATAGGTCAAGAAGTTTATGGCTGTGTCACTTCTGGTCACACCTGCCTCAGCCAACAACTTTGTACAGCGCTGTGCTATCATAGGGTGAGCCATGCTAACTTTTTTTTTTCCAGATCTTTCAACTTGTTGGAAGGTGATGAGATGACTGAAGGGCTCCATTCTGTTTTCCAGGTCTCCATAATTGTCGTCGTCATGTTTGAGAAAGTCCAGGCACTGAGACTCTGTGAGATATGAACCTGGTACATAACCGTTCAACAGGGATAGGCAGGCAACAAGCTGTGTTTTCCATGGAGTATTTTCTGTTCTGACAGTACTGAATACTTTGCATGCTTGTTGGACATAATCTGAAGAGAAATTAGTTTGCATTATGTTAAAGCCATGGAACTGTTCCCATTTATCGCTGTACTTTAGGCTAAGTTCTTTCTTTTTCTCATCAAATTTTTGCTTCTCCGTGTCAGAAAGTACATCTTTAAGGTTGACATGGACATTCTGCACAACTGATACTTTTCTAATACAGCTGAGAAAAATCACCACAGGCACACTGGTGACTATCTCCTGTTTAGCAATCTTCTTCATGATGCTATCTTCCAGAGTTTTCAAAATCTGCTCATTGTTCACTAACAGCAGCACAGTCTTTCGGTGGCCTCTGCTGCCTGCCGTGTAAAGGTTGATCACCTCGTCTGCAACATTTTTGATATCTGGGGTGAGCTTGTTAAAACTTCTGCACATCTGAAGGATTTCCTCAAGTCCACAGCACCTGCATGGCCAGTGTGGTTCCCCACATCCTGGCTGGTGGAACAGTTTAACAGTTGATATTCCAGGCTGTTTTTTTCTTCCCCGAATTTGTTCCACAAGTCTATTGTATCCATCTCGTTTAATAATGCCACCTGACTCTTTTGCCCGTTCACTTATGTAAAAGTTCAACCAGTTGGGCGGGCCCTCTAAAAAGTTTTCTTCGATCTGCTCAAGAAGTTTTGGCTCGAAATACTCTCCTTCAAACTTATTTGCATGGAGAACGTCCAGCAGGGAGGAGGAATCTCTGAATTCACTTCCCACATCAGTATTCCCACCATTTGCCATCTCAGACTTTCAGTTAAAAATGATATATGATAAGCCTTGACAGTAAAGCCTTTGGTGCTTAGACGCTACAGGAGATTTGTGATCGAGGGTCCCATGAAGTCCAGGCCATGGTGGTGGTGTGAGAGGCTTATGACTGTTGAGGCTGATGAAATAATGAATCTGCAAAGACGGCAGCATGAACTAGTAGAGACAAAGAGAGAGAATCATATTTAAAAAGGCCGCAGCAAGACGATGATGAGACCAGCTGATGTCACAATTGCCGTTCCCAGATAATATGACATCATGGAAATTGGTGTAAGCAAGCAAAGAGTGAATAAAGTGAGTAATGGTTAATACACCAGCATGTAGAAGCTCTTCTTCTTCTGCTAAAATTCAATTGTTGTTATCCATGAATTTTCAAATTACTAATAGTAAAGCACATTATTATTTCTTGATTAAGATGTCAAGTTATAGTTCTGAACAGAAGAATTAGTTTAAGTGGTTGAATGTTATGCTTGATTAATTTCATTAATTTAAGTGAGCCGACTCACTGCAAAAACTTCATGATGCTGGATGGTCTATAATTAGTAATGATTTAGTTTACGTATACACACTAATAGATTTGTCAGAAAACCTTTAGTTTCCTTTCAGAATCAACACAAATGTGTGAGTTATTGATTGTAAACAAGATTTGTTAATTTGTAATTTTCCTAACAAATTAATTCAAGACCATGTTGCAAAAAATGAGTACACCCCAATGAAAGTGTTAGGAGCAAAGCGAAATTTTAGACTACAAAATTCTAATTTCCTGAACACAAATCTTATCATTTCATTTACAGCTGTTAGATAATGTACACACAGTTGTATTTGCTTTAAGACAATGAGGAAGGAACATATTGTTTCCATAAGTCTCCTTGTGAGAATCTGTAATTTTTCTTACCTTTTCCAGTATGATGCAGAGTGTCTCGGAGGTCTTGTGGTCGGATAATGTAACCTGAAAGGTGCTTAATATAGCTGCATGCCACACCCAAAGAATGTGGGTGTATCTGCCTATCATAAAGTATCTTAGTGAGGTCTTGTTATTGTCTTGCAGTAGTTTTGATTTACTGGAAATGCTGACACAATGCATTTTCAGTTTACTGTTAACCTCACAAGGAGACCTGTGGAAACAATATGTTCCTTTCTCATTGTCTTAAACCAAATACAACTGCAGCTGTAAATGATCACATTTGTTTATTTCTCTCTGCTCACACCTCAACTTTTTCTATATTTTACAGCACATAGTTTGGCCAACAGATAGTAGGCTGTATCCCATAGGGAAGTCTGTAGGGACTTGAATTGGAGAACCAGAGGGTGGCTGGTTCAAGTCCAGCACAGACCACAGTATGGAGCGCGGACTGGTAGCTGGAGAGGTACCAGTTCACCTCCTGGACACTGCTGCCTTTGAGCAAGGCCTAACTGCCCCCATCTTGGTGCTACATGGCTGCCTGTCGCTCTACTTTCTATTTCTTGCAACAGTAGTGTTTGACTGGAAATGCTTACAACGATTTCCAGTAAAAGGTGGGGTGAACTAAAACAAACTATCCAGTATGATGAAGGGAGACAAACCTGTTTTGATTTATCTCAAACGGAAGCCTAACAATGCATTACTCCACGGCAACAATTCATTCCTGAGTTGTCTCTGTTATGACATGTGAGCTTTGGCAAAATTTGCTTGATAAGTGGATAGTGATGTATCATGACAACGGTTGCACTGGACTTCTATGGTTGCTTTACCTACGATGTGAAAGCTTGCTCTGTGTTTTTTGTGCATTAAATGTAAACTTGGAAAAACATTTTTTTTTTTAAAGTTTATTTTTTCCTGCTGTGCATCTCTAAAGAAATGTAATTAGTTGAGGTTAAAAAGCTTGTGCACAATATTCAGGTACGCCCAACTTCACCTGATGTGACTCATCGGATGTTCAGCATACTTAGAACTTAAAAGAACTCCAGGCAACACAGTATAGGTTAGCAAATATATTTTAATATATAATATTTATATTCATTTTAGCACAATGACAAAATGGCATAATTTCAGTTCAGTCTCATTTAAATCATGACAAAAAGCCACACCTTTATATTTGTTTGAATAATACCTCATATCATATTTTGTTGCAGTCATTGCAAAATAAATCCTGAAGTACTTCTTGCCCCATGAGAGGAAAACCTTAGCAAAAGTTTCTAACAGCATTGAGCCCATGGCATCCAACAGGGTTATGTTATGAGCCGTATGCGATTATGTAAAAATGGATGTGATGACGCTCTCCTCTGCTTTGTTATAAACACAGTGTCACGACCCTCCAAAAGCAGTTTATTTGTCACTGAGACAGAACTGAATCTCCTCTTTGTCTCAAAACCAACTTCAACAGCCGTAAATGATCACATTTGTTTGAGAGCCAATAAGTCTTGACTAGCAGGATGGACTGGATCGACTCTGCAAGAACACACGTCACTTGCTACACCATTTGAGAATGAAGCACATTACAAAATAACGGGTAGAATACGAGCCAAAAACAATCCCAATGACTCACTCAAGGCAGTGACACACAGGGCAACTTCAGCGACGTTACGTGAAACCGAATGTTTGAATGTGCAGTCAAACGTCGCTGATGTTCTTCAAGCTTGTTCTGAATGCTGCACTAATGGAACGAAACGGTCAAAAGTCAAGTTGAAAAATGAAGAATTCAAAACTCCGCAAATGCATTTTTGGGAAAATCTCTGCCACTCTTGGAGGTTAGTATTTCAAAATCACAGATGTGTTCACCTTCAAAGGTTTATTGAGATCATTTTTATAATGCTATTACATAATCAGACTTTTCAAGCCCTGACATTTCTGCCTACAAAAAAAAAAAAAAACCTTCCACTAACCTACATCACCTTCACGCCGATACAAACCGATGCCTATAAAATCAAAAAAGCACACCACAGGAATGTTTTTCAGCCTCACGTTGAAACCTCCAGTTTACAAAGATCAGATTAGTGTTGAGAACCACCAACACTTCACAAAATATCTTCTATTGTCCCCTATTGCAAAATGCACACACTCAAGCCACAAACATTAATGTGACCATCTGAAATAAAGATTGTTCACTAATATCATGAAAAGTTGTTTAGCATGTTATGATTTCAAGTCCATCCACCACAGCAGTTTGCAACTGAATCAAGTTGGCACTTTTACCTACGATGTGAAAGCTTGCTCTTTTTGTAAACTTGGAAAACCATTTTTTTTATTTTTTAAAGTTTATTTTTTCCTGCTGTGCAACTCTAGAGAAATGTAATTAGTTGAGGTTAAAAAGCTTGTGCACAATATTCAGGAACGCCCAGACGTTCAGCATTCCTAACGTTAACACATCTTAACACCGTTAAATACATCTCACCATTGTACAGCATTCTTGTGCAATACCTGCCACATTCAAAACGATACTAACTAGATGCAGAGGTGTGATTTTTTTATTTTTTATTTTTAAAAATCTTTGACAGCTACAACCATAAAACTCAAGACTTTGCTACTTACACTACTCTACCCAGCACTGATACTCATATAGTTACCTCCATCCTGCATCTTTTAACCATTCACTGACACCTTACTTCAAAAATGAAATTTAGCAAATGAAACTATGGAGCCTCAAGTGTTAGATATTGAATACATAAACAACGCGTTATGGAAATAAATAATAACATGAATACGTTGTGCAAAATATACGAATGAACAAGTAATAATAATAGATAAAGATATCACCTATTTTCACAGAGTTCAAGACTATCAACAAATGCTACCACTGTTAGCCAGTTAGCTAGCTTGCGTTAGCTAGAGCGTAAACAGACCAACTAGAAGCTGTTGCTGTTAATAAACGCAGTGCAGACAAAGTAACCGACCTCTCCGTTTATTTAGTTTAACAAGACCGCACAGGCTACCTGTCTAGCTGGCTAACTAACTAGAATGGGTTGTTTAACAGTGCTAGCTAGTTTCTTTAGCTCGCTAGCTAGCTAGTTAGCTGGCGAGGTAGGTAGCGTTTGCAGCCCCGTGAAAGCTAAATAAAGAAATTTGGTAGCAGTCGTTGAGCTTGAACAATTGTTCAATTGATTATTTTACACAATTCATTCATGTGACTATTTATTTTATAATTACTTATTTATTGAATATTGAACACTTTGGGGTGCCGCACAAAACTAGAGTGACTGCGTATTGTTCAGATGAGGGTTGTCTTTTGTTGTTTCGATTTGTTTCAGTTATCCTCATCAGGCGTCAACATTTCTCGAACTTTCCACATGCACCTATCTCTTATGTACTCGTGATCTTGAAATTTCCTACTCTTGGTGCGATGGCGCAAAAGTGACAACATGTCTCATACGAACAAAATGGCAGATTATGATTCTGTGACTGCTTTTGTCTTTTGTCATGATTTGGAAACTCTCTGAATAAAATCATTTTACAAGCAGTGACCACGACACATCTGATCAAGTACGACACGGTAAAACATAATATGTTACATATCAGTAAATACAATGAAATGAATATCACTTTTTTTCTTCTTCTTCTTCTTCTTCGTCGTAAAATCATCACCCAAAAAGCCGAAAAAACAGCAAAAACGTAAATGAAGAGAGATAACATGAATTATAAAAGTGTTGATGCATGGTCTGCTTAACATTAGATAAGCAACATGTTTTCACCACCTTGATTTGTTTCCAGTTAGTAAAACAAAATCAGGATACGTAAAAACAACAATATATAGGCATTAAATAAATTAATCAATTTCAAAACAAACACAGTGATATATATTCAAAATACATATGTACAACCTAATAAGATGAAAAAACAAAAAAACATAATACAGTTTTATCCGTAAGGGAAAATGATACTCGTGTTTGAATTAATTTGAATTAACTGTTAGCATTAAATGCTGAATACCTTCACACAATATCGCCTCTTCGTTTCCTACTTCATCTATACTCATGTATTGGGTTATAATCAGGTATTCACCATTAATACATATATATTTTAGTAGGTTTATACTTTTGCAGCATTTACTATAAGTTGATATGTACTTGGTACATGGAAATCCAAATCTGACATCATTCGTGACTGATATGTTGATATATTATGTGCCGACTGGCTACGGAGGAACGCGCTATATGCCAAACATATTATCTGCCCGGTGATGGAAGTCTAAAGGGGGGCTTTGCCACGGTTACCATGGTGACATTGACGCTGCGAACTGAAATGTTTTAAACTTCCGACTTCAACCGGGAGCATTTCGAGCATCACACAACAACAACTTACTGACAAACTACCACACAATTGTTAACATGGAGTCCATTGTCTACTGAAATTTTGAGAGCGAGGAAAAAAAAAAAAAAAGAGAGAAAAGAAATTAAAGTCACTTGGTCACATACATCTAAAAATTCACAAGTCGATATATACTGAAAAAGTACTTAAAATAAAAAGAGAAGAAAAATGAAATGCAATGGTCCGAATCTTCCCTTGCTTATATTTTGTACAAAGACATGTGCGGTGAACTGAAAAAAAATGACCAAAATGAAAATGGTGAGTGGCGATCTAACATTTTAACGCTGGGAAAGACCGTTACCCGCAGGTCATAGCAGTAAGTACGACTGCCGACAGGTTTGTGATAAATGCAGTGGTTCCCGCTGGCGTTCACTAGGCCTAAGCTATCGGAGGGCAGTTACCGCTTCACTTCAGGGGTCAGGCCTAGTGAGGGCTAGTCGTGGTCTGGAGTCTGAAGGGAAAATCCACCCAGAAATACTCTGACACTGTGCATAACAGGACATATCGTTGTAGTCTACAGTCTTGAAGACACCAGATCTTGTGGCTGAATTTGGTCTACCTTTGAAGGGTCTTAAGCCATAAATTTCTCCAGAAAAATCTCTTCCTTCCTCTTTGATTCTACGTTAAAGAAGCATATAAAAAAACTCAGATGTGGCTTCACGGATGAACGAGAACGAGCTAGCAGCTCTGCAAAGCTGCACTTATAGGCACAGTGGTGCTTTGAAGCTAAATGCTAATAACTTCAGCATGCTAACTTGGTCACAATGAAAATGTGAACATGCTAATGTTTGTTAATTAGCGCTTTACACAAAGAACAAAGTCGGTCAGTCGTGAATCTATTGACCAGATTTGGCAAAGCCAGAAAAATGGCGGACTCCATAGATGAGGACCCGCACTCACTGTAGATATAAAGGGCTCACGAAAAATACAACAATTCTTATTTTCAGGTGATTATACACTAATGAAAACATACTAATGAATATTATCTTCCATTGCTGCCAATAAAATGACACACTGGACCTTAAATGGCAACGAAACCAAACCACTAACGTCAACTTGGTGGAAAACTCGCTGAAGTCAGTCAACCAATAGTTGTTGAGCAGAATGCTTCAATTCAAAGTATATAACAGTGTTAAAGTATTTAAGGGTGGACTATTCCTTCATCAACAGTATAAAAAGCTTGATCAGGCCTGGATTAACTGGACGTTTTATGCAAAGAAACACCTATCAAACCTTGCCGAACAAATGCAGGCATTAAAGGACTTTTGAATATTTTAGTTGTCTTAAGACTTTTCTTGCAAAACGAGAGTTCTACAGTTTATTTGGTCTAACAAGAGTTCTTTTTTTTTTTTTTCCAGTTTCAAACAATGACTATTGAGTAACAAGCATTTTATTACCTTTCCTGCAACCACGCAGCTTTCAGTTCCTCATCAACACGAACGTCAGGATCTGACCGTGACTTGTCGCAATTAAAGAGTTCAGTTCTTTAGATTAAGTGATTTGTTGGGAGGATATGTTACAGTGCAGAGTTTTCCTACAGACATAAATGCATAGGATACAAATCAGTCCAACACTACAATATACTGCGAGCAATACAAAAGAAAAACAAAAATAGATCACTGAAACTGTGATCGAAATAAAAGTCTTGGTCGTTGGCACAAAGGGTTGGAGGAGTCGGGAAGGAGGCCAGGAGAGCTAACTAGTCATACACTGATAGATTTTTTATGATGTTGGTTCATTTTTTTTTTTTTTTTTGATCCTACAGCTTTTGATAACAACAAAGATAGGGTGAGGAGGGGGGCAGAAATAGACCCACAGACATTCTGTACACACCAACACTGAAGTCCTCAGCAAATTTTTCAGAATAAAAGTAGCATCGCTCTCTTTAAAAGTGAGAGTCGCTTTTTTTTTTTTTTTTGATTTATACGTGTGCGCGACACGCGTTTTCTCACAGTTCTGGAAAAAATTTCGTGGGTAAACGCAAAGTCTGCTAAGGCTTCAACGTGGGGAAAAAAGAGACACAGTGTTCAAAAGAGC
Source organism: Miichthys miiuy (assembly GCA_036365135.1). NCBI lineage: Eukaryota > Metazoa > Chordata > Actinopteri > Sciaenidae > Miichthys > Miichthys miiuy. The sequence goes on along the minus strand of CM071625.1, from coordinate 2,877,583 downwards.
AGTTATTATAAGTTTAAACAGTCTTTCTAGCTATTATGTTGGTGCATGGTGGGAATGGCATAGTTAGCGGGTTATGAGCCGTTGTGTTCAAGGATATGTTTTATTATCACATGCCATGTTTCCTTTGTTTTTCCTTTGACATTTCCTCGTCTGTCTTTCACTATCATTATCATTTTTATTTTATTTCCAGATGCCTTTAGTTTCTTTCAAACAGTGAAAAATCACCATGTGGTCAGTTTTCTTTTTTTTTCAGTGCAAACAAATGAAATGACGACAAAAGGGGTGAAAGGAAGTTTAGTGTCTTTTTGTGTATCGTGCAACATTTTCACGCAGTAACATCTAATATTCTCTTTCAAAATATACTTTTGCACACTCTAATGTAGTCCAACGAGATGTACTTCGCGCTGCCTCTCGTAGTTTCAGATTTAGATAAATTTTAGGGTGAAAGTCAGACGTGTTGAAGCTGAACGCAAAGTGGAAATTTGCTGCTAGAGCCACAGTGTCCTCTATGGACTTACACACTGTGGGTCAATATATTATTTCTGCTATATTTTCTTGTAATATATTATTTGTATATTTACATCTCTAGCCAGCTCGTACAACAGACTTTCATGCTAACTGGTCCACCCTCAATGAATAGAAATAACTTTCCCATCTAAATATTTTCTCTAATAATAATAATAACTCTTGCTATGACTCATAAGCTAAAGGCAAATATTGGCTTTTCCTATTAAAATCAACTTTAAATATCTTCTAAAATTTTTTTTTGCTCTTTAAACATGATATAATTATCTGCGTAAGAGTAAAGGGAATGCATACAGAACCTCGAACTTTCCTGTCCTTAAGTTGGACTTGTTTAAAATACAGTGACCTCGTGACAGTGTGGCCAAAATTGGCAAGAAAGATGTCGGTTTATTGCTGCAATTATTATTATTATTTATTTTAATGAACTATACAGGCTTTAAAGGAGCAGTCAGGACAATTTAGAAATCCTTTCATTTGCCTTTTTGCGGATACCACTTTCATGTTTGTATGCTAAATATGAAGCGGTTAGCCAAGCCAAGCCAGTTAGCAAGCAGCTTAGCACAAAGACTGGAAATTGGGAGAACTAGCTAGTCTGGCTCTGTCCAAAAGTGGCAAAATTGTCCTATCAGCGCCTCTAAAGCGAACTAACACAATCTAAAACTACAAAAAAAAACAAGGTTAGCTGTTTCCCTTATGTTTCTGGTCTTTATGCTAAGCTAGGCTAGGCTAAGCTAAGCTGCTGGTGGCTTCATATTTAGAAAACAGCAAAAAAAAGAAAAAAAAAAAAAACTATCCGTGTCACATTACAAAACACGACTAAAACAATCACGCTCATGTGCGAGGCTTAGATTAGCTTCTCTTTGCTAAGTAGTTTTTTGATCACATAAATGACGCGTTTACATGTTTTAGTTTCACTTTATCTGGAGATAATAGTTTTCAGTCTGTTACTTTTGACATTTTGGCTACTTTGAATATTCAAGGTGAATTAAAACAACAACTAAGCACTGCTGAATTATGTTAGTCATAGTCGTACATACAAGCAGCGTACGGCTTATTTGTTTCTATGGTTACCTCGTCGGCTTTACGGCGTTTCTGAAAGAAACTTGGCCTCGTCGTTTATGCGTCACGTTCTGAAGGTGGGGTTTGTAGTTTTAGTAGTCTCGGGTGGATGTTTTAACAATAACAAATTTGACTGACACACACACCCACACACACACACACACACACACACACACTTAAACACAGCATCTCAAGACTGAACAGTGTTTACAGATTACACTCATTCTGAACTGACCCTCAGCGTTTAACTTTGGCTCTCTCTCCTCACCATACACTGTCGGTCCGTCCTTGGATTTCTTCTTCTAATGTCTTTTTGTTGTTGTTGTTGTTGTTGTTGTTGTTGTTGTTGTTGTCTGTCTCCCACAGCTTCTCGTCTCTCCTCTCAGCTTTGGGAACAGGTTGCATCGCTTCTGATCTGATTGGTTGCTTTGTAGGTGGCTGCCTGCGTGGGTTTTTCTTTTGTGTCACAGCATGTGTTAGTGCAAGGAGGGTGGCGTGGCTGGATTTGTGTGTGTGTGTGCAAAGTGTGTGTGTGTGTGTGTGTGTGTGAAGGGGTGATGGGGTTTGTAGGAAGCGGTGGTCGGTTGTTGATTAGTGCCAGGACTGAAGAAATCAAGGTGCAAAGATCAGGGCTCGGGGTCATGACCTCACACTTTTTAGGGGAGGGCCAACTTGATGATCTCATCTTCAGAGGGCTGGCGGATGATGTCTTTGAGGGTGGAGGTTGGAAAAGAGAGAGACAGACAGAGAGAGAAATCATAAGAAACCTACACTTTAACACATAAAAAGTGAAGAAGAGAGCACCAGTTTTAGCATCTTTTCCTCCCTGTCTCTTTAAAAATCAATTTTCTTAAAGCTACAGAATAATCTGACGTGCAACTTAAAGTTACAGAACGAAATTTTGTCAAATCAAATCCCATTTTCAAGCGATTTATGTACTTTTCTCATTTCCTCTCCGTATAGTGAATCTACTGGTTAGTGGCGGACTCGCCACTCTTACACAGGATTTAATTTACCTATAAAAGCACGAGGAAATGATGCATGTGCGTGGTCCAGCGTTGCTGATTTGTGTATCCGTCTCACTGTTTATTATTCACTCCTAACACAGTTTCAGCATGTTTTATGTCAGTGCATCACTTTTCAGGAGTAGCCACAGCGAGCTGTTTGATTAAAAGTTGCCGACAGCTGGCTGCACATCGACAACTCTTCAGCAAGTTGACCAACTTTATTATTTTATTTTGTTTGAACTTAAAGTTATACATTCATTTTAAACAAAGTGCTGAGCATAATATTCACAGTTCATAAAACTAAAAAAGTCTTATCTTTGCTATACTTTTGTATATATTTTTATATTTCATGTTTATTGCTGTTCTGCATCAGAGATATGAGGAAATTATATTTATGTTCTGTACATGTTGACAGTGTTGACAGTAAAGTTGACTTAACCTTAAGCCTGATTCGTTGAGGTCAAAGACCAGTTGCAGCAACGTTCAGTCTTTTGCTCTTTTGTATAGTTGTAATATTTAATTTTTGATTAAAAAAAGGATCATTTACAGTATAGAGCACGATCTCAAAGAAGATGAACCATGATTAATACACATGCAGTCCTGAAACAGCAGCAGGAGATAAAGAAAGAAAAAAAAAAAACATCTGCATCAAAAACAAGAAACAAGAAAGCAAAAAAGCTGTTTATTTCTTTGAGTTTCATTTTGTTTTTAATAGTAGAGGAATTGACTGTTTTTTTTTTATTTTATTGCCATTGCACCTGTTTTATATTGTCCAGCTAAATTTCCCCTGTGAACTGAACCGAGATACAAAAACAGCTGTAGAAAAGAAATAAAGGTTGAGAGAGGAGGAAAAAGAAATCACATTTTATTAAGATTTAATTAGTATGGCTGAAGGAAAACTACTGCAAACATAAATAAACTAACAACCTCTCCCTAAAATATAATTATTTAAATGATTTACGACTAGTCCCGATGTTTAAACTGGTGTCATCACTCCTTTAAAAAAGCAACATGCACTTGTCAAAGGTTATCCCAGGTTACATGTGTTACAAAGGGAAGCTGATTTCCTGTAATCATCCAGGACCTCTTCAGAATTTTCCTGCAAGGTTAATGTTAACGCAGTTTTCTGTTCAGCCATTAGAGGCAGAGCTTGTCTGTGTTTGGCACATCAGGACTGCTTTCAAATTAAAGATACACTGATGTCCAAAGGGGCTAATGATACTGGTATATACATCTAACTGTAGCTCTACATGTTTGATCGGCGTATTACCTTTGTATTTCTTGGCTGAGGAATGCGTGTGAGCTTGGTGTCGATCTCATCGTCCCGGAGATCTTCAGCACGGTGGTGCGGTACTCGATCACCCTCGTCAGAAGGTCCGATCGCGCGAAATCTCGAAGATGTGCTCAATGTACGACAGGTTATCTGCCGCGGAGCGTTGTTAACGCCTTTGTTCAAAAGAAGAGACGACAAACTCGAGCAGACAGACGACGATCTGAGATCTCACCTTGGGCCAGCGTCGTTCTTCTCCAGGTAGCTGAACCACTCCTTGGAGGACGTGATGTTGTTGCTCTGGTCCTCGGGGATGTCCTCCTTGCAGGCCGACTTGAGCTGTTCCAAGTCTTCGTTGGTGATGTTTTCAGACAGGTCGCTGAGCAGAGAGCTGTACTCCGCCATGGTCTGGACAAAAAAGAAGAGAAGCGGTTCTTTAAAATGATGCCAAGAGAAAAAAGAAGTCTTCAACAAAAAGAGGTGAACAGCGACTGAAAATATCCCAATGTTGTTAAATTTCTCAACAGCCCACCTACTTCCCAGACTCCAGAATGGAAAACAGTTAGGACATCAGAGCTAATGACAATAGCATACTGTCAGAGTGGGATGGAAAAATAACAAGAAGACAGACTATATCGTTCAGGTCAATCTTCTTCTTCTTTTATAGGAGAATCTGTGGGCAGATTTTGTTTTCAGCAAACAGCCGAAAGAAGAGATCTACTGAGAAGACACGACGGGACAAATTGGGATGAAACACCGTCCTGCAGCTGAACTAACGGCGTCCCAAAGGAGGGATCAATGCACTCAGTGAAGGACTTTAGTCTGCATTGGCCATTTCCATCACAAGGACATCCATTCATACTGATGTTCATCTTTGATTCACGGATAAGGCTGTCGATGCTCTACTTTTTCATTATTGTGACAAAAATGTCGGAAAGACCAAAACTGACTAATGTGCGTGTAAATGTCGGTGCGTCCAAATACTGACAGTTCAATGCAAACACTCGATGTTTGTGAGCTGGTTTTCTCATTTTCAACAGGAACCAATGATCTTAGGGCTGAAAGGCACAGACAATAACAATCTTCTTAACAATGAGAAAAACATAGAAGAACATCAGCCTCATCTTTTAAACTGAACCTTCCCCGTACATTAAAAATGGATTTTGACCTCCAGCATCATCAAATTTCATGAAATCAACTCGAGCTCTGAAGAAAACTTCTGCAGCTCTCTGTCTCCTCTAGTGGACCGACGGAAGAAGAACACGTTTAGCTCATCCTGTGTGTCAGCTACATTCATGTTCTCCATGCATGAAAGGTATTCAGATGCGACCAGCTCATTAAACTTCTGAAAACAAGTAAAAAATCTGCTCATCTTTGATGCAGATCAGAGTTTTGTACCTCATGTTAGAAACATAACAAAGAATGCTTCGATAGAGTGCGACCGCTCTCTCTCAAACCAACAGACACTGGCCTTGCCTTTATTACCTGCAGAACTGACCACTGTGATGCTCAGCTTTCTGATCTCAGCTCAGTTACAGCTTTATAACACTCGGCTGCACATCTGTTGACGAGGACCAGCTCAGGGCCACTCTGGCAACTTTGGGAGGATAGAAGTTGCAGCAGCAGACAACCTCCCTTCTATCCTTCTATCTCTTCTACCATGTTGACGAGGCAAGTTGCGAGCGTTCAGCTAACTTGTTTAAGAAATGGTGCGTTCCACTTAAAGGGTGTTTGAAATCTTTTCACAAGTCTTAAGTGAAGCTCAGATGCAGCCACGAGACTTCCTTCGTTTTGGAGTCGATGTTGCCGTGGTCACACTTTGCAACTTTCCACAAAGGCCTACTTTAGTTTTTGACGATGCTCGAGAGCATTTCTTGTAAGTCTCACACACACACTGGCTGAGATGTTTGAAGGAACACTTCATGCCACATGAAGCGGGTATTAAATTTATTTTCACTGGCCGTTTTTTCTCAGGTTTGGACCTAAAATGGGCGCAGTGGTTAAATGATTCGGTACATCGGCATGCGGTGGTTACAGATCAGCGCAGCATTAAGGAATGAGTGTTGTTGGGTTTAGGTTATCCTCACAAAGATGTTTTTTGTCTGTGTGTGTGTGTGTGTGTTGGCATGAAAGTTGCTCAGAAAATGGCAGCCAGGACAAAAAACAACAACAACAACAAAAGAGCAAAAAAAAGACAGAAAAACAGATCAGTGATTCAGACATGTTGTGAGGCCGTCTGCTCTGTTCTGCTGCGTCTGTTGGAAGAAGCAAAGAAAATAGATCAAGAGGAAACAGTTCACGCGCACACTGATCTGAGCTGCGATTTGTGCTTGTTGATGCTTAAATATTAGATTAAGTCAAAATGAACTGGTAACAACATTTTTTGTGATGAAAACTTCACGTGTTTGAGGTTTGCCCTGCAGCTCATTCATTACTGATCAATCTGCAGGCTCGTTCTTTTGCACATTTAATACTGAAAACTTGAAAAATGCCTCAACCATCAGTCTAAAACCCAAACATAATCAGTCTGATATCATATATGACAAAGAAAGCAGCAAATCTTAATAAAGATGCTGTAAACTGGAGAATATTGAGCGTTTCTTTTACTCAAAAATGTCCTAAAATGATTCATCGAGAGAAAAATGCAGATTATTCTTCTGTCAGCTGACAAACTGATTGACTGTTTGAGCTCTAAAGAAAAGTTGAAACTGGACGCTACAAAACAAAGAGCTAACAAATTTTTATTAGTAATGACGTGACGTATTTGTCGTCCGGGGCGGGTGGAGACACAGCGGACAGACGATGACGTCATGCTACAACAAACCAAAAACCAATCAAAGGTGTCGTCTCCGACCTCGTCCAATCACATGGCTGCATCAGGATTTCAGAAAAAGAACTAGACAGCTGATTGGGAGCCAGTGCCTTGCTCGAGGACACTCTGGCAACTTTAGTGCAGAGATACCAACTCCCTTCCACAAGCTTCCTGTAACAGAAACATCTCACACAGAACACCACCACCACCACCACCACCACCACCACCACCATCTGTCCATGCATCTGGCAAGCGGCTGCCGCTCAGTGCATCACAGGCGCTGGCACGAAACCCCGTCTGCCTCTGATCCCCACGCGGCGTGCGGAAAGCCCAGAAAAGCTCTGCGATGAGCAGCGTGACCTACATATGACAGAGCTGCTGTCACCCGCAGCGATCACCAGAGGGCGCCCATTCGCCGTGGAGCGTGACATCACTGCACTTAAAGGATGTCACAGTGGAACAACAACTATCTTCACTTCATCATCTTATGCACGCTCAGAGGCGTGCGGAGACAACCGAAGCTTCAGAGCCGAGCACAAACACACTTTAATCTGACTGTTTATATAAAAAACAGCATTTCCAGCTCATGACCGGCGACTATGAATGAGTCTGCATGTTGACAGCACAGTGACAAAGTTTAAAGTGATGCACGTGACGCTGATCTGAGGTCAGGCCTGTTTGTCTGCTCTCTAATGGCTAACGGTGGCATTTGGTTTGGCTCGTCTGATCCACGATCGCAGCCCTCAGGGCGAGAGCACAATGATGACAGAGCAGTTTTTACTGTGTGCATATGGTGAGAGTGTGTGTGTGTGTGTGTGTGTGTATTTCAGTCTTAAATGTCACATTCATCTCCTCTAACCAGAGCAACTTACTCAGTCAACACAAAGCGCTGCGTGGGAGAGCAGGGATATGCACCTTAACTGCAGTGAATAAAACAAGAGTCTGAATGCTGTGTGTGTGTGTGTGTGTGTGTGTGTGTGTGTGTGTGTGTGTGTGTGTGTGTGCCTCGAAATGCAAGTTTGTGAAGTGTGCGCGTGCGTGCGTGCTCTCAAGTGAATGTGTGTTTCAGTGCTTCAACTCACAAGCTTGAAAATTGAGTGTGTGACGGATGGGAGGCCGACTGAAAGAATGAGTGTGTGTGTGTGTGTGTGTGTGTGTGTGTGTGTGTGCCTCCTCTCTCGACCCAGGTCGCCCTGCCTCTCTGTTTTGCACCACAATGGACTGCTGCTGCTTTTGTGTACTTTTAGAGGAGAAAGGAGGAAAAAAAACACGACAATGGACAGAGTGGCTACGTTTAGTGTTTCTCTCCACCGACCTCCGTCACGTCGCTCCACCTCACTGTCACCTTTAACTCTTTCTCAGCCACGAAATTAATTTAAATAATCAGTATTAGTCATGCTTGGAAATGTAAGAATATTAGAATTATTTGTAACTTTTTACAGCATCTTTTCATTCATTTTTATGTTTTATTTGCTGTTTTGTGGCGTAAACTGAAGGTGTTTGAACACTTTGTGCTCAGGTTGATAAAATGTTAAATATTTTTTCAATATCTGATAGAACAAGTGATTCAGAGTTGGAGTTCATGTTTATTTTCATTACGGATCAAACTGCAGATTCCTTTTGGACATTTAAAACTCTTCAAATGTCTCAAATATCAGTCCAAAATATTCAGTCTAATATGATATATGACAAAGAAAGCAGCAGATCCTCTTAATAAAGATGCTGGAACTGGAGAATATTGAGCGTTTTCATTCATTTTTAATGTTTTATTTTCTGTTTTTGTTGTTTACTCTTTGATTTCTTTTTTTAAAGAAAATTACAAGATAATTGACACAATAAAGTAAATCAACAGAAAAAGAACTTGTGATGAAGGTTGTTCCCAGAATTACTTGTGAGATATGAAGTTATTAAATCAATCATAAGAAAAAAAAAGATTTTCACACACTCTCATTACGTCTTTCTGTTGGTGTTAGTTGGATGTAAATGAGTAAAAATTGATGATTAAATCTCACTTTTTGACTTTTTCTTTCTTTTGGGTTTTAGAAGATCCAGTCCCACAGTCACTAGAAACTGACTTAATATCTCACAATTATAAGAGGAATTTTTGGGGCACAATCGAGCCTCCGTACCCACACAGGTGCTCTTTTGTTCTGCTGTTGGATTAAAGCAGTAAACTTCAGGAGTCTTAAATCTCGCAGAGTGTTCATGGCTCATAAATGCTTAAACGAGTCTAACAGCAGCTGTATTAAACTCAGATCAATACATCAGTGCGTTTCCTGTTGCCTGACGAGACGAAGAAGAATATCAACCACCTGTGTGAGCCATTTCTGCAGAGGTTGACTGCCGTGCGTGGAGTTCTGTGGCGTAAAGGCTAAATCAGAGAGCTAAATATGCATTTTTTTTAAAAATTCCTGTGCAATCTTGTAGTCACGCTCTGTAAAAGAGTTTGTGAAATCCCTAAATAACCTCCCCTCCACAGTCTCTCTGGGACAGGCTGACACTGCCTCCATACATAGAGACCCACTGTGCTTCACATTCTCATGAGCACAAACATGCTTTTGTCTTCTCGTTCCTCTGTCTCTGCTGCCTGTGTGTGTGTGTGTGTGTGTGTGTCTTTAAATATGAGACACAGAGAAAGACTTGCAACTGAACTCAAAATTCAGATTGTTCAGTGAGTCTGAAGAATCAAAGATAACTTACAAATACAGCTGTATGGCTGTTAGGTTGAATATGGAAGTTTATTAGTGACAAAATGTTTGCATTAGCAGTCAAGTTGTAAAAAAAAAAAATAACACTTCATGCTCAGCTTGTGTTGGAACACAGGCGGTGAAGCCAATGCTAATGTGCTAAAAACCTGCAATACCTCAAACGTCCACTTGAGGCTGGCTCCAGAAGTGAGTCAGTCTCCATAAGTCCCCATGTTAAAATGTCACAACTTAACAGCAGAAATAAACATGTTTACAGCCTGGTACCTGGTCTCTATAGCTAAAAACTGTCCTAAACTAACAACAGGCTAAATCAAGAATAAGTGTCAAAAACTGCAGTTCCTCAAACGTCCACTTGAGGCTGGCTCCAGAATGTGTAGAATTTAGTAGCATCGAGGCGCATTTGCTGATTGCAACCCTGTTGCCTCACCCTCTCCCTCTTCTAGCGTTTAAGAGAAACTACGGTGGCCATGAAATGTAAATGCGAATAAAGTAAAAGTCCCGATATAGAGCCGGTGTTTAGTTTGTCCGTTCTGGGCTACTGTAGAAACACGTTGGTTCAACCTCAACTTCCAATTATTGTGGAATTTTAGTCAACACTGTTATTTTGTTTAATTATTTTTAGTTTAAATCGTGAATGGACTTCCGTACGGTCTCATGGTGTAAATGGATTCTTCCACTCCGTGACTAAACCGTTAACCACCACCACCTCCACCACAGTCTGCTTTACATTGTGCAATCAGGCTATCGTGTTGTCCCTACACAGATTGTTTTCTCTGCTTCATTTTTAATTTTCAATCTTCTCTCATGTCAGATCGTGACTTCCATAAACATGCAACGGCACATGAATGAAGGCTTTGTGTCGAGTAAACACAGCAGCAGCTGATCGATATATTCTAACGAGTACATTAGTGCAGGCCTGAGGCGGCGTGTGTGTGTGTGTGTGTGTGCTAATGAAGATAATGTCAGGTGCAAAGTGTAGATATCTGCAGAGTGCAAATCTATTATTTTACTTCCCATCACACGCCTCATATTTCACGACTCCACCGCCTCATCGAATGCTCCGATACTCAACCTGCTGAGTGCTTCTCTTTGTTGAGGCAGCACACACACACACACACACACACACACACACGCACACACACACACATATGCAGACATACATGTATACCACAACCAACCAACCAAAAAAAAAAAAACTCCATTCAACATCCACACCAATGACGTTGCCATGGAGACCAGGCCTGGCTTTGCCTTTAAGGCCTGAAGACTGTTACCTAGCGACAGGGCAGAGACCATCCTCCCTCCCTCCCTCACTTCACCTCGCAACCTCCACCGCCCCTTTCAGAATAAAAGCACCACTATTAGGGTGACTGATGTACGCACACACGTGCTTTTTTTTTTTTTTTTAGTAAAGTGGTGTGTTGAGATTTTCTTTTGTAGACTTTTAAAGTCTGTTTGTGACATTGAAACGTGAGTTTTTATCATTTTTACAACGTCAGTTTTGGTTCATAATAACAAAGATAGAATAAAAACACACTAAAAGACAACAGCTCACATCGTGACAGTCATATGATTGATACACATGCTCGTACATATTTATATCAGGTCCGTGCATGAACAGAAACACTCTGTCCTTCAAACACACACACACACACACACACAGACAAACACTGAGCTCGCCAACTGTGCTGGACTTCAGCACGGAGACAAGTCTTTAGATTTCACCATGGCAACCAAACCGCCAGGAGAGCAGCTCAAAAATGTCTCTGACAGAGATCTGGAAAGAGGAATGGACTCTGTTTGTTACTGTTTTAGCGACACAACGTATCCAGACGTCTTTTGTTCCAGTTTTTTGTCTCATTTCTTTAAGCTCGATCTCACGTGTTGCCCTGCTGTCGTTACTGCTGTTTGGTTTGAGGAGCCTGAGAAAGACGCATGCTGAAACTGATGATAAAAATATTAGCCACTTAGTTTTCTGTTAGTTCACTAATCAATTCATGGACTAATGCTTTCAGCTAGAAAAAAACAAACGTTAACAGCGATGCCTTCGTATTATGGGGTGCAACTAACGACTATTCGTATTATAGAAACTGTTCTTCAAACTGGGAATCTAGATTTGTTTCTATTGGTCGACTGAGACCTTAATCAGCCAACTAATCAACTTTTCATGGCTTTGTCAATCATTTTGTTCTTCATGGCTTCATTGTTCAGCACCCAAACCCTCATACAAGTTTGCCATGGGTCCCTAATTTAAAGTATCACACGTATTGGGCAGTTAGAGGCCGTCTGCCAACAGATTTCCTCTATTGCGACCCTAAACGCTGCTGTTCCACGATGTTTAAAGCCAGAAACTCGATACAAAATGTATCGAAAAGACTAAATATCGGACTGACATGCAGTCAGAGCTTGATCGTGCTGCAGAGGGACGATGGTTGTTCCTTACAGTAGATTATTCAGCAGCTACCCGTCGTGACAAAGTGTCACCAAACTGTAAACACTGTTCTCCGTGTTCACCGTGCTGTTTCATGTTTTACTCAGGGCGCAACAAGCAGTTAGTCTCCATCTCCTTCATTAAATCTCTCATTAAATATACCCTGACATTTCAGAACCCTCCCTCCCATCATCAGCATCTCTTTCTCCGTCTCTTAGTATATTTTTCTACCTCGCTCTGAAAGGCAGAGTGTAGGAGTCCCACCCACTCACCATCTTTAAACCTCCCATGAAACTCACCTCGACTTTACAAAAAATCTGTTCGCGATTTTCTATTCTAACAGAACAACTCCAAAAAAACAACAAAATATTACATAATTGCCTCGTGTAATTTGGGCAACGTTGTTGTAATTGTCTTTCTAACTCTTTAAACCGTCTTCCTCTCTCTCAGAGAATATCTCCAGCAGGAGCAGCAGGAGGTGATGGATTAAAGAGTGGGAGGCAGAAGAGCTCGCTGTTGCAGGTCGTAGCAAACGCCTCCCGAAATCTACCTCTCAGGTCAGAAAGTCTTTACCCGTCCACGCGTGATGTTTTGCATCTCGGAGCGTGCAGCTAATCGCCTTTTCTTTCAGGCAACCCGAGCTCCTCCTTACAGTTTTACAGTCAATCTTTAAAAAAACGAGCAGATTCTGCTTGGGAAATCTTGAAAGTTTCTGGTGTTGAGATGTTTGTCCCTCATCTTTCTGTTGGACCGCTGCCTAATGCAGCAGATTTTTCTTTATTGATCTGACTACGTGCATTACTGACAAGAAGTAATTGCTAAAGCGTATATTATAGCAGCGGATGATCACAGACTTCACTTTAGTTTAATTTTGATTTAAATGCATTCGTCAGCAGTGAGAGCTGTTAGGAAGTTTTAAAATCAAACAGAGCTGGCACCTTTTTAATGTTACAACATGCATTTACAGTCTTTTACTACGAGCATGCATGTGCTACAGGTTTTACCAACACGTGGGTATAGTCTTAGTCTTTAAAGTGCCTATAATTCATATATTTTTAGGATAACATGCATCAAATGAGTAAATTAACCCCACAGAGACAATCCAGCTCTGCAGCTGTCCTCATGCGCCTTTTAGCGTCTTTCAGCTCGTTGTTTTGATTTTGCTGTTTTGGTTGACTCTCACCGCTCTCGTAGCACTGTGTTTGGGGATGTTCAGCAAAAAAAAAAAGCACAACTGCACTTAGTGACTAGCTGGTGGAGAAATTGGAGCCCAAAACAGAGCTAAAAGGAGACAAATTACTGGACTTACATTCATCAGATGACCAGAAACTTCACTTCCAAAGCGAATGCTGATGCCCTCTGAATTATTATCGTGATTTAGTACCGTATGTCTCCTTGGCTTAGCGCAAACAAGGTGCAAATCTTACAAAGACCTCCTTTGTGCTGGGCTGTGCAGTTATCTCTGCAAACCTAGCAGAAGTATTGAGTTTTGGGTTGAATACCGGGGCGGTTGGCTGAAGTGAGTAATTCTAGATGAGGTAATGAAAGGCTATCCCTGTACAAACACGGAAGCCGTTCTGTTTTAACAGCAGTGTTGGGCTGGATGTGGTTGCTGGCCATGCTGGCAGCTATAATTAAACGAATTGGTTAAATATTTCGGTTTCCATAATACCTCCTTTTCCATTACTCCTGATGGTATCACAGCGGTGCCAAGCGGTGTCTCTCTCGCACAGATGCACGTTCATATTTGAGGTTGGCTCAACAAGATATTCCTTATCCACAAAATTATTGACTATAAACATACCTGATTCATAGCAATGCTCCCCTCTTGTAGGGAATCTGCAGCCTGCTAAACATGTTTCATACATGGCAGATTTATGAGTTGTAACATCTAAAAGTATGCATGAAGGAATGCTGTTGTGCATGAAGACTCACCCAAAAGTCACTGATCTTGTACCTGCGACAGATCCTGCAGATCACATGCCGCATGCTCTCTGCTCTGTACACCTGTAGGTGTAAACCACTGCAGAACCTGACCGGCTCTCGAGCAGCAAGTCTGTCATTGATCAGTGCTTGATGCCGCATGAGCTAAAGCGATTCAATCTGCCTCTCTGTGGGTTTCTTTTCCAATGGTGAAACAACAAACAGCGCCCCGCAAGCGGTGACCGAGGAGGAGGTGGAAACACCGTCCAGTCGCCGCGGGATCAACCCTCGCTGCACATCGCCAGATAACAGCTTTATCCACCACGGCATCCTGCCGGGCTACAGAATGACATGGTGGTGGTGGTGGTGGTGGTGGTGGTTCGGGCAGTTTTGAGTTTTGATTCTCTGCCTGCGCTTATTTTGGTTTCTGTTTCGGTTCCGGCAGTCGAGCCAGTTGGCCGCCTCTCCGGATTATCAATGCCGCCAACGCTGAGTAAATGTATCAAACGCTCCAGTGAGCACACATGTTGACTACGTGGATGTGAGGGAAAACTTTTGTTAGTGTTAAAACGGATTGAGGTGCAGCATTTTTCAATGCCGTATTTCTTGACAGCTGCAAACACTGATTCGCTTTGAGATGCATGTTTGACCTTGGTGCTCCCTCAGAGGAAACTCAAGGCTGCACTCCATTTGGCCGTCTTGGTATGCCGCCTACTATGTTGCAGAATTGATGAGAAGACCAGCAACTAATGAGGTGTGCAGGTATGACGATGAACAAGCGATTAGAAAGTACATGCGACTGTCTCAAACCAACAATGTACCTGTGCTTTTTGCAGCTTTTTGAGCATTTTATCTGGGTCCAAGTTGACGTGAGAGCGAGCTAAAAAAAAACAACCCAAAATGACCCAGACATCCTTGTTTCCAGCCTCCAGCTCGTCTGGGAGGATGAGGTGTTCCCAGATGCCCCGAATAACGCCAACTGCATGAAGCAGCAGCAGTATACTCAGAGCTCTCCCTCTCTTAACTCCTCAGCTCAGGTAGTATGAGTCCAGGCACCTTGCAGAGAACTGCTTGTATCCGTGCTCTCACTCATTCAGGCACTATCTAAACCTCATGATCATCAATCAACTGGTAAAGGAACTGTTAGTCGCCGGGGCAGAGCTGTTCAGGGGAAGTCTAAGTAGAAGAAATGAAATCCAAAGTATTCTGAAGCAAATCAAAGTCCCCAGATGTTGACCATTAAAGTGACGTATCATTCATACATACAAAGACAAGAGTCTTTTATTGGCATTAAGGTCGGCCTTGAGACTTTTAAAATAAAAATATTCAAGTTGCGTCTTTAAGCTGTCAAGTGCTAAGTAAGGCTGAAAGTGAATTACGGCGAGTCTAAAAGTACTCCACTACAAATACAAGTCCTGCATTAAAAACCTCGAAGTAGAAGTAAGTTAGTACTGTGAGTGAAATGTACTTCAAGTATCAAAGTAAAAGTACTCGGCCCCCTGTGAGTGTTACATTATTATTCCTGATCAAAGACAGTATAAGCATGGATGTTGTATCCGTGACGACACCTACAGTTTTCCGGGAGCCGTTGCGGTAACCATTTCCATCAGCATCTTTGTAGTCCCGCCTCCACCGCCTCCCGGCTAAGCTAAAAATGGGCAAAGACGTGGATTGTTGGTAGAACCGAGGCGGGCTGAATTATGCCTGGTTGCTCGAATAACAGCACCCACCTGTCAATCAAAGCGTCCACGCTCTTAATCCTGCATAACTTTAAGCCTATAATCTGAACAGGTGAGTTGTATATAATTCACCTCAGTACAGTTGTCATGAAGAAATAGCTATAGAGACCAAAACTGTTTTTGTACCAGGCTGTAAACATGTTTATTTCTGCTGTGAAGTTGGACATTTGAACATGGGGACTTATGGAGACTGACTCACTTCTGAGCCAGCCTCAAGTGGACGTTTGAGGAACTGCAGTTTTTTTGTCTCTCTACCACGTTGACTTCACCTCACAGCCACGGAGGTTGCCGCTTGTTACTGATGCATGTAAGTAGCATTTTACTGCTGTGCTTCTTGATGGTTTGAGTTTCAGACCAGTGTGTAGTCTAGAGACATCTAGTGGCGAGACTGAAACTCTACCGCGACAACGTCTCCTTTGTAAACTATGATGGCTGCGGAAAACATGAAAGGTCCTATCTAGAAGAGAATATCTGTCATGAAAACATATTAGCATATCATATTCTGTAAATAGAAGCCTTTAAATCTTTCACACTGGACCTTTAACTTCAGCACAAAAGCACTTTCAAGGCCAGTGAATATTCAAATTTTGCTGACATGATTTATAATAATCACGTCTCTCAAAATATGAAATGGACTCAGTAATGGACATATTATGATTTATTCATATCAGCGTTGAGCTAACGGTTAAGTTAGTCCACTAATGGTGCAGTCTGTCTATTAATAGCAGATGTTCCATTTAGCAAAAACGATTTTGTGAGGTGGACTTTAAACGAAGACGAACACGGTATGTCATTTTTCACTGCTAAGCGGAGCTGCCATCTGGTACATGTAGTCACGCACACACACACACACACACATCTTAAATTAAAATACAATCCGGGCCATGAAAAGGTCAAAGCGCCCGCTCAGGTCGTGCCATCTGCACCTCAACCTCAAACCTCAACCGGCGCTGCTCCTTTACGCCTCGGTTTCTCCCTTCGTCACCACCGCTCGGCCATTTCTTTGTGTTTTCATTTTTCCTAACTGCTCTTTCAGGCCTCGCGGTGCTCTTTTTTTACGGCGCAGACACACTCTAGGCTATGAAGTCGTCGTCATCACAGGAACATCTCGCTGCCGGGAAACATTAGAATTGATTTCAGGCCATTAATCTTACTTAGATGTCTCTCTCTCTTGCTGAGAACATTGCGTATGTACAGTCGCCAAATAAAACACTTTGTGAAACACCATCTCTCCTGTCTCTTCCCTTCTTTTGCTCACTTGTTCTGTCCTCCCCTCTTTCTCTAAGTCCTGCTGTGCGTCTCTCTGGACGTCTTGGATGTTTGTTTTTGCATGCTTTGGAAGAGATTCCCTGCCCATTACCGCGGGATTAACCCTCGTCCGGTCGGTTCACTGTTCCACGTTCGCACCACGAGGCCTGGACGGCAAAAGAGGATATGAAAGTGAGGAGGAAGAAGCCGACAGAGAGAGAGAGAGTGATATTGTGCATGGGATTATGGGATAAAGAGGGATGAGGAGGTTAGATGACGAAGCAGGGGGAGAAATAAGGAGGCCCGGCCCTTTTCCTTACAGACGACCTCGTGTCCAATAAGGCAGTGAGTACTGCCAGCACTTATCAGTTCAAAAGCCCAGAGCGAGACAGAGCGGGAGAGAGAGGAGAGAGGAGGAAGCGCTAATCTGGGGAGAAGCAGTGAAGCGCCAGAGAATATAGGCCACTGGCCCATTTCTCATTGAGGAGAAAAGAAGATTTGCTGCGTGTAAAAATAGTGCCGGTTATTTAAATATCTTCATCTTTTTTTAAACAATCCGTCAGATTGTCTCAAATTTTTTCAAACCACTTTCTTCTCCCTTCCTCTTCTTCTTCTTCCTCTTCTTCTTCTTCCCTCTTGAAGCCTTCTTTCTTTTTTCCACCCAAACTCGGTGGCCTTTTATTTCAGCAATCATCAGTGACGTTTTCACATAAATAAATCAGTTTTGCTCTTCTGTTCGTCAAAAACTTTTCTTGTTTGCTACTGTACTTGCTGCTGCTTTGATCGTAGGATAAATAGAAAAAGGTGCGATAGCTGCCAAGGTGATGAAAAGAAGAAACTCAAAGAAAAGTATTGGACAAACTAAATCTTTGACTTTTGATGGCAGCGTTCATCCTCTGGGGGAATAACTGTTGAGATATTTGCAGTCCAAGAGACACTGACATTGCCATCCCGAGAGCCGTTGATACTTTAGATTTGTGTTTTTCTTAAAGGTGCAGTGTGTAGAATTTAGTGGCATCTAGTGGTAAAGTTGCAGATTGCAACCGACTGAATACTGCTCATCTCAGCCTCCCCGTCCAAGCATGAAGGATAAACTACAGTGGCTATGAAACCTGTGACAAACTGAAAAGATTCAGAGTCAGTGATTGGTTTGTCTGTTTTGGGCTACCGTAGAAAGATGGTGGACTCCACAAAAGAGGACCCGCTCCTCTGTAGATGTAGCTCAATTTTAAGGCAGTATAAACTCTTATTTTCAGGTTAATATACACTAATGCAAACATAGTTATGCTTATTATATTTAATTCCTGCCAGTAGATCCCCTTAAATGTTACACACTGGACCTTTAAAAACAACAACAATCAAATGTGTATTAATCCACCGCTAAAAATAGTCCCCCAACAAACGCGCGATTTCATCCTGTTTGAGTAACGCGTTTGCTAAAAACTACAGAACAAGACATGAACGTTGGGAAAATGACAGACACATTGTAGGTTTTACTCTTTTGTTGTTGACATTAAGAAAAATACTTTTGAATGTCGCCATGACAACTGGGTAACACCACCTGCTTTGTGGAAGATCCTTTAATATGAATGAAAACAGCTACGTACTGAGGAATAATGTCAGCCTCAAAATCACAAGTAGATTCTGTTACTATGCAACTGGCTATTTTTTAAAGTGTAAAAGCCAACATAGATTTTATACAAGTGTGTTTCATCTCAGGCATTCATCATAAATTCTTTCATGACAACAACTTCAGTCAATCAGACCTTCATTCAATCGCGTTTGATCTGAATGAAACGTGATTAGAAGGTGAATGAAGAGCTGATTGAAGCTTGAAGAGCGCCAACGCTGAAACCAGCCCGATTGTCGGCAACAAAGCGAGCATAACAGGTTTTTATTTTACACCATTTTAAATAAAATGCCTCGCGGTTTAAAGTTTATAAATTAAAACTTAAACTTGGTGGCGCTTGATGACGACCATGCGCTCAACAGGTTAATTGGTGACTCTAAATTGCCCGTAGGTGTGAATGCTGGTTTGTGTCTCTATGTGGCCCTGTGATGTGAAGTGGCGTACCCGCCTCGCTGCAATGCCAGCTGGGATCGGCTCAGCCGATGGATGGATGTTTTTTCGAGTGTTGAGGCTTGTTTGAGCTGAATGAAATTTCATTTTGAAAAATAAGACTGCAATAATTTTGCCCATTTCTTCTGGATCATCCCAAAGCTTCATGCGGCTGCCTAAAATCTGCGTGAACTGATCTTTTATACATCCAACTGCCATCCCAGAAATCAAATCTTATCATAAAGATGACATGTTCTATCACTCAAAGAGGTCCATGCAGCGTGTATTCATCTGTTTACGTGCATGTTGGTATTTTCCACCCTCTCATTTTCTCTAAACTATAGAAGAACATCGATGAGGAGTTTGTGTAGGCAGAACCAACAATCAATCCTCCCAAGTGACACACAAACACACTCACAAACACACACACACTGTGGGCACTGTGTGGATGTGTCCTGCATACCCCCTTATGTTTTTGGCACAAGTTTGCGTAAAGCCAGAGGGTAAAGGTCACGAAGGAGAGAGAGAGAGAGAACACCATGGGAGACTTTCAGCAACTAAATCGATGAATCGAGCGAAGGCTAGAATAAATAAAAATCTGAATGCATGCTGGAGAATGAAAGGAGTCCTGGATTTTGTTGTGTCGCCGTGGGAGACGGAGCTAAATGTGCTGTTCTGTACAGACGGGAACCGATTCATTAGTAAAAACCAGATGCCTGCATGTGCACACGAACACACAGCAAACAAAACACAAGACGCGAAGCTCGTCTTTACAATTCAACTCTTTGAAATCATGAAAAACAAGAAAACTAACAGATAAACGTGGGATCAAATCGAATGAAAACGTGTCAGAGCTGTTAGAGATGCAACGTTTAGGACCTAAGATACTTCAGGAGCTGCTGCAGACGGTGTATTTTCGTGCCATGGAGACCTGGCTGCGACTGACCAGCCAAGGCTCTCTACTGCCGTCGCCATGGACACACTTCCTGGCCTCGGGTTTAGGGCAACGGAAAAAACAGCAGCCGCCAAGGGGACGAGAGAGACGGACAGAAAAAGGAGAGAGAGAGGGGATGGGGCAAAAAAAAAAAAAAGCAGCTGGACTCTGCATCGGAATTAAAACCGGAGCTAATCCCTTACGCATTGTTCAACACTACACTCTCCTCTAATTCCTTCCCTCGGGGCATTACAGAGAGACATTTAGCAGACAAACCATGTTCTCAACAATACATACGGAAGATACTCCAAACAAATGACAACATGTTGGCATTATTATCTAATTTTACTGCACAGGACAGATGAAATATTGACGATATTATTGTTATTATGTAAACAAACAAGGTGCGTTCAGCAGATTCATTTACATTGTTGGTTTTGACCAGCAGACAAACGCTCTTGTTTTTAGCTCCGTTTTGGTCTCCTCCACTACATTCGCTAACTAGTTGCTGACTTTGTCTGCCAGATGTTTGGTGTTGGGCAAGTAGCGTGCAGTGGATTTAAGTTGAAGTCAACGAGCGGCGAGAGTTGCAGGCCATAAACCAAAACAATAAAGCTAAAAGATGCTAAACGCGTAGAGCTGAGAAGAACTGCTGAGTCAGGCAGTAATGGCTGCTCGCTTTCTTGGCGATAGTTAGTGGAGAAGATTGATAAAAATTTTCTGTACGCTAAATATGAAGCTACAGCTAGCAGTTAGCTTAGCTTAGCACAAAGACTGCAAGTAGGTGGAAACAGCTAGCTCGGTTCTGTCCCGAGGGAACAAAATCTGCCTACTAGAACCTTCGAAGAACTAATAAAGACATTTTATGTCGTTTTTGCGGTAGCTTTGTATTTACTAGAGTTAACATTGGTTTCTTTTAGCAATCACTGTGATTGTTCCTCAACCTTAACCATGTCGTTTTAGCAGCGTGAACCAAACCTGAAGAATATTCCTCCTGATGATTTGGATTGCAGGATCAGGCATGAGTAATTTGTGCTAAGGCGGCAACTCCTTTTTAATTTAAGTTACATAAGTATGCATACATAGGCTGCAAATACATGCATTTACAGTGCATAAAATATTGAGCCTTTTGTATAGCTGATACTGTGAATACATTAAGAGGTTCTATGACATGCTCACAGTATTTACCTGCATGCATGAATAGCTGTGTGAATATGAATGGCCGCATGTGCCTCTCACATGTGGATGAGAGACATACAGTAGAGAGAGGAAGAGAGGGTGAGTTACTTGATCTCCTGTCACTGCCTTCTGCTTCATCTGAATTCTAAACGGCGAACGCTTCATCGTGACTGCAGGAAAAGACCAGATGGTCACGGTGAAACCACAGAGTGAGAGAGAGAGAGAGAGAGACCAGATGTGGTGCAGGAAGAGTGACCAGGAGGTGATGAAGCTAAATGGGTTAGAGCATGTGCAGAAATACCAGGAGTCAGTTATTGAGCCCTCCGATGTATAAGCACGCACACGGAGATGCACAGTGTCTTCCCTCTGACCAAAGCAAACCCTCGTCTATTCTGAGATGAACCTCACGACTCCGTGACCCCCGCAGTGATAGAGGTCGGTCCAAAGCGCGCAGTCATGCAGCGCACCCCCACAACGGCGAACCACCATGCAAGGTTTAATTCCCTAATCCATTAAAATCCTGCTTCCATTCGGCTAAGCTACCGTAAGCGAGCCAGTAACCTTCAGCACCTGATAGGTTGGCACAGTCAACAGGCATTTACAAGCCGTTAATGCTTTGAGGTAGTCTTAAGCTGCCGGTGTTGTTGTCGGTATTCTCACTTCCTTTTGTCTTGATGATGTGGATGTTGCTGACTAAAGCTCTTAGAGTTGAGTTCTGTGGGCAAACCTTTTTAGACCACCAGGAAATATCTTTTTCTCGTATGAATTGAATTTTGACTTTTAAAAAGGTCCAGTGTTTGTTCAGATTTAGGAGTACATCTACAGCGAAAGTGGGTCCTGATCTAGATATGGACTTTTGCTTTTTTTTATGTGAATTTCACACATTTCCTACATGCTTGGAAGGAGAGAGTGAGCGTGAGAGTATTCGTTTGGTTGCAATCTGCAACTTCACCACTAGGTGCAGCTAAATCCGACACACTGGACCAAAGTCTGTTTTTACTGGCTTTCAACTACCGCTTGGTAAATTTACTTTATTGCTGGAAGTTAGATGAGAATATTGATATGTTTGAGTATGTGGCAGCCAGGTTACTTAGCTTAGCTTAGCATAAAGACTGTGAATCAGGGAAAGCAGCCAGCATCGTTCTGTCAAAATCTGCTTTCGACCACCTCTTAAACTTACTAATTAAGACTTTTTAGTTTATGTGCCAATCTTTGTAAGCTAAGTGGCTGCTGGCTTTCTGGTTGTAAGTACTGAAGTGTATGAACGCAATCTTTATAACCGCTCATCCTGACATTGGGGCTAGAGGCAAGCTACACCCTGGACAAGTCACCAGCTCATCACAACGACACATACACCAGTCAGAGTCACAAATTAACCCATTTTCTCTTTGGACTGTGAGAGGAAGAGTAGCAACTCCAAATAGAAAGGCCCCAGAGCTTGAACCAGGAACCTTCTTGCTGTTGGGTGTCAGCGATAACGGCACCATCATGTGTTTGATGGTGCCGCCAGTGTGTTGGCAGCACATCTGGACTGAGCAAACACTGAGGAGTCATTGACTGATTGGCACAGATCCATACCCTTCGGCAACCAGATTCAGCCATGAAACATTGCGTCACACACACTGTATGTTTGCGGGAGGGATTATCTGATATAAATCCTAATGAAAAAGAATCAGAGAACAGGTGTATCACATTGCCTCAGCACTAATCTGATAGCACTTAAGAGGAATGATATCATTTGCTGCCGGGATGTAGTCCGTGGGCTCACATTGTCCGGCCACGGGCTGACGAGCCAAAGTGCCTCCGCGTCACGCCTGATGATCTATTGCATCACGCAGACTGAAAGCACATCGCTCGATAGCGATAACATGATCTGGCATCTCCGAGTTCCATGCTTGTATGCCTCATGTGTGATTGGATCCTTTATGTCTGCAGCTAATGATACGGATAACACTCCGGGTTTACAAAGCCAATCTTGTTTTCCCAAATCTGGCATTTGTGTTGATTACTTACACTCACTTACAACGTAAATAAACCCATTTCCCGTGAATTAAGTGTCATATTGTGTTGGATAAGCTATGAGTCTTATTTTATGACAATGTCAACCGGTTCGCGAAAATGCCTGAAACAAGTAAATGGACTAGAAATAAGTGGAATCATCTCACCTCGCTGCTTCTCTCACCTAATGAGATTTTAAGACATGATTAAATGGCTATTTTTTTTCTTTTAAGCGTACAATTCTCATGCGCATCAGACATGACTAATATAATCTTGACTCTCATGCAATGTGACAGTTTATGTCCACAACAGTAAACAGGGAGATGCTGCGGTGTGTCACAGCAGTGGTGGTAGGACCCAGATTTGAAAAAAAAAAATCATGGAAATGTATTTGTGTCGTCGATGCTTCATTAGCGTTTGGGCTTTATGGAAGATAAAAATATCTTTGTGCCTCTGGGAGGAGAGAGGATGAGGACGGGAGCCGCCTGTGCAGTGTGCATGACTGTGTGCAAGACCGAACGAGGATGCAAGACTTTCTTTCTTTTGTGTGTTTGTGCACGAGCGAGGCGGTGACGGTAACGTCGTTTTGAGTAAAAACTTCCAGGCGAGATGTGACGAGAGGTGCAAAATCACGAGCCAGCACGTCAGCCTCTCCAGACGCCCTGCTGTGAAGTCGAAAATATCTCTCCTCCTCATCTCCTCTTGCCTCCTTCACTCTGCAGCTCTTCTTCCTCCGGCTCCTTCGTCAAAACTACACTGCAGCGGTGCACGAAAAAAAACCGCACGTCGGCGACCACAAGACCAGGAAAAGAACAACAAACAAAAACATGAAGCAACTGTGACTCTCAAACCAAACTCTGAGCTTCTTCCCACGAATAGCTACAGACTGTAAGACGAACACATTTCCCTGACCTGTTCTTACAACGAACGAGAGGCTAAACTGAGCATCATTACACTAAATTGCACTCATTTCAGATCGTTTCGCTGTGACCTGCTGGAAAATGATGGTGTAGTAACAGGTTTTTAACAACTAGCTGTCATGTGTAAAATGGGCAGTTGAGCTGAATGCGGGGAACGAGCAGCCAAAAGGCTCGAAATGCTGAGCTGTTTCAGCCCCCCCGGATACTGGAAGAACCAGATGTAAATCTACTCGTACGCAGGCCTAACCTCAGCATTAAAGCAGGCGAAGGCAGGTGGATCGAGAGATCGAGAATTGAAGAATATCCATGCATTAACCGCAACTGGGACCAGGGTGGCAGGACCAACTAGGGGCAGGACGCGCCTCATGTCCCCTTCAGAGGACAGGCTCAGTTTCTTTTCTCCAACCCTCCTGGCCTCCTGCCTAAACCACTTGAACCCTCATCTCTGACCTCCAATGCCTTACTCGGACATACCATCTTACCCAAGATGAACTACCTAACCCTAACCATTTGGACCCCTTGTCACCTAAGCTCTCATTCCTAAACCTAACCACTTACTTAGATCCACTACTTCCCTGGAGATGGATTGTGCACATCTGAACCTTGCGTAACCATAACCACTAGGATTTAGACCTTCTGCAGTGATTTCTACAACTTCCTACCTCACGTTTACCTCTTGGTTCTGTTACCATCCTTACCGCCTGGACCCAACTTCCAACTCCCGATGGTCCAACCTGAACCTTCCCAGCCTCCTCTACTGTGAATACTAAACAACCATGTTTGGTACAAGAATATGCCGTATTTTCCTCTCCTTCTCTTCTTTTGTTTGTCTTTCTTTTGTTTTTCTGTTTAATAAAACATTTATTCATCTTCAATTATGATCACCAGTATTCAGATAAATAATCAGGATGCTTCTAAATGTGTAAATAAGTGAAGGAGCCAGACAAACAGGTGGCCAGGTAGTCAAGCGGAAAACTAATTAGAGCGAAAACATTCAGACACAGGCGGCCTGCGGGGAAACAGTGTCAGACGTTTCGATTGGTTCTCCTGTAATCAAGAAAATCATCCAGAAGTCTGGCAGATTTCTGACGATCAGCTGATGCGTCTGGCGCTTGTGTGCGAACGAGCACAAAATTAAAAAGACAAGCCGAGAGAAGAAGAAGGCCCGAGGGAGGAGCAAGAAAGAGAAGGATGATGAGGAGGAAGAGGGTGTGAAAGAGGGAATGAGGCGTCGATAGGATGTTAAACTCGAGCAGCCTGTTGTGAGATACACTTTCAGCGAGCTCTGACTTGTGTTTAAGACGCTTTTACAACCCGTCTCCTGATGAGAAGATGAGAGCCAGATGGCAGAGCAGTCACTCTAATGGCATCTCATTTCCTCGATGGGTTAAAGTTCACAGAACAAATTCATCATTTCAAGAGGAAAGAGGTGAAAAGAACCAATACTCTGAGGACAGGAAGCAGAGCAGGAACATTAATTTTCAGCTAAAATGCTGATTATGTGTCCTCAGAGCAGCCTCAATGGCAGAAGTAGACAAGGTGAGCAATTAGGTACACTAAACTCTTAATCTGTGAGTAAATACATCAAGAATCACATATTAACGATGTTTCATAAATGTAAGAGCATCACACAATAGAAAATGTCTTTTTAAAGTGCATCAGTGTCATGTCAATGTCAATGTTTCTTCTACCTTGGTTTGTGGGTAAGTTGAGTTAAACTCCTGATGTAATGGTTTTAGCTTCCACTTCCTCTGGTGTGCTCAACAGCTCAACAAAACAACTCCATCTTGTTTACGTTCCGACTGAAACATGCCAACGCTCGCCTAATTACAACTTCTGAAGTTGTAAGCGAGTTCTGAGCACAGAAGGCAGCACGACTGTTGCTCTGCTGCTTGATGAAGGATATGGACACTAATACAGGTTGGTTATAAAGTTAATTCATTAGTCGCAGCTAAAAGTGATAGAGAAGGTGGTTTCGCCACTGATTTGGGTTTCGTCTAACGATGACCTGAGCCCAAACGTATCCTAAACTATCCTTCTGAGATGCTTGACTTTAACTAAATCATACCCTAACCCCAACCAGATGTCTTTGCGATGAAACCACAACCTAACCTTGGTGCTATAACCCCAACTGGTACAGGAAACAGTACTAAAGAAAACCAGACTTGACCTGACACAAGACCTACAGTACAGTGCATTGATTTTTGTGTACTACAGACCATCTTCCTTACTTTAAAGAAAAAGTTTTAAATGATTTCAGTTAGATGAGAATATCACTGCATCTATAAAACTAGCTTAGCTTAGCAAGAGACCCGAAACAGGGAAAACAGGTAGCCTGGCTCATCACTTACGCTGATGACACAACTCTAGGAAGTTGGAAGTCGGCCAAATAGTCTGGCGACTAGCTATAAAAACAATATTTTTTCACTTCTACACCTTGTTTTTTGTGCGGATTAAACAACTGAGATATAAAATGTTAATCTGTAAACATTTTAAGGTGCTGCTCGGGAAATTTTGCTACCTAACCAATGCTGTTGTAGCCTCATATTTAGTGAGAGTAGTATCAATCTTCTTGGCAAACTCTCAGCAAGAAAGTGAATAAACAGACTTTCAAATAAAACCATTAAAACGTGCGATAGTATTTCGACTGTCTTATGTCCTTCTTGGATGAGAAAAACACATGTAACACTTCAGGTGACGTCAGACGTCTGATTTTCTTTTCTCACATCCTCACAGTCTCCAACACCTTTTCTTCACTATTCAGCTCCACATCTTGTTGCTTTCCTTCCTCCATTCACCGCCCTGAGCATCTCCCCCACCTCCACCCTTCCTTTTTGTTCACTCCTATTATCACATTTCTCTTTTACCCCGTCACGCTGCTCACATAATCTCACGTTTAGTTCGAGTTTTCGAGACTCTTCCAACATCTTAGAATATCCTTCATCCTTCGTCCTTCAAATCAAAATTATGTAAATCAAGCAATCACAAAATCTCGGTGAAAGGGTCGTACCATTGTTGTGGTCTAAATGTGGATGTTTTATTAGCCAAAGTAGGAATTTAGGCAACTTTATGCCATTTTTTCCATCTATGTAATGCATATTCACTGCCATGAGCTCCAAATTTAGTTTCTACAAGAAAAGACTCACTTCCTGTTCCCTGCCATCAGTCACTGGGGACTTTTCTTCCCAACTTAAACCTCTCAGGCAGCGATTCCACCCACACTCCATCACTGAGATTGGCAGACTTTAAAACAAGTTTTACTTCCTATAAAACAACAAGCTAATGTAATATAATAATGTATTACTTAGTGAGTTTTAGACACAGTCATAGGCAGATTTTTCAATGCCTCTTTCGAGTCCTTATACTAAGCTGAGCCAAGATAAGTTATGAATTCATTGGTGGTGCCAACACACAGCTGAGACTATAAATATGGCAGCTGCATTCAATGCAAACTTTAAAGTTACAGTTAAAGGAATAGTTCCACGCTTGCTTGCTTCATGTGTTTGCAGGGAGTTGGATTAGGAGATCAATACCACCCTCACGTCTGTGCAGTAAATATAATGCAGGTAAGGTCAGCGACTGGTTAGTATAAAAGCAGAAAGGCTGAAAAAATAGCTTTATTCATTTAAAACAATAAAACTAAGAGTGCAGCAAATAAAAGAGGTGCAGTCTGGGCCATGACGTGGCTTTTCTCCCCTGAAAAGAACACCAACACCTCCACCACTACCACACAATACAGTACACTCCCTCTCCTCCTACTCTTTGGCTTTCTCTCAGCAATATGCAAACAAAGAGCAAAGAAACAAGAAGAGGAGCCAAGTGAGGCACGCACACCGGGTCAAAATCACTTACACAGACATGCAAAGCAGTGCTGATAAAGGCCCACTCTGGCTTTGATGGTGCAGGGTTCATTTCCCACTCACTTTGCACACAGCACCTTTGCATAAATAACTTCAAGCCGCTGACTGAACAAAAAAAAAAGAAGAAGAAAAAAAAAAAAACGTGTTCCTGTTTGGCTCCTGCCTGATCCCAGATGGAGGAATGGCTTGATGGAAAAATGCTGCTGGAGCATTTGGACGAGACGGGAGAGAAAATCCTTCACTTCACCCGCTGCGCATTGTTCAACCCTGTAGGTGTATTTGTATGTTTTCAAGTCCATGTTTGACAGACACCTGCACAAACACACATTCTCACCTTCTCCAAACTGTTATCAACGTGCGAACCTTGTGCCTTGGCAACATGTTTCCGTACGCTATTGTTGGTCTGTGGTATTTATTAGTGTGAAGCATATGCAGGAGTGTTAAGCAGTTCAGTTCAGGTCTGTTCAGTCTGCCTATCACGGCAGCTGCTGTTTGGCCTGTCAGGGAGGAGATGGAAAATAGCTGCGGTGGAATGTGACATCCAAATATTGCGCTTGAGGACAGTTTCCGTTTTATAGAACTTTATACTTCGACTAAAGTACGTCTCAGAGACAAATATTATACTTTTTCCTCCACTAAATTTGTCTGACAGCTTCAGTTACTTTTCAGATTGCGATTTTTCACATGACCTGTTAGCTAATGCTAGCACTGTTTGTTAGCCAGACTGTGAGACGTTACTGTTTTTGGACCACCGGGAAGAACAGGAAGTTTTTGAGGCGAATGCATGTCGTGCCAGAACAGGAGCTGGGCCACTGGGCAATGTAACCGGGCTCAGCAGCCTCTTTGGACATAATGGCAGAGGGAGAAGCCGAAGAGGACGTTACGGAGGAAGCTAAGAAGAAAAGGAGAGAGTGAGCGAGCAAGAAGAGTAAATCTGGGACTGACTTTTAGTGGTTGGTGAGAGCTTGGTGAAATAAAAGGCTGAAAGACAGACGCCGAGCTGGGCTGACTGCTGTTGGACTAGTCAGTAATATTAGCTGCTGCTATGTCTGCTGTTGGCGACCTTGTTGATGTTTGGCTGTTAGCAAAGTTGTCGACTCGCTACTTTTTGATCATAAGTAATGTAATCAGAACAAATACTCGAGTACAGCTGAACATATTTACCACAGAGGATCGGTATTTTCTTTAAAAAGCACACAAACATGACAACACACACACACACAGTTGCACAGCAGGCCTCAGTCCGGATGCCGGCATTCTCCACAGTGATAATGGGGCTGTATCCCACTGTAATGCACAGTTCACTGAGGCTGGCTCTGCTCCAGATGGAGAGCAGTGAGGAAAAGGAACAGGATGCCATAACCTCGCTTCACACAGTGGACAAGAGCCACAGCTGCAGACACACACACACACACACACACACACACACAAGAATAAACAGGCCAGAGCACCCACGCCTGCATCAACCCACATGAATGCTTGCATCTCCAGAAAAACAGATGCACTCAACATATCTACTGTATATGTTTTCAACATGAAACACAGAAACAGACACGGGCGTGCGTGAAACACAGCTTCCATACACTAAAGCTGCTACGCACACTTCACAAAGAGTGCCGGCTGTAATCATGCCGCTCCTCTCTCTGACAACAGCAGAAAGTAAAGGTGGCAGCGGTGTTGGAAGTGGTGGAGGTGGGAGGAGGAGGAACTGCCTTTTGTTGTATTTTCAAGCTCTTATAGGCAGAGGAGCCACGATGTGTGTGTGTCGCTGAGAAGTGCTAATGTTATGCCGCCCAATTCTGACCTGTTTAGACGAGGAAGCCAGAAAAAAATCCTCCGCTTACCAGGTTTACTCCCACAGAGGCACAGCAGAGGGGAAATGGAGAAGATCCAAAAAGAGATACGCAGTGTGAGCTTGTCAATTTTTCTCATTTGTTATTAGTTACTCCCTAAAATTACAGTCTTGTTTGAGCGGTTTGCCATTTAGCTTTGGCTAAAGACCATTTGCATTAGTCAGTGTGGTTCGACCATGTTTCTACAGTAGCCCGGACAAACTAACCACTGGCTGTAGAAGAATAGGAAGGACGGGATGAGGTGAGGGAGTTGCAACCAGATGCACGCTTGTCCTTTTAAGTGAAATATTTCAAATTTGTTATTTCTTAGGATGAGTGTTAATCATTTTGGTCCAGCGTGTAGAGTTTAGTTGCATCTAGTGGACTAATCGCTGCATTGCAGTCTCTTCATCACCCTCACCTTGTTAGCGTAAAGAGGAACAACACTTTGGGTCCTGTCTGGAGTCACTATTTAGTTTGTCTGTTCTGGGCTACCGTAGAAACACGGTGTTTCAACATGGTGGCCTCCATGAAAGAGGACCCGCTCCACTGTAGATTTAAAAGGAGATTTTTAAGAAAAAACAAAAATATTCCTATTTTAAGGCGATTATACATGCATGAAAACATAGTTATGAATATTATATTCCATGTCTGCCTTATTCTGAAAATAAACACTGCACCTTTAACTCTT
The DNA here is from genome assembly GCA_036365135.1 of Miichthys miiuy. Lineage (NCBI taxonomy): Eukaryota > Metazoa > Chordata > Actinopteri > Sciaenidae > Miichthys > Miichthys miiuy. The sequence continues at coordinate 2,847,388 of CM071625.1, read as the reverse complement.
CATCTAGCACCATTACAGAGTTACAGAAGCTAACAGACTCTTATCACATCACAGTTATTATGTAATATCTTGATTTTTTTTAGATACTACAACTTTGCCACCCGTCGGAGTAAAATATCATTTAGTTTACTAGACTTATTTTTTCCTTGAAGGCAACTGTAATGAGGCAAAAGATGAACACATCATTTCATTAGATAATTAAGATTCAGGTAATGACACCATCCTACCCACTTCTACTTGCATCCACACCCGTTACTAGAGCATTGCATTTGCTCTCTTAAATCTTTACTTAATGCTGCGTCATAATTAAACGTATTGTAGTTCTCCTCTGATGGCTTTTTAGTGTCTCATAATCAAACCAAGCATGCACAATAAAAAGGTATTTACACAAAAAAACAACTCTGTGCCACTTTGTCTCATTTTCTGCAGGACCAGGCGGAGGGATAACTTATATATTTTTAGACAGTCTTATTTGCATTCTGCCTCTTATCCACTGCAATTTCTTATCTAACAGGATACACTGCTGCATAGTCAATGAATGCATGCTTATATATTGTATGGCTATGAAATAAGGACATATATAGGCTTTTAATGTCAGTATCAATACTATTATTTTTCTGAATCTCTCTTTTGTTTTATATGCAATATTCTTTTCATTTTCTGTTTGTCTTTCTTCTCGTCTGTTAAAAACAAGCACTTTTTTTTATTAATTGATTATGAAAAATTTGTGAAAGAGCTATCTTTTAAAAAGACACAATTATGAAATATCTTCAATTAAAGTTCCATTTTGAGGATTTTAAAAGCATGTCGGCAAAAATAAGAGCACATATTAAAAAGGGAGAAAGAAAAGTGAAGAAAATACCAGATGGCAGGTTTTTTTGGTTCAGTGCATCTAAAAGTCCTGAAATATCAACATAACCTAATGTGTTTGTAATCTGTCAGATTTGGAATATTCTGTTGGAAAAATATCATAAAATAGTATGAAAAATGGTTCTTTTGCCAATGAATAAAGTTTTGCATTGGCCTGTATAATGGTTTGAATTGAAGAATTACTCACAAGATAAAAGGAAAACATGGGCGGAGTACATCTATACCCTGAGCCTTAATCTACAGTAACTGCCACGAGAAACACAAGAGCTGCTGCTGCTTCTACTGCCGCCGCGATAAATCTCAGAAAAAAGCATCGGGGAGGAGGGAGACGTGAAGGATAGAGGAAGAGGAGGAGGTGAGAGAAAAGAAAAGAGAGGAGAATAAATAAGAAGAAGAGAGAAGGAGGGCAGGATGAGGGAAAGAAAGGAAGAAGGAGAGGAGTGGTGGTGGTTGTGGTGGAGGTGGGGTGTAGTCTGAGTCATCGTCAGTTACAGCCATCATCTGAGCCGAAGGGGGAGAAGAGACAAGGCGCACACAGCACGCACAGAACGAGAGGAGAGGCAGTCTTTAATGGCAGCATACCCTTCTCTTTCACCAACAGGGACGTGGAGTCGAATGGTCAGGGACTGTGGGCACCGCATGTCTGGATTACAACCACTGACCCTCTATGACACGTACAGCGCACACACACACACACAGTCCATTAGAGATTAAACAAGTTGTTCAAGTCTCAGACTCCAGGCGTGTCTCAAAATTTCAGATTACTCTGCCTCCTCCCCGCCTCTCTCTCCTTGTCTTCCACTCCTCCGTCACTCTTTCTATCGCTCTAGCCCTCCTCTATTGTTCCATTAGTGGATTAAGCACGTCGGTACCAGGAGGAAGATGGGTGCAATTTAGAGGAAATGAAACTCAGTCGATCACCCTGCATCGGGGACGTTTAGACGATCTAACTGGTGCGCTTTACCTGCTTGCCTTCATCGCCTCTGCACATTACGGCTCCATTATGGATTTCTATAATAACACACCCGTAGATGAATTCACTGCAGGACTCAATGTGCAGTTCTTCTCTGTTTCTTCTGCACATTATTGAAGTAATAACTCATAGTTAACTCACAGAGTGTTCCCTTTGCAAAAGCCAGACTACGGGAGATCTTTATGGACATGTTGCACTTGGAAACTTGTTGAAAGACAAACAGTGAGAGTTGTAATCTAAAAAGGCGCTGTGGTAAAGGAGCTGGCACGGTGATCACTGGTGGCCTCTGCCACAAGGACTAATACTCCATCCAACATGCAGTTGTTGAAATGTTTCACTCAAAACCACTGAAAGAAAAACGGTTTTTACGGTAAAAGACTGGCAGCTGTGGTTGCCAGAATTTCACCGTAATAAATAGTTTCTCTAACATTACAGTAAAAAGATGTTAGTGTTGCTGATTTCACGTATACAGTTGGTGTTTTATTCAATATTTTAAAAATGTCTGTAGATTTTATGGTGAAAAGCTGCCAAACCATGACAGTAAAATACCACCCTAAAGTATGATATCTTAAAAACTTTATTTATACACCATTTCAGTCTAATTTATTCAGAATAAAGTAGTACTTTATATAAAATATGCCTTTAAATATTACGATGTTTTACTGTACAACTAACAGTCTCTAACATAAAATATATAACAAAATAAATAGAAAACACTACTTTATTCTGAATAAATTTGCTTAAAATGGTGTATAAATAAAGTTTTTAAAACATCATACTTCATGGCATATTTTACGGTATTTTACTGTCATGGTTTGGCAGTTTTTGACTATAAAAAATAAAAGCTACAGACATTTTTTTACAGTGGATGTGGCGATAGAGGAAGTCAGTGGGATACATCATCTGGAAACCATGAATGACAGGGGTCACTAAAGTCGTATGATTAATCCTCTGGTCACCAACTATAATCTCTTAAATCCATGTGGTACATAGTAATGTTACATGAAGAGCAGTTACGCAGCCATCAAAGTCTCCACTGTTACAATGAAGAACAATCTCAAGGACTTTTTCAAACCCATCACGCGTGAGCTTGAATTGTTGCGAGGTGTCGCAGTAGTAGGATGTCGTTATGAAAGATTGCTAATTGACTCCTTGGTTACCAAACCACTTCCCTTGGCAACCAAAACAGCTCACAGCGCTGTCTCCTTACAACAATTATCAGGCCGAGTGCAGTGGAAATGTAACTTTCATCACTTAGATTGCTTGAATTCAATTACAGCTTATGTAAGGCAGGCATTAAAGATCAATTTGCTCTATTAAACATGTCCCCCCTAATGTGAGACTAGATGCTGCGTGAGGTCTTTAAAAAGGAGCATAAAACATGGTGCTGAAGGGAAATTGGCTTTCCTGCTCCATGCTGTCTAGAACAAACCCAATGTTAAAAACAGGTGCAACCGAGGCATTTTCCAGAGGTCAGCTGTGAAGTTTAAACAACAAACTGGAGATTTTATTATTTTCTGTGCTGGTTTATTGATGTTTTTAATACATTTGTATATATTGCATGTTAAGCAAGGTAATATCAGGTAAGTAACTGGTCAGCCAACCAGCTAACGTGTTATTCCAACCACACAAACTCCAGTCTTTACTCGTGTTGGCGATGTGTCTGGCTAAATTAAAGCCATTATGTGATGGGTAGCATTTCAGAACAACAACATACGCTATCAAAAAGACTGGAAAGACACTGTGTGTGTGTCTTTAAACTGAAGGTAAATAACTGAAAATAGTCCATACAGTCAATATCTAGTGTGATCGTTATGGCAGCCATATTTTAGGCTAATTTAAAAAAAAGCCTAAATTTGAAGCTGAAGATAAAAGACAGAAATTATCCTCATTAACCAACTGGTTGAGATTTTAGAAAGATGTTTCCATGGTTACATGTGTAATTAAACAAGCTAAGGGCCATGGTTTGAAGGTTGATACAAATTAGAGCTCATTATTCCAAATACACACAAAGAAAAACACTAGCAAGGTAATGCATCTCCACCTTTTAAACCTCCGTCACACTAAAAAAAAAAAAAAAAAGAGAGGAGGCAGGCAGGCTAAAGCAGAGAAGATGTTTCAAACACTAAGTGCTGCAGATGTGCAACTGAAGTGAAACAATGACGAGGGCAGATGTGGCTGCCCACCAGGTTTAGCTTCTCCAAAAAAACTCTGTGGAAAAAGGCACCGCGATAAAGCTTCTTTGTGTGAGGGTACAATGCATTAGTGCAAGCTGCAAGCACTATGTGGGTACGCAGGTCCCCAGAGGGTTACATAAACAACATACACGGAGCGAGTTTGACGCCTGCATCGCGTTTTATCAGAAGGTTCACGCGCGTGTGTGTGTGTGTGTGCACATACTTTATGAATTTTTACATCTCTGTGGCAGGAAGGTTAACCTGATTCCTGAGGCTTTTTGCAAACGCTCATACAGTACATGAGCATACACACACAGTCCTGAACACACACACACACGCAGGATGGGATGCAGGTAATGACGTTCAGGCAGGCAAAGACGAGTTCTGAGCTTTAACTAACGGATGACGTGGATGGATGCTCAGAGTTGAGACCACTGCGTGAACAAACATTAGGAAATGTCAGAAAATAAGTTAAAAATAATCATATTATCCTCCCAGAAACTCTCAGAAAACATGTTCAGACATGTTTCATGAAGTACAGAAGGACAACATTTGGTTTAATTCGGGGTGGCATTGAAAAAAAAAACGATGACTGAGTCACCTCAGCAACACAAAGTGTGTCATCGAGGCACTCATGGATCATCAGAGCAACTGTTATAGACCTGTACTTTCTACCCACGCCACAAGCTTCTTTATCACACACACACACACACACAAATATCCTTCATCATCCAAAGAGCAGATGAAGATGAAGCACAAACACACCAGACCCCCTGACAGGCTCGGCCAGCTTCTCTGCGGCGCTACAGGCTGAGTCCTCGTCTGTCGGATGACAAAAACAAAAACTGGCCAGAAAGTTATGTGTCACACACACTTACACACTCACACACACACACCAACACAAACCAGGGTTATTGTAGTTCAAGAGTTTTTGTTCTCCATTTGAGTTAAAAATGTTTCTGTTTGTTCTGCAACACTTTAAGAATCAGAGTTAGATCGATAGCACTCACACGTCTGTACTTTAAACATGAAGCCATTTCCAGTTAGCTTAGCTTACACAACAATTGGAAACAAGGGAAACAGCTGGTCTTAAAGCGCTTTCACGCCAGAACTGACAGAGTTCGTTTCCTCGGATAGTCCGGTTCGTTCGGGCTGGTGTGACAGCTCATCTGAAAGAATTCTGACCTTCTGTCTTAATGCTAAGCTAAGCTAACAACCTTGGCCTAGTTTCATGGCACTGGTGTCGATCTTCTCGTCGTGTGATTCTCGGCAAAAAAGCAAATAAGCGTAATTTAAAAATGCACGTTAAAGTTTGCTTTGCGTTTGTCTTATTTTAACATGTTTTAATACCAGGCTGTTTGAAAGCTTCCTGAAAGTTTCCTTTGGAACTTTGGAACTTTCTACTAAATATCAGATGCTGGACTTTCCTACAAGAACCTGAATGCAACACATAGGTTTATTTTCTTAGCTCAGTGAAGTCACTGGAAGCCAATGGCTGTCTGGAAACTGACCTACATGCTAAAGTACTCATGACTCGTGTTTTTGTGTGTGAGGATCTGTGCACATGTAGATGAGAAGACCATGTGAAAAGCATCAGCTCGGCAGCCCTGAGACGGACTCGAGGGCCTTTGCCGAGCAGCTGATTACACAACATTCGGTCTCATGATGTTTCCTACCCGACGCCCAACTTTGATCAAACAGTGCGATGACGCTAAGGAAGTTTGGTGCGATTAAAACACACATGTACACTAGTGTACGCGCTGAAAGGCAACAGCTGGATGCAGGGAATCCTGCAACACTGTATCCTGAAACACACACACACACACACACTGCAGAACTGTATTCACCTCCCTCACTCCTTCCCTCCCGGCTTCAATCGAATCAACTCTTATCAAATCCAATCAGACCCACTGAGGCGTTTCATTTGGAGTCGGGCAGCAGAGTAGATTATGCACGCTGACGGAGGGGAATGGATCGAAGTGTGTGCGTGCGTGCATGTAAAACAGAGTGTTGTGCATGCGTGCGCTTCAGCCCATCTGCACCGTTGCTGTTTGTGTGGCTCTGCCCGTCTGTGTTGGCTTAGGTGTACTGCATGTGTGTGTACATAATTTTCATCCGTTCTTCCGGCCACTGTAACACTGCCAGTCAGACAGATTGGGTTTATGAAACACTTCCACAGCTGCGTTAAGGCAGGCAACACCCTTTCGTTTCTCCCTCCATCCATAAAATCAACAAAAACCATTTCACATCCTCGCTAACCTGCTCCACCCAAAAGAGGAAATCTGCAAACTCTGCATCATGTTGTATCTACATGGATGCAATTACAACACGGAGCAAAAAATATAAACAGCGTCAAAAGTGGAAGCAAACATTAAAAAAGTAGCTTTTTGCTGGCGTAGGCGTCGCTTGGAGCACAGCAACCGACCATCCACGCAACCAAGCAGTTGCTGGAGGGATTTGTCCATGTGGCTGCAGCCTGAGAGAGAAAAGGCTTAACCTTGGTGGCATTGGGGAATTTACAATAAATCATTGCACATGCTTCAGATAAACAAACATTGTATCAAGGTAAATCTGTCCTTCAGGTTAAAAACAGGATACATTGTGACTAGTTGCTCATTTCCTCTTCTAAGTAACGTATAAATGTAATTTTCCAAGTAAACATTATCATTTTAACCTGTTGGCTAGTGGTTGGAGTTGGATAACTAAACAAACCAAATAAGACCATCTGTAATATAAGAAATCTGCAACGGGGAGTAAAAACTGATTATAACCAAGCTGCAGCGTCCATGGCTCTGAGATGAGGCCAACAATAAAGTGCCACAAACTGCAGTTCCTCAAACGGCCACTTGAGGGTGGCAACAAAATAAGTCAAACTCCGTAAGTTCCCATGTTAAAAGGTGCCATTACAGATGGCTTGTTCAAGCAACCAGGCTTCCTTCAGGCTTCCCACGATCCACGTATTCGCCCATTTTTAGATTAGCCAGAAGTCAGCAGAGGCTGGACCGCCAAGATGACGCCAACCACAATCTGAGCGTCACAATGACTCTTCAAAAACCCGTGGGTGAACCCACGGAGAATACGTCCACGTTTCACATAGTCCGTGAGTATAACTGGTGTTGTAACTGTAAATCCAGCCTTCCCCTTTAAGGCCTTCAAACTTCCTGTTTGCCAAAGAGTACAGCATCCAGTGCTCTGGCTGAGTACGGCACAACAAACACTGTTTGTTATAGACATTTTTAAAACTGTGGGGGTGGGGGTAACCTCAGCTCTGTTTCACTCTTGGCCCAGTTCTACTCTGTCCTGTTAGCAGTATCACTTCCTGTGACCCCCAATGACAGAGACATCAGGCTAAAGTTTCCAGCCGTTTCACCTGATATACAGTTGTGAGTATTAGGGGATGTACCCGAATCTGAATTTTCCAATCCAGCTCTGAGTTCCCAGTTTAGGACAAACACTAGACCTTTTTTTGGATGTTATTATTGCTGATATTTCTGACAAATACATATTACGGTGTCTAAGTTTTGACCTGCAAGATTCACACTAAAAAAACATCACATTTCTAAATTGTGAGTCCTGGTCATAGTTCAGTAATCATATCCCTAAACCCCCGAGGAGATCTTGTGTGCCTCCTGACAGCACTGTCAGCAGAAGAGTCAATCACACTAGACAGCTAGAGGTTGTACCAGCGCCTCGTACAAAAAGTTATTTAGCTGACTTTGCTAGCATTCAGCAGAAACAAGTCACTCCTGCACCGTTTCCATAGTTTTGTAGTCGGGTCATTTTGCACTTGCAAGATTATAACCTGCCATGGCTCAATGGCTCAAAGTGTACAATGACACAGCAAAAAAATTTGACTACAAATGAGCTTCAGCTCTACGGGGCTGCTCAATATATATCATCTCTCTCGTATCATTGAAATTTAGGTTGCAGCCTGTTTTAAATGCAGTAAGGGTCAATGGAAACCAAAGTCATCCATCCATCCAACTGCTTATCCTTATCGGGTCTGCGAGTGCTAGAGCCAATTCCAGCTGACATTGGGCAAAAGGTGGGGTACGCCCTGGACAAGTCGCCAGTTCATCACAGGGCTGACAAGAAACAAACAACCATTCATGCTCACATTTGCACCTACGGGCAATTTAGGGTCACCAAAGTCTTTGGACTGTAGGAGTTGGGGTACCGGTAGATCATGCAAACTCCACACAGAAAGGCCTTACAATGAAGTTACCTCAAGCTGCTTTGCTCTAGAATATGCCTGTTTGTTTCCCGTTGAGTCAGAAAGTGTCATCTGCCCAGTCTAATCTGTAAATGGATACCTAGAACATCCCGGAGAGCTGGGGGCGGCAGCAGAAGACGATGTAAGCGAGCAGCCGCAGATTACAGGCAGTGATGTAACTCGCCGTAATGACACTGACCCTCTGTAACTCATAGCTTCCTGAGAACCCGGCGCACACATGGTGAAAGTAAACAAACGCGCAGCAGGGGGGACAGATGGGAAACAAAAGGCAGGGATGGTCCGACAGTGACATATCTGTTCCCTCTGCGTACCGGGGAGGCATGTCAGCGGATCCACCGCTGCAGGAAGCGATCCTTTCAGAGAGAGAGGCCGCGAGGCTGCTCCGCTGAAAAACACGGGTTGTTTTTCGTGACATCCGAGTCCCTACATCCGAGACCACGCGCAGTTGTGTTGGTTTTCAACATGATGTGATTTTAATTACCCAGGCTGCTGCGTTGACATGCATTGTTCTCGGATGAGGCTGATACAGGGCTGAATTTTCGGCCTGTCAGTGTCGTCCACAGCTGATGCATGCACGCCGTGATGATATAAAGACTTTTTCAGAGACTTTCCACCATTGCAGTTCTGTAGCAAAGTCAGAGACAAAATTTGAAATAGAGGTCTACTCTTTGGTCCAGAAACAGACAAAAACATAAGCTTTCAGTTAACTTTACTGTCACTCCTTGAGGAATCAGTGATCAGTTAAACAATCTAATGAAATAACTCGTCTATACTTTTGATTTTGTGCATTTCTTTATACAAAAAACATGATGGTTGAGCCTTTAAACTTAAAAATTTTACCTCAATGTTTGCTGAATCAAAGTAAATGAATTCCAGTTTTTCTCAGGGAATATTACAATACGCGCTCACACAGAGGTAACGTTAAAGACAGCTGGTCAGTGAATAGTTGCTAATGCTTAGCCATGCTATTACTATTTATGTCAAGGAGCAGCAGGAGCACATGAATTAGTTTCTACTCGTCAGTGAAGAAACTCATTATTAAATTGGATGCCCGTGCTCTAATTAGTTGAAGCGTAGGTGATACTTCATAACTGTATGTAACGACATGTATTTTCAGCCGTGCTAGCGGCACGGCTCGAGGGATGGCAATGTAGGTCTGTCAGTGCTGCCGGCATCGCCAGCAGTGCAGATGTTTTGGTGTTGAGGTCTAAATATGACGATAAAATGATTGAATAATCTTTGATTTGTGTTCTTTACTTTTGCAAGAGAACACTGCACGCTGGTGTATACTACTCTGGTCATACCAGATGAAACCAAGGGGAGGAGACGAGGAGGAAATAAATCAGATGGCCAGTTTCATCTGAACAAAGTTTCTATTCCTCATTTTTCTGCGGTTGCAGAAGTGACCGAGCTCAACACTGGACTTTCATTTTGGGTAAACTTGAGTCAATTTCAGTTTGTGGTGAAGAAGATGCTCTTCCTTCCTAAAAATTAAAATACCCCTTTAATATTTTGGTTGTTCGGCTGGAAACAGTAGCTACAAATAGTTTCTGACAGTTCTGGTGAAGTGATGAAGTCATTTTCATTGTCTGGAACGTGTGACAATGAACAGCTTGCTGGTGAGGGAGTCGTGAAAGTCTATGCAAAAAAAAAAAAAGAAAAACCCCAAAACAAACAAACAAACAAAAAAACTGGCATGTTTTTCATTTGTTGTGATTGTTTCACGTTCCACCAGTTTAACGCTGATCTTCCCGAAAACTGTGTTTGACTCAGCGCCTGCAAACAGTCAACCACAAACATTCCCCTGGCGGCGGCGAGGGGACAACCGACACCACACACACACACACACAGAGGAAGTGAACCCGAGAGAGGAAGCACATTTCTGCTGCGCTGCCCAGTTTTTTCTCTCTCCGTCCGAGAAGACAGATCGATATGTATCAGAGCGGAGAGGAGACCGGCTCCCAAAAAGCTGAGTCAAGGTACACACACACACACACGTTTGTGCTTGTACACTTCTGAGGACCCTAGCTATCACACCTACAAACGAAGCCCTCTTGCCTTAATAGGACAAAAATCTTATCTTGCTGCTAAAGCCACATCCTAACCTTCAGACAGCCATTGGAGGAAGTCAGAATGTCCCCACTTTGCAAAGACATCCTCATAAACCTGCAAAACACACATAAAATGCACGGGTTACAGAGATTCTTTATGAAACACTCTAAGCTTCACTAGAATGTACTACTCTGTCGACTTGAAGGAACTCGCCGTTACTGTTTCAGTAAAATAAAGCCGAGTCTTCTCTCTTCTGCAGTACTGGGATTGTTTGGGACTGTGGAGGGATAATATGACTGGAATGCAGCCTCACAGGAAATGGACTGACAGCTGTCACGCTGTACAAGTGTCACACACTGAGGGTTTTGTGTACAGCATGTGGATGGATGTGCTGTATATGCAAGACAATGACATCGATAAAAAAAAAAACGCACGTTGCAAATAAAATGCTTAAAAATAAGAACAGAAAAAAAGCTGAAATGCTTCTCAGTTGGGAGTATTTGGTGATTTTTCTTTGTCTTATGTTTGTGCCTCTGTTGGTCGGGCCACACGAGCAATTTCAGGATGTAAACTTTAGATTTTTTTACGCTATTTCCTGACATTTTATAGCCCAGACGAGAAAATAAACACAAGATTAATCGATACTAAAGATAATCCCGAGTTGTAGCCCTTCTTGAAATAATACTGCGACGAGTTCTGCATTGCAAAGTACACAAATAATCACAATCGCTTTCACTGCTTTATATTTACTGGTGCTATTCTATTTAGTGTCCAAATATGAGTTCCTTTTACACTTATTTTAGGCAAGAAAAAGCTATGAATTAACTTTACAAAAGAGGCTATCGTTGCCCTCTTTTATTTCATCTTTTTATGTTTCATGAACAGCTTTTAGTTTTCCTTATTTTTTGGAAGGTGCTATACAAAAAGAAAAACTTGTCTCGCCTTTAAGAAACTCGACAAGCGAAGAAACACTGCAGGCCTTAAAGGCAAAAGATCAACAAGAATATTCTAGGAATACTTCAGTGACACGATCAGGTTATTAAAACCGGACAACACGGAGATATTAAACCAGCTACCGGCGAGGGAGAGGAGTACTAGTCACCCCCACCTCTCCCCCTCGCTCACATACACACAGTGTTGGCAGGCCAGACACATCCATTCATAAAAGACCCACCCTTTCCCCATCCGCTCACACACACACACACACACACACACACAGACAGCCCCATCCGGGACGGTCACAGGTGGTCGCCGGTGGTTTATTATCGCCTCTTTCCTCTGACTGGTTTACAGGCAGAACACTCCAGATACTGCAGCGATGGGCACAAAAACAGACATGCACCACACACACCTTCCTGAACCCAAACGACGTTTTAATTAAGCAACTCGTTCAGTAGAACATATAATAAGATCACTAAATCACGCCTGCGTGGGAATATTTGTCTGGGGTGGTTAATGCCTACAGCAACACTGAATCCAATCCAATTAGTTTAATCAATGGTGTGTTAAATGTCCTCTTGGGAATGGGAAAATCACCAACTTGTCACTTTAAGTTCATGAAGTTCATGCCCAATCAACAAGGCACTGCACGTTTCCACTTCACAGATAAAAAGTTGAATTTTTTTTGTTGAACTTTTTATTTAGAAACAGGAAGAAAGTGTCCCAGATGTCTATGTCCTCAATGAAGGAATTTCATCTGCTTTTCTAGCCTATGCAAATTTATACACGCACACCCATGAGGTCCATGAACGCCCCATTTTCCTTCAACATTCCACCTTTGTGCGGTTGACCCCATTTTTATGCCACAAACAAGCCGGAAAACCTCATTTTAACAGGCAGCCTGTGAAGTAGGCGAGCCTGTCACACAGCCATCATCATGTAACTCTATGCGAGGAAATGATCCATGAATGGAGGAGGCTCACTGAGTTTTTTTTTTTCTGCCCTTAAAGACATGACACAGCTCACACAGGGAGGAAACTGGTTTGCATGTGAGATATTACAAGAGTTGCACAGATGTACTCACCCCGAGAGCAGCAGAGAAAAATGAGTCAGCTACAGACAGGAGAGAGATGCGGGAGTCTGCGGGATAGATAATCTCCTCTGGATTTCACTGAGCAGCTCTGCGGGATGTTTTTTTTTTTTAAATTTAGGACAGAGGTGCTGCAGGAAGAAAGAAATAATAATAATAATAATAATAATAATAATAATGATAAAAAGTCCACTCCGTCGGTGTCGGCTGAGGTTCGGTTCACTTTTGCCGTTTCAAGTCGTTCACTGGTGGATTTGAGCGTGTTTCATCAGCGTGGCGTGGGGGGCCGTGAAGGAGACACGGGTGGGATGGACTGTCAGTCAAGGCAGAAGTGGTACGCCGGGGCTTAAGGATGATCGTGATCCCGCTTTCTGTCGGTGTCTGCTCGGCTGTGCGCTGCTCTGTCACCGGCTGCTGCTGCGGAGACGTGGAAACGCCTTTCTCTCTCTCTCTCTCTCTCTCTCTCTCTCTCTCTCTCTCTCTCTCTCTCTCGGTCACGGTTAAGCACGTTGTCTGATTCGTCCAGAGATCGTCTATTGAGACATAATATGTCACTCTCTACCAATATAAATAAAAGCCAATAAAGCCATGAATGAACGAACAGGAAAATGAAAAAGATAAAATAAGATATAGGCTACAAGGTAGATAAGAATCAACAATAAAACAAAATAAATAAATAATAATGATCTAAGATACACGAGAAATAGAAAAAAAATGTGTTGTAAGAGTGGAAGTGATTGACTTTTCTCCGTTTAGACAATATCGTCTGCCAAAAGTGTGTTCAAAGGAGAATCCTTCAAGAAAACTGGTTTAAAACTTAAAACATAAGTTTAACAGAACTTTAAAATTAGTATGAATATAGTTTGTTATCCTGACTTGAAAATGTGAGTTGACATAGTGTGGATTTATAGAGTTTTCCTGAACGGATAATATAATATAATGAGTTGTTTAAACAACAAATGATCATTTGTTAAACAGCTGGTCTCACTTTGTTTTATGAGTTGAAACAAAACTTGTCTTGAAGTTGAACCACCCTGATTGGTATATATATATATACATACCAATGACATACATAAGTGGCCAAACTGATGAACATTGAAGTGTAACAAAAACCAATATATAAAGCAGTATATATGGGTATTTTGTGTTGTTGTTACCTCTACAGGTCTTGACAGTTCAGAGCAAAGCATTTAAATTCTACATATTGTGCTATAAATGTACAATCACTGTGCATATGGCTGCCCTACACAGTTGAAACATGACTTCTGCATTTGATTTTCACTATTGGCTGATTTTGGAGGCAGCTGATGTACCTGTAAATAAGAATCATTCTGTTTTTATTGCCTTAGTTTGAACCTTTCATATCTACGGAGGGAGCGGGTCCTCTTCCACGGAGTCCGCCATGTTGAACTGCCATGTTTCTATGGTAGCCCAGAATGGACAAACCAAACATTTTCTCCAGATTTGATCTTTTCTGTTTTTCACAAGCTTCACAGCCACTGTTGAAAAAGGAGGGTGAGGCGAGCAGTATTCAGTTGGGTGCAATCTGCAACTTCACCACTAGATGTCACTAAATCTTACACACTGCATCTTTGGTAGTTTTTTTTGTTGTTGTTGTTTTCTGGAGCTGTTTCACCAACTTTTTATCAACATTAAACAATTTGCGTTTGCATGGCAACTTTTTGGAGTATCTTCATTTGATCATTTTCTGGTTTGACAAAACTTAAAACCTGCTGAGAATTAGTATAACCTATAAAACTGGAGTGCAACCACTGTTTCAGACTGCAGTGCACAATGCAATAGAGCTGGTCTTGCTGTAAATTAATCATGGTTTAAAGTAAAAAAAGGGAAACAAAAGGAAGGTCAGCAAATGTGAGTCAGTGAGTCATGCAGAGATATGCAGAGAAGTATTCTTGTAGACAATAATGCATCTCTTTGATCAGCTTTATATCCGGATACTCAGGGTTCATGGTGTACCGGCATGCATGTGCAGCTTGTACAGGTTTCCAACCCATGTATCACTAAAATGCACGTGTCGAATAACACCTGCACACCTGCATTCCCTGCACACCTTGCCTGACATTTGGTTTTCAGGAAAAGGGACAGAGTGAGAGCTCTTTCTGTCCTCCACCCTTCTGATTCCACTTTTTTCTCAGACACTGACACACACACACACACACACACACACACATACACATTTTTCAAAGCTGATGTCACCATGCTATCCGGTCAGCAAATCCCTCCTCCTGTTTCTTTCTCTCCATCACAACACAGTCCAAAACACCACCACCACCACCACCTCCACCCTCCCAACCCAACTCTATTCTTTTAAAAGTGACAGTGAGCCAACAGGAGCTGAACTGCTGGGTGTTGTTGAAGTTAAAACATCCATCAGCTCTCAGATTTCTAAGGGGTACAGTAGAAAAAAACCCGTTTGTTACATAGAACTATCTTGGAATTTGTTCTTGGAAACTTTTTGGAAAACACTTCCCAAAAATACAAGCCCGGTGATTGGATGAACCATCTTTCTGTCACCATCTGTCATGGCTAATCAGATCAATGAATAATATAGTCAAAGCCCAAGCTGGTCAGGAGAAGAGCAAAAACATTTAGGTTACAGTCCCAAGAAACACCCTCCAGTTCTGATGCTAGCAGCATCTCTGCTAACCTCCTTAGTGGCCACCATCGTTTGTCACGTCTCGCACATGTCATCACACAAACCACACCCGTAACTCATGCCACAGCGGTTGCTCATAGGACACTGATTGGTCCGTAACCAATTTATTTGGACACAAACACTTAACTTGAAGTTGATTTGTCATCTGGTGACTTTGTGATCTAGCTGACTTGCTAGAAAGCATTGTGTTATAGATGAACAAAATGTCAAAAGAAGAGCTACAATAAGAGCTGTACTTTCTATACTCTGGAATAAAGTTGAGGATTGCACCTGTACAGCTTTGAACTTTTACAATTTTGGTGTCCAAGACACCCAGAGCGACAAAATGATTTCAGAGATCCCATGGCCCCCAGTGAACATATTGCACCTATCACATTCAATGGCAGAACTCAGCGTTGGTATTGGACATAGCTCCTTGACAGGCCGACTTATGATTTTATCTGCAAAAATGCTCTTATGTTGGTGCACAGCTGCTCTTGTAAACTTAAGCCTTGTAGGTTCGCAGGTGTTGGGAACCAAAGTGGCCACAGCCACACATGAAGCCATTGAAAGAAATTATCCTGCTTGTAGCTACAGGGGGCTAATGACCTTTAATGGTTTCACATGCCACAGATGTGTGTGAATGTGGTTCTTTCCCTCCATTTGTAAGTAGATTGTATAAATTGTCAGTAAGGTTAGACAATACTGAATATATATTATCATTCTGAAAGTACAGAATGACTCAGTTGAAGTCATAGTTTTGAAATGAGTCAAAACTATTTTGTGGTTCTGGAAACTTCCTAAAATGTGTTGTTGGTCTCATGACCGTGTGTCTTTTAAACTGTGCTTCATTCCTCTTTAGAAAGAAAAAGACTTTGTAGTTGGACTATAACTCATGATGAGGCCAAAACTTTGAACATGAATTAAACTTTTGTTGTAAGGTCTGTGACCCAGAGGCAAAGATGAAGACCATAAAGGCACTCTTTAGAAAGTATCCAACTCTTTTGACTTTGATTAATAACTACATTTGATTTTATTCACAAATTTTCCTGGATTCAAATGGCAAACAGCAGCAAACTAGTTCACTGTCGTGCTAGAACAGGAGCTGGGCAAGAGGCCCAGCTGCCTCTGTGGACATAATGACAGACGCCGAGCTGGGCTGACTTCTGTTGGACTAGTCAGTAATATTAGCTGCTGCTATGTCTGTTGTTGACCTTGTTGATGTTTGTTCTATTAAGACTACTGACTAGGTTTGTGTTTTTTATTCTTTATATAAGAATATTTCCATCTACCTGTCTGCAAATTAAACAGTTGCATAAAAAGAAAGTCTAAGTGTAAAATCTTTATGTTTGGCTGAGGGTGAACAAGTTGATGGAAAACATCACAGCCGTGTGGGCACTGAAAAAGATACATTTAGCAAAGGTATCCAATTAAAATGAATGCATGTTGCTGAACATAATGAATACAATCATCATTCATCATCATTGCAGCTGTTGAAACAAGGTCTTCACACAGTGCTCCACCTGTGACCAGCTAAATGAAATGGAGTCCTCTCACCGGCTGGTTTCACTGAAACAATAGGCATATTGTTGTTAATGTATGCAAATAAGCACAGTCATTAGCATCGGCGCAACAGAAAATGTTCTTTGGAGTCACAGTGACACAGATGCACGAGCGTCACAATACTTACCTATGTATAAAAATCTGAACTAGAAACACATTATGATTTTTCTGATATACATTTCTCACCTGAGAGTGTTAACGATTAACTTCCCTTTCATAAGTAGTGCAAAGAAATGCATATACAACAACATTTGGCAGCAACAACAGGAAAATGAAGTGGAAAACAACAACCTATTTTTCTAACTCATACTTCACATGTCAGATATTCAAATAGCTCTCAGTGGGTGATGTATGAGTCAGTTGATGATCTTTGGTTGCCTGGGGCCATATGTTGATTAGCATGCTGGGGTTTATGGAAATGCTCTCAACATTACAGAGAGACAAGAGCTCACCGACTTTGTCTTGTCACTGAGAAAAGAACAAACACAGCTAACAGAATTTCCCAACCGAGGGATCGATAAAGTATCTCTTCTGTCTCTTCTCATTTTTGAGTATAAAATATTTTCTGTGTGATATTTCCTTTTGACTTTGCGACAGTCGGCCGGAGAGTTGCTTTCACGTTGACTTTGAACTATAGAAAAGTGAAGTGGAGAAACGACACCTGACAGTGCCAGAGCATTGAAGAAAACAGTGCCACAGTATGGAGCACTAATCCATTAGCGGCTCTATGAGAATTTCACAACGTGCTCGGTTTACAAAGGGCCGAATAAAAACGTCTCGCTGCTCTCTCAGTGATGGTGGACTACTCAGTACAAACGTCATTTTGTACAGTCCAAAGAATGTTTCTCAAATCCGAGTGTAGATCCCAAAAGTTTCCGAAGATATCAAACGTAGAAAAGAGATCTGCAGTATTTTATGTTGTTGGTACGATGATATTATCAGACAAATTAAAGGACAAGGCCAATGATATTCTATGTTTTGATTTTTATCAACAAATCCCATGAAAAGACCCCCAACAATCAACTGACACCAACTAACAAGTCAGTCAGTCGATCAACCAACCAACCAACCAACCAATCAATCAACTTGTTGATTGCATAGCAACTCATACAATATGGTTACATGGTCTATAGTAACAAAATTAAAAAATTAAACAAATAAAATGACAAATAATAATAATTAATAAAAAAATAAAAGAACATAAAAAAGTATATATAAACAAAATAAAGTAAAAGTAGATAAACATATAATATATATAACCTGTTACATTAATGCTACTGTTGATCCATATATGTATAAATAGTCAAATAAATAAATATAGTTCAAGTAAAAGCCAGATCAAAAAGATATTTAAACACATTTGTTCCACAGATGTGGGCCATGATAACTCCTCATCGTGGCTTTTCGCTCTGACTTATGGGTAATTAAAATCTCAGGCAATATGCAACATTTACATGGATGTGTTCTCGCACATAAAATGTGTGGAGAACATGTGTGTGTGTGTGTGTGTGTGTGTTTGCATCCTGGGGATGTGGAAGTGGCCTCCCTGACTGACAAACAGGATCCAGATTAAATACAAAGACAAGCTCTCTCTCTCTCTCTCTCTCTCTCTGAGTTTGGCTCATAGCACATTTTAATGCAACAGCGCATGTACGAAACACGTTGTCTGAATCTGTGTGTTTATGTAGAGTGTGTTTGTATGTGTGTGTGCATGTTAACGCTGCTTGTGTATCTGTGTGTTTTTTCCCCCAGAGCGGACTAAAATAGTGAAGTTCTTGTTTCCCATCACAAGACCGGCTCGTTCATTGAAGGGAGGACAGAAGAAGAAGAAGAAAGAGCCACAGAGGAAGTTCTGCCAAAACAAAACAACTCTGAGGATTCAGCTGGAGAGAAAGGAGGGAGGAAGGGAAGGGAAGGAAAGAAGGGACAGGAAGGTGGAAAGGAGAAGCAAAGACAAAGGGATGGAGAGAGAAAAGTGGAAGGATGGAGGAACGTCAGAAAGAAGATAAACAGAGAGGGAGAGAGAGAGACAGGGACTGTTGTGTGACTGTGTGTGAATGTGCTTATTGAAAGGGATGAGTCAGTGGAAAGAGAAACAATGAAAATGCAGAGTCACTGCACCCCTTTCATTCAGATCTCTTATTCTGCTGCTCTTACTTTCTCTTCCTCTGTTTGTTTTTTTCAGCCCTGCTCGTATCCCGCTCTGACTTGGGCCTAGTGTTCATTAGTCAGCGTGAAAAGATGCAGTAAGTCATATTTTCCTATTCCTGATCCGGCTCAGTCGGACAGCGGACACTTGTGAGCTACTTCAGGCAGTCAGTGATGATGCAAAGCAGCGTTGTGCCATCCGTATCCCAAACATGTCATATATTTTACCACACGATCGCCTGCTTTGGCTTCCATGCATGTCGTGCATTTAGCATCAACATTTATACAAAAACAAGAACCTTTTGTGACTTTACATCGATAGTTCTTGCTTATGAACTCCATGTACGATGAAATATTACAAACAAATGTTACGTGACGTGAAGGAATCAAGAAGAAAGAGTTTTCAAAGCATTACCTTGTCGTAGTTTGTATAGTTTATATGCTAGTGTCAGATTATGTAACCTCAGATGAGGTGTGGACTACAGAGGTGTGGTAATATTTCTAACTCTGCGCCCACAGTCTTACATAAACTTTTAGCCCCGACCGACAAAGTGAAATCCCTTGAGACAGTTTATCTCAGTCTGTCCAGCTTTTACATGAGCAGTAGCACTGTTCAAGACCTGTAAACAGACTTCACTCCCCTTTAAAGCAACAATATGTAAGATTTGGTATTGTTTTGCAATTTGGCATCCCCAGTTTCAGAGTGCAATGCTGCTGTTGTAAATATAGACAGTTGTACAAGCATATTTGTTGTGATTACATTATTTATGATGAAAACCTATAGCGAGTCGACAACTTTGCTAATAGCCAAACATCAAGCAATCGCCGGCTAATATTACAAGCAAGAAGCCCAGCCCAGCTCGGCCTCTGTCTTTCAGCCTTTTATTTCACCAAGCTCTCGTCAACGACTAAAAGTCAGTCCCAGATTTACCTTCCTCTTCTTCCTCTGTTGTCCTCTTAGGCCTCTTCGCTTCTGCCATTAGCTATATACATCGAAGCCGCTGGCTCTCTTACATTTCTTGCTCAAGCATGACCCCGGCGATGTTCTCCATCACCTCCCTCTTCCCGGCGGTCCAAACCTCCTGCGCCTATCCATGCATCCCCCAGTACTCTGAGCAGCTAGCTCAGCTAACTAGTTAGCAGCAGCTACATCTTGCAGCAGTTTACTTTACTGTCCATCAGGAAACTCTGTAAATCACAGAGAGTTGAGGGAAACACTGAGTTTTCCATCAAATATGATCCAGTCTCACCAAAATCTGTGAAACAGTTGGTGGTGCCGTAAAGTGCCCAAAGTTGCCCAGTGCAAAAACAACCATTACATGCCAGCATGGCAACAAAATGATAATAAAGCTGTTATTGTACGGTAGAAAAGTTAAGAAAACGTACAACAGTGATATAAATTAAAGACGCTGTGTTGTTAATGGGTTAAAACATGCAACACCGTCAGTTTGGCTCTCGTTTTGCCCGACCGTGAGCTTCATATTTCCCTCGGTTCGCTTCGTCTCGGTCTTCCAGCAGGTGTCTTTTGCCATTTATCATTCTGCCATCTCTCCTGCCTGCAGTCATCACTCACTGCCTATCTGTTCTTCTTTTTTTTTTAATCCTCTTTATGGAGATTTTTCCTCTTTGCACACTCAAACTTGGAAGGTGCTCACACGTATTTTCATCTAATTTTTGGTTTGGCATCTTTCCTGTTCCCCCCACCACCACCACCACCGCCTCCCTCTCTATACTGTCCTCGCCCTTCAACACGATGACACTGACTCTGCAGCAGAAATTAAAGGCCAAGCTCTAATCACCGACAGCACTAAGTGCAGGCCAGCAGCTCCCGGCATCAGACCCCATTATAAACACAGAGACAGTCAGCTCAGAGCGGTAATGACAAACCACAGACAGCAGCCGGTTGATAACAGAGAGACAACCCTGCCCTCCCTTGTTAAACCATGACACCATTTAATGCTTTCTGTCGTGCTTGCTCCTGCGATTAATTATTACAACTAAAAGCACCATTATTACTGCTGCGACCAACATAAAAATGATAGTGATTGAAACTGTTGCGAGTACTGTATGCCAGTCAACAGGTGTGAACTCTTTGTCCTCAGGGTTTTTCATGTAAAATGAGTTTTTAAAGGATTTTGTGTTCATTCATTTCGGTTCTTTGCGTAGTTTTCTAAAAGTTTGCAGTCATTATTCATGTGAGTAATGATATAACGAAATAATTTATGACTCAAACTCAATGTGATTATTGATGGTGTAAAAATTGGAAAAAGCGTTGATCTGTGTTTGTTGACTTCCCCCATTTTGCAGACTTTGTAATTTTCTCCATTGTTCCTGTAACTATTAATAAGGCCACTAGAGGACGTTGTCACGTAAACAGATTTTT
Organism: Miichthys miiuy; assembly: GCA_036365135.1. NCBI lineage: Eukaryota > Metazoa > Chordata > Actinopteri > Sciaenidae > Miichthys > Miichthys miiuy. Next base: position 2,826,303 of record CM071625.1, on the reverse strand, counting down.
GGGGCACTTGTTGCAACGACTGAGGCCGTCATTCTTCTTGGGGTCAAACTGTAGCGATGTGGCCTCGTTCCTGGATTTTAGCAATACATTTGGTGGGAAAGATATCATCATTATCAATGGAAACAATAGCCAGTATTAATAGATTGGATTTATATTTTAAATTGCATTCCAACAGGTCTATTGAGACAATTTATATCTAGTATTTAGGTCTAGTTGGTGATTGCAACTTTGTTGCCTCACCCTCTTTTCCTCATCGTGAAGGAGAAACTACGGTGGCTGCTATAAAACATTTGTAGAAACAATTAATCAGATTATTGTGTGTGTGAAAGGGGTTTGTCCACAGAGAATAACTCAACTCTGCAGTTTACTGTTACGGTTCACTCATACACTCTTATCAGCTTTGGCTTCATTGAATGCGAGTAGCTGTTGAACAGCTCATGAGCCAGAGATTTCCCTCAGAAAATGCTGGCGACCAGACCGAGGCTAAAAAAGAGACCTGCATTCATCAGGTGGCCAGAAGCATGACTCCAAATCAGTGCTCTACATCTTGTTTTCTAACAAGTTTGCCATATTATCTTTAGAGGGTGATAATATGTCAGTGGCGTTTTTAGTGCTGCCCTCAAGTGGCCAAAAAAAAGAAGATGGAAATAATGAATGCAGTTTTAATGCAGGACTGATACCAGAACTAGATTGTAGATTCACAGAAAACATGCCAACATTGTGTTATTCATAAAAAATATACGGCAGACATACACCCTAAAAACAAAATAAAGTGCCTAGTGCTCATAGCTGTTTCTTGAGTAGTGTTCAAAGGTGATATAGCAGATGACACAGATTTAAAATTAGAATATAAATGAGAGCATCAGAGAGATGTGAAACAATAAAAAAAAGATGCAAGAGTATCTTAAGTATAACTTGTCGCTCTCTGGTACCATAATTTAAAAAAATCTCTAACGCATGCCTTCAACATACAGTTTGTTTTTGAGTAACAGACATCTGCAGCCCCGCTTTCTGATTGAACGTGATAAGATGATGAGTTTTCAGTCAAGGAGTCAAGATCCAAATCTCCGCAGGGTGACTTGAGTCATTCAGGGCTTTGTTTTCAGCCCCCTCTCCTGAAATGCTCCAGCCTCGTCTAAATGTGTCAGACGGTCGTGACTCCTCAGCGTGGTTTGTTAATTGCATCGCGGTGACGTTGTATGGTGCTGTGATGAGTAATGACTGATTAAAGAAAAGGGTTTTTGGTATCTTGTACATGTTGAATGGGCTCATCACACATGACATCAATATGACGCATTTTGCTAGCATGAAAATAGGGTTACTCTTTCGTTTTTTCGTCGTCTAATTTCGTCTTCCTTCTTTGTGTTTGCGCTCCAGCTGTTAGATATGTCAAAAACGTCATAAAGAGCCAAAGAAACTACAAAGACAGACAGATTTAATCAAATATAGACAATGGAAGACTCACAGATTCACATCACTTGTCCCAACACTTTTACTTTTTCCGTGTCATTTTCCTTTTGATGATTTGTGTCTCTGGTTCCACCGTTTCCAGCTGCATTAGGCCAGGTCAGGGTTAGACCTCCATACAATGATAACTGCTCTCCATTACCAGCAGTTTCTTAATTATACCTTCCCCACAAGGCCTGTTAGCCAGGGCACAATTACAATTTGCTATTACGGCCTAAAAGGGTTGTCACATTAGGTGTTGCTCAGAAACCTACAGAGATATTGATTACAGCTCATTAATCACAACACAAAATGGCTGCTGCATTGTGCAGCTGTGGGTGGAAAAAGGGTTGCAGTTGGAAAAAATGATGCATTTAATGATCTGAGTTCTGAAAGGCTTGATCGAAGTGGGTGTCTTTTTTTCTCAACATGAGGCACATGACTGTTTCCGTGCGGGTTGGCTCAGCAGGCTGTGCATGGTTGGAGGGGATTTGTGGAGGAAAAAGAATCTCAGTGTTAATTTCAGAGATAATGAGAAAGATTATTGTAAATCCAGAACACTAAGCAAAGGCGGGCTTCGCTAGAGAACCAACAATCACAGAATGATCGAGGCGAAGTGAGTGAAATTCAAAACAAGTTGGAAAGTGTGTTAAAAAAGGTTCTTTCTCAAACATGCCCATTTCCTGAACCCAGGTCTGGGACTTGAGGACGGTGAAGCACAAACACAGAAGAAAGAGGTCAAGTGAAATTGAATTGAATTAATTAATTAGTACTCAGTGAGGCACAAAAATGCTTAAAACAAGGCTGTGATTCCAAGAAGAAAGACAGCATCACCCCAAAATGACATTATGTTCATAAACAAAGATGGGAATCATCACTTATAGCAAGCAAAAATGAAATGAAGCCAATGTGTCAATGCCAAAAACCGCAGTTCCTCCAATGGCCACTTGAGGCTGGCTACAGAAGGGTGGCTTATTTAAGCATGCGTCATTTAGCCCACCTCAGGTCTACCGACGCTACATGTCTTTGCCCGTTTTTGGATCAGCTGGCAGGCAGCAAAGGCTACTCTGAGCTTCACAACGGCTGACGTCACGGATACGACGGTCGTGTTGTATACAGTCTATGGATTATAGGATTATTATAAAGGAACAAAGTACCATAAGGAGGAGGTTGGTTGGGTGGATGGGTGGCTCAACAAAACGTTTCTTTTCCAACAAGTATGACCATGCTCATTCCTGAACCTTAGCCATACTTATTACTGTAACCAAGATGATGAAGGCCCCATAACCTTAAAGTGCTTATAATAACCCACAGTGTTTCCCTAAACCTGGCCAAACCTTAACCATAGCCTTGTCACATCATAAACATTTTTTCCAACAATGAACAATGACGTTTTATTGGGAGGACTTGTTGCACAGAACAGTTGGACTATCAGTTTCTCTGTTGCAACAGCTTGGTGCTCTTCCTCAGACTGGAACTCATCCCAGCATGCACTGGGTAAAATCTGGTGAAAACAGCTTTAACAGGTCACTAATTGGTGTGTTTGTTTAGATATTTTTTAAAAGAAGCAATGGGTTGTGTTGGTTCATGTCGCTTCAGGTGCCAATTTAGGGTTTCCAGATCTGAAAGTCCAACTTACGGACCAGACACAAGCTCACACTGACAATGTCTCTTTAGACAACTCATCAAGTAAAAGACTATCTGCTTCAGTCTCTTGACTGTAAACAGGTTAAACCACGATTGGGTGATGCTGCCTCAATCTTTTACATTTTCCCTCACTGTCTTTGTTCACATCCCCGGTTCATGGATTTACAGAGCTCACACATTCACACATTCACACGCACATGCAGACTTACTACAGCACATATACCCATCCTACACAAGCCAACTGTTTGGTCTGAAGCTTGATCAGTCAGTCTGTCAGGTTTTCAGTTACTAAGCAACATCTCATCCTCCAGTCATCAGCCAACTGTCAAAGAGTCTCTTCATATTGACATCTCTTGACAGAGACTAAATGGTCTCACAGCACTGGCATTAGCATTGAACTGCAGAGACAGAAATGAACTTCTGCTCCACTCCTCAGATGTTCAGAAAAATGAGCAGTAACAGCCTCAAAGTGTCCCTGCTTTAGGTATAAGCTGTCTCTGCATTTCACTACGTTCACATTTTATCCACTGACTTACGAAATATTCACGGTGGATGCAAATGCCGTCCCCTGTGGGCCAATGTGGGTGATGTGTGACTGAGGGGATTCTCTCCAGTGTATTCTGTGTGAGAGAAATACTGTGGTAGAAAACCAAGTGCACAGCCTGAAGCAGTTGGAAATGTTGGCAGTACAGTACTGTGCTAAAACCACAGCGTCAACAAAAAACAAAAACAAAAAAATACAAGGCAACACAATGTCATGCTGTTCCATAACTCAGCAATGAAGTCAAGTTTGTTTGGTAACTGAAGTCAGAGGATAGAGCTGTGTCACTCCCTCGACACAACGGATAGGTACATAACATAAAAGCCTCTACAGAGTCAGATAACAATGTTGGACCACTAAAGGTAAACATATTTCTTTTTTTGCGGATTAATGGTCATTTAGGAACATAGACTAGTTGTGTTATTGTCTTGAGGGCACATAGAGGAGCCAGAGAGGACAGCTTCCTTAGAATTGAGGCGTCATCGTGTCATGACAAGCGTACTGATAAATCCTCCATTCTCCTTGGCCGAGCTTCAATAAACCTTTCAGCATGAGACATTTTGGACTCTTGTGCCATTGACGAATAGAATTTTCCACAACAATACCCCTCTTTTAAAAGAAAAATACGTTGACTGGCTTTAATGGATCCTTTTCATATCAAATCAACAATTTCAGTAAACCTATCCTGACATATTAGGACTGTATGACCACAGATGTATTTAAAGCTACACTCTTCCATAAGTAGGTCAAAATTATCTTCATTGTCTTCATAGTTGTTACGAGATTTTTTTCAATGAATAAGGAAGACTGGATTCAAAGTATCAAAGTTTAAGTTGAATTTATTATTCTTGTACAAGAAGGAGCGTTTAACAGTGCAACACACAAAAGGGGTTACAGAGAAAAGGCTCCCTGAGGAGCTCTGTCAGTTGGTTCTTACACAATTTTCATAAAATGGGCTGTCTCGGATATCTCCCCACTAACAATTTCCTTTTTTGGTCTTCCGCTTAGTAATGAACATTATGTTTCTTGTCCAAAATGACACCTCCCCTAACCTGTCTCTCTTGTCTTTTTTAATCATCTCTCCATTCCTGCCTCAGCAAGCACATGCCTGATAAGGGGAGTGGGAGAGAGCAGAAAACATGCAAAGAACAGAAAACACACACACTCTCTACAAGAATTAAAACATCTGAACCCCAGTATAATCCTAATTTTTATAATAATAGTTAAATGGTAAATGGACTGTACTTGTACGCCTTTCTAGTCTTCCGACTACTCAAAGCGCTTTTACACTACATATCTCATTCACCCATTCACACATGTTCATACACTGATGGCATTGGCTGCCATGCAAGGTGCAAAAGTGCTAATGATAGGAGCTAACGATTCATACACTGATGGCGTAGCCTTTGGGAGCAATCTGGAGTTCAGTATTTTGCCCAAGGACACTTCAACATGCAGACTGGAGGAGCTGGGGATCAAACCGCTGATCATCTGATTACGACCCGGTCTACCTCTGAGCCACAGCCGCAGTTTTACACTGAATAATTAACTAAGTTCTACATAAGCTCCAATTGAAGTTTGTAATGTTTTTTTCTTGTTATTTTACATTACTAAATGAGCAAATTTGCAAGTATAAGACTCCAAGTTAAAGGTTCAGTGTATAAGATTTAGGAGTTTCTATTGGCAGGAATTGAATGTAATGTTAATTTGTATGTTTTCATTAGTGTATAATCACCTGAAGAAATGAATTATTGTGTTTTTGTTGTCTTCAAATGAGCCCTTTATACCTACAGCGAGAGCGGGTCCTCTTCCATGGAGTCCGCCATGTTGAATCGCCATTTTTCTACAGTTGCCCAGAACAGACAAACCAAACTCTGATCTAGATGTGGACTTCTTCTTTCAGAGTTTTTCCGACATGCTTGGAAATCCTACACACTGGACCTTTAAGCTAATCATTACATAACATTATATTACATAACATTATATATCATATAATGATAATAATGTTACGTTAAAGTAAAAATAATCTAATGACATATTGACTTATATTAAAGAGATACCACTTGTGTACATAAATCACAAATAAAATTGTTTTGTGTAAAACAATGTGGATAAGGATTTTAACCCCAAAACATAATTTTTCTAAAAAGTAAATGAGTTAATTGAAACATTTGAATGGAGGTAAATTATAAACAAGATACATATAAATATATAGTTTATATATATATATATATATATATATATATATATTATATTATATTGTCTCAAAGACAAATTTGAAAATCCTAAATATGCAATAACAGCAGAAACAACATTTTTTATCTTGATACAGTGATTATGTAAGCGAATAGTTCCTTTATCTCTATTTTTGGTCTCTACTAGGGAAATATCTGGCTCTGTAGCTCTAAATGCTCCACTATGTTCACCAGCTAGCTAACTGTGTCTGGTGATGAGTAGATAGTGTGCAAAGACAGCAAAAAAAAACTTGCTGTAAAGCTTAGATTCATAAGTGAAGTTACTTCATACCCTGCTGCACGCTTTCTTTGCATCTCCTGCTTCTGATTTTGAACTGCACCGAATCAAACTCAAGCCTCGAGTCTTATTCAAAACGACACTCGGGTATTGTATCTTTCATAAAGTCAAACTGTTTATTCACAGCTGAGTGCTATCCTGGGAGACAGCTGAACTGACAGCCGTTCAATGCGTCTCACCTGAAAGACTGGGACTCCTGAACTGTAAAGAATTGGGCTCACTCACAGCCGCTGCACATGCCCTTTCCTTTATTCTTCTGGAAATGTCAAGGCCTTAACTGCTAATAATATAAAATTGCACTGTGTCAAGTGCGTATATCTATCCTTTCTGTTTTGTGTGCATGTGTTTCCATCTCTGTGACAGAGTGCACTCTTTTCTGCCATCTCTGGTTGCTTGGACACCAGTACTGTGAGAGTGCCAACCCACCATCCTTGATGCTTTCACATTTATCCGTGTATGTGAATTTTTATGTTGAACATTATTATTACTTATTCTGCCATTTTTATAAACTTTCACTCATGTTAGCGTGTGTGTGTCAGAGCAGGAGAGTGTGTTGGTAGCATGTGGAGACGCTTAGTAACATTTATGCCAGCATACGGACCGTGGGTGTGCAACAGAAAGGGAGCAAGGCACCGAGGCCAGACCGGTTCTGGTGGGAGGTGGCAACATGTGCGTGTGGTTGTGACTTGGGTCTGATTCGGCAGATTAGTCATATTTGATAAACTACTAATCAAAGAAATCTTTTACAAACATGTTGAATCTCAGATGTGGTCAGCTGCAGTATGTTGATGTGATTCAGAGGAGAAAAACACATGATTACAACAGGTTGATGTCATATTTGTACACCCACTGCCAAGCTCTGATTGCCTGCAGGATACTCGGGCCAGCACGAAGCATGGACACCAAGCAGCAACTGCCATGGCTGAATGTTAAAGCCAATGCACAAGTGCCTTAAAGCTGAAATCCATTATACTCTTTTAAATTGACATGACATCGATTATGATTCCACCAGAAACTCCACAGAACGTTTCTCCAGGAGTATCTCTCAACTCTTGGAGGCTACGTGGCTGGACTATTTTTGACATATCCGTCCATCCATCCATCCATCCATCCATCCGTCCATCCATTCTCTTCCGCTTATTCAGGGTTGGGTCGTGGTGGCAGCAGGTTTAGCGGCGCCCCCCAGGCTTCCTTCTCCCCAGCAACACATTCCAGCTCCTACTGGACCTCCTGAGGTGTTCCCAGGCTAGATGGACTATATAGTCCCTCCAGCAAATTCTGGGTCTGCCCCGGGGTCTCCACCCAGTTGGACGTGCCTGGAACATCTCTAAAGAAAAGCGCTAAGGAGGGGTGAAGATGTGAAGAAGCAGCAGGTCTACTCCAAGCTATTATCTCTCTCTCTGCTCGTATCTCATTCTTTTGATCAGTACCCAAAGCTCATGACCATAGGTGAGGGTTGGAATGTAGACGGACTGGAAAATCAAGAGCTTCGCCTCCCGGCTGGGCTCCCTCTTCCCCACAGCGGTCCAGTACAACGTCCACACCAACCCACCGGTCCATCTCACGCTCCATTTTCCCATCACCCATGAACAAGACCCCGAGATACCTGAACTCCTTCACTTGAGGCAGCAACTCGCTTGACATATTTTTGACATATATGCGCAAAACAAATAGAGACAGAGTCAGACAGAATCCAGAAACCCATGGTTAAAGCACAAAAGCCGTGGGCACGTTAATGCTCCTGGTGGTGTTTGAAACCGTGTGGGGAATGGACCCGATTACCCTTCACTGTTTAACTATCTACGTATTAATCACACAGACACATCTTCCTACTCCCTTATTTAATTTCTCTCCTCATCTTCACCTTGTGCCGTCGTTCCTTCATTTCCTCTTCTTTTCACGACTTTCCCTCTCGTCTTCGTCCCTCGCTCTCTCACCTAATATTCTCTTTTCCCATCACACCTTGCACACCCTCCCACCCCCCATCTTGCCGACCCTTTCTCTGCCACAGAGCCTCTGGATCTCATTAGCGCCCCATACTCAGGTGTGTTACATTCTCACCCTCACTGCCTGGCGGAGGAGGTGACGTACAACACGAGGGCCTTTCATCGCCCTGCCGAGGCGCTGGTCTCCATCCGGAACCGATTCTTCATTATCATAAAGGGACGAAGCAACAAAGACCGTGATATCATCATGAACCTCTTAGCTGATGAACTGAGGGCGTTGAAAGATTTTTTTATATAATTTTTCAAGCCTGCTTGACACATTTCAAGTTTGTTTTTTTACAATACAAAAAAACAAAAAATTTATTTGTATTAATTTGCACTAATGGATCGAATTTATTCACTTTAATTTGTGATTTCATAACATGGAATCGTCCACATGAGAAATATTTGCAGTAGTGTGTCTGATAAAGGGAGCTGTTTGAGACAACCTTTCAGTCGTCATAGCAACAGCACACACACACACACACACACACACAGTTTAATGACTCAGCACACACCGTACAGATGCTTGTTATTACTCATTTTGCTTGAAAAGAGGTCGAAGGAAGGACGAGAGAGACGGGAGAAGATGGACTCGGTGAGGTAATGAGGTTTATTATAGAGCAACTGCCAGAGGAGGGTGCTGTTTACTTCAGAGGTGCAACAGGTTAGGGTGTCACTCGGTCACCTACATGCATCTACACATATGCACAAACTGCCTGTACAGTGGGTAATTAAATAAAGGAGGCAGTATGAGCTGTTGCTATGTAAGGTAAATGTCAGCTCTCGGTGGCAGTGAAAGTCTTGTTATTCTCCATGGTGATAGGTGTTAGAAGCTGAATAGGGATGTGTGTACTGTGCTTGTAACTCTGTGTCAACTCTCTCCCACTCTGTGTCAGTGTGTACTCCAAAGAACCTGCAGCGGCTCGATCAAAATATTAGACGCGGAGTCGAGTGTAACCTGAACTCAGCTTTTCGTCAGACATTTCTTGCACTTTCTGACAGGTGAAAAATGGGAAGTGGTTGTTATTTTGAGGCATACAGGCAGCACTGACAAAACGAGCAGTTATTAGTACATATGTTTTGATAGACTTTAACAATCAGCTGTTTTCTTTTCATTTCCCTTAAAGGAACACCGCCTTGAAATTGATATCTTTGCAGTTTCACAGTGCAATACTGCTGTCGTAAATATGCACAGTTGTACCTGTCTTGTAGTAATTATATTGCTCAGATCAACAATTAGCAAGCTGATAACAGCCAGCAAGAAGCCCAGCTCGGCAGCCTTTTATTTCTCCGTCTTCTTCGTCCTCTTCTCCTCTGCCATTATGTCCGCAGAGGCTGCTGAGCCCGCTTACATTACCCGCTTGCTCAGCTCCTGTTCTGGCCTCTTCTTCTTCTTCTTCTTCTTCTTCTTCTTCTTCTTCTTCATCCCGGTGGTCCAAAACGTCTGTGGTACAAACGCTAACACTCCCCCCGTGCTCTGAGCTCACAGTCCGGGGCAGCCCGGCTAACAAACTGAGCTGACATTAGCTAACGGCAGCCACAGTTCACAGCAGTCAGGAAACTTTTCTCCGTAAAATATGATCCAGTTTCAGCAAAATCAGTAAAACGGTTGGTGGTGTGTTACGTGTGTGTGTGGGAAGTCACTTGATTACAAGTCAGTGTATCAAAATAATCTAAAAAAAGTTACTCAGTGGTAGAAAAGTTACATGTTGCTTTAAATAACTTTAAAGTTGGTGAAATCACTGTCATATGACATCTGTATATACTGTGTGTCAGCTTGTTCTAGCTTTTAAGACACGTCGATGCACAATGCATCAACTATTTTCATATCTGAAAGTTCACACTGTCATGATGCTCTATACTGTATCAGTGTAGTAAAGACCCTCCACCAGTGCCCACACCCTCACACACCCTCACTGGCATCTAACACACACACACACACACACACACTGTCTGACCCGCCATGCTAGCAGGGAGAAGAGGCCGATCATATTACACACTGTTATTAATAGCCAGCCTCTCCTCTTTCTCATTGTAAACTAATAGCAGACACGATCTCAAACTGCCTCTGAGTCTCTCTCTCTCTCTCTCTTTCCATGTTTTCATTTCTCGACTCCGCTTGGATCATTTCTTCCAAAATATACTCCACATGCCCGACGAGCGTGCAGAAATATGGCATACTGTCCATGACGCTGGCGTGTCAGCTATTCCACGTGACAGCGTCCGTCAAACACCTTATCAAGTTTTACCTTTGGTTAAAACAATATTTATGCCTCAGCTTGGTGCCCTGTGTATTAATGACAGTCAGTTGGAGTACAGTTCTTCTCCACAGTAAACATTCTTTCAAATGTTTGCCTCTATCCAGTAAAAGTAAAAAAAAAACTGAACATTTTCAAATGTTTCTGTTTGTTCTTTCCTCATTCTTTGGATCAATCATTCTCTGGGAATTGCAAAGTGTAAAACAATTTAAAACCTTTATTTTACACTGTGAATGAAATGTAAAATGTCTGATTTTACGGTGAAAAACTGCCAAATCATGACAGTAAAAAAAAGACCATAAAATATGCCATAAAATACGAGTGTATCATTTTTCAAAACCTTTATTTACGCGGCAAATTTATACAGAATAAAGTAATATTTTATATTAGAGGCTGTTAATTGTACAGTAAAACACTGTAATGTAATGTATTTAATGGCATATTTTACAGACTTTCACTGTCGTGGTTTGGCAGTTTTTCACCACAAAATCTTCAGACATTTTAAAATATGGAATAAAACACTGACTTAAATGTAAAATCAACAGTACTAATATCCTTTTACCATAATATTAGAAAAGTTTATACTGTATTTATTACGGTAAAATTCTGGCAACCACAGCTTTGTTTTTTTACCATTTTTGGGGGTTTTGATCACAAGTGAACCATCTCCATGACAACTAAGTCATTTGAGTAATGTGTTTAATTGTGAGAAATAAAGTGTTAAATTGTAAGAATTAAACCAGCGCTATGTCTTCACAGTTGCGTTCTGTGCTTTGCTAGTTTACAGTGAACTCTGTAACCTTCAAGTGCAACAATGATTTTATTGTTAAAGAAGTTTTATTCACGCCTACAGCTGGAGCAAATCATTAGTCTAATGAGAAGTGTATATAAGAACACAATAAAGTAGAAATACCCTAAATATCTTCTAATATTTTTGACAGTTCACTCAAAAGCACCGTACAATACTCCATTATTCAGACTCATAACTCAAACAATAAGAACAACTCAACAACATCTCATTAGATAATTATGATTTTGCACAAAATACACATAACGTCATTAAGTCATTACAACATAATTACTGTGGAAAATTAGCAATTAAAGTTTAAAAAGTTTTTTTTGATCATAACAAGATGCATAAACAACTGTGTGCATGACTCTTTGTCTCCATTTCTCTAATCCATCATCCATCTGTGCCCACGGAGCAGATCTTCTTTCTGACCCTCTGCAGAGACACCATCTTGTCCACAGCGTTGTCCCGCAGTGGCCTTATTTTTAGCGAGAGTCCGGCTCCTGTGCAAAACTTAATATGGGAATGGCATCTTGGAGCTCTTCTTTCCTCAAGCTCTCATCGTACATCCATCCTTACTGTCAGTCCTCCAAGACACTGAGCTGGTATCTGTAGAGCTCCAAACACCCAACACAACCGCTGTCCCTTTTCATAGCCACGGCTTCAAACAGGTGGCTGTATGACCTAAGAATGGCTCCTCTCATATCCATTTGCTATTTTTCTGACCATTGCGCTGGAGCCCACCCAACCCCACCCCTCTCACTGTAAGTCCTACTTTTTTGGCAGCCCCCTGTGGCCTGTGCACGGCTCTTGGACGTGTGGGATAAGTTTCTTGCCTACTCACATGCCGATTTGCGTCTACCAAAAGGGACTCTCCCCCTTTCTTCGGCCAGTGGCATCAGCAAGACCACGTGTACCTCTTTTTTAAAGGGAGGGTGCCACTGTCAGACCTGCTCTTCTCTAGCCGGTGGGGAAAGGAAGCAGACTTTGTTCCTAACTCTCCCTATTTGACACCAACTTGCCTTAGGGACAACTTTAAACCTCTGAAGTGCATTTTTTTCCTTTCTACCCCACGTCAAAAGGCTCTGAGAAGAGGCGTTTTTGCAGCCACCAGGTGACGATAGCCATGAAGTGGGGCTGGGTGTTTTTGGGGGTCTTCCTATCTTTGGGGACCCTGTCCTGGGGGGAGAAGGGCTTGGAGATCCCTGAGTATGATGGCAAAGACCGCGTCCATGACCTCACCGCCAAGAACTACAAGTCCATCATGAAGAAGTACGATGTGATGGTGATCTACTACCACAAAAATGTGGATGGGAACCGCAGTGCCATGAAGCAATTTCAGATAGAGGAGCTGGCTTTGGAGGTGGGTCTCTGCCAAAGCATGACAGTGGATGGATCTGTGGGCCATGTGAGGGAAGGGTCACAGTGGGAAGAGGGGAAAGAAGGTAAGGGTTTCACATGGAGACATTGGCTCCAGTTGGGGATTCCTGGATGCAGTCGTGGCCTTCACACTTTAGGGTTGAGTGGGTTTGTGGCTGTTGACAGGTGAGGAGGAACGCAAACACAGCAGATGGGAATGATGGGGGGTAGGGTCAAGTTGAGGGATTTGTGGACCCTTCAGGTGTGGCATCCTGCCAAGCATGACTGGATAGATGCTGACTTAAAGGAGGCAGGTTGGAGAATGTGGGGAAGGGAAGTACTGATGGGGAACTATATGTCAAGAAGTATATGTCAAATGATGGATGAACACATGTTTAATCACCTGTTGTCTGATTATCAGTTAAGTTGTGATTGGGTCAGCTTGTCTTGATCCAATGGACCTAATGAACACAACCTGTCCAGCAACATGTCCAGCATCAAAAAACATCAAATAGTTACTGCACCATAGCTGGACATTATCTGAATAAATATAACCTTAAATTATTAAGGTGCATGGATGTAACACAGCATATATATTTGTACTAAACTACTGGCTCCAAGACGAGTAGTTTGGTGTACCATATTGGTATCGGTAATTCAGTTCCATCAACCTTGTTTATAAAGGCTGTGCTAGAGGCAGTTTACTTTAAATGATGTGCATGTCTGAATGTTTCGCTGGACAGCATCTGTAATCCAAACAACTCTTTGAAACAGTCAATTCCACTTCACACAGGGATTTGCCAGGTGTGTTGAGATGAGAAAGTAGGTAGCATTTGAACTTCTCTCACACGACTACTTCAATGATTTTGAGTTTTGTGGAGACACTGTTGGACACTGGCTTCTTCAGAACAGCTATAAACACTTGTAAGCACGCGCCTTTAGGTGTTCTTGGACGGCATCTATTTCAATTCAAGCATTCTCCGGGCTAGTCAGGTCAGCCCAATTCATACTTTCATGACTTTAGTGTAGTTTGGTGAAGAGCACAGGAGCCTCCTACGTCATTTTTACCCGCTATTTGGGAACTTTTTGGTTTCCCATTTAAAGTTTGAGTCATAACGGAAAAATGTAGTCGATTATCTCATTCTTAGGTCGTCAAATACAGAGCCACTTTGTTTTGCATTCATGTTTTCTTTCACAATGACTAACCCCCTCTTTGAGTTTATGGATCTGACAAAGAGTTAAACCCAAGTCACATGAGAGCTAGATAAACATGCCCGCCCACTCAAGACTGTTTCTGTGACACTCAAACAGTGCTTCACTGCATGTTGAGTCCAGGACAACACAATAATGCATTTTATACATATAAATACATTATCATTACGAACCAAAGTATCTTAAGTATCATGTATGAATGTGTTTTTGTGACTGGCAATTTACTTTTCTAACTTATTGATACATTTGAAGGCTTATGTCACACACCCCCAATAAACACCCATGTTCTCTTTCATAAAACTATCTACACTGTAGAAATAATCCTACATTTGTCACATGTCATCAGTCATACCTTGTTACACCACCAAAATGAGCATAAATAAATACATAAAAGACTTTACAGAACAAATGACCCATTGATATGTTGTTATGCTTTATTCTAGACCAGGACAATCAAATAAATATTGTGTACTTCCTTCTGTAAGCCTTGTGTGGGTGATTCTTCCTGCAGCTCAGTTTAACTGCCATTTAACCAGAGGCTCTGTTAGTAATAAAGGACCAGTGACCAGTGGGTTTATGTCTTTAAATAGCTATCGCTGATGTGCCTTTGAGCCAGGCACTTCTGCTTAAATTGCTTCAGCGGTGCTGCTCAGCAGCTGAAAAAAAGTATGCATGTTTTGGAAACTCGTATTGGATAAGTAAATCTAAAGCACTCTTTACGAACCGGCCCGCAGTCGATGCACCTGGGCCCCACTGTCAGCCAGTGTATTCACCACAGCAATCCCCTGCCTGTCAGAGCAGCAGTGTCTTCTTACAGAGACACAGTGTACCTTACACGAGCCTCTATAAGTCACCTCTGCAAATAGCCCAGGACAGTCATGCATGCTTAGCAAGAGGCTAAAAGCCCTCCTGGGATGAACAGAGAGTTTAGGGGCATATCTCACCTCAACTACTACTCCCACCGCTCTGTCAGGCAACACACACTGTTCTGTTTTATATTACTACACACCCCTCTGGGTGCAGGCTGAAGTCCTAAACCATCATTTACACACCCAAGTCATCGGATCAGATCAATTTCCTTGCAGCGCTGCCAAGTTGCGCTTCTTGGCTTAAGAAAGAGATGCTTAGCAGAGAAGGTCCCTGCTGAACTGTTACTGTGTTACTGACTTCCTGCCAGCTGTGACCATTCAGCCAATCGAGAAAGAGCACGAGAGGTGCTCAGAGGGGATGCTTAAAATAGCTGGTCATTACCACCTATGAATCAGGAAGTATGAATTATTAAAGTGCAGAGCTCAGGGAATCAAACCGCCTTGGTATAAAACTAGGACCATCCATGTATGATAGGACGTGTCATACATATATGCTACTATTCTACTTTGAGGCATCATACTGTACATTTATCTTATTCTTAAAACATAATATCAGAAGGTGTAGCTTGTATGACACATGCTAAAGCTTTCTTTGGGTTTTCATGTATACTGTGAGGCACACGGCAAAATCTTTGAAACCCAGAATATGAATAGAAACTGAATACATTACATTGAGCAAATGATTAGCCTCAAATAATCTTCCACAAGTACATCATTGATGATGCATGAAAGCATCTATCATCTGTGTAACTGTGAAGATTTGTTGGTCTACTGTGGATGGACAAACCTGTTGGGCTTACAAAAGAATTCAAAACTGCACTGGAGTTTTTGGTCATGCTAGTTTTTGCTTTGTTTCTGAGACTTTATGGAGATATGCTCAACTTGTCTCAGTTCAAAGTAACAAAACGCAGCCATGGCAGAAATCCTGACAGCTAAGACAGGTAGCGGAAAACCTCCAGAGAAAAACGACACCGTGACACGCGTCACCAACAAACTCAGCATTTTCCACTCAAAAAGATTGTGTGACAGAAAGAGTCGCCCCCTCACTCCTTAAATATGTCCAATATGTCACCTGTGACCCCGGCTGGACTTGTCTTAGTCTGTGAAAAATAATCCAGCGTGTCCTCGCTGCTGTGTTTGTGGGTATGGCAACTCCCCTGTAGAGGCCTAGAATTGTGGATATGAAAATGCATTTATATATTACGTTAAAATGGTGTGGTTTAGTTTCCAATACTCAGTGAAATGCGGTGTCACAAAAACGGTATTTGCTGAATGAATTGTGGAATGAACGCAGCAGACAATAATTAGCATATTTTGGCTTTGCACGGGTATGTGTTGTCCAAAAAGATGGAAAGAAAATTACATTTCAGTCCAAGAAACTGACGAACTGATGTCTATAGAGTGAGATCTGTCAAGCCTTTTCAATCCCGCATTGATAAAAACATACATTATCATATTCAACTTTATTTAAACCTTGAAAAATCATCGAGGGCATGCCCTCATTTTCAATAATGTTGAGAGTACAACAGAATAAATACACATGAAAACGAAAATAAATCAAAGAAGCAGACAACAGCCGTTTGTAATCTCAGTTTTAAAAGTGAGAACATGAGGTGGAGATCGTGGTGTGTGAGGGAGCTGTAATCAAAGTGTCAGGTCATAATGGCTACTTTGTGCACCTGAATATGAATATGACTGGACGTCACACAGCTGGTGATGAGCCTGTGATTGTGAAGCATGAATGAAACAGCTGATGCCAATCAGTTAGTAGAAGCTGTGAATTTTAGTGACCCAGATAAGAGTCCGCTTCATTTGTTGAGACAAACTTGAACTGAAAAAGGGAGCAAATTAATATAAAATAGAGGTTATTGCCATTATTATTTTCTTTATTTATAGCCATAACCATAGGAGAGCTGCAACAAACTATGCCAATCCTCAAAATCAAATGTCTTGTTTGGTCCAACCAACAGTCCAAAACCCAAAGAAAGGTTTCATTTACTGTAATGTAAGACCAATAAAAAGTGCAAATTCTCACATTAAACCATCAAATTTTGGGTATTTTGCTTGAAGAATGACTCAAATGATTAATCAACTATCAAAATAGTAATTTCCTGTCGACTGATTAATCGATTAATTGCCGAATTGTCGTACCACAGTTTTCCAAGCTACGATCTACGATTCCAAGCTGTTGTTACAATAAGGATGCTTGAACTCACAGAAAAGATTAACATGTTAGTGAATTAGTCAAAGAAATAAAGTTTTTAAAAACATTCCAATCATTTTAAAGTATTTGGATGCGTAGCAACACGAAGGGTCGCTGCTCTTCTGCTCTTTTAATCTCATGGAGGTTTTCACGTTTGGCTTAGCAACAGGGTTTAACATAGCACTCCACTGAATCGCAGGTGTTTAACATTCAGCCTGTGCAAAGCAGCAACAGCAATCTGTTTAATGAACTGGAAGCTCATTCAGAAATGATGAAGCAGATTTGACAGTCCTGATAAGTTGGTTCTTAACAGAAGGCCACTTCACCTGCAGCACTTTAGCCCAAAATATCTCTCATTATTATAACTCATCCGAAGATATAATTAACGACTAACATGTAGGGTGCAGAATTAGCAACCATACGCCAAAGGCTGATTATATGAATTTCTAATTTTGAGAGTGCTTGTCTGCTGTCTGCATATTCATTCTCTCTCTCTGTTTGGACTCTGACCTTTGGCACGCTGCATACTGTAAATGCACATAGTCGTCAATCACTGCACTCCACACAGCTCGGATTGCAGTGATCTTTACCAACATACCACCCTCCCCCCCACATGCACATACACATTGTTGCTATGGCACCATGTGTACCATTCAGGAAAATGTATGAACCAATAGCAGTAACCAAACCTTATTTACCCCCATCGTCGTGGTCATACTCTAACCCCAACAACCACAGAGACATGGAAATATAATTTATACAAAATAATATTGGGTTACAGCTTTTTTAATTCATTTATTCAACATGGGAAGTGTACATTGGTGTTATTATGATGTAAACATGCCAAATTTAGACAACTTGTTGGGAAAATAAGTGAAAAGCATCATAAAGGCACACTAAGCTGCAACTAAATTGCTACAATCTGACAATTACTGTAATTGTCAATGCTTCTAAATGTTTTTTTTTTGCATGTAAAGTTTCTCCTTCATGCTAGGAGGCAGCGGGTGAGGCCAGAGGGTTGCAATCAGAAACTACGCCACAAGAAGCTACTTAATCCTACACACGCCAAAGGCAAAAATGTCAAACCTCATGCCTGTTAGACCTCAGTGTTTAGCTCAAAACACTGTTGCTTCTAAATAGAGCCTCACAAAGCTGCTGAAATTCTGGATTTCTTCAGCACTATGAAACCAAATATATATGATTTCATCATTTATATTTAGCAGACACTTACAGAGCAATGCAGTGACTGGAACAGTAAAACAAGCCTTAATTTACTGATCATTATACTGCTACAAGACACCCCACGGTACAGTGAGACACAGTTAGAGTTACAGGGCCATGAAAGTATCGCTGTAAGGAAACAGCTGAAGGAAAAAGACAGCTTGAGGGCTTTTTGTTCTCCTTTCTTTCCTCCACAGGTTGCATCAGATTGTGTTAATAACTGAGAAATGTGTCACAGGTACACACGAGACAAGCCAACACGCCGTCTCGTAATGTGCATGGTTTGAAGGAGGCTTCTGCTTTGCCTTTGTCTAATCTCCTTCTGTCTACTGAGAGATCTGGTAAAAAGGTCAGACTGTCGCTGTGGTAACCGTTATCCAAAGAAACACGGAGCACTCCCCCCTTTGACCGGCACAGAAAAATAAAATAATTCATGGTTACATTTTTAATAGTAGTGGATGGCATTGATGGAAAGAGGCTGATATTGCTCCTCTTCCTGCTGGATTTTCTCAATGTTGGATATTCCTCTGGCACGAATAAACACAGACACTTTCATTTAATTAAATTTAAAGGCCGGTATTACAACACATGTTTTTTTCAAACTAAAAAAAATACTGAAAACTTTTAGTTACGTTATGCATCCTAAAGACTTTTGCTCACAAATCATGTCTTTTGAATATTTATGTGTGGCTGTAAACTTTAAACTGACACCAGATTTTACAACAATCACCAGTAATAAGACATAAAACATGTTTTTCTTTAATCCTGTTTCCACATGACGTGTTAAACATTTCACAGTGTTTAAGGTAAATGGTTAAGGTAGATGGTGGCCTTTGTCTTCCTCTTTTGGAAATCACGAGTTGCTGTGCTCGTACAGAAAGCCTGACCTAGAAACAGTAACTAAGGAGGGTGGGTTTAATGGCCATTTGGCTCATGTTGTTAGCACCCTGGCTATTGAAAACTCATCAGGCTCTTCCAAGGCTTGCTGATGCTCCTGTAAACAGAGCACAAAATGAGCGCTTTGCAATCCTGTCAAGTGCGTTTCTTCTAAATCGGGGTCAGTATTAACTCATATGTTCTCAGGAGCACACGTCCTGCAACAACCTGTGAACCTGGCAGGCGGCCAGATAACTATTACTGACTCTGATTTGAAGAGACAGACATTGTCACCCCACATCCAGAATGCATAAGTAGGATCGGATCTCATTACCGCAAGTTATCTTGGGCCAACAGGCCAAGTCCCCATCGCCCCTTTACCTCATGAACTCCACATTAGGTACTTGGGCTTCCAGCCACTTAATTTCCTCCAGGATACGAGGCTGTCCAGTATTGTAGAGAGCTCCTCACTCCTTAGCTGCAATTGTCAGAAAACCTGTTTTCCTTTTATGGATTCAAGTAGCACAGCTGTTAATGCTTAACATTTCCCTCCGTTAAGTGACACTGTCAAGTTGTGTGAGGGGAAACATCACGTCTTGATCCCCTCTTACCTTTCTTTGCACTACATCTCGGCTCCACAATTAACAGTGCGAAAGAGGCGCTAAATTAAGCACTAATTTGTCAGACGTGATGTCATTAAATGTGACGGGAGTTAAGTTTGGATAAAGTGTCCTTGGTGTTATTCTCCGATGACATCTCATCAGCGGTGATGGGTAGAGATGTTTGTTTTCAGGCCAGACTAAGGCCTCTTGCCTGTTCCATGTCAGAAACCACCTGTTGTTTGAAAAGGATTAATAATAGAAGCTTTTGCGCCTTTTGATTTCATGGCTCTCAGCTGTTGTTGAAACTGTATACGTTGCTGCCTGATGCACTTTCACAATATGGATCACTTAAAAGGTTGTGTTAAACTATCCCCAATGTGTTTCTACTTCTTTTCTGGCCTTTCTTGCTTTCAAAATGAAAAAAAATATGCATCTCATTAATCACAGACATGACTGTGCATCTGTGTGGTAAGTAATGTATATATATAGTTCAATATGATACTTTGATATTGTGTTTTTGTCCATTCAGGAGAGGTGTTTTGTACAGATTCAATATGACTCCATTAGACATGGAATCAGCTCTTCACCTTTTCTGAGGTACATGCAGTGAGGTATTCTGGATGGTTTTGTAAAATGTATTTTAGAGTATAAACATAGTGGAAACAAACCCCACTCTGCAGATGAACGGTGTCTCTACAGAGTACATCTGCACCTCTGCAACCTTGTTTTGGTAAAAACATTTAATGGTTTTATCGTCACTAGTGATCCATCGAGCAGCTGTTGATTGAACTAGGCCTGGATCTGAAGTGTGGCTGGAAGCGACACGATCATATTAACTAGACACACGTATAAACTTTGGTATAAAACAGAGTTGTAAAGACAGTTTGGTCATTATGATCATTTTTGTTGCATTGGCCTGTTCTGTGAAAGATTGCTTACCTTACAAGAGTTAAACTGAATTGTTTGATACAGCAATAGAAGAGAATATAGCCACACAGACTATAACAGAATAGGATAGGATACACTGGAGGTGAACACAACCAGTGGAAAATGATCTCAAAAACTGTTTCAACGTGGAAGTACTTTCACAGGAATGGCAAGACAATCCAAAAAAGTGGCAGAGCTTGTATCAAGCTACAAGCAATGCAAACACTGGATACTACATTTCCCATAATCCAGCACACTAGCATCTTTCATTAGACCCCATGTGCCTCGCTAATACCCCCTTCTTTCAAACACCACAGATCCGGTTTATAATGCAGGTTATCTGCTATAAATTATTCTGCTATAAAAGGCCAAGCCGACATAACCGGATGATGATCACTATTACATCATCATAATTACATTACTTATGGTCAAAAACTACCTCTGTCAACGTCCCCTTTGGTCTTTGAACTTCTGTCATTGTGTCCATAGAGGCTGCTGGACCCAGTTACATTACCCAGCTCCTGTTCTGGCACGACACTGGCTCTGCTCCTTCATAAGGAAAACCAGAAAACATTTTCTCCATTATATATGATCTAGTTTCACCAAAATCGAATAGCAGTTGGGGTATTTTCAGAGAAATATCCTGTTAACCAAACAAAACAAAGTCTGTACGGCTCAATATGACCTCAAATAAGTGCGATATTTGTGCAAATTGGGTGCATGACCCTTTAAGTCATGTATTTCTGGCACTGAACCATTCATCTCAATATGTCTGTGTTAAAGTCTGATACTTTAGTGACTGACTGTGACTTGTGAGAACGCACTGATGTAGACTTTCAGGTACACATAAACGTTTCTGTATTTGCACCAGGTGTGTTACAGTATGCATCCTTTGTTGCTGTACATAATTATTTATGAACCACCCTGCTGTGCTCAACACAACATACATGTTTTGTTCTTTGCCCCCCCTCGAAATGTTCTTTTCTGCTTCCCCCCCTCCTCCGTTATCTGTATCAGGGAATGTCTTCCTATCACTTATTCATGGGAGAAAAATGCCAAGAAAATGCAGGGGATCAAGGTGCGGCATGAAAAATTTACATTTTGTGACGTTGAAACCTTAGCTTACATCCTCATTCTACAAAGTGATGGACCTGACTAAAGATAGCACTGAGAGTACAGTGTATAAGTACTTTAGTTTAACAAGCTGTATCTGTTTCTTGGTACTTTATTACCCCATTCACAGTGGTCATTCGATACTCTTTCTAATTCCTGCAAAGATGTACACATTTATACACATTATATACGTATCAGGACGTAATGCACATTGGTTCTGGCTGCCCCGTCATCCATTAATTCCAGGTAATGGACCCTGTGTATAAGAAGGACTAAAAAGAGGCTGAGTCACTTTAAAGCTTGCATTAGATAATTGGAAAAATTCCATTAAAATAAC
This sequence comes from Miichthys miiuy, assembly GCA_036365135.1. Taxonomy (NCBI): domain Eukaryota; kingdom Metazoa; phylum Chordata; class Actinopteri; family Sciaenidae; genus Miichthys; species Miichthys miiuy. Next base: position 2,804,382 of record CM071625.1, on the reverse strand, counting down.
AGATCTGCTACCAAGAGTCTCCAACCGTGCTAGCAGCTCTTTAAAACACATTAGTGTTTTGAGCCAAATGCTAACATAACCATGCTAACAGGCTCACAATGGCAATAGCTGTAAACACAAAGTACAACTGAGGCTGATGGCAATACCATTGGTTTTGCAGCGACTTGGTCATGATTGGATAAACAGAAATTTGGACCTGATGATACAACAGGAAGGTATGTACCAATTTTGTGTCAGTCACCAGGTAGATAAGATACTTCAATCAAAACCAAAAATGTCAACCCAATGGCGGCGCTAGAGAAAAGGTCAGGGGAATCATTGGGATACATCCAAGCGGTAACCTCCATGGTTCTACAATGAAGCCAACAAGGAAGTGCCAAAAACTGCTGTTCCTTGAAAGGCCACTTGAGCCCTCACATTAAGATGCCCAATTTCACAGCAGAAATCAACATGTTTACAGCCTGGTACAATAGTTTCGGTCTCTTTGGCGCCACCAACCCAGCACGGCTCTTCAGAAACCTGTGCGTTACGTCATTGAAGGCCACTTCCATGTTTTATACAGTCTATGGACAAGTCCTCTGGTAGCCATGACTGCACTGTTTGTACAAAATTCAACCAAAGCCCACCAAATACTTATCTTAGTCTCAATGATAAACTGACACAGTGAAAGAAACCCACATCCATCCATAACACATCTTAGTTGCATTAAACACATTTTTGCATGGGTATAATGTGGTTAAACTGTGGGTGAAGTGTAGTTTACCCACCTTGTTTCCCCTCACGGATTTGCACAGTTCGATTGACAGGTAGTAAACTCTCTGCCTCATTTTAAAGAGGTGGATGAACTCAATTTACTTGGGCTTGTTCCTCACTACACCCCCAGTTTTATGTGACTCAAAAACAAGGTCGACAAATGCAGGAGGGACTCTGCAGGAGTTTATTAGCCGCGATTGTTATGTGACACGTTTGTAATGTGGTTTATTGCTTGTCAAAGTGAGTCATTCACAGATGGTCCCAGACACTTCTGCTCCTCACAATTTGTTGTAGTGAATCAGCTTGTGTCCCTTTGAGATTGCTACTAGCTTTCCGTGCATTTCATCATATCTCCCATGAGACAGTGTGCTATGAATAAGTGAGAATTATAAACTCCAAGTTACTGAGATTTCCTTTAAGATTTTGAATCCCCTAAAAACAGGAACACATTACTGTAGCTTTGAACATTTGGATCCCTTCCTTCCAAATAGTGCAGTTACACTAGCTGGTGGCAAGTCAGTGTGTATGTGTGTGTTTTATACACTGTTATATCTGAATCTTTCATGACCACCCCGCCACTGTGTTATGTAAAAGACCAGTGTAGAACGCCCTGATGTGTTACAGCAGCTATTATTAATTTACGATCTGGCTGGAGGGAAAAGCTGGTTGAACTTCTAATTTTGCTCACATCCCACGACGCTTGTTCATACAGGATGATGGGAAATATTGCTGTTTGGAAACCTTTAACGTTTTAGGATTCAGCTGGGGTTTTTTTCCCAGGTAGCAGAGCACATGTTAGCAAAAAATCTGAGAAATATGAGTATTTTATGTTTTTTGTTGGTTGTACTGACTAGTTTGTGTACAGGATATGATTCATCACTTCAAGAAATTTTAGTACAGAATACTGTTTTTTTTCATGTTAATTTAACTGTTTGCCTCGAAGCTATTTGGAGTAAATACTGTATATAGAAACCAGATACGCAAGTAATCCATCACAGGATTGTATTCTGTCTGCTTGTATTTTAGCCAAAATTACACACAATTAAATAAAATCAATCTGCACTTAACCGTATTAAGTAAGTAAGTCGGAAAGTAAGTAAGTAAATAAAATCTATCTGCATAGCCACTTTTACAGAGACGAGGTGTGTTTGTCTTTAGTGCTTTACAAGGGCAATAAACAATATACAAGACCGAAGTCAAAGTTTTATATAATGTAATAAAAAATACACAAAGCGGGCAGAGCAGTCCATGATTTGGGTGCTACAGCATCAAAAGTTGGATCATCACGTTACATTACTGCAGGATGCAACAACAATTTATTACCTACTATAAATTGTCTATAACTCCTCCACATGTTGCTTTTTCAAACCATAGTTACCAAATAAATGTCTGACTGGGTGATGACCTTCTTAAATATGAACTATGGAATGTTTTGTGGACAATAATTGGGGTTAAAAATTTTTTGAGACTTATTTTATTGTTTCAATTTTTAGAAACAGTTCAAAATCTGAGGCTTCAATCAGCTTTACAAGAAAAGACCACGTCAACGGTGACATGCAACTACAATTTACACTAGAAAACTGACATGATTTGTAATAAACAAACAAAACAAAACAAAAAAAAAGCAACATGCATGGTCATTCGTTTACCTGCATTTTATGCGTAAGTGAAACCTCCTCACCAATGCTACGGCCATTTTTAAAATGTGAACTTTATACAGCACCTGTGCATACACAAATGTAGCAGCACTCTGAATATTTAGGCGTAACTGTTTTGACAGCAAAGCTAGCTGGTTCTCTGCAGCCGGCGTGAAAGCTATCACAGTCAGAGTGTGTGTTTGTGTCCTTTGGGTGACTCACATCACAAGGTGACACACATTTGGATGCGTGATGTATCAACTGCTCAGGAACACGCAAGGCCTACATGAGAACAACCGAACAAACAGACTCAATGATAAAGAAGGGAACAGCAAGGGAAGTTCTCTTACATGAATGGTCTTTTCAAAGTCTCAGGGCTGGATCTGTAAGGGAGAATGACGCATAGGGGAGATGAAGTAATGAAGGGCAGTGCTGAGTGGATGGATGACTACAGAAATATTAGCCATATGTCAAGTTCTGTATCTCTTTTGGTATCTGGTTCTTATGAACAGAAAAGAAAATGCCTAGGGCAGCATTGCATACTGAAATGGAGTATTGAAGTTAGAACTTGGTTCCACATAACTTCTCGTGTCTCTCTTGAAATTAAAAGGCAACCCAATCAAACACCAACAAGTACAATACTGCCATCTTGTGGTATGTGCTGAGCAAAATATTGCACCGTAAAAGGAATACTCTACTAAAAAAAAAAACTACTAAACCTTGGCACTGACCTCTGCTGCTCCTGGCCACAAGCATCAGCAATAAACATCCATTTGTTACTAACCATGTTAGTGTATTATGTTTCTGGAGTTATTCAAATGTCAAACTTTTGTTGCCATGAAACTGGGTCACGGATTGAATCCTTTTTACTTGTGTCAGGTGGAATATGTAAGTATGTAAGTATGTATTCTTGGAGGCTTCTTGATCTACTGTGGTTTGGACTGTACCTCATTTGTTCACCGCAACGCCAGTTTAACTTACCAAAAGTGACCCAAAAGGCGGTTCAATGCCCGGCTCCAAGCAAGCAAGCAAGCAAGCAGGGCTTCTTACCCATTTAAAGTCTGAGAATATGTTGGGATCGGAACTATCCTGAGGGAAACTTTGAAGGGAACCAGCTACTAGACTGATTAGTTCTTTGGCCCTATACCCAGGTTGGACGACCGATTTGCATGTCAGGACTGCTACGAGCCTCCAACAGCGGTGTTGGAAACCCTCTTGGAGGCTCGTAGCATTCCTGACAAGGCTTCACCCTGCCCAGGCATAGTTCAGCATCTTTCAGATCCTATCTCACGCTCCACCTAAAGCATCAAGCCAAACTGATAAATGTAAAAGTTGGATTTACTTTTGAGAATCCATGTCCTCTGCAACAGAGCAGGATACAACCTTTTTAAAGAGACACTGTTCAAGCCAATTGAATGTTCGATACTCCAAAAGTGTCCAACCGATACAGCAAAGCGAGAACAAATCATTGAGTGAGAGGTTCAGGACGGTGGTTCCCATTAAAAATGAGAGCGCGCTCAAGACAAACATGTCTACTCAGTGACAATAACACCAGCCACTCAAGTTGAGTTAAACCAAAGTAACCTACAACCTGTATTGAGCAGTGTAGAGTAATTATACCGGTGGCTATATTACAAGAAATGTGAACCCTCTACAGAATTGCAAACTCGCCACCCTCTCCTAGCTCATCGTTTGGTGCCACAGCCAAGTGCAGCCGAGACCTGGGACACGTTTTTGACAACTCACCATGGCATCGTGCCCTCACCATGTGTCACCTGACAAGCTGACACTGACTGGGCATTGGGAGACGGAGCCAAGTGATTACACTGGTGAACTGTCACTCGGTTTTGTGAACTCAGACTTTTGCAGGAGGTCGGGTGATAGCAAAGGGGATGCATGAGCGCATACTGATTTAGTCTAACTAATGGGAAAAGACTGATCACGAGAAATTTGTCTGTTTTCAGTGAGGACAAAACTGCCTGATAGAAGTAGAAGCTGTGAAGTGTTAACTTGCGTGTCAAGTGTCTTCTTCCTTTCATCAACCCCGCCTGCCGCCTCTCCTCCCCCCTTTCCACACCCATTTCTATATGTAACAGATGTCAGCCTTCTTTTCTGCTCCTCAACATGCTTTCTTACACGCCCTTATATAGCTGTGGGAGTCCCTGCTTCGCTTTCCAACCCCACTGCAAGCAAGCAACCAAAACTTCACCTCTCTTATAAATACCCCAGTGTTACTAATATGGCCATGCCTTATGTGGTAACGGGGAGGGGAATGTAGGGTGAGCTTTGGGGGAATAGTTTTGGACAAACAACACTTGGAAATTCAAACTGGAACGTCAATTTTGTTGTAGTATCAATGTCACTGTCTTGTCAATTCTCTTCTTTGAAACTGACTTTTGTATCGGGTTACTGTAATCCAAAACATGCAAACAAATGCAAAATATACTCTGATTTTGTCAAAGTTTAATAATGGCACATCCATTCATAGCTGATCCAAAACAAATGGTGGTGTTTCAGTATAACTTGGCACTCTTCTGCTTCCAGGCAGCAGATCTTATTCAATCACTGGTGCACACACACAAAAAAATAAAAATGATTCATATTGGTTTGATTTCTTGTGTTAAGCCCCACTCGCACTGAGCTAGCATTACCTCAGGACCTCATGTGATGCAGGAACTGACCTCTGATACAGTAAACGACAAAAAACAACATCATTAAACTGTTTTTTTTTTTTTTTTTAAATGATGAAAACCATAAATCTAAATATCCCCAAGACAGAAAAAGAAAAAAAAGATGGTTTTAAAAAAAAATGTTGAGCTGATCTTTGTGCTGGTTGAAAAATTTAAGTCTTTATGCATTGAGTGCAAATAACACGAGGTCCTCAGGTTGTAGTAGCCCTGTAACACTTTACTTTTAATCCCTCTATTTAGCTTTTATAAGCAGTTTATACATAATAAATGGATATAGGTATACAAGCAGCTAATGGGTGACATTTAGTAAAACATTTATTATGTATCCTGCTTATAAATGCTCAAATGTAGGGATTAAAGTAAAAGGTTAACAACAGTCCTGTGTGAATGGGGCTTTAATCACCCAAGTACAATCTCAGTGTTTAAGTTTGGACCTATTTTGTCTCCTGTGAAGGCCACTCCGATTTGTTGTAAACCTGGAGGCTGTGACTATTGTGCTTTGCCCTAAAGCGTTACCTCTTCTTGCAGTTGATCACAAGTCAAGCAGCAATTATCTTTCAGGTATGTTAAGGTCTGCCTTTTGTGTCTGTAAAGCTGGGCTGTGGAACGCAGATTTCCTCTGCTGCTGCAGTATCTGCTGATTGTTCTCTTCCACATCTTGACTGCAGTTTAGGTGAAAGCAAACAACCAGACATCACAAGGCCGATGGAGACTGAACTGCTTTCAAAGTCCAGCAACAATAGCTTGAGCTGTGCCAGTTTGAGTCTAGATTTTGACTGCACTGTGTGCCAAAGCGAGCTGATTTAGTTGTGAAAGACAAAAAGGGAAAATCTTTGAAAAAAGGTTCCCATCTAGTCTACTAATCACACTTCATTATGTCCATCCATCGTTTATCCATGCAGCCATCAAAGGTCATAAATGGTGAAAATCATAGTTTCTGGCTTACGACTAGTCTTACCTTGCAGGTAGTTTTGGTTTTATGAGCCAAGAGGTCTAAAATGAACCCCAATACAACAAAATCATGTTTCATTTGTGCTGCTCAATGCCATGAAACTCAACACCAACTAAACATCAATGGGAAAAAACTTCTGGTGGCTTGTGGTTTTCATTTTTAAGCTTTAAGCAGTACAAATGAAATTCCATTGACCTCCACTGTATTGTGATTGGACCTATTCGGCTATGTATAGTGACTACACGCTGGAGCTTAGCTTACCTCAGCGAGAGTACTCAAAAAAAAGTTTGTTTAATCCAAAATAGAAAAGTCTTTGCTGGTGATGACAAGACTTCAGCTACTGTAGCTTCATATTGAGCAGACAGATATGACAGTGTTGATAAATACTGAAACTAATCCTTTAAAACCTCAGCAGACAAAACTAAAACTATCTGCATAGACAGAGCCACGAGTGAGAAAATGTTCGTTTTTCCTAATTTGGGCAAACTTACATTTTAAAAGAATAATAAGAAGCGTTATCCTGATGCGAACCTTTCCTGTTTAGCTGTTACACGGTGATTATCTTGCTTTAGTGTTTCAAGGGAAATAAGCCAATGTTCCTAACCAGATTAGAGAAAAATTGGCCCTGGGTCCAATCATGAGCTAATGTGTCTGGACTCTAGAGACCAAAAGAATGGATGGCTTTAAAGATCGCCAATAAAGAGCAACACAGCACATACTATACAATATGATACATACTGTAAAAGCTATTTGTGCTTGTGCTTTGAGGCATTTGGCAGCTTATGAATGTTATCTATTTCGCACTGCCGCTTTGCAAGCCGCTACGTAACACTTTATCATCTGCATCATCCGCTGTTCATCAAGTGCTAAATTGAGTGACAAAGCGAGAAAATGGTGAACAAATCAGCATTAAAACATGGAAAATGGTCGCGTGTATTCGTAGACAACTGTGAGAAACAGTTTATCAAGAGAGAAAGAAGAGTTAAGAACCCCAATGTGTGCTTAAATCGGTATATTTACAGTATGTGTAAATATGTACGAGCATGTGTGCAGCCGCTTTACTTTCGCAAAGTGTGAGCTCCTCTTCTTTCCACCACACCTGTTGCAGCGTCTCTTCCCCTCGACATAGTTGGCTCAAGTTCTGCCCCTCTTGTTCTTCTGGAAACCCTGCTGTCCATGCTTCTCTCAGGCCGGCTATGAGGGCTGTCAATTGTTGGCTTCAGTTTCACTCAGATTTAGAAAGTGCAAGGTAGCAAACCAAAGCTTTTGCTTTTATGGCCTTGGAATTAATATGAAATGCCAAGGGATTATTTGTGTCAATAGACTTGTTTTCAATGGAGTTCTGAGTAAATATAGAGAGGACTGAATCACCAAGATCAGATGTTACTAAACACAACTTTCCCTTCATCTCCTTTATTCCCACTCTTGCTCCCTCTATGTCGCTCCTTCCAGCTTGCAGCCCAAGTTCTGGACGATCTTGACGACGAGGACATTGGATTCGGCCTGGTGGATGAAAAGAAAGACTCTGCGGTTGCCAAGAAGCTGGGTAAGCTTGCCAGTCACTAACAGAGTCCTTGCTGGTGAAAACATAGCCTAATTGTCAATGATACCAGCAAGAAAGCAAAAAAAAAAAAAAAGAAGCTTTGGCTCAGTGTAAATCAACTCTTTCAATCAAGTCCAGACACATTTCTCAGGGCCTCTCCTGGTATTTTCACCGAATGTGGCCGATTAAAGTGCAACACATTCTGACGATTTGACAAGGACTTCTTTATACTAATAGTTAATGAACCAAAACTGTCTCCAGTCATGTAATTGGAATTGCAGTCTTAATTGGAATCTGGATTTACTTAGAGCCCCTTTTGTGTTAATTGATCGGCTTTGCATGTCATTCAGCAATTTATACATCAAAGAAAAAAGACTTTAATCTGATAATTTAGGATAACATATGTATAGATGGAAGGGGGAAAAAAAATCCAATAATAAGTGCAAAAGTATGTTCAAATTTCACTGTAAACGTGACATTCATGCTGTAATGCATAAACGTCTGAGCTCAATAAATGGAACAGCTCTGCCATCAAGTGGTAACTAAATGTGTCACAGTGTCTTTGTAACAACTGCTGCAGCTGTAAAACCAGAAACATGCAAAACACACCAAAGTTTGTGGAAATCCAAAATCATGACCGTACTAAAACTCCAAATGTTACGCACCATGCAGCCTTTTTGTCATTAAAGTTTTTATTTATTCATACATTCATTCATCAAACTTGAAAACAAACATCAGCATCAACAGACAGTATATCTACCATACAACCATATATACAAAGGCCTAAGTGTCTCATGTGTCCTACATACAAAAAGTACGGTCCCACGTCCTCTTAAAATCTTCCTCTTCATTGTTAATTCTAGCCAACATGTGTTCATATGATGCAACTTCTGACATGATTTCCATCCATTTTTTGACATCTGGGGCGACTGTATTTTTCCATAATTTGAGGATTGTTCTGGCAGCTGCGACCATCCCAACTTTTAAAAACCCCTGTTCATATTTACATACATTTGGCACCTCTGTTTGGTCAGGTACCGCCATGCAGTGTGGTTGTGTGTTTAATTTTTTTTTTTTTTAATAAACCACTGCAGTTTTATGTATGAGTTTGTGAAATAATACTGGAATGACTGGCGCCAAACATTAGCTTATTGGTTAAACACTTTTCTCTCACCAGGTCTGGATGAAGTGGAAAGCATCTACATCTTTGCTGACAATGAGATCATCGAATACGATGGAGAGCTGGCTGCCGACACGTTGGTTGAGTTCCTCTATGACGTAAGTGGTTTGGCCCGGCGGTTGACTGTTTTGTGGAATTAAATCACCCAGATAATTGGACTAATATAAATGACAGATGTAAACAGTGGCAGAATAAATGGACTCTTTTCAGGTAATTGAAGACCCTGTGGAGATCATCGACAACGATCGTGAGCTCAAGGGTTTCCACAACATGGATGAGGTCATCAAGCTGGTTGGCTATTTCAAGAGCGAGAAATCTCCCCGTAGGTTGACGATTATGATCCAAATACTGACCTTTGAGCAGATTATTCATAAAAGAAACTGCTGTTGTGACCCTAATAAATGTTTTGCCTGATTTTCTCCATCCAGACTTCATTGAATATGATGACGCTGCTGAGGAATTCCACCCCTTCGTCAAATTCTTTGCCACATTTGACCCCAAGGTTTAAATTCCTTGTTTGTGTGATTTAGAGTTAGCAATGTAATTTTAATGATATTTAACAAGACTGACTTTGATTATATTGACCTTCCTCTTTATTTTAACATTAACATTTCAGATTGCCAAGAAGCTGAAACTTAAGATGAATGAAGTTGATTTCTATGAGCCGTTCATGGAGGAACCCGTCACCATTCCAGGAAAGCCCTACATTGAGTCTGAGCTTGTTGAATACATTGAACAGCATGACAGGTGAGACCTATTTATTTGACCTAATTTAGATCATTTTACTGGTTGTTTGATAAGATATGATACGATATTTTCGTAACATGTTGGTTGATGTTTCAATGTTTCAGGCCCACTCTGAGGAAGCTCGAGCCTCACAGCATGTATGAGATCTGGGTAAGAAATAATGTTAGTTTTTGTCCCCATTAAAATTCAGATTTCTTGTCAGTCAAGAAATTGGAAATACAAGATCCTTGAATCTTTGTTTTATCCAGATGTTTGTGTTCACAGGAGGATGACATTGATGGAGAGCACATTGTTGCCTTTGCTGAGGAAGATGACCCAGGTAAATTTCTACTTTACGGCGTCTTTATATATAATGATAGTACTGATATGATCAAATATCAAGCCAATACTTTAAACCATGCCTGACATCTGAACTTTTCCTTAGACGGTTATGAATTCCTGGAAATCCTGAAGGAGGTGGCACGTGAGAACACTGATAACCCTAACCTCAGCATTATCTGGATCGACCCTGACAATTTCCCTCTGGTATGAACCTCCCTTACTTTGACTGTCACTATATTAACTAGCAAACATATTTTATGCACAACATTGCCGTTTGGGTAAAAAGTCCAAAGTAGAGTTCTGAAACAGGTAATTAGTCAGAGAGGTCACACACAGCAGGCAGCACCAGGGACGAAAGCTACAACGGGTAGACCATTTGACGATCTTGGGAAAGAGGGCTGGTATATATGCAAGACAACTAATGAGGGAATGGGGAACAGGTGTGCTGTTGAATAAGGCAATCAGATGACTGGGAGTTGTGGGAACACACTGAGGGCAACTACAGGGCAGGAGGGGAATGGCATAATGAAATGATAGGAGATGTTAACAAACGAGAAAAACAGAAAAATATGCAAAAATGACTAATCCTCTTTAGACGATGAGTCATCTGCTCTGAGTGTCATAGATAATTGTGTCAGGATATGTAAGCCTAACTGTGTCCTTCCTTCTGTCTGGGTCTCACTTTCAGCTGGTGCCATACTGGGAGAAGACCTTCCATATTGACCTCGCTTCTCCTCAGATTGGTGTGGTTGATGTTGAGGACGTAAGCAACCTTTCTCATCCCCTTGCAAAAACTTTTTTTCCCTGTTGTTTATTGCCTAGTACACCAAAAACCTATTGATGGAAAGTTTTTTAATTATGCACTGTCACATCATCAAACATCATGTTGAAAAGTGAAGGTACTTCAGTAACTTATCTGGAATAAAAATATAGCAAAGGTTTTCTTCATCAACAAAAAACAATAAAACAAAAACGTGTGCCCTGGAAGTCATTTTGTAAATGCTTGTGTGCCTATCCTTGGCAGGCCGACAGCGTGTGGTTGGAAATGGACGATGACGATGACATGCCCTCAGCTGACGAGCTCGAGCAGTGGATTGAGGATGTTCTGTCTGGAAAGATCGACCCAGATGATGACGACGATGATGACGACGATGATGACGATGATGATGACGACGATGATGATGACGATGATGATGACGACGATGATGATGATGATGACGATGATGACGATGATGATGACGATGATGATGATGACGATGATGACGACGATGATGACGACGACGATGATGATGACGACGACGATGACGATGATGACGACGATGATGAATAAATGATTTAGCCAGTAATGGCAAAACCCCAAAGTAGCACAATTTTTTTAACATCTTGCAGCAAACACACTTTGTGTGTGTTTGCTTCTTGTAGGGTTTCCTGTAAGGGACGAATATGGGAAACTTTCACTGTCAGTCAGGGAGGGAGATTTTCAAAGAAGCAGAGGATTTGCATCTCTGTTGATGACCAGGGTTGCAGCTTAAAATGTTAGTGCATTACATGTCCTTTGTTACTGTATTAAAACATGCTGGTCTCTCACCTCGGAGGTTCACAATGAATGTGAGCAGTGAGGCTAACAGAGGCTAGCTTCCCTGACATTTTCTACCTAAAGTCACAGAATGGGGTTCACCTCTTTCTCATTTTCTCCAATTTACTGTAATCCTGTTTCAATGACATGTTTTCTACTTGACGAAGAGAAGAAACAAACACTTTCTTGTACTATTTTTAAAGACAATTAAACTAAACTCACTGGACAGTCTTAAGATTGTTACAATCTTGAAAAAAAAAATTAAAGTACCGGATAATAAAAAAAAATACAAAACAATTTGTTTCTGCTCTCATATTAAAAATGAAAGACAAAACTATTTTAAAACCAATGCTGTTTGTTGTTGTCATTGCTATAAGAAACAGATTACTACGACAGTATTCCTTGTGGTCTGTAGGGAATGTTGGGCTAATACTTTATTCAATTATATAAACATCAATTATTCAATTACTAAATGTATACAATGTCATAATAATCTACATAGACTTGTACACCTTGTATACTGAGTCCATGCAGTCGCTAACTGCTTTGTTGTCAAGACACATAAGTTAAGTTAAGTTAAGTTAAGTTAAGTTGTGTTGTTGTTGTTAAGTTAAGTTGTTAAGTTAAGTTAAGTTGTTAAGTTACGTTAAGTTAGTTGTTAAGTTAAGTTAAGTTAAGTTAAGTTAAGTTAAGTTAGACTTTATTGATCCCATGCCAGAGAAATCCACTTGTTACAGCAGCTCACGATATACAAGGTGGGTAAGGGTTAGGAAACCAGTGATGTTACTAACTGCCACATTACATATTTGCAGTTATATCTTTAGTCACTGCATTAAATATTAATTTATCATCATCCATTGTGTCCACTGCCATATTTGTCCTGGCCTGGAGTCCAGTCATGACAGAGTGCACCAGACAGACATCTGAAAGAAGAAGGTTGCTTCCAATCCCAAGAAAAAACCCAAATCAACAATCTCTTTATTTCCTGATTTCCCTTTCTGTCTGCAGCTTCAGGTCTATTCATTTATTTTAAAAACATAAAGCTGGGCTTACATGTGGTACATGTTGCAACCTGTAAGAAAAGAAAATATAAGATAAGAAAATATGAGGACAAATATGAACAAGCGACCTCTCTTGAGCAATGGGACTCAACTGCAGAGTTGGTTGATGTGCCGAGTGGAGCTGTGTGGAGCTTTGACCGCCGGCAGTAAAGTGGAGGAGTGTTTTTCTGAGTGAGTCCCTGTTTACACTGTACACACACACACACACACACATAAAAGCATAGCAATGTGACAGTAAAGGCAGTGAATCAAAAGAAAACTACGAGCTGGCAAAGACTGAAAACTACAAAAAAGTGAACAAGCACTCCAAAAAATGAGCAATAAAAGGCATTTTCTGGCTATACTGCAGATGATGAGTAGATCCAGAATGCATACATTTCCATTAATATCCTAGATTACACAATACATGAATTTCCTCATGCATATCAAAATCTAGTGAAAAGTAGAAAAATGTAATATATTAGACATAATTCTTTATTACATATAAGAAGTAAGAGGAATCAGATTTAAAGTGAATTTACAGGAAAAACACCCATAGCAACCATAGTAACTGACTGTAATCAATGAATAATGAATTTCACGAGTGCAAGCACAGTTAAAGTAGCTTTATTGTCTCCAGAGAGACAACAATATATACATTTATAATAATAATCATATATTAACGATGTATTAATAAAGAAATAATAATCCCATGTCATAAAGGGGTGAGTCAGAACACCACACCAGCAGACCAAAACACAACTTACAGACTTTCATTTGCATATTCATATTTGGCTACATGCTGTTTGTATGTATCAGATATCTGTGAGCAAACAGTAATAATATCTACCAAGTTCTCGGAAAATTCGGGACATCAGTATTACTGTACCAACAACAGAATAACAAACCCAGATGACAAACAGTGGCATTTCTCATTCTTTATTCCGATATGTTATGTTGAAATGTATTTAAAAATAAAAGATCTGATGCAAAATTATGCGATACAAACTAATGAGTTACTAAGCAACAACTAAACGCTTAGTGACAAAGTGAATGAAGAGTCATGAGCTCACTAACAGCTATCTGAGCTATGAGCTGCTCTTCTACACTGAACTACATTATGCGTATGCTCCTGAAGGCTGTGCCATCGGTGTGTGAATGCGTATGAGCGGTTAGCTCCTAAAACTGATGATATTAATACTGAAGATATCAACTATGAAACTATGAAAAAGTGTAAATAAACCACAATATGTGTTTTATATTGTAGAGTAATAAAGGAATAGAAATAAAGAAACACCACTGAATAAGAAGGTGTGTCCAAACTTTTTACTGATGCTGTACTTACTAACATCACTAATGCAGGCATGACCTGTAAGCCAAACAAAAATGCAGCTTCTGTGCACACGGGGCTCACACACATCAGTAATCTTCACAAACAAGGTGTGCTTTATTTGAATAAACCTGTAACTGATACACAAGAGGGAAAAAAAAACTGCTTTATCATCGTTTCAGTTTCATCTGTGTCTTGGCCGAGTGTACATACTTCTGTTCACTGACGCCCGGATTGAATTTCACCATATTTGACTGATGAACACCTGGGTGCTGCCAGCACATGTATCATCAAAATAATCTTTACTATCTCATAGAGAAAATAAGTTTGATTAAAAAAAACATAATCAAATGTTATATAATGATGAGACGGACACGCGAATTGGCGAAAGGTACATTTATCTATGTGATAGTGCTTGTTAGTGTAGTGTAAAAACATGCATCAGATACTATTACCAAACAATGAAACACCTCCTAAGTTGTTCTCGGAAACTTAAGGGACATCCGTGTTACTGTGCCAACACAAGAATCACAAACAGAGAACACGTAGCAGCATTTCTCACTAACAGGCCAGTTTGTTCACTTGTGCAATAAATATTACTGGGTCATCACATATAGAAAAGTCAAACTTCGGCAAGGGTGGATGGTGGCCATGGCTTCTCAGACAGTTGAAAACTACAATTTGGTATGTTGTTCGGTGTTACTTCTTACGCCTTTGCTGAAATATACTTCTTTGTTTTTAAAACAGTGTTTTAAAAAGTGATATAGTCAGATTTTGGACTAGAGAGTGCTCCACATCCCTATTGTCCCTATTAACTGCCATGCAAGGCACCAAGTGCTCATCAGTTTTAGGAGCTAACCATTCATATGCATTGACAGAATCATGCGCAGTTTGGGGTTCAGTGTGGGGTTCAGTATCTTGCCCAAGGACACTTCGACCCGCTCTACCTCCTGAGCCATAGCCGCCCCAAGAGCAAGACCGCAATATACAATACCATTGTAGATCAACCATAATGTTGTGATGATGACAGTTAACAGCTGTCATCCAATGGTCCAACCCAGCAATCCCTTCAAATGCACCAATCACAAGGCCCCACCTCACCACTACGCACACAGCTGCCACATTGACACTAATATGACTCTGTGACACTGACCATCACACCATACAGGCTTCATTTCATTTCATTGACATTTGACTTCGTGATAGTACGTGTACAGCATAAACATGGATCAGATATCTATTACCAAACAATGAAACTCCTCCTATGTTGTTCTCGGAAGCTTAAGGGACAGCCGTATCACTGTACCAACACAAGAATCACAAACACGGAGCAGAGTGCAGAAGCATTTCAATTACCATGCCAGTTAATACTAAAAATGTGTCCACTTGTACAGTAAATACGACTTGGAAATCACATGTAAAGAAGTCAAACAAAATGATTAATTTGGTGAACAGGCAATTTTCACATTCACATATATGAAAGGCTTTAGACAGCCTCCAGTCTTAATTCCTGGACTTGACAAAGAATCAAGTCTCACATTGATCTTCAGTGCTTTGTAGTGCCTTTGTTGCTTCCGTTCAAAGATCCAGAAGCAAGTGCTTGGTTTTGATGGCATTTAGTTAGAGATTGTTGGACTTGCACCATAGTGGTCTCCAATCATCTTGAGGTAGGCATTTTTGTCATTGTTGGATGGAGATGGAGCTGTTCCTGGCTGTACAGTAATGTGTGAACAGGCAGTAGAGCAGGCACAAAGAGTTCTACCATTTTATCAGCCAGTCTGGCGCGGATTATGGTATTCAAAGCAGAACTATGAACTAGAAATAAGTGTATCAACAGCAGTTTCACAAAATCCCACTCCTGTTGCCCAAGTGGGTGAGTGGGTGCAATCCCTGGGAGCATTGTCTGTAGGTCTAAAGGTATACTGATATAACCAAGACTCTACATTGTCCTTTAACCTCTTTTGACTACACATCTCAGCCTGCAGGACACCACATTGTATTCTGGACTCCATGTCCAGGTGAACGATCTTTCTGTCAGACAGAGGAAGCCAGATTGTCTCATTTTTAACGTAGTTCATCTTGTTCATCAAAGGCTGGATATTTGTCAATGGGCAGTGGTGGATGGTGTGCTTGGCGTCTCACACTATTAAAAACTCCAGTTTGCCTGCCTGATGTTTCTTCTTATGCTTTCGCTGTCTGTATTTCTATGTATATTCTTGTGATGACAGTTAACTTTCCATCTGTAACTGTGTGCTGATACTGTCGTGGAGAAAAACATTAATTTTCCCAGAATAATCCATGTCTATATAGTTTTATGATCAAGTCCTTAGTGCAGTGTCAGGGTTTGGTTTGTGTCATGGTGACTGACTCATGTTTCTTTTGGTACTCACAGGTTGCTGGCATGACTATGATTGTTTACGTCATCGTTTTCCGTATATCTGTGGACGGGCACCTCAGTGATTCCAGGACCATCACAGAGGCATGAAGTAGCTGTCAAAAGCACAAACATTGGATGATGTGCGTTTGTGTTTTTGTGCACACTAATCTGAGTGTGAAGTGAAAGTTCTAGTTGCTTGCCATGTTTGCATGTTATGTGTGCATTGTCAGTGTCTGTATCGTCAATTCTTGGTTCTGGGATTGCAGGGCGGCACAAAAAACACTATTTAAGAGCCAGACTTTCTCCTGTTCAATATCAGACGCTGAGAAGGAAGAAGAGAAGATAATTCTGCAGCAGGTTGGCGATTTAATCTTATTATTTTCTGTCCTTTCTTCAATGGATTGACAGTCACTGAGTCTCTGTATACAAGTCTTGTTAATAACGTGATCTGTTTTCACTGAAGGTCATCATCTTGAACATTGCATGAACTTCACCATGAAGATACTAGCTGTGTCTGTACTTCTTGTTGCCATGATGGCTCTGGCTCTGGCTACTGGTAAGTATGAGTAGTGTGTTTGAGAGATGGGATGGGATGATGAGGGATGGAAAGCCAAAGATTAAATACAATTTTTGTGCTGTTTTAAACCTCCAGAAGGAGAGGACGCTCTGGAGTCAGAAGCAGCCATTCAAGAAAGTATGCACATTTTTCCTGAGATTTGTATCACATAATAAATGCATAGGTGCACGTGAGAAACAATAACCTGCAGTCACACATGGCTGGGAAGTTATTGCAAATTAATACGAGGAATAATACAAATAATTCCAACATTTTTGCAAATGAGGTTGTCCGCATTTCTTTCCTTTTTACCAAGAGCAAACAAGTTAATATGTTTTTTTTTACTACAACACTCTAATAACACAGTTTTTTATCTTTGTTATATTTTCCTTCCTTCCTTCCTTCCTTCCTTCCTTCCTTCCTTCCTTCCTTCCTGACTGAATCTGAAATTGAAGAGGCAGAATCCACAGAGGGAGAAGGTGAGTACAATTTTTACAATATTTACATAAGGGCATTACACTTATTTTATCATGCACATGGAGACACATCCTATGTATCTGTTTGGACTCAACGTTACCCTCACATCTCTATTTGTACTTAGAAAAAAGGGCTGTCAAGAGATCTGTATGCTCTCGTGGTTGGACTTTGATCGGGAAAAACTTTTACCAGTACTTTGCAACAGCCAAGACTTGGGCTGAGGCTCAGGTAATCAAGATGATTAAAAAACAAACTGCTTGTATTCACTTGCACAAATCATGTGTAGAAATCGTTTCTTCAGACATATTACTCAGGTGATGTTTGTGTTCTGGGCAACTCCACTCTCTGTCTGTCTGTTATCTCCACTGTAGTCACACTGTAAGTCCCTAGGTGCAAACCTAGCATCTGTGCACAACAAGGACGAGAATAATCGGCTCTGGGCTCTGGCACAAAAGAAAGCAATATGGATCGGATTCTCTGATGCACAGCAGGTATATTAGACAAAGGCTGATGGGTATTTAATTAAATGTGTTTTGAATTTCTCATATTCAATATTCTATACTGTTCTGTCTTCTAGGAAAAAAAATGGTTCTGGATTGATGGTACAGCTATCAATTACAAGAACTGGTGTAGTGGACAGCCTAATAACCTACGTAACCATGAAGAGTGCGCAGTACTGTGGAGAGGTAAATGACAAGACAAATAAGATGTCTTACGAGCAACATGCAACTGTTTTTTAAAAATGATTAAAAACATATCCATTGATTTGTGGAAACGACAGAATGACAGATAGAGTTTCTGCTGTTAAAATTATAAATGATGAATGACAAACTGATAGTGTTTCTGAGTCAAATATGGGTTGATCAAATCGTTTAGTAATACAAATATCAATATAAAATATGACATTTCTTTCAATACAGTAAAATTATTTATGTTTAATCTTAAGTGTTTAATCTAAAAATGTATGTATACCATTGTATATTCTTGTGATGACAGTTAACTTTCCATCTGTAACTGTGTGCTGATACTGTCATGGAGAAAACATTAATTTTCCCAGAATAACCCATGTCTATATAGTTTTATGATCAAGTCCTTAGTGCAGTGTCAGGTTTTGTTTTGTGTCATGGTGATTGACTCATGTTTCTTTTGGTACTCACAGATCCGAACTGTTGGCATGACTATAATTGCTTACTTCATCGTTTCCGTATATCTGTGGACGGGCACCTCAGTGATTCCAGGACCGTCACAGAGGCATGAAGTAGCTGTCAAAAGCACAAACACTGGAGGATGTGCGTTTGTGTTTTTGTGCACACTCATCTGTCTTTGTGTCATCAGTCTCAAACATAACCCGAAGGCTTTATATCTCAAATCAAATCTGTATTTCTTTGCTATTGCTGTAACGCTACTTAAGGAAGGAAGCGACAAGTGACATAAACAGGGGCTGCTTCCTCGGCCTTGTGCTGAGGAGCAGATAGAATGGTAATGAAAGGAACGCTTTTTGCATAACTTCATCCTGCAGTAATCTGTCTTTCTTGTATCATGCATGATTAATTAATAAAACGCTTCAGCATCAAAGCACGCTTGTTTGTGAGTTTGTGTATTCCCGTAATTGGAATAAATCCTGTATCTCCTTTAAGAGTTCTAGTGTGTCAAGTTATATGACATACATGGCAAAGTTCGATTTCCTTGTGAAGGTGAATAAAACATACATTTATTGAACATCAGCTCAAAGCATTCTGAACATTCTTAAATGTCCTGAGGTATGTTAACAAAAGCAGCAATGCATTACTAATTTCTGGGGCCTTGTGTTAAAATACTCAGTACTCAACTCATACAGGTCTTCTAGCAGTAATATAGGTTAGAATTGAATTAAGAATAAATAACACATCAGTGCAGGAGATTTCCTACAGCTCTGTCTGTGGTCACTATGAGGCCGTCCTCCTACAGTAAGAATAACAGCCTCAAGTCTTAATTCTTGGACTTGACAAAGAATTCATTAAAAAAACAAATAGTCCAATCATAAGTCCCCATTGTGACTCACCAAACCAATGAGGAAATGTGCAGAGCGATAAAAAAAGATTCACGGAGGACAATGTGCCAGATGCTAATGCCGTCATATAATGATGAGACGGACACGCGAATTGGCGAAAGGTACATTTATCCATGTGATAGTGCTTGTTAGTGTAGTGTAAAAACATGCATCAGATACTATTACCAAACAATGAAACACCTCCTAAGTTGTTCTCGGAAACTTAAGGGACATCCGTGTTACTGTGCCAACACAAGAATCACAAACAGAGAACACGTAGCAGCATTTCTCACTAACAGGCCAGTTTGTTCACTTGTGCAATAAATATTACTGGGTCATCACATATAGAAAAGTCAAACTTCGGTTCATAACTGTGCACCACTGTTATACGTAACAGTTTGATCAAACCTGTTAATTTGCTGAACAAGTCTTTGTCACATTTATTTGCATGACAGGCTTCAGACAATTCAGACATAACTGTTAATTCTTGGACTTGTCAAAGAATTCCTAAGAGAAACAGTCCAGTCACTGATAATAAGGCTATGGGAAGAGTCTTTGCCGGAGAGTCTGCACAGAGGACATTGCCTGAGCATAGACACTGTTATAAGCTATTGCTGTAGTCTATGACCTGTCATAATCCTACCAGCTCTGGTTCTGCACTGGGCATTGGGGTTTAGATCATGTGGTGCAATCACTTGTGTTGGGCCCTAGCAGCGCACTTCCTCCATCAGTTATGGTATCATCTCTTTTGGAATGTTTTCCCACCCCACCAAATTGGAAGGTCTTTAGGACCCCCAAAAAAGGCTAAAGTTCTTGAGCTGTTTGAGGTGGTCGACATTCTTGCACTCCCAAATGTCATGTTGATCTAATGTGTAGTTCCTTTGTTGCTGCCATCCAAAAATCCAGAGCTACAGTAGCTGCTTGGTTTTGATGAAGTTTAGTAAGAGAGACTGCATGTCTATGTATGTATTCTGGACCTGGAGGGTGAACCATGTTTCATCTTGTTCTCCAAGAACTGGATATTTGCAATTAGGTTAATGGGCAAGGGTGGATGGTGGCCATGGCTTCTCAGACAGTTGAAAACTACAATTTGGTATGTTGTTCGGTGTTACTTCTTACGCCTTTGCTGAAATATACTTCTTTGTTTTTAAAACAGTGTTTTAAAAAAGTGATATAGTCAGATTTTGGACTAGAAAGTGCTCCACATCCCTATTGTCCCTATTAACTGCCATGCAAGGCGCCAAGTGCTCATCAGTTTTAGGAGCTAACCATTCATATGCATTGACAGAATCATGCGCAGTTTGGGGTTCAATGTGGGGTTCAGTATCTTGCCCAAGGACACCTCGACCCGCTCTACCTCCTGAGCCACAGCAAGACCGCAATATACAATACCATTGTAGATTAACCATAATGTTGTGATGATGACAGTTAACAGCTGTCATCCAATGGTCCAACCCAGCAATCCCTTCAAATGCACCAATCACAAGGCCCCACCTCACCACTACGCACACAGCTGCCACATTGACACTATTATGACTCTGTGACACTGACCATCACACCATACAGGCTTCATTTCATTTCATTGACATTTGACTTCGTGATAGTACGTGTACAGCATAAACATGGATCAGATATCTATTACCAAACAATGAAACTCCTCCTATGTTGTTCTCGGAAGCTTAAGGGACAGCCGTATCACTGTACCAACACAAGAATCACAAACACGGAGCAGAGTGCAGAAGCATTTCAATTTCCATGCCAGTTAATACTAAAAATGTGTCCACTTGTACAGTAAATACGACTTGGAAATCACATGTAAAGAAGTCAAACAAAATGATTAATTTGGTGAACAGGCAATTTTCACATTCACATATATGAAAGGCTTTAGACAGCCTCCAGTCTTAATTCCTGGACTTGACAAAGAATCAAGTCTCACATTGATCTTCAGTGCTTTGTAGTGCCTTTGTTGCTTCCGTTCAAAGATCCAGAAGCAAGTGCTTGGTTTTGATGGCATTTAGTTAGAGATTGTTGGACTTGCACCATAGTGGTCTCCAATCATCTTGAGGTAGGCATTTTGTCATTGTTGGATGGAGATGGAGCTGTTCCTGGCTGTACAGTAATGTGTGAACAGGCAGTAGAGCAGGCACAAAGAGTTCTACCATTTTA
This sequence comes from Miichthys miiuy, assembly GCA_036365135.1. Classification (NCBI taxonomy): domain Eukaryota; kingdom Metazoa; phylum Chordata; class Actinopteri; family Sciaenidae; genus Miichthys; species Miichthys miiuy. Next base: position 2,783,008 of record CM071625.1, on the reverse strand, counting down.
TCAGCCAGTCTGGCGCGGATTATGGTATTCAAAGCAGAACTATGAACTAGAAATAAGTGTATCAACAGCAGTTTCACAAAATCCCACTCCTGTTGCCCAAGTGGGTGAGTGGGTGCAATCCCTGGGAGCATTGTCTGTAGGTCTAAAGGTATACTGATATAACCAAGACTCTACATTGTCCTTTAACCTCTTTTGACTACACATCTCAGCCTGCAGGACACCACATTGTATTCTGGACTCCATGTCCAGGTGAACGATCTTTCTGTCAGACAGAGGAAGCCAGATTGTCTCATTTTTAACGTAGTTCATCTTGTTCATCAAAGGCTGGATATTTGTCAATGGGCAGTGGTGGATGGTGTGCTTGGCGTCTCACACTATTAAAAACTCCAGTTTGCCTGCTTGATGTTTCTTCTTATGCCTTCGCTGTCTGTATTTTTTGTTGTCATGAGAGCTCTGGCTGAGGAAACTTTGTTTTTAAAACAGACAGCGAGATCCAGTCCTGAATTACCAGACCAAGCAAACACTCTAACAAGACAAATAGATAAATTATGTCATCAGTGAAAGTTATTACTGCTGCTTGTCATGTTTGCATGTTATGTGTGCATTGTCAGTGTCTGTATCGTCAATTCCTGGTTCTGGGATTGCAGGGCGGCACAAAAAAACACTATTTAAGAGCCAGACTTTCTCCTGTTCAATATCAGACACTCAGAAGGAAGAAGAGAAGATAATTCTGCAGCAGGTTGGCAATTTAATCTTATTATTTTCTGTCCTTTCTTCAATGGATTGACAGTCACTGAGTCTCTGTATACAAGTCTTATTAATATTGTGATTTCTTTTTATTGAAGGTCATCATTTTGAACATTGCATAAACTTCACCATGAAGATACTAGCTGTGTCTGTACTTCTTGTTGCCATGATGGCTCTGGCTCTGGCTACTGGTAAGTATGAGTGTTTAGGTAGTGTTTGTATTTGAGCACTCTGAATATTGTGTTTGACAGAAAATACAGAGATGGAGAGCCAAAGATTGAATCCAATTTTTTGTACATACACATGCAACAAAAGTCACTTAATGCTGTTTTAAACCTCCAGAAGCTCCTCCAGAAGCAGAGGCCGCTCCGGTGACAGAAGCACCGGTTCAAGAAAGTATGTACAATAAATGCACATGGACGTAATAAATATTGCATGCTGAGAAGAACAGAAAATAAAACTTGATCATTACGTCACTTACTGGTTTGTTAAACCTTTTTTTTCTTCAGATGAAGAAGAAGCTGATGACAGTTCAAGTGAGTGAATTTTTCCAGATTTTTATGAAGGCACATCACACTTTGTGATGTATACTTTGTCATGTACTTCATGAGAAAGTATACACATGAGTAAAAAATACTCATAAAGTATATATAAACTCAATTTCTCCAAATACTGAACTGTTCCTAAAAATGGGAAAAAGATGTAATGTAAGGTAGTTCTGATCACTGTTTTTTAACAACACAAACCATGCTGTTCTTTTGTTTGTTCTATTTTCCGTATCCACCGTCACCAATGTGTCTAATTGTCCATGTATTTCAATGGTAGACGAAGAGACTGAATCAGAAGATGAAGAGGGGGAAGAGGCAGAATCCACAGAGGGAGAACGTGAGTACACTTTTTACTAAAGGGCATTACATTTATTTTATTATGCCCTTTTGTATGATATAAATATTGTGTACAGAAAGAGACATACTATATATCTCTTTAGACTGAACATAACCCTCACATCTTTATTTGCATTTAGAAAAACATGACGTTGCCAAGAGATCTTGCCGTTGCCGTTGCGGTTGGCGTCGGTTTGGAAAAACCTATTACCGCTACTTTGCACACAGTAGGACTTGGGCTCAGGCTCAGGTAATCAAGATGATTAGAAAACAAAATGCTGTTTGATTTGCTTGCATTGATTTCAACCGCACAAATCATTTGCAGAAATAATTTCTGACTTGGCAAGCTCATATTACTCAGGTGATGTTTGTGTTCTTGACATCTCCTCTCTGTCTGTCTGTTATCTCCACTGTAGTACCACTGTAGGTCCTTAGGTGCAAACCTAGCATCTGCGCACAACAGGTATGAAGATAATGTGATCCGTGCTATACGCACAACACATGGATCGGATTCTCTGATGCACAGCAGGTACATTAGACAAAGTCTGATGGGTATTTAATTAAATGTGTTTTGGATTTCTCATATTCAATATTCTGTACTGTTCTGTCTTCTAGGAACGTTACTGGTTCTGGATTGATGGTACACGTTTCAACTATCGGAACTGGTGTCGCGGACAGCCTAATAACGCAGGACGCAAACAACACTGTGCAATTAAGAGAGGTAAATGACAAATGTTTTTTTAACCTTAAGGTTTTAATATAAAAATTCATGTGTGTAATTTTTTTCCTTAGTGCAGTGTCAGGTTTTGGTTTGTGTCATGGTGACTGACTCATGTTTCTTTTGGTACTCACAGGGAACTGTTGGGATGACGTGACTTGTTTTGCCCGTGTGCCATATGTCTGTGCACGGAGACGTCGTTGATTCCAGGACCGTCACAGAGGCATGAAGTAGCTGTCAAAAGCACAAACACTGGAGGATGTGCGTTTGTGTTTTTGTGCACACTCATCTGTCTTTGTGTCATCAGTCTCAAACATAACGAAGGCTTTATATCTCAAATCAAATCTGTATTTCTTTGCTATTGCTGTAACGCTACTTAAGGAAGGAAGCGACAAGTGACATAAACAGGGGCTGCTTCCTCGGCCTTGTGCTGAGGAGCAGATAGAACGGTAATGAAAGGAACTTTTGCATAACTTCATCCTGCAGTAATCTGTCTTTCTTGTATCATGCATGATTAATTAATAAAACGCTTCAGCATCAAAGCACGCTTGTTTGTGAGTTTGTGTATTCCCGTAATTGGAATAAATCCTGTATCTCCTTTAAGAGTTCTAGTGTGTCAAGTTATATGACATACATGGTAAAGTTCGATTTCCTTGTGAAGGTGAATAAAACATACATTTATTGAACATCAGCTCAAAGCATTCTGAACATTCTTAAATGTCCTGAGGTATGTTAACAAAAGCAGCAATGCATTACTAATTTCTGGGGCCTTGTGTTAAAATACTCAGTACTCAACTCATACAGGTCTTCTAGCAGTAATATAGGTTAGAATTGAATTAAGAATAAATAACACATCAGTGCAGGAGATTTCCTACAGCTCTGTCTGTGGTCACTATAAGGCCGTCCTCCTACAGTAAGAATAACAGCCTCAAGTCTTAATTCTTGGACTTGACAAAGAATTCATTCAAAAAACAAACAGTCCAATCATAAGTCCCCATTGTGACTCACCAAACCAATGAGGAAATATGCAGAGCGATAAAAAGATTCACGGAGGACAATGTGCCAGATGCTAATGCCGTCAGTGTATGAATGTGTGAATGGGTGAATGAGATATGTAGTGTAAAGCGCTTTGAGTGGTCAGAAGACTAGAAAGGAGATATATAAGTACAGTCCATTTACCATTTACAGTACCAGCCAAAGGTTTAGACCTTCTCACTCAGTGGTTTTCCTTATTTTTGTTTCTACCTACATCATATATTAATACTGAAGATATCAACTATGAAACTATGAAAAGTGTAAATAAACCACAATATGTGTTTTATATTGTAGAGTAATAAAGGAATAGAAATAAAGAAACACCACTGAATAAGAAGGTGTGTCCAAACTTTTACTGATGCTGTACTTACTAACATCACTAATGCAGGCATGACCTGTATGCCAAACAAAAATGCAGCTTCTGTGCACACGGGCTCACACATCAGTAATCTTCACAAACAAGGTGCGCTTTATTTGAATAAACCTGTAACTGATACACAAGAGGGAAAAAAAAACTGCTTTATCATCGTTTCAGTTTCATCTGTGTCTTGGCAGTGTACATACTTCTGTTCACTGGCCTTGGATTGAATTTCACCATATTTGACTGATGAACACCTGGGTGCTGCCAGCACATGTATCATCAAAATAATCTTTACTATCTCATAGAGAAAAATAAGTTTGATTAAAAAAAAACATAATCAAATGTTATATAATGATGAGACGGACACGCGAATTGGTGAAAGGTACATTTATCCATGTGATAGTGCTTGTTAGTGTAGTGTAAAAACATGCATCAGATACTATTACCAAACAATGAAACACCTCCTAAGTTGTTCTCGGAAACTTAAGGGACATCCGTGTTACTGTGCCAACACAAGAATCACAAACAGAGAACACGTAGCAGCATTTCTCACTAACAGGCCAGTTTGTTCACTTGTGCAATAAATATTACTGGGTCATCACATATAGAAAAGTCAAACTTCGGTTCATAACTGTGCACCACTGTTATACGTAACAGTTTGATCAAACCTGTTAATTTGCTGAACAAGTCTTTGTCACATTTATTTGCATGACAGGCTTCAGACAATTCAGACATAACTGTTAATTCTTGGACTTGTCAAAGAATTCCTAACAGAAGAGTCTTTGCCGGAGAGTCTGCACAGAGGACATTGCCTGAGCATAGACACTGTTATAAGCTATTGCTGTAGTCTATGACCTGTCATAATCCTACCAGCTCTGGTTCTGCACTGGGCATTGGGGTTTAGATCATGTGGTGCAATCACTTGTGTTGGGCCCTAGCAGCGCACTTCCCCCATCAGTTATGGTATCATCTCTTTTGGAATGTTTTCCCACCCCACCAAATTGGAAGGTCTTTAGGACCCCCAAAAAGGCTAAAGTTCTTGAGCTGTTTGAATACATCATTGTACATGGGTGCTGCCAGAATAAGCACAGTCAAAGTAACCTTTACTGTCTCTTAGAGAAAATAGGTTGATAGAACAACAGATCATAATCAATCAATCAATCAAATTTTATTTGTATAGCCCAAAGTCAACGTACATTTGCCTCTGAGGGCTTTACAATCTGTACAGGGAGTGACACCCTCTGTCCTTAGACCTCGGTTCGAGTGAGGAAAAACTTGCCCAAAAAACCCTTTTAACAGGAAAAAGGTGGAAGAAACCCCAGGAAGAGCCACAGAGGAGGGATCCCTCTCCCAGATGTGCAATAGATGTCACGTGTACAGAACAAATCAAGACAAACATATTGTACAATTACAATGAATGATAAAATGATTACAGTAGCAGTGGAACCTGTGATAGAGATAGAGAGACACAGATGCACAGCAGCAGCAAATCATGAACTAACTATAAACTGTAATGGAGATATGGTAGCAATAATGACAGTAGTAATATATGTAGTGGACTTCGTGCAGGACCACAGCAGCAGTCACGATCCATGAGAACCTGCTGGACGAGAGAGCACAGAAACTCCAGGGAAGAAGTTTAGATAGTAACATGCATTAACATGCATTAATGAGACATGTATGTTTTACAGATGGTGGTGGTAATGGTGATGGAGGGAGAGAGAGAGACAGAGAGAGAGAGTTTTCAGTAAAGGGAGATGTGACTGCATCTTCAACCAATACCGTGCCTGACTAGGCATAACCCTGAAAGAGACAGACAGAGACAGAGAGAGAGAGAGAGAGAGACAAATTATAACACCTGACTGTGAGTCACCAAACAAACCAGCAAATGTGCAGAGCAAAGAGAAAAAGGATTTACAAGGTCAAGACTATATGCAGATGATCAGTTCAGAGTTCACTAGATTGATCCAAAGCCTATCGGAAAAGCTTTGAAGGATGAAGATGTTTAGTCCCTGTCTAATCATCCTTCCAGCCAGTTTGGTGGAAAGTATAGCAAAGCAGAACTATAAACTGGTGTTAAGTGTATCAATAGCAGACTCACAGAGTCCCCTCCTTTGCCCAAGTAGGTGAAGGTGGGTTGATGCAATCCCTGGGAGCATTGTCTGTAGATCTGTATTTCTAAAGGCAAGTTGTTACAACCAACCGTACAGTAAATATTACTAGTAACTTGTTTTTCACATATATATGCATGAAAGGCTTTAGACAATTCAGTTGTAAGTCTTAATTCTTGGACTTGTCAAAGAATTCATATAAGATATATTTTGCGCCAGAGTACGATTTTGTTAACCGAGAGAAGAGTACAGACCTGAACAGACTCAACAAACACTTGAACAAGACAAATACAGAAATTGTATCTGAAAGTGATGTCAGGTGTATTCATATTTGTATTTTGTGTGTGCATTGTCAGTCTCTGTATCATCAGTTCCTGGTTCTGGGATTGCAGGGCGGCACAAAAAAACACTATTTAAGAGCCAGACTTTCTCCTGTTCAATATCAGACACTCAGAAGGAAGAAGAGAAGATAATTCTGCAGCAGGTTGGCGATTTAATCTTATTATTTTCTGTCCTTTCTTCAATGGATTGACAGTCACTGAGTCTCTGTATACAAGTCTTATCAATATTGTGATTTCTTTTATTGAAGGTCATCATTTTGAACATTGCATAAACTTCACCATGAAGATACTAGCTGTGTCTGTACTTCTTGTTGCCATGATGGCTCTTGCTCTGGCTACTGGTAAGTATGAGTGTTTAGGTAGTGTTTGTATTTGAGCACTCTGAATATTGTGTTTGACAGAAAATACAGAGAAGGAGAGCCAAAGATTGAATCCAATTTTTTTGTACATACACAAGCAACAAAAGTCACTTAATGCTGTTTTAACCCTCCAGAAGCTCCTCCAGAAGCAGGCCGCTCCGTGACAGAAGCACCGGTTCAAGAAAGTATGTACAATAAATGCACAAGTGGACGTAATAAATATTGCATGCTCAGAAGAACAGAAAATAAAACTTCATCATTACGTCACTTACTGTTTTGTTAAACCTTTTTTTCTTCAGATGAAGAAGAAGCTGATGACAGTTCAAGTGAGTGAATTTTTCCAGATTTTTATGAAGGCACATCACACTTTGTGATGTATACTTTGTCATGTACTTCATGAGAAAGTATACACATGAGTAAAAAATACTCATAAATAAAGTATATATAAACTAAATTTCTCCAAATACTGAACTGTTCCTAAAAATGGGAAAAAGATGTGTCTAATGTGTCTAATTGTCCATGTATTTCAATGGTAGACGAAGAGACTGAATCAGAAGATGAAGATGGGGAAGAGGCAGAATCCACAGAGGGAGAACGTGAGTACACTTTTTACTAAAGGGCATTACATTTATTTTATTATGCCCTTTTGTATGACGTATAAATATTGTGTACAGAAAGAGACATACTATATATCTCTTTAGACTAAACATAACCCTCACATCTTTATTTGCATTTAGAAAAACATGACGTTGCCAAGAGATCTTGCCATTGCCGTTGCGGTTGGCGTCGGTATAGAAGGACCTGTTACCGCTACTTTGCATACAGAAGGACTTGGGCTCAGGCTCAGGTAATGCTGTTTGATTTGCTTGCATTGATTGATGCAGTGCACAAATCATTTGCAGAAATAATTTCTGACTTGGCTTGCTCATATTACTCAGGTGATGTTTGTGTTCTTGACATCTCCTCTCTGTCTGTCTGTTATCTCCACTGTAGTACCACTGTAGGTCCTTAGGTGCAAACCTAGCATCTGTGCACAACAGGTATGAAGATATTGTGATCCGTGCTATGGCACGCAACAGACTAACATGGATCGGATTCTCTGATGCACAGCAGGTACATTAGACAAAGTCTGATGGGTATTTAATTAAATGTGTTTTGGATTTCTCATATTCAATATTCTGTACTGTTCTGTCTTCTAGAACGTTACTGGTTCTGGATTGATGGTACACGTTACAACTATCGGAACTGGTGTCGCGGACAGCCTAATATGGGACGCAGACAACACTGTGCATTTAAGAGAGTAAATGACAAATGTTTTTTAACCTTAAGGTTTTAATATAAAAATTCATGTGTGTAATTTTTTCCTTAGTGCAGTGTCAGGTTTTGGTTTGTGTCATGGTGACTGACTCATGATTCTTTTGGTACTCAGGGAACTGTTGGGATGACGTGACTTGTTTTGCCCGTCTGCCATATGTCTGTGCACACAGGACGTCGTTGATTCCAGGACCGTCACAGAGGCATGAAGTAGCTGTCAAAAGCACAAACATGGAGGATGTTTTGTTTTTGTGCACACTCATCTGTCTTTGTGTCATCAGTCTCAAACATAACCCGAAGGCTTTATATCTCAAATCAAATCTGTATTTCTTTGCTATTAACGCTACTTAAGGAAGCGACAAGTGACATAAACAGGGGCTGCTTCTCGGCCTTGTGCTGAGGAGCAGATAGATGGTAATGAAAGGAACGCTTTTGCATAACTTCATCCTGCAGTAATCTGTCTTTCTTGTATCATGCATGATTAATCAATAAAACGCTTCAGCATCAAAACGCTTGTTTGTGAGTTTGTGCACTGCCCTAATTGGTTTAAATCCTGTATCTCACAGAGTTCCAGAGTACAATTAAAAAAGACTGAACACCACAGCCAAGGACATGACTATTACACAACTTTTTTGTGGTTTTCTGGTCATTTACATGAAGAATAGAGACATATGAGATATTTTGAAATGTACAACTCAGATTCGACAGTAGGGTCCCCAACTTTTTCATGGTGTGACGTCAGATGACATGCACTGTAAATCTGATTTAATTTCTATACTGTATATAAGTCTAAACATCAACTTGTGAAGGTCTATGAAAGATACATTTATTGAACATCAGCTCAGAGCATTATGAATATTCTCAAATGTCTTGAGGTATGCCAGAAAATGCAGCCATAGATTCCTAATTTAGGGTCTTGCTGAAAAATACTGAGTGTCACCCTGTTCTACAGTTCTTATGAGTACAATACAATGGAATAGATAATAGATTTAAGAATAAATGAGACGTCAGTGCAGGAGACTGCCTACAGCTGTGTCTGTAGTCACTATGAGGCCATCCTCCCAAGAACATCAGCAAATGCCAAAATGATTTATTTGTTTCTGTTGTCATGTCCTGGGTCAAGGGGAAAGTCAGACATAACCATGCTGTGTGACTCACACATGTACACAACACAACTATTTGCTGACTCATTGTTGGAAGTGGTAAAGTCAACGGAGGGGAGACTGCTGTCATCCAATGGTCCAATCCATGCAATCCCTTCAAATGCACCAATCACAAGGCCCCACCTATTTCATCACCACTACGTAGACATAGAGAGTCTGAGGGGAGGAGCGAGACATCTGCCACATCGACACTAATATGACCCGGGTTCACAACAATGTTGATTTATCTACGTGATAGTGCCTACTTCATATAATGTAGCAAACATGGATCAGAGATCTATTACCAAACATTGAAAACAACGCCTTAGTTGTTCACTGAAACTTAAGGGACATCCATATTACTGTACCAACACGAGAATCACAAAGAAGATGCAGCAGCATGTATCATCAACATGCCAGATTATTCTGACAATACGTTCAACCGTACAGTAAATATTACTAGTAAAGCACATATAATATCGTCAGACTTCACATATCAATAACTGCGTTCCACTGTTATGCATAACAGCTTGATTTAAACAGTTTGCTTGTCACATTTATATGCATGAAAGGCTTTAGACAATTCAGTTGCAAGTCTTAATTCTTGGACTTGTCAAAGAATTCATATAAGATATATTTTGCCAGAGTACACGATTTTGTTAACCGAGAGAAGAGTACAGACCTGAACAGACTCAACAAACACTTGAACAAGACAAACACAGAAATTGTATCTGAAAGTGATGTCAGGTGTATTCATATTTGCATGTTGTGTGTGCATTGTCAGTGTCTGTATCATCAGTTCCTGGTTCTGGGATGGTAGGGCGGCACACAAAAACACTATTTAAGAGCCAGACTTTCTCCTGTTCAACATCAGACACTCAGAAGGAAGAAGAGAAGATAATTCTGCAGCAGGTTGGCGATTTAATCTTATTATTTTCTGTCCTTTCTTCAATGGATTGACAGTCACTGAGTCTCTGTATACAAGTCTTGTTAATATTGTGATTTCTTTTTATTGAAGGTCATCATTTTGAACATTGCATAAACTTCACCATGAAGATACTAGCTGTGTCTGTACTTCTTGTTGCCATGATGGCTCTGGCTCTGGCTACTGGTAAGTATGAGTGTTTAGGTAGTGTTTGTATTTGAGCACTCTGAATATTGTGTTTGACAGAAAATACAGAGATGGAGAGCCAAAGATTGAATCCAATTTTTTTGTACATACACATGCAACAAAAGTCACTTAATGCTGTTTTAACCCTCCAGAAACTCCTCCAGAAGCAGAGGCCGCCCGGTGACAGAAGCACCGGTTCAAGAAAGTATGTACAATAAATGCACATGGACGTAATAAATATTGCATGCTCAGAATAACAGAAAATAAAACTTCATCATTACGTCACTTACTGTTTTGTTAAACCTTTTTTTTCTTCAGATGAAGAAGAAGCTGATGACATTTCAAGTGAGTGAATTTTTCCAGATTTTTATGAAGGCACATCACACTTTGTGATGTATACTTTGAGAAAGTATACACATGAGTAAAAAATACTCATAAAGTATATATAAACTCAATTTCTCCAAATACTGAACTGTTCCTAAAAATGGGAAAAAGATGTAATGTAAGGTAGTTCTGATTACTGTTTTTTAACAACACAAACCATGCTGTTCTTTTGTTTGTTCTATTTTCCGTATCCACCGTCACCAATGTGTCTAATTGTCCATGTATTTCAATGGTAGACGAGAGACTGAATCAGAAGATGAAGAGGGGGAAGAGGCAGAATCCACAGAGGGAGAACGTGAGTACACTTTTTACTAAAGGGCATTACATTTATTTTATTATGCCCTTTTGTATGACGTATAAATATTGTGTACAGAAAGAGACATACTATATATCTCTTTAGACTGAACATAACCCTCACATCTTTATTTGCATTTAGAAAAACATGCGTTGCCAAGAGATCTTGCCGTTGCCGTTGCGGTTGGCGTCGGTTTGGAAAAACCTATTACCGCTACTTTGCATACAGAAGGACTTGGGCTCAGGCTCAGGTAATCAAGATGATTAGAAAACAAAATGCTGTTTGATTTGCTTGCATTGATTTCAACCGTGCACAAATCATTTGCAGAAATAATTTCTGACTTGGCTTGCTCATATTACTCAGGTGATGTTTGTGTTCTTGACATCTCCTCTCTGTCTGTCTGTTATCTCCACTGTAGTACCACTGTAGGGCCTTAGGTGCAAACCTAGCATCTGTGCACAGCAGGTATGAAGATAATGTGATCCGTGCTGTGGCACGCACAGAGAGTAACATGGATCGGATTCTCTGATGCACAGCAGGTACATTAGACAAAGGCTGATGGGTATTTAAATAAATGTGTTTTGGATTTCTCATATTCAATATTCTGTACTGTTCTGTCTTCTAGGACGTTACTGGTTCTGGATTGATGGTACACGTTACAACTATCGGAAATGGTGTCGCGGACAGCCTAATAGCAGGGACGCAAACAACACTGTGCATATAAGAGAGGTAAATGACAAATGTCTTTTAACCTTAAGGTTTTAATATAAAAATTCATGTGTGTAATTTTTTTCCTTAGTGCAGTGTCAGGTTTTGGTTTGTGTCATGGTGATTGACTCATGATTCTTTTGGTACTCACAGGGAACTGTTGGGATGACGTGACTTGTTTTGCCGTCTGCCATATGTCTGTGCGGAGGCGTCGTTGATTCCAGGACCGTCACAGAGGCATGAAGTAGCTGTCAAAAGCACAAACACTGGAGGATGTGCGTTTGTGTTTTTGTGCACACTCATCTGTCTTTGTGTCATCAGTCTCAAACATAACCCGAAGGCTTTATATCTCAAATCAAATCTGTATTTCTTTGCTATTGCTGTAACGCTACTTAAGGAAGGAAGCAACAAGTGACATAAACAGGGGCTGCTTCCTCGGCCTTGAACGCTTTTTGCATAACTTCATCCTGCAGTAATCTGTCTTTCTTGTATCATGCATGATTAATCAATAAAACGCTTCAGCATCAAAGCACGCTTGTTTGTGAGTTTGTGTATTCCCGAAAATTGGTATAAATCCTGTGTAGAGCTCCAGAGAATGATCCAAAAATTCTGAACAATGGTTAGCTTTTGTGATTGAAAATAAGTCCAATATTTTCCAACATATTTGGTCATAGTGGGTCGATAGGGATAGTAAACAGAGTTTGAAACAGTACAGTTAGACTCTTAGTATGGTCAGAGTCAATTTTGACCCGGTCCAAGAAAATCCTCATAAAAAGTGTCTATACAAAATTTTGAACTACAGATTTATTTAGAATATTTAAATAGCCTATCTGACATCAATACACTCATTATTAATCCTTAAAAGTACAATATGTAAGATATTTTACTGTATTGAATCATGAATGAATATGCGGTGTCATCAGAGATTAAGGAAACATGCTCTACTCAAATATAAGCTTCTTGATAAATTACTACAGTTAGTATGTTTCTTATTTTGAAATGTGCCTTGACGGACCGGGCCGTCTGTTTGTGTTTTGTTCTGTGTGTCTTGATCCGGCTTGATAACTACATGACTCATGCCGAAGCTCAGGTATGAAGCGTACTACAGCTCCATGAGCAGACACGTGTTAAACACGGTAAATATTGGAGCTGATTTCAAAGATAAAGACGTTTAGAGCCCAGAAAGACCCAGAGTGTCTGTTTGTGTCTGTCTGGGTTTCCACCTGATTTCCTCTATCGAAAAATATCTCCACCATCATCGTCCCTCTCTTTTCGATCTCCTGGACGCTGTAAGATTCTGTCATGAGAGAGATCCTGACCCACAGTGCATCGCGGAAAGTTACAAAGACATTGTAAAAGTTACAGACCTACCTGGCTCTCTCTCATTATGCGATTTCTGTTTCTTACTGCTGTCCACATCGTCAATAGTTCAAAGCAAAAGTCATACATTGGAAAATTCCATCACAAATATAAAAGTATTCTTATACAGTATAACACGATGAATGAATGAATCTGAATAGATTTTTAGAAATGATAATCAAATGTCAGTTTTGGACAATTTGGACAGCGCTACTGAGCACCCAGTCTGGGCAGTATAATGGAGGAAATGCAGTGTTCCAGCAGCTGCAACAGGGGATGAAGTGTATGTGCGGGTGCAAACTCGCATGTTTATGGCTCGAACTACCACACAACTTTTAGTGTTTTTGGTCAGCCAGATGTGAGAACAGTTCACCCACAAACATGTACCACTTTGTTAAGACAAAGAATCAATAAAAAAATGCCAAACTGATGATTCATTTATTACCATTCGACTTTAATCAGCTTAAGAAGAAGCTGATTGTTCTAAATCCACGAAATAAATCAGCAAATGAGCCCTCACTGTTTATTGCTTTATTCCTTACGGCTGAGAGCTTGACTGTGAAAATTAATGCAGAATTAATGTAATGTTATATGTTATAAAGCTAGTTGTTTTATTGTGGAATGGCTGATGCACACATGATTTG